>CM070875.1:10735000-13502500 GCA_036365515.1 Torymus aiolomorphi
GAGGTTAGAGTGGTATAAAATATTTTTATAGCACTGTGTGACCTACGCCCGCACTTAGGTCACTCCTATCCGTAACAGCGGGCTTAAGGCAGGCAGTGCTATAAAATTCTATATGACACTTGTGACCTCGCTACGCTCGGGCCCTAACTTCACGCCGTGCAAAAAACTGCTACTTAGGTCACACGTATCGTAATGTACTATTATGATAACTGAATGTTTTATACATATTAAGAATTTAAACATTTTGAGGTTAAATATATTTTTGTAAAAATTTTTATATTGTAAATGACACTTCTTTTGTTTTTGAAATGTTATATTTGCTCTTTTTTCGAACCGTTGGTTAACCGTTGGCTTATACTTGTTGTAATCGTTGACTAAAAAAATTACCGTACAATTACTTTACCAGATATTTTCGTTAGCTTACTTTCTACCAGGGAATATAATATAAAAAAGGGTTCTTGAGTAACAAAAAAAAAATTTCAAAGAAATTTGAATATTGTTAAAGAAGATATCGCTGATTGAAAAAGAAAATCAACAAAACCGATAAATCTTTTTCATTTTTCATTCGATTTCACTTCCTTGTACAATTTTAGGTGGTGTTAACGATATGAAAATTGAAAAAATTTCAAAACCTGCAAAGATACATCAACTTGTTTATAGGTTCGTGTATGCTTTTTAGAGAGTTGAGTTAAATAGTTGTATCTTTGCAGGTTTTAAAAATTTTTTAATTTTTCGATTTTCAAAATCGGATGAAAAATTGAAAAGATTTATCGGTTTTGTTGATTTTTTTTTCAATTAGCGATATTTTCTTTAACAATATTCAAATTTCTTTGAACAAAAATTTTTTTTGTTACTGCAAGAACTCTTTTTTCATACTATATTGTTTCCCAAATTACAACATGTGAAGTAAGCATCGTAAAAAGTTGCCGGAACCATCTTAATTTGGTCGTTAACTCATATTTATAATAACAGCATTGGATTCTCCATTTTAAAAAATCTTCAATTTTACATCCTGTTTTATAAAAACTATTTATTTATAATGAATAAATACAAAATGAATGAGATTACATGTTAAAAGATACATTTTGTAAACCTAGTTTTCTCTAAAATTTGGTCGTTGACCTTGCATTTTCTCGACATAAATGAAAAGTTTAATGTTCAATGAATATTTTTATAAAGTTTCAGAAGTGTTTATGTATTTATAAGAAGTCGCCGAATCCACCTTCAATCATTTACATCTGCCTATGAAAACATTTTAATTTTAAAGAGTAGCACGCATACCATTAAAAAAAAACGTTACCAAGACATTAAATACTCATTAAGGGCACGCATCCTTACAACAACACCCTACATAAACTACACTGCACCCCGGTAGCACATAAAACCCATATCTCCATCAGCGCTGCGCTCTTCACACTCCTCCAACCACTCAGGCTCCTCCAAACATCCACAATACACAACTCGAAATCTTTTACATCTCACCCTCATCTCCTCTCTCTCTCTCTCTCTCTCTCTCTCTCTCAGCCACCGTAACCCAACCTCGCTCTCTCTTATTCAAGTGCCTATATATTTCCCGGCCGAAATTCGGCGGGTGCGAGCACCTGTTATTCGCTCGTTCTCTCTCTCTCTCTCTCTCTCTCTCTCTCTCTCTCTCTCTCTCTCTCTCTCTCACCCTCGCTTCGGGCCCTTAACCCTCCCTTGCTCGCGCCCATTCATCTCTTTGTGATGCTGAATCGCAAATGAACCTTTGAACCGGCGCTCGAGTTCTCGCTCGCGCTAACTTGATTTTAGCGCCAAGCGCGGCCGAAGTCTCGCTCTATTTCGTTTGAATCCTTTTCCACGTCGTTCTTTTCTCTCCCTCTCTCTCACTAGCTCTGATCCTCTTTTGTTTTTTGCGCACCGTCTCGCTTTGATCTCGCGTTTCATCGATTTACCATCGATTTGCAAGAATTATACGCGGCCGGAAAGTCGTTAGCGCGAGGATAGGGCGGCGGTGTGTTTGGTAATTGCGACGTATAGTGGCAGCCGAGGTGTCGGGACTTCTTTGAGTCGAGGGAGTTTATAGGTGGCGAAGAGTGTTATTTGATTGGACTACTCGGTTTTCTTTTGCGTAGTGTAAGGGAGGAAGTTTTGCAGATGAAGAGTGTTTGAGAGAAAAAAGTGCGGAAATATTTTTCATACTCGTTACGGACGGGCTTCTTAAACTTCGCTGCTCGAGTAATTTTTGTTTCTTTGGGGAAAGTATTAAGAGGCATTTTTTAAGAGTTTATAATTATTAAAAAAAAAGTAATTTGATACTTTAGATATACACGGTAGATCTTTTAAAGACTATATGACAACAGAGACTGAAAAAAATGCATGAATAATTATACGCTACTACCGTGTCCCATAAAACTCAATTAACAAAAGTTGCATTTCGCAACGCCAGTCGTCGCGCGTTTCTACAACTCAACACGTACACACGTACACACATCCAACGTCCGTGATTTATTTTACAAACACTCGCTCGCGTAAAACGCGATATTTAGACGAGAAGCTGGGGCAATTTCTTTATTACGAGTAATAAACGCCATTTAGCCGCTCCTCAAGAGTTCTTATATTTCCATGACGTTTACTCGCCGTCGGGTTTATTAACTCTCAGGGCTCTCTTGTGCTCTCTCTCTTACGCGCGCGCTTTACATAATGAGCTTTAAAAAAAGAGAAAGAGACTTCCTTTTTATACGTCGAATTTCGCTCGGTTTTTACGGCGCGCGCGAGCGCTCGTTCACCATTTTCGTAATGCTCGTATAAAAAAAAAAGGACGAGGATCCCGCGCTGGTGAATTGATAAATCGTCGCCGGCGTCTGGTAATTAGGATTTTTAAGATTCTCGGGGGAGAGAGAGAGAGAGAAAGTTGGGTAATGAATGCTAAATGTTTACAAGCGGTTTATGTATTACGGTGAATGAAATTCGTGCGTGCGCGCCGTGGGATTAAATCTTTTCAGCGTTGTGCCGTTTGATTGCGTCGTCGATGCTGCGGAGGAGATTAATTCGGCGAGGCGCACGCGCGGGCTTTTCAATGATACTTTGTACGTTTAAAATGAATTTTATTGAGCGTTGCGTAATTATGAAATGATCGGACGCGACGCGGATTACGCACTATTTGAAGCGTTTTATATGGACTTTGGGGGTTTCAGTTTGTAATGGAATTTGCAGCTTTTGTCGCGAGTAATAAATAATTACTAGGAAGTAGTTTGTGTCAGTCGTTAAAATAAAATAAACATTGTATTTGGTCTTTTGCACTAATGGTATCGTGTAACGTTAAATTACGTAATTCTCCGTTTATTAAAATTGTAAGTATTTTCCATTTTTTCTCAATTTTTATATGAAAATTGCGCATTTACCTACTTTGCGTTCGTAAGTTAAATTTTCTCTTATTTCTTGAAAAACTTTCTGAAAAATTGACGAAAAAGAAAAGTTTCTCTTACTCCGAAAAGTAATCTAATGTCTTTCAAAGGCCCACTCCACCAACACCACGAACGCTCATAAAACTTCTTTCCTGCATTCACCTTCCTCTTCAACATCCAATCCCCAAGCAGCACCGCTTTCCACTCGATCAGCGAGCCAAGCGGCGCGTCTAAAGGATCTCCTCTCCGCACTTCTATACACACCACGACAAAACTCTCTTTCGCGTAGATCGGAAGAAACTCGATCTCGACGTGGAATCGTGTCAAAGGGGCTCGTCTCTCTCTCGTCGTCTACTCCCATTACGCCGCGGCGCTCCGATTCTCATTACAAGATTACACGACCTTTCGCGCCCACTTGTTGATACATGTATATACCCACACACACGCTTGCGTGCCTTGTCCATCGGTCGAGCGAAAAACGAGGCGCGGGATTATATCTCTCTGCGTCGACTTCTCTGCTTCGCGCAGAGATTCGCGATTTGACTAATGGGATCGAGCGCAACTCTCTCTCTCTCTCTCTCTCGCTCTATTCAGTGCCCGCAGCAGTGGCGGAGATTCGTACTTTTTTTTTTGTTGCGCCCCGCGGGAGAGAAAGCAGGAAGAGACTGGATTCGAGGCGTTCGTATTATCGACTCGCTCCTTTTGGATATATAAGAGGCGCGCGCGCGCGCGCGGGTGAGTAATTTGTTCGAGCTCACCGCCGCGCCGGAGAGAGATTAGTCGCGGTTGTCGTCGTCGTTTCGGGATTGAATAATATGCAAAGGCGGCAGAAGTGGGTTTGAGCGTTTCTTTTTCGCCGCGGGACGAATGGTCGGGTGACGCAATCGGTTAAGAGAGGAGCGGAATGTTGGTTTATTGTTTAATTAAAAGGAACAAAATATGTTTTAAATTGGAGAGCAGAGGAGAGGAGAACAATGATGGACGGCGGAATTAATTGTAAGAGGCAGTGATTGAGATCGCGAGCGCAGCTGCGGATCGGCTATTTTTAAACGATCGGTTCTTCTCGAGCGATCGGCTTCTGGGTATTTGTTTCTTTGTTTCTAGAGCGTGTAACGACGCCAGGAAAACAATGGGCGTTACATAAAACGACGCGCGCATAACAATAGGAAGAATGGGCATAATTAAAAGTCGCGTTATGTAAATACGACCGCGCGAACGTTAAAAATTTTCGAAAAACGATTGAATAACACTCGCTCCCCGACACCAAACGATCTCTTCGCATTGCCAGTTATGTTTGCCGCGCGAAAATAATCTTTTGATAATAAAAACTGTAACACGCTTTATCCACTCATTACACCCTATAAATCACCAAACCCTCACTCACTCTCCAAAAAAAATAACCCACACCCGAACAACAAGGCCCATAAATCACGGGCAAACCACCAATCGACACCCAACATCAGAAACCTCGGGGTGGCAGCAGCAGCAGCAGTAGCAACAAAAAAAAACAGCCGCACACCTCTACTCTCTTGCGACACGAATTTATAACCCTCACGCGCTCGCGCGACTACCGCGATACGCAAATTGCTTCCACCACTACCACCCATTCCCATAAAACCTCCCAACGCGACTAAAGCAAAGAAGCGAAAAAAAAAAGTAAACCCATACACCGCTGTTGCTGCTGCTGCATTGTTACGAAATAAAACGTGCGCGTGCGCGCAAGCGCAATTACGAAATAAAAACGCGGCGCGGTGCGCTCGCGCATCGAGCAAATGACAATTGCCATTGTGCATTTCCGAAAGGGCCCCGTAAACTTTCGCGTATATATTCGCTCGCCGGCGGGCGCGTTAAAACGAAAGGAGGATAACGACCGGCGCGCGCGTCGCCTCGCCTTTTTTACCTCCTTTCGCGCGGGGCTGGCTCTTTATTTCCATCGGCCGAGGGAGGAAAGACGAGAAATTGCGCGTGCGCGCGCGGGCTTGTAGTTGTCGCGTATAATTCGTCGTTACGGTTATACGAGGTGCTTTGCCCCGCACTGCGGAGGAGGAGGTTTATATATGCGTGATGTATACGTGTTTGTGTGTGAGTGGCACGTGCGTGCGTGATGGTATGCAGAGTGCGCGGCGCTGACTCGGCGCACGATTCGCGCGCGCGCGCTCCTTTATATTTCTCTCCCTCTCCTTCTATTTGACTGCTAATTTCGAGGAAGCAGTAGTGCGAGCGCGTCTAGAGATGCTGCGGAGCGGTGGAGCAGCGTATTGTTTGGAATTGGCGTATAATGTAGTCGCGCCTTTTGTCTGTAATAAAGATATTGCTGTCGTAAAGGTGATCTTAAGGTAGTTCCATGTGAAACATTCTTATTTTTAATAAGCCGCGCGAAATATTATGTCGTTCCGAAATGAGCACAAAAGTCATTTTGATATAAGTTTACTTCACTCTTTCATTGTACAATGAAATATGTGTAGCTGCATTAAAGTTTATGTCACTCTTGCATATGTATTCGAGTGCAATAGCGTATATGTATATATGCATCTGACATGTCGAACAAACATATCATTCGATTGTCTATTTTCCATTCACACCGTTCGCAGCCGACATAACGTTATCGCCTAGTATACATTATAATTTAACGACCTGCAGTCATTGCGAAAAAAAAAAATCACTACACCTCCTTACAAAAAAAAGACGTTCCAAATTTCACAAACTCGTCCATTCTCAACTCGATAAAAACCATTCGCGAGCCTGCACCTTCCTCCTCTAAGCGTCACTTTTCCGCTCGATTAACTATTCATTAAACATAACGCGCTGCAGCTATCTCCCAAACAAACTCTACTGCAAGAAAATGTACTCTCTTATATGCCTCGATCGAACACGCTCACACTCTTACATATACCCACACACACGCACACCTTCTCGCGGCCATAATAGATGTCACATAAAAATGTGCATTCACACGCATACCCCATACCCACACATATGCACGTCCAAGCTCGTGCGCTGTTAATTCAGCGAGAGGAAAGTGCCGGGGCATAAATTGCGTTTCACGAGCGCTGACTAGCGGACCGATAAACGCCGAGCGAGCGAGCGAGCGAGAGAATGCGGAAGTACTTCGGGCGCGCCGCCGCTGTACACTGCAGCGGCAGCGCGTTACTTCGACGTGCACCTCCGGTGAAATCGATGTGAAAATCGCGTGATTTTGCGCCCCGAGATATATATTCGCGTGCGCGCACGTGAGCGTGTGTGAGTAGACGCGACGGAGAGTTGCAAGACCCTTTTTCCTCTCTCTCTCTCGCGCTGCACTTTCGCCACGTAAAGAGAATCGAAAACAATAACGTCGTGCGCTCGGCGGCGGGTTATTTACTTTTTTCTCCTCCTCCGTCTTTTTTTCTCTCTCTCTCTCGTTTTACCTCGCTCCCGCTGCTGCAGCAGCAGTCGCGCGAGTACGCATATGTACCGCAATTTTATATTCGCCCGGCTTCATTTATTTTTAGTTTTGCGCGCCTGCTTCTCCCGTGTACCTACTGTTATACATATATATATATACGTGTACATGCAACGAGGAGAGAGATCTTTCTTTTGTGAGCGCGCATGTAAGCGCGCCGTGTTCATTGTTAGTCGCTCGCTCGTCGTAAAACGTCGGGTTATTTGGGTCGAGAGCGGCGGCAGTTCGATTTTCGAGATTTTTCGTTTTAATCTCTCGCCGCGCGCGCTCCGCCGCCGAGTTTCTCTTTTGCCGGCAGCTGAGATACATATCGTATATAATATATATAAAATACGCGCGCTTCAAGGAGCGGATATGGTTTATGCAGATATTATATTCGGCGTTTGTGTGTGTGTGACGAAATGATTTACGGCAGCGCCGCCGCGTTGAAGTTTACACGGGGATTATTATTTTTTATACAAATAACGCGGGAGTTAATTAATCGCGTGAATTACGAGCGCGCTTTGAGATGTTAATGAAATACAAACGTTATTTAAATGTAATAGCAGTGTAGGACGGTGCTCGGCGCGTATATAGGCACAGGGGAGCAATTAAATCGTTAAGGAATAAAGTCTTAATTCATCATGCTTAACGACGCTCGCGCGCATAATTACACGCGCAAACAATTAACTCATTCTTTCTAACTGCTCGCCCCCAACAAAACCAATTACTCGTCGCCTAACAGCCGAAGAATTCCAAAGAACCCATCGAGGCCGCTATCTTACGGTTACTTTTAAATCCCACTCGAGTGAGACAGAGACAGAGAGAGAGAGAGAGAGAGAGAGAGAGCCAATTGTTCGTTGGGATTCCGGGAGCGAACGCGCCGCGAGCGGTGTCGGCATTTCTAATTCCAATCATCCGGGCTTCGCTCTCTTGGCTGCATTTCTTCGGCGTGTTTACTCGGAGGTACCGCGCCGCGGCCGCAGGAGAGCCAACATTTTACGAGCTCGATTCCGCACTAGTCCTTCTCTCTCTCTCCTCCCTCTCTGTGTGTGTATAGTGTTTGTGTGTGTCTATCGGGGGGGATTTTCCGCAGGTTGACGGGTTAAGTTGCCGCCACCGCCGCCGCTACTGTGGATTCTTGGAGATTAGCGGGGGTTTTAGGTGTTGTTGTTGTCGTCGAGTGGCAGGCCGGCGCATTGCTTTTATGGGGATGGAGCTCGATAAGAGTTTCTTTTTGTTGAGTAAAATTAACGTTTTTTGTTTCAACGTGCATTGATCGTTACACGGAGAGAAATCGTGTAGCAAAATTTACAAATTTCTATAGGAAAAATTACAATTTTTCATAGTAAAATGAAGACAGACAAATTTCCTATTAATGTTTCCAATTTAAGATGGTAAATTTTATAACAACTTGTATAGGAAATATTTTTCGAGTTAAAAATTTTAAAAATTTAATTTTCATTTCCGTTATCGTGGTTATTCGTGATATTCTATATATTTCAAGGTTGCACACACATATATTATTAATACAAGAAATACAAGAAATAAATTAAAGTGAAGAATAAAGAAAATTAAAAATTTTTTTTCGACGGAGGCCGGATTCGATCCTTCGACCCTTGGCACGGCAGTCGGACGCTCTAACCACTTACCCATAACAACATTAGACTACAAATTTTTCGAACTTGTACATTAGCTATCGCTAGATGTATAGCAAATTTGAGTTAGACGCGTTGTTGAATTTCAATTAATATATGGCATTATAATTAACGTAAAGGAAAATTAGCAACTGATAATGTATTTATAAAAGTAAAAATAAATAGGAATTTATTATATCCGACCAGTTTTGTGTTGCAAAACATATTGTGTGAGATCTAGATAACCTGAAAATTAGGGACGTCGGTAAGACAGAGCAGCAGACTGCGCGTGTTCGCCGTGCGCATGCGCATTTCACACATCATAATTTTTACCATAAATCGTTGTAAAACTTAGAATTAAATATCAAAATTTTTGTAACTTCTGCATTCGAATATCAAGTCTTCGCAGTTTTTGCCATAAAATATAGTAATGTTTCATATTTTTTATAAAAAAAAGAAGATACTTTTAATAGTATATTACAATATGTATATTTTTTGCTATATAAATATAGTAGAAAGTTATCTCGACACTTGTAATATTTAAAATGAAAGTTGTAAAAGGAATACATTACAATGGTAGAAAATCCTATAATAGTAGTAAAAAGCGTCAGAATCAGAGTATATCTTCGCTTTGATAAGATTAATGGTAATTTTCCAAATCAAATTTTTCTCCGTGTATATGATACTATGTTAGTTTTGAAGAAGCGTTCGTAATTTGGAATGTGTTTGTATAGTTGAAGTGGACGTCAACGAACGAAAAATAATTGAACGGCAATTGAACTCTGTTATGGGTCTGAAGTTTGCATCGTTGGAATGCAACGAAATAATTTTTTACAATTAATTAAAGTTATTAAGCAATGGAAATTTTATCTAAATCTTTGTTATAAAATTATTGATACTATAAAACAATAAATCTACATGGAAAATTAATATTAGTTATTACAAACTTGAAGGAAAATCAAATATATTTTATTTCGTTGCACTACAACATTGCAAACTTCAGACCCATACTCTCTCTTATTTTTCGTTCATTAGCGCCCACTTTTTAATTTTTTTATACCACTCTAACCTCAAAATCACAACTTTGATATGATTTTTCGGCGCTCGTGGTATAAAATACCGTTCGAAACTAGTGCGTAAGTCGATTATTTAGGTGGTGTGACTTTTTCGCACTCGCTTCGCTCGTGCAAAAAGTCACACCAGCTGAATAATTGACTTCCCCACCCGTGTCGAAATGTACTATAATCATCGAAAAAGTTTTAGTATTTAACTTTTTTTCGGAAGAAGGTCATTTTGTCATTTACAGTAAAGTTATCTGTAAACGACATAAAAGTTTATTATCAGGTTTTGGTCCGTCAAAGTTCCAAGGTTTCCAAATATATTCTATTTCTTTGTCTTATATTTCACTACTTGGAAACTGTAAAAAGAAATTTCTCAAAAGTTTCTTAGGTTTTCGTCTTTCATGCACCAACTACTCAAGTTATATGTAGTTGATAAGAGTCACTGCGTTAATTAGATTCAAAATTAGAGAGTATAAGTTATTATTCAGGCAAGTCCCTCAACATTTCATATTTCGTTTTAGTTTTCATAACGGCTAATTCTGTAAATTGCCAAATGAAATTGTATACCAACTCTTCAAACAACCAACTAGTGAAGCTTATGTACAGCTCCTTTTCACTCTAAATGCGTTGTCAGTATAATTCATTCAATTTGCCAAATGGCTTTCCCTATTTACCTTTTATTGACGCATATACAGCTAGTGATATCAAAGGAGATGTTCGTTTAACAAATCACCGTTTCCAAAGACCGTGACGCTTTTAGTTTCATTACTTTACACTGTACTTTATATACGTATTTTAACTATATATACGTTGGTATTTGTAGAACGTAATTTCGATATTTTATAAACGAAGGCGAAATTCTCATTTTTCATTATTGCATGCTAATTCAGTTAGCAGCGGTTTTTTCACTAATTCAACTTTAGAGAGTAGGTATTTTGAAGTTGAAAAGATTGGCATATTTTATTTCATGCAGAATCATTTTTATCGCACTAGTATCGAAAAGTATTATCATTAACGTTAAAGAAACTGTGAGTTTCAGCTGTTTCCTTATGTTAAATTCATGGTTTATTAACTATGTGACTTATAAATAACTTATAAACAGAGAAAACAGTAGTGTGTGTATTCATTACTAATATGTGAAAAAAATTTTTTTATATCGCTTAGGTCCTGTGAACATAGTTAACAGGTTAAGGTGTGTAATCTTATATAAAACTTTTTTTATCAAAAACAGTAACATAACATAATTATATATTTTTAGAAACCCAATATTTTACCTTTTTCTTAATTAATTATGCTTTCAATGTGTTTATCCCATTTAACATTATAATCAAACGTATTTATAACTCTCTACTCTATTTATGTACTTTGCGTCTCTCACTCGATAGTACGGTAGACCGTGCAATGCTTAAACATTATACGAAATTTTGTTCAGTGTGTCAATCCATTAAATCTCCTTTTATTATATTACTACACTATATTGATCACAATTCGCTACTTGAACCTAGCTATATAAAACATCCATCCAGCAGCGCAATCTACTCGATAATTCCATTCAATCCGCACCGCTCCAGCACTCCACACACGAAACTTTTCCGCAACCTCTCCGCAAAACTCCCGCGAGAGCCGCAGCGGCCGATCAATCAACATTACCGAGCCATTCAACTCCTACTCGGTCCACCTTCCTCTTCCTCTCTCTCGACCGCGCGCGCCGACAAATCACTCGCTCGCTCTCGGACGTTTTCCCATCCGCGCGATCGCCAGCACTGCAGCAGCAACGGTGCATCGGGGCCATAGCTCCGGGGTCACACACTCTGGAATTCGAGCTGCCTCTGCACACACATGACCAACCGAGAGACAAAGACGCGCAAAACATCGGTCGCTCGTGTATAATAGCTCCTGCATCCATGCGTGACACGCGCGCATCCACACGTGACGCAGGAAGGAAAGTCGAGGCGCGAGCGGCGAAAATGGGCCAATGGGTTGTTGTTGTGCGGGATAGCGGCAGTAAACCTCGATCGCGAGAGGCAAATGCGCGCGCAAGAGGTTTCTTTTTTACGTATTTCTTTCTTCTTCTCTTCTCTGTCTGGGTAGGAGAAATTGCCTGTCGTTTGATTCGGCCCTCTATACAGGCCGCGCGTATAACAACAGCGTACACACGTGTGTGCGGGCACGGCCTTTGTCTCGAAATTTATCTGGGTCGCGGTCTTTACGAAACGGAGCCGTTCGTCGCGCTCCGAATTTACATTTGAGCGAGTTGCGCGGCGCGCGTTTGCATAACTGTGTATATGTGTGTGTACATGTACATATATTTGTGGGAAAGGGACTATTTATCAATTGTTATCGACGCCGCCGCGCGTCTGAAAAGCCGAAATTTTCTGTGTGCTTTGTGAGCGAGAGACGATGAAGAAGAAGAAAAAGAAGGATTTTATTATTGAACAATTATTGGCCGTGCTCGCGATTAGTGTCACACGCGGAGTGACGAGTGAGCTGTTAGCCGAGATAAGAGAGGCATATGTTTAATTCACATTCCGCGTGTAGTCAAGCGTTAATCACATGATTAAAGGCAAACAGAAAATGGCAATTAGACACGCGCTTTCAAAGTCATACATTCGTGACATAAGTGTGCGGATCACCCAGGTAATATTCCCCGCACGTAAACATTTTAATGCCTTCTCTCTCTCTCACGAGATTTTGCGATTCCGCCAAGCCATCACATGCGGAAGGGAATCCGCTCACTCTCTCTCTCTCTCTCTCTCCCTCACTCCAGATATATCGAACTCAAGAACCAGCGAGGCATGACGCTGCTCCCTCGTGCTCCGCATCCTGGCATCTTTATGGCTTGTAATATCGTCATCGTCAGATCGTTCGCTGCACAGCAGCAGCAGCCTCTATACAGAGAGAAACTATTCCAAATAAGTTTACCGCGCCTGGGTTATTGGCCTCGGGTGAACTTAACGGTAGGCACGCCGCCGCCGCCGCCGCCGCCGCCGCGGTGTGTACGCGGCCATCTCTCACTCCACTCGCTTCTATATCTCGCGCGAGCGAGCGAGCGAGCGAGCGCCGTATAGTGTGACACTGAAACAGCGCCGATCGCGCGAGGTTTATTCCTCGCTGGGGAGAGATGGTTCGTTATGACGAGGAGAAGTGGTTAGCGCTGATTTACGGAATTGCAGGGTCGATGGCTGTTTATCGGGGGGCCTCGATTACGGGCCGCGCGCTCATTTCGACCGAGAAGATATTCTTCGGACGGTTAGTGATTTATGGGGCGGGAGAGTCTACATAATAGCCATGTGCAAGAGCAGTTGCTGTGTATGTATATACACATTCTTGCAGTTATATATACATACTTTTGTATAGTAGTATGCAAGTTCTAGTTCCGAGTCGATCGAGAGCCAGCCGAGTATGCGATATATAACAAACCAACGCGAAGGTCATTACCGGCTCGTTATATTGATATCGAATTCCCGCATCGCGGTCAAGCTCCTCCCTTCTGGATGTACATATTCCCCCCGCTAATCTCCGACCCAAATTCCCTCCCGCTAAAAACCCACAGGAATCCCGAGCACATCAGCTCAGCCGCAAAAAAGCAGCGACGAAGACACACGCGTTTATAAACACACACCTAGAAGCGAAAATCAAGCCTGGATGAACAGACCGACACAATATTATCTGGCGATACGATCTCTCTCTTCCTTCGCCTCGTCGGATGCCTTCGCGCGCTCGCGCTGTCACATCGCCGCGAGTGCACCGGACAATGCGGCCATTGTTGGCGCATAATGGCAACGCGCGCGGTCCCTTGACCTTACTCTCGCGCGCTCCCAGTTTATCTCTCTCGCTCACGTGTGTGTGTGTGTGTGTGTGTGTGTGCGCAAGAGTATGAAAATGGGTGTACACGCGAGTCAATTGAGCCAATTGAAGCTCGTGCGCGCGAGAGCGTGTATTCTTCATACTCTGCACTAACACACACACACATACTAGCTATATATAATCTACCTTCCTAGTCTTTCTCTCCTTCTCTCTCTCTCGCGTCTCGTTTCTCCGGTTCTCCCTAGTCATAGGGGGGCCGACGCCGCCGCCGGCCTGGCGATAAACCTATGCAAATTTATTGCCGCGATTTTCCCCTCTCTCTTTCTCTCTCCCTCCACGTGTATATACTTCCTCTCTCTGTACGTATACGTACGTGCATACTTGCTGGGCCTTACAGAGAGAGATCCTTCTCGCGCGCGCGCGCGATCTTGTCTCCTTTATGCACGTAATGCTTTGATGCGAGCAAGCAAGCGAGCCTGCACCTCTTTGTTCAGCGAAGGAGGAGGAGGAGGAGGAGGTAAGCGCATACATATTTATGCGGCGAAAGAGAGAGAGAGAGAGAAAGAGAGAGAGAGGCGATCGACAACGATTTTACATTAAGTGAATTGTTTTGTTTCTCGAGAGAGTATGGAGATGGACTTTTTCTGTCGAGTCGCCGGAGCTTTTTAATGGCTCTATGCGGATGTCTAGACTATACCACGGGGGAAAATTGTTAAGAGAGTTTATCGATTGATTGTTTTTGCTCGCGGGGAACTTCACACAGCTGTCGTTTAGCGCCGAGAGAAAGAGTGCGACAAGAGGGTGAAAAATGAGACCAATTGCGCACATGCTCTAATTCCGAGGTTAGAGCCGCTCCAATTGTGCTCGCTCGCGCTATAATGCGTTCTAATTTTGAACAACCCTTGTATACACGCGCTCTCGCCAATACGCGGCTTGTGTGCACGCGCATATGTGTGTGTACAGTGTACTTATCGCGCGCAGGGTTAGCGCGTCCATATAATCCCCTCTTTGTAACAACGCGACACGTACGCGCGCCTGCGTGCAGTATATAAATAGAAGAAAAACATTCGGCTCAATCTAAAGAGAAAATCGTGCGTATGCGTGTGTGCGTGTGTGCAAACCATCTTCGCAGAAAGAGAGAGAGAATGAAATTATAAAACTATACGATAGCAGCGCGCAGCCCGTGACCGTGTTTTCAACGAACTTATATATATACCGCCACGCGCTACGGCCTTGCTCGCTCGCTCGCTCTCCTCCGTGGCGTACAAAAAATCGCATTTCCGGTCTCGCATTACAGATGCGCGCGTGAGCGCGAAAGGGTTTGCGCTGCTCCTCCTTCTCTCTCTCTCTCGTCCTTTTTCGCCGGCTTCCGAACCGAGGAGGGGAAACTTGAACGGCTTCTCTCTGCTTATACGCACACACACAGACGTGCATGTACATATACACATGTACGTACATGTACCTCGTGCCTATTTACCTTCCTATTTTGTCGTTATGAATCAGCGTTATATACGCCGGGCGCGCCGCGAGAAGAAATTCAATTATCCGCGATATTGCCTTCGGGGCGAGGATGTATCCGCAGCGAGAGGCTCGCGTTAGAATCCATTTATCGCTCGTTAAGCTCGGCTCTCTTTCCTCTCTCTCTCTCTCTCTCTACTCTCCCGGAGGAAAAGCTCGAGAACGAATTTCACCCTTCCGCGAATGTGTAGAGAAAGCAAGCGCGCGCGCGAGCTACTATGGCGCAAGGGACTACCGTGAGGGCACGTCGATGAGTCGTGCAAATATTTGATTGTGCGCACGCCCTGCTTTTCGACGGAAAAATGATGGAGGCGGAATATATCTCGTTTATATACCTCCGCGTGCGTTTCGGAGGAAGAGTATTGTTCGGTTTCGGCAAGCGTGTGTAAAAAAAAGTAGAAATAGAGAATGTGCGATGCAAGCGCGTTGTTAACGAATCCCGGGGATTCTCGGAAAAAGTTGTGAGTTTTTCTGCTCCCATCCCTCTCCGATTGTTCGATACACGGTGCAAATAAAAATAGCTGCTTTCAATCAAAAATTCGATAAGAAATATATATAGATCGAGGAGCGAAGTTTGCTTTGTAGCGACGCGCAAATAATAATGTAGCGTTGTACATACTATATAAAAACGAGGATAAATCGAGCGGGTGACATGGAAGAGAGGTCTTTAGAAACTCGTTTTTAATGTGTTAATAGGCTTATCGATTTTCCCATTTGCCTATAAGTTCTGCTAACAATGTATTACCGGCTGCCGCAGCGTAAGACGGGCGCGTATATATGAACCTAGAGGCAGCAAACTTAGCCTTCAGCCCGCGTATACGTATATATACACACAATTACCTCGAGAGTCCGAGAGAGCTCGAGCGAGCGTTCTCATGCATTTCAAAATCTGTTAAGGTGGGTGTGTGTTTTTCCGGGCGCACGGTAATTAAGGATGTATAACCCAATTTTTTCCCCCACCTCCTCTCTTCTTTTCTTGCCCCCGGCAGGCACGCTTGTAAAAGTTTAATCAGCGGTTATGGCCGAGCGCGTAATATAATCACGTTCTTTTGTAATCGTTAAAAACACCACGTTTGTACATTTTTATCGCTTTTCCACGCCAAGTGCCTGTGGGTGTATCTATATACACGAAAGACGCGAAATTAGATTTCCTCTCTAAAAATACATCTCGGACAGAGAGCTATCTCCTCCCGAAGAACTACGCTAACCGGGAACGAACGACTTGCCCGCCGCTGTAAAAACATCAATCGCCGCGCGTGCAGACAATTAAATTATTCTCGCGGCGAGCAGCTGCTGGTAGAACTCGATAAAGCTACCTCTCGGTTCGCGAAGGAATAAACTTTCCTCGGCTGCTGCTGCTGCACTGTTGTTTGAGCCAGCGTCGATTTCGGATTAAGAATGTGTGTGTGTGTGTGTATGTGTCGGGGGAGAAGAAGAAGGGGAGGGCGGCGCGAGAGTAGCAGCAGCAGCGAGCGCTCCTTCTTGTATTGATCACTCGAAAGGAACTGGGTTAACACAGGTCGACTACCCCCTTTCGTCTCCTTAGCATCCGCGTGCGCGAGTGTGTGTGTAAGGAAAGAAATAGAAAGAAAGACGCTGGAAGAATGTGTGCATGTGTGAGGAATTGGGTTGTATTCGGTGTTTACGGGGAAGGTTTGACGTGTGTAGGTAATTTGAAGGATGAAGTTTGACGTAAGTGGGATGTAATGAAATTCGCGTGGAACGTGGGATCGAAGTTAGGAAGTCTTTATGCTACGCAATGAGAGTATAATAAAAAGTTATTGGCAAGTTGAATTATTATACAATGTTTTAGTCATTCCAATGCAAATGTTTGTCGCGCGCCGCGTTAAATCCGCGAGTTTAATTTTTCAGGCGGCTTTATACTCGTGAGCATTTTTCTTGACAGTTTGTACGAAAGTTTTACTCCTGAATTTTTTCCACCGCGCAAATTCAATTACCTCGGCGAGATTTACGAAGTTCTAAAACTGTTTTGCAAAATAAGTTTCATGAAAAAAAAAGAAAAAAAATTAATTTTCCGTGGGAACGAAGTTTGTGTTTTAAAACACTATTTTAATCATAGACTTTGTTACCTTTAGGCCCCCCCCCCCGGAGACTAACGACTAATTTAGCCCGAGTTCATAAAGTAGTTTGCTACTAAAACAACTGCAATTTACGAAAAAGTGTTATTAGTTTTACACAGCAATTTCGTAATTGGCATCAATGTCTTCGTCGATCTCGTAAAAAAAGAGCTCAGCGTCCATTACGCAAATTGTTTTATAAAAATAATTTACTAGCTTTTGTGGCAGTCAAGTTTTCATGGAATAAATTTCCCTTTTTTTAGTGTGAATGCATTTAAATGGTTTGGTGTATAATCAAATCACGAATCACATGGAAATTTCTAAACCTCTGTAAATAAATCTTGCTTTTTATCGATATAAAAATTACTTTATTAGATATCGTATTGATTATACACTGCGAAATATTGTCTGGTTTAATCTACAAAAATGATAGCAGCCAATTGAAAAAAAATAATAAATCTTAAATACAATCATTTACAATATCATTTACCGAACAGAGTATTCTAAAACACCAATTACAAACGACCATAAATTTTTAAGAAACGACGCTCAATGACTCGATATTTTCACCTCTCGTACTTAACACACTTTTCTCCCCTTTCTCTGTTGCAGGTAAGCCAGAGCGAGAGACAAAAGCTATACCGAGCAGCGGCAGCAGCGACTCACGATTATTTATCGACGTCACCGATCGACGCGCTCGGAAGTAGGTTATATTCCCCCCCCCCTCTCTTACTCTCGGGATCGACCCCGAAACGAAATAAAAGGTAATAACGGATTAGCAATTTGGGCGAGCGAATCTCCAGCGCGACTCGCTGGATTTTCGTTTAATTAGCGAGTCAATTAACGACTCTTTTGCTCTCCAGAAAACCGAGACACAAGAGGAGAGAAAGAAGGGGACAGAAAAGCGTTCGTGCTATACGCGTCGATTTCCTCCTTTATTGATTTTCCGCTCTCACCCCGCGCTGGCGAACGGTTTATCGCGCGCTCGCGCGCTGACCTAAAATTGCGGCTTCTCTCTCTCTGTCTCTCCTTCTCTTCCGCTGCTTCTCATTCGAATCGCAAATCGCGCGCGCGCGCTCGCTTTTGTATCTTGGAAATTCCACAATAAGGGGCAAGTTTCTCTCGCGCGCGAGCGTTGAATAATGCTGATGGCGCGGCTCGTTATGCATAGTGATAAATAAATGCCGATTTGTTCCATGCGCGCGAGCTCGGTTCGTTGGAGTCGCTTCCTCTATTGTTTTGCCTGGAATACGGGGGGATGGGATAGGTCGGAGAAGAAGTGGATTTTTCTTTGTGCTTTGTAGTAGAGAGACGGGTCGAGTGAAAAGCTCGCCAAGCGCTCGCCCGTTTTGTTTGGCCGAGGCTTTTGAATTCCTTTGGTAGAGACAGAGAGAAAGCGCGGAATGTTTGTTTGTGATACTTTTAGTTGATTTAATTTCGAAATGATAATGCCCAGACGAGAATAGTTCTTTATTGTGGTGAGTTTATTTGAGATTCAATTTTCGGGGAATGGTTAATGAACGAGTTTTTGTCGCAGTTTTATGTTTTAATTTGGAATTTCGTTTAATCGAGGCCTGTGTGGAGTCTTTTTTTTGGCTGCTTGAAAAAGATAACGTTTTGGAAGGATTATATTTTCAAATAATTTTGAACTTTATATTTATATAAATCCTTTATAAAGGATTATTTTTACCTTGGACAGTTCGCGTATTATTTTTATTCCATTATCGAAGTTGAATAACCGTTATAATCGAAAATTAATTTTTAACTCCGGGCTAAAAATGATATCGAAATTCCAATCAATGAAAATTGCATTTTAATGAAAATATTAGTTATCTTCTGATAAATGTAAAATTCCATATTTTAATTTTACAATAATATTATAACAATATTGCAACAACATTGTTACAATAATACTGTCACAAAAACATTATTGTAATAGTATTATTACAGCAATACTTCAAGTAAAACTTCTCAAGTATCACATAACATAACAGATTCCCACAAAGCTTCATTTTTAGGATACAGAAAATCACGCAAAATCAACACCGATCGATCTCTTTCCCCTTCACTTCCCAGCAGAAAAAAAATCGCATCTCAAACAAATCGAGCCCCGCTATTATTTCAAAGAACGCCGCGCTCGAGTTCCCCCCGGAGTTTGTAAATATCTTCGCACGCTCGCCTCGTTTACAAATCACGAGAACGGCGGGCGCACGTACACGTACGTACGTACGGGTATATATACAGCTGGCGCTTGCTCTCGCCTCGCTTGCGAGTACGCGAAAGTTCACGTCCGACCGTAAACTATTTAGTCCGCGCGCGATGTTTGCACGAGCGGCGAAATTTCCCAAAGCTTGAAAGAGAGAGAGAGAGAGCGAGGCCGGTTGTAGGTCTCTTTTGTCGTCGTCGGGTGCACTAGCAACGGTTTGCGGCGGTTGCCTTTGTGTTTTCGCGCGGTTTTTGCGTTTTAGGGGCGGAAACTGTTCCCGACGAGGTTGAGCGCGCTGTGGATGCCAACTGTAATTGCATGGGACAAATTTTGATTGGTATGATTAATCGATATACATATTTACTTCATAATACGTTATCTGTTTACCTCAGTGAAAGAACAGAAATGTAATATAATAAAACAGAAAACGTTTTTCATTTTTTATTCCAACTTAATTAATAATTTTTCACACTATGCAGAACAATTATAATATAAAAATTTATTATTATTTATTTATTTTTTTTTATTTAAGCTTTCTTTAAACCTCTTTACGAGATTTATGTAGCTACACATGTACAATGGTTTATTACAGTTTACGGTTATGTTCCATTAGATTTGTAGGTCACACATTTCTAGAAATTTACAGATATGTTTTAACGGAGAGAGATCGTACACTGTTAATAGGGGTACAATATTATGCGGAGGATAAATTTGACATTTTCTCAGATGCTCTATTAAAACATGTCTTTGTTCATCGTGTAAAGGACAATTCCAAATGACGTGATTAAGATCTTGGGACTCATAATTGCATTCACATTTGAGACTATTACAGATACCAATACGAAAAAGAGAGCTCGCCAAATTGTAGTGATTCGCCCTACATCTGTTTATGGTGACGGTTACGTGCCTTGGTAAGTTTGTTGTAAAACCAAGGTTTATTTGAATTAATGAGGTAGTGATTGAAATATTCTTTGCCCTTTGTTTGGCCATCTGACAAATTTTGTTTTTTGGTGTAGTAAATTGCCTTATATTTACAACTTTCTCGAAAATCGGTGTAAGGAATGTTGGCATTTCTGTGAGGTTCGAGTAAGGAAGCGTTTTTAGCTAGCAGGTCTACCTTTTCATTTCCGTGTAAACCGATACGAGAGGGGATCCACAGAAATTCCAGATCATGTTGACTTATTTGTTTAAACTGAAGATATTTTTGCCTGAGCAATGTTATATATGGATTCATTTTTATATTAAGCTTTGAGCTGTTGAGACTACATAGAGCACTAAGAGAGTCAGAAAGAATATAATAATTGTGATTTATCGCGATATCTAGCACATTGTTGAGTGCAAGGCATTCTGCCATAAATATCGAGGCTTCTTTTGGTAAAGTTTTGAAACATAAATGATCGCCACGAGCCAGACACTTTATTTGTCGACGTTTCGGCTCTCGCTGAAAGTGTCTGGCTCGTGGCGATCATTTATGTTTCAAAACCCTATCAACTCTAACGAGCATCCTATCAAATCGATTTCTTCTTTTGGTAAACTATAATTTACGATAGTGTTTAGATCTTCACAATAACATGAACAACCTACTGAGTTTGAGGAACTTGTTTTGCTTCCATCCATGTAAATTTTAACAGCATTAACTTTATTTTTTTTAAACTTGTATAAAGTGCTATTGGGTTCTATGCTTTTTTTCAGAGATTTTCCTATTTCGGTATTTACCGGAATAGTGACAAGGAAATCACGATAGTTAAAACTATATAAGTCAAATTTTCTTTTAATAAGAAGCTTATTTTTAGTTAAAGTATGACAGTCTTCTATAGCTTTTTGAAGAAGGCGGTTACGGTTTTTTTTTTAACTTTTAAGTAGAAATATCGTATAAATTTATTCTTAATAATGTCGATATTTGAAATTGTTTTTCTTATAAGGTAAAGGAGGCAGTACTGGGACAAAACCTATTTTGGGAACAGAAGTGGGACAGCAGTAAAAAACTACGATGAACGGTTAATGTGATAAAAGCATTACTTCATTAGTATTCTTTATGATGTTAGCTACGTAGTCACTTCATTATTGTGTTGATTTACTTCTTAAACTAATGTATAACAAGATTCAAACTTTTTGAGGTTATGTTTGAGCTGTACGCATAGCGAAAACTTTATCCCACTATAGGTACCTCTTAATTCCCATATCGTAGTAGTGGGACACGTTTAAAAAGTATTGTCCCACTACTGCGTCAAATGGGCGTCCCACTACCGGTTATAAATAAGTTACCGTGTCCCACTACACTAGTCGATAGTTATTTTCTTTTAATGAGATTCTTTTAATACACCAACAACGGAAGAAAGCATCTTTTTTTCTTAAAATAAAGCTTGAGACACGAGCTACCTGCTGAGGTAATTAGTTTTTATGTATTGTGCTTAGTTTTGGTAATAGAAAAGATTATAAAAAAAGTATGGTTAAAACTATCCCACTACTACCTACTTTACCTTATAAGAAAAGAAACATTGCGCGATTTTGAATTAAAGGAAGTTTTGATTCTACTAAGACTTATATTTGTTGGTGTGTTTATTCGGTACCCAAGCGCTGTAAGAATAGCTGAGAACTGAATTTTTTCATGTTTTTGGATTGAGTTTTTACGCCTGGGAAAGTAGACATAGGATCCATAATCTGTATGGGGTCAAATTCAACAACAGCCGTTTACTAATCTATCAACAGAAAACTCAACTGAATATCCTTTAGATGGTAAAGACATTAGTCAATTCTTATATGAATCTTTTGGCAGCTCTAATATCCCGGAAATAGCTTTAAACTACACCAAAGATATGCCTGCTCTCTCTCTCTCTCTCTCTCTCTCTCTCTCTCTCTCTCTCTCTCTCTCTCTCTCTCTCTCTCTCTCTCTCTCTCTCTCTCTCTCTCTCTCTCTCTCTCTCTTTCTCTCTCTCTCTCTCTCTCTCTCTCTCTCTCTCTCTCTCTCTCATGCTTAGCAACATTCATGATAACATAACAGACCGCAATCTCAAAAGCCGTATCAACAGAACTTTGAAACGCCTTACCAATGTTACAGAATATTCCAGCGATAACTCTATCTCCGTCGATGAATCATATGCCTTTCATTATCCGAAACTAAATAAACCTATAAACTGGAATTGAAAATGGCTAATTCTCTAAATGAAAATAACATAAATATAGACCATCAAGTGTTCACCTCTTTCTCTACTTAGTCCCCACAATAAATCAAGATTCTCTATTGAGAAGCCTCAACGCACGTAAAGAAGAATTAGAAAAGATCCTCCAAAGTGTAGATTGTTTGTGTTGAATTGTGGCTCAAGCCAGACCAAAAAGTTAACCTTGCAGAATTCAACGTTTATAGGAAATATAGATTGACTTCAACAGGCGGAGACATTTTAATTTTAATACGAAAAAATTTAGAATTTAAGGAAATTGATAGTATTAAATATGCGGTATAAGTATGATCAATACATCCCCAGCCTTTAACATATATGCGTTTGCTATAAACCCCCAGGGTTCGTCATGACTCAAGAACTATGGAACGGGATTGTCATTAGTGTTCAAATTCTGCAAAATAACTGTTTATTCTTAGGCAATTTTAATGCGCATCATTCTTCGTGGAACTGCTCATACAATGATGCAAATTATGGTATCAGACTGCACAATTCTCTTGACCATTCTGGTTTCTTTCTTCATAATCCAGATTCTTACACTCATGTAGATATTTACAGATAAAAAAAAAAATCAAATTTAGATTTTATTTTAACAAATAGCATACCCTCTGATAAAGTTAACGTAAAAGTCCACAACGAAATCTGGGGGTCGGATCATTATCCCATTTTCATAAATATCAGCGTTGAAAAACAATTCTACGTTAAAGTCTTTTAAGATTCATTCTGTTAAAACCAACTGGTCTCAAGTTAGGGATAAACTAGATAAATCTTTTCATACACTTTTCTCACCAGAGTACGAAAAAGCGCCAATTGATTTAAAATACGAAATATTCATAAATACTATCAAAAGTGCTATTGCGGATTCCACACGTAAACAGCGAAAAGTAGATCCGAAAGAATATAGAAATCCCGTACCGTGGTGAGATCCACAATGTAATGAATTAATTCAGTTGCGAAAATCTGCGTACAAAAAATAGGAATGCACGGAAAATATCGAGGATTTGATAAAATATAAAAGTACAGTAGCTCTTGTAAAAAAAACATTCAAATCTAAAAAGAAAGCTTGTTTTAAAGAATTCACAAAATCAATTAATTTTATAACAGATAATAAATATACATGGAACAAATGCAAAATTTTTAAAAATAAATGGATAAAAACCTAACCATTGAAAATAACAGAAAAAAACCTTCAATCTAAAGACGTCTTAAATAATTCTCTAAATAAAATCAGTCCTCCATGGGTTCCCACAGATCCCAATTACTTCCCGCAATGTAATGAGTATGAATTTTTTGATAGCCCCTTTGACTTCGCTGAATTAAATATTGCCCTTGATGTCAAAAATAAAAAATCAGCCTCAGGCCCTGATGGTGTTGACTACCTCGTATTACAATCTCTACCAATCAAATACAAGCTAATTTTACTAGATATGTTTAACGAAATGTATAGACCAAATACATTTCCAGTTACTTGGCAAAGATCCCATGTACATTTTATTAAAAAGTCCGGTGGAATTAGTTATCGTCCGATCTCATACTTACATCCTGTGTCTCTAAGCTCTTTGAAACTTTGATTAAAAACAAGCTTCAATGGTACTGTGAATATCATGAAATTATTCCAAAAAGTCAAACCGGTTTTCGGAAAGGGCAGTCTTGCCTAGACAACCTGACTATAGTCTCACGCCATATGTCGAAGAAGGCTTTTAAAATAAAAAAGATACTCTTGCTGCCTTTTTAGATGTGCAAAGTGCATTCGATAATGTAATATGTGATCATTTACTCGATATCCTCTCAAATATTGACTGTTCACGGAAATTGATTTCGTTTGTCAAATTCTTAACTTCAAAATTTATTATCTTTCACACCATATAAACTTTCTCATTTTGCTTATAATAATGTTTTCAGTATCTAGAACCGCATTAAACTAGCTCCGAAGTATAATAACGTATTATTCAAATACAAAATTAACGAAACCTCCCAAGTCACCCTTATAATTCTGCGAACCCAAAAAACTAACGTTTTATTCCCCCTACACACACACATCCGAGAAACGCCATATATTCGGCGCCACTCGATCGCCTTCGCCGCCGTCTCTCCACATATAATCACCATCCCAATCTCCCCAAAACGAGCAAACCCACGCGAGAGCCGACACACACACAGATTAAAACCCACACTCGCGCCCTCTATCTCTCTCTACTCTCATATAATCTTGATCGGCGGTGGTGCACGCGACAATTTGCCCCGCTCGCATTATGTTCCGCGCAATTATCCGACACTCGCGCCTCCGATCGCGCTTGCAGCGCCTTCCATTCCGAGAAAAAGACGAGAGGCCGCCGCGAGGCCGGTAATTACGAAGATGAAAGCCCGCACGGCTGCTGCTGCTCTTTATGTACGTGCAAAAAGTTTGGAAAATCGCGCCGCGCCGCGCTAGTGCGCAAAAAGTTTGATGAAAAAGATGGTGGCGGTGGGTGTTCTTAAAAAAGCGAGCGCAGGAAAAGTTGGACGTGCGCGCGGCTGAAATATTTCCTAGGGAAAAGAGAGGGGAAAAATTGTTCCGTGTATTGACAGAGAGGAATTATCCGGGGATTTATTCAATTTTACAGCGGCGCGTGTGTGCGCGCACGCGAGGGTTTTATATTCCGAAAAATCTTCGAAGCGCGTGTTTGTTTTTTGCCGTCTTTTTTGCGAGACATTCGCGTGTTAAATTTAAACTTTGAAATTCAACTGGGCGGATGTATGTGGCATTAAACCCTGGAATTTCGCTGTTTTTCGGAACGTTGTGACTAATTAACGAAGATTACACAGCCGTTCGCTTTCGCTTCGTTTCTTTCCGTTTGACTTCTCTTCTCCGATGTTATAAAGTCAGAGCCAGGGATAAGCCCGAACCTGTGTGTGTGTGCATACGCCTGTGTCTGCTCGAACGTATTTTCGGCGTCGAATAAAATGTAATTTTTGCCGGATTTACGAGGAGATATAAAGCGCCGCGGCTGAAATATTAAATGATAAACTCGGCGTATCTCTCGTCGTGTGTGTATGCGCGTGTGTGTGTGTGTGTGTGTGTGTGTGTGTGTGTGTGTGTGTGTGTATATATATATATATCGAGAAGAATATGCGCGTGAGAGCCGAATTAAAAAAGAGAGTTTCGCCTGTGCATGCCCCACGCAGTATAAAAATCACGCGCGAGTGCGTGCACGGCCCGATATAAAACTTTGATAAAGTATATAATACTCGCGTCGGGGCCATAACTATTTTGTCGAACGAGCGTAAAATCCGTATACACGAAATTCTCGCATATGAAATAATTAAACGAGCGCCGCGCTGCAGAAACAAACATAATCGAGTTCCCGCCTGGGTTTAATAACTCCGCGCGCGTGCTTCATCAAATTTCATTCGACACGATTATGTACACGACGAGCCAAGGGATACCCGTTCGATCTACGTTACAAAACGCGAGCTAATTCGACGATAAAAAAGAAGTGTGCGCGCGTTATCTTTACGAGCTGTGGATGTATGCGCCCGCGCGCCTGCGTGTCGAAAGTCTCGTCGCGAATATTCAATTAATCGTCGCGCCAAGGGAGCAGCCAAGGAGATAGATAACGACAGCAGCACACCCGCGCGGCACGTCGATTATGATAATGCGCGCGTGAATTTCGCCCGTGGAATTTACGATTTCGCTCGGTCCTTTTTCTTCTCTCGTGTCTTCTTCTCGCTCGGCACGAGGTGAGTATCGAGGGAAAGTTTTGTAGGTGTATAAATAGCGGGCGAGGAGGAGAAGTTTCGTTTATTTTATACGTATACAAATGCGGTGAGCTCGACGTTGAAATTTCAATTAAGGAGGAAATTAAAGGCTGCGAGCGAGTTGCGGGTTTCACCGTTAAACCGATCGCCGAGGCGCGGGTCACCTAGTTTCTTTTTTACGCCGGCTAAGATTGTTGTTCGCCGCTCGCGCGTCTTTGACTTATTTGACGATTGACGCGTATTTGACGATTTTAGATTTTCGGTGCCAATTATAATTAATTTATCATTCTACTCTTAAAAGATAGTTATTTAATGCCATTCCGTACTCTAAAAAGTGAAAAAAAAACTTATAATTAATTTCAGCCACGTGCGATTAATTTTTTTGCAGACACATTCCCGCCATGCCATACCCCTCGCACCACACCCAAAAAAGGTCACACATACACGACCATATCCTCACCTCCGAACAATACCATAACCGTACGCAAATCCCCAGCAACCTCTCCTCTCGTTCCTGGAACTCTCTCTCTCTCCCTCTACCTACATCTCTCGCGTAATCCAGTTGTCGCAAACAATGGCCGCAAAAAGCCGCAGAGACGCTGCTACACGAGGCTCGCCGAAATAAAGGCTCGTCGCTCGATATCCTCTCTCTCTCTCCCTCTCTTCCTCTCGCGCGCGATCGTTAATTAAATTTCCGGCCGACCAAGTTTCGC
This sequence comes from Torymus aiolomorphi, assembly GCA_036365515.1. Lineage (NCBI taxonomy): Eukaryota > Metazoa > Arthropoda > Insecta > Hymenoptera > Torymidae > Torymus > Torymus aiolomorphi. Next base: position 10,761,742 of record CM070875.1, read on the forward strand.
GGCGGCAAGCAATTAACCCCGCGGGCGCGTTTCGCGACAAATGATTCCCTCTCTCTCGCACGTTCGCCCGCTCGTGCGAGCCGTGCCTTTTAATTAGATTCGCTTTTTCTCGATTCGCCTCGCGTCAAGCGGCATGTGCGGAGGTGAGGTGCGTGGTCACGAGGGCACGAAATGAAGTTGGAAGCGAGCTCACGTCGGGGAAGGAGAGAGGTTTTTAGAGGGTCGGCCGTGAAGAGGGTCGGGCCGGACGTTTCGGTTGTCTTTTAAAAGGAGGGAAAAGTGAAAATGTTGGTACGTGCACTTTTGGAGGTTTTCTGCTGACTCGTTAGGATCTGGTGGAATTATTGTTAATCTTTGATAACAGGGGTTTGAAGACTTTTTTAATACTTTTCGAGAACGAAAGTCTTTTGTAAACTCCAATTAAATTAATTTTTTCAACACTTATCTATCGTTATAATATATTTTGTGGTGTAAGTACAACGGGGTATCCCACACTGAGAGAAGGATTTAATCATACTTAATATACTAGCTTATTTGAAACGTAAAATTTAAGTATATTAACTGTTAATATGTAGAGCTTAAAATCATACCAGCCTTATCAACATACCACTCTAACCTCAAAATCATAACTTAAATTGATTAAGATATTTACCCTCATGTGTGATTTTTCTCACACGAAAAACGTTATATAAGATAAATAATCACCTTCCGCACTCGTGTCGAAATGTCCTGTGTAAAAAAATTACGTTTAGCCAAAGTTTGCGCAAAGTTGTCCGTCCTGAAAGTTTGCCCAAATTTGGCCCATATTTGGGAAATGAAAATATCCCAAACTTGTAAAAGTAACACTAAAATGTTTACACAAAATTGGGCAAAACTTTGACCTAACTTAACAAGTATTACCTATTAAATTCGGGCCAATTTGATGCCAACTTTGGCAAACTTTGTACTGACGAACGCACGTATTTTTGCATAGACTAACAAACTTAAGGCAAACTTTGCAGAAACTTTATACCCCATGCGCGATATCCTCGAATCTGGACTCTGCTGTGAGGATGAGGCAACAGCGAGGAGCGAAGATGCAGGTACGAAGAAATCTTATCCGATCCCCAGGAGTCAGCAAAAGATGCTCGCCGTAGTAGCGTACAACGAGCTAGCCGCAAGTTCCGAAGTAAGAGAGAGAGTAGAAGAGATTCTGGGTGTCGCAGCCAACGCAGCTGTCCAGTGCAATACATCGGGAATACTCATGACATCGATATCTGAAAAAGAAATATTAAAAATTCACAAAGCATTTATCCGTGTATTACATTATTCGTAATATGTTTAGTGTACACGGTTTTAATGGACAAAAAATAATACAAGTATAAGGTATAAAAGCAGAATGGTGAAGAGGTTAAGATGTGTGTGAGTTTTTTTTGTAAGAAGAAACTACTTATCTGAAACTGTTTTCTGCGACTCCGCAAATTAACAGCATTTTCATTTTTAATGAAGAAAATTTTTACTTCTACATCAGTTATTGACTGTAGCTGCTATTAAAATACGGGAAATAACAAATAAGTCAACTAACAATTTAGTTAAGCGCATAACGCTATAACTTGAAACTGCTCAGCAGTGCAAGCTTGCTTTTGTTACCATAACAACGACTATTGATTGAAGTCTTTCTCTACAGATAGAATCTTCATGTTTGACTTTGACCAACAGATAATTTTCTAGTTTCTATTTTTGAATGCGGGTACTTAATAAGGTAAAGGAGGCAGTACTGGGACAAAACCTATTTTGGGACCAGAAGTGGGACAGCAGTAAAAAACTACGATGAACGGTTAAGGTGATAAAAGCATTACTTCATTAGTATTCTTTATGATGTTAGCTACGTAGTCACTTCATTATTGTGTTGATTTACTTCTTAAACTAATGTATAACAAGATTCAAACTTTTTGAGGTTATGTTTGAGCTGTACGAATAGCGAAAACTTTATCCCACTATAGGTACCTCTTAATTCCCATATCATAGTAGTAGGACACGTTTAAAAAGTTTTGTCCCACTACTGCGTCAAATGGGCATCCCACTACCGGTCATAAATAAGTTACCGTGTCCCACTACACTAGTCGATAGTTATTTTCTTTTAATGAGATTCTTTTAATACACCAACAACAGAAGAAAGCATCCTTTTTTCTTAAAATAAACCTTGAGACACGAGCTACCTGCTGAGGTAATTAGTTTTTATGCATTGTGCTTACTTTTGGCAATAGAAAAGATTATAAAAAGAGTATGGTCAAAACTGTCCCACTACTACCTACTTTACCTTATAAAAATATCAGCGAATTAGTGAAAATTTTCTTCATGAAAAATGCCAATGCTGTTAATTTGCGGAGTCGCAGGCCGCAGTTTCAGATAAGTAGTTTCTTCTTACATACAAAAAAAACTCACATACATCTTAACCTCTTCACCATTCTGCTTTTATACCTTATACTTGCATTATTTTTGGTCCATAAAAACCATGTACCTTAAACATATTTCGAATAATGTAATATGCGGACAAATGCTTTGTGAATTTTTAATCTTTCTTTTTCAGATATCGATGTCACGAGTATTCCCGAAGTATTGCGCTGGGCAGCTGCGTTGGCTACGACACCCAGAATCTCTTCTACTCTCTCTCTTACTTCGGAACTTGCGGCTAGCTCGTTGTATGCTGCTACGGCGAGCATCTTTTGCTGACTCCTGGGGACCGGATGAGGTTTCTTCGTACATGCATCTTCGCTCCTCGCTGTTGCCCCATCCTCACAGCAGAGTCCAGATTCGAGGATATCGCACATGGGGGGATAAAGTTTCTGCAAAGTTTGCCTTAAGTTTGTTGGTCTATGCAAAAATACGTGCGTTCGTCAGTATAAAGTTTGCCAAAGTTGGCATCAAGTTGGCCCGAATTTAATAGGTAATACTTGTTAAGTTAGGTCAAAGTTTTGCCCAACTTTGTGCAAACATTTTAGTCTTACTTTTACAAGTTTGGGGTATTCTCATTTCCCAAATGTGGGCCAAATTTGGGCAAACTTTCAGGACGGACAACTTAGCGCAAACTTTGGCTAAACGTAATTTTTTTTACACGGGGTACTATTAATTATTTGAATTGTTTATATTCTTCGAAACTTCAATATGTGCTTGAAGAATTTTCGTGTTTACTATAAACAGTGGGTATTCTAACTGTTAATATGCGCTTATTTCGCCCAAAATCAAGAATCCCATTCTAACTGTTAATAAATATACTAACTGTTATAAAATCCTTCTCTCAGTGCAAAGTGTGTTTTACCACCCGCCCGCTTTGCATATAATTTGCATATCACTAGATTTATCACACATAATATATCATCATTCTCTTATTTATCGGTAAATAAAAATCAAATCCGTCATCACTTGATAAAACACTATACACCTCAAAACCAAAAGTTCACGTACAATCCATAGCTACAAACTTACACGCACGTACAACTGCCCAAACCATCACCCAATTTGTCACCCAAACCCCCGTCACTCACCACCTTACCCCCCCACACATACACACCCTCTTCTTCTCTTCCGTTATACCCGTACATACATCGGAATCTTCGCTGCTTCTCCTCCCTTCCTCTTGTACACATCGACAACGTCTCTCTAATAGACCCGAGCGCGCGCTCGCTCGCGAACGAGAGACTTTTTCTAATCCAATTACAGGCCGGAACGCAATCAACGTCAATCAGCCGCCTAACGATCTTCGCGATATCCGTCCGATCCCTTTTTCCGCTCGCGACTTTCTTTTTCCCCGCGGCGCCGCGCGAGAGCGAATTGGCCGATGCAGTGATCGCTACAGCGCGGAAGTGCAATGACGCCGTGTATGCCCGTTTTTTCTTTTTTTTTCAATTCAAGCGAATAGCTGATGGTTCAATTCTTTATCGTGTTTGCGTGAAGAATATGAATATTTATTTGGGCCGTGTACTGCGTTGATAAATAATAATACGTACGCTTGCGAGGAAGTGTGCTCTTGAAGTTTAAACTTCGACTTTGTATAAGCTGGAAAGACTTTTCGCTATCTTATCGCTATTAGACGCATTAATTATGCTGGTTAAGTATACATCTTCAACGTATTTAAAAAAACAAAAACAAAAAAAAACGCCACTCAGAGGAAGCGCACGCACGCGAATTATCTTATCGGCTTACATAAGCCACGGCGATACCGCGCGTGCGCGGTGAATCGCAAAAATACATAGCGTGCGTATTTGTCGCCTCGACGCGCTAACGGCGTCACGCGTAAACGTCAGCCGCAGGAAAAGAAAATCCGCAGTGTGCTCTCCTGCAGAAAAATCATCCTCATCCATCTCGTAAACATCGGGGCTAAGTACATTGTTATCCGATTACACGCACTATCCTCACGCTTAATTATACCTTTGCGAGCGCGCAGCACACACAGCACACCTTGGTACCTATATAGCTAATTATTGGCTATATACGCGCGCGCGAGCACTTCTCTCTCGCTTCGAGGCGAGGAGGACGATAACGATATTGCTTTCGCGCGCTTGCGCATCGAGATTAGCCTTTTCTTGCGCGTTAACAGAGAGAGAGAGAGAGAGAGAGAGAGACTGGTTTTCCACTCTGAGATGGTGTAAAAACATTTATAACGAGGAAGTTTTTAATCGCTACCTGTCTTTGCGCGGTACTCTCTGGCCGCCGCTGCTGCTGCTTTGATGGCAGGAAATGATTATTTTATTTTGCGCCGCGCTCTCGCTTGCAATTACGCGCATAATTACTCGCGGCGCTGGCGCTGCTCTGTGGTCGGCGAGCGATTTTACATGTCGCGCTGGTCTATTTTATAGACACGCTGGCGATCGGGATAAATTATTGGCCGTTGTGTTGCTGTTGGGAAATCGAGGGAGCTCGGTAGTGTTTTCCTTTTTTTTTTTCGTCGTGTAGGAGGTTTTGTTTTCTAAACGAGGCGCACTCGCGCGCGTGTTCACACTTGAGCTGGTGAGAGCTGATTAGGTTGGTAGTTTTACACGATTAATCCTGGTTGCAGCGATTACAGGTTAAATTACACTTAATCACGGTTACACGACGCTTGCAGTAACTCCGCGGGCTTTTAAAAACGCCGAGGTATTATATGTTTTTTAAAACATTATTTTCGCATAAGGTATTTTCACACTTATTACAAACCCGTTAACCCAACACGCTATAATAGTAAACCTAAATAGAAAATTTCACGTCGAACTTCGCAGATTCAAAATCATAATAGGAAACGATCACGGAAACAAAAGAGGCCAATTCCGCTGCTCGAACCCAACAGCCCAGAAAAACATCTCGGCGAAGAGATATATTTGCGGCGAGCGAAGAAACCCGGCGGTAGCCGCGGAGGGGGACGCTTAACGAGCGCGTTTAAATGCAAATTCGCTCGCGCGCGCGCAGCAATCGCGAAAATATTTCGCCGACGCGCGCGATAAGCGCGAGCCGCTCTCTCTCTTTCGCGTGGGCGTCGTGCGCATTATAAATACAAAACGGCCGGGTTTGGCCGCGATCCCAATCACGACCGAGCGAGCGAGCGCAGCGGGACAATCGGAGCACGAAGAGGAGGAGGGTGAGGTGCTGATGCGATGGGAGGTAATGTCGGGGTGCTAATGTTTCTATTTTTAAAGTATTTTTAGGTTGCCAGTGGTGGAGGGGGAGGGGCGCTGATTGAGTGAGGGAATATTGGGTTTAATTGGTTTTCGGTTTGTTGTTGTGGGTGGTGCAGGTGTTGTAACTTTTGCGAAATAATATATATAGGAAGTGTATTGATGGTAATCGATATTTAATTTTTAACTTAGCAGTAGATAGAAACGTTCATTCCAATGACTTTAATCAATTATAAATTAACAAACTGTCAATTGATATAAATTTTTATCAAAAAGTTAAAAAAAAGAAAAAAATCAAATATTAAATTTTTTCTCATAGCAAACGTATACGATAACGACAAAATTATTCCAGATAAACTGTATAATACAAAAAATCCCCATTCTATAATCGAGAGCCGAGAACCGGCATTAAAAAGTCTCCCCCTCCTCGTAGCCACGCGAATTCCCGGCAATCCTCATCGACCTTACACTCCCTCTCTCGCTGCCTCGCTCGCTCGCTCGCGCGCGAAAAGCTCCCCTTATCGCCCTTACCTCCTAACAATGTCATTGTTGGGCCATCGAGTGCCCGCGCGCTCGGAAACAAAACCCGAAGCAGAACGAGAAGTGCAAGCGAGAGAGAGAGAGAAAAAGGTTTGCGCGCAGAGAGAGAGAGAGCTCGAAAGACAAACCAGCGCGACGAGGACAAAGAGATGCTCGCTAGTTCTCTCGCTCGCTCGCTCGCTTGCGAAAGATGCTATCGACGCCGCGCGACGACGAGGAATTTATGGAAGGCGCGCGCGTATGTGCGCCCGTCGTGGAATACCTATTTGTTGAGCCGGCATAATCTCTCTTGCTGTAGAGAGAGAGAGAGAGAGAGAGAGAGAGAGAGAGAGAGAGAGAGAGAGAGTGCCTGGGGCATTAAATTTAAGTTGCCTCGTTACTCTCGAAGCCACTGAGCGCGAGTTGCTTGCTTGCTTGCATCGTGGTTCTTTTTTTTTCTCTCTCTCTCTCTCTGTCCCTCTCTTCTCGTCGCGCGAGAGTAGTGTACTTTTGTCTCCGCGTGTTCTGTTCTCCAAGGAGGAAATTTTCTGCTGTGTGTACGTGCAGTACGCGCGTGTATATGTCTGCGAGCGTGTGGGTGGAAAGTTTCTCGCACGATGGTGCAGCGCATTTGTCTCGGTGCAGCTCTCTCGCGAGAGAGGAGTCAGGCTGACTTTCGGATGAGGGAGTGTTTTATGTCTCCATTTTGCTCCACGCGACTTTGGCGAATTTGCGAAATGCAGACGCGGCGAGAGGTAATTTGTGGGTCGTTGCTGTAAAGTTGCGCGCGCGCGTGGTTATAGTTAGGAATATGCACTTCTTTTTTTTTTATTAATGCTATGTGCTATTCGAATCCGCGGATGTTACATTACTATTATTATAATCAACCGATAGCTTATCAATCTTCTTATCGCGATTCGCGCTCTTACGATTATTAATAATCAAGTCGATAATGTATATACGCACTCGACTGTATCGTCGAGGCAGGTATAACGAGCGCAGAGAATATTAGATATATACGTGAGTCTCTCGATGCCGAACGCGCGCGTGATTCACCAATTATTAGCATGCGCGCAGGTCGCGACGCTCGGCGACGGAAACGTTTCCTCCTCGTTATCGCTGATCAGAACTGCGCATACATTTAGTAAGCTCGTACGCGAGACTCCTCAAGCGTTCTTCCCTGCTCAAATTCATCAGCTTTATTTATAAAACTGTACACACAGAGACCAAAATTATTTTTCAATTGGAAACTGCCAGATTGCTTCTCGTCGAGGTATAAATATATCACTTGTGTACCGCGTCGTGCTGTTTTTTCTTCCTCGGCGACGCGACAAAAATGTAATGAGGTGGATGTATATAAACCACGCGCGCGCGCACTGAATATTATTACTGCGATCCGCTCTCGATTTTCTTCCTCATTATCTTCCTCCTCTCTCTCGCCCTCTGATTCTTCTTCTTTTTCCTCCTCTTTCGCTCTTGTGTATATATAGAGGCTCTCTCATATCGGGCGTATCTCGACGCTCGATCTGCCGGGCGACTAATCAATTACCCAACCGTGTGCCGCGCTTATTACGAAAGTTACAAGGCGCCTGAATTCGTACCTCCGCGAGTTTCCCCACGCGTGCGGTTTCGTTTTCTTTTTTCGGATACACGGAGAGAGGGGAAGAATCCGAGTGGTATATGTAGATTGTGTAGATCCGCCGAGATAGCGGGTGTCGCGATTGCTTTAATTTGTTTTCGAATGCCGCTCGCCCCCTTGCTGTGTGTGTGTTTGGATATATAGGTAGTAGCGAGGTGGAAGGAGAATTTGGGGGCTTTGTAATTGTCGGCGATTCCGATTCGTGTCTTTTAGCTGGTTTTGGCGTCGACGTGGAATTAAATTTCGGGGGAACCTATGGAACTGCTGATGATTATTATTAAACGCGAGTTGGTTCATCGCTTCGGTGTAATTAATTTTTCGGTTAAAATGCACTTTCATAAATATATAAGCCGGGAGATACTCGCTTTCGATAACACGCACTCGCCGTCAATTTTATTTCCGAGCCGTTTTTATGTATATAAATTATCGATGGCGAAAATCAGTCGACGCACACGCACGGGCTGCGCAAATTGGAAAACAAAAATGCTACATTGGCTTCTCTTCTCTCAACGAACCTTTCATTTCGAATTTTTGATTTTTCGCTTGAAATCCCTGCACCTGTTCGTGAAAAAAATTTGATTTAAAAATTCATTATCGCGCGCGCGACAAAAGGTCGCCGGAAAAAATCGCATTTATTATCATCATTTACCAACACACAATCGCACACGCGCGTCCAGTCGCCAAATAATCCCTTTCATCCCCCAAAAAGCTCGAATCCCGTTCAAAGACCCCCCGGCCGTAATTAAAATTTTCATCATCACCGGTAATTAACACCGTGCGTCATCTTCCACCGGGAATTGAAAAAAAAGTCCGTCAAAAGGCCGAAATCAATCGGCCCGCATCTGCGTGCGCACGCGAGTTATAATAATCAACGAAATGCAGCGTAATCAAATTACGCGTGTACACTATAGCGCCGAAAATAAACCGAACGAACGCGTTATCGGCGAGTCTTTTTCCCCGCGCGGAGTGAGGAAGAAAGAGAGTGGACTGATAAGGCCTTATCGGCGCGGTGCGGCGACGGCGTCGACGCATATTATGCCGGCCGATTGTGCGCTCGCTCCTCTAACGAGGCCGCGTCGAGTCGACGATGTCGCTGTCGCGCTCGCGGTGTTATATACAGGCAGACGTCGCGTAGGGAGAAGAACTAAGGAGAGAGAAAGAGAGAGAGAGAGAGAGAGAGAGAGAGAGAGAGAGAGAGAGAGAAGAAAGCGTGAGTATATACGTGTATGTACACTGATAGAAAGAAGTATTTGAGCCAAATTCCTGTGACTTAACTGTTAATACACGAAACTAAAATTATTAAAAATATGATGATGTTATTAATAAATAAGTCAAATTGAATTAAGTCATAAAACTTCAACTGTTTATAAAACATTTTATGAACATTTCATCGTTTGTCAATATTTTATTTAACGTTTAATTTGCATATCAAGTCAATGGTTATTATTTCGTATTAAACCATTTAAAACATCAAATAAGTATTATAAATACTGATAATGTTAGTATAATTATTAAAACTTTGAAAATACTATTAATTCTTGTTTATTTATTTGTAAGATCAATTTATTTTTAATAATTTTAGTTTCGTGTATTAACTGTTAAGTCACATGAATTTGGCTTAAATATTTCTTTCTATCAGTGTATGTGTTTGAGTATTATTATCGAGAGACTTAAGTCTTTCTTTTCCTCTTCGACGCGGTTACTGTAACAAGCCTGTGTGCATCTCGAGCTGTCGTTATTTTTGTGATATTCCGTGCATTCTGGTTTCTTGCGATATTGATTTTATTTTTCGACTTCCTAGTGTATACGACAAAATAATTTTTCCTTTACACTCAGCCACTCTATACGATATACCTCTGCAAAAACACATTTAAACGAAACCGTCAACTCGCCGACTCGACTTCATCGCGCGCACAAATATTTGCAGCCATCTGCACAACTGCGCGCATCAAGTAGTTTCTCAACATTCTCACCACGTCGCTTTCCTCATTTCCATAAACAAAGAATCCGCGCGCTCATCCTCGACGACGACGACGGAAAAAAGGGAAAAATCTTGCTCAATAACCTCCCAACACACAACAGCAGGAGCAGCGTCGCCTCTCACCACTATATACTACTCCATTACGCAAAGCACTTATATACAGCAGGCGGTGGCGCATTATTCTCGTTTGTTCGCTGTCTACTCCCCGCATACCTTACGTGTGTGTGTGTGTGTGTGTGTGTGTGTGTGTGTGTGTGTGTGTGTGTGTGTGTGTGTGTGTGTGTGTGTGTGTGTGTGTGTGTGTGTGTGTGTGTGTGTGTGTGTGTGTGTGTGTGTGTGTGTGTGTGTGTGTATACACACATCTCTTCTCCTTCGAATTTTTCTCTCCGTCTCCCTCTCTCGACCCCTCGCAATGATATTCGCGAAGGCGCCGCGCGTTAATTGACTTCATTATGCGACTCTCGCTCGATGATTGAAAGCTCGACCTTGTCGCGCGATTTTACGGCCACGAGTCGTCGTCGTCGTCGTGCGCGAGTTGAATATTGATGAAGACTTTTCTTCGTGCGCCTCGTTTTTTCGCGGTCGGTTTATTCTGCAACGATCTCGCGTCACTGCGGGATTGAAGGATTTACCTTGGCGTATATGTAAAAAGGAACGATCCGCGTGTACATACGCGGGGGTATTGGTATTTTCGGTACTCTTCGTTTTTCGCCCAGACGAGTTTAATAAAACTCGTGTACGCATTGTGAGCTGCTGCTGCTGCTGGCGAACCAGTTTCGCTGTGCGAAATCCCTTTGCATTTCAAACCGCGCTGGGCGCGGCGAAAAAGTTCGAATGCAGGTTTCTGCGCGCCTCGTTCTCTCTCCTGTAGCTTTAAATTCATTTAACAAAAAGCATCTTTGTGCGCGAGTTTTCAATTTAACGAAACGAAGTACGCATACGTACAATACAGTATGTGTTCCTCTCCAACTCTTTGTTGCAGCAATCAAAGGGGCCCGGAAAACTCGCCGCTTTTCGAGCACAAAGCAATGTAACCTACTTCGCGCGAAACAACGCGAATTAACCTTCCTCGAAAAGTACCTTCACTACGCGCACCTGTTCAAAGGAATCCGTGGGCGGCATGATATATTGTCGTCGACGTCGTCGTTGCTGCAAAAGGAAAATTCGAACGCCACTGTGTACACCGCGCGCAGGCGACAAAAGCGAAAACGCGCGCGCGCATTACAGAGGGAATAATTAAATATTAATTAGCGTCTACTCTTTCTCTCCCTCGTTCCGGCAATGCAACAAAACACTCACCGCCACAGCATTTCCATCTGCTGCTACTACACCCCACGCCCGAATCAAAGGCTCACGCGGAGGGTAGTAGGCGGCTAATTAAAACGTTAATTATCCATCCGCCGGCCTCGCGATTTAGCGCCACCATCGCCGAAGCTGCGTCACACGTATTATACGTACACACGAGAGAAAAAAGAGAAATACTTTTATGTGAAAGAGAGAAGCGAGCGTGGAAGGGTCATTGAGAAAAAGGGGCCAACACGCCAGTGCAATGCGCCATATATATTTCCGCTTCTCTTTCGGTTTACATGAATTGTGAATTATAAGTGGCGTTCTTTCGCGCACATACGCGTATACGCGCGTGCTCGGCTGCCTTTTATATAGAGAGCACGGCGGTGGTGGCGCTCAAATTCCCTTTTAACGGCGCTTTCAGCAGCTCTCTCTCGGCAAAAACACACGCCCGAGCGTAGAGTATCGCTTTCCAGCGTTAAATCGGCCTCCACCCCGTCGTCGGTCTTGCTTTATTTAAGTAGCTCGCGAAAGGGTTTTAACCCCCCTATTTTACGTGAATTAGATGGCAGTAGAGTGTACGTACGTGTGCGATGCTCTTTTTTTGGTTCACTTTTTGTGGGCTTTACGTAGCAGCAACGGCAACAGAGTGAGGGAGAGGACCTTTGATTTTGCAAATGTTATCGCGGGAGCGGGAGCTTGCTTTTTCCCGGGCAAATCAGCTTACTCTCGGTTGCTAGCGTGCATCAAGAGTCGCGCGGTGGCGTACGTGCTACTTATTTAGAAATTCCAAATGCCATGGCGCAGCAGCGTTTAATACTTAAGGTTATTTTCGAAACTAAATTATTTAACCAAAGCTTTTGTTTTTTTTTTTCTTTGGTAAAAAATACTTCTACGGATGCTTTCTTTTCACTCCTCGTTTGTCTCCGAAGCACGCGCACTGATTTCCCCTTTTTTCCAACAATGCAGGCAGACACAACAAGCACTCGCGCGCGCATCATTTGTTTGCAAACAGCCGGTCGACTGTTTGTTCCGCTCCGCAAAACCGCGCTCCAAACACAGTCATTCAAACGAGCGCGTCAATTCGAAATTCCCCGCGCGCCGACCAAGCACAATGCGCCGCAAAATTGCGCTATAATTTTCCGCGCGCGCATACGTCCCATTCAACTTCCTCCCCCACACAGGTACACGCTATACACCAATTCAGTTTTTCCACGTCTCGTACAATACACAACTGCCTACACCTACGTACAACTCTATCTCTCGAGTGGTCACACGCGAGCGTGTGTGTCCTTCCCCTCGATAGGTTCGCGCACTTGTCAAAACAGCGGCCTAACCCCATCCCGCGCTCTAGTCGTCATCGCCGTCTCCGTTTGTTTTGATACATCTCTGCAGAGACGGACGAGTAGTTGGCCATTGTGCGCGTGTGTGTAAGGTACGAGGTCGTGCGATGTGCGTACATACCCTGTAGCCACGTGCACGCGCGAGGAGCTTAATTCGCCGTGTTTGCGCACGGGATGAATTTCGTGCGGTGGTATAGGTGCGGCCTTGGACAGAGCGAGAAATGGCGCATGCGTGAATAGATGTGTTTGCGTATGTGTGTTTGCGCTTGTTTGTCAATGCATATTTCATCGGATGTATTAGGCCTGCCTGCGCGAACGCGCAATTGTACAGATGTCTGTTTCTGTCTCGGTCCGGGTGAGCTAGGGCTAGGGAGGGCAATGGGGTGGTCATTATTTGTGGCATGGAAATTATCGGATTCTGTACAATGTAAAGGCTGTTAGAAATAGACTTTTATTGTAGTTAGGCAAAAGTGCGAGTCTCTACTTTTAACTCGAAAAGTACATTTCAAGATAATGAAGTTTTTGTACCGCGATGTCTCGAAGTTGGGAGGAATTTAATCGATATCAATCTTTAGTTTTATTTGATTTTCCACTCGGTTTCAGATTGCGGGCATTGCTTGTGAAACTTTTTCTTGTACTCTGTTTTACAATGTAGACCTTATACAATGTATCTGAAGCATACCACGTAAAGGAATAAGCAAAAATAGGGTCCTTTTACAATATGAGAATTTTTACGATACCTAATTATTCCATTTCTGTATGTATGAAATTCAAAGCCAATATGAATCGCACATGTCTCAATTGCGGAAACAGTTTTAAAAGTTATAGAGCTTGCAATGGTCATCAGCGGAGCTGTAAGCCACCCACTCTTCATGAAAGAAAACATGCGATCAATGAGCACTCAAATGAACCAATTCGGTATTCTAGTTCAGAACCAGACCCAAATAGATTAAGTTTGCAGTCAATACCAGGCAGCTCTGATCACGAAGAGATCAATGACCCCAAAATATCCCAGCAAATAGAGTAATCAGAATGCGAATAACAGGGTAAAGAGTCTGAGGAGAAGTCGCAAGAGTCCAGACGTGAGGAATCACATTCCATGTATGAGTTAGCTTATCCGACTGAGCAGTCGGAGACTACCTTGCTATTATGGTTCGCTTTTAGCAAGGCATTTGACACCACATCTCCTTCTTTCAGAGAGCACTTCTATATGGATTAAATTATATTTAGATGGCCAAACCCAATGATGGTTTGACACTGACGTGGATGTTTCTTAGGAGTCTGTTCTGGATTTTCTAAGCAGATAACCCACATGCAATTTATCTACAGGGTCCCAAAAATATGATTTCAGAGAGTATTTATTTCTGGACATCGTATTCTCTGTTGGAAGTTGAACGATTTGTGTCTGACTATGTGCAGGGCACATCACTCTAGCTCAAGGCTGACATAACTAAAGTACACTGAGAGAAAAAAAGCAGAAACAGCTTGAATCTCCGGCCAAAATAGCCGGAATCATCGGATAGGACAACAAAGGTTAGAATTGCCCGAGCGCTCGGGTAAAAAGAGCCTGAGTCACGGGCACACGCACAAGCGTCAAAGGTCACGTCACCTTTGCTTAAGTTGTTTCTCCCCGACCTCAAGCAGAAACGGCTTAACTGTCCGACAGACACTGCCGGACTCTCCAGCGGTTTTAGCTTAAAGTACTTCGGCTATGCCCGCATGTCTGACTTGAGCTAACCTTGCTTGTTTTTTTCTCAGTGTAATCATGTTAGGATTGGCAAAATACATTAACAGACTGAGAAATTGTGAATTGCTCGGCGGTGAGTTGGGATACGGTACTCTGGTTCCCTTACAGGATACGGTCATGAGCCTCTGTGTTACACTGAACTAGAAACTCACCCAAAAACTGGATGTTGATTATTATTATTGCTGGCTGAGGGGGCGATTAAGCCCTAGGTACTTAGGTTTAAGACTCATTGTATCTCCCTCTGGATCTGCAGCCCTTACTCCGGTAGCCTTGCTCTTCTCCGGGAGGAGAGGATAGGCCCGGAGCGGGTTGCCCTGATTTCGCAGACTGTTGTGAAATGACTCCCCAATAGCTGGTGTTTTAAGCTGGCGACAATGGGACAGGTCGTAAGAATGTGAATAGGCATCTCAGTCGCCCGATCACACCATCTGCACCGTCCACGTGCCGTCAGCCCCAATTTAGTCGAGTGGTATTTGAAACGCCCATGCCCCGTAATGATGTGCACCAGGAGCCAAGCGTTCCTTCTGTTACCTCTGCATATGCATCGGGTCCAGTCTGGATTGATGTCCTGGCCCATCATAGTTTTGACCTGCCTCATATCACTGCCACCTTGCCAATCCTTGGTGTGCAGTATCCGCATCCGCTCGATGACTGCCTGCCTCACGAGGAGTTAGCCCCCAGTGCAGTGAGCCTGTCTGCGATTTCTTTTCGTCTAATTCCGATATGTCCCGGTACCCAGAGGAGTCGAATCGTGTTTCTCTCCGCCAGCCTGTTTAGCGCTTCCTTGCAGTCCCAGACCAGCTGAGAGGCTATCCTGTGGGCGGTCAACGCCTTTAGAGCTACTTGGCTGTCAGAGCAGATGCTGATCAGGAGGTCTGTCCTGAGTGTCAAGTTCTTCAATCCGTTGGATACACCAGAGGATGGCGTAAACCTCAAATTGAAAAACTGTGACATGCCGCGCTAGGGGGAGTAGTAGCCGCAGTAGTATCCAGAGCCAGTACCACTATCGGTCTTCGAGCCATCTGTGACCCAGATGTCTCCACTTCCCGGTAGGCTGTCCCTCTCCGTCTCCCAGTTATGCCTCGATGGTATTAGAATCCCGTACTTCCTTCCAAAGGTGAAGTGCGGATCGTCGCATCCAATCGCATGCACATGACTGGTAGGAAACTCAGTTCTTTGGAAAACTGGGTATGTCTCGTACCTTGTTACCACTTGCCCTGAGTTCTAGACCTATAAGCTGTCATGGCTGCAGCTATAGTCATAGTGAGGTGAAGGGGTTCGACGTTCGCCACTGCCCCCGTGCCCTAGTGGGCGGGGTACGCATCGCACCTGTGGCCCCCTCACTATAAGCCCCGTAATCTTTCCGGTATTTTCATGGCCTCAGACAGTTCCGTTCTGTGTCACCAGACCACAGAGGCATATGTAAGCCTGGGCACCAGGGCGGCCCTGTACAAACACAAGATAATCTTGGGGTTGAGGCCCCACGTACTGCTAAAAGCCCTGCGACATGTCCAAGAAGCCGCGTTGGGTAAGCACGTACTTGTCCCAGATCAGCTTTCTGTCTAGGACGACTCCGAGGTATTTAGCTGAATAATTCTTCACCCCAGAGCTTTGCCCGCCAGTGTGGGTGCTCTGTAAGGTTGAAGCTTGTATTTGCGGGTGGTGACGAGAAGATCAATCTTCTTTGGATTCATAGAATCCGGTTGATCCGCACCAGCATTCCACCCTCATAAGACAAAGTGGCATGACGTCCATGGCCCCCTCTGTGCCCCTTCCTTTTATGAGGATCAGTAAGTCGTCCGCGTAGTCCTGAGCATAGCTTCCCCCAATGATCAGCGCCTCAACAAGACCATTGGCTACCAGACACCAGATGGTGGGGGAAGATACTCCACCCTGGGCACCTTCTACTGATTGTCCTTGTACCTTGGTAGAGCCAAACTTGGCTTCCACCGTTCGATTGGTCAGCATGCTCCAGCCATTTTAATAGTGGCTTGGGCACCCCTTACTTCCTCTGGAATGATCTCCGTGGAGGTGCGGTTAGGCGCCCCTTCCACGTCCAAAAATGCTCCTACCATAATTTCCCCTTTTTCCAGCTGCTCCTTTATGCGATAAATCGCCGAGTGCCGGGCAGTCTTCGTTGAGTGTTCAGTCCTATAAGCGTGCTGATTGGGGTGCAAAGGCCTAATTGTCAGCACTCCGTTCTGCAGGTACCTATCCACCAATCTCACCAATGTCTTAAAGACGAAGAAGGTGAGATTGATCAGCCTGAAATCCTTCACCGATGTGTGGCTAGGTTTCCCTGCTTTCGGGCTAAAGATAATTCTGTCCAGTTTCCATACACGTGGCACGTGTGCTAAGGCAATACTAGCCCTAAAGACTTTGACCAGATGTCCAATGAGTACCTCTATGCTCTTCTGCAGGAAGACCAGAATCACCCCATCAGCTCTTGGGACCTTGAAGAGCTAGAAATTGCCGATGGCCCACCTAGTTCTCTCCGTCGAGACTATGCGAGTGGCCAGGTCCCAGACTGCCCTCCTCGTCGCTGGGACTCTAGGAGTAGTCGTAGGCAATCCTCCTCCGATGCTGCGTACTTCCCCGTTGGCAGCTGGATAGCTTTCAGACCTCAGGGTTCTTCGTGAGGATGCGGTTCAACTTATCTGCGTCAAGGTACCTTTCGTCCCCTCACAGTAGTCCCTCCATCTTCTCTTTCTCTCCGCGTTAAGGGGGTTATTACCCTATATTAAGGTAATAACTATTTAATTTTTATGTTATAAATTATTAAAATATAATAATGTAAGTACACAGGGGTATAAACGGAAAAAAGTATTGTGATAAAAAATTGTTAATTGAGCACGTAGATATTGTTCAATAAGTAAAAGTTACTTTCACTTCAACTTCTTATTTTTTATTAGATTTTAATGTTTAACGTCTCATTTTGCTCCTCAAACATTTATCTACGACCCATCCATTCTTATATCTGTGGCTTCCAGGAATAACGACCTAATCCACTTGGGGGGTCAAAATTGAGTTAGCACCGGAATTTATACCTTCTAACTACCCTTTTTCATATAGACGTGGTCCGGAAATCTGAAACGCGTTCAAAGAGCAAATATCAGCTAAGTGCATAACCACTGAACTGCACCTGTGCCCGGAAAAACCACTTAACTGAATATTTATATTTAATTAAAAGCACCGATTTGAAGTTAATACTACGCAATAAACAGATTATGACATACCTATTCTTATAGCAACAAAGATCAAAGGTAATAGATAATAAAAGGTAATACAACAGCTTTGATTGCCGGGTGATGGGGCGAGTGTGCATAAACAGTAACCGAGTAACGTTCGGTATTCGGTTTACCGAATTCCGTTGACTTCACGCATATTCCGTTGGGAGGCACTTGCGTGCGAATGAATATTTAAAAAAGAATTCGTATTCCATGTTTTAAGTGTAGAAATAACTATGTTATTTATCTTATTTGAACAATTTCCCTAAACCACTTATCTGCACAGTTACCGGAATAACGACTTAACTGCATTGTTTTGTTTGTTTATACAAAGAATAAAAATGTATTCTAGCAGCTGATAGTGGGGTTCGAAAGATATTCGATACCTTTGTAAATGTTTACATTGTTATGACTCATCTCACGCATTTCGATCTTACATATGAAATGTCATGACAGAAATTTTAAAACGTCGATTTCTTGAAAACACGTACAAGTGGGTTAGGTCGTTATTCCGGGAAGCCACAGATATTATGCAATAATTAATATATACGAAGCAACTTACAATTGTACAGTAAACTTGTGATTAAACTGTCCTGGCGACCATTATGCCGGTCTTCTGGCTCGGCTTTTTCCTGACAACGTCGGCATCAGGAGAGGTGTCTGTGGGGCCCTTGCGGCTGTTAACGCCTGACCCCCCCCCCCCCCCCCCTCCGACGTCGCTGTCCTCAGCACAGGAGTGCATGGTGGATCGGTGTTCCGGTGCTGCGTCGCCAACGATACCGTTGTCCCAGTCCTCCTCACCGCCCGCAGCTTTTGCGTCTGCTTCATGAGCTTCCGCCTCTGAGCTCCAGAGAGTTCTGTTGGTTCAGGGCAAGCTCACTCAGTTTATCTGAGATAACATCGGCATCAGGGTTCTTCAAAGAGTCTCCCTCCGCCGATGTCCTGCCCACCCTGCGAATGGTTGATCTGCTGATCCCGCATCCCCTCCCCCCGGCAAGGATCCATCCAGGTTCTTCCGAGAAACCCCGGTACCCTCCTTGCTGGAATCCCCATTCGCGCTTGCGTCCGTGTTTGGGTTGTGCGGCGCTTGAGTTTTCGGGTGCCCTCTTTCCCCAGACAACCACATGGTAAGCGGGTTGAGTTCCTTGGACCTCGATTCCCGTCTTCACTTCTGGGGGTGCCTTCAGGCCAGGTGTGCTTGGCGTTGCCGCCCCACAGCCTGGTGCTGTAGCACCCCTCCCACCCTCTACGTCCTGCTTTTTATTATTATTTTCCATTTGAGTCCCATGAGTAGGTAGGGAAACGAGGTCTTCTGCTGCAGAGTCCTGCGTACGGTAGTAAGACTATATACTCGGGAAGGTCGCTCTGTATTCCCGAGGCACCGTTAAAGACCGCTTAGTACCCCGAGTAATCAACCACTCCGCTTAGCACGGTCCGCATTACACTTTCGGCTTGGGGTGGACTGCCTTTGGTCGAACGCCCCCGATACGACCGCCCCGGCATCAAGCCCGTTTACTCTATCCGCGACCATGGAGATCCTCCATACTCGCCCTCTAAGGGTTCGCGACTGTCAGTCCCCGGGGTGCCAGTGATGTTCCACAAGCCCTCTCACCCGCCTGGAATAAGCTTAGGCCTTTGCTCAGACTACGGCAAGGTAGCAGTCCGGGAAAGGGATTTGATAGTATCACAAAAAAGTCAAAACAAGGGCTTATATAGCCTTTAGTTCATTGAGTCACGTATCATTGAAAGCTAACGCTCAAAGTTAGTGGAAGCTTTGGTCATTTCCCAGGTCGACAACTGCTACGTGATATGCCCTGGATGCATCCTACGAAAATAAGATTTGACTGAAAACGTATAGCAGGTATTGCGAAGGATTATTGCACCCCACAGGAGACAATTGTTACCGCTATTCTCGTGTTATTCAAAGAGGAAAGCGACTGTTCCTGGGAAATCTTTTTCAGAAGTACCATGCTGTAAGGGACGAAGCTAGTGCATTTCATGTACAAGGTGCGAAACTCTGGAAATCTCCCATGAAATCTGCGGCATATTTCATCCATGAGTATATTTAAGACAGCGGTTTTGAATCACTTGCTTATCGTATAGACTAACTTCTTTGACTCACTTTCATGTAATGTGATCTACTTATTTATTATTTCATATGTCAGTGTATTTGCAGTACCTTATTAATAAACCCCTTGCCGCGCGTGCGAGTACTTGACTATAGTGATAAATGTATATATTTGTCGTATCCCACTAATAAAGACCATCTTTCCCCCTCTCTCCCCCTCTCTCTCCTTTCCCCTTTCTCTTTGTCTCTCACTGCGCCATTTACCCCCCTCATACCCCCTCCTGAAAAGTTTCGCCATCAAGATAGCTTAGCAGTTCCCAACCAATTTTAAAGTAGTTTGACGCTGTATTGTCTAACTTTAGTTAAACCGGCGTGGGACTAACTGATTAACTATTGAGGGGAGGAAACTACTTTGATTTCTATTAGGGGATATCGAATCCAATCTCTCTCACTCGCGAGTTACATCGTTAATGGGCGAGATTAAATAAAAATCCTTCTCAACGAAGAACAAAGAGATTATGACTACTTAAAGAGATTATAACGAATGACTGACTATTGATATAGTGTTATTCTGGTTGCAAATAGGTCTTGAAAATGTCAAACATCTTTTAAAAGATAAGATGGTGTAATACTGAAGCATAATACAAATTTTTATAATTATATATTATAAAGTCATTAAATTGACGATCATTGGGATTTGTATTGAAATAACATATATATGTACACCTTCAAAGATGTCAAAAAGACGCTGAACTACTTTCATTATCCACTAGCATATTAAATGTGCATAACAAATTATAAAATCGGATATTGACTAATTACGTAATTTGTCTGAGCACTGAGAGAAATGATCTATTAAAAATCACTATAATACGTAGTAACGTCGAGAGACATTTGCAATATCAAAATAATTACTAAGTACATAGCAATTTTTACTATAAGACATAATAACTATTTTGATATTGCAAGTATGTTTCGACGTTACTACATATTACAATAATTTTTAGTAGATCATTTTTCTCAGTGCAGAATTATTTTTCGTGTTTCATTAACATAATCTAAAATATTCATCACAAGCCTTTTTCCCCCATTTACACATCAGTTGATGAACGCATACATACCACTACATTACCCTGATTAACCTCCGCCGCGCATCAAAAAAACTTTCCTACCTAATCCCGCACGAAAAACTCCCTCTACTCCAGAGTCACACACACACACATATACTATATACAGCCTCACCCCTCCGCCTGCTGCAAAAAAGACCCGTCCAAACTCCGTACTTTTAAAACACACATACGAAATCGCGCCGCCGCGCGCACCTTCCGCACTCGCGAATATTAAAACGCGCGCGGGCGCGCAAGGCCGTAAAGGAACAGCAGCGGCAGCGTTGCCGCGAAAACGCTGAGCCAGCTTACAAAAGAGATTTTCCACCTCTCGCGCGCACTCACCGCGGCGGGATATTTATACCGTCGACACTTTGCTAATCTCGATTTTTGCGCGCGTAAAAGGGCAGAGAGCCCCGACGGGTAAGAGAGAGAGAGAGAGAGAGAGAGAGAGAGAGAGAGAGAGAGAGAGAGAGAGAGAGAGAGAGAGAGAGAGAGAGAGAGAGAGAGAGAGAGAGAGAGAGAGAGAGAGAGAGAGAGAGAGAGAGAGAGAGAGAGAGAGTGAGAGAGAGAGAGAGAAGGAATTAATGCCGTGGTCTTTATGATTTAACGAGGAGCAGGCGATGGTGGCCGCGCTTTTTCCGGTGACGCTGGAGGGTTTTTCTCGTTGTGCGTCGCCGCCACCGGGGATTAGCTCTATATATGTATGTGGCTGTGTGTTTGTGAGTATGAAGGGTAACGAGAAGGGTTCGCTTTTTGACGCGTTGATGGTCAGCTTTGCAGCAGCAGTAAGTCCTTTGTCGGACGCTGGTTCGGAGCTCTTTTTTTATATTATATATTCGATTCGTCTGCAGCCCGCTTCAGCGCACTTTTGCCACGAAGCGCAGTTACGATAATGACCGGTGTGCTTTACGATTGAATTAACCTCGCGCGAATTTATATACCCGAAGCGGTCGAGAAGAAGCGCGGCGGCAATTACTTTAATTCAGCATCGTCCGGCAAACAAGATTAAACGCGAGTGCGCGCGCACACACGGGGCAATCGCATAATTCCCGGCTTTTACACCTGAGCGTAAAAAAGAGCGAGCGATTTATTCAATGAAAGAATCCCCCGGGCCCAAACAGCATTACAAGACATTCGCGCGATAATAATCGAGGAACGATACATACACACATGCATACAGATCCCGAAGGGAGCGCGAAGGGAATATGACCTCTGGCTCGTGAGAGAATTCACGCGAGGTCGAGCGCCCGGATCGCCGAAGGTCTCGGATCGGTTCTTCTTTTATGTGCTATGCCTTCGGTCTCTGCATATCAAGCGTCATTACACTGCTCTTTCTCTCCCTCTTTCTCCTCACGTTCTACGAGCACGGGGGAGAGAGAGAGATGGATGAGAGATATTAATCGGCGGATTGTGGATTATGGGCTTTGTTTGCTCAAGGTGCCGCTCGCGCGGGAGATTTTTCTCGTAATGGCAGTGGGGGGAGAGAGCCAGCGAGAGAGTTAATTACATTGTGATGTGGGTTTTCTGCGGGCGCTTGTAATTATATACGCGTCGAATCCAGCAGGATGCATGATGGAGGTAATTCACGGATACCGTGGTTTATGCGACTTTGAGCCGAGCGTACACCAGGAGAATATCCGCATGCTGAAAGCGAAGTTTATTGATTCCTTTCCCGCCACGCGAGCTGCGACTGCGGCGGTTATATTTTCGGCCGATTTATGGCCATCTTTGGCAAACCGGTTTTAATGGACGCATCGCCGAGGCATTGATTGATTCGCGAAAAAATATTTCACGTGTACGTGACTTACAAATCAATACAGCCGGTGGTAGGTTGTACGTATCGTGTTGTCTCAGCTGCCGCCGCCGCCGACGCCGCGGCTCATGTGAATTCCATTATCGCGTTCATTACATTAACCCAAATTACGACCGATTGCGATAACGCGCGCGTGAGCTTCGACGCCTGTTTGCTCTCTGTCAACATGTTTTTCCAGAATCATTATACCATCGTGTCGCCGCCGCCGCTGCCGCAACATTGTTTTTCTATGTCATAATTATCACTCTTGATTTTTATCGTCGAGATACTATTCCCCTTGATTCAATTTTCGCGTCTGCCCGGAAAATCTATACTAATTGAGCTAAACTTTCCAGCAGGATTCGGCGCTTTGTGAGTCTGTATATACACACTACAGAAGAGATCCATCAACTTCAGTCGCGCTTAGCGATTATCTCTCGGTCAAACGAGGCGCTCGCGTGTCCCGATCCTACGCGCGGATATAATTCACGTGTATAACGCCGCCGGTTGTTGCCACCGCAGGCAGCTTTTACTTTGCCGCCTGTGAAGCGATGGCGTTATTTATTTTATGCTATTACGCGCCTTTTCAGAGAGAAAGAGAGAGGCCTTATCGCACGGCAATGGCTGACTCATCGCTCTTTTTTTTTTTTGTATTTGTATTGCTGCTGCTGTTGCGGCTGCGCTTTATTAAGGTGCTTGAAATTTCGAACGTTCATAGTGAACGGAAGATTTTTGCCATGTTTAGATTTAGCCGAATTTGGCTACTTAATATATTTAAAAAATGATAATAACTGTATCTCTTTACTTCTCACTCTTGCAGACACCACTAAAACCACTACGACGAATTCTAACGAAAATTAGAAACTTTAAGCTAATATTTCGTTCATTATGAACGTTCGGAATTTCAAATACGTCTTTATTAATCGACACAACGCAACGCTGAAGTGATTTAGACGGATTTGCTTGATTTTTTTTTTTTAGTGGGTGGTTTTTGTGTTTTGGGTGTTTTTCTCGTGTTGATTTAGTAGTTTTTTTTCGATGCACCACTCGATTTATCGGGAAGTAGAGGAAATAGAACTTCACTGCTTATCTTATTAATGATTATATTGTAGCTAATATCGCGGCTAATTGGAAAACCGAAACCAATCTTCCCCAATCGACCCGTAACAAGCGCATTACCTCCTCTCCGTAATCTCTCTCGTCATCACCAGTATTTACACAAATGACTTTATCCTTATAAAGAATCGCCAAATCCACTCTTCTTTTTATCCCTTCGCCTTAATTATCGCGAATTACTCGCGCCGGGAGGAACCGAACTGTATATACACCTGTTGTACAAACTCTCCGCGCTCGACCATCATCATCCCGGAGGCAAATGAAAACGCTTAATTTCGCGATTAAGCCCTCCTCTCTCCCGAAACTTTATGAATTCTTTCGAGCGCGAAATTGCGCGCGGACCCTTGACTTTATGAATTCTGCGCGGGGCGGCGGCAGCGGCGACGACGACGTCGTTGAAAACCGTCGATTAAAGAATAAGCAGCTGCACTCATAATAAACCCATTAGCTCACTCCTCTCTCTCTCTCTTTCTCGTTTCTCCCTAACCTTATAGTAGTAATCGCCGCCGCGCGACTACACACCCCTTTCTTGCGCATAAAAACAGCAGCCAGCAGCAGGTATATGGACTCGAGAGAAGTCGTAAAGGACTTACTCCCTCTCTATCGCTATGCGCGAAAAATTTTTGACCGCTTACGGTTTATGAATAATAAAGCCTAATGACGCTGTAAATACTCGCGGCCTTTGGAAAAGATGCGAGCGTCCGTGTGTATGTGTGTGTGTATATATACACACTGTAGTCGCGAGAGTCCTCGAAACTGATGTTTAATGCATGTATATATCACACACCGGCGCTGCAATGATGCAAACGCGTGCGCGCGGCTGTATTAAATACTGAATAATGCAAATGTCGACGCGTATAACGATCGTGATGCATGGGGCTGTACCGGCGAGTGTGTTAACTCTGTCACACGTGATGATGAGACAGCCGACTACACGTTGTTGCGTAATAATTGGTTGGCCATATTTTTTTTTGTCATCGTGTGAAGATCGACTACTCCTGGAAAATGGGTCAGTAATTACGCCATCGTGATTACGCGCAGTTGTTTTGTTTGCCAGATTTTGAAATACAAATATATAGTAATTACTTGATTATTTTTTTCCGCTTATTATTGTGATCAAACGTACTTACAATAAAGTACTATAAAAAGAAAGCAAAATTATTAAGAAATAAACGCAAACGTTTCCGATACACGACTAATCAGTATCCCGCGCAACCCGAACAATTCGCGCAACGTCCTCCTTCCCCTTTAGCGAACTCTCTCTCTAGCGCAACAATGGAATCAGAGTAGCTAGAGCTCTATACCCGGACCGAAGCGCCGGAAATGAAGGCAGGATCCGGCCAATCAAATTTAACGTCCGAAATTCTTCGGAGCTAGAGAGAGCACGCGTGCACAAGCGCGTAATTGGTTTAATCCTGTTTCAATTTGATCGCCCCCCCCCCCCTGCGCGCATTCCGATCTGTGTAACGGACCCGATCGCGCCTCTTTTGATCTAATGGATTAGACCGCTGCGAACAAAGGCGACGCGCATCGTCGGTGATTTGGTCCTTTAGAAGAGTCGAGGTGATGCTCGCTTTCGAATTATCGTAATTTTCTGATTGCGGCGGCGGCGGAGGTGCTGGAGGGGGCGATATTAATTGCGCGTGTGGATCGAGGGGGTCTAATTTGAAGATTTAGTGCGGTTAGGTTGTTAGGTGTATAATGATGATTGTTGTGGCACGATGATGCTGGACCGAATGGGATTTAAGTGTGCGTTGAATGAAGGACGTGTGCAGGAAATGGTTATGGGACATTATGTGATATGTGTATACTGCTATTGTTTCTAGTGCCCATACTTATTTCTGATATTAATATCCAAGTTACTACATTTTACCATCATCTCCAACGAATATAACATACCTACACTGAACAAAATTTTAGGCTGGAGAAACCATAGTTTCGATTTGCTGTACTAACACTATTTATAGTGTTCATTTACCCTTACAGACGGCTGAAGCAGCTATTCATTTGTATAATGTAACGACACTATTGGTCAGATGCGGGAAATGTACTTGTACAGCTCTGACAGCAGTACGATTTAGTTTTGCCGCCGGTATTTGTTTGTTGACAACGCTACAACGCGAAGCCGATGTTCATGTTATAAACTAAAAAAGTCAAGAGACCGGCCACATCAACCGCATGTTTGCAATCCGCGTTTGCGTATTTCATCTGTAATCAGTGTACTTATCAATCGAGATTATTTTAATGAAAAATGTGTATGCATGGCGAATCATAACCTATTTAATGCTCCGACAAAAAAACTCTATACATTAGTGCTTTCAGTGTATCTTGTACAGCTCTCACAACTGTACGAATAATTTTACTATATCTATAAAATTCAGCAGAAAGAAAATCAGCCGAACAGTACTGTTGTCAGAGCCGTACTTTCAGTTCTTACAGCGTGAAATTTTTTTCAGTGTAAAAAAAAAGCCATCCTCTATCGCACACCCCCACCTCTTTTGGAAAGGGAAACCCCACTGCCAAATCCAGCGCGATTATGAGAATAGCCCAGCTACGTCCCCGTTTGTTTTTGCCCTCGCGCTATAACGCCGCGAAATCGGGAAAACAGCAGAGCATTGCATCTCCTCCCGTATCACCAGCCGTAAATATATGTACACGGCAACTATCTCTCCCTCCCTCACTCGGCTACACACAGGAAAAGCTCGCCGGGGGAAAGAGATCGCAAGTCTAACCGAACTTATATACAGAGGCCACTGATAGAGAGAACGCCTAAGTGCATTTGGCGAGCTTCCAGCGAACCGCGCTGCTATATAATCGCCCCGTCCTCCGCGTCCTTTCGTTCGCTCTCGGTCTTCGCGCCTGTTTCTTTTAGCATTACTGCGTTTTCTATCGGGACGCGCGAGTAGCGGAGGGGATTGTGTGTTTTGCCGTTGATTATTTTCGGTTGGCGCGCTCGTTTTTGCGAGCGCAGTGGTGGCGAAGTTCCGTTATATTCCGGCTGCTGCTGCTGTTTTTACGTTCATCGGTAGTTGTCTTCGTCGGGGTGATTGCTCGCGTGGCAAATGATTACTGGCGGATTGGGATTTTATGAGTCGAGTTGGATTTGGTGTCGTGTATGTTTACTTTTTCACGGCTCAATTTGGGTGTTTTATTCTTGGGTGCGAGTAATCTATTTTTGTTGTGTACATGTAAATATCTTTTTGGTAGAAAAGGGTTATTTTTCGCTGTAAATAATTGAGATCGCATTGATACATCGATATCTATATGTATTCCAAACAATATTTCCAACAGTTAATATTTCATTTAGTTCTTTGTTCTATCGATACTAACGGTCATGCTGTCCAAGGAGTCAGGATGGTAAATGACAAGCCGAGTGTTTAGCTTAATGTCAACGTTTCGGACTCTTTTTTTATTGAGTCCCTTCTCAAGACTAAGAAACAATAGTCTAACAAATCAATAGTCTAACAAACCAGTCAATGACTGGTGGTATCGCTGTGACCACCTAAAAATTTGTTAGACTATTGTTTCTTAGTCTTGAGAAGGGACTCAATAAAAAAAGAGTCCGAAACGTCGACATTAAGCTAAACACTCGGCTTGTCATTTACCATCCTGACTTCTTGGACAGCACGACCGTTAGTATCGATAGAACAAAGAACTCTTGAAGCAGCTGTCGTTAGAATCATCATCTCAATCAATATTTCATTTATATATCTTTCCTATCAAACACCAATTTCGCAAATTCATATCCAAGTTATACACAACTAGTCCAAAATTCAGCAGCGATTCGTTTATTCATGCGATTTTTACACGAGCAATACATTTTTTACAACGCCCATAAATCCCTGATATATCTTCCCACATATATCTATATAAAACCAATCCCCCTCTTAAAACTACGAAAAGCCCGAGCCGATAAAACCGCGAGGCCAAAACGGCCGCAATTTTCGGTAAAACCAGACGCGCGATCCATTTCTACTTTGTCCCTCTTTCTCTTCGCCGTCGTCGTCATCGTCGTCGACGTCGACGACGCTCGGTTATTTCACCGTCGCTTTCCCCCTTTATTTTCCTCCACCTCCGCCTTCTCCCTTCCAGCGCTCGATAATCCTCGGCGTCTATATACGAGGACGCTGGCAAAGAAAACCAATCGGAGGCTCTCTCTCTCTCTCTCTCTCTTTCTCTCTCCCGTCGCCGAGGAAAATATGAAAAGACGCCATCGACGACGCAGACGACGCCGATTAATTCAGCCCCGCTGGCGTCGCGCGCGCGCGGCCGCATAAAGGGAGTGAGGAGGATTCGAAAAATGTCGATGTCGATACGTGAAATTGCGCGGAACAGTTTCTCTCTGCGCCTCCCTACACCCAGTGTATGCGATGCGATGGCTCTGTGTGTGTTCTTTTCCTTTTTTATGGATAACGCGCAAGCGCGCTCGCGTGAGGGGCGGAGGGATTTCGCGATCACGGGTGGTTGTAATAATGCGGGCTGAGTGCGTGGGGTTGAGAGAAAGAAAGAGAGAAAAGGAAGGACGCGCAGGCGAGGGTAATGCGGTGGTTTAGTGCCGCTGTAAGACGGGGTTGCACTGATTAAATTTGTCGGGATGGAAATGCTTTCTTTCTTTTTTTTTCTCTTTATCTCAAAGAACCAAATATTTACAGTCGTAGAAAACAATATAATTAACGAATGTTCTTTTTCTTTCTTTGTTACAGGTTTGTTTTGGTCTTATCTTTTTCTCTTACCCCCCACCAAATCACGAACCGCATTCCGAAAAAAGTAAGTAATTTCCCTCTCTATTTTCTCTCACCACCCATATTAACTCAAAATATTTCCCCGGCAAAAAGCCAAATGAAAATTTAATCGCTTTCTCAGAATCCCTCATTCATAATTGATCATACACAAGAGACAAAAAAACCAAAAAGAAACCTCCTTCGAAACCAGAAATCACGCCACTCGTCATAACAAAGTGCAAAGCCGCACCTGCGCCTCCCCCTCCGCGCCAATCAATTGCCGACGATCCTCGATGAGAATCCCGCCATATTCGTCCGGCTCTCTCGCGCGCGTTCTCTTTCGGCCGCAAAAACTGCGCGCCGCGGCGAGATCGACGATCCAGAAGAACGCGCTAAATGCGATAAAGACTATATATACACACACGCCGACGGCGATAAATAAAACATCGGCGCTCGCCGAAAAAGTCGTCTCTCCGAACGATCGAGCGAGCAATTCCGCGCCCTCGGAATGAGACGAGAGGGCTTCTAATGCCCCTTTTACGCTAAGCTGCTCGCTTTCTCGCTTTAACTTTGCAGGCTAATAGATTGCGCGCAAGCGCGTTTGATGAAGGTGGATGGGCGCTGGTGTAAGAGGCTTTTCGTTTTCAAGGTTTTCAGAGGGGATGCCAGGTGCGGGGGTGGCGCTGTCGAGCGGAGTTGATTGCAGGTTGTTGGTGTAAACTGCGGTACTGAATGCTGGTAAAGAAATTGATTTGCTTAGAAAAAACAGATTCTTTGTTTCATAATAATCTTGTAATTATATATGCCTTATTATAAGTATATCGCATACCAATCATGGAGAATCTTTGCTAAAGAGCATCTTAACCAATTAATACGCAAATGCACATTTTTGTGCACACATTTTCAAGTACATAATTAGTCTATTAGAACATCAAAGTTATTTTTGTCAAAAATCCTGTATAGGGGGTTTTCGAGGGTGTTCTTTGAGAATCTGCAACTTGTTTTGTAAAAAAAAATTCAATAACTTTGTTATTTTTGAGTTTTGAAAAAAAAATCAAATTTTTTTTTAGAATTTTTTTTCTTTTACTCAATTTTTGTTATTTTTTCTTCATTTGGATAATCTAATTACCGCCAGAAATCGCGGTCCGAATGTCTGACGTTTCCAAAACACTGGTTATAAACTTTTTTTCCCTTCTTAGTTTTATCAAAATGGCGGTTTTTGTGAAACAGCGTGATGTTAAACTTCATGATTTTTTTTCTCGAAAAGTATAAACATTTACGAAAAAATATTATAGAACAAAAAATGCTAAGAATTACTCAAAGAATACGTATGAATTTTTTCAGAAGGTTTTGAGCTAGTTTTGAATTTTTGAATTTTGACGATTTTTGAAAAATTAAAAAAATGGTTCAAAAACTTCTGAAAAAAATCGTACTCTAAGCACTTTTTATTCTAGAAAATTTTTTCGTAAAGTTCATTCTTTTCGAGAAAAAAAATTATGAAATTATGTGTTACGTTAGTTTCATAAACTTATATACACTAGCATAATCCATACGCGCTTCGTGGGCCCAATTTTCTTACATAATAATATTCAATAACAAATATTTTCCACTTCATGGTTGCATTTTTCTTTAATGAACATTTCCACTCAGAAAGTATATACACTAAATAACAGATTATGATGCTTCCTCATTTTTGAGGTTAGAAAATAAATGAAAACAGTATTTATTTTATAAAAAAATTAAATAATACGAACTTTGAATTAATTCCATAACTTAATGATTATTTTAATCAATTTATTCAAACGTACATTCAAAAATCTTTCTTAATTTAAATCGAAATATTCATTTTATATCAGAGAACGTTTTAAATTTTGGCGCCATTCAAACCGGATATTTACTCATTAGCCAATTACATCACTTCTTTAAATGCTTTACAACATCCTGCCATCGTTTTTTTGAGAGAGGATATAAAAGTAATCGTAAATCCTCTAGAACGTAAAAAAAACTGCAACTATCACGAGCGAAAATGTCAAAACTCAAACATTCCCACTGTTTACCCCGACAACATCTTTCAAGCTTCTTCCCACCTCCTGTAGGTAAACCCTGTCTCTGTCCCTCTTTTCCTCTCCACTCACCCAGATCAATACCAAATACACACACACACACACACACACACACACACACACACATACGCGCTAACACACGTTCAACCCTTTTCACCACTACCTTTCCTCCCTCACCCCCAATCGCAATGTAAAAAGGATCTCTCTCTCTGTATTCGCAAAAACGACGGCGCTGCCGTCGCCGCGCTCTCGCGCGCGCGAAAGTGATTCCGGGCACGCGCGCTCGCTCTTTTCGTCGAGCCGTGCAGCAGCAGCGGCACAGCATCCGCCGATTAATTCTGCCGCCTCTCTCGCACTCTCTCTCTCTCTTGCCGCCAGGATTGTTTTGCACCAGGGGGAACGGGGGGAGCAGGTGCTCGCCGCGATTGGCCTTACTCTCCTCTCTCTCCCTGAGTTTCTTCTTCTTCTGCTACTTCTCTCCTTCGTCGCTTCTGCCGTCGGCGTCGTTTTTTCGTAGCCGGTGGGTAGGTAGGTATATACCTACTCTACGTTGTTTTTCGCTTTGCTCTCGTTTCGGTGCGCGCGCGCGGTCTTTTATTTCGGGTTTGCGAAGCACGGCTTGACTTCCTTTGTGAACCAGAGGGAGGAGAAGAGCAGGAGCAGCAGCGTCTGTCGCTGATGAGGATGGGAGTTTTAAGGATTCGCGGAGGGAAAGAGAGAGAGGCAGGAAGAGGGGAAGAGGGTATTTGGGGATTTGAGAGGGAGCTCGAGTGTGTGGAGGATACCTTGTTTGCGGGTGAGGTCGTGCGCGCAAGCGGCTGCTACGACGACGATGGTTATTGTTTGACTGGAGATTTTTCGGCGTGTCGTGCGGGGGAGGGTCGAGAGAAATATGAGGATGTCGGGATTTGAAATTTTTTTATTTTTCTGATCGTTGAATTATTAACTAAAGGTGACTTGATGTTGTTGTTAAGGTTATTAATGAATTATATACACGATCTATGTTAATAAATCTATAATGTGATATATTACTCAAGCTTAAATATAGGCAAATAGATTTTCACGAGTAAATTCATTTGAATTTCGCTCCTGTTTATAGACAATAAAAATACTTTACGATATAATTAACTAGTTATACAGCGTTCGCGTCACTGCAGTGTATATTTAGAATTTTCCGTGTTATTAGAATAACGCCGAACAGTCATTACCGGCGAATACAATTACAATTCATCGATCGCCATAATAAATATAGCTCTCGCAAAAATTATCCCATTTTCCCTGCCGCTATATACATTCATACGTAAAGTTAGCTCCCTCTCACAATAACATAATCAACGACCGGCAGCAGGCACCAGCAGCAGCAGCTACACCGGTATATATACGAAAAATCAATTTCGCTCAATCTGTCCTTTTCCCCCCTCGCCAAATTGTGTATATAATGCCCGATAAATTGCACGTTATTTATCGCGATAGAGAACGCACGCACATATACACACATACATACACCAGAGAGAGAACAAACGCTACTCCCGGCACATTTAAATAAATTACACAAATCGATACTTGCCCCCCACCCACGGCTCTGCCCGCCGCCGCCGAGCAAACGCGACAGAGATAGAAAGAAACTTTGTTGCTACCCGGCACGCATTAACTAATCCACTTAGTCGCTGCTGCTGCTGCGCGGAAATAAAACGCAAATGGAAACGTGATCAATTAGCCGGTAGAGCTGCATTCTCTCGCTATATACCCGAGCGTTAAATAAATACAATTCATTTCCCGGGAATTAGCGTGATTAGCGTTCAATTCGCGACCGATGATCGCCGCTAAAAATACCTTTATACTCGCACGCGTTTACGTACGTACATTCGTGTATATGACATCGAATTCCGTGTACATAGCTCGCCCGGTGCGCATGAAACGTTAATTCCATTGATTGACACCTGATCGATACAGCCGCGCGCGTAAATACTCTGTTTACCGCGTAAAAAAGACGCGCGCGCGCGTTTAGTAGGTTGCGTCTACTTGCGAAGGATAAATATTTCAGCGTCACATCTCCGTCTGTGTGTGTATATATAAAACGGGGAATCGATGCGAGCGTGAGTATCTCGGTAAACTATTTTTCCATTAGGTGGATTAAAGGAGCGTCGTGTTTTTGCGCGCGCAAATTGTGTCTCGGTTTTCGCGAGGCGATTGATTTATTGGCGCGAGCTTTCTCTTTCTCGTGTGCGCGCTCGCGCGAGAAAGAGAGAAGAGCAGGAGGTATATAATGGACGGTGATTGAGCTGCACGATGATTCGGGAAAGAGTAAGTCGAAAGTTTTAATTCGGTGCGCTCCAGACGCGCTGCGGAGATAAGTGGCGCAATTATGATTGGGTTCGGAGCGAAGTGAAATCGTTCGGTTGTTTTTCCTTTTTTTTCTTTTTTTTTACGCGAGTGGTTTAATTGTCGAATTTAGAGGTGGTTATACAGCATCACGTAGTTTGAGTAATTACGAAAGAATTTGAGAAACAGTTTGCCGTTTTTATAGAGTACGCCTTTAATAGCTCGCGGTTGATTCGAAAAATTTACGATTGCCATTTAATCACTCTAACATTGGAAATAACGTGGGTTTAATTTGCCTATCGCGGGAGCGCGCATGCGAGCACGGTTTACATGCCCTATTAAATAAAGTATCTTGCTTTAACGATCATCGCGCGCACGCGCGGGAATACATTTTATAAGGGAGACTTAATCCTTGTAATCGCGCGCTGATTATATCGCTTCGTGTATGTATAGAGAAAAACACGCACGCACTGAGTGCGCGCGTCGAGATAAAATTTTCTTACGCCCCCTTCGAAATCCCATAATCAGTGTATTTCATGTATAAAATATTAACGCAATTAAACACTGCGCGTGCTGTAAACGTATATGCCCGTACATATACACGATTGTACGAGAGAAATTTTTTTCCATCAAAAGTTATGTTTACACTGGCCAAACAGAGATACAACACAGGCGTGTAGAGTGCATGTATCACATATATAACAGCAGAATAAATATTCATCCACAGCGTCAAACATTCGATTTTACTTGGAATTATTCATACAAACTTTTGCCCTCTCTGGCTCTCTCTCCCTCCGTGTACCGCGCGCGAAATATTCGCCTCTTCTATACGCGCACAGGCGTTAATACGCAACTCGCGCGTCAAACGCATCGAACCACATACACACACATATAACCCTTTTGCTCACGTTTATATATCCGCGGAGCCATCGATCGCACGTACGTCCGGGATTTCGAATCGCGGCCGGATGTGTACTGCGAAAATTGCGTAGCAGCGTCGAGAGAAAGAGTAAATAAGCCACTCGACTCGCGCAATGGGTTTTTCTCGTTTTTCGCTGCCCGCGTTGCGCGCGCGGTTTATGGGCTTTTATACGCGCTACTGCTGATGAATTCGCGAAACGTTGTCGTTTACGATTACACGTAGGTGGATGACTATGGGCTGGTCGGTTGGCTGGCTGACCTTTTTGTAAATAGTAGGATATGTGGAGGCTGCCTGGACTGATTTTATTGGGCGCGTTTTTGACGAGGGGTTGCCTGCCGCCGCGCGCTGAATGGCTTTCGGAAGTGATTGTTTGTAATGAGTTTTCGGGATAGAGTAGTAGTTCGTTTATGGATTGGTTTACGAGAGGTTCGTTACTTTGGAGGAGAGATCGCGCATATTTAGATGAGCCGTTGTTTCTAAATGATTGTTAATTTGAATTTGTCAATTGTATTTGGCTCACAGCATGCCGAACACATAATCAGCTTGCACTTGTAGAAACCACTTTGACAATTCAACTTCCGACTCACTGAACTTCTCCTCGAAATATTAACAGGATCTCACATCCGATTACCATCGACAACCAAATCCAATATTCATCCGCAGAAACAACCATTCATCGCTTCCAGCATCTTCAACCTACCACTCCAGCCACCCGAGCAACCTCAAATCGAATCCTGGCCGGTACTATCAGCGTTTCGTCCACCCTTCGGCCAATAAAACACCTCGGCGCGCTTAACGAGCCATCGCACGAGCACTTCTCTTACTCTCACTCACTCCCTCTCACCTCTAATTTCATTAGCCCGCATTATGCGCTCGCTTTTTACTCACCGCCCCCCGTGCCATTCCGCTCGATTTCCTCCACCCCCTCCCACAGAGTTTTCGCCTTTGAAAAGGCAACGCGCCGGTGGCCTATAAGTGACCATTCGATGCCCGCAGAGGTTTACAGCCCTGTTCTGTCCGAGCGAGTGAGAGAGAGAGAGAGAGATAATGAGTTGATTAAGTGGCGCGGGGGTGAGATGTGCGGGGATACCGTTGCCTGATTAATCGCAGGAGAGAGAGAGGAGAGAGGGAAATTGTATTTTGGTCGGTTTGCGCGCGACGCGATTGCGCCACGGGCTGCTGCGTCCGGTTGAAGTTTATTGGATAGGGTGGACGCGGGATATATACGGGATCGGCTGGGGTGTACGTTTCTCTCCCTCTCTTGTTTTTGGGCGCAAACTGCGTGAGAGATGTTAATGGAATGAAGATCTGTATAATGGGGATAAATAAATGTAGATGAACAATTATATAACTGGTTCGGAAAAATTGCGATGACCCGTGTAACAAAAATTAGTCTAGCACTGGTCTGGGAGAGGTCTGGCTAAACTAGTCTGGCAGAAGTATGGCTTTAGTCTGGCTACGGCCACATGCCAGACTTGTACATTTTTTCTCAAATATGTCTGGCAAAAACGTCAGACTTTGTGCCAGGCTTTTTTCGGTGATCTTCGTTCCAGAACGATGCTCTAGGTGCTGCAGCGTCAGATCAACCTCACCTCGAGATGCGTCATTTCCCAGGCGTGGAGCTCGGCGAACGTGAGGCTCATACACATGCTACTCTAACGTGCAACCCAAACTGTGCCGGTGCCGTCGATGTCGCAGTCATTGTCATCATCGGAGCAGCCGTCACCGTCGTCTCCACCGTACTATCGAGCCCTATTTGATGCTGCTTGTGTCTGGATCTGCTGCGGAGATTGAGGGCAACACTAGCTAACCTGAAAATATATACCACAAAGTATATAGTTTTTGTGGTATAGACAAATATTTTATAGAAAGCGTCAACTTATTTAATAATTTTGCAATTACTGTTCGCCGAGACTCGATGTAGAACTCAATTCCTCGTGCTTTTCATTCTTCTGTATAAGGTATACATTCGTGAAGAAATCATAAAGTCAAATTCCTGTAGTGCGTTGAAAATATTTTGAAGTCCATAAATGTCGTGAAGCTAGTTCAGCGTTCTTTGTATTGAATATGTTGCTATGATCACATATTTAGGCTGTCGATCAAACACGTGATATACGGCAATTTCATGTTGTTTATAGACTTCAAAATATTTATTTTCAATACAGAGAAATTAAAAACTAAAGAAATTGAATTTAGCATCATTCTGGAACGAATAGTCACCGAAAAAAGTCTGGCACAAAGTCTGGCGTTTTTGCTAGACTTATTTGAGAGAAAAAAATTATAAGTCTGGCAAAAGTCTAGCATTTTTGCCAGACTTATTTGAGAAAAAATGTATAGTCAGGCATAGTGTCCGTAGCCAGACTAAAGCGATACTTCAGCCAGACTAGTTTAGCCAGACCTCTCCTAGACCAGTGCCAGACTAATTTTTTTTTTTAACGGGGGAACTATACGGTGATGGCTGTGTTGATTGGACGCAAAGAATAAGCTCTTTGAAATCACGTAAAATGGTATGTAAATTATTCATACGGTTACAAAACTGATGGTCCGTAAAATGTAAAATAGAATGATTACCATGGCATAACCTTAAAAATTGCGCGATGAAAGGTACGTATTCTCGGCGAAACGTTATATAGCCGCAACAAGTCAGGCGAATAAAGTTTTTAAAGCGTTCACTTTGCTGAGAGAGAAAGAGAGATATATGGTTATGGCGAGCTTCGTAAAGAATGTAAAACATTGAACGAGGAACAATACTCTAATAACATAACCCTGTACACCGGCAGCGTAAAACGCGAAAGACCAGTTTGAAACTACACTTGGAAAGCATTTCCGTCGTTACACGCTATACGCGCCGCCGGCTGGCGAACTTCCTCGTTCTCTCTCTCTCCTCGTTTACATAAAAAAT
This sequence comes from Torymus aiolomorphi, assembly GCA_036365515.1. Lineage (NCBI taxonomy): Eukaryota > Metazoa > Arthropoda > Insecta > Hymenoptera > Torymidae > Torymus > Torymus aiolomorphi. The sequence continues at coordinate 10,798,127 of CM070875.1, forward strand.
TAGCGCTCGACTTGGCGCACAGCCGTACTGACACACATCCACACAACGCACACACAGCGCCTATACACCCGACTGGCGAATTGAATTTACTATTCATAAACCATCATCATCGCGTACCCCTTACTATATACACACGGCTGCGTCTGCAACGAATAACAATATTCAACCATCACTGTGTAGGTGTGTGTATATATATACACACCAGGGCATAAACATGCAAATCACGCGAAACTCTCCATAAACTTTTACGCTTCCCCCCGCCCCATCTCTCTCTCTCTCTCTCTTCGTCGTCGTCGAAACTATCAAACTCGCAAGAGAAAGTAGACGTTCGGTCGCTGGGAGAGGCTAAAAAAGAGACGGAAAACCGAGTTTCTCTCTCTCTCTCTCTCTCTTGTATTTATCACCGCACGCGTCCAGTCGCCTTTCTCTTTGTTCTCGCGAGTGCAAACTTTAGCGGCCAGGTGCGCGCGCGCGCGAGGCTAATTTCGTTACACGAAGAAGGGAAGGGAGAGAGAGAGAAACACATGCGCGGAGAGCTGTGTGTATGTTGCGGGCGAAGGATCGAATTAGGCGCGATCGCGGGTAAGCGCGCAGCCCTGCCAATTAACGGGGACACATGCACGTACACGAGAGCGCGTATGTGACAGAGGGAAGGGGTGGGGGATGACGACGGCGATGATGATGACGACGACGATGCGGTGGTCGGAGGAAATTGTTCAATTTCTCCTGGATTTCCAAGTCGCATCGCGTATGCCGCTCGCGTGCGAGAGAGAGAGGCTAACGCAGATTTATTGAAATTTCCCGTCCGTCTGTCTGTCCGGCTCTCTCGCTTGCTGCGCCTTTGCTGACTGACCCCTCACACATGTGTATGTGTGTACGCGAGGGATATGGAGATGTGTGCTTGATTAAACGCGGACGACACGGTGGATGGGTTTGCGCGTTCTACGAGGCGTGTGGGCGCTGGCTTAATTAACGATTCTTTTGCAGATTCTGGGGGAACCTGGCTCTTGAGGTTTATCTGGTAGATTAGATACCTAAATGTGTATCGATGATGAATAAAACGTCGCGCAAAAATCGAGGGGAGTTCGGCGAACTAATGCGTAATTTCATTACGAAAGAGAGGATTATAAGAGTGAGAGAGAGAGAGCTGAAAAAGAGACGGCTTATAGAATATCTATTAAAAAATTTTAATATACCTCTTTTTGTCGCCTAATGAAATACAGACACGCCAATCGCGTGCTCGCTGGCTGTGTGATTACGTGTCAGTCGACGGACGACGACGACAACGACGACGCGACGTCGCGCTCGACATCCGTCTATATATTTACATTCGGAATATCCACTCGTACACGCCCGTATATGGAATGCCTCCTGTCAGAAATATGTATGTACTCGCGAAATAATTTCTTGCGCGCGTGGTGGTCGGAAAATTTTTATCGCGTCAAGTGAAATATAGAGCAATCGCGGATTGCCGATCGTACTTTTTTTTTTCATGGGATTTAGTGGACGTTGACTTGAAAGGTTCGAACGTAATTTAAATAAGTACTCGAGGAATTTGACAGATGCTGTTACAGGGCTCGATATATTAATGGGATATTATGCCATTAGTTTTCAACACCAACTTCGTGTAAAAAAGTGTAGTAATTACAACACGCATTTTTGTGTAATTGCGATGTTAAAAAGGGAAAAGTTATGTATAGGTATGTGAATTATGTAAAGCTAATTAAAAAAATTGATGGGGCATTTACAGTCGTTTTGTATTTTTATTCCTCGCCCAATTTGCGTAACTATTAGCCTCTGTATACGCAACCTCAAACAGTTTCAACGACATAACAAAAATACGTATAATTCGAATTTTTAATTCAATCAACAAAGACTCATCATCAAATGCCGCATCACAGCAAAAAAAAAAACGAAATCAAATACACAGCAAAAAACGTCTTCTTCCTCGCATATATATGCGTGAATCATCGACCAGTTCTTCCGTGAAAACTTTACCTTCGCGCGCGCGCTTTTCAGCCTCCGCCACTCTACATAAATACACACTCGCACAGCCTCTGTATACACGCCTCGTCGACAATAAGAACTAATAAGCTCGATTCAGCGCTCGTCGGCGTCGTATATCACGAGGCGCCGATGGAAACCGGTAGGCGCGGTATATAGGCGCTCTGTGTGTGTGCGTGTGTCAGCGGAGCTAAAGAGAGAGAGAGAGAGAGAGAAGCGAGGTGAAGATACTGTAGCTTGGATTGGCTCTTTTTGCGGGAGCGAAAGAGGAGTGGAGACGAGGATTCCAGAGTTTTGATCGGTAATGGAGAAGATTACTCTGCTTAGGTTTTTGTCGGACTGTGCTATCGCTAACGATCTTCGTCGATTTATTGAAGACGAAGAGTCAGAGATACTTGTACCGTGTGGTTTCGAGCTCTGGAGTAGTCATGATTCAAATATTTATGTCTGTAATATCGGCAATTTCGAATTCCAGCACAGCTATAACATTCCAGGCGAAATGAAACCTAGCCGAAAGCTAAAAATCCGAATTCTAAGCGCAGATCGAAATTGAGAGATCACATCGTCAGCTCGTCTCGTCGGAAAAAGAAACGCGAAATTGAATGATTACCAGCTAGCCTATTCTCTCGTGCACGCGTTGTCGCGTATATATACGTTCTCCACTGCCGCCGCAGAGAAGAAGCGACAGAAAAAGACGCGCGGATGTGCGCGCGAAACTCGCGCTTCCATACTCACTCCTCCTCCTCTCACACGTACACGCATACATACAGCATTGGGAGACCGGTTTCGCGGCAGGGGCTCGACGTACACGCTCTCGAGAGAGGTATATTTGCTGCCGCAAGCGTATACACACGTATATATTGGAATTTTTCGAATCGTCCGCGTCGACGGTGAAAGTCGCGTTTGCTCGCCGCGTGTGAAAGGATTTATAATGCTGCGCACGAGAGGCAGATATAGTGGTGAGAGAGGGAGAGCGGATTGTGGAATAGTAGGAAGCGGTTGGATAAACTGATTAATAAGCGCAGATATACGCACAGAGAGGCGGCATTGTTTCGTGGGTGGCTGTGCTTTGCGAATTAATTTCATTGTTTGTTGTAAGAGAAGGAGTAGGTCGGGGTAGCTGTGCTATACAAATGACGGTTATTAATGAATATTAAGGAATGGCTTCGATTTCGGATTGAATTTGCCACTTATACGTATATATATAGAGAGAACCCTGAGAGAAATAACCCGTTCGATGAATTATTCCATTCGGCCGCCGCGACGAACAAAGAGAGCCAGAGAGGAGGGAGATTATCTCGCTTAATGCACGAATCTTCGTCTCTCGTGTACTTACACACACATACATTCAAGTATATACACTCTCGATCGTGCGGCTGTCAGTGCAGCGGCACTGAATGCGCCGCAACGAAAAAAAAAGCAACTGCACGCGAGCGAGCGCGCTCACCTTTTCGTATACATATTTATCCCCGCTCGTGTGTGTGTGTGTGTATATACACACACACACACACACACACACACACACACACACATGCGCGTTTGAGAAATGGAAGGCAGGCGCGAGCGAGAGAGAGAGAGAGAGAGGAGAAAGCGGCAGCTGCGGACGACGGCTCGTTGCACAATTGAAAAAAGGCGAGTGAACTCGTCGCGCGCGAATAAAAATGCGCGCGCGGGATTCTCGATCACACACGCGAGCATATGCGCGCGCCCCCGATGACGAGGTTTTATTTTCGAGCTTGTGTGATTGATGAAAGGTGACGGGCCGGAGGGTGAGAGATATCGATATGCCGGATTAGTTTCGATTATGAGAGGTTATGTTTTTTGGGCGGTTTCTCCGTGTGGTGCGTGTAGATGAACGAACGGATGAGTCATGCACGAGAGTGCCGCATTGTTCTACATTAATAAAATAAATACCGACCTGAATCATCATCATCATCATCGTCGTTACTGGCATCATCCTACCCGTGGACTTTTTCCAAATTATATTCAATTAGCTGAATTACCCGCGAACCTCATATAATACACGTACACACACACAGACACGCGTGAAAACGAAGAGTGTATAAGACAAAGCGCGTGCAAGAGTTCCGACCTTTCTCGCGTTTAAAATTAATCGAAACCAATTGGCCGCCGCCGCCGCTGCCGCGGTGGTTCATCAAGGATGAATTCGAGCGCTCGCGCCCACTTAAGAGCGTAGAAAAATTGCCTCGATTAATATCCGTATAATAATCGCTCGCTCGTTCGCTCGCTCGCGAGCGCGAAAGAGCGTTAATCAATGCTCGAAATTCCATCGCGCGCGCCTTCGTCGTTATCGCGCCCGGGAATCTCCCTCGGTATTAATTCCTCGTTATAAATATCCCGCGCGTACGTACGTACGTACGTGTGTTTGCGAGTACACAATGAGGTGTACTATATACGAGCGCGATGGCTCCAAAACGACGACGTTGGTAGTCTCGGGGACGCGGAGGCGAAGCTGGCGCGAGAAGTAAAAAGGGACAGCCGCGCGCTCTCTTTCGGCAAATAAATACGGATGACTTATAGAGGTCGGGCAAGCGAGAGAGAGACGGCGAACTTATTGTTCTGCCGGTTAGCCTTGGGGGCCGCGCGCTTGCTCGCTCGCTCGCACATGCTTTTTCGTTCTCTCCTTCTCTCTCTCCTTCTCCTCCTTCTTCGTCGTTCTTTTTTTTCGCTCGTTGCGGCAATTTTTTTCGCTCTCTCGCTCGCGTGGGAGGACGTAGCCTTGGTGTGTATATGTGTGTGTGTGTAATACGTATATATACGCAGGCGAGCGAGCGAGCGAGCGTATACTCCACGTCCTTCCACCTCGATCGGCGCAATTTCTCCGCGCGCAAGGTCGAAAAATGAACTTTAATAAGCTCTGCGCGAGAAAGGGAGAGGTGAAAAAGAAGGATGTAAGAGGGCGACGCTCGTTTAGTGTGCGAGGGAGAAATTATTAATCGAGAACAGAGCAGTAGAGTCGAGTTGAGTTTAAATGAGAGCGACGCAAATCGATCGCTCTTTCGTTCGTTCCTCTTTTTTTTTTGGCGAGGGAGCGTGTAATGACGCGAAGGGCGCGCGAGGGGAATTGTTTGTCACTCGGTTCCGCGAATGACGACAATGTCGAATTAATGCGCTCGTGCCCGCGCGATAATGCTCGGGTCGTCTGTATAATAAATAAATAAAGGCGCAGGATTAATCTATCACTCGTGTGAGGCGGACAGTTTTATGAATATTCAGGCTTTGTTATTGAATATAAGAACCTTATATGGAACGATGTTTTTTTTTTTTTTTTTTTTTTTTAATAATTATAAAGTCGGACAGAAATAACCGCGACGATTGAGGAAGATTTATTGCAATAAACACTTCTCGGTAAACCGCGCCGCAGCAGTTGATTCTTATTAAGATCGTTAACAGCTCGAATTCTCCTACGATGAATATTATACCCCCCCCCCCCCCACACACACACACACATCCGCCGTACACGTATATAACAACAAAAATGCAATCAACTCTTCCGCAGCGCGCGCGAGCCGCGCGTTAAATTAAGGAAACAGCCTCGTCGCACCCCCCGTTCCGAAAAATTTAATTAATCCCTCCTGCATCGACGGGAGAGAGAGTGAGCCAACCGCGGGAGCACTTAATTAACAGCGGCAGCGGTGAGAGCCACTCAACGCACTCGCATAATTAACGAGCACATCCCATAACAGCGATAAAAGTATAGCACAGAGAACCCCGGCTCGCTCTCGGAAATAATCGAGCCGGCGATCGATCGATTGATCGATCGACCGACCTACCTCCTCGTAACTATAATAGTTAGCGTTGAAGCGTGTATACGCTCTGCCGTAACGGTAATAATTATTAAGATCGCCGGGCTGCGCAGCTGCGCGCCGTAAAGTCGAAAAGTCCAATTGCCGGGACTGTTGGTGGCGATGTGGTGGCGGGGGTAAACTCGCCGTTCCTCTCATTGTTTGACGGTTCGTTTTTACGGTTTCGCGTGCGCGAGGTTTATGGGTGCGAGCTTTCGAAGGCTCATGCGCATATATATGGGGAACCTGCTTTCCGGGGGTATAATGAAGTGGTCAATTTTAGGCGCGCGCGCGCGCTCTCTTTTTGCGTAGAGAAAGAGGTGCGTTATCGATTGCCACGCGTTAATAACGCGAAGATTCAACACGAAGCAAGGGAACACTTATACGTACGCCTGCATTATTACACAAATAACTCGGCGCTCAAAGCGCGTGTGCACACACATATATCTCATTGTGCGAAAAGACACGACGTGTTGTTGTTCCTCGAAACAATCATTTCAAGCTTTCTCTCGGTCCGCGTCTTCTCTCGCAACTCCCGTGACGAATTCGCAATGAGCCATAAACCCTCTCGCCGGCAATGATTCTCAAACGGCCGCTGCTCCCTTTACTTACCGTCGCTCAAGAGCGAGCGCGGCACCCTCCCTAAAACCCTTTAGTGGCGCGACACGACGACAATGTCGCCGCGCGGCATTCCTGCATGCATAATTCTCCGTCATCCTATACGTGTAAAACTTCGCGAGCGAGAGGAGGAATTCCAAATAACGCTGTAACTTCTTCACGGCGCGCGAATCGTCGTTTCGCGAGCCATTGCACTCTCTCTCTCTCTCTCTCTTTCTCTCTCTCTCTCGACACAATGGCAGGAGGGAGATACAGGCGCGTATAACCGGACCGCGTTATCCCGTTACGCAATACTTGTGCGCGCACAAAAGGCGCGGGATGGCTCAATGCCCTTTGTCGCCTCCAGGCTCCTTCTCCTCCTCCTCCGACGACGACGTCTTTTTGTCTCTCCCTCTCTCTCTCTGCGTGTAATATAAGTGCGTGTGTATATGTATGCGGGAAGGCTATTTCGATGGCTAATGACGACGTTATAACTTCGCGGAAGAAGGCCCTCGCCTCGGCGATGAGACTTGCCCGTTCGTCCTCGCGTCGAACGGCTTAATTCTGATGGATTTTCGCGTAGTTACATGATGTGGTGAGTTCGAGGTATTATGTCGCAGCAGGGCTTTGTGTGTGTATGTGTGGATACGGTGTGGAGGAGTGGTTGACTCTGCAATTTTGAGGCGGCGCAGACGCGGGGCATGATGAATCGTCGTTTGATAGGGGACGCCTGATAAATCGAGCCGAGTGGTCAAAACAGTAATTGAAAAAACATCTAGTCACCGCAGCGGGCTATAGATACATCCGCATGCTGTTTTGACAGATATTCTTTTAATGTAGCGCGGACTGGGATTATTTAACAGATCTTGATGGAAGGATATATCTTTTTTTTCTATTTCCGGATAACCACTTTGATATACATCTATAATCTTTTTTTTTCAACGATTTTAATGAATAATGTAAACAAATTTATTTATTTATTTTATAATCTCATGTATACGGATTTAAAATTATAATCAATTCAAATGGTCTGAAATTCGTGTGATCTTTGCGACCTTCACTTTCAAAGCTACGTTTTTTTCTTATTTTTTTTTTTCATAAAAGGATCACACGCAGCGTTTTTTCATAAGCATCGGCGAATAAGTAAAACGTATTATATAGCCTTCTCTTTTTTTGTCCTCCACCTATATCTGTGCGTAATCTCAACCGATCACCAGACTTCCGAGAACCTCCTCCCGCCCCGACAAAAAAAACTACACCACGCACATCTAACCAACCTGCGAACCAATAAAAAAAAAAAAAAGAAGACGAGAGAAAAAAAGCCGAGCGAGCACGAACAATACCACACGGCAGTAGCGCGTGAAACGCGTATAATAAAATTCTTCGTGACTAACCGCGTCGCGCGGATTATAAGCCGACCATTGGGTGGCGGCGCAATGATTCATTCGAATCGCGAAAACCCGCAGAGCGACAGCTCCCCCGTTGATTTTTCTTTCTCTCTCGCTCGCTCGCTACCGCAAATCGGCCTTAAAAATCAAACGAATTGGAATACATTAGACGGCCGCCGGTGGAGGCGAAGAGTGAAAATCATCGATGAATAATTCATGGGCTCGCGTGCGCGCGCTCCTCGCGGAGGTTGTTAACATTAATTAATCTGTAATGGAGTAGTTATAGTGGTATAGTAGTAGCGAGATATGAGAAAGAGTTTTGTCTCGAGTTTTTTTTCCGGCGATAGAGTTCGCTGGAAGAAGAAGGGGGCGGACGGTCACACCTTTTGGGTGTATGATGGATGGCGGGCGCGGTGCGACAGCAGGATCTTTTTTTTTTCTCTCTTTCGATGGCTGCGTGTTTTTTTTTCGAGCCGTTGGAAAGTTATTGAAATAGTCCTAATGGATCGTTTCTGGTTTTTCTGTTTCAGGTGAGCACAAGCGTGATGGTCGAGTAAGAGAGAGGGAGAGTGATACTTTAATTCCAGCGCGTTATCGATAAACGTAACGGCGGGGAAAGCGCGGTAATCGTGACTATATATATCCGCGGTGAGTACACAACACGCTGCTTATTACCCATTCCATTCCCAACGACGATAAATATTTTCATGTATACACGCCGCGTACCTTTCATCGCCGCCTAATTAAAAAGAGGAGGTAAACAAACACCACTCACGCTATTAAATTATCCGCGCACATCATCTCACCTCGCTTATCGCGCGAATCATCTCGCAAGAATCCAGACCATCCTATATCCTTCAACCTCTCCTGTACTCTACACTTGAAATTACGTATAACCAACCGACGAAATCATCGCCCGAACAAAACGGCACCTTTCACGCGCGGAGCGCCCCGTAAAATTGACGCGCATTTGCATTACAATCGTCGTCGCGCCCGCGCACGCGAAAACCCGTGAAAACCGGCAAGCGAGCGCGCCGGGAGGGGGATTAATGGAAAATAGCGTTCGGGGCCGCGAGCGATACGCGCGTCCACGTACGTATACACATACACACAGACCCCCGCGTTTCAATTCGCGCGTACGCGATGCTAGGGGCATTATACGCGCGTTTGGGCGAAAGTGACGATGCGAATGCGCGCGCGCGCGCGTTTGTTATGCCAATGTGTATATATCGTGTAGGCAGGTGTCTGTCTGTATGTGTGTGTGTGCGGGGAATGATTGTATTGTGCGGTGGGGTTTGATATGGCTGGTAGGTTTGTGATTTGGGGGCGTATCGGGTCGAAATGCTGGTTGGCTGGTGTGTGTGTGTATACGTGTGTCTCTGTGTGTTGGTATGTATCGAGGGAATTTCGTGTTTTGCAGTGCAGTTTGCAAATTTCGGAATAGCCATTTTTCATGCTGGATAATATTTGTATACGTTGATGAGTTATGCCATACAAATCGACGAGGTAAAATTTCATCGAATCGAGTTTAGAAATATTATAGCATTTGCATAAATTAATGCAAATCATCGCACTCTTCCCTTTTTCATATTAACGTTTATTAAATTCCCAGAAACTCATCGGCCCCCTAGAACTATATTCATCGTTCCCAAATCCTACTTTATTATCTGTCACACATTTTAATGAAATTATTTCGGAAAATCACCATACCACACACGGCTATGCTAATCATCTCAACCTTACGTAATTCTCATCCAAACAAATCCAAAAGCTACTATATACACTTCCTATAGTAACACAACCCACCGTATATATTATATACACCTCCTCGATCCAAACTTACTCCTCCTCCTCCTCCTCGTCCACAGAACCATGAACACCACGACCACCAACCAGCTCGAATATTCCAGCTACATGCACATAGACTCGCGGGCGCGATAATATGGTAATGCGGATACGCGGGAGGGAGCCGATAGAATCGCAGACGTCGACGTTTCGCTTTGCGCTCGCGCGCTGCACGCGCGGGGGGATACAACTAATCGCCGGCGGGCACGTATAGCAGCGGTGCAGCAGCAGCAACGCACAACACCGGTAGCAGCCCCCGCGCCCCCGGAAATTATACAGTCGAAATGTTTATTGTTTTAGAAACGTGTATAGCGAGCGCGTGGCTCGTGGGCGGTTCGTTTGTGCGTGATGGATTGGTAGCGGCGGCGGCGGCGGCGCCTTTTTTTTCATCGTTTGGTGTATAGCAGTCGTGGTCTGAATTAATGAGTCCGCGGAGGTTAGGTTGGAGCGCTGAAGAGCTTTGCCCACGGTGGAATTTATATATAATAACGAGCGGAAATTTCGAGTATTATTGGATTGTTGGCTAGTTATATATATACGTGCGCGCTACTGCCATAGGGGAATCTAATTCATATTTATTTGCGCGATTCGTGATAATTTTCGCGGCTCGACCGCTGTCGGTTGTGCGTTATTTATAGGCGCACGCGCGTGTGTCTTTTAGTTAGCTGGAAAGAGGGAATATTTTTCGATATGCATCATTCAATATGAGAAACCGAGAGCGGGTAATAGACGGAAACAGCCGCGCGCAGACTCGGAATTCTCCATTGTTTCGCATTGCTATCTCTCTCTCTCTTACGCGCCAGTATATAGTTAAATTTATAAGGAGTTGATGTGTTGGCTGATTTATGCGACGACGTTTAGTATTCTTTAGAATTTCGAAAACTTAATGCGAATTTATCGCGGACCGCTGCCAAAACGCGTGATCCTTTATTGGCCCCCGCCCACACTCCCACGAATCTAAGATGGCGTGCTTATTTTTGGCTTATCCGCAGAAAAATTGACCCATTATTCTCCGATAATATTATTGATAATCGGGAATTAAGAAATAATAAGAGGAACATAAAGCCGCGTTGTTTCAAACGGCGGCTATAGGGACTTTTTTATTGAGTGTTTGATTTATAAGATGAGGAAGTTTATGGGCCCGATTAGAGCTGTAAAGAGTTTATGGCGGTTCGCGGAATTTCGGCGCGGTAGTTCGTTCATTATGTCCGCAGGATAGATATACGATGTTTCTCTTTCTAATTAATGCCTGCCAACAATCGTCTTCTTTTTTTTTTAACTAGCCATCATATGAACGTATAACTATTATTAGCCTCAAAGTTTGTTCAAATAATTTTGCAAAAAACACGTGAAGGCTATATAATGGCATGAATACATGCTTCCAGGAAATATGAATAACTACAAACGCCGGACGGTATCAGATGGAGCATTAATTTAAACACAAATCGATAGCGATCCACATGTACACATATTATACACTCAAGGCATTTCATTACACTCGATTACCGTTTGATCGATGCCGCCACTGCATACCCGTTACACCATTATATACCCCCCATCACCATACATCGCTAATTAATTAACAAAACATAAACATAAACATTAACGGCAATGATAAAACTAATAAATCCTCGCTCTCGAATCCCAAACCCTCTGGCACCCTCCCATAAATCCAGCGCGCGCGCGCGAACTCGATTTTATACAATTCGCAATTACCAATTACACGCATCGCCGGGACCGGAATTATCATTACGCGTTCTCCCTACCAGCAGCCGAATATACTCGCGCAACTCGGGGGTAATTAATGCGCGCGACGTGTATAAAAAACTCTCGCGTGTCGTCCGGAATTACCCTTTAATTTCCTCCCCTTCGGAAATTACAGTCGTCGCTCGTGCAGCGCTCAAAGAGCGGCTCCCGTCAATAATGACAAACGGTCCGGAAAAAGGGGGGCGCGAAAAAAGCGCCGTTTTAAATTCCGGCGACACGACGTCGTAGAAGAGGAGGGACAAAAAAAAAGTCACCGAAGGAGGACGCGCACTCGAAAGAAATTTCTCGGGAGTGAAAAAAAAAAGAACGAAGGAGGAGAGGACAGACGGACGGACGCGCGCGCGGGTATATAACGAGAGCAGACGGCGCAAAGGTGCAGCGCGTGTAGAGGTCTGGCAACCTTGTACACGACGAGGAGTGTACAGTGTGCTGCTGCTGCTGCGCGCCTCTTCGATTTCTTCGCGTGTGCGTGAATGTGTACGCGGCGGAGTGAGAGAGAGAGAGGGAATGCCTTCATTGTCTTGGGCGTGTGGCGACGACGCGGCTGTTAGGAATGTGTGTGTGCGTGCCATGTGCGAAATTAGATGGTATGCGTGAGTTTGTGAAGGGAACTTTTTTTTTTTCATTTTTTTTTTAATGCCTGTGTGTATGTAAGTAGGTAATTTGAGTATATCGGTAATGTTAATTAGATGTTGGACGGGTACGTCAGATGTATGTCTATACTGTTTGAGCGTTTTTAATAATGAGCTACAATGCGGTTATCGTTGCGACCGCGGAGTGGGGAAAAAAAATTATTTTCAGCGGTATTATCAGCTGACGATAAGTAGAGTATATTTATAAGAAGATTATTTATTTGATCGTTTATATTCAAAAGTATATTATCGAACTACATCGGTGCATGTGTATACGCATTTATAAATCACTATTGAATATTAACCTTACACCGCGGCAATCGATACAACCCATCTCTCTCCCACTCGCTCTTACAAAAACCTCTGTCCGAAAAAAATCTGCAACCACACGTCGACTCCTCATTCCCTTCTTCCTCGCTCGTCCAGTCTCCTTCTTCTTTTCGCTTTCTTCCTCGTTCCCATTCCTCCCGTCCCACATTCACCACACACGCACACACAACCGCTCTTCTTCGCCGCGGTAACCCAGAGACAGAGAACTCGCCTCGGCTCGCTAACGCGCGTTAATTACGCGCTTATCAGCCGCGTGTGGTCGATCCTTATCTCGGCTAATCTGCTATCCGCGTATGTGTGTGTCTGGGGCCCCGTCTCGCCGCCCGTCTTATCGGCGCTTCATCGCACGCGCGCGTGCGTGCGTGCGCGAGTCTGTTTTTATAACGGCCGCTCTGGCGCGCATTAGAATAAACGCACGCGTGCTCTCTTTTTGTAAGGTACATTCGAGGCGTTTTGTTGGGGGTGAGAGAGGAGTTTTTTTGTCACGGTTTTGAGCAGGATGCCGGCATTTTAGCGTAATTTATTGGCTTTTTGTGGGTGAGAACAGAGCGTGAGATGTAATGAGAGGGTGTGGAGAAGAAGTTTTTGCCGCCTAGAGGGGGGCGCAAGGGGGGAATGAAGATAGATAAGGTTTGGATTGGCTTCGGTGGTTAATGGGGTTTCTGAATAATGAATGATGATTAAAATGTAGATTTGATATTTGTTTTTGTAAATGAGGAGATGGAGATTTAATTCTACTCTTCCATTCCTATATGATTTTAACCGGCGGAAAATGTGTCCTAGTACTCTAATTACTGCTTGGTTCTTAAGAATCCTGCTACCATCTCGTCATAAGCATAATTATCAAAATCATTTGTTAGCTCGATCTAGCAATCAAGACAGCTTTCCTTTGACTCGTAACAAACCCCAATTCGTTCTTCTGTACTATAACTGAAAAATTAATAGCCTATCCACTTGAAGTATAGCTTCTCAATATAATTTACACTCCGATCCTCAACGACCCAATCGCAAAGACATATCGCCTTTCGCGTCCTCTCTCATTGTTCCTGCTATTATCCTTCTCCTCCGCCTCGCTCGTCGTCACAACTACTACTACTACTACACTTTTTTCCCTCTCGCTCTCGAACGGGTAATTTACGATGCGGCTTTTTCAACCGCAATTAGCATGCTAAGTGTGCGCATTACCGCGCACGCGCGCTCGAGCCGTTTTCATTCGCTCGGCTCGGCCGTTTTTTGCCCGCGAAATCCCTCCTTTCGCGTGTTACGCCGAACTTGTCTCACATGGCACATAACAACACAAAAGCGGCGAGTGTAACGTACGTACTTACTTTGAAAAATTTTTACCTCTTCTTCGTCTTGCTCTATAGAGAGCGTATAGGTTGCGCAGGGGACTTTAGTGGCAGTTGCAATTTGTCGAGACGCTAAGTGAAGTTGTACTCATTGGGTAATAGGGGGGAAAAACGGCTTGCACCTCGGGTTTTAGTTAGTTGAGCTCAAATACTTTGTCGATCGGTTTGCTTTTCAGGCTCGTTTAATTAATCGCGTGACTATTATACGCTCCTTTTTTGCTAAGAAACTGTGCAGTTCGAAGGATGTAGCGTCCGTGTTTGGCTCATACTTGTACGAGGAATAGTAATCAGTAGAAATTTAATTTACATTTGTAATGTTAAAAATAAAATGCTAAAAGTTACTTTCATACATCAATTTATGATTAAGATCGGTAAATAAATATACTCAGCTGCGCCTTATGTTTTTTAATTTTAATCAATTTTAAAAAATGGATACCACACAAAGTATTATTATTATTATACGCACATAACTTCAACGGCAGACGTCCATAAATTACCCGAGAGGAAAAAAAAAGAATTATAAATTAAAATCCATTTTCACCCACCGCGTCGGTATACCTCCATCGATTCCCCTGCACACAACACACGCGCGCATAAATCCAACCTCTCTCTCTCACTCTTATCACTTCTCCGAAGCCGGGCTAATTAACCGAAAAAATTCATTAACCCACTGCAGCCACGACACCAGCGCTGACTTTTTGCCCTCTCGCCGCTGCAGGAATTCAATTTGGCCTGCGCGCGCAGACAGCGACGGACTTATCGATATATACCTTCTCGTATAGCTTGTCGGGCGTTTGACCTCCTCGCACGCGCCTTCAAAAAGAGAAAGTGCGCTCGCGCGCGCGCGTGAATCAGATAGAAGTCTGCGCCGACTTTTTTCTCTCTCTCTCTCTCTCTCTCTCTCTCTCTTAGGCTCCGAAGATCTCTCACTTCGGAGATGGTATATGAGGGAGGAGAAATTACAGGAAGCGTTGACTCTTTATATTATCGCCGCGCTGCGTTAATTTCCGAAAATAAAATATTTTCCGTTGACAGAGGATGGGGAACATGGCCGCAGGGGAGAAGACGCGCCACCGCGCGATATATTAATATAATTTTGCGCCGGAATATATTATATTACACGTCGGCCCACGCGGCAATTAAGATCGGCCGGCGATTATACTCGCTCGTTCGGGGAAATGGGAAATATACTTTCGGCGTGTAATTCGTGCACGCGCGGCTCGAGGAGACGGAGGAAAATAAGAGTATGTGAGGTATGGAATTTGCATACTTAATTATGTGCAAATTGATTATGATTAACGTGACTTTTTGGGTAATAAAATTGTCGGGCGAAAATCGCGCCCGTAATAATCGTTATGCAAATAGTACACACTTGCGCGAGAGAGAAGTCACAAGGAGTACAATCAATCTTGGTAATCGCTACGTTTAATTACGGAGACGCACAAAAAGTCCCGATGAATTTCAATTTATACACACACACACACACACACACACACACACACACCCCCACACCCACCCCCACACACACACACACACACACACACACACACACACACACACACACACACACACACACACACACACACACACACACACACACACACACACACACACACACACACACACACACGTGTACGCTTATACCCGAATGATTTTCTAGTACAGTATTAGCGCACGAGAGCGCGTAAGTAAGCAATTATTCGCGTAATTACAAAATTCTTGGGCGCGCTCGTTCCGACATATCGCGATAAGTCATACGACTGTAAGTACGTTTATATATAGGAAAACGATTTATGTAATCGCCGGTGGTATCTTGGCCGCGCTTTTATTGACTCAGACTCGAATGCTTGTACATATAAGTTTTTTCGTATAATGTGTAAAAAATAATTTTATGCGATTATACGCGCAATGTTTCGTACACCGAAGAAAAGTGTTTTACACTCTCATAATATGTTTGTATAATCGTCCACAAATTTAACATTTAATTAACTTTAATCAGCAGCAGGCTAATAAAGACGTATATCTCGCCGCTCAAACCAATACGCGCGCGCAGTAAAAGCCGCGCGAAGCTAAATTCCTAATCCGATTGAGCCTCTGATTTACTCGAGCCCGCGCTATGTACAGCGTACATTTCAAATCGACCGATCTCTCTATACTCCGAGAATTCCCTCCATCCACGATAGAAGAAAAAAAAAGCTCACGTTGCATTAGCTCCGGCGCGCTCTCTTGCAGCCTATTTCTGCCCCCCTTCCCCATCTCTCTCTTTTTCTCCTATGAACCTTATTACCCGCGCGCGCGCACAACTCTGCTCTGCCCTCTCTCTCTCTCCCTGTATATAAATAGCCCGAGACATCATAACTTGCCGATACAAAAATCTCGCGATCTCGCTCACAGTGAGAGTGAAAGAGGCTGTGTGTATGTGTCTGTATACACTCGCGCGCGTCGGGTAATTTCAAAGCCAGGGAAAACGTCCAATCAACCTCTAGCGTTCGCTCGCTCGCTCGCTCGGTCTCGATGGACGTCCGATATATAGGACTAAAAATAAAGGCGAGCGAGCGAGCGAGCGCGTTCCTTTTTGCAGCGCGCGTCATCAGAGCGAGAGAGAAGTACCTATATATACCGGGGGCTGCTGCCGCTGCCTGCAGCGTACACATACACGTACACACGAAGAGAGCGAGAAAGATGGAAGTTAAGAGACGGACGCGAGGAATAATAAGAGAGAAAAAAGGGCATAAAGAGCGAGCGAAGCTGCGCGCACGAGAGAGCTTGTCTCGACGGCATTCCATCTCTCGCTTGCAAGATAGAGAGAGAGGGGTAACGAGCGTAATACCGCCACGGCGGCGGCGGCAGTTGGCAGCCCTTGATCCGAGAGAACGAGTTCTGCAGCGAGCCTCCTTAGGACGAGCTTCTCTCTCTCTCTCTTCTTCCTCTCGCCTCTCCTTTTGTCCGTCTCGCTTTCTCCTCGGAGAGATCCTGCGCCCGCTTCTTCTTTGTTTTTACGTGGTATATAAGTGCAGCGCGCGCGCGCGTGTGAGTCGGGATAGACTTGTTTTTGCGCGCGATTTTATTCGATGTTTCCGAGCAAGATGAGAGAGAGAGAGAGAATGAGAGGGATAAAATTCGCGCAAGCAAAGCCCGAGTGGAATAATTGTCGGGGAATTTGTAGGATTGGCGATTCGACGTGATGGCGTGGTGTCGGCGCGAATATAAGAAGTCGTGTAATTATTTTTGGATTGATGATCTGGATTGGGACGCTGGAATGTAAATGGAATCCATCGTTTCATTTGTAAGACTTTTGAAAAATGCCTTGTTGCTCATCAACTATAGAGCCACTTTGTCGATCTCTCATCCAAAGTGCGTCAATTTGTATCGTGAAAAAGCCTGTATAGCTCCTGAAGTTTCCACTGAATATATAAATGTGAGAGCTGTAAAAGTGAAAGTACGCCGATAATCATCTAGATATAACTCCATTTATCGGGCATCTTTATTTAATTAGTTATATTTGCTGCATCGTATACGCACAAAGTCGAATTCCGGATCATTTGCATATATTCGCAGCATTACGCGAACATACCCTATACCAAATAAAGCGCGCGCGCACCACCCGGATCCTCACCTCCAACCTCGCCATCGATAAATCTCTTATCGCTCCGCTCCGCTCAAAAGAATATCCCCGAGACCTTCCACACACACACACACACACACACATATACAATACAACGCGCGGCCTGTAAAAGTCACATAAACAGAACAGAACCGATCCTCTCGGGGAACAAAAAGAGGCAACGCGCGGGGCACACATATCGCTTTCGCGTTCCTCGCTTTTTATCGCCTCCGGGCTCATTGTCTCCTCTCATATAATAGCGCGCGCCGGGGGAAGGTCAATGAGGAGGCGACAGTCTCTCTCTTTCTCTCGGCAACGAGAGCGCGGCCTTGAGGAATTCAAATGCCCTTTCCCTTCTCGCGCCTCTCTCTCTCTCGTTCGTGTTTCTGCTTCTGCTTCGTCGGCTTTTTGCGAGGGAAGAGCGCGCGCGCCGTGCGGTTATCGCTTTATTTTCCGCTCGCGCCTCGTTGAATATTTAGAGCCGGAGATTTTTTAGACCGCCAAGGTGGCCGTATACACGACGAGAGCCACTTTTGTCTATAGGAAATTTTTAGCGACGAAAGTATATATGCGCTTCTTTCGTGTAGTGAGCGAGCGAGACTGAATGGATGTGTATGTAGCGAGCGGTTGTAATTGAAATTAGCCGGGATGTGCCGCGCCGCGAGCATGCGAATTTCATTCGAAATTCACGTGATGGAAGGAATAATACGGGAGAACGGGTTTTGTGAATTATAACGCGGCGAGCAGGCAGTTCGCGTCGTTGATATGCATATTACAATGCGGCGCGTAAATTACGAATTCTCGAAATAACTCGCTCTTGTGTGCCTATGTGTATGTGTATGCTTTGCGGCATTAAAAAGGAGTGTTTGACGTCACACACTCGCGGCCGCAAAATTGGAATGTATTAGGTGAGGAAATTTCGATCGTAGTTTATGCCCGAGCTAGCGGGCCCCCGCATAAATAATCGTGAATTACGCGCGAAATATTGATATACGGCGGCTGAAAGTTTTCTCCGCCTAGAGATGCTTATGTATATATAAGTACCCCGACGTGTATTACCGGCGTGATATAAATTTCCCTATGATTAATCCTCGGGGCAAAAGTTTCGCAATAGAACGGGGATTCGAGTCCTTTCGCGTGTATGTATACAACTTGTTCGGAAAATGTATGCGTCTGTAAACATAATCCTGTAGAGCGCAAAATTCTAAGAAAAAAGTTCCTTTACCATTTTTTCATATGACTAGTACTTTTCTAGTAACTGATGTGTTTAAATTGTTTGTTTTTAATAGGAATTGTATATCTATACACGGAGAGAAATTTTAGAGTAAAAATTACCAAGGTGCCTTGGTAGCGCATGGATAGACTGTCAAATGCCGTGATATTCCCAAGTTTCTAATACAATTTATAAGTTTCCCAGGAAAAACTACCATAACCACTTAAAAAAAATACCAAATTATCGGAATAAAAATTACCAGACACACTGGTAAAAATTGAGATCTAGTCATTTTTACAAGGTAACCTAAGAATTTTTACTAAGAAAACTGATAAATTTTACCAAATAACCTGGTATTTGTGTATTCGCGCATGCGCACTGCGCATTATTGTGTTTCAGAAGATTGATACTAGAGGCGTGCGCGACGTTAAAATGAAAACAATACACATATTTTCAGTAAGTAATAACGGCGATTCAAATGACTGTTGGTAACAGCTTCCGTGGCGCAGTCGGTAGAACGTCGGACTCTCAACCCAAAGATCGTCGGATCGAATCCCGCTTCCGTAAAAATTTTTTTCAGTTTAATGTTTTTTCATCCTTGTTTCTGTTTCTATTTCTATATTAAAATACTATATATCCATCAATATGGATAAAAAAAGTTAATTTTTTAAATTTAAATTAACTAAAAAAAAATTTTACCAAGGCACTTTGGTAAAAAGTTTGAAATTGTCAGTCTGTCCATCCATTACCATAGAAACTGGTAATTTTGTACTACAAAATTTCTCTCCGTGTAGATATCATCTTATAAACATAGGTATACATTTTCTATTAAAAACAAAGAATTTAAACACATCAGTTACTAAAAAAATACTAGTCATATGAAAAAATAGTAAAGGAACTTTTTTCTTAGAATTTTGCGCTCTACAGGATTATGTTTACAGACGCATACATTTTCCGAACAAGTTGTATATCCCATAATATTTTTATTATCTGCTTGATATCTATATTTTCGCATTAAATACAGTTTGGCGCGCGATGGAACGCCTTTTTCCACGTCTTTCATATTATATATATACGGGCACTTGATGTCCGACGATAAATTACGTGATTTGTCGCGCACGCGCATATAACGACGTGGGTAAAGTACGCGCCCGTATTCTCCCCTTTTGCTGAAACTTCTCGGCCCTGCATATCTCATAACGTATCTCTCTTCGTTCAACTTCAAACTTTCCTTACGTATATATACACGCCCACGCCGTTTCTCCTTCTTCCTCTTCTTCGTCTCCCTTTCTCGTTTGTTCTCGAGAGCTCGTGTTTGTTTAGGGATTCGGGATCGCGAAAAAGAGAAACTGCAAAGATTTAAATCCCGTCGCAAATGTCAATATTTGCCGGTCGAGGGGCAAATTCTTCTTTTTTTTTCTTCTTCATTTTTCTGCCGGAGGGGGATGAAAAATTGAAAAAAAAGTGCGAACCGACGATTTCCGCTTTTTTTCTCCCCTGTGATGTGTCTTATCGGGATTCCGCTCGGCCGATTATGTGAAGCGTATACACACGTCACACACGCATGCGAGGCGTAGATAAGGTGGCAGATAGTGACTTTAAAAAGGTTCTCTTCGATTAGGTATGTCGAGATAAATATAGCGGTGCTTGTACACAAAAAGTAAATGACATTATTTGTTCTAGAGGTGTAAGTAATTGGTTTATCGGAGTTGGTACTTGTTCGTTTGTCGTTTATAATTCGATTCAATGACAGAAGTATAAGAGGTTTTCATCGATATTAATAAAGCCCCGAGATAAAGCTTGACAAATTATCACGTATTCCTAAATCAAAATACTATTGTTTTCTGACCAAAACTAATTCATCAACTATATCTAGTCCTCTTATTCACATCAGCCGCACTAATCTCCTATAAATAAACTAACCCACGCAACCTTCTCAATTTTTTCCCCAACCACACACCGCCACCTTTTCCCCGCACATAAAAATAAACAAGCGCCCTCCCTCGACCACCATTACCACTCCAAAACACACGCGAGAAGAGACAGAATGAACCTGTCAATACGTCGTTGTCGTCGCCCTCGAAAAAAAAATGGCCAATTTCCCGGCTTATTCGTCGTCATTTTTCCTCGCACACAAGTCCCCCGGGCTCTTTATGGTTTTCGCGCCGCGGACAATCGGGAGATTTATTTTGCGCGCGGAGGAGAGGTAGGTGCGTGAAAAGGACAAAGCGGCGCGGATGAAGTGGTGAGAAAGAGGGAGTGAAAGAGAGGGAGAGAAAAAAAGCGTAATGGGTCATTTCGGGAAATCGTCGCGTCAGTCATTCGTGGGAGCGAGAAACTGCCGCAGTCTGATGAGTTGAAAGCGCCGGTGAAAATTGCCACGGGAAATGGGCGAGAGAGTTTGCGAGTGTAGAGGCGAAGTGAGGCGGCGGCGGAGTCGCGCTGTAAATAAACAAGAGGTAGTTTTGTCTGTCCCGAGCGGTGTTTTCATCATCATCCAAGAAAATAACAATAACCCGCTACGCGAGTAGTAGTAGTAGTAAATATCTCTTGAAAATCCTCTCTCTCTGCGCAGTTACAGTTCTAACCATTGTTTTGACGCTTACGGTATACACCACTACGCGAATAAATCCCGCATTTATGACACTTTTTTCGCTCTCTTCTACGATTCAATAACTCTCGGCCCCCCCAGTTCTCCACCCACACTCGAGATTAACGACGCTCACTCCCGCCTCGCAAAAAGCACTCCGGACCACCCAATCCACCTAACGAAATTCTTGAAGAAGGAACCGAATAAAAGACGATCTTCTTCTCCCCCGGAACAATTCCCCCGGGGACTGTGCCAACCCTCGATGCCTATATAGCCGAGCTTGTAGGAAGAGAGGAGAGAAAAAAAACACGCACGTATGCGCGTACCGGAATCCCATGTTTATATGTAAATATACACGCCGAAATCGGTTACGCGTAACTAGCAAAAGAGCAGCTGACGGGAGCGACTTCCCTCGGAGAAAAAAGGAGCTTCAAAGTTGCGAGAGGAGAGCGAGAGATGTGACTAAAAATAGTGAGGCGAACAAATTGCCGGACGAGTGACTAATGCGTTTCGGTTGTTCTCTCGGGGACCGAGGGAAAGAGGAAGAGAGAGAGAAGCGCCCACCCGAGCGCGCTAATAAATTACGAGTAGCGTCTTTCGCCTTGAAGTTGGCGGAGAGATGATGGGCGGAGGAGAGGAAGGATCGTAAACGCGGCTGATTTCGTGGCTGCTTGCTGCGGTTGTTTTTGGGGCGGGTTATATTGTTATCGGTGAAGTGGCGCGGTCGAGAGGATTGGCTTCGGTGGCTGTGTCTTTTTTTTCCTTTTCTGCTGGCCGGTTGTCGTCGGCTCGCCCAAGAGAGTCATTCGTATATGATGTGAATCATACAAAGTGGTTTGGGAATGTCGTGTTAACGCATTGATTGGGAATTTTGGTGATGATGTGGGCACAAAAGATGTTTTCAAGCGTAAATATTATTTCAAATATAATTATCCATTTATATGATGGCCACAGTGGGCAATCAGATGTAATTTATGGCTACAGGAAGCAAAAACTAATTAGTCATTTTCAATAAAAACATTATACGATATCCCAAATAAAGTTTGCGCTCAATAATAACCCACGTGCACATCTGCACGCGCAACCATACACCAACGCCCAAAACTCACCGCTCTGTCTCTCACCTGCTCACCACTACACGCCGGCGATCTTCTTTTCACTTCTCCATTATATACCTCTCTTCACGCTCGATATACTCTCGCGCTACCGCCACGGCACCGCGGTGCGTATTTTAGAAATTAAGAGGCGCGGCGTGCGGGCTTCTTTCACGCTTACTGTATACACGTTGATACATCAGCTTATTTACGACACGAAGCGTGTTTTAGAGTTCCGGCTTTACGGAAAGATTGTCTTTTAACTCGACGTGCGTACGTACATACGCGCGATGCGACTATAGGACAATAGATCGACGATAGCGCGTATCTTTGCCTGGTTTACGGTTATATGCCACCCGCGGCTGGTTTGCGCGCGCAAAAGCGCCTGCTTTATCTGCCGATAAATTACACGGTTGTAGGTAATTTCATTAGGTTTTTTTTTCTCTTTCCGTCTCTCTTTTTGCTCGGTCAGTCGGGTTGGTATTTGTTGTGTATTATTTATCGATAGTTTGTAAACGTAGCCTTCTCTATACGCGCCCACATGCATATGTAAATATATATCCCGGGTAATTTAATATTGACGTGATATACGACTTTTCCGCGATGCTGAAAACTTGGCGGCTCGAGCGCTGATATATTGATATTGATTTATGCAAGCTGGGAAAATGAATAACAATCAAAGTAATCATACACACGGTGGAACAAGCAAAATTCTTTCACTGATGTTACACTTTATTTTCATTTTCTACTACATTCAGGACATTTTCCTTATAATACTCATGCGATCCAGCGCACCATCATCGTCGCCCATGATTTTTTCCTTACGCAACAGCCGACCTCACTCACGCACACGTATATACACACTTACTTCCTGAAGCTCGGCGGCGGCGGCGATTATGCGACAAAGAAGCCATAAAACACCACCTCTCCCCTCTTTTCCCGGGGCATAAGCTACCTAGCTACCTACCTACCTACCGCCGTCTTCTCGTCTTCTTCCTCCCCTTTTTGGATTTCCCGCATTGTGGCGTGCGCGCGCGCGCGACATAAATCACGGGATTTTCTGTAGCAGACGCGCGCGCGACTGCCGCCGCCACCGCCCGATACTAATACCGGAACGAAACGACCCGAGTTCCTTCTTGTTGCCTTCTTCTTCTACTTCTCCTCCTCTGCTTTTTTCTTTCTCTCTCTTTTCTTGGAGCGCGCGCCTCCTTTTTATTTCGTCTCTTTTTACGTGGCGCGAGCGCGCTCTGCTCTCCCCTTTACGGAGAAAATCCTTCGCGCCGGTGGAGCTGCAGCAGCAGCAGAGCAAGAGTCAAGGAACTCGGGGTGGAGGTTTTTCTTGGACGGGCGGGGAGAGAGAGGTTGTGTCTTCTTTTTTACGGGTCGACGTACGCGAGATGATAGCTAGGGTAAGAGGGGAGAGGGTGCATGCGATTTCTGCGAGGTAGTTGATTTTTATAAGAAGGTTGCGAGGGAGCCAGCTAGTGGTGGTCGCGCGCGTGGAGCGGACGTTGCAGTTTTTGCGCGGAGGGGTATTGTACAGTAAGGGGGCTGGTGGCGAGGGTATGGATATCGTATTTGCCTGGGTCCTCGAGATTCCGGGGAATGGTATGGGTGAGCTGATGTCAATGTTCAGCGATGTGATTGCCTGACTTTGCATTATTTAATACTCGACGAATTTTTTTCTTTTAGTTCTAGCTTCCATTCGTATTGCTTTATGAATATATTGTAAAACGTGTAGTTTAAAGTATTAATAAAACAAAACTAACCACCACCAACGCAGCGTCCCATCAAAATTAATTCCCACAGCAACATTATCCCATTACACCAAAATCACTCGTATTAATTATCGCTCCGAGTGTACACGACAATACACCCAGCAACTCTCGCATACACATATATATATACCTCAATCCCCCCGGCGACAAAGCGCTGCGTATGCGCATGCACACTGCTACTCTACTCTGTATATCCCGCCGCCCACGCGGGAACCGGACACACGATGAGACAGACGGATAGACGCGCGTGCACACGATCCCTGCGCGGATAAAAATAACACACACACGCGCGCAACTGTTTGATCCTGTTTCCACGTGCGCATACAGCCGCGGAGGCACGTGAGCCGCGTGGCGGATGAGCGTGCGTGCATGCGTGCGAGGTGCGAGGGAGAGAGACGTCGACGGGATTAACCCTTTCGATTGTCGCTTCTGTCGCGAGGGAAGGAGGGTTGGATGTTTCGCTGGTTTCGATGATTTTTGGAATGGTTTTTGTATAGACGAATTATTATGGGAATTTCGTACGAAGAGGTGTCGTAATATTTCAAGCGAATTATTGCAAAACTAGTATGTTAATCGCATGTATATTACCGATTATATAATTATTATCTTAGATTCAAAATCGCGCCGTAAAGTTAATACTTTCATAAGTTGCAACTGTACACCTAAAGCACTAAATAACCAATCCCATATTTCTAAAAATAAATGGCAAGCAGCAGCAGCAGCAGTAACTTACTAAAAAAGGGTTCGAACCCATCTACGTAGTATCGACCGCGTTTATCCGTGGGAATGCACCGGCCGTTGCTCGCACTCGCGCGTACGTGCGCACGTCCACTTATTTCCTCGGATTTATCGTCCGCGATGACATTATGCATGTGGGCTGACTATTATTCCTCGGCCAGTCGACAGAGAGATACATACACAGACATGCACGCTGCCACTGACGTTCGAAATCCGTTGCGCTTCGACGTTTTCGCGATCGTTATTTATTTCGCGGTGTCGCTCGTTTATTCGATCGCCCGGTGCGCGCGCGCGCGCCTGGATGAATTAACATTTAAAATAAATTGCGTCGAGTTTGCATTTTTATTGTTATTTTGTTATTCTGAAAAAAAAAGAGGGAAGGAAAACGAAGTTTATACCGGATGTTTTGGTTATTGTAATTCCGAGCGATGTATAAATAAAAAAAAAGTGTTTCTCTCTTGTATATACGAAAGTAAACCTATAAGCAGTTATGTTAATAATGATTGTACCTTTTTTGATATATATATATTCACACGATGTTAACGTATGCCCTTCTCTTTTTGTTGCAGGTGAGTCCGTGACCATGACTTTCGGAAAACCAAAGCCAACAGGCGTAAGTAATCCGGCCCCAATCGCCGCCGCGCTCAATTACATTAGCCCGACTCACGTATCCCCCCCCCCCCCCGCTCCCGTCATCGCCCTTCAAAATTACCACCCACCTTTCCATCACACTTATTCCCCCCGAAAAAAAAAACTTACTTATTCACCCTTTCAGCAACCTCTCAATTTCCAAAAACAAAAAAACCAACGACGATGACAAGCAAACGCGTGTACATACGCACACATGACTATAGGCCGACAAATTGTTTTCGGCGTCGAGCCAGACAACCGCCTAAACCCAGAATAAACAATGCATCCGGCCCTCGAGAGAGTTAGCGAGTGAGCGAGAGCGGCAAACAAACGACGCGCCTGTCAATGCACTTCGGCCGATTTGCGCCGCCGCCGCCGCCGCGTAATTAATGTCCGCCCGTGCGCGTTTGGATATTTCGCGCGAACGCGTACGTGAGGCTTATTTATGCGCCGCGAAGGGAATAGAATTACGCCGTGTAACGAGGACTGTGTTGCCGCTGTGTGTGCGCGTGTGTATTGGGGGAGTTTGTGAAGGGATATAGGAAGCGCGAGGGATGGTTTTTGCATTTTTTTTTTTCAGGGGGAGGTGATGGGAATTGACGTTTGAGGTAATATGATTCGAATTTTAGAGTTGTGTACGGGGCGAATGAAAACGGATTTTTTGGATTTTAAAGTAGGCAGATGATGGAATTATTACGAGGTATGCTGAAGGAAATAACGGAACCAGTCGTAAATTCTAATAAAGAATTTTTCGCTATTTTTATTCATTTATAAGCTGTTTGAAGCTGTCGTAAGCAACTACTTATCAATCATCGTAAAAATAGAAGGGAAGTAACAAATGATGGATACGAGGTTGTCAATGCATAAGTTATAACGCGACCTCGGAAAATATTAATTTCCTAAACACTCGAAAACTGATAAATATTACAATTTTAATTCGTCAAAACGACGCATTTTACGCCTAGCAATAATTGAACACCCGATTCGATATAGCTTTCCCCAGCGAGTAATTACCGTTGCAACATAACAAAAGAAACGAAAATAAAAACGATAAAAAATTCGGCACCTACCATTCGCGATGGCTATCGGGTTGTGATTGATCATCGTTTTCACATACTTAATTAGCCGAGACTAGGATAATTGATTGTTTTTACCCTCGCGTAATTACTGTTTGACACTTTAATCAAATTGACATTCTCATCAAGCGCAAAAAGCGCGCGAGTGTACATATACACACATGTATGTACGTACGTATACGCGCACGGTCACACTATGCAAATAAAGATTGTGTGTAATGCGCCCCGGCAAAGACCATAACGCGCGAGTTTGTATACTTATGGACGATAACTACCGTGTGTATTGCGATCGACGATATTATCATGAAGAGAGAGAGAGAGAGAGAGCTCGCAGCAGACGAATATTCGCATTAACGTGACTCAGCCCCGTAGACAAAAGCATGACTGCTTCTTTTTTTCAACGAGTTTATTTTCGGAGGGTTAACGAATCGATTCACGTGAATCACTCGATTTTAGTCATTTGAAAAGGAGCATGTATTATCCTGATGATGATCGCAAGATAGCGCTGGGTAATGGACGAATGTAAATGAAAAACAAGTCATGCTAATTTGCGCCTCGAAAGGGTGTTTACAGTGTTGTTGCGTGTGTAATACGCTTTTTAGAAACTAAATTATATAATTTACGAAAATCTATTATTAGCAAAAGAAAAGAAAACGTATAATAGTAGTATAGAAAACGGTTTTTGCCCGACCAACTTGTAGCGTGTTATCAAAACATTATTATCGAGCCTATACTACTACTACAACTTCTCTCGGCACACAAGACTCTCGTGTCTGAAAAATCAAAACACTCATTTACACCCAATAAATTACACCACCTTTTTTCCCCCTTATCGTATCAGCTCCACGGGCAATCGCCAACAAATTTATATTTCCCAATGCGCCACTACTACACTCTCTCGGCGCAAAAGCGCAATTCACCGCTACGACAAAATTCAAATTGTCGTGTCCCAGCCTTAATAAAATTTCGTACACTCGCGCGCGTGCGCTCTTATCTCTCAATTACATCGAGCGCGCGACCGCTGGACGCCGCTTTATCTGGCATCTCGGCCGAGACGGTAATTTTAATTAAGGAAAAGATTGCGCGCTAATTGCGTGTAAAACTCGCGCTCGCTCCGGCGAAAGTCGCGCACGTAATTTTGTCGATCTCACGCGGGCCGCCCGATCGATAAAACATATCTATATCGTTTCGCATGAAAAGCTACCCTTGCGCCGATAACCCGGCCCGATACACGTAGTACCCTCGTCTCGCGTATATATACACAAACAGCGACTTTTATCGCGTGAGTCATTCGCTCTCGTGCACAGACATACATACGCACGGTGTAACGAGTCGGGGGGTAGGTGAGGGATACACAGAGGGGGAGAAAATGCGTATTATGCACGTGCGCGCACGTGTGTGTTTACGCGCGCGCGGATATATACTTTTCTCTCTTTTCGTATACACACACACGTGATGATGTGCATTTCGCGTTGCGAGATAGAGCTTTCAGGTAAAAATAAATAGGGCCCGATTGATTTATGGACGCTGATACACGCGGGGCTTATGACGAATGGGACGTTAATTACGCATTGTCACGAGCGACGGGAATTGCTTAATGTGTTTTCCGCAAGTCGGTAAGAATGGATTTGTGTATATATACGATATAAAGGTGTTGTTGTTGTTGTTGTTTTTTTTTCTCGTGATTGTCGTGTTTTTGTAGCACGCAGCGGCGACGCTCCGATCAAAAGCATCACGCACGGTAGCAGCGCGTGTAATAATATAGGGGCGCGCGTGCAAAGAGAGCTGGGGGGGTCGACATTCAATTTTTCCACCCAGCGGTAATTCAATAATGCCACTCTATGAATAACGCTAGCGCGTGTATAACTCGGTAACCGAGAGAAGTTGTATTAAACTTTTATCAATTTAAAAGTTTTATTGGCGAAAACACGCGCGCGTACGCGCTCTCGAATTGACTTTCTAACGTCGTTTTTAGGCTCGCTCTCGGTCTACGTCTATCTCAACCCCTCCACGCTCAACTTCAAAGTCAAGACCCCTTTCGTCCATTTGCATATTTAACGCGGAGTGCATTAAATGTACTACACACACAGTGCGGCTGTCTATAAATTTCGTATGAGGTGGTCGGCTGGTGCGCGCTTGTATTCGTGTATGTATGTACACCGAAAGGTGTGTGTGTGTGTATGTATACACGGGCAATTTCAGGAAGATTATCGATTCAGATAATGGCTTTCGTAACGAATAATTTCTGCTGCGTTCGAGTAAATATGCTTGTCGGTTCGTCGGGTTGAATCGATGAAATAATATTAAATATATTTGCAGGGGTTATTATTAATATTAAATATAGTTGGTGGGGTGTACAAAAAAGTTTTTTTCCCCGGAAAGCGTCGATAAAGTATTCATCAGTTCTCAAAAGTTGTTATTTGTTGTTTGGAAGATTTCCTTTGCGTATAATTTTCGAGCAAATTGGTTTCATCGATCCAATTCGTGATGCTTTTTAAACGCTGAAAGTTATCACTCCCAATCCAGCTCAAGTTCAACTTGTCATAAAAATGCCCTTTAAATTACACCCAACTTCCTCGAATTGTTCAGTCTGCAAAAACCCGCTCGACAATATCGCCACAATATCTTGCCTCTATCAACCCTAACCTCCAAATAAATCACACAAACCTTAACTCTTACCCTTTTCCACCCATGAGCCTGCTGCACCCTCGCAAAAAGCAGCTAATTCTCCGTCCAACCTACCTCACACTTGACACACTCCTTCCTCCTACTCCTCGAGAAAACCTTCTTGGGCAAAAAACGCGCTCGCACGCGATGTCGCCCTCGCTTCCGTGGGAGAGAGCGAGTCCCTCTCATTTCCTAGAATGAAGTTTTAATTTCGCCGCGTATCGTTCCCCTTCATCTTCGACCTTTGTAACGAGCCGTCGCCGCCACCGCGTGTTCCGCCTCGTCCCTTTTCCCTCTCGAGCAAGGCGCGTGTGTTGCAAGGGTTATCGGCCCCTCTCGAGGCGTCGATCTCTCGCTCGCGAATTTCCTTCCCTCCGGCTAGGCAAATTGCGTGCGTGCGTGCGTGCGAGCTGCTGCTGTGGGGCGTTGGGTCGAGTTTGAAGTTTACAGTAAGCGAGGGAATTAATAAAAGGCTGCTTTTAAGCTTTCTGCTGGGCTTTTTTTTCTATCTTGGTTTGATTGATGGCAGGAAAATTAAGTCAAAACTTTCCCTTATTTACATTCCTTTTTATCGTGCTTACACGGAAAAAAAGTTTCCATTAAAAATTACCATTTTCTCTGCTAATTTGAGGACATACTCAAATTGTCAAAATATTTAATATATTTTTAACAATTAATGGTATACACCTTTTTAAAAATAAATAAATATGGTTATAAAATTTGCTACATTACTTATATAAAATTTAGTACTTACTATACTAAATTTTGAAAATACTAATATTTGATAGAAGATGTAGCAATTTTTACGAGCCAGTTTACTAAAATTTGATAGAATTGTAGCAATTTCTACGAGTCACTTTACCAAAAATTACGAGACCTTCTGCTAACGACAACATTAGCAAGTCGACATAACCTCAAAAGAGATTTACTTATCACCTTCTCTTCTATAAAACTAATTATAAAGTATAACCTGCATATTTTTACAAATATTTATTAATTTAGAAACTCGTGTACTACATTCTTCGTGAAACAAATAGTTAATTAACTTATTAAGATGTCGAATTTGTCCTACTGTGGAACTACACAAGCTGTAGCATATGTAGACGAGTCGAAACGTCTTTCGTGTGTTTTTTTTCAAATACAAAAAATTATTTATTTCTTCTACTTAACGGGGTGGCATAGTCCTACCACTACCGACCGAGCAATTGACACAGTTTCAAGCTTATTAAAAAAAATACATAAAATCACAAAAGATCAAGAGAACACTTCGCTGCGGTTTTGAACGTTCTATCACCCAGTAAAAGTTTGGAGTCGAAATATCAAGTTGTTTTTGCAAAAACCATTTAATGTTTCGACTTCAAAGCGAAGTGTTCTCTTGATTTTTTGTGATTTTACGTATTTTATTTTTAATAAGCTTGAAACTGTGCCAATTGCTCAGTCGGTAATGATACGGTTATGGCACCCCCTTAATGTACATTCACAATCTAAAAAATATAACGTCGGTAATATAAATTCCGAAAAAAAATTTTTTTAATTGTAAATTTCCACTTTAGTTTCCGAAATACTAAAATTTGGTAAAGTGGATTCTAAAATTCAATACATTTCGAGTATGTCCCCGTTTTTCTATACAGTATACTACATTTTAGTCATTGAAGGAGTCATTTTTACTGGAAACTTTTTTCCGTGTACGTAAATATTAATGAAGAGTTGAATGGATTGATAAAACATTTATTAAGTCGGTATTTTAAACCAATCCCGCACTCAATGCTACAACCACACCATTAAACTCGAATATTATACGAATTATATCGAGTTCGTTCGAGAGGATTATTATCACTTGCTATCGAAAATCAAACGCACCTGCTCTCACTTCAAACGACAGATTATTTCTATGAATATATATATACCCAAACACCTACAAATCAAAGCCTCTGCAACCTCAACATGTTTTACCCGCACGAATTAACGAACAATACTGAAACCTCAGCTCGAAAGCTCAGCCTTCGATGCCCACCGCTAACCACCGCCTACGCAACCAGCCCGCAGTCATTTGTCATCCCTGGACTACCGCGCCGCACAAAACCTCCTCTCGCCTCATTTTTTCCCTCCTCCCCCGCAACCTAACTTAATAACCGCTTCGCAGTCTGATGGCCCCGCGGCACGCAGCTCCGCGTACGCGGATCATACACCTCTCTCTCTCTCTCTCTCTCTCTCTCTCTCTCTCTCTCTCTCTCTCTCTCTCTCTCTCTCTCTCTCTCTCTCTCTCTCTCTCTCTTTCTTCTCTCGTTTGACGCGCGTTAGATCAAAGCTTGCACGCGCACGGCAGCGGGGCTGATTTATCGGGGCGAGGCGGCGGCAGTGGCCTCGTATTTCACTTTGAATGGACTTCGAAGGCCGATTAATGGAATCCTTCCAGTGCGCGCGCGCGCGATGCATCTTTTTCGTGAAGAGAGGTTAGAGCAAAGGGTCGTTCAACTATGTGCTGTGGTGAGCTTTAATGGGTAAGAGAGAGAGAGAGAGAGAGTGAGAGCTTGCGCATATAGAGTTTGCGGTTGGTTACGGTTAATCCGATCATCAGCTGGGGTATCGATGTGTCAAGTGCGTAGAGTGCGTTGCACGGTGGAGGATGATGATGATGATGATGGTGCTCGATTGGTTGTATGTGATATTCGGGTGGGAGGGGAGGGGGGAGCTGCGGTGGTGGTATGTATAGCTTTCTTGCCTGAAGTGGGTGTACAGTTGTTGATAGATAGTAGCCCTGGTAGAAGCGTTAACGACATGTTGGCTAATTTTTGGTTAATTTTGGAGTTAAAAACGTCACACTAACATTATTTCGTTGTTAAAGATAAATATTTAATTTTTGTTGATAAGAACATATTCTATTGTCAATATTTGAAGATATGATTATAATTTTCGATACTTTTAATAAGGTTTAAATATTGATTTTGGTTGAAAATGTTTCCATTTGATTAACACGTTAACCAACAAAAATGATTAATTTTCTACTAGGGAGAGCGTAATGATTTGGAAAAAGGGTTTGCCAATGATGAATACTTGTCTGTTCAATTTTTGCGAAAAAAACAAGTTATCAACAGAACAATTTGACCCCTGGTATAAAACCAAATCAACAGATGGGTCTGAAGTTTGCATCATTGGAATACAACCAACTAATTTTTTATGTTTCATTAAAATTATTCAACAATGGAAATTTTATTTAAACCTTTGTTATAAAGTTATTTTATACTATAAAACTCTAAATATACATGAACAATTAATGTTAATTAGTATAAACTTGAAATAAAATGGATTTTTTTTTATTTTGTGGCACTCAAGCGTTGCAAACTTCAGACCCATTTCAACAGCGCTCACCGACTAACCATTTTCTCGACACTTTGCTGCCTCGCAACACGGATCACTTCTGTACATCCCATTCTCTGCTTCCCTCACAAAAAACCCTCGACAACCAGCGCTACCTCGTCCGCCGACCTAACGACACAAGACAATGTATGACGGATAATCACCGTAATTTCCCCTCCAACCTCCCCTTTCTCCTTCCAAAAAAGAGGAAAAACTCGAGTACACAAAGCGCGCGCGACAGTCGCAATCGCGCTCGCTTTTACGAGTGCGATAACGCCGGCAAAAAGCCGCTGATTGCGCGTTTACGATCTCTCTCTCTGACGATTCAATCGCGAGTCCCGCAATTACGAGCTTTTTTCCGCAAGACCGCGCCTGCCGTGTCTCTCGATTAATTCGCGCGCGGGTGGCAGCGGCGCGCGGCGCTCGTTTCGTGCGCGCCGGTAGGGTATTATAAGAAAGAAGGAGGAGGAGGAGGACGATGGAAAAATGACGAGGGAATAATGGGAGTAGTATAGCGTAAGCCGGAGGCCCGGAAGACGGTGGGTGGTTGTGGGAGAGAGGAGGGAGGCGGTCGGCGGGTTTGTGTTTGTTTGGTTTCGGGGGGTAATTGTCAAGGGCGACGGTAATGGCTTCGAGCACGATGCTTATGATGAGGGATTTTATACGAAAAAGAGGAGATTTCGTGGTTTTGAATAATTACTCTGTTCAAGTCGCTGCTGTCGGGATCCTTTATTCAATGTTTTTTATGTTTATAGGATGCCAAATTAATACAAAGAAGCGTAAGATTTGCAAATTGAATTTTTTTTTCAAGCGATTCTAGAAAATTGAAAAAACAAAGTCTACTGTGGTGGAATATCGAGCCATATTTTGCACTGTATTAGGTCGTTGAATTAAACCAATCAATTACTGTTGATTAAAGTAAGACTTTAATTACTCACCTTTTTATGGCTCGCATAAAATCAATCAAGAAATAATTACTTTTTTCCCATCGCTATTCATCGAATACACACACAAACACACACCTGGGAAGAGTAATTACATTTTTTATTAACAATAATGGAAAGAGGGGGGAGGGGGCGGCGAATAACGAGAGGATAGATACTAAATTTTTAATAAACACACACACACACACACACACACACACACACACACACACACACACACACACACACACACACACACACACACACACACACACACACACACACACACACACACACACACACACACACACACACACACACACACACACACACACACACACACATACGCGCTCGCTCGCAGTTCAATTAGGACGTTTTAATTTATCGGCAGTTTTGCGTAACGCGAAAAACGCGAAATAAGTGATTCTATACGTGAAATGAATACGTACACATACTCACGTTCGGCAGGGTCGAATTTACAAATAACCTATTACGCTGCAGTGCACACATATATACGCGTCCGCGAGATCTCGCGCGCGCTTCACTCATCACGTAACGAAGCTTTTAACTAATAAAGAATGAGTTAATTAAAAAAGTTCCGATTTATCGGCGCCGTTTATGCGCGAGCGCGCTGCCTCCTGTGTATAACGAGGTATAAGCCGTGCCCATAAAAGGCTCGCTTTACGCGCGCGCGCGCGCATTCTTCGAAAAATCGTAAAGCTAATTAAAATCCATATTTGCACGATATTTCCCCGTACTCTCCGCACACGCACTTGCTGCGACGAAAGTGCCTCCCATTAAATTAAAGCAGATTTGTCGGTGATCATCGCCGACCCGAACGTGCACGTATACACGCAGGAGGCGAAATTGTGCGCGGCCATTTCGACGCGTAATGATACCGAGCGAAAGATCAAAGAGTATAGTCGACCCCGAAATTCCGCGTCAAATTGGCCGAAACATTTGCAGAAACAGGGCGCGATGCGCGCGCGGCTTACGAAGCACCGTAGCCGTCGTCCTGTTGCAGTTTGCGAAGTTTCGCGCGCGTGGGACGCGGAGGGAATCTCTCAAAGGCGCCTGCAGAGGTAGAGTTGTGTGGATGGAACGGTCGAACGGATGAAACCCCGGGAAAACCGTTATAAGTCTGTGTGTGAGGTAGAGAGGTAGAGGGAGGATACAGAGAATAGAGGAATCGGCGCGGATCGCCTGGGATTTATTGTGTTGGGACTAAACGGCGGAAACTGTTTGAGGGTTGCGAAGTATTTGATGGGTGCGGAGGAGGTCGGGAAGGGGCTTTTTGAACACAGCTTCGTTATTTGTTTCCTAACTAGTGTAGATAGTTTCATGGTGCGTAAGTAATGTTTCGTTGATATGTACCGTACCCCTCTTCATTTCCATCCTTTTGTTCATTATTTGAATAACAGCAACTCTTGTAAGATAAGATGTATTTGCATTTAAAATGCCACGATTTAAACAATCGATTAAATAACCTCTTCAACGTAAACATTTTGATGAAGACTCAATCGCAGGCACCGTCGGCATTTCCAAAACAACATCTCACAAAAAGCAACTAAAAGCCGCAGAGCCGCCAACAAACCAACCCGCGTAACCCCTCCGAAACTTCCGAAAAACAAAAACCGTTCAACCGCACTCGGCACTCGTCCTGCGCCTCCGGGCAAACACCTCCGCCAAGAAGGCAAAAAAAAAGGCAGCAGCAGCAGCCCTCGCTCGGCCGGGGGAATTATTAACCGAGCTTCCTGGCAGCTGCCACCGCTGCTGCACCGGAGACAAGCGCGCTCGCGCGCGTCCGGATACCAATCTGTTCCATTTCTTTCTCTCTCCCTCCCTCTCTGCTGCCCATAAATATGCATCAAGCCGAGAGCGCGAGCGCGGCGGTGCATTAATTGCCAGCGCGAAACTCCATTATCAGCGCGCGAAATTTCCGGTGCCGAAAACTTTCGGTATTTGCTCTCTCTCTGACTCGCTCAGCCGCGAGAGAGAGAGAGATGGCCAGAGAGAAGCGTTGACTTCGTTATTGCGCGGGTGCCGCTGGCTGGAACGGGGGGGGATCGATTAAAAGGCAAACGTCGTTTGGGGTCGCCGCTGGAATGTGAACCCGGAGAGAACCGGGGGGGTGTTTTGAAGTTTCCGGGTAAGGAAGTGGACGGGGAAGTGGGTTTTTAGCAAGATGAGTAATTAAATTCTGCGAGAGGGGAGAGAGGGTTGATTATTGCGTGGATTTGGAGCATTGGCTAATTTAGTTTCGATTGAGGAATTTCGGTATTTAGAAGCCTGGAAGGATTAATACGTTCGAGAGTATTTATCTCGGAGAGGATAGATTTTCTTGCTTTTTTTTTGTTTCGTATAGCTTTGACTTGGAAAATAATTACTTTTCGTCGTTCTGTGAGTCATTACTTTGCAAATTGATCGTAAGTGGTTTGTGTAATTAAGAATGCATGGAAATTTACATGATAAATGCCTAGAGGAATAAATTGCGGTGTTCAATTTCATTGTCAAAGTGGAAAAATCAAAGGCGAATTTCAACATTGAAATTAAGTTTATGGGTATTACGAAAATACTTTTGAGGAATAGAAAAAGTTAATGTTGCTACACATGTAAAACAGAAAAAAAACATTGCATTCCAACTTCCCTGAAGAAAAAAAAAAGGTTTAATACCGTATCAATCCATCGCGCAATAAAAGAGCATAAATGCATATCTCCATCTTCTCTTGCATTACGTGCATTTCGCATACTTTTAAGTCTCTCGCGCAACTCCTGTATACACAAAACGCTTCGCATTGATATCGCCACACGAACGAAACAAACAACCAGCGATCAAGACAGAGACGACGAATAAAGAGAGAGAAAGAGGGGAAAGAAGGCACGCGAACTTTTTCTGCCTCCATTAACCTCGAGACAACAAAGTATAACGTCGTCGCGCCATTGAGAATCCAGAACGCGACGGAGATTTCCATCGCGATAACTAGCCTGCGAAGAGAGCGAGTGCAACATACTTATGCGGATTTATGCAAATATCGCGCTGGAAAGGACGAGACGTGTGTACGGGTGTTTGTGCTTACTTTGCCTCTCTTCTGCTTCTTCTTCTTCTTCTTCAGCAGTGTTTTACGGGTAAAATACGAGGAATATCGAGAAAACAAGACGAGCGAGCCAGGCGGAAAAAAAAACTATTAGCCAGGTAAACGCACCGCTGGTTGACACATTAACGCCGCGAGTGCAGTGTTTATCGGTTCGCAAGAGAGCAGCGTCTCTCTCTCTCTCTCTCTCTCTCGAGTGTCGTTGCGCAATATAATGGATGGGTAATTTATGAGTCTGATGTTAATAAATATAAGGGAGATGTGTGTAATTTAAAATAATTAGTTGCGGGATCGTCGTCGTCGTCGTTGCTGTGAACGTCCCGTCGAACATTGCCATTCAAAGCGTGATTTTAGAAGATATAAATAATGAATTACCCGCAGCTGGTGCTTGGATACAACAGTATATGCGCACTGCGAGTCAATGCCCTCCCTCGGTACATGGTTCTCGTGTAACATTAGAAAAGCACATTTACCGAGAGTAATTCATTAACTCGCGCAACTTTGTGTAAAACCTGAAAGCAAGATTCCTCGCTTATTCCACAATAAAAGGCAGAAAAGCTGCGCGCGAGACTTGCGCAATATAATTTCCTTGTATAAAATTCTCTAAATATCACGGACCGCGCGCGCGCTCTCGTAGCCGGGGCAAAATAGCTCTTAAACTTTTATGCACGAGCATTTATGACTCGGAGAGTTCGCAAAAACGTTATATATACTCGATTCTCCCCCCTCCACCTCGCGTTGAATATTCATGACGTTGAAAAATTAAGCATTCCGAAAGTTTGCGCGCGGGTAATAGACTTGTATCAGGACTGCTAATAAGTCCGCAGTTTTATACGCACGTTTATAAATACACCGAGTGGGCCTTAATCAACTCCTATATATGTACACAGACGCGCGTACACGCGCACTTTTGCAAAACCAATAACCACATCGCGTAAATAAGGTGTATATTCCGCGGCGCATCGGAACAAAACATCGATTAAAAAGCTGTAAAATCGCCAAGGCGCGACATCGCGACGCCTATGACAAAAACCCGTCGCCTCCGTCTTCTCGCAAAAAAACAAAACCTTCTTCACGCACACATACACGTATACCTTGAAGCATCCATTATTTCTCTGAAAAGCCCGTACCTACTCGCTCGCATTATTATACGCGAAAGCTCGGATTTTCACACCGAGCGATAAATATAAATCCGTGGCAGCGTCGTACCAGCGGCTGCTGCTCTCGTCGTCACGCATTCATGCGACGCTCGCTTATTTACGAGCGGCATATAATTACCGGCGCGGCGCGCAAATCCAAGGTCGACGACGAGCGCAAGCACGCCTGATTGTCATTTTGCGCGACGGACGTCTCTCTTTCTGCGCGATTTTTTTTTTTTTTTCGTGCACGAGAGCTCGTCGTTTTTGGCGGGTGTCGAGAGCGGGAGACGAGAAAGAGCGGAGCAGCGGCGATTGAAATTACGGGGGGGGGGGGATTTTATGGATTGGGATGGGAGTGATTTATAGGGGAAAGGGGTAATGGTTGTTTATATTTGATTATTTTATTGACGGTTTTTAACGGGTTTTTATGATGTATTAGTTTGTCGGGTGTAGGAGGAATGCTTTTGAGTGTGACAAGATAAGAAATATTAGTGTGTATTTTTAGTGAAGAGGAAATTGATTTGTACACGGAGAGAATTTTTCTGTAAAAATTACTGCGACAGTTTGGCAAACCTGGAACAATTTGAAGCAGTTGGAACAAATTACCGCGAAAGTCCGGTAAAAATTACAACGAAATCCTCATAATTTTTACCGGATTTTC
Source organism: Torymus aiolomorphi (assembly GCA_036365515.1). NCBI lineage: Eukaryota > Metazoa > Arthropoda > Insecta > Hymenoptera > Torymidae > Torymus > Torymus aiolomorphi. The sequence goes on from CM070875.1 coordinate 10,836,407, forward strand.
ACGGTAATTTTTTCCAACCGCTTCAATTGTTTTAGGTTTGGCAAACTTTCATGATAATTATACAGAAAATTTTTCTACGTGTAGTATTACGCCAATTAGTACATTCATATTAAAATTTAGTAAAAGTGTTTAATACAGATTTTAATAAATTATGAGTACATTATTATTTGATATACCTGAACTCTATGTCTAAGACTATCTCTCTATCGTCAAAGAGCAGAAATAAGTTTTTTACGATATCTTTATCATTCCACTACCTCAAACCATTTCATCGGCTAGATTTTTCCAAACGACTTCATTTAAATACATAAACACTGCGCAAAATCAAACCACAATCAACAAAAGCCAGCACCGACCGGCAACCCTGCGTTATCGCCAACGTCGTTAGCGCGATTAAAAAACTCTCTCGACAAAAAAAAAATACGTCGAACCGCGTCGCGCACGGTGACGAGAGGAAAAAAACAGACCGACTGAAAAGTGATATATTGGCTCTGCCGGCAGCGCGGCGCGCGCACGTGCCTGCTTTGCAAGTTAAAAGACAAAATGGTCAAGCGCTGGTATATACGCGCTCTTTTTTTTCCCAACTTTCAATCCGTCTCATCAATAATTCATCAAATTTTCCGCAACACGCGTAAACATTCCTGGCCGCGCGGTGGCGCAAAAAAAAGTGGGGGAGAGAGGCGAGGCAAAAAATTCGGGACGAGGCGGGGAAATTATTGGGTCCTTGCGAGTATTCGCGTGCGCGTTTATACGTGCGGTAGTAGAGGAAACTTGGAGGTGAGTTAGGAGAGACGTAGTGGAAACGTTCATAAATAAGCAAATGAGATTTTCCTCGTTTTCATTGTCGACCGCGAGTGATTGACTGGTTATGCAGATTGACGTATGTATGCGCTCGTCCGCCAGAAATTAATCTTTTTGCGTTGTTGTTACGGAATTTCGCTTTTAGTACGACTGTTTTACGAATGCATATATATGACGTTCCTTTATTTTAAAAACTCTATTAAATATCTCGAGGAATATTACAGATCTACATCATAAATATTATTATTAATAAATTTTCGTTTTGTCTAAATATAAATACTACCAACAATGATTGAAAGTGTTGTTAATTTTTCGTTCCACATCTTTCGAAAAATTTGAAATTTCAAAAACGATACATTATTCATCGAAAAGTCCCGACCATTATGCTCGATACTTGCACCGTCAGCCGTGATTGAAAGAAATATCGGCGCGACTGGGAAAAAATATGCCGAAAAGACACAGTTGCCGCTGATATATACACACACACATTCTTCGCCTTGCCGTGCTCGCGAGGTAGCACGTGCTTGTTTTAGAAATTTTCGAAAAATCAAAAGCGGTCGAACGGGTTCAGAATCAAAGTGTGTGAGTGTGTATGGGTATAATGTATACGTACGCGCTGAATCGAAAGTATGAGCGCGCGCGCGCGCGTCCGCGGGCGAAACCTGAATTTTTGAATATAAAGCTGCCGCGCCGATTTTTTTTTTGTTCTCTTTAACGAAGAGCGGGTTTGCGTATCCATAAACGAAAGTGGTCCGACGACTAGTGTGGACGCGAGTATACTGGAATATGCATGTCGGATCGCTGTGGATTAATGAATGAAATGTACGTGAATTTAATTACCTGATATATTTTGTTTACTTTTATCCGAGGATAAAATTAATGTTGGTTGGTGTTATTAATTTGACATGATTCATTTTGTACCAAAAATAACTTTCGAGAAATGTTTCATAATAGGTTCATCTGTTTATATAAAGCATTTGAAATCTGTACCAATGTGAATTCCAAGCGAGTATATCATAAACCACCTACTTATAACTCTTAAAGATTTTTAAATATAAAAGAAAAAAATACAAAAAAAGCTATACAACAATAGAAACATAACAATACACCAAGCGACCAGAATCACAACCATCCGCAGACAGACTAAAAGACCGCGCGACCGCAACGAGCTCTCGCGAAAGAATTCGCGCACACGCCGTCACGTATAATTAGACCGTTTCCAACTCTCCTCTCTCTCTCTCTTTCTCTATCTCACACACATCTACAGGCACACATACACATATACTCGGCGCACGCGAGAGCCACAAGGAAACCGCTGTATAAATCGCGGCTCTCGCGTTACATCGAAATAAATTTAAAATAAATTTAAAATAAATGTGTTTATCGACAGACGGCAACTACACATATACACACGTATAAATCGCACAATGAGCGCGGCGAATTATCGTTCGCGTTTGCGCTACTCGCGCGCGACGCACCGATATAAATTAACGGTAGCGTCGACAGACGCAGAGAGTGCGACGAACCGCGCCGAGCGAAACCTGTTTTTCCTCGCGTGCGCGCCGCGGTTATCGCTCGTATTATATATGGGAAGCGCTGAAAAGGTTGCGCGCGATGTGTCAATAGCGAAATTTCTGATTTTTACGTTTATTTTAGTAGCGGAGGTATACGTAAGGTGAGGTCGGATGTGTGTATGTGTTTTTTTTTTTTAATTGGAGGAGGAGCGACGATGGTTGTTTGTTAATGAATAAATGGCATACTCGAAGAGTTTTGTTTAATGGCTTACAAGACAAGTGAATCAATACGAGTGGTTTCCCAAGAGCTCTCGCTCGGAGACGCGCGTCGCGCATTTTTTTTCCTTGCAGATGCGCGCTGGTCGCTAAGTGCTCGGTCGAAGCTGCGAAGATTGAAAGCTTTTTGTTCCAACGGCGCTGACGTGCATACATCATTTAGCTGTTTCGCTTGAAAAATAATTTTCTAAATAACCGATAGTGGGATATATTTGCATGGTTATAATATTCTGTTGGTATAGCGATGTTTATGTAATAAACATTTTCAAGCTTGTAGGAGGTATAAATTTGCTCCGGAGGAATGTGAGCACTGGTACACGGAGAGAAATTTTGTAGTGAAAATTACAAATATTCGAGACAAAATTACCAGTTTCTATGGTAATGGATGGACAGACTGACAATTTCAAACTTTTTACCAAAGTGCCTTGGTAAAATTTTTTTTTAGTTAATTTAAATTAAAAAAATTAACTTTTTTTATCCATATTGGTGGATATATAGTATTTTAATATAGAAATAGAAACAGAAACAAGGATGAAAAAACATTAAACTGAAAAAAAATTTTTACGGAAGCGGGATTCGATCCGACGATCTTTGGGTTGAGAGTCCGACGTTCTACCGACTGCGCCACGGAAGCTGTTACCAACAGTCATTTGAATCGCCGTTATTACTTACTCAAAATATGTGTATTGTTTTCATTTTAACGTCGCGCACGCCTCTAGTATCAATCTTCTGAAACACAATAATGCGCAGTGCGCATGCGCGAGTACACAAATACCAGGTTATTTGGTCAAATTTATCAGTTTTCTTAGTAAAAATTCTTAGGTTACCTTGTAAAAATGACTAGATCTCAATTTTTACCAGTGTGTCTGGTAATTTTTATTCCGATAATTTGGTATTTTTTTTAAGTAGTTATGGTAGTTTTTCCTGGGAAACTTATAAATTGTATTAGAAACCTGGGAATATCACGGCTTTTGACAGTCTATCCATGCGCTACCAAGGCACCTTGGTAATTTTTACTCTAAAATTTCTCTCCGTGTATATCGCGCGAAGTTGATGTAATTGTTCGAAACAGTTACATCAAATGTTTATTTCGCCCGCATGGTTGAGCTATACGTGGAATGTCAACTACTCCAGATTTTCTTATCCGTTACATACTTTCCTATTATTAATTACATATAATATATGTTAAGAAATAACGGTCGCAGTTTAACTTTCTAAATAATTCCCAACGACAACATATTTATTTTGCTCACGAAGCAACTACACATGTCTCATTTACCCCCATAAATCAACACTTTTGCTTTCAAAATACAATTTTAATTAATAAAGCCGTTTTCTTGTCTGTTTCAGGTGAGTTTGTCGCAACCGACTGGTACGGAACCGGTGAAGTATATACTGCTAATCCCTCTTTTTTTTTTATTCCCATTAAATTCACCTCATGACGTCAAAAGTAGGCAATTAGTATAAGGAAGTACCTCGTACTGACCATTAGAAAAAAACGTCAAATGCCAAACACTAGAACCGAACCGGACAAAAAGTCCCCAACAAAACCCATAAAAGTCGGTGCAAATATAATTGCCACGCCGGCAAGTGTCAACCAATCTCTGTCTCTCTCACCTCATTCCCTTTGATTTCCCGCGCAGTACAGTAACAACATTCCGACGGGGAGCGCGCAGACTTTTCTCCGTAAGGAAAGTCATTTGCATTTGCGAAAGCACAGCGTGCGCGTGTAATCGCGCACACACACATACACGCACACTTTTTGCCTTCCTTTTAAGGCATTTTCGCGTGTCGCGTACGATCGGCTGATTGATTAATTGGCTCGCCCCCCCCCCCCCCCCCCGTCGTAATGATGCTTTTTTCCCGCGCTTTTTTGCGCAATTTCGCTCGCAAACGCGCGCGCGCGAGAGAGATCGTTTCTGGAATTCAACGACCTCTGCCGGGTAAACAATTAGCGGAAAAAATGCGCGGAATGGGAGAGAGAGAGAGAGAGACTAGTTTTCCCGCGGTTCGTCTCGCCAATGTGTGTGTGTGTGCGCGCTCGGATGGTCGAGTAGTAATTCCGTGAAATTGTTGCTGTGGGTTGCGGCGGGTTTTGATTTATATATACAGAAGAGGATTGCGAAATTTTTCGTATGATTAATTGGTCCGTGATGTAAGGCGGCATTGCGGTTATGCAATGGCAAATGATGTCTTTATGTGCTGGAACGCTATGGCTAAAATGAATAGGTAGCTCTTTTTGCAGGACGATGAGTTGAACGCTCTATATTTTTTGTAGCGGAGAATTTGCTGCCGATAAAAATGCGCTTGATTATATCAAACACAGTCGCTAAAGAATTACACTTTATTTAAACGTTTCTACGTCTACGGACTTCGTACATCACGTTACGACCCCGTTTACATTAGAAGATTGATATAAAATGGGAATTTCTCTTGTCCAGTTTCTACCTTTCGGTGAAGCTTTTTCCCCTATTATTCAGACATTTAATAGATTGAAAAATAGAATGAGTTCTTCGAAGACAACCGCGAGCTTGTTCTTGAATATTTTAAAGGTATTAAAACTGATCAGTTTTTTTAGCCTGGAAATGGCTAATAGAAGGCTTGAGATTATGACAAGGAGTGAGAGAGACACAATCAGGTGAAGAAATAAAAGTTTTGCTGAATTATTCATAGAATGAGTACAACAAATGATTTTGCTTCCTCATAGAGGAAGCTTTGTGACGCTGAAAAAAGAAGTTTTCAAGATAACATGTTAGAAAGATGTTTTGAGTTATTTGGAATGAAAATATACTATTTTTAAAAAATGTCCGCATGTGTGCGTGCGTGATTGCGTGCGTGCGTGCGTGCGTGCGTGTGTGTGTATAATGCTGTAATTTTTTTCCATTTTTATCCAATCGTTTTCGGGCAGCACTTAAAATTTTTCTTTTTTTTTTCAAGATTTTTGGAAAATAATATTATGTAGTTTTTTGGGTAATTTTTTTTTATATATTTTTCACTTTTTTAAAAAATCATTTTTATTTTTTTTTTTTTTTAATGGTAACATTGAAATATTTGAATCGGGTGGGAAGCATTCAAAAGAGCATTAAAATACCTATATTTAAAAAAAAATTCTCTAGCTTTCACGGTTCTTTTATTTTTAACAACAACGAGTTTTTTTTAAAAGCTTATAACTCCCAAACTAAACGGTCAATTTTTTTGAAAATAATCACGATAATGCAGAATATAAATAGCTATAATCTCTACAAATTTGAATCTATTCTGTCGATTAGTTTTTGAGAAAAAAATTGGAAACCGAAAAAAAGAGTTCTGTATGTTGCACGATACCTGGAGTAAAATTGGTTTAATCGCTTTAAAATTTCTTGTAGGGGTAGATTTTGGATAGCACTCGGTCGAGTTCCTTGGGCAAAATGATTGGTCCATAAATTTCAGAGATATTTGAGGTTAACAGTTTTTTAAGTTTATTTTCAAATCGTAAGTTCTCGAAAACCGTTCGATGTATCAGCCCTAATGTGTGTACGAATTTTCATCAAGATCGTACGATTACTTTTTGAAATATTTGATATTGAAAATTTTCGTATTTTACAAAGTTTCTTTATCACCTGATAACTAGAGAAAAAAAAAATTGGTTTAATCATGTTGAAATTTTGTGAAAATGTAGAGTTTATATATTTATTGTATAAGTTCTTTAGGTAAAAGAATTATCTCATGATTTTTAGAGATATTTAAGGTTCAAACTTTTTTACGTTTTTTTGATAATCGTAATTTCTAAATGACGACTCCATGTATAAGCTTGAAATTTATAGACTATTTTTTTTACGATATAGGTAATATCTATGTAAAATTTGATCAAGATTATGTGGTTACTTTTTGAGATATTTGACATTTAAAATTATGGTATTTCTGAAAATGACTTTCTTTGTTGCACAATCCCTGGTAGAACTATTAGACATAATATGGTCATAATATGCCGTATGTTATGCCGGATGACCATATCATACTCATAAATCCTGTCACCTGGCGACATAAGTATGCTGAAGAGATAACGAGGTTAGGTGGACTATAGAAAATAATTATGACCATAATTATGCTTATAATTATGATGAAGAGATGAAGAGATTAGGTCAACTAATACATTATAATTGAAAAATAACACATTACTTAAAAAAACTTTATTTTATAATATTTATTAAATACAAAATTATATTTTCTATAAAATAATAAGTATTTTTTCCATTTACTAACATTGCTTAAAATATTACTTAAAGTTGTAGTCTATTCTTCAGGTGAAGTCTTTTTACCCTGCACTGAGAAAACGATAAGATCATAGTTAACATATCGATTGTATTGGATCTATTCTAACTGTTAACATACACTGAAAAACCTTTGGTAAAACGGTTCGCCCGACAGAGACAGCTACTGTCTCAAATATGCGTAGTGCTACACGCTCTCGGTTTGGCACAGCTACGCTCCCAAAACGAGAGTGCCGCTCTTCCGCAACGGTACAGCAGCGCACCTATCGTCATGGTAAAGCAGCAATTCGATTGCGCGAGAAAGCGGTTATACCTCTCTTTGGAAGTTTGGAAAAGAAGTTGTATACAACGCCTGCGAGTATAATTAATACATCACCGTTTGTTCTGAGCAGTTCTTTTATATATATAAGTTGTCGTTTAATCGCACGATGGACAACTTTTTTAAGAAGTTTCATGAATTAGAACATCTCTACCATTTGTTTTTGTGTATAAGTATTAGATCAATGTCAATATAACCTCTAAATATGGTGTTTGAATGTGCCCTTTATATTTTCTGTTATACATTATAATATTTTCGCTTTTTTGCGTTTTTCTTTCACTCTCTGACCAAAACTTTTATATTTCGCCTTCTTAACGAAATGGCTACATCTTCTAGAATTATTTTTTAAGTGATTTTTATACCAAGCAAAAATAAAAAAAAAATCGGTGTATCTATTTGTTAAAATATTGTTAATATTATTCATGCAAATATTAGGTCCACCTTTTATACTTTTGTTACAATAATCTATAAAAATGGTATTTGTTTCAATATATAAAATTATTTTTTAATGTGATTATAATTTTCGATCATTTAATTAAAAAGAGGATTTTTACTGTAAATATTTATACTAGTTATTTCGTTTTAAATAAAATTTTCGAATGATTCTAATAAACGTTATATAACTGATTACCGTTCGATTTCATTAAAAAAGATTTCTAGTAAATGTAGCAATTGTCCACTTAATTAGATATACCGCTTTCCCTTTCACGAGAGTGCGACGCTTCCGAATTTGGAAGTGGCTGTCTCCGCGTCTTTGGAGTAGAGGCACTCCCAAAACTGAGCGAGCCGCTTTGCCAAGAGCATGATAGCACTGCAGCGCCTCTACTGATGCAGCGGCGCACCTAAAAGTTTTTCAGTGTACGTATTTTTAATTATGGCAAATTGTACACACGTTAACAAATAATGTATGAGCTATTACACACAATCGTGTGTGTATGTTAATATAAAAATGTCATATTGTAACAGTTACAATATGAAAGTTTGCCCACAGATGTATATCTTGTAACTGTTTTAGTATTAGTATTCTTTGAAATATAGTATTTTTAATAATGTGACTACGGGCGGATCTAATACGTGGTCTACGATTTCGGGGTAGCCGATGACGATGCCTAGGTGGTGCGGTTTGTAGTTGGTTGCCTGTAGGTGTTGAAACGCATCGAATGCGTTATCTAGGTTTTTGTGGTGGCCGATGATGAAGTCTAGGTGGTGCGTTTCGTAGCTTTTTGCGTTTAGTTATCAGGGCGCATCTAATACGTGGACCAGGTATTCGGGGTAGCCGATAACGATATCTGGAAGATGCGCTTCGTAGTTTTTTGCCTCTAGGTCTTGGAACTCATCGAATCCGTGGTCTAGGTCTTTGGGATGGCCGATAATGAAGTCTAGGTGGTGCGTTCCATAGCTTTTCGCGTTTAGATATCAGGGCGCATCTAATACGTAGTCCAGGTGTTCGGGGTAGCCGATGACGATTTCTAGGAGATGCACTTCGTAGTTTTTGGCCTCTAGACACTTATCGAGCACAACACTGTGTCAAAATTTCAAGATATTATCGTGATCGTCTTGAAATTTGTAACAGATATAGCTTTTATATATTCTCAGATTGGGTCCTTTAAGCAAAAAAATGTAACTGTTACGACTAAAGATATTGGAGGTTAAATTTTTTGCTTCCTCATAGAGGAAGCTTTGTGATAGTAAAAAAACAAGTTTATGAGATAATATGTTAGAAATGATATTTAGCAAATTTGGAATCGAAATACACTATTTTTAGAAAATGTCCGTATGGATGTGTGTGTGTGGTGTGTATGTATGTCCATATACGCTGATATCTCATGATCTACTCGACCGATTTTAACGGGAGAGTGATCATTTTTTTAGATTTTGCTTCCACAATTGGGGTCAATATTCTATTTTTGTAAAATTTAATTTTTTTTTATAGCCATTTTCTAATTTTCAAAATTTTTTTTTTCGATTTTTTAAATATTTAGAACAAATATTGTTTATATATCATGAATTCTCTGTATGTAGGATAAAATTATCTACAATTTAAAAAAAAAAAGTCGGTAGCTATATTTCGTCATAAGTTATTGATGAAAACGTAATTTTTTGTAAATAGGTTATATTTCGAAATTAAAAAAAGATATTAACATGAATATTTTTTTGGTTATAAAGGATATTAAGTACTATAACTTACTAAATTTTTAGGTTTTTTTATTCATTATTTTTTGAGAAAAAAAATAATTTATAAAAAAAAGTGATTTTTTTTGTCGTTCAATAACTATAGTAAAATTGGCTTAATCACTTTGAAATTCTTTGTAGGGGTAGATTTTGTATACCAATCGAGTGAGTTTTTTGGGCAAAAGGATTGATCCATAAATTTCGAAGATATTCGAGGTTAAAATTTTTTTCAATTTTTTTTAAATCGTAATTTCTCGAGAACGGCTCTATGTATCTAAATGGGGTGGGTGGTATTCGAAAGAGAATTAAATTACCTATATTTTCTAAATAAAAATTAATTCTCTAGCTATCACAGTTCTTTTGTTATTAACAGAAACGTAAAAATTGAAAAATGAAAAAAAAATGAGTTTTATATGTTCAACTATTACAAGAGTAAAATTGTCTTATTCGCTTCAAAATTCATTGTAGAGGTATATTATTGATAGTTCTCGGATGAGTTCTTTTGGAAAAGTGATTGGTTCATAAATTTCAGAGATATTTGAGGTTAAAATTTCTCTAGACATTTAGCTCTAAATATCAGTTGCAAATTTATAGGCAATTGTGATATATATTTTATGTATGTGAAATTTTGTGGAAATGTATAATCTATAAAAATTTGAATAAATTATGTTGGAGTTTTGTTATTTCTGTCTTTCTGAAGTATTCAATTTTAAATATTGTAATTAAAAATTAATTAAAGGAATCAGTAAATTAAGTTTGAGGAAGCTACGTGCCAATGAATTGGCAGCGGTTTTTTATTTTGGAACACTGGTTTCTCAGAGAATATTTGATTTATCGATGATTCAACATTTTAACTACTTATTTTACATTTATTAGCGACGATATCTGGCTATATTTTCAAAAAGTTATCTTTTTAAAAATTGCCGCAATTATAACAAAATACGAATTTCAGAGAATATTTGACAAATCAACTCAAAATTTTAAGCACTTATTACACTTATTTTAAAACTATATTTGGTTAAAATTTCAATAAATTTTCTTTATTTGCTTTTGGGAAAAAAAATTATTTTATAAAAAAAGCTTAAAAAAGGAATTGATAAATTAGTTTGAGGAAGCTACGTGAATTGGCGTGAATGAATTGGCAGCGGTTTTTAGTTAATGTTATTTATTTATATTTTGGTAAGCCATCCAATACACTCTAATGCTTTTTCATCTACGATAAAATTAGTAAGTAAATCAAATACGAATATTTTGTTGTTACGTCAATTTAAGAAATAGGCAAATAATGGTCGAAAAATCGTTTCATCATAGCGATTTATTAGCCATTTTTTCAAGCTATTTTCTAATTTCTTGGCCATTTCATGTAGATGAATTTCTAGTAGAGACATATTCCGTGATTCCACAAACATCTACGACGAAACAGCCTCTTAATTAATTAAATAACTGTTTGTGGCAAATTTCCCAACTGGGGTATCACCGATCATCTCACTACACCCGCAAAACAACTTCTCGCTCCGTGAAACTCCATCGATCGCTAAACTCCTTGCCCACAACAAAGAAAAAAAAAGAAAGAAGTCAATGCCGAACCTTTCCGAAAATCAAGTTAACCCTCGCACACTCTCTCTTTTATACACGTGTACTTCCACAAGAAATTACAAATCCCCAAGTACCATCAAAAAAGAATCGGCCAAACAGCACGTACACGCGGCGATACTACACACGCGGGCGTACGAGGGTAAAATTCCCTCGACGAGCCGTTTACTTTTACCTTTCCGCCCACGTTTTCTCTCTCTCTCTCTCTCTCTCTCTCTCTCTCTCTCTCTCTCTCTCTCTCTCTCTCTCTCTCTCTCTCTCTCTCTCTCTCTCTCTCTCTCTCTCTCTCTCTCTCTCTCTCTCTCTCTCTCTCTCTCTCTCTCTCTCTCTCTCTCTCTCTCTCTCTCTCTCTCTCTCTCTCTCTCTCTCTCTCTCTCTCTCTCTCTCTCTCTCTCTCGGGGTAGTCGTAGTTGAGACCAACTCTCGGCCTTTTTCCGTCTCGCTTCTCTCTAGCTTCGGCTTTTTTTATCGAGCGATCGGCGACGACGGCGACGCTAATGCGCCGCGGTAAATAAGCAGTTAACCTCAATTAGCCGTCCGCGTGTGCGCAAACACGCGTCGATCTGCGCGCGGAGAGATGAGCTTTTACGACGAGCCGTCGTACGGTTTTCGTGTAGTCTTATCTGGCGCGAGCATTGTGCTGTTGGCCTAGCTTTGGCAGGGATTGATATACGCGGTGCAGTTTTTAGAGCGAGCGCGTTGAGCAAATTATAGCGGTATCATCTGTATAGTTTGAACTGGAATTCGCATTAAACTTTTTATTTTTCTCTTTATATTTAGAACAATCATAACCAATTGAAAAAGAGATCGTGTTTTCCTCAAAACTCTACGCAAACGCGATAAATACTACCCGTCATAAATGTACACGGAGAAAAATAGTTTCAAAAATTACCATTAATCTTATCAAAGCGAAAATATGCTCTGATTCTGACGCTTTTTACTACTATTATAGGATTTTCTACTATTGTAACGTATTCCTTTTACAACTTTCATTTTAAGTATTACAAGTGTTGAGATAACTTTCTACTATATTTATATAGCAAAAAATATACATATTGTAATGTACTATTAAAAGTATCTTTTTTTTTAAATAAAAAATATGAAACATTACTATATTTTATGGCAAAAACTGCGAAGACTTGATATTCGAATGCAGGAGTTACAAAAATTTTGATATTTAATTCTAAATTTTACAATGATTTATGGTAAAAATTATGATGTGTGGAATGCGCATGCGCGCAGCGAACACGTGCAGTCTGCTGCTCTGTCTTACCGACGTCCCTAATTTGTAGGTAATCTATAAATTTCACACAATATGTTTTGCAACACAAAATTGATCGGATATAATAAATTCCTATTTATTTTTACTTTTATAAATACATTATGAGTTGCTAATTTTCCTTTCCGTTAATTATAATGCCATATATTAATTGAAATTCAACAACGCGTCTAACTCAAATCTGCCATACATCTGGCAATAGCTAATGTACAAGTTCCAAAAATTTGTAGTCTAATGTTGTTATGAGTAAGTGGTTAGAGCATCCGACTGCTGTGTCAAGGGTCGAGGGATCGAATCCGGCCGTCTCCATCGAAAAAAAATTTTTAATTTTCTTTATTCTTTATTTTAATTTATTTCTTGTATTTCTGGTATTAATAATATATGTATGCAACCCTAAAATATATAGAATATCACGAATAACGACGATAACAGAAATGAAAATTAAATTTTTTAAATTTTTAACTCGAAAAATGCTTCCTTTACGAGTTGTTATAAAATTTACCATATTAAATTGGAAACATTAGTAGTACATTTGTCTGTCGCCGTTTTACCATGAAAAATTGTAATTTTTTCAATAGAAATTTGTAAATTTTCCTACATGATTTCTCTCCGTGTGTCCATAATTTTCCTGCAACCGAAACAGCATATTTCGCGGTGGATACATTAATTTCGATGAATTATTCGGAAAACTTGCGGAGCATCCGCTCACGCGTGCTGCGTGCTACCTTTGACATGAATAATTAAAATCGTCGCATATTGTCGCGGAATCACCGTTGCACTCCGCTCGCGCATTGACAGGCACTACACCATACGTCGAACGTGAACGCGAATGAATATTTCAGCTAATCAGTGCGGTCTCTCTCCGGCTGCATTGCTTATGCCAATAAAAGAGGTTAGTCGCAATTATCTTCGTGGGCGCATGATGCAGCTCGGGCAATGAAACGCGCGCGCACCGTGTGCATGATGTATATATACGTGTAACAGCACTATTTCTAAATAATCAATGCGCGCGAGCAGCTTCCTCTATACATTAAACATACGCGACGCGGAACGAAATTAAACAAACACGGCTATTAAATTATTTACGGTAATTTCATTAATCGTTCGACCGACGCGCTGCACGACGTGTAATTTGCCTAATGCTACATTCATACACACTGACATACACGCACGTATATAGGTACACACACGCACAGGCGAAGTATACGGGAGGGAATTTCAGCGCGCGCTCGCCACTTGCAAATGTATTACATTAAGTAAAGGCACTTAACCCGCCGTCGCCGTCGTCGTATCTTTTTCTCCCCCTCTATCTCTCGCTCGCTCGCTTTTGTTCCCATTCGCGCGAGCTTTAGCTTTTATACTCGGCGACGACGACGACGACGCTGGAGACAAACAACGCCGCGCTAAATAATAAATCAATAACGGCAGCGCGACGCGACGCAAATGTATTCTCCTCGGCAAACATTGCGCTCTTTCTTTCTTCCAGAAGATCGACGCTCAAAGTGTGTTTCACTATATGTATATATACTGCAACGAAAAATACGTCACCGCTGTCGTCGGCTGTTAATACTGTTGACAGAGGCACTCGTCGTCGCGCGGGGCTAAATGTGTATATATATATATATATATATATATATATTCAGGAAAGCACGCGTCCGCGAAACAAAAAAGGCGAATATATAGATGTATACACATTTTGCGAAATAATACAGTCGCCTGTTTGCACATCGATATCCCTAATTTTTACGCCGGAGCGGCGGGGCCGTTAATTTGGCGCTGCTCGAGAGACAGCTAATGCTCGAAATTTACGAGCGCACGGACGAGCTAACCGTTTTTACGGCCCCCGCGCGCGTTCGCCTGTTTTTCTCGTTCTCTCGAGCGCTCTTCTTTTCCGCGTTCCCGCGTTTATGTATACCTATACGTTCTCCGTCTAATTTGTCTTCGCCGTGAGGCGCGTGATGCGTTATATATACATGCACCTACTCTCGCAGACTAGAGGGGTAATTTGCTAATTTTCCATAGAAGGACGGAAGAGAGCGACGCACGGAGTGGAGCGGGAGAGAGGACCTCGATTTCACTTGTAAATTGAGACAGTTTGAGTAATTGCGATTGCGAGCGAGATGAACTAGTTTTGTGATTAATATAGTGCAGCGGCTCTCGTCTCCTCGGCGTATTATATGAGTTTGAGGAGCATTAGTTGATTTGACGCACGTAGTAATTATTGTTATTATTCGAGGGCAGATAGATACCACAGCTTTTAAAAATGTGGAATTAAAGTGCTTATTGTTGCGATGTAACGGATCTCTGCGCGTACTATTCATCTCGCAAAAGTCGAGGGCGATTACAATTAATCCCCAAATATTTTATTTTATATTATAAGCCTGTAGTGCTGCGTACGCGAGTTGCAAGTGCATGTAAATATCGAAAGTCAATTTTGACGAGCTTATAATCCATATCGCGTTATCTCCACTTGCACGGTATAAATACATTTACAACGTCCATATATATACCTATACTCGATCAATATGAAAACCCCCTACTGCACAGACACTCATCGCGCGACACCGATAATATACGCCCGCCACACATAAGCTCATCATCAGCCGTATACCTTTTTAAAATTAAAAAGAGGCAAAATCGAATCGAGAGCGCGCATTATAAGCTTAAAACTGGCAAAATCAATACGTTAAAACACATTTCCCCGACGTCGAGTGCGCATCACTTGGCAAACTGTTAAACCTTTTCCCCTCACTCTCTCGCACACGCGAGACTGAGAGAAACGTTTCTCGTTTTGCTCTTCCGCGCCGTTGTATCTCACTGCTGACGAGTGCGCACGCTCGCGCGGTTGCCATATGCCTCGCTCTCGGCTCGTCTCTTGTTTCTGCCTCACTTGTACCTGACTCCGATGATAATTGCTCCTTAATAGCGGTCTGTGTGTGCCCCCCCTCGCGAAACGAGTATAACGCGACGTGCCGCTCGTGCTCTCCTCGAGAGATTGCCTCGACGCGCGGAGTTAAGTGCGCGCCGGAGTTTAGTTTACAGACGATGTATAGTAGCAGTTTCCGCGCGTTATTAATAACATTTGCGCGAATAATAATAGCAGAGAGAGAGAAAAAAAGGAATTATCTGCGTATAATCGAGTCGCGTCGGTCCGCTTTTACACGCGACAATCAGCGATGTTCCACATTTCGGGCTATATCATTTCGCGTCGAGTTCGTAGAAACCCATCCATAAACATTATACACGCGCCTGCGTTTTTACTCCCCAATACGATCCCGCGTGTAAAGACAATCCGATCAAAATCACGCTTCGTGTATAATACGCACGGTTGGTTTCACTTCCAGCGCTCCATGATCATCATCATCATCACGTCAATCCAGGATTGTTCAGACGTATCATTTCCCGATCCGCAAGAAAATCCTCTCTCCTTAACCACACCACGGCAATTATGATACTACGGCAAAGATTATTATACCGAGGGAAAACGAGGCTGATCGACGAAAAAGCACGAGGGTCTATGGTTTTTCGTGCGTAATACACGTAAACACACGCGTACGAAGGTACTCATTTTCGCATAGCCGCGCATTACGTAAATAGCGAGCTCGAATTAAGACAATAACGACCTCTCTCTCTCTCTCTCTCTCTCTCTCTCTCTCTCTCTCTCTCTCTCTCTCTCTCTCTCTCTCTCTCTCTCTCTCTCTCTCTCTCTCTCTCTCTCTCTCTCTCTCTCTCTCTCTCTCTCTCTCTCTCTCTCTCTCTCTTTTCCCCGTCTTTTACGTTGCGTCACAGCCGCGCCATTGTGCAATTGTCGTAAATCCGATTCCCTCGAATCGTCGGTATTTTCGGAATTCTCGTGTATGTGCGCGCGCGGTAATAAGCGCGACGTGCATCGCGCACAATGGACCGACGCGCTCGACAAAACGCGTTTGAATTTACGAGCCGACGGCCGCGCGCGCATGCAGTTCTGTTTCGGCGTGTGCATTATGACACGCGCGGCCGATTGAAAAGTTTGCGAATTGAGCGGACACGGTTACCGGATTGTCTGGTATAATACGCGCGAGTTTTATTAGTTGTAATCGTACCCTTTTCACCGCTCCAAACAGCCATGTCAAATGTAGATAAACTAGTCAATTCCGACGTGTATTTAAACGTGAAGCCTCCATAAACGAGAAAAAAGAACTTCGTCAAAGAGCAGACGACCAAAAAAAAACAGAGAGTGAGAGGGGAAGGTATAAAAAAAGTCCATTCACCTATCGATCCGCGGGCGCGAAACGCGCGATCCCATCAGCCGTCCCCTTGTCTTCGGTCGCGAGATATATGCGTTTTCACTCCCCTCCCCATTGTCCACTCGGCGCGCGTTCGCGTTTACGCGTTTCGCAATTAAAAGCGTTAAAATAAACGCGAGCGAGAGTGCGATAACAGGCCTTTTTCGCGCGCGCGCATGCCAGAGTGGACGGCGGCAGTTTGCGCGCGGAATGGCGCGCTGATATGGAAAAGGACGATGCTAAAAAGGGGCTTTCGAGCTTGCGGCCTGCGGGGTAAAGTGAATTAGTGCGAATTTGTGTAATTTTGAACGAGTAATTTAAAATGTGTCGTGCTTTCTGTTTGCTATTTATGAGTCGCAAGAGACGTCGTTACAATCCATTAAAAAATATCAGGAAATACAGATTCACATTGATGACAAAAAAGAAATTACACACTGAAAGACGAATACTGTTACTGTTAACATATTTATCTATTTGAAATATAACTATTTGGCATGCTTAAGAATAAAATGTGATATTGTACCCGTGTAGAAATTTTGGAGGTCATCCCCGTGAATAACTCCGATTCGGACGCGATTTTCTGCAGTTGTACCTATCAGTGGATAACAGTCGAGATTCGGATATGATTTCCCTACTTTATCCCTTCTTTATTAAAGGCAGAGCCAATTGTACGATTTCCCTGCCAGAATCGGATGTGATATTCGCTTTGTATCAATAAAGCAGAAATCCGCTTTACCAACTGAAAACTTCGATAATCAGACCCGATTCTGCTAGGAAAATCGCATAAGTATCCTTGCTACTATAATTCTAAAAACTAATGTTTGTGCATGTTAAGAAAGTCTTTCTAAAGTATAAAATGACAGTAATAAGCAATGAAACTATTCCATTATTTCGTTATACTCCTAGAGTGCTTAATTTTAATTCATTAAAACTGCAGATTTCTGTTTTATTCGTTGAGAGCTACGAACATCAGATCTGATTCTGACAACAAAATCGTGGGACTATCGCGTTTGTATTAAAATAATGTATATAATAAATAATAATTGCAAATAGCAAAATACATTAAATATTTGTACTTTTCTGAATGATTTTCATTCTATTGTACATTAAAATCAAGTTAAACTAAATTAATACATATGAATACTCAAATTATCACTTCACTGGGAAGTATTGTTTGTAGGTAAATGGATTAGACGTTGGACTACTGCACGGGAGACCCAGGTTCGAATCTCCATCAGGGGAAAATTTTTTTAATTTCTTTAATTTTTTAATTAATATTTTAAACTTAATCATTTCAAATGTATTCATTAATATGTAAATATAAAAGATTTTTAAAAGATAAAAATAAACATTTAAATTAAATACATAATATATGTAATATAAGTATAAGTACTTGAAAATAATTATTCGTGAAAATAACTGTCAGTACAAATATTAATAATAAATCTTATTTGCATCAATAATCTTTTTTTAACAAAATTTACAGCTTTACGTTTGTTTAATTTTGACATTCTTTATTTTTTGATGCAACAAAATTAAAATAAAAAAATTCTATAATTTTTTAAATTACCATATTGACAATATAATTAATTTCTTTATTAATATATAACACGAGAATTTGTTGTTTTAACTATTTTCAAACAAACAAAACCATTCCCAAAATGCTCGAAATTCATATGGATTCCTAGTCAGATTCTACCTTGGAATCCTCATCCGAATCGTGGAGAAAACGGTATTCAAAAAAGTGTCCGAATCAAGTACGATTTTCCTGTCTGAATCGTACTACAGTTACGGAAATCGCACCAGAATCGGGTTTGAGTTACCTATATTTTTCTACACGGGTAATAGTTACAATATCTATATTAACTAATAACATATTCAGATTTGAAAGTAGCTGATGTTCGAAGTTCTTGTAAATTGTAGTTTTTGAATCTAATAACCAATTTTCTACCAGGATGATGTTGTTATATAACAAAAAGGTTTGAAATAAAAACTCCATTTAGTTTTTTACTCCAACGTTTCGGACATTTTTATTGTTTATGTCCCTCATCAGGATAAACAATAAACATGTCCGAAACGTCGTTGAAGTAAAAAAATAAATGATGTTTTTATTTCAAACGTTTTTGTTATAAAACAATACATCATCCTGGTAAAAAATTGACCATTAGTTTCAAAAACTACTATAATAAGCATATTGTAACTATTACAATATCAATGTTCTCAGGTAACATAATATATTGAAATTGTTTATGAGAATATGGTAACTTAACTGTTAACATGGCATTATAACTGTTACAATGCCTATATTTGGTCATATTTAAACATACACATGTTAACAGTTACAATGCCATGTTAACAGTAAACAAATCATTTTCTCAGTGGCATTAATACATTTTACACGGAAATGCAAAATTTAAAGTTGTTCGAGAGACAGTGTAGCTTACCTCAAGTCGACGACCCCACAAACATTCCAACGCCATTTCCGAAAGACCTCGACCTTCTCTCTCTCTCTCTCTCTCTCTCTCTCTCTCTCTCTCTCTCTCTCTCTCTCTCTCTCTCTCTCTGTCTCCCCCCTCTACACGGCACTTCTCCATATCTAATATCCACCGCACTTGCGCTGAATTTTTCAAAAGCGCCCACGTGTTATTCGCAACCTAATACCCCCTCATAAATTCCCCCTCACGACGCTCCATTTCCCTCTCTCTCTCTCTCTTTCTCTCTCTTACAAACAGCCAAACGCATCTGCCGACTTTTCAACTTCTCTCTCTCGCACACGTGCGCGGCAGCGGCGCTTGCTTGCTCGGCAGCGCGCGACCCTGACTTATCGACCTCGTAAATTGTTATCGCGCTCTCGCT
The DNA here is from genome assembly GCA_036365515.1 of Torymus aiolomorphi. Classification (NCBI taxonomy): domain Eukaryota; kingdom Metazoa; phylum Arthropoda; class Insecta; order Hymenoptera; family Torymidae; genus Torymus; species Torymus aiolomorphi. Next base: position 10,855,732 of record CM070875.1, read on the forward strand.
TACGCGCCTCACCCCCGCGCAGCTCACGGCTCTCGCGCGAATATAAGCCCGGGGAATTGGCCCCACCAGGGGGGGGGATTTCAATCCTCGTTACGGCTCGTTTCTTCTCGAGAGCGCGCGCTCGCGCCAGAGAATTACCGTGGGTATTAATGAAATCACTTGTTGTCGCGCATTTTCGTATGACGCGCGGGCGAGGAGGAAACGCGCGAGGGAGAGAGAGAGAGAGAGAGGATGAATTGTTTCGTATATAGGTATGGCGGGACGAGGGGTGGGTGTGTGAGGGAGCGCGCGCGTTGAGCAACTTTTTGACTTTGGCGTGAGGGAGGGCGGCAGTGGTGGTGAGGGGTAATTGAATCGGATGCTGCTGCTCTGCGCTGTCGCGAGCTGTTTGGGAGTTGGGATAGGACGTGCCGGTGAATGGGTTTTTGTTGTATGGCAGGGGTGTAATTGAACTGTTTGTGTGGAGGTTGCGCGCGCCGCTGCCGGGGGTCGCCCTCGTGCTGATCGATGGGTAATGCGAGAGGTGTTTATAACGAGGTTTGTTGTTTTGGAGATTCGGTGAGGAGATTGTTTTATATATATATATATATAGGATATTCAGAGAGTTTATAGGTAATTGTAATATTTAATGGCTAAACTGCGTGAACATTCAGATTCGTGAAAAAAAAAATCACAATCGGCACTTACTTTGCAATCGATACAAACTTATTCTCTTTAATTATTTATACCTTTTAAGGTAATGTGTACTTACCGACAAATTTTAGAATGTATATTTCTTTTGCGAATAATAATAGAATTACTAACAAAAAAAATTGAGTATAGTATTTACATATACAGAGCGCCTGAAAGAGCTGTTTTTCCAAAAATTTACTCAGAATTTATTTAATTAAATAAAAGCCGTAATGCCGATAAGTAGGGATCTTTATACTTCGAATTTTGCCAGTTTTAAAAAGTGTTTATCTCATGGAAATGCTGATAGAATCGCACAAAAAAATCTGAGCATAGTATTTACATACACGGAGCGCCTGAAAGAATTGCTTTTTCAAATAAACGTTCGAATGTTTATTAATTAAATAATGAAATTGGGTTGATTTTGAGGTTCACATCGCCTTAAGCAGTCAGATTGCAACGATATGCCAGAATTCAATAGCGCAACTATACGAATTCAATTCAAATCACATGTCGAAATCATCACGCACACACAGACACACAGACATGAAGACCCGTTCTCGCACTCTGCGGAAAAGCTCGTTTTACTTGTCAGCAACTCAATTACACCAGCCGCTATCTCCTATCTCCCGCTACTTATCTTGCGCTAATCCCGCGCGCGCACTTTTCAAACGCACAACTTACACCCATCGTGTGTGCGATACACGTAAAATTCACATTCTCACCCGCAATTATCGTTTCGTCATCATCATATACACGCTGCACACCTCCCGATACATTCGCGGCATTCTCGCGCGTCGTTCAACTCAGGTATACCAACAGCCACTGCGGCAAAGTACCCTCGATAAACCGTACACACGCCGTGCACGAGAGCACATCAGCTTTCTCCTCGTCGTCACTATATTGTCAGCCGCGTCGGGCGCGCATATATAATCACCGTGAAAAGGCTTCTTTCTCGCGCGCGTTAGAGATTGATTCCTTCGCATCGAGACTGACGCAATTCGCTCGCTCGCATGAAGTACGGGATTTATGAAGTACGTATATATCGTACTAGCGGTGACGTATGACGCAACGAGTGCGGAGCCGTCATTTCGCAAGTTACGCCGTGTGTCTTCTTCTCCGCGATGAAATTATGTCAATGCGACGTTTCGAGCGTACATTGCATTTTAACGACGATTTCACTCGCTATAAGTGCGTTTGTACGTGTATACACACCTATGGTTTTCAGATTCTTTTACATTTTGATTGTTTGAATAAGCGCGACGAGGGGGGGATATACGCGCGAGCATCGAGGCTCTACCGGAGCGGATGCTATGGTAATCGCGGACGGAGAGCCTTGAATGTACATTATTATTCCATATGCACATACGAAATTGGCTTGTTTTTTTTTTCGACGCGGAAAAATTAGCATTTTATTTTAGTCCAGTTTTCGAGAGGTATCGATTACATCAGGTATGTAATACACACACGCATTTTAATCGCTGTCACACCGGGTATATATAGACTCGATTTGTTAACAACGACGAGGATCAGTCGTTCTAAAATTACATGCTACTGCAGTGGCAACTAAATTCGCTCCAGAGCGGACTTGAATCACCGGCGAACTTTTAAGGGCGCTCGCATATAGCTATATATGTCCTAAACCGACGCGCGTGAAATCGAGCGAGCGTCGCGACGTCGCGGCGCCAAGTCACTCGCGCGCTCTCGTCTTTTATTATTATTATTGTATGTGTATAGTTGAGAAAGACGTTTGGCGGACGATGGATTCCATACGCAGCGGAGAGATGAATTGCGCGAGGCGGAGCGGAAATCAGTTTTCCCCGTCGCTTTTTGTTTTAGTATGCCAGCGAGGCGTTGGGTATTATATTTTATCGAAATGACGTCGTTGGTGTGAATAGGGGAACAGCGCGTGTGAAAGTTTTTCGGATGATTGATGCGAGAGTGTGAGAGATTGAATGGGTGATTATGGGATGTTTTTCCGCGTGAAACAATTGAATAGTTGTGTCAGAATATGATTACGCGTTGAGATTAAATGAAATGTTCTCCGACAAATGGATAAACATATATTTAATACAAGCTCTGTCGTGTGAATTGGTATTGTTATTATTAATTTTAACTAAACGAGTGTACAAAGTTATTAGCAAATATAATTAATTATCAGAAAATACACATCGCTCTTTTAATTTACACAATTATCAAAACCCACATTCAATTAGCAACTCATCACGGCTACCCGGCTTACCAGCTCTCCCCACGGCAGCCGATGATTAATTAAAAGAAAATATCAATTAAAACCCACATCCACTTAACGCGACCTAATCCCATGCAAGTTCGCCTCTACCTCCACGATTAATCATCCTCTCACCCTCTCGCGACTTCTTTATATACCCGCACTACACCTCACCGCGCTCAAAAACCCGCATCATCAACTCAATCAAACTTTTACGGAGGTCAGCTGCACTCGTGCGCGCATAAATCGAAAGTTTGTCACGATCTCGCGCTTTACGTATAGTCGGGACTTCCCGGTCTTGCAAAAATAGCGGAAGCGCTCGCGATGTATAAATAACCGGCGCGCGGCGCATTTTCTCCATCCGCGATAATAACGCGACAATAAAACACGGCCGCCGCGCGTAGTTTTTCGCGGCCGTCGACGTGAAAGTCCCCTTTCTAATCGCGCTGCTCGCTCGGTGAAAGCGCATTATATCACCGCACAATCGATATTCCGATTGGTGGCGGCGGACGTTCTCGCGCGTACATATATATACGCGTGCACGCTCTTTGTACAATATCACGTGACGAACCTCCGACCGCAAATTGCCGCGAATTAGAGAGCGAGCGAGAACCAGCCGCGGTCTCGTTATGTGCGCGCGCGCGCGCGCAGAGATTCCTTTTTGCTATACATATACGTACATGCAGCAGATATCGCGGGTATAGCGTGTAGGGTATGATAAATCGAGTCGATTTCTCACCTCGCTAGCGCTCGCCCGTACGCTTTTGTGTTCTTGCGCGGGCAGGGGGATTACATAATTTTTGCTACTGATTATTATGAGCGCATAACGCGTGTATGTGGCAATGCGAGAGTTTTCCGATACGGTATATATATATGGGGAGGGATTATGCGAGAGGGGAGGGGATTTACATTAGAAATTTAATAGCTCGCGGGGCCGAGAGACTTGCTCCGAGTCGCACTTATCGGGCTAATTTCGTTTTCTGCGCGCGATCGGGAGGGAGAGAGCCTGAGTTATGGAGCGGAATCGCGCGCCCGCGGTTTAAATGGCTCGGACGTGGATACTTTTAGCGCGGCGCACGCTATTAAGGCAAATATCGAAAGTGTATATATATATACGAGAGAGCAGAGCAGCTGGGTTATGGGCGAGAAGAGCGTGTTTTAACGCGAGGGAAATTTTATACCAGTGTATGGGCATATGCAAATATGGGCGTATTCGAAGCTTTGGTATATTTATTTAAAATAATTTATCGATGGTTTCGTAAATGAGCGCGGATGAAAATTTTACAGTTATAGAAAAAAAGGATCATAATTTATAGTTATGTGTCAACTTTTAATGTATTTTTAGTAATTTCCCCTATTATACATAAAGTATTTTTTTTTTATTTAAGGATGTTCCAAGGGTTACTTCATTTATTTTCACAATGCAGAACATTCAAACATTTATCGATAGCACTAAAAACTGCTACTTCATTCAACACCAATGTTCCGATCCATCAATTTAAACAGCGTAACACCCCCTACTCCAGTCAACCCACCAAATCGCAAAACTCCCCTTCCGGTAGCATTCAAACGTCGCTCTTTTTTTCCACCCGTAACCTCCATAAAAAAGGCAACTCCCCGTAGGAAAAAAGCCCTCTACACACAGGGCTCGTAAAATTTCAAAACAAGTCATTAACGTGCGCCGCGAAATCGACCGGCGCGCGTGCGGCAAGGAAGACGAAGAAGAAGAGGAAGAAGAAGAAGAAGAAGAAGAGGAAAGCTACTACCACCGTGGCGACCTTTCCTAAATATAATTCATCGCGTGCACACTTACCTACAGCGTTTTACGCCGTTCTTTCCTTCCGCGAGCGGCGCACTATCTCGGGCACTTCCTTGGCCGCGCGCTACCGCGGCGGCGTTTCTGCGTGTTTTATCGCCTCCTCGAGCGCCGCGATAAATTCCCCTCCTTCCCCTCTATATTTTATTGCTCGCGCGCCGTTACTTTACGTTATGTATGTGTGTGTAGGTGTGCAGAGTAGTTTTTTTTTACGATAAGGGGGAGCCCAGAGGTGTGGGTGTGTTATCTGCTAATGGCTGGGTGTATCAGTGCAAATCGCCGCGTTTATTAAAATCCGTATACGTGGACGTTACTCCGAGCGCATGTATATGTTATAAACATAGGAGGATTATAATCTGGATGTACATGCGATGCTTATTGCTCGGCTTTGTGTCCGGCGGGTTTCGAAAGCGCATTTTATGCGCATGAATAATGTCTCGTCCGCTCCATTCAAATTAGAAATCGGATATTACGCAGACATCCTTGTTTACGAATTGCCCAAGTTTCCGCGCACGCGCGCGCTATTTCAGGCCTTTTATGAAACATTAAAATGCCGCTACCGCCGCCGCCGCGAGGAGACGTGAAAGTCACTGCTGCCGATCCGTTTCATCGGGCCTGCCTGCATTTTACGAGCAATTAAAACGTTTGTTTCTCTTATTCTCGCTCGCGTCGAGCTCTGCGCGCTTGCGCTTTTTTTTCGGAAATCGATCGGATTGTTTTCCGTTTACATTATAATAAAGTCCGCGATTTATGTCCTCGAGATGCATTTCTTGAAAAAAATTTTCGGCAAAAATATGATTTTATTGCAACGCGATCGTAAATTTTATCCATAAAATCGTATACAATATATAAAGCCACACACGTTTTATTCCCGGCACGTGCACGCACACACACCAGACACGCACTATATATCGATTCTCTTCACTTCGCAATTTCTACGCTGCAGTATATCGCGTTATGCGAAATGTAAATGTACCGCGCCCCAGTTCTCCTCAAATTTATTCACAACCAAAAATCCACAAACTTTTTATCCTCCACCCCCCAACCTCTTATCCCATTTGTCCTCTTTACTGCAAATCTCCTCGGCGTTATATCCACGCGCACGTGTATAGCACTGAGCTCGCCTGTACGGCATTCTTGTTTGCTTAAAATTATAATGCGGGGCGTCTAAATCCGACTTTAGAGTCTCTCCCTCTGCGCGAAAGTCAAACAGCGGAATCGCGTATACTCTCACTGCGTCCTTAATGGCATCAATCGCCGTCTGTGTTTTCCGATTCTCTCTCTTACTCACTCGTTCTCTCTGCTCCCCTGACATCCATCACCGGCTCCCAGTGCTTTTTTCGCGTCATCCCTTCGGACGGGAGAGGGAGAGAGAGAGAGAGAGAGAGAGAGAGAGAGAGAGAGAGAGAGAGAGAGAGAGAGAGAGAGAGAGAGAAGAGAGAGAGAGAGAGAGAGAGAGAGAGATACAGGCAGGTCTTGTTTAGAGGCTTTTTGCGTCTTTTAGTGCCACGTCGGATGGTCGATTTTCCTCGACGTGACGTGCGCGAAATCCCGAATGTACTGTCTCGACGGGAGAGTTTTGGGGGATGGGAGGGAAAGAGAGATGAAAGTCAGTCGATCGCTTCTTCTTCTTCTTCTTTTTCTCTCGACCGAAATAATTTTCATGTTTGTGTGTGGGGGGAGTAAGTGAGGGGGTTTAAAAAGTTAAGAGAGTGGAATTAATATAAAAACGTTACGATGAAAAGAAACGTCATATTCAATTTCGTATACTTTATAGAAATCGTCCATTTTTCTCCCATTATTCGAACATTTTATTATTCGAACATTTTCTAGCAATTTCTGGCGAGTTGACCGAAATCGCCATGAAATGGCTAGAAAATGTTCGAAAAATCGTTTTACAAATGGGAGAAAAATGGACGATTTCTAGCAGGGTATTTATAAATTTTGTATGGTCTTAGCCCAGTTATTATACAATTAAAAGAATTAACCGGATCTCCTGTTTTAAAAATTAGTACACTAAAATTTCAATTTCCCGTGTTAATGTCATTAAATCTGTTAACACAACTGAAACACCGCTGCAGATCCATTTCATCCCCCGCACGCATTCAATCCCGAAATACTTCACTCTCTCTCCGGCTTTTTCTCTCTCAGCGCGCGTAAAAGCCGATATCGCTTTAAGCCGATTACGGACTAATCACTCGGACCCAATACCATACATCGAGACTAATCAGCGCGCGGATTAAGTTCTACGTATTCTTTAATTAAAACGCGCGAGCCTCTCGAAACCTACCTACTACCACCGAAATCCACCCACACACACATATATATACACGCGGGAATACTCGTCTTCGCGTCGCGCGCCTTTGTCTTCTATATACTCTTTTTCGCTATCTTCGTCTCTCTGTGCCGCGGCTCGGGGTTTATTTATAGGAATCGCAGCTGCGTGTGTATATTCGATTCGCCGCGAGAAGAGAGACGGAGAAGAGAAAGCAGAAATGGGCTAGCCGATCGTGGAAACGACCTCGCGGAGTGAGAAAAGGGAGAAATAAAGCGGAGACGAAGAGACGAAGGAAGAGGAAGACGGGTGAACAATGGGAGCGAGAAAGGTGGAGGGTGGAGTTTATAAGATTTTTTTTTATAGGTGTTTAAGCTTGTTTGGATTTGAAACATCAATAAGTTAAGTTGGTTAGCAATTCAAAGGAATGAAAAACTGATTCACCACCCTGGTAGAAATTGTAACCAACCGTACGCCATCCGTTCGCCAAATCGCAAGGGTTTGGCCAACCGTTTAACCAACAGTTAGCGATAAATACCGCTTATTTCGTCACGGAATCACGCTTGCGCTTGGTCAACGAATGCTTAATATTAAAAATCTTAAATAAAAATCATTTACACAACTTATTATTTAAATAAAACTCTCAAAATTTGTATTATTCATAGAATAATAAAAAACCACATATTAATAGTATTTTTCTTCAGATAAATATGGTTAAATCGGTAACGGGTAAAGTTTTGTTTGTTCAAATTGAGGTTAGGGCGTGTTAATGTGTAGTGTGTTAGTGTAGGTAAAAGTCTTGGTTTTAAGATTTTTAAAAGTTTGTCCACATGCACGATGCACATGAGGTATTTTGTTATTAACAGTCCACTGTTTCAACTCCTCTATTTCTTTAATTCCGCACTTGACAATATTACTTGATTCACTTTCACTTTCTTCCTCAGTGGCATTTGATTCACATTCAGCAATATTATTTGACTCATTTTCTTTCTCAAATTCTATTATACTTTCACTTTCTTCCTCACTTTCAGTTACATCATCAGTCATCACTTGAACTACTTTGGAATGTATTTACTTCTGGTAAATTTTTAAGTAATTCAACAGCATATTTACTTTTTTTCTTGCATTTCCTTAATTTTCTTTCTACGCCTATATTTTTTAGAACGGTTCTTACTTCCACTCATGTTGAAAATACAATACACAAAAACGCAATAATTTGTATTGCTCCGTTTTCTACTCGGTGCTCCCTTACCATCTGACCTTTACAGTGAAGCAAAATCACGCGATCCCGGCGATCCCGTCACGTGACTCGTATGAGTCTGCGCAGTTAAATACTTTTACCTGTACATAACACATGAGCCTGCGATCGCACTCGTGTGTATGTAATATGTGTGAATATTTATGTGCATGTGTGCTTGTCTTGCGGAAAGCGAGATGCGGACAGCAATTTCGGAGCATAGCCCACGTGCTACGCTGTCTACTTAACCTTCAAATAAATTTACTCCCAACTTCATTCAAATATTTTTTTAATGCATTACAATAATTTTTATTATTGTTTATGTATCAAAATCTTTTCGCATATCTATATTTCTTATTAATTTCTATTATTGTTTTATGAGTTACTTAATGTTTTATTATTGATTGATAGTCCACCAACCGTTGGTTAACCGTTGGTCAATATTTTTCTTATTCGTTGGCATAAATTATTGGCCAACAGTTAGTAGATAAGCCATCCGAGTTGGTTTATTTTCTACCAGGGCAGTGGAGTGAAATTTCCTTTAGTCAGTAAACTCGATCAAACAATGAATTTCTCATTAAATTAAATTAATAACCAACATCTCCCAACTCCAAATTGAAGAAACAAAGAAAAAATACACCCATGCGTATCACAATTCCAGGATTTCATTAAATTACTCGCAAACAGACAGGTTATCTGTATTCCCAGGCATTGTACGGTAATTAATTTTAATTACAGCGCACAAAGCAAACTCAATCAAACACCCAAATAACACACACAGAGCGCAGCGAATTATTGTCCCACCGCCCTCTGAATACCGTAATAAGATTCGGCGAATATCCCGTCGCTCGCGGAATCCTCACTAATTCATAACAATCGCAGGAGAGAATCTCCCCCTCGTAAAATAATCCCCAAACCTCGTTCATTCATTCCTCCTCTCTCTCTTCGCGTTTCGTCTCTCCGCTCCGTCACAAAGTCAGTTCAGCCGCGCACGGCATTGATTTCGTATAAAATTTCCCTGCCTCTTCCCCTTTCCGCGTACATCCTATCCTCCGGGCCTTTTAATAAAAGATTCAGCGCCCATACAAAGGCGCTCGCGCGGTAATAGAGCGACGGAATACAAAGAGACGAAGGTCGCGGCGACGGAGGTAGCTTGCGTTATTATCCGCGCCCGAGATAAAGGTAACGTGGTGTGTGCGTGTAGAGGTCGGCTGCTCCGCTCTTTTCCCGCTTATCTCTCGCTTCTGCGTTAATTTATATATCGAGGACGACGGGAGGGAAGGGGAAGTCTTATCGGCGGGGGTGATTGATACGCCGGAGACGTTCTTTTTACTCGTGACGGAGAGGAGGAAGATGATGTACGGGATTTTGTCGGGAGCCGACGGAGGTAAATAATTTTTTTTTTCTTCTTTTTTTGCTGGAAAAGGATACGCTTGTTTGAGTTGCCAGTTGCCGTCGAGTCTGCATGTGTGAGATTACGGGGGTCGGCCGCGGTAGATGATTTAGGTGTGGACTATCGCTCGTTCGGGGGCGGCGGAACGGAGAAAAGGAAAGGCAAATAGAGCGAGAAGTTCCGGGACGATGGGTTTCTGATGCGTCTCGTTGACTTGGAAAGTCAATGGCCTTTTCGCGCGCGTTCCTGAATTCATTTTCCTTCCAGTTTCCCTCCTACATATAGAAATGTTTCATTAATTTTCGTATTTTCATATGAATATTCATCGAATGAAATATATGATAGGTAATAATACCTTCCATAATAGCGCACAATAATACACTCGTTTCCGGGTTGATCCTTATAAAAAAATACGCCCGCATATATGAGAATAATAATTAAACTTCTGATTAAATATACGCCCGTACGCACATTTCCTCATAACGCGCGCGAGAAGAAAGAACCCGGCACACGCCCTAACCTCCGCAAAATTGATACTTACGGTCCACAATCACGTCGCGGGCGAAAATTATTTTTGCAAAAACATGCCGCTCCGAAACCCATCACGTCTTCCCATAAGCATTCCGGAAAGGGAAAAAATGGCATGAACAGCGTGCAGGCGCCACCCTAAAAGAAAAAAAGGTTCCCGGTAGGGCACGTACGCGCCGCGCGGAATTGAGTTATCCTCCGATATCACGTAACTCGCGCGTACGCGTGGAAAGGTGGCGGGAAAAGTAGGAACCTCGTCGCTAATGGCGTTAAGACTTATTTATTATTATACAATCCCCGCGCGCGGTATATGTGTATATATATGAATTAGTCATCTCCGCGTTAAAATCCGACGTTTCATTATCACGGCCAATAATTACGTCGCCGTGGCGCTTAGGGTCGCGCAAAAGACTGAAGGAAAGCCCTAATGCGCCTTTCTTTATCTTCCCCCGCGGGTTATTAGTTTAGGAAGCCGAGTCCTCGGGTAATCGATATAAACAACGAGGGGATAACTTCCCTCGTTTCTTTTCTCTTCTCGCTCTCCTCACCCTCCCTCTCTCACTCGACGAAGGGACTTTCCTTCTTTTTTTTCTCTCTCGCTCTCCTTCCACACGCGCGGCCTTTTGTTTTCATTCCGTTCCTTATCTCGGGGGCCGATGTCGTCGTCGTCCTGTCCGCCGGCGGTACACGTGTGCGCGGGAGGTTAGATCGGCCGGCCTTTTTTTCGCCCGGGCAATTTGGTAGTTGGGATTAATGGCTCGGAGGTGGATTGTGTCGGGCGATAAGGATTCCGGCGATTCGCTGGATGATACCGGGCTGCCCGGGTCGTTAATTTTTCTTTTTTGGGAGAGAGGAGGTGAAGGAGGATTTCTACGGTATGTTGTTATATTTTTGTGGGTGGGTGGATGGATATTTAGTGTGGGTTGTGCGTATAATTAAAAGACATTAGAATGGATGCTGCGAGGCTTTTTTGGTCTTTTTATTAAGCAGAGGAAAAGGAAATTATTAAGGGGATATTGTCGGAAGTTAAATGTACCGTTATTACTACGATACTTATAGTATATAACTGTCGTAATGAATAACCATATTAAATACATATCACTGTTATGTTCATATATGTTACTTGTATATCAGTATTTTTATACACACATTTCTTCAATTAAAATTTACCACCTTTAATAATTGTCTTATTATTTTCCAAGTAAAAATTAACAAATTCTTAGTATCAGTATACTTGAACTTGAAGATTAGAGTAACCGGATACCCTAATCAAGTATATAACACTCACTTAATCGCGAGCAATAACTATTATATACACCATATCTATCCCCGACGCAAAGCTAATTTTTCCAATCGAAAATGGCAGCTAATACCACACCACCCCGCTCTCATATACCCGTATAACGCCGCACAATTGGATCGTTAAAGTAAAACCGCCCCTCGCAAACTCCTGCGCGCCTCTCCTCCTCCTCCCAAACAGCCTCGCCGTCGCTCTAATGATTAAACGGTCACGTCGCGGATGATGAAATTGCACCTCTTCCACCTTCCCTTCCGCCTCTTCCTTCTCCTCCGATTTTCTCCCGATGAAAAAGGAGCAGCAGCCGGGAGCCTTTGTTTTTCTTCCCTACCCCGTGAGTCTTCTTTTTTCTCTCCCCTCGCACGCGGCCAAGCCGCTAATTTCCGAAACAATAAATGCCGCTCCGAGACAATGAAGTGTGCCGTTATGAGAGCAGCTTTTTCGCCCGTAAATTGCGCCTTCCACTTTTTCTTTTTTTTTTTTTTTTTTTTTACCCTTCGTCGTCGCCCTTTATTTAATGCGAATTTATTTTATTCTCTCTTTCTTGCCTCTCCGCAGCTTCTTTCCTTTTTTCCTTGCTTGCTTCCAGGAGCGGCGGCAGCGACGATCGCTTATTTACGGGCGGAAAATGTTGATTCAGAAATTAAACGCCTTAAGTGCGGCGCGCACTGCGAAACTTTTCAGGCCGGGAGATTAATATTTGTGTAACGATCGTGCAAAAAAAAAAAAAAAAGTAAGCGGCGGGGGGGTGGGAGCGAGGCGAAGAATAATTACTGTCCGTCACGTTCGCTACGTTCGCCGCACGGTTTTTAATTACGGATTTTATTACAGAGAGGGGGGGGGCAGGGATGCAGGATTTTCTTTGTTGGAGGTTAAATTGATTCGCTCTCGCGAGAGCCAATATTTTTTGCCGCGCGCCGCATTAAAATGAGAATAGAATATTTTTAATTTGGGGGGGCATTGAAATTGACTTTGCGTTGATTGGTAATGCCGTCGATGAGGCAGATTCAAATCGCCATTAAATAATTAAAATTTATTTAATACACCGCGAAGTTACTCATGATGAGAATTTATTCATCAGAAATATTATACATTTCGCGCACCCCATACATATTTTGTACGAGTTATGTACAAATAGCGTCAAAGTAACAGCATAATACCCGCCCTCTCATAAAGTATCTTACTACAAGTATAAACCCCACTCAAAGGCTCCTTACTGCCATAACCATCCTCGAATCGAGTTCATCTCTCCTCCACCTTCTCTCCTCCTTGCGCCTAAAATTAAACGCTAAGAACAATTCCTCTCTCCAGTACTCACGCGCAGTGTGTGTGTGTGTGTGTGTGTGTGTATATATATTCACATACCCTCTCGACTCTTCGCATTTCAAGACCCCAATTAAACTTTACCTCCGCGAACGCGCACCATCCGATTATACACTCGTATATACATGTACATGTACACATTACCATCACAGCTGTATATAAAACGCTTTATGCTTGTTTGTTGCAGTCCGAGCAGCACGGCGCTGGGTTCGCTGGAGCAGCTCAAGGAGTACCTGACGACGGCGGGCACCTGCAAGTGCGGCCTCGAGTGCCCGCTCAGGCCGGAGCAGGTCTTCAACTTTGACCCCAAGGTAAGCTTAATAATAATCTTTGTGTACACAGCGCGTTATACATTCGCTCCAGATCATTTTTCAATTGGTCCGCTCTCTTCATCAAAAAGCAATTTGCGTGGGGGGAAAGAGGAGGAGGATACGGTTGCCCCCCCGCTGACGATCAGCCGCCGGGGGCGTGTGTGTATATATTATATATACGCGGGAGAGATGCAGCGTGAAATGCCGGATTATTCGCGAAAGCTTCTGCTCTGCTGCGATGTGGTGTTAGGGTGGTGGAGCAGTAGGATATGCGTGTATCTGTGACTGATTCTTTGCGGAAGGGAGTATAGGAGATGTGCGCGAGACGATATGGGGTTGCACGATTACGCTGAGCTGTTTGGGATTATCCGCTCGAATGGGCGCGCGGCTGTGTAGGAGTATATAGTTGATGTCTCAGTTTACGAGGAGAGACGTTGATGGCTTGTTTGTGTGTGTGTGTGTGCCGACGCGTTATTCCGTTACGCTGCGTTAGGAAGTTATTTGTAAACAATGGCCTGCGCGCACGTGCGAGGGACGTCAAGATTTGCTCGGCACTCCCCCCTAATTTCGAGCAATGGGGGCTTACTATGGTGGTGCATCTGTTCGAAATTGATTTTGAATATTTTAAGAGTAAAGTCAAACCCTTTTTCGCGACGCTATGAAAAGATTGCGCGTATTCATAATTTTGTCGGCTCATCGAGAATCAACCTAAGCTGTAATTAAAAATTGTATATCATACATTTAAAACGCGGTATATTAATTCCTATTTGGGTACGAGAATAACAAACTAGCGACAGCTACTTCATTTGTATCCGCAGCGAAGGAACTAAGCTTTTCATCATCATCAGGATTTACACGAGTACGAATTCAATCGCGCGGGAAATAAGTATAAAAGCGCAATACACCTAGCTCTCACTACTCCCCCTTCGCGTATCACTTCTCTTTCTCTATCTTTCTCTCCCTCGCGGATTAGGCCCATTAAAGCGTTAAATCCGCAATAAAGCCGAGCGCGGTCCTCGAAAACAACTCCCTCAAAAGGGCAAACAAAGCTCTCTCGCGTCTCCCGCGTATAATAACTCGACTACTGTACGCGATTCCGAAAAAGGGAGGGAGGGAGAGAAGTCTCGGGGTTGACGAGACGTCTGCAGCCACGTCGGCATTATTATTCCGAGGTGTGCGTGTATATACGAGCGAGTGGGTGCGAAAATAGAGGAGAGACGCGCGAGAGTGAGGTTGACGGTTGTTGGATGTCGCACGTCGCGCGAGTGCGCCCGGTTGGCTGACAACAAATCGCTGAGTAATGACTGTGGATGCGCTGGCTGGCTGGCTGGATGCGTATATATACCGGGGAGTCTGCGTTTTCGAGTGACAATGAGATGTGGCTGTTTGTAAGGCTTTTCCCTCTAGTTTTAAGTGTGTAGTTCGAGAAATAAAACGAAGAAAGCGGTTGTTTGAAATTCAAACGAATAAAAGTCGAACATTGTGTCGAGGTGTGAATATTTTTTCGGAATTGGAATTCTTCGCTCTGTTCTTCGTTGTTTTTAGCAAAGTGACAATGTAATAAACTCGCCTATAACCTCATAAACCGTAATAACTAGAAACACGTAATATAGAATCCCTCGTCCTTTATGAAACAAACGAAGCGCGAAATGGCGAATGAACCGACAGCGTGTTGTTAAAAAAAAAACGTTCTCTCCAACCTCGCGTAACGACCTTTCCACGGTACGCACTACAGCGTCAATTCCAAACCCTCCTCGCAAAAGAAGTTTCCCTTCTTTCGCGCTCGCAGTTATTCCTTTCTTTCTCCCTCTCAACTGCAGCGGCGCATAAACAGCGACAGAGACAGGCACAAAGATACATATCTGCAACGCTCGTATATGTATACGCGCGCAGGGGTGAAGCGGCGCGAGCGCGCAATCAGAGAAAAAGCGATGAAAACAAACGTTTTTCACGTATCACCCACACATGTACGCGCGTGTACAGAGAGAGAGATAGAGAAAGAAAACGGCAGAGAGACATAGCCAGCAGAGGCCTACGTATGTGTGTGTATATATATATGTGTGTGTGTGTGTGTGTGTGTGTGTGTATACATCGTACGACCCGGGAATGCAGCAGAAGCAGCAACGGCGGCTGGCGGTAGAAATAAAATAAAGAGTCGCGCGCGCGCCGAAGCGACAGACGCGCATTGTAAAGCGGGAGAGGAGAGAGAGAGAAAGAGAGTCGCACTCGAAAAAGGTAAAACGAGAAACACACGCTCGTATAAATATATATAAGCGCGTAGGTATACATACGTATGTATGTATGCGCGCGCGAGGGAAGAGAAGATGGGGCGAGAGAGCGGACACAAAAGCGCGCAATTATTTCAGCACCTGCCGCGAGCGAGCGCGGCTGCAATTAAATTTATCGCGATACACCGCTGCTGCTGCTGCTGCTGCTGCTGCCGACGCCGCCGAAAATTTCGAGGAAATAAAGCGTGCTAACGAGCTTCCTGCGTGCCCAAGCCGAGTACAGGAGGGGAGACAAAAAATTATACGCGAGAGCCCCGCACACCGCTGCAAGCTAACGGCGAGCCGTAATTTGCGAGAGAGGTGAAGAGGAATTTTCGCGCGCTCGTCTGTGTGTGTGTGGGGGGATTGAGGTGGGGTTAATTTTTGCGAATGCGGAAAGTGAGTGGTGGAGGAGGAGGAGGGTTGGTGAGGTATGAGTTTTGGAGAGAGAGAGAGAGAGAGAGAGAGAGAGAGAGAGAGAGACAGATTTTGCGGAGGAGATGATGAAATCGTGTTTTGTGAGGTAAAGTGTGAGCCCGCGTGTTTGTTGTTCGTTCAGAGTTTCAAGGACATGTTGTATATAACTACGTTTGGGTATGCGAAATAATGGAGAACTGTATATAAGTATAGATTTATATTCACGAAAAGTATTTCGGTAAAATGAGCGTAAATTATGGGACTTCGTAACCCGATAATTGAACATCTGTCAACTCAGCGCGATTTAAAATTCCATCTTTTAATTTGAAGCATATAAAGTCGTTAACGATTTTAATTATACACACGCGTTCTCCCTACGCAAAATTTAAAATTTTCGCGAGATTCGCCGACATTATTTATTTTCAATTATAATTTTTTGCGTACGAGGGGCGCGTCTGCGAAAATTCGCGAATACGTTACATATTTATATCGGAAAGGGGGTCGGGGGAATATCTCTCTCGTTAATTAAGAAAATTGTTATCGTCCGTAATTTCGATGAATAATCGAGATAGCAGGTGCGTATTAACGCATCCACACACGTGTCTGTCTATGTGTGTATATGCACGCGTGTTCGTCTGTATCGGCGCGCGGACGAGCCGGGAGAGATCCCTTGAATTTTCTGATTTTAATAATGGAACTAACGAACTTTTTAATGACAATTATTTCCCATTCGCGTATGATGTAATTATCCTCGTTAGATTGCGAATCGCCGGCGCATCGCTGTGTTTTATATACACAGATATACACTCGAGCGGCTTTTATTCTTATTATTATTAATTCGTACGCGAGAAGTTTGCGATAAATTAATTCCTTTTCACACTAAGAATGTTTGTTGTGTGCACCCGTTTGCCTGCACGCGTAAGCGCGATGATAATTGCTCATTATTTGATTTTCAATTATGATTAACGTGCGGCTCTCCTCGCTAGACGCGCGTTGCCGTTTCGCGAACTCTCATTGTGATTGTTTGGGGTGAGCGAAATAAATTTATTCGCATTTATTGTTGCTGCACGCCGCTGCAATGGAAGAACGTGTCGAAATAAATTACTTTTAAACTACGGCCAGCAAAGAAGGGGGCATATAATTTTCATTTCAATTATACATACACCACGTTTGTCCAAACATCGCGGCATTTTATAATAAAATAACCGACGCCGACATTTAAACACGTGTAATTCAAGGTGAACGCAAATTGAATAATCATCGCAGTCATTCTTATATACTTATAAAAAGGTAAAACACCGCTAATGATCCTCGGTATATGGGTCATCATCCATTTCACCTTTTCCCTCTCTCTGCAAAAGAAAAAATGCACCATCCGACAATCCATTATACTCCTTTCCCTCTCACTCTCGCGCTCGCGCTTTCTTCATTAACCTCGACAATATTGACACAGTACCTCGCTCTCGCTCGCTCGCGCTGCTAATCCATTAATTAAAGCACCGCGCGTAAAAGGCTTATCGCTCGCTCCGATAATGCGCCAGGCGTGTAATTAAAAAGGAATGTATATATATGTATATATCGCGTCTCGCGCTCGCGAATTTTCTTCCTCGCCGGATGCGCGCATAAATTTCGCGCTGCGACCATCGGAAACGGACGGCTATATATATACGTCTCTCTCTCTCTCTCGCTCGTTCTCTCTCATCTTGATGTCTGCGTGGATTGTGTTGTTCGCGTTCTCGAGGCTTCGCTTTCTCAGCCTTGAGAGGCGGAGGCGAAGGAGTAGGTGCGAAGTGGATTGTTTTATCGACGCTGCTGCTGAATACAATTCGCTTTCATTTGCAGTTTATGAGGATGAGAAAAGCTCCGCCGGCGATGTAAAGGAATTCCGGCGTGTATATATTATACATATATGTTTGATTTGTTCAAACGAACGAGTTTGATTTTTTATCTGCAGTGGCGAGAATATAGCATTGCGGATAAGAGTACGTGCGCCATAAAGCTCGTAATAGGCGCGTATTTTTATCGCAATGATACAAACCATAAAGCATAACGACACTCATTATAAACAGTGGCAGATACGAATGCAAATCGCGTACTTACTCCACCGGTATTACCCACTTCGCCACTAAATAATTACAACCCTGCGCTCACACACGTATAAGCGTCTTCCTACTTCTTTCCAGCACCGCCGTAAATCCTCCATTACCTAACCCTAGCGTCATAACTCGCAACATTTACCGACACAAACGTTGATCCTCTCGTCTCTCCTATTTTGCCACCCTTCCTCTCCCCCGAAAAAGCTCGAAGAACCTACTTCGGCCGCAATCAATCTGACCGCATCGCTCGTTCGCTCTTTCATTATTATTTTCGCAGGTGCACCGCCTGTGTATATCTCCATCTCTCTCTCGCATACATACACGTCTCTATCTTGAGCGCGAGCGCGAGATCGGCGCTGGGATAGTTACGGGCGCGTGATTAATGACGACTTTCCCGCGCGCGTCTGCGCGTATGCCAAATGAGTGTGTCCGCGTGCTGCAGGGCCACCCGAAAGTCGATGTGCGCGCGCGATTCGAGAGGTTGCAACGGCTTTTTTCTGCGCGCGCGCGCGCCCTCGGGTAATAAGTTCGCAGCGCGACGGTTTGATGGCCGAGATAAAGAGGTAAAGACTGGGAATGTCAAAACACGCGCGGGGGGATAGAGCCGCCGCGCGGCTGACGGGGATTGATAAGTTTTTAATAACACACACACACACGTCTTTCGTTGTCGGCCGCCGGGGATATTTGCATAATATAGTTGTCTCGCGGGGCATTAATAACAATACGTCTCGTTTTCCGATTACAATTCACGGCAGTATTTTTTAAAATGCTCTCACGCGTATATATAATGGCTCTATTACCATATCGATTACAGAGCAAATATTTGTGAGTAGCGTTTTAAGCACTTAACCGCGAGCGCGTGAGGAGAGCGACATACAAATGGAATAACGAACAATTCCCATTATACTCTGGGGCACGTATACACGCAGCTCTCTCGCTTTGAATATTTTTGAATATCTCTCATCAAAGTTTGCTTTCTCGCAAGTCACACACTACTTAGCGGCAATAACACTCGGCTAATAACACGTTTCTCCGCTCGCTACTTCGCGTAAAAGCCTTCTCTCCTCACTCGAGACACTCCATTAAAAACACTTACACACGAAAAATTAACCACGTCGAAGCGAAAAAGAAGAAAAAAACATTTCACAACTTCCTATACAGACGCTCAAGCGAGCGAATTCCACGTTATTCCTCGTCTCAGGCGGCCCAACCGAGCGGCAAACTCACTCGTTGGCGCGAATGAATGATACGCGGCTCCGGGCGATTACCATAATAATCCCGGCGTGTATATATATACCCTACTGCCTCGGGAAACTCAGTGCTACTACTACTACGCTCGTGCCCTTCTGATTTGCGACGTAGGGATTTTCCCGTTTTATTGTTTTTCGGGGGCCGCCGGCTCTCGATTTATGCGCGCCCCTACGGGCTCGGTCCAAAGATTTGCTCGGCTGCTCGGGAAACCATTTCTCTGGCGCGCGGGTTCAGACAGAGATGCCGCTCTATGTCCTCGATTGATATCGCTTTTCAGTTATATAGAGGGAGACGGGGGGTTCGGATTTATGGTGGAGCGAGAGAGATAGGTATAAAGTTCGGCTAATAAACATGCGATTCGGCGCCCTGAGCATGAGGCGGTGTCGTAAAAATAGATGGCGGCGCGTATTAGATGGGTATATTAGAGGACGAGTGTCGCTTTTGGCCTGGGATTGAGGTGGAGTTATGTGTTATGAACGGCGAAAGCTTTAGTAATCAGACGTTTTTTCTAATAATTTTCAAGTAATTCGGTATAACGGGGAAGGTCGAGTCGTTTTCAAAGTATATTATAATAAGGTAAAGTATCCAGTACCCGGAAAAAGAGAAAATTGACACCAGTACTCGGACAACAGTAAAAAAACACTATTATTGTTTAAATTTGATAAGGGACTGATTCGTTTGTGTTGATTATAATATTAAATACGTAGTCAAATCAATATTGAGTTAATTTAGATCTTAGAATTATTACAAAATCAATTAGAAATTTATTGAGGTTATATTTCAGAAGAAGGTATGGGCAAATTTTTGTCCGACTTAACAGTCCATTCAATTCGCATAACGCAGTTATCGAACACATGATGTAAAAACATATGTCCGAGTACTGCGTCAAACCAATGTTTGAGTATTGCATCCAACTCGACATATAAGGCGTCCGACTACTGCAGTCTCGTTTACATTTTTTTTAACTTACTTTTTTAATATAAAAAAACATCTTAGAGTCTTTTTTTTGCATAAATTAATAATGATCAGGCCTTGAAGCTTTTGAATAATTTGTCTTATTGGTTCTAAAATCATCGTTCATTTATAAAGAATGAGCTCGAAAAATGTCCGAGTATTGGGCATTTTACCTTATTCATCACGCCCACCTTTTTTAAAATCATATAATTTATCAAATTGAAGTAACCCACGAACATATATTATAAGAACATTATTTATAAGAAAAATCCACAACTTCGACATCTCAATCCTCTGAAATCTCCCGCCGATCTCCATAGCCATAAAACACTCCTAAAAACTTCCCCCACATACCAATCCCCCCGCCACCCCATACACATGCACGCACATATACACACCACCCCCTCGTCGATAAAGCAGAATCGCCCGGGGGCATCGCACCCTACCTTCGCGACACGGGCAAGAGCAAAAGCTTGCGCGAAGCGCCGACAGGGCAAATCAGTCGGCGGGATCTCTGGACGCGTATAGCGAGCGCGCGCAGAAAAGCAAAGACAAAAAGTCACGCGCGCCACCGATAATGGAGCGCACGCGTCGCTCGTACACACACACACATATATGTATACGTGTGTGTGTCTGCACGCGCTAACGCATTTACCACGCGGGAACGCGCTAATGAACTGAAATAACTCCATAAACTAATGGCCGTGCGCGTGTCGGCGACGAGAAGAGCGAGAGAGTGAGAGGGAGGGAAAGGAGTGAACGGCTGGCGCCTCTGGGTTTTGGGGGGAGGGGGCGGAGGGCTAGCTTTGACACGTTGATGGGGGGAAGGGGGAGGCTTTTGAGGGTGTGGGTATTGATTTTAGGGGCGAAATTTGAGTGGGTGGGAAACTATTTAAGAAAGGTACTTTTAAAGGGGAGAGTTAATGAATGGAGGTTTTTATAAGCACTTTTTTTATTATTCCATTATGAGATGAATTTTAAAACTTACTAGACCTATCCGGAAATAATAAAGTTGTCGGTAACAAAAAATGCTACAAATAAAAGTAACTCAAGCAAACGAAATGATAGAAAAGAGAAAAACAGGAAATATCAAATAAGCGCAAATCGAATCGGGAAAGCGTCTTATTCGTTGAACAATCAAATTTGCGCGAGCGAGCCCTCACATCAGCACCATCGATGCTTATACACACTCCCGTCTCTCGCGCAAGATACACACGGCCTAATCCTTTAAACAAATTCACGCTACACGAAATTCCTATCTCTCTCTCTCTCTCTCTCTCTCTCTCTCTCTCTCTCTCTCTCTCTCTCTCTCTCTCTCTCTCTCTCTCTCTCTCTCTCTCTCTCTCTCTCTCTCTCTCTCTCTCTCTCTCTCTCTCTCTCTCTCTCTCTCTCTCTCTCTCTCTCTCTCTCTCTCTCTCTCTCTCTCTCTCTCTCTCTCTCTTTTCAGCTCCTTCTTTTTCTCCGGTAGGCAAATGGAGCCTCGGCTCCCTCTAAAACAAATACAATCAAAGGACAATTTTTCTCCGCCTCCTGTCGCCGAGCAAACAGCGCCGGATGGAGCAAGAGAGAGAAACAGCGAATCTTCGCTCCGTCGAGATAAAAACCGTCGGAGCTTCCGCACTCGCTCCCGCGGAGAAATAAGAGAGACAGAGAAGGAGAGAGTTTGCTCGAATTTCGAGAGCTCGGGTGAATGGGTTTAAGGAGGCGAAATGGCACGATAATCTCTCTCTCTCTCTCTCTCTCTCTCTCTCTCTCTCTCTCTCTCTCTCTCTCTCTCTCTCTCTCTCTCTCTCTCTCTGGCCCGAAGTTTGCCCGGGTGCGACGGACGCAGAGACTCTAGAGCGAAAAATAGGCGAGGGAGAGAGGGAGATAAACGGAGGAAGCAAGATAAATAGAGAAGACGGGAGCGAGAGAGAGAGAGAGAGGCGAGTGGCGAGAGTACAACAATGGCACGCTGACGACGGCGACGACGCCGCGTCGTCGACGTCGCCGACGAGAGACTTTTTGACTACGAAGGCAGCGTCTCGTCGTCGTCGCAGTCCCTTTTGTGTTTGTGCGAGCTCTTTGAAGTTTAGCAGGGCGCGAGCAGCCGAGCAGTAGTTGCCACGCGCGGAAAACTTTCCCGTCGGGTCTGGAATTTACAAGCCGCGTCTTCCTCTCTCTCTTATGGAGGAGGAGAGCCATTCTCCCCGTTGGGTTAGCTTGTAGTAGTAGTAGTATAGTGCTGCTGCTGCGGCGGCAACCACTTTTTGCCCCCGCGATCCAAGGGTCGCGAAGAGAAAGAGAGAGAGCGACCGTGTTGTGTCGTGTCGTTTTGCTCGTGTGGAGATTCAGGCTGCGCGCATATATGCGCGCGAGCTCGCGAGAGCGAGCGACCCGAGAGGTCAGTGCAGCGTAATTGTTTCCGAGAGGAGATACCAGAGGAGAGGGAGTCTTTGTACGCGCGGGGTCCGGGGAATTTTGAGTTTCGGAGATTTTTAAAGAATGTTTTTGTCTCTTGCGACGAGTTTCTAGATCTTTTGCGACGAGTAGTGAACCGTATGGTGAAAGGATTTGTCAGTTTTTTTTTTTCGTAGAATCTTTCGACTATATTAAGCAATTATATGAAAAACTTTGATGGTAAAGGCGATGTGAAGTCCAAAATTAACCTGAACTCATGATTTAAGGCCGTGTGCAATTCAAAATGAACCCAATTTCATTATTTAATAAATTAACTTTTCAAACATTGATTTGGAAAAACACTATTTTCACGCCCTTGATCGTATATATAAATACTATACTCAAAAATTTTTTTCGAGCGATTATAGTTCACTATTAGTACTGTCATGAGATATACTCGTTGAAAAATTATGTCGGTATCACACATCCCATTAATAAACTAACTTTCGAACGTTTATTTGAAAAAACACGTTCGTCAAGCCCTCCGTACATGCAAATTATAATATACTTAGAAATTTTTTTCGAATGATTTTATTAGTATTTTCATAAGATGTACTTGTTTACAAATTAGATAAATGATAAAAATGCAGATTCCTACTTATCGACAGTACGGTTTTTATTTAATTAAATAATTTCTAAATATTGTTTAGAATAATATTGGAAAAACACGGTTGTCATGCCCTCCTGATATGTAAATACTGCACTTAGAAATTTTTTTAAAGCGTTTCTATTATAGTATTTGCAAAAGATGTAATTGTTTTCAGATTATGTCGGAATTTCACATCACCATAAATGGTGAATTTGAATAATGAAATTATATGTTACAATAGTTTTTAATGCAGTCAAACAACAAGAAGTCGCGATACAAACAACATAATCCCACATTTATAATTTATTCGCGCGATCCCTTTTGCATAGACGGGAAAACAAAGCCAATCGATCATGCCAATGTTTCTCACCCCAATATCCAGGCGGCTGCAGTTCTTAAACCGAAAATTAAATCAGACTTTGTTTATCGTCAGCCCGAAGACAAAGCTCCGGTCGGGCTCTCGCGCCGGCGCGCGTCATGCTGCTCATTGTTTCCGAGCACGCGCGCTCGAAGGCTTTTTTAAAAGGGCGCGCGGGGGTGGCGTGAACCTCGATGGGCGAAAAATAGGGGTCGCTCGAATTCATGAATAGATTTATATATACACTGAGCGGGCGCAAGGGGTCGGCTCTCGACAGCGGAGCTTATTTCACTGTGAAATTCGCGCAAATACGGGATATTAAATAAATTTTTCACCGGTTCGTCGTATTTATGAACAATGAAAGAGAGAATTAACAAGGAAAGGGGCGGGAAATCGGCGTGGCGGTGATGAGGATAATGTTATGAAGAGTGGCGCTTTATCCGCGTGTGTAAAATTGTAACGGAAAACCGGGATGAATTCTGTATGAATACACGCGTGATTTCGAGTGCAGGCAGCATTACGCGGAGAGTCGAAATGCCGCGGAGTTTCTGTAACGAATATACTGCAGTTGAGTGCCGTATATATACATAAGCCAAGTGCATACAACAGCGGATTAAGAGAGTCAGGAGAAAGACTAGAGCGCACGCAGTGTATTACCACGTAATATAATAACGATTGTATAACGCAGCCCGTGAAATAAACCATCGCGTCAAATTTTAATGCGCGAGCGCGCATCCGACTAATCCCGTCTCTGCCTCCACTCGAATTCAAGCATAAAAACTCTCGATATCCCTCGCGCTCGCACGCGCGAACATTACATATATATCCCCTCTTCTCATTATCGCGCTCTTCCTTGAAAACGAAAGAAAAAAAAAAAGTAAAAACGCGCCCCTTCGAATTAAAACTCGGCGAGTCAACAGAAACGGAGCTCTCTCTCTCTCTACTCTTTCCGCCCCCTCAATCGGAATTATATCGTCCGCGCGCGCTTGCGCATTAACGAGCGGACGCGTAAGCGCGAGCGAGCGCTATTTGCCCATCGGAACTCGATTATTTCGGCCGGCCAATCGTCCGCGGGCTAATTAATCGCGCGCAACAATTTTAATTAGCCCGCGGGGGAATTTTCACGTGTGTGTGTGCGCTTGTGTGGAAGAACGCGGACGCACGCGCGCTAATGAGTGTAATAAATTTGTAGAGACCGCGGTGAGAGAGAGAGAGAGAGAAATGCACGCAGAGGTAGGTTGTTGAAGAGGGTTGTGTGTGTGTGTGTGTTGTGTGTGTGCTTTGGGCGAGTGAATGTTTAGAGGCTGCTGAAAGAGGGTTGATGGTTAGCGAGGGTGAGAGGAGGTAAATACTTTTGATGCGTTTGCGGGAGTTTTCGGGTACTCCTACATGGAAAGCGGAGGGGGTCTAACGAGATTTTAATTGAATAGTTCGTTTGCCGTAGTGGGAAAAGAGATTTTTTTTTTAGATTTATTTAATATACTCGGGGGCTCTGTGCGGGAGATAATTTTACGGCGTAGCTTTTCTGAATTGAGATTTCAAGCGGGGTAATTGACCCAATTCGCTGGATGTGCCCTGGATTTTTTTTCCCCAGCTATTAATAGAAGGAGATTATATAGTATGAAGATAAAAAGTGTGTTTTAATTAAGTTGGAGGAGTAATATTTTTTATCATTTTTTGTTAACTCTCTGAAAATTGCAATAAAGCGTGAATTAAGGCAGCATTGTACATTAATTATAAATATATTCTTAATGGATTAACTCGGGTCGATGAAAGAAATGGAAACATTCAGTTTATATGCTTTTAATTTAGTCTTCATAAGGCTTTCAGGTATAGGTGATGTTAGAAACTAGTAGGAGCAGTAATTACGAAGCCCTTACCCGCGAGCGTGCAATAAAGCGAAAAGTTATTCTGATACCGCGGCGTCAATAAACATGTAAAGCAGGCGCTTGAATGTCTATTCTAATCGAGACTCAATTAATGCATATATTCTCCATCACACCGCGCAACACATAACATATAATACTTATACAGTATGTTGTACGCTTATACAACTGGCCTGAACGACGTAAATTCCAATTACTACTCGCCCGAGGAACCTACTCGCGGAGTAAGTATATATACATAATAGAAACATAACGGAAATCCAATCTGCTGTCTGAAAAACCAGCGCACTTATTTATTTAATAACGCTGTAAGTAGCCAGATCAATAAAGATAAACATCGCTCTCCTGGGCGCGTCGTTAAACACCGAAACGTTAGTAAAGCTCGCTCTTAAAAGGATTCGATACATTTCTTCTTCTCCCGACTGGAGGCTCGGGGGTATAGGTAAACGAGAGCAGGGGGGGGGGGAGAAGGAGCGATATCGTTTTTATTAATAGGAATTCAATTTCCGCGAGGCGCGCGTTCCCGATGAGCCAGCGAGAGGAAATCAAATTATCCGCCGGAATTATCGGATATGCTCTCTCCTCTCTCCCGGTGCGTTCGACAGAAGGTCGAAATCCTCGCTCTGCGTCTATTTTCCTCGCGCTTGCTCTTGCTCTCTCTCCTCGTTTACTCATTTAACGAAACGACTTTGCTCGGGGAAAAGAAACGTCGGAGTGAAATATGAAATGGGGAGATAACGAATTAACTCTCGGGCGAAGCTTCTTTCCTTCCTCTCCCGCTCCACCTCCGCGCGCCGCTTTAAGGAAGCAGCGGCCTTTCTAATTTTTTTCTCCCTCCTCGCCCCCCTCCCCCCGCCGGGCGTTTTTTTCCCCGCTCGCGCAGTACACTCTGTTCGCTCTAATTAAGTGCAATTTGGGCGCGCGAATTAATTCCGGCGGTATAACCCCCCCGTCCGAGTCAAATTGATATTCCGCGCGCTTTTTCATTATACACTGCCTGTCAGCGAGCGCGCGCGAAATTTCGAAAGGTAAACTCGTTTCGGAACTGGGAACTTTTTTTTTCTGTGTGGTGGGGAAAAATTGCCAAAGCCAGGGGAGAGCGAGTATATGGCTTTGTGAGAAAAAACGCGCGGGAGATGTAATTATCGCGCGTAAAGTTGATGGAATTATTTGTTGTACGGTGAGGATATATTCATAGCTGCTGTGTAAGTGGGAGGTGGTAAATATTACAGGGAGTGTGAGTGTGTGGGGTGTTGCGAGAGTGGAAATTAAAAGGAATTTTAAATGATAGGGCGATGGAAGGGTTGGTAATCGGGATTTTAGTCGTACACGGAGGCGGATATCATCTGTGTTGTAAATATTAATACACAGCTATTAGTGGAATACATTACAGAATAAGTATTAATCTACAATATTCAATGGAAAATATTAATACATAGCTGTTAGTGGAATACATTACAGAATAAGTATTAATCTACAATATTCAATGGAACGCTGTATTCCATTACAGATTTTAAATTAAATTTTCATCACTCCGACTGATCTTTCAGTCTTCATTACCCACTTCGCATTATAATATATCCATTGTTCCTAACGATATCAAAGGACTGTCGAGTCGCGGAAAATAAAAAAAATGCATTACCGTCGATAAGCAGGCAACTCTTTCTCTTTACTCCACAATCCCTCGAGCACACTTACCATTACACACAAGCTGCGTATTTCCCCCTCGTACACAACGAAATTTCAAAACGCAAATATACGGCAACAAAGAAACACTCAACCTCTCACCCATTTTTATTTTTTTCGAAAATGCCATTATTCCCGCGAAAAAGCCACCGCGAGGCTTAATCGTCAAAGCGCTCTCTCTCTCTCTCTCTCTCCCCCACGACCAATAAACACGAGCGCGCGCGCACGCGAGAAGCAGCCTTACGTGCTTACATGCTGCGCGCGCATTCTCCTCTCGCCTCTGTGTATATTTTTATTCATCTCTCCTACTCTCGCGCGTGCACTTGTACTCTCGCAACCCTTTTACTCTTATTATTTCACCTCTCTCTCTCTCTCTCTCTCTCTCTCTCCCTCTCGCGCCCATTGTTTATCCACCTTTTCTCGTCGTCTACGCGCACAATGCTCGCACCACCGCGCGTACTTTTATTTTATTGAGATTATAAAAAAAGCGAGAGGGGAACGCACCCGCGCGTTTGTTGACTTTGAGGGCCGGCGTGCGCGCGTATATATACTCGCTTTTTTGCCCTCCTCTCGCCCTCGCTCGCAATTGCAACTGCAGGGACGGTCAAGCCGGTAATATGGAATATGGCTTTGTTGGAAATTAAATTGTCGGAATACTCGCGCAGCCGAGCGAGCGCTTTTATTTTCCACTCTTTTTCACGCTCCCCCGCGTTTCTGTTTTTACGTTTGCAGCGGCCGCGTCGCGCGCGTTCGGAATTTCCGTGTATATGCGTAGAGTTGTACGCAGAGCGGAGTGGGAGCATCGAGTACTTTTTAGTTTATAAAAGCTTTTTCGTATTTTTGTTTTTTAATTAAGTTTGGCTTTTGAAGCTTTTTCGATGCAGAATGCCCGCGCTGCGTGTGTGGACTTTTTCTCGTTTTTCCGTATATAGTGCGCGGCGAGTGTAATTTCGCGATGCTGGGGATATATATTGTAATGCGAGCGAGAGGCTATATACGCTCGAAAAAGCTAACGCGTTGAAGAGCTTAATAAAAATTGCAGCCTCGTATAATGGCTCATTCTGAAACGCTATATTTTATTGTTCCCCTTTTTCCGAGTAAATTTTACAATTTGCACACACACGCACACGTAGCTGGCGCGTAAAATTGACATCTCGTTGTGTCTATTGATTTATTATTCCCGAGCGTGTATAAAATACCGACAAACAAACAATGCCGTGTCGTAAAAAATGCTACTTTACAGCATATTCATCCACTTCCGACTTCCCGAGCGCGAGGCGACGACAGTATATTTCGTGCCCGTGACAGCTCAAAACGCAATTTCGTTCGCGAAATCAGATTTCGAGCAATCCCAAATAGAATCTCTCAGCCGGCGCGACTCGTCGTAAATAATAAGCACGTTATGCGCGTCGGAGGGTTAATCTTTTCATCTGCGCTCTGTCTTCCCCCTTTTTAATTACCTGAGAAAACTCGGTTGGCCGAGCTCGTTGCGCGGCGTCTTTCGACCGGCGCTATGAGCGAGCGCGCCACTTAGTTGTATCAACTTCGCTTTTGCCCCCGCGAGAGTGAATTTATTTTTAGCCCGAGCGCGCGAAGTATGTTTTAATTAAATTCTTGGCAGAAGTGGATTTTCAAATTTGAATGCGTTATTGCGAAGTGAGGGGCCTGGAAAATGTAATATCCGATGAATGACATAAATTTGGATATTTTGTAATTTTAATAGAAATTTTTATTTGTTGCTCCGAAGCGCGATGCACAGTTGGTAAATCTGAAAATTGGTGTTTTGTTGACGAGAAAAAAAAACGGTAATAAATTTTGAAAAGTTTTTTACTCTGATAAATTGACGGCAGCAAAAAATATATTTACTGTAATACATTTAGAGTTATAACATATTTACGAGGTCTGAAAAGTTTTTTATGATAACGCGATTTGTAATCACTAAATTAAGAAACGCTTTTACCATATTTTTCGTATAACTCGATTCGCGTCTAAAAGTAAAAAAACTGAATAATCGAACAATACAATATAATAAAATTACTTTGCTCAACAAATAAGAAAATCAAATGAACCCTATCCGCCCATCTAAGAAGATTACAAAACTCCCTTTTTCCTCCAATTCTTTTTCCACTCTTCCGCACAATACCAGCAAGCGCGACCCGGCGAAAAACCATCTAAAACCTCGTTGATATTTGATCGAATAGAGGGGAACCTGGGAAACTACATTTCCTAACCTCAAGCAGAGAAACTTCCCTCTCTCTCTCCTCTGAACTCTTTCACCCTTTCTCAAATTTCAATCCGCCAAGCCGACAGCTCGCTGCTCGCGCACTTTTACAAACTTGCTCCCTCGCTCTTCGTCGAATCAATTTCCCTGGAAATCGCGAAACACACCGGGGCGCGCTGCACCCGGCTATGTAGCAGCCGAGCGTGCACTTGCGCAGAAGGAGAGTGAGAGCAGAGGATTTGACGCCGCCGCCGCCGCCGCCGCCGCGCGCGAGAGATGCAGCGGCGCGCCGGATCAATAACTGCGAGAGCGCAGAGAGGGAAACACGCAGCTAGAGCACACGTCGAGTGAGAGGAGGATAAAGAATTATCGGGAGTGCAGAAGAGAGAGAGAGAGAGAGAGAGAGAGGTCGAATTAGTCGGGCGCGTTGATTAACTTTAGGGATTATGACCGTGCACCCACGCCGTCGGGAGTTTTTTTGAGGGTTCGGGGGAAGGGGGTGGGATGTGTCTGGGCGAGGATGGACTTTTGGGCGAGTATCAGCTTTTTTCTGGGTGTACGAGAGTGTGTGCGTGTGTGTGTGTGTGTATGTTGGGAATAGGGATTATTGTTTTCAGAGAGGAGGTTGGGGAAACGTGTGTTATACTGAGGTTTTATTATTTTCTCGGAGGAGTTACCGTGCGATCGTGGCTTTTAGGTTGTGTATAAAGTTGGTTTTCATTTCGTTTAAAAGATTCGCAAGATTTGATTAAAATTAAATTGCTTTATTACTTTATGACTATAGTTGAAATTGAAATTAATAATGTGATTGAAACAAAGTTTTTTTTTATCGTACAATATATGATACTTGTATGTATAGCTTTGAAATAAAGTTGCTTAAACTTGAAACGAAAGTATAACACCATCAGCCCCTCAACTCCGTTCCCGAACACAATAATTCACTCATTAACCCCGGCACTTTGCTCCCCCTCATAAATTATTCCCCCGAAACGCGTTTCAGCACTCGCGCGAAAACCCTATCACCGCAGCACCGCACCGCCTCGCCAAAACCGCGCGTAAAGAAATGCCTGCTCACGTACGTCGTCGTGGCATTATTTGCCATATGAATTCTCTCCTCGCTCGTGTTTTACTATTTCTGTCTCTTTGTATAAGAAAGAATAAAGGCACGAAGAGAGAGAGAGAGGCGGGGAAAGGTCGGATACAAATGCGCGCGCGGAAACGAAAGAATAAAATCGACGAGAGAAGAGAGACGACGACGACGATACCGTGCGTATAAGGGGGTGAGAACGGGGCGAGAGGAAAGGGAATTGAATCGAATTCAATACAATTCAATGCGATCCCGCTGTAATTGATGTTCGGATTAGCTCTCGCTCTCTCCCTCTCTCTCTCTTTCTCCTGACCGGCTAAACGGATTCGCGCGCTCGAGCTTTTTTATATAATATAAACAATATTTTTCTGTCTGCAACTCTTTATATTTTTCTCTTGCTTCCAGCATGGTTAATACAAATTTATTTGTGAGCAGCGAGAAACAAAGAAAGAGACGCGTGTTAAGGTAGATTTAACCCCTTCGCGCGAGACACATAGCCGGCGTAGATTGCCTTTCTTTTTTGCGCGCGCTGCACTCTCTGTGTATATGTTGCCTGCGGCTGTCGCTGCTACACAACCTCTCCCGTTGGTGTTTTTGTTGACGTTTTTACCCCCGCGCCACCACCGCTGTACGTAAACAATACGCTCGGAGGGTCTCTGAAAGTTGGCAAGCGCGCACGGAATAGGGGAAGAGCGTCACCGCTGCCGTGGCCTGCACGCGGGTGTAATGGCCTAGGCTAACCGAGGTTACTCCACTTTTTCCGGTAATCTAATAAGACGTGCGGAAAACAACGTTTTTTTTTTTTTTTGTACGAGAAAGTTTACTTTGAAAAAAGTTGTACTTTTTATTACAATAATGTATATTTATACGCTTTTATATAAACGGGAAAATCGTTGGAAATCTTTTTTAATAATATCGGAGAAGAGGGAAAGAAGTCTGGGAGATACGAGAAATAATATTAAAAGAGAGAGAGATACACGTTATTACCATATCTATTGAAGGCCGCGCGGCACATTGGATCCCGGGAGAGCCAGCGAGCTCGGCCGTCTTATTGTATAAGACGGCGTGCAAAAGCGAGCAAAAAGGGAACGGTTACAAATACGTATAGAAAGCGGTGAATAAGGTCTCTCTCTCTCTTCGAATAGTCGAGGGGGTTGGCCGAGAGTATATGTGTATGCGAGAGAGAGAGAGAGGAATCGAATGAAATATCGTCGAGTGACTTTTTCGATCCGTGAGTTATTGTGTCTCGTTAGTTTGGATATTTTATTTATTAGCGTGATTCGTTAGAAGTGTTGGCTGGTTGGTATAACAATGGCTCGCGCGCGTCATCTTCTTCGTTTTTGCGTAGCGCTGTTGTGGCAAATATTTTTTAAGCCTCTGAGGCGGCGTATAGCGGGGTCAAAATAAGTTTATTGATAAGTGTCATTTCTTAGTTTTAATAACTAATAATAAAATTCCATTTTGTAATGATTAATTAAATTATCATTTCAAACAACTATATCCGTATACCTTACTCGTTGTGAATAATAAAAAAGCGGAATAACGGACACTTTGTATACGTAAAAGATTTAAATCAATCCCTCTACCATCCGGTAAAAAAGTAACAAAACCCTTCTTGTAAAAGCTACGCCCCTTTTCTGCTACACGTCAAAAAGCCTGAAACTCAATTTCGAAAAACCTCTCGCGCGCATACACACACGTGACAAAGTATCGCTCGCTCTCAAAAAGCAACTTCTCTCTTTCGCGAAAAAAAAATCCTTGAATAATAAATATCTAAAGTGGCCTCTATACTCCTTTCTTCCTCTCTCTCTCTTTTCAGCGAAAAATAACAGCTCTCATTTCGCCATTTTCGCGTTTCCAGCACGCCGCATAAAGAATGAAACGGAAAAAATCCTCTCTCTCCCTCTTTCTCTCGGATACGAAAATACGCGGTAGAATAAAATCGAGTTTCTCTCTCTCTCTCTCTCTCTCTCCGGTGCGCTTGCGCGCATTGCAGCGCGTCGGTGGCGGTGGCAACAGCCATATCGCCGGGAGAGTGGGTGGAAAATGGGATGGATAGAGGAAGCGGCAGCGGCGGCGGCGGAGAGGAGGGAAGGGGTAGAGAGGGTGGAAGGGGTTGCGCATTGCCGGGGACACTTGAGGTGAATGTTTTGCGAATGGTCGGTAGATGTCTGGTTTGCTCTCGGGCTCTGATATCGACCTGTGCCAGCCCGCCCGCCGCCCTCGCTTTGTCTCGCTCTCTCGTTCGGGCTGTTCAACCCTGCCACTAGCCGACGACGTCGCTCTAGTCTCTTTCTTCTTCCTCTGCTTCTTCTCTGCTTCTTCCACGTCGACCACTTCTTCTTCTTCTTCTTCTTTTTCGCCGGAGACGCGAAAAAGCCCGGGGGCTGATCTTTCGCTCTTTTTTCTTCCCATCTCTCTTCTCAAGAGAGACAGAGGAGAGAGAGAGGAACCGACGCCGCCACTTTTCCGGCGCGCGTCTAGGGAGATTCGCCTCTCTCGCGCTCGTGGCGTGGCGCTGGTGGTGAATAATCGCGATCTTACGAGATTACGCCAGCCGCCGAGTTGTTATTCCGCTAATCCGCGAGCGAGTGGCCCCCTGATATCTCTTTCTCTCTCTCTCTACATCCTCGCGCATTAGGGACAATTCCCGAACGGGTGAACGGAGATAAGGCTTTTTGTATGAATAATTTTTTTTGCCGGGCTTGGGGAATCGTGATATTCGATCCGTGAGGGATTTGCCGCGGAGCGAAGAGTAATAAGGGAGAATTGGGTGCGGGAGTTATATTCGGGGAGTTTACGAGAGTCGGGGGGGGGGCGCGGGGAGGATCAATTTGAACAAACTGTCGGAAACTATTTAAAAAGTTATCTCTCTCTCTCCGTATCTCTATCTCACTCATTTCGCAACGAGAGTAGTAGTTATAAAGACGTTAGCTGCTGCGCGCCGAGTATAAGTGTTGCTTTATAAAGTTGTCCGAATGTTTGAAGGATCTTTTAAGACGCCGGATATCAACAAGTTAAATAAACTTTCCGAAATTACTTCGGAAAAGTTACCGCGGGGCTCTTTGTTGCGAAGCGATTAATAAAACTTACCGCGAATAAGCGCTGCTGTGTTGCAAATATTAATACACAGCTTTTCAAAGTATTCGTAACGCAATCGTTTCTTAATTATTGTTTAACCTACAATGTAAATTAGTATACAAGTCCATAACACTTTCTTATTATACTATACACTTCGTTTACGCCGAGACATAAATTCTAGGCTTTTTCTCTTTTATCGCGTCTCGTTTAGCAAACTTTATGACAACTGGCAATCAATTACCACTGACACGAAAATCCAATAATATCGATCGGGTAATGAAACCCGCAGCCCTTCTCGACTTAATTAGAATCGACGAACCAACCGTCATCTCTCCTGCGCACCAAATTTCCAAACGCACTCCCAGAGACACATGTCTGCCACTCTCGCGTCCTCGTTCTTTTTTTAAAATTTCAATTTCGCTTAAAAGCTAATGTGCCGACGCACAGACAGCTTATACATCTCCGTTCGTTTTACAACTCTTTCCTCTCTCTACTTCCATCCTCGTGTGGCACCACCGAACAAAAAAAAAAAAAAATTTACAAAGCCCGAGAATTATTCAAGCTTTTTCCGCTCGTTTGAATTTGTCACCCCCCCCCCCCCCCCCCCCGATACATTGTGCTCTTTTTTTCGTCGCCCGGCCGAGTAATCGCCGCCACCGCCGCCCTGGAATAGAGGAAAAAAACAACGATCGATCGATTATCGTTTAGATCGTCGCGCTCGCTCCCCCCGCGGACGTCACAGTCCTCGTTTTGCATACATATACGGACTTTTTTGTGTGTGTGTCGCTCGCTCCCTTCGGCGTTCGAATACCTCTCTCTCTCTCTCTCTTTCTCTCGTTTTTTGTTGCTTTTTTAGAGTAGTCACAGCGTTCGGTTTTTGTATATATATACACTTTTCAGTCAAGGTCATCGTGGCGCGCGGTTTATTTTCAAAGTGACGCGCAAAGTCATTGCGATGTCTAGACACCGTGTCGTGCGCTCGCTCGCACGTCTTTCTTGACTTTGTTCCATTGTCGCGTGCCGAGGCTGATTTTACGGCGGCGAGTGTAACGAGTGTTTTTTTCATGGCAGAGGGAAAGATGAAAAAAGGAGGGAAGGGGCGGATGATGCTCTTTTGATCGAAGTATTAAAGAATTTACGAGGCCGCGTAGCGCGGCGAGGGCGTTTTTTTTTTACTCTACGTCGAGCGCGTCGTGAATGGACTCGGAGAGCGCGGACGGGAGAGCAAGAGAGAGTTTACTTTCATGTTAACGGGTGTATAAACTTAATCCTTTAATTACGCCGGTTACTTTGGAACCAGAGAGAAAGAGAGAGAGCTTATGAAATGCGCGCAGAACGCGACCGCGCGCGGCTTACTTTCGTTACGTCTTTTCACAAACGTTTAATAATTAATTTCTTGATTAGATTTTAATCCCCACAGGACGTATACTTAAGAGTCACGAAAAATACGTTTCTCATTTCACTTCCATATACATTTCAATCTCGATCCATATAATACACTTCTGAAAAAGTAATCAACGCATATCCCAATCCTTCAAATACTCTACAGAAATCCGTCCGTTTTGTTCCACGCTTATTCTTAGCCTTGAATGCCACCCGCGCGCACCAGAATAACAAAAGCGTTCTTATTATATATACATTCATACACTTCGGTATATATCCGAATATCCAAACGGGGACGGCATTAATTTTCGCGAAAGCGAGCCGAAATATCTTGATTACGAAACTCGCGCGCGAGGGAACGAGTATAAGTAAGCGAGCGGCGCATCGATCGACTTTGCTCGTTGGCGCGATGACGCGAGCCACTTCCGGTGTGTATAAAATCTCGATCGTGCGCGCGAGAGAGAGAGCTAAAAATAGATCCGTGCCGGCGAATCGTTCTGGTTTTACGTAGAGAGAGAGAGATAAAGCGAGCGCACAGCGAACGTGATCGTTCCTTTTTACACGCTTCATTTGCCCGTATAATCTACATCTTTCACGTTCACGGTTTCTTTTTTTTTGTTTTTTTGTTTGCCTGTGTTACGTATCCTGCTGGGTAGAAAAAGATTTAATAGTTGTTCAATTTATAAATAGTTTTATTATACTATAAGAAAAATTTAATTACTATTTAACGAACTATAGTTTATTTATCAATTTCATACATGATTTTAATGAACAATATTTTTTGTTTGTTTCAGGTGAGTCACCAAAACCATATCTACGATGATATTCCTTCTTACGTAAGTTGCATTTCCCGCATATAACTTGCAATGCATCGACATTAATGCGTTATGCGCAGATTCATTGCTAACCTGCGTACTCATCCTATTACTTTCACGCACCCTTTTTTTGCGCTCAACGACGTTGTACCAAGGCTATAAAATCCACCGAGAAATCATAAAAATCAGCCGGCACTTATTCCACCGGCTCACCCCACAATACATCATCCGCTGTATATACACGCGTTCCAAGCACTATATACAATAT
The DNA here is from genome assembly GCA_036365515.1 of Torymus aiolomorphi. NCBI lineage: Eukaryota > Metazoa > Arthropoda > Insecta > Hymenoptera > Torymidae > Torymus > Torymus aiolomorphi. Next base: position 10,891,609 of record CM070875.1, read on the forward strand.
ATAACGCGAAATAAAGCGCAGCCGACGCCCGCCTATCAGCACTTCACTCTCTCCTCGCGTAAAAGAACAACGACGCGTTTGTCACTCTTCCTGGGTAAGTGTACACACACATATACGAATGCGTTAACGGGGAACCATGCAAATGTATAACAAAAAAAATAGCGAAGTAGCGCATGCTAATGCCTTGCAGAGGAGACGAAAATATCCGGAGCGAGGGAAAGAGAGAGCTAGAGGGGGAAGAGAAACAAAGAGAACTACTGCACAGACGCGATTATCATAAACGTTTATTGGATTAAGCGGATTTCAATTTCATGCGCGCTCGCTCGACGAGCGCAAATGAGCTGTTTTGCAGCGCGCAAAGGGGGAGCGCGCCTCGCTCGTCCTCGCGATCGGGAAAGGCCATTATTCAAATGTGTTCGAAAGAGAGAATAAGGAGAAGGAGGAGAGAGATAGAGAGCTTCTTTGTTTCAACTCTCTGCGCAGCAGCGACAGCAGCCCGTTAAACGTCGCGCGCTAATTCGCCCTCCCCATCTCTCTCCGGACTTCTTTTTCACTCGACGACGCGCTTTTTACGTGATTTTACTTTTTAATGCGAGCTAAAGGTATAGCCAGCCCCGCGCGACGTCTGATTGTTATTCTATGACTTTTCGCTTGCTTTCGTTTCTTTGCTTTCTGCGCAAGAGAGCGAGCGAACGTTTGATGTTTGTGTTCCTCGAGGGAATTATAATGCGCGCGCGATTGTTCTATTTGGGATTAGGGAGGGAAGTTCCTCGGGGGCATAATTGCGTTTAATGGCTCTCGTAAATTATTTTCGTCGTGCGGCGTATATACCGCCAATTAATGAAATTCGGGAGGACGCGCCGGCCTGCATAAACACGCGAAATGGTGTATAATTTTGTCATCGGATGTGTATGTGTGTGTATATATGTGTGCAGTAACTTTTGGGGACAGTGAGTATGGGCGTTAGTATCGTTTGTATTAACGAGCCGCGTTATTAAAGTGCTCGCGTGTGTGTGTGTGTGGAGTTATACGATGTATAAGGCGCGGTGTTCGCGAAATTTTTTGCGACGCAATTAAAGGGGAAAAACGTTGGGATAAATCGGGCGTGGAAAGATACGACAAATTGAATGATTAAGCGGCCGACACACGCGGCGCAAAAAATGTTTATGTGTGTGTAAGAAACGCTGCTATCGCTATCAGCAGTGAACTTTGGCTCGGAATTATCCGCGGAGCTGTAAACAAAAGTTTCATACCGCGTGAGACTATAGGCGAGATAACGTGACCTAAAAATACAACTCGTCACTTCAATAAACCATTCATAAAGAAGAGAAGATATTCTCTTGTTGGGGCGGTAAATTAGCGATATAGTAATGTATCATCGGCAGTCGAAAATACAAGAAGGGAAGTAAAAGGAAAGCTGACGCCGTTAAGGGGGAGCCACGTGCACGCGCGCTTATGTCATACCCGTAACTACTTCCTCGTTCGTCCCGATATAGAAATCCTGGGACGATATAATATAACGAGGCGACGCTCAGTCGTGCGATTTCGGCGAAACGGAGAATTATGGAAATCTTAATAAAGGGTGGTAGGAAAGTTTGAGAGAGAGTTGAGACTTTTGTAATGTGGGCTAATTTGAACGGGCATAAATATTTGATTCAGGAGTGCCAGACACGTTTTTAGTATCAATTATCAGGGAGTCCGCGGCGCTCTCGTTAATTATATTTGAATGTTGGGGGTACGAGGGAGAGAGAGAGATAAAACTGGCGTTTTCGCGGTTCGGTTTTATATGCGCGCGTAAAAAGGAAGAAGCGGAGAGAAAAGGAAGAAGCTGTGAGTGTGCGCGTGTAACAAGAGCCGAGAGGAACAGCGATAGAGCGGAATTAAAAGGATAAAAGGGCTGACTCAGAAAACGTTTTAATTGGAGCTGGATATCCACTTAAAAAGGCGTAGTCGAAAAATCAATTATGAATGAGAGAAAAGGGGTAGTAGAGAGCGAGAAAGAATGAGAGTGAGCAGTAAAGAAGGACTAATGATGAATATTAAAAAAGTTTGCGGACTAAGTATCTAATTAGCCGTCGCAAGAATTGAAAAGGAAGAGCGGCGAGCGCTAGAGAAAGAGAGAGAAGGGCGTCACACATATATACCTACAAACCCCCGGTATATTTACACCGAAAAAAGGGTCGTAATTAAATGGTAAAAAGAATCTGCCCGGGGTCAATCATTAATAATTTCGCAACGTCGCAAAAGTGAATTTTGTCGGATAAAAAAGCCGAGAGCGAGGGAGAGAAAAAAAGGAAGAATCGTCTGATTTATAGCCGAGGGGAATTTTCCGAACCATATTTCACTTAATTTTTCCAGCTAGCGCGTACGAATTCCCCCCGATTTCGTAGCGTTCCCGGGGAACACGAGAGAGGAACGAAACTAACTTCGCAGCGGCAACCTCCCGCCCGCAGCAAAAAATAAAAAAGAAAAATCCCCAAAACGAATGCAGCAAAAAAAGCGCCTCGACAAAACGCAGCGCGCACCGTCGCTGCCGCAACATTCACTCGAATCGAGAAGATAAATGGAGATCGAAACGGGAAAGCGAAAAACGAGGAAAGCGCAGGGGCAGATAGAGAGGAGGAGGAGGAGGAAAGCGCGGGCGAGTTTCCGCCGGTGAAATATAATTCCGCGCATTCACGGTTGTATAATTCCGTGCGTGCGTTCGCTCTCTCTCTCTCCACGTGAAAACTTATTACGGCGTATAAGTAGCGCGCGGGCTTTTCCTCTCCTGCGCTTGAGCGACAAGAGCAATTACATTTTTAAATTACGTTACACGATATTAAGCCGCTCGCGCGCGCTCTCTCTCTCTCCCTCGTTCCACTGTGCAGCGGCAGTGGAGTAACGAACGAACGAACGGATGGACGGGAGGGCGAAAAAATAAAAGACTGGAATGAAAGAGAGAGGGAGATTGGTGGCCCCGGAGAGAGTTAAGCCGCTCTCGCAAGCGCGTTTTTCCGCGGCTGCGGAGAATTTTTTTCTATTTCGCTCGTCCGGTGTGCGGCTGCTGCTGCTGCTGCTGCTTTTTTCCGCAGTTTTAATAATTCGCCTTCCGGGCACGAAAACTTCTTTTCTGCGCGCGAGCCTTATTAATTCGTCGTTGCCGCTTTTTCTTTCTCTCTCTCCCTTCAACGACGCTGGCTTTCTTTATTTCTCCGAGACTCAAGACGCTGCTTTACTTTTCTGAGGAGAGGGAAAGAGGAGAGAGAGAGAGACTAATTCCCTTATTTATATTCCGCGCTGCGGAGTTATTTGCGCTGTTTCACTTTTTTTTTAACCGCTGAGGTCGAGAAAGTGAGGACGCAATGGGGTGTAATGAGCATTGGGCAAATTAATTGTGGAACGGTCGGATGAGGTGAGGATGAAGAGGAATTGAGTTGGAAGTGTCGTTTGATTCTGTAGATTTTTCAATTTAGTCGAGAAAGCAGTCGTTGACAAGAAGTAAAGTAGTATTTATATATATTTAATATAATGTGCGCTGATGACGAGATGACGACATTAGTTTTATAATAATTACATTTTAGTAGGTTTATGAATTTTTTTTTTTAGCGCAGAGCATCTTTTCAGTTCAAATAGACTTCATTGCCTTTGTCAAAGAGACAACAAAATAGAAATTGGAAACATCTAGTACCCAATATATTTAGAGCATGCAGTTTCGTACAAAAAACCTAAATAAACATTTTTATGTTACCTCAAAACTATTTTTTCATTTAAAAAAAAGCAATATTCTTCATATTACAAAAAAAAATAAAAAACATTGAAACTATACCTTCACTTCCCAAAACGCTGTACCTGTCGAATTTAGAATTCGAAATACCTCGCCACCGCTGAAACCGCACATATACCAACTTCTCTCTCTCTCTCTCTCTCTCTCTCTCTCTCTCTCTCACATCGCGACACCTCAGCGCAATTTCCCGGGCCGGATGCCCGTTTTTTACTCACCGCCCCTGCACCTCTCGCAATCGGAAATCGCGGCTCACTGCGCAGCACGCGGGCGCATATCGAATACCGCTGATTTCTCATCCAAGTTTTGGCCTGCGAAACGTGTCTCTCAGCGACTTTTACAATCAATTAGACTTTGGCCCACGGCGTAATTGGGGAGACGCTCGCGCGCTCTCGCATCGTCGTCGTCGTGTTTTAATAAATCAGGAGGTTGACGTTTAGTGGCTCTTTAACGTCGCAGATATTACGGCAGGGCGCGCAGGAGATGTTGTTGGGAAATGCCCGTTTTAATAATCGCTGCTGGGCTTGCTTGGCGCTGGGTGTAGCTTAGAGAAATAAGGTCAATTAACGAGGAATTATGAGTTTTTGCCGCGGAATGATTTGGTTGGCTTTGGGTATAAGAGTTTTATTGCCGCGGATAGAGATGTCGTAAATAACGCAGTTTCGAAGTTTTTATTCCTCACGAGTTCTACGAAAAGTAGATTTTATGGCTATACGACTGGGTGTCAAAAGGCATGTATTTAAAACAGAGCTATGTTTACCAAAATAATTTTTAAAACAACCAAAACACATTAATATACTCTCTCAATAAGCTTATACAAAAACATAAGTAGAATGTCCCTACAAACAACCATAAAACAGCCGGCAAACAATCGTCACAAAAGACCCCACTATCACCTCTCTCTATCCCCCTTTCTCCTACGACCTTGCAGCAACACAGAGCAGCGAGGGCACTCGATTAACGCCGTTAATTTAACAGCGAAATCCAATCGTTCGGGCCTGCGCCTCCCCGTGCTTGAAAGGAAAAAACTCGCCCTCGGACGCGCGACGTGCGCGTATTATCTCCGGGGGCGCCCCTCGCGGAAAAACCACTCGAGCGTTGTGTTTTCGTCCACTTGTCGCTGGCGCGCGTTTTTTTACAGTACAGCGGATCGAGCCGATTTTCGGAGCCCTGCCAGACGCTCGAATGTTGTTTGCACCATTGTATATAGGGGTCCGCAGAAGAGGGGTGAGGTTAATACAATTATTCTGCCGATTGATTGAAATCTTTTTGTAAGAGGATTAGAGAGATGGAAAAATTGCACACGCCGGTGTATATGTATATATATGGAAAAAGATTGGTTCAACAAGGTTAGCTGATTGATCGTTAACTAACGCGTATACAGTCCGTGTTTTTAATCCCAGCTAGTTGCAAATTACACGTGCACATATTTGCAACGTTGGTTTTAATCGTCGGCTGCTGCGACCAAATGAGCAGCGTAGCCAGTGCAGCGTGTGAAAAAACTGATTGATCAAAACACAATCCTGGTGTCCCTTCCCCACTCTCCTAAACAACTCTGGCGCAAACACCCTCTGCACGCGACAAAAAGAAGCGTATCGCCCGCGTGATCCGCCAACCATGGAAATCAATTACATTCCATCAGCCAGCCTTACACTTCCCACTCTCTCTCGCTCTCCCATCCTCTCCTGTAATACCCATCCTAGAATTGCAATCGCGTCCCCGACCTTCGACCTTCCCGGCGAGAGCGTCGCGTATAACGAGGGTACGGCTCGCCGGTGCGCGAAACCGTTCGCGCCGAGCGAGCGCGCGACCGCAAATTGAATGGAGAGAGAGATAGAGTGGAGCGCTGTGCAGAGCCCTTCTGATTTATCGCGAGCGCGAGCTGTTATTGTGTTTTTCGGGTAGTCTGAGTGTGGATGGGTGGGTGAGAGAGAGAGAGAGAGAGAGGAAGTATTATGCGGGAGGGAAGTGTGCAAAAAGCTGTTTTCTGGTTGTTGTGACGCCGACGCGAGAGAATATGCGAGGTTTCAGGGAAGTGGAGCTGGGAGGAGGAGCAGGAGGAGGTCAATTTACGCGGCTGTACGCTGGAATTTGATTGGAGGCGGTGTGAGGTAGCTGGCGAGTATAGTTTTGGTATGAAGATTTAATTTATGCAGGGATTAAATAAGTTGGGTGTATAGGTAATTCTGGGTACGTTGGAAGTTTGAATTAATTTCAGTAGAAAAAAAGGTTTAATTATAAGTTTAAGAATGGTAAATTGTACAGTGTTTTGTGACACACTCGATAGTTTATTAACACTTGAAATTGTAATATTACTGCAAGGAAATTACATTAAAATAGAAAAACGTTTATAACAGTAACTTTTACCATATTGATGCACAATCTTTGATTATATTTAGCATTTTAAAATTTGTTTTACCACTTTACACACAAAAGCGCAAGCCTTCGCACTATTTCTTGAATAGAACCCAAAACAGCATACCTACACCCAGAAAAACCTAACTCCTAACTTCCCAACCCTCCAATTCGCGTGCGAACCGCAGATGAATCCAATCCAGCCCCGCATTTCCCTAATTTGAAAATTCCACCTCTCGCCCCAATAAACAAGCGTATCCGGCCCCGCTCGACTATATAGCGCGTCGCTCGCTGCACAATAAACATCAGCGCTACTGCTGCTGCTGTACGACAAGTAGAAAAGCAATATCAGCGGTGGCGACGGCGGCGCTTTTATGAAAAATTCAGAGTTGTGTCGCATCTCCGCGCGGCCGCGAAAAATCCCTATGCAAACGAGTAAATAGCGAGCGAGCGAGCGCGCGCGCTCTCGGAAAATGGAAAAAGACGTGGAAACGGAAAATAACGACGCAAGCGGCGGGGGTTGGTGGCAGCAAAAATACTCGCGTGTTTTGAGGGAGGAAAGGAGCAACTGTCTCTCGGTGTGCGTGCGTTTGTAGGAGAGTAGAAAAGAGAGTTTGCGGATGTGGAAAATGAAGGGAGAATGGCGGTATATAAAGATGCTTGGTTAGGTATTCGAATGGAAAAACTATGATAACGTATTTTTTAACTGAATAAAAGATTATTTTCAATTTGACGTTGAGATTGATTTAAAAATATCTCTCGACAACGACTCTTTCAACCTCTACACTCACCCTAATCATAACATCTCAAAAAAAAAGAGAAAAACTGTTCAACAGACTCAATCCGTACGTGCGCAGACGACGACCTTTCACGCTCCTAAAAAAAGACCCGTCACATCCACACAGACACACACACACACACACACACGCGTATACCTCTTTCCACTCCGCGCTCACCCATCTTCCGCAAACGACACCGCGACACGCTCTCACTCAAGACCGCGAAAAAAGCGAACACATTCTCCCTCCCTCCCGCCCCTCCTACCCTTCGACGGAAAAATATCGCGCTCACGAGACACAGACGTGTACATTTACTCGCTCGCGCCTGACAGCCGTCGAAGTGCTGCTACTGCTGCCGCTCTGCTCGTCGTTTTTATACGCTCGCTGCGCCGGCGCGTCGCGCGCTCTTTGTCCCTATTATGCTTGACGCGCTCGCTCGTGTCATTATCGTGTCTTCAAAACCGCGCGCGTACTGCAGCGCTTTTGAAAAATCGACGCTCTCGCACCAGCCAGCCAGCGCGTATTTTTTTTTTGTCTTTCGGGGATTCTTTTCTTTGTTTCGACAGAGAGGGGTGAGAGGGTGGGAGGGAGGATTTCAAATGACGGCGCGTAATCGCGCGTGTAAAGAGAGCAGCGCGGCAGGGTTGCGCGCCAGCGCGTGGGGTCGTCGAGAGGATATTTTTGTGCAGTTGCTCGTGAAGTTGTTTGGCTCGTTTTTTTTTGTCAGGGGTGGCGCGTGCTGCTGGTTGTGGTGCTCTTTTGTTAAGGTGTGGTGTCGTTTTAAAATACCGTCCTTTTGGGGCTTAGCTGCGATGGTGTGGCGGCGAATCATTTACCGTGTGGTAACGATTTTGGGCGTTGAAATTGCTGTTAATTTTTTTAGCCGTCGTCGGTGATGATTTCATGGCTGCTTTTAAGTGTTTTCTATTCAACGTATTATCCTGCTTAAAGTAAAAGTTTTCACACTGAGAGAAGGATTTATTTATATTTAATATATATGTTAACTGTTAATATTAAAATAGCTGATTTTGGCGAAATAAGGAAATATTTTACGGAAATGTCCAAAGACTTACTGTAAAGATGCGCGTATTAACAGTTAATATATTTCTCTGTACATTTTTAATATATTTTCTTATTAAATATAAATAAATTCTTCTCTCAGTGAAACGTACAATTTGTAACCTTGTTTTTTTATATCAATAACTTTTTTCTAAATTCGTCACATTTTTCTCAGAAACAATCAAAGCTGGAATCTCTACACATATCTACTGATAAAGACTTGAAAACTTTCTTCTTTTAAACCCGACAAAGGCCAGATCGATAACACACACACCTTTCATACACACATACTCACACTCACATCCCACACTGTCAAAGTAGAAGAAAAGAGTATCCAGCAGACATTGAATTAGCGGCGCGACGCCGATTCAAAGCCGCCAACAATCTTACCGCCAAATGAAAGCCTCGCTGTATGTGTGGTGCGCGCTCGCGCCGATGGAAAATCCATTTCCACGACGAATTTCTTACCTTCCATCTCTCTTTTACTCTATCTTTCTCCTTCTGCATTCGGAATTAATTGAACCGCGCGCGCGCACACCCACATACAATCGTTACATTGTACGTGGCGGCGGCGCGTGAGATTAATAACGTCGCGTCGTGAGCAGAAAAGAAGGGGGTGAAGAAGGACACTTAAAGGAGTGCGCGTGAAGGGATGTGTATAAAAAGAGAGAAAGAATGAGGCGACCGGTCGCGTAGCCTGCGATAATTCTCTTTGTGCGCGAGCTCCCGGTTGTGCGATAGTCTGTGTGTGGTGTTATTAGGATGGTGTAAGGGTGCGGTAGATGAAGGGTTCGGGTGTCTTTTTTTTTGTTTGGAAAGGTACAGAGGGGTTTGCTTTGTTTCGCGGGGGCAAGGGGGACTTGGAGATGGAATGTTTGTAAGTTGTTTGGCTTGCAGATGATACAGTATAGTGTGATTGTCGTTTGATCTGATACAAACTTGTCGACGAAACCGTTCTATTCGATACAGATTAAGAAGATATTCAAAGTGTATTTGCAATTTAATAGAGCAACTGAATTTAATACATTATATTGAGATGTAACTATATATGTATATCGATAAATGTAAATGTATATAAAAGTTTTTATCTTTAACAGCACGAAATAAAGTGCTTGAATTATCGCAATACATTAGTGAATTTATGTAGAAACAATGCCATAAATAACAATTAATAACACTTCTACATAAACATCGTAGAAGCCCGAAGCATCGACCCACCTCCTCCCCCTCCACACAGACGGCATATCAAAACACCTCGCAATTGCAACAATATTTCACGTGCATCTCTCTCTCTCTCTCTCTCTCTCTCTCTCTCTCTCTCTCTCTCTCTCTCTCTCTCTCTCTCTCTCTCTCTCTCTCTCTCTCTCTCTCTCTCTCTCTCTCTCTCTCTCTCTCTCTCTCTCTCTCTCTCTCTCTCTCTCTCTCTCTCTCTCTCTCTCTCTCTCTCTCTCTCTCTCTCTCTCTCTCTCTCTCCAGACTATAAGAATTCGCAAGCGGCAGCCGTGAATTCCCGCTTTATCATTCTTTTTTATTCCAGACCTCTCTCTCTCTCGCCTCGCATTTTCCTTCGCTCGTGCGCGCACACAATGTATATATACCGAGCGGCGCAGCGTGCGCATATATCGCGATGACTCGGGAGAAAATTATTGCCCGTAATGGACCGCAATCGCTATATTTTCGAGCTTTAACGTGTAATTTCGGTGCGCGTATGGAGGCCGAAACGCGAGCGAGTCATTTTCCTCCTTTTGTCTGCCTCGCGAGCGTGCAGCGCGAGAACGAGATAATTCCATTATTTTCTCGTGGTGGGCATTTCTCCTTTTTGGGTGGGCGGCGTTGCGGGTGAAATTAATGACGCGGTTGCCGTGCAGCTGTATATGCCAGAGAGAAGTTTTGTTAAATACGTATTGTGCGCGCTTGATGCTTTTTAACTTTACTATGTAGGTGTATGCGGAAAAAAGTGGGACGGTTCTGTTCCAGCGACGAAAATAACGATTACTCTATGCGATTCGTTTTATTTTTTCTTCAAACAAAGCTTCAGCGTTTTAATAATTCTTCATTCATAAGTTCAAAGAATATCACAAACAACTACAATCACTCATTACTATTCCTTCTTAGGCTCGAACCTTACTTCTAAAGAAAGCTAACTAAATTATTCGGCACACTGCGTCGGCAATAAAGCCGAACCAACTGCGTATCAATTATGTGACAGTCGCGCGCGAATTCCCAAGGGAGAGAAAGAGGGAATTAATCGTCAGCCGAGCCCGCGTATAGATATATATAAGATCTGCGGGACTGCTTTGCATTTAAGACGCTCGCGGCATTCACGTAACTTAATAACGACGACGAGCGCGACGAGGACGACCAAACAATTAGCGGCGAAAGCCCCCGCGCGATTATGAACAAACACGTGGGGCGCGGCGGTGCGCGCGAGTAAGAGAGCGGCTTTCTAATAACTGATAAATATGCAGAGTCCTGCCGGCGCGGCGGCAGTCGATGTATGTGTGAGATTGAGGTTTAAGACGGTGGAGACGAGTTTCAAATTGGTTTATATATAGATGTTATGCTGCTTATTTTTATAAACTGCAAACAGTTTTTATAAGCGGTGCATTTAAAGATTGATTTGATTGGGCTGTATAAAATATCAATTTTGAAACTCAAGTATTTATAGAACTAGTAAATAATTATAATATAATAAAAACATTTAATTTTTTGCTTAAAAATGTATCTAATTATCTTATTATTTGAACTAATTAACAGGTCCGGTGAAGCAGCGAAATTTGGAATAATTCAATACTTTTCCATTATTTTTCCAATATTTATATATACTTTTATTATATTTCCGTTTAAGCAAAATAAATTTGTTTTATGAATGTCTATAAAAACGAGAAATTAATCAATTATAAGACTTATTACTTTTAACTATTTTTTCTAACAATTGAAAGAAAATTTTTTAAAATAATGCATGGTACACTATGTACCATGCCGCACTTAACCTGTTAAAACTAAATCATAGTGAAAAATAGCGTTCGTAACCTCAAAAACAAAAAAAAGAATGATAGGGTTTTAAGTGAATGCAAATGAATAAAACAAACAAATTAAAAAATAAAATAAAGCGAGTAGTCTAAAAAATGTCTTATTCAAAGAATGGAAAATTATATCTTCACGTTCATGCATAACAAGCAACAACGTGTCGCTTCTCTCCTCTTCATCAAGTCTCGACTCGGCGCTACCGCCAAGCCAATAAGTCACCTAAGAAAATTACCTCTACCAATTATTCGAAGCTCCCGCATCGGATCGTCGCCTAATCACCGCGACACCTCGGCTTCAATTACCTCATCAACCCGATCCCGCAACCTCAATCCTCAAATCCTTCGCGGAACAGCTCCTCTCTCTCCGAAAACCTCCTTACACCGCTCGCGACCTCTCTCTCTCTGTCTCTCGACCGTGTCTGGGGAGCAAAAAAGTCAAACCCTCCGCGAAGAAGATTTGCATGCTGAAAATCTATTTTAAATAACAGATTCGCCGCGAGCCTCGGGGCGTCTGGGGAGCTGGCTGCTCGCTCCTTCATAGCGAAGGGGAAGAAGAAAACTCGTGTGATCTCCGTCTGCGAGGGGAGGGAAGGGAAAAGGAACGAACTGTGAGCGGAATACGAGGCGAGGGTCTATAGTGCGTACAGTATAGGCTTATTTTCTCGCTCTCTCGCTCTCTTGGTTTCCTCGAGATTTCGCGAATATGCGCCCGGCTGATCTGTATTTAAGTGGCGGATCGCGAAATTGATTCGATGTTGAGGGTAGGATATATGTGCGGGAGGATACGCGTACGTGTATATACGCGGGGAAATGGAATGTGTAATTGTTAACGGTGGGTTATATAGAAAGCTTTCGCGCTCTCGCTTTTTATCCTCATTGAAAGGCGAGCCCCGGTATACATATATACACACGCCTTGAAATAAGATATTATTCCGGATGCGTATATATACGAAGTTTCCGTCATCTTCTTCTTCTTCTCGCGCGAGCGCGCGGGCGCTTGTGTTCGAGTTAATTGGATATCTCTCCTGGGTCGTAATAAACTTGATGTTCCGCTTACGATCTCGTTAAGTCTTAATTGAATCCCCCTTTTCGCCCTCGCCGGCCGCGTAATTCACACTCGGAAGCCTCCCTCCTCTCTGCTTTCCCATGATAAATTATTTCCCTCGCATACACACACTCACCGCATATACAGCCGCATACCTACTCTCGCAAAAATAGTAGTCGTCGTCACGCGTCATCCAGTTCTCTGAGATATCAATTCTCGAATCGTCTCCGCGCCCCGCGGCTACTCCGTCCCTCTCCGCACCGTCTGCCCTCAAACCTCGTAGTAGACGCCGCTTCGCTGACGACATCAAAATGCAAAAAGCCGCTCACTCTCTGCGGCCCCGCGTCGCTTTGTCACAAAGCTTCCAACAGCCTAACCCCGCAGAGTAGCAACCGCAAGCGCGACCCTCCGAAAGTGCGAAGACGTCGTCGTCGTTGTCCCCCCTCCCCTCTCGCAACTTTGTAGTACAGCCAAGGGGTCGTCGTCGTTTCCCAAGACCTTGAAATTCCCCCGGCAGCAGAAATCGCCGTCGCCGCCACCACTGAGAAGGGGATGAGAGCCGGAGAGATAGATGTATATATACAGGCTGAAAAGCTAGACGTCTTCGTCGTCGTCATCGTCGCTTTGTCTCAGCGACTCGGACTCGACGGCTCCCGGCGGGTAATCTTGTTATTATACGGACGCGAGAGAGTCTCGAATTATTCGGCCGGCGGGCTCTATTAATGTTTGTTTTTCATCCTCCCGTGAGTCTCTACAGCCGTAGCCGGATTTGACGCGCGCGCGCGCCCCTCGTTTGTAACGTCTTTGTGGGGCGTGCGCGACGATTACGGCTACTTTGAATTGATTAATTCTTCTCGAGACGCGTCGTCTTCTGCGACGCTTTTTTTCGGTACCGCTGGCTTTGAGAAGACGTCGGAGCAATTTAAAGTTACGCAAGAGGAGGAGGAGGAGGTGGGTTTCCTTTTGAGGGTGAGATTGGATCATGGGATTCGACGATTTGGGTTGGAGAAGAGCGTCTTAGGCTGATTGTGAGAGAGAGAGGATGCCGAGGAAGAGGAAGAGAGAGAAGTCTTTTGTAGGTCTTAGGAATTGCTTGGCTGACTTGGGGGTTTGTTAAATATTTAAGGTCTTTCTGCCTGTATAATGTTATAATGTTGTTTTCCGTTATGACGAGGTATATCCGCAGGGAATTCGGTCTCTAGGTACTGTGATTTTGGAGGTAAAAGTGCGTTTTGAAATATAACGTTGGTAATTGAAAATTAGAAGTGTTTTTTGTTATTGAAAAGTTTATAGTACTCATAAAAACTATGACATATTGTTATCAAATGTTATTCTGTAACTTACTAGTAAATACACGGAGAGAAATTTTGATATAAAAATTACTATAATTTCTACGAATGGGTTGACAAACTCGTATTATACAGATTATTTAGTATATTTTTAGCAATTATTGGTATAAGTGTATTAAAATTTGATAAAAGATATAGCATTTTTTCGTAGTCAGTATATAGTAAAAATTAAGCGATCGTCAGCTGTTCGAGGTGTAGCATATGTAGACGAGACGAAGTATCTTTTAACAAAGTGCGGCGTGGCGCACAGTGTTCTATTTTGAAAAAAAATGGACAAAATGAAATATCTCGTGAACGGATATCGATAGCCGGATGAATCTAACTGCATTTTAAAGTTGAGGTAATGTATAATAAAGAAAAAATAGTCCAGTACTGATCATTTGACCCTGTGACCTTAGAAATGAAAAATGAAAGTCGAATAAATAACGAATTTTCGGCTTTTTCATTGTAGACTTTGTGGCTATCAATTTTTTCGATCAAAAAAATATGTACTCCTGTAGTGTTTGATGCAAGGAATCCGAATTTGATGTCAGAATTGTCCTATCGCACACCAATTTGTTTTTAAAGCTGAAAACTCCATAAAAAATACGAAAAATTCACCCTGGAAGAAATGGAATATTATTGAGTAATTTCGACTTCGGATTTGGATTCAGCTTATCATAATACATGGGTACACAAACGCTTGTATTTAATACAATTTTATTAAAGAGCATGAAAATATTGTAAAAATGTCATTTTTTAATAACACTTAAATTTTAATAATTCATATATGCACCTACAAATTTGTGTACTTGTATTTATGTACCCATGTATTGTGATTCGCTGAATCCGAATTTGAAGTCGAAACTACTCAACTCTCTAAATTCGAATAAGTGAAATTCACTTCAAATAAGTGAATATTCACTTATTTGAAGTGAATTTCACTTATTCGAATTTAGAGAGAATAACGCTCCATTTTTTCAGGGTGAATTTTTCGTATTTTTTATGGAGTTTTCAGATTTAAAAACAAATTGGTGTGCGATAGGACAATTCTGACATCAAATTCGGATTCCTTGCATCAAACACTACAGGAGTACATATTTTTTTGATCGAAAAAATTGATAGCCAGAAAGTCTACAATGAAAAAGCCGAAAATACGTTATTTATTCGACTTTCATTTTTCATTTCCAAGGTCACAGGGTCAAATGATCAGTACTGGACTATTTTTCCTTTATTGTACATTACTTCAACTTTAAAATGCAGTTGGATTCATCTGGCTATCGATATCCGTTCGCGAGATATTTCATTTTGTCCATTTTTTTTCAAAATAGAACACTGTGTGGCGTAGCGGTAAAACTGCGGCTTACGGATTTACAGGCTTCGGGTTCGATTTCCGGTCTCTGCGTTTTTTTTCAGAGATAAAAGAAATATTTCTAAATCAGTTTCATAAATGCGTAGTGACTAAGAAAATAAATGTGTCGGTAATGTAGGTTGCGAAAAATTTTTTTTTTCATCGTGAATTCCACTTTACTATCTAGTATAGTGAAAATTGTTAAAGTTATACTAAAATCAAGTAGAATGCAAGTTTGTCACCCGATTGAGCAACAGTAGTATAGTAATTTTTCTTGAAAAATATATGAATTTTTGTATAAACATTTCTCTTCGTGTACAATCAGAATTCCAAAATAGCTTCAATAACTGTTCTGATGTAAACCTTCAAGCCAAATGAAATCATCTCGTGTTCACTTGCAATCTCGCATTTAAACATATAGTTGAAAGAGAGTACTGCAAGGGAATAAAACCTGCGCGCAATCCCCTCATGAAAATCGCAGTGTCGAGCAGCAGCAGCGGAAAGTAGAGAGACAGCGACCAAGCGAAAGAGAGAGAAAGAGAGAGAGAGAGAGAGAGAGAGAGAGAATAAAAAAAGCAGCGGCGGAAAAAAGGAAGGAACAAAGCGCGCGAAAACCAATCTCCATGAATTCCGAATAATTCCACGACTCATCGCTCCTCTGCACATATTCATTGTATTTATCCTGTCAGCGTCAGGCGACAGCAGTGGCAGCAGCCACCGCCGCAAAACGAACGAGAAAAATAATAACGAAAAAAGACAGACCGAGAGAGAAAGAGAGAGAGACGATCGCAGGCGGTCGCGCGCGCGAGTTGCATTATAATCGCGTCGTCGGGGAAAAATCCCGCGAACATTTTCCATAATTTTACTCGCTCGCTCGCTTCTGCCACCGCGAAAAATAGAATACAACGCGCGCTCTAAATTACGAGAAGCGCCGCTCGTATACGCTTGCGCTCATGTTTTATTGAGCGAATTCTCTCTCTCCTCCGCTCCCTCGAGTTACGTAAAAGCTCGAATTCTCTCTCTCTCTCTCTCTCTCTCTCTCTCTCTCTCTCTCTCTCTCTCTCTCTCTCTCTCTCTCTCTCTCTCTCTCGCGTGCGCGAGCCAGTCCGTCATATGCGAGGTTAATTTTGGGCGGCGATGGATCGTCGATAGCACTTGCCAGCGCGCGGAGCGGCTATTTATAAATCTCGCGGTCTCGGCGAGGCTGACGAGAAACGCGAAAAGCCGTAATGAGGTCAGATTGTTTCTTACGTACATATACACGCACACGCAGCGCGCGGGGATTTTAATTTGTTTCTAGAGAGAGAATACGCGCGGGCGACCCAATTGCGCCGCGGACTCGAATTAATTTTTGCGTCAACTCTCTTTCTCTCGTGCGCAATTCTATTATACGCTAGGGGGAAATTATTCAAACCGCGTGGAAATTACGGGAGCCGCGCTTGCGCTCGAGCGAAAGACGTTTGTTCGATGAATTAGTAACTTTTTAATTTAAGCTCCGTCGCCGGCTGGAGAGATGATTTTTTCAGCGGCTTATACCGCCAGCAGCAGCAGCAGCCGGGAGAGTGGAATTCCTCGAAGTGGAAGGTAATTCCCGTGTATTTTAGGTCTTATGAAAAGTTAAAACAGGATCAGCTGCCGGCGGAATGGAAAATCGTTCCACGGATAGAAGAGAGAGCGGGAGACAGAGAGTAACGATTAAGTCCATTGAAGCGATTATGTAGCGGAGCTCCTTCTTCTTCTTCGTCTCCTTTCTTTTTTTCCGATGAAAGGGTTGAAAAGGGGCTCGCGGAAAGTTGAGAGAGATAAATTTTTTAATGAAAAGGCGCCAGGAGACCCCCCCGCCGAGCTGTTAATGAAACTCGAGGGCTTATTTGACTGTAGTTAAGGATTAAGATGAGGGATAAATGATTATAACGGTATTTCGCCGTTTATCGAGGCTTTTTTTTTTTTTTTAATACAAAGTGATTCGGGTTATGGAAAATTATACCATAATTACACTCTAACGGTCATAATTGTATGTAACAATCTACCACACGGCTTACCCACTTTTAAGGGAAGAAATCGCGAGCAAACTAATGAATACCTAAACCCAGCGAAAACCCCTTGTTTTACAAAATCAGCCGAAAAGCCGCAACCTTCCTTGCATAATCTTACCTCCGGAATCCCGGCAACTAGCGACATAAATCTCGGCCGACCGCGCGTATAAATTACAATAAATCAGCCCCGAAAATCTCTCAACAAATTCGTCGCAACAATTAACACCCAGGAGAATCCGCTCTTCGCCTACCACCACTACTGCCACAACTCACCGACGCATAAAACGAGAGACGCCTCTCACCTTTTCCGTATGCGTATACACGTCTCTGCCCGGGAATTTCGCGCAACGGCGCGTCCCCTGTTATTCGAGGACATGGGAAATTGACGCGCCGTCGGGGAGAGCGACAGAGTTGGCTGACAGAAAGGAGATGATAAAATCAGGGAGGAAGAGAGCGCGAGCGAAAGGGGGATGAGAGAGCAGCGAACGACGCTTTGCTCATTTCTTTTTTTTTTTCGGTAGCTCGGAGCTTTTGAATTGGGGGTATTGTGTTGGCCGCCGCCGCCGCGTGAGTAAGGACGGGAAATTGTTAGAGGCGCGCGCGTGCGCACGTACAGCCTGTAGTGTCTATCTGTGCGACTGACTGAGAGCGAGTGCTAGGGTGAGTGAGCGAGCGAGAGAGAGAGTTGGATGGAGTGGTTTGGGAGAGTGTGACTAATCGATGGGTGTGCGATGGGGGTCGCTGCTTCTGCCGCTGCGATGGGTTGAATAGTAATTTTGGCTTGAAGTGGGCTTTATAATATTTGTAAACTAATTTGGAGATAGACGTCTATTATGCCCCGTTTACCGGATTACAATATAGTTCGAGATCCGATGTTGGCCTCGTAAATAGACGTTACAAATGATTACCTCGGTGGCGGTGCGCAAGGTTTATTTAAATACGAGCAAATAATCACAAAGCGAGAGTGCGTGACAAATAATATAATTCACGCACACGACCCTCTTATATGCCTATACCCATCACCCGAACCCAAACAAAACTAAAACGCACTTCTTCTTTATCTGTTTCAGGTGAGTACACAGCCGCATTGCCACTTAACACCATCATCGTCCTCTTTATCCGTAAGTTTAACCTTACTCCCAAACGAATTAAAACATCCCCGTCGCAGCCGGCACACACAGACACATTGTCAACGAATTCAAAAGCCACGTACACAAAGCCATGTACACTGATGGGCTCATGACCATCGTTATTCCGAAAACCGGATTCCGCGCGTGCAATCGGAGCGAGACGCGCGACCTCAAGTACCGGCGAATCATATTTTGACAGTGACAACTGCTCGTCGGGTAACCTGAGCACGCCACTAAATACCTATGGGCGCACGCCGTCCCAAAACCGCCGAAATCTCGTTTCACACGAAAACCGTCCTCGTTCTTCGCTGCCTTGTTATTATTATCTGTCTGTGCCCCCCTCCCGCCACGCATTAACGCGGCCGACAAAAAGCCTTTTTTCCGGCTCATCGAGAGGAGAGAGAGCGAGAGATCGGGCTTTGTTTGCCCGGCGGACAATGGATAGATACAGCCTATATCCTCTCTCTCTGTGCGCCCGGAGTGGTGAGATTTGACGACTGCTTATATGCGCGCGCGCACGAGGGGAAGGAAGCGCTCGCTCGCTCTCTATTCAGCCGTATATATAGCAGTGCTGCTACTACTACTACTTGCGTACTCGCCCCCTCGCAGGTTACGCGAAAACCGAACTGAATACGGTATTAGGGCGCGGCGACGGCATATTGCACGAGACACACAGTCTCTGCGTGTTCACGTGCGTGTATGTGCGAGTTGAGGTATACGACGGGAATATTCATCGTCGCACGAATATTGCGCGTATTACGTGCGCGCGAAGGATCTCTCTCTCTCTCTCTCTTGCTCTCTTCCCCCCTTACATCGTCGTCGTCGTGGTCCTTTGTCTTTTGTACGTCGCCGCGCTCTCGCGCCGGGAGCGAGGATCCTTGAGCGAGAGAGAAAGGTCGTCGCGTTATAATCGACTTCCGCTTTCTCCATCTCCCTCTTCCTCTCTCCACCATCCCTTTCCACTCGACTGCTGCTGCTGCTGCTTCTGCTACTCGACTGTGTCTTCTCTCCGCCGTGCTCTGGATACATACGCACCTTTGTACGCGCGCGCCCTTTGCGCGACAATGTTGCCGGGGTTTCCGCCCCGGGAGAGAGAAAGAGAAAGACACGTAGTGTATCTTCTTCTCGGGATTTTCTCGCTGTTTTCTTTTCTTTCTTCGGCTATGCTCTGTTCTTTCTTCTCGCGGTTAGCTGACGCGTGTAGGGACCGAGGGGTTGTTTATATTTCCCAATCGAGTATATATAAGGGAAGAAGGCGCGTTCGTGCTAATAGCGACGATCAGCGTGCGGCAGATTGTGATCCATATACTGCACCGGGGCGCACACAAATTGTACGTTACGCGTGCGCGTAGCGTTGCCGTAGCGGCGCAAAGCGGCTCGTGAATATGTTATCGCCGACGCTCGCGCGAGAATATACGCGCTTTAGCTAATCGCGTCCCCATTCAGAACAGTAGTAGTACTAGTAGTAGTAGTAGGCCCTTCACGCGCGTCCATTTCCGTTTTACGCGGCTATTTATACGAGCACATATACAGCCGTTAAATCGCGCCTTATCGACGAGGGGCGCGTTAAATATTTTCTCACGCGCGTTCTTATCTCGCAACCCGCGGGAAGGAGCGGGAGGAGGCTATATCGCTCGCGGCGATTAATTTGCCCCCGCCGCGCGACTGCATTACGGCTCAATTCATTAAATCCGGACTTGATTGAGCCGCTCTCACTCAGTCACTCACTCACTCACTCGCCACGTTCGCTTTATCTCGAGGCTCTAACGCGCGGACTTTATCGGCGATGGCTCCATCAATATTGATCGAGTCGCATGGGTCCCGCGTGAACTAACGACTTTACGGCGAATCTCTCTCTCTCAACGGCGTGCATTGATATCGGCGTGTAGACGCGCGGGAAAATGAGAGGTGCGCGGGCGGAGAAAAAAGAAATCACAGCAGAGCTCGTTGTGTTCCGGCGGGCGTGTGATATCGAGGAAAAAAAAAAATGGAGTAGGGAAGGAAGGCCGGAGGCTATCGCGAGTGATAAGCGCGGACGATGTCACGTGCGTGCGCCGCTTGGTTGGCTATTAATTCGCGGAGAGATATTTTTTTTCGTGGAGAGGTGTAGTGGGAGTTGAGGATGGATTGATGCGAAGTTTATCGCTATGCAGGATGATGTGACGGGAATGCGAGAGGGGAAAAAAACTTGATTGAGGGCGTTAAAGGTGTGGTTTGATACGATGGTGATAATATTTTTTATGTTTACGTTATAAATGTGCGCTTAATATAAGCCCGCGTGAAAATATGAACTATTGCCAAGATATTGCAAAGTGATTGGCAATAGTTATTGCAAATATATTGCAAATATATTGCAAATATATCGCAGCAACAATCGGCGATATACCGACAATAGAGCGCCAAACCTCATCCGGCCACATGTTTGCAATAGTTACCAAGTGGCTAACCCGCTAACTAGTGCCAATATAGTAAAAATTGAGCACCTCAAAAAAATTATTTTCGTTTTATTATAAAGTTATTTCACAAACAAATGTTAGGTACAATTTTAAATCTCCTAATTAAATGGAGATAACAAAAACAAGGCAAGCCTTGTCGGTTGCACTCTCCGTAAAGAGTCATTTGAACTGTTGAAATAACTGGCTTATATATACTCTCGGGGCCCTCCAATGCATTTGAGGGAGTTATATCCGCGCGCCGGCTAGCGGCAAATAGCGGAAGCTTACTTATTGAGAGCTACCCAACCGAAGTTTCCGTTCGCCACCGCTAGGCGACGCACGCATATACCTCCCTTAAACGCATTGGAATGGGCTGTACACAAAAAAAGGAACAGGATATAAAGAACAAGAATAGCGTGGGTTAGTATATCTATATATACCTCTTGTTCCTTCTGCATTTCGTTGTTCCTCGTATATATAGATATAGAAACCCATGTATTTCTTGTTTTTTTTATCTGTTCCTTTTCCCGTGTACGGCCCAGAAGGCCCCGAGAGTATATATAAGTCAGGCATTTCAACAGTTCAAATGACTCTTTACGGAGAGTCCAACTGACAAGGCTTGCCTTGTTTTTGTTACCTCCATTTAATTAGGAGATTTTAAATTTTACCCAACATTTGTTTGTGAAATAATTTTATAATAAAAAAACGAAAATAATTTTTTTGAGGTGCTCAATTTTTACACGAGTTTTACTTTAAAATTTTAATTAATATATTAAACTATTGCCACTATATTGGCACTAGTTAGCGAGTTAGCCACTTGGTAACTGTTGCAAACATGTGACTGAATGAGGTTTGGCGCTCTATTGCCGGTATATCGCCGACTGTTGCTGCGATATATTTACAATAACTATTGCCAATTACTTTGCAATATCATGGCAATAGTTCATATTTTTACACGGGAGCTTTAGGAACAAAGACAAATATACAGCTAATTTAACGTTCATTAAATACGCAATAGTTCCGAGAGTATAGAAAAACACGATATAACGTGGTATACTGAAAGGCACGAATGCAAAAGCATCCTCTCTTGAACTTTGTTTACATCACACCCGACAGCCCCCATTCGCATTCAACAACGAGGCAGGGCACATCATTCGCCGCGAATTCAATAAACCCCCAACAATCCCTCCCCCCTCCGAAAAACCATTCGCATTCGTCTCCAGCGAACCATAGCGCCCCCCATTCAGCCTTATACACGCCGCGCCTTCCGGAACTTTAAGTGGCCACCCCCCGGACCGTTAAGTACGCACTTCCCTCTTCCTGAAAAGGCCTTCCTCTAAACCTCTATAACCACCCCCCCCGCGAAAGATAGAAAGACGCTTGCTAATCGCCTCCGCTGCCGCGTAATTATTTTCGGCTAGCTTTTTCAATCCGCAGTGAGTTCTTTCGGCGATAGGAGAGAGAGGGGGTAATTGAATTTTCCTCCGCGCGCCGTTACAGAAGTAAGTGCGCGTTCGTTAGAGGCGGAGGATGGGTTGTTGTTTTGCGCTTCGGGTCAGGAGAGCGTAATTAAGGCGCACGAGAGCGCGGGTAGGTTAATTCCTGATTGTTTTTGATGATGGAGGCGGAGGTATGAGGGTGATAGGCGGGCATATATATTCAAGGAGTTGTGACCGAGATTATCGCCCTGATGATGCTGCGCTGTTGGTCGGGGTTGCTTGAAGTGTTGTTTGGATGTCGGGTGTCTGGTTAGGAGGGACTCTGACACGGCGAAACTTGATTATTTTGATGGCTTTGAAGTGCTGTGAACGGAGCTGCTGTGAATGATAATAGCTGGTGGTAGAGGGCTCTCTTGTTATAATAGATGCATTTAATTTCCGATCCTAATATATATATACATATAGTGAAAGTGATCGGCTTGAAATCAGAAAAAAAAAACACTTTTTTTCATGACAGTTTATACATATGCATTAGCTTTATTTTCGTTGGTAAATAATTCTTTTTAAGAAAATGTAGTTTTGCGAAAATATTCTATCTCATATTCGAGTCAATATTGAATATTGAAATGTTCCGAAAATACGCAAACAAACCAAAAACTCCAACAAACCGAAACAATGCGAATAACCTTTTACACTCCCGCTGCCCTCCGCACTACGAAATCATTACATCAGCTCTATACAAATACATCCATCATATACCACGGCCAAATAAAAGCTTCCATCGCGGCGCATCACTCGATAATACAGCCACCCCACCGGCCTCATAAATAAACGCGCGTGGCGCTTATCAGCGACGCGAACTTCCTCCCGCAGAGATAGGAATCCGCAAAACGTCCGCGCCCGCTCAGCCAACAAACTCACTCTCCCGCAGCCAACACCGCGCGCGTTCGCAACTATTTAACTCTCAAAAGAGCATCTATCGCGAAACTCATCATCGCCAAAACTAATCAGCGCGCGCGTACGTATATACATTCCGCAGGCGTTGCACTTCACGGGCGGCGCGTTACGCTAGGCAACGTCGGATTAATTTCTAAAGGGCTCTGTGTGTGTGTGTACGTGTAAATGTATGTATATAGGAGAGAGCACGCCAACTTCTCCATTTTGATATTCGACGCGGTGTTGCGCGCGCTCCGCAGTGTGCCGGAATTGACTGATGAAATTTGACGGAAGTTCGCGGAGAGTTGGCGGAGGGGGGAGAGGTAGGTTGTGATTTATGATTGTTTTGCTGATGGTGTTTGAATTCGCGTCTATTGTGTCTAGTTGCGGTCGCGCTAATGACAATTTCGAGTTTGCTATATTGCGAGTTTCTACGCGGGGAATTCGGCTCTGGAAAAATGGGGTTTGGAACTATACCCTCGAATTCGTAACGTTAAAGTGTATAGTTCCACAATTACACTTTTGAACATATTGTAAGCATATAATATTCAAATTTTCTGTAATCGACACTTTTTTGCCATCTCATAAAGAAAAATGGAAAATATTTTCATTACAAAAAAAAAAGAAAGTCAAACTAAATCTTTCCAACGTTCGAGAGATATTAAACTCTCTTCCCGCTCGGTAAAAAAGTTCAACGACCTTTAAAAATCATCAGCCTAAAACCCCGCCGAAAAACCTTCCTCCGCGTCTACCTCCTCCTCTTTCATTCCACACTCTCCCTCCCTCTCTTTCGCAAAAAGAAATTAAACCGTCGAGCCGAGCTCGCTCGCGAGAACTGGAAGATTACACGCAGCCAGCGGCTCGAGAGCGAATCTAAATCGGAGCGCACGTACACGTACACGTATATACACACACACCGCAGCAGTGCACGTCGGCGAAAACTGCACGGATTAATGAACGGCTCTGCGCTCGCGCTCGGCGCGGAGAATAAACGAGGTCGTGGCTCGATTCGACCGTGAGCGAGGCGTATAACTCGCTCCGCGCGCGCGCTCGACGAGCGAGTCAAACATTCTTAGCGCGTAATTGGTTTAGCGACGACGAGTCGCACAAATGAGATCACGTCGCGCGAGCGCGCGGGCGCGAGGGAGAGACTTTATTCTTTTGCACTTATTATATCTCGCGCGCGCGCGTGGTTGAGAGTGTTTTTCGTGGTGGCGGCAGTAGTGTGGCGAAGGAAGGTGGTAATGGGATTGTTTTTGTTGCCGGGTAATTTGTCGGTTAAGTGCTGTCGGGGGGGGGGACTTTTTTTCACCAGATAATGGCTGAATTGCGATTGGCGAGGATGAGGTTTGACTTTAGCACCAGTTGACGAGCTCTGATATTTCAGTGTATGTATATACTTTATTCAACTCGTCGTAAATGTTTGCGAGTTACCTTTTTTTGTTACCCACATTGTACACATGTCGAAACCGCGAGTGCACGTTTAATCGATGCAGTGCGGCCGCTAGAAAAGAATATTAATCGATCCACTTGGCGCAGGCGCAAAATTGAATTATACGTTTCATTACCGCCTGAACGCGCGAACGAAAATCCAGCCTGTCTCGTTTTATCCTTCAAACAGGTTATCTCGCTACTGCTACAAAAATCCGATTGAATCATTAACAATTTCTCCCCGGCAAGGAAAAAGAAAAACACCACCATCATCAGATTAGCCGGAAAACCTTCTCTTCCCTCCCGCTGTCGAGAAACAGCAGCGCCCTCCGCGATAAAACCCCTAATCACCCCTCGTCAAACCTTTTCTTTCCCTCTACGTGCGGCCGCATTCCGTGAAAACCGCCTCGAAAAACTCCCTCACGTATACACATTCCCCTCTCCCTCCCTCCCTCCCTTCTACTCTCCCTTGTCGTAGTTGTCGTCGTCGTCTCTCCTTAATTATTGCACATCCATGCTACATACACCCATCCTCTACACATACATACACACATACACCTATACACGCTCGTACACAGTCGCATACGGCGACGGGAGGCACGAGGAGGGCGTCATATCATCAAGGGGCTCAATTAGCCGTGCGTGCTCTATCGAGACCAAGCGAGAGCGAGAGAGAGAGAGAGAGAGAGAGAGAGAGCGACACGATCGTATACGCGCACCGGTGTAGCGCTACTATGCATGTTCCGCCGTCGTGATCCCATTTACGTCGTATTAGCCGAGCGACGGCGTAAGCTCTCCGCGTGCGCGAGAGTACCGACGACGACGATGACGACGACGGGGGTGAAGGGAGAGAGAGTGGGTGAGGGAGAGGGTGAGGGCGACGCGGACGAGACGTGTAAAGGGATGACGGGAGGAATGCGTAATAACGATTTTAGACGACGGAGGGTGACGTGTGTGTATGTCGTGGTAATGGATAGAATAATGGTTTTGATTTTTAAGTGGTTTTTGCCTGCGGGTGGGGGTAAGAGGGGTCGGGCTGGATCTTGTTTGCCGGGTTGTGATGGATTTGCGTATGGGTGGATTTTCAAAGTTTTTTCCTTCGATTCGATTAGTACCCTGGTGGAAATCCAAAACATTTTATTACTAATAACTGACCATTTATATTAGAAACTTGCTATAAAATGGGAATTTCTCTTGACCAATTTCTAGCTCCCGATGAAACGCTTTTTCTTCTATTATTTGGCCATTTCATAGATTGAAAAATAGAATGAGTTTTTCGAAGACAAGTACAAGCTTGTTCTTGAGTATTTTAAAGGTATTAAAACTGATCAGTTTCTTTAGCCTGGAAATTGCTGTTATGACAAGGAGTGAGAGAGATAGAATCAGACGGAGAAATGAAAGTTTTTCTGAATTATTCATAGAATAAGTACAACAAATGATTTATTAGTTAATGTTATTTATTTATATTTTAGTAAGCCATCCAATGCACTTTAATGCTCTTTCATCAAAGATAAAATTAGTAAGTAAATCAAATACGAATATTTTGTTGTAACGTCAATCTAAGAAATAGGCAAATAATGGTCGAAAAATCGTTTCATCATAGAGATTAATTAGCCAGTTTTACTAGCTATTTTCTAACTTCTTGGCTATTTCACATACAAATGAATTTCTACCAGGGTATAATTATAACCTTAGAAATTATCAATCATAATTATAATAATTGTTGTTGTTATATAATCTTGTGCTCTGTAACAGGACATTATTTCATTGGTTTATTCGACGAAGTCAAGTGCTTTATTGATTTTCATCGTAACTTTATACAGTTGCTCCATACATATACCTTTAATTATCAAAATGTACTGATTACGCTTATCTCTCACCGCATTGAAATGCGAAACTATAATAATATAATCATTGTTAATTTTCCCGAACACAATATCGAGTGCCAAACTCGCGCAGAAATCATTAAAACTCTCTCACAAAATTAATTTTCTCCTCCATTCGAGAGTTTAATTCAGCGCCGCGCGCAAATCCCCTGTTTATCTTCAATCGACACTCTCCGAACGCGAATCCCTCCCGCCGAAAGGAAATCAGCATCGAGCGTCAAGCTCATTCTCCTCATTTACCAAACACTATACACACCTCTTTAACCATCAACACACCTTATCCTCCCGACAAAACCCGCATTAGCGCTGAAAACACTCCAATTCCAGATTGAAACCTCTTTTCCTCACTCCCTCTCGGGGAACCTTTGCATAATCCCGAGACGCTGCGGATAATCATTCTCCGTCTCTGTATTCTCCGGCCAAAGACGGCGCCTCTCTCTCTTGCACTATCTCTCGCCTAGGTTTCCTTAATTGCGGATCGGCAAAGGCCACAGCCGGGGTAATCCCGGCCGGCTAAACCAATGATTGCGTCCAAATCGACTGCTTGTCGCCGCCGACGCGAGCGGATCGTCCTCTCGCGCGCTCGCCAAAAGGGAGGCAAACTACTCCCTTCCTCCCTCTCTCTCAACCTCCCCGGTTAATTACAATACGATTGATTTAGCCGATCTCCCTCGCACGTACACATATACACACTGGCTCTTTCTCTGTCTCTCTGTGTGTGTGCGCGCGTTCGCTCGAGCTCGTCGAATAATGAGAATCTACTCGATTCGGATGGGCTTGCGTGAAATCCTCTCTCGCGCTCACGCAACAGCCATCAATCGCACGTCGTCCACACGGTGTATATATACGCGTACGCGCGGGAAACACGCATTCGACGGATAAATTTCGCTCGCTGCGGCAGTTTTTCGAGAGAACGAGAGAGAGAGAAAGAGTGGAGGCGGAGGAGGAAAAAAGGGAAGCGCGAAAATAATTTCGCGCCGATGGATTTTTGCGCTTTTTGGTGTACAGAGGTGAGGTGACACATGCGCGCGACGGGGGAGGGGAGACTGGATTGATTGACCGGCGCGGGTTTTTGCGCGACGCGTTTTGTACTTTTCGACGGCGCGAGAGGGGGCATATATAGAGGAGTGTGTGTGTTACATGGACGGTGTAATGTGACGGAATTGGCTGGAGGTTGTCGGAGTGTCGAGGGTCGTTGATGAGTGCGCAACGGATTATTATTCGTGATTTTTCGCTGGTGATCATCGTGGCTGCTGCTGCTGCAATATACTCAATAAATCAAAACTGAAATTTTATGCGATTGAGGGAGGTTGTAAAACGTTAATATTGTTATATGCGCCGATTAAATTAATTATCCGAAGTTATTTGGTATATTATATTATGAAAATAGTCGTCCTCGCGATGTTTGTTTCGTATCTGTCTCTAAGGCGAAATGAAAGTCCTTGGTCATCTTCGAGTAGTAGTTGGCCCGGCGCCAATGTCTCGAGAACGGACAAAAAAATAAGCGTACATATATACCCAACGAAGAAGTTTCCCTGCCAAATCTGATTTCTAGCACGCGTCGGTACGAAAAATAATTGTTGTTTACGCCGGCGACGACGTCCGGCCTTTTTTGCCTTTATATTGTAAATTAACGCAACTCCATATATACCAGGACCTCGCATTAATCGACCGATTTCCAATAAAATCCAGCTCTCTTCCTCTCTCTCTCACGCACCTTCCTCCCCCCAGCAACAAAAAAAGAAGGAATTCCCGCACAAAGAACAAAGCCCAATAAAACCTCGCGCGCCGCACGTATATATCCCCCCGTTGCACACCTCTCTTTCGTCGCCGGGATATATCTCTCGCTCGTACACGTACACGCGTACGTACAACCGAGCCAGCCTACCTACACTCTCGCCGCGGCGAGGAATTAAAAGGATGTAAAGAAGTATAAATTGAAGGTCGAGGGAGAGAGAGAGAGAGAGAGCTCGTCGTTGCCTCAAGGATTCCCTCCTCCTCCTCCTCTTCCCTCACTCGCGCAAGCAGAGGTTGCTGACACGGATGTGCGAGCTAGCGCGCACGTGTCAGCGTGCGAGGGAACGCGTGTCTCTCTCGCTACCTCTCTTCGGTGTCTCCGAGGTTGATTTTTTTAGGGGGAGAGAGAGAGAGAGAGAATAATTTATACGAACAGTCGGGAGGGAGGCGGGCACTGTTTACCATGATAAAAGTGGAGTATTTACGGGAAAGATGTGTGAGTAGCCTGTGTGTGAAGAGTCGGCGGAGCGGAAAAAAATCGGTAATTAGCGGGTTCGAGGGGATGAGGGTAGTGATTATCTCTCAGGCGAGGGGATTAGGGGAGCAGCATTGTCGCGCCTGTATATACGCCGAGGGATAAGTTTTGCTTTGGGTTCTTGCTTGGATGCGCATTGAATGGTGATTATTAAGGGCAACGCTGATGCTGCTTCTTTGTAGTTGCGCGGCAACTCGTGATGTGGCTCTCCCTCTCTCTCTCTCGCTCGGAGATTACGACATTATCCCACCATTCAAAGTCAAGACGGTCTTGGCCGCGGAGTCAAAGAAATCCGAGATCGAAGCGCCCTGGAATAGTAATAATTCGATCAAACTCCGGCCATTCGAAACTGCGACAATGGAAATTCTGTATAAACAAGTCCGGCTTCTATATACCGGACCATTCAAATCTGCGCGTCCGAATATCGGGTATATACATATACATACACTCGGCGAGGCTTGTTTAGAATCAGCTTCCAAATTCTACCCCCGCGACTAAATAATGCAATCCCCTCGCATTAAAGGCAGACACGTGTACATCTTTCCCTCGCTCTCTGCTCTCTCTCATCTCCTTATTCTCACTTCGCTTCGCTTCCCTCCGGCTCACAGCGCCGAATAATTTATCGGATCTTTATCCATTTACATGACAAACCTCGACGGCGTATAGTCTCTCTTTTTTGCTCCTCTCTCTCTCTCTCTATCTCTCCTCTTCTGTCTCTCTCCTCTCGCGGCTTCCTCTCTGCTCCGCTTTTTTCTCAGCGCCGAGAGGGAGAGAAAGAGAGAGTAATCAATTTGCCATCCGCTCGCGAAGTAGCGCGGAAAGATCGCGTCGGCGCGCGCAAGCGAGAGAGTTTTTGCGCAGGCGTGCACGGAATATTCCGCGGCGAGGATGTTGCGGGTACGAGGTAAATCGGCGGATGAGAGAAGAAAGAGAGAGAGGAGAGGTTTAATTGAGGCGGCGCACGAGCGAGGTTGTCGACGCGGACAGATATTTTTAGAGAGTGCAAGAAAAATTGAGATGAGATTTTTTTTCTGCGCGTGATGAGGAAGTTTGATGAAAGAAACTTCGGGATGGATTGATTATAGGTGTGAATGGAACGTTGTTTGTAAGTAGAATTAGCTAGGTATAGCGAGACACTCGTAATAGAATCGCCGTAATAGAATCGCCGGCAATTACGTAAGCTTTCTCGAGAAGTAGAAGTAATTTTACATAATATTCATTCGTGCGTCGTAAAGTTCGATACGGCGATTTCAATTTTTCAAATGAATGATTCATACCGAGATCTCTTATATTGAATCATGCCAAGGAATAAACGATTAATCCGACGTTAAATACCGGGAACACTATGTATATATCCATAATCACCTTTACAATATCGTTACACAATTAACTTCATCAGCTGCAGAACCGCCGAGCACATTTTTTAATTTTTTTTTTGCCGACTATTATCGCTTTACACGCGATTATGAAAAAAAATCGTTAAAACACACCGACCGTTTTCCCCTGCGATATCGCGCCTAATGGGATATTTCGTCATCGATCAGGCACTAAACTAACTGCAGCAGCGAACGAGATCGAGCGCTTCGATATTACGTTGAAAGCGCCAATTTGTAAAAAATATAAACTCGTATCGTTCGAAAGATAGTTTCGAAAGATAGCTATATTTAACTCCAAATCTGCCCTCGAACTCTGAATGAACCGTCGATCTCGCATACCTCGCACTTATGTATAAACATATCGTAAACGCGCAAAAAGACGATGCCGAGAGCGCGCGCGCGCCCAGCTAACAATCGCATGATAAATCACCGCTAATGAATAACCAAACCAAGCCGCGCGTAGTCGTCGTCCGTTTAAAAACTCGCATCTCATCCCGCTCTATTCAAAGCTCTCGTCCCGCAGAAACAACCTCTCTTCCTTTCCACCCTCTCTGATGTCTCCATAGCCATCAATACCTCCATTCTCCGCAAACCTCGATACATCGTTATCCTCCCCCGCGCATCAATCATCGCATCAATCGCTGTACGTAAGAGAAAGAAAAAAAAGGAAGTACCAGAGAGCACGTGGCTATCGCGATGGCTGAATGGCCGGCTGCAAAAGTCGAGTCGAGTTGAGCGCCACTACGACGGCATTCCAGCGGCCGAGCGAGCGAGCACGTGTGCGCGCACAATCGCGCGCAAGAGAGAGTCTCTCCCTCGCTCTTCCGAAGGTACTTATACATGTATATGGCGAGTGCACGCGGGGAGAGAAAATCGCGCGTGTATATACGCGCGGACGCAGTAAATAAAGAGCGGACCTTCTTCGCGGGAGAGATGAGCCCCGGTTACGCTGGTGCGAGGAGAATTTGCGCGGGAAGTGTATACCATGGACGAGGTTGACGAGGCTGCTTCGTGCGGTTGTTGATTGAGTTGTTGGAATGTTTATGGGGGATAGTGTAAAGTAGATTCGCGTGTAATGAAGTTTTTTTGTGTCGTTGCTGAGGTAATGTTGGCGTGTAAAGATCTCAACGTTGTTGATGATTATGTAAGAGATTAGATGTTATGCGGGTGTGTATAATGCGCTTGTAAAATGATATCGAATCTCATTAGATGTTCTTTAGATTAATTGATTTAATGGCGTTATTAAATTATTAATACAAATTTTTCATTTTACGATATCATATAATAATTCTTTCAAGTAATTACAAACAACTACGTGTGTACGGTAAACATGAGTTGATAATATATAATTTATAACGCAGTGAGAACACGCAGGTATCGTTGTATTTCATAATTTTTACACTGAGAGAAATGATGCATTAAAAATTACTATAATATATAGGAACGTGGGGACAAATCTCAAATACTAAAATTATTACTATATATTATAGTAATTTTTAATACATCATTTTTCTCAGTGTATCATTTACATAACATGTCCAAACAATTTGTTTACCCAGCCGCGGAAATCTCGAGCAATCGATAAATCACGACCCAGTGCAGAAATTTTGACGCGCGCCCCCAACAACATCGGCACCTCTCGACACTCTCTCCTGACCGCACGCGGCCGTCGCAATTCCAGAAATTCCCTTCGAACGAGCTTCATCCTCGTCTCTCCTCCGCCTCGGCATTCCAGCATTCAAGCGTGTAAGGGGCTAACGTCCGTTCCCTCTCTCTCTCTCTCTTTGCTCTTTTATTTTCCATCTTTCTCTCGCCTTTTTCGTCGTCCAGCTCGACATCGTCGCCGCTGCCGTCGTCGTACTCCTCCTCCTCCTCCTCTTGCCCCTCTCTCTTGCGGCGGTTAACATTCATTATATATGGCCCGATAAATCACGGGGAATGGCAAATTTATGTGAAAGTCATGCCAGCTAACCTTCCTTAATTTTTAAGCTTCGAGAGCGAGCGTACCGTGCTCTCCTTCTTCTCCCTTCCTCTGCGCGCGTCCATCGCGTGTATACATATACATATATCTTTCTTTCTCTCTTGCTCGCGCTCTTTCTCTGGGATTTTTGCGATTCGCGAGACTTTTCACGGGTAACGACTTCTGCGAGCGAGCGCGGAATGATTTACACGCGCCGCGCCGCGGAGAACAAATGTATATAACGAAGTCGATTATCCGGGCGTAATGGGCTTCGATTCCGCGCGAGAGAGCGAGCGACGTATTTAGACCGCGTGCGAGGAATCGTTAAATAGGCCACGCGGGATATGGCTTTTTTTATAAGGAAGTTTGGAGAACTGATTGGGGGGGAACAGTTCGGATTGTCACGGTCGGAGTGGCGCGGATCGGTGCGGAAAAAGTTTCGAAGGGTAATTAGAATGAAAAATCGAAGGATTGTTTCAGAGAGAAAAAATGGATCTTTCGTGATCGTTTTTACAAAGTGTGGGTTATTACGGTCTGACACAAAGTCGCGAATTTGATTCGTCGAGCGTGAAATCATTTCGCACGCGTGGGCGAAACATTTTTCGATCGTCAGTTTTTGTAGAAAATCGCAGCGGTTCGTAAAATTTTGTGCAAACTCGTTCCTTATCTGCCAAATAACCAGTGCCAACTGTCTATGGTAAAAGGGTGTATATAAAGCCATAAAAATCTTAATTAAAACCGCCTCGTGCGCACGTCCAGACTAGATTAATAAAACTTCTTTTAAAATTCAGCACGCCGTGTAATCCGTTTTTCCACCCACAACCGCGCGCCGGCAGAAACAAAGTAGCACACGCACTCGCAACAACTTTTCCATATATACCGCTAAGTGAGGCGATTACGCGTTAGATAATTTCGCGCACTCACAAGAGAGAGAGACCCGCGCCCGTTTGAGAATTATGGATGAAGTTATTTACGCGCCGTATCGATTAAATTCAAAGCGAGCGCCGAGCGAGCGCGTTACATAACTCACGCGCGCTCTCGTAATTAATGCAAATGCGGTTTTATTAATTTTTACGAGGACTTTTACTTTTCCACAATGCCGCGTAGCGAGATAAATAGAGCGGCGGGAGAGGTAATTTCGCGTGCGTGCGTTACGAGCTCCAATAGATGTTTTTTTTTTTTCGTCGTTATAAGGGATTGCGTTGTTGAAGTAGTTTCGATTATCTCGTCGGAAGAATGTTATAATTTTGTACTTTATGCGCACGGATAATTCGCGTTATGGTGTATATACGTGTGCGCAATTTATCATGCAAAATATGCTAAATACCGTTTGAGTTTATCGCGCGGCGCACGGTATAACGCGTACACGCCGCCGCGCGTGTATTTCAAAAGTATTTTAAAGCGAGTTATTAATTCTGTAATTTCGCGAGATATAATATGCATAAATACGTTATCGATAAATTTATTGTTTAGCACGCGAGAGCCTTTTTATACGGCATTTTTATTCAATGATCAAGTTTTCTTCAACTTTTACGAGTCATTAAACAAAAAAAAATAAATAAATAAATTCCCGGATCGAAAGTGACCAAACAGCCGTTCGACCAGATACCTCCATCAGATTTCCTCGGCTCCTCGCTCAACTGCTTTCGATTTCGCTCATCTCTCTCCCCGCTCTTCTTCTTTTATTTGCTTCGCGAAAAGCCAACTCTCGATATTAGCATAAACCTGCGGCCGCGGAAATTCGTCCTTGCGGCTCACTTCGACGTCGTGTCAAGGCGTATTAATAAGCAACGACGGCGGCATGTACGCGGCGACTCTCCGCGCGAGGGATGGTTAAGTTCTTCTTTAGTGGGCAGTTTGAGGAGAGCTTGTAGCTATAAAATTTATTGCCAAGTATAATGCTTCGCGACGATGTGCCGGTGCGGTGACGTTGTTTTTTTTACCCCCCCCCCCCCCTTTCGTTCGAGGGCGCGCAGGCTAACATTATGTTTATTATGTCCCCTGGCCTGCTGTAATTAGTTTGTGCGTTATTTATGAATACTAAAGATTTTTGCGGAATATTTAAATGCAAGAGCACGCGGCGGTATTAATGCTCGTCGAAGATAGAGGGGTTATTTTTAGACGGGAATATTTAGTGGTTGGCTCGGTGTATTGAATACGTGGCTAATTGAATGACTAAACGTTGAAAATTGTGAGTTTGAGAGCCAATCGAATAAAAATTTTGGTGATTGTTCAGAACCGTGGAAAAATAATCGTTTATCAAACTTTTTTCCACGCGCGCACATTTTAAGATTGTTCTATACATAGCAGTCTCAAATCGATAACACACCGCGCACACATCACTTCATTACAAATGTTTGCCTTGCTTATATATCCAGTCAAACAAAATTACCGCGGCGCGCGGAGATAACGAAAAACGTTTTATTCGTATACAACTTTATTCGTATACGACGCAATTCTTTTTACTTTGTCACAAAACACTCGATCATATTATACGATCTAAATCTCATATGTATATGTAAGATTTTACATAAGAGCATATTGTCCAATTAATTACGATCCCGAGTCGATCTGCGCTGAAACAGTCGAGAAAAAAAAAATTATTACGCATGTACGTACGCGTATAAAACACACACGCGACAACTTTACAGTCCCTCGTAAATAAATCCAGCGCGCAGTCCACTGCTTTACGTAACTCTCTCGTATTATGCGCTTGGCGAGGTGCGAAAAATAAAGAAGGATGAGTAGTAAACCTTGATACAGTGATGCGCGACCGCTCAATGACACATCTCCATCGCGCGCCCTCGCGTGGATTAATCGTAAAAGTATGTATACACACCGTTTCGCGGTTTAATCATCGGTGCGCGCGAGGCTAATGAGTTTCGACGGCTCATAAATATTCAGGCGCGCGTATACGCGGCCGTATACGTGTATAATAAAAATAATGGAAATATTTATGCTAATAAGCTGGCGCGCGCGCGCGTGCGTGTATATTTAGGTCGCGAAATACAATGCGAGACAATGCCGCGATTCCCAGCTCTACATAATATAATACACGCGTGTATGGATACATAGTAGTTTTCCGCGTCGGGCAGGTTTTTGTGTGTATATAAAAATAAAAAAATCAATTAGACTGTGTCGGTTATAAGGAACAAATCACTCAATTCATCAAGCGCGCGTGCGTTCCGCGTTAATTACTGTTGTAATTGTATGGTAATCCGGGAGATTGACGCGCGTGCATCTCTTGCCGCGCAGATCGCCGGCGATAATGGCCTCAACTAGGCGCATTTCCATAAGTTCTCTAAGAGTAACGCGATAATTATCCCGTCGTGCACACACACTGCTTATGCACACGTATAAGTACCGCGCTACTCGGCTTTTGCCGCACGAAGCTAAAATAGAACTCTGTCTACGACTCTGCAACGCGCTTTACGGCCCGGAAACGTCGCAAATATCGAAAAATAACAAAGAGCCCGCGAACTACGATATACAAGCAGCTGCCGCGCGCGAAATCCGCGCGTGTTTGCACTAATTCGCGCAATGACGCAACGCGGCGCCGTAAAAAAAGGAAGTGTGTGGGCGGAGGGGCACATCGAAACTAGGTTTACGCGCTCGCGAGCGCGTGTGTGTGTGTGCAAGCTGAGGAATTGAGTTATAAAGAGGAGAGTGTAAAGTCGCGAGCGGTGGCGGCGTCTTCGTAGTGTGTGGACGACGACGTGGTTCGCCGTGCGTGACTCAAGGTCGCCCCGTGGAAGTAGTATAGCGACGATGTTCCGGCCCTTTTCCACTCGTCTCTCGTGTGCTGCTGGTTGGTGCCGACTGTCGTGTGGAACGGCGCGAGAGGGAAACATGAGATTTTGTGTAAACGGGGACGTTCCGAGGTGTAGGAATTAGGTTTGGCGTGGGTGGAGGTCGGGTTGTTATAGTAGAATTGAAAATAGTTTAGAATCGAGTTAGTTGAATGAATTTCAGTAAATGCCAGTTTTATCTTCTTTTATGTCACGTTTACATGTCTAATGTTGTATTTAATTAACGTTTGCAAGTTTTCGAAAGAAATATCGATAACAAATTTTCCGATGTCATATTATCTTTATTTAATAGTGGGTACAATAGTTATTACCGTTTGGTTGTATGAGTGATTAATTATCGCGTATTTTTCCTGTTAAGAAATTAAGTATAATTGTCGACTTGAAAAGTATCCGCTGCGCACGCCACGACAAATTCACGCATAGAAGAAATAATTATACACGACAATAGTCATTTCGTATTTACCCAATAATCGATAACGTTACTTAAATATAGATGTACATAGTTACGCAAAGCAGGAAAAAAAAATTCGCTTCGCTATTATTTCCATTTTAAAATATTTTCCTTTCGACCGTTGCAGTGTAAAAAGAAACATTTCAATGAATTTATAGAACTATAAACAATCACAAAAACCTCCTCCACCAGTGGAGAACCAGCATTCTTATTTTTTCCCGCGCGCCTCCTCTCGCATACACCTTCTTCGCTCTTTCCTCTTCTCTCTCTCTCTCTCTCTCTCTCTCTCTCTCCCTCTCAGAAATGCGCTTCGGCATTTTCTATACGCCGCTTACTCGTGTGCGAGCGCAAAGCGCTTTCGCACCTTTGCTCGCCCGCAAGATTTCTCGATCGTAAAATTGTTGTTTTGGATTCTCACTCGTTCGCCGCCGCGCTCGCTCGCTCGTCGGGACGGGATTTTTGCTCGTTAATTCCTTTTGCTCGACTTGCACGGCCGAGACGAAGGAGAAAGAGAGAGAGAGAAAAAATTTTTATTCGAGTCTCGCTGTGTACGAGAATATCTTGACGCTTCCGAAGAAACAGAGAAGGAGGAGGAGGAAAGAGTTTTTAGAGAAGTATAGGAGCGAGGAGCGGAAAAAAGCGCGGGAAGGTGTTTGCTCGCGTTGTAAAACAGATCGTACAAGAAGTGGGCGGTCTGTTATCAACTTTTTCTTAACGCGCGCGCGCGCGCGCCCGTATAAAACTTTATTCGCGTTAAATTATATTGTTTTTTCTTCTTCCACCGCGAGATGACCTCTTAATCGTTTTAACGCATTGCCATTATACTTTTTTTTCAATTATCGATTAATTTATTATTATTTGTTTACACATACGTATACACACGCGCACGCGGCCGCACTATAAACTGCTTCTTTATCGAACTATAAAATAAATTTCATTTCTTTCAGCCCGCGCGCGCTCCTTTTATATCTTCCAATAACCTCTCACAATAAATCCCGCGTAAAACTACTTTATAACGACAATGACACGCGCGCGCCTGCTTTTACGACGCGCCAGGTCTTTCTCACACCGTACCGTGGCAAGGGGGGGAGGAGAGGGAGAGAACCTTCGACAATCGCAAAACCGAAAAGGCAAGCAAATGAAAAAAAAAAAAAAAAGAGAACACGCACACGTCTCGATAAAATAGCGCGCGCGCGTCGTATACACAAAGGAGAGAGAAAAACATTGCGCCGGGGGAAAAATCGACGCCGCCGTTGCGCTCTCGTATATATATATATATAATTGAAACGTCGATAAATCGAGCCGAATGAAAATATCACGCGCGGCCAATTAACTTTTAACAAGCGGCGAGCTTGCTATATGGCTAAAGCCGCGCTTGCGCGTCAACACACAAACATACAAAGCGCACAAAATCGTGCATTTATGATCGCCGCGCAGGGGGGGAAAAAAGCTGCTTCTGTTGCTCCCCTCGCGCGCGTCAATACGTCGAGTTATTCAGTAAGTGTAATTACCCGCAGTCGGCGGTGGCGTCGTCGTCGTCTCGGTCTGGGCTTATATTCGCGCGCGGGCGAGCGCTATCTCGCGATTTCGCAGAAGCGCTTAATTAGCGCCGAGCGAGCGAGCGTGACTTTGATTCCTGTCTCGCGTCGCCGGAGAGACGTTGGAGACTCTCGTTGGTTTGCGAGGCTTTTTTTTTGTTTGACAGAGCGGGGGCAGAGAGGAGAATTTAGAGGTGGTAAATGGCTGCTGTGGCTTTGATGTACTCAGTGGAACGAATTTCCGAGTTGTGCTGGAGTGTTTAATAAAAACATGTCAAGCGAATCTGTGTATATTTAGGTTTGAATTTTAGATTGAAATGACAAGTTTATTATTTATCAAATAAATTATAGTTAGTAATAATAATTTTAAATTAATAGCTTTATGGCAAAAATTCATATGATTCTATATTTGAATTCGAAAAAGTCAAGTCTATGTAATTATTCGCACTTCCAACCACAAATAGACCTTCAACCAACTACACTCATTAAAAATCTCCGCCTCATCTCCCATCCTCGTCAAACCGAAGATAGTATACCTAAACCAAAACGACCTCAGCCATCATACGCTCACCTGCGCAAGAAACGACTGAAGCAAAGCTGTGCCATTCGTCTATCACACATATTATATAC
The DNA here is from genome assembly GCA_036365515.1 of Torymus aiolomorphi. Lineage (NCBI taxonomy): Eukaryota > Metazoa > Arthropoda > Insecta > Hymenoptera > Torymidae > Torymus > Torymus aiolomorphi. Next base: position 10,929,647 of record CM070875.1, read on the forward strand.
ACCCACACATTCGCAAACTCTGCATCGCCGTAATTAGCCCCGGCGAGTCGCTCTCGAAACGTGTTATCGTCGCGCTGTAGCTGCATTCGAATTTCCCTCTCGCCCTCTCGTTATTATTATTATTATTATTATTATTTTCATTGTGCACGGGCATCGCGATACGGAGTCGCGCGCATTGCGTTTTCTTTTTTTTTGTTGCCGGAACGGAGCAGGGCGGGGGGGACAATGAGCGAGGGGGCGATATTTCGAGGCTGGAATGTTTTTGTGAAGAGGCGTGCGCGCGGCAAAGCTTTGTCATGCTCCCTTCCTGGTTAGGGAGAGCATTTTTAGAGCGTATTTGCGGAAAGGTGTTTTTATCTGTTGGCGAAGCAAAAAAAAAGTATATATGGAGTTTCGAGCTTATTGTGTATACGTATAGTTGTATAATTACGCGGGTGGTCGTTGATAGGTTGTTTGTAATTTTAAGCAGAGAATAATGAACTATTGTCCCGTATATACGTTCTTTCTCAGTAGCAATAATAGCAGAGACGAATATAATACACGCCTCGTTGCGAATGATATTCTCAAAAGAGGCAATTAAATTACTAGTTCAATAAAGTGCTTCCGTGAATCTAGTGACGTGTTTGCCACTTGCAGGTCTCGTTTAGCGACTTGATTTTTCACGCAACGAGTGCCCCGGATAATAATTACGAAACAAGGATAGAGAGTTCGCCTTTTTTACTCTAGCGTATTTTAAAATAGCGATAATATAGTAATGATGATGTCGATTTGAAAATTCAAATACCGAGACATTTACGCTGAAACAATACACGCGCGAATAATAACAATTTTTAATAACTTGCACGGTTCACTAATTGCTGAACAACGCGCGCACACGTCTCTCTCTCTCTCTCTCTCTCTCTCTCTCTCTCTCTCTCTCTCTCTCTCTCTCTCGCGACGCATTAAACCGTCGCTCGCGCACAAGCTCGGCACAATAACTGTGTTTAATAACGCGTCCTTGGCTGCGATTTAGGTCAGCTTCGTATATACGTGTACGCTTGCGCGCGTAACGCGCGCACATACACGTATTATACGTAATACGCTCGCGCGCAAATCTTCTCAAATGAAATTATTATTAAAAAGTCACTCGGGATTAAAAAAGAACCTGCGCGCGTTCTAACGCTCATAATACTACGCGCGTGCTACAGACCGTCGTGTAATCCTCTTATAAAACTCTGAAAAAACAACGATTCCCTCTCGGTTGTGCGGCGTTATTAGCCGAAAAGCAAAGCCCTCTATTAAATGGCAAAACCCGGCACGGAAAGAATGGAATGCTAATGAAAAGAAAGACGGTGGCGGAGATAAGCCACAGAAACGCGACGACGCGCGGTTTGACGTTACACGTCGGAGAGAGAGAGTGTAGGAGTCGAACAAAAGGAAGTTAAAGAAATGGCTTGCATATATATAATTAAGGCGATTAAAATCTTTTATTTCGCAATCGTCATGAGAGGGGAGGAGGAAAGGGAGCGTGAGTACAAGAGGGATTAATTAATTGGACGAATTTATTTCGTTGCGGTCGTGCGCTCGCCCAGCAGCTGTCTACTGCGATAATTATAAGGAAGGGAGAGAGAGCGAGCGGTGTACATGCTGGAAGTTATACGCGGTGTAGCTGCTAATAACGATGTATTGGATTTAAAATGTTTCAGCGAACGTACTATGGTGACGTGATGAAGTAGGTTAATAGTGAAAAGTGAAATAAAATCGTTTTACTCGTCGCGGAAAATCCCAATTATAGACTTAATTTTATATATGGGGTATCACATTTTTTACTTTTCATATTACTTTTCATTTTTAATTAACAAAAAGAAAAAAAAAACGCACATATCTCTGACTTCAATAACTCATTCTTTAAACGCCGCGAGATCCAAGCCGCGCATTAAACCCTAAAATATCCCACAAGCAAGCACCCACTATAGCCCGAGTCTTAATCTTAAACCACTCTTCCGGCCCATAATCGAATTACAGTCCGCACGGCCCACTTACCGCGAAAAACTCTCCGCAGCAGCAGCACCATCTAAATCCGCGACTTCAACTCACCCTCCCGCGGCAATTCGTTTAACGAGACATCTTTATGCATCGCCCGCGCGTTAACAATCGTTAACAATGCTTCCTCCCCAACGGATCGCCTATCTCCTCCCGCGTCCACGTCGTGGGCGGCGGTGGCGGCCGCTCGGAGCTGAGAGCGCTAATTTATGGTCTTCATTTGCGAGAGCCGCCGCTTTTGCCCCCCCTTAATGGATTGTTAGTCTTACTTATTGTAATATCTCCCGCGAGAGAGCGAGTGGCTTAAACTCGCCTTCTTTCTTTTCCTGCACACGAGCGCGCTCTTCTCGTTATAATTAAAGTTAATTGGTCGGTTATTTCGCAGGCGGCGCTTGTTTAGATTGGGCGAGAGGCGCGTTAGAGCCGAGAGAGAGTAGAGCGCGTTAGATCGGACCCGCGAGAGAGAGAGCGAGGCTGGCTTGAATATTCATAATGCAGAGGGTGAATTAAAAGGATTTTATTGTTGCGCGCGACGGTTGTGCTTATGCATTTCATTAGAATTTCAGTTAGGTTGCTCGGTGTTGTGTTGTTGTTGTTTGCGCGCGGTGTTTTAATTATCGCGCGTGCGGCTTTTCGGCCACGGAGATAAGGGCGTTTTGGTCTTTTTCGGGCAGCGCGCAGGTTGGGATAGTCGAGTCGAGATGGGGAGAAGAGACGGAGTATATAGCGAGAGGGAGAGTGGAGATAATATAATGTAATGCCGGATGATGAATTCCGGTTAAAGAGTCAAGCATTTCCGTGATTACTGGGTAGCATTGAATTCCGCGAAGAAATTTCATCATTAGCCGCGACTCACTGCCGCTTTACGGCTACTTGTGCATTTTTAAGACGCTAAACAGCGACTATCATCATCATAAATTAGTATGCCACTGCTGCTGCTGCTGCTGCTACTGCGAGGAAGCGCCCATTGTAATGACCCCGTGAGCTTTAAAATTTTCTCGCAAAATTAAACGGAAATTATGCGAAATTTTTCTCGAAAAATTCTTCTCCTCACCCAATTAAAAATCTACTCGCGTACACGCGGTAAATTAATAACTATATATACAAAATACCTTCGCGGTGCGATCGACAAAAACGCGCAGTGGGACGAAAACTCGCTTGCTCGCCTCTATTAATAAATTCGATAATCAAAAATCTCTTCTTCCCGCCACCGCGGCCGCACAAAAAACTCCCAAGTCGCCGGCACCTCTCTCTCCTTCTTCATTGTCATCATCAACCTTCGCCTTCTCTCCTCCATCTGCCCCAAAAAAAGACCGTCGCTCTCCGGAATCTCGCCGCGTGAAAAAAGCATAGACCGAGTCGTTCTCTGTGTCCCCTCCTTTTGCGGCGTGTACGTGGGGAGTTGCTCGTTCGTTATTAACACGTCCGCGCGTCGCGCGGCGAGAGTGTATAGATATTTATAGCGCGCCGGCTGTCTCTGCGGCATTTGGTATTTTTGAGTTATGGAGAGAGAGAGAGACGAAGTGTGTGCGGTACAATGAGGTTTTTAATCGTGCGTCGTGTCTCTGCTGTGGTGATTATTTCGGGGTGAAGCGGTGACAATTGCGGCACGAGGTTTGCAATGTGGGTTATGGATGGGGACGGGGAGGTGTGAATAATGGGATATTTATGGGATTGAAAGAATATGGGTGGGTTTTGTTTTGCTGGGGAAGTTATAAAGTGACAAGTTTTAACATTTTTCTCTCTAAATTTGTGTGAAACAGGAAATATAATTTTTCAGTAAAAATCGGGAAAAATGATAAATTTGTAACGATCAATGTTAACCATTCAAGACTCTGTTACGAAAAAAACTAACGTTAAAACAGCTCACTCTCTTTACTGTTACTCGAAAACATTCTAAAACCAGCTTTCAAACGTTTTTACCCGTCTAAAATTACTCCTAAACCAGCGATAAAGCCCAATCGATACACCGATACGGTCGCTAAGAACGCCAGCGAGGCGTCCCCCCGTCTCTACCCGTACACACCCGACAAAGAGAGGAACCTCGTATAGAGCGCGTCCCTCCTTAGCACCTTCTCTTCCTCCGCCCTTTTACACGAAAGAAAGGGGGGGCAAAGAAAAAAAGAAAAAAAGAAGAGCAGAGACTCGACCTCTCCTTTAACGACGCTCTCGGCTCTTCCGCCGAAAAGCCGTCGCGAGTTTTCGCGCTCGATTGATCGCCGCCGGGGTGACGTGTGTTGTACACACGCGCGTGTGAGAAGTCTGTCTGTTTGCGGGAGAAGAGGATTCATGGTGTAGTCCCGTGGGATGCTCGAAAAAGGAGGTTGGCTACACGCGCGCGCGGTAAGTGGGTTGCCAGAGGTGTCGAATGGCATGTGCGATTGTTGTACACGAAGTTTCCGCCGCGCTCTGCTGTGTATAGACGGGGGGGCAGAGAGACGGAAAGCCTATTATGGCAATAGAGGCACTTTGGGTCGTAATAGGATGGGCCTTTCGCGAAACCGGATACGTCATTGGGGAATAATATAATAACGCGGGCGATAAAGCGACAATATTTTTTTTTTCAATAAACACAATAAAAATTTCTGATTCATGATCGATCTCGACAACTGACAGAACTCAAACAACGCCGCGCACGGTAATTCTCCGTACACCCCGACACGGTAATTCTCCGTACACCCCGACACATCCTCAAAAAGTTCCTTGCCGCGGCCGCCGGCGCGCGATAAAAATCTCGACACCTCCGCACACTGCAAACCGCTTGCTTGCTCTCTCGGATTAATTAAAATACAGCGACGCGCGCGTGAGAGAGAGAGAGAGAGACCGAGACCGAGAGAGTTTTCGAAGCGACGGCAAGAGCTGAATAATGAAAAAGGAGGCAAGAGAGAGAGATCGCTCGAAAAAGCGCAGCCGCGTAGAACTGCCGAGGAATGCGAAAATAGCGGAGAGCGAGAGAAGCGCACGGGTAACAATACACGTGCGCGCAGATCTCCGGCCATTTTTAATCGCCGAGAGGAAGGATTCACCCGCGCGCAAGCGAGCGAGCGATCGTGCATTAGCGAGAGCCGGCTTTTTGCGGTCTCGGGCTTTTCGTTTGGGTAATTGCAGAAGGTGAGAGAGACGAGGGAGAGAGCAAGAGAAGAAGAAGAAGAGCTGGTGGGTTGGGTTGGCTTGAGGAGTTTCAAGATGCGGAGACTGGAGTTGGGTGTAATTGAATGAGAGAGAGTGAGAGAGAGAGAGAGATGTTTTCGAAAACTCTTTTTCGTGAGCATGCTGGAGTTGAGGTGATAAAGCGAAAGTAATAAATGTAAGAAGGTTTTTTTGGTTGCTGAGAAGTTTATAATTAAATGCTTATTTGTTTGTAACTAAATTAGTAGTTAAATAGTTTTACGATGACAAAGGCAGTAATTATCGCGAAGGAGGGCGTGAAATTGATTGCACAAAATTTCGTTTTGTATCTAACAACAGCCAGCTGAATTGCTAGGTAGAAAATTGTCCATCTGTTGTGGACTTTACTGTCTACCTGCCACTTTTCTCACTTCATTATAATTGAATAAGACCACATCGATCATCATTTCGATGCTAAAAAGGATCTGATGTACAGCTCGACACCAATGACTATCCAACTTTCGAAAATCACGCAAACATCTGCTCAACCAGCAATATAACCCGCCATAAACATCGCATATAACATCACCCCCTACCCAATCAAGACATCATCTTCCAATTTACAAACAAATCTATGCAAAGCTTGTACACACTACACAAAACATTTACGCACGCACACACAACCCTGCATCATGCCCACCTACAATTACAAAGCCCAATATATTCGCCCCCTTTCCTGATCGTCGAAATGAACACGTCTAGCGCGTAATTGAAAGGAGCATCATCCGGCCGTATGAATACGCCGCCGCCGCCGCCTTCGTGCCGAGTTTATCGGGCGAAATTTTCGGCCTGATCGCTCCCGAGCGAAGAGAAGTATAGGAGGGTAGGAGGAGGCGGAGGTAGGAAGCCGATTGTTTTGCCCGCTCGCGTGGGAACGCGTTGCGTGCAGAGTTTCTGAGAGCCAGCGAGATATCGTTGCTCGAAAAGCGATGAGCAAGGATTTACACCATCGGCGATGCGTCGTCGCTGTTTGGAACTGCAAATTGAATGATACGGCAGAACTGTTTGGAGGCTTTTAGAAGGCGCAGCTGCCCCCCTTTCATTCTGTCGGGTGTCAGGTATACCGATTAGTAGGCGGGCGCGTTTAGTTTCGAAATTCCGAAGTGCGACTCTGACACGCGGCCCGCTTTGTGCATCTAAACTATCGACAGTTGTTTTTCCAATGACTGTATATAACACAACTCTCGGCGATGCAGACAACATTGACATCTCGCGTGATAACGCGCGTGTACACGCGATATGACTGTGTGTATGTGGGTGTGTACACACAAAACAACGTCTGTTATAATATACGACGCGCGGGTGTATATAATAGCCTCTGCAATGTCGATCAGCCGTGTTATATATGAGGCGAAATCGCGCTTTGGATCGATTGAAATCGCTGCCGCCGCCGCGAAGGACAAAGACGCTCATTGTTGCGCAACGCGCGCGGACACGTGACGCAATTGCGATCGCTGCGGACTTTTGACGCGCACAGAGCATAGACGAGCGAGCGAGTCAGCGAGGTTTAAGAGGATTTAATTGGCGGAAATTAGCGGACGCGAGTCAGAGATACGGCGAGCGGTTATATAGGACTTCTCTCGCAGCGTGTGGAGAGTTCGTTGAGGTTTTCGTTAAAAAAGAAATCTGTTTGTTTTCGTTGTTTTGATCGGTGCTCAATCAAGGAATTAAATTATTATATTATGCGTCGGGATCGCAATTACTGGCAAAATGTTGATTCCGTGCATAATGCGCGATATTACATTGAAAATCATTAATTATAACGCGGTGCGAGCTCTAAATACTTTAACGCTTAATATATCATGCGCGGATTTCCCGCAACCACTCGAGAGAATACATGTATACATGTACATTCACGTGATGCGCAACTAAATATTATCATCTTCAATCTATTATTCAATAGCCCACTTAATTATTTAACGGCCGACCTAGTTGCTGCGGAGAGCGCGTGTACGTGCAGAGCGGTGCACATTGTACATATATATGTATAAGCGCATCATCGCAATCGGTTATATTGCCGAGTATCATTAGCGGAAATATGCATACACGCTGCTGGAATTTGCTTCTTTATACATGTATAATGCAATTCTATAGACACGGAAAATCCTTTTCGTACATATTCAAAGAGGCAACAACATTTATTCAGATAATATATAATCAGCGATATAATTACGAATGACAAACTACTCCTTCTTATAATCATCAATTATAGCCAGCCTAACAACCGCACATCCGTCACTTCATTACCCGTGTGTATGGCAAAGTACGTTCACCCGTGCGTCCGAGAAAACAAAAAAAGAAAACAGCCAGCACGCACCGAAAGTTTTCAGCGTGAGCGAGACAACTCTCCAGCCCCCTCCGAATACATTAATACCCAACGAAGCGCCATAATTCACTCGGCGTCGATAAAGCCTCTCGTATATGAGCCCTTACTCGGCCGGAGAAGACATTTGTATGCTTTGTACGCGGGATCGAGGGCCAATTAACCGCGCTCTCTCCGCCGGCTAACTTGATTAATCTGCCGGGTAAACGGAATTTATGAATAATACGCGGGCCTCTGATGATGGCGTGTGCACGGTGTACATGTGTGTACGTATATAATATATAAACGAAAATGTTTACGCGGCAGAGAATAATATATTTTTGCCGCGATAAAGTAGGCGGAACAGCGAATTATTTATGGGCATAATGAATATATATAGCGGTCGATGTATATATACGTGTGTATTATACATTAATTGTGTGATTAAATATTTTGGAAACGACGCGTGCTGCGGCGCGTCGATCAATATTTGCCGGGTGAATCATGGCTAATACGCAACCCTTTCATTCCACCGAAACATTATATTCCATTGAGTCGTCGTCGTCTATGTGACCCGTCCGTGTTAATTCTCTCTCTCTCTCGTCATGTGTTTCGCTTTTGCTGTCTACGTCTCTTTCTCACTCTCTCCCGTGCGGGTGCATTATCGATTACCAGTGTTTTGAAACGGGTGTATACAGGGAGCGAGGGAATAGCGCACTCGACCGATTTAATCCGCAGCTTTGCTGCGCCGGCTAATGCCGGTACTTTTGACTGAAATTCGAGTGCCCTCCACGCTTTAATCTCTTTTTTTTCCCTCCGCACTGTAGTTAAACTTCACGATATTAACGCTTTTCGATAATACACACCCCCCGTTCTGTCTCTCGTGTCACTCCCAACATTGAGCCAATTACCTCGGCTCCTCTTTGCATACACATAAAACCTCTTCTCTTTCGCCGCACGATCTAACCTCGTTCATCGATCCAGACCCTCTCCTCCTTCTACTGTACCTCCCACACACACGTGCATGTATATGCACCTCTCCTGCGGCCACGAGTAAGCCGCAATTTTTTTGGAATTCCGAGCGCACACGGCGTTCCTACCCTCGAGACAGATAGTTCGCGTCCGAAGCTCGTGAGGAAGGAGGATGAGGGGCACGAATTATATCCCCCCGCACTCGCGCGCGCGCGGTTGTTATCTTACTTAAACGCCGCGCGGGATATAATGGGCCGCGGGAGTTTACCGGCCCATAAATCCGCTCGAGTATATACGTGTATGTGTGTGTGTATGCGGAGGTGCGGCGAGAGCGTGGATGATATGCCCGACACGTATAATGCGTGCGAGAGGCAAAACATGATCGGTTGTATTGTGCTCGCCGCGTGTGTGCGAGAAATACCTTTGGATTTTGTTAATTGTTTTTCTTCTTCTTTATGAATGTTGGAGCCTCGTTTTTACACTTTGCGCGTTTAATGTCACATCATCTTTTCTTTAAGAAGATACAAAAATTACATTAACATTTCACTTAGACGTCGTGTAAAATTTCTGCTTCGACTAATGCCTTTACCCCCAGCTACTAGGGACAATTAAAACCAACCTTACACTTTGACCTAACCCTGTTATAAACATCAAAACAGGGGATGAAACGCGCCACCTAACCGAATTTGAATATGAATCAAACGCAATCTTCTCTCTCTCCGACACCCTGTGCTCTCGCCCATCAATTTCCCTCCATAAAAGCTCTCTCTCCGTCTCTCACCCCTGCATCAATTTATTACAACCTCCTCTGCCCTCATACACAGACACACAGACAGATACACACACACACACACACACACCCTGCCTCGCATAAAACTCTGGCAAACATTTAATTAACACACGACTCGAGAAATTTCTTTTGATCTCACTTTCTCTCTCTCTCTCGCTGGCTCAACGCGGAATTCCTCGGACCAGCGGACTTTAGCCAAGGGTCATTGCGCATCGATCACACATGTACACACAGACAGACGATGATGGGGAAGAAGGAAACGTTACGAGGGATATGAATAGAGTTACCGCCTGGAAGAAGGGTCCCCGCCGCCGCGTCGTATAAAAGGGATACACACACGGGCTTTCTTTTTTCGGCGAAAGTAATTGCATGATATTTCGAGCGCGCGCGCGCTCGCGAGGAAGACGGGGGAAAGGAGAGAGTGAGAGAGTATATAAGGCTACAATTTGTTACAATACGGCTTTGTCGCGGCATAATGGAAGAATGGATTTTAATGGCAGTCGAGGAGTTTGCAGCTTATTTATTTGCTAATTGAGTTTCCCTCTCTCTCTCTCCCTCTCCTTTTCTACGCGAGAAGACATAAGGGGGTGCGCGTGCGCGTGGTAAGCGAAGTGTGCAAAACGGGGGTTGATTAATTGCTCGCCCGCGTATACACACCCTTGAGTATCCCTTATATATATATATATATACGCGCTCGCAGTTTACGTCCCGCGATGCTATTCGCCAAAACGGCGATGGATATTATTTTCTCTGAATTCCACGACTATAGATTCAACCCGTAACGTATAGGCCTATCAATAAGATTCGCGATTTCAAAGACTCCTCGCTGGAATTCGAACGCGCTGTAAATTAATTATATGCATATCGAAGGCGCATTATGCCCGAAAAATGCTCGCGACACATTAGTCAGCGTCACGGTTCTCTGTGTGGAGGAGAAGGAGAGAAAAAAAAGGAGTCAGCCACCCTTCGCACAATATCCACTGCCGCGCTCGCGGCGAGAGAATCCCTCCTTCTCGGCGCATATACCACCCCGCACGATATAGAGAGAAAAAGTATCAATTGATCAATGAGAAACAAAACGACTCGACGCGCGCCAGCACCAGGCGAGATACTCGAGCGAATAGCGCATCCATTGAAATTCGCGCGGGACAAAAAGGGCAAGGGAACACACACAACACAACGCTAGCGGAGGCGTATTATAATATAGGCATTATATAGAAACCCCTGCTCTCTCACTCTCTCGCTCTCTCCTATATCCCCACCATAACGACCACACCACCGCCTACCTTAGGGACTTTCGGGCGTTTGAACGTTCGTAGAATGACAAAGCGCGCGCACAATGTATCCGCCGGCCGTTCCGAGCGCATCGTTCTTCGTTCCGCGCTCGTTTCTCTCATAATACTCTCATTCCCGAGAGCGCGAAAGGGAAAGAAGGAAGACTCGGCGCGAAGAGTAGTGTGCTGCGAAGTAATATAATCGACAGGTCGAATTCGACTCGGCCCTCAGTCTTGTCTCATCGAGTGTTATAGTAGTACCTTATACTATACACGGCGCGCGGCGAGCAGCGAAGGAGAGAAGAGAAGAGAGGAGTGTGTATAGAGGGGGACGACTGCCGCTGCCGCCGACGACGACGACGGGGCGACGCGAGGGAGAGAGAAGGATCAGGGAAAAAAGGAGGCGAGCGCGCGGGCGGCCCGTTAGTAGGCGAGCGGGCGCGCGCGCGAAAACACGCGTATAATCGATTACGCAACCGCTGCTGTGTGCTGCTCTCTCTCTGTTCAGCGCCCTTTTTTTGCTCTCTCTGACTCCCCGCTGCGCGCAGCTTTGAATTTCGCGCGCAACAGTCGTAAATCACTCGCGGATATATTCTCGCGCGAGCGCGCGGTGCGTGCCAAGTTCCAGTGTCTCTGTGAGTGTGCATTAGAGTTTGTGGTTGTGGTGAAGGTGGGGGTTAATAGGTATACCTATAGAGGATTTTTCTCGGAGTCGGTATACAGGTGTGTGAGAGTGTGGCAGAATTTTTCTATTATATATGGGGTGCTGCCGCAGGCGACTGGTGCTGGTGAAGCTGCGGAAGGATGAGCCTGTACTTCCAGATAGACTGGAGCCGCTTCGGCGGCAACCACGTGTCCGGATTGACGGTGGTCAGTCTCTCTTTCACGTAGCTTTAGACATAGATATTTCACCCCGCGGCTTACGGTCTTGTTGTCGTCTGTGTGTGGTCGCGCACGTGCGCGCGCGCGCGAGTTTGTTTTGGCGCGCGAGCACGTGGTGCGGGTTTCGCGAGCGCTGCAGGTGGCGCTCTCGCGAGTGGTGTAGATATATGTCTGTGTGTGTGTGCGTGCGCAATGCTCGCGCAACCGCGTGTATGTGCCTGTGCGATGATATGCCGTGTTTGCGGAAGCTGCTTGCGGTGTTTTGTTGTTGTTGGTGTTGCTGTTGGCGGTTTGGGGATTGCGGGTTTTATTCGTAGTTATCGATTGGTTTCATGAGTTTGACTTTTTTTATGGAATGCTTTTTAAAACTACGTAGATATACAAAATTGATTGTTTTCTTTTTTCTTTGCCGAAAGCACCTGTTTACGAGGCGAAATTTTGTTTGAGTTGTATGCTCGAAATGCTTATTTCTTTGAAATAAAGTATGAGAACTCTGCGTTTACTGTGTTTTAATTGCAAACTAAAACAACGTTATTTGCAACCACTTGAACAGCAATTTTTCAAAAACACTTTACACTTACTCACCACCTCATCATCACCTCACCATCCAACCCCAACACTCACACAAATCAAATTAATATTTTAGCACCTGACCGTCCAAATTGAATTCGTTGACAAGCTACAGACACGCGTGCCCACCTTTCACATAACAATCCGCCCCTACGTTCCCGAGTCCATTAACGAAACAGCCATAAGCTTGTCCTTTTAATTTGCGCATTAGCGCGAGAACAGCTTGTGTAATATAACGACGTTTGACGTTTTGCGGTTGCAGGTGGCGACGCGGCCTTGGAGCCCGAATCAAGGCAAGGCGGGGCAGTTGACAAAGCTGTGCAACCACAAGAGAAAAATACTGCCGCAGCAGCCGCATCTACAGCAACAGCAGCAAGTGCAACTGCAGCAGCAGCAGCAGCAGCAGCAGCATCAACAGAACGCGGTGACCGTGGCCTCGGTGACGAATCAGATCGTCGCGACGAATCAGACGATCGTGCCGCTTGACGCCGAGTCGCCGCTGCCTATTATCGAAAAATCAAAATCAGGTACGTGCGAGGTTTCAGTCATCTTAATGTTGTCAGGTGTGCGCATTTAGTATTGTGGGGAAGAGAATTAATTAATTATGCATACAAGAACCCTGGTAGAAATTCATCTATATGAAATAGCCAAGAAGATAGAAAATAGCTAGTAAAACTGGCTAATTAATCGCTATGATGAAACGATTTTTCGACCATTATTTGCCTATTTCTTAGATTGATGTAACAACAAAATTTTGGTATTTGATTTACTTACTAATTTTATCTTTGATGAAAGAGCATCAAAGTACATTGGATGGCTTACCAAAATATAAATAAATAACATTAACTAATAAGTCATTTGTTGTACTCATTACTCATACTCAAGAACAAGCTTGTGCTTGTCTTTGAAAAACTCATTCTATTTTTTATCTATTAAATGGCCAAATAATAGGAGAAAAAGCGTTTCATCGGGAGCTAGAAACTGGACGAGAGAAATTCCTATTTTATAAGGGAAACGTCCCGATATCCGAACACGACCCGATACCCGAACAAAATCATTAATATATTTTTTAAAACGATATTTAGTAAAAGTATCTTGGTAATTTATCAACAAATTATACAAGGGTTTTAGATTTTTGCTATTTTCCAGACGTTAAAAAGTAGTTGTGTATAAATAAAGGTGATGTGTGATTGTTCGGGTACCGGGACATTTCGGTAAGGTTAAGTGTTCGGGTATTGGGAAGTTTCCCTTAGTAAGTTTCTAATATAAATGGTCAGTTATTAGTTATAAAATATTTTGAATTTCGACCAGGGAAAAATTTCTATTAATATACTTTAATTAAGGTCAGTGAAAAATTACTATTCTAAAGTGTAAAGTCGGGCACTGTCGAAATAGTGCATATGCATTCCGAAATAGTGTATATACACTGAATTATCAGTAGTGCATATGCATTATTTCGACAGTGTCCGACTTTACACTCTGAAATAGTGATTTTTCATCGAATTTAATTTAGAGAGTAAAGAAACATACAAATACGTATTAAGCTTACTGAAGCAATAATTTAGTTACACTTATAAGTACGTATAATATCGATTGACGTTGATTATACGTGCTATAGCACTCTAAACACGAGAATAACTAATCCAAGTGTAATTACTTTTCTGTCGTCCTGAACTGTTGCTATAAGCAGCTACTTTCCACCACAATACTGAACGGCTCATATTATGAATATATAACATATCACTAACTTTCTCCTATACACATGTCTGACCCCAAAGAATAAAAAAAAAAAAAAAAAATAATTACCCAATGTTATCTGCTACTCATCACCAATTCAACTCTGAATCGCAGAACCAAAGTTTGTCCCAACTTAATTGAAAAGTCAAAAGCTAGATCAAAAGCAAGCGCTTCGTTCGCGCGATTACTCGCGTAAAGCGCGTCGTGCGCATCACGCGCCTCTCCCGTAAACATCGTTAACACTCTATCACAATCCAATTCGCGCCCTCTCCTCTAAAACTCTCTCGACACCGAACCGAGCGAACGAAAACAGCCGGCCCTATCTCCTCCCCCCGTGAAAAAGAAAACCAAAGACGCCGGTCTCGTTGTTTAACCGTGCAATTAACATAGGTTCATAACTCGCAAATATTTGGCCGCGCGTCTTTGATGTCGCCAAACAAACTCTCTTCGCTTTTCTCGCGCACTTGCCTTCTCACTCTCTCCAGCTCCGCGAAATTCTCGCCGCTGCGCGGAGGAGAACTTTCAACTTTGACGTTCGACGTCGCTCCCGCGAAGCGTTACATTACAGTCTCTAGATCCGGCGGAAACTTTTAGATTGGTTCGTCGTCGTAGTCGTCGTCGTCCTCCTCCTTCGCTGCTCGTCCTCGTCGTTGGACGTATTACAAAAGTTTCGCGGCCCGCGCTCCCGAGACGTACGTCGACGTGCCGGCGCGAGCGAGCGACAAAAGCGAAAAAGACCGCGAGAGAGAGGATGACGAGAAAAAGCAGAGAGAGAGAGAGAGTCGGCTCGAGGAATCGAACGCGCGTATACACATAGAGAGAGGAGTGAGAGAGAGAAATGATAGTTATAATGGTCCAGACATTTATTCAGCATCGGCTGTACGAGCGTCGCGTGCCAACTTTTGCTGGAGGAAGACCAAAACTTTCCTTCATCCCTCGCGTATCCGACGGCGGCGACGGCGGCGGCCGTAATCATTAGGAAAAAGTCGACGGCGAGGAAAAACGACGAAATTGCGGTATTAGCGGCGCGTTTTTGTCCGCTCGGTCCTCTCGCTGGCCTCCATTAAGGAGCTGCGCGATAATGTATAACTATCGGTTTTTTGTCGCTGTCGCGCGGCGACGAGGAATCGACCAAGGTAGGTTGGTTGCGGACAAGAGGGGATAAAAAAGCGCCGCTGCCGGATTGTTTCGCTGATTGACGATTTTGCGGTAAGAATGTGCGCGCGGGGAGGAGAACCGGATGATGATTGGATCGTTTTTTTTTCTCCCGAGGTGGTTTATTAATGGACGCGCAGCTCGCCGGGTTGGGTTTGACGAATGGCCGGCGGACGCATTATATTAATTAGAAGGGGAGGTTCAGTTTGCTGCGTAATTCGAGGCGATTTCAAGTTCGGACCGGTCAATTAATTAAAAGGGAAAATCTGGTTTTATAAGTTTTGGTTGACGCATTGGAGTGGCTGTACATTATGGTTCTATATATAAATCGTAAATGTGGTTTGGATATAATATAAAGATGATAAATGTGAGCGACCGCGTTGTTTGCATAATTCATGGTTAAAAGTTTGGGTAAGCAAATGATTAAGTAATTCCGGTCTACACCAAACAACCATTTTTTAAGCTCGAAATCCATCGTTTCAGCCCAGACTCATACATAACCTACGACCCTCATAATTTACACACGAGCTGCCGCAAACCCGCGTGGAAAACACACACACATACGTAGACGTCGACCTCCTACGAATTTCATAAGTCACCCTCGTCTTTCCCCCTCGAGCGTGCAAAAAAAAATCGAGGCACGATAATTTTCCTCCTTCAGATCATGACACTTCCGTTATATCCACATTCGCACACACACGGGCCACATGACCTTATCCTCCTCCTTCTCCCCCTCCACCCACGCTCACAATCAATCCTCGTGCAAATTCCTCGCGCGTCCCGCGCCCAACACACGTCGACATTCCCCATTACCCCTGCGCGCACCCGTATTTTTCCCCTTAGACTTTCAGATTCGTGCAGAATTTTAAGTTCTCGACTTTCTCTACCTCGCTTTTGACGGAGCGAGAGGAGAGAGAGAGAGAAAGGAAGAAGATTTGCCCGAGCCAGGAATTTTTTCGTCCGAGTGCGCGCGAGGTTTTTTATTACGCCTTTCGAGGGTACATTCGTGTATGTATAGAATCTCTCCTTTCTGGCTGGCAAATAAACGGGTAGCTGATATCGAGGGGTAAGCGTTGCCTTCTTTTTCGGGATCGATCTTAGGTTACTGTTTCAAAGTGAGGGAAAGAGAGGAGATGGCTGGGACGTGATGGAAACATTCGAATTGGTTGGATCGGGTTTTTATAGCAGTAACTTTGTTCGAATATATATACTGGGCGTTAAGAGTCTTCCTTTGTATGATGTATTTCGTGTAATACGTATATTTGCTCAATCGACGCCACAGCTTTGTCCAAACATCCAATTACAGATCATTATTTTCCGAGTAGACTCTTCCATACGAAAATCATATTACGAAAATTGGCCCACATTATTCAAATCGTCCGCCAACTATTATTCACAACCCGCGCGGCTTGAATAATAAATCACGCGAACTATGATCCGGCAAATTCAATTTTCTTTAGTACCAAATAAATCCGGCACACACACACACACACACACACATCCACTGACAAACCACTCGACATCACCACGCGCATATATATACACCAGCCATAACGCACGCACGCCGCCATCCAATTTCAATCATCTAATTCTCAGCGCGTAATTCGCGTTTATCTCCTTCCGTCATGCCTCGTCATCCATCCGGCCACCCTCTCTCTATTCATCCCCGACTCCTTATTTTTCACGTCGCCCGCAGGCGCGCCGAACCTTCTTTATCTTCCCCTTGATTTGAGATTCACCCTCGCTCGCGCCTCTCTTATTTTTTGCGGAGGCGCGCGCGCGCACGAGGAAAACCTATTCATCATATCCATAAGTCCAACTGCGCGCGCGCCTGCGCTTGCTGCGAGCGTCGGTGAGGTAACGAGGAAGGATATTAAATTTCCGCGCGAGAGCAGTATTAAACTTTCATCGCTTCATAACGTTATTACGAGCCGCCGAGAGAGAGAGATAGAGAGGGAGAGAGTGAGCGAGAGAGGAAGACACTTTTATCAGAGTTTCTTTACTGGAAGTTGGAATCCCGGGAACTGCTCGCCTTTCATCGGCGCTTTTGTGCGAAGCCAAAAGGGAGAAGCGTGAAACTGCGGCAAACACGATTTTCCCGCGCGCGCGCGCGAGTCCTTTGAGTGGGTTCTTAATTTTTAGCCCCGCGCTGTGTTGCCGCGACGCTTTTTCCCTTTTTCGTTTCCTCTGCCTTTTCTCTTCTCGCCGGGAGGAGCTGGAGGATGAGCACGGTGTTATCATTATATTTTTGCCTCGCTCTCTCTCTGTGTGCCGGCGATTATTGGGTTTCCGTGGCCGCGCTGCGAGTATATATATATTCAGATCGAAGCCTTACGCGATGAGAGATGATAGAGCGAGGGGATATACAGGCGGTTTTGTTGGGGGAGAGGATTAGGGAAAGGGTATTGAGACAAAAATTAATCATGGTATTTCGCGTGCTTTTATGGTATTAGAATTTCATCTTCTTATAAGCGAAAAAAAAACTAATGCTCGTCTGCGGGGCTGTTTGTGATTGGCCGCGCTTATACAAATACGAAGCAAAGCTTTAAATAACCCGTCGTGTAGTATCAAAGACACGCGAAAAAGATTTTTTTTTACGCCAGACTAATACGAATTTCTACCACTTACTAAACACTTACCTTTCCATTCCTTTCTTAACCCACTGTATTTTATTCAAATCCACTACGTTATTCATGGACTCCTAAACTCTTCCTCAGTGCCGCCATTTATCGAAACGCCCTAGAATCCGCGAGCGCGTAATAAAAAAAAGCACACGCCCGAGGGATGAAAATGTAAATCATGCGAGCGAGCGAGTTTTTAGCCGAAAAGAGGAAGCTGTCTCACGCGAACGCGCGAATTAAATCTAACAATTTGAAAGCGATCTCGACGAAAATCTTCCTCCCCTCGTAAAGTAACAATCTCCGGTGGTGCTGCGCGTTCCTCGTCTCTCTCTCTCCCCCGAGGTAGAAAGCCCGTAGGTATATAGCATGTATATACGTAAAAGTCGGAAAGAAGAAAGCCACCGCCGCCGCGCGGTGAAAATAATGTTTACCAGAGGGGGAAAGCAGTAGCGGAGAGAGAGATATAAAAGCGCATAATAATAAATCAGACCTTTGAGCGGATAAAACTTCCGCGCGCGCGGAGTGTAAGCAAATTTTTCACGGCGACGGAAAAAGGAATTGTTGCTGAGGGTGGTGCGACTAAACTCTCTCTCTCTCTCTCTATTTTTGTTTGATCAAAATCTGAATTTTTTAGCGCGGAGGGTTTAGCGCATCTACAACAACGTTTTGAAAATAAGAGCGCGAGTTGTTTTTTAAGGGAAAATAATGCTTCGTCAAAGCTCTCGGGTGCTTATGCTAATGGATCTTTTAACCGTTCATTAATTTTTCATTATACGCCCGAGGTTGCAGATAAATCCATTAGCGATTCCCTTTGAGGATCCGACGGTGGTGGTGCATCATCCTGTCTACTGTATAACAAGTGGAAACCATATCATCTCGTAAACAGAGTGTATATATATATATCGGAGGCGAACACGCGGCGGCGAGTCGTAAATGTTTTAAGGCGATTTTATCGATGGGGTTGCCAGCCGAGCAGCCGATAAAGTTCCGAACTTTCATGTAAAGCGCGCGCGCGCGTATATATCCCCTTCGACATTGTCTCAACGAAACTCTCTGTTTGCACGCAACTGCAATTATTCACCATCAGAGGCGCAACTTTCACCCTACGAAATCTTATCGACAGACCAAGAGAGAGCCACCACCATCCGAACTTGTCCCTCAGCGAGAATAATAACCTTCCTCAATTCACGACTCCCTGCATTTGGCAAACCTGCTACTGCGCGCGAGCAGCTTGCAAAACAAAAGCCGCCGCGCCCTCCCAGCGCTGCCGCCGCCTCCGCCGACAAGCGTTTCATTACATTCCTCCGCGTTTCTCCCTCTCCCCGGTGCATTCAAATCCACCGCACGGTGCTCTTTCCCTCCCACCCGCGGCTGGCTCTCTCTCCCAGGCACAGCTCGCTGCTGCACCCCGCCGCCCCTTACGTCGCCCAGGACCGTCGCCGCCGCCGCTGCAGCGACTCCCTACTACCCCTTCCGCGGGCGGCGAGAAGAAGGGGTATAGTAGCAGCGCCGCCGGCAGCGTATGCAGCTCGCGGGTTTTCGCGATCAATCACTTAGGGCGAGAGAGAGAGAGAGAGAGAGCGGAGGTGGGAGCCCGTTTACGTGCATGCGCACTGAGCGAGCGTCTTGATCTTTCTTCTCCCTCTCTCTCTCTCTCTCTCTGTGTATATAGAGTGTGCGGGCTGGCTTTTGTATGGCGGGTGCGAGCGAGAGTTTCTTTGCTGCGTATAATTGCGGATGACGATGATGTAAGGGGGGACACGTGTCGATTGTGCGTGTAGGAAGAGAGAGAGGAGGAAGAATGGGAATCTAATTACTGTGATCAAATGCTGCCGCGCGGCGACGTTGAGGTTATTGTGCGAGAGCGATCGAACGTGATGCGGAGCGTATATACCGCGCGCTGTTGTTGTTATTATTCGGCTGTGCGCGTCCGGGGAAGCAAATGACGGAAGATCCATTGAATTCTCGCTGTACCGGGTGCTGCTAATCATAGACAAAACCGTCGCCCTTTTTCCGCGCGCACAGCCCGATATAAATATTTCGCTCTCTGTGTTTGCCCGCTCGTAAATAAAATTTTAATCCCCGTGCTTCCTTCTTTCTACCACCGCCACCCGCTCGATTTATCCTCCTCGCCTCCCCCTCGATTTCGTACACGTATCTAGTATACCACCCGCTCGAGATTCAAGCTCTCGAGTCGATTTCAATCCTCTCTCTCCGGCTACAGCTCTCCTTTACCACGTGAAATTGAAAAATACACTCGGCGCACTGTGCGCGTATAAATCAGGCGCCCGCTCACTCTCTCGTTTGCAAAAAAGTATTCGATTCCGCGCATCCGAGCGTAGTTTCGCGACAAAGGGAAACAGAGGCTGCGACAGTCTTTTATCTCTGTTTATTTAGATGCGGGTACATACATATAAGTGAATCTAATATTATGAAAGGAGAGTGTGTATACGCGCAAAGAGTCTACACGACGACCCCCTGGCATTGTGTGTATGATACACCTATACGCGCTCTCTGGCGAGTATAAAAGGCGCGGGCGACTCCTTAGAACCGATAAAAAGATACCTATACCAGCCCATACAAATTTATCTGTCTCGGCAGATATAACAATGATCCCCCCTTTGTCCTCCTTACTTGCGCGCGCGCACTAAAAAGGCGATTCGTATATACAATAAACACGAGCGCGCGCTCGCACAAAGACCGCGATTTACAAGGGCGAGCGATCGCACGCGCGCGCGTGGGCGCGTTTACACTCTTTGACTTTTCTCTCTCTCTCTTTCGCTCTCCGAAGGTGATTCTCTGTCTGAGGGTAGGTATATACTTACACAGGGGACCGCGACTCGTGTTTTTCCGTGCGGTGAATTTTCGAGAGGGTCGTGACGTTCGCGTGCTTTGTGCCGTGTAGCTCTCTCTCTCTCTCTCGCGGTGTATAATAAAGGAAGGTGCAAGCGAGCGCGATGCCTTTTAATAAAGAGAAATATTGATAAGAGCCCGAGCGAGTTTTTTTTCTCTCTCTCTCTCTTCCTCTCCCTGCCTTCTAAAAGTCTTTTGTTCCCCCGCGCGTGCGGGGGCTTTGTGCGATTGACTTTCCGGCATGAGACGGTTGAATTACGTGAATGGCGTATCAATTAGAAGGAGTAGAGAGGAGAGGCGAGAGAGAGTTGCTTTTTTTTCTTCCTCTCTCTCTCCTGGAACACGGCGAAGTTTCAAGGGGGGCGCGCGTTCGGAGTTACTCTTGCGCGGAATGCGTTTTTTTTTGCTCTCGCTCGCTCTCTCTTTCGTTTCTCTTTGGGTTCTTCGCCCGCGCGCCCGAGCTTTTGTGGGAGCGCGTTGTAAATTGATCCACGTGCCCGAGCGCGATAGGTACTTGGCAAACAATGAGAAACTTAGAGGAGAGAAGGGAAAGAGGTGGCTTTTGGAAAAGAGTTGGTTTTTCAAGGGGGAAAGTTATTGAGGTGTTATTAATTGATGAGAGAGTCCGGGGATCAATTAGTTTTGCATGTGAATTGATTGGTTTTTTTCTCACAGGGTTATTAATAAATTGATTTTGTACATATCTAATATTTTATAAATTTGTCTTTATTTCTGATGATTATCAAAAAGGAAAAATGTTGTTAATTTTTAATTAATTTGTTATTAAGGCGGTCTTATACCTAATGGCTCCTGGGGCCAAAATTACCTGAAAAAATAAATTAAAATATAATTACTATATAATAAAGTATATGTATCACTAATATAAATTATTTCTAATACAAAATCCCAAGAGATAGGGTTTTTAATCCACTTTATGCAGAATTATGTCATTTTAGAAAAATCAACTGGTGAGCAACTTTTCTTGGCAATCACTTGATGGATTTTGATGAGAGAAGTCGCAAATTACTTGGAAAACATGTACCTATGGCATGAAGCTCTGGAATTAAAAACTATCGTAACTAAGTATTTTTTTAATTGAAAAAACGATAAAAATTCATAAAAATTCCTAAAATGAAGACAAAAAAAGTAGTTTTTTCAATTAAAAAAATACTTAGTCACGATAGTTTTTAATTCCAGAGCTTCATGCTATAGGTACATGTTTTCCAAGTAATTTGCGACTTCTCTCGTCAAAATCCATCGAGTAATTGCCAAGAAAACTTGCTCACCAGTTGATTTTTCTAAAATAACATAATTCTGCATAAAGTGAATTAAGAGACCTATATCTTGGGATTTTGTATTAGAAATAAGTTACATTACTGATACATATCCTTTATTTTATAGTAATTATATTTGAATTTATTTTTTCAGGTAATTTTGGGCTCAGGAGCCATTAGGTATAAGACCACCTTAAAATTATTTAAACATTAATTTCCCTGCTTATACTTATACGGTTAATTATTTTTTCCATTGTTTGTCTCTTTTCAAACCAAACCCATCAGCAAACCTCTCACCTCTCCCGCCAGTCCCATTATATTAAATAAAAACTTCAATATCACGCATCCACACGCCCAATAAAGCCGTCAACCGGGCCGCCCTGTAATCATACACGCGCTCAACCCCATAGACGACGCATCAGCATCAATGTATATCCTCCTCAACGCGGTATAAACAACATTCGCGCTTTTAACTTTCACGCTCTCACTTGTACACACGACAAAAAGGAGGACCGCTGCGGCAGCAGCTTTTCATTCGGGCATCGTCATGCCGATAAGGCTTTCACGCGCGCGGCGACGAGATAATTTATGGGCGGCGCTGCGCTCTCGCGCCGTTGTATATATACATATACCCCGGCGCTATTGTGTGTGTCTCTCCTCTTCTCTCTCCCGTTCTCGCGTTTTTTCGTTCGTCATTCCCCGGGCTCGCTCGTGCGCGGTTCGCCCCAGTTTTTGAGCGACTTTTCGCAGGGCCGAAATTTAAAGCGATGACTCGCCGCTTTTTTTACCCCGCCCGAGCGAAGCTTTGAAGCCTGCCGGCGGTGTGTGTAACATTGTGCCGAGAGGAGAGATGGATATCGCCGGTTCCGATCTCTCTTGGCGGCGCGGTTTCAAAACAAATGATAGGGCGGTGCGGCGCGGCGAGGTGAGAGAGTGAGTGAGAACGCGGGCGAGGCTTGAGTGGTATCCGGCTGATATTATCTGTTTTGATCGGTAGCCGCGTGTTGTATCACACTTTAGGCGGGATAATAGACAACTCTCTCTCTCTCGCGCGCTTTCGAAGAAAAAGAGGCGTTTTCGAAAAACAATGCTCTCAAAGTGAGCCTCTCCATTCTCCCGTCGTCGCATACCCTATATATAGCGCACGCACTCAGGGATAATCCTCTCTCTTGAAATCCCCCTAATCACTCCGCGCCTTCTCATCGTTATTATTCGTAAAAACAACTGCGCTCTCGCCTAGCCTCCCCGTAATCCTCGCTCGCCCGCCACAAGAGAGAGAGAGAGAGCGAGAGAGAGAGAGACATCAACCACCTCCGTATCCGCCTGCTCTCCTCTCCCACCCCCGCGTTTTCGCGGCCAATCGGCATGTCTTCTTATCGCGCGCCGCGATCAATAAGTCCCGGGAGGAGAAAAGAATCCTCTCTCTCTCACTCAGCCACGCGGGTGGGAGAAGTCGCCGCCGCCGCCTGGAAGTGGCTCTCCTTGTGCGTGGGGAGAGCTTGATAAGGGTTAATTTCATACGCGCGCCCGCGCGCGAGAGTTCAGGTGGGGGTAGTGTGTAGTGCAGAGTGGTGGGGAGAGGAGAGGGAGGGAGACCCGGCGCGAAGCTGAAAATTAGAGGTGGAAGGGCGAGCGCGTGTGTGTGGGTGTTTTCGTCGGTTTTTAAGGGGAGGTTTTAGCAGTTGCGAGGAGAGAGAGGTCGGCGGGTTAACTGGAGAATGAAAATTACGTTTATTCTGATGGAGTGATACGCCGAGCCGGAGGAGGAGGAGGAGGAGGAGGTAGCGGAGGTCGTCTCTTTGTACAGGAGGGGATGATTGCGCCCCGCTATACACTGCGCGCGCGAACGGAATTCACGGAACCGAGGCGGCAGCGTATTGTTTTATAACGCGCGCCCAAGGTTTACGCGCACGGATTCGCGAGGATTAATTAGCGTAACTCGAATGCAAACGTTGCAGAAGTAGTAGTAGTAGGAACAGCAGACGGTGGTGGTGTGTTCATTCGCTCGGATCGGTAAAGGGAAATCGCCGATCATCGGATATATCCCCTGTAGCCGCTCTGCCGGCGTGGCATCCATTATTCACGCGGCCTATCCTGTCTACAAAGTATCATCCTTTTTCCACCTCCTCTCTCCATCTCTCTCTCTCTTTTACACATACGCCCGTGCGCACACGTAGGTATAGAGTTGCGCGAACCGAAAATCCAATCCTCCTCCTGCTCTCTCCCTGAAAAATTCACACACTCTCGTCGCAGACGCGCGGTATATAGTGGTATAAAGCGAAACAGCCGAGGGCGGGGGGCGAGAGAGAGAGGAAGAGATGTACACGAGACAAAGCCACTAAAGCCAGAGAATACGATTGACGGAAAGCGAGACAGCTATACGCAGGCGCGCGCATATATACAAGGTGCGAGTGAGTGAGTGAGAGAGAAAGGTAGTGGCGTCGGGCCAGGATCGAACGACCTCTCGCCAGAGCGCGAGCGAGAGAGGTGGGAGAAAGAAAGGGGTGGAATTGTGTCCGGCGGTAGCAGCGGTAGCTCTGATTCCGCGCAGGCGCAGACGGGAGGATGCACATCCACCCCCTACCCACCTCCGCCTCCTCCGCGCCGGTAGTAGGGATCATCCGACGCGCGCTCGCGCTCTCTCTCTCTCTCCTACAAGCCGCAGAGAACCGCTCGCTCGCTCGCGCGAAGCTTTCAGGGTACATTAACGCGGCCAGATATCGCCCCCGCCGCCCCCGCCGAGCTGAGTTATGTCGGCGGCGCGTTCTTTTATTGGGCTGCTCGGGGAGGAAGATGGATTTATGGCGGGGGTAGTGGGCGGGGGGGAGGGGGGATGCACTTTATGGCCCCGGGGAAACGAATTTTACACTTTTTCTGCGAGGTTAAGAGGCGGAGGAGAGGTGAATAAGGTCGGTTTGCCGCCGGAGAGTGGAGTTTCTTTCTTTCGTTTTTTTTTTTTTGCGCGCGCTGTTGAAGGTGGGTTGCTGTGGAGGGGTTATCGATTGAGGTGGTGTCGCCGGGCAAATGACGCTATGTTTCACGGGTTTATGTGGATGTATGCGCGGTGCTTTTTTTCGGGGGGAGTGAGCGATATGAGAGGGAAGATGCTTTACGGTTTTTATGTCGAGGGTAAGGTTAAGTGGCGGGTGCACAGACTGTCAGGCTGGATTTATAAGTTTATAAAGAAGCTGGTTTGTGGACTTGTAAAGTTTGCATAATATAACGTTTGAACTTTTCATGACATGGTTATTGTTAGTATGTTATGAAATATTCATATTCGAAATTGAAATATTGTAAATGTTTTGATGAGTCGTGTTACACCTTTTAATCGTCCCTATTTTGCACGTAAAACGAAATACTTTTTAAACTTTATGAAAAAAAAAGGTCCAACACTCTACTTTCCATTCGCCTCTCAAAAGAGAACAAAAATTAGTCACTGCACCACCACCACCGCCGCGGAATAGAGCTCGAAGCGATGGAGTAAAAAGGCCGCCCAATAATTCCCGGCATCCAAAACTTTTTCCGCACCCTCCACGCGCCCTCTAAAAGCATCACGCCCCGGCAGACGATAATAAAAAAGTATACGCTCAGCCCGCGGCGGCGCTCCCGTATATATAACTCCCCCCGCTCCGCACAATCCGAAAGATCAAGAAATGAGAAAAGGAAGACGAGAGACGAGACGATACGGCGTTTCCTCGAGATTCGATTACCGCGACAGAGATAGCAAGAGAACGAGAGCTTTGCCTATGAGGGATATATATATACACGCGCGCGTGTGTACGTGAGAGGCAGAGAGATGTTTTCATCGAGAGGCGGAGGAGTAGAAGCGCTGTGCTTTTTCGTTAATTCGAGGAGACGCGGGCGTGCGTGAAATTTTGATGCCTTGTTTGTATCGAGGTATATAGGTACGAGCTTCGTAGCTTTCGAGAGAGGGAGATTATCGGCGGTGACGCGCGCAGCGGATGGGGGGGGGGGGGGGGAAGCGTGTTCTGGGGTGTATTATGGAGTTTCGCCGGAACAGCTGGGGATTTAATTTAGTGGAATGTCGAAAGTCGTCGAGTCGTCGGTGAGGGGCAAGGGAAATAAGGCAAGAATATCGGGATGAAAGTTTAGTCGATTTGCCTTTTTATGCCACTTTCTTCTTGCTTCTTTCTCTTATTATTCACCGTTTCTCGAATATATATTAACTCGATATGTATCAAATACGTTATACATATATATGTACACACGCAAACTATATAAACATTAGAAATCATATATATATCTCAAGCGGAAAGAATAACAATATCCGACGGGCGATATCGGAATATATATTCTACGAGCAAACATCGGCGATATCGCGCGCAAAACTCTCCCCATTCATCATCGGGCCGTGTGGCGCGGAAAAAAAATCCAATAAATCGAGCTTCCTCGAGGATTAATCGAATTAGCGCTGCTCCGAAAAAAAACTCTCCCCGAAATAATCCAATCGCGCAAACTTTCTTCCTCCCTCGCATACACACACATACACGAAGCCGCTAATAAATATCGCGTCTAGCATCAAAGGGCATAACTCACGGTCTCCCCTTCCCGTATCAGCGCATATAAATTCAATAAAAACAAGCCGCCTACCTCTCCGCTCCCCCGACGCGCATCTGTTACCTCCTTCCTCTGTGTGTGTGTCGCGCGCGCGCAAATCACGCGACGAGGCCGCGCGACACCAGCCGCAAATCGAGCAAAGCCCGGGAAAGCCACAAATCGCCTGACGCTCGATTATTTCACGCGCGTGTTTCGGAGTGGGTGAGAGAGGAAAGGAGCGTCTCCGAGCTTTTCTCGAGTGAGAGCACAGCCGTGGCGGTGGGTTGAAGGTTTTTTCTGCGTATCGGAGGTTGCTGTGGGTATATAAGGGGCGTGGAAAAGTTTCGTGAGGTTTTGCGGATTCGATTCGGGGTAAAAATTGCTGGACCTTGGGGCGATTTTACCGACGGGCGATTTCGCGGGCAGAATATTTGTCTCTATTACGGAGGGTCGGTAGTTTTAAGTACCTCTTTAGTTTCAATTTCAATAAAAATGATAATGCCGGAAACGATATTGTTAGCCGAAATTGAGCCGTTTGAAAGAATAATTTTCTTAAAATTTGATGTAACTCAAAAATTTTAGATTTAAAAGGCTATAACTCAAGTTCTTTATGAAGCACATGACTGATTCAAAAAAGAAAATGTTCATTTTTCAGTTTTTCTTTTCCAATATTCAAGAAGTATGAAGTTAAAATCTCTTATATCTGGGCTATTTTTCATGGCACATCGATCTACCAGGGCTTGAATCGAAGCTTTTGTTATAAAGAAAAAGCTCTAAAAATTTGACAATGATAGTAAGTGACTTTTTTTTCTACATCGAGAAACATAAAAATACTCGAAATGGACGCATTTTTCGCTCTTTTTGTAATTTTTCGTAAAAAAGTCTTTCTCTACCATAAGTTGAACTTTTTTTTTATTTCTCTATTGAAAAATGAACATTTTCTTTTTTGGTCCAGTCATGTGCTTTGTAAAAAACTTGAGTTATAGCCTTTCAATTCTAAAATTTGTGAGTTAGATAAAATTTTAAAAGTTTATAGAATTTGCTCATAAAAGAATTGAAAAAAAAAAAAGAAAAGAAAACTAGAAAAACAATAGAAAGAAGCTACAATCCAATCAGCAGCAATGATCTCACTCTCCATTTGCTCAATCACGAACATGATACATTTACGTTTCCGCCCTACCGCATACCGACACTACTATACCCGTCCGCAACCTCCGCTCGCTATCACCGACATTAATTTCCATTCGCTTAATCCGACGCTGGCTCGCTCGCTCGCTCTCGCGTCCGCCATCAAATCCTCCGTCCTCGCAAAATCAACAACCCTTAATCACATCGTTCGCTCCTCCCTCTTCCTCTCTCTCTCTCTCTCTCTCTCTCATCCACAGCGGAGAAAAAAGCGAGGCGGAAAACCGGGGCGTTAAAACGTCCCAACTGTCCATTCTTCGTTAGCACTCGCGCGCAGGATGAGGGAAAAGGTTCGTCGCTACTCGCCCGGGGAAAAGCCGCCGCCTCTCTATTTTTACACGAGTGGCAAATCTTTCCGCCGACGGCGGTGGCAGTGGCAGAGGGAGGGGGACAGGCGACAAAGTCGCCGGGTCGTCGTCGTTGTCGTCGGCGGAGGGTTTTTGCACTTTGCGAGGGGAAGGCGAGGGCAGAGGAAGAGAGAGAGATTCATTACCGTCCTTGAGTTATCTCCTCTCCGCCAGTGGCGCGCGTCGGAGAGTAATTATCTGCTGTAGGATTACAGATAAAAGAGCCCCTATTAAAAAGCGCCCTCTCTCTCTCTCTCTCTCGCTTTCCTATTGCTTTGTTTCACCGTCTTGTCTGCGAATCTGTTTCCCGCGAGTTCTCTCTCTCTCGCTCTCTTTCACTCTCTCTCTCTCTCTCTCTCTCTCTCTCTCTCTCTCTCTCTCTCTCTCTCTCTGTCTCTCTCTCTCTCTCTCTCTCTCTCTCTCTCTCTCTCTCTCTCTCTCGACTCTCTGTCCTTTTTGTGTGCCGCTGCCGCTCGTTCGCCCGTGCGCTCCCTTTTGTCCGGGTGGCCGACGCCGCGCGCGAATCTTTCACGGATGAAAACACCCGCGTTATAAAAGTATAATGGAATGAGGACGCGCGCGCAAGAGAGAGAGAGAGAGAGAGAGAGGCAGAGGAATTGACACGAGCGGCGAGTTTTAGAAGCGCGCGAGAGAAAGAGCAGAGTGCGGATATTTCGTTTTTGCAAACTTTATGTTTTTAATAGTTTTTATCCGTTTAACCTTTTGTGCGAAATTTTTTGTTGCCTGGTTAGATTTGTTTTAATAAATGAGAATAACGAGAGAAAAATAAGGAAAAAAAACATTTGATGGTAAATTTCTACGAGGATTATTTTTTTTGTAATATTATTTAAGGCGTAAAGAAAAACATTATTTAAGTCTTATTTTTTACAAAATTCTTTTGTAGCTTGTCCTCTTCAAAGTAACGTTTTGATAATAATTCTCAAAACTTTTTCTACAATTATTGTACAAAAAGTTTTTTTGCGAAAGTAAAAAATAGTCGTTTAAAATGTAAAATTCTCTTTAAAATTAATTTTAATAAAAAATGTCGTAATAAAGTTAAGTTACGATTAGTTTTCACCAACATTCATAATTCAGAAATTTCATTGTGTAAACAAATATCAATTCCGAGGCCCCACGCTATAATCCCCCAAAACTTTTTCCCGAAACCCCGCAACGCAAAGCGCAGGAGCCGCATCCCACGGGCTTTAGAGGGTTAATGCCTTGATAATACGCGGGGAATACGGAAAATACTATCAAATAATCTCGTATTTCTGGGGTTAAGTAAGTGTGCTCGCGCGCCGTGGCGAATTTGTCGCTCCCTCCTCTTAATCGTTAGCACTGCGGTTGTGTTTCATCTTGCCATGCGCGCGCCCGCGTAAGGTTGTAATCCATAGACGTATATGACTATGTCCTAATCTGTAAGTTAAACCCCACATTCCATGCCGTAATCGAGACTTAGCATCTAATTTATTACCGCAATTAATTTTGGGTTATATGAGAATATTTTCATAATTATCGTGTAGCATGAAAAATTTGTGTTCCAAGAAATCCCTTGTAAATTATTGCAATTTTGTTTTTTCATTCTATATATACACACTGACAAATTAGTCGTTGATAGATGTAATTACAAAGTTGTTATTAAACGAGCAAAAGTGCACAAAGTAATTTATAAAAGTTCCTCTACAGTCGCAGAGGTTGCCAGTTTCGAAAATTGTTTGCGCCAAAAATCGTCGCCCCGACAGCATTTCAATTTCCGACCCGTCCCCTTCCGTCAAAACAAAATCCATTATCAACTCGCGACACCGGCCTACAAAAGCCTCACCGGCAAAAGACACGAACACACACACACCCACACAGAAACACGAGGGCACTAAAGCACTCGATCCTCTCTTTATATATACACACGCTACAGCGCACCCTCTCTTTCTCTCGCAAGCTTTTAATCAACGTTAACAACCGTTACAATTATTCGCCCTCTCGCGCGCCCTCGCGCCTGCGCGTAATCCTAAGCGCTCGTGCCCGTGATAAATAATATTCATTCATCCCTAGAGCTGCTGACTTTCCGCCTACACGACCGGAGAAGGAGAAAGACAGAGAGAGAAAGAGAGAGAGAGAATCGTCCGCCAATTTGACGCGGCTGTTGCCGTTAATCCCCTATAGTCTCTCTCTATACCTCTCTCCTTTTCAACGAGCGTCTATATCTCGTTCCGGCTTCGAGGCTTAGTCCCGCGAAGTTTGCTGCAATCAAAGGCTAACAAGATATTCTTTTGCGAGAAGTTTGCCCGCGAGGCTTGTTGCGGATGTTAAACGCGGGCGAGAGAGAGTTCGCGCGCGCGACGAGGATGACGACGACGACGGTTAAGGCGTTTTCGGCGATGCCGCCGGGTTATTAATGGAGAGAAAGGTCTGCGAGAGTATTTCGCAGGAAGGAGAGGGAGAGGTTTCTTGGGCGGTAAGTTGGCAAGATGCTCCGAGGAGCTTTCGGAAGCTTTTTGAGGGGATTCGGGTATTTGAAAGCGGTGGAAAGTTTAATACTTTTATGGTCAATTATATTTATTAAAATAGTGAGTAAAATATTATGTAAAGTGAAAGTCGTATTTCCGTCTTTATTCTAGTCTTTTTTTTATCACATTACCAAAAGTGCACAGTCGAGCACCTTGATTGAGTCGTCTTTTTTATTAACATACCTTAATCAATTTATATTTTTATAAAAAATTAGTGAATTAATTCATATTATTTTAAACTTTAGAAATTTTGAATATTAAAATTATTTCAATATTCTTACTGACAAAAATTATATTAACAGACAAAAAATATATCTCTTACACAAAAACAGATGGTCACATTTCTTCTACCTCGCAATTAATTAATAAAATATAAAATTAACTCTTTTTTCTAAAGTCTGCATCAACGAAACGACCCGTACAAACAAAGCGAAAACATTTCAGCCGCGCGCACTGCAGCACACGCCCGTATTTTCCTCACTCTGAATAATCGCGCTCTCCTCCTTCGCGCGCAACCGTATACGCAGTTATTTATTCAAGCTTAACGGGCGAAAATCTAGTCGACTGTGTATAATAGCTCGCCGGAGAGATAAGATTGCGCGCATTGGCGCACACGCAGGCGTGGTGGGGAGGGTTTAAAATAATTCAGCCGCCACCGCCTTTGGACGTGTTTACGCGCGCGCGCGGGCGCCCGTGAGAGAGCTCCGTGTGATTCGGGCTTAATTCCGGCAAAATATATTTGACGGGCTAAGTGTCCGCGGCACGCTGAGATGATGGGGAGTTTAATTTGTCGTGGGACGCTGCTGCTGTTGGCCCGATGTGACACGAGGTATTTCACGGCAGATTATTTTGCGTATTTAATTTTTGGGAATCGCCTTTATCGGGGTGCTGGATGAGGAGAGTTTACGAGTTTCGTCGGGCACGCGAGGAGGGGAGTGATGATGCTAATTTTGGAGGGGCTGCGGTAAGTGGAGGGTTATGACGCGTAATGACGGATGCGGAATTCTTTAATGCTGATTAAATGAGATGTTAGTTATGTTATGTAGATTTTTGAGAGGTTTTATGGATTGATTATGATGACAAGTAGATAACATTGTATTAAACATACATATATTTATTTCCCAAAACATTTTATTAATTTTTAAAATTACTTTTATTTATATATTACATGTAAATGAAAGAAAAATAAATCACATCACGAGAATGAATAATAAGGAATAAAAAAAACAAAAGAAAAGAACATTTAATTCTACAGCTATTCAATACCTAATCAATAATCCAATCGACCCAATGAATATCCCATCTTACACCTCTCACAAGCGATTCAATCTCCCCTTTCACCCTCTTGAAAAACCCAATCCTCCCTTTCTAAACACGCAAATCCAGCCAATCCCCTCAAGCCACGCATATATACCTACACGTGCACGCAGCCACACACACACATATCGTTCTCTCTAACATCTCTCCCTTTTAAATGTTGCAGACGGCCTGAGGAAGAAGAAGCGGAAGCATAGCGGCCTGTACTCGGGTGTCTCGGTGTCGCAGCTCCTGGCGCAGCGGGAGCGGGCGATCGCGTCCGCCGGAGGCGCAGCCAACGCCGCCGCCAGTCCGATGCCCGGATCCGCCTCCTCGCTCTCTAATGGATCGCAGGTAAATAATTGAACGGCTCCAAGTGAGCCGAGCGCTGGCGCGCTATGTGTGTGTGAGTGAGTGAGTGGAAGAGCTTTGCTCGACCGCATTCGCTCGCATATAGTGGCATCTGTGGGTTGAGCTCGTTTGCAATGAAAGGGACGATAGGGAAGCTGGGACTGACGATGGTCGAATGTCGAAGAAGTAGGGTGACTTTTTAGAGGTTGGGAGAATTTTTAATTGAAAAAGTTTTTACAGTGAATTTTCGTTTTATTGGTACTTGTGTAATGTTTAATTATACCGGCAGTATTTCGAGTTTGTATAGAGTCATGATCTCTTGGTAATAAAAGACAAATTTAATATTCATGTGCTTTTTATTTTTTAAGTAGGAAGTTTTTAATTTAATTTCTATTCATTTAGCATTAAATTCTTTTAATCCCGTTTTATCGAATTAAAAGAAAAAGGTTTGCAAAGAAAGTATTATATCGGCAAAAGAACGAAATCCTTGAGAGACTTATTTAAAACATTGAAACGAGCACTTTTCTCTCCGGGGGCATTAGCTTTTGATTCGGACTGTGCAATCAATGCATCTTTAAAGATGTACGTCAAATTGAATTCGCGGAAAAAGAGAGGCAGGGCGACGGCGGCGGCAGCAGCGCGGAGCTTTTTTCTTTCGCTTCCTTTTTGTCCGACCCCTCTTTAGTTGTTCGATTCGCCTGGGAAAAGGCGAAGTTTTACATTCGGCTCTCGTCGAGTGGAATTAAAAGCAGGTTTCAGTGTGACTGGTTTTTATTGGAAAGTTGATTCAATATTTGATGGATGAAAATATGATGTACTTTGCCGGGGCCGTGAACGCGCGCGCGCACTCGCTCGCTCGCCTCGTTTCGCCGCCCCGGAGAAATCGTAAAGTTGCGAAGTCTTAATTACGGAAAAAGAGGATCGTTTGAATTTGAGTAATGGAAATTTTATTGATTCTGCGCGCCCCGGTAATATCAATCATCTTAATGGCACTGTAAATTTGAAAGACTTCTGTTTGCTCGCTTCTCCGGTGATAACATAATTAATAACATTTAAGATAGCCGCTGTTTGTTTATATAATATGTAATGCGTTTTACAAACTGGAAAATTATGCAATAATTATTTTGCTCATTGAAATTTAAATTAATGCTAATTTTAACTTGTAACATTATCTTTTATCTCGCATATACAGTTTCTCAATTACACGTTGTTGAAGCGTTATCATTAATCAAAGTAAAATTACTTGTTTAAAATAAATACATAATTATTTTGTTAGAATAGAAATGAGACCAAAGTAGGTTGTTTATAGAAACATTCAATTAGAAGTGTTTTATAAATTATTTGTGAAACGCTTTAGCACATGTTTTATATTTATATTAATGAATTAAAAATATGAAAAACACAATTACAATACATTTATTCTATTCAGGTGTGGCCTGTTACCGTATCGAATCTCTCTGGAAACATTGGGCTCCAGCAACCACAGCAACAACAACAACAGCAATTGCTGCAGCACCAACAAACTCTCAATACCCAATTGACTGGAAACCAACAAATTCAGCGTCTAAACAATTCTCAACAAGGGATGGCTACCGGAGGGATGATTATGGGCAATCAGCTGATAATGAATCAGCAAACGTCGAACTTTGGTAATATGATGCATCAACAACCGCAACAGCAGCAGCAGCAGCAGCAGCCGCAGCAGATCCAACAAATCCAGCAAATGACGAATCAGCAGATGCAGCAAGACCAGACGCAGGAGCAGCTTCTGTATCAACAACAGATGCAGCAGCTCCAGCAGATGCAGATTCTCCAACAACAGGACCAGCAGCAGCAGCAGCAGCAACAACAGCAACAGAACCGTTTACTTGCCAATCAAATCCAGCAGATTCCACAGCCTCAGCAGGCAAATTATCAACTCAATCAGTTGAATCAGCAGCCTTTAAATATAATGCAACAGCAGCAACAGCAACAGCATCAACAACAGCAACAACAGCAACAACAGTTGAATCAGCAGCAGTTCCAGATACAAAATATGCAGAAGCAGCAAGGAATGCAGCAGCAAAATATTATTGGGGATATGGAACAGCAGCAGTTACTTGCCAGCTTTGGGCAGCAGCAGCAGCAACAAGATGCTTTTCTGAATCAAGTGCAAGTTGGCCAGAATCAACAGAATCAAATGCATTCTCAACTTCAACAGTTGCAGCAGCAACAGCTTCAGCAACAGCAGTTACACGATGTACGTAAACCATTTAAACTTTTATACTTATTTCTTTTGAATTTATTTAAAATTTAAACATTATTTAAATATTTTTAGGTTAATCAACAGTTGCTACAACAGCAGGCTGAATTCCATTTGCAGTTACAACAGCAACAGCAACAGCAGCAACAACAGCAACAACAACAACAGCAGCAGCAGCAGCAACAGATTGTTCAGTCTTGCGGGCAAGGACAAATGTTCAATCAAACTCAAATGTTGAATCAACAGCTGGATCCTATGCAACAGAACGGTTTGACCGTTATGAATGGCATAAACGAACTGCAGCTGCGGCAACAACAACAAAGATCTGCTGAGGAATTGGCTGTCAAACAGCAACAGCAGCAACAACAACAGCAGCAACAGCAGCAACAACTGCTCTTGCAAAATCAAACGTTACAGAGGCTGCAGCCTACCAATCAGTATCAACAGAATCAGATATCCTATCAAATGAGGGCGTTCGATCCGACGAAAACAACGACTGTGCAACAATATCAAACGAATCAGCAGCTAAATCAAAATCAAAACGTCCACTATAATACGAGAACACCCCCACCTTGGCAGCAGCAGCAACAGCAGCAACAGCAGCAACAACAGCAACAACAACAACAGCACCAGCAGCAGCAACAACAACAACAGAATAATAATAATAGAACGGTCAATGTTAATTCGGTTCAAAATATATCCTGCAATTCATTTGATCGCGTACCACCTTTGCACCAACACATGCCCCAAGACAACATGTGGACGGAAGAGGTGGTTAGGAAGAAAGCCAAGACTGTAAAGAGTTCGTACAAGAAACAGAGACAACATGCAAACTCGATCGAACTGAGGAGCAATAACAGTCTCGATCAATGCATGTCTGGAGATGAATTCTCAGATAAAATTAATTCGCAGTCAGGTAGAAATCATTTCTAT
Organism: Torymus aiolomorphi; assembly: GCA_036365515.1. Classification (NCBI taxonomy): domain Eukaryota; kingdom Metazoa; phylum Arthropoda; class Insecta; order Hymenoptera; family Torymidae; genus Torymus; species Torymus aiolomorphi. The sequence goes on from CM070875.1 coordinate 10,964,682, forward strand.
TTTATTCAATGTTATATTTTCATTATTTATGTATGTTACATTTACAAATATTGGGAGTACAAAAAGTTCGGACAATTGTTACTAATATTTTTTCTAATATTTAAATAATAAATGTTTTTATTCATTTAAAATACAAAGACATAATTTATTGTTATGATCAAACAATATTCTGACCATCATATCTTCTGAATACGTCGTCTCAAAAAGTAATTTATCTCATGAAAGAAGTCAGTCGTATAATTCCGAACCTTTTAAGATGGCTGCCAAAAAACATCATAATAAATTAATCTGACATCACGGGAATCCTCTATAAACTTCTCTCACCTGCCATAAAATGTAAATTTTTCAATGTCCTCCTTCTCTCATCGCAGGTCCATCGTTCCTGGAGGATCCAAGCGGCTACCTCGCGCAGCAGACCGCGCTGCTGAACAGTACGATATCGCGACAGACGGGCGTCACGAGCTCGCAGCCGCCGCTTCCGCCTCTACTAAACAATAATAACAATAATCAGCAGCAGCAACAACAAGCGAACGCTACGTATCTTCCGCAACCAAAGCCTTCCTCGCTTGCTAGTCCTACGTCCTTGTACAGTAACAACAGCGGCAAAAACAATCCGACGTCGCCGGTGCTAGTGCACAGCTCGATGACGCCCAACTCGGCCGGTAGCGCGACCGACTCGGAGAGCGGCAGCCCCATGTCCTGCCAGAGATGCGTCACCAGCGCCGACACGCAGTCTCTGTCTTCCTCGACCACGACACAAGATTCCTACAAACAACGAACTGAGGTAAGTGTATTGATGATTTCAAACATATTATTAGTATATTCAAGTATTGCGCGCTTCTGTAGTATCGATGTCTTACAAACTTCTGTGATACTTGCTTGTATCACCGATAGAGACAATATAACTTTTCTAAAAGATTACGTTCATTATGTAAACAATAAGTAGTAAAACTATACAGTGACATAGACAATGTGATTAATTGTTCTTCTAATTTTGAACCTTATTCATTTTCTTTAATAAATTATTTATTTAATTATTGACTACGGTTCCGTTTGATAGTTGTAGTTTATTACATTATTTTTAATTGAATTAATTCAGAAGAGAAGATGGGTGAATTTTTAGTATTTAATAAAAAACGAAAAAGTGATGAGGCATATGGGATATTTCAGGTGAAGTGAGCGGGTCAAAATTTTAAAATCACTGAAAATCGGTATCACGGAAACTTCTAGTTTTATATAAAAAAAAAATGTTCCTAGAGTTTTAGACTGAAATATTTAAAAATAAAAGAGTTATGGAACATTGAAAATCCTATTTTTTTTAAATTTTTGGTTAAAATTCAACTTTATTCATTTTTTTACTCAAAATCTTGAAACTTTTTGTATAGACCATTGATTGGGAAAAAGTTTGCATTTTACTTGTAGAATGTGCCAGTATTTTTTTGTGACCTTTTTTGAAAGTCTATGATTGGTTGATTTTTATTATACCTTCAGCAAAGGATATTGAGAGTGGTGTAATTTTTTTTTGTTCGAGAAAATTTTTTTTGGAATCTTCTTTTAAAATCCTTCAAAATGAGACCTGGATCGATACTGGCCAAGCTAAGAGAAAAAAGTTACAATTTTCTGAAATATCAAGAAAAACAAATAATTGGAATTTCTGACCGTATGATTGATTTGGAAAGTTATTATTATTCATACATCTTATATCATGGATCCACTCACTGAATCTTTTTAAAGCATCCAATAGAACATTTAACATCTATTTTCAATAATATTAGACATATATAATAAGTCTTACGTAACTGTGAATTCTGAATTACATTCAGTTTCAATTTTCTGAATATCCAATCGAAACCACTTTCTTCACTAATGTGTTTGACTCATACATTTTGTATCTACTTAAAATTGAATTTAATATTTAATCTAAGATTATAGGTGCAAAGGTTAAAGATTATTTACTATAAGAATATCAAAATGAAATTAGGTTATAAGCATCAGATATTTATATATAAAAATATGATTCTCGTATTAGGACTTCGCTTCATAACATTTTTATTAAAGAAAGTGCCATGCTGTTTGATCTTATTAATTAATAAATTAAATATAATGGCACATCTTTATCAGTTACATTTTAAAATTAACAGTTAATTGAAAAACATTTATAGTATAATTTATTGAAAATAATATATTAAACCTTAAGAATATAGAGTTTGAATATTGAATATATATTTTTTATAACTTAAACATAATAGAATAGAGAGAAAATAAGTGCAAAGATTAAAAACTATTAATTTTGAAGCATGTTATGATTGAATGCTTGCAATTGAGTAGATATATTATATATTTTAACATAAGATTTCTAAATTAAATTATATATCAAATAGCATGGTACTTCTTTAAGGGGGTACTACAGTTAAAAAATTTTGTTTGGGTTCACCTAAAAAATATAAATTTTGATCAGTAATAATTTTTTTTATATATATTATACTAATATAGTTTATTTTTGATGAAATAGGCCCTACCAGAGGTCTGTAAACACCTATTTGATCTAAAGATATTGAGATTTTGAAATTTGTATCCTGTGTAACCTACAGGCTGAACCATTTGATATTTGGTTTTTATATCTCCTTTGACTGAAGCTTTTCGCATCTCTTAATTTTTCCAATTAATATTTTTGACTTTAAAAATATTAATTGGAAAAATTAAGGGATGCGAATAGCTTCAGTCAAAGGAGATATAAAAATCAAAAATTTTGGCCTGTATCCCATTAAAAAATATCAAATGGTTCAGCCTATAGGTTACACAGGATACAAATTTCAAAATCTCAATATCTTTTGATCAAATGGGTGTTTACAGACCTCTGGTAGGGCCTATTTCATAAAAAATACACTATATTAGTATAATATATATATGAAAAAAATTATTACTGATCAAAATTTATATTTTTTAGGTGAATCAAAAAAAAAAATTTTTTAACTGTAGTACCCCCTTAATAAAAATGTTATGAAGCAAAGTCCTAATAAGAGAATCATATTTTATTTATAAATATCTGATCCTTATAACCTAATTTCATTTTGATATTTTTATAGTAATAACCTTTAGCCTTTGCACCCATAATTTTAGGTTAAATATGAAATTAAATTTTAAGTAGATAAAAAATGTATTAGTTAAGCATATTAGTGAGGAAAGTGGTTTCGATTTGATATTCAGGAAATTGAAACTGAATGTAATTTAGAATTCACAGTTACGTAAGACTTATTATATACGTCTAATATTATTGAAAATAGATGTTAAATGTTCTATTTGATGCTTTAAAAAGATTCAGTAAGTGGATCCAAGATATAAGATGTATGAATAATAACTTTCTAAATCAATCATACGGTCAGAAATGCCAATTATTGGTTTTTCTTGATATTTCAGAAAATTGTAACTTTTTCCCTTAGCTTGGCCAGTATCGATCCAGGTCTCATTTTGAAGCATTTTAAAAGAAGGATCAAAAACAATTTTGTCGAATAAAAAATATTACACTCTGCTCTCTCAATATCCTTTGCTGAAGGTATAATAAAAGTTAACCAATCAGAGACCTTTTCATAAAGGTCACAAAAAAAAATACTGGCATATTCTACAAGAAAAATGCAAACTTTTTCCCAATCAATGTTCTATACAAAAAGTTTCAAGATTTTGAGTAAAAAATGAATAAAGTTGAATTTTAACCAAAAATTTAAAAAAAATTGGATTTTCGTTCCATAACTTTTTTATTTTTGAAAATTTCGGTCTAAAACTCTAGGAACATTTTTTTTTTTTTTTTTTAATACAAAATTAGAAGTAAACCGATTTTCAGTGATTTTAAAATTTTGCCCGCTCAATTCACCTGAAATATCCCATGCGTTGTTTTAAGTATATATACTTAAAACAACGCATGTATTTCTCAATATACTTTTTAATTATACTGTAGTATAAATTTTGCTCCATATAAAAAAATCACAGAATTTTACGTGTAGCTTAAATAACTACTAATATTCTCTAATTTAACGTTTTTCCTCAATAGTTGCACAGGCATCAGTACTCCCTGCACTCGGACACGCCGGGCGACCCGGCGATTTCTTCCACCTTCGGCGAGAAGTGCATGCAGCAGCAGCAGAGCTCCTGCCAAGTCCAACAAGCCCAGCAGCAGCAGCAGCTCGACTCGCGGCCCATCCAGGGTGGCACAGTCAGTACCTCGCATGGCTCCCCGATCGGCACGAACAGTCCAGCCCACTCGGACACGCCGATCTCATCCTCCGCGTCTAATATCTCACAGCCTGCAACGCCACAGAGCCTCATATCCTCGCAGCCGTCGACGCCACACGCGTACTCGCAGCCTGCGACGCCGCACATGGCCGTCCAGCAGACTAACGTGACAGAGCAACGCTCGGCAACGCCCTCCGTCACCACGTCATGCGCGACAAATGATCTTATTATCACCGCCGACGGCCAAACGACAACGGCCAAGAAGCTAGTGGACACCTTCCAGCAACAGCAACAGCAGCAACAACAGCAGCAACAGCAACAGCAGCAACATCAGCAGCAGCTTACGATGAACGGTGTCAGGTGTAACAACGGCGGAAATGGATCCTCGATCATAACGACGATGGCGAGCGGTCACACGGTCAGCAGCAACACCATTACCTCGGTATTAGCCGGCCGAGCTAACACGGCGACGGTCTCGGTGAATGCACCCGCTGGCGTAACCAATTCAATAATACCGAGTATTCTTACCAAGCAGCAGCAGCAGCAGCAGCAGCAGCAGCAACAGCAGGCCCAAGGGCCGATGGTCAACACAGTTCCTTCTTCGTCCGTGTCTGCGGTCAACGCAACTGCCACGACGATACCGGTGGCCGTATCTCCGGTTGTGCAAAATCAGAATCCTCTGATAATAACGCAACAGCAGCAACAACAGCTGCAGCAGCAGCATCAACAGCTGCAGCAGCAGCAACAACAGCTGCAACACCAGCAACACCAAACGCTAACGAGCGTGAACGTTTCCAAGTCGCCGCTGGAGATGGTGCAAAGCGTTGTGAGTAGCATACAAGTACCACAGGTTACCAATGCCACGAATAACAGTCAGCACGCGGCGCAGCACCATCACCACCACCACCAACAGCAGCAACAGGCAAACGTTCAGGTTGGTTTATAAATAAATGCACTTATTTTAATTCTTTTTACTTTAGCACTCCTGATAGCATATTGTTTTACATTCTTTATAATTTCTTCTAAAATGATACAAAAATATGAATGTCTTTCATTCGAATTCAGGTGCACAATGTCCTTACTTCAAGCGGGATTCTGAAGCAGGCACAAGGTCAGGGTCTACCACCTGGTCATATTCTCGTATCGAGTAATGGTCAGCTGATAATGGCGAGTACAGGCGGCGTCATGGCTCCGCCACCTCCAAAGATCAACTCCATGCCGCCCTTATCGGTTTCCCCGATGGTCACGAATGTCACCGGCGCTGTCAGTCAGGTTATTCCTGCTGTTGGCGTAGCCCAGCAGGTGATAGGCCAGCCCACGGTGCTTGTGAATACGATACAGACACCTGTGATCATTCAGCCGGGAATGATGACGATGGACAGCATCGGTCAGAACGTTCAGATACCGCATCTTACAGTCGCCGGAAACGTGCTGCAGAACGCTCAAAGTATAATCGATGCCTCGAATCACCAGCATCACCAACAGGAGGTTGCCAGAAACGTTGCCGCGGCTGTTGCCAATCAGAATCTCGTAAATACTAATTTTCTCTTTTCGCTCTCTTAAAAAAACGATGGCCGGATGTTGTGAAGCACTTAAAGAGTAATTTTGATTGGTCTGTAAGGAATAGGCGCGAAAATTCTCTACTTCTGCTACATTTTAATTTTTATTCTTAACTATTTAAAACTAAATAATTAAATCAAATTAGAATAAAAAGATTAAGTTTGTCATGCTTTAAAACTCATAAAATGAAAAATATTACACGATATAACTAATCTTTAATTCTCAGGTAAATCGACAACAAAGTGGACTACCACCAGAACCGACGATCGCCAAAAAGAAGGTGTACAAGAAGCGCAAGAGTAACACGCAGACGGTCGCCTCCATGCTGCACATCGCTGCTGCGGCTTCTTCTCAACAAAACACAGGCATGCTCATGCAGTCGCAATCGAACTTCGCGCACCAGAACTTCCAGACGCAGAGCATCGGCGGTCCGACGATGCTGCAAGCTTTGACGATCGTGCCGGGCAAGGGTGGTGCGCCCGCCCAGCTCGTCATGAACGGACAGCCGCATCAGGCCCAGCACTTCAACACGCAACACCACCAGATCATTACGAATGCGCAGCCCGCGCAGCAGATCAATTTGCTGCAGCCGGTTAATCTGCTAAATGGTACGACGGGTATGGTGCAGAACTTCCCGACCATTCAGCAGTTCATCGTGCCGGGACTGGGCAGTATGGTCATGTCTGCGGATGGCACGGCGACGCTTCTGCAAGATACGGGTACGTTTCAGATATTTTGGTTTTCTCATAATCAATATTTTAATTCAGTAGCTAATCAAATTGATCTTCGCTGTAGGTAATATGGGCATGCAGCTGCAACTGCAGAACGTCAACGGTCAGAACGTTCTGACGCCGGTGCAGAATCACAGCAATATCTTCGGGACGGGTCAGAGCATTCTGGCGGCGGGCCCAGCGGGTATGGTGATAAGGGCGCCTCAGGCTACTGGTGGTAAAATCATCCAGGCACAGCACAATCCAGGCGCTCAGTTCATATCACCGAATAGTGGACAGTTCCTCGTTAACGGCACGACGTCCTTCGGCAATCAGTTGAATCCTATTGTCGCGAACGTCAGTCCGAATCAGCAAGTGACCTTTAATACGACACAGGTAGCTTTTTTAAAATCGGTCTAGTCATTTATTTATTTTATGTAATGTTTTATTTGACTCGCTCTACTTCCATTCGAAAATATTATGGAGGCATTTGTACAGTATAACTACCGTTTTTAATAATTCTATGTACGTGACTATTAGCTGAACTAAAGAGACACGCACTTACGGCTAATTTAATCTCGATCGTTTTGTATCTTACAGATTGAATAAAAAAACCGTTGAATCAGATACTTTTTCCTGTTGCATTATTTTTGCCTCCTCCTATCTTTGCCACGATTATCTAATGAAAAATAATTTAAGCAGGTGCGACCACCTAACATTCAAGGCCAACAAGAGTTCATCCAGATGAACGGCCAGACGTTAATGGTACCTTGTGCGACGGCTCAGAATATTACTGCAGTTTCATCGGCGCAAAATCAGCAAAACACAACGTTTGTCCAGCAGAACACAACGATAGTGCAGCAACAGACGACAATGGTGTCGAACAATCAGATTCCAGGATTTCAAGCAGCTGCTGCAAATGCTCCCGCGAGCATCGAACACCCAGCAATGAATATCGACCAAAATCAGTCATATATACTCAGTGCTGGCATGGTCACGGTAATAATAAATTAATTTTATATTCAGTTTTAGACTACAATATATTATACATTTCAATCACTGATTCTCTTATTCTATAAAATGTGCACTTTTAACTTTTCTTTCACGAATTCTTACAAACTCTTTACTTCATGAGAAACTAATTTTCACTTGAATTTTCAGCAGGGAAAAGGACCATCTTCGCCGAAAAGCAATTCGCCATCCACCGAGCAAAGTGTTGAGCAGCAGCAACAGCAACAACAGCAACAGCTGCAACAACAGCAGGCGCAACAACAACAACAACAACAACAGGTGCAGCAGCAGCAGCAGCAGCAACAACAACAACAACAACAGCAGCAGCAGCAGCAGCAAGCACAGCCTCAGCCATCACAGCAACAAGCGCAAAATCTACAGAATCAACAACCACAGCAACAACAATTCATCATTGCCAGTGGCACAACGACGATTGTGGAAAAGACGCAACAGCAGCAATCACAACAACCGCAACAGCAGCAGCAGCAGCAGCAGCAGCAGGCGCCTAATGCAGCCGCAGCGGCAGCGGCTACAGCAGCTCTTATGGCGAGGCATTCGGTGTCTACGCAAACTGCCCAAAATCAGGCGAATGCCGCCCAATCTGCATTGATAAGGCAAGGGTCGCCACCTGATACAACTACTCATAGTCCTGGAAATAGCCAAAGGTCCAACAGTCCTGCAGTCGACACGACGACGCACGGAGCAGCTTCACCTCCACCACCGGCCAATACGAGGCAACAATCTTCATCGACGGTAAGATTTTTAAACTATTAGTATTTACATTACGTATTACACAACATTGCAATCTCTAATTAAAAAAATATATTTATGGCTTTTCTACTCATGAAGATGCAGTTCATTCTACTATAAATTTTATGAAGTCAACAATTTGAATGATGAAATATAATTCATAAACAATAATCAATAAAAATTTAATTTACTAATGCCAATCGTCTTTTTGCAGCCGATGGTCCACTGCGTGTCGAGCAGCGAGCCCGATTCCGGCGGTGACGCGCAGCTCACCTCGGAGGAGTGGCGGGGGAACGTTCAGCCCATCACAAATCCTGGCAGCGTGAAAGAGGCATCGCTGGGCGGACAAACACCCGGCCAACAGCTTCAACAGCCCCAGCAGGCGACGACGCCACAGCCGCAGCAGCAGCAAACACAGCAGCCGCAACCGTTGGCACAGACGAAGACGACGACGTTCGTCGAATCGTCGACGGTGACGAGCGGCATCCAGGTTGGTAGCTTAGAACAGGCCGCCTGCGCTGGTACCACCAGCGAACTAACCCTTACAGAAACCACCACCCAACTACAACCAAATCATCATCAGTTGGCCGATACAACACACCTCGATAACACTCACGAGCCCATGGACACCATCATACCATCATCACCCAATCATTCAATTAATTCAGACACACTCGTTATCACGGAGTGCATTAGCGAGGAGTTGAGCGGCGACGGCGATTGTCTCATTAACAAAGACGTAGTTAGGGAGCTGCTGCCGTCGCAGCCGCAGCAGCAATCATTCTCAGAGTCATCATCCTATCATATTCATCAGCAACAGCAACAACCCGTGCTTGTCGATAGTATTAGTGAGGATAATTGCGTGTCTAACATTTACGAGGAACAGCAGCTTGCAGCAGCTACTGCTATCGTGCCCGAGGACGTGCAAAAGTTTTACAGTGTTGGCGTTACTGCACCCGGATTATATCCGCATCTGTATAACATTGAAACGGACGAGGGCATGGAGCAGCAGCAGCAGCAACAGTCGCTCGCTGTTATTAATTATCAAGCTTCGGAAAAGTTACATATACAGCAACAGGCTTACTTTAGTCCGTACGTTTATAATGGCGATGATGTGAGTTATGTCGAAGGCGACGTCGAGCTCGAGGAAGAGAGCACCGAGTCCTCCGACGAGGAGGACGAGGACTTGTGAAATCTGGTGCGAAAATTGAGTTGAACGTAATTTCGTAAATCATTGAAATTTATGTGACAAGCAGACGTTATTCATTTGCTATCGGTTCCTATTTGATGTAAAAACTATTGAATTTTAGGATTTTTTAAAAAAGAATGTCTAAATTAATGTATAAGATTAAAATTATTTATTGCGAAGTATTTGTCTTTTTTTTTGTACACATTGATATTACGCAATGTCTGTTTATTACATTTCAACTCAAAATTACAAAAATAATATTTCATTTTATTCGAATTTTGTTGTAAATTGATGCGATTGGTTAATTAATGCTTGAGAAATTTTTATTGATTGTTGAATAGTTCTATACGTCGTATTTAATATGAAAGAATCGTTAGTTTGAAAACTAAAATAATATTAATTGCGTTACAATTAAATCTCCACATTCACTCATTTCAGACGAAATCAAAATATCGAAAGATTTGATGAATTTTTATTTATTGATTTATAATTATTGACTAGCTGTTGTTCTTTGAAATTACACCAATCGCAGTTAAACGAATGTCAAGCTCACATTGACAGATTTCAAATATTCATGTCTTGTACTTTTAATTAAATTTTCAATCCAGGGTATGAGTGCTCTCTTGACTTTTCGAAGCTCGGCATCTGAGAGACTTCAGAGAGTTAAGTAGAATCAGTGATAACTAGAACGCTTAGCGATTTTAACTGTTATATTATTATTTATCTTAGAGTTTAAGAATTGTAATTGATAAATTTATCGCTCTCAAGAGCTATTTTTCAAATTGTACATTTGTTTACAATACTTTACTGTATAGAGCTATACAAAGTGGCATTTTAACGATAAACTGAAAGTACTTTCGGGACTTTCTTGAAATGATATTAAGATTAGTTTAGAAACTCACCGAAGTCTCTATGTAGTGATTAATTTTGTAATTAGCTTGTATTTATGGTAACTAATAATCTTATGAAGGTAATTGCGATAACCATATTAGTATTACTATTGTTTAATACATAATACATTTTAACGTAAACCAATATTATTGGCATTCAATTGGCAATAATGTAATTTGTACATGTAATAATTAAATTCGAAAGCGTGTCTCGAATTCGTCAGTTATATGAGAAAAAAAAACAATAAAACTAATCGATCAGATAATAAAATCTAGCTCTTCTTGACTTTTTCAAAATTCACTTGATATTTACAATATCTATTGGATACCTTGCTACCGAGCATGCTTTAAAATTTTCATTCTGTTATTTACGGTTTGAATCTTTCTTTCCGTAAATCTATATTTGACTTGCATGAACAACAATTCTGAGTAACGAGTCGAGTTTGAGAAACGTAAATATTTTGAGAAAACAGAAACAGATGAATCTCTATCTCTTCTTGTGTGCAATAGAAGTAAAAACAGAGTTTTCGAGTGTATAGACTTGAAAATGCAATTTGAATTACAAAATTGGCGAAAGCATGACAGAGTGTGATTTAGCTTGTGTTGCCTTGTGTTGAGTTTGATCGAGTTCGTATTTGACAGATCTTTGCGAAGCAGGCCGACGGTGCCGTGAGCACAGTGCGGTGCGAGGGCAGGGGAATCAAGCGAAAGCTGGACTCCATCCACGCAATGCATTCCACTCTGCATGAAGACCAGGATGGTCAGTATTCGTATCGTACATTACAGATAAGCGTTTCATCGGTCGTATTATTTTTCCTTCAAAACTAATCACTTGTACTTGAACATTATTTACATGGTTTTTTTCGTGAGTGTTGTTTTGAGTTTGTTAAACTAATCTGATGTAATTAATAAATTTAAGTATCTAGAAATGAAAACAAAGTAGAAACCTTATTAATTTATTTTTTATTTTATTATTTTGTTCTGTTTATCCTCTTTAGCTAAGTATTAGGTATGATTTCTGCTTTATCAGCATTCGTAGTCTAGAATAGTATAGGAACAAATGGTGGTAAAGCAGAAAATCGCCAAAGATACAGACATTTCGAGCATTTATGATATTATTCAAATAAGTATCAATTGTACTGATTAATTTTGGAGGAAAAAGATCGTCCTTGCTGTCATTATTGCACTTCTGCTTTATTAGCTTCGGGAAATATTCAAAATTCTTTCGTCGCTTGCTTATTAGTTTCAGTCTTCAAATCATACACTTTCCACATCTAACATTTTCTCTTCTCTTCATATATTAACTGTGAGCTTTTCGATGGTAGTGAGTTATGTGCATGTAAAAAACTTACTTTTTCGAAAATAACAAACCTGATTTTCGTTTTTCTTTTTAAACAACTACTAAATTACTTGATGCGTTTTATCTATATGTGTAACACAACTAGCAGTGGCATAGATCACAAATATGAAAAAACAGAAAAATCACAATTAATTAACGCAAGAATAATCATGAAATTTCGTGCACCCGAATAAAGGATATGCACGTATTTGAATTTCTTAAGGTAGGTACATTGGCTTTCATTAAACGCCTTCCTAAATAAGACTAATTGGCTGTCAGGTTTGTTAATAAAGTTCCGTCACAGTATTCACATTGCAGCACGTAATTCCCCCTTTATCTTCATGAAAATCGTCTAACTTCATGAGCATATATAATCCCCTCAGTCACCTGGAAATGTGGAATTGCACTCATTAACTTCGTCGAAGAAGATGAATCGCCATATCATGACTGACCTTTAATACTCGGAGGAAAATACTCAAGACGTTGTGAAACAATATGATGCCGTGACAATGTTTTCCTCTGCGTATGCGATCTAACTTGATTGGTTTACTTGCTAAGAATTCATAACTCGTTTGGTTGTTGTCGAAATCATTGTTTTATTAATTTGTGGGTCGTACATGTATAACTATCATCAAGTTGTATGGATCATCAAGCATTCATCCATGCGTTGCATGGTTAAAGCACTGAGGCGGCTGTGATCTCATTGTGTGTGGTAGCTTTGACGAGGGATGCTAATCTGATCATGAATAAGTGCATCGTTTCATCAAAGGTTTTTTAAAAACAAATCACGCTAAAAATTCATCAGGTTGCTAAGCAAACGCTGGAACGAGTATTAAATACTTCAACAATATTTAACTCAAACATTAAACAATACTCGTATTTTTCTACCGGTGAACGTTTGATATTTTATTTAACTAAATTAATGTAGATGCACAAAGCTCTCTAGCTTCAAACTCTTTTGAAATCCGTATAAAAAACCTTCACAGGTAGAAAAAATTCACCGCACAAATCATAAACTTACAGTACTTTTGAAAAATCGATTTCTATTGGTAAGAAAAAATAAATATGTATTTAAAAAATTTGTGATTCTAAAAAAGGAATATAAGATTATTTTCTTTTCATTATATAGAGAATTATCAAAAATTAATTTTATACAAAAATAAACATTGGCATTAATTGGATCTTATAAAATAAAAATAAATAAATAAAAAAACATAAAACCTTCAAATCCGATCGATTTTCCAAACCTACTCTCAACCCGCCACGCTACTACATATAAACTCCGCAAACTCACTCCTAACTAGACCGCCACGCGTATCTATAGTATAATCTCACAGCACCTCACGAAACCATCACCCCCTGTAACAAATATAACCATCACCACCACCCTAAAACTAAATAAAATATAAAAATCGACGAATTGACCAAAACGGCAAACCACCACCACAACAGCAGAAATTGCGTACACAGAGCCTCAGGATGATCCGGCCGGCACGAAAGAAGCGCGCGTGTTTGCGGTCGGGGAAGTCGTGTGGGGAGCAGCCCGAGGCAGCGCCGCCTGGCCCGGCAAAGTCGAGGCGATCGGGCCGCGCAGGCAGCAGCAGCCCAACGCCAACGTCGCCAATGCTGGAGCTGGTAGCGGTGGAACAGCAGCAGCAACCGTCTGGATCAGGTGGTACGGGGCCCAACGCGAGGCAGACCTCAGCCAGGTCGCAGTCAAGAGCCTTAAGTCCCTGTCAGAAGGCCTCGAGGCGCACCATCGCGCACGAAAGAAGTTCCGGAAGTGAGTGAGAGGATTCATCACATCGTTATTTTTTTTCATGGTATCCGAGTTGTGGTAGGGAAGAATACGCTTCTTTTCGTCGAGAAGTTTCAGTTTTCTTATATTCTTTGGGAAATTCAATGATTTTTCTCCTACTTGTCGTTTGTTCTGGGATTACTCTTGTCGTTTGAAATGGATTAAGTATTCTTCTCTACTCTGTTGTTAGAATAAAAATAACAAGTCATTAACCCTCTTATTTATAAGTAATTCATTTCGATATTTCTGCATATTGTTTTGTATTAATTAATTTGACAAACAATACTGTAACTGTAGATATCACAACTAGTAATACATAAATTATTACAGTATTGCATTGTCTTCAATTGCGAAAAGAAAACTTTTGTTTAACATTATCATATTATTTCTTAATTTATTTGAAAATTTTATTTTTTATTATATTATTTTAATTTTTAGTTATGTTTTAAAATATTATTTTTTTAACCTGCATACGTATGTAATCTCGTAATTAATATAGAATGTACTCTTTAAACGAAAATGGCGTATAAATTAAAATGTTTAGAAAGGATAATGTTAAATATGAAAACAAATTTAAGACGTATTATATACTGTTTGAGTACTGACTTAAATAAGATGTACAGTTAACATTTAAAGTGGAAAAGTAGCTATATTTCATCATTTCTAAGGATACGAATTTTTATAGCGTAAGATTAGCAAACCAACAGCCAATTACTGCTGAAACGTTCCACTTTCGAAACAAATATTATTTAAAACTTTTTATACTTAAATACTATGGATATCTCAATGTCTGCATGATAGTAGCAGTAGAATCTTATGTAAATATGTGTTAAATATTTTCTTACTTGTGGTACTATAATTGATGTTTTTGAACACTTTCTTTTTGGGTCAAAACACTTTACACTTTGGTCAATGAGGTTAAAGATCAATTTTTCTTACTCACTTATATATGCAACGTTTTATTTTCTATGTACCACATACTATACTACTCTTACTTCTGAATTACCTTTTTCTTGATTAAATTTTTCTTCTCTTTTTCTTCTAATTATTGAAAAAATATAGGAACTCTACTAAAAATTTGATTTCAAATATTTTGAAACGGTCTTCGTGATTTTTTAAAAATCTTATAAGATTTTAAATTTACAACTATAGATTTTTTTATGTTTTTACATATTTATTTTTGTTATACGAGATAGCAAATATTTCCAAAATTCGTTATAACAGAAAAAACTGTTATCGTCATTATTTTATTAGAAATCAAGATCACTTACATAAGTGGCGAATTTATTATTTATTTTTAATTTTATCTTACATATATTGATTTTTTTTGTATCATTTATTAATTTACCAATTTATTTATTTATATTAACCCATTTATTTCTCATCCCAAAACTCACCAAATAAAAAGAAAAATAATCTCATCCAAAAATGAAAAAAAAAATCCATCTCACGCATTTAGCCGCATACGGAACACCGTCTGAATGACTAATCCTGTCCTTCTAGAAGTCGTAAATTGAATACGCAGCTGGAGAACGCCATCCAGGAGGCGATGGCCGAGCTAGACAGCAAGCAGAAGCCCAAACAACAGCATCGGCAACCGACGGTAACGGCTTTGCCTCCACCTCGACCGGATACCGGTAAGACCAAGCCGAAGGAGAGAGCGATAGCACCGGCACCAGCACCACCGCGAGGAGCGCAACAGCTGCAGCAGCAACGGGCGATCGGCCTGAGAAAGACACCCGGACGCAAAGTACCCCAGGTGACCCTCGTCGCCGTGACGGCACCGCCACGTCGGGACGCCGTCAGCTAGAAGCGGAGGAGCTGGTACCGCGCGCGACCGACGGATGACCTGCTGTACTGCTGCGCGCTACTCGCTCGTAGTAGTGGCATTTTTCATTTGTTTTTTTCTTTGTTATGACGATTATTCCTGGCTGCGTTTATGTGTAAAAAGAAATGTCGCGAGTGAAATCGAGGCGTTCTCTTTGCTTGTTCGTTTGGGTGTTTTGGGGGAAGACTGTTGTTATGGAAAATCAAAATGACAAAAGTGGGAAGAAACGAGCAAGGAGGACGCGCGCTTGATTTTACTTGCAGTGCGTATTATATGAATTTGATGAAAACTTTCTGTGAAAGTGAAAAATGTCTACACACGACTTGTGAAGTAATTTATTCTGACGCTAATTCGAATGTATAATAAACGATTAGTTTGTAACTATTTTATTCCTTGCGCTCGAAGATGCTTTTATTCGGAAAGTAGTAGAGGGTCATCCGTCTAACTTCTAGTGGAGACACGAGTCTTCATTTTTTCGTGTATATATATATATATATATATATATATATATATATATATAAATATATATATAACCGCGTCGATGGCTTCTCTTTGAGAAACGAGACAGTGGCGAGAAACAAAAGCATGAATTCTGTACATAATTAGGCCTAATTGCGTAAATGTCAGTGTGTAAAGAGTGCGAGGAGAGCGCGAATCGTGATGATTATACTTTTTCCTTTTAAATTATAATTATATATGTATATGAAACTCGGACAAGTCGAGTTGACAGCTGTCGCGTCGCGTGTATAAGGAAAAAGGGGGAGGGCGGAGGAGCTCTATTGAATAAAAATTGTGAATAGTGAAGCGAAATTTTTAGCGAAAGAATGAGGAGAGAGAAAGACGAATGGTGATGATAATGATGATTTCGAAATCTCTGAAAAAGTGCTACTCTCTCATTATCTGGTCTTTCCAAGCCTAGAATCAAGTTATTCGACAACATGCTGACACTTTCTCGTACATTTTGTTTATGTATAATGATATGTTGTTAAAATATAGAATTTTGTAATAATTCTAAGAAATTTATAAATGCGATTGTGTAGTTTCATGATAATGTTTTAAGTTCGAAATTTATGTCTCATTTACGTTTTTAATGTGTGTTGAAATTAATTTTATTGAAACTATATTCTGTACTTGTGGTTTATAAATGTTTTTGTGTTTTATGTCGAATGAATCTCGATTTAGCGTATAGAATTCTTATTTGTTGTAATTATTATTTTATTGATTTCTTTAATAAAGATTAAGCAGGTATGAATTATCGGCTCTTGGTAGTGAAAGCTTTAAACAGTGAATCAATTTTATATTGCAAAGTTAGTACTTCATAACTTGAATAATTCTAATGAAAATTTTATGTAGAAAGTTCATTACTATATCAATGTACGAGAAAATGTATAAGTGTTTTACAGATAATTTCGTTCTTGGCATATACGTCTACTTCATTTTCGATGAATGAATCTTTAGTACTGCGAAATATATGAGATCGACACTAAGACTGTAATACTTTTTCAAAAATTCAATCAAAAGAGTTTTTATGCTCCATCTTGTTTTTAAAGATATACAAAACTAAAAGCAATCAAATTCTTTATCAAAAGTGCATTTAAAAACGTTTAATGCAGCTATATTCTTTCATCGAAACTATAAGTAATGTCCCAGTGAAACTAAAAACCGAAATTTAAAAGATTATAAATATATTATTCGATGTTATATTAATAGAATATTTCCGGTCGCTCGTCGCAATAAGAATTAGGAAATTTTTGGTGCTCATTCGCTCCTTACTTTGGGAGTCGGAAAGAATAAATTAAAAAAAGTGTGTAAAGAAATGTTGTATAGTGAAAATTTAGAAGATTTTATTGAATCGGCTGGAACAAGTCG
Organism: Torymus aiolomorphi; assembly: GCA_036365515.1. Lineage (NCBI taxonomy): Eukaryota > Metazoa > Arthropoda > Insecta > Hymenoptera > Torymidae > Torymus > Torymus aiolomorphi. The sequence goes on from CM070875.1 coordinate 10,981,853, forward strand.
CGACTGAGAAACGAAAATTTTTGTAAAGAATAACTTGTCCTTGCGTCTTCGACAACGTGTAAAATGTTTCTATAGTATAGACAAAATGTATCACGCTTATTAAGAAAAAAAAATGGTAATATAACAAAAGACAAACACAACCAGTGCAGCTTCGATTACCAGAAGAAAACGACCTAATGATAAATAGAAGAAAAGAGACCAGTGATATCTTTAGTTTTGCCATGAGCTTTTCATTTTCACGCTTGAAGTAACGCGTTATTACTTTGCTTGACATAATCAACGTACAATAGACAATAAAACGAGAAATCGAGTATCAAAAAAAGATAAAAAGCTTACGGAAAATATATAAATAAATGTGTGTGTAGGCAGAGAAAATATAGATGCGAGAAAGAGATTTTTTTCTTCCGACACTCCGCAGGCTTGTAAACAGATCGACTCTCCCGTCGACGCTTATTTACGTATAAAAGAATAAATAAATGAAAAATAATGCAACTTAACGATAAACGGGTTCTGAAGATGTCTTAGTATTATGTCTTAAATGAGAGTAAAAAAATAAAAACTTGTAAATAAGTCGTAGATTTTAGGCCGCGAGCGTGTTATTATTATTACCATTATCATTATTATCATTATCATTATAATTATTAACGGTAGACTGTAAAACTTTTATCAAAGCGAATCAAAAGTAAGACATACCCGATGAATTTCCGTCAGAGACCACACAGCGAGTAATTTTTCCCTTTTGTTTCATCGTTGATTAAGTCAATGTTCTTTTTGCAGAACGATTCCTCTTTTTTATAGTTTTAGAGAGTAGAGAAATGTCTATGTAAATTAAAACCTATGTAAATTTATGCTTTATTAAGCGTTTCGGCCTTGTTTTGTTCACGCATGGCGATTTGCGTGATTATTTTTTAAAGCGACGAGAAATGAATAGAATTATACTTTACAGTGTAAATGTTCTTTTTTAACGATAGTTTTAGTTTACCTTTTTTGAATTGTACATTCAAGTAGTTTGTTTGCGTTGAGTCGCGAATTATTCACATATCAGCGACGGTGAAGGTCGACTCAGACTCGAGAATCTGAACTTTTAATAAAAACTGTTTTTTAAAATGAAAAGAATCAAAGTATCGATTTTAAATGTGATTAAACTTTTTAATTGAAAGCAGAGAATAACAAAATACGATTTATGCGTATCTTGGATTACTTTTTCCACATGCATGAGTAAATATATACGACAAAAAATGCTGGGGGACTGAATCAAACTTTATAAACTAAAGGTGAAAATAATTTTTTCAAAACAGCCGAGATATAGTACGTGTGTGTACCTTAGCCAAAAAGAATAAAATAGAAATACGAAAACCAAGTGTCTACGTATATTTTCCCCCCGCCGTGGACGAACAGAACCGCGTTTGTACTTCTGATGTTAATTTTACGAGATATAAAAGGATATAATAGTAAAAAAAAGAAGAAAAAACGTTCTACAATACTGTAGACGAGATATTTTGCAGAATACGTATTTCCATGACAGTGATTTTATAAAATATACAAAGCAGAACGATAACGGTAATCAAAAAAGATGAGTTTTTCGCGTGTGGGAGCGTTTTTTTAACAAAAAAGAAACCAAGTGAGAACACTTTTTAGATAGCACACCCGCATGAGACAGACAAACACACCGAGGGAAATTGCGAATTCGGTTCTGTTGTCGGTATAATTCTCGTAATTAAGCATTTCTAAATGGGATCACACGCTTTTTCAAAAGTGAGTTTTATGCGAAAGGTAAAGGACAAAAGAAAACCCACACGTTTAACACCCATATACCTATATACTTATTACACACAAAACGAGGGCTTTCATCGATGCGTTTTCGCGCTCTAACGAAAATTTCGGACAAGACTTTCTCGCGAGGATAGGCGAAGCCGCATCGTCCGAGCTTGCTATGGCGCGGATAGCAAGAGGTCGCGAGAAACAAAAAAGTTCACACGAGGAATCCTATACATTTAGCATTTAACGAACACGAAAAGTAAGAAGAAAAAAGAAATGATAAACCGTAAAAGTCATAAAGTTAAAAAAAAAAAAAATACATAAGAAATATTATATTAGACTTGGGAGGTTGAGCGACGATGCCGCGAGGCTAGCAGAATATACGCGATGGACGGTTTCGAACGATCGCGAGGTGTACATAGAATTCATAATGTCTTTATTCCTAAACAGATGAAAAAAAAAAAAAAAAAAACAACATGCATCATACCATCCATTAATCGTTATACTAAACGGTAAACATTTAAAACGAGTGTTTTTTTAATGCGAATGTACGACGGTGATGCATGTGTGCGCGAGCGCAGTAGATAGAGCGTAGCTAAATAGACGAGAAAGTTGTATGAGTGCTTTGTAAAACACAGGATAGCAGTGAACTTACGTGGAATCACATATATGCGTTTGCCGATCGATGAACAATTTTCCTGGCATTGGGAACAAGTAAAAAAAAAACAAATAAAAATAAAAAACTAACATTATGTCGCAAAATAGAAGGAAAACAATGAATATGTTTCGAAGTAAGCGTATGTATCAACGAGTGCTCGTTTCGTTCCTAAAAACAAAAAAAATAATAAAAATTAATATCAAAAACACGATGGGGTGTGGGCGTAAAAATTATAAGCATCGTATTTTTGGGCGTTTGTTGAAAAAACAAAAGGCGTTTAGCGACAAATATTATTATAGCGAAAGAGACATCGAAAAAGAAAATAATAAACAAACCTTTTTAGATATTTGAGATTCTTGGAAAGTTTTACGAATGATTTGTATGGGACGCACGAATTTCGCGGTTTTTCCGGTATATAAATTTTGTACGAGGGAATTGTTTCGATGCGGACGGAGCAACTCTTTACGTCACACACGCACATACACACAGACATACATGCACACATACACATGCGGATACAGACACATGTATGCAGAGCGAAAGGAGAATAGGCGGAGAAACATCGGTGGTTAATTATAGTAAGAGATGATAATTTTTCTATTTACAAACTAAGTATCGACAAGATTAAATTTAAACGAGACGGAAATAATTAACGACTAACGCGGTGTATGATACACGAGGTAGTTTGTGTGCATGCGCGCGCGAGAGAGAATGAGAGTAAGAGGATTTGTTGTGTGCGTATGTGCGGTGTGCGCGAATGCAAGAGAAATATTAAATGAAAAAAAAAGTAAATAAAAATAACACAGTCCCCACCTCCCCGCTCCTCACGATTAGGTGACAAATTAGCAAAGCTATACATATATACATACATTATTTAATATTTGGCATAATATTTATATATAAAAAGTATAAATATATTATACATACGGATTATTAAAGAGATAAATGAATAGAACATAAAGTAAACGAGCGAGGAAGGAGAAAGTAGTCAAAAACAAAAAAGAAAATAATACACTTGGCGAGACAGACGTGGGGGATGTAACGAAGGATTCTCGGGGATTTTAAAAAAGAGATAGACGCGAGAAAGCAGAGAAGGGGATATATTGTAGGATGATTGTCGGCCGAGGAAAAAGTATGAAGCTATGTGATCTATTAAAAACTAGTAGCTTTTAGCTGTAAAGACTTATACTTTATTTTGTAAATTTTGTTTATACAATGTTTGATCGTCGCATAATACTATTGTATGTGAATACATAAGTTAATAAATGATTAACATGTGAAGTTAAACGATACTTATTTCTTTGCTTTTTATCTCCAAAAACTATTTTTCAACGATACTTTTATTTTTCATTGCATGACAAGGCATTTAATTATGACGAAAAATTAACGAATACTAGGTATATACGATAAAAAATGTTCTGTCTATTTGTTTTTAATCATAGATAAAGTTTAGTTTATAGAAGAATCATATATAAAATTATATTACTTTTTAAAGCAAAAAGAAAGCGAACGATATTTATTTGTTAAATTCATGCAAATAGATATTTCATAGAAAAATTCAAACGAAAATCAAAGCATTCAATATCATTCTGTATATTTCGAGGCTTTACTTTTACCTTTAAAACATTACTTTTTCATCTATAAAAATAAAACATATATTCTAAAATAACAAGGTAAGTTGACACCCACGCCATGAAATAAAAATAATCCCTATCTTTTATCCACAAAACCACCCACGCGCCTTTCAAAAGCCCCACCTCACATAAGCAGCTACCTTTTGGCTTTCCCTCTTCAGCGACCCTCAACAGAATCTGTGTCACCACCGGCAGCACCATTGCGAAAAGAAAATCCGGCACAGTATCATTACCCATCCACTCCGGCGACGGTGGCACGCAGCCACTTCCCGCGCGAAAAAAAAAAAGATATTCAAGAGACTCTCGCTCCTCATCCTCTGCACGCGCGATGCTGTTTTCCCTTTCACCCGCGCGCGCGGGCGTCCCGATTCTCCGCAGCGACTAATGAGCCCCTCTTATTACGCGCATCCTCTGCTCTCTCTCGTTCGCACTCTCATGCGCGTATGCATGCTGCATGCATATTCACGTGTACTTGCATACATATATTTCAGCGCAGCGTCGTATCGTCGTCGCCCTGTGGACAAAATAAACTCGGGAGGATGAGGGAAAAACTCGCTATGTATGTGTGTGTGTGTGTGTGTTTGTTACGGATTTTTGACTTTCGTTCCGGTTTTGCATTGCAAATGCCGGTAGGCAGCAGTGAAGGGATGGATGGATGCGAGAGTGAGTAAGAGAGAGAGAGTGCAGTGTTACTTCTTAAAACAATGAGGAAGTGGATGGGGAAGCGAAGGGATAATGGAGGCGCTGGATAAGGGCCTCTAGCTGCTAGTAGCGATGTTTTTTAAGGTAAATCAGAGGAATTCGTTATATCTTATGGACGGCATTGCGAATAGGTGGCGCGAGCGCGCGCGATGAGTGGTCGAATATCTTGTCTTCTCAGGAGTGACTAAGTGCTTTTAAGAGCTTTATCGCGGGGAAGAGGGTCAATGGCTTTATTTTAAGTATATATATTTCAAGGGAATTTTGCTCAAGATCTATTTTAGCTGCTTTTTTAAAGGTTTACGTATACCGCGCAATTCCGTGAATATTTTACTTCGGGAATAATAGAAGTTAATTCAAATTTCTGTTGTTTTAGGTAAATGTATATACACTAACTTCGCCGCACTTTAACCACGGAGACTTGCTACAGAAAATAATTATCATTTTAACTTTGAACGCGATAGATCCGTTATATTTCAATATCAGCTGAAATTTAAATCTCTTCCAAACCTCCGAATAGCAAAATTAATTAAAAATGAAGTCCTCACCACGATCTCCTCAACTTTTTCATAAAATAATGTCAGATCCCCGATAATCTCCAACCCTTATCTCCCACCCCCCAAATCGCGCATCATCCTCCCACTCCACGCTCGAGAACAATTGAACGCTTCCGCATACACACCACACACCGTACGTAAACAAATTAGGTTAAGCATTCCGCATTGTCTCCGCGACACCTTCGCCACCCATCGCAAGAATTTTTAATAACCGCAATACTACTCGATGCACGAGCGAGCGAGAGCCCGTTAAAAGAGGCTGTAAAATCGTTCAGCGGAGGAGGAAATAAAAAGAGATGAGGTGGCCCGGACTGGCGCCGCTGCACGGCGGTCTTCAGGTTCGCGAGGTGAGTATAACAATGCTGCGGGGGAAATATATATCGGATCGCACGCTCTAGTGCGGCGACCGCGGAGTGACGGTTTTTTTGTTTGATGCGGGTGGAATTATAGCGGAGTTGTAACTGTAGAGGCTAGGAGAGGTGGAGTTCGAGGGCGCGTCGATTGAGGGTTTTGAATTGAATCACGGAATGTTTGAAACGATTGTTGAAAAGTGTTTTTGAGGGTACTTAGTTTGTCTTTTCTCGTTTTAATTACAATCTTTTAGTTTCCTTCCTGTATAGTTTCCTTCCTGTTGAATACGAAGATTAAAAATAAATCCTAAATGAGTTTTTACAGTCATTACGTTAGTTTTCATAATAAATAATAAATTTAACCTTAATCATAAATCAGTATATCGAGAGTACATACATTGCGTAAAGCTTGATCTATACGTTTCCATTTCAAGGACGACTGTTCGTACGTCTGGCAAATTCCCGTCGAGCAGAGATGCGATTGGGTCAAAGAGACGGAAGACTGCATCGTTGGCTCCTTCATTCCCTATCCAACTTTACTCTTTTGCACTTTCGGCACGGAAAGTTCGATTTTGTTTGGCCTCGGACTGGCGCTCCTGTTCTTGTGGCTGCTCTACCTTTTCCTCATATTGGGAACTACGGCGGATAATTTGTAATTTAGTTTTTTTTAATTAATAGTGCTTTTCATACTTTAAATTTACGATGAAATTCTTTTCAACGCGGGTTGGAATGTCGACATTTTTTAATTTTACACGCAAAATTTGATTACAGCAGAAAATGTACCTTCCGCATCAATATTCGTGCTCGGGTTTGTCAATTTACAGTAGCTCAAAAGAATACATTAATTAAATATGCAAATATTTTCTGATACAAGTTTTCTTCCGTGAAACGTGCATTCGTTATATAACACGGAACAATAATTATTTACAAAAGATATGTTTATTTAAAATTTTGATTGTGTCCTTCTCATGTTTTTTTTTTTTTCTATTACCAGAAATGCGGAATATAACAGCATTTTATTGAAATCTGATATTCTTTTATTACAAAGTAATAAAAATACTAATATCAAATACCAAATTAATTTAACTTTTGCCCCAGTTTTTGTCCTTCCCTCTCGATAATTGCTTCCGTGATGCGTCTCTCGGAGAACATCGCTGGCGTGACGATCCTGGCATTCGGCAACGGCTCGCCGGACATCTTCACGTCGATCGTAACGAGCGAAGACGAGCAGCTGATCATGTTCACCGAGTTGATCGGTGCTGGAGTTTTTGTGACCGCTATCATCGCGGGTTCCGTCGTCGTTGTCAAGCCCTTTAAACTTAAGCCCCAATACATCGTACGAGACGCTTCTTTCTACGTTCTCGCCGTGTGTTGGATTTGTTATGTAGTACAGGATGATGTTGTGAATCTCTGGGAAGCTCTTAGTAAGTTCCGTAGACTGTATTTAGAACAGTATTTTTTTTAAATACTTTATGGAATAAAAATTCAATCATAGCCAGAATTGTATAAATATTTATATTTTACGACAGGTATCATATTTGTATACGTCATGTTCATCGTTGTCGTTGTAATTATGCAAAAAGTTGAAACGAACCGTGATCAGAAAAATAGTAAGTATCAAACATTATAGTCAACAGTAAAAATTTAAATTATATTTCCGCTTTATCCCACTATAAATTATTATACATTATTATTTAAATTTTTATTAAAAAACGAAAATATCGTCAACCTCCACCAACAAACCTCCAAAAAATCATTTTCTTTCTTCTTGCTATATATATAACCTTCTTACCAATCTTCCTCCCACATTCGGATTTCCATCCCCTACGACACCTCTTCCCAATCTGCCAACCCACTTTCTCTTCTTCGCCGCACACTCGTAGAGCGGATGCCGAGGCTGCAGGACCCCGACGCGCTGCGTGCGTTCGTGGAGAACCGCGGAGCCGAGAACTCGAGCTTGCCGCCCCACCTGCCGCCCATCAGGCGTTCGCGCGCCTTCGAAGTCCAGGCGAAACTCGGTGAGAGCCTGCACTTTGACCTCCTTCGCGAGCGATGATTTTTTTCGCGGTAGGGGGGAAGGGGGTGAAACCAAGTTGATCTTGCAAGAGGGGGTGGGACGGATGGGTTTAGTTTGTTATTGGGATATAGGATTTCGGATTTCAATAGTGAGGGGTGGGTGACCTAGTTTGAGAGCTGCTGGTGGTGGTCGTGCTGCTGGCGTTATTTAGATGGGGGTGGTCAATGGGAAACGATAACTTTGTCGCCAAGTCCTGGGAAAAGTTTCAGCATGGTGGGGATTAGGCGAGTGTTACACGCGGAGAGTAAATGATTGTTGGAACAGCGAAGCGTTTTGCCGCAGCGGACGTAATTGATTATCTTTTATTTTTGGAATATAGAGCGTTGAGACTTTTGTTTGGATAAAAATATATTGATAAGTCGGGAGATAAATGGGGATGGTAATATTAATTTTTAGTGAATTGTTAATTATTCTCACCTCTCATTCTATGATTGGGATGCAATTAATTTTACAGTAAATCGCACTTGTGCTCAGTTAAATGACGTTTATTGAATTTAATTCATTCAAATCAAATTATGTTTGACGTTAAAATGCTACATTGTTAGATCAATAATTGTTTTACAGGTAAGTGGATTGTGTGCGATTGTAATGAGCGTATGTTAATCTTATATCAGTTTCGATGGAAAAATACTCTGTTATATATTTATAAATGAGTATAATCTAAAAATCAATATTGTAATAGATTTATATATACTTGAACGAAAAATAGCAATTTCATAATATTTGATACCCTATCCTAATTCAGCATTTTAAGGTCTAAAAAAACCTTTCAGGTATTAAGAAAATGTGAATGAACGCTTTCAGGGTGGCATGACCCATATATGGGTTATGAATTATTGTTAATTTCTTTCATTTTTATGCTCTTTAAAAAACGCTTACCAAAAACAAAACTATTCTTACGCTAAACTGTTGTATTTCTTAAAATCTTAGAAAGAAGAAGTAATATTTAAAATTGTATTTTTTATCCAAATTTTAATTTAAAATTTGAAATATTATAAACACTGTTTTATGCGTTAGCCGTCCTGAAATTGTTAATTTATGTATCCATATACTTATTCGGAAAAATGCTATTTCTCCAATACACGAAATTTAACGCCGAAACCACATTCTTCCTTCGCCGCAGACGTAGCCATGAACCGCGATTTCGAGCACGCCCGCAGCGCGTCCGGGTCCTCGCTCCCTGAGACCCAATCCAACACCTCTCAGAGTCGCCCTAAGGGACTGTTTCGCGAGTTCCTCTACGACGCGAATCCCATCAACGGTAACGAATGGCGCGAGGCGAACGGCATCGTGAAGGCGTTGCTAGTACTGCGCGCACCGTTCATGGTCGTGCTTCAGCTACTCGTGCCCGTGGTCAACGAGACGGCCGAGAAGCGCGGCTGGTCCAAGCTGCTCAACTGCGTCCAGCTGTGGGTGACGCCCGTCGTGGCGCTCTGCGTTCTGGAATGTTAGTTGGCTTTTGCGTTTATGTGTATAGAATGTAATTTATGGTTTTCTAAGTACTGATATAGATAAGTTGTGGTCCTGTATGATGGTGTGGACCCTATTGAGTTTATCCGAAGTTTAAACGTGGAACGTGATCTGTGGTAACGATAAGTCATTGTGAATCTCATTTTTTCAGTTTATATCACATTTATTTTAATCAGGTATATTTTTTTACTTTTACGTCTTTTAATTTGTGAATAAATGCATAAATTATGATTATAGAGGTACCTTTTCATTAATTAAATAAATTACAATAATTTAAAAAAATATATTTGTACGTTGGAAAATTTTGCCATTCACAAGATAGTATTAGTTTACCAACAGAAACACGTAGTTACAAAACTTTGATCAATTTTGTAATATTTCTATGATTACTTTTGATCTAAAATAAAAATAAACCAAGCACGAAGAGATATTACTGGAAACTTACTTCGAATGTGATGACAGAAAATGTCTTCGCTATTCAACCGCACTTCGAAAACTTCAATGTAGTTCGTAATTTCGATTGAAGTCGGCAGTCTCTACTCAGCACGAGAGTTCCGGCTGAAGTTGGAATCCCGAAGCGGTCATAGCGAATTGAGAGACGTTTTAATATTAAAATATTTTTTATAAAATATAAATTATTCGTACATGTAAAGTATTTTCGTATCGGAATGCCGTGATTGTAATGTTTAAAAATAAGAATTTTTTTTTAATTTTAATTTGAAATGACACCATCATTGATCGTAGCATTTTTATGAGGTGAATATTATTTCTTCCACCCTCCATTGGTAAAGTGGTGTACCTACGTGTATCTTGAACTGACGAATACACACAATTGTTAATGATGATTATTTAAACTTGAAAAAATCGGGCGAACCTAGCCAATGAAACATCTCTTTAATCTAAAATGTATTGTTTTATTTAATAATTGACTTCCAATAATTGTCAATAAGATATTAATCTTACCAACATAATACTTTGATTTTTAATTTCGTCCGGAGAGGAATAATTAATTTTTCATAATTTAAATCATTTTGAATTCTGATAAAAAAACATGTTTTATATTTTGCACCTTAACTATGGTAACTCATAATAGCAAAAAGAAAAAGCATCATTTTTTATTATTATCACCTAATTTTCGAGCTTATCATTAATTTCTAATAAATCAAGCTCATTACTTTCTCATACTTCCCCATCCTCCGATCCTCCGATAATCACCACTCAAAGTTAAATCCGCCCCAACTGCTACATTCATACTCCCGTTCAATCGCCAACTTCTCGCCCTGCAATCTCATTAAACTTCCTAAAACTCCCAAACAAACATTCTCTTTCCCATAAAAATCATCATTTCGCCCTCGTGCAATTAAAGCCCTCTCCTCCCTGTAAAACTAAATTCTCCCAAAATAAAAATCAAACCCTCCTTTCGACGCAGCAGTGGACTCAGCGATTTTATACATCCAAATTTTTCTCTCATTCTCTGGCAGTGTGGGACGTGTGGATCGGTCCAGTTCCACTGCTGGCCGTCTGCTTCTGCTGCACCACGGTGATCGCCCTCACGATTTTCCTGCTCACCACGACGGACGCGCTGCCGAGATTCCACAACGTAAGCCCGAATCCCGGTGATCTCGTTACCCGCGCGGGCAGTGGTACGAGATCGTACACACTTTGTCTTTTTTTTCATCCGCTGGGACTCTTTTGTTGCGCTCGATTTGTTTCGGATTTCAAATGAAAGGGGCTGATTGGCTTGTTATGCGCTTTGTCGGTCGGATTGTTAAAGGACGTTTCTGGGAATTTCAGTATTGTTCTGTTTTGAATATTACACTTGCAGAATTGCGATTGGGAGAGTCAGTTTTACTCGAATTGTTATTTAATTCGCGGTATTTTGATATTCGATTTCGTAAAATTTGATATACACGATGTAAATTGTCAGGTAAACGGAGCAATGCAACGAGCATGCGTCATTGTTTTAACTCATTTAAATAAATATGGTTTTAGCTATTTTCGTATAAATGGAATAATAATGAAATTTGTAAATTCACGTTAATTTTATTTTACTTTGCTTACTGTGATCTCGTATTACATAATAATGCTTCTATATTTTCATAACGATATATAAAATAAACTCTATACGTCCGTATTTAGTTGCACTGTATTATATTTTAATAATTTAACAAAAAGTTGCATTTATTCATTTATTTATTTGTATACATCAGTGTTTAGTTGCACTCTATTATATTTTAATAATAACATAAAGTTACATTTATTTATTTTTCAACATCCTCCCTACGATACTACTATTCACTCAGTCAAGCAATCGACATATTCCCGCGCATATACGCACAAAGAACAGCCGTAACGCAGCCCAAAAAGAACAATGCGACAGTCAATCAACCACAGACTCTCCCGCGCGCATAAACTCCACAAACCAAGCCCCCCCCCCCCCTAAAAAAACACCACGCACACAAAGCCAATCGCTTTACGAACTCCACCATCAATCGCAGGCCCTGGCGTTCGTCGGATTCCTGACGGCGATGCTGGTCGTTTACGCGGTCGCCCAGGAGGTGATGGCGGTCCTCGAGTGCGTCGGCTTCGCCAGCGGCATCTCCGATGCTATGCTCGGCATCACCCTCCTCGCCTGGGGCAACAGCGTCGGCGGTAAATACTTTTCGGTCACCCGCACGTATGTCGGAGGAGGAAGAGGGAGTGTTAATTAGGCGGGCCGCCGGATTCCGCGGGCTCAAGGTTGAGGCCGCGCGCGCGGAAATGAGCCGCTTTATGACGCTGGCGGTGCGGTGAGGAGTGGGAGTAAGGTGATCGCGGGTAGGGAGAGCTTGAGGGAATTCTGTTGTTGTGCGGTCGAGTGTATATTATATTATATACATCTGTGAATAATGGAATTGTTTGATTTTTACGTCATAGTGTAAGTATGATGAATGGATTTTTTATTATTATTGAATTAAATATGTGTCGGATACTGGTGGTTACGTATAGTGTTACGTATGAGAGTACGACGAAGTGGATTGAATGACGATGTCGCGTAAAAAATATGCGGCGACCGAAGTTTCTCGTTCGATGCGCTGACCATCGCTGGTAGAAAGTTAACCAACTTTTTGTCGAAGCTGTTATAAATTAGCTAGATTTCTTAGCTATAAATAAGCTACTCTGTTAAATATAATCTAGCTAAAAACTAGGTAATTTTGTATTAACCTTTGACAAGTGATATTTGTTAGCGATAAATTAACTAAATTTTTCGGCTAAGAATTGGTTAACGAGACGCTGGAGTAACTGAATTGGTTTTTCAATGTTTTCTCTACGAAAAATTAATAAATTTAGCCAAACCTTTAGAAGTTATTAAGTCAAAATTCATGTATAAAGTCCAACAACTCTTACATTTTTGCAAAGTGTCATATTTCTAATGTATTAAATAAACTACGCTATAGAATTATCATAAACTTATATTAATACATTGAGTTGGGCTTATAAAAATTAACCATAGTCTGAAAATCTATAGCTAATTTATAGCTAGAATATGTTTAAGATTTCTACCAAGGACTGAGTTACCGTTATTGTTATACTCACACGTCAGATCTCGGGTACACACGCGAGCAGAGTCTTATGCCACAGCTGGTAATGAAATTTTCATGGTATACGCGTTTGACGAACCGGGAGCTAACGGTGTAGTTAAAGAGGGAATGGCTAAACAATGGAGTTGAATCTTTAATTCAAAGGGAAGCAAGAATATTCTATTTTCAGAATGTGCGGATAATTAATGAATTTATGTTATAATGCTGTAAGAGTAAGACGGATGCGTCCCAAATTTCTCGTTATATGAAGCTAGAAGGGAAGCTATACATTCTAAAAGGGCTTTTAGAAAGACTTGTGTAATTCGAGTGTAATTTTACCGGTGTAAAATTTGAATATTATTAATATTAAAGTAAAACTATTAGTAATAATACGCAGTTAATCTTTATGATTTGGTTATATTAGGCTATATAAAAAATTTTAATTTTTTATTTATTTTTGTTTTTATAATAAAATTATTTTATGGTTCATATTATATAAAAATATTTTTAAAATAATTGTTGTTGCCGCGTTATTGTATTTATTTTTTGATTACCATTATATACTTATAATTACGCAAACAGTAATAATTTTGATTTTATTAGTTTTGAAAAATTTTATAAAAACAAATCATGCTGATATTTCCACATAATATTTGTTTATTTGTTTATTAACAACAGACAGGCTATGAGCCCTTTACAGAATGGAAAATATCCCCACTGTTACGTAAAATAATACATGATATAAAATTAAATGTTGGATAAAGATTTAATGAAGATATTAAAGTAAATTACCTTACTGATAAAATATTGGACAGCAATTAGCGATCGTTTTAAATGTTTTAATTCGTAAAAAATGTATTAATGCATATCCCATTAAAGAACAGGAATATACTACACTTTAATAATTACAGAAATATTATTGAAATATTCGTTGTAATGAGCTACGTTATTTTAGAAGCTAGGGCTCATTAGAGTAAATGCTGAGATGTGGGGTTCTATTATTTTGGCTAGAAACCACTTTCCCTCGTCTGAGTAAAATCTGATACTTTTGCGATAATTTTAAGTCGCGCACGTTGTTCGCACTCACGCATATCGTTTTACATAATGAATTTTTCTTCGAATTTGCCTTTGCGTAAAATGATGTTTCTACCTTCAATGTTGACATAAGGGTATAATTTACTTTCCTAGAAATAGAAATGCGCGTATACCTAGAGGATGATTTATCCGAAACTCTGACCGCATAAAACCACATTTTTATAAATTTAGGTTGTGAGGTTAAAATCAAAAGAATTTCTGTCCAACAGTACTTATTAAAAATAAGCTTATTCAAAAGAACGCACTACAGGCGATGACTAACTGACTTTAGGGCGGTTGGGGCTCTTATATTTCGAAATAGTTCGGCAGGCATGAAAAGATTCTGATCCGGTACTGTTTTGGTTAGCTGCATACTTTAAGCGATAAGAGTGGCGACGTCGCTCGAAACCCTAGACGAAATAATCTGTGAATTGGCCCGCACAAAGAAGAACAGAACGGTGATCAGTTCAGTCTTGCTCGGAGTCGAGAGCAGAACATTCGTGGTTTGACTGAATTTCGTTAGTTTATTCTCTTATAATTATTCATTTACTTACCTATCCAAATAGCATCCTGCAATTTCTTCTCTATTTTATTTTCCCACGACAATGTCCGCAAAAACATTGCCCATTTCCGTAAAACTCTCAAAATATCCTCTACCTTCTTTATTCTCCTATAACGAATCGAACTTTCCAGATCTCATCTCGAACGTGACGATAGCTCGCAAGGGTTTCCCGCGGATGGGTTTCTCCGCGTGTTTCGGCGGCCCGATGTTCAACACCCTCCTCGGACTGGGCCTCACCTGGTGCATCGCCGCTACTCGCCACGATGGCCTCCGCGTGCGCATACGGACGAGCGACATGGCGCCCGGATGTCTTGCCTTCCTCCTCGCCTCCCTCGTCAGCTCTCTGATATACCTGACGATCACGGGCTTCGTCGCCAGAAGGTCGTATGGGTATCTGTTGTTCAGCGTGTACGGCTCGTTCATGCTAATTAATATACTGAGCGAGGTGCATTTCATTCATCCATTGGGCACGGATCATCGGCCGGACGAAGTGTTGTAAGAAAGGTTTGTAAGTGTTTTTTTTTTCTTCTGTGAGTCGAAAGTTTTTGGGGACGAGAGTTTTACTCGGGTTTAAAGCTTTAATTTATTGAAATCGAAAACCAATGTTTACCGATTCTTGTTGAGTGTATAAAGGAATTCGCCGTTTATTACGAAATTCAATTATTGTTTTAAAGTAATGTTTATTTTGTAATTTACTGCTGTGTACATAAATATGACTGTGAGTGTGATTAAATTGTTAAAACGAATTACATGTATCTCGTGTGCTTTGTGAGACATTAAATTTAATTAAAATTTATGTATCGTCCACATGTTGCGAATGCGTTGTATACTACAGTTACAAGTATACTTTCGTTTTTTCGCTCAATGAAACTTCGAAAGAAAATCATTGTAAATATTTTAAATAATTACATCGAACCTTTCGGACTATCTTTGATCAGGCATATACTTCAAAAATGTAGGCCACGAATCGCCGAGATGAATACCCTCGATTATCAAAATTATTACGCTAACATTTCGCTGTCTTAATCATTTTAATAAGACAACAATGAAGCTTGGTAATAAATCATATGTGCGTTTACTTTAAAGTACGCCGCGCATTTATCTTTATCACAATTAATTAAATAAGACAAACGCATACAAAAGAAAACGCAATTCTCCCTTACAAATTCGCATTTTCATCGGAAGAATTTAATTAAACTCAGTAGTCCTTTCCACGCACAATCGCACGCGAATTAGCATAACTTGTATATATCTAAATTAAAAAGACAAGCGCGCTGCAATCTGAGCGAGCAGCACAACGCGCGCCGCACTTTATCATCCCCTTTTCCTCTCGGCAAAAAAACACTGCTGCACCAAATCGCCCGACATCGCGCGCCCGAACACTTTAATAATAATAAACTCACCTCTGCCTCTCGCAAAAATAAAACGCGCGACACGCGCCGAGCGATAACACCGAAAAAGCGCGGGCGGAAGGAAGAAAAATATATACGCGCGCGGGCGCGGTAATATCAGGCGGCGGCAGTAGCGGGGTAGTTCAAATTAAATCAAACAGAGCGCGCGGCCAGATTAAATTAAACAGAAGAAAATACGCGAGTGTCCAAGCTGACGCGCTATATTATATCAGAATTATTTCCAGTCCGCAGGGGCGAAGGGGTTAAAAAGCGCGCTGTATTTTTCTTTGCCTCTCTCTGCTTCCGTCTGGCTTCGCTCGCCGGCGCTTCCGGCGCGCGTAGTTGTGGAATAACCGGACTTGGGGCCCGAGTTCGGAGCTGCGCTTCCGTGTCTGTCTTGCTCGAGCGAGCGAGCGAGCTTTTGGCAACGAAGGCAATTAAGTCGTTGTTCTAATTAAAGAAGGGGAGGAGTATTGGGGCGGGGAGAAGAGGGTGGAGGGATAATCAAGGTGGGACTGAATTTCAGAGAAATTTTGAGTTGTGCAGCCTTTTTTGGCAAGTTTTAAGGCTTCTTTGGTATAGTTAATTAAAGCTGGGAGGAGAAACTAGAGAATTTTGGTAATTTTTTTTTTATTAAGCGATGGATGGTGTATTATAGGTCTGACTTTAAATTTAATTTACGCTAAGTAAATTATAAAACGATATTTGTAAATAAATTTTACTTTATTAAAATAATAAAGTAATTAGACACAACTCATCCATAAAATATTTGACAAACTTATATTACCTCGTCCATTTTCGCGACGTGTTCTTGTTTATGCACATACTGATTGTGCACATATTAATTGTGCACACTTTAACATTGGTATATATCTATATATATAGATCTGTACCAATGCTATCTGTGCACAATAAATATGTGCACAATCCTTATGTGCACAAACAAGAACATGCCATTTTCGCACTCGTTCAATAGTACTCCATCCGCCGCGAATTAGCTACAAATATAAATAAATATTCATATGTTCAACGCGACACTCCTCCATCAAAAAGTTATTCATAAAATATACATTATAGCCCACATCCCTCAACCCAACACCAACCGCACACAATCACTCGACGACTCCGCTGCGAAAAAGTAAAAACTCATAACTCGCTAATTTTGCTAATTCGACGTGTCGCGCGTCCCTTTCCTCTCGTCCCGTATACAGTAACTTTTCCTCCGTCTCCACTCTCGCGCTCTCTCATCAGAGGCGGGCCGCCGCTATCTCGCCCACGCTGCGCTCTCGGGGAACTTTAGTATCATAAAGCTCGAAATTCGCGGCGGATAGACACCGCAACTTTTTCCCCCGTATCGCAGCCTGCGATCGAGCTTTTGCCGGCTCGACAATCGAGTCTTTTGGGTTGGGATTTTCTTGTTTCTACGGGTGTTTTTGGAAAGGGGGAGGGAAAGGGGATATACGTTTCTTTGGTGGTGTAGGATGTAGGGTGGAGGGTTTTAATATTAGGAGAGGTTTCTTTATGAAGGAATTCGGGATGTTTGATAAGAAGGGGAGATGGGGTGGGTATTGATAGCGCTATGCTGGGAATTTAATATTTTTGGAATATGATATTCTTTAGAATACAACGTTGACTCGAGTATTTCGTTTCGAGCTTCGTTGTGTAACATTTCCGATTTCGTAGAATCAAAGAGATCTAGTTTCGTAAATTTCAAAATATCAGCAAGTATTACAAACATTTTCCAAATTTTAAATAATATAAAAATTTATAAGTTACTAGAAGAAAATTCATTAAGCTGATTAAACGAAAAAAAAATTTACTTTTCACTTTATCTTCGACCCTATCCTAAAAAGTTGTTTCAATTTACACAAACACTTTACCCCACTTTCCTGCTCCACAAAAAACTTTCTTCCCAGCCGCAACCTCAAAAAAGCTGTTTTAAAGGCAAAACTTGCGAACAATTACAAAAACACGCATTCACTAAAAATATTCCTCGCAGCTGCCTCTCTCTATCTCGCGTGCATCTCTTTTTCCCCCGCAGCTTAGATGTTTTTCTCGCCGAGATTCTTGCGATTCTGAAGAATGCACTCGCGACATACACACCCACACGCTGAGAGACAGAAAGAGAGTAGCTCAAGGAGCGCGCGCGCTGAGAGAGTTTTCGGGCGCGCGCGCGCGCGGAGACGAAGAGAGTCGATGAAAAAGTTGGTCGCGAACAATGCGAGAATATAGAGGTAGCACGCGAAAAATGTGCATGCACGAGAACGGCGGGCGGTCGAAAAAAAGTGCGCGCTGCACGCTCGGAAAAGCTTTTATTCGAGGATAAAACACACTTCGCTGCGGTAAAATGTTTCGACAAAAACTTTCAATTTGTACAAAAAATATAATACACACAGGTATATCTATGCATATATATATAGATATTGAAATTAGTATAGCACTCGGTATTAAAAAAAATCTTGCACTCGCGGGAAGCTTTTTTATCCACTCGGATATCGGGACAATCTGCATGCAGTTAAACCCGAAAAATCACAGCGCTCCGTCTCGCAATTTTTCCACTCCCCTCCACTTATTTTAACGCAAAGACCCCACAGCCGCCGCAGCCTGACGAGGCATTCTTTTTATAATTGCGCACACTTTGCACTCGTGCGTTTAATGCATCGTAGCGCGGGCCGCGGCGCTGCGTGGCAGAAGTATTTTTTCGTCTGCAAAAATAAAATTGATGGCGCACGCGTATAATATGCATGTGACGGCATATTTTTTTTTTTCGTCTGTTTATCCTCGCGGGTCTTCGTTAGAAAGATACATAACCGCGCGCGAGCGCGAGAGGGCCGAAATTTTTGAACGAAAAAACTGCGCCCGCGCTCCAGGTATTATGTTTTTACATTTTTCCGAGGGCAGAGATGGATGAGCGTGAGGTGTACAGTATAGCATATGTGTAGGTGTTTTCTTTTGTTCGGTATAAATGCGCGGGAGTGGGCAATGCTCGAATTAATTTTGTATAGTCGTTTGAAATGAAATTTCATGTTGAATGTAATCCATTAAAAGTTATTAAGAATATGATCGTAAAAATTTGAGTTTTCTGTAGTATTCATGTTATTTTGCAATCGAATAATCAAGCTTAATAAACGTTTGAAAATTATATTTAAATTAATTAAAAGTTTTGTGGAAAATCTTTCATTATTTTTTTAAAACGAAGTCATCTTTACTTCGGTTCGAAATAAGTTATTATACAACGTAATTATATATATGTACTCCAAAATCTCAATCACCATCCAAATATCATTCTCACAAAAATCTCTCATTCATAAAACTATCTATTTATTCTAAAACGATATCAAGTACACGATATCAGGTCGTATATATACCACCTAAAACAACGAGCGCATAAATCATCGAGTTACTTCACTCCCCCCAGACAACATAACTCACTCATGCGACTGATACTGTCCTCTCCCACACTCGTCATCTCCCTCCCTCTCGTGAAAGGTTCACTTACCACCTCATCCTCTCGCATCACACCTCCCACCTCCCTCTTACACATACACACACATTAATGCGTATGCGTGTATACCGGCGCGGTTATTCGCACTTATGCGCATTGTTGCATTAAAGCGACGGATTAGACTAACAGGAAAGTTTTCCACCAACGCGCTCGCGCGCGCGCGTGAGCGCGAACTTCCGAAAAGTTGCCGCGGCGGTGGTGGTTGCTTGTAGCGAGGTTTAAGTGAGAGAGAGAGAGAGAGAGAGAGAGAGAGAGAGAGAGAGAGAGAGAGAGAGAGAGAGAGAGAGAGAGGGAAGCCGACGCGGGAGTTTATTTAACGCTTAACTGACGAGAATTTCGCGTAAGCGCGCTTATGAGGGAAAAGTTTGCTACTGCTGCCGCGACAGCGCGTTGCAAACACGTCCTATTTACATATTTTGTAATATTTAATCAAAAGATTCGAGGAGTTCCGACAGGGCTGTGTGTGTGCGTATGTGTGGACTGATGGTAGGTCTTTAGGGTAATTTTTTGTGAGAGTGAAAGTTGGGATTTTCTTCGATGTGTCCTCTGACGATTTTATAGTGAATGATCGAAGGGACGACGTTGGCATGAATATTTTCGTATATATATATATGTAAAATGAATGAATAAAAAATTTGTTGCTATACTTTTATACCTCGCGTATTATTAACTGATGGAGATCTCCGACGCGATGAATGTAAAGGGAATACAATAAACCCAACTCGATTTACCTTTCGTTTGGGAAAACATGAAAAATCGCAATGAAACCATGTGACGGATTTCGGCATTCCGACGAAATTATAAAATAAATTTTACGAATATATTTTCCGCGCAATAAAATCCGTTTAATATAAAATTCAATAATACAAGCCGTAAAAGAAACTTACATGACAAGGTAGCATTTTATCGAATGCCATAAATCCAAATTTATTTTATATTCATCGAAATCCAGCGTTTAAGAGCGATATATGTATGGATATATGCTTGTTTCGAGCATTTTTATTTTTACATCTCCTCCCAGAATAATGACGAATATATAAGCAATAATAAAAATTTACAAGCTATAAAATATTTCACACCATTCTAGTCTATATTAAATTGAATAACTTGTGAAACTTTAAAAAGTTCGATTCCAGTGTACTGAATTTGATCGCCCAAGTAAAGACGAAGAGCAGTTGAAAGCTTTTATAAAAAGTATCACAATTTACGGCTCTGCAATATAATTCATTTAATACTAAAAATAAATCATAATCTTACTCACATAACGACTAAGTTTGAGAAAAAAAATATTATAAATTCAAAGATCTATTAATAACGCGAAAAAAATCATATTATACCAAGCTCAGCGTTTATCACGATCAAATAAGCCCTCAGCTCGATTCAAACTTCCAAATCAATTTTCCCAAACTCTCCCTCTCTCTACTCCCACCCTATCAAATTCCAGCACCTACATCTCTCTCTCTCTCTCACCCTCCCCATAAATACAAATCCTAATGTCCCGAGCAATCCGAACGATTCCATCCACTCGAAAACTCCGAATTACCATTACATACCTTTCTCTGTCTCTCGCCCGTTCCCCCTTTAATGAATAATCACGAATCCAATTCACGGAGCCCATAATAACGGCCGCATGCGCGCGCGCGCGCGCTCGAATAAATCTGAGGCAATTACGCGGACGGAAGTGTGACGTTCATTAGTGTAACAGATGTCGAGCTTGCAAGCGAGTACGCGAGAGCGCGCGCCGATGATTAAGGACAGATCGCGCGTGGGTATACCTACGGGGTTTGCAAAACTAATTTTATGCAAATTGAAGCGCCGACCGCCGGCTGTATAGCGACATTATTTGCAGATGGCGGGAGAGGAGGTGCGGCGCGAATCGACGCCGATCCGTGGATTGGAGAAGTTTTGCGCCGCTGAGGGGAAGAAAGCGTGCAGTTTTATATTATACGGGTTTTTGAGAGAGGGAGAGGGAAGTGTTATGGGTTTGTAATACCCGTGGTTTATCGTTTGATCTTCATGTGGGGAGCGCTGGGTGGTGGCACTGATATGATATAAGTTTGCACGAGTTTGTTTTGTAAAGAAAACATTTTATGAGTATGTACATATTGTATATATGCGTTTGTTCGAGATTTTTAGAGCATAATAAAATTATATGTATATGTATATAGGGTTTGATTAAATTCAGTCAACTGTGTTATCATTGTTCTCTGTTTATAAACTAAATATCCCAATAAATTTACTGTATATCTATTTGTCATATTATTTAAGCCGCGTTTGATTGTTTAATTAACGTTATATTAATGACTGTAGTATCGGCAATAAATTTTATTATTTATGAAATTGTTATTATAACCGGTGAAATGGTACATGTATATATATACATTACATTTATGGAACGAGTATTTGTTGGTCGTTACGATATTAACCTTTTACCGCAACAAAAATGCACAGCTTTATTAAAAGCCGTTTCATGGATTTTAACGAATGCAATTTTCCCATTTCTTTGTCTCTTTGTTATAAAGCAGACAAAGTTTGCAATCTCTTTTAATAAAGTTCCTTTTAATTAAAAACATTTTTGCAAAATGTTTACGGCTGATTGCTTTTTTCGTTCTTTCATTTTATCATTGCCACTGCCACATACACAGCTAATAGTAGCAATACCTTAAAAAAAGAAAAAACAACATAAAATACCAAAAATTCTCTTTACAAACTATAATTGGCTCCGACAACCCCTCTCAATCTCTATAAACATATATACCAGTTATACCATTCAAACACAATTACCCATCAAAAATGCATCCAGCCAGCCATCAATACACCCCTATATACACATTCCTATACACGACCCCTCTCCCAAACACACAAACCTGCCGCGTTCTCTCTACTCCGCGCCTGAATAAATGACGCGCCGGCTGAAAAACCCTCTCCCTTCTCTGCATAATTCGGGGATTAGCTCGCCGGGGGGCCTGTCTGTCGGCCCCCCCCCGAATACTACCCACCTTTCGACTCTTTGCAATGCGCGTCCCCGCGGGAACGTTATCTACGCGTTTCAAGCGCGCGCTGCCGCCGTCGCCTTATCGCCGCGCGCGCGCGTCTTCAAAAGAACGTCGCGACGACGACGAGTCGTGTCTGAGGGCTTTATGACGGGGGACAAAGCCGCTAATTAATTAGCGGGGCGAACTTTCGCGGAGGAGTGGAGTGTTATTGGAAGGGGGAGGCTCGAGAGAGTGCAAAGGCATTTTCTGACTTTGTGCGACCGCGGATTTTGAGGAAATTCGAGGTGATGGGGAGCGAGGCTGGGAGTTGTTTGGGAATGGGTTTGTTTTTCAGGAGGAGATGAAGTGAATGGGCGGTTGACGATGAATAAGATAATTTTGGTTGGGAAATTCGAGGTGAAAGGTTCCTTTGGTTTGCGGCTAATTATACTTTGGATTTTGATTGCGTTGATATTGCGGTGACAAATGCGTTGGAGTTTATAATTTTGTAATCGTTTTTCGTTGTGTGTGTGTGTGTGTGTGTGTGTGTGTGTGTGTGTGTGTGTGTGTGTGTGTGTGTGTGTGTGTGTGTGTGTGTGTGTGTGTGTCGTTTTTACTTTATGTGATTTGTGTATAATAACTCCATATAGTTTATCACTGAATTTTCAGAAAGAACCTATACTTACGCATAATGACTTAATATGAAATGAATTTGACATATTCAACGAAATTTATTAAATATGTAATAGAAATTCATCTTATTTAGAATATTAAGCCACAATATACTGAAATTCAGTAAGTTACGCAGCTATATATTACAGTTATAAGAATTCAAATCTTCGCGCGCTATGGCTCGCAGTCTGGCAGCCGGCCAATCGCGTCGTCTCCCGCGCTTCGGGCGATCGGCGGCTCGTTCGGCAGCATGGTCGACTTTTCTGTTTTCTTCGGTGTCACTTTCGGCAATGTATAGAGTTTTTGTTGTGAGCTGTGCGTGGAAAAAAGTGTTTATGAAGTGATAAAGTGCTCGGAACTCGTTTAGATCGTAAGAACGGTTGGTTGTCGTTGGGCGTTTAGCTGGTGAGTATTTTCTTAGGAATGTAAGTTTTATTATAAGAGCTGACACTTGTAGGAATGAAGTGTTTTTTCCTTTGTTTTTGTTATTGTTACTTGTGTATTTTTTATGACAGCTTGTCTTTTTAATCACTTTGTATTTTTTTTTTAATAATATAAAGCTTTCATGTTTCTAATAACTGAAATATTTGATAACAAACAAGTAATGTTTTCAAATTTTGTTTTTGTTTTGGTTTGATTGTGCTAAGAAATACATATCTGACATTTCCATAAAATAAATAGAATTGAGAAGTAAAATTGATTATTTTTTTGTATTTTATGCAGAGATAATTAAAAATGACGGCTTCAGCTCTTAGAGTGTCAGATGCAATTTATGCCGAATTAACAGCAACCTGTGATGCTCTTGGTTACAATGATGGAAAGAAAGTTCACTTGGATAAGAACAGTCTTGGTAAGTTTTTGATTATAGATATATGTTTATAAAAAAGTTTACTATTTTTATATTAATTTCTTTAATTATTTTGCAGAGGCCATTAAGGATCTTATTAGATATCTCAGAAGAGATGATGATACTCATTCTGTTCGTCGTTTCCTTGGCCAATCAAAGATATTACAAAAAGATTTGCTTAAAATTTTCATTGAACATTCAAATAAAAGTGAACTATGGAACGTACTTTTGAGGTATTTTTAAAGAAGCAAATTAAATTTTTCACGTAAATAAGCTATAACTAGTATGAAAATAAATACCTAATAAATTTAATTTTCCAGATTATTGATTAATTTAACAAGCCCAGCACTGATGGTTTATAATGAGGAACTTCCAACAGAAAAGATTACAAGAAGTTATTATCTACAAATCCTTTCACATTTACAAGAATATAAAAGTGCTATGGCCAATGATGCTGTTTGGGCAGTTATACATGAAAAATTAAAAGATATTTTGAGCATTGTAAGTTTAAGACATAAGTATAGAACAGTTATTTTATGAATAATTATAACATTCTAAATGACACAATGCCTTAATTATAGGAAAGTACAGAACGAGGTGAAGAAAATGAAATGATAATAGAAAGAATTCTCATTTTCGTGCGAAATGTTTTAAGAGTACCAGCGAGTGTTTATGAAAAAAGAACTGATAATGATACAACTGTACATGATGAGGTATTACAAAGTTAATTTTAAATTATTGTAATTTTATTACTTTGTAGTATACTTATAAAAAAAGTTGTTTATTTTAGGTACTATTTGCGCTCCATAGTTCTGGAGTTGCTGACCTTCTTGTATACATTGCGAGTACCAGCAAAGAGCAGCAGTATCACATGCAAATATTAGAAGTAAATTTTTGCTTTTAATTATCTTCATTCGTACACTTGTATTTATTTAGAAATAATTACTTATTAATATTTTTGTGTTCTTTAGATAATTGCCTTCATGCTGCAAGGCCAAAATGCAGCTAGATTGGCAAAAGTAGAAATGCAGCGCAGTGCCATAGAGAAGCAAGCGGATGAAGCCAAACTTCTAGTCATGCGACAAAAGGAGCAGACTGAAAAAATGGCAAAGATGAAGAAATATGCAGGATCTAGGTATTCATTGCATCGAAACTATTTTTCATTGAGTTATTGAAAAATATTTCTTTACATTAACGACAAGCGAACAATATTGCTTGTTCAACGATTTTAATTCATTCTTATTTTCATGAAAAAATTATATTCTGCTGCGTTCTTAACCGAATTAAATTTCGCGTAATTACCTTAATTTCTAACTCTCACACGAAAATCAAAATCCCGCAGCAGCAAATCCCGTAACCGCAAACCGACTCTTTCTCTCGCTTCACACGCGGAAGAAAAGCCGCCTTTACAGCCTCGTTAAAAATTCCGCGACGGTCGCACGTTTAAAAGCCGCCGTCGCTATACCAGCACTAGCACCGCGAAACAAAATCCGAACAGCCGTCAAAAAGATAACTATATAGGTACACAACCACGCCGGACAATTTGTACAATTCGACTCTCTCCTCGTTCTGCGGACAGAAGTAATTTTCGCTCTAAAGCGTTAGTAGCGTGGCGTGTAAACACACCTATACACACAAAAAGCTACCGCTGAAAAGATGCAGCGTCGAAAGAGGAGGGGGGGGGGCGTGCGGAAGTGTAATGAATATGACCTAGTTTTGCGCGTAAAAAATAGCCGCGTGCTACACGTGCCTCAATGAGCGCTTTTATCCACTCTCTACGGGGGAAGTCGGTCGAGCGTTTCGCGCGCGCCCACGCGATTTTTCACTTCTTCCCTTTTTTCCGCGCTGTTGTTGTAGCGTCGTCGTCGTCGGCGATGACGCTTTTTTGTACGTGAATTTTAATGGTAATGGTTGCGGATGGGTTCTTTCTTGTATTTTTATTTCGGGGCCACATAGGTGTGCAGGTGGGTTAAAAAGTCTGCGGGCATTGTTTGCGTAATGCCCGCCTCATTGTCTTCGTTATTGTCGCCTCTCAAGGCGGACAATTTGCACCGAGGCCGGCTCTTCTTCTTTTCGCTCTGCGTTTATGCTCGAGCGGTTTTACGCCCGGAATTCATGTATACGCAGGGTTGTTTACGGCGGCCGTTCGTACAAATTGTAGTTTTAAAATATCGGTAAGAGGTTCGTTTTAATTTTGTAGCTTGAGTCCTTATGGCTCGTAAATGTTTATCGGAGGGAAAGAGCGCGTAACGGATGTGATATATTTCTTTTGAATTCCTCTGAATCTGTAAAAATCTGTAAAAATTTTCAGAGCCCAATATAATCCCGTTTTTAAAAACAAGTTGAAAGAGAGGGAGTAGCGAAAAACGCGTCTAAATTTTTAACGTCGCTTTAATGGCATTCCTCGCGCGAGCAAAAGTATTTCAAGATTGCTTTAAATCGCTTGGAGATAGCTTTTAAATTCCTAAATCAATTATCGAATATATCGCGAAATTCCCCGTATTTTACTCTCTATTTTAAAAGTAAAAATAAAAAACTTCCCGACAACATTAAAATTCGCGCCCGCAGCACTTTCGACGTTAATGGCGCGCACGCGCGCGTTCGCAATGCTCTTCCTCCCTCTTTTTGTTTGACCAAAAATGCGTGCACTCTTTGTTTTAATAATCCGAATGTCTCTCATTATACACACACATTCTCTCTCCCTCACCGGCGACGTTTAATCGCAGTAATTTTATTGCAACTCGTTTCCACGAATGGGAGGGTAGAGAGACCATTTTCGCCGTGCTAAAAGCTTAATTATCCGCGGACTGACAAAGCGCGAAAGGGCGATAATTTTAAATATCGCGATGGGAGGGGAGTTTCCGCACTCTTTTGTGTGGGTATAGACTGAATGAGGATTGCGTGATGTTGTTTCAGGCACTCGAGGTTCGGCGGTACGTTCGTCGTGCAGAATATGAAGGCGATTGGGGATAACGAGATGATCTGCCACAAGCCTTATCAGAAGATTGAGGATTTGGATTTCAGCGTGACGAAGGTAAAGCGCGCAATTATGAGTTATCTGCGTTAATGCGCAGTTATTATACGCTTATCTGCATTTGTATTCACAAGAACGATCATTAAAATAGTCTGGATTATGTTTGTTCACGGTTGAAAGTGTTTGCAATTTTTTAAAAACATTTCTGATAAATAGTACAAATTTATGAATCATTATGTTGGAAATAAACTCGTATGCATCGCTAAATTGCAAATTTTAAATATGAAATTTTTATTAAAAAAAAGAGATACCGTGTACTACAAATTGTTTAAAAAAGATCAAAAGGGACTTACAAAGTTTGTATAGGAGCGGTAACATGTTGGTATTTCATACTCCTAAATTAAAAGCGCTCTCTGAAATTTTGGATCTCGTTTTACAAAAATACCACTGTATTGCTTTTTCTCACTTTTATATTTTAATGAAAAATCTGCCAGTCTTGTTTGTGTAGATTAATTAAAAAATTTTAACGGAAGGTTCTCCGGATTAAAAATGTATTCCCCCTTTTTTTTTTTAAATAAATGTCCACAGGCACAATGATTTTTTTCAGCGTTGTCCCTTTGAGTCCTTTTGGTTAGCACAATCCGAAAATAATTAATGTTTTAAAATTTTAATTTAAAATATAAATTGCGGATCCAAAAAATCTTGACTCCTTTATTGGCATATAGTACAGTCAAAATAGTATATTACGATACGTGTGATTAAAGTGGCTCTTTTTTGCACGGCGTTTAGCGCCCTCGCTGCGCTCGGGCACTAACGTCACGCCGTGCAAAAAAGAGCCACTAAGTCACGAGTATCGTACACGGAGAGAAATTTTGTAGTGAAAATTACAAATATTCGAGACTAAATTACCAGTTTCTATGGTAATGGATGGACAGACTGACAATTTCAAACTTTTTACCAAAGTGCCTTGGTAAAATTTTTTTTTAGTTAATTTAAATTAAAAAAATGAACTTTTTTTATCCATATTGATGGATATATAGTATTTTAATATAGAAATAGAAACAGAAACAAGGATGAAAAAACATTAAACTGAAAAAAATTTTTACGGAAGCGGGATTCGATCCGACGATCTTTGGGTTGAGAGTCCGACGTTCTACCGACTGCGCCACGGAAGCTGTTACCAACAGTCATTTGAATCGCCGTTATTACTTACTGAAAATATGTGTATTGTTTTCATTTTAACGTCGCGCACGCCTCTAGTATCAATCTTCTGAAACACAATAATGCGCAGTGCGCATGCGCGAATACACAAATACCAGGTTATTTGGTAAAATTTATCAGTTTTCTTAGTAAAAATTCTTAGGTTACCTTGTAAAAATGACTAGATCTCAATTTTTACCAGTGTGTCTGGTAATTTTTATTCCGATAATTTGGTATTTTTTTTAAGTGGTTATGGTAGTTTTTCCTGGGAAACTTATAAATTGTATTAGAAACCTGGGAATATCACGGCTTTTGACAGTCTATCCATGCACTACCAAGGCACCTTGGTAATTTTTACTTTAAAATTTCTCTCCGTGTACAGAGTTTTATAGCACTGCCTGCTTTATGCCCGCTGTCACGCCTATCCGTGCCCAAAGTAGTCCTTTATTGCACCGTGAGGTTAGCCCACGAGCGTAGCGAGTGTGATAAACACGGTGCAAAAAAGGACTACTTTGGTCACGGATAGGCGTGACTAAAGTGCGGGCTTAGGTCACATCGTGCTATAAATAAAATTTTTAACTTGAACATTTTTTTACATTTCCTTTATTTTAATTTGTACAAAAAAGTCCAAAAAAATATAAATAATAGGTACACGTATATACAATTCATAAATTCAAAATAGTAAATCACAATAATGTATTAATGGAAGCTCTACAATGTGCTTAAGGTAGTTCTCTAACGCGTTATAGTTTGTGCGCTCAGCGAGAGCACAAACTATACCATACGCAAGCCATACGTGTCGTGCGTCGTTCTGTCTGCTATTCGTGTTTATAATCATTCATATCTTTTTAAAAAGGTCGGCTTGACACATATTTGATAAACTTAAAAGAAATATCTGAATTTCATCTTTCTTAAGCTATGTTTTTCTTTTTGAAAACCTACTTTTTTATCAAGTAATACTATTACTTTCTGTAATTCGTTATGTGGCGTCATTTACTCTCAATGTAAAAGTAACCATTTTCAATAATTTTTTTCTTGAAAAATAGGTCGGCAACCTATATTTTAAAAAATAAAGAAAAATTATTTAGATTTTAAAGAATACGCTAGAATTTTGTTACTTTCGAAACCCACTTTTTGATATATTAGAGAACTTACCTTAATATTCTAACAACATGGAGCTTAATTGCCGAGCAAAGTCTGCTTTGTTAAAAAGAAGAAAAAAGGAAGGATAATTAAATAAAAAACGCACTTCGCGAGGTTAATTATCTTTACAACCACAAAGCTAATTAAACGATCTAAAAGCGAAATTGTCCCTCACCGCAGTCGCTGTCAACGTCATTCTCTCTCAAATTCCTAATTCCACACAACCGTTTCGCTCGTTCGCCTCCCCTTCACAAAAACAAAGAGAGGAAAAAAAACAACACCATCCCGTCGAAATCACATCCCACCTAAAATTAGCCAGCTCGGAAGAACAGCCGCGTATATCGTCGTCACCGAGGTATACGCGAAGCTGCTTAAAACCTCGTCATCTCGACTATACCGTACAATACCTCTAATACCTCTCTACCGCGTTTCTCGGAAAAATTCAATTAGCCGCGCGAATATACGGCTGTTAATTACGCTATATTGGTCGCTACCATCCCATCCCACCCCCGATACTATGCGCGGGAACGGAAGTGGGTCAAACAGTCTCGCGCTCTCTCTCCTTTTTTCCCGGAGTTTTCGCGCGCGTTCTCCCGTGCCTGGGATATTAACGTTTTGTTCTCGCACTGCTCGTTTTTTGGGACTGTAGGTGGAGGAGAGCGTTATATGGATCGCGCGAGTCGGGGGAAAGTGAGATTGAAATCAAATCGGAGTTTTAGGGGGTGAGAGAGGAAGATGTGATTCTTGGCGAAAGTTTTCGGCAGCGGGTCTGGTTTAAGTTTGAGTAGTTCTTTTTTTCGGGGAGTGGATGGGAGGTGATGTCTTCTTAAGTAATAGTTTTAGTTCTGGAAAAGCGTTGTATTAAATGTTGGAATTTAGGTGAATACGGATAGTTTTATCTAATAATTTTGTTCACTTTAACAAAATACGCGGGAGATAATTTGAACATGTTTTTGGTCTTTACACCAGTGGGATGTGACATTAGGAGTACTTCTGCAAAAAATATTAAATAAAGTTTTTTAACAGCACAGTTTCCTTATAAGGAGAAATAAATGGGTCTGAAGTTTGCATCGTTGGAATGTAACGAACTAATTTTTTACGTTTGATTAAAATTATTCAACAATGGAAATTTTATTCAAACCTTTGTTATAAAGTTATTTTATACTGTAAAACTCTAAATATACATGAAAAATTAATATTAATTAGTATAAACTTGAAATAAAATGGATTATTTTTTTTTATTTCGTTGCCCTCAAACGTTGCAAATTTCAGACCCACAGAAATAACACGTTGGCAGAAAGATACTATATTACGTATTATACTAATTTTTTCGTTCGATTCAAAATTTATGAAAACATTCGTTTTTTACACAATGTTTTTTATGCTACATTGCGCCATATGGCTGCAATAACATGTACTGTAAACGGATGCATATTAAAAATACCGTGTATTATGTAAAAGCACACGCTGCGCATACACGATCTTTTTATAAAAAAAATTCGAAGAAAAATTACAACGTCAAGCATCCTCCTTACAATAAAGTAATCAAACATTCTCGCCACACCCATACCAAAATCAGACATTTAATTACTCCCCCAACCATAAAATTCCCAACCGCGACCTCTCATTTAAATAGCGCAACATATTTACTTTTATTCGCGTGCCGAATTAAATGCCCGAGACGTGGGCGTGGGCGCACCGCCCATAAACCCAGAAATTGCCCTGCAACCGCGGCCGTTAAATTCTTTTAATTCCGCAAAAGCGCACCTCTCGGTGGCCCGATTCACCCACATACCTTGGAAAAAAAAGGAAACAAACTCTATTTCTATTCATTCATTGTTCTTCTTCCCACACAGCAAAAGACGAAGAAGCGAAAGAACAAGAACGGCATCATGAACCTGGGCGAGGAGCGAATATCAGCGCTGAGCGTGCGCCTCTTCCTCAAGGAGTTCTGCGTGGAGTTCCTCAACGGCGCCTACAATCCGGTGATGCGGCACGCGCGTTCCTGCATCGTGAACGCAACCGGGGCAGTAACGGACTCCAGTCACTATCTCTGGTCGCTGCGATTCTTCATGAACTTCAATCGGCATTACAACTTCCGCGTGAAATACGTGAGGTGAGAGAGGGAGGGAGAAGGAAGGGATAGTTTGCGAACTCGTTTTACGCATCGGCGACGCTTTTATTGGCCGGACGGCGAGTTTTATCGCCCGGGAGGTAGATAAATAGCTTTCTTTCGTGGATGGGAATGGCTAGGAGAGTTTTGCGAAGGGGTGGGAATCGTGTGATGTTCTGATCGTTGTGATTTTGTTTTTGCGCGTGGATGTCGTACGTGGATTATACGCGGATTAGCTTTATTGAATTACTCTTTTTTTTTTAATGAATTTACAGGGAAGTGGGTGTCGCTCGAGTTTATTGGTATAGTGAATTTTGTAGTTTTTCTGATAAATGGAAAGTTCTCTGACGATGTTTCATAATGCATTAATTTCGTAATATCATAATTTATTACATTATAATTTATTTATATAATATCAATGTTGGCTTCTTTCTATTCTAGTGAGACTATATCCACTGAAGTATTCTACCTCGTTCAGAGGCAAATAGAGCACAATTACGAGATGATACTAAGCGATAAGAAAAAAGTGGCTTACTGGTCAACTAGGTTACATCTAGCCGTAAACGCTTATCAGGTAAAAATACTTTTTATCGTATAGCGCTTAGAAGAAAAAATATTTTCAATACAGCGGTTGAATTTTTATAAATAAACGTTATAGATTTTCTCTTAACCCAATGATTTTATCCGCAGGAATTATTGTTCACCCTAATCGAAATGGACAGGAGCACCGACAGGGGCGTGAAGAACTCGACCCGCGTGATAATGGGCAACATCTTCTACGTGCCGGAGTACCGCGACACGATATTCCACCAGCTACTCAATTACAACGAGCTGACGATGACGAGGTGACCCATCTCCACCCTTCTCTCGACATCATTCAGCTCGGCGATCCGAAGATTAAGGACTCGCCCCGTAATTCCGATTGAGACTCGCGCGCGCGTGTGACTCGTCAAAGGGGGAAAGAGATGTTAAAAGCGGACGCGCTGTTTGCTCAAAGTTTTATCTACTGCAAACACATTGGAGAGGCAACTTCTCTCCAGCGCCCGATCGTCCGCGTTCTCTCGCCTTTTTCCCTCGCTCTCTTTCACTCTTGTGTACAACACGACCGCGCGCGCGCACGCATTTTTTCGCCGCGCTCTTTCTCCTTCGCCGGCTTCTCTCTCTTCCTGCCCGGCGGAATAAACAACTCCCGCCCGGCGAGCTTCAGGCGACGTTCGAAAACACGCGTTGTGGGAGAAAGAGAGAAGTTTCGTTCTCACTCTTTCTCTCCTACTCTGTGTCTTCCACACGTTTTTCCGTCTGTGCATCGCGCAGACTCTTTTATTCTCTCTCGCTCTCCAGGTCCTGTTTCCGCGTATAAGGGCGTACGCGTGTTTTCGACGCACAGTAGAGTGGATCTAATAAATAAATAGATTTATACGTGACGTAGTTTCAGGGGATAGTTTATCTTTTATCGCCGAGGTTTCTTGCGTGGATTCTTTATTTATGTCGCTGTTTTTTTCCCCCACTGCTTCGCGATGATGTGAAACTTTGTCTTGCGGATTTCAGGGATTACTTGGTGGACTTGGTCACGACTGTGCACATTTTTTTGAAGATGCTGAAGAACTTTTGCGACAAGCAGAAAGGCAACGTCGTCGTGCAAAAGCCGAAACGCAAGAAGCCGAAAAAAAGTTAGTACTCGTTATTGTGCTGATCCTTATCTCAACTTATATATTTCTTTATTTTTACATTATTTTGCGTCGTTATATTTCAATGCAAGAAGAACTTTTTATATTAACTGGTACCAAAACATCTTATCAACTATGCATGTACTTGAGCGAGGAAATTGAAATTTAAAAACTTTTACAAATACTTTATTTGTTTAATTTTATTTATTGTTGAACAAATATCCGCTATTGGAAAATGTAGATAAATCTATTTTTCTTTTGTTTAAATAATATAAAAAGTGCACATCTATTTTATTTACCCGAAAAACATAAATTATAATTTTATTCATTTTAAGGAGTTAAAAACGGACTCGAGACGAAAAATATAATTTTATTCCCAAAATAAACACTTTTGGTTTTGCATAGGAAATTCGAACCAGTAAAATCTTGATTACAATGTACAAACTTTTACTGTTTTGCTTCGCAAAAATGAAATTCATCCTCGCAACGCAAATTTCATAAACTATTTCTCACTGCTCGGAGCAGCATAGCAACATAAACGCCCAATTAGCGTTGATCACGCTTTCCATAAACGTAACGCCACCATCATCCTAAAATTTAATCGACGCTGTTACGCAAACCACGCGTGCGCGAAATCCCACGGCGTAAAGAGCCTCGCATCCGCACAAAAAAAATACATGAAAAAAAGTAAATAATATATCACGCAACATTTTGTTCACGTTCACAGAGACAAAGCAGCAGCAGCGACCGGCAGCCCCGACCGGACCACCCCAGAGTCTGGAGGAACGTTGGGACGAGGTGGGACTGGACGTGTCGGCCGTTATGCAGCAGAACGTGATACCGGAAGTAATACCTTTCGACGCCACCATCGTCACTCCCATAGACGAACAGAAGTGAGTGTGTCGCCGGCGCGCCAACGCTGAACGCTTTGACTTTTTCAATTTTCTCCCTGTCTACTCGCGCTGTTCTCTTTCCATGTCTCTCTTTCTCTCTCTCTCCCTCTCGCTCTCTTTGTATCGTTTTCACGCGCCGAGTATATTGTAACTTGCGCTCGATTGTTCTGAGAGAGAGAGAGAGAGAGAGAGAGAGAGAGAGAGAGAGAGAGAGAGAGAGAGAGAGAGAGAGTAGCTGCATTGGAGATTTTCAGTTTTTTTTCGCACTTTTATCGGTTGTCGTGATACATGTATCGAGAAGAATGAATTTAGTATTTCTTTTCAGTAAAGAATTTCGCATTCAAAAAGTATAGAATACGAAAAAAGAAGTATATACAATTTTCATTATTTTTAAAGTACAATGTCATTTGAATTGAGAGATATTTTTTATTAATTGTAAATAATTCATATATGCCTTCTTCTATTTCTCAACAAAGATTCAACTCAGAACATTCTACCGATATACTCAAATATCATCCACATCTCACTCCGCGCTAAAATTTCTACTCCATTCTCTGACGCTACAATACCTCTCGAGGCCATATTTCTCGACTCACTGCCGCGCCAACTCTTAGGATACAACTTGGCCGATCCGCGCAACTCTACGACCCTCGATTCTCTCTCTCTCTCTCTCTCTCTCTCTCACTCTCTCGTGCGCGCTCTCGACGATCCTCTTTTCCTCTTTTCTTCCTTTTCACGTCTGTGCGGTAGTGGTCGAAGACGGCCGAGCGAAATAGTACGAAATTATTGACGTGTATATGTATGTGGATGTGTGTTTACTCTCGATAATTACTCGCGGGGCCTCCGCCGCATATATACTTCCGACTGGCAGTCCGCGGTGGCCAAAGGGCTCTTGAGTATGTTCGCGGAGCGAAAGAGAAGTATGTGGGCGTGGAAGTGTGCGGATGTAATGAGAAGACTTACGCTACCGCGGTTTTGTCGTTATTTATGGGTTAATTTTCCAATCTTCTCGTCTTGATTGGGGATTGTTCTTTAATTATATAAAAAAAATTTTAATAAGTAAATTTTAATCTATAGATTATATTTATTAAAAGAGTGTGCCAATTTTTTAAATTGATTAATATTAGTGCTGTTACCGAGAGAAGTTGCTGAGTAATCTTTGACAAAAGTCAAATACAGAATTTTTATCGGTTCAATTCATCTTAAGCAATATTTCATTTTGATCGGTGTAAAATTAACATTAGCGCTCTGTAAAAAACGATTCGTCACGATCCATGTCTTTTTCAGTAATAAAAGAACACAAATTTTTAATATATTTAACTTAATTCTCAATTATTCTCTCGCTCATACATAGCGAAAAATTTCTTACAATATTGATGACTTCACGTCTCTCGCTCAGCACTAATATTATTCAATACTTCCCCTCTTTCTCCCGCAGGCCGCTCATTTATTTTTAATCAGTTGGTACAAAATCGTCTCATTAATCCACTCTTCTCTCTTCTATTTTTTTTTTCATCTGTGCACACACAAAGGGCCGACGCGATGAAAAGGATCCAGAAGCTGCTACGCTGCAAGGACTACGAGCAGGCGATCGGACTGCTGCGCTCCGCCAGGTAATGATGAGCTTTTTCTTACGCTGCGGCCGCGCGGCTAATTTAAAACAGGAATAATAGAGTAGCAATCGATACCGAGATGGAGGAGGTGATGGTATAGAGCGATGTTGACGCTGACGCGGCTTTATTTATTACAAGGATGTCTCATTATAACGATATCTAAAAAGAAAATAATAAATTAGCATTTTTTCTTTTATTTATAAGTTATTTAGAATTTATATTGAATATCGATGCTGAAAAGTTCTAGGAGTTATATATTTGAAGATCCTATTATATTTTCAATAAATATCCTTGCACCATTTCAAGCATCCGTATTACGTTTACTTATTTATCTGTGTATGAAACTTTGTTATATGAATGGACGTCAATTACAAAAGTTTTTTTACGTTGATAGAAGGGAAAAATGGAAAACAATTTAAACTGTCAGATAATGCGTGCAGTGCAACTGAAGACGCAAGTAGTATAATGCGAAGCACATTCGAACATTCATTGCGTATATGAGAATACGCAATATTACTACGAGGCACTGACTTGCCATGTTTATATTATTTTTTTTTCATTATTCAGTACGTACAGTGCAATTAATTGTACAAAATAACACTTTTGTACAATTATACTATGTTTCTAACCAAAATTGTTACGGATCTCAAGCATATAATACGCGATTCTTAACGGAACCTCTGCACCATTATCCGACTACCCTAACAAAGCATCTTTCAGCCATCGTGCACGCGCACGCAACCAGAAAAGAGCTTACCTCCGCGCAACTCCGATGCCTCCGCGTGCACAAACGCACCCCTCAACCGCGAATCCACCCAACGTTCCACAAATACGTATACCTGCCTACCGTTGCTTTTCCCAGCGCCGCGCCTGTGGAAGTAATTAGGACGAATTCGCGAATCTCCTTCAAACGGAGAGGAAAAGTCTCCCTCTCTTGCGAAACAGAGTCGCGAGGAGGAGGACGGGGTATGATATTCGGGTCGCCCGCGCGCAGGCTTTGAGGTTCCTTGAAACATCGTTAAGCGCTTTGCCCTCGCGCGCTCGCCTCTTTGTGCGAAATTAGAATTCCGCTTTTAAACTCGTTTGTATAAGCGCGCCAACGCTGCCGCCGTTGTGTATCCTTCGGGCCTCGTTATTCGTCGCGAAAGTTACGTTGGTTGTGTGTGTGTGTTATTCGTACGTCTGGCGCTTTTTTGCCAAGCGCGTTGTGTAAGCGGTGTGATGATATAGTCGTAGGTCGTGTTATTTCTGACGTGGGCGAGTTTTTGCGCGTCTGGGATGAGTGTTTTTAGAATCGAGAATGGTGGCGAGAGGTTCCTGGTCTGGGCTGTCGATTGTTTGGGTCGAGTAACCTTATTCTCGGTATAATTTTTTTTATGAATTGTTTTAATAGATAACTAAAAGTATGTGAGAATAATGTTCCTTAGTAATATTTATCAATGATGAGAACTTGTTCATTACTTGTTTTCCCTACTGTAGGAAACTTTAAATAAGCACTAAAAAAGTTAGACGACGGCTATAAAATTTGAGAAATCAAACTGTTTATGGTATTTATTATAGAACATGTCCTATTTATGCAACATTAATATATTGACCTTTATTTAGCGATTATTTCAGCACTTGTTTTCTGTAATTAAAAAAAAATTGCTTTCACAAACAAAACCTCGCCTGTAAAAAGTTTCACTACAAAAATCACTTTACAGCTTAAAGAACGGAACATCTATTGAATTAAATCCCTTCTCAGCTCAATTGAAAGAAACACTCGTTTAAAAAACCCGTAAATACTCGCCTCGACACCAACCAAACAAAAAAAAAAACATGCTCCCCAACCTCCACAATCCTCTCGCAACCACTTCACAGCCCGCATCTCTGGCGACGTTTTCCACGCGCCTCGCGGCGTTAAAAATAACCCGCTCCTTGCCGCGTTCACTTAATTACGCGCTATTTCCACCCTGAGCCGCGCCAAATTGATTGGACTAGCGGAAAAAAGAGTCGAGGCTAAAGTCGGGCCATTCAAAACGAGAGCGCGATACCACTCGAAGTTGTTCGGCGCAGTGTGGATGTTTTTTTTCTTTCCTCTTCTTGTTTGGAGAGGCAGAAAGACGCAGTATGGGAAGTCGCGGTAGTGAGCTAATTGAATGGGCGCGCAGGTATGTGGCTGGTGGTTTTCCTTGACTGCCTTTTTTGCGAGGGTTGCAGTTGCAGTTATTTCGAGGCTTGTTTGGCTTGCTAAAGTCTGACGTAATTGCTGGTTATTGGTTTGAGTTTGTTTCACCGAGTGTTTTGGGAATAAAGTCATAACGATTGATAAAGATCACCGCTATTGATCCTTGTTATACTGTCTTCGACTATATAATTGCTATATTCAAAAATAGATGCTTGTTATAAATAAAACTGATGCAAGTGATGACCCGCGTCGATCGTAACGATGCTTCTATACATGTATTGAACATACAATGAAATGTTAAACGTAATACTTTTCACTTATCCTGTATAGCAGCGTCGAGAAGTCTTCATATTTAATCTAACTAGATATTCTTACGCTGACAAAGATAAACTTAAACCTCGACTTCGTCTCGCGTATTGAGCCCATTTATTTTTATTTCGAAACTTCGATGACGAGGCAAAAATACTATACGTTAAAATTATATTATTCCCAGCGTCTCAAACTCCACCACGCGCACCTCCAAAGCCAACAAAAAGCTTTCACGTAGGCACGGCGTAATCACGCTCTATATATTCGAAAAGCTCGGCGCAAAAACGTAAACCGATCATACACGCGCGCTCGAACCCACACTCACATCTATACCCCAACCCTCTCACTCTCCTCCTCGCAAAAAGTGAAATGTACGCCGCCGCCGGGCTTACAATGCGTCGCGTCTCACGGAATTCCACTCTCGAACTCCCCATTCCTCCTTTGTCCGCGGTCGAAAACAAAAGCCGCTCGCTGGTCCCCACCTCCCCGCCCGCGCGCGACTTTTCCTCTCTCTCCTCCACCCGTAACGGGGTTAAAGAGTAGTGGTGCGGTAGCGGAATGTACGTGTGCAGCCCAGACGTTTACAAGTGAGCCGTGTACAATGACTCCCGGCCGCCTGTGCGTTTGTTTGCTCGTTTGCCTCGAGTCTCCTCTCTCTCTCTCTCTCTCTCTCTCTCTCTCTCTCTCTCTCTCTCTCTCTCTCTCTCTCTCTCTCTCTCTCTCTCTCTCTCTCTCTCTCTCTCTCTCTCTCTCTCTCTCTCTCTCTCTCTCTCTCTCTCTCTCTCTCTCTCTCTCTCTCTCTCTCTCTCTCTCTCTCGCTCTCTGTCTCTTTTTGTTAATGGCCGGCGCCGCGTGCATTTTTTTTCCGGCCGGCTTTGTTTTCGGGCGGCTTTCGTGTTGTTTCGATTCCGGGGATGATTAAACGCGGGCGGGGGAGAGCTTTGATTCGGTCCGCGTTTTTTGGAGGTAGAAGAGGGGGACATCTGTTGCATTATGCGATTGATTCGATTCTATCTCCGGGGGTAGTTCTTTTGGCGGTCGGCGCTGGTATGCGTCTGGCCGGGAAAAATGAGTTTCGTTTGTGCTGCGCGCACGCGTGTGCAGCTGTAATTACAAGCGGACGCACGGTTTGATCTTTTTGAAGCGGCCGCATGTGCGTGGGACTATCGCGGGGGTTGTAGATAAAAGTGACGGTATTAAAAAAAAAGCTAATAAGTCAAACATTTCTGTTTGAGAAAGTAATAAAGTGTAGAAAGGGAAGCAGTGTTGGTAAAATTAGATTTTTTGGTGTAATTGAGGGGCAAACATGGTTGATTTGTAATAAAACTGACTATGTGAAATATTAAAAATTGTTTGAAAAATGTACATTTTTTCGATAGTATAGCTGAAAATTTTTTCATTTTTATATTTTTAGAATCTATATTTCTCGCGTACTAAAAAAATAATACAAAATTTTTTTCGCAATGTTCCTCGTTGTATTGCATAATTTTTATTTTTTTGTATTAGATTAGATTTTCTCGTATATTTATTATTTAATAAATCACAGTTGAATTGAGTAATAAAACTGACTGTGTAAAAAAAGAAAAATTGTCTGAAAACGTATATTATTTTTCGGTGCAATTGAGTATTTTTAATTTTTACCTCTTTTGAATCTGTTTCTCGCGTACTAAAAAAGTATTAGTTTTTTCTTGACAATATTTCTTTCTACAACCGACTAATAAAAGTTTATCTTATAGTCATTTATCGATCGTGACATAATGTCTTTTGATTAACTGTTTACAATGTGCAAAAGTTGTTGCATACTGTGTTATTACTGTTCCATAATCCATATAATTTATTCACGATAATTCCACATTGAAAATGCTTCTATAGTTTAGTGGCGCTTTATTTTAACTTTCTACGTCAAATATCGTTTGCTTTATATTGACATAAACGAGGGGTGAAACTTGACGTGCGCGCTCTTTCCCTGCAAAGTATCGAATTATCATTAAAGTTTTACGTTCGAAGAACTTTTTTTTAAACCTCCCAACCGCATTTTAATGCGCGAAACTTTATTAAAACACCGCGTGCAACGACATTCACAATTTATCCATTGCGTGCATGACGTGAAAACTCTTCCATTTGCTCGAAATGAAAAACATTAAACGACCCAATTCAAATTAAATAATTTAGCGAATTTAACTGTGTGCGCGTGCGCGCGCAGGCGCATAGATAACTAATACTCGCGCGTGTTATTACATACAGTAAGCGAAGATAAAGCCGAACGCTCGCGAAAGATAATACGTTATGCTTTCGCGGCGGAGTTTGCGCAATGTTCCCAATTTCATTGGGCCAAACTATTAAATATTTCAGTTATTCCTGAGTTACTCACGCTAATTTTCGCATTATACGCCCACACGTGCCAACGAATATCAAAGTTGAAAATCCGAAACTTCCACTCACATCCCGTACCTACGAATCCTTCTGCAACAATGGAATCCTAAAGAATTCGCTTCTCGTGCATTAACTTTGTATATTTCGTCGTCGCGAGCTTGTATATATGTATAGATAGAAAACAGCGGCGCGTGCGGGTCGGAGTAAAGTTTTTAATGAAGTTATTTGTTTCGAAACTGGCTCGAGGAAAATGAGATAATGCGCGCAGCAGCGGCGGCGTGGCGAGTTGTAAATGCACCCTTGAGAGACTGGCCGCGAGAGTTAATTTCAATAAAGCGCTCGCGCGAGCGAGAGAGAGGGTTGGTTAAATATTTATAACGAATGGACGGCTCGCAATTCTTTCGGCTCGGTTTGCGCGCCTCTGTTTTATTTGCGCGGGGTTGGGGATAATTGCGCGGAATGGCGATGGGGGTGTGGTATAAAAAAGAATTCGCGATTACGGGTTTGGGACGAGTTAGTGTAAATGATAGGATAATGGATTGTGTCGAGGCCTGAATTAAAGTTATTTCTTGGACGTGAGTATTTTGTATATTTTTTGTGGGATGAATTGGACGTTTTATATGGTTGAAAAACATTTTCGGATCACTTCTTGTTATTTTTGGTTTACTGCGATATTACGCGCGAATAGTTTCAAACTAATTCATGATATTCAAAGTAAAAAAAAAAAAAAAAATTTTAAATCTTTATTCAAACTTCGATTGCAATTCGCATCGTTGGTCAAACCCCGGATATTTTTGAAAGAAAATAAAATTCAATTTTTCCGCAATAAAAAATCCTATCACCTCTTGTCAGCTGAATTTCCTATCCCATTGAAATTCCCCTGAAAAGTAATAGAAACTCTTTTGCCGCGTATATAAAATTTCAATAAATCAACTCTACGATCCAACTCTGAAAAATTTTTTCAAATTTCATTAGCGCGCTTCAATAATCCTCCTTCGTCCATTAAACCGAAAAAAGAGAATGAAAAACACTTCCCCCTTTCATAAAGCCCTTATAACATTCCGATTCGCAATAACCATCCCCTCACTATGTCCAGCCTCATAAAAAAGAATTACCACCCTCGACGCCCTTTAATTAAACCATTGTAAAGTGTCAATGGACCGACGACACTACACTCACGCACAGACACACACAATCATGCTTCTTCTCTGTGCGGGCAGGAACACACTCGAGCGAAGAGACGCGTGCGTCTTTTTCCGCGTCGTCGACGCGCGCCTAATGGACGGGTAAACACATATCGTTCGATCGCAACGACGACGTCGTCGGCGGCGACACTCGTCACGCCACTGCGCTCAAAAGGCGAGCACTACGCGCGAACTAACGAGCGTGAATAACAAGACCGTTTTCTCTCGCTGAGAGAGATAGAGAGAGGGAGAAAGAGAGAGGAGAGGTGGGATTCTTTTCGCTTTGTGTATAGAGTGGTCGAGATGTCTGTGCGCGCGATTGAGATGTGTGGAGGTAGATGTGCGGCTGGATTTAATGTTATGTGTTCATTAAAAGTTTGCAAGTGACGTTTTAACAGGTTTTGAAAGTTTAATTTGAGAGGATAATATTAGTGATGGAGAGTAAATTAGCATAATTTTCGTTAAAATATTTGATTACTGCATTTATTTTTTATTTACATATTTTACAAACTTTATTTTACTGCATTATTTTTTCGCAATGGTTTTCGAGAATAGAAATAAAGCTATATATATGGTATCCCGGAAAAACCAATTAAGTGACGTGTTTTTCAAAATAGGTTTTATGTCTTATGACTTATCTTCAAACAGTCCTCTATCACGTAATCGTGACAGAAATTACGAAAGTGCACTCGTTGTATTGAATCAACACAAGGAAAAACGCTATAACTCCATTTTTTCAACATGTTCCCGGAATAACCGCGTATCTCCATTTTTTGTTTAGAATAACTCCCGGAAAAACCACATAACTCCACTTTTTTTTTTAGAACAATTACCGGAAAAATCAATTAACTCCACTGGTTTTCATCCAATATCCTGGAAAAACGGTGCAACTCCACTTTTCCAATAAGAGAGACAGACGTTTCTTATTCTTATAAGTGTACCTATAGCAAGGTAGCTGTATTAGAAAGAGTACACACATTTGCCCCTACAATCTCCCATTCATATTTATCATGTATAGTTGCCGAAAAAACAATATAAAATTGCTATTGAGACCGGAAAACCCACGTAACTCCACTGAAATTTTTTTTTTATTCCCGGAATAACCACATAAGTGAAAGTCGTTTTCTAAGACATGAACTATTTGGTCTAGTTACTATGGTAAAAAATATATTATTTAGATTAGTATTCATTAGTGTTGCGTTCAATCTCATTTGTCTTGATTTTAAACACCGATGCAAAACTAAAAACTCGATTTACTCGAAATAATAAAAAGTGGAGATAATAGGTTATTCCTGGAAGCCCCAGATATGTTTTATTAAAAAAATTTTGATCTTATC
Source organism: Torymus aiolomorphi (assembly GCA_036365515.1). Lineage (NCBI taxonomy): Eukaryota > Metazoa > Arthropoda > Insecta > Hymenoptera > Torymidae > Torymus > Torymus aiolomorphi. The sequence continues at coordinate 11,024,615 of CM070875.1, forward strand.
GAATAACGAATATAAACTACTATATGTGAACATACGACTATTTATATTTAGAAGCACTTTATTTGATTAATAATTTTAATTGATATACACACATACACACACACGCACACACGCACGCACGCACACACACACACGCACACATACACACACAACGATTATTCTGTTTTAAACAGACATCGACTGACGTTCATAGGACGAATAAACTGTCATTAAGCAAAAGTTGAGAAAGCTGTGGTCAAAGTTTTTCCTACATTTACGTCTGACCGCATTGGGCTATTTCCACTGCCGCAAGTAGATTCATTTGCGTGATACTTTTCTCGCAAATTAGATTGTGCCGTATTTAACTTCTGCTTTTAAATTCCGCGAACCGCTCTATAAATGTTTCAGTAGAAAATTAATCCTGCCAACCTTAATGATATTTCTATACCTAAAAATATCGTAACTGTGAAGTCCATCGGCCTGCAAAATGCAATTCCACGCGCTTTAATTCCACCCCCAAGACTAAGAGTTCGATCGCCTGAAGGTCCAGCCACCCCAAAAAAAACCATCCCTTCTTTCCCTCAAAAAAGAGTTCACCTTGACGTACCTTTCATACCAACATTACCGCCGCCGGAAACCGATATACACACCCTCCGTCTGGCAGGCGGAAAGACATCGGAGATCCCGCGGATTTTAATGAACACCCCCTACGCGTGCCGGCGTAGTTAGCGACCCCTTTCGTGTTTGCTTTACCGCTCCCCCCCCCTCCCTGCTCTCTCTGTCTCTCACGTCCAATTAGCCGGCGAAAAAAGCGCCCGCAGAGATGTTTACATTGCATTAAATCCGAAAAGCCTTGGCGTTTATTTCTTTGACGGCGCGGAGACAAGGGGTGAGACTCGCCGGCTTTACCGTGCGTACGCGCTCGCACGCGTGTGTGTTTGTATACGTGTACGTATGTGTATGTGGGGTTAAGCTAAGGTTTCCTTATGTGGTTAAAGCATGTACTGTACGAGAGAGAGAGATAGAGACAGAGAGAGACAGAGAGAGACGGAGAGAGAGGGAGAGAGAGAGGGAGAGAGAGAGAGGAGAGAGAGAGAGAGAGAGAGGAGAGAGGGAGAGAGAGAGGAGAGAGAGAGAGAGAGAGAGAGAGAGAGAGAGAGAGAGAGAGAGAGAGAGAGAGAGAGAGAGAGAGAGAGAGAGAGAGAGAGAGAGAGAGAGAGAGAGAGAGAGAGAGAGAGAGATTATTCTCACGAATAATTGCTTGGGTTTAGGCGAGGATGGGTTTCTTGCGTAAAAAGATGAAGAGATGGAGTGCTGGTTATGCATATTTAAACGAAGTTGATGACTTAGAATATTGGGATGCTTATCAGTTTTGTCGAGATTCTTTTAGTTATGAAAAAGCTTTTTTCAAGTTATGCTTCCTATATAATATTTAAAAAGAGTTTTCTGGAGATTATGAATTGAAAAATTTTATTCGAGAAAAAATATAATTAGAATGATCGTTTTTAATGTCTTTTCAGCAAAATGTAAACATTTCTTGTTTGTAGGTTAATTGAAAAGATGAAAAAGGAACGAAACGTCTTGCCTGAAATTTCATTTTTGTAACTTTTCGATAATATCAGATTGCGAACCTTTTTAAACAGGAATAGAATGATATACTCAAATACTTCGTTGGACAATGAAAATAAAATTTTTGCGATGTTAATTAGCCGTTTAACAATGTCGAATAAATTTGCCCAGCATAGAACAGAGCCAGCCGCAGAATTGCAAGTAAACATTGAGAGTTTACAGCTATTTACACAACTAATTCAAACAATGTTCGATAGTACTACAAAGCGCGGGATGTGCAATAATTAGAGCGTAGGCTAAATATTATTCGAGCCTCACCAATTAGTAACAAACTTCTTTGATTCCCAAACCCAAAAATCTCTTCGAAATGCCTTCGAACTCGAAAAGTAAAACAAAAAGTTCTCTTTAATCTCCAACTCGCTCAAAATTCTTATCGTTCGACTCTCCATCACAAACTCACCTCCCTCATAAACCACGAAAATTCACCTCGAAATTGTATCATTCCGGGGGCAGCTTTCAAAAATAAACGAGCTAATAAAAATTTACCGAGACAAACGCGCGTTACGTGGCGAAACTGCAAGTGGCGTTGGGAAATACTCGCGCGCGCCCAAGAGTTCACCGCATCGAAGCGCGTTCGAGGCGCGCGGGATATATTTTAAGGCGAGCTCATTTTTCTCGCTCTTTAACGTGTGTGCACGTGCGCGCGCGCGTTTTTGTTGCCGACTTTTTTTATTTATTGTTGGCGCGAACAGTGCCAGCCGGCTGCGAATGTTTGTAATTCTGTAAACGGGGGTTTCTTTGGGGAACGCATTCTCTTTTTTTTTTTGTTAGGTCAAAGAGGTGAGTTGTGTGTTTTTGGTTTGAAAAGTTATTGTGAATAGTGTACTTCTATCAGCTAATTGATTAAAGTTTGTATCTATATTTTGTACAAGCTAATATTTGAAAAAAAAGTTTATAGATTTTACTTCGGAGGAAATCGATTTGTTAATTATTTTTACTTAAGTGCTGCGCTGAGGACGATCGACCTCGTAGATGGTCTCTGCATCCCATTTCCGGATGCCATCACTAGTCTCGGTATTGGGCTAGACGCTAACTTTTCGTGGAAACCTCACATAATATATATTTAACAAATTTAACTGCGCGATGTTCGCTCTGCGTTTTCTCCGTTGGTACATACTAAGACTTTGCGTAAACAGCTCGCGGCCGCTCTGGTGTTCTCTCATCTGGACTACTTATACTGCTCGATAGTTTTTCTTGATGCATCACAAGAGTCGAGAAGCAAACTACAAAGACTGCAGAATGCATGTGTGAGATATGTGTTATGTATAGGTCGGCGTGGTCATATTTCGCCCCATAGAGCAGCTCTGGGCTGGCTACGCACTGATTTTGTGAGATACTGCTACATGGGAATACCGATGTATAAAATCATGCGTACGCATAACCGGGATTACCTTAAGAATCTCTTTTCTAGGTATTTACCCAGATCTGCCAGTAGGCGCGAAATTAAAGAATTAACGTGGCTCCTTCGGCGTTCTTTTCGGAACATAAAGCATACTATGCGTAATATTCAACTTTACACACTCAAATAATGCGACGACGTGCTTTACTCATACTATAAAAAAAAATATTGTTCGCCACGCGAGCGAAGTCTTTACGACCTCGTGATCGCCCAACACTCGGCCCGGCTGCGCCGACCCTCGAGCGTGTCGATCACTCGGTGCGTAAAGTTCAACTTTACGCCCTAGTGACGAAAACTACTATTTTATATCTATTAGCATGCATAAAGTAAGTTTAATAGTATATTGTGTGTCAAGGGCGTCTTTTTTAAACTAAGTATTGCAATTTTCAAAAAAGCCCATTATTCCTTGGTGTACACCGTATTTTTTGTAACTCGTGTTTGGATCTTTATAGTTTTTTGCACCTGCAAAACGAGAGCTAACTATGAAGTAACTAATTTCAACGCAGGCAAAATAGTATATTGTGTACCAAGGGCATAAAGTGGAGATTTTTAGACTGAGTGTCGTGCAGTATGAGTCAAAGGCGAGCTAGCATGAGCCGAAGACGAATATTGCAATCACACGAGGTTGCGCCTGCTACAGCACTTTTGCGCACGCTTCGACACTTCGCGCTTGCTGGTCGGGAACCCTCGCTACGTTTGGGTGCTAATTTCACGTCACGCAATAATGGACCACTTAAGGCACTAGTATAGTATTTTTCGATACTAGTGCGATAAAAATAACTCTTGTACGATAATCATACTCGTGCGAGAATCATTTTTATTGCGTGTATCGAACAGTTTTGTTTTGACACTTCGTGCATAAAGTGATATTTTTACGCATGCTTGTAAATGTAGGCGTGTATAGAAGTGGCACTTTACGCACGGAGTGTATACTATTATTGAATGAAAGTACATTTTTTATTCCTCAAAACGATTTCCCATAGTTTACTTTGAGAAACTGTAGAATTTATCATGTTTTCTATCCTCACGCTTTAACGAGCTTTGCAAATGAGTCACCATAGTTTTGTTGTATGTATTAAAACTGAAAAAAAACATATCGTATTGGTTACGGGGATGTGCCGCCAAATTTTTAAAAATGTTAATTAATAAAAATGTTTGTAGTTTTCTAACTTGAGTGTTACTCAATATACTTGTTAAACATACGGTTTTTAATGATTTATATTTAATTAGTCTCTTGCATAAGCAGATCAAAGGAAAGCTAGTAGAGCATAACACAAAGTGAAAGTTTAATAATTAGTTACTAATTAATTTCGCCGAAATGATCAACTGTCGATCATCTTTACGATCGACTGCTTTATCTCGAGTCTCAACTTAAAAAAAATTTTAAACTTTCGAAAAGTAATACGATCCTATTAAACAATCGTGCGAAACTACCCGGGTAAGAGTATGAAACTCATTAAAAACTATTTCGCCGATTTGCGTGTCGATAGTACACAGCGCGCGTGTGCCCGAACCGAGAACACAGTCAAAGTAAAAACGCCGGAAAGCGGAAAGATCCTATCTACTCGGTCAACTTTTCCTTGAATTTCGTATCTATGGAATTTTGTTCAATAATGCGTGATTTCCGCGCCCTGATACCCCCCCCCTCTCTCTCTCTCTCTCTTTCTCTCTCTCTCTCTCTCTCTCTCACATCTTTAAATTACTTGACATTTAATAACATCCACCGACATTTTACGCAGATAATACACAGAGAGCGCGCAACTTTTATGCATTGTTTTCATGTAAATTAGATGGAACTTTTAACTGGAAATAACGTCCGGCGTGCTTTACGCACTACCCTCTCTCCTCCCTTTCGCGTAACTCTCACCTGTGGAAAACGAGGTCACGGTGTAACGCATAATGCGTCCCATAAACGGCCTAATAATATTCGAAAATACAATTTCTGTCTCCCGGCGGCACGCTGTTATCGGAGAAAAATAAAATTTCGAATGGTTTCAATTTTCCGTTTTACCGTCCCTCGCGCTTACGAGAGATGCTTTACGATGTATCGTAAACGCGCACGGTTGCTTGCGCAGCCAGGATGACCTGTCATTTTCCGCTGCAACCTTCTTTTCTCGCGACGTTACGCGCGAGGAAAAGAGCTCCGCGATCTCTTTCGGTTTATCGGCGGGAGGGAGTGAGACTGTCGCATGCAAAGGGGGTGGGAGCGAGAAAACGAGGGAGGAATAAAAGGCGGAATCGTTATTTCTGCGTCTGATTTCGTCGTGCCGGCGATGATCGCTCGCGGGGACGACTGCGGAAAATCTGACTGACGTGCTCGTCGTTTAATGAGGGACCATTGTGCTGGGATAAGGGAGGGAGGGGAAGAGACTGGATGGGTATAATTAGAATGCGATTGATCATTGGTGCAGGGATCGATGCCCTCTTTTTCGGGTTCTTTCGGGCGGTTCGCTTTTCGGCGAGGAGATTCGCCTTGAATATTGTAAGCGAATGATAAAGAAATAAAAAGTTGGTTAAAATTTTGATGAAAACTGTTTCGTAAAGTGGTACGAATTGACGTTTGTATAAGCATTTCATTTCTTGGTAAATGATAAAGTGATTTTAAGTAGTCAAATTGAGGGTACCAGTGATATTGTGCACATTTAAGGTCTACACATAGCCTCTACACGAGATAATTTGAACACTGATATGTTATACACATCGATAATCATAACAAAGTGTACACTGATTAAATGACCACATGGATAGTTGAACACGGACTAAATCTACACATGGTGTAGAGTTTATCAGTAGAGATTTTCTGCTGTGTTTATTTAAAAGGTGTAGATTTAAACTGTGTTTAATTAAACATATCCAATTCATTGCTGTGATCAATTTCTCGGTGTAGACCTTAGCTTGTGTTAAAAATGTCGGTGTTCACATTTACTCGTGTACAAACTCTCAATATTATGAATTAAATATGTGTTTAACTTCTCAGTGGCGACTTCTTCTGTGCGGAGTCTATCTGTGTACAGTTTATCTGTGTGGAATTTATCTGTGTAGAGTTTATCATTATTTATTTCTTTATTGTTTTCATCATTTTCCAAGAAGAGAATATCTGTGTAGAGTTTATCTGTGTAGAATTTATCTATGTAGGGTTTTATATGTTAAAATTATATTTTCACCATACCCTGGCCGAAAGTACTACTTGCAAAAATCGTAGGAATCGGTAGCGCCGACTTTGAGAGCATTTTTATGCCTTTTCGACGTTCAACTTCAAAGCCTTATAACTTTTGAAGGAATTGACATTTTTTCATTTTCACAAAAGGAAATGAAAGATCTTTCTTTTTAGCTTCAATTTCTTTTCTGAAAATTTGAGTCGATCGGTTCTGTAAATGGCTGAAGTTTGAAGAGCACTTTTTTTGCCATTTTCTTGAAAAGCATAAGTTGCTCGAGAAAAAGTAGTCCACTTGATGGACGCTGTACAACTGCGGACCTTCATTTTATATATACAAACAACGAGAAAAACCTGGTTAAGTAGATGTGCACGAAACAAATTTTTTAAATCGTAATTTCGGGTTTTGCCGTCACTTGAAAAAAGAATTGCACATATGCGTACACTGAAAAACATTTGAGAGGGCGAGTCTTCCACTTGAGAAAGTCGCTGCCCCAAAGTCAGGTGGAGTTACGCGACGTTATTTTTAGAGTAAAATTTCTCCCAAAACGAGCGACTGAGTGTACCGTTATCAAGGTAAACGACTGGTAGATGGCGCGCAAAACTCTCATAAACCTCGCCTAAACATCCGTTAGGGATAATTATTCTCCCAAAATTGGACGAGACGTTCTGCGAAACGTGGATAGAGCTACACTGCCAGTATTTGTACGTGCCTTCTCTCTGATGTTTTTGAGTGTACAGTGTTATGAAGAATCAATCACGTAAGACCTAAAAATTTCAAATCCAAATTGTGAGGGAACTTGAATATGAAAAGTTAACGCCACAACTTAAATACCACAACTTCACATCACAAGTTTTTCCGAATCTATAATGTTAATGTTCCCACAAAACTTTTTTCAACTTTCAGGTTGAGGAAATTGAATTTATCTAGGGTTGTATTGGGATGATAAATATAAGTTCCGTATACTGTTATAAAATTTAATGAACGTTTATAGACTTTTTTGGCTTAACATTAACATTTTAGATTCCCATCACTTATACAACATTCATTAATATTTTTTGATTCTTCTAAAGTCGCTCTATTTTTGCTCTCATATTGGTGCCAATCAGCCACGCTGATTCATTAATTACAAAATTGGTAACATGACATCGAATGATGAAATATTATATACTAACGTACAGTAGGAGCAATAATAAGATTCAGATATTTGAAAATACGGACAATAAACAACGTAAGTAACAAGGTAAGTCATATTTAATTAACATTTGTATACTAATTCGGCTTTACACATAAATATACGAACTCCACAAATTGCTAAAATTATAAATATAAATCGGTATGTCAAGAAAGTTATAATCAAGTTGTTTATATCTTATAATAAAGCAGGGCTACTGACATAAAATAAAAAAGATTAACATGGCAATAAAACTATAACAACACTATAAAAAACCGAAATTATTAAGTAAGTACAGCCAATTCATAATCAGAAATAATTTTATTCAAAATTTTTTTACAATAACTTCATAAATGATATACAACGAATGAAATAGCAAACAAAAACATGCTAGTGCAATCAACATGGTGTGATAGGAGCGAGAAAGTATCTTCCATCCTAATGTTTTCGTTTCGTCAAGTTGTGCGTGTACACCCGAGGGAAGTTGATTCTTGTAGAACGTAAATAGTCAATTTTAAAATCCTGCGATATCATTGGACGTTTCCAACTTAGAGTTAATGTTTATACTTCAATTATCCAATGAGATTGCAGAATTTTAAATTTACCAGGCACGTTCCACAAGAATTAACTTCCTTCGGGTGTACGTCTGTATGTGTGCGTGGGTGATTATTTGTGTAACTTAAGCAAATGAAAAGTTGTAATGTTGATTATATCGATTTAAGGGGGTCCGAAAGTCAATTAAAAATTCAAATTTCGCGCCACAATATAGCAGACAAAAAAATAAGTAATTTGCCTATGACAATTAGTAAAAACAATATTACGGAAAGCCAGGACATTTGAATTACTTGATTTTGAGACCAATTTCTCGATGATCAATTTCTCGGTGCAGACCTTTGCTTGTGTTAAAAATTTCAGTGTTCACATTTACTCGTGTACAAACTCTAAATATTATGAATTAAATTTGTGTTTAACCTCTCAGTGGTGAGTTACTTTGTGTGGAGTCTATCTGTGTGGAGTCTATCTGTGTAGAGTTTATCTGTATGGAGTTTATCTGTATAGAGTTTATCTGTGTAGAGTTTATCTATGTAGAGATTATCTGTGTAGAGGTTATCTGTGTAGAGTTTATCGGTGTAGAGTTTATATGTGTAGAATTTATCGGTATAGAGTTTAGCGGGAGTTTAGAAAATTTTAAAATATAAAATATACATGAACTTAAATATAATCATTTCTTAATTCCATAAAATAATACTAACAAAAATTAAATAAGTAATAAATAAATAATACTAATACTTCATAATAATAATAATTATATAATTAAATAAATTAAATTAAATACAAAGTTTAATCAGGGTACATTTTCCTCTACATATCCAACACAAAATCGAGTCGGTTGAAGGATTTTTCCGGCGCAAACAAAAATATTCTCGGCGCATTGGCCGCAAATTACATGACCACACGGGCTGAATGCGTGGTCAAAATTTTTTCCATGGCACACTTGACATGAACCTGTAAAGTTTAGAAAGCATTAGTACATAGATTATATAAATACAAGAATACAAAATTAAGCGTGTAAGAAACGATGAAACCATGAATTTCAAAATATTGGAAATTGATTTATATAAAAGCATGTTACGACTAATTACGGTAAGTAATAAGTTATGTGTGATAATGTAAAAAACCAATAATTACTCGAGTAAAGCAGGACATTTAACCTAACCTTCTCGTACTACTGCTACCTCATCGTCCTATATAGAATCGATATGTTATTCGTGAGATAGGATATCATAATCCGTAAATCTATAGTGTGCAAGCAAGATGTCGACGTAATTAAAAAGGTTACTTAAAGATACACTGACAAAAGAGTACACGAAAAGTGCTAAACGTTCAATAAAATTAACATCTTGTGCAGGGAACGGAACCACAGACAGTAAAAACCCAAAAAATTACCATACTTTATAAGAAATTTTACCAGAAATAAAGGAAAATTTACTATGCTCTATTGTAAAATTTGCTGTAAAGTATGGTAATTTTTTGGGTCTTTACAGTCTGTGGTAGCTTTACGAGACAGTACAGTAATTTTCTAAAACTTTTCTCTCAGTGTATGGACAGTATCCTGATAATATTTTATTTAACAGGGATGAAGGTGTACTTTTTCTACAGGTTCAATAATGTTAATTGTGATTTTGGCGGAACTGCGAGTCAAGATCTTTTTTCGGTCATTACTACATCATCGTACTGTACTTAATCGTAACATTGGATAATTACCTTTAATCTAGAAGAGGCTACAGACTGTCTGTATCGTTTTCTCAAACGTCGTTAACGCGAGTACCGCTAGAGACAGCTATTGTATGTAACTATATTCCATAAGTTTTCATCGTTCCCTCCAAAGCCTGAGTAGGGCATTGTCTTCCCAGGGACTGCGGACAGTCCACTGGCCACAATGCGAGCACCGATGAAAACTATGAAAATAAAAATATTCGAAATTGGCTTACGTGAACCAATGTTGCGATTAATTACGGCGAGTAGAAACTTATCTATGATACTGAATAAAACTAGTATTAACTCGAAAAAACCTGATCTTTCAACGTAACTTCGGCGCTACACTACCTCATCGTACTGTGCCCAATCGACACGACATCCGCGGACCGAATATCACGATAACCCGTAAATATAAAGTGTGCGTGTAAGGTGGCGGTGTAATTTTCTTTTTTTTCCTATTATGCCGCAGACCATTGGCCCAGCTGACGGGGGCCTTCCACCAACTTGGTGTGGAAGTAGTGCCTAATCCTATGACCTCAATATTTTCCCTCTCATATTATCCTACCTCTTTCTTAATCCTCCTGGAAGACATTTCCGGTGAGGACATATTTGAGTCTCGCACCGTGTTGGTTAAGCCAACACTCTCTGCCCTCGGAGGGGCATCGGGTCCGTCTTCCAAAGTAAGCCTCTCCGGAGAAGGTCCATATTACAGGACCAGCTCCCCGCCGGTAAGGCCGGCGTTCCCTGCCTAGTGCATCGGATCGGCCTACCTACCTTATCGACCTTCCTATTCCCCTAACACTGCTTCGCATTCGCCCATATTTGCGTCTGAAAGGCAAGGGAAAACACGAGGTTACACTGAAAGTAAATCCCGGGTAAAAATCCGCCTTAAAGTAGCTGCTGCCTTGGAACTTTATCGAACAGGGAACGCTGTGTATTTTTTTATTCTACAGGTTCAATAATGTTAATTGTGATTTCGGGGGAACTGCGAGTCAAGATCTTTTTTCGGTCATTACTACCTCATCGTACTGTACTTAATCGTAACATTGGATAATTAACTTTAATCTAGAACGGGCTACAAACTGTCTGTATCGTTTTCTCAAACGTCGTTAACGCGAGTACCGCTAGAGACAGCTATTGTATGTAACTATATTCCATAAGTTTTTATCGTTCCCTCCAAAGCCTGAGTAGGGCACTGTCTCCCCAGGGACTGCTAACAGTCCACTGGCCACAATGCGAGCACCGATGAAAACTATGAAAATAAAAATATTCGGAATTGGCTTACGTGAACCAATGTTGCGATTAATTACGGCGAGTAGAAACTTATCTATGATACTGAATAAAACCAGTATTAACTCGAAAAAACCTGATCTTTCAACGTAACTTCGGCGCTACACTACCTCATCGTACTGTGCCCAATCGACACGACATCCGCGGACCGAATATCACGATAACCCGTAAATATAAAGTGTGCGTGTAAGGTGGCGGTGTAATTTTCTCTTTTTCCTATTATGCCGCAGACCATTGGCCCAGCTGACGGGGGCCTTCCACCAACTTGGTGTGGAAGTAGTGCCTAATCCTATGACCTCAATATTTTCCCTCTCATATTATCCTACCTCTTTCTTAATCCTCCTGGAAGACATTTCCGGTGAGGACATATTTGAGTCTCGCACCGTGTTGGTTAAGCCAACACTCTCTGCCCTCGGAGGGGCATCGGGTCCGTCTTCCAGAGTAAGCCTCTCCGGAGAAGGTCCATATTACAGGACCAGCTCCCCGCCGGTAAGGCCGGCGTTCCCTGCCTAGTGCATCGGATCGGCCTACCTACCTTATCGACCTTCCTATTCCCCTAACACTGCTTCGCATTCGCCCATATTTGCGTCTGAAAGGCAAGGGAAAACACGAGGTTACACTGAAAGTAAATCCCGGGTAAAAATCCGCCTTAAAGTAGCTGCTGCCTTGGAACTTTATCGAACAGGGAACGCTGTGTATTTTTTTATTCTACAGGTTCAATAATGTTAATTGTGATTTCGGGGAACTGCGAGTCAAGATCTTTTTCGGTCATTACTACCTCATCGTACTGTACTTAATCGTAACATTGGATAATTAACTTTAATCTAGAACGGGCTACAAACTGTCTGTATCGTTTTCTCAAACGTCGTTAACGCGAGTACCGCTAGAGACAGCTATTGTATGTAACTATATTCCATAAGTTTTTATCGTTCCCTCCAAAGCCTGAGTAGGGCACTGTCTCCCCAGGGACTGCTAACAGTCCACTGGCCACAATGCGAGCACCGATGAAAACTATGAAAATAAAAATATTCGGAATTGGCTTACGTGAACCAATGTTGCGATTAATTACGGCGAGTAGAAACTTATCTATGATACTGAATAAAACCAGTATTAACTCGAAAAAACCTGATCTTTCAACGTAACTTCGGCGCTACACTACCTCATCGTACTGTGCCCAATCGACACGACATCCGCGGACCGAATATCACGATAACCCGTAAATATAAAGTGTGCGTGTAAGGTGGCGGTGTAATTTTCTTTTTTCCTATTATGCCGCAGACCATTGGCCCAGCTGACGGGGGCCTTCCACCAACTTGGTGTGGAAGTAGTGCCTAATCCTATGACCTCAATATTTTCCCTCTCATATTATCCTACCTCTTTCTTAATCCTCCTGGAAGACATTTCCGGTGAGGACATATTTGAGTCTCGCACCGTGTTGGTTAAGCCAACACTCTCTGCCCTCGGAGGGGCATCGGGTCCGTCTTCCAGAGTAAGCCTCTCCGGAGAAGGTCCATATTACAGGACCAGCTCCCCGCCGGTAAGGCCGGCGTTCCCTGCCTAGTGCATCGGATCGGCCTACCTACCTTATCGACCTTCCTATTCCCCTAACACTGCTTCGCATTCGCCCATATTTGCGTCTGAAAGGCAAGGGAAAACACGAGGTTACACTGAAAGTAAATCCCGGGTAAAAATCCGCCTTAAAGTAGCTGCTGTCTTGGAACATTATCGAACAGGGAACGCTGTGTATTTTTTTATTCTACAGGTTCAATAATGTTAATTGTGATTTCGGGGGAACTACGAGTCAAGATCTTTTTTCGGTCATTACTACCTCATCGTACTGTACTTAATCGTAACATTGGATAATTAACTTTAATCTAGAACGGGCTACAAACTGTCTGTATCGTTTTCTCAAACGTCGTTAACGCGAGTACCGCTAGAGACAGCTATTGTATGTAACTATATTCCATAAGTTTTTATCGTTCCCTCCAAAGCCTGAGTAGGGCACTGTCTCCCCAGGGACTGCTAACAGTCCACTGGCCACAATGCGAGCACCGATGAAAACTATGAAAATAAAAATATTCGGAATTGGCTTACGTGAACCAATGTTGCGATTAATTACGGCGAGTAGAAACTTATCTATGATACTGAATAAAACCAGTATTAACTCGAAAAAACCTGATCTTTCAACGTAACTTCGGCGCTACACTACCTCATCGTACTGTGCCCAATCGACACGACATCCGCGGACCGAATATCACGATAACCCGTAAATATAAAGTGTGCGTGTAAGGTGGCGGTGTAATTTTCTTTTTTCCTATTATGCCGCAGACCATTGGCCCAGCTGACGGGGGCCTTCCACCAACTTGGTGTGGAAGTAGTGCCTAATCCTATGACCTCAATATTTTCCCTCTCATATTATCCTACCTCTTTCTTAATCCTCCTGGAAGACATTTCCGGTGAGGACATATTTGAGTCTCGCACCGTGTTGGTTAAGCCAACACTCTCTGCCCTCGGAGGGGCATCGGGTCCGTCTTCCAGAGTAAGCCTCTCCGGAGAAGGTCCATATTACAGGACCAGCTCCCCGCCGGTAAGGCCGGCGTTCCCTGCCTAGTGCATCGGATCGGCCTACCTACCTTATCGACCTTCCTATTCCCCTAACACTGCTTCGCATTCGCCCATATTTGCGTCTGAAAGGCAAGGGAAAACACGAGGTTACACTGAAAGTAAATCCCGGGTAAAAATCCGCCTTAAAGTAGCTGCTGCCTTGGAACTTTATCGAACAGGGAACGCTGTGTATTTTTTTATTCTACAGGTTCAATAATGTTAATTGTGATTTCGGGGAACTGCGAGTCAAGATCTTTTTCGGTCATTACTACCTCATCGTACTGTACTTAATCGTAACATTGGATAATTAACTTTAATCTAGAACGGGCTACAAACTGTCTGTATCGTTTTCTCAAACGTCGTTAACGCGAGTACCGCTAGAGACAGCTATTGTATGTAACTATATTCCATAAGTTTTTATCGTTCCCTCCAAAGCCTGAGTAGGGCACTGTCTCCCCAGGGACTGCTAACAGTCCACTGGCCACAATGCGAGCACCGATGAAAACTATGAAAATAAAAATATTCGGAATTGGCTTACGTGAACCAATGTTGCGATTAATTACGGCGAGTAGATACTTATCTATGATACTGAATAAAACCAGTATTAACTCGAAAAAACCTGATCTTTCAACGTAACTTCGGCGCTACACTACCTCATCGTACTGTGCCCAATCGACACGACATCCGCGGACCGAATATCACGATAACCCGTAAATATAAAGTGTGCGTGTAAGGTGGCGGTGTAATTTTCTTTTTTTTCCTATTATGCCGCAGACCATTGGCCCAGCTGACGGGGCCTTCCACCAACTTGGTGTGGAAGTAGTGCCTAATCCTATGACCTCAATATTTTCCCTCTCATATTATCCTACCTCTTTCTTAATCCTCCTGGAAGACATTTCCGGTGAGGACATATTTGAGTCTCGCACCGTGTTGGTGAAGCCAACACTCTCTGCCCTCGGAGGGGCATCGGGTCCGTCTTCCAGAGTAAGCCTCTCCGGAGAAGGTCCATATTACAGGACCAGCTCCCCGCCGGTAAGGCCGGCGTTCCCTGCCTAGTGCATCGGATCGGCCTACCTACCTTATCGACCTTCCTATTCCCCTAACACTGCTTCGCATTCGCCCATATTTGCGTCTGAAAGGCAAGGGAAAACACGAGGTTACACTGAAAGTAAATCCCGGGTAAAAATCCGCCTTAAAGTAGCTGCTGTCTTGGAACATTATCGAACAGGGAACGCTGTGTATTTTTTTATTCTACAGGTTCAATAATGTTAATTGTGATTTCGGGGGAACTACGAGTCAAGATCTTTTTTCGGTCATTACTACCTCATCGTACTGTACTTAATCGTAACATTGGATAATTAACTTTAATCTAGAACGGGCTACAAACTGTCTGTATCGTTTTCTCAAACGTCGTTAACGCGAGTACCGCTAGAGACAGCTATTGTATGTAACTATATTCCATAAGTTTTTATCGTTCCCTCCAAAGCCTGAGTAGGGCACTGTCTCCCCAGGGACTGCTGACAGTCCACTGGCCACAATGCGAGCACCGATGAAAACTATGAAAATAAAAATATTCGGAATTGGCTTACGTGAACCAATGTTGCGATTAATTACGGCGAGTAGAAACTTATCTATGAGCCTGAATAAAACTAGTATTAATTCGAAAAATTCTGATCTTTGAACCTAATTTCGGCGCTATACTACCTCATCGTACTGTACCTAATCGTCACGTCATTCGCGGAATCGAATGACACGATAACCCGTTAATCTAAAGTGTGCGAGAAATGTGTCGGTGTAATTAAGGCGGTTATGATACGGACGGTATGCTTTTGGCAATTTATCGATCTAGGGTCGCCGTGTATTTTTTTATTCTACAGGTTCTATAAAGTTTATTGTCATTTTAGGGGTCAAGATTTTTATTCGGTAATTACTATCTCATCGTACTGTACTTAATCGTAACGTTGGATAAATAACTTTAATCTACAATGGACTACTTACTAACTACGAGTACTTATATCTGTGAGTAATGAATTTGACTTAAACTGTATGATATCTTTTATGTATGGTCATATAAAGATAGGTGCAATAATGTTGCTGAAGCTTTGATTAAAAGTGAGTTTTGATATTTGAAATTTACGTGGAGAAAATAATGGAATATCGCTCGTGATAATTCTTAATTAATTATGGAGAAGTCTTCAAGTTAACTTTTTCTGAGGTTTACAGTATACTGTTGAGGATATATGAATATTTTTAAATCTTATTTTGAAATTTTATTTCAAAGTTCGGGAAACATCTGTGACTCATAGGTAGTGTACTCATAGTTATTTTATAAAAAATATGTACTAGTAATATATCGTTATTACCTAGTATTTCTTGTCTAGCACTTGTAGATGCCCTCTGTGCGTCTTCTTGCCCGGGATCGTTTGGTGTTGGCATCCTCATTATTTTTTTTCGATTTTTCTCTCCCTTTGTTTTCTTCGCCGCTTTGTTGAACGAGGTACTACAAGAAAGACATTTGCTATAAATTATACAATACCTATCCGTCACTCATCAGTAATTGTGTAAGTAAGATAATTGAAGGAGATTTTAATTCAAGATCTTTTTGTTAATATATCTTTTAATGAGACCTTAGTGAAAAAAACGTTTTGCCTTCATTTGTATGCTTAAGGTGATGACGCTCGTGATCTTGACCATTATCTAAAATTCACGGTACTTTAGTTAAACTAGCTAGGTTGAACGCACTTCTCTCGTATGATTTTTTTTATTTTCGGTTATGGACACGATCATGTGGTCATGAACATGATCATGTTGGTTTCAATTTAAATGTTGGTTCCAATCAGTTTAAATTATACTGTTTAATAGCGTTTGATAAATAAAACAATGACATTTTTTTCCAATTTTAAGTATTCAGCTTTATATACTCAAACTAGAGAATTTAATCTTCAAAATTCAAACATATTAGATTTTGGCGCCTATTCTATATGGACCAATCAAACGAGTCAACAACCACCAATCAAGTCAGTCTTATTGTGATGACAGATTTCATCCATCACCTTTTTAAGAGAGGATATTGTTTTTGAGATTTCCTTTTGTTCAACCGCTCAAAAATATATTTTCGAGATATTTTTCAAGTAACCGGATATTGTTCAGGTAAAATTACTTTTTTATTGTATTAAATTAAAAAATTTATTTTTTTTCCATGAGACTTTTTAATGATAAAAATATGATGTTATTCTGCACAGCAAATTACAATTACAATGTACGAAAAATTTTGGCAAACTGCCCGGTGATATGAGGCCGGCAAACATCGACAATAAGGTTAAATATTTACAGTAAAAAAATTCAATTAATCGTACACGAATAAGAATTTGTTCTAGTAATTATTTATGCTTTCAGAAGATTATATTGTTAATGGAAGATCGATATTTCGGGGATAAGATCTCGATACACAGATGTAAATCGTGTTCGTATATATGTGCAATTCTCATGAAAATGGTGACAAAACCCGAAATCACGATTTAAAACATTTTTTTCGAACACACCTTGGGTGCATGATTTTTCTGGTTTATTATAGTATATAAAATGAAGATTCGCCGTAGTATTACTGGTTTATTATAGTAGTATATAAAATGAAGTTTCGTCGTAGTACAGCGTCCATCAAGTGGACTACTTTTTTTAGAGCAACTTATACTTTTTAAGAAAATGGCAAAAAAGTCCTCTTCAAACTTCAGCCATTCACCCCAGAACCGATCTACTCACAGTTTCAATAAAGAAATTGTAACTAGAAGAAAGAGCTTTTATTCCCTTTTTGAAAATTGAAAAATATTGGTTCCTTCAAAAGTTATAAGGGTTTGAAGTTGAAGGTCGAAAAGGCATAAAAATGCTCTTAAAGTCGGCGCTTCCGATTTCTGCGATTTCTGCATTTTTATGCCTTTTCGAACTCCAACTTCAACCCCCCCCCCCCCATAACTTTTGAAGGAATCGACATTTTTCAAATTTAAAAGAAGAGAATGAAAGCTTTTTTTTCAAGTTTCAATTTCTTTGTTGAAACTTTGAGTTGATCGGTTCTGGGCTAAATGGCTAAGATTTGAAGAGGAGGACCTTTTTTCCCATTTTTCCAAAAAGTATAAAATGCTCTCGAAAAAGTAGTTCACTCGATGGACGCTGTACAATGGCTGATCTTTATTTTATGTACTATAATAAACAAGAAAAATCACGCGCTGAAAGTGTGCTCGAAAAAAATGTTTCAAATCGTGATTTCGGATTTTTTCGCCACTTTCATGAGAACTGCACATGTATTAACAACTCATTGAACAGATTAAGGCCATGTGAAACCGTGAATTTTAATATTTTTTCAATCAACATTCAGGCGTTTATTCGGAAAACAACATTTTTTGAGTGATTCTATTGGTATTTTCGTGAGATGTACTCGTTTGAAAATTATGTCGGTATTTAACATCACCTTAAGATTTTACTTCAAAGTTGTATGGATTAATTTTGGCTTCGCCTGAAGATTTAGTATTTTATACTATAAAATAACTTAATGAAAAAGGTTTACATAAAAATGTTACTGTCTACTCACTTTAATTAATTGTAAAACATTATTTCGTTGCATTCCAATGATGCAAACTTCAGACCCATGCTTGTAAACAATGCGTTTAATCTTTTCATTGAGATTATATTTAAGGAAATTATATCGAAATTGTTTAACCTTTTCGCTCCCGTTGTACCCATATGGCACATGAACTTTTTATTCTATCTATAAAAATTTTATAAAGTTTTATGCATTATATAATAAATTACCATATACAGTTATAATCTTTAAGATCTTAAGTACAACTATTATTTCAACAAAAACTTTTCAATTCAGCCTCTGAATTTTACAATAGATTTTTTAATAATGAAAACGTAACACTTGAAAATAATTAAAAATAATTTGTGAATGAAAAGGTTAAAGATTAATTTCAAATTATTGATTATACATATTATATTGATTACAACTTGCCTTCTGGTGGTATGTCTATTCGTGGTGGTAGTGGTGGTTCAGGTAGGAGCGCGTCTTCCACCTGTAGAGGCACATCACCAGGATGAATTCCCTGACCGAATTCTCTTTCAACAGCTATATCTTCTGGATTATTTATACAGGATTAGTTTGAAATATTTACATGAGTTGACGTATTTTTATAATTTACAGGTCATTTTATAAACTAAACTATTTCGAATGATGAATCTTTAAATTGTATAAATCATTCCAATAATATCTCGATAGACGGATATGTAAATCACGTTCGTACATATATGAACAACACATTGAACAGATTAAGGACATTTATATGAAGCCAGCTTGTAGATAATGAGTTTAATATTTCCATTGAGATTATATTTAACGAAATTATATCGAAATCGTTTAACCTTTTCGCTCCCGTTGTACCCATATGGCACACGAACTTTTTATTCTATCTATAAAAATTTTATAAAGTTTTATGCATCATATAATAAAAAACCATATACAGTTATAATCTTTAAGATCTTAAGTACAACTATTATTTCAACAAAAACTTTTCAATTCAGCCCCTGAATTTTACAATAGATTTTTTAATAATCAAAACGTAACACTTGAAAATAATTAAAAATAATTTGGGAATGAAAAGGTTAAAGATTAATTTCAATTATTGATTATACATATCATATTGATTACAACTTGCCTTCTGGTGGTATGTCTATTCGTGGTGGTAGTGGTGGTTCAGGTAGGAGCGCGTCTTCCACGTGTAGAGACACATCACCAAGATGAATTCCCTGACCGAATTCTCTTTCAACAGCTATTCTGGATTATTTATACAGGATTAGTTTGAAATATTTACATGAGTTGACGTATTTTTATAATTTACAGGTCATTTTATAAACTAAACTATTACGAATGATGAATCTTTAAATTGTATAAATCATTCCAATAATATCTCGATAGACGGATATGTAAATCGCGTTCGTACATATATTAACAACACATTGAACAGATTAAGGACATTTATATGAAGCCAGCTTGTAGATAATGAATTTAATATTTCCATTGAGATTATATTTAACGTAATTATATCGAAATCGTTTAACCTTTCGCTCCCGTTTTAACCATATGGCACACGAACTTTTTATTCTATCTATAAAAGTTTTATAAAGTTTTGTGCATTATATAATAAATTAACATATACAGTTATAATCTTAAAGATCTTAAGTACAACTATTATTTGAACAAAAACTTTTCAATTCAGCCCCTAAATTTTACAATAGATTTTTTAATAATGAAAACGTAACACTTGAAAATAATTAAAAATAATTTAGGAATGAAAAGGTTACAGATTAATTTCAAATAATTGATTATACATATTATATTGATTACAACTTACCTGCTGGTGGTATGTCTATTCGTGGTGGTTCAGGTACAAAGCAGCCGTGCTTTGTACAAAGGCAAAATGCGTCGCGTGTCGCCCGCGAGAAGTGGGGGAGAGACACACTATCGTCATCGAGGCGCCCTGTGTAAATAGCATTTTAAACTTTGACTTTTTAAACTGTCCTTACAGTATTTTCACGCCAGAGTATATTTTTTCACGTATGACTTTGCGATGTTATTTGAATAAATGCTGCAAATGTCTATTAACATGACATTCAACAATAGTTGTTCAAACATCATCGTAAAGTCAAACGGAGAATTATATACATTGAGACGTGATTACTAAACCGGACAGCTTAAAAATTGAAAATTTAAAAGAAAACGCTATTGTAGAAAACGATGATCTATTTGAAAAGGTCATTTTAATTACGACCATGTCAAAAGATACAATGGATATTTTCAAAACTTTTCCTAGATTTGTCAATATCCTTAACAGTAAAAAAATGTTTTCGAAACCCGATCAAAATAAGTTTACCAGAAAGTAACGACTTTATTTGAAAATCGGCTATTTAATGATAAAGTTTTGAACTAAAAAATACTCAAATTTATTGTAATACTTTTATGAATTTTTATATCGAAAAAAAAAAATAAGTCATCGAAATCTATTAAGATTTACTACATTATGTTATATTATATCACTACTTTGCCTTAAAATCTTAATAATATCAAAGTGATTTTAATACGTTTATGAATTTTAATATCAAATGAAAAAGTAAATTATCGAAATCTATTAAAAATTATTGCTTTATGTTATATTGCTACTTTACCTTAAAATCTTAATGATGTCAAATTTTAATTTTCAAATATCAAAAAATCAATTCATAAAAACTCTCATCTATTTGAAAAGGACATTCTACTTATGACGATGTCGGGAGACACAAGGAAATTTTCAAAACCATTCGTAGAATTTTAAATATTCGTAAAGGTAAATAAATGGCAATAAATAAATAAAGTAAATAATTTTATATTACAAAAAACTACTTTATTTGAAAATCGGCTAATTAATGAAAAAATTTATAACTAAAAAATATTCAAATTTATTGTAATACGTTTGTTGAATTTTTTGTATCGAAAAAAAAAGTAAGTAATCGAAATCTATTAAGAATTATTGCATTATATTATATTATATCACTATTTTGCCTTAAAATCTTAATAATATTATAGTTATTGTAATACATTTATGAATTTGCATATCGAAAAAAAAAATAAGTAATCAAAATCTATTAAAAGATATTGGATTACGTTATATTACTACCATGCTTTAAAATCTAAATAATTTGTAAGTTAAATTTTTGACGATCAAAAAAACACTTAATAAAAAATCGTTGACATAGATATGTCTTTGGGTATTAGAGGGTAATCTACCTTCAGGGAGACTAGCTCAATCTTCTCCACGGACAGGCGAAGTGGCAGCTCAGATGTACGCGGGTCAGCAACAATCTCTCAGGCGTGGTCTAGCTGCTAAGACTTTCGTTACTAGACTATACACGGCCGGCGTTTGGAAGTAATAGCTATATGCATTGAACGCGAGCGAGCGCTGTCTAGAGCGCGCGAGGGGGGGGGGGGGGGGGGTCAGCCCGCGAGAGCAGCCGTGCTTTGTACAAAGGCAAAATGCGTCGCGTGTCGCCCGCGAGAGCAGCCGTGCTTTGTACAAAGGCAAAATGCGTCGCGTGTCGCCCGCGAGAAGTGGGGGAGAGACACACTATCGTCATCGAGGCGCCCTGTGTAAATAGCATTTTAAACTTTGACTTTTTAAACTGTCCTTACAGTATTTTCACGCCAGAGTATATTTTTTCACGTATGACTTTGCGATGTTATTTGAATAAATGCTGCAAATGTCTATTAACATGACATTCAACAATAGTTGTTCAAACATCATCGTAAAGTCAAACGGAGAATTATATACATTGAGACGTGATTACTAAACCGGACAGCTTAAAAATTGAAAATTTAAAAGAAAACGCTATTGTAGAAAACGATGATCTATTTGAAAAGGTCATTTTAATTACGACCATGTCAAAAGATACAATGGATATTTTCAAAACTTTTCCTAGATTTGTCAATATCCTTAACAGTAAAAAAATGTTTTCGAAACCCGATCAAAATAAGTTTACCAGAAAGTAACGACTTTATTTGAAAATCGGCTATTTAATGATAAAGTTTTGAACTAAAAAATACTCAAATTTATTGTAATACTTTTATGAATTTTTATATCGAAAAAAAAAATAAGTAATCGAAATCTATTAAGATTTACTACATTATGTTATATTATATCACTACTTTGCCTTAAAATCTTAATAATATCAAAGTGATTTTAATACGTTTATGAATTTTAATATCAAATGAAAAAGTAAATTATCGAAATCTATTAAAAATTATTGCTTTATATTATTATATTGCTACTTTACCTTAAAATCTTAATGATGTCAAATTTTAATTTTCAAATATCAAAAAATCAATTCATAAAAACTCTCATCTATTTGAAAAGGACATTCTACTTATGACGATGTCGGGAGACACAAGGAAATTTTCAAAACCATTCGTAGAATTTTAAATATTCGTAAAGGTAAATAAATGGCAATAAATAAATAAGGTAAATAATTTTATATTACAAAAAACTACTTTATTTGAAAATCGGCTAATTAATGAAAAAATTTATAACTAAAAAATATTCAAATTTATTGTAATACGTTTATGAATTTTTGTATCGAAAAAAAAAGTAAGTAATCGAAATCTATTAAGAATTATTGCATTATATTATATTATATCACTACTTTGCCTTAAAATCTTAATAATATTATAGTTATTGTAATACATTTATGAATTTGCATATCGAAAGAAAAAATAAGTAATCGAAATCTATTAAAAGATATTGGATTACGTTATATTACTACCATGCTTTAAAATCTAAATAATTTGTAAGTTAAATTTTTGACGATCAAAAAAACACTTAATAAAAAATCGTTGACATAGATATGTCTGTGGGTATTAGAGGGTAATCTACCTTCAGGGAGACTAGCTCAATCTTCTCCACGGACAGGCGAAGTGGCAGCTCAGATGTACGCGGGTTAGCAACAATCTCTCAGGCGTGGTCTAGCTGCTAAGACTTTCGTTACTAGACTATACACGGCCGGCGTTTGGAAGTAATAGCTATATGCTTTGAACGCGAGCGAGCGCTGTCTAGAACGCGCGAGGGGGGGGGGGGTCAGCCCGCGAGAGCAGCCGTGCTTTGTACAAAGGCAAAATGCGTCGCGTGTCGCCCGCGAGAAGTGGGGGAGAGACACACTATCGTCATCGAGGCGCCCTGTGTAAATAGCATTTTACACTTTGACTTTTTAAACTGTCCTTACAGTATTTTCACGCCAGAGTATATTTTTCCACGTATGACTTTGCGATGTTATTTGAATAAATGCTGCAAATGTCTATTAACATGACATTCAACAATAGTTGTTCAAACATCATCGTAAAGTCAAACGGAGAATTATATACATTGAGACGTGATTACTAAACCGGACAGCTTAAAAATTGAAAATTTAAAAGAAAACGCTATTGTAGAAAACGATGATCTATTTGAAAAGGTCATTTTAATTACGACCATGTCAAAAGATACAATGGATATTTTCAAAACTTTTCCTAGATTTGTCAATATCCTTAACAGTAAAAAAATGTTTTCGAAACCCGATCAAAATAAGTTTACCAGAAAGTAACGACTTTATTTGAAAATCGGCTATTTAATGAAAAAGTTTTAAACTAAAAAATACTCAAATTTATTGTAATACTTTTATGAATTTTTATATCGAAAAAAAAAATAAGTAATCGAAATCTATTAAGATTTACTACATTCTGTTATATTATATCACTACTTTGCCTTAAAATCTTAATAATATCAAAGTGATTTTAATACGTTTATGAATTTTAATATCGAATGAAAAAGTAAGTTATCGAAATCTATTAAAAATTATTGCTTTATGTTATAATGCTACTTTACCTTAAAATCTTAATGATGTCAAATTTTAATTTTCAAATATCAAAAAAACACTTAATAAAAACTTTCATCTATTTGAAAAGGATATTCTACCTAATATATATATATATATATATATATATATATATTTATTGTTGTTTTATATCACAAAATAACGACTTTATTTGAAAATCGGCTATTTAATGATAAAGTTTTAAACTATAAAATATTCAGATTTATTGTAATCTATTAAAAGATATTACATTACGTTATATTACTAGCATGCTTTAAAATCTAAATAATTTGTAAGTTAAATTTCTGTAGTTCAAAAGAACACTTAATAAAAAATCAGTGGCTTAGATATGTATTTGGGTATTAGAGGGTAATCTACCTCAGGGAGACTAGCTCAATCTTCTCCACGGACAGACGAAGTGGCAGCTCAGGTGTGCGCAGATCTGCTCCAATCTCTCAGGCCGTCGTCTAGCTGTTGAGACGTTCGTCGCTAGACTACACGGCCGGTGTTTGAGAGTGATAGCTATAGGCTTCGAACGCGAGCAAGCGTTGTCGAGAGCGAGTGAGTGGGGTCAGCCCGCGAGAGTAGCAGTGCTTTGTACAAAGGCAAAATGCGTCGCGTGTCGTCCGCGAGAAGTGGGGAGAGACATATTCTCGTTATCGAGACGCCTTGTGTAAATAGCATTTAAACTTTGAATTTTTAAACTGTCCTTATAGTTTTTTCACGCCAGAGTATATTTTTCAACGTATGACTTTACGATGTTGTTTGAATGAATCATCCAATGTCTGTTAACATGGTATTCCATAATAGGTTTTCGAACATCATCGCAAAGTCAAACGAGGAATTATATACGTTGAGGTATGATAATCTACCAGGAGAGCTGAAAAATTATAAGTTTTAAACGTAACCTGTTACTTGCAAAGTTGGTAAAATCAAATGGTATTACGGAAAACTGTGATCTATTTTAAAAATGATAAATATAGTGGCAAAGTCTTACTACGAGCCTTTCGTCAAAGGAGTGTGATGGGCTCAGTTTTTCTCAGTTTTTCTCGATTAATGAATAAATAAATAAACTATTACGTATGGATACACGTGCGAATATGAAGGGACAAATAAGCAGGGCGTCCGATGACAATACTTATGTGGCCGATTAGCAGAAGTCCGGTCGGTGACAGCCGTGGGTTTATGGTAGCGTTTCTGACTCGTGAGTCAGCGGCTCTGGTTCAATCCCAGAGTTTCTCACTGTTTATTATTAAAAGTTGCTTTTATTAAAATAGCTCACTCGTAACAAATAAAAAAATATTGAAATTTATTGTAATAATATGTTTTAATAATACTTTACTGCTAAATCTTAATAATTTGGTTTTTGAATTGTTCACCTAAAGGAAAAATAAATAAACGAGAAGTATTAAAATTAATTGTAATACTACTATTTTAGCGCTAAATCGTAATTGTGGAGCGGCGTAGAAGAATAGTATAACTCTTATGGAATTTCCACGCAATCCCTCAATTATCTTAATTTTTAATTTACGAAGATTCAATAAAATCTTAGTAAGAAATTGCATTCTGGAAAATTGCAAGTCAGATTGAAAATCGCTTATGGTTGGAAAAAAAATAAACTAAAATAATTTGAATTTATTGTAAAACGTAGATCAAGTTAGGGTATGGAAGTAAAAAGGGAATATAACGTATGTTAACTGAATAGTCTATGTCCTCTTTTTGTTTTTAGGCCCTCAATTAATATTGGATGGAATACATATTTTTTGGGAGACTTTAGGAGTATATAATATAGTAAAATACACTAAATTAAATTAAAATAATTAATATTTATTAATTAAAAAAAAAAAAAATAAACAAAAATAAAAAAAGTCCCTGAGGAGGAGCCGGAGCGGGCTCGAAACGTTGGACAAGGTGGTGGTGATGGGGGGCAGTCAGATCGTCCTTTGCTAACAAAGGTTTTCCAGGTTTTAATTAAGTTTTTATTTCAGATTCTGCGGGGGTGATTATAAACAAGGGCAATCTGACTGCCATAAATATGAATTATTTTAATTTAATTTGTAAGACTGTAAAAACGATGGAAAAATTCTTATCAGTTGATAGTAAATTGCAGTCGACATAAATAATATTTTTAATGAAAAAATACACTAAAGTTCTCTTTAAATTTCGCAAAATGTTTAACGTGCGCTAAAGTACATTGCATTTGTACCGCAACGCTCTGAGTAATATTTTTGATAACGTTCTGAAGTTGGCACTAAAGCTTCAAGCTTCATTAATCGCTATCTCCCTTTTACAATAGGATATTTATTTTTATTAATATTATTCTTATATTCTAGGAGCTAAGACTAAAAAACAAATCTATTACCTAATCGTAGGCCTAATTTTAATCAAATCTTTATATGGAAAAATAGAAACAAAGTTTGAAAAACTGTAAGACTTGATACTTTAGGGTTAGCCTGATATTACATCATGTTGCGATTTTTCAAATGTTTCCTTTACGTTCGTCGATCGTGCAATACATTTTTCCTCTTTCTCGCCACGCAGAACGCTGCCAAAGAGGAAGATTGCTCTTTCTCTTTGAAACGTAACAAAATTTGGGAGATTTGACCCATACTTATAAAATATTTTCGAAATCTTGACTCACCTTAAGAAATATTTTCGAAGCATTGACTCACCTTTAAAATTATTTTCGGAGTTTTGACCAATCTTAAATAATATTTTCGGAATCTTAACCCATCTTGAAAAATATTTTCGGAGTTTTAAGTAATCGTACTATTAATCGTTTCTACCTTTATCAATTCGAGTTTCGTAATTATTATTACAATATTTTTCTGAAAATAAACCTACACTTTAATATTGTTTTCGGAATAATCCTTTTTCTTTTTTTGTAAATCTAAATATTTTCGGAGTTTTGACCCATCTTAAAAAATATTTTCGGAATCTTGATCCCTCTTGATAAATATTTTCGGAGTTTTGAACAATAGTACTATTAATCTTTTCTACCTTTACCTATTCAATTTCGCATCATTCATACAATATTTTTTTTTGTAATAACTCTGCTCTTTAATATTGTTTTCGGAATAATGCTTTTTTCTGCAATTGAGTGTTATCGGTTATTTATAGTTTGGATTATTAATTTTTCTTTGAAACTTCTTGTTGAATTTATACAAATCTGTCTTTCTGTAGTCGTCTTTATATAATTCTGACATTTGAAAAATTAATTTTTCTATAATAAAATTGTTCGTTGTAGTGTCATTATTATACAATATTTTCTTTATAAAAACCTTCCCTTTTCATGCTCGTTCTAAATCTCTCTTTTTTGTACTTTTAGTAAATCGTTAATTCGATTGTTCGTAATTGTAATTTCCTGACCTTTTTCATATGCAATATTTTAGTTTCGCAATATTTTAATTCGTTATGTAGATAATTATGTGAATTGTATTTCGCTTAAATATAATTCTATGTTTTAAATTTTGTTGTTATAATGTTCGTTTTAATAGTTCATTCGAAGTTTTGATTGTTCGGAGTTTCGATCCGCACCCAGCGCGAGTAGCAAGAGAGAAGCAGAGCCCAACGTTGCCGACGAGGACCGACGAGAATCGGCAGCGGCGGGTATATACGCACGTGCGCGGGCAACTCGAGTCGAGCGACATATGCGCGTCTATCCGCTGGTGGCAGAAGGGATGAGTGGTGAGGCGGTTGGCGGATGGGTTGGGGGGGGGTAGTCGGGGTACTCGCTGTACTCCCATTATGGTATCGTAGACAAGTACTTTCTTTATCTCACTCTGATTGCATTATATTTCAAAAGAATTATAAAAGAATTGGTCATAATTTTTACATTCATGTATTTTTTTTAACTTTGACTTAAGGACGTTCTCCAACTCAAATTCATTAATATCAGAAAAATTATTATTTAAAAATACCATTTATGATGGAAACGCTTTATGAGTCTCTATACATTACTCCAAAAATAATAAAAACTGTCGGTGTAAGACCAAAGGTGCACTGATAGAAGTATTCATTTATAGTAAACGAATATATTCCTTTGAAATCTAAAAACATGGTGTATTTAAATTGAAGGCAAATTTCGTTACTATTACATAATATTCATAACCAGTACGTTCGTATGTGTTTTGTATGAAATCCATCAATTACTTTAGTCTAAATGCAGATTTCTTAATAGTTAATGAATCTGGCTTTGCGCACACTTCCGCAGGATTTGGAAGGTTTGGCTGTGTCGGCAATGCAGAACGCAGCGTAGACTACTGAGTCCCTGAAAACATATGGGCGGCCTACTCCGTTCTGTCCTCATGCGTGCAATGAGACCGTCGATTCTCCGCGGCGAACGGCATCGAAAAACGAGGTGACAAGCAGTGAGAAGGAAAAGGGCGGGCTGTCCATGTGTTTTCAGTTGCCGAGTACGCATGCGTTTGCATGCACGAACTTAGATATAGACGGCACGCTGCTGTGCGGCGTACTTACCGCCGTCTTCTACAACCGAGCGCCATGCGCCACCATCTTCTACGTTATTCTCGCCGGCCGTGGACCCGCGGTTTTATGTGCGTGTATAATGTGGATGGGTGTCTGTGTGTGTTTACAGCGATCTTTCCTCGCATCTCTAACCGCTGTTCTGAAGGTTATGTGTACAGTGACGGATACACTACTCACTATAACTATTAATACACCACGTTATTATATATTAATCCACGTGGATTAATAGTTAAGGAATATTCATGTGTCAAAATTTCAAAGCTCGGTGGCTTAACAGTTAAGTCACGGGGCTTACAGTAAATAAATACTTCTATCAGTGTGTCAATACGATATTTGAAATAAATACCACTTACACGGTGTGACTATATATAGATATTCATATAGCATGGAGTTTTTCTTTATGTTGCTATATCTCTGAAATTAATATCGCTTGCCATATTGAAAGTTATACCATATTATTTCTCTTGATTTCTAGTTTTATGCCTTACGGTTGAAAAAAAATCATAAAGAATACTTTTTTCACAATTAATCAAACTGTATTTTTGAAACGAGCTTAGAGATCCCGTGTTAACGCTAAAACTTGAAAGTCAAATATTTCTATTTTGAATACCGCTTTGGACGTGGGGCTTTCAAATATGTACTAAGGACACACAGTCACACGTTCTCTGTAGGTTTCGGAAAATCACAAGAAAATCGTTTTCTCGGAGAACGTGCTTAAAATAATGTTTTTTGTTTTAATTTTGAGTTTTCAAAATATTTATTTACGTTACGTAGACTGAACTAAAAAGTAAAATTAATTTGAATGATTTTTAGAGTTTAAAGAATCATTTACGTTGAGAATGATGATAACAAGAAATAATCTCGAAACAATCGTATAAAATAACGTCTCAAGCGTAACTAATTAAAAATCACTAGATTTTTAATCAGCACATGTTGAATTTTGAATTTTGAGATCCAATAGCCATGGTAATTCATAATTTAATACTTCATATTTAGTAAATTCGTTAAGGGGGTCCGAAAGTCAATTAAAAATTCAAATTTCGCGCCACAATATAGCAGACGAAAAAATAAGTAATTTGCCTATAACAATTAGTAAAAACAATATTACGGAAAATCAGGACTGCATTGCCTTCCGTTACATTATTATCTATCATTTTACAAAGTTTGAAGTTTCTATATAAATATTTCGCTGAATGGCATTTGAATAATGTCTCAAAATCAAGTAATTCAAATGCCATTCAGCGAAATATTTACGTAGAAACTGCAAACTTTGTAAAATGATAGATAATAATGTAACGGAGGGAAATGCAGTCCTGGCTTTCCGTAATATTGTTTTTACTAATTGTCATAGGCAAATTACTTATTTTTTTGTCTGCTATATTGTGGCGCGAAATTTGAATTTTTAATTGACTTTCGGACCCCCTTAAATCGATATAATCAACATTACAACTTTTCATTTGCTTAAGTTACACAAATAATCACCCACGCACACATACAGACGTACACCCGAAGGAAGTTAATTCTTGTGGAACGTGCCTGGTAAATTTAAAATTCTGCAATCTCATTGGATAATTGAAGTATAAACATTAACTCTAAGTTGGAAACGTCCAATGATATCGCAGGATTTTAAAATTGACTATGCACGTTCTACAAGAATCAACTTCCCTCGGGTGTACACGCACAACTTGACGAAACGAAAACATTAGGATGGAAGATACTTTCTCGCTCCTATCACACCATGTTGATTGCACTAGCATGTTTTTGTTTGCTATTTCATTCGTTGTATATCATTTATGAAGTTATTGTAAAAAAATTTTGAATAAAATTATTTCTGATTATGAATTGGCTGTACTTACTTAATAATTTCGGTTTTTTATAGTGTTGTTATAGTTTTATTGCCATGTTAATCTTTTTTATTTTATGTCAGTAGCCCTGCTTTATTATAAGATATAAGCAACTTGATTATAACTTTCTTGACATACCGATTTATATTTATAATTTTAGCAATTTGTGGAGTTCGTATATTTATGTGTAAAGCCGAATTAGTATACAAATGTTAATTAAATATGACTTACCTTGTTACTTACGTTGTTTATTGTCCGTATTTTCAAATATCTGAATCTTATTATTGCTCCTACTGTACGTTAGTATATAATATTTCATCATTCGATGTCATCGTTACCAATTTTGTAATTAATGAATCAGCGTGGCTGATTGGCACCAATATGAGAGCAAAAATAGAGCGACTTTAGAAGAATCAAAAAAATATTAATGAATGTTGTATAAGTGATGGGAATCTAAAATGTTAATGTTAAGCCAAAAAAAGTCTATAAACGTTCATTAAATTTTATAACAGTATACGGAACTTATATTTATCATCCCAATACAACCCTAGATAAATTCAATTTCCTCAACCTGAAAGTTGAAAAAAGTTTTGTGGGAACATTAACATTATAGATTCGGAAAAACTTGTGATGTGAAGTTGTGGTATTTAAGTTGTGGCGTTAACTTTTCATATTCAAGTTCCCTCACAATTTGGATTTGAAATTTTTAGGTCTTACGTGATTGATTCTTCATAACACTGTACACTCAAAAACATCAGAGAGAAGGCACGTACAAATACTGGCAGTGTAGCTCTATCCACGTTTCGCAGAACGTCTCGTCCAATTTTGGGAGAATAATTATCCCTAACGGATGTTTAGGCGAGGTTTATGAGAGTTTTGCGCGCCATCTACCAGTCGTTTACCTTGATAACGGTACACTCAGTCGCTCGTTTTGGGAGAAATTTTACTCTAAAAATAACGTCGCGTAACTCCACCTGACTTTGGGGCAGCGACTTTCTCAAGTGGAAGACTCGCCCTCTCAAATGTTTTTCAGTGTACGCATATGTGCAATTCTTTTTCAAGTGACGGCAAAACCCGAAATTACGATTTAAAAAATTTGTTTCGTGCACATCTACTTAACCAGGTTTTTCTCGTTGTTTGTATATATAAAATGAAGGTCCGCAGTTGTACAGCGTCCATCAAGTGGACTACTTTTTCTCGAGCAACTTATGCTTTTCAAGAAAATGGCAAAAAAAGTCCTCTTCAAACTTCAGCCATTTACAGAACCGATCGACTCAAATTTTCAGAAAAGAAATTGAAGCTAAAAAGAAAGATCTTTCATTTCCTTTTGTGAAAATGAAAAAATGTCAATTCCTTCAAAAGTTATAAGGCTTTGAAGTTGAACGTCGAAAAGGCATAAAAATGCTCTCAAAGTCGGCGCTACCGATTCCTACGATTTTTGCAAGTAGTACTTTCGGCCAGGGTATGGTGAAAACATAATTTTAACATATAAAACCCTACATAGATAAATTCTACACAGATAAACTCTACACAGATATTCTCTTCTTGGAAAATGATGAAAACAATAAAGAAATAAATAATGATAAACTCTACACAGATAAACTCCACACAGATAAACTGTACACAGATAGACTCCGCACAGAAGAAGTCGCCACTGAGAAGTTAAACACATATTTAATTCATAATATTGAGAGTTTGTACACGAGTAAATGTGAACACCGACATTTTTAACACAAGCTAAGGTCTACACCGAGAAATTGATCACAGCAATGAATTGGATATGTTTAATTAAACACAGTTTAAATCTACACCTTTTAAATAAACACAGCAGAAAATCTCTACTGATAAACTCTACACCATGTGTAGATTTAGTCCGTGTTCAACTATCCATGTGGTCATTTAATCAGTGTACACTTTGTTATGATTATCGATGTGTATAACATATCAGTGTTCAAATTATCTCGTGTAGAGGCTATGTGTAGACCTTAAATGTGCACAATATCACTGGTACCAAATTGAGCTATCTTATTTTCCAAGAAAAGAATTATATTTATTTATTTAGTTATTAACCGGGACATAAGCTTTTTTGCAATTTAAGAATATAATGTGAATAGGGTAAACAAAAATTAAAAATAATACTGAAAAATAATTTTCATGGTAGAATAATATCATATGTGTGAAATAATGGATGTAGAGATATGAAAAAAGTGAAATTAAAGATTTGAAAGTATAAATAAAGCTGAAATCCCTACTCTGGTGGAAATCCAAAACATTTTATAACTAATATAACTGACTATTTATATTAGAAACTTGCTATAAAATAGGAATCTCTCGTGTCCAGTTTCTAGCTCCCGGTGAAACACCGTCTCCCCTCTTATTCGGTCATTTAATAGATTGAAAAATAGAATGAGTTTATTGAAGACAAGCACAAGCTTGTTCTTGAGTATTTTAAAGGTATAAGAGAGAGAGAGAGAGAGAGAGAGAGAGAGAGAGAGAGAGAGAGAGAGAGAGAGAGATTTTTTAGTTAATGTTATTTATATTTAGGTAAGCCATCCAGTCATCACCTGCACTTTAATGCTCTTTCCTCTACGATAAAATTAGTAAGTAAATAAAATACGAATATTTTATTGTTACGCCAATCTAAGAAATAGTCAAATAATGGTCGAAAAAGCGTTTCATCATAGCGATTAATTAGCCAGTTTTACTAGCTATTTTCTAAATTCTTTGCTGTTTCATATAGATGGATTTCTACTAGGGTAAGGGTAACTGCAATAAAATTCTAGTCTTCTCATATCGTGTCTGAAAAACTAATGATCGATAATCTGAATTAACACATTACCGAGTAAAAAATTCAATTATCTTAGTTGACTACTATTTTTTCATCTTGTAAATTCTTAAACTTTAAATTATACTATTTTACTAGGTACTTTTTAACTACTCTTTTAGATTATTATAATTTTTCAAGTATTCCGCTACAAGGGTTGGCTAGTACAACTTGCAGGTGCATTTAGTTCTTGAAGCCTATAAAGGATTCTGCAGAGAAGTAGAGAAGTCCCAATGGTGCCCTACAATTTCGAACTAACGCGTGGTTCTCCGTAATAATTCAGAGTAAACTATTAGGTGTTTGAAATTTCGAACGTTCATAGTGAACGAAAGATTTTTGCCATTTTCAAATTTAGCCGAATTTGGCTACTTAATACATTTAAAATCGGATAATAACTGTATTTCTTCACTTCTCACTCTTGCAGTCACCAGTAAACCACACTCTGGGGAATTCTAACCAGAATTAGAAACTTTAAGTTAATATTTCGTTCATTATGAACGTTCGGAATTTCAAACACGTAAACTATTACAACCACACTGAATAAACATTTGCTTTAAAAAATATCTTGCAACACAAGATGTATAACTTAAAAACACCCCACAATTTCCACATCTATACCCCGCTATTTATGTAAGCAACTTTTTCCCCGACATTTGCGCTTCAATCATACACGCGAGTAGAATATTACATAAAACTCGCAACTTATGCTCGAGCGACGCGCTGAACTCGAATGTGCCTTTTTGCGGCTTCTCCCGTGCATGTGCACCGTCGTCTTGTTTACTCGCCGCGTGGCGAGGGAAAAGTTAGACACATCGAATCTCTCTCTCTCTCTCGCTCTCGCTTTCTCGACAAAATAGCGAGCCGACGAGACGAGAGCGTGTGCCGATATTGACGATGTACTTTGCCGTTACGCGGCTCGTAAATTTATGCAGAGGATGTAATAAAGAAAAATATGTAGAAACTCGAGATGTGTGGTGCTTTGGATAGGGCTGACGAAAGCGCGATTATTACTACTTGGCGCGTGGTATTGGCTGTGTGACTTTTTTCTTGCAAAATCGTTTCAGTTTTGTAGGCCTTCGAAAGTGTTCGTTAAATTTCATGATTTTGTAAACGGATATGAATAGACTGACATTTTATTGAATTTAGTGGATAAAGACGTGATCATTAATCGACGTATATGAAAGTTAATGAACATTAATAAAAGGGTTTATTAAAGATAACGACGTCGACTATATGGCGCGTTTAATTATTTAATAAAATTTTAATGACGTTTCGGATTGCTAGTAAATGTTTATAGTATTTTCATTTTTATGTACTCTTTTGAAATATCCTTCATACAACTTTATTAGAGGCAATTTCATTTCTGCCATAGTATTGAGAATCTACGAGAATTATTTTTCTACACATTATTCTTATAAATCATTGCAGGACTGACATTACACTCTCAAATTTTCTTACAAAATCCAATAGGACACGTTTGTATGACATACGCGTAATATATGGATGATTAAAAAAAATGTAGCGTTTAGCATAGTTTAGTTCTTGGTTTTACGTGATCAACATCATTTATCGCATATTTTTATACGTGATTTCTTCAATTCACTGACTTTATTTGTCCTCTACAGTGGAGTGAAGAAATCCATAAACTCATAATGCGAACATTATATTATTTTTAATTCAATGCTCAAATACGTAAAAATAACTATGTATATAAATACATGTATTTTTACTTATTGTTTATCCTCTGTGGAGGGCAGAAAAAGCGAACGAATTAATTTCTATATATATATTTAACGTACATGAAATGAACGCTTAAGGGTGTGTTCGCTAATTGAAAAACTTTTTTAAAGCTGATGTTTTTCTAAATTGTCCACATAAAAACTTATTCATACTCCAAATGCTTATATATTTGTACTATTTTTAAATCTGTACAAAATAAAAATCATAAATTTCAATTTATCACATTAAATTTTGCACTCTTGCAAAATCACAATCAGGCAGAATCTAGAAAATTAAACACCTTGAAGAAGCCAGGCTAAGAAGTCTCTTGTTCCTCTTCCTCCTTCCTCCACTTGGCTTTTTTTCTCAACAACAACCGGCGACACTGCCAAACCGGCGTCGTCGCGCAAGAACTCACTCTCTCCCTCCCTTCCCAGACTTTTCATAATGCAAATTCGCGGCGCGCGCAGTGGATTAAGCCGATTCTCTCTCTCTCTTTCTCCGGGCTGGGGAAAAGATTAAGTGGCACGCGCACTCTCGACTCCGCGCCGCCGTCGTATCGTCTTCTTCGCAGGCTGTTTGCATCGTCGCGCGCACAATGGACCGTATTATGCCGCGCGGCGCGCTTGCGTGTATACGAGAATAAAAGGGAGAGAGAGAGGGGGGAGGAAGAGAGAGAAAAAGTTGAACGTTAAACATTTGTTTATTTAGGCGATGATTTACTCGAGGAATTTCTGAGCTGGAGGTACAAAAGGGGTTGCATGTGTGCACGCGCGGTTGCCTGATGAAGTTGAGTGTGGTGATGTAGTTAAGTTTGTATTATGCGAGTGGTTACATTTTTTATGAGTGGGAAGAGTAGAGGGTGGTTAGGTTTTTTGGAGAATAGAACTAGAAATTTGGAAGTTAAAAAGAAAACGTAAAATTCTTTGGTTATGAATGGTTTGTGGTAATATTTTTCTATATTTTCTAAACGTTAACAGATAATTTGCGTTTTTAAGAATTATTTACAAATAGAGTGCGTAATCTTTGAGTCACGGATTTGTACCAAATTGAAATATCTCGTTTTAGACCAAAAAAATATTGAACCCCTGTTCCAGGATTTATTCTCATAGGCCTTTTTTCTCAAGATATGTGCCATGTTATCTTAAAAATGCGTTGTTTTGTTAAAAAATTATGTCTCTTCTATTGTATGTAACTCTGCAAGTATTCCCGTTACAAAAATGAGCGAAAATTATAAAAGTAGGCAGAATAAAGGCACTGTTTCGACTAAAAATATCGGTTTTTCAGAAAGTTATGAGAAATCGAAGATAGTGTAAAAAAATTTCCCCCTTTTTTAAAGGATTTTAAGAGTGCTATTTTCAATCATTTTTTACGCTATCTTCGATTCTCATAACTCTCTGAAAAACTGATATTTTTAGTCGAAACAGTGCTTAAAATAAAGCTTCCCGTGTAGAAATCTCCCCGAGTCTTCCCTACATTTGACGGGATCCCGGTAAGTTTTCCATGATTCATCCCTAAATGCGTAAAACTTACTGGGATCCGATCAGAACCCTGTTTGTTATCCTCGAATCTACATAACCTCAAACGAACATTAGTTTTCCTCGACAGAATCCGGTCAGAACTCCCTAAAATTTACAGAAGTCAGCAGGTGGCGCTGCTCTTAAATAGAAAAACGGATAGGAATCCTACGTGTATTCCCCTCTTAGGAAAATTAAGGAAATTAACCAGAAAAACGAAACAGATTCTAATGGGTATTACTAAGAATAAGATATATTTAAGAAAAATTAAATAATTATTAAATTATTATTATTAATAATGATGATAATTAGTAATTAATAATTTTTTAACAGCCATATTATTCTAGTCATAATAATCAATTAATCATTAATTATATTAGTTAATACTTTTAGTTATTAGTTTTTATTTAATTATTAATTACTAATATAAAAGTATTATTATATTAATAATAATAATTGATAAATATTTAATAGTTATTAAATAATTTAATAACTATTATTAACTGTTAAAAAATGTTACAGTTATAAATAATTAGTAACGCCTACATTTTATAACTATTTTTAACAGTTTATAACTCTTATTAATAGTTTCAAATTTTTCTGAACAAAAATATTTCCGCTAGGGTTTTACTAAAATTTTCAAATTAGATTTCCTAGGCAGTATCGGGTCTGATTTACGAAGTTGTCAGCAGATTTCTGTTTTACCCACAGAGAGCTCGGGAAACCGAACCCGATTCTAATAGGGAAATCTTGTAAAAGCCATATTTAACATGTAAGAATAATAAATAATAATTTTTCAATAGATTGGCCCATTTGTTTAAAACATTTGATTAATGATAGGAATATTTAAGTCCTATTAATATTTATTTTTTGTTATTTATAATAATTATTATATAATAAAAGTAAAGAAGGTTGAACTATGCAAGTGTCGTAATCAGAACTGTGTATACCAATACCCATCTTAGAGTAATGGTTAAGGCGTTGGACTAGTAGCTGAAAGGACCAAGGTTCAAATTCCGGTGACATCAAAATTTTTTTAATTTCTTTATTTACAATTTCAGACTTTCTATAATTTAATATGCACATAAATAACGTTATAAATTAAAAATAATTAATTTCAATAACAATATTCAATTTAATAAACATTTAAATAAACATTAACTTGTGCATAACGTGTAAAATATATTAAATAATTAATAATAAGCGCGAAAATAAAGATAAAAGTTTTTTTTTATATCCGTGTTATTATTTATATTTTATTTATTAACAATCGCTTTTATTTACTATTTTTTATTAATAAATGATCGTTATTAATATAAATTAATTTAAATTTAATTTAAACAAATAACGATTTTTTTTTGTTTGGTAAAAAATTAATTATACAACATTAAATAAATGTTCGTTAATTAATAATATATAGATATTTCATCGTAGAATAATTAAAATCACGATCGAATTATACTCGAGAAGTAGTCCCGATTCTTATCGGATTTCCCCATCCGAATCCCAGAAAAAAGTGGGACACCACCCGATCGGGATCCAAAAGGATTCCCTACAAGATTCCTACTAGTTGCAGGGAATCCCTAGCAGATTCCTGCCTGAATCCTTTTTGAATTTCTACACGGGTTGTTCTGCCTACTTTTATAATTTTTTTCACCCGTTTTCGTAACGGGAATACTTGCAGAGTTATATACAATAGAAGAGACATAATTTTTTCGCAAAATAACGCATTTTTAAGATAACATGGCACATATCTCGAGAAAAAAGGCCTATGAGAATAAATCCTGGAAAAGGGTTTCAATATTTTTTACTCTAAAACAAGATATTTCAATTTGGTACAAATCCGTGACCCAAAGGTTACGCACTCTCCTTGTAAGTTTTTCTTCCCATTAATTTCATACTTAGACTCAGAATACTTAAACACCTCGTTTTTCTATTCTTTTGCCAACTGTTTCCAAAGAGGCAAACTTGATATTAATACACTTTTGTCTTCGTCGCTATTTCCGCCTTAAAACATTAAATTATTCCGAAATCCTAAAAGCATTAATACACCTCGAAAATTCATCCGCCAAGAAACACACTCTCAATTCACATTTCACCGTCAAAGCCCCCCCCCCCCCTCCATTCTCGAATTCAATCTCACACATAAACGCCTTGGGAAGAGAGAGAGGGGAAACTCTCTGCCGACTTCTCGACATTCAGCAGACGACTGCACACACCTCGCGCTCGCGAAAAAAGCGCAGATGGAGTTAGGGAAAGATATCATCTAACTTTCTCCTCTCCTCTTTCCCCCCGCGGGTTGAAAAAGATAAATAGAGCGACGACTGCGACGACTACGCCGGAGATGGATAATGAAAGTAACGAAGACGGAAGCGAAGAATAGAGAGGGAGAGAGAGAGAGAGAGAGAGAGAGAGAGAGAGAGAGAGAGAGAGAGAGAGAGAGAGAGAGATGCAACAAAGCGTTCGAGCGCGCGACTGCGGCAGCAAGCGTCGGCGCACGATATTATTAATAACGCATTTATGGTAATACCGAGGTATTACGGTAAACAATGTAATGCTTCTCTCTCTCTCTCTCTCATCTCTTCTTACAAAGCGCGGAGCGAAGAGGGAGATAGAAAGGGAGACCCGACGTCAAGTTCGTTTGTCTAGCAAATACTCTCTCGCTCTTTCTCTCAGCGTTGCTGGCATTTGCAGACCGCGATCTTCGGCTCGAGAGGTTTTGTCGTCGCGCCGCTCGAGTTAAGAGACAAAGGAGAGAGGGAGAAGTAAGAAGAGAGAGAGAGACAGAGAGAGAGAGAGAGAGGCTCGCGGGATGAATTCGAGGAGAGAAGGCAGAATAATACGTGTGTTTTCTTTTATCTTTTCGCCGTGTTTGAGAGAGACAGCGAGGCAAGGCGGCTGAGTCAATTTGGACTGGCTAATTTGC
Source organism: Torymus aiolomorphi (assembly GCA_036365515.1). NCBI lineage: Eukaryota > Metazoa > Arthropoda > Insecta > Hymenoptera > Torymidae > Torymus > Torymus aiolomorphi. The sequence continues at coordinate 11,063,844 of CM070875.1, forward strand.
CGAGTTCAAGTGCGATCGTCGGTGTGATGATGTAAAAGAGAGCTTTTAACGAGTTTTCACTAGTATTCTCTTGGTAGCAGAACTAACAGTTTTTGTTTAATAATTTTGCTGCTGTGATTTTAGAATTGTTGGTCATACACAAAATATTTGTAATCAAGTTTTCGATTTATCCTAGGGTAACAATTTAATCTTAAATTCCTCCGAAGGAGGAAGTAATATTTGAGAAGTTGAGAAGAACGGAGTTTTATACTTTTTTAAATTTCTTGAATATTTTTTAAGTGCAATTTTCAGAAGCTAATGGGTCATAATTGTTTTTAATTCTTAATAATTGCTCTGTGAAGTAATTTTCAAGAAACTGCCTTAATAATTCGCATTTCTTGAAACCTTGTTGTACCCATTTTCGAGTAATTTAAAGACTTTTTCTGAAGAAGAAAAAACTTAATTTAGCGTGCATTTTCATTAATGAATATTGAAAGGCAGATGAAATACCGCGCAAAAAGACGAGAAAACGAGCTAAAACGTTATGTAGCAGCATTTTAGAGCGTGTAATTCAAAAAATTAAAGTGTCTCAAGCGAGGGAAATTACTTGACACCTCATTATTATACTAATTTTTTACCTCATACAATTTAAAAAAATATTACTGTCAGCGCGGCGCGATATCAAAAGCGTTGTATATCATTAACACTGAAAGAAGCGTGTTTTTCTTTTTTCTAATTTTGATCTTTCAATCACGAATTAAGGCAAACATGAAAAGAAATTTTTCAAAAGCCTTGCGCCCATTTCTGACAGTTAAAATGCCCGGTCTCGCTCTGTAGGGAGTTTCTTAAAAAATTCTAATTAATTTTTTCAAAAGGAATTTCATAAGAAATTGACAATTGTCTGCTTTTGCATAGGAGGATGTCTTGGAAAAGTATTCAGAAAGAAGGTCGAACATATGATTAAGAATATGAAAAATCTTTTAATGTCTTGTAAAAGAATGTCAGTTTTTCTTTAAATATTTGTTAAATGTTAGGTACATGAATGTTTCAATAAAAAAATATTAAAAAAATATTACACAATTCTCCATAAGTTCTTTATACGAAGATATTAAATTAATACAGCACAAATTTTTTTTTACTTATATTTAAAGATCGAATCTGACAAAAAGCATGCGATACAAGTACAATTCTACAACATCAATACATCTCTGAGCCAACAAATCGCGCGTGTGTGCATCGCAGTACAACTGAACCAATTGACTACCGATTTCCCATGAAATCCCGAGAATCTTTCCCTCTTCTCCTCCTTTACTCGTCTTTAGCATTTTTTCTCCCTCTACCTTCTCTCTTCCTCTTTCGGAGAGAGCCTTGTTCAAACAATATCCGCGTATCTCGGCGCCTCGCGCGGGAGGAAATGAAAAAGGCCGAGGGAGCAAACAGGAAGGGGAGGCGCGTGCGCGCACTCGCTTGCTGCGACGGAAGATAAATAAGGAAATGGAAAGTATCGATACATTTCCACGCGCTTGCTTTTTATTCGGCAGGGTGAGCAGCCGGTCTTTCAAGCGGAGGCTAATTCGCGAGCGACTTTTTCGAGTCCTTGAGGAAATTAAGTCGATGCTCGGGTGAATTTGGGAGTTGTAGGTTAGTTTTGCTGAAATGATAATATTTGCTTTAGATTAGTCCATTATTTTTTTTAAGTTACATTAAAAAGCATAAAAATCAACATTTTAAACCCTGAAAAATTCCTCTATCTTGATTTGTAAGTTTGTAACAGCCACTTAATTTTAACACTATTTTTTGCATATTAGCTCAGTTCTCGTACACTTTCTCTGGAACCGGTTGACCAAATAAGCCGAAATTTCTTGGAGATCTTCCTAATATGTTTTTTCAAAAATGAAGCGCATCAGATTTCTAAAAAGATGAATATTTATAATTATTTTATACCATTAATCAGATTTATCATTATTATTCAATTATTATTAATGTTTTTGACCTATTGTTATATATCATTATTAATAATTACCTAATTTTTAAAATCTGGTCCGCTTAATTTGTAAAGAAACATGTCAAGAAGTTGTCCTAAAAATTTCAGCTCAATTGGTTTCAGTGGTTTCAGAGAAAGTCTATACGAGAATGACTTGAAAAATATTAAAAAATTAGGGGGGCCGCTCGCTCTGCTCGCCGCGCCAACCCCCCGTTGTCTATGCAAAAACTTCGTTTTTACATATAAGGCACGATCGCTAATACCCAAGAGAGTCATATCTTCACCATTGCAAAAACTCGCTTCGCAGTGAACCATTGCAGTGAACTCACCCGCGAGAATAATCTGCGACTTTACTCCCTTATTACACAATGTACTATTATAACATCATGCTTCAAAAAATCTGCACTTTTGTATTAAATATTTCTGTTGAATTATAAGGGAAAATCTGCTATTTCAGGTGTATTTAGGTGTTCAAAAATCATATTTATGGATCTAGCTCGTCAGAAATTGATTATGCAGAAAAATATCCAAGGAGAAAATAGTACATTGTGCAACAAGGGGAGAAAATAAGGTATTTCTAGCGAGGGTGAGGTGTTCTGCATGGGTCGGAGTCGAGAGCGCCGAAGGCGCCAGAGACAGACGGGTGCTGAAAATACCTCACCCGAGTCTGAAATAGCTTTTCTTCCCGTGTTACACACCGTATTTTTTTAACGAACGTATGACAGGGCCTTTTTTACGTGTGTGAGTCGGAGAGAGGATTTGCCATTTCGAGTCGTAAATAACGCAGTTGGAAATCAAAATAATTTGAAATATATAAACAATTAACTATACCTCCCTAAAAGGAGGTAAAAATATTCATTTCTCACCAGTTTTAGGGTAGAAATGGATTCATTTCTCACCTGTTTTAGTATAGAAATATCCATTTCTCATCTGTTTTAGGGTAGAAACGAATATTTCTCACCAGTTTTTCATTTCTCACCTATTTTAGAGTAGTAATGGAGATTTCTTATGACTTTCATAAAATACGCTCGAAATGCGAAATTTTCTTTCCTACTTTCACACATGAAAAAGGCCCTATTTCATGCCTAAGTTGAGAAAAATTTTGCTTTGATTTTTTTATTTTTAAAGCTTGTAATATTCCAATTGCATTAATACATTAATCGCGAGAACTAAAAATTGATCAATTGCTTTACATAATTATTTGCCGCAGTTTTAACGTGAAAAACTAACTTTTGGTAGGGACCTTACGGCCAAAACAACCTTAAAATTTTTGTGTAAAATCAAATCCTGATAAGTTATAACCGAAAATCGACCATTTTAGGTATATTTCGGCATTAAAAATCGTTTTGTAGTTCTAGCTAATCAGGAATTGATTCTACAAAAAATGTTCAATATAAAAAAAGATTTCTTTTAATTAGTTCTGCATACTTTAGCAGAAGCATTGTTAGATTTATACTGAAAATGAATTTTCGATACATTACGTACATTGATTTTTTCAAAATTTTATTTCTGCTCGCATTTCTATGTTTTTTAACAGATCTTTTTCAAAATAGATACTTCACGTATGTATAATAAGACGAAGGTCTGGTATCATTTCCGATCAGACCTGATCAAAATTTGTGGAGATAAAGTGAAAAAATTGACAACTCGCTTCACTCGGGTGATAAACTTGCACTCGTGCAAGAATCATTTTTATTGCATCAGAGATTTTTTTATTCAGGAGCGTTTTTTCAAGAAAATTTGCAACTCAAATATGGAATAAAAAAGAAATGGATTTTTTTAAGTTTTAACTCAGGCTTGCCCCCTTAATGTGTGAGTATATGCGGCTGGGGACAAAAGAAGATTGGGAATATGATGTTTAGTGAGTGTAAGAGCAATTATATATTTTTACGGTTTTTAACATATAATATATGTAAACTTCAAATTATGGAATAAATTTTGTCATTTAATACGTAAGCTAACTGACGTATATAAATGATTTCAGCGAATATAGTAACACAAATAATGATAAATGATGTTATTAAATACCGATACCGGCAGAGAATTTAATTAATTTACGTAGATTACGTAATTATTTATTCAACAAATTCACGTAAATGCAACGATTTTCGCACAATATAAAACCATTGGATACATAAAAGAACACAGAGCAGAAATTCAATTAGAATTCTTGTTTGCAAATGTTATTTCAATTGGAAACGTATTAAATTCACTTTAATGAATTTTTTCTATTTATACGAAGTATGAAATAAATATGTAAAATATTCGTTTAATAATGCGTAATTGAATTCTTAATTATATAGAGAGAAACTTTCTCATATGTAGAAAGAATACTTACTAGTTAGTTACTTACACAGTTATATAAACATATTTGTTAACGCAACCATAAGAATTGTTTGCTCCTACCATAATTATTTTTCGCTCTAAAAAGATGATTCAGAACCGTAATTTTCAAATTTTTAGTTCTAATTAAATTTTCATTATAACTTATTTTAAGTAGCTGTATCGTAAAATGACATTAAATATTGACTCAGTAAAACGCAAATTCTTTTTTAATAAAGTCAAATATAAAGTCAAATTTTCTTACTGTTTTAAAATTATATTATTCAAAACAATTTCTAATTTTGTGAAAAACAGTTTACCCTTGCTATGAAAGCAATTACAGGAGACGGGTAAAACCAGATACTTTTTGGAAATTGTTTATTAAAAATAGATAATAAAATAATAACAATATTTAACACTAGACTTGTTTTTAGTTTATATTCAGGTAACTGAAAATCGTCTTGGTTGGCGAAAAAAATATTTGTAAAATATGTTATTAGAAACTTACAAAAGTATCCGATCTTACCCCGTAAAAAAATTGTCGGGACAAAACCGGACACTTTCATTATTCAATCCAAAATGAATTTTAAGCAGTATTCGACATTCTAGAAATAATATAAAGATGTAAAAACATTGTTTAATGAAGAAATCTTTTATTAATAATTATAAATAAACATTTTTTTTATAGAAAGTCACTGGAAGCCATATTTTCTTCTGACCATCTTTGCCGAGAAGACTTTCTAATACATTTATGCATTTCTGTACCAAAAAACAAATTAATTTTATAGAAGAAAAAAGAAAATAAGTTATCCGGTATGAAGCTGAAGTTAGCAGCCGCGTCCAGCAGCCAGTTCGAATTCCGCAGTGGTTTTTCCTATAAATGGAAATACATACTCCCAACGCCCCCAGAGAGTTGTTAAGAAGGTTGGAAAAAATGAACACCTTCCATTATTTATTTATAAGCGTTTTATTGCAAAATTCGAGCCGGCTGCTCGCTGATTTGGTCCATTTTTCGGCTATCAAAATTTAACTAAGAGTGTTCATTCTCTACGAATGGTTATACACACTCCTAACATCTTCAGAAAGTTGCTAAGAAAGTTTCAAAAAATGAGCACCTTTCATTATTTATTTATAAGCGTTTTATTACAAAATTTGAGCCGGCTGCTCGCTGAATGCATCAGTTTATCGGCTGTTAAAAAGAAACAAAGCCTGCTCATTTTCTATAAATGTAAACACATACTCCCAACACCCCCAGAACGTTGTTACGAAAGTTTGATAAAATGAACACCTTCCAAAATTTGTTTATAACCCGTTAATTGCAAAATTCCATTGGGCTGCTGTTCGTTCACGCCCGTATTTCTACTGTACAAATGAAACTAGGCCTGTTCATTGTCCACAACTGGATATACAGACTCCTAATAAGTCCAGAAAGTTGCTAAGAAAGTTTTAAAAAATGAACACCTTCCATTATTTATTTATAAGCGTTTTATTGCTACATTGGAGCCGGCTGCTAGCTAATTTGGTCCATTTTTCGACTGTTAAAATAAAACTAGGCCTGTTCATTTCTATAAATGGAAATACATACTCCCAACACCCCCAGAAAGTTCTGAAGAAAGTTGGAAAAAATGAACACTTTCCATTATTTACTTATAAGCGTTTTATTACAAAATTCCATAGGGCTGTTAGCCGTTCAGGCCCGTTTTTCGACTGTCAAAATGAAACTGGGCCTGTTCATTGAATGGATATACAGACTCCTAATAAGTCCAGAAAGTTGCTAAGAAAGTTTTAAAAAATGAACACCTTCCATTATTTATTTATAAGCGTTTTATTGCTACATTCGAGCCGGCTGCTAGTTAATAAATTGGATCATTTTTCGATCGCCAAAATAAACCTAGGCCTGTTCATTTCATACAAATGGAAATACGTGCTCCCAACACCCCCAGAAAGTTGTTAAGAAAGTTGGAAATATGAACACTTTCGATTATTTATTTATAAGCATTTTATTGCAAAATTCGAATTGGATCCATCAGTTTATCGGCTGTTAAAAAGAAACTAAGCCTGTTCATTTTCTATAAATGGTGTTCATTTTTTAAAACTTTCTTAGCAACTTTCTGGGGATGTTAGGAGTATGTAAAGAATGAACACTCTTAGTTAAATTTTGACAGCCGAAAAATGAAACAAATCAGCGAGTAGCGGGCTCGAATTTTCCAATAAAATGCTAATAAATAAATAATGGAAGGTGGTAATTTTTCAAAACTTTTTTAACAATTCTCTGGGGATGTTGGAAGTATGTATTTCCATTTATAGTGAATGAACAGGCTTAGTTTCTTGTTAACAGCCGATAAACTGATGGAGTCAGCGAGCAGCCGGCTCGAATTTTGCAATAAAACGCTTATAAATAAATAATGGAAGGTGTTCATTCCTTCCAACTTTCTCAATAACTTTCGGGGGGTGTTAGGAGTATGTATTTGCATTTATAGGAAATGAACAGGTTTAGTTTTATTTTGGCAGTCGAAAAATAGATCAAATTAGCTAGCAGCCGGCTCGAATTTAGCAATAAAACGCTTATAAATAAATAATGGAAAATGCTCATTTTTTAAACTTTCTTAACAACTTTCTGGACTTATTAGGAGTTTGTATATCCACTTGTGGACAATGAACAGGCCTAATTTGATTTTGACAGTCGAAACACGGGCGGAAAAATTAGGTGTTTGGTCCCACTGTGCGCCGGCTCGGATTGATCAGTTAATCGGTTATAAATAAACAAATTGATTTGTTTGTGTTTCTAAACTTTTTTAATATGTTTTCCTAGGCTGTATATCTAATCTAGAGTATGTATATCTTATTTGGGAGAATGAAGAGGCTTATTTTCAATTCGGTAGCGGTACAGTACTATTTATAATTGTTTTTTATTGAGAACCACTGCTGAATTCGAATTGGCTGCTGGATGCGGCTGCTAACTTTAGCTTCGAAAAAAAGTAATTATTCATTTTTTTGCAATTAAAAGTGAAATTAAGAAACGAAATTGCCCCTACTTATTTATTATAACATAGATAATAAGGATATGCGCATACTGAAAGAATATGTTGCTTACAGTAAGATTATACGCACTATGGCTGTTACGATGAACACGGTCTTGGGAGCTAAGAAATCTTTGACCTCTTCTAAAGTGAACACGAGGCTATTTTTGACATGCCGTTCGTGTACAAAATGATAATAGGAACATTCTCAAAGAGATACCATAGCTATTACATAGATCGCACTAGTAGTAACAGAGAAATTGAGAATTCCGGTTTTGCCTCGGTATCCGGTTTTACCTCGGTCTCTCCTACGAAAAAGATATTTTCCAAACGATGATCGTTCAGTCGTAATTCCAATCTCCCCACGTACCGAAAAAACAAAATTAAAACTCCACTCGAAATAGTAACCTAAAAAAACTCAAAATCCTACCACTAACATTCGAACCATTACTTCACCCACGCAAAACCAAATAAACGCGCGTGGAAAAAGGGAACCGCCAGCATTACCCTCGTGTTTCACTCCACGTTATATGTACGAGAACGTGCGCAATTGAGGATAACCGCGAGGAAAATTCGCGAAACGCTCTCGAGTCTCGAGAGCTGTGGCGCACCCTCGAGGCCTCGATTTCAATTAAAATTTCGAGCGTATTCCGACAATGGCATCACGCTCGCGTACATTCGCGAATAAAGACGAAGTACCCACATCTATACACCTGCACACACACACAGCGAAAGATGTACAGGGCGTGCAATCAAGCGAAACCCCGGATTTTCGCTGAATTCAGCGCGCGCGCGCGTGTACGTCTGATCGGCTGAATGCCGCGCGGCAGTGGCACATACGAGAGCTATTGTCGTGCGGACGCGAAATCGAAGAATAATGGGGGAATTGTGCGAGCGCGCGCGCGCTTGGGATTTCTCTATTCGGTGTGGAGGGTTCCGATTTTTCTCATTCTTTTTTCGGTTTTTATGAAAATTTTCCCGACACACGGGATATTCGAGATTATGTGCCGTGATGGATTGTCTGCATGTCGCACAGTGCTGCAAGCTTTTGAATTTTATTGTACCGGCGAGGCTAAGGTATGGCAGATTTTCGAAAATTGGCTCGTGCGGCGGCTGCGATGTCATTAATTAGTGGGGAAGTTTTGGTCGCAAAAGCTGAATTTATGAGTAAAATAATGATGATTTCGGAATGTACGCGGGATTTTATTATTTTAAATGTTTTACTGGTGTTGGTTGGATTTCTAGTATGAGAATATGTGTGTGTATGTGACTAAATAAAGAAATCATAGAGCGTTATTGTATAAGTAAAAATGAATCGACGTTCAGAGAAAAGTGTCATAAACATAAATTGTTATGTAAGTAAAGAAAGAGTGAGAATTGTATGCATGCCCCGAATCTATAACCCTTAGTGAATATTTCGTTTAGTCGCAGTCTACTAGCAGACCTTGATCCTTGCGCTACACTTAATACAAGAGAATTAAGGCGGTCTTACACCTACAAAATTTTAAAAAATCAAATTTTTTTTATTGAATTTTTCAATTATATTATTCTAAACCTAAAAAATTAGTTTGGATCAACATTAAAAAAATTTAAGATGATATGGCAGAAAAAACTTACTATCTTTAAAATGATGAAAAAATTGATTTTATTTTTTATTTTGTCTTTTTTTTATGCTTTACGCTTCTAATAGGAAAATGTTTACTTAAATGTGCTATAAAATATCAAAAAACATTATTTAAGCTATGTTAGTATAAGGTTAACAAAATAATTAAATTTACATGCGGGATTTATTATAAAAATAAAATAAACCATATTGTGGAATTCGAAATCCAGTGGAATCGTCTTGTGACAATTTTGCACTTCTGTTCTGGTAAAGTGACCATTCCGTGACCAAAATTCGACCTTAATTGACTATATGAATACTCCCTTTTGTACCTATATATAACTTGTCTGCTAATACCAGTGTAAACACAGTTGCACAGCAGACAGCTCATATTAGCAAAGATACATAACAATGTGATTTCAACAGTTTGTTTTGCAGAGTTTTTGCTTCCTCGTGGAGAAAGATTCTTTTCTTAGTGTTTGATTGTTTGTATTCATAAGTGAATATAGGAGTGAAAATTTAATGTATTGTATGTGTGTGTGTGTGTGTGTGTGTGTGCGCGTGGTGTGCGTGTGCGTGTGTGTGTAAAGTATTAATGCGCAATTATAGTACAACCGTGCAGTAACAGTTTTGTTGAAATTTGGGAAGTAGCTTCAGTTCAAGATAGGAATGCTGTATGAAAGTAAATACAGAAAAACATGCGCATTGGCAAGATTTAGTTAAGTATTTTAAGGAAGAAGCAGTAATAATTCTTATCGGATAAAAATAAATACATCTTTTTTTTCTAATAATAATGAAAGTGAGATAATTGAGTTTAGCTCACTATTAGGATATAATTCAATTCAGAAGAGTTCTGAATTGCAATAAGTGTCAAGATGTATCTACACATAAAAGCAAAAAGTCTGCTTAGCACACAAGAATAGTAGTGCCCAACGCATGCTTTGTGCTGGTCCTTTTTTCTCCAGTGGTGCATATACTATTTTTCGTCATGGTAAGCGTAAAGTAACTGCTTTATGCCTACACAGCAGGGCGTAAAGTAGGTACTTTACGTATACTATAACGAAAATATATAATGCAGGCCTGAATTCAAGATATATTTTGTATACAATATGTGTAATCAAGTGATCATTGAAAAAATAGTCTTATCGGCTTTTATGCACTTATGTACTTTTGGCTATGATAATGTTGGCTTCTTAAGTTTTTATTGGAATTTCATATATTTCATAAGACCTGGTGCATATTCTACATTTATTTTAGTATTCGAAATAATAGTATAATTCAATGCGATGTGTTAAACAGTGATTCAACAATGGATGGATCAAAAGTACAAAAGGACAGATTGTTAGCAATAACTTTTAGTGTAACGGATGCTGCTGGGATAACATTATAATATATGAACACATCGAAAGTGCCAGAGCTTCTGTGTTAACCATTTTATATGGGAGAATATATCTCAGGTATATAGGGAAGTGACTTTCAAGGAGGGAACCTAAATTACTTGAAATTTATATAGTTGTGGCCCGAAGAGTTGAAAATATAAATTTTCTGAAGCAAATAATTTGTAAATGCTAAGAATCACAAAAAAACATAAAAATTCATAAAATTCGTGAATTAAAAGTAGTTTTTTCCATAAAAAAGTGATTTACTTCAGGAAATCTTATATTTTCAACTCTTCGGGCCATAACTGCATGAATTTCAAGTAATTTAGGCCTTCTCCCATGACACTCCATAGAATAGTTTTCTTAAAAAGTTACGCCAATGACAAAAAATTGAAAATGTTATATCTCTGAGTAAAATTGGTCTACAGATTAAGTCTTGGACCATTTTATCAGAAATTGTGTATATTTATAGTATATATAATGTATGTTGTTTAAACTACATTTTTTCAGCTGATTTTGGCCTCAGAAGCCACTAGGTGTAAGACCCCCTTAAATTGAATAAGTTGCTGATAATATTTATTTAACTACTCCAATAACCTTATAACTGGAAATAAATTTATGACGCAACAGGAAATTTGCAAGTAATTATTTTAAAGTATATATAAGTCGGTGGATTCTATGAAGAGCTAATTATACTTTTCAAAGTAGCGAAATAATGAAACAAACATTATGTTTACGCAATTTTGCAAATGCAAATGAAATATGTATAATCCTGTTTTAATTACTTCTATGAACACAAAGCTTTAACTAATCATGCCATTTATTATTCAAAAGGGATTGCATATGAAAAGTATATTTGAAAAATTTAACATGAGAATTCACGTTATCGACATTTCAAGTAGAGGAAATGACTAAGTGCCGAATAAAAAGACAGCACCAGTCATAAAATGTCGTAGTAATTCTTCTCCAACATCTTTTACGCTAAAAACGGGACCGTCCAATACAATAAAGAGCCAGATAATACTTCATCGACTGTAAAAGTAATTACTCCGATAATTTCCACGGAATAATTTTACATTCAGCGCAAAGTGGCTTCGGAGTTATATATATCGAAGGAGTCGCGAGCCCATGATGCTAGCCGGAGTTGAGATTTAAGTTCTCAAATATTTGTTATTCTGGCTATCTTGAAATCTCTGTCTCTCTTTCTCTCTCACTTCATAGGATTACTCTGTGAGATTGGCCGAACTATCAATATTTAAGGACTGGAATCTCGCTGCTTTCCTACCGCCGATCGCGCAAAGAAGGAGAGACAGAGAGAAAAAAAAGCCCGATTGACCTAATTTTTCAACCCTTAAATATTTGTCGAGTCTCTCGCGTAGCGGTTCTCGGAAGCAATCCTATCGAAAGTAAATAATTCGAAAGACCAATAGGACGAGGCAAATGTAGTTGTATTGCAACAATCATTTATCTATGCGGTTAAAGTATCGGACTTGCAATTTAGTTTAAAGAAATTGATACTCTATAATGGATATAAATATAAGAATGTTCGCGTTAATTATAACTTTTACAAATTCGTTCCACGAGCAGCTTAAATCATTCGTTATTTATAACATTTTAAAACGCAGTGAATTAATTAAATGTTTAACAAATGTTAAAATCCGAGAAGGAGGTAACATACATTTTTCAAATGATCAGCGTATAATTAATTATTCATGTTCCTTATCATTTATTCACCGTACAGGTACTTTTATATAGTGTTAATAGTGTCATTCTTCAATGTAACTGATTGACCAGTTAATTAATATAATATATTTATAAATGATTCTAAACTTTAGAGATACACATTCAAATCTTTTAAACCCAATGGTTGCCCTTACTAATCATTAATTAAAAGTCATTCAAATTAAAATTTAATTACAAGAACAAAGTAAAATTCAACACAACCCCATTATTTTAACAAGCTGTGCGATAGCCGAAGACAAACACCGCGAGCAACGAGATAAATGCCCCCGCCACGCTTCCTCACCCCCCTGGCGCAATAATGGAATTGATTAAAGTTTCTCCTCGTACGCAAAGAATCCCAGTACCCCTCGGCTCATAAAACTACAAAGTACCCATTCTCCCCGTAAAACAAATCGCCCCTGAACTTCCAATCGAACTCAACCCTTTCGCCCCTCCACCTGAGACTCGTCCGTTTCTTTCTCGCCATCACTACACGCACCTTACGAACGGATATACACCACGCGGCATTTTCATCAGCTCGTTTCCTCAGTCCATCCTCTCTTCATTTTTCGGTCCACTCTCCCTCTCTCTACACTTCCTATTCGGTGGTCGCGCGGATTCTCCCTGCCGATCAAAAGGGCCGGCGGCCCTCGGCTTATTGGTTTTACGCGCCCGGAGCTTTCAGCAATTTAACCCGAGCCTTTGAAGTGCCCTCTCGCGCACGCCCTCGCGCGCACGAGCTTTTGTCGTATACCTCTACTCGTTTTTCGTGCGCGAGAGTGAAAGAGAGAGAGAGAGAGTCGGCGATTTCACCTATACGCGCGCTGATGGAAAAACAAACGAGGCGCTGATTTTGCTGGAAGAGAAACGGATGAAAAAAAAATCGCCCGAGAGCTTTTCAATCTACCTATATATACGCGTTTCGTCTTTTCAGGAATGGCAATTAATTATGCTTTCTCCCCCGGCGGGACTGAGGTGTGGGTGGAGGAGAGATAGAGAGAGAGAAAGAGAGGGGGAGGAGGAGTTAGTTCTTTTGGCGCGGGAAGTTGCAGCAGCGGAGAGCTTTGTGCGCGCTGGGCGCCAAGTTTTGCATGCGTTGATAGGTGCTTCGGACAGGTTTAATCAAGAGTTTCTTTTAGTTTGTTGCGACGCTGGAAGCGCAGAAGTGAGTAGATTGAGTGTTTTGAGGGGTTACGAAAATGTCGAGAATTTATTGCTTTGTATTAGTGACGTAGCGATTAGAACAAGCTTTTGTGCCTTTGTCGGTGATGTCGAAGAAACTCAAAATATCTGTTTCGTTTGATATGAATGCAATTAATAACGCACAGTAGTGTCTTTGTTACAGGGAGTTAAATTAAATTGAAACTATCGCTACAAAGTTTTAATAAAAATCTAAATTTAGAACGAGTTTCATATCCATGACGTTTACAAGCACGTGTTCCATTCACTGCTCTAAAATACACAATATTTTTAATGGCCGCCTAGCCGTCTGGCTTTTAACGCCGCCTTTTGTGCCTTCGATATTGCATATGAGAATTTTTTGCACGCATATACACTTCTCTCTGAAAATCCACCATGACTAATGGTTTTTCATCTCTCTTCCCGTGTAATATCTTCCCCCTAAATCGAAAAACTGCATCGGAAATATTTCGACGCCCGGCCGTTCGCGAAAAAATTCAATATGCCCTACCTTTTGTTTTCATCCCTCACGCCCACGGGCAGCCGAGAATAGTAGTTCATATCTTATATTTGTTTACCGCGACCACCCCTGAAATGGAACGCGCACACGCGGATAAAGCAGAGATCCGCGGCGCGCGCCGCGCGTCAAAACTTTTTCCATTTAGTTTTTCTACCTTTTTCAAGCAAGTTTCGCTCTGGCGACGTCGTCGTAGTGGGAGCTGAGGTTGGGGCTCGTCCGCCTGCGTGCATAACATTTCTCGACGCGAATTTGCATTATTGCTCGTAATAATCGCGATGACAATAATAAATGTAGTTGCTGACTTTGAATGATTGTCAGAAGTAGAGGAGTGCATTTGTTTTAATTGATTTTGTAGTATTTTGATGGATTCTTGTAATAATAATAGTTTGCGAATTGTTAATTTACGTTCATATTTTAATTATGTTTAGTTAATTAAGAAATAAGTATTTAACTAATTACTAGTGATAATAAATACATAAAATAAACAATATTTTTAAAAAATATGACGATGATTACCCGTTCAAAATATAAATACAAAATTTATAAAATAAAAGTAAAGATGGTCAATCTATATATAGCTTATTATTATTATTATTATATCATCTGTATTTACATGTTTGAATTTATTTACAGGTATAAATTGTATTTAGGTAGATACAAATTCAAACATGTAAATAAAGATAATATAATAATAATAAGACGCTATATATAGATAAATGAAATCATATTATTTTTAATTTTTGTTACAGAATGTCGCTCTGCAGGTTTTCTGCATTTCCTCACATTAAATTTTATTTGATTTTCATGTTTCAACGCGTTTGAAACAACCGTAAAGGTTATAAATGAGTAGCTACTTTTCCCGATATAGGAGGCATCCGTGGACATCCTTCTTTATTTTTCTGCCATCGGATCGTGCAAAATTTACTCTATTAGACGTGGGTTTAGGATATTAATTTAGTTTTAACTCGGCTTTTGGTAAAGGATTAAAACGGTCCATTTGTTCTTATAATTAAAATTTGATTTCCATTTTCATCGGAAATTCAGTGTATGTGCCTTGGGGGAACGACCCACAACTTAATCCCCATAAATATCACGCAATTATTAGTTATTTACGGAGGCTTTCATACGCAAGATCGGCCCAGTAAAGCCGGCAGCAATACGGTTAAATAACCTCTCGTCAATAATTACCTTACGGAAATGTAATTATGCGAAAATATTGTTTAAAAAATGGTTGTAAATTCTTGTAAATAGCTGTAAAACAAAATGAAAAACCTTTATTCATTTACATTAACTTTTTCTATATATTGTTTCCATAAGCAATCGTTCCTCGTAAACAAAAACTGCTGCTGCTCCAAATTCAACCTTAATTAGCATCAACGAACACTTCCTCCATTAAAATATCCCGCTTCGACATCAAAACCCCCCTCTCATCCTCTTTTTCTAACTCGGCACTTGGCAGCCAGCACAACTTGGGGAGCAAATTGCAGAGCCGTCGTCTTCATCGTCGTCGTCGTCGAAGAAGACGCTGCGTCCGCCATCTGGAGTATTCCGCAGAGCGCGGCAGAAGTGCAGCGCCGTACTCCAGTCAGGCGCTGTGCTGTCTTTTCCCGGCGGCTCGCGCCCCCCTTCGTTCGATCTCCTTGGCTTCTTCGCTTTATAATGGAGAGCGAGAAAGCGAGAGAGAAAGAGAGAGCACGAGCGAGTGGTCTTTTGTCGGGATGTTGTGCGGCATTGTGTCGCTGAGATGACTCGAGTTTGTAGTACTGGGATTAGGATCAGGCCGGTTTTTACGATATAGAAGGAATATAGGTGGGATGAGGTTTACGATTGAAATGATTTGATTTATTTTCATGATGTTGAAAGGTTGTACTATAAAATACCGTAAATTAGGTGCAGTGTGAAATACATGGCGTTATATTGTGATATAATATTTTGCTTATTATTGATATTTATTCAAAACTTGATTATGTGCTGAATGAATTCAACTGTAACAACGTCTTGTGTGAATGACGTTACGGTAAATATGTAAATACGCGAGATTTGATTGCTCGATTCTTTCAGTAAATCCGCTATCAATGTTAGATGAGGAACGATTTGCGTTAGTTCAATGTTGATGAGCAAAAACATTGATGCCCTTAGAATTGTTGGTAATCATTTAATTTGATAGGAGTTCAAGTCTGCTAAAATGTTTCTAAAATAATGTACCAACATTTATTGATAATTTGTATCACACATACATTTAAAATTTTGTGCAATAAATTATTTAAGAAAAATAGATGAAATGAGTAATTACATTCGTTGCTTTTTAATAGTTAATTCGATAAAACGCAATAAACCTTTACCAAAGATCCGAGGTAGATCCCTTCACCAATTTTCATTTACCAATTCATTTTCTCTGAAATTTCACAAAGACTGACTTACCCGAGCACCTAAAATCCCCTAAACTTATAAAAAATTAACCCTACCCTAACGACACCAGATCCCCATAACCAAAAACCACCTACACCCTTACACCGCCAGGGGAGGCAGGCAGCTTCCTCCGCTCGCAGCTCCTACGAAGCTCGCTGTAAGACCTCGCTATATCCAATCCGACGGACGCGCTTACACGCGCTGGCGAACATATTGAATTAGCAGCCCCTGTGATTACCGGGACTCGACACCCGGCGCTCGCGCGCGTGTGTTCTCTGCCTTCGAGCCTTATATAACGAACTTCGCCGTCGGGTGGCTGCATAATTCAGCGCATACGCGTCGTACGCGAGAGTTACATTTTTCATGAACGCAAGTGCTCGAGCGCTGATGCGCTCTCAATCATTTAGGCTGAGAAGGTTTTCGCGATTCGCGGGTAAGGCTGTTGTCGGGGACTTGAGGATTGCTGGATGCTGATTGCGTACTGATGGGTTAATTGTGGACGGGGGACGAAGAAGGGAATAGGGGAAAATATTTATTTGTTCAGAGTGAATTATGTTCCTGAAGACTAAGTCTGTGGTGGTAAGGAGAAAGGATACAAGTCCCTTTTTTGAAACAAATAAGTATGTACGCTTTTTCGCGTAATTTAGGATTCTGTCTATCTATTTGATTCATAAAATGGGACAAAAGTTTTTAACGAAAAAATATAATTTGAGAAGGGCACGAAGCTACTTTGCTGATCGAAAATTTCAAGTCCACACATTATTGAACGAAGAAATCCCATCCGTTCATATTGTTAGATACACAATAACGATCAATGAAGTACAGTGGTTTAAAACTACTATAAACTTTATTAGGTAAGCTAAATGCTATTTTATGGTTTAAAAGAGCGCATTACTTTTACAACGATTGGTACAATATATTACTCGCAATATCTGAAAAACATTATCAACTGACTAATGTCCTTCCTTATCACCGCGGAAATGTCATAGTAGTTTATGGCAGACGCTTTTATTTCATCCGAATGATTAATTTAAGGTTAATTCTATATTTATGACTGACAATTCAAACGATAATTCCAACCCACGTTTCTTAATCACTGATTGACATCCCTCAGTTCGCACAATTCTTTCTGTCAACCACCACAGCTTTATAGAATTAGTTTTCCTACTCGCAACGAGATTCGAACCCGTCCATTACCCCCCATAACCCAACCTCGTTTTTCACCCCCGACGCGTCAAAGCGTCCGCGCGCGCGCGCACACGTGAATTTCCATAAACTTTGACGCGCCAATAACGGCCGAGCTATAAAAACTCACCAACCATGAAACACGGTCAAAAAAAAAACCTATACGAGCACATAGATAGCGACTGTCGCTAATTCCACTTTAACGCTTCGTTTCAGGGACGTTTGGCCAGAGAACGAGAGCTTCGGCAAAGCCAACATGCCGGTTGAGGAGGAGTTTCTCGTGCTGCGCGAGATCTTCTTCGCCGACCTCGGTGGTAAGTACGTTACTCTCTCTTTCCCTTCTTCCCTAGTTTCTCTCGCGTACATCATGCGCGTACGTGTGTGTGCGTCGTAAACCTGCGCGGGCACGCGTTCGCGTATAGCGTGAAAAATTCAGCGGATTAAAGTTGTAGATAGAGGGAGCCGAAAAAGTCCTAAGATGGGTGTGTTGTGAGGTGGGGTTTACGCGTCTCGGCTGGAGTTGTAAATATGTAGATGGAGGGCGCTTGATGGATCGGATTGTTTGGATCATTCATGTTTGATGATGTTTTGATCTCCGAGCTGTCTGGATGTTAACGGTTTTTATTATTCAAGTGTCTGCCATTTAGCTACAAACGTAAAAGTTATCGTAAAATATTCAAGCACTTTCGAGTTTTTTTAACAAAAATGTACTAATTTTTCTGTAAAATCGAACCCTTCTAAAGTCAACAAAAATTTCATAATTATTTCGTGCAAAATATCTTTACAAATATGTTAACCACAATTGAATATCTACTTAAATGTCTACATGAAATGAAATAAAGGTGAGTGCACGTATTTTTTTTTCTTTTGGAAACCCATCCTAAATGTTATGTACACTTCCCTAGACTATTTTTACGCAGACCTTTATAATCCCACATATCTTCATCTGATGTTATTTGTTGAGGGTATATAACACTGGTATTTTCTACCCCACTGATAGTTGAATTATGAGTATCCGAAAAGGGACGTACACCCACGACGGCTATAAATAGCTATCTGACATTTAATAATAAAAATAATAGAGGCCACCGAACGAAATTCGTTAAAATAAAATTGTTAGCAATCTATTTTTTAAATTCATATAATCTTTAAGTTATCATTATTTCCTCAAACCACATGTCCATATTTATTCCATTATTTATTATTTTAAAAAATGTACAACGAAAAAAGTAATCTATATAATTTAACAGGATTATACAATTAACCAGGACCAAAGCGAAGTTGCACAAAAAGACTTCTACGTCTCATTATCCATTTGCCATAAAAAATTCACACCTCCTCTTTAACTAAAATACTTCTTTCACATCAACGCTGTATACCTTTTTTTCTGGATAAATAATCAATTACCCTCTCCACCAATCCTGAATAAACAATCCCACCGAAAAACCTTATACCTCTATACGCCGTGCGCAACACGATCACCCACCACCACCACCATACTCCATATACTTCAGCACCTCTCGCGCGCGCGGAATTCCCGAGATGCAAATCCGGCTAAAAGGACTCGGGCCATTACCGGTCGCATTTTTCCTCCCTCCACCCTCTTCTTCCCGTCCCCTGTAAGCGATCGCGAGCACCTATACGCGCTTTCTCTCTCTCGCCTCCCGAACTTAAAAATATAAATATGCATGAGCGCCGGTGTATCGTCTTCCGCGGCGAGTAATGCGCGCCGCCGGCTAAATAAATAATGGCACGTATAAGGTAGTTCGCCTCTACGGCAGTAGCGCCGCGGCGGTCTCTTGTTACCCCCGCGGGAGACGTGAAATTAAATTTATTGACGGCCGCGAGTGTGCGGCTGTGTCCGTGTATGTGTGCGAGGCGGAAACTTTTGGACGAGAAATCGATGCCGCTCGTACGCGCGTGTGTTGTTATTTATATGGGTTTAGAGTATTGATGAGTAAGAAAGGGGATAGAGGGTGATTATTGCTGTGGCGTTTAGGGTTTGGATATTTATGATTTTTTAGAGGTTGGTATAATGAATGAAAAAGGTTTTGTAGGCAACGTAACGTGCCCAGCTCATGTGTAGGTACACGGATAGAATTTTCCTGTAAAAACTACCGCGAAATTCACGGTAAAAATTACCGTGAGCATTGTAACTGCGGAACACCCGAACGTTCCGGAACTTTTTATGATGCACACAAGAAAATTTGCCGTGATGTCACGGTAAAAATTTCGGTTTTCAAGAAATTAGTACTAAACTATTTAATCGCATTGTTTTATGCTTTTTAATTCAATTGTCTCCCAATATTATTTATAATTTTAGTTTTAAACAATATTTTAGTTTGTATTTGTCAAAAAACATATAATAATGAATCTATTTTAAATTCAATGATCTAAATATTTATAGGTTATGTGTGTAGCACGTGCCAGTCGACGGCGGCGCAAGCAGCGCCACCGACGTGTGAGTTTCGATATTCCCTTCATGTCAGGGTAAAATTTGTACAGAAGGGCAGTAAAAATTACCGTGACAGTCCGGCAAAAAATTCCATAAATCCCTATAACTTTTATAATACTTTCGATGGAAAATTTATTAAACGCAAAATTTACCGAGTGTCCGGTAAAATTTAATGTACGGATATTAAATTTTTTTAAGACTGCAGCAATAATTATAGAAAATACGCGTAATAATTTCCAGAAAAATCGGTTGTACCTCGATTGACACGAATTTCACGGTAATTTTTCCAGAAAAATTCTATCCGTGTAATATACAGTTTAGCTGTGTGTATCTGGGTATGTGGAAGCAGAGGCTATTGGGTGTATGGTCAGACTTGTCTTCGACACATTATGCGCCTTAATTTCCGCACGTCCATCTGATTGTTCACAGGCTCGAAATGCATTAGCTTTTCCAATTTCGTTCTCCCTTCCTCTCTCTCTGTACTTCTCTGTTTTGTCTGCTCACTGCAGTCTCTCCTTAATTCATGCCGGTCTATTTAGAGAAGTTAGTTTATTTACAAAAGCTTTCGTTATTCAAACATCGAAACATTTACACCGCTTGAATTGCACTGAAATGTAAATGCGCGCGTACTCAGGCACGAAGGTAAAGTAGCACGTGGTACTTTTAAGTGTTTAAAATTTTACAAACTTTCTCATTGTGGCTTGAGTACTAACGCGTTTTGCTGCTACAGCTTTACAAGAGCTATATTGTAGTTTTTTTTTATTTAAGAAGGCGGGATTTTAATTTTAGAATTGTTACTTTGCTAAGTCTTCTTCCAGAAAGACACTGCTGTTTTTCAAATTACCTGTTGACAGTTATTTTTTGTTAATAATGTAAATGGCCATTTGCATTTGAAATGACTCCAGATTTTTTTCTGCTATCCTTGCTAAAAATTCTGTTTGTAAAAATTTGAGCAGTCATGTAAAACTACTTATGATAATTACGACAGATTTTGCTTCATCGCCACCGGATCACTTTATTTATCAAAAAAACTTCTCAGATCAATCACACAACTCAAATTTCAAAGCTCGCGTTACTCACCACAGCTGTAACACGACAAGACACTTCCCACCTCCAACCCTCCTAAAACAGATTAAAAATCCTTCTCATCGGGCATCTCTCCACCGCCGCCACTATCGATCCACCTCCGCCTCCTCCTCGAAAAAGCCCCTAATTCACGCCCGGCAGCGAGTCCCGTGCCAGCTCAGCTTCTTTTCGCCAGGCTCTTTCTCTCCTCCTTCACCTCCATCTCGCCGACTTCTTTAACAGTTTTTAATTAACGAGACCGCGCGTCGCGCCGTAATTGCAATCAACGCACCGGGCTGTCATGTCGACCAATTAAATTAAATTCGCGCGCGAAGCCTCTTCCAGTTACGTTCCGCAGGGGTCGATCGACGATAGATGGAGGGAGGAGTGTGTGTAACGATGACGGCTGGCAGGGGATTGTCAGAGCAGCTGCGGAAAAAGGGTGCGCTGCGTACGTCACGTGAAGGGTGTGCGCGCATTTTTCGGCTCCGGTGTAATTGAAGGTGGATGGCGGCGCGTACGTGCGTGCGCGGGAGTGGAGAGTGGCGTCGATGGGCTTTTTTCGGCGGGAGGTTGAGGTTCGGCAGGTTTTCGATGTCGACGGCGAATCGTTGATGGCATTGGCGGGGAAATGTTGGATGTTCGTTGTTGTGTTTTTCTTTTATTTGGTTTCGAAAAAACTTGTTATGAGTGCGATCGCGGTATTCGATAAGATTTAACGGCATTTTATTAGTTTGTAGGATGCACGGAGAAAAATTTATTTGTAAACTTTACTTTGTTTTATAAGAAAATTTATTATTTTCATAGTAGCGCTGCGACACACTGTACATGTGGGATTTTTTATACTTTTTAAATGGTAATTTTTATGATTTTAATAGCAAATTTTAATTTTTTAAATAATAATTTTCATTATTTATGTAGCAAATTTTATTTTTTTAGTTTTTAATTTTCATGACTACTAAAACGAAATATCACAGAATCAGTCAATTTTCTACGAAAATCATAAAAATTATTATTTTAAAAGTAACATTTGCTACAAAAATCATAACAATTACTATTTGAAAAAGTAAAAATCCGACATGACAAGAGAATTGCAGTACTTCTGTGAAAATAGTAAATTTCTTACAAAAAAAGTAAAGTTTACTAATAAGTTTTTCTTCGTGTGCTTCTGAATTTTGATTCAGTTGATAGCAGAAATATATGACTGATGTATTTCTGAAATTTTAATGATCATGTATAATTTTTGGAAATGTAAACAAATCTAAGTCTAGCCAGTAACTGTCTTCCATTAAAAACATCACAGCTATCTCACAAATAATAACGACGAAATCCAACAGGCGTCTTCATTAATGAAATTCCCGCGCGCAACTTTCCAGACAACGTCTCCCGCGACGTCTCCTCAAGAAATCTCCTCGGCATATTGACAATCCAGAGCCTCTTCCTCCAAATCCCGCTCTTCCCACTTTTTTTTTCAACTTCCGCTCGCGACTTTTGCGAAGTACATTCCTCTCGTTACCGCCACCGCCGCGCCGTCTATGTTTACCTCACGAAAAAGTCCGCGCCTTTTAATTACGAGATTGATTATAAGAAGCTCCTCTTCTTAATAAACAGCGGGTCGGGTTTGTTTACTCACATATTTGGACGAGCGGGAGGCTCTTGCGTCCGATAATTTCGCCCGGCGTAAGAAGGAAAAACGAAGAACTTCTCTCTCTGTGTAGCACCGAGGCGAATTCCTTATCAAATTACAATTTACACGCTAAGGTTTGGTGTATAATTTCATGAGCGAGAAGTCGGCTTGCGCTTAATTTGCCGCGAGCGGGGGCTGTTCCGTTGCGCGACGGCGAGAGCGCGAAACGTGCATGGAATATGTAAGAAGTACGAGGTATGGTTCACGGTAACGAGTGCTGTAGAGCGGTTAGGGTGTCAACGAACAATATGTAATGCTTTTTTTTCTAGTTGGAAAGTAGTGCGAGCTGTGATGAAAACTATTTAATGAAAAATTTTGTTTATCGCACTTGAATAATAAAATTTAACTATTTTTGTCATTACATAAAAATTTTAATAATTATGTTAAGAAAAGGTTCAGTTAGCGTAATAAACAATATTTTGCTCTTTCGTTATTTTCATTTACAAGGTATTTTTAAAATAAAAATATTCAATTCATTTTATTATAAAGTTTTATGTTTACTCGAATAAAATTTTAAACGTGTACTTCGTGCTATTTGTCAGCTTTTTATACTCTTATATAACATCAAAAGGTAGAAAAAGAATTATTTTTCAACTCGAAAACAACGTTACTGCATTGTATTTCATGACAAACATGACAAACATAATTCCGCGTCCTTTACATACTGTGTATCTGCATCTCTATTTCGGTGAATTTTGGTTTGATATGAGACTAAATAAACAAATGGAGCAAATACGTTCTCTTTATAATAAAATTTCCTAGAATCGTAACCAGAGCTTATTTTAATATAAACGAACAAACAACAACAGAGGAAATTATTGTACAAATTTCCTTTTTCCATAGTTATTGGCTATATTTACACGAAACGCTCATCCGAAACTGCGTTAAATCAGCACCTCATCTCAAAGTCAGCCCCATAAACAAAAACACTTTTACATACACCCAAACACCCAACACACACACACACACGCAGCAACGAAAAAGACGATCGTTCGCGACGACAAAACTTATAAACAGCGCGCAGCTCCGCGGGACGTTTTCGTAATAACCGTGCCGCATAGATCATGACGCGAATTTAATTAAACGCCGCTATACCTCTCCTCCCCAACCTCGGTATTCATTTTCGCGCTCGCGTCTACCGTAATTTACGCGCCGCGCAAGACGCGCGCGCGCGCCTCAAGACTCGTCTACCGAAGGATTGTCTATCGGAAGGCGTGTATACGCATGGGCCGATGAGTTTCAGTGAGGAAGAAGTTGTTGAGCGCGTGGGAGGCAGCGGCGCGTGCGGCGATGGCTGATTTAGGGCCTCGGAAGTTTCAGTTTTGTAGCTAATTAATCGACGGCTGTGTAAACAAGACTGGCAGCCGAGGGTTGGGCGTTGCTCGGTGATATGCGTAGGCGGAAGGTGTGGGCTGCGCGGGCTTGGGATGAATAGGTGGGTAAGGTGATAGCTTTTTGTCTGGTGACCCCGCCGGGAAATGGGATACCAATTTCCGATAATGAAATGTCATTTTTATTTGGGTCTTAAAAAATTAGTAGTACACTGAGAAAAATGTTCGTTTAATAATTACTAGGTTCGCTAGTAATGGAGCGACAGACTTATATCTGAGCCTATTTAGTCTACTTTCAGTAATTATCAATATAACATTAACGAAAAATTAATAGAAATGGCTATAAAATTTACTATGTTAGTCTGGTAAAAATTTAGACATACAAGAATTAATGTAGTATGAAATAATTTTTAGTTCATATTTTGTTAAATTTTACAAGAAGTTAATACAAATTTTACTATAATACATCGTACATTTCAGACATTTTAATAATTGACAGAAGGTACAAGAATTTTTACAACCCAAAACATAGTAAAAATTGAGTTGTCGTCTGCTAATGGCTGTAGTTGGCGAGTCAATACTCAAGCTGTACCACATATAGAGGAGTTGAATCACCGTACGCGTAAGAGCACGTTGGCGCAACGGTATAATATAAGAGCGCGGCTTCTGGCTCAGCAGCAATCTAGGGTTCAATTCCCAGTCACTGCAGATTTTTTTAAGTTTAAAATTTTATTATTTCCGATTTATAATACATATAACTGAATTAATAACGTAAAAAAATGAGGTCGGTAAAGTAGGCTGCGAAATTTTTTTTTTTATGAATTTCCAGTTTACTTTTCAGTATAGTAAAATTTGATAGAAAACATTGTAAAATTTAATACAAAATTCAACTCTGTCGCTCTGTTCCCATACAACATAGTAAATTTTCATAGATAATTTAATGATTTTTCATAGAACATTTTTTTCCGTGTATGGGTTTTATTAGGAAATTTAATGTGTATTGTATAAATGTTCAGAAACTTTGAAAATCCTTTCCTAATACATTTTACAAGATTATTTTTTGTTATTATTTCTTTAATTAAAGTGAGTTGCCCGAGTTGTATTTTACTCGTGTAACCCCTGGTGGAAACTGACTTCATTATTTGCCTAATAAATAGATAGTTTTAGTGGGGTATAGTCAAAAACTAGCCGCTTTTCTTGATTATTTCTACCTATCGATGAAACGATTTTTCCAACATTATTCGACCATTTAATAGATTGAAAATAGAATAGTCATTGTAAATAAATTGCATTTACAAACATATAAAATACACATAAAAAACATTCGTGAATAAATCGTGTATAAATATTAATCCAAATAAATTGTGTATATAATACAATAAAATCTATAAAATAAAATACGAATTTGGTATAGTCAACTAGAGGTTCCTAGTCTTTTTTTTTAAATGTATGATATCACAGTCTAATTCTTAAAAGTTAATAACTTTAGTGATATCATAGATGACTAAAAAATTTAGTTGACTAGAAAACAAATTTACACAAAAGTGACTATTTCTGTAAAAAAAAACTTAAAAAATCGCTGACATAGCCAGGTTGTACAAAATAGAACTTATAACTAAAAATTCAAAATGAACTAAAATACTACTCTCATACTCGCACTCACCACTCACGCTAATAAATACATCAATTCGTGTAAATGGGACGACATATTGTATAAATTAACATACAGAAGTCGTCCATTCTACGAGTGGTTAGTCGAGATCAACGGGATGCCTTCTCAAAGCAGTTTTGAACCTGCCAAGCGATGGAAGATTCCTAATCTAAGCAGGCAGAGAAGTCCATAGGTGCGTACCTTGTATACACTGAAAGATTTTATTCCAGTTTCAGTACGCATCGGTGGTGCTGTCAATTCTTTAATTTCGCCCCCAGTTGCGAATCTGGGCACATACCTAGAGAAGAAACACTCCACGTATTCCGGGTAACGCATACGCAAGATTTTGTACATCAAAATACAAAAATTTTTTTTAAAGATTTACACAAGCTTGTTCTTAACAATTTCAAAAGTATTAAAATTGGAGACAAAAAGAAACTGTTGGTCATTTTTTTTAGTTAGGAAATGGCTAGTAGAAGGCTTGTTCTTATGACGAGGAGTGAGAGAGACGAAATCTAATAGAAAAATATGAGTTTTAGTTAATATCTAAGAAAGGAGTGCTGTAAATATTTTTGAGTCTGTGTTTATTGTTTAAATTTTTGTAAGCTATTTATTACAATTGAATGCTCTTAAATTTAACGTCAAGTCTATGAGCAAATTTAAATGGAATATTTTGAGGTTATGCCATTCTATTTCCAATCTATTAAATTGGCGAATAATAGGGGAAAAGCGTTTCAACATGGCCATTAAGTAGCTATTTATTGTAGCTATTTACTGACCTTCTGACCATCTCGTAATAGACAAATTTCTACCAGGGACTCTACTGCTGGTTTGGAAAAACGACTTTTCTCAAAAAGAAACATTAATTAAACGTTACCAAAAACAATGTAACACAAACGCCACGCTAGTTTACAAAAAATTACCAACCCTTTTTCCATCCCTTACCTTTATTACTAAACTTAATTTCTCCACACACATACTCACTCTCTTTCTTTTCCAAGTAAGTCTCCCAGCGCAAACATAAAGAAACCTCTTCTCCGAGCCTGTCTTTGTCACTTAACGCGTTACGACTCGACTGCATGTAAATCCGCTCCCAAGATTCTCTGCAACGCGCTCGTTAAAAAAAGCTCTTGGCCGTCGCCGGTAATTCGCGGAAAAATATCAAGGAAGCAGCGAGAGCGCGCGCGGCGACACTTGAAGTAGAAACGAGCGTCATTAGTCGGACAGACTCGGAGCCGCTGGCTAAACTTTCTGCCGGATAGCGCGCGAGGTTATAGTGCGCGAGAGAGGGAGTGAGAGAGAGCGTTACGAGGCTAGATTTCTTTGCGAGAAGGAGATGAGGAAGTGGTAGTTGCCGAGCTGGTTTGATGTTCGCAAGAAGAGGTGAGAGATAAGAGAAGAGATGAGTGCGAAGAAAGGGCGTTTAAATGTTTGGGGAGCGTCAAGTCTTTGGGGGAATTGTTTCTGAGGGATTCTATAAACGGGTTGCCGCTTGCTGGGTATAGTGGTGTCGAATCGTTTCCAGCGCGTTGATTGCAAGTAAAGCGCGATCAATTTTTAAATTTTGCATTTTTGCTTTTAATATATTAGACTGAATTCGTTAAAAGTAAATATTTGTCCAAAAATACATAAGTAAAATATTAAACATGACATCAAATTGAATTCCTCTAATTTATCAAATTGGAAAACTTTCACGAGCTTCTATCAACATTTATGTATTTAATATTTAAAGAACGCCTCTAAAGTATTTACAAATGATTTACATTTTTTTTTCATCCTTTATAAAATTGCTTTGAAAGATGTGCTTCCCCGTTAAGAAAACTTTCGGAAAGATAACACGAACATTGAACACAGGAATTTGTAATCAGGTCACTATGCACACTCTCAATCATGCCACGCCTTGCAAACAACGAGCGATCTAATTACCGGCATTGCAAAATAATATCCCCCCCTTTAATTGGACAAACAATCTCTAGTTACATACGCGGATTTGCATAATTAATTGAACTCGTTTTTAAAATCCAACACGCTTACTCCCTGCTTTATTAGGCCGAAATAATTGGAACACCCAGAACAGCAGCAGTAGTAGTAGCAGCAGCAGCAGCGATGGCTAAAGGCTGGCGGAGAAGATTACGAATAAAAATGACAGCATAATTTTAGCCCATCGGTATTATTTATTCCTTTTAATACCCGGGTAACAGCTCCCCTGTACATCGATTTCCGGCCGTTGTAATAACGTTCGCGCGCCCAGGCACTGGCTTTGCTCTCACCTATGTACATATATACGTCGCCGCTGCCTTTTTATCTTTCCACTCGTTCGAGAACCGCGAGGTGTGAAAAAAGCGTGTCGCGCGTCGTTTCAAAACGCTCATAGCCTCGTGCAAAATCCCGATGAAAAAGCGCGTTAGCGTTCATTTAAGTTGCCCAGTGACCCGCTGCCTGTCGGAGGTCCCGTGCCTTTTTTTTTTTGGTTTGCTTTCTTCGGGAGGGAGGGATACGCGTTTTATTACTACGGGATACTGTTGGTCGCTTTTTTTCGGCCAGGTATTATGTTTTTGCATGTATTTGGATCGGAAAAAATGTGATGAAAAAACGAGGCGCGCCGGAACATATACGAAAGAGTTTCACAATGGTTTTGGCGCGTTCGCGTGTGGGTCAAAGCCGGAGAGAGTGAGAGAAGTATATAGCAGTATTCCGGGTGTACATAGTTCGATTGCATCTGGTCCTTTGATGTACAAATTTTAGTCGTGCCGGAGCATTAGGCAGGGAATCATTGCGCAGGTAATTAATTGCTGCACTGGGCGTTGGGTAATCGCGGCTATGAGTTCAAGAGAGCTATTCATTTGTTCATATTGATTAAATGCTATAATAGATAAAGAGTACGAGTGGGTTAAAAATGTACTTGAATGTGAATCTTTAAAGATAAAAGATGGATTTTTAGATTCTTCAATAAGGATCTTACATATTTTAGTGAAATATTTACGAGCTGTCACTTTTAATTAAAAGCGCGTCTGTAGGAATAGAAAACGTGACGGTACTTCGTATCCTTTTTAATAACCCAGAAACAAAATTTATAACCGCGCTGAATTTTCAGCACTTTTCTTCATATCAACTCGTTCGTTCCAAATGCACGAAATTTGCTTCGCGAGGTTCGCTGTATATTAATAGCGAAAAATTAAAATTTTTTTAGGACAAGAATAAACGGTACGGAAATGCTGCAACGTGGCGCTTTTGCTCGTGTATAATAGGTAGAACGATTATTTAACGTCAGCGTCACGCTTTTAATAAATGAACACGAGTTATCGATTATGTACACACGTGCTTTTTGCCGATATTAATTGTTACTTTTTGAGAATACTTTTGAGCTCTCAAAAGCTCCGGGTGCTCGACTTTTTGTTCCCCTCGTTGTTCGACCTCACTCTGCAACTTCAGCGTTCATTTTTCCAGAAAGTATTCAAAAACTGCATTCAAACGCTTTTGTAGTTTGAACTTGACCAATATAAAGTTTATAGACAAGCAAAAGAGTTACGCTGCAGTATTATACTTCTTTATCGGAGCGTGATTTATCGATATTTTTAATTTTCGAATAATTTTATTAATTTATAAAAGTTAATTTATTTATTCATGCTTTTATTGAGCTTGCGCGCACTCACACATTATTGTAATACCTGTTATTTAACATTTAATATTTAATAGGCGGAAAACAATCACTAATCCCACCATGAATATTCAACGAAATAAAATTTTTATCATTGAACGATTCTTTATTTATTAAAAAAAAAAATATTATAATCTTTCCAAAGCATCAACTTATTATTTATGATTTTGAACGTTTAATACAAGGCACCCTACACTTGACGCGTCTCACAACAAACTCCCGGCACTCCGGCCGATTACCCGGAACAAAGTCGCATTACGCAAACTCAATTAGGGGCCCTCAACCGGTCGCCTTTTAAAATTAGCCGTATCTCAGCTGCGCACGCGAGTGAGAGCCCGCCTTGCGAAAAAAACTCTCCCTTATCCCTCGCTCTTTTCAGCCGTATACCTCCGCATAAAAACCACTTCCAAACAAGACTCCTCTACCCATACGTACATATACATATATACATACCTACGCTCTCGTCTCGTGCTCTCGAAAAGAACGTCGCATTCTCTCTCTTCCTTTTCTCCCCTGTGTTCCCGCGTTATCCGGAGCGTTATTAAGTGTGAGAGAGAGAGAGAGAGAGAGAGAGAGAGAGAGAGAGAGAGAGAGAGAGAGAGAGAGAGAGAGAGAGAGAGAGAGAGAGAGAGAGCGAGAGAGAGAGAGAGAGAGAGAGAGAGAGAGAGAGAGAAGCACCGGTCGGCGGCGTCGGCGGCGGCTTTACTGCTCGTTAATAAAGTTATGATTGAAGTCTAAATCCCATGAAATCGTGCCAGTTTAGCGCGCGAGGAGCTTCTCTCTCTCTCTCTCTCTCTCTCTCTCTCGCGCGCGCTTACTCTCGGGTTGTGCGATCGATCCCCTCGAGAAAGAGGGGAGCGCGCGCAAGGGAATGTACAAGACCGACATTGTAATTACGGCGCATTAAGGCGAAAATTAGAAATCTATTCTCGCCCGGTGTACGCCAGCGCTGGGATTTCGCGCTCAGTGGTGGAAAAGAGGGGGGGGAGTATCGATTTTTTGTTAGCAGGGAGCTTCGTATTTTTACGCGGTTTAAAAGGGGCGGTGGTTATTAGCTTTCGGTTCGCTGGACGGTTGTAGGATTTTTTTTTCTTTGCCGTGGTGGTGGTATTTTTATGTGGAGCAAGATGTTTATTTTTGACGTGCTTACGAGTGTGCGTGTGTGTATGGATGTGTGTGTGTGTGTGTGTGTGGGAGATGAAAAGTGCTTACGTTGCATGATAATAATAATAGTCGAGATGTTTAGGTGTTTTTTTTCGAACCGATGTGTGGATGTATCCTAGCGAAGAATGAGCGTTCTCGAGCATGAGTGGAAATAGTTGCATTTAGTCAAGCACAAATGCATTTAATTCTGTTTATTGAGTTTTTGTTAATCAATGTGCTTAAATATAACATCGTATTCGTTTTCTGATACAAACTTTATATGCTGTCTCATCTAGATGGGATGTTTTTACTGCGATGAACAAGGTTTTGCAAATTACTCGTAAAACGATTACACCGTCCACGAGCGTGTAACAGGTATTTCGAAGCGGAAGGATTGTAAGGGAATGTAATTTTGTCAAGAAATTTCTTTTATTGCGGAGTAGAACGTAGGCGGAGCCTTTCGTAGCTGCAAAATTGGAAACTCTCGGCTCTCTCTCTCTTCCTCTCGAAAAAGCTGGATTTGCGCTTCAAATTTGAGCCCCGAAGCTTTTTCTTTGCGCTGCGGCAAGACGCCCGTGGGATAAGAGATTTTTGCCGCGAAAGGAAAGTCGAGTTAAATGCAAAATTGAAATAAGTAAAGGTTCTCGAAGGAAATTGTTTCTCGTGTCTTTGCCACAAAGATAACGTTTGTAGTGCTATCAAAGGTATATCTTAGTTATTTTTTTTGTACTCAATCTAATGAATTACTTGTTATCGTATACACTTTTAGCTCTTAAAATTCGATTACACTTTCATAACAATTTGTTAGCCTTATATACTTTCTTCTTAAATCCATTTGAGAAACTGGCAACAAACCTTCGACCCTCCCTCATTTAAAATCGCAATTCAAAATTCAACTAACAGCCAATTTAACTTTCCTCACGCCTCCTTCTCCCCTCCCTCCCCCCAAAAAAAATCACGTCTCACCTTCACTTTCACCACCACCACCACCATCATTATCACCGTCTCTCTCCCCGTACACTTTCCCCCAGCGTCTCTCACCGTCACCGCCACGACGCAACGAACTGTGCTCACCACCTCCGCAACCTTGACTCTGGCGCCTCTCTCTCTCTCTCTCTCTCTCTCTCCTTCGCCCTACAACGCGCCTTATTACCCGCAGCCGGGCGCGCGCGCGCGGCGAAATAACAAGGCGCTCTCGCGCGCCCAAAATTCAATAACAGTCCTTCCTACCTGAATAATACAGATATGTAAATGCCGCGAACCGGCGCCACGTCGTTCATATTGCAACGCCGCTGCGACGGTATCTACTGCCGCCGGCAGTGCGTGTAGTACGGCTGCTCTCTCGCTCGCGTAATTACGCGCGAGGGAAGAGGGATTTTCGGGAGGGCGACTTTTTTCCAGAAGGGTTGGAGCTGAGAGTGAGAGAGCGGGGAGAAGACGCGAGACGAAGTTAAGTGACGCGTCGTTAGCGCTATAGTGGAGTGCCTGGAAGTTTGTAGGGTTTCGGGCTGGATTGGTGCTGTGGTTGAGTTCAGGCTGGAGTGGATGAAAAAATGTTTTTTGAAAAATATTAGTAGATGGTGGTATTCATGGTGGTGAAAATTAGTGTAGGGGTGTGTAATTTTCAAGTAGTATGAAATTGATGCGTTATTGGGTGTCCTTGTTATGTTTTTATTGAAGA
Organism: Torymus aiolomorphi; assembly: GCA_036365515.1. NCBI lineage: Eukaryota > Metazoa > Arthropoda > Insecta > Hymenoptera > Torymidae > Torymus > Torymus aiolomorphi. The sequence goes on from CM070875.1 coordinate 11,095,817, forward strand.
AAACACGTTCCTTTATTTCTACTGTCGAATTGTTTTACGAATTCCATGAATATATGTAGTACTGAAAAATTAACAGATTTTAATATGTTTAATAATGTAATAAATTTGATTTTATGGTTTAAGTGGATTTCAAATCACATTATTTTTTTATTTTTTATGTGCAAATAATTCAATCGACTGATTATTTCTACAAATACGGTCATTTATAAATATTGTGAAAAGAGGAAATAAAATGAAACATGTTTTAATATTTTAACTTATTTCATTCGACGTCATTAAAATTTTAATGCGTTATTTATGTGTTTTAATACACTGACACAGCAAGTTAAATATTTAAATATAATAAGAATAATAGAAAAGAACTTTTTACGTGAAAGCTTTAAAAATATTTCATTTCCAGATCTCAGTGTTGTAAAACTCGGAAACATTTTATATGAAAGTTCGAGTCGAATAATAACTCGGAGGAACTGAGAATTTATTGGTCTATTTTAAAGATAACCGAGCTCAAAATAAAGTCAAAAATGGATCTTCCGCGCGGAATTCCCTTAATGCGGTAATTTCAGGGACTCTAAGATGTAGTAGAACGATAAAAATCTTTTCAGAACTATTTTTATTACAAATGAGATCTGCATGCGTTGTGTATATATGCATGAGATGTAATTTAAGAATTTCTATTTATTTTAATAATATTTCCTCGAAAGAAGTTTTATAATACTATAAAAAATATTCATAAGATGTAAGGGGTCGCAGTGTAGAATATATTATAGATCTAAGCTTTGAGTGATAAACCAGAGTAGATAACGTAAAACATGAAAAAACATTTCCACACATATTTATTCTTTATAAATATCATTCTCAGGCTTATAAACCAACAAAATTGAATCTTCTGAATTTTGTACCGAATAAAGCTTTTCGCCTTTTTCATCGATCCGTACCCAAAAAACTGCACATTCCTCAATTAACTCCGTTACAGCTCCCATAAAACGCAGCCTTTGCACCCAATCACATAAACCACCCCCGTCGGCCATCTCATTCCAGCTGCACCCCGAAAAAAAACAACCGCCTGTCTCCCTCTTCCTCCTCTCGGTTTGATAACCAATTACCATTTTACACCGGGCTCCCTTTCATACACATACATGTACACAAAGCGTGTGCGAAGGGGAAAATCGTGCACTGGTCGCGCGCTTTATCGCATGGGCGCGCTTTTTATGCAAATCACGGTTGGTGGAGGCGTGCGCGGCTGGCTCGGTTAACTGTAAAATTCGGCGCTGGAAACGCGATTACCGCTAAGCCGCGAGCCTTCTATTTCCGCAACCTCTCCGGCGAGTGGAGAGGGGCCGAGCTCTTGATTGAATTCTCAGACGTCTGAGCGGAATTGCGTTTATTCTTATCTCGCTCGCTCTCTCTCTCTCTCGAGGCTGTGGTGCGCGCGGTTTAGTGCGATGAAAAGAGGAGATAGTGACTGAGTGGTGGGAGGACGGGGATGCGTTAACGATGAGAGGGGGGATGCCTTTGGGGTTGTAAAGTAGCGTGTAATAGTTGCAGGGATGGTTTGTTTGGTCTGTGGGATCTTGTTTCGTTGAAAGGTGGAGGATGAAGGATGATGATTACTGATTGCTGATGATCTTCTGAGATTCGCTGGGGATGAATGGCAAAGTCATTGTTTATTAATGATGCCGAATGATAACGTAGAATAAAGATGTTGATAAGCTCCATTTATAATTTAGGCTTTTCGAAAGTTCGAAGTAAATGGTTGCGGTTAAACTCATTTTTATCAAACAATTACAAACATTTTTAAAACTAAAATAGATGATATGTAACGTTATATTATTGAGATCCTGTACTAGGAAATTAATGAAACTTCTACTTTCATTTACGAATGACATGTGTTACGTAGTCATGCCTCATTTGTGGAAACAAATCAATAAATTTCGAGTTCCGGCGATGTACTATACAAAATCTTTACTAATTTCTTTTTAGAATTTTCATATTTTTTTTTTTCAAAATTTAATTAGCTTTTAGCTCGTCATATTTTTCGGAAACTTTTACTGACTGTTTGGTAGGTAAGCGTAGACTGGCATTATTCTCAATCAAATGTAGTGTTTGTATCACATGCTCTAACTTAAAAATGCAGTTTTTTCTAAGCTCTTACTTTTAAATATTGGCGTGCTTAACTATTGAACCCTTGTATATTTTTTCTCATAGATAACTTTTCATATAGTCTCCGTCACTTCTTTCAATTGTGTACGTTAGACAGCCTCTACACATTTGCATATTAAAGTTAAAATGAAATTTCATAATTTATGACTTGATGGCTAAGAACTTTCACTTTCAAATGAAAAAAAAATTGACTTTCCCAAAAAGCCGTGCTAAGCTCCATCCTCTCCATCCGCTCGACTTTATCAAGTGGAAATCAATCCCTTCTCGGTAGAGGAAAAAATAATGAAAAACGACTCGGAAAAAATTCCATTCACACGAAATTCCCCCATTGTTCCCCCCATATACAGATTTTTCTTCGGCAAAGTACTACACAGCGCCTTCTTCTGCTCCTCCGCGCCGCATCTTCCACTCTCCCTCCCCCTCTCTCTCTCTTTCTCTCGCGCTATCCCCATCGTCTTTCCGCACTAGGCTTCGCGCCGGGGTTTGCCGATCGATCGGCTCACGCTCTCCCGATATTCCTGGCCTCGTTAAACTTTCACGGCGATTTGTTCGCTCGAGTAGCACGCGCGCGCTAGAGAGAGAGTGGATTCAAAGGAGAGAGAGAGTCGAGGGCGAAAGAGTTGAGGCGCGACGGACAAAGAGCGAGAGGGAGGAAGAGGCTTAGGGCTTATAAATAAAACGCGGGACGCCGGTGGAGGGGATTTATTTATTCAGGCTGATTGACGCGCGCGTAGACCCTTTGTAAGTGCAGTGGCCAGCGTCGAGGAGAAGTCAGCCGATTGCATGGGGCTGAGTGATGAAGAGGAATGCGCAGGGCTTGCCCTTTTTGCGGTGGAAAATGAGAGTAAGTAGTGAGAGCGGGGATTAGTCGGACGTTTATTGTTCGGATGATGTTGAGTGATTATCGACGGTGATGGTATTCACTTTGTAAATTAGTTTACGAATATGTGTACAAAATAGTCTTTAAAGTTTTAAAGTTTAGTAAATTACTGTCAAGACGTTATTTCACTGATAAATTATCTCCGAAAATTCATCTACAACTTATTCTCAATTTTGTAAAGTACTTTATCTTTTTTTCATTTCCAGTGTATTAAGTCTTCGTGAGTCTTCATCCAGAATTGTATGCAGCAATTTTGATTAAAATAATATTACAGTTATTGATAACATGATGAAATAAATTAAAAAATAAGTTTAACGCAAATAATTGCTAAAACAAAATAAAAGCTTTATCTGAAAACGCCAGATATGAGCTGTCTTTTATTTATCCCCAAGTAGGAGAACCTCTTGATAGCGGGGCTAAAATCCGCAGAACTCAATCTCGAGAGCCACGCGCGAGCAAGCTCCGGGCAAACACAACGAGCGATTAAACCCCTTTCTTATTTATAGAACGTTCGAGATATTTAAAAGTACGTCTCAGAACGCGAGTGTGCTGCCATTCGGTGGGAAGAAGATAGGTCAGTAGGAGGACGAAGTGAAAGAAAAAGGAGGAGAGGCGGAAAAATGAGAGTTGAATCGAAAGACCCTGGGAGAGAAAGACGACGACGGCGACGAGGAAGAAGACATCGCGCGCCGGCCGGGATTTCGCTGCAGAGGGCACGACGATCGATGGCGTTTTACAGCGGCAGAGCAGCAGCGGCGGTAGTGACATCGAGGGAGAGAGAGAGAGAGAGAGAGAGAGAGAGAGAGAGAGAGAGAGAGAGAGAGAGAGAGAGAGAGCAAGATACGTCCTTGCGAGTTTTGCACTAAACCTTGGGGATTCTCCTTTTGCAAATTAATATTCATGCGGGGGAGGGAAAGGGGAGAGCCGTGAATGATTTGCATGCTAATACGTGCTAATTATGCTGCGTTTTACGTATTGAGACTGCCGTTGGGAGGAATTAAATAAAAGATGATGTTTGCTTATTCTTCTGGGACTAGGTGCTAGAAATAAGTAGCGAATTGAATAATAAATTAAAATTCAAATTAATATTTAATAATGTTGCTAAAGGAAAAATGTTTTATTTTAAAATAATTATTAATGTAAATGGAGTTATTCGTGAATATGTGATTGAGGGAATTGATAGAAATAACAACGGTTCTTGCAATTAAATTTATTTTTAAAATAGTAAATATTCGTTTAACAAATATATTATATTCTGATGTACGTTATTCAGAGAACTAATGCTTTAATGAGATCGAAATAATACTTAGTAATAAATATAGACTACATGTATATATTTTATTAAGTATAAAAAATAATAAATGAAATGTTAATGAAGTCCTTATATTACATTATAATGACATGTATCTACAAGTTACGGGAGGTTATTTTACAAAACCATGTACAGTCGTGCAATAAATAACAAATACTTTTAATCCATCGATTCAGATTAAGAATGAAGAATACCCAATTTTATTTTTCTGCTTTGTACATTATTTATTATCGTAATGATACTTTGACACTGGTTATCTTACGAAAGATAATATCTAGCCTCTTCATCTGATTTCTCTTTTAATTATTACCTACAACGCCTTCAACTCATTTTTTTTTATTATTTGGCTGTCTCTCTTTGTTTACATCGCTACAAACGTATGGCTACTCGCCAGAAAAGGGCAGTTCAAACAACCGCGTTCTCGTACACAAAAAATTTCGCAACTTTACATCTCGTTTTCGTGCCCTTTCATTATTTTTTCTCACTCTTACTGTTATTACAACGTCGACTTTCGATTTTTTTTTTATTATTTTTTTTACAAAAATTCTGTCACTACAGTTTATCTCAATTCTCTTATATCATCTTCTCGTATTTTTCAATCTTGAATCTGCAAAATCACTTCTCGTTTGTTTCTCATCATTATTGTCACCGTCATCTGCGAATTTCCATCGAAATGCACTCGGCTCGCAAACGCAACGCTATGTCGGAAAAAGTGTGAAGTTTGGCAATACACCGTAACGTCTCTGCAGCTCGGATCATTTTTTTGTGATCCAGCTGCCGAGACGTCTTCGATTTTAATTTACATAGTACGAGCGCCTCCTCCTTCCGATTGCCAAAATTCTCACCTTCCAGAAGGACGCGGAGAGCCAGGCGCAAAATGGTCAAAAAAAGCCAGCTCTTTCATCTTCTCTCCTCGATCACCAGAGCTCCGTCGTGGGCGTGAGCGCGTGCACCTCGATGTTCTCGTGCCTCTGGTAGCGTCGGTCTTTCCGTTTGACGGTCGCTCGTCGCGACAGGACGACCGTGAGTGCGGCCGCGGCGCCGATCGCCGCTCCCAGGAGTACCAGCATGCCCGGATGCGCACCCGAGGCAAGAGACTCGGACGTTCGAGCCCCGGACTCCGTGGCCTGGCTCTGTAGTTCCTCGGCGACGCTGCTGGGCTCGTCGTTGACGTGTGGTTCTTCATTCAATACTTTTGACCGCGAAAAGTCTGGGATACCCCTGTTGTCTGCAATTTTATCATCAAACGTGGCGAAGTCATCGACCTCTTTGTATTTGTTCATTGTGTTATCCTCGACAGGTATGATTGCTGGTTGGTTAGGTTTCGTAAGCGATAATATTTCAGATAATTTTGTGGTACTGTCTGTCGTGGATTCGATACTTGTGGTTGATAAAGTAGGTGTTAGGTTTGTTGTACTTTTTTCGAAATCAGAGGGATTTATTGTAAAATATTCTTCCTCATCAATATCTTTAGGTAATTTACCCTCTTTATGTAACTTTTTAAATAGCTTTAATTGATCCAACTCGAGTCTATCCATTTCTTCAGTCGAGTTGTCCGTAATGGGCAGTGGGGTATCGGTGTTAGTTTTTTGGATTTCCTCTTTATCTTTTTTTTCATGTTTTTCCACTGTCTTACTTTCTTTTGTAATTTTTTCTATACTTGCTTGTCTGCTTGTTACATATGCCTCGTTAATTATTGTTGTCGTAGGCTGAAGTAATGACCGATAATCTACTGACGGTAGGTTATTATCAGTTGTATTTTCTTTATGTAGTTCTTCCATTTTTAAAGGTGATTGTTCGGTTGAAGGTTGCAGTGTTGTTGTCAACATTTTGTGGGTGGTAGTACTGGGTAATGAATTCACCTCTGTACTGTAAGAATTTCGTTGTAATTTTAGTATATTCGATAATTCCACGGGACCTTCCGTTTTCTTTATCTCATTGAACGCAGGTTTATTTGTTAACACTTGAGTACTAGTCGAATTTTCTATTTCAGATATTTTTGAAGTAACTGTATTTGTTTGCATTTGAACAGCTGGAGTTGTAGTCATGTGACTACTTACTAACGCTGGTAACTCTTGCAATAGTTTACCTTCAAAGTCGGTAGGTGTTGAACATCGCGTGGAATATTTCACTGAGGCCTCATGCTGTCTTATCCACTCACCAAACCAAAATTGCTCTGAACTACAGTTCCACTCGTTTCCGACTAAATTTAATTTCTGCAGTCGCGGTAACACGTAGGCAAGATCGGATCTCATTGCACTAACATTTGTATAAGATAAATCCAGCTCTTCAAGACTTTTGCATGCCGAAAGTGCTGCATTGTCCGCCAACAGCTGAGCAGCTAATGCGGGACTGCGGGAAATGTCCAGTGTAACAAGTCTTTCTGGTGTAAGAATTGGAAAAGCCGTATCTTGATTTTGGTTCTCTTCGGTCTTTAAAGACATTAAACCTGACATACGAAGAGTGGCAAGATTTGTTGGTCCACTCAACGTGTCAGATGGTAATTGCTCAATGGGATTATCAGAAATATCGAGCGTTTCTAATGCTGGAAGTTGTCGAAATGATCCCCCTTCAATCGTTGTAATGACGTTACCACTCAAGTTGAGCTCTTTCAAACGATACAGTCCTTGCAAGTCATTCGCCTTTAATTTCGATATAGCATTTTGCCTTAGATCAAATATTTTCAAACCGCTCGGGAGACTTTTTGGTATTGTTGGTAGAATGTTCCCAGCTAATATCAGTCGTTCGAGATTATCCAAACGGCCCAAAGCGTCTTCTTCGATGATCATCAGCCGATTGCTCGACAAGTCTAACACTCTCAAAAGTGGGTAGCTGTCAAGATCGCCACTGTTGATGGACGTCAATTGGTTTCCCACTAATTTCAACGCCCTCACGGACCGCATCAGCGCTGCTGGTACTCTCACTAGTCCTATCCTCGACGCGTCAACACTGTCTAACCGTCTTCCAGTGCCGAACAGTAGCGACAGGTCTCTCTCGATCAGTGGATTCTCCGCCAGATTGAGCACTGACAAACTCGCGAGCGGTTGCAACGTGTCAGCTGGAATGAAAGTCAGCTTGTTTCTGGATATGTCGAGTTCGACCAGTTTGTTGAGATTCTGGAACCAATTGGCTTGCACGTGCTCGAGCTTGTTGCCTGCGACGTTCAGCCGTCGCAACGACCGCAATGGGTCAAAGACGCCTTCCAGCGTGCGCAAAACATTGTCCGAGAGATCTAAGTACTCGAGCAACTCGAGGTATCTGAAGTTGTGAGGTTTTATGTAGTTCAATTTGTTGCTAGCCAAACTGAGCCAGGTAAGGTTGGACAGGTACCTGACTTCTACGAATGCCGCGCTTCTTATCTTGTTGTATCCGGCATCGAGGACCGACAGACTGAAATTTTTAATATCTCCTCTTTCGTATATGTCCGGCTCCCATAATGAATTGTGCGAGATGTTCAGTAGCTTGATATTGGGCAGAATGATCGGAGACCTGTTCCACTCAGCCCACAATAGAAAGACGGGGTTGTCGAGTTTCGAGCAGTTGGTCACATGTACAACTGAAAGTTGGCGAAGGAAGCGCGAGTCTCGGGCCCGGCCGAGGTACGGTCGCAATTGCGCAACGCTAACTTCGTGCAGTCGGAGCTCATCGATGTCGGAGGAGAGGTCGTCGAGCTCCTTCAGACTGGGCACATGGCCGCGGCACTCGATCACCGGGATATGACACAGGCAGGATTCCGGACACGGCGAGCCGCTCGCCATCACGGCGAGGAATAACACTGGGAGCCACATCCTGCCGCTCCTTCGTTCTCTTCCTTCCTCTTTCCTCTCGATCCTCTTCCTCTCTCGCGCCTACGCTCGCTCACTCCTCCCGGCCCACTATCTCGTCTGCGGGTGTACGATAACAGTGTGTACGAGGAGCATCCGTGCGCTCTATCACATTTTCAGGACGCACTGCTGGCCGGACGAGGCGTGTACGGTGAAGCTCGGGGTGTCAGGCCATCGTGACCAGAACGACGACGATGGTTGACTCGATATTCGAGGGAGTCTCTACCCTCTCTGTATTTCCCTCTCGCGCTCTCTCTCTTCTATTTGCTCTTTTGTGGGTAAACTAGTGCTGGTGAAAGGCGCTGGTCGAGCGCTCGCGACGCGACTGGTCCGGGGGGAGGACCGAGCGACACTGCGCTACGAGCCTGCCTCTGCTCGTGTTCCACCTTGACGCCGCTGCCGCCGCCGCCGCCGCGTGTACTTGTGTGTGCGCGCGCATGTACATATATACGCTCTCGTGTACGTTCACCCCAGAGCGGCGGCGGCAGCAGCAGCAGCCGCCTCCCCCGTATCTTCTCTCCGCTCTCCCTCTCTCTGCATCCCGGGCTCGTCTCTCTTTCGCTCTTCTTCCTCTGCCGGCGCACCAGCGCCGCATCTCGCTTCCTCTCGCGTACGGGGAGAGGGGGGGGGGGTGTACTGTGTAGCACCCTACCACCACTAAACGCCGCGAGTCGGCGCTTTTGCTCTCGCTCTCACTCGCGCGCTTGTTTTCTCTGTCTCTTTTGCCCTCACTCGAACTCGATAAGGGGCGCACGCGCTCCAGCGTCCTCGCTACCGCGATATCCGACGACGGTGGTGGCTTCTTTGTGCCGTTGGCCCCTTTGTTTTTGCTCTGATTTTTCGGCATTTTTCCCACCGCGCGTGCGTCCGAAATCGTGTCTTGAGGTGTAATGGCCTGGTTTCACACGGGGACGGAGTCGTTGAAGATTGCGCCGGTCCGCCCGCGCGCAGACGACTGGGTGCTATGTTTTTGATTATTCGCCGCAAGGGCCCGCTATCTGCGAGTCCAGTGTCACTGGATTCGTTACTATTTTGAAAAAGGAAAATCTAAGAGGATGTATTTTTCAGACTCTAGCATGATTGTTTTCGCTTGAATTCATATAACGTAGACCTGTGAAACATAAACGTACGAATTCATTGAAAATAATGTCGTTCGTTTAGCGATCAAGCGGATCACAGATGATAATAATAAATTCGATGTCAAAAAGTAGATAAACGCGCCAGCGCCAGGGGGAAGCTGGCGTTCGCCGCGCTCTAATATCTGCTCAGGGATTAAGCGCATTAAGCATTTGAAGCACTCGGCCCGCTGAATATTTTTACGGATGCAGCAGTAGCAGCGCGCCGCGGCACTGCTGCACATACACATACACACAGTTATACACAACCTTCGCCCGGGGAATGAATTCGTGATAAATAGCGACGCTTGCTAGCGCGCGCATATTTCGTCGTGCACGCGCGGCTTTTATCAAATGCCACGTACAAACGCGAATTTTACCATCGCGTATAATGACGTGCCACTTGGTTTTTTAAAATATATTGTGTTTGGTTGGGAATTATATGTTCGATAAGGATGATGGCGTTTCGAGGATTGAATTATTTATTATAGTCTACTATTTTAATCGAGTAATTCATTTTAACAGCACTTTCATCAAATGCTTTTACGAAGATTTGCTCAACTAAAATATTTTCAATTTTCAAATGCTTTTTGCATGATAGATTGAAAGTTATTTCAATATTTGCAAAGTCTCTTTTTGTGAAATTTTACTGGTTTTATTTAAGATACTGGATTTATTGTACGAAAAGTTACGGTTCAAGTTATTCATGTATACTTAACTAGTTGAGAATATTAAGTGCATTTTTCTTCCCTTTAGCTTTTTTCTATCTCTTAAGATAGAAATTCTTAAGATGTATTGATAATCTATAAAACCATTTATGACATAATTGCATGTAGCTGCGCTGCTTTTAGGTCTAACCTCCGCGATCCAAAACCATTCTTTCACTACTCTACTGTCAGTTTTTCTGAACTAATTAACTGTACAAAACAACAGCGCACGTACGATAAGCCAAGTAAACCGTCTGCACGCGAATTTTTGCGCGCTCCTTTGCTGCGCTGCCTCCGAATTGATCTGCAATCTGCTTTAGGTCGGCTGGCTCTTTCCGCGAATTTCCCTCATAATTAAAGTACGTTTATTGATTTAACCGCGCGACGCGAACCGACAATTTTTTCCTACCGTTTGAATCGCCTGGACGCGTCGGCGGCCTCACAAAAAAAGTGGAAAGAAGCGACTGGACGCTTCTCGGTCGTCTTTTTGCCTCTGCCGCGCTCATTATTTTAAATTGATCTCGAGTGGGACGACGGCAGCGGCAAATGAAGTTGCTTTATTTTTCGTTATTGACCTGGAAGCATTGTTATTTTTTTTTACCCCGTAAACAAGGGATTGTCGTTGAGGTTTTCGATGTTGCGACTAAAAAGCGTCCAGGATCTTCTGATTATCATAGTGCTTCACAAAAGTTGGCAAGGATCAAAGAGGAAAAATTTGAAACATTACAAGTACTACAATACTTTTGTACTAAAAAGTTTTTAAATTAATTTATTATCTTCTACATCTCCTAATTGGATTTCATAATTTGTTATTCCCAATTAGCTTAGTTTAGCTTTTCAAGAGCATGCCAATACTTTTAAAAGCTCTTTATATTTTCAACATCTTTTTAATCATACAAATGCTTTGTACTAAACAATCTGCAAAAATGAAAAAAAAAAAGAAAAAAAAAAGAAAAAAGTGTTATTCGAAATATAATAAATTATTTCACAAATACTTGAATAGTCGTTCAGTACCATCAACTCGTCTCCTGCCCTTTCGAGTGCAACGACCTTTGGACAGCATTAATAAAGCAATTCCTTCGCGCCAACCTAATTAACTCTGGTCTAAAAAAAAAGGCCGCACATAATCATCATCGACTCTCGCGCCCCGGATACGTTATATACATCCGCGGAATCGAATTTCCACGGACCATAATCTTAACCAACTGCTACTGCTAGGGCCACTACTGCAGCGGCAAACCCGTTACATCGCGCTCGCTCGCTCGCGGAAAATTAGATCGCCCGGGGCCGCGTCACTTCTACCTTCGCGAAATTAAATATCAACTCCGCGTATTATCAGAGCAAACATATCCGTCTCTCTCTCTCTCTCTCTATCTCGATGTCTTTTTCCCCTATTCTCCGTTTCGCTACTCTCTATAGCGAGCCGTGCTTTTGTCTCGAGATTTTTCAACTTACCGGCGCTCCGGTGTGTATTTTTGCGCGCAGGCAGCTCAAAATTAATTTAATTGCCGCGGGAACTTTGTTAGTCTTGCAAAAGTTCACGTCGCTTCATTATGTAAAAACAGGTGTGCCAGCGTGTAAGTGGAAGTGTGCGTGTTTGTACGTTGGTATCTGTATAGCGTAAGCGTCGCGCTTGATTTATTGCGCCTCGTGGAAGGGGAGTTTAAATCGTTTCTTTAAGTTGCGACCGGAATGGGATTTAGCTGCGCGCGCTGCATTGTGCCGGAATAAGTTGAAAATCCTCGCGTCGCAACAGCGCGCGCGCTATCCCCCCATGTTCTCTTGCGTTTTAATAAGCAAATGCTCATTGTTCCTCTTTTCCGTCTAGTTTTGAATTACAGCCACGGGAATTACAGCGGCGTTCTTCGCTCAGTTCGTGGATCTCAACTTTCCTCGGGAGCTCGTTAAAGTACATACGATCGTAATGAACGATAAATAATGTCGGTGAGGTGATGAGTTCGAATGAGATTCCGCTGTTAAACGTTGTTGGGGAGGTGGTGGGATATAGGTGTACGGGCGTTTTTCCTCGGGGAAGCTTCAAACTTGAGTTTTCGAAGTCAAACTTGGAAAAGTTCGACAGTATATTGGAATTCCTTTGAAAGATGTGATGTAATGTATTCAAACTAGTCCCAAAGATGCGAAATACAGAATTTTCAACAAATAGACAATTTGTTCTTTCGAAAAAACATTTAAAAAAGTTGTAAAAGAAAAGTTTACGTTGTACTTTGCAGTATATTGTTTCAAATTTTTGCCAATGTTCACTTCAGAGAGGTTCTCTTTTGAGAGTTAGCGAAGTACTTATTAAAATTAAAAAATGTTTCCCATTGAAAAAACGTGCACAGTAGCTCGTTATTCTCGACAAAAGCCATTGTCCGTAATAAATCACAGCAGAATATTTGAGCAATCTTTGAGCATCTTGGCAATTCTAATAAAAGCTTACCGAAAATGTCCGGGTATTATCCTTTGGTCTTTTCATATTCTTCATTCTTCGGAAAGATAATAACGGTCGGTCATATGCATCTTCTTTTGCAGTCAGTTTTAGCATTCGCGGCAGATAAAAGCTGCAGTGAGTAAGCAAGTTTTGCAGTTGTCAGTGTTTCAGTTGAAACTGACTGTTCTCATCCTGCTCAATTACCATTACCATAGCGCGAATATATTTGTTTCATTTCCAACAAAATATTCTAATTTACTCATTTCAGTTTCTTTCATAAAATTATTGCGTACCTCGGTTTCTTTAATTTTAAATATAATCCTTCCGTCAATGTATTATTTTACTTTTTCGCTATTCACGAATTATTCAAGCGGCCTTCAAGCTCCCCGTAAAACACATTTCGACAGCTTAAAACCCCCTTCAGAATTATTTATGTAGCAATCGAGACACTCATAAAGCCGGCCGTTCTCGCGCGAAACTTTTTTTTTCACTCCCGCACCGAAAACTTCCATAACCGCCTCTTTCGCGCGCTCATTTCGCGCCCCTCCCGTCTCATGCATACACACGCGAGATTTCTAATATTCACGCACGCGGCTGGCGCTTAATATCGCGAGAAACGTGCGTTTTATGCGTTTGCGCAATTCGTGTTTTATCGTTTCTTATTTCTCGCGCGCGCGCGACGCCCTTTCGACCTTATCCGAGAGAAAAGAGCTCGTCGATATCGTTATACGCGCGAGATATCGCGGGAGCAAGAGGGGGAGTGGGTGCGGAGTATCGGTCGCCTTGTGTTCCGCGAGGATATGGGGAAGGTATTCATGAGAGGCGGAGAGTGCAGCTGTGAAGTGAGCCAGGAAGAGGTCGTTGTTGTATACTTTTTTTTTCTTTTTTCGTGGATAAGGTTTTACGAGAATGTAGTTTTTGAAAAGAATGTTTAATGAGTTTTAACATTAGATGCAGATTCAAAAGGAGCATTTGATGGTTATCGAATGATTCCGCATTGTTAGTATAAAAATTGTTATTTCAAGGTGAATTAATTAGGACAGGAGAATATGGGGCTATATGGTAGCAGGGGCAATATGGGGTTCTTGAATATTTAAAAAGTGTTATTTTGTTATAGTCTGGTTTTTGAATAAATTTATTTATTTAAGTTTAAATAAAATGAAATTTAGAAAAAAATTGGAGCTAAAGAGTAAAAGAAAAGTAGTGTTTGATAAAATAACTTTCATACAAAAGTTGATTTACATAACTTTTTCCAAGTGCAGAATTAATTATTTAAATGACTTTCAAAAGGCTTGTGTATGCCTCAGTTACATTCTTTGAACTTATTACTCAAAGTATACATATCATATAAATTTTTTTATGTTTTTTTGATGTTTAAGACATAATATGTTAGTTTTAAAGAAGTATAGGTTGGGGGCTATATGAGGGGGGGAGGGGGGGGCGCGAAACGGTGGAACTGTAGAGCGCGATGGCATACGCGACCAGCTGCTTGCGCAGTGAAGAAGTAGGAGAAGTTAGAAATCTAATCAATAGATTTATTTATTGGATTTCTAAAATAAGTTGAAAATAAGTAGCATGGTGCGTAATTAGATTTAATTTCCCTATTCTGATGTAAAAGACATTTTTCAAGTTTATTTAGCGGGTTTTAATTGCACCTGTGTTGCCCCGAATTAGCCACCATATTGCCCCCTGTGAATTATATATAATTTATACTAAATTATATATACTAAAATATACTAAAATATTATTTTCACGGATACTATATTATTTTTTCTACTGTGTTTATAGTACTACATATTCCTGAAGTTTCATAGAATTAAATGATATTTTTGTAAAATATATATCATATTTAGGAAAAATGTCAATTAATGACAAAAAAAGCCCCTCATATAGCCCCATATTCCCCTATGAGCTGCGAAACTTAACCAGATGATATAAACAAAACAGTTAAATCGAGATTAGAAACAAATAATTTACTTTCTGCAATATTTGTCATATTCTTAATCATTAATATTAAGAAATTACTAAAAATTCATGGGAGTACAGGAATCAAACAATACTCTTATACATGATGTATAAGACGAACCCAAAAGTAAAACGTCTAATCTTAGTTTTTGCAATCTCATAAAAATTATTATTTTTCATTAAGATGAAGAATTTTAATAAAAGAATTTTCATAATTTTTTATCGTACAAAATAGAAATTCATTTGCAAATTGAATTAAAAAATTAATGAATTTAATAAGTATGAGAATTTTCTCGCGATATCTTTATAATATGAATATCAGCTAACAATAAGTTTTAATGTTTTTTACAATTAATTATAAAATTACCAAATTACTCTATTGTTACGGGTGAAGCCCTTCAATACGCAGTTGCAAGCGCAGTAGCGAGACGGTGATAGCCGCAAGTCAACAATATAGAGGAGACGCGTAAGAGTCGTGGCGACTCGCCCGAACATGAAAAAGCTGACACATGGACTTGGTCGCTAGACCAGAGTTCAAAGCCACACCTATGAGTGGGACAATCGCCCCACTCATAGATAATTAAGGAAAGAGGGGATCATCTTGAGTTTGGTTATAAAAGCGAAAACGCGAGACGTGAACTAGCTAAAGATGTATAGAGACCGAGGCTACGACGCCACATGAGAGGAAGCCATCACGACGATCATTATTAGTCCAATAGACTAACCACCACGTCAACTTTTCAAGATGACTGACAACAGGATTATAGAGCCACCACGTCTAATTTTCTTGACTTACAAGCCACCTACGTACTACCACGCCGACTTTCATTAATTTATTCATTCATTTAGGAGCGTCTCTCTCTCTCTCTCTCTCTCTCTCTCTCTCTCAGTATCAGTGTATTTAATAAACGCTGATTATTGTACGTTATCTCTTGTATTTATTACTTCGATAGCAGTACCTTTCTGAGCTGATAACCTGGACAGGCTCCGAAACTATAGAACTAGATAAGGTTTCGAAAGACAGGAAAAGACCGAGAAAATTTCTGCACTCTCATTTTCGGCGCGTACTATCGCCTTCTCACTCTCACGAATCCAAGAGCCCGATGCAGTCTATTTCTGGCGCGCGTGCGAGCCTTGCGGAATAATAATCCGGGCCAGCGATGGTAAATTATGCGCGATGGATTCCTGTGTACTTTATCGTTGCGATTGTATTATCGATATCAGCGCGCGCTAGTGCGCGCTACAACGACGACGGCGACGAGAAAATAAGGGGGTTATTTTCCCCGAGAGCGAATATAACGCCGCTGCCTTCGTCGCCGACGCCGTAGCGGAGAAGACGCAAGAAAGGAATATTGAATTCGTTATTTACGATAGAATTATTCCGCAGCTTTTAATGATAAATTTGAATAATGCGCGTATGCGCGCGAACGGCGGCCCGCATCTTCTCCTTTTTCCTTATTGATGTTTTCGCGAAGTCGATATATATTTTCTTATTACCTCGTAAATTCCGTTATTTATTTGGATTTGATGCCTTAGGAATAGGCATTGAGTAACGGCAAATGCATGCTAATAAAGCGAGAAAATTAATGATGCATCGATTTTTAATAAAAGCCTTTTATTTCCTTAAGATGCGAATTCGAGTTGTGGAAAATAAACCAACTGGTATCATATGTATAGAATTGTACATGTACATTTATGTTCTGTAAATAAAACGCTATTAAATAATTCATTGGCGAAAACTGCCTTTTTCCTCCCCAACGACTTGTGACAAATGGACTGACTTTCGCATTCCCCGTAAGTTGGCAATCCCAAAAACGGTCCCCTCGCTACTTCTAACTCGGCGAGCTTCACAAACGTTGAGCACAAAGAAAATTAATTTCGATTAATAACAACCCCCAAAGCAATTCAATTAACAGGGGAAGAGGGAGGAACAGCCCCGAACGACGACGAGGCATACGTCATTGTCCGCGGTATTGTCAAGTCGCTCGCACAATAGCCCGGAATACCGTCGGAGCGGCGGCGAAAAAAAAGGAAGCGCCGAGCGAGCGAGAGGATGAATTGGAAAGATAAGAAATAATGAAAAAGAAGGGGGAATAACAGATTGCGCGCGAGACGAGCTAGCGAGAGAAAGAGAGTGAACAGAGGAAGAGGGAAAATCCAGAACGGAGAGAAAGATCAATTTCTGCGGCTGATATCGGCAAACGAATATACGCTTTGTTGTGCGGGAGCTCCGCCGACGCTTAAACTCGCTCTCGCGCTCTTTTTCTCTCTCCCTCGCTCTCGGGCCGCCGTTCCTCCTGCTTTGGCGGAACGAAAGAAGGTCGAGGCAGAGGAGAAAATGATATCGTTGACCCGCGCCAGGCAGCGAGGTTATGTTTCTTCTCTCGACGAGAGTCTGATGTCGGGACTAGAGAGAGAACTGCGCGAGCAATAACGCGCGCGAGCGCTGCCGGAATGAGGAGCCGGAAACGAATGGAAAGCTAGCTGCTGCTGCTGCTGCTGCTGCTGCAGGTCGCAGTTGAGCCTTTTCTGCGTAGGTAAATTTACCCTTTTTTTGGTGCTGGTTCTGGAAAAGAGGAAAAGGTCGGTGGACGAGAGTCAAGGGGCGTTTCGGGGAAAATTATATTTGGAGTATCAAAAAGTGTAGTTTTTAGATGTGCGGTAGAAAGTAATTTGCCGTTTTGAAAATTTGAAGTCTCTTCATATTCATTTATTCACAAGATTAATTAAAAATACTTGGAAAAATGCGCCAAGCAGTATTATTTTTAAAATAAATGTACGTATAGTACGCAACGTTCCATTATCTCGGTTTAAGATATGCACACTTCCGAAAAATTCGCCGTCGAGTGCATTATTATACCGGCTGTATTTTATATAGAACGATAATCCGGCCTTAACACAGAAATTTTTCGTATCTTACCCAGTACCGTAGAGGATAACGTATGATTTCGGTTTTCCTAAAGCCGACGGTGATGACGTCAATCTAAAATTTCAATTTATGACATCAAAGGGGCGCGTCGTGCAGCATAAATCAGAATTTCTCGTGGGAAAATGAATATTCTAAATGATTTCGAAACACGCGCCAAGGCAAAGTAAAAAGCATAAATTACAACAAGAAAAAGCCTCACTTATCGAGCCGTCTATTCTCGAGGTTCTCCTCTCAGCCGCGTGAACGGCGCCCGTCGGCTCTAAACCAATGACGCAAAGACAGCCGCCTCCTCGTCGTCGAGCTGCAGTTGACTGCCGGTCCATTGCCGGATCGGAAGCGAGAAAAGGAGCGAGCGAGAGCGAGAAACGACGACGTCGACGGAGAAGAAGAAAACGGCGGTGCGCGCGAGCGCACGTAACGAGGGGGAATCCTTTCTCCGACTCGCCGCGCGACGAATACAAAGGCTTTGCCCTCTCCGCGCAGCAAACTTTTGACCCGAGAAAGCTGCAGCGTCGCTGCTGCTGCTGCATCCGACGCGCGCGCACTCGCGCCGTAAATGTTAATTGGAGATTTTCCTCGCGGCGGCGGCGAGGGGGGAAGTATTGTGCGTGGATTCTGATCTCTCCGTGCGGGGTTTATTGACGGGGGAGAGGGTTTAGGAAGAAGGTGAGCAGAGGAAAGTGGCTCTGTAATGAGGAATAGATTGCGGTTGGCGGGACAGGAAGGGGGGAATTTCGAGGGACGGTTTTGTAATTGTTTTCGGAAAGTAGGGCAAGACTTTGGTCGGGTTAAAGTGTCTTTTTAGTTGGTCGTTTGTTGTGGGTTTTAAATTAACCCGTAGGTTTTGGATTTTTTTTCTTAATTAGATGAATGTAAGCGTGTCTGATAATTTTGAATATCTAGTTTTTCATATAGAGAGACTTCCGTGTCTGAGTTAAACTATTATCGCTTCTACATTTCTATTTAATATTCTTTCTTTTTTTTAGTAAGGAATCAATATTTTCACTGATTAAGCTACACTGTAAAAAAAATCTACATTAAAATTAATGCACATGTAATGGAAGCACAATTTCAAGCAGGTACATTAAAACAATTTCATGGCGTAACTTAAATTTAATGTAAATATAACTTAAATTTAATGCAAAGTGCATTATTTTTACTGGAAAAATTTGGCGTAGAAGTCAGTAAATTTAATGTACATGTAACGTGAATTCAATGTAATATGAATTACTTTCACGGCAAATTTCGGAGTAAGAATAATGGAATGTAATGTACATGTGATGTGAATTCAATGCAAAGTGCATTACTTTTAATGCAAATCCGCATTACAATTAATGCAAATCTGCATTACAATTTATGCAAATTTACATTACAATTAATGCAAATCCGCATTATAATTAATGCAAATCTGCATTAAAATTTATTTAAATCTTGTAATGTACTGTAAATGTACTGGAAAATTTCACCGCTGCACATTAAAAAAATTCCCGTAAACTGGAAATTCAATTGAATGTTGAAATTTCTAGTAAAAGACGTTATACTAGTCAAATTTTACTTAGGTCAAAAAATAATTTATTTGGTTGAAAAATAATTTTTTTTTCTTTTTATTCAACCAATTATTTTTTTATTTTGTGAAAATAAAAAATTTTTACAAAATGTAATAATAATACACAGTTTGTAGTTGAAATTATTTTACTTTGATTCAAATTCATTATATATTTACTTACCTCATTTCTTTATGTTGTGCCAGCAACAATGTTAATTTATACATATAACTTTTTAATATTATAAATTTTCGCATTTTGATTAAAGAACTTATCTCTTAAATCAATCGCATTGTTATTATCGCAGAAAAAAACTTACACAAAATTTTCGACCTAACCGGGAATCGAACCCGCAACCCTTGGGTTACTACACACGCACGCTATCCGTTACGCTATCGCTCGCTTGAAAAAGTTTGACATTTTCATCTACATAAGACATATATGCATTAATTTTACTGCAAGTTTCGGCGCGAATGTCATCGAATTTAATGTAGAAATAATCTATATTTAATGAAACATGCTCTACTTTTACGTGAAATTACCTAAAATTTAATCCCATATGCATTATTTTTACTGCAAGTTTTGGAGCAAATGTCATGAATTTTAATGTAAAAGTAAGGGAAATTCAATGAAACGTGCATTACTTTTTTTTGACATTATAACATGAAAATCACTGAGTTTGTAACTAAAATTTAATGCAATATTCATTACTTTTACTACAAGTTTTAGAGCGAAAATCATGAATTTTAATGTAATAGTAATGTATATTTAATGAATCATGCATTACTTTTACGTGAAATTACGGAATCAAGGCGGTGAACTTTGTAACATAAATTTAATGCGATATTCATTACTGTTGCTGCAAATTTCGGAGCGAAGTCATGAAATTTAATGTAAAAGTAATCTATATTTCATAAAATGTGCATTACTTCTACGTGAAATTATGAAGTGAAAGTCATGGAATTTAATGCACAAGTAATTACTTTTACTTCAAAGTTTTGTGATAATGTCATGGAATTTAATGTATAAATACTGTAATGTTAATGCAGATATATATTTATTTAAGGTACATGTATATTAATTATCGTGCATATGACATTGAAATTTTCGTACATCTACCACAACTTCACTTTCAATTTTTTAAATGAAATTTCATGTATGCTTACATTACTTTTGCGTCATAATTGCACGAATTTTAATATCTGTGCATTAAATTTAATGCAAAAACAATACTTTTGTACATTGATGTACTATTTTGTTACAAGTACATTAAATTTAATGTGCTTATGTACATTAAAAGTGCATTAATTTTAAGGACATTTTTTACAGTGTAGTTAACTTTTATGAGGTTTCATCGAAATTTCACCAAACGAAATTGAACTCAAATAAATCCAATCATTCAATCAACATGAATAATTCGATACATCGATAAGATTTCAATAGCGAATAATCCCATTCGTTCATCACTGCAGCTTTATAAAAGCCGAGTTTCACGCGCTACTTCTATATTTCCCAAGCACCGCGCCAGCCTCAATGGCCACGAGATTCGCCTTTTCCCCGAGCTTTTAGCTCCGCACGACGCGCGCGTTCACGCCACCGAAAATGTTCTCTCTCTCTCACTCTCACACATACATACACACACCTTCTTTTCCCCGTGTATAAAGATCGATGGTCAAATTAAGTTCAAACTCGTGCATTCCTTTTATCCGCTATACTCGCCTGGCGATATATATTCGGCGAATTATATTTACCCACCGTGCGAGCTTATACCTTTTTATTTCGTATCTCTCTTTACGGGACATGTACGTACGTATAAAAATACGAATTTAAAAATATATAAGATGTTTTGAGATAATGGCGCCGCGCCGTTTAATGGGGAAATTCCTCTGGAGGAATCGAGTCGGAGTGCGCTAAACGAAAAGACGATTAAATTTTAACGGCCGAGCGTTAGCATAATTGCAGTGCATTACAATCGCGCGAGAGAAATCTGTATTCTTAATTCTCTTCAAATCCATTCGCTGGATTTATAGTGGAGCTCTTTTTATTGCGGCTCTAATTAAAATTGAATCTCGTTTCGAAATAAATGGCATTTTTATAATAGACGTGTGGAAACGTTTGCTCAATATGTGCTGGTAAATCCTTGATGTATTGATTCAATATATTATGAGGATGAAGAATAATTGATAAAGCCAGTTGATATACCTAGTTCTATCAATGTATTTATATCCTATATCTTATTAAGATCTAACTCTTTTAGCTGTAATGAAAAGCAAATTATTTATGCCATCTCTTACTAATCTTATAATATCATCTTAATATATTATTTCGCGTCAAATCCCATTTATCAAACGACATGTGACAAAAAATAGTCCAGTCTTTTCTCGTCACTCTTTCAAGATTCAATGCACTAAACAATACAACTCGTCAGAGTTTAAAACAGCTCGCCGCTTTCAGGCCGTCCATTCGGTCATTTCCCAAACACCAACACTTTAGGATTAAAACACTCGAGCGCATCTCTATTTACAACCGTGCAACCACTCCTCTTGTTTTTTTTTTCGTTTTTGCCGCCCAGCACTTGGAAGACCAGGTGCACGCCGGTGTCGAGCTCGTACATTAAACAGTGCGCACCGGCCAGTTTCTCCGGGAAAAAAGAGAGAGAAAGAGCCGCGACACATCTCCACATGCCGCCTGCGCTGTGTATACACTATTTCGCCGGCTCGTATAGTGAGTGGGTCTGGCGTGTGGAGGAGTTTTCTCCTTCTTTTTTTAAGAGCGTTGGAGTGGATGTGGCGGAGGATGCAAATGCGGGCTTATTGTTTATTGAGAGGGTTGGCAGGTAGACGAAGTAAGGCGGGAGGAATTTTTAGGGAGTTGTCAGTTTTTACGTTCGCGGAGAGATAGAATTCTTTACTGTAATATTCCGTGGCATGATGCCTACGGCGTTCGTGTGTACATGTTTTCCGTACGTTAGAAAAAATATTTTGAAAAATATATATATAGTTGGGAATTTCGAAAAAGTGGAAAATCCCAAAAAGTGAAACTTTTTCCTTTATTTTTTATTTTATTTTCACGACAAACTGAGAATACCAAACATTTGTTCTACCGATGAACGCAGGTTTGCAGCTATTTGCTTCGATTGACCGTATATAGCACTATGTGTAAATAACGATTCACGCGTCACGTGTACGAATGCACTCTAGTAGTTGTAGTCCCACAATAACGTCAAACAAAAAGTCTCGAAATTTAAAATTCTAACACACGACAAATACCTTCATATCCCCTTTTCCACCACATATTTTTCAACCGCGTCGTATCTATTATGTTTCATCTCGGCTCACCTCTCCGAGCTTTTCGCCGCGTCCTTCCCGGTTCATTGTCAGGTGGTTGGTAGATGGCGAAAGGAAGATAAGAAAGTGTCACGGGGAGTAAGAAAGTCGTAAAACGAGCGAGCGCTCGGTCACGTCGCGTGTCTTTGCAGTGTCGGACTCGGTTTATTGCCCTCCCCCTACGCCCACAGCCCGGCCGAGACGTCCTTCCTTATGGGCGTCGGTCAAGGAATCGCCTGCTGCGCGGAATGTTTTACCTTTTACGTTCGTGTCTCGAGCTGTTCCTGCGCTCCCCCTGGACTTCCTATCTATGATTGAGCCGTCCGACGGATGTGAGTTGTACGAACAATCGGATGATGTGTTTTTGTAATTTTAATGAGGGCCATCGCGTTTACGAGTTTTTTTTCTTTTTTTTTTTTTTAGTTGATACGAATTGGAGAAGTATTTCTAGGTGGTTTTATTACTCAGCGGAAAAATTGCGAAAAAGCGTTTTAATGGGGTGCGAGAACATTTTTTGAAATTTGATAGAACTTTAGCGAGGACTTTACTTCGTAATATGGGTCATCCTTATTTCACTTTAACAACGGTTTCTCTTTTTTTTTAGTTTAAAGGAGTTTTCTGAAATTCATGCTCGCCGCTGGAATAGAAATTATAGCCGCTTTAGAGATTTAAAAATTTGCTATTCTTTTTCTCTTTGTTTCAAATTTGAATAATTCGACCAGAAACGTTCGCGAAGAGCCGAAAAAGAATTTTAAAGTAGAAAAATCCCTTTACTCCGTGGCTATTTTGGATTTTTCCCGAAAAGATTCTACGTACTCCTCGCGCATTCGTTCGAACACGTTGCGCGAATATGAATTTTACGAGTCACTTTAAGGATATTCTTCAGTCGTGCAACGTTAGCGCATTTGAATATAAGACTCCAGCAAACCAAAAAAATTAAGATTAAGATATTTAATTGTACAAAAAAAGCCCAAACTGTTTTGTAAAAATCAGTAGTAAATACTTCGTTTTGGGTAGCCGCAAATTAAAAAATCCGCAGAATACAATCTCGCCTTGCACTTATTAAAAAAGCGTAGAAACGCATCTCTCCACAACTCTTCGCGCAGCTATTCTCGAAAAATCCGAGGTGTGAAAAGCCTCCTTAATAACCGCTACCGTCATTTCGGACGGCCTCAGCTCGCCGCGAAATTAAAGAGCGCGCGCAGCAGCAGCAACTCCATTTAAAACTTCTCGCGGAGGAGCAGCAGCGGCGGTGGCAGTCTCTTTTTCGGTGGCGGGAAATTGCGAGAAAACCCGCAGCTCGCGTTCTCCTTCGCGCGTTGCGCTTTATTTCGATGCGAGAAGAGAAGAAAGAGAGAGATTTTTACATTTTTATTGAATATTCAGAGGCGACGTGCGAGTGCATTACTAGAGGGCCGGGAAGATTTTCTTGCCATTAGGTGGAAGGCTTTGTTTGCGCGTGTTCCAGATGCGTAATGTAGCGTGACTGGCGGTACTGTTTCTTGGGTCTTTTAATTATGGTGGGTAGGGCCGGATTGGGTTTACGTTCGCATTCTCTGCAATAGGATTATATGCGTTCTCGGAAAAAATTAATGAAGAATTTTTTACATTTTTGATTTTCTTCTAATTAAATGTTACAGTAAATTCTTTGAAAAAGTTCTTGTTTCACTGACACTTAGATCTTACTAACAAGATGTAAAACTGTGCAATGTGCGGTTTATTCAGTTATTTAGATTGCGAACAGAAGCACACTACTTTTCCGCGAAATGCATCAATACCATTACCCAGCTCATGAAAAAAACATATTAGAACAAACC
Organism: Torymus aiolomorphi; assembly: GCA_036365515.1. Classification (NCBI taxonomy): domain Eukaryota; kingdom Metazoa; phylum Arthropoda; class Insecta; order Hymenoptera; family Torymidae; genus Torymus; species Torymus aiolomorphi. The sequence goes on from CM070875.1 coordinate 11,119,827, forward strand.
AATCCCCGCACTGACATAAAACACGGTAATCAAATTTCTTGCATACTTACGTCCCCAGCGCCAATCTCGGGGAAACCCGTGCTACATCATCATCCCCCCCTCCACCTGCCTACTCGGGCGACCGCGGTAACAACAAAGGGAACGCTTGCATCAGGCTCAATTTTTCCCCGCGGCAATTACAGCCCCAGCGATACATCCAATAAAGACCCATCTCGCGCAATTATCAAAATTAAGCTGGCACCGCCGGCTGTAGGAACCCCCCCGGGGGAATACTCCTACCCGAAAGGACCTTTGCTCCCCTGCGTCGTCGTCGTTGTCGTTACACGAAGACTTTTGCCTTTTTCTTCGTCTGTGAGAGAAAGAGGGAGAAGCGCGTTTTTCCGAGCTAATACGCCGGCTGAATTTTCGTATGAGAATTACAGAGGGTTGGAAGGAGCCAGGGGCGAGCGTGGCAGTGTGCATATGGTTAATACGGCCAAGCATGCCTGGAGGAAAAGGGAGTTTTTTGGAGACGGGGTGAATTTTGGTACAATTTTACTTGAATGGTGAAAAATTTTACAAGAAAATTCGTAATAATAAATGAAATGATAATTAAGAATGTCGATGGAAATGCCGATGTAAAATATTTAATTATTTACAAGCGAAGAGTAGCGAAGCTACTTTCTTATTAGTATTTACTTTAATCTTCTCGAAGCTCCTAAAAGCTACGCAACGGGAAGCGTATTTCCTTACAAAGACATTACAGCGTCTCAACGTCTTTAAAAGAACTGAATCCACCCCGAAACAACGAGCGAAGCGGGTCCGCGCAAATATCATGTCCCACGTGTCAATTAACATTCCCAACGGCGAATTAGCCACTCCACTCCCTCAATTTCTAAGCACGTTTTCGGGGGTAAACCGCTCTTTCTCCTTCTTCCACCCCCTTCTTCCTCGTGCAATTCCCACGGAAGAAGGCGCGCGCTCTTTCTCTCGCGCCGGCTACAAAGTTACTTTTACGAGGGTACTGGGCAAATGTAAATGGGGGGAGAAGTTCGCCTTCGCGGAAAGTACCAGCGCGATGGTGGATGGCGCGCGAGAGCGTCGTCGTCGTCCTCTTTTTCTCTCCCGGCGACGTCGTCGTCGGTGGGAGGAGGCGGTAGAGAAGAGGGGCTCGGAACTAGCGGAGTTTGTAATTGCAGAGGCTTTAACGGGCCGCTGATGGCCAATGGGATGGTGGGACGCCGGGATAATGGCTCGCCGAATGTCTTTCTCTCGCGCTCTCTCTCTCTCTCTCTCTCTCTCTCTCTCTGTCTCTCTGGACTTGAAAAGATTGAAGAGAGACGAGAGGGGGAGAGGAGGGCGCCTGACTGGTGAGGCGGAAGAGGGATTTGGAGAAACAAAAAAGGGGACTACGGGACGGGTCGACAATGACTTACAGATGCTCGACGCCGATAATATTAGGGGGATTCTTAGTGCCGGGGGTGGCTGAGAGATTGACTTTTCAGGTGTGTCTGAGTGATGCTTTTCGCGGACGATTGTTCGCTTTTGATCCGTCATTTTTATTGGACGAAGTGGCGTTTATCGAGGTTAAAGTCGCTGTTGAGATCTTGTGAAAACAATTTTTTTTTTTGTAAATTAGTAGCATTTGAAGTTATTTAGAAATTTCATTTTAACGCTCAAAAGGGGTATAGAATTACTCGGAACTAATAGTCTATTTAAATTTTCACACCGCCTGAAGTTCTATCTCTAGTCACTTTCTTTTCACCAGACTCCCTCTCTCGCTCGCCTCTGTCTCTCTCAAGCCTCGCTCAAGGCATTTCCATAGAAGCCACTCTTTGCTGAGACATACGAGCTGGGGCTTTGTTATATGCCTTTGCAAGAGCGGAGTCTCCAAGTTCAAAGTTACTCCTTCTTAATAATTAAAAGACTCTCGAGCCTTAAATTTAACTGAAACGCAAAATTAGTTTGATTTCTTTTGTTTACCCTTGCACACTAAATTAGTTAATCTAATTCGTACAATAGAAAATGACAATCTCAAAGAAGAAATAATAGTCATACAATGGGCTCAATTTATAAATGCCGCAAAAAAGCCCGAAAACGAAGCAGAAAATTGAAAACACAGTTTCGCTAGTGGCACCAGATCAAAAGGCAAACTACACAAAAACGACCCAACCGCGGGAAAAGAACACAAACTACGCCATAACGGGCCGAAATTAGCCAAAGCGAAAGAGAAAGCAGACAGAACCTTTAAAAAACGAACGAACCAAAAACAGAAAGAGCCACCACCGCCGAGGGGGAAGCTGCTGCTGCCACTGCTGGTGAAAAAAGCCAGGTCGAGGTAGAGGGGGGATTAGGAGCTTTGGGAGAGACGAAAGTGCGCGAGCCGAAAAAAAGCGGGCGAAGACAAAGGGCTGCTGGCTTTGTTGTTTTAGAATGGGATTGCACTCGCGATGCGGAATTGTTAATTGAATGGAGGGGAAGAGAAGACGGCGCGAAGGAATACTCCCAAAGGCGGCGGCAGTTGACGTCGTTTTTAAAAGCCCCGGGAGTGGCGTCGTCTTCTTGGTTCGTGCCGTTGGGGGAGTAGAAGGATCTGAGGGGTTTGTTTTATCGGAGCTGCGTCGGATTTCATTTGTTAGTTCGGAGAATTTACGAGCTGGCGGGGTGAATCCTTCAAGTAAATAATAATGTTCGAAATTCATCCACGCCTTTGATCGGTATATCGCAATTTCTTTAGTTTGTTTTATGAAAGCATTTAATTTTGTTTGTCGAAAGTTATATACCTCTTTAAATAGAATCTTATTTTTAATTAATTGCTAAACAACCTACTTTCTAACCTATTCAATTTTAGATACAAATATTATATGAGCATCTCATAAGACTGCTGAAGTTTTTGGGTAAACTTCGCAGCTGAGATTATGTTTCTCGGCATTTTCTAGAATTACTTATGCACATGGGCGTGCGCGCGAAAGCCTCGAAGCGTTAATGAAAGCCAAGAAACCTGAGATCAGCCTGCCACGGCTGCGTCCGTACGAGCGCCACTCACCGATTGCTTCGTTCTTGCCGCGGAGCTTCAAATTAACTCGGAATCTGGATGATAATAAAGATTTTATTTGATGGGGTTGAGGTTTATATGAAAATATTTTCATAGAATTAATATGTGTATGTACTTGAATGTTCAACAAATAAAAAATTTAACTTGGCGCATTTTTTTCGTATCCTTTTGATTAATCATATTATCTGGTAGAAAATTAACCATATTTTATAGCTAACGTGTTAATTAAATGGAAGCATGTTTAGGGAAAATCATAATGCAAAAATAATATAATTCATCTAAAAGTTCTACTATTACTTAAAATACATATTTTACGAAGTATAAATGCCATAATTTCTTTCGGATTGGTACATAATTATGAAATATAAACAATGTTCGATTTAGCCATAAAGTTAACTGAAAAATAACTAGTTTCTGGTTAACATTTCTACCAGGGTTATTATGTGGCTTTCAAGTTTGTTTAACCGATATATCGGCTGAAGCCATGATAGGAACTTTATACATAATTAATACACGATACAAGACACAAATTTAGGCATTTTTCAAGACCGTTCTGAAATCTCAAATCCCAGCCCTCTAAAGGTTAATATACATGATATAACAAACAATAGGCTTTTATTCCCACCAAAAATGATGTTTAAATAGGTAGTACTATGAAAGAAAATAACATATTTCTGACCCAACTATTTCGTTAGTTTCTCTCATTACATACTTTAAATACAAATGGGACGCCGCATAATACATCACCACCGATCACAAATCTCTCGTACGTAGAAAATTCTCATCACCCACCTTTCTTCACCTACATTTGCATGTCCGACAAGCACAACCGCACGCATCCACAATAATTTTCTTTCGCTCTCTCTCTCCTTCCCTCTCTCTCTCTCTCTCTTCCCTCTTCCATCTCTGCGTAGACGACGCTCGCTCGCGTAACGAGAAGAATATTACGTAATCTGCGCGACGAGCTTTGTGTGGCGCGCGTGGCAAGGAAAACCACGGGGATGTTCGTTACTACGGTGGAGCGCGAAGAAGTCCTTTACCGGACGCGCGCGCATAATTTTTAGCGAGACGAGCAAAGGCTTCAGGATTTCACGTGCAGGTACCTCGTGTGTGTGTGTGTGCATCTGTGGCGTTAACGAACGTGAATTAAACGGTGGGGAACAAAGTTTCGCTAATGCGTCCAGAGCTTGGATTGCGCGCGAGGGTTTTGTGAAGATTGGGAGGATGGGGAGATGGAGAATCGTGGCTGATGATTGCGAGTGTTTCGCGTGGGTTTATAGAAATATAAGCAGAGAAGAATATTGCGTCTGTTTTTAATATAAATTGTACGTTGTTTACGTAACGTTTCAGATGCGGTTATGTAACAAACTGGCAGATAACAAAAGTTTGCTGGATAATGCCGCGGAATTGCATATATTTCATACTTGGATTTAAAATACATTTGAAATATTTTTATACCTTGAATACAGACTGACTCGTTTCCTGTGGTTGGCATTTTTTTTTCTACTTTATACAATAGCGGCACGATGAAATATTTATCAAAACAAGATAAAAACTGGCGTTTATTTTACGCGCAAAACAAAATACGCGCGTCCACTTTAAAACACACGCTCGTACGCATAAATAAATAATTCATGTATATAAGTGTATGCAATTGAAAATTTAATGGAAATTGATTTTTATCGTGCATTTAGATAAACCGTAAACACAATTTCAAGCCATTTATAAAATACATTAATTTCGCGCCCACAAAAAAAGGGACGAACAAAAACGTTCACCTCGTGCTTCAAAAACCAAGCGCCGCGTGCATGCGCGCAGTCTCCGCTCGCCGCGCACAATCGCCTACTTTTTCCCCTTTAATCCATTACGATTTCATGCAGCGGAAAATTTTATCTCGCGTCGCGAGCGCACCCCGCACATGTCCTTCTCTCGCCCTCCTGAAAAGATAAAAAAGAAACTTCCTCCCCTTTCTCTCTCTCCCTTTCGCGCGTCAGCTAGCACTCGGACAAGTCTCTCGTGAAATTCGATCGCGAATTTGAATAGCTCGGAAATTGCGCGACTGCAGCGAGGCGTTTCCCCCGGATTCTTTGAAAAATCCTCGTCTGCGTCTAAATCTCCCTCGGCGCGAGCGAGATGCGCTTATAAGTGCGCCAAGACAGCGGGATTTCTGTCTCTGTTCTCGCGAGCGAGCGCACTTTATTTTGCATGGAAACGAGGCGAGCGCTGCCTGGGCGAGGGTAATATGTGCAAGCGCATATGTATGCATGCGCGCGCGTGCAAGCGGTTGCGGGACGGGAAGTAAGACAAGCCGAAAAATGGGGAAGAGAGAGAGAGAGGGAGATGGGTGTATCGGGGAATAATTCTTGAACGTCGTTGGGCGGGGATGGTGGTGAGGCGCGAAGTATAGAGAGTACAAAGGGAAGAAAAATTGGGTGGAAGGTTGCAAAGTGGGGTCGTGTAGATTTTTACAACTTTTCGGGTGTACGCCTGTGAATAAACAAACAGGATTTTAGCATTATTGCGTTTTGTAAAACGTATTTTTGCAACGCATTCTTTGGAGAAACTTGTAATTTTTTTTTAGATAAATATTAGTGTATTTGTTTTGTGGTTTCACGTGTATTTCAATTTCCTTGAAAAATTTCTGACGAAAGTAGAATTTATAATAAACGTTATGATTTACTTTAGGAAGTTACAATAGAGCTCATCGGATATACGCGAATTTAAACCACTTACAACATACATTTTCTACCCCACGCTGACAACTGATTATCTTCAGCATAATTAACAGTAATTAATACAATATGCACCTAGTAGCAGTCACTCCAATCTCCTTCTAATATCCTAATGACCGCAGGAACAGCCCACTAATTACTCTAACACAAATCACCGTCATGCTATACCCAATATATCGACCGACCAATATTTGTCTCAACAATCCCCGTGCAAACACATCAGCACCTCTCTCTCCCTACTTCACGATCAAACCCTCTCTCTCTCTCCCTCTCTCCGTATTTATCAGCAAACAAATTTTTCCCCTCTCCATCTCTCTCTGCACATTTCATTTCCCGACGAGAGAAAGTCTCCTTTGAATGACAGTTTGATCGCTGAGCCGGGAATAATGAAAAGTCGCGGCGGCGACGACGACGGCAGCGGAGAAAAAGCCCGGGGAAAATGAGAAAGTAAACAGGAGGCGGACTACGGGCGCCCGAGCCGAAAAAAGTTCAAAGCTCTCTTATTAAATTAATTTTTCATTTAGATGGTCTTTCCGCGTTTTTCCAATTACGCAGGACGCAGAGAGGGAGGAGGAAGGGGGGCGAATAGGGATGACGGGCAGACGGAGAGTGAAAGTACCTATGTATATACCCCGGGGAGAGTTTCGTCACGTGCGCGAGATCGTGCGCGAGCGCGCTTTGAATAATGTAAGGTGTAATGGTTTGTTGCGTGAAAAGTGTAAGCTGGAAGAGACAGAGAGTCGTGAATCTTTCAAAAGGACACGTTTCATTGGAGTTGGCATTAGTGGCGTGCATTGTTAACATTGTAGATTATTAATAATGTAGAGTATTGCTGGGTAATGTTGTTTTGCATCGTTCGTAGCTTAGCTGTCACTTACATTATTAACAATCGCTATAATTACGTTCTGGGCTGCAACGTCGAAAACGAGCATTATTTCCATATCTTAAATAAGCAACTCTTTTTAGAAATTAAACAAGATATATTAATAATTACCATAAAAACTCGGTGATCCGATCGTTAACCACAACGTTAATAAACATTTAATCTCACTTTATTTTACAGCCTGCGCGCGCGCGCGCGCGTCTGTCGTCCTTTATTCGATCAACAAACACCGAGCTCTCTCGTTAATTAATTGCTTTGTGGCACCCAATGAGCTAATTAATATAAACAACGTCATAACAAAAAGAGCTAATTAAAGTGCTCAATAGCGATAATTCTCAGGGTGAGCCTAAACACGTATAAATACCGGGCGATCGGTCACGAAAATGACGATGGGACTACTATACGCAGGGCGACAGGAAAAAATTGTCCGCCGGATGGGTACAAACGCGCGAGTGCGAGGGGCGTAAGATACGTCTGTCGAGGCTCGTCTGACATCTCGGCGGCCGTTGACTGCGAGTATTCTTGCCCGAGACGAAGGCCGTCGAAGAGGGGAAAAAAGGTGCTGTGGAAGATTTATGCGGAGGGTTGACGTGTGCTGGTGGGCATGACTCCTTTTTTTTCAGAGAATATGACTATTATTGTATATTATATTCAAACGTTATGTGCGTATTTATTGTGTTGGCATTTGAAATTCGTAAAAATTTTTAGTTGAGAGCCATTGGTATACTGTAAAAAATTTATCATTCAGGTTAAAAGGATATTCCTTTTATAGAAAACCTCTCGTTCAAAATAATTTTCTGTTTGAAGCCAAAGTTATATAGCTGATTTGACAACAGAAATCGAATTTTGTATTTCGAAAGGACTTTTCTCTAGATCCAAGAACAATTTTCTTTTTTATTGAAGACTATTCCTACTAGATGCAATTGTTTTACTTCGACTAGAACTTTCTTTTGGCATCTGTCTTCTATGAGTATTCGCAACAAAGAGAAACTGATTTTAGATAATAAGCGTCACACTTATTGTACTGCACCATGTTTTATGGTTTCTCAGGCTCAACCCGTAGTCATTCTTAACTACCATGATTTTCGTAGTATGTTAATAAAAGTGAAAGTTCCTCATAAAAAATTATTTAGTTCTATCGATACGTCTCTACATCTATACAGACGACTTTCCACATCCTCACTGAAAAGAGCAGTTCTAGAAGTACTTCCTATAAAACTATATGGCCTTTCTTCACGGATATATAAAAATAACACAAACGTAGCCAGCACAATCCCTCGCACTTTGAAAAATCAAACCTACCTTCGACACCACCCCTAACCCCATTTCCACCAAACCGCATAATTCAGCCATCCAGCGCCGATAAAGAACCCGTACTATTGCATCGGACACGAATGCTCTTCCACAGCGCTCCGGACAAATGGCCACCTCCCTCCCCCCCCCCTCTCTCTCTCTCTCTTCACGAAAGAAATAGCCCCGGATCCAGTTGTGTCTTTTCGCTCGCTTGAAGATTCTCGCCCTACTCAAAAATATATACTTCTCTCTCTCACTCACTCTCTCACAGTATACATTTTTATGCACTCGGCCATTTCTCATGTGGCTGCTCGAAATTACTTTTTTGCATTTTTCAAGCGTCTGTGAGAGAAAGAGAGAGAACCAGCAGCAAGTTTGGAAGAGCTGTGGCAGTGCTCGGTCCCTCTTCATTTTTTCAAATCGGATGTACTTTAATGCAAAGTAATTGAATACGAAATTCCGCGCCTATTTCACGTGGCCTGTCTGGAAGGGCTCGCGAGCGCGAGACACCCGCGAGAGAGAGAGAGAGGGAGGATGTATTATGCGTCTGGCGGAGTTCTGAAGATTGTGTTGAATTTTTTAGGACCGAGTAAAGTGAGAACGGCGGAGGAAGAGTTGGCTATGCAGTTTATGAATTTTCATAATTGTTCGGGTGATTTAACTTTTCTAGGAGCCATTAGAATGTACAATGTTCTTTTAGTATTCTCACGCTTTTTCTTCCAATCACTTTATCACAGGGCCAAAACTAAAATTTAGTGATATAACTATAAGCGTACTCTTTTATTTGATGAACTCATATTGTAATAAATAATAACAATATTGTAGTAATATTTCTATTCAACATAGCAATATTGTGATAATGTAACAATAATATTGTAGCAATATTTACACAATATAATAATAATATTGTAGTATTATTAATATTTATCATATTAAGATAAGATAATCTGTCAATATATCTGACATTTGAAAGAAATAACGATGCTTATGAAAACGTATCAAAGTGGTAAACGTAAACGTAACGTAAGTAGATGTACACAACTAACGCTATTGTGCGCAGTTATTGTAAATATGATCAAAATATGAAAATTACAAAAAATGATCCGGGGAGGTATGGACAAGTTAAGAAAAATGAAAATGAAATTCAACAAAATGAATAGAAAAATCAAGACTTGATCTCACAGTTTGTTATAAAAATGAGAAAACATTGCTTTTTAAATATTTATTTAAAATTATATGATACATTTTTGTGGATCCTTCAAGTTTACATTAGTTTTACAAGTTTCCAATTAATATACTACCGGGACGCGTTTGAGAATAATTCTCCTTTCTGAATTACTTCTCAATATTTTTATTACATCTTAAACAGATATCCCATTTTGCAATCAGATTGATATTCTACCCCACTTCTTTCACCGCTAAATATAACCAATGTGCTGGATCACTCCCCCAATCCCTTTCATCCCCCCCCCCTTCCATCCGCACTCTGCGAAAATCCGACTAATTTTCAGCCTCGACGCGCCCCGCTAAAAATCATCGCACTTTCCGCCGCCGCCGCCACTCGCAATCTCTCTGCATCCTCGCGATAAATTAACTCGGACTCCGCTCTCGACCCCAATAACCTGTTAATTCCTCGTCCCTCCATTCTCCCAGCCGCTCTTTTCCGTCTGGGAAAAATCCATCTCCCGGCCCTTATCAGGCATTCCCCTGACGATAGCCGCGGCCAATAACACTTCCTTTTTTTTTTGCTCTCCTCCCTCTCCCGTGCGATGATAATAAACAAGCCGGAGCTGCGAGGCCAGCTGAGGCTCTCTTCCGCCTATCCCGATTTAACGAGACCGCGCGTGCTCCCTGCTTTCTGTTTTGCCTACGAGCTGTTCTTTGTACCTTCTTTTATTTTTTTTTCGAGATTGCGCGCATGTGCGCTGCGTTAAATTTTCTCTCGCGTTGTAACTTGCTCCCGGTATCTTATGATTTTCGTGGTCTCGTTTTTTACGATATGGCTGTATCAAAAGTCCGGCCTCTTGGAATTCGGGATGTCCCCGTTCTTTTTTTTAGGGAGAGAAGTATACACGCGACGAATAAAATGTCAGCTATGGTAATAAAATATGTGCTCGCGTTTTACGGGCTTGCGCGCGCGTGCAGATGAAATTTTTGTTTGCGCGCAGGAGGGAAGCTAGTTTTTTACGGTTCTGGAGGGCGACCTGTGCGACTTTTTCGCGGATTTGGATAGATTGAATAAGGGAATTTTCGGAATAAAGTTTATGTCATTGTTGGACTTCGATCCAATTTTTCGAAATGTTTTTTTGGATATTGCGCGGGTTATAGAGAAAATCCGCTTGCGGGGTTTACCATTTTTGTATGGACGAATTTAATCGAATTTTCGCATGACAACGATATTGTTTAAATTTTAGCTTTATAAAAAATAGTGGAAAAATAGACTGCGGGTCTGAAATGTGAAATTATATACTTTTTACTATTTACGTGCAACAGAAAATTACATACAGCCAGTTTATTTAGTAGTACGAAACTCTTGTTTTAATATTTTTCTCGTAAACATTACAGTTTATTTAAACAAATTGTATCTCGTAAAACATCATTTCTGCTTGAGAAATACATTTATTTGTTCGAAACATATTTACCTCACTGTTATTAACAGTTTAAAAACAATTTCCAGTTGGAAGTTCCATGTTTCCGTCAGATGTTCTTTAACAAGCAAGAAATTTAATAAAGTGCTGCAGTAAACTTAAATAAAGTAACTTAAGCGCATTATGCTTATTTGTTCACAGAGTGTAATTATATATTTGTTTCGTTTATTTACTTAACATAAACTTCTAATATTGTTACATTCTTAATCCATTCGTCGCAACATCTTATCCAACTATTTTACTTCAAAAACTCTATTTTCTCACGACCTTTTCCTTCCACCGACCCTTCATCCCTCCAAAAATCGAATCCCACTCTCTTTCTCAAACGACAAAATTAAACGTCGATTCACGACGGGAGCACCGAAAAGTCATCCGCTAAATCCTCCTCTGGAAAAATCCTTGCCGCTGTCCACGTCTTCTCTACAGCGGCCGGAATAAAAACCTCAATCGCCGTCATCCGCTGCCGCCGTCGCGCGCAAATCCAAAAATCCGCCCCTCGCACATCCGGCAGCCGTCGATTTTTCGCCGACTTGATTATCCGGTACGTGTGGCTATCCCACTCCCCTATACGAAGATTTATCGCGGCGCATAGGCGTGTCGTCTGGCGTTTCTCGCAGTCTCATCCGATCGCCGCGGCCGAGCGAGCTTTTATTATCAGTTCTCGTGGCCGGTGTCGTTGCGAGATCCTCGGCGCCGGGGTTGACCCTCCTTTGCGATTTGCGTGATACTGGAGGGAGAGAGGGCGGCTTTTTTCGGTATTGTGTTTGCATGTGTGCGCGTTATGGATATTGTGATCTCTCGTTTGATCGAGGCTGTTGTTTCGGGGTTGAAAATGTAAAAGGGAGCTGATAAGTTTGGGTAGTAATGTATATGAGGTAGTGATGGTTATCAGGAGTTGGAACCGGTGGCGTTGGGCGAGCGAGATTCAAAAAAATGATGAGATGGGATGAAATTTTCGTTCCGTTCTTTTATTCGTCAAATTTATTACAATAATAATGGGAACAAAGGTAGATTTAAAAAAAACTAATTCCATTGTTTAGGGCATGAAAAACATAAAAATTCAAAAAAGCTTTGATAGCATGTAAAAAGAAATAGATACGTAAAAAGAAATCTAAGAGAGCGACGTTGGAGTTGGATGAAATAAGTAGAAAAGGATACTAGATTTAAGGTAGTTGTCGACTGGTAATCGGAAGCAAAATTTTCGACTCTTTCTTGCCTGCCACGCGTGTTTTGTTTTCGCTGGGCGAGACAAGAACTTTTTGAGCGGACGGTATAACCTAATTCCGCATTCTCGCTCTGTATCTCTCGCTTACGCGTGCGCTCCCTCTCGCACTCGAAGCGTGCGGTCGTGTGTCAATTAAAAGAATGATACTTTGAATCACAATAATTCAAAAACGGTGCCGTGTGTCTGAGTTTTCACTGCAATATTCTAAATATCCCCCTTAATAACATATTTCTTTTTTAAAGACATTCCCCAGAGATTCTTTTTTTAGTCGATGAAAATGTAATTCTATGACACCTCTTTCCATAACCTACGTATTCAAAGTTCAAACTTTGGGAATTTATATTTCGAAAATGGCACCGCTGAGCTCTCCCAAATTTGAACCATCGGTAAAGAATAACTCTCTTAATGTACAGTTAAAATTTCAGAAACATTTCCCAGAGCACAGTTTACTGCACAACTATCTTAATTTAGTCAGCCGTCGGCAGTGTAATAGAGTCAGCAACAAATAATCTTACTTTTAAAATACATCCCTTTCTGTAGTCAAGTAAGTTTTTGTTTGCATGCTTCAATTTTCATAGATTCTTTATGTTCATATGTGTTAATTTGTGGTCATTTGTAGATAATTAATTCAGAAGAGCATGCCCTGGTGGAAACTAACTTCATTATTTGCCTAATAAATAACTAGTTTTAGTGGGGTATAGCTAAAAACTAGCTACTTTTCTTGGACATTTCTATCTATCGATGCAACGATTTTTCCAACATTATTCGACCATTTAATAGATTGAAAATAGAAAGAATTTTTTTTAAAGATTTAGACAAGCTTGTTCTTAAGTATTTCAAAGGTATCAAAATTGGAGACAAAAAGAAACTGATGGTCAGTTTTTTTAGTTAGGAAATGGCTAATAGAAGGCTTGTTCTTATGACGAGGAGTGAGAGAGATAGAATCTAACAGAAAAATATAGGTTTCAGTCAATATCTAAGAAAGAAGTGCTGTAAATGTTTTTTGAGTCTGTGTTTATTGTTTACATTTTTATAAACTATCTATTACAATCAAATGCTCTTAAATGTAACGTCAAGTCTATGAGTAAATTTAAATTCAATATTTTGAGGTTATGCCATTCCAATCTATTAAATGGGCAAATAATAGGGGAAAAAGCGTTTCAACATAGCCATTAACTAGCCATTTATTCTAGCTTATTTATTTATTTACTGACTTTCTGACCATTCCGTAATAGACAAATTTCTTCATCCTATTTTTGAGCCACCAAAACATTTGTCATAGTATGCGTGCATTCTACGATAATGTTCTTTTAGTAGCAAATCTCTCAAGTAATAACACATAGGGGAGACTAGGGTAAAACCGAATACTGGGGCAAAACCGGAATTCTCAATTTCTCGGTTACTACTAGTGCGATCTATATAATAGCTATGGTATCTTTTTGAGAATGTTCCTATTATAATTTTGTATACGATCGGCATGTCATAAATATAGCCTCGTGTTGACTTTAGAAGAGGTCAAATATTTCTTAACTCGCAAGACCGTGTTCATCGTAACAGTCATAGTGGGTATAATCTTCCTGTAAGCAACATATTCTTTCAGTACGTACATAATCTTATTTTTTATGTTATAATAAATAAGTAAGAGCAATTCCGTTTCTCAATTTTACATTTAATCGCAAAAAATGAATAATTACTTTTTTTTTAACTTTGGGGTAAAATCGGATAGCTTATTTTCTCTTTTCTTTTAATGTAATGATAAAATAAACTAATAATAGACATTTAGTCTGCTGTTCATACATTATAAATGTAAAATTAATGTGTTTTTTTTTTGTACAGAAATGCATAAATATATTAGAAAGTCTTTTCGACAAAGATGGTCAGAAGAAAATATGGCTTGAGCGATTTTTTTTATAAAAAAACGTTAATTTATAATTATTAATAAAACATTTCTGCATTAAATAACGTTTTTACATCATAGTATTATTTTTAGAATGTCGAATATCGCTTAAAATTCATTTTTGAAAGAATAATGAAAGTATCCGGTTTTACCCCGACAATTTTTTTACGGGATAAAACCAGATACTTTTGTAAATTTCTAATAACATTTTTTACAAATATTTTTTTGGTTAACTAAGTCGATTTTCAGTTACCTGAATGTAAACTAAAAACAATTCTAGTGTTAAATATTGTTATTATCATTTTAAGAAAGTACATTGATACTGTATCATCGCCCCCAGATATTTTTAACCGTCTCACCAACCCCATCACCACCTCTCGGTAACATTTGGCTTGCTCGCGAAATATCACACACCGGTTGTAAATTACTGATTACCCAGGCAAAAGACACGTACACTCCCGCGCGCACGCGCGCACATGTACACTTTTGCGCGCGGCTTTCCCGCGATAGCGCTTGGCCGTGCAAACTAATGCGCGAAATTGACCTATTTCGCCGCCGCCAGAAGAATAATAGCGCGCGCGACGTCGCGGTTAACTGCGCACGGCGCATAACTTCCGAAAGTGCCTATTTTGTTGGCGCGAAGTTTATCGCTAAGTCGCCGCCGCCGCCGCGAGCAACTCTAAGAATGATTACTGCCGCGGCAGCAGCGCCGGCGATGGTACTGCTAAATGGCTTAGAGGTCGCGTGGACTGTGGAAGTATTCGCTATTGTTTTCGGGGAGTTGGAAGGTGCGCAAGAAATTTGTAAGGTGGGTGTATAGGGAGTTGCTAGGAGGTGGGAGAAGGAAATATTGGGAATGAAGTGTTGGGAAGTTGGAAAGTTTATTAGGACTTTGCTTTTCAAATGTTTGTATTGAACAGTAAGAACATAAGTATATTTGGGACAATCGTGCTCTTGGGAATCGCGTTCTTTTCAATCGAAGTGATCTTGCAATGTCCTTAATTGTTAGTGAGAAATTAGATTCGAGTCATGTCAAGATTTTCGTATATAAATACAGTGAAATATAAAATTGGAATCCGAAATTAATAAAAGACACAAAAAAAATTAATTTATATACTTTTTACAAAATTATTTTTGTTTCACCCAACTAAGAAAATTCACTTCTAACATACTATCGCTTCGAAAAAGTATATCAACCGTTTTCTCGTATTATTTAGAAGAAAAAAGCCTTCACAACCTTCACAACCTTTCACACTGATTACCCAACCTCGTTAAACCCTCAATACCCTCCCTCCATTCAACCCTCCTTCCCACATACACACAAACGAAAAAAAAAACCTCGAGCGCTAAACACAAAAAACGCATCAAATCGGCTCTTTGGAAATTTTTCATAGATTCGCCGACTGGCGGGGCGCCAGGCTACATCCGTAAAAAGCCGGTAGCCCGGCTTTTGAAGAGCTCGCGTTCGCGCCCGGACTTTGGTCTTTCTCCGCTAATCTCGGCGGGAGTATCTCTTTCTCGGCCAGCGCGCGGCCGAATAAGGGGACGGGACGATGGACGATAACGGATTTCACTTTCTGCGTGGCGCGCAGGAGGCGGGAGGGGGGAAAAAGCAGTCTCGCTTTCCTTTGACCGCCAAAACTCGGACGAGGGTTGCTTGATTACGAGTTGTAATGGGTGTGAGAACGCGCGGCTGGGTTTTAAGGATAATGGAAGCTTTCGGGGGCCCGCTGTTGATGTGTTTGCGAACACAGGCTTTGTTTTAATTGACAGCCGGTGTGGTACGGTCTTTGTTCCGCGATGTATATTGGATTTGATAAATATAAAATGGAGCTTGGAAATTTTTCGGTTTCATCTGGTAAAACTCGATTAGTTAGAGTTAACCCTTTCAGTCACAGGAGTCGATATTTCGGCACCTTGTTTTTTTTTTGTTTTTTTTTTTGTCATTTTTTGTTATATTCCGTGCAAAATTCTTTTTGCATTTTCAGGTAATAAAAGACTTAAACTTTAAATCGAATATGGTTTTTTGTCAATCCATAATTGTTTATAATTGATATAATCAAATATATGTCAAAAAAACGTGTCTTCACAACTGAATTACGTGACTAAAAGGGTTAAAAACGGAATTCGATTTTTATACCTCTATTTTTTTATTCGGTTGAAATTAAATTCTCATTAGTTTCCATTAAAATAAAAGCAGTGGAACCAATCTATCTATCTATTCATATAGTAATTCATCGAAGCGGATTAGTCGCTGGCATTCGTAACATGCGCTACATACGCAGTTTGTGGTATTAAGTGAACGATGATGTACTCTATAAATTTTGCGAATGATCAATTTGTTATTGGCTATCGATCTACACATCGCTGGCACAGATTTGGATGTGTCCCGATTCGAAAATGTTGGAAATATGCAGTAACGATGAGGTATCGCGATGTTGTATGCAATCTAAAATACGGCATTGCTATCGCTCTGATCATTCGTTTATATGTGTCCCCCTTTATTGATATGCTTGTAGAGATTATCAAACGCAGTATTATTAAAAAAAATAATCTTTTAACTAAAACTCCATTCGATTCCGTTTCCAATTATTTCGATACCAAAATTTTATAACGTATAACTATCAAATTATCTACATTCAATTCACAAACTTCTTTTTTAAAGCTCCCAACCGCGTTCACTCTAAACCCCGTAAAAATCCAAAACGTATCACTCGAAAACCACAAAAAGCAGAAGTAACTTATTCCACCGTAGAGGATTTGGAGAGGGGGCCACAAACACACCGGTCATAAATAGCAATTTCACTTAGCGCCATTGAATTTTCGAGAACCGAGCGTATAAATTTTTCCTCTCACCCTCCGTTCTATACCCGCGGAAAATAAGTGAATAATGAAGAGGCTCCCGTACGTTGCGCACAACACACACGCGCTAAATAACTAATGCAGCCTCGAAACGAAAGGAAGGTTTTGAGCTCTGTGCGAGTATAAGTATATAGGGAGTCTCGCTCTGTTTCGGCTACGACCGCTTTACCTGGCGAGAGGCGATAGCGTAATAAATATGGATACCGGGAGCCCGGCTGAACGATTGCGGTGGTAGCAGTTGCCGCCACACAGCGAGAAATGAATTAATTTTAAGTTTCGCGCGGTGGGCTGATGGTTGCAAATTAAGGTAAGATAGCCATTACTGGGATAACGTAAAAAGTGCGTCCTATATCGGGACAGTAATAAATACTATTAATCAATTTATTATTAATCAATTTTAAGTTCTAATTTATTCAATTACGTAATTTATTTTGATTCCAAAAAGTTATGAATTTCAAAGAAAAAATAATAAACAGTGCTCTTTCAAATACAGTGTATCAATCATGTATGAATTTGCCATTCTGCTTGGTTTTGACGAGCGTTAGTATAACTTTTGTGGTCTCTTAATTTATGAACTTTCGCTGAATAAGGAACAAAATAATATTTATACATACTTTTAGTACGTTTATAAATGAAATAAATATTCATTATAACGATTTTAATTATTATATATTTCAAAATTATGTGTCCCACTTTAAGACAAGTTTTTCATGTAGTTGCCTATACTGGGCCTGTATTTACTTAGTATCTTTTAGCTTGATTTTGACATCAATATTTTAGCGCCGTATCAAACCCTTATTTTTTTACTCAATATATGTGGCCAAGTATTGGTAGAACGTTGAAAACTTACTATAATCGAGTATTACATATTCACTAAATAACCTTAAATTGTCCCACTATTGCCAGTTTGCCCCACTTTAGGATGAAGTTTGATTACCCCATAAGATTAACATTGTCCCAGTATTAGCTTAATTGTCCCACTTTAGGGTGTATCTCGAAAAATCGTGTCCCACTATAGGGTGAATAGGCTACGTATTAAATATATTGTTTTAAATTTTATAACATTTTAACAACATTCTTTTATTCGCGAAGCCAATTAAACGAAGTACAAACTATCTGTTGCAATTTTTATTTCACAAAAAAACAATAGTTCATTATTCTTAAATCATATTTATAAAATCTAGGTGATCGTAAGTGTCCCAATAATGGCTATTTTACCTTCGTGGCGGCAGTAGGCGGGTGATTGGTACGTTGTATCCCAAATGCTATATATTGACGTTATTTTTGGGAGTGAGAGCGTGGGAATTGATTTACGTTCATTACGCTGTATTATTATAATTACACTGAGAGAAATGTTGTAGTAAAATTTATTATAAACATAAGAAAAATTACTATATTTTGTAGGAACGGAGGGACAAATCGAAATTATAACAATTTTTGCTATGCAACATAGTAATTTTTATGAATGACCTTAAATTTCAAAAAATTAAATTTTTTCTCATTCTTCCTGTTTTCAGAACTATTTTTAGACTCTAATCATACAACATTTAATGTGAAAATAAATTAAAATGAGAAATAAAAATATTTTTTTTACGAGGCGTTGGGATCGAACCTGCAACCTTCACCGCGGCAATCGGACGCGCTAACCACTTACCCAAATAGGATTCTTGAGTGTAAAATTTTGGAACTTGTACATGCCAAACCATCGATTTCAAGAAAATTTCAGATAATATTAAATAATGACAATAAATAACTTTGATAACGCAAAGAAACTTATCATTAATGTGCATAATATAAAAATAAAATAATTGAAGTAAGGTTTTGAATGTTTTGTAAACTTAAAAGCAAGACAAAGTGAAATTCCCGTAGAAACATAACCTCAATCAGACACGTGGGCGCCTTGATCTGCGCAGAAAGTACTAATGTTGTAGCAATTTTTACTATGTTGGATAGCAAACTTTCTTATGGCCTATAGCAATTTTTGAATGTGGCACTTTTTACTATGTTTATAGTAATTTTTAATACGCTACAAAATAAAATTTATACACTACAAAATAAAATTTAAACGCTACAAAATAAAATTTATATTCTATTCTAATAAAAATTAAAAGCATATATTTTAAATTTTATTATATCACAGTTTTTGCTATGTGTATAGCAATTTTTCTTTTATTTCGTAATACTTTCTAATCAACAACTGTCATAAAAATTACAAGAAATTTTGTAATTATTCATACAATTATAATAAAAATGCAGCATAAAGTGTATTTGTCTCACTCTTCCTATACCTTATAGTAATTTTTATTACAGTTATAATAAAATTTACTACAACATATTTCTCAGTGTATATGCATAACTATTCCAATTATTACTATTGTTTAGCCGAATTTCGCGAGAGAGCGGATAAAGCCACTCGGGTGCAAACAACACTTGAGATTAAATTCCGAATGACGCCGGAAAACGATTCATATTCATACACACGCTCTCGCGCACATTTGGGTCTGTGAATTAGCATACGTATATAATCGGAATTGATTAGAATATTTAACCGACTCTTGAGCAGATCAACGAAATGACGCGGCGTCAAAGCTATACCCGCGCGTGCATGCACTCGTTCTAAATCTCTTTACTCCCACGCGAAACAGAGACTGAACCGTCCATCGTATCATCCGATAATTCCAATAACCGAACTCTCTGGCTCGATAACCACCCTTCGCATAAACTCTGCTTCTCTCTCTCTCTCTCTCTGCTGCTCTCTCTCTCTCTGCTTCTCTCTCTCTCTCTCTCTCTGCTTCTCTCTCTCTCTCTCTCTCTCTCTCTCTCTCTCTCTCTCTCCTCTCTCCCTCGTGTCCGAAAACGATGTCGTCACGATGCGCGCGCACCATAGAACGGCTTGGTCCCCCGCGTATCGCACGAGCGATCGCGCGCGAAGCGCCGTAAACTTAGCCATACGATCGCGTAAACGCACGAGAGAGACAGAGCGTCATGGTCTGGCCTTTCGCTATCTCGCGCACGCATCGCTACAGTGGACGGGAGGTTAGGCTCGAGAATTAATAGCGAGGAGGAGGAAGAATGCTGAGGTGGGGCAGAGAGAGGGGAAGTTATTAGCTGATTGTGTCGGGGTGGGTTGTTGACGGAACGCATAGGGTGTTGGTTTTGCGTGATGTATACACTGAGAGAAAATTAGTAAAGAAGTTAGAAGAACGCTCAGTAAAAATTACCATACTGTGTGAGGAAACCGACCACAGATTGTCAGTCTGGTAGTTTTTATAAGACGGTAGGGTAATTTTCTATTACTTACGTTTTACAAGATAAATAAGTAAATAATATTGAATAATAAATTTAATAACGAATTTTTAACGATGAAAAAAAACCATCTGGGATGGAGAATCGAACCTTGGATCTTTGAGTTGACAGGCGAATAGTTTATCGACTATGTTACATTATATTTTATCTACGTTATCAAAATAACATCCAAGTAATAGATTTATAATCATTTAAAATATTAATTGAAGTTATTGAGATTGCAATTACATTGTTTATAGCGACCCGAGAATCTTCTTTGACTACAGAATTACATCTTTGCAGGTTATGTCGTGCCCATTCGAGTGTGGCTCACGAGCACGCTCAGCACCGTGCATTGCTATATCTATATCCGAATAATTACCCTAGTGGCTTGTAAAGTCTGTCAGCTGTACAGGAGTAAAATTTGTAAATTTTCATTTTTACCATACTATTTAGCAATTTTTCCAATTTTTTGTTTGTAATTTTTCTTACAAAAAACACTAAAAATTATTATAAGTATAATAAATAGGTCACTTGTGACAGTTTGTGGTCGGCTTCCGCGCGCAGTATAGTAATTTTTATTGGGCGCTCTTATAATTTTTCCACTAATCTTTTCTCAGTGTATACGTGTGTGCCTCGTCGCGCGAGTGATGAAGATTTTTGAAAAATTGGATATTCATAGTATAGGGTAATGGAAAATTCTTTAATGAGAGTATCGATCCCCTGGTTCTCGAGGGATACTTACTTACCCTACTTTGTTAGCGGGATCATTAAAAATTAATTTTGAAAAAGCTGACCTAGTTGTAATTATTAAATGAAGAGTTTAAAGGAAGGTTTATTTTCGCGAGATAAGGGAAGGTTTTAATTAACTTCCCGATAAATTATTTATAAAGCAACTATTGAGTCCAGAATAGGATCTACGAAAATTCGAGAGCACGTTCCATTTTACTAAAAACAATTCACACCGATAAACGCCATCCAAAAACCAACGTTCCTGCCACACCTATCCCATCTATGCTATAAATCCCTAGCGTCGTAAACAACCGCCCCTCCTCACCCTATCCGATCCGATACACATATACACATACGTATGTCCACTCGCTCGCCACTTTTTTACAACCATCACCTCGCGCCAGCAGTACCGAATCTTGCATAAATACATACGCATACGCGCGCTCGTATAACTCTCTCTCTCTCTCTCTCTCTCTCTCTCTCTCTCTCTCTCTCTCTCTCTCTCTCTGGTTAGCGGCAAACGACAAAACGGGGGGCTGGCCTGGGCGCTAGGAAATTACTCGGCATAAACGGAGCGCGCGGTTATATAGGGGTTTGCCGCTCGAGAGACGCTCGTGGTGGGGTCATTGGCTGCTGGATTAATGCGCCGACGCGACGGTTATATCGCGGCCGTGCGGGGAGAGTTAGCCATGATAATTGGCAGGCTGGACGCTCGGTTGGTTGCTCTGTTATGTGTCTTGGTTTTTTTTTCAGGGGGATTGGCAGGATAATGGAGAGCGCGCGTCTGGCTGCGAGTTTATATATTAAAGTTATGACGGGGCTGGTTTAATGGGAGCTGAAGGACAGGAACTGCCCTTGTGAATCTTTCGCGCGTTTATGATGGAGGTGTATAATGCGAGGGACGAGTGATTCGGGTAATTTTCAAGGGATGCACTGGTGTGTGGCTATGAGTGGCTGGAAATGGACGTGGAAATTTTTATTGTAGGATGAGAATTTGCTTGGTTTAACGAAGATGCATTATAATTTGTAAATAACGGCGACGTGTAGTGTAAAGGAATAATTTCTCAAATAAATGGTGTTTGTATGTTGCTCTTATCCGCTCATGCTTCGTTGGGGCTAAAAGGGAAGATAATTATTAAATGAAGCGTGAGTGAATTGTAAGCGCGTGCTGACTACGATTTTTTCAACTGTATGTATAAAATATGGTATCTTTATAGAAAAGTGTACAAGACGCGTCAGCATGGCTGAGATGAATAGGTAAAATTTACCGGAACGAGCTTTTAATGATTTTGTAAAGTAAAACAGATCTGCGTTGGATATTATGACACGCTTTTCTTTCAGAAATGTATACAATAGATTGAAAGTTCTAATTATTTAACAAAAAGTTTTGTGTTATTTATAAATTTTATATTTAGTCTTTATTCAAGGGTATAGCTTTCACGCGTCAATGCCAAAGGTATAAGCGTCCATTATTGAGTTATTAATTAAAAACCAATGGCTTCCGTATTATCCCACGAGAGAATGTTTTTATCATACTACAACATTTTTCGACGTAAAATATGCAAAAGTATTTCCATCAAAACGGTTAAAAATGATTTTCATGACGCCCTAATAAAAATATCGTAAATTTCAAATTTCAAACCGATATAAGCGTGAACCCTAAGCCTGTAGAATAAATTTCAGCTAAACTTTCCCCTTACTCAAAATAAATTTCACTTCTTCCCGCGCGCGTGATTGAATCTCCTTCCCCGCACACACATACATACCTCTCCTTCTCAAACCTAAAACTCAAAGCCTATAAAATTCGACTTTAACCCCCGGCAACTCTCGAATCCGCGAACTAATGATCGTAAACGTATAAGCCCCCGCGACAGCCTATCAAAAAAAAAGAAGAAGAAAAGAATTGATTCCACGTCTTCGCGGTACGATAACCCGTAAATAACTCCTGCGAGCAGAAGCAGCAGCAGCCACTCCTGAAAAATCGATCTCACCCCGCGCACCAATTCACGCGAATCATCGGAAAATCATTTATCCCGTTCGTATCTTCCTCCCGCGAGTAATAAACAATCCAGCGCGCTCGCGCGTGAATGCAAATGCGATTGAGACGCTCGCGTCCTAACTGGGTCGCACCGCGACTCGTAACTTCCGCTGTCTTCTCTCCCTCTCACACGCGCGCGCGAGAGAGAGAAAGCGCTGACGAAGGAAATTCCCAAAGACGTCCATCAAGGACGCGTTAGGGGAGTCAAAACGAGGATAGCGTATATAGTTGGTCGGTCGCGGCTGTGGCTATAAAATTAAGCCGATTTGCCGACGGTGGGAGGGGGTAGAGGGATTGTACAAAGACGCGAGAGCGCGTGCGCGCGAGACTTCGACTTCTTTTTGATTCATTCCGTTTTATCGGAGTTTGCTTTAGTTAAGCCGATAACGTCGACGGATTGGCGAGCTGCTTCCGCTCGTCGGATTTCTTTCTCTCTCTTCCTCTCGCTCGCCCGTTCCTCTTGGCTCTCTGCACGGTTCTTTTTATAGCACACGGAGTGGAGATTGAATTTTATATTGGAAATTATTGGGAAGGGAGCGAGGAAGAGGTGAGGTGTATTATGTAGTGCTAAGAAAGTGTGATGGAATGCTGTAATAATTGATTGGATTTTATGGGGCGTTGTTTCGAAGATGGGAGGGAGAAAGAAAGGTACATATACTTTTTTTATAGTTACCTTATGGTATGATTTACTTTAAAAATTTGTTTATCGAGTTGATTGGTAGTTTAAAATTATATTTGATTTTTTAAATAAAAGATCTTTGGATAGTAAAGAGTTATGAAATATCCGATATCTAACGCTCAATATTCCTCAGATTACAGAATGATGATATGGATATTCAGCACTACATAGAATTAATATAAAATTTAACTGTAGTTTCCGCTTTGCTCAATTTTCATTATTTAACAATATTGGTTGCGAAATACATTTTCTCTGCCTTTATCATCTACATGAATTACAAAATATAACAGAGGTACAATTATTATGCTGAATTTTGCTCAGTTATCAGGTCATGTACGAGTCCAGATATATTTACTTTATTCATTCAAACTTTTTCTTTTCCAAAAGCGTTTTAATGCTGAAAATTTGAATTCAAGTCACGTTTCATATTTTTTAATTCGCGGAATCGTATTTAAACTAGATATGAAAGATAATAGTTCGAATAATCCTCAAAACTAGAATAAACAAGTCGCCTCGATCAAACAAGCAGAAAATGAAAAAGCCTCGGTCCATTATAAATCTACACGCAGCAACAATAGCGATATAACTCACGAAAGAGAAAAATTCGCACAACACACAATTCAACACAAATACATATATATACACACAGCTAATCGTTTACACTCTATTTATCCACGTTCCACGTGGGTCGACTTTTGCATATTTTCGGTTTCGATCGCTAACTGCGCCGAGCGCGAAATTTTTATTTATCGCCCACGGACTCATTTCGCACCCGCGTACGTACTCGCTTTGCGCGCGACTATGTATACATACCATTTCCGAGCGTAGTAAAGTGTAATATCTCTCTCGCACGCGACAATAACAATATTTGAACGACGCGTGTGCAGTTTAATTCATACCGGGCTCTCTCACTCTCTCGTTTCACGCGCTGAACGTTTTTCGCAAACGCCAATAGCTTTGATTAAAATTATGGTGCCCAGCGATGGATGAATTTTCCACTCCGACTTTCGGCGAATTATTGCGGGACGTCGAGTGTATTTTACGTTACACGCATATTACATTTTTTCCCCCGCTCGTTATATTATATAAGCTTGACAAAATTGCATTTTATAATTGTTAATTCTACGTCGCCGATATACCTTTTTTCATAAAAAGCCAATTCATTCTTCAATCTTTCCCGCGCGTAATGTTTCATCGACGCTGCGAGCCTTTGTGTTAATCGCGTATCCGTTTCGAAATATCGCGATTTTCGTCGTTGTTTCGTAAAATAAAATTTTTATTTTGCGTAAACATAGCGAATAGCTAGACACGCACGCGGGGACTATGATATCGCGCGTGATGGCCGTGCGCTATTCCCGCTGAATTGCAGTAAAAATTCCATCAAAGCGGGTCGAAAGTATTCGCGCGCGACACATGGCGAAGCGAGCAAGCGCACCGTAACTGTGCGCGCGCACATGTCGGAAATGGTTTGTGAGATTCGAAAGTGGCGATTTCGCGGGGAGCCCGTGATAAAGCGGGTGTGCCCGCGAACTTGAGCACTTGTAAACGTATGATTGATCGAATAAAGTGAACGCGAATTAGGTAGTTTGCATTTCACGTGTAATAAAGGTCGAGAAATCGATCGAATATTTAATTGATGAGAATATTACGCGAGAGAGAAGAACATTTTTATGTTTCTTGCAAAGATCGCTTTATTTAGTGATATGGCGCTCCACCCGATTTAAATTTTCCTTAGAAAGAAATTTCAATAGCCCATTTCCTCTAAGAAGGTATTCTCGAAAAGTAGCTACTCTCACCTCGTTCATATAATAATAATAATAATAATAATAATAATAATCATAAATTTATTTTGGTAAGTCCAAAAACATAGAATACAAGATCATTACTATACATACCAGCAAAATTAAAACGCGCTTCGAGCGTACTATTTTGTTTTTGGGGTTATACACACTATTTTTTCACTATGATTTATTTTTAATTAGCCCATTAACGACCAAAGACGTCATTTTTTGAACATGTTTTTGATCGCAAAATTCATTTGTAAAACGAAACAATAAATTGATCCAAGGTACCGTACCTTATGTTTTTGGGTGTGCTGAATCCGAATCCGGGCTTAAAATTCAAAAATTTTGCTTACAAAATTAAATATGGCGGGTCTTTTACAAAAAAATAGTGAAAGTTCCTTTTTTTCATCAATTTTTTTCTACCATAAAACGCGTCAATAGCGCAATCTTTCTTCAACCATCGGTGCACAAAATTGTTGAACTTTAATAGAACATTTTTATATATGAGCTTTTATTTTCAAAATGGCGGATAAAATGCAATAATCTGAAAAAAAATGCGGTTTTCGTTACCAATTTTTTTCTCAAAAACTATGAGGTTTAGGAAAAAGTTTTATAGAACAAAAATGTCTTAAAATTTGTCAAGGAACACTCTAGAATTTTTTCAGATTTTTTGAAGGAAATTTTTGATTTTCCAGAAAACCGCAAAATTGAAATTTCCAAAAAAGTTTTCAAAAAAATCTGAAAAAATTCGTGAGTATTCTCTGGCTAATTCTAAGACTTTTTTGTTCTTATAAATATTTTCCCAAAGCCTATAGTTTCCCAGAAAAAAATTATCAAACATTGTGCGAATTCTTTTCAACTGCTTCAACGTTTGAAATTTCACAAAATAAGGTCTAAACGTACGGCATTTCCATTATCCAAGAAGCTCCGAATAAAGAAAATTGTTCAAGTGCCTACAGAATATATCTATTTTCAGTTTATATTGAGATTTTACTCTTAGCGTAACCCAGAGACAACGGCGTGGACGTGGTAAAATTATGTCTCCTTCGGGGTGCTTGTTTATAGTGAGTCCCCTTGCCTCTCACTGTACGGGGTGCTTCTTTATAGTGAGTCCTCTTGCCTCTCACTGTACGGGATGCTTGTTTATAGTGAGCCCCCTTGCCTCTCACTGTCATTCAAACATTTTAATGCTTTTTTTTCATACAAGTACCGCAAAAAAACAAATCGCAGTTCTCACAGTACATATATGTTCTTATTGGGCAAATGGAACACTTCTTTTGTTTATCTTGTCGAATGGTTGTATGTTTTTCCTGATTTTTTTAGTAGCATAAATGTAGCTTTTAGCTATTCACATTGCAAACTCTTTAGTTCCAACTTTCTTTCCACTATCATCAGCAGCATTGTATATTACAACTGCATTTGTAATTGCTGCTTGGATAAGTCTAATAAAAACTACCCGTGTCCATTTCTTCGAACGAATACTTGGCATCAAGTTATTACAGTGTCCATCGTGTACATCAACTCCACCCATGGACTGATTGTAAAGATAAAAAGCTTGTGGGACTGGAATATAAATTTTTTCTTTTTTAGTCGAACTGTATCTTTTTGCTGATGATAATGGAGTGACCCCTGCAGCTGTGGATAATATTGACACCGGCTTCGAATCCATTACAGTGATGTAATTTATTTCAGAGTTTCGATCATACTTTACAACATACATTCCACGTGGAGACTTTTTATCGATGACATTTTTTTCTTTGACACGGTTATTTCTAACAGTTCCTGTACATTTCAATTTTAACCGTTTTAAATGCACAACAAGATCTAAGTTTGTAAAATAATTGTCAAAATAAAGATGATAAAGAGGAATTTTCGCAGCAGATGTCAATTCAAAAAAAGGGTTTCAATAAATATAAAACTACGCGAGAACCTAATGCACATTTAGATAACTTATCTCCTATTA
This sequence comes from Torymus aiolomorphi, assembly GCA_036365515.1. Lineage (NCBI taxonomy): Eukaryota > Metazoa > Arthropoda > Insecta > Hymenoptera > Torymidae > Torymus > Torymus aiolomorphi. The sequence goes on from CM070875.1 coordinate 11,146,882, forward strand.
CAGATTCTTTCCCACAGTATAAGTCTAAATTCAATAAATATCCATCAGCAATGCAAAGTCCCCAAAATTTAAGACCGAATCGCGTAGGCTTTCCACGCATGAACTGTTTGAAGCTTATTCTACCATAAAATTTAGCCATCATTTCATCCACTGATAAAGCTGATCTCCAGAAGTCAAACTGCAGAATATTCTTCTGAAACAGTTTTAATAAAGCCCGAACTCGCCAAGCCTTATCATTTGAATCGTTATCTTTGGCCTTCGAGTATTTCAATTTGGATTTGATCAATTCAAACTTAGATCGTGACATTGCTGCAGAAATTATTTCACAAGATAAAAAAGGGTCAGTTGACCAATAATCTCTCTGAGATTTTCTTTTATTGTATAAGGTTGTTATAACGATTCCAATGAATGTATTGAAATCGACTAATAATAAATCAAAACCATTTTCCTTACATGCATCGACGATATACTTTTTCATTTCATTTGAAAAAAAAAATGTTCAAACAGTTCTCTTGGCTCACATTTTCTAATTTTTTCCTTTGTACTTCTAGGCAGTAATATTTGGTCTTCATTTATATCAGAATATATCCTTTCACCATTTACCCATTCAAATTTATGATCTTTTTCAAGCTTAGCTTGATCTTCTTGATAACTTTTTGAAACTCTCTTGTAAGTAGTTTTCGGTAATTTTTCATCATGATAATTATCACAATCATTATCTGAATCATTTTCAGAATCTGAGGAACCAGAATTGTCTGCGTTTGGTATCATGCAGTTTTCATCATCGTCTGTGGTATATGACTCATTTTCACTTTCAGGTTCAGGAGAAACTTCACGCCTCGATCGTTTTCGTGACATTGCAAGTATAAATACAAAAGATAATCGTTAAGAAAACCTCTAAACTTCAGAATAATGGACTTGAATAACTTTTGTGTTGGAAAACCACAATATATTTTATCGACTTCAATCGATGTGACGAAATAAGCTTTGGTAAAAATTTCTTTAGAAAAAAGATGGGACACGCTGAGTGTAAAATTTCAATATATATTTTATAGGCACTTATGTAATTTTCTTTATTTAGAGCTTCTTAGAGAATGGAAATGTCATACGTTTAGACCCCAACTTATTTTGTGAAATTCCAAAAGTTGAAACGGTTGAAAAGAATTCGCACAATGTTTGATAATTTTTTTCTGGGAAACTATAGGCTTTGGGAAAATATTTATAAGAACAAAAAAGTCTTAGAATTAGCTAAAGAATTTTTTCAGATTTTTTTTGAAAACTTTTTTGGAAATTTCAATTTTGCGGTTTTCTGGAAAATCAAAAATTTCCTTCAAAAAATCTGAAAAAATTCTAGAGTGTTCCTTGACAAATTTTAAGACATTTTTGTTCTATAAAACTTTTCCCTAAACCTCATAGTTTTTGAGAAAAAAATTGGTAACGAAAACCGCATTTTTTTTTTCAGATTATTGCATTTTATCCGCCATTTTGAAAATAAAAGCTCATATATAAAAATTTTCTATTAAAGTTAAACAATTTTGTGCACCGATGGTTGAAGAAAGATTGTGCTATTGATGCGTTTTATGGTAGAAAAAAATTGATGAAAAAAAAGAACTTTCACTATTTTTTTGTAAAAGACCCGCCATATTTAATTTTGTAAGCAAAATTTTTAAATTTTAAGCCCGGATTCGGATTCAGCACACCCAAAAACATAAGGTACGGTACCTTGGATCAATTTATTGTTTCGTTTTACAAATGAATTTTGCGATCAAAAACATGTTCAAAAAATGACGTCTTTGGTCGTTAATGGGTTAGTTTAAATGATAAAATAATTATCATTTTTAAAGCAAAAAATCAAATTTTTTTAATCTATTTCAATTATTTAGTAAAAAAATTCAAATATTTGCGCTTTTTTCAAATAACCAATCAGATCGAGTCTTTAAGTGAGCCACCACTTCCGGCCATCATTTTTTTTTTAAGAGAGGATAAATACATAAGGTACATGCGCACAGTACAAAAATAGAATACGATAAAATATAAAAAATAAAATAGCTCTCAGTCTTAGAAATTATAATTATCACAGTATTTAGTTACGAGTTTCAAGTAACAAATATCACAGATTTACTAAAATAAGTAGATAATACTTCGTCAAGACAAGCAGACAATGTCAAGTCCGCAGAATGTCTAGAGTAGTCTGTAAAATTAATCTAATAAGAGTAAATGGTTTTTGAAAGCGCTTCTATAACGAGATAAGGTCGGAAGGTACTTAATGTCTGCGAAGGTAATTCCACAGACGGACTCCTTGGATCAGGAAGGACCTGCTACCAAAGTTGGTGTACAAGTTGTGCACAAGTATAAAAAAGTATTAAGAAAAAGCTATATCTAAATCTAACACTAACATTTTTCTATATTTTTACCCCATAAAAACCCATCATACACAAAGACGAATATTTCACAATTTTACCTCAGAAATCCTAATACTCGTTCCTTTCACCCCTTACCCTTCATAAAAATCAGCAACCGCTTAGCAATCACCGCCACTCCCACTACGACGACGAGCGCTTATGCGCATTCGCATCCCATCCCGGCAGCGCTCCGCACCTCGGTAACGAGCTCGTATCTAGCGAGCATACAGCCCCGCACTAAATCGAGATGAGGAAGCGTAGCGGAAGCTCCGTCAACGTCCCTTCGCACTCTCTCTCGTAATCGCCGCGAGTCGATCTTAACGACAGCGAGATTAGATGCGGCGGTGGTGGCAGCTGCCGTCGCGGTGGTGCTGCCACTTTGCCTAATGAAAGCTTTTGTCGCGGCGGCGACGGACTTGTATCTTTCCGGGTTTAATATGTGGAGGTGTGGGAGGAGACAATAGGTCGCGGTGACACTTGTTGATTTTTTTCCAACAAGTGCGGAGGAGATTGCGGCGGAGGAGTTGTGTTTTGAAGAGATTTCGTAGTAAACTATTGATTAGTTTATGTTTGGTGAAGGGATGTAGTGTGGGTCTCGTTAAATTATCCATATGTAACGTATGGAATCCATTATCGGCAGTACGTTTACGGATGAGACTAAATAAATTTCAATTAATCTTTGATTTACTGGATTTATAGACCGTAAATTGAAGTTTCTGGGAAACAACGTTCGGTTGAATTTAACGCGCCATATTTCACATTGAAAATTGAACATTGACGTGAAAACGGGAAAGTTTCGTATTCGCAAAATAATTCGTTAAAATAATTATTGTAATAAACTCTAGTGAAGACTCATTTTATTTTTAATTTATAGTGACAGTGTGTAAGAGAAAATAATATCAACGTTGTATAAAACTTGAATCCATTGCAATCGTCTCGCTGTTCCCCGTAATCGTTAAAAATGAAAAGGGACAAATATTTTTCAATACTTCGGGTGCTCGGACGCGCGCATATCGTCTAAATCAGAGTAAACGAAAAGTAAAAAAAGAAATCAAAGATATAAAAAAATAACGGCAGCGGGAAAAGTTTCGACAGGCGAACAAAAAAAATATTGGTTTGTCGTTTACTTCAAAGCCGTAAACTCTTTTTGCGTGTCCACAATGGATCTCGTCGCATTCATGATCTGCTCTCTGAACTTTGTTGGTATACAAGCCTGTTGTACTCGCCAATATTTGCTCCGCTCGCTATTTCAATACTACTTTCATCTTTTCCAAGAGGACTATCTTTTAACAAAAAAATAGTGATTCTTGCAATATTGTAAAAGTACAAGTAGTTTGCTTTTTTTTGCTTAAAAAATGTTTTTCTTCCAGCGTTTAGTCAAAGAATAAACCTTCAAACTTCTAATTAAAATTTGAAATACGCAACAGTGTGTAAGGTCACAACGAATCTTAAATTGACGCATAAATTAGATTCACACTGATGAGAATAAATTTTATAACCCACAATATTCAAAGCCATTCATTATGCTCTCAGCAGACGACACTAACCCTTATAATTTACAACCCCTAAAGTCAAATAAACGCGCTTCAACGTAAACAGCCTTGCGGCCAACCCTTTGTTTATGCCACTGCTACGCCCTCTCCCACAAAAAAAAAACTATAAACTTTTCTCCCTCCACCTATAGCTAAAGCCTGGTGAGAAGGGATAAAGGGTCAGCAGGCGCTTAACCACCGCCTATAGCGAGCGCGCAGCGAGAAAACGTGCCAATAAATTTTTATTGCTACTTTATGGTGATAAGGCTAAGGGGACGACGACGAGGACGGTACAGCGGCAACGAGCCGTTTTAATGTAATGGGATATCGTGAATCATATTTCAACGGCGGCGACTCGATCCCTCCTCGGCCGCGTGATCGAGCGCTCGCGCGCGGCAATTTATTTTTTTCCTTTCTCTCGCCTCTTTATCCCCGCGAGATTTCGCGCTGCTTAGCCTTGGAATGCGGTTGTATGGGGCACTTTTGCTTTGTTTTTTTCTCGAAGCGAGAGAGAGAGAGAGCTCGGGATTGACGGCCGACGTGCGCGAAATGAGAGAGTAGGAGATGAGGTGGCGGGGCTGTCTGTGATTCGTGTAATTGATGAATGGCAATGTTATAAAGTTGATGGCGATTGTAATGAAAGCGTATCGATATTTACTTGTTCGTGTTGGTAAAGTAGGGTTTTGAAAATGTTTAATTTATAGAGATGATGGTGGAAATCAAAGAAGTTGTACCGGTCTTGCAAGATTTCCCATGGGCATTCTCCTTTACGAGGAATCAATAAATTAATATTAATTAATGGTATTAACTCATCGCTCTAATAAAATAAACGTCATGATAGTTAGATAGTTGGCACAAGAAATGTAGAGCAATGGTTACTCAGTAAGGTAATTACTTATAAGCGAGTATTTTTTAAAATAATTCATTATTTAGATAATTTGTAATAAATCTTCTTTATCATGAAGTTTCGAACGTCGTCAACGAACGATTTGTATACACTAAAACTTGAATCTTTAATTTTATAATTAAAACTAAACTAAATATAGGTACATCAATTTAGGAGTGTTACACAGTAGTAGTAATCAGGTATGGTCAGCCGCATATTCAGAACTGCTTTTTATACTCACTACGAAATTTTTATTAAGCGGCGGCATTTTTAATAATTCTTTATCGTTAATAAACGACTTTGCATTTTTTATCAGCATTATATTAAGTCACTTAACAACTAGTGGCATCGGTACTTCATACACTGGGCAAATTACCATTATTATATTTTTATAACGCCCGACGGCATATAATGGGATATTTTACATTCACGGCTCTCAACCATTTTCAGCGCCGGTAATTCCGAGTTAAAAATCCGTTTTTCCCGATTAAGCGGGCACGCGCGCGCAGCAGGGGGGCAAACATCGAAAATGCACTCACTAAGTAGCCGCCTAAGTAATTTAAAGCCATAGTCCCGTGAGCGCGGCGGGCGCGTGTTAAAATTCAGTTCGCACTTCGTGCATACCTCCGTAAAAACCCTACCGTCGCCGCCGTCGTCGGAACAAACACGTGTGGGAACGACCTCATGCATAATCCGCGAAAAATCAAGTTTTATATTTACAAGAATATTCGCCTGGTAGAGAGAGAGGCCGGTAATTTGAAATTTAAATTAATCGACTCGGTTATCAGGATGAGGATTGTGTGTCTGGGGGTTCAGGTTTGCTACGCGATTTTGATAGATAAGAATTCTTTATCAACATTATAGTTTTAATTGGCGTTAGAAAACTAATTCGTGAAAATTTTATAACTATAATTTTATAATATCCACTTAATTAGAAATATATTTTGACTAGGAACTATTGATTTAGGTATAAATCGCAATAATGCAATTTTTTTGCAATTCCAAAAGGCATTTTATGCATCATTTATCATAGTTAATATTCTATTCGAGAATATAATTGAAACGAAATTGTCAATTCAACCGTACTTTTCACCAAAAATCTCTTCATTAACTTTCAAATATTGCGAATGCAAATCATGCCTTGCAAAACGAAAACTTTGCATTCCCACAGCCTCGTCACTAATTTGCTTACTAACAAATTTTTCCCATCAGAACCCCGTTCTTCAATAAAAAAAAAAAAAAACTCCACCTCGATCACTCCACCCGCCACCCCATAACAAATTTTCCAATCTAACGCCAACCCCGCCACCATATAAAAAAAAGCCCCATCCCACCTCGCTCACCTGCGAAATTGCCATATGATTCGCGACGGCGCCGGAACAAAGCGCGCGACGACATCGGCTCCGCCGCGTGTAAAATCGATGCGGACGCGCTCGTCTGCCTTTGCCCGAGCGCAGATTAACCGTTTGTGGCGGCGGTTATTGTGATGCAAAGTGTCTCGCGTTCTCTCTCTCTCCATCGGCCATCGGCAATTAATATGCAGAGGGAGAGAGGTGAGCGTGCTCAGTATGCGGACGGCGCGCGCGCCGCCATGATAGTATGATTGTCGGGCCACTCTGCCCAAGGGTGTATAGGGCCGGCGGGGCTGGACGTGTATTGCGCGTTTCGTGATTTTGACGAGGAGTAAAGGGCGGAGGAGGAGGAGACAGAGTCGAGCGGTGATTTGTTTTTCATGGTCCGAGGATGCGGGGTAATTGTGGAGGAGGTTGACAGGGTGTGTGTTGTAATTTTTTTTAAGCTCGCTGCGATTGGCTGTACTTTGATGTATCATGTCAACAAGAACACAGAAAAAAATGATTGGTTAAAGCTATCAAATAATTCGTTAAAAGTCTTCAAATAGTTCAGCATGATAAAAAAAGACAATAAAAATAGTTACCGCAACCAATCATTGGCCACTGTACCTATCATTATTGACTTATTTTACTATGCTGAACAATTGGAGAACTTTTAAGTAATTAGTTGGTAAGCATAACCAATCGTTTTTTCCGTGTAGTAGTATTGTTTTAGTATTGCTGCAATATTTTATTCTTTTCTGGGCTAGTTTAAAATAGCGGTATGTTAATTTAAAATAGTCTTGAAATGTTACTGATGATCCGTATAAACTTCGCAAGTATTTGAAAGTTAATGGTGGTACATTTGAAATATTTTTAAGACTAATTAAATGAATAAATTGCATTATATGTTTCAACTAAAATTTTTATTTTAACATTTGCTCTTGGATTTCAAGTGTATGAAAATAGTTTTGCATGTAATAAAAATATTTATTTAACGTAAAAAATATTGAAAAAAACTTTTAGGTACATATACAAACATTAAACCGAGAAATACCGTCATGAAATTTAGAAGACTATACATTTCAATATTCGTTTATATCGCACAGAGTATTCAGAATGTTGAATCAAATAGAAAATTTATTTAAATATATTATTGCCGTAAGACAAGATTTTTGAATATGCATGTCGAACGGACTGTTATTTTTGACTGATTTTCAAGCTTCCTTTATTCAAATTTTGTTTGTCGTAAAACACTTTTTGTGAATATGGTAATTAACAATATTATAATTTTACGCAAATGTCGCATTTTTTTTGTATACGCCAATGGAAATCAATATTTATACTATGTGAAATGTCGTTTATTAAATGGAATAAAAATTAATTACCGTTTTTTTCCATTCAACGACTAAAATTGACTATACATCTGTAGATCGATTCATACTTTTTTCCACAGGCGTGAGCGATGAAAGGAATCCGAAAAATGTTGCTGTTAGCTCGAAAAACGCTATCGCGTCGAATACTGTTCCCCAGAAGTTTTCCGAATTTTTGCTACTCGATTCTCTTCCGTATCCACGCAAGGAATCTGGAACAGATATAAAAGCGGTGATTGTCATTCACTTAGTTATACAATTAGGAAACTAACCAAATATTCCTATATATACCTTTCCAACGAAATTCCAAGTAACAATGAACACTATTTTATTTTAAATAGTATTCGCTATTGCTTTTTTAAAACTGCGATATTCGGGTATACGTTTCATTTATTATTTTTAATTTTTACGTTATACACGTATTCATCTTTCGTTATTAAATTTTCCATTCTAAAAACCGTCTGACTCACTGACCACCATGACCCAGTTTTACTTGTAATATTCAGCTAAAATCCAAGGGACACGTATCATGAAATTCCGCGATGATTAATATCAAGTTTAATTAAAACAATGGCTAACCGCTATTTCAATAACCGCTTGCTTCATTAACTTTTTGAAATTACATTCCCACCGGAAATAAAATATCTCAACAATCCCCCAACTATTACTCTCAAAACGCCTCATAATTTGTCTATAATCCCCGCTCTTCGCCATCGCCCAAAAATCCCCTATTACCATCCCCCGCGCACCTAATTCAGCATTAGACCAGGCTCCGATACCCGTAGAACTAAATAAAAATCGCGTTCCATCACCGGTGCGCCACATAATTTAAAACACATAATCCAAATTCAATAATTAAACCACGGTAGGAGCCGCTAGGACCAGCGTCGCCACTGGCTCCCGGCCAAAATTCGTCAAACTCCCTCGGAATTTATCGACAGCCCCATCGCCGGCTAATTCCCTTTCGAGTGCGGCGGCGGTGGCACCCTTCGAACTTATTAATCGGCCGGCTAATAAACATCGACGTGGAGCGCGCGCGCGCGCGCGCCTGTAATCCGCCATCAATTAGCGCAGGTGCGCGCGCGCGCGCGGTGAAAAATGGGCGTAGCGGCTGCCGCGTTAAAACTGCGCGCAGGGCAGCGCATAGCGTCTGGTCGGAAATAATCCGCGAAATGTTTTGTGCATAATGGATGATTAATAAACAAGCCGCCGCCGCTGCTGAGGGGTTAATTTATCGGCGTTATCTCTGTATAGAACGCAGCCGCGTTCGGCTAATTTTGCAAGTGTGGGTGTGTGCTGCGTTTGCGCGCGGAAGCAGTTGGAGCTGTCGTTCGGCGGGAGTTTTTCGTTTTTTATGGGATCCGCTCGTTGGGGGATATGTGGGTCAGCGCTGTTTCGCCCGTGGATGATGGGTTGCGCGCGGCTAGAAATATGGGGGCGGGTTGTGTCGATGATGAATTGCGATTGCTTATTTTCGGCGATTTTAAAATGGTAAATTTAAGGCGCAGTGTGTCAAGTCCATTGTAAAGTGCCAGAGTAAATTTTGTATGAAGTTTCGTATTTAAAAGTAATAAAGTACTTTTATCGTAATGGTTCTCGCGAGCTGTTGTCAAATCTGGAAACACTTGAAGATTGTTTTTCCAGCTACGAAATTCGCAGTTGATCAATACACAGCTCCGACGCCAGTACGAAGAAGTAAATACTCTTACGAAAGTTCGGGGGAGTTTCTCATTCAAAGAAACTTTAGCTCGGCGGACAATAAGACGTCAAAGTAAGGCAATGTCGCCGTATTACAATCCAACATAACATCCCTCGACAAATTCTCCCAAACTTTATAGAACAATTACATCGCAAAACACTTAATGCAGCTTTTACTCTAATAAGAAAAAAAGAAAACGAATTTCGTTCAACAAAAGCACCATTTGTTTATTCATTTCGCGTTCGATTGTGTAATGACAAGCTTCGCTGTCGCTTGGGAGAGAAAGAGAGCGACAGGTGTATAGACACACACACACACACACACACACACACACACACACACACACACACACACACACACACACACACACACACACACACACACACCCGGGATGCGTCGATTAAACGCTGGGGTCACTCACTCCCGATCGCGCAATGCCGTTTGGTATTTATTCCCGCGTCGAGTCGATCGACGCGCGGCGCTACGCTTTTTTTCAGCCACCTGCGCCGCTTCCTCGCATCGCTGCGCGCATTGTTTCTCTCTCTGCTCCGGTGTTCTACTTTGATTACCTATTGCTTTCAATATATATGTATTATACAATATCGCGTGGATGTGTTTCGGTGACGTAACAGTATATGGATTGTTGCGTGGATGGATGTACTTATAGATTGATTATTATTATAGTATAATAATACACACCTGACCTGCACATGATTATGCATTATCTCGTATCTAGGGCTAATAACTAGATCTGATTATGCATGATTCAGTTCGTTTAAGTTAACGTCGAAATAAGCTTAATAATGTTTTACCAATTGTATCATCTGCCATTTTATTAAAAATGTTTGTGGGAATCTATATCGGTTCACACGAAACCTATACAATATGTGACAAAAATAAAACCGCCCGAATATTCAACACCTTTTTGCATACACACGTACATACGTATATATAAAACACGATATTTTACATGCGAACCAACAGCTTTCATCGCTTACAACCTTAACCGCTCATTTGCATAAAAAAAAGCAGCAATCCTCTCCCACCCACCTCCCCCGAAAAACAAAGCACAATCGCCCTCATTCAAATCCTCCCTCCCCGCGCGCCGTACCATCAAACGAGCCACCCGAAATTTTCCGGGCGAGTGCACAAACTCACATTTGCACGTACAAACACACATACATATACGCGAGTGCGCGCATGCAGCATCCCCTCGCGCGAATTTCATTAACGAGGCGCGTCGGACGCGTGTTGCCGTCCGTATAATAGCTGACCCACATAATAATGACCAGTGACGGGAGTTGTGCTGCGCGCGCCCGTGTGACGTCACGCGAGTCGATCCGTGAATTTCGCTGCGCGCGTGTATATGTACACCTGCGTGTGTCCCGGCTTTTCCCCTATAATTCCCTTCGATCACGATGCTCTAGCTATATGCATGCTGCGTATAGGCATTTTGTTCAGGGGTGGGGTGGGGGTGGCTCTCTTTTTGGTGTCTCTGTGCTTTTGTATAGCGCGCGACAGAGAATATTCGAGGTGCATAGGGATCAACGATTTGTATAGGCGGAGAAGTGATGAATTTATAATGGGGAGGCTTGATAGGTGTCGAGTCTCGATGATTGACGGGTTTGTGTCGGCTGAAAGGTTCGGACTTTTCAGATGAAATTTAAGTTTTTAGAAACAACGATGGATTTCTTTGCCAATTAATTTATATTAAACCTTCGTTTCACGTACAGGCGTAGTGGTGAGGTGTCACAAATATTTTGGTTGTAGTGGAGACCGAGGTAAAACGGTCATGCTGGCCAAAGCTATATCTCATGTATATATAGTTATGTACAATATTGAAATCGCGAGTATAAATACTAAATGTCACTAGTAACTAACTCTCGGTTCGTTCTAGCCACTCTAGCCGCTGCAATAATTAAAAACAAATTTTTTCGGATTACGATTTCCCCGAGCTAAGAGTATATGTGTATTTTAAACTTCTGTGTGCTTACTGATCCCTAAAACATAGGTATTAAGGATTTATAGTCATAGATAGATTAAGAATTTATTTTTACAAGAACAAAAAATTAATATATATTCTATAAATTTATATAAAGTATTTTGCTGCATGTGCTGGGCAAAACGGACACCTTGTTTTATGTGGATATTGTTTCGAAACAACGTGATTCAAACTTTTTTATTTTTTTGTTTACAGATTTATGTCATTATTTTTAATAGTGTATAAATACACCAATCAAACAAGTTGAACAAGTTGGTTAGAAGAATTGTTAAGGAACGTTTCATCTGTCATTATAAATGATAAGAATCGACAAACTTAGTTTTGAAACATTATAATATACTTTTCACTACCTTGAATGACATTAAAAAAAAATAAAAACCTTAAAATATTAGCTATTACTACGATAATTGTAGCGATTAAATTCTTTTTTGGTACTACCTATGTCCGTTTATCTGGCAATTTTTCAGATTCGTCGAAATAAAATGTCATATTTTTTGTTGTTTAATATTATTTTTATATATTAAAATTTATACATTTATGTATGATTACTGGCTTTGTTATTATAAACAAAAGTAAAATATGCATTTAAACCCTAGTAGAAATCCATCTATACGAAATGGCCAAGAAGTTAGAAAATAGCTAGTAAAACTGGCTAATTAATCGCTATGATGACACGATTTTTCGATCATTATTTGCCTATTTCTTAGACTGACGTAATTACAAAATATTCGTATTTGACTTACTAATTTTATCTTTGATGAAAGAGCATTAAAGTGCATTGGATGGCTTTCCAAAATATAAATAAATAACATTAACTAATAAATCATTTGTTATACTCATTCTATGAATAATTCACCAAAACTTTTATTTCTCCATCTGATTCTGTCTCTCTGACTCCATGTTGTAACAGCAAGTCTTCTACTAGCCATTTCCAGACTAAAGAAACTGATCAGTTTTAATACACTGAGAAAAAAGTTTTATAATTTTTACAATACTTATAGGAAAAATTACTATACTGTGTGGAGAATAACTTTACACTAAAAGTATGAACAAAATTACTAAAAAGTTAATAAAAGTTATTATACAAAAGTAGAAAAATTCACTTTTATAAGTATTGTTATACTGTAACATATGTAGACGATTCGAATTTTATCATTGTATGTGTTCGTCAACGACGCAAATGGTAAGGAAATCGCTTGTCAATTCGAAGGCCCAGGTTCGATTTCCCATTCGGGAAAGATTTTTTTTCATCGTTTAAATTTAATATAATTTAATCAGATCTGTTTATTCTTAATAAATTCTTAACAAAACGAATAAAATCGGTGAAAAAATTTTTTTCTGAAATTTTTCGAGAAAGTATAAAAATTACTATACTGTTTTATAAAAAACTATTAAACTGACATCTTGTGGTGAGATTCCCCTACAGTATAGTAAATTTTCCTATAAGTATTATAAAACTTACACAATTTTTTTTCTCAGTGTATTTTTAAAGAACAAGCTTGTGCTTGTCTTCGAAAAACTCATTCTATTTTTATTTTTATTCAATCTAAATGGCCAAATAATAGGAGAAAAGACCTTTCATCGTGAGCTAAAAACTGGACAAGAGAAATTTCCATTTTATAGTAAGTTTCTAACATAAATGGTCAGTTATTACTTATAAAATGTTTTGGATTTCCACCAGGAAAGTTACTTAAATTTATCTTATTTTATATATTTTTATTTACCTTTACTCTAATATATTGCTCGGGTCTTCCCTACAAGTAATTTTGATATGAAAAACTATGTATAAATATATATACGTTGTTGTGCACTCTAAAGTAAACAATAAAAATGGACATTGCACTAAAAGCATCAGTTCCATTCAGTGTATATATTACAGAAAATTAAAATAGCATGAAACGTCATAAAATCAGAAAATAATGAACGAAAATCCACATCCTATTACGCTTTTTATATTTCCACAAAACACTACCTCTTTCTCTGAAAACCTACCTCTGTTAATAAGCATCTTCCACGAAGATTAAAAAAAAAGGACCAGACTAACCTGTACGCCTGCATTACGAGTTCCGGGAATCGGATTTCAATTAAACGCACGCGGAGAAACATCGTCCGCGCGCAAGAAAAAGGCAAAATACACGGCGAATATCGACAACGATGTAAGAAGAGTCCGACGTTCCTTCCGCGCGATCGCGGCGCTACAACAATCTCCTTTGTCCGTCGTGTATTTTTCTTGCATTCGCGTCGCTCGAGAAATTGATTCGAGCAAGAAGGGCATTTTTATCGGTGTAGAGCGTAGTTCAATTCCGTTTCCAAACGTCTCTCGCAAAATTAAAGTTTCTCGCTTTCTCCCTATCTCCGTACGCTCGTTACATTAGTCCGCTATATGCGCGTGAAGGGAGGTGTAGGGAATACAGGCTCGGGTGATTGTCATGACGGCGAGGGAGAGTGAGAGAATTTATGCGGAGAGAGCTTCTTGATCCCGATCTTATGCGTCGTTCTGGGAATGAGGAGGTTTGATGGGGGGGACGCGGGTGAAGGTTTCGAAGATTTTTTTGTCGCTGTTTGAGTGCCGGTGGGAGAAGATTAAGTGTAATGCGTAGTTGGAAAAGTATACGGTATATCGTAATTTCGAAATTTTTTATTTCCCGTGGATATATATATATTGGATTCGATTATGACGACGGTACACGAATGGAAACGATCAATTTGAATAACAGTTTCGTATGTTTCATTTTATATTGTTTATAAAGGTTTTAAAACAGAGACACATTTTTACGATTTAAAAAAAATGCGCATATGTTCAGATATTTTTTAGTGTCCATAAAGTCCGTAAAAGTGTTCGAAATCAATATAAACCTTAACAAAGAGAGTACATATACAGAATTTTTTTTTTTAGTTCATTATATATTTTCGTGAATACAGTATGATAAATTCGCGCTATTTCTATATCGTGAACCTTATACTATCCGTAAATAATCCCCTACCCTCCATAACCGTTTTTATTGATTATTTGCCGGACAATCAATCACCACGGTATATCACTAAACAAACCGTAACCCTCCCTCCCTCCACCATAAAGCTCGCTCGTGCACACCCGTTTAACCAACTCTCTTCCAGGGCATCGCGAAATAAAGTGCCGACTCGCACTTACTTTTAATAAGCGCACTTAAGGACCTCTGACACCCAGGCGATAAACAATCCATTGTCCGCGTTAATTATCACACGAAATGGCCGCGTGCGTGCGCTCGCGCTCCAATATAAAGCCGGAGAAAACAGTCGCCAGAAAACTCTCCGCGCGCTTATTGCGCCGTAAACAGCCCCGTAGGAAAAAGGCCATCGGCCGCGAAATCAAACCAAAATATAGTCTAAATAAAAGATCGCGACGACGACGCGGCGATGCGGGAGCAAAAGTCTCTGCGGGCTTTCGCGCTCGGTTAAATTGGAAAATGGAATTTTACGGGGCGTCTTCTTCTCTCTCGGTGAGCGAGAGAGAGAAAAGCCATTTCGCAGCTTATGACCTTGTGTATCGAGCCGGGCGCACACGCCAGAGGTGAGAAGAGCCAATAGGACGGCGGAGAGGGAGTCAGGGCTGCCAACTGATATGAAGACTTAAGTACGTGCAGCTTTCCGGCCTGAGAATAGTCGGGATGCTTGGCATTCTCGAGCGCGCGCTCTATATGGATAAGGTTCACTCGTTCTCTCTCCTCTTTGGCACTCGCGTTGTGTGCGGTCTACGGTCTCTTTCTCTCTCTCTTTCGTTCCTTTCGAATATATATAGAGTAAGGGAGCCTTTTTTATTGGACAAAAAAGTCGGCTCTTTGTAATGGGCTGATGCTCTTGAAATTTTGAAGGGTGCGTGGCACGTGTGCGTTGTAGAGCGGAATTTTCGCTTTCGAAGTATTTGAAAGTTCGCTTAGACGTAAGGAAGGGGAGGGGATTTTCGATGAGAATGAGGGGACTTTCTTTGTAGTAAGTCGCGGAAGGAATTATTATACTTTATTTGGTTCTAATATTGAGACGAATTTAATAATAATATATAAAACTGTAAATTAAATAGCAGGTAAATTAATTACAAATTTTTCTTTTTGTTTCAGGTAAGTTACAATAATGACTGAATCATTGAATCCCCATCTTCTCGTAAGTTTGTGTATATTATTATTATTAAAACGATATTAAAGTTAAGCTATGATCAGGGAGTAGATGATATGTATAGTTTCGGTGAAAGTAACCGAGATTATTTTATCTTACTAAAACTTTAGATGTAATTTAATTTCACGACTCGCATCAACTTGGATCGCAAATTACCCCGTTTAATTTTATTACCGAAACAACAATTACTCTCCTCTCATTCTGTATTAATGAATTGCATTCCCCTATTTACTTCGCAAAATATTTACCTCCATGCAACGGTTGAACTGACGACCAGTTACATCAAAACACACCCGACGGTTTTATTTATATTTAACTAATCCATCGTTATTACGCGTCGTCATTAAAAACATAGTTCCGCCACCAACCTTTTCCCAACACTAGGTACACCGTATAGCAATTTTTCGTATTGCGCTCTCGTTTCACGAGTCTCTTGGACGATTTAATTTGGGAAATAGCCCAGATGCCTTCGGGAGTGTGTGCGCGAGCGGCCTAAT
Organism: Torymus aiolomorphi; assembly: GCA_036365515.1. Classification (NCBI taxonomy): domain Eukaryota; kingdom Metazoa; phylum Arthropoda; class Insecta; order Hymenoptera; family Torymidae; genus Torymus; species Torymus aiolomorphi. The sequence continues at coordinate 11,162,753 of CM070875.1, forward strand.
GAAATTGACTTGTTTTCAATGGATTTAATATTGCCGCCTCTTGACGTCGTCGTCGTCGTCGTCGACTCTCGCGCTCGCTTCCTTATTGGGGTCACGTAATCGATGAGAAAGGAGGCGTCGCCGCATTTCCATGATGGGAATATAAGGTTCTCTCTATCTTTCTCTTCCTCTAGCTCTCTCTCTCCCTCTCTCTTCTGACCTTGAGCGCGAAAATTCGACTTTGAGTGGACGTGTATAAGTCGATATTATATAGTTTTTCACGAGGATGTCTTATTTTTTTTGTTTTAATATGGGTGAGATGCGCTGTTCGCGAGGAAACGTCTTCGAGCGCGAATCGATTATTCGGGCTATGCCGTTAATATACATTCCCGCGAAATTACTTTTGTGTATAATCGTAATTTGAAAGGCAAATACTTGGAAGTATTCGAGATGCCGTTAAATGATTTCGTGGAAGAGAGGGGGGGGGGAGGGAGAGAAATCGAATCGCGAAGAAAGTGATTTTTTAATCGGCCCACTTTATTAGTTTGTTTAAGTATGCCGAGTCTCATAACGATTATCCAGCGATTTAACCGAAGAGTGGAATAGTTTATGATAATATTCGATTATTGCTCGGTTGTAACGTAAATTAACGTAAATGTATATTTTTATTGAAAAAGTTGTATGACATTTTTCTCGAAAATAACGTATCTATAACGTTTTTCAATCTTTGTCAAATCACGAAGTATAGACACTATTTCACTTTTTTCGGGGATTGAGAATGAACAATAAATATTGACTCCCACGCGAACGTCAACGGAAAAGATTTTCACCCCACTTTATTTTACAACTCCGGGCTAAAACATGCTCGCCCTCCCACGCAATATGCGTGAATTCAATATAAATCACCGGAGGCTACGCGCGCAGCCTCTAAATCCACACTCGTACACACGCCCCTTGCCAACTGCTGCTGAAAAAAGAAACTTCTGCGCCGCACGCGCGCCAAACAATTATTCTCGCACGAGCAATCGAGTCACCCCCGGTAGCTTGCATACGCGCCTAAAAAAGCTCTCTCTTTCTCGACTTACGCGAGAAGGGAAACTTTGCAAATTTCTCTCTTTTTTTCCTGGCACCGGCACCCTCCTCAAAGAGCCACACCACTGTGGGCGCTCGCCGCGCGTGTCAATATTCGCGAAGAGACGTCGTCGGGCCAATAGCGATAAGTTCGAGTGCAGGGCGGGGGAGGATATAAACCGCTGTACTTTCTCGCGGGGAGAGGAAGTGAGAAAGAGAAAAAACGGCAGGCCGCGTGAAATATAGGAAGGGATCGGTGTCGCCCGCCTTCGTGTGTCTTCGCGACATCTGCTAACGGGGGACAAAAAAGAGTATCGACTGCTCCTCGGCCGCGCCACGATGACACTCGAGATATCGCCGTTTGATGGGGAAGGCAGCAGCAGCAGCGGTGGCAGTTTTTTTATTTCATTTTGCCCGCCTTCTTGTTTCGAGAGGGGGGAGGGGGATTCGTTTTTAGGGCGAGTTTTGCAATTTTGAAAAATACGGGTTACCGAGAGTGGAAATTGATTTCTAGCCGATAGGGGGTGTGTTTGATGGGAGGTATATACAGCATAGGGGAGGATTTTATTTTCTCGCGAAATATTTTCTTCTCGGGTGTATTTTCGAGAGTTGGCTTGAGATTGTTTGCGCTTGTGATTTATTGGCGGGAATCGTGTTTAATCAGGATTTTTTATTGAATTATTGCGTGCGCGCGTGAGTGTGTACGTGTGTGTATATATGTGTTTGTGTACGTGTGAGAAAAATTGTAGAGGGATGGTTTTGATTTATTGCATCCTTGACTATCTTTCATAGTTAATTTTTTATCCAGTGATTGATTGTATTCTAACTGTTAGATTGGACAAGAAATTGTTTTATAAGATTATGAAAAATATAACGCAGAAAAACTACTATTTTATCTTTTGAAAATGGTTTTTGTTCTTTGAATACGAAAAAATTGCAATATAAGCATCGTTGCTATCCATTGAAAATAAACAGCACTAAAATAATCATAAAATTTAAAAAACACTATATCGAATACTCTCCTACACGCTGCGTCCCCTCGACTCGACACCGACGCAAATGACGCGTGGCGAGGGACATTCTCATGCATGAGACTGAGCCGCGTCCCAGCCATGTGGAAAAAAGTAGCGCAATCTTAATAAAGAAAGTGATTGCGTGCGCGTGGTGTCACCCGTAAGAGCACGGAGAAGAAAAGTTCTTTGCTCTTCTCTCTCATCCGGTAATTTTTTTCGGATTTAAAGGCCCGTCCCACTCCCGCGTACTATTATTCATACCGGTAGGACCGGCCCCCCTTATAACTTTTTTGCTCGCTTTGAATTTTGCGTCCTCCCCAGGAACGAGGAGAGCCAAAATGACCATGGGGGCGAAATCGATCGTGAGTTATTGCGCGCTCGGGAAGAAGAAGAAGAAGAAGAAGAAGGAGCGGTTGAGAGACTTAGGTAAGGGCGAATCGGTCAATTTTGATTTAACCCTTGGGGATGCGTAAGATGCCTCTCTTTTTCTCTATCCCTCCCCATTGGAATCCCCGTTTTATTTATTTTTGAGGACATTATTTTGAGATTACGGCGGCGGGTAATGGCCGCGTTGCGGGGAGGCTAATCTGTATGCGTCGAATAATGTGCCTTGAGTTGTGGAATGGCTGAGCTATATACGTTAGACTTGGTCTAAGCGTTACATTTTTTATGGACCTTGAGAGATCTCACAGGAGCTTTGCCCGATGCATCAAAACGCAATAAAAGCGGAATAAGTTATTGAAAAGGCAGTAAAATAGGTCAATTTATTCTTTTAGTTACTGGAATATTATACATTTGAATGGCGCCTCTCTAATCAGATTGTTATAGCTTTACAATTAATCAGCGATCGATCGTATGATAAGTTGTCGATTCAAGTATTAATAAAAATTGACATTAAAATGAGTTCACGATCAATCAGGCTTTTATTGCAGGTATACCTATTCGACAAAACAAAATCTGTCAGAAATACATCAGTGTTTCATTTCAAACAACACTACCATTTCACTAATTAAATGACATAGAAACTAGATCAGCAAGACTATATCTCACCATTAGCACACGACACGGTGACACGTGACAATAATCTAATTCCTAAACAAACGCAGCCCTATCTTGGCAATATTGACGCAGCATCGGTCATTCATCACCGTACATTTCTAACGAAACAAACAAGCCCATAAAGTCAATAAAAAGCGACCTGAACCTCGTCCCCTCCTGCCGCAAAACCCACGAAAACACGCATCCGCGCGCAATCAGAGGTCCGCTCTCTCGCAGTAGTGTAAAAATAAATCATCCGTAATTAGATCCTTCGTAAACACGTCCAGTCACGAGATACACGCGTGTCGAAACTTCTCGGCTGGAGCGATGAGAGAAAGAGACGCTGTCGTAGCGCGCCTGTCCGACTAGTTCACGAAGTTCGGATAAATCATCGACAATTAGAGAGCCCTACGTCGCCCTTCTCGTAACTTCTTACCCTTCAAAGCTCGCTCGCTCTTCCTCCCACCCTAGGGAGAGAGTGACTGGGAGAAGAACGAGGCCAATTTGAATTCGACCGCATTTCGAGGCCGCCATGTATAAAAAGCAATGGAAATTCGTTCCCGCAGAAGAGAGGGAGAGGGAAAACACTAGCGCGCGGTGTGAGCTGCATTGCGATCGATTTTCGATTCCATCGAGCGAGATAATTTGCCGGGATCCCCTGCCCTTCCTTCCTCTTCCTCCTTCTCGTTCACCTCCGTAGGAGCACTTTCGACGCCACCCCTTGTCTTATAAGCGCGTATAGCTAGCTAGCTAGCTCCGCTCAGACGACTCGCGGAAGATGAAATGGCTGCAAAGGAGCGCGCGAGCTCGCGCTGGGAAATAAATGCGCCATCTCGCTCGATTTCGGCCGAGCAATTGATGATCAGCCATTGTTCAGAAGGGCAAGGAGCCGCAGGAATTCGGACCGATGTTCCATCCTCGGTCTCTCCTCCTGCGTCTGCTTGGTCGTTTGCGAGTGTATGTAGGAGGGGAGCTTTAAAGGTGTCTGTCGCGCGTGGCGAAATAACCGCGAATCCTTTTCCACGTCACGGGCGTGATTGTTTTAACGCCACGCGCGTGCGCACGGTTTATGGGCATCATTTGTCCGCGTGATTGCGCGATGGGGAAGAGGCAGATGCGAGAGGTGAGTGTCAATGACGGCAGGGATTTGGTGAGGAAAGGAATGGAAGAGGAGAGGTTAAAACTATTTAACCCTCTCTTTGTCTCATCAAAGGGCGCGGCAGCGCCCTGCTTGTCGAGTTTATTATATACATTAAAACAATCAATGGTGGCTGTTAAATGTCCATCCGACATAATGGTTTTAAAATATCATAGAATAATCACAATTCATATAGACAAGTTATTACCTATAATGACACCACCAACTCATAAGAGCAACAAAAAGCTCTAAACATCAAAATTCCGTTCGCGATTTTCTCTGGTTGTACTGCTATGACTTCATAAATCTTTCTAACCGGTTCGCAAAATACCACGAAAGTCTTATTTGAACATAATTAATATTTTTTACGAATAGATCCGCATTTACGGGAATATATTTTACAATTCTCTGCATCATCATGGTATACTAGATTGCGTTTTGATTTTTTTTTCTGGACAAGGGACTATTTTCAGTTTGCTACAGTTTCAACTTCGTTTACGCGGAGCCATTGTTTCGAATTGAATTTCGAGAAAATTTACTGAAGAAACAGATCATATCAGCCTGCTATTTCGAGAGAAATGTTTTGAAGATTGTAAAAACGAGGGTATAAGTAAATGGCAACTGAGATTGCTTCGAAGGCAACCAAATAAATACTGATGAATTCACAAACATTAAATAATTTTTTATGTACTCTATTATTTGTAAAAAAAGAAAACTAATCAATTTTTATAGTTTTATCAATTTTCCTACGATAAAACCAAAATTTCTCATCCTTAATTGTACGATAACTAAATACATCGAAACCTAACCATTAATAACCGTACGATGAAAAACATCTCGATGATGATGATGATAGATGCCGGGGACGAAAAATTCACTGCGCAAAGCCAATAACTGATTATAAGGCCACTCGACAAGTTGCGCATAACCGTTGAAGTTGATAGATCGACGCACGAGCGCTTACAATTAAGCGAAAAGTGAGAGAGGAGCAAAGCCATCGTCTTTCAACTTGATAAATGCCCTACCGGCCGATGAAATGAATTTCGTAAACATTTTCTCGTTCTCTCTCTCTTTCACTCTTGCAATTATGCTCTCGCGTGCTTATCAGATCCGCCATCCGCGAAATGGAATCGAAAACCATTTAGAAGAGGAGAGGCAATCCGCTCCGTTATTAGATCTTCGCTTTCTCTCTCGCTCTCTTCCAGCGAGCGAGTTCTGACTTCTTTTGAGCGGACAACAACAGGAGCATTTATCAGGATCGTATCGGCGAAATAAATAGTCTTTTTTTCGGAAGAGAGAAAGAGAGAGAGATAGAGGAGAGAGAGAGAGAGAGAGAGAGAGAGAGAGAGAGAGAGAGAGAGAGAGAGAGAGAGAGAGAGAGAGAGAGAGAGAGAGAGAGAGAGAGAGAGAGAGAGAGAGAGAGAGAGAGAGAGAGAGAGAGAGAGTGAGAGAGAGAGAGAGAGAGAGAGAGAGAGAGAGAGAGAGAGAGACGCCGCGTGGATTCTCCCTTTCGCAAAGTTCCCTACGTATGTGCGGAATTTTCGTCGCGGGCAAATAGGAGAAGGGAAGGAAAAATTTATCCGCTCGCTTGAGCGTTAGGATCGAGGGTTCGGTCTTGTGATCTTTTGACAGTGCGGTTGAGGGATTATAATTGTGGCCTTTGAGTAAATAATACTAAATTTACTTGTGTTATTTGCAAAAGTTACGAACCGTTAATACAAAATGGTTGTTCATTCTATATATTTTTCGGTGAAAAAACTCACTTTGAGTTTGTTGTTTGTAAATGATGGACTATTGGTTTTATTTAGAATATTGCTAATACTTTCTTTATATAGCTTAGTATATTGCTTACCTCCTGCTTAACCACTTCAGACACATAATAATTCTTTATATTATTTTAGTATTAAATCTAAAAGCAGAATACAATTTAACAAAAATATCGTTATAAAGTATTTTTTTTAAATCCTGTGCAGGATATACCAATTTCCTGATATACCACCTGGCGGTCAAATAAGTAACTACCGATAATTCATTACGGGAATTGTGACCTAGTTGCGAAACTAGGATCGAAACGCGAGATATTCGGGGAAACGGTAATAATCGATAACCAGCGATAATAATTGCTGTAATAACGCCGTTCGCGCTCGAATCGCTTTAATTGATGGAACGCGCGTGTAGTATTAGTCTGCGCGCTACCTACTGAAAAGTCGGAAACCGCGCGCGCTTGCGAGTGCCTGAACTTTCGCGGTTCCGCGTTTCCAGTTCTGCGCAGCGTTATATTCCGGCGAAGCCACGACGCCCGCCGCCACGTCACTGCGGCTTCCCGACAATTTCGCGTTGTTCCTCGATAGAGTATCAACTCGAACTCTCTAGCTTTGTTCTCCAGGATGTATTTGGCTAATTTATTGTTTATCTTGGTGTTTCGCATTGTTATAGGATTGTTACAGCTCTATGAGTATCTATATATTGTTATGAAGTAGTTTTGAATTTCGTTACTTCACATTTTCACTATAATTGTTACATTTGTTTACTGTCGAAATTTTTGGGTATCAAAAAAACACTTCCCAAAGTATGAGCAAAATCTGATTTATGGAAAATGAAATCACTCTTCGAAAGTGTCAATATTTTCAGGTATAAAAGTCTGAGAAACTTGATTCGGATGTGATAAAAGATTCTGATTAAAAGATCTCTTCTTAAAAAAGTGATGACCAGAAGAAGTGAAGCCTCTATACACTGAAAAAAAACTCGAGTTGGGTCAGCTCTTTTTAATCAGTGCTGGTTCGGTCGGGGACAATCAGTCCCGGGGTAGTTCGGAATTGGAGCTCACCCAGTTCGTAATTAAACGTAATGAAATAAATCGGACACTCTGGCCGATTGATTACTAACTTCAAATTACGCGAAGCCGATGCGTTCAGAGTCAAACGAAACCATTCATCAGAGCGCGCTGAGTAAGAGACAAGTACTGCATGCACTCTCCGCGACTCGAGTCGAGCCAGTTCGGGTTTCCGTACCCAGAGAGTCCGAAATCCGAGTTGGCGAGGTGCGGCGCTTTCCCACTCCAATGAATGCGACCGTCAGAGCGCGTCGAGTAAGACACGCCTACTGCGCGAGCTCGTAGCGACTCGAGTCGAGCCAGTTCGTGTTTCCGTACCCACAGGGTCCGGAATCCGAGTTGGCGAGGTACGGCGCTTTTCGACTCCAATGAATCCAACCGTCAGAGCGCGCTGAGTAAGAGACGCGTACTGCGCGCACTCTCCGCGACTTGAGTCGTGATAATTCATATGCAAATGCCCTCCCAATACTTGCTTCGAAATACGTGAATGCGATATGTCCAAAATCTATTGAGATCGTTTCCCAAACTCGGCGGGGGCTCGGATTCGAACTGGCAATCGAATTACTTGTAACAAAGAATAATGGTAAGGTTAATTAACTCTTTCTAATTATTCCTTATTATTAACTCTTGCAGTACTGAATGTAATATGCAAAACGTTTGCCCTGATTTTATATTTACACTTTTCAAGACATGTTTTTTCCTTCATATTTATAAAGTAAATTTAGTTATTAAATATATTTATACATGATACGGTATTGACAAGTCTTCAATTAGTAATGATTTTGTACTTATTAATGCACGTTTTATTATTAAAAATTTCTTTTAGATGATCCTTATTTGTCAAGGTAAGTGCGACATAAATTTGTAGTTATACATAAGACAGTCACTAAAAATAATAAATTTATATCTTTATACAAACACTATTTTACCTATATTAAATTAAGCCATGCCCAATTTATTGGCACCATCGTAAGTAGTTACCAAAGCTTCACTCTTAACAGTTATACAATATATTTATATAATAATATAATATATTTATGTCTCCGTAATTCTTAGATACAATTTCACATACGGTGATCCATAAGGAAAAAGTTATAGTTTTTATCGTCACACATACAGTACCTATATTTTTAAGAGATCGATCAGTAGCACTGTATTACCTACAACTGAATTTATTAATTATATTATGTATTTTCTAAATAATTATGTACATTTTTTTACTTCAACTTGTTTCATTTTCGTTAAAGAACGAACAAAATAAGACATGAAAAAAGTTTTATATTCATCAATAATCATAAACCTCTATTATTTTGTAAACTGTATTTTGTACAAGCATACGAAAAACTTATTTGAAAATTCAATTTTTAAAAATAGGTACGCCTTTTTAAAAAGGTGGATTCCCAGATAACGCTTTTCGGTTCTGAAGCGAGGATATGTAAAAACAAAGTTTTTTAATTTCAAATATCTCTAAAACTAATCGTCGAATTTCGGTACTATTTTTCATCAATATTTCTAATACTATGTACTAAATTCTCTGTAAATTTCAAGTCCATACATAAAATTGTTCTTTAGAGATAACGAGTTATAATCAAATATAAAAAAAAATTCCCCTCAAATATCTTAGAAATTTATGAATTTATCCTTTCCACGTAATTTCAAAGCAATTAGATGTGTTTTACTGTTTGTCGTGTGAAAACAAAACACGATTTTTAACCTTTTAATTTTTCTATCAAGATATATAAGCTTAATTAACTTAATGGGACATAGTTTTAATAATTATACATTATCACTTTCTAATGTTAAACCGAGATATAATGTTTTTTTAAATACACGTTCAGATCTATAACAAAAGAACAAAGATATCTAATCTAAATTTTCAAAAAAGCAAAAATAGATAAAATATGTTTGAAATGCTCGTAATTAGGTAGTAAATATCGTGAAAAAATGATTACCACGAGCCAAGTATTTATAAATTAACTTTATTAGTATTTTGAACAACATATCAACTTGTCTTGTAATGAATTCATATAATATGGCATAACGATTTTACTTAACTCTACCATTTTCACCTTTAACAGCAATGTTTACAAGCAACTGGTCAGATCTCCTATGGGTGGCCATTCTAGCCCATGGTTTGCCGTAATAGCCTTAGAGGAATTAGAAAAGTATTGTCTAAATATACTTAATGACTCAGTTTTTTTATATAAAGGTATATTGACGATTGTTTTGCTTCCTCCTAGAGGAGCTTTGTGATAGTAATTTTTGCTTCCTCCTAGAGGAAGCTTTGTAATAGTAAAATTTTATGTTTCGTTAAATCGCTCTAGAAACACGAAAGAGGTGATAGAAGTTCGAATCACATGATTTTAGAAAATGTCTCTATGGATGTGTGCGTGCGTGCGTGCGTGCGTGCGTGTGTGTGCGTGCGTGTGTGTGTGTGTACGCATAGATCTCAGCTTCTATACTCGGTCGATTTTAATCGGACAGGTCTCATTTTTTGGTGTTTGCGGGTCAAAATTCTGTGTTTTTATTGGGCCGATGCGTTTTTGTTTTATTTTGTATTTTCGATTTTCTCAAAATTTCTTCTTGCTTTTTTTAATGATAGATATTAAAGATTAATGATAAACAAGATATATGTTTAAAATTCACAATAGAAGAAGAAAACGTTTTCTTGATAGTACAGTCGAATACCTGATGAAGTTTCCATGAGTGATTGGTACAGGAAAAGCACTTTTTCAGGCCGTTTTATTCCCTTTCTTTCACATTATCCTTTATCCACTAAAAAGCAATAGTTTACAATCTTGTTGACAGATTCACAAAACTTGCTCACAAATCTTTTCACAAAAAAATTATATCTTTTATATAAAAGAACTTTTAATTGTCAATAATTATTCTACAAATTTTATTAATAGATATATTAAAAAACGTTTATCTTGTTTAAATAGTGTTGCCAATAAAACTATTATTTCGGATATCCATTGCTCTCCACGTAAATTTATTTTAGTTTTGCCTTATATTCAATCTGTGAATTCACAATTTAAAAATATTTTGCACATGAATAGTATTGTTTTAAGAAATAATTTAAATAGTAAATTTAATAACCTTATAAAACTTGGTATAGATTCATTACATAACTACGACAAGAGTGGATCGAGCTGTCTACAAAATTAATTGTACTGACTGTAACGCTACTTATATTGGACAAACTGGTAAACGCCTTAAAAAACGCATTTATGAACACGATAGATCCGTCAAAAAGGTGGACGAGAGATCGATCATAGCAACTGATTGTTATACATAGGGTAGATGTCAGGCCCGGATTACGGGTTATGGTGGCCCGGGGCTATAAAAGCGTCGGGGCCCATGTAAGGCGGATATAACCTTCTGTGTTTGAGGGATATGAAGTCCACATATATAAGGGAGTCATGTAGACATAAACAAATAAGCAAAACGATTACTTAAATAAGTTTAAAACCCAAGTAGCCGGAGAACACGAGGTCCACGCATATTAGGGAATTACGTAGACGTGCAATAATAAGCAAGACAATTATTTAAAAAATTCTTAAACTGAAGTAGGCGGAGGATATGAGGTTCACGCATATAAGGAAGTCATGTAGACGTGAAAAAATAAGCTAAACGATTATTTAAATAATTTTTAAACCCAAGTAGGCGGGAGACGCGAGGTCCGCTCATCTAATAAGGGAGTCATGTAGACATGAAAATATAAGCCAAACGATTATTTAAGTAATTTTTAAACCCAAGTAGGCGGGGGAATGAGGCCCACGCATATAAGGGAGTCATGTAGATGTGAAAAAATAAGCTAAACGATTATTTAAATAATTTTTAAACCGAAGTAGCCGGGGGACGCGAGGTCCACGCATATTAGGGAATTATGTAGACGTGCCACAATAAGCAAGACAATTATTTAAACAATTTTTAAACCCAAGTAGGCGAGCGATATGAGGTTCCTTGGGTTAAAAAATTGTTTAAATAATTGTCTTGCTTATTGCGGCACGTATACGTAATTCCCTAATATGCGTGGATCTCGCGTCCCCCGGCTGCTTGTGTTTTAAAAGTATTTAAATAAACATTTTGCTTATTATTTCGTGACTCTTTTATATGCGTGGATCTCATATCCCCCACCTACTTCGTTTTAAAAATTGTTTAAAAAATTGTCTTGCTTATTGTTGCACGTCTACGTAATTACCTAATATGCGTGGACCTTACGTCCCCCGGCTCTTGGATTTAAAAATTGTTTAAATAATAGTTTTGCTTATTTTTTCATGACTCCCATATATCCGTGGACTTTTTATCCCCCGCCTACTTGGGTTTAAAAATTATTTAAGTAATCGTTTTGCTTATTTTTTCATGGCTACATGACTCCCTTATATGCGTGGATCTCATATTCCCCACTTACTTGGGTTTAAAAATTGTTTAAAAAATTATCTTGTTTATTTGTTGCACGTCTATGTAATTCCCTAATATGCGTGGTCCTCGCGTCCCCCGGCTACTTGGGTTTAAAAATTATTTAAATAAACGGTTTGCTTATTTTTTCATGTCTTCCTTATATCCGTGGACCGCATGTCCCCCACCTACTAAAAAAATTGATTTTGATTCAAGCAGGAAGTTCAATGGCGGGGCCCCCTTCAAGTTGGGGCCCGGGGCTCTAGCCCACCCTAGCCCCCCCTTGATCCGGGCCTGGTAGATGTGGGTATTACTGCGGTATTTTTTGTAGGTTGGTTTCAAACCAATAGATTTCGTCTCCTTGTAAACAAAGTATGCTGATTCTTTTTAATAATGGAACTTTGGCATCATATCTATCGATTAGTGTCTGATTTTACAACAAATATTTGTAGATAAATTTATAAAATGACTTAGCAAAGAACATCTCTCTGCTGGTGTTACTGCGGAGCTGCTTATATTACTGTGTTGGTATTACGGCGCCATGTTAAAGCATAGGCAAGACCGCTGGCGCATGCGCAGAACCCTGGCGCATGCACAGAACCCAAAAAACGCGTTGCTGGTATTACTGCAGTTTTTCCATAAGATTCTACAGCAGTAATACAAACGCAGCATTACCCACGTCCGCAGTAATACCCACATCTACCCTACTTAATAATGTTCAAATGTTGGATACAGAAAATCGTAAGTTTAGACGAGAATTTTCAGAGATGATCTATATTTTTCTGCATACCAATAATATTAACATAAAATTAGACATATGTTTACTAAAAAATCTGTACAAAAATTCTTTAATAAGTTTCCAATAAATCGTTAAATTGATATAAAAATAATTTGATATAAAAAAGGTTGATAATATAAAAACAGAAATAGAGAAGATAATAAATAACTATAAAACTCACATTACGATTAGTAGTAATAATAAAAAGAAATGCATAACGAAAAGACACGCATAATGGACCTACGCTAATTATAACGCTAATTACATTGCTGATTACGGCGCTACCCTAGTCACTAAGAGGTGCTTATACAATAATACCTAATTGAAACATGGGCGGTTCAACAAGCGTCGAATCTTACGTAGGATATCGTTCCACAGGTATACGCAGTGCCGAGGCGAAAAGAGTTTCTAAAGCATTCAAACCGAAATTTGTCGATAACGATATTGTATATTCAAAACGGCGCGAACTCTCGGGTCCCGCCTGGGGCTTTAATCATTAATTTATATCATCAATGATATAGTTCACTGATTGGTGGAAATTCTTTATATCGGTATTATAACGGGGGATATAAGTTACTGAATAAAGCCCCCGGGTAACAAATTGAAAATCATTCGCGAGATAAGATTGTACAATACTCTTCAAGATCGAAGCGAGAAAGCATATATATAATCAAGTAGTCGCATCTAGTTTCGTACGACGGAATCTCTTCCTCCACATAGACGTGATGTACAATACTATATTTATACACAGACTTACATATAGTTATGATTTCGCTATAATTACATCGCTTTGCTTTAGCTTGGCTCAGTGGCTCAGTTGCTGTAAACAGTGACTAGTCAATCTTTTGACAATAATATTTAAAACCTATTGACTCAATACGACATTGTAATTACATTTTAGTATTGTGAAATAGTTTATAAGATAAATTTTATACTCATGAACTTGTAACCGAAGTTTTTTATATTGTTCAGTATCTTTTGTAATATTATTATGTGTAGTTGCACCATTTGTGTTGGTCTAATTTATAACGTTTTTTGTTCTTTCTGTTCCATTAGTCTTGAGAAGGGCTTCTCTTCGAGAGACGAAACGTCGACTAATAAAATTAATTTACAAATACTTGGCTCGTGGTGATCATTTTTTCAAGATAAAAAACACAATTTTATGCTCTTTCTGATCTTTTGGATACATTTTAACTAAATTAATTTTAGTTATACCCTTTCATTAAAAAACTGCTGCCAATCCATTGGCCTGTTGCTTCCTCAAAATAATGTATTGATTCTTTGTGTTTATTTTCGAGGTGGCTCATTAGTGAATAAAAATACTAGATATCTGAATGGAGCTTCCAGAGGTTGCTTGCTATTAATTTAAAACAAACTTCCTGAAGTTTGAGCCCAGTTGCCAAGCAAAATTTTGCAAACAAGATATTTGAATATTCACTTTTTAACATGGGTCTTATAGAAGACCATTAAATGTTGCACCGGAAATGGTACGATATCTTTCCAAAAAACTGGATATCTCTTTCAAAAAGTGGACATCACAATAAGAAATTATAAGCTTACTAATGATACATAAAAATAGTTGGGATAACAAATATTTAATCGCGAAAGTGGTTAAGTATAGAGGTAATTTTTTTGCACGGCAGTGGGCACTTTTATCATACAGTATTATAGAACTGTTATACGCGGCAATTTATACGTGCATGGAAAAATACCACATTCACGTTTCTGAGCTGGGAGTGAAAGTGGTACTTTCGGCCAGGGTGTGGTGAAAAAAATATATATAAGCATTACAAAAATATAAGCAATATTGACTTTAAAGTATTTTAACTAATATATTTCGGGGAAATTTATTTTAAATTATTATCGAAATTTACTACGAAGATTTTATAGATTTTGTCTTTTTGCAATGTAATTTTCATGAGTTGTATACAATCGTCTCGTACCTATGTTGTTTTTTTCACGCAATACTTAAAAGAGTTGAAGAAGTCAATGTGTTTGATTTAGTACCAAATTTGGTAGCATCAAAGCCTGCAGTAAGATTTTTCTCAGTTAATCATATAATTTTGTAAGTGTAAGAAAACGATAAAAAATTTGTCTTCATTTTAAGCGATTCAATGGATCGTATTTTTAAACATTTTTTTACGCTATCTTTGATTGCTTATCATTTCCTGAAAAATCAATATTTTTGAAACAAATTAGAGCTTAAATTTTAGCTTTGCTGTCTATTTTTATAATCTTTTTTGCTAGTTTTCGTATCATAAATATTTTCAATGTAATAGTCAATAGAAGAGGCATAATTTTTTAACGAAATAGAGGATATTTAAGATTAAATTGCCCATATCTGAAGAAAAAGGGGCTGTAAGATGGAATTGGGAACACTGAACTTCATTTCTAAATTTCAAAAATCGACTCTCAAATGCCCCCTGAAATACGTTTCCCGGACGGTGTGCACTCTCCTTGTTAGTATCAAGTTACAAAACTAATAAAGAATCACATATAACAATTTTAAATGAATAAGTTATAAAATATGCAAATTATAAAACAATGCTTTACATATAATTTAATAATATCCTTTCATTTTTCAATGTAACATTACATAGAAAATCAATTAAGCTCGGTTTTCAGGATCAAAAACCCTGAAAATCAACACGTGTCACAAAAAATATGGTGTGCACCTACGACTAATGGGCCTTTTGACCTCGTGCCTAAAAAGGCTCACTTTACGCCCAAGATACACAATATATTATTATGTCCCGCATATGCAGGAATAATTTTTACGTTTAGGTGAATTTACTTAAAACTTAAAAAAATGATAACACATAAATACAAAATAAATGATTTATTGTAAAAATATTCCATATTTTTTAAAGGCTTCAACAAACTTGACCGTATCAAATTACCAACAAACCTAATCTCTCGCGCTTCGCCAGTGCCTTGTCTGATGGAGTCCCAGTTTCCAAGTTAACAAAATGGGCACAGTGGAGCTGGGAATAAAGTACTACATGTAACACGGGAGTAAAGTCGATCGTTCCCTTGAGTGATCAGTGCCCTCGCTTCATTTCGCTCGCTCGGGTCAGTGACCTCACCCGCGGGAATAATATGCAACTTTACTCCCTTATTATATAATGTACTATTATCGCAAAATTCATTGTATCATGAAGTGGGAATATAAAATAATTATAATTTGAATAATTCGTATACAGAATGAAATTTATTTTTCAAAGTCAAACATCGTACCTCATAGCAACATAAGAATCACAATTGTTATTTACAAACAAACACGGCGGATCGCGATGTATCTTATTTATGGGTATTAATTTCCATGCTAGTGCATTGACTTCTACTTTATATGCGTGATAGTTATCACTAAAATCAATTGTCGTTAATGGACACGCACACAAGAATATTTCTGTATGGATAACATATATATCTTTCAGTTTTTATAGCGAAATGACTACTCTGACCAGTTGGTCAAAGTAGTTATCTGCTGGCATAGTTATCTGCTGGCATCTGCCTGCCAACTTCAGACTGGATGTGTGTGTGTGTTGTATGCGTGCCGCATGTGTGTGCGTGTGGGTTTTTCCTAATACATATCTAGTTATATTATGTCTATTTCGTAGATTACCGTTAAAACATGGAGAGAATCGTGTGGTAATAATTAGTATAATTGCTCGTTAAACGTGAAACTGCGATTAAAATGGTTTATAAAAGTTGTTTTACACGTTGATTGTATTAATTGAACAATCATGGTAATTTTTATTGGATAATTCTCTCCACGTATATTTGTAAAATTGTGCAACATATTATCTAGCAAATAATGTTTATTATTAATTTGTGCATATTATTTTGAATTTGCAACGTACTATTTTGTAAAATATAGTTTTCTTATTTAATACTAACATTTTGAATAAATATATGTTTCCATAACGTCAATTAATTTTAGATTTTTCAATTAATTATTTTGGCATAATTATTTTTTTATTTTGAATCAATTTAAAAGTTTTTATGAAGCGTTTCATTCCCTTTATCCAAAAATATAAAAAATGAAAAACACAAAATTAGATTTATTTATTTATGCCTTTTATATTATATTTTAGATTGAATCCATTTCAAATCGAAGAACCCGACTATAGTCATATCATTTTCGTAATTGAAGGATGTTACTTTTCTCTTAAAATGATTTAACACGTAGTTTTTTATTTTTCGATTGCACTAAAATTGCATCCGGTTTGCAATGTTCAAAATCTTTTATAGAATCGTATGTTTGAAATTTTGTTTTTCAAGGTCAAATTGCTATCATCTCACAAGTTTTTTAAGGTTTTGAGTAAACTGTTCGCTCTTTTACTCAGTTTAACGTTCTCTTTCATCTCCTGTAATGATATTTGGATAAAAATAAAAAGTGCATGAAAGATGCATTTACAAAAAAATGCACTTTTTAAATGTTTTTTTTTAAATATCGTTTGCGTTAAATTCCTCAGGTGAAATACTGCTAATACCAGTCGGTTTTATTCATTAAGAATGTTGAATTTAATTATTATATACTTTGAAAGAAACAAAGTTTGCAATTTTATTAAAATAAATCGTACGGGAAGAGGTTAAAATCCGAAAAATCACCCTCAAAATTTTGTTCTTTTTATGAATTTTATTTTATTCATAGGGGATATAAATACCTACCAAACCATGTTTGTCGGATGCTGTAATTTTGACCATGGTAAGAGAAAAAAAAATATAAAGTGCATTTTTCTTAAAAAGCCGATTTTTAAAAATTTTTTGTGATTCCTAGCAAAAATGATTTTCGTGGAAAACTGTTATAAACTGTTATAAAATGTTATAAAAAGTTTGGTTTGAGATGCGTATTCCAATTTATAACAGTTTTTAACAATTTATAACAGTTTATAACAATTTCTTTATCATCTTCAAGCCGGAAGTCTGAAAATGCAAAGCATCTCCGTACTCGATGAGAAGCGTGTCCGAAACTGCAAAGGAATTCTGGACTCGATTGCTGTAAATAACTGTTACAAACTATTCGAAATCGCAAGTAACTGTTACAAATTGTTAAAAAATTATTAATAATTTCTCCGCGTTCCTTCGTTTGTATTTAACGAAATTGTGAATAACTGTAAGTAATTGTTATAAACTGTTATGAACTGTTATGAACTGTTATAACTGTTAAAAACTGTTATAAATAGGAATACGCATCTCAAACCAAACTTTTTATAACAGTTTATAACAGTTTCTAACAGTTTATAACATTTTCTAACAGTTCATAACAGTTTTTAACAGTTATTTGCATTTATTATTTTCACTAGGGATGATACGCGGCGTAAATACTTATCCAAGAATGCATTATGATGGTAATGAATCATAATTTGAAAAGATTGAATAATAAGGCACGGACATTTCTTTTCTCACTCCAAAGGAAAATTTACATAATCTCGATTCACTATTGCGTTCATACATTTCTTAACTTTAACCGCCTTTCTTCAATGCGCGTTCAATGTAACATGTAACATGTCCATTGTAACACGAAAAATTTTTTTTCGTGTTACAACGGAAAAAATTCGTGTCCGATATCTACAAAATTCATAATCAATGGTAGAAAAGAGCCGACCGAAGGTCGTGTTTTTCTACCATTGATTATTAATATGGTAGATATCGGACAAGAAATTTTTTTTCGTGTTACAAGGATATCTTACATGTCACATTGAACATGCATTGAAGAAAGGCCGTAACAAAATCTTTGAGGAGCTGAAAGAAGACTTGTAACTGAGTAACACAACCCTGGTAGAAATGCTAGCCATCGGTTGGCGAACCGTTGGTCAATTTTGAAATTAAAAACGTCACACCATGATCATGTTGCTATTATCGACGAAAAATAACTATTTATACAGGTGAAAATATTATATTGTAGATGTTTTAAAATATAATGATAGTTTTAAATAGTTTTAATTAAATTTTAATGTTATTCTTAAGTAGAAATGCTCTCATTTGATTAACATGTTGACCAACGAAGTTGGTCTATTTTCTACCAGGGAATGTATTGTTCAATTAAAAGCTTTAAAAAAACTCATGGAGTGGCAGCAGTTTAAAACTAATGTCCCAAGAAAATAATTTCAAAGTCAGAATTCGGTAAGAAATTTTGAGCATTGCAGATTGGATGCAATTTTAGTACAATCGAAAAACAAGAAAATACGTGTTAAATCATTTAAGAGAAGATTTACATCCTTAAATTCCGAAATGATCGGTGATATGACTATAGTCGGGCTGTTGAATTTGAGATGAGTCTTATATTACAGAAAATATTAGTTTTGTTTAAATATTTAGTTAAAAAATAAACAAAAAATTTTATTACAAAGTTTATTCCGGGTAAAATTACTATAAATATCTACATTTTTCTGCAATATAATAGTTTGACAAAAGTTATAAAAAATACAAAATTGTAAACAAATTACGGAATATAAAACGGAATGAAAGACCTAATTGATTCGAAGACCTCTTACGTATTTCAAAAAGATAAATTTACGTATTTGAAAAAAAAAACAAAGATTAATTTTTGAAGTAATATTTGTCATTTAATTTTTCATCATTATAGTTTTAAAATCAAGACTAATTGATACTTAAACATCTATTTTTAAATTTTATGATATTAAAATCGCTAAATATGAATTTGTTATTCAAGGAAATGATTTAGAAACTACAACGTTATTTTCTGTATTCTGAATATATATTTTAATTTATCTATGGTTTGTTGTTTTATTACTGATTACGTTAATTTTATATTGACGAAAAAAATTATTAATATCTTATAATTTTGTGTGTCTTTTCAACAGTGTTTACTTTGGTTTCTTTTCCACCGCTTTAAGTGGGAATTTGAACAAAAATTTTGAAATTACCGAGTTTCAATACCTACCTGGAATTCATTATGATTACGTCCAAAATCTACAATTTTATAAAAGTACTTGGAAAGTGGTTAGTTACTTAAATATGGAACATATTGATTTAAAACTGCGACTAATAGAAGATGCTTATATTGAAACATCAGATTTTTGTACTGAAAATTTGTTACTTATGTGCAATAAATCTATGCATGTATTAGATCATTTAATCCCACAAATAAAATCACAAGAAATATACTTAAAAGAACTCGTTGAACATACAAGGAATAAAAGGAATATATTTAATATACTATACCGTTTACCTTTAATTTCCATCAAATGAAGGGTAACGATTATATAGATAAACAACGTATAAATGAAGCAATAGATAAAATAGAAAAAAAACAAGAGGAATCAGTGGAACTATTACGGTCTCAGATTAAAGTTATTCAAATGGCAAAAAAAAAATGTTAACGAGACAGTTACAAATTTAGAGAAGATGCAAGAAGTTTTAAGTAAAAATATAAAAAATATTAAAAATGAAAGTCAAACTGTTAATCTTTCATCTTTTACTATTCTATTACGAGAAAGTATGTTGTCTCATTTAACATATCTTACTCTTGCTTGCACTGAAATAAACAACGAAATTTCTACTTTAATGAATGCTATTTTATATGATAAAAAGAATATTGCATCCAAAAATTATGACGCCAACGCAACTAGTAATGGAATTAATAACAAGTCTAAAATACCTACCAACAGGTTCAAAATTTCCGTTTCCTTTAGAAGTAGAAAATAGTAATAAAATTTTGAATTTAATTGATGTTGAAACTTTTTATCTGGGCAATAGACTACTTTTTATAATATCAAATCCGTTAGTTACTGAAGAAGTTTTTAAGTTGTACAAACTATTACCAGTCCCAGTTCGTCAGTCAAATGATACCTATATATTCATACAGTCATCGATAAATTACTTAGCTGTTTCTAAAACTAAAGTTCAGTATTCCTCGCTTGAAAATTTAAATAATTGTAAATTGACTAAAAGCTTATACGTTTGCGAACTATTAAAACCTATTTAGATAAGCAACACTCACGAATTCTGTGAAATCAAACTTTTTTTTTTTTCAATTCTAAGATTCCTAAAGATTGTGATGTTAGAATACTACAATTACACCAAGACATTATATATAAACTAACAAATAAAAATCACTGGATTTATATTATACATAATGTAAGTCCTATCAATATATACTGTTCAAATGAAGGTATGGAACATAATATACAACTAAAAAACTCTGGGATTATGATATTATCAAATAATTGTACACCAACAACTATTCTAGAGCCACAAAATATTAATGAAAATAACTACCTTTCATTTGTACCATCATTTAATATATCAACTTATTATAATACAGAATTAATGAACATGACTGATCTACTTGAATCGCAGATCGTACATGTCGAAAATCTTAATTTAGAGAACTTGAATGTAGCTAGTAATAGACTTGACCATTTGTCTAAAATGTCAAATATAATCTTAGAAATTAAAGAACGCGGTAAACAAACATCAATTAATTCTTATATTATATATACCATTTTATTGATTATGATGTTAAGTATAGTAATCACATTATTATTTAAATGCAGAAAGAGATTTAATACCGCTAATGTTTCAGATGTTTATCGATTCCGAGGACCTTCCCAGACTATTTAAACTCATGATTAAAGAAATTTCGTTAGATTAAAATTTTTTTAATTGTTACAAAAATTACCCTTAATATAAGAAATATAATACAGAAAATGATTAACCGACAGTTTGGCAGGTAGCGCAATCACCATGCTCTGCCGATCACCGAAGTGAACCCTTTACGGCGCGGTAGTAAGTACGTATACTTACGACCTAACCTAAATCGAGATTTTGTGTATATAGCGCTTAAAATTAAAGTTTTACATGGGATTTTTTGCCTTTTTTAGCTGTCTGAGATGTCAATGAATATATACCAATACAAAAGTATACTTTTGTATTGCCATTTTTTTTTATAATAAACAAGAAGGGCAAGAAAATGGCAATTTTTTCATTAAAAAATCGGCTTTGGAATTGCTATTATACTTAGAATCATCAAAATGTATTTCTAGGGGGTTTTTGGGGTCGCTAATTACGAATCTGAAGTAAAAATTTGAAAATCTACAAACCCAGTAACAATTTTGGCCAAAAAATATCGTTTTAAAAAGTGTGTGCCACAAAGAGTTAACCCGTTTCCGCCGAAAACGTCACTCGCGGTACATCGGTCTTTGGGAGCTCATAACTAATGCTATAGGCGTAAAAAAAAATTGAGTGGGACATATTTTTCAAATTTAAAACATGCCCTTTCCCATGGTGGACTCAAAATTGCTCCAAAATATTATTAATTATGAAAAAATGCCGTTTAAACAAAAAAAGCACGATTTTTCCGCTCTCTTTTTTTTAAATTGAGTTTTCAAAGGCTTCCCCGTCGGCAATCGACCTGGAACCTTTTTAACCGATGGAATAAATGTCTGAACTTTAACAATCCATGATTCAAAGTTCGATTTTTTGCCTTAGTATTTTCAAAATGGTGCCCGAACCACAAAATTTTTGCAAATACATTCATGATTTTTTTACTCGAAAACTATGAACTTATGGAGAAAGTGCCAAGAGTGAAAAAGTTCTTAAAATTACTCAAAGAATGCATCTAAATTTTTTTAGTGGCTTTTGAGAAAATTTTTTAATTTTGCAAATGGCAAACTTTTTGCTAAATTGAAAAAATTGCTCAAACCGCTCCAAAAAAATTCTCATGTATTCTTTGGCTAATTCTAAAAACAATTTATTCTTAGACATTTTCTATGTGCATTTAGGTGCATTCTTTGAGTAATTTTAGGAACTTTTTCACTCTTGGCACTTTCTTCATAAGTTCATAGTTCTCGTGTAAAAAAATCATGAATGCATTTGCAAAAATTTTGTGGTTCGGGCACCATTTTGAAAATGCTAAGGCAAAAAATCGATCTTTGAATCATGGATTGTTGAAGTTTAGACATTTATTCCACCGGTTAAAAAGGTTCCAGGTCGATTGCCGACGGGGAAGCCTTTGAAAACTCAATTTAAAAAAAAGAGAGCGGAAAAATCGTGCTTTTTTTGTTTAAACGGCATTTTTTCATAACTAATAATATTTTGGAGCAATTTTGAATTCACCATGGAAAAGGGCATGTCTTAAACTTTAAAAACATGTCCCCCTCAATTTTTTTTAACGCCTATAGCATTAGTTATGAGCCCTCAAAGACCGATGTCACTCATAGTGACGAGTCAATCTTTTTGACTATTTAAGGTCTGTTATAACAATTTGACACAATACGACGAATTGTATTTTTTTTAGTTTGTATTTTTTTTAGTTTGTAAATGCGGAATATTTCTTTTTTAACTTTTGTGACTGCGAATGTGTATCTAACCGAAGATTTTTATAATTCTTGAAAAGGGCTTCTCTGCGAGAGCCGAAACGTCGACAAAGTGTTTGGATAAAGAAAGTGTCTGGCTCGTGGCGATCATTTATGTTCAAAACCCTAAATAGTAATAATAATAACTTTACAGAATGAAAATATAATTTATTATTATAACTTATAAAATAAAAAGAAAATGAAAACTCAGTCATTAATTTATTTAATTTCTTGAATATATTTCTAATAACTTATTTAAACGAAACCTTTATAATTTAACAAATATAATTAGAGTTTCTCATTATAGAAATTACAAAACAATGTTTATTCATATCAACGAATTTTGGGGTGATTATCCTTTGTTAATTATATCATTCTCAATACAATAAATACATGCTCTCTGGGAAAAAATAAGAGTTTTGTTTAATAGAGTGTAATAGTCCTACTTTACGACTAACCTTATTTTATCGGCGGAACATAATGTCAAAATAATTAATATAAATGAAAGAATAACGATTTGCATCTTGAATAAATTCATTTGCCCTGCGTAATTCTCTAATACACTGTTCTATAAAGTTTCGAGAAAAAAAAATCACACCTTTGATTATTGTTGGAACGAAATTTCGTTAATTTTATATAAACCATACAAGCCTTTTTTCCCGCGATTTTAGCTTATGGAGTTAACATTTAGTTCACATGAGGTTCATCTTAAAATCTAATCTATGTTGA
Source organism: Torymus aiolomorphi (assembly GCA_036365515.1). Classification (NCBI taxonomy): domain Eukaryota; kingdom Metazoa; phylum Arthropoda; class Insecta; order Hymenoptera; family Torymidae; genus Torymus; species Torymus aiolomorphi. The sequence continues at coordinate 11,186,058 of CM070875.1, forward strand.
CTTAAATAAGAAAATAATATAGAGAAGAAAAAGGCATAATCTAAAATAATGGCAGTGAAGTTAAAGTAACTAAAATGAGTGACATTTTGTGTTTATATTGATAGGTATTTTTTTTAAATCAATTATATCTGAAAAATTTTTTGTAAATTTTTTCAGAAATACAGTATAGATTATTTTTTTTGACATGCAAGGCCGCAATAGAACAGTTATCTCTATTACTATTAGTATCTTAAAATATATGGCAAAGTCTCAGACGGATACGTGATCCGGAGATGTGAGCAACTACTAATCAATTATTATATCTGTAATAATTACCTTGAGCATGAAAAAATATAAAGATGTCCGCAATTGTGTAATTTTTTAAAAAGTATTTTTTTAAAATTGAATTTTCAAATAAGTTTTTCGTATGCTTCACTAGAGTTCCTTATCCGTACAAAATACAGTTTACAAAATAATAGAGGTTTTATGATTATTGATGAATATAAAACTTTTTTCATGTCTTATTTTGTTCGTTCTTTAACGAAAATTAAACAAGTTGAAGTAAAAAAATGTACATAATTATTTAGAAAATACATAATATAATTAATAAATTCAGTTGTAGGTAATACAGTGCTACTGATCGATCTCTTAAAAATATAGGTACTGTATGTGTGACGATAAAAACTATAACTTTTTCCTTATGGATCACCGTATGTGAAATTGTATCTAAGAATTACGGAGACATAAATATATTATATTATTATATAAATATATTGTATAACTGTTAAGAGTGAAGCTTTGGTAACTACTTACGATGGTGCCAATAAATTGGGCATGGCTTAATTTAATATAGGTAAAATAGTGTTTGTATAAAGATATAAATTTATTATTTTTAGTGACTGTCTTATGTATAACTACAAATTTATGTCGCACTTACCTTGACAAATAAGGATCATCTAAAAGAAATTTTTAATAATAAAACGTGCATTAATAAGTACAAAATCATTACTAATTGAAGACTTGTCAATACCGTATCATGTATAAATATATTTAATAACTAAATTTACTTTATAAATATGAAGGAAAAAAACATGTCTTGAAAAGTGTAAATATAAAATCAGGGCAAACGTTTTGCATATTACATTCAGTACTGCAAGAGTTAATAATAAGGAATAATTAGAAAGAGTTAATTAACCTTACCATTATTCTTTGTTACAAGTAATTCGATTGCCAGTTCGAATCCGAGCCCCCGCCGAGTTTGGGAAACGATCTCAATAGATTTTGGACATATCGCATTCACGTATTTCGAAGCAAGTATTGGGAGGGCATTTGCATATGAATTATCACGACTCAAGTCGCGGAGAGTGCGCGCAGTACGCGTCTCTTACTCAGCGCGCTCTGACGGTTGGATTCATTGGAGTCGAAAAGCGCCGTACCTCGCCAACTCGGATTCCGGACCCTGTGGGTACGGAAACACGAACTGGCTCGACTCGAGTCGCTACGAGCTCGCGCAGTAGGCGTGTCTTACTCGACGCGCTCTGACGGTCGCATTCATTGGAGTGGGAAAGCGCCGCACCTCTCCAACTCGGATTTCGGACTCTCTGGGTACGGAAACCCGAACTGGCTCGACTCGAGTCGCGGAGAGTGCATGCAGTACTTGTCTCTTACTCAGCGCGCTCTGATGAATGGTTTCGTTTGACTCTGAACGCATCGGCTTCGCGTAATTTGAAGTTAGTAATCAATCGGCCAGAGTGTCCGATTTATTTCATTACGTTTAATTACGAACTGGGTGAGCTCCAATTCCGAACTACCCCGGGACTGATTGTCCCCGACCGAACCAGCACTGATTAAAAAGAGCTGACCCAACTCGAGTTTTTTTTCAGTGTAGGTTTGATATGTGATTGGCTCTTAGATTAAAGGCACGAGAATTCAAAATTAAATATGCATGTTTATTTGATAATTGTTATTTATTGGAATGAAAATGATTGAAGTGAAAAGTATTAAATAAATAAATTTTTAAAATAAATAAATAAAAAATTATTATAAAAAAAAAATATTATTTTGATTATAATTAATAAATTATAATCAAAATAAGGTTGGTTGTAACTTAAAAAAGTAAATAACATTTTTTAATTAAAATTTAAATATTTTTTTAATTATTTGTTAAAGCATTTCAAAACACAATACAATGAACACAATTCGAACAATAAGCAATATATTTTAACCTCAGAAGAATTAATTATGTTAACATTATGTTCAGATTTTATTTTTTATTTGACACTTGAAAAAAAAATTCGAATAAGCTTACAGTTTCTAGCCTGAAAATTTAGTATTCGTGAAGAGTAAATGTACTATAGCATTATATCAATTATTAAAGATGCATTAAAATTAAAAGATAAAGATTTCCGGCATATAAGGAATAAATTATTCTTAGTATAGTTAATAAAAAAAAGTACATAGAGCGCACGCAGCTCGCGTGGAACTTAACTAGTATTTATAAAAAAGAAATGAAGAATCGATGAGACGCGAAAATTACTAAAGCGGCCAAATCGCGTTTCAAAACACGCAGAGTGTTTAGCATGATTTAATCATGGATAACGCCGTATTCTCAACTAACTTTAGATTCATCGCTCGGATGCTCGCCACTGCTCGACATTACATGCACCACCTACACACGTGTGTTCATGTGTGCTGGTCTATTTGTAAATTTAAACAGTCCGTCTAAACTACTTTGGTAATCCATCAGTGAGAGGGACACGTGAGCGCGCGCACGCGCAAAGCCGCTTCAAATAATTATCGGTAAGTGGCGATGCCGAGATTGATGGCCGAAACAAATTATTCTCAATTAAAACTTGACGCTGCCCTCGCTGCACGGTGAAATGGAGCCCCTTTACGGTTGGGGATTTGGGACGGTTCCGATATAAACTCATTTAAATTTTTATGAAATGGCATATCAAGTGTAAATGTTGGAAGTGGAAGGATTCTTATACGAGAATAACTTTTTGCGCTCTGTGATTTTATGATTGTAATTTCAAATGAAGGAAGACTAAAGTCAGTAAAAAGGAAATTTCCGATAGTTATAAATTAATTAAAACTTAACCTGATTTTAAATTACAATTATGGATTACTCATTAGCGAACGACATTTGGATAACAAGGTCTTCCATTTAAAGATCTAAAAATTTTTTCAATTGACGTTTTCAAGACGGATCTGATCAATTTATCGATCTTTTTGCCAATCTACTAAATTTCATAATTCTGATAAATGCTAAACCATAACAAATGATTGCCTATCGTTGAGGATTGAAATAATAAAATCTACTCCTGAAAAATGACCCTTATCTCGTATTCACCCATTGCCAAAGCTAACTCACACCCGACTCACTCGAAAGGCGCTCAAGCCGTTATTTGTCGACGAGACATCATTTTTTCCAGCGACTGCGGGCAATACCCGCCGACATTTTCCGCGGAACGGTAGTCTCGACACAAAGAAAAAGACGAAGAAGCATATGTATATTAACAAGTACCATAAAAATGAGGCGCGCACATCAGCTAGCCAGCTTTTTTCTTATTCCGCGCACAGTAGTAGTAGCCGGCTTTTCATTTCGTTCGCCTCGGTTCCCCACCCCGCCTCTCGATACGGCCAATCCGGGGAGGTTTTTTGGCGCGCGCCTCCTTCCGGTCGTAACATGCCTGGCAACGACAATTTTCCCCGGTATTTATTACCCCGATGGCGAGGAGGGACCCCCCGCGCGCATTCAGAAGAGAGATAAATGTCCGTCACATATCACCGAAGTCGAGGCTGTCGACTCCTCGCCGCCTCTGTCTTCTTTTTATTCCGTTTTCGTCTTGCGCCACGTGCGTACGTGAGTGTGCGTACTGTCTGTTTGCCTAGACAGTGTGTGGGGTGGTCGTGGTGCTGGCGGTTCCATTCCGTGAGTAATTTTATCGCATACCTACTTTGGCGAAAGTTGCGTATTTTCGCGATGCGACTCTATGGCGAATTCGTGCAGACATTCAGCGTTTTTCTTTTTTCCTTTGGCTTTTTTCCGTAGTAGGGAGTAGATCTTGCGGAAATGCTCGAGAAATGTAGAGATGGTATGTACTATCCGGAAGGTCATAATTGTCGGATGAGGAAAAAGATTTAGAAGTGAGCGTTATTCTTGGCCATTACTTTATGAAGTTGATGAAAAATAATCAATGCTACGTTCCAACTATAAGATATATTACATATTTGTATATTTACATATTCTGCAGATTTCTATGATTTATAATACTTGGTTTTATGAAAAAAGTACTGTCCACACTAATTAGTAGTCTTTATAGAAACAAGAATATGTTTGAACCGTCACGTTTTAGATCAATCACATAAAAAGTTCATAACAGAACATTGTACTTACTAACAAGGAGAGTGCACACCCTTTGGAAAATGGATTTTAATGAGGCTTTGAAAGTCGATTTCTGGTATCTAAAAATGCAGCCCAGTGCTCATAATTCCATCAAATGGGCCCTTTTTCTTGAGATATGGGCAATCTAATCTCAAATATACTCTATTTCGTTAAAACCTGATGACACTTCTATTGCCTGTTACATTGCAATGATTTATGGTGCGAAAACAAGCAGAAAAGTTTATAAAAGTAGACAGCAAAAGCTACAATTTAAGCTCTGATGAAATAGTTGGTTAAAAATAGGATTCATTAAATCGCTTAATATGAAAATAAATTTTTAACCATTTCCTTGCGCTTTTTGATTTCCTATAATTTTCTGAAAAATCAGTATTTTTCAACTAATCAGAGATTAAACTTTATTTAGCTTTTGCTGTCTACTTTAATAATCTTTATTGTTCGTTTTTTTATCAAAATAGAGGATATTTGAGGTTAGATTGTCCATATCTCAAGAAAAAGGGCCCATTTGACGGAAATGTGAGCACTGGGCTTCATTTTTAGATACCAGAAATTGACTTCCAAAGCCCCGTTAAAATCCATTTCCCAAAGGGTATGCACTCTCCTTGCAAGTAAATAATTAAATTTTTTAAACTAAAATTAGAAACGATTACGAAAACCTATACCGTCTGGTAATACGAACAAATTTTATGTGATTGACAAAATAATCATTGAAACTACTCGTCTGCAATCTTTAAAATCGTCACAAGATTCTACTAATAAATACGCTTTCCGGCCAAACCCTAGGTACTACATTAACGCAATTGAATCTTTTCTCAGCACCACCACACCTCCTTCCACTTTGAACACAACACCCTCCGCCATCTCTCAACAGGCCCTCACCTTTCACTCGGCGAAACCCCTCGAAACCAGCGCAATTCCAAAAGCCTCCCTCCTGTCTGCTACACCTCACCTCCATCTCTCGCGCAACCCAACACCATCGCCCAACCACCGCCTCGAATATTCTGGCAAGGTTCTCGTCTCATTATACACAACAGGCGGACGTGAGAGAGCGCCTCGCTCCCAGAGCGCGACAGCGCAGCGGCAGCAGCCGTCGACAAGACGAGATACGAGATGCTGCACACCGCGCGTCGGCCCTGAGCTTAAGCCTCGGGGGCGAGGGCCGATAATTCGGGATACAACGCGCGCCGCGGATTAGGGCCTAATCCGCGACTGATTAGGCGCGATAACGATCGGACTCTCTGCGGTGGTGCTGCTGCTGGTGTGGGATCGTAAATTTTAATGACCGATCCGGGAAGTGCCCGTCTAAGCGCTGCTGATGATAAAAGTTTATGAGGTTCGGGGAGGGAGGGTTGTAAAGTGGAAGCGAATTTGGGGTTTGAAGTTTTGAGATTTAAATTGTAGGAGGTTTGGTGTCGGTGTGGTGTAAATATTCAAAAATTGTAGCTAGAACGGATTATTCTTATTCATTATTATTTTACAGATAATTTTTTTTTAAGATGATCATTTTAATTTTTAAACTTTATCGGTAGTTTGTTTTACACCAGGTTAAAATCTATATGAAAATCTCGTCGTATGATGCGATAATGCTTAGTATGACTGATATTTTAAAAAAATTCTTCGACGAACCCACCGCATCTACCTAAATAAACCAGACTTTTCCTTCGAACACGAAAAAGTCTTCCCATCCAGTAAATCAACAAATCCGCTACACCCTATCGATCCCTACTGCGCAACATGATCTTCGCCGCGCTCGCACCTAAAATACCACCTTTCCAACCGTCATCCCCCAAACTCGATCAGTCCAATGGGCAATAGTGACCAGCCACCTCCGCGCCTCGAAACTTCGGAAAAGACTCTCTTCCTCTCTCCCGAATCAATATGGAACCCTGCAGCCCGTAACGCGGGGTACTTACGAAAGCACAAAAATGGCGCCGGTGCTGCTGCTTTCAAATGCAAATTTATCTCTCGAGTTTTCGCCCAACGCTTGCGCCCGCGTATCTAAAGGTCCGTACGAGCGCGTGGAATCGCTTTATTTGGAGAGGAGATCTCTTTTACGGTACGATACTTTTTTAAAGGCCACACTGGGTTGTTTCTGCGGTTGTCTCGCTGCTGCTGCTGCTGCTGCTTCGCTGCTTTTTCGGGTTTTACTGCGCAAACAACGAGAATTTGACGAGTTTGCTTTTTACATCGAATTATTTTGGCTTTACGATGTCGGGGTTGGGGTGAGTGGGCGTGCTGTTTGAGTTGCGCTTGTTGACTCGATGTAAAATTGACGGAGGGCAGAGAGCATGATTGCGAAGAGTGCGCATAAACTAAGTGGGTTTACGCGTGTTTTTGCTGGCGCGTTGTTGCGATACGAAAGTTTAAATTTTTTTGGATTTTGTGTCGAAAATGTTTTAATTGTATGTGTAAACAGAGGTTTATAGTGATTTTCGAGTGGAAGTTATCTTGAAAATTATTTCGCTGATTCACGGTTTACTTGTTGTTGAATGTTTCTTTCGAACTTAATAAACGTATATTCGTAAGGGACAGCAATTCTTTTTTTATTCTGTCATAAAAATATTGCAATATACCTTTTTCTCCAACACTTAATTTTAGAATACATTCTTGGAGAAATATGACTGAGAAGTTATTGAAAAGCATATTCTTTTACCTTTTCACGGATATACTCATGAAATTTTATGTGCAGCTTTTTAAAGAACCTCATCACGATAACACCTCGATAAACCATTGATTCCACGGCAAAACCGGTCATCGCCTTCTCTCTCATAAACCCAATACGCATACGTTTTGCATAAAAATTTCATCTAAAGTACAAACAAATTACCCGCAGAATTTGCTCTCTTACTCTCTCGCCACACTCGTCTATCTCCTCTTCTTCCTTTGGAATAAAAATTCGATGTACGGCGCCAGCAGCAGCAGCGTCGCCAACGATGCCGACGTCGTCTTTCTTCCGTTCGCGTGCACTGCACGACACACGAGTCTTTCAAAGCCCTGAAAGCCCCGCTGAATTGAGTGCCCGAGTTTACGAGACTTTTCACTTTCGGAACTACAATTTACAAGAGCGTCGCCGCCCGCCCGCCCGCCCGCCTCGAATATCCATTTGTAATGGACGTAGCCGCGCGTAATCGCTTTATATGCATGTACACTCGAGGAAGAGATGTAAACATGGTAAGGGAGGGAAGAGAGGTTATTGTTGTTATCGGGGGATACTTTCGAGGATAATTTGAGACGGCAGAGTGCCCAGGAGTTTTGAGTTCGAATGTCTGGCGGAGGACTGAGGGAGGAGGACGAGTAAGTGGCGATTTCGGGGATTGCCGGGGGAAAACGACGACGCCGTGTTCGGCTCGATGGCTCAGCATGTGTGCTCGAGAGTTGTATTTCGATTTTATAACTGTCGTGGATGCATTGATGGCGGAGGGTTGGCATATTTTTGCCGGAAAAATCGTTTCGCGTAAGTGTTATTTTATAATGTTAAGTTATTGCATATATGACTCGATAAATAAGAAAATCAAAATTAATATATAAAATATTATTGTTATTGTTGCAGCATCAGTTTCGGTAGCAGCAACGATGGACATGCCCAGCCAAGTGGATCAAAAATTTTATGAACTGCGGATAAAATGTTCCTCTTGGTTATTGGTTGATCCAAATCATCTGCAAGTTTAACACAAAAATAAAAAATCCTTGTTTTTATCCCAACGGACGCTTAAAATTGAGCTTATTTCATTTTGTTCTTGATTAATATTTGTATATTCCCAGGCTCTTCATTCAAAACCTGCTTAAAAACTCCATCTAAATAAGTATTTAAAAATTCGTATATGGACGTTTGATCGAAGTTTGAATTATCCGATTGCAAACATAAATATCCTCGTCGTGATGTAGCGATAACAGACGGAGCTACGAAATCAAGACTACTATCCATAAATTGTGTGGCTATCCCTGTACCCAATGATCCATCTCCAGTGAATTGAGATTTTACCTCTGAAGCATTAGGTCGGTGAGATCTCTCCATAACATGTGGTCCTATTAGAGCAGCTTGACCAAGGTGAATAGTCAACGGATTAATATATATAGCCCGAACCGATCGAAAAGCGGATACAGCTCGAGAGCCAATTTTTGAAACGCTCATCATTGATAGTAAAGCATTTGAGTTTATTTTCCCAGAGATTATGCCATCACGAATATCTGGATCCAACGGTTGGTCAAGTAATTCAGCCAAAGTTAAAGATGGATATCTAACATTTGCAGTACCTAGAGCTCTAGGACCAGCCGCTAAGAAATAGGCGTATTTTGAAGTCGATGATTGAATTATATCTATTATTAATATTCGCTTGTATGCGTACCATTCCGTGACCAGCACTTTCAGCGGTAAGGCATTTTTGAATATTCCTCTTAAATACTTGAGAGTCAACGTATTTACTGTCAGCCAAAAGTTTCAGAGTAAATGATCGAGCAAATCGAGTTATTTCTCAACCTAACTTATTTCTCGGTTCCTTAAATATGGAAGATTTCCGATACTTTTCATTCATATCAGTAATTTCTTCATTTGTTTCGAAATCCTTAATTTGGTTAGTCCGTGAGTACCCACCTGAATTTATATGCAATTTAATGAATACTAAATCCTTAATTATGTTTGGATTTGCTTTGAAGTAAATCAATTTATCTTTGATATATATAATTAATTTACGTAATCCTTTATCTATAGCATTTTTGCATTTTACAGTATAAATGAGCTTGTCAGTGCGTGATAACCCGCAGCGTAAGGAAAGCTCTGATTCACAAAATTCAAGTGTTGTTAAAGGCACTTCACCGAATCCGGATGGTAAGTGATAATAAGGATGAATATGATGTTGTGTAGGTTCACATTTTTTAGATGGCTTGTGCCCATAATATAAATTAAAAATGGAGAAATCCTCTTTTAGAGATTTACCTTTATCTGGATGACTGATAAAATACAGCATCAACTCATTAGAAATTTCGAGATAATCAGGGGAGTAGTTATGTATGCTATGGTTATAAAATAAACCAAAGTTAATATTTAATACATATCTTAATTGAAATCGAGGCCAAGTATGACATTCAATTCCAATAAATAGTCCCTCAATATTGTAGATGAATGGCAAAGTTTACACAATCTTAGTCTGATGCCGCAATTTCATCAATTAAAAATATTTTACACCGTAACAATAATATATCGGTGAAATAGCTTTATTACCTATTAAGGCAGTTAATAATAGCATATAAGGATGAGAATTAAAATAAGGGTTCATTCCATTGTTAATCCGCTGTATCAAATAATGGGACAATGACGATTTATTAGTATTAGTCGGCCGTCCTGACTTATCAAGAGCCAAGTCATCATGTAATATCCGTATCATAATCTGTCTTGCTTTTAAGCAAGGGGGATATCTTCCTCTATGTCGAGCTCGACTTTTTTCCCGAAAATCGCCTATGTCGCGTACCCCGCGAGCTTCGTGGAAGGTGAGGGGAGGGGAGCAAGCGGTCCGCAGCTCCAGCAGTTGCCTATCTGCTGACCTTTTTATCTTTTAGCGGAGAGCACGCGAGGGAATGGAAAAATGACAATACTCAGGTTCAATAAATCTGAATAAAACTGTAGTTATATTTGAAATAAAATAAAAAATATATTTAAGATAGAGCGTGACAATAATAAAATAAAATTCTATATATGCATACAGCGAGTCCTATATAGGAATTGGCTTGACTGGAGCTCCAGTTCCCCTTGGCTGCGTCGGTATCTGGTGTATAGGAATATCCGTGACATTGCAGCGGATAGAGCGTCTTGCCATCCTGGTATAGGGAGCTGCTGTCAGTCGTAGCGGCCGTGTAGGCAGTTTTCCGCTGTTGGCGGACGATGGTAGTACTGCCTCCGCAACATTCACCGGACCATCGAAGTTCAGGCTGGGCATGCTGGACATGCCGCATTGGGAAAGCTGGATGGACTGGTAGCACTGACTCTGGATTTTCGTGACTGGACGGCTGCGTAATAGATACTGCAGCACGTCGTAGCGGCGTCGTTGACACCGAGCCGCTATTGCCAGATATCGGTGCTGTGGCCTGGTTTGGCTGTTCCTGGTGGTCCTTCACTGGCCCACTCATTAAGGCGTATTTTAACGCACCACTCGATCTCGGCCTGAAGGGATCTTTGCTGTACAATAGCTGCGCCTGGTCTCTTGACGTAGCCCCCGCGTACAGATTAACCATTAAACGGCGCATATGCGGTGCCATCATCTCCCATTTGCCCATACTCTTCTGGATTCGCTCCGTCAGCTCGTTTTTACAATTTTTAATAGTTTTCCATAGTTGTTTACCAGCGGTAACCAATCAGTGAGCCGGAAAACTCGCCCTCCAATCCTTGCCGAGATATTCTGCTCAGAATTTTAGCTCCGAAATTTCAGAGCTAACTCGCTCTCCACGCTCCGCCGAAGATGGGTCTCCTCTCGCCAGGCTCTCGGACCAGGTAGCTTCACATTTACTCTCGCCAACGGCGACTTGTCGCCTCATGGCAGAAGAAGTGTCCTTCCCCTCGCCAAGTACGGCCTACCGCGCCGCTCATGCAGAAGGGGGTGACGCCTCGAGCTACGCTCGGTGTCACCAGGACATGGCAGGTACCCTAGAGACAGTCTCGCGAGCCCACGACACTGTAACGCGACCGCATAACACGTCATCTTTTTATTCAATTATTTAATTTTCCTAATTCTATATTTTGCTCTACCGTTATTGGAAGTAATTCTTTTTAATTTTAATCTCTGTTTAAAGCATTTTTTAACCACCTTTTTTCCTATTCCTTTTTCTCTCATGCTCTCCGACACTGAACTTACATCAGGTTTGATTAATTATTATTATAATTTCTGTGAAAAATTACTATAATGCTAGAGCAATGAGGTGAAAAACTTGCACTCCACTAAATATTAATATCTACTGTAGTAATAGATATATGGCTTGGGAGCCAACTACCTTTCTCCACTATGTTTATTTCATTTTTTTCTTTTTCTTCCCTTTTGGTATGAGAACAATTTCTTTGTGTTTTATTTCTCCACAGCTAAGAAATCTCCAGGTAATGTGGACTGCTAATTTCTATAATCGTGATTCTTCAAGATATTTGTCGCTCAAAAGTTTGTCCAAACAGTTAAGAGGCTGTAACACTGTTTTTTCGGCCACTGGAGTTCCTGTTCCAGCAGTAGTTGAAGTTTCTCGTATATTACCAGGTGGGAGAGGATAAGAAAGGTTATGGTTTCAAATAGAGTAATACAGCAGTCTCGCCTCTAGTGACAGCTATAGAGTTGCGTATCTCCTTCGTTGCACCAATTTTCCACAGACTGACTCACCGTTCTGGCTTAGTTGTATTGGTTGGATTATTATATATCTGGGTTGATACTTCGGGTGCGCAGATTTGAGCGCCATCCTTGCGTTCCTTATGGAGGAAAATCGCAGAAACCCACAAGTTTTTCCTCGGATTACCTTACAATGGAGAAGAGGACTCCCAAACCTTCTGAAGTCTCTCTTGCCCGCTTGGCTGTATCGGGAACATATGCGCTCTTTAAATGGTCCTTTCGGGAGTATTTTGGGATGATTCTCCCCCCGATTCATCGTCATCCTGGAGTTCTTGTTTCCACAACTCTACTTTGCTGATCCAGAATATTTGGGCCATAATTTGACTTCCGGTGTCTTCATAAAGAACTGTTAGCGTTAGTTCGTCTTCCTTCTGTGTTTTGATGACTTCGACGTCGAATTTTCCGAATTCGGACAAGGATCGGATCACTTTCTCTGGCTCATTCCCGCCGAGCTTACAATTAAAAAAGATACACATAAAATTAGAAAATATTTCAGTTTATAGAAAAGTAGTTAGAAATTGATAAAAAAGAAAAAAACATATTTTTTGGTTAACGCGACAAACAGTCTGAAACTCGCGGCTGAAAGCGACTGCATATCCCGGCCATTTTTAAGTCAACCGCTGCACACGCACACGCACTCGTACTCACTTACGCGTAGTTATGCGGATCGCAAACATTTAGCGCGATAGACAACCGCGCGCTAGGCGCTCACTCGCGAAAAGGCTGTAAAATTTAACGCGATCGCGTATACGCGCGCTGCAACGTTTGCTTTCGAGTATTTAATCATTCGCCATCGCTGCGCCCGAGCACTCGAGTGGTTGGTCCTACACTCACCCGAATGACGTATTATACGAGTAATCGATACGTCATATCAATTCGCTTTATGACTCTTGAGCGCGGGCGCTTTCTGTTTTGCAATTTCATAAGTGGCTCGAGTAAGGGGGTGGAGGGACGCGTGTTTGGTTCTTTTTACTAGTGGCGTGATCTTTCGGAAAAATGGGCAGCGGAATTTATTGACGCGGTATGAAAGTGCGTGAGTGAGCAAAGTTTGCGGTATGAATGTCGTTGGGATTTTTTGTCTCTTTATTTGGGGCTTTTTAAATTTCGCGGTGTATAACATTTACAATGATTCTTGGATTTCTTGTAATTTTCTATTATGCGAGTTTTCAATAAAAATGCACGATACGTTGCGCACGCGAAAAGTTCCCGAGCTGAGAAGTTTGCATGTTGAAATTCAATATTTCCGTTTTTCTTTGTTTATTATTCGATAACTTTTGTTTGAAGCATAAAACAATGACTATTTTGCTTTTCAAAGAATAAACCCGGCATGCTTATTTTAGTAACATGAACATATTTTATAAACATCTGTAAACTTCACCTTCAATAAACATCTTAAAAACTCGAAAACAAAGCCGCACTGTATTTCAATGTCTTCATGCGTTTGCAAAAAACTTACGACATACACGCCTTACAAACTCAACATACGCGAACATTGTTGAGCCCGGACGCGAACTTTTATCGTTCTTAAATTTAATTTTCAAAAGGGAAAACGTATCTAGTCTGATCTTGTTGGCCGAGAATAAAATTTTTCTCGGGATAAACTTGTCGCGGGGTGGGAGGAGAAAAATTCGGCGAATCTGAGCTCGGCAATTTTCGACGCGAGTCTCTCGCAATGAAAAATCCAATTGTCCCTTCTTCCCCGGAATCGCGCGCGCCGTGTCTTTTATTCCGGTCGCCCTCGTCGCGCCTGCTACCTTTTCATTTTGCTTTATCCCCTTACCGCTGCAACGCGATTCCTTCGGGCTTTATTTATCGTGTCTGAAGAGATCTTTGTTTGTATTACGCTTCTTTTTTCTTGGCCTGTTTTTAAGTTTATTAGAAGGCCATATTGATGTTTATTGTGCGGAAGGTACACTTGTCCATATTTGTGTCTTTTTTGAAGGTTTCAGGTATTACATGTGGAAGTTTTTCACAGACAAGTTTAGTTGTATTTAGGTAAAGTTACGAATGAACATTCTGTTGGAGTGAGAGTTTTCCTCTATCCAGAATGTATGGTGTTTGGCGTGTGCGCGCCCGTCTGATGTGTGTGTATACGCACCCGTATGTGTGTGTGTGAGCGAATGTGAGCGGATGCGAGCATGCAGAAGTAAAGAGAGAGAGCGCCCTCCCACAGCGACGCACGCCGAGAGCTTTTCGTGCCTGCTCCAGTTCGGCAGACCGCTGCTCGACATCGCTGAGCGAGCACGCGAAATACGCCCGATCACCTCTGTAATTTCCCTCGCCTATTTAACCATACTTGTGTGCACATGTACTTTATTTAACAAAACCCAACACATTCGAAGCATCGAAAAAGTCCGGCATTGCGTTGCAGTTATGCCGCAAATCGCTCTAATCGGTGTATAAGGGACATACATACCTTAGAGTACCTAGATGTAGTTTTACATACCTGGCGCATGTAGAACTTCGATGATGCATAGTCGAGCCCCATGTAAGGTCAATTAATTGAGGGGGATAATTAGGAATAACATATATAGAAAGCGACGAAGGCGACATCGCGGGTTTTAACAAAAAAGAGAGATACAATAATCACAGGGGTGACTCAAGGACGAGACAGAACGACTAAGGTATAAACGCATAGCCATCCATAAACTCACAAGACAGTCCAACGATCCGATTCCACGACGACTCATCAGCGTCGCGCACTCACACTATAGCGCACTTGTTAGGTCGCATCACTCTTTCGTTTATTTCAATATCCAAATAATCAAGCTGGCGTATGTGTGCGTGCGTCCGTGCGTGCGTCCGTGCGTGCGTGCGTGCGTGCGTGCGCGCGTATCATCTTTGCGGTTCTGAAAAATAATAATTATATAAAAATACAAACGGACCATCTCATTCTTATAGGTAAATACAAAAGAACTCACCTTTTACTCTATAAGCTGTTATCCTGAACTCTTTTCAGTAGAGTTCGTACGAGGTCAGGTCGTAATCCCAAACTTGTGAGGTCATGGACTCATGTATGCAAAAAACACGCAAAGACCAACAATGCAAACTCAACAATTACAATAAAAATCAACATAAATAATAAGCTCTGCGATTCACACGCGAACTGAGCATAGCAGTTAATAAAGAGCAATTGAAGTTCCGGTGATGCAAGTTTCCCGATATGCCAATAGAACGAGCAATAGGATATATAACAGCCATGTGAAGGTGAAGGGTGGCATCATACCAACATGATAAGCCCAAACATGAGATAATTCGCTTTCAGACAGAAAGCTGCATACTACCTGACGTAATGAGAGCAATGCTTCTTTCCTCGAGGACACGCATCGGACAACTTGATATAGTATAGAAACGAACTGGCATGAAACACTCGACAAAAAGCATTCTACGAGGTAAGGCAGCGAAACACAAAATTACGGTAAGGATATCTATGTCATCTTGTGAAAATCTGCAATATACAAAAATAAACAGTGAAAGCTCTTACTTAAATAAAAATGGTAAAAGAGACAGTAATTTTTGGTCGGAATCATTCAACATATCGATAAAGGCATGTCTAATCACGGTAAAAACATCTTAGAACAAAAATATCGTGCAGTGCATTTAAGCACAAAGGACATTATCAATATATCATAATATATCTATTCTCTTCACCTAACGTTCCTTCTAAAATCAGGCAGCGCCTACCGTGTCTCGGAAAATCACGCACTCAAATCATCAGCGCCTGCCATAATGCAACCTGCAAATACAGGCACGCATAGGTATTAACATTGGCGCTCGCGTATCAGGATCATCCTGTTCGTCAAAAATAGAAGCGCCGTAATGTCACCAAGGCAGCAAATTTTCCAGTGCGCCGAGTAGACAGAGGCTGTTCTCACGGTTTCTTCGACTTCGCGATCGCTTGCCGTATGTTGTCTATATTTTCTATGGAGCCACGCATCCTATTGAGGCCGGTGAAGGGTCAGGTAGGGCTCAAGGTTAAATCCTACCATTCCTTTTTGAACCAACCACTCCTGCATAATCGATATCTTCCCAAGGGGACATTTCTGTGGTGATTTGTTTTTGTTATTATTATTCATACTTCGAGTGCCCAACTTCGTAAATTCGATCATGTATGACTTGTTACGTAGGTCCTTTTATTGAAATCTTAATGATCGACTTCCTCCGTCCAAAAATGTGGAGGGAGGCGGAATGTTCCGGAACTGAAAATGCAAAAGCTGCGTTCACCTCGTGTATATAGATCATAAGCGAAGTAGTTGATCATCAATTTATATTTTGTTTTATTGATGTTTGATTTGTGCCTATCCGCAAAACTTTTAACTTTCTGAAAATATACAATAAATATTTTTGTGAATAAAAGAGATAGCAATTATCTTCAATTAAAGGCTCAGAGCATTATCAAAAAATGTACGTAGCGCTTTGCTTATAATCTAGTGAAATATAAAAAATTCTAAATATATGGAAAAATTTGAAATGCACAGATGAGCGCGAAACGACTCGCAGGTAATCGAGTAACGCGAAGAAGTTAGAACGGAACGCAAAGGTTAATGTATGCTATAATGAGGAAAGAGTGTTAGGCGTGTTATGATATACAGCAAGTGCTTAGATAAATACTAAAAAAAATGTTAACAACTGTTAAAAACTGTTGAGAACTGTTATTTATAATCCCAATTCCGACATCTTATAACGGTTTTCAACAGTTTACCGATTTTTTAATTTTTTAATATTTATTATTTTCGCTGGGGTTCGAAAAATTGAATATTCTTAATTTATAATTTACGATAAATTAACATTTTTACTTACGTTGCTCCCTTCTTGGACATTGTGGTGTCGTCTCTGCTTGTGCTGCTGCTACGAGACTGATTGCCGGAAGAAGTATTTCCATATCTTTTTTAAGATGTTTATATTTTGTGAAATACAAGGACTTCTTTTCCAATGAATGCGAATTCAGTGATTTTTTAAAATCAATTAATACATTAACTGAACTCGATTGATTGTTTCAGTTTGTATGAACGTTGTTTTTTGTACTAGACTATCTTCTAGGATTTTTTCTTAATTTTCTCAACGCTGAGATACACTTAAAAAAGGAAATATCTGACTTAAACTGTGGACAATTGCAGTTTATTTCAAGAAAATTAATATGTATTATTTGGAAAAATGTATAAGTCATTGTATTACATACAGATTTTTAATTATCCTAGTGTTACATTTTCAAAGTATCGCTCGTTGCTACGTGAGGACCAAAATAAAAAATGGCACTCACGTAATCGTGCAATTTCTTACCCCAATTACACTTTTTCGGATGTCACTATCAGGACATCTCTCATCCCGGCCGATGGAAAACCTCTTCTGTACCGTCTACTTTGTCCTAGTGTTACATCCCCAATCGTGGTAGTGCATCGCAGCCAAAATACCGGCGTCTGAGCCTGAACGGCTCATAATACACTGCGAGTACTTTTGGTCGTACTCGTTACAGCACCAGTAGCGTCGCTTCCAGTCGCCGGGCACGCTGTCAAGTGGCAGAGGAAGTGGCCGGCTAACCGGGAACCTTGGACTTTTTAGCCAGAAATGGACGCCTCATCCGCAGGCTCTTGTTGCCGGCAATCCCGGCATGATAAGGAAAACGACCCAGTACGGGGACAAAACGAATTTTGGAATCAATGCTATTCATTATTTTCTTTCTCCTTCATTTTACGCTTATACTGCTCTTTTCCTTCGATTTTTATCACGATCGAATTGTACCCGAAAAGTAGTCCCCAATCTTATCTAATTTCTCCATCCGAATCCCAGAAAAAAGTGGGATACCACTCGGACGGGATCCAAATAGGATTCCCTACAAGATTCCTGCTAGTTGCAGGGAATCCCTAGCAGATTCCTGCCTGAGTCTTTTCTGAATTTCTACACGGGACGTTCTAATAAATCTTGTAAATCTTCGGTCGTGTATAAGGGAGAATTTTCATCTTCGGCTTGATCGTGAAACCAACGCAATTCTTGCGCGCGCCGAACATGAAAAACTTTCCTTGCGTTAACTAATAAATTCGGAATATCCTAGCCTGGCATCGCTAATCCGTCACCGCTATTGATTCTTCTTCGAATAACTTAAAAAAAAAAATATCGCGTGTCAAAAAATCAACATATGCAAAAAAATGTATTAATGTTTAAAAAATACTTACATTCGTTAATGCGACGATCTAGGATATGCATTTCGTCGAAACTATTCCAAATTAAACCGTGTCCATCCTCTATGTTGTGGAATTAACGCTCTGACAGCGGCGCTCTAGTGGTATAAAAGTCATGCAGTGTGCCTGCGCGTGGCCGTTCGTTAATTCTGCTCGTGGACGGAGACGAGTTCTCACTCATGATAATTCTTTCTACAGCTTGTCTCGGTACCCGATAGTGGTTGAGCGTTAACAGCAAGCGTGATCCCATCAATCTGTTATGATTCTCTTCATCGGAGGAGGATATCATGTTTACACTTTCAGTGTCTGAATCTTCAGCATTGTTCTCTTCAATATCGGCTGGTGGATTCACTCGGGCTTGTCCCGTCAGCCATATTTTGTTGTGGTGCCCGAGCCACTTCTTCATCGCTACTCACAATGTCACTGTCGATCTTATACACGAGTCTTCGTCCTACAGGGGTTTGACGGGTGTTATAACCCATACTGGCTCTACTAGCCAGTCATGATTGAGAGCCATACGTTCGACTTCTGTTAATTGAATCTTCACTTGTTTCTGGTACTATATTTAATTTAAGTTAGTTATTTGCATGCTCTTGTTGCCGGCTGTCCCGGCATGGTAAGGTAAAAGACCCAGTATGAGGGCATAGTGAATTTTGGAATCAGTACTATTTATTATTTTCTTTCTCCTTCATTTTACGTTGATACTGCTCTTTTTCTTCGTTTGTTATAGTACTGGCTCTACTAGCCAGTAATGATTGAGAGCCATACGTTCGACTTCTGTTAATTGAATCTTCACTTGTTTCTGGTACTATATTTAGTTTAAGTTAAAGGAATTGGAACCCGTCAGGTAATAAGACGGGACGTTGATTCCAGGACATTCCCCCACTGCCGGATTGAGTTCCGGACTAGTGTGGCAGGGAACGTCCCAAAGGACAGAAGGCAGGGAATTGGAGGAGAAATTCATGGAATAGATCGGATAGACCTGACCCGCCGTAACTCGGGTTAGAATTGAGGAAAAGTACTCCTCCGCCGCATGAAGAATAGCCCCGTTCAACCTGGTCTTGGCCGAAAGCTCCAAAAAGAAAAAATTAGTCAAAAGTAAGACTAGAAAAAAAGAACCTCATAGACCAGTAATGTTGATAAATATTACCTTTATGCGCAATATTCACTGTGCCCAGGGAACGGGAACTACGTCCTTGGGTTTAACAAAAACCGCGGGTACGGTTATATACCTCAGTCGCAGCTCGTAAAACAACAAGATCGAATTATCAACTGCAGGAGAAGACGAAACGGATACGACATCACGGAACTACGAAAAAAAAGCCCGGATCCATTGGTCAAAAATATATAACTTTCAAAATATTCGTAAGAAAAAGTCTGAATATAGAAGGAATTAGGCATAGTTCAAGAATATGAATTATACAATATCCCTTCTTTCAAATACAATACAAAAATAAACGATTTACGATGCAAGATTTTAGTTAATTCTTCGAGTTCAATTAAAATGGATAAAAAATTCAAAAGGGGTTGTCAATCCTGTTAACCCTCAGCGTGATTGGAGATGAAATAAATTTATAAGAAGAAGAACTTTAATATTAGAAAAAAAGGATTTTCCGGAAATAATTTATTACAAAATCTAATATTCATCGATCGGACAAGCTAAATTCATCAGACAGGGTTTATAAATTAGGGACATCCCAAAATTCGCTATATTTTGCATGTGACGTGATTGGGTGTAATAAAATTATCTTTTATTCAAACATTAACACCGTGCCATGCCAGAGTACGCATATGCCTCCAAAAGAGGAATTACGCGTGCATACACTATATAACGTGACAGGATGTAATAGTATCCCCTCAAGGAGCTACAAGGCGGATATAACAGGAGACCAGCAGATCTCAATCTACTGACAGCATAAAAGTAGTCAATACGTTTTCCATTTTTTCACACACACCCGAATTAATATAATTTAGGGGAAACAATCACGCCAAACACCAAGAGTCAAGTTGCGACGACGCTTCCTCAGCGAGGTAACACGCGGAACCATTCATACTGTTGCGTAACCAGGATGGTGCCTGAATACGACCCGGTTTTCGCGGATACCCGCCTAGTATACAGAGTAATAACACTGGAAACAGGACTGGAGAATCTCCACGATCTACAAGAAGACCACTGGGCGACAGTCGCGAACTTATGTGATAGGATGGAAAATTTAGAAGAATTAGTAATAGAACAACGGCAGATCATTGACGAACTGACCGACGGATTAGATCACCATACGGAAATCACTCAAAAAACAATAGCAAGATAAAAACACTAGGCAACCAACGACGGTAAATGAGGAAATTTGCAATCATCTCTTCCTTTTCAGAAGGTAAGTTCTGTTGGTGGACCCAGTTTTTTAATGAAGAACTTCATTTTGAATTCATAATGAATTTAACTTCACGTATTTTATTTATTAAAGTCCCTCTGGGTATTGCACAGAAGCTTATTTGCACTCATAGCCTTGCCTTTCACCATTTGAATTGCTTCATTTAAACATTCTGTGAGTACAGAAATCTTTTGTAATATCTTTTACTTTTTGTTTTTATTCTCTTTCCTAGTTTTATTAACATTCTCCACATTTAACTCAGTTGAAAGTTTTTCTCATGCTGAATAAATAGGTACCTAACCTCAATTATGTGCGTACTGTCGCGCAAACGCAGTCAATAACTGGACTATGCCTAATATCACACCCGCCAATGTTTGACTGACCGGTCATCTATTCGTCAGGCATATCTTCCGTATATATACCAATTAATGACCATCAAAATATTTGAAAAGAAGTAATAACTTCTTTTGTTTTAATATGAAACACAAATTTTAATTAATAATTATATCGCAGAAATCATAGTAAATTATTATAACAGATAAAAATATTTAATAAATAAATAGAAATATGTAGTTTAGAAAAAAAAGAACTACCTTGTTAGAACTTTTTCTGTAAAAATTCAACATTGATCTAGACAAGTCATGAGAAGATGTAATAATTTCGGGAATTCTTATTGTTACTATTTGTGAAATAAAGATTGTAAGAAAAAGATGACCCTAATTATAATTAAATTCTCTTCGTAAACGAAAATATTATATAACTTCATAACTTCTTTTTCCCGTGTTACACATCGTATTTTTTTCAACGAGTGCATGAGAGGGCCTTTTTATATGTATGAAAGTTGTATAGGGGATCGTGCATTTCGAGTCGTGCACAACCCAGTTTAAAAGTTATTTTATATTATTCTAAACAGGTCAAAAAGCCATAAAATATATAAATTTGACAATAAGAGAACAATTTCACAAAAATTCGTTGTAGCTCCAAGCGAAGTGGGGAAAAAAAGGATTTTTCGTTGGAGCGGGGAAAATTTTTTTTTTCCCCGCTAAAGTGTAAAAAAATGAATTTTTTTTCATTCTTTCCTAAATCACGCTCGAAATGCGCGATTTTCTACACGGCTTTCAGGCATGAAAAAATGCCCATTTCATGCACGTGTTGAAAAAAATTTTTTAACTGATTTTTAAATAGAAATCAATTATCAACACAATACTATCAGCTTTAGTGCCAATAATTATTTCAACCTGAATATAGAACTTTTTCATGCCCTGTACTACTACCTAAGTACTAATAATCATGCAATATCTGTGCCCGTGTTCATAGGTTTTTCATAATTCGCAAATGACCTAATTTCACCGTTTCGTCATTTTGTAACTTAACTAATTGACTGATTTTAATAAAACGAACTTACCTTTTAGATTTTTCAAAGCTCTACAACTTTATTCGAAACATCTTTTGTGGAAGCCTGGGTAACAAGCTGTAAGCGAAAACCATAAGAAGTGCAATTGTAACTCGAAGATTAAATGAGGCGTATAGGTGCAAATGCTGTCAAGTCATATTGGCAATAAGGCTGAAAATCGAGTGATCGACCACTCAATTTTCAATCTTATTGCAAATGTGACTTGGCAGCTTTTGCACCTATTCGACTCAAATAGTTTCCTCACACAGTTATGAGTCTCAGACAGGGGTATTTTTACGCACTTGCCCTATAAATCATCGCACGATATGAAGAAAAGCCAAAAACGCGTCTAGGGCGAAGAAAAGCCAGTTTGCGTCCTCCCAGACGAAGAAAAGCCAGTTTGCGCCCTCCCAGACGAAGAAAAGTCAGTTTGAATCTTTCCAGACGAAGAAATGCCAGTTTGCGCCGTTCCTGCGGAGGAAAAATCCCAACTGACGGCATCTAATCAATTACTAATTATTTAATTATCTTGACTGATCATCTTTTTATCTTTTTACCTTATCTTTTTATCTTTTTAAAAAGATTTTTAATCTTTTTATCTTTATCTTATATTATTATCTGAAAGTTATCTATAAGATACCAACTAAATGATACTTTCGTTTGAGAAAAGTCAAACTGGATTTTCTTCGCCTTAGACGCGTTTTTGGCTTTTCTTCACCTGTAACTGCTAAGTTGGCTTTTCTTCGTACCGCGCGACGAAATACATTTTCCACTGCGAAACTTTGGATGGCAAATTGGAAAAAATCTAATCCTACAGGACAATCCCACGTTTTATACTTTAGATTAAACACATAATGGTTATAAATTTTAGGATACAAACAAATTTCTTGCTTCAGGGCCCTCTTTGTTTAATTCAAACTATACAGTTAATGTAGTATTAATGAGTTTAGAAAAACTTCATCTTCTCACTCAGAAAAACGACCATCCGGTACCAAAATAAAATTCCTCCCGAAAAAATCTTCCTGCAATAAAAAGGACTTTCTCCCGCGCGGTAGAATTGTAATTTGATTACAGGAACCATGGTCTCCTGTTATAAGAGGCCAATCCTCCTGCAGGAGGAGCATTTTACGTTTTATTACAAGAATAGTATGTATCAGTAATGGAGGAATGATATTTTGGGTTTTAGGTCCCCAAAACTCTATTTTATAAATATCATTAAATTGCAGTGTAAGACAAGTTTTATTGATAACAGATGACACTAGGACTACTATATAAATATTCCCGCGCAAAAAAGTACTATTACCAATGTCTTGGCAATATATTGGCAACACGTATTGGGCATGTGTTGGCGGTATATTGGAGATCCTATTGGCGAGATATTGCTCATGTCTGGGCTCACCACTGTTTCCCATATACGTCCAATATACAGCCAATAGTTTTTGGCTTCTCGTCAATTCATTAATGCAATATATGCCCAATATATTAACAATATGTTTTCAATATATAAAATAATGGGTTAGGCTATTAGTGATAGAGCTCTTCGCAGAATTTTCTTTCGTTTTTTGGAATGATGTAATAGTATTCCCCTAGGAATTAACACGTGGGGGAACCGTTAATTTGAAGCGTTTACTTATATGTTTAAAAAAAAATAAAAAAAGAGATTGAAAAAAAAAATTAATTTATTTTATGCAGACATGGCGTAAAATTTTGAGTTTCCAATGTAAAGGGAATACCAAAACAGCCTTGTAATTTTGGATTCTTCGTAAAGAATCATTTGAACGCTTAAATTATACGGCTTATATACTTTTAGCCGCTCCCGTTTATCCACAGAAAGCACTACCGGGGCGCCGCATGACGGTGACAAACGGGAACTTGTGATGGGCGACTCTCGATACGCAAGCTTCGGCTATTATCCGCTATGCGGCGCGCCGGTAATGCTTTCTGTCGATACACTGGATAGCCGAGAGTATATAAGCCGTGTAATTTAACCGTTCAAATGATTCCAACGTCCTGTTCATACCGTCATGTCCTTATCCTTTCCGACCGCGTGATAACGTTTCTATGGAACGATGCACACCAACTCCTAGCACCTAAACATCCAACCTCACATTCCGTAAAGGAGAGATTGCTCGGCCTTCTTCATTTCTCTTAAAACAAAGAGAGGGAGAAAGTCGAGAGAGGACGCAAGCCTAGAGGCGAACCTCGCTGATGGCGGCGAAGATAGCCCCCCCTCCTTCCTATGTTCAAATGATTCTTGACGAAGAATCCAAAATTACAAGGCTGGCCTTGTTTTTGGTATCCTCTTCACACTGGGGACTCAAAATTTTACGCTATGTCTGCGTAAAATAAATTAATTTTGTTTAAAAATTTTTTTAAAATATATAAGTAAACGCTTCAAATTAACGGTTCCCCATCGTGTTATTATTAATTCTTAGGGGAATACTGTTACATCATTCCAAAAAACGAAAGAAAATTCTGTAAAAAGTTCTATCACGAATAGCCTAACCCATTATTTTATATATCGAAAATATATTGGCAATATATTGGGCACATATTTCATTAATGAATTGACGAGACGCCAAAAACTATTGGCTGTATATTAGACGTACATTGGAAACTGTGGTGTGCCGAGACATGAGCAATACTCGCCAACAGTATCACCAATATACCACCAACACATGGTCCATGAATGTTGCCAATATATTGTCAAGACATTGGCAATAGTATTTTTTTTGCGCGGGTTTAAAATAACTAAAGTCTTTTTATTCCATTCATACACAACAATTTTATTTTTACATTAATTATTTATTTATTTTTGTGTTAATAATTATTATATATATGGGAGGAATTCCTCTTATCACGATGCGACATTGTACCAAGCGGATATTCCTCCTTCCATAGGAAGATATTCTCATGGCCCTACTTTTAACTAAAAATCCTCCTCCGATAGGCAGATTCTCGTTGGTACAGGAAGATCATGTTCTGAGTGCTTCTATAAAATGAATATTTTGTTCATATTATGAACCGCTCACACATTAGACATGGATTCTCCTACCTTTTAACATTTATATTTAAATTGCAAGCTCCATCATATTCGAATATCCTAACTTTCATCGCGCAAATGATGAAAAAAAAAAAAAAATCCCGATAATACCGCACCCCCGCGTCATTTTTTACCGTCAATCAACAGCCCCACAATACATCTCCAAACGAAATTTCGAAATTGCAGCGCAAATTGGCCACGGCTGCGTGCGCATGCTAGCGCCACATGCGACCGCTCGTGCGAAATACATAATTTTTCCAATATCGGAAAACTCATCGCGCTTAATAATTGCAAATTGTCGGAACAATCGAAAATCGTCGTTTTCATTCAGCCCTCTTGCAAAATCGATGCCTACATATATCGCCAGCGCCCGAAACAATTAACTGCTCGCGAGCATCTTCCGCGCGGGCGTGTGTGAACTTTCACCGTGTGGTGGTATAAAAAGCTGGTGCGGCATAGCACACAATCTCAAAGTTCAACAGCGCGGAAAAATCGCCAAAGTTCGCGTTATCGCAATTAAAATCTCTCTACCCCCCCCCCCCTCCCTTGCCCCTAATCCCCGCGCGAAGTTTATAAACAAAGGCGTTAACGCGAGTCGTGCTGTATATATACATACGCATACGTATATATACGTATACTCTCGAGAACGCTTTCCTCATCAATTTTTCCGCGGTCGCTTGCTTGCGCTCTCTTTTTTTGTTTATCGTCGGGATTACCCGTCAGCCGGCGGGTGATGCATTCCCCTTTAACTCGGTCGGACGATAACTCAGCCATGTTATTTATGAAGCAGCAGCAGCAGGGTGGGGGAGAGAGAGAGAGAGTGAGAGGGGGGGGCGAGAGAGAGAGAGAGAGAGAGAGAGAGAGAGAGAGAGAGAGAGAGAGAGAGAGAGAGAGAGAGAGAGAGAGAGAGGGAGAGAGGGAGAGAGGGGGGGGTCTTGAAAAACTCGGGGATATCGCGTTTGTCATGCCGGGTGTATACGCGAGAGGCGATAGGTATATGTATATATGTCAATTGGGGATGTGATCCGAGATAGCTCTGGGAGAATTTCGCGGTTCTCGAGTGGTATTATGACGGGAATTGATCGAGCGGGCATTTTGCCGTCTCTCCCCCCCCCCTCTCTCTCTCTCTCTCTCTCGCTCTATCTCTAGTGTGAGCTGCGTAGCACTAGTCGTATTTTTCGAAGGCTTGTGCGCACGAGAGGTATTTTTTGGTCTGCGATTGTCCTTGATTTATCGAGTGGTAGTTTGTTCGTTCGTTTATAGGAGTAATAGTATAAGTGGACGAGGCTTGTGATGAATTGGTTTTCCTGCATTTTAGTTTTTAATTTTATTGTATATGTAGGTCAGTTATTAGTGTTTAACGAAAGGAGATCAAATTTATGCGTTAGAATTATTTATTTGTATTCTTGCAGTTAAAAATTAAATGAGAAAAACAACAAATTGATGCTTTTGCGTCACTGACATTATTTAAATATACAATTTTAATGAAATACGATATTTATTACCATTCTGAAAGCTTTATGAAAATAATTATTGTGTAATCAAATTGAAACCAAATTAATGTTATGAACTTTTCCATTTTTTATTCACTTTATTATAAATATTAATAAATTAATCCTTGATTTAATTCATACTTTAATAGTCATCTCAGCGCATTATTGTAATAATTATTTTAAAAAGAATTACATTTGTTATCTGAAGTATAAAATACATTATTAAAATTGAGTGCCATAGGCGAGATATTCAAAATCAAAAATAAAATAATTTCCCTAACGAAGCCAATTTCAAGGTCCAGACATCAAATTAGATTCACTTCCCCGTATCGACACTGTCTCCCCCTCATTTCCCGTAAATAAACCCTCCCCTGTTAATAACTCCCATTTAAAAAGGGGGAACACTGAAAAATCATCCCTCTCTACATTTCCAAATTTAAAGCTAAATTAACGAGGGGGGACACAGGCGTTACGCTCAGGGCTTACCGATAGTAGATTAACAGTCATCCGCCAACTGGCTTTTACAATTCGCGCGGTCGCGTGAATAAAACTTCAAAGCTTTTGAAAAGCATAATACAACCATTGAAATTGTTTAGAGTATAAAAATGTAAAGCCTCTAGGAGAAAAAAGGAGCAAAACTGGGCCAATTCAGCTCTTCCCGAAAAAAAGTAAAATGCATTTTTTTTGCGCTTCCTGATCCTCAATAAAAAACGAGCCTTTCATCTTCACGTATATGAAACGCAATAATTACGCGCGCGCGTACATACACAGAAAGGATAAATCATCGTGACAAAAACACTATTTCCGGGACAAATGGCCCACGCAATGGCACAGCATACCGCCCGCTTAACTCGATACACACATACACACAAAGAGAGAGAGAGAGAGAGAGAGAGAGAGAGAGAGAGAGAGAGCGAGAGAGAGCGAGAGAGAGCGAGAGAGAGCGAGAGAGAGAGAGAGAGAGAGAGAGAGAGAGAGAGAGAGAGAGAGAGAGAGAGAGAGAGAGAGAGACGCGCGCGAAGAACGAGAAATTCCCGCGAAATTTGGCCGGTGAGTTTTGATACGTGACACCGACGCACGCCGACGATCTATTATATCTTGGTGAACGGGAGGGGGAGCGTCAGGCGCGGCGGAAGATAAACTATACGCGCCGCGAAAAAGGCGAAGAGATATCGTTAATGAAAAGCCGCGGAGAGAGCGAGAGGCAAAATGACGTATATGCGTCGGCGGCCAGAGAAAAATAAATTGTTGCCACGCGCGCACGCCGCAAAAAGTACGGTAAAAGTTGGGTGCTAGAGAGAAAGAGAGAGGGGGCCATTGTGTGCTCGTTTAATCGTGAAATTCCGAGCTGGCTAATTGTTTGTCTCTTTTTGCCGGCGTCGAGACGAAAGTGACGCTGCACTTGTATTCAAGTGGATAGCGGCATTCGGTCGCATGCGCGCGCGCGCGCACGGCTGATCGTGCGTTGAGTCGCGCTACTCAGAGAGTTTTACCGTCGAGTGCCCGGGCGGTTTCGGGAGGATGGAGGATGGATTGTGATTGTCGATGATTTATTGAGGGGACGTCGAGTGGACTTTGCTTATGATACAGAATTGCTTTTTTATGAAATAAAGAAAGTAAATGGTCGCGAATTCTGTTGTCGTATTTCAAAAATATTTTGTATTAATAGAATTTAAAAGTATTTCAATGTTTTTATTTATAGCTTTTCATAAAATGCGTAATTGATTACTTGAATTTCCGCTCTTTGGTTTTGTATGTGTAAATGTTCAAAAGTATAGTCAACAATCATTTGTAAAAAAACAGTGAAAAATCGTCAGAATGCATAAAAGAATATGCATTCGAGTTTAGAACAGAAAACTTTCACTCCGCGAAAATTCAATTTCGGGCGAAATGCAAAGTCACATTATCGTTCGTATTGTGATTGCATTTTCCGTATTCGGGTTTCAAAATCTTCTGCAACTGTCACTTACGATGATATACCAAAACTAAATTTCTTTTAAATGATACTTCAAAAAGTCCCTTTTAGAAGATTTCAAGAATACTTTCCACTCGGCTAACTCCTAGCACTAACAAATACCGCTATGAAATAAATATTTTTTGAACATGCAAATCTCAAAACACCCTCAAAAGCAAATATTTCTAAATTCTTAACTCCTGAACATACACGTCCGCACGCACACGCCGATAAATAATGCAATAATATAGCCATTTTCGGGTTTGTCAAAAGCAGGCTCTGCGCCTAATTAAAAAATCTCGAAATTTTTTACTCTATATATGTGCAAATCCGCGGACTACAGACAACAACTGGGGTACAAAAACGGAAAAAATTTTTTTTGAGGGCACACCTACCACATACGGTTTTTTCGGTTCTTTGGGGGTCCCCCAACATGAAAATACTCGTGAACACTCATTATCCGTTGCCAAACTTTTTTTCCGACGAAATCAATTTTTCTTACGGAAATTTAACATGGGAAAAATGGACGAAAAGTAGTCATTGATGATTAACCAATAGCAAACTATTGGAGAGGCCAAAACAAATTCCACAAAAAAACGATTAAAGTTGAAAAATAGAGCTTTAATTTGAGATGAGAATCGTTAAAATCGGTCGATTCTGTGCAAAGCTACGTGAAGTTGAAAATGGCGAAAAATTACGAAAATGAGCGATTTTTAATTTGGTATCTTGAGTCTAATGGCCAATTGTCTACCAGGAAAGGTTTAAATAAATGGATACCATTTATTTTTAACCGACGTTTCGGACACTTTTGACGAAACGGACAGTCGCCCGTTATTATTACAGCTTGACGTAATCACCTGAAGAGGGACACGAAAAAAGTGTCCGAAACGTCGGTTAAAAATAAATGGTGTCCATTTATTTAAACCTTTTCTGGTAGACAATTGGCCATTAGACTCAAGATACCAAATTATGATTCACACTCTACCATAAGCGCCTTTACCAACCAAATGAGCGATTTTTTTCAAACCCACGTAATTCTTCAAATTTTTGTCATTTTTTACCATTTTCAACTTCACGTAGCTTTGCACAGAATCGACCGATTTTAACGATTCTCATGTCAAATTAAAGCTCTATTTTTCAACTTTAATCGTTTTTTTGTGGAATTTGTTTTGGCCTTTTCAATAGTTTGCTATTGGTTAATCATCAATGACTACTTTTCGTCCATTTTTCCCATGTTAAATTTCCATAAGAAAAATTGATTTCGTCGGCAAAAAAGTTTGGCAACGGATAATGAGTGTTCACGAGTATTTTCATGTTGGGGTACCCTCAAAGACCGAAAAAACTTTATGTGGTAGATGTGCCCTCAAAAAAAAATTTTTTTCGTTTTTGTACCCCAGTTGTTGTCTGTAGTCCGCGGATTTGCACATATAAACCCCGCGACTCCATCGACCCAGAAAATTTTCACAAACGTCATGCTCATCCTACCACCCACCTCTAAAGAAACTCAAAAGTACAGGAAAACTCTCATCGAATATCTCTCTCTCTCTCTCTCTCTCTCTCTCTCTCTCTCTCTCTCTCTCTCTCTCTCTGTCTCTCTCTCTCTCTCTCTCTCTCTCTCTCTCTCTCTCTCTGTCTCTCTGTCTCTCTCTCTCTTCCTCGTCTGCATGAAACCTCTCCGCGCGGCTGAAAACAGAAAAGCTCGGCGAGCGGAAATTTCCTCGAAACCAAGGCGACTCCTTCCGCGAGCGCGCGTGTCCGGGCAATGAAAACTCGCTGTAAATGGACTCGGTGCTTTTACGAGCGCTTTAGGTCCAATAAAAGCTGGCCGCCGCGGCGCGCGCCAGACAGACGTTAACGGCGCACAGCAGCGGTCAGCTCACGTTGGGTTTTAGGGCTTGAGAGCAGAGGCGCGTCCGGCCGTGGGATGGGTTATGTGCGTGCGCGCATGCAGGATCGCGCGAGAGCGGGATATGCTCGATCGGCTAGATTAACGCGATGGAATCTTTGGTTTTAGAGAGAAGGGGAGATGTATTTTTCTGCAGTGGGTGGAAAGTGGATATGGGGGAGAAGGGATTTGAGGATTTTTCATTTTGGAAGTGAGGATAGGGGTTTTACGTCAGTAAAAATGTGAAAAATGTATGTGAAAGATGTATGGTAAAGGAGAAAAATTTAATTGATCCTATTGTAAAAGAGAGATAGCGATTTATTATCGAATTGAAGCTTAGTGCCAACTTCAGAGCGTCATCAAAAAATTTCACTGGCTAATAGTAGGTAAGATAGGTTAGTATCTACAGGCACGTGTAGCGGGCTCTGCTTTAGAATCTAGTAATGCAAATAGAATGTTGGAGGTAACTTTTATTAAAAGTAAATTTTTTTAAGGGTAGTCATATTTAATTTTAAATTATATGCGAAGGGTTTTACTCCTCACTATTTTATAAGTACAATCATTTTATAATATTTTAATTCATAAATTTACTTAATAATAAAAAATTATGCGTAGTTTGCAACACAATTTATTTTTTATTTTCTTATTTATATAAAATATGGAATCATTTGAATTTTCAAGTGTACGTTTCTTAGTAAAAATAAAGTATTTCAATAATAGTAAAACAAATATAGTACAATTTGTATTTATAAAGAATTTTCAAATTTCGTTGCAATTAAAAATTTTATATCCTTAATCCTCTCTTTCCAAAAGACAAGCAAGGAGGATCACGTACACGTTCTTTCGCGGCGAGAAATTTTAAACCCCACGCGCATTCTCCGTTTAATCCCTTAACGTAAGTGAGCTCATTCGTTTGACTAATCTCTTCTTTATGTAATGGAATTATTCAGCTAAAAATTATCCTTTGAAAAATGTAGTTCAAAGAGTAATTTAAATCTTGGCATGAGGTGTTATAAACGAAAAATTCATTTGCAAAGCTTTCGTTAAATACGCTTACAAAAAGCGATGGCCTGGATTTGAAATTCCGATAGAACTATGATTAATTGGTTATAAAAAGTTGTAAATCTGACATCATTTCAAATTTGTTTCAAAGCTTACGTCAAGCACAACATATTGAAATGTATTTAGTATTTTAAGCTTTTTTAAAACTTTTGAAAATAACCTGAAATTTGCACTCGAATGGTGACATTTGTTTCATTCAGCAAACCTTATATACATGGTAAACTTACTGAAAGCATAAAAAATACCTTCTTTTACAACCTCCACACAAACTTCGACCTCTTCCTTCACATACTCACCCTTAAGATCCATCCACGTAACTTTCCCCCAACCCCTCAAAAACTTCTTTAATGAACGCATCGCCCCACGCCCACTCACCCCCGAAAAATTAAATATCCCTAACAACCATTACTTTCCGCACGCAACCTCCATTCTCTTCTTTTTTTCCAATTTTCGAAGAACCGCGGCGTGCGAAGGGATTACCCAACCTTCTCTGCGTTCTTGCACGCGCGCTTCTTCTGCCATCGACGCACCGCGAAATTTACGCCTCCATAAACCGGCCATGTGTGTGTGCGTGTGTTTATATACCGTAGGGCCTCATAAATGGGTAAGGGAGAGAGAAAGGACAGAGCAGCTTGTCGACGCGCGGGACTAAACGGTCCAGCGACGACGTCTGGCGAGCTGTGGATGCCAGCGCAACGGCTGGCGAGGAAATTTAACGAAGAGAGCGAGGGAGAGAGAGAGAGAAGAGGTGCTGGCGGTGGTGGTGCCGGTAGTTGGCGGTTGTAATTGATCGGTTCTTGGCATTGTTGGCCGTGGCGAAAGGGTTCAGTAGTGAAGTTTCCGAGTGCGTTTTCTAATAATTGGAAATTTCATTAAAGGTCTCAAGAGCAGCGAAAGTACATTAAATTATTATATGAATTGAAAAGATAAATAGTATTATTTATTTATCTTTAAGTCATTTATCAATACGTTTTAAAAAATGCACTGAGCAGTAAACGCAGATTTTCTCATGAAAATAAACTCAGTTTTTTTTTTTACAGTTATACTTATCTTCATTCTATATTTTAATCCATAAAATGGATAAAATACTGTGCAGCGCAAAATCTAAACTTTTGTGAAGCATTTAATGATTGATTTGATTGATCTGTATGTTACCGTACATAACCGTAAAAACAAAATAGTACGCGCGAAGCGTGTTTGAATTTTGCTACTGAAGTAAATATATAAATAGCGCGATCGACCATCAGGCTTCTTCTATACTTGCCTTCGCAGCGCTCCCGCGCTCCTTGATATACAACAAGCGCGAATCGATTTTCATTAAATTATCTAATCGATATTTCAGTTTTCGGAAGAACCTTCCAGAAAGATTGCAATATCGCGATTTAAACAGCATAGCTTCACTTTATTCGTGAGAAAATTCGCCCAATCCTGATGTATTTCATGTATGAGCTCGAGATTCGACTTACTTAATTGTAACGCCCGGCCTACTGGATGTTAAATTTTAAAATTAATTAAAATCTCCCATACAGCAATAACCGTTTGACGAGTTTGAATTTTAATAGGGCGTTCGCTTGAGGTTGGTACCATAGTGCCGAAAGGAAAGGAGAAAAACGAAAACTAGGGGAAGAGAAAAATCCACGAGGAAATAAGAATATTGTATATCTACCGACACGTTCCCTATAGTTGCTCCTTCTCTCGACCACAGAATGATGAAGGAAAAAAGCAGGTGCATGGCCTTGAGCTAGGTGTCGTGGATCCTGGGCCTATAAGTCCGGGCATACAAATATTAAGAGCATTGAAAAACTTCTCGGTGACATAGTCCACGCACAGCGAATTCGCAACTTTCTCTTGCCGCGGATAAGCTTATCGAGGCACCTTTCCTCTTCGGCGCTTCTCGCACCTTCGAAATCGGTCGACCACTCAAACCCGCCGCTCTGTGGTACCGCTGATACGGTCTCGTACTTGCTCACTATGTCGACGTACGTCCAGACGACGTCGCCGTCCATATGGTAGGTCATCATGACGTTAGAGTAGCCGTCGAACTCGTCGGTGATGTAGCGGTTCGCCGGGCTCTCGAGCGAGACGAACACGTAGAGCTGCTCGGGCCTGCGCCGCGCGGGCAGATCCTTGTCATCCAGCTGTTTGTTGATCCCGTGGAAGACGATCGCGTCGTAGCTCTCGATGTTCTGTAGGAAACGGCTATGGGTCGCGTAGCAGTTCTTGTACTTGAGAGAGTAAAACGACCTAAACCGTTATATCCATTATTCCCAATTTCTATAGTTCGAACCTGATTATAAATAGTGGTATTATTTATAAGTGTAACAGTATCTCCGTCAACCGCAGTCACGAGTTGAATCGTTCCATTATGTAGAACTAATCCTCTAATACGATTGGTGTCAAATGAGCCCTGATCTTTGATCGTTCTATCAGAGCTACGCATAACAAGATGAATAACATCATCATGAAGTAAGACACAAGTTGCTGCAGCGCCTACTTGCCGAATTATAGTTGATCATTCGGAATCTGATCTATCCAAACGCTCATTTAGAATCGTTGGTTTTATCCGCACGGAGAGAAAGAAATCAGTAAAAATTACCAAACTGTCAAGTAACCCTGAGGCAGACTTGTAAATTCAAAATTTTTACCAAACTTTTTAGCAATTTTTACAAAAAGTTTTGTAAAATTTACAAAAAGTTTAGTAAAAATTGCCAAAAAGTTTGGTAAAAATTTTGGATTTACAAGTCTGCCTCAGGGTTACTTGACAGTTTGGTAATTTTTACTGAATGTTTGGTAATTTTTACTGATTTCTTTCTCTCCGTGCGTGAGCCTAACCGTTGTGATTCCCCTTTGTTTACGTTGCATAGGTCCATGTTGGTGAACATTAAAGCGATGTCCGTGAAGTAAATCGGTTAATACGATTGAACTGTTTGATGTGGTTTTGCCAGTACTCGGATCTCATGTATGTTGCGAAGCATGGGTCTTTCGGAACGATGTTCTCAAACATCCAATCCGGGTTGTACAACACACGATACCTATTGTCGCATGTCATAAACTCAAGGTACGATTTGGACATCTCTCTAAGATTATTTAGAATGGCATCATGATGGGCACATGTTGGAACACTAGTTAGTGAGTAGGTTAAATTAGCTAAGTTCGATAAAGAATTTGACGATATGGAAGCGCAATTCGACTCATTCCGAATTGCGATAAGACATTCATTCATTCTTTCCGTTAAGCCACAAGTGCTAGCGAAATTATCCATGATGAACGTTTTTTTACTGTGTGCCGCCAGGTGAGCTTCGCCCATGTAAAAGTCCTCTTGACTGAAGGAGCTTCGGTAGAATAAATTATTTACAATCGTTTTTTAAAATTTGAGTTTCCTATTGGCAAGTTACTCTATCTTTTTGCATGCATATATGAAGGAATTGAAAAATATCCACTTTTCCGTTCTTAAAAGTTCTTAAACCTTATAAGTCATACATTTCGGGCCGATTCCTTCTTCTTTCTTATATTACGAACTATACTTAAAAAAAGCCTTGTCGTTACCTACAGATAGCGCCGATACCTCAAAAATTTTCGATCGATTATAACTCAAAAACTACTGAGTTTTACTAAATGAATGTGGGGATCAAAAATGTTGCGCAGATAAAAATTAAAATTTTAAAAGTTTCAGATTCATATAATCATTATGCCAAGAAGGCCGTTTAAACAATAAATTTGTTAATAAAAAATTTATTGCAAAATTATTTAAAAAGTAACTTTTATATTCGTGATCAGGGTCTTAAAAATCAAAAACTATCATTTAAATGAAAGATACTCTATGGGCACCTCCGTGTGTATAAATGTATCAAGTCCAAAATTATGTAAAATAATGAATGCACTTTGTGACAAAATAACTGATTTTTAGCCTGTTTACGTTAAAATTTATGTATCAGAAAAATCAGCCAAAATGCAATTGATTTTATATACAAGAAAATAGAAAACGTCATTAAATGAAGGATTCACACATATTCGGGTGACAGTATCAAAGGACTTTGACATTTTAAAACTGTTATTACGTTTCTTATGTTTAAACAAATAACATTCAAGTTAGTGGTATATTGTTAAATTGAATGAATATTTCCTTCAAATAAAAATCCTCCACTTTTAAATAACTACCAACCTTCATTAAAATACCGCGACTGCCCGTCCCCCAAAAAACCTTTAAATCACCACCGCAGACTCGCACAAAAGCACATCGGGCTCTTCCTCTCTCTCATTCCTGTGTATCCCCCTAATACGCAAACCCCGCCTGACCACGCGTCCGACGCGAAATCCTCCCTTTTTCCGCTCTCTCTCCCTCCAAAAAAAGAAGAGACACAAACCCCCGCATGCTAACCCCCCTCAACGCGGATATTGCGGACGGGAGCTTATCTGTGCGAGCGGCGCGCGCGTTTTAAAAGAGACTGCGGTCGCAGCAGAAAAAAATGGAACGCTGGTGCTAGCGCGCCTGCTATCGAGCCGTTAAAATCGATGTATAAGAGTCTAGTAGGCCGTAAAAAAATCGCACCGTGGTTATGCTAAGTTCACGTAGTTGCGGTATCGAGGCCTGCGCTCGAGATAAAGATGCGCGGGATGGCCTGAAGAGAGTGGCGTTTCGGATGCGTGGGAGCGTGAATTTTTATGGGGGAATAAATACGATAAGTTTACTGAAGAGAGAGAGAGAGAGACAGAGAGAGACAGAGAGAGAGAGAGAGAGAGAGAGAGAGAGAGAGGAGGAGGGAGTGCAGTTACGTAGACGAGGTACATAAGCTGTAAAGTTGAGGTGAATGTCGCCTGTATTAAAATGTAAGCGGTAGTGGGGTGGTGGTGGGCTCGAAAGGTTATAGAGATTAGGTTTTAACATTATCGTTTTTTTTTTAATAGCCTTTTGTTGGATTCGCAAAAATGTATTTAGCGTAATGGAAAGAGCTTTTAATACCAGTTTGATACTCTCAGATTATATTTTTATTTTTTTAATTTTATTTTTAAAATTTGTTTCTCAAATAAAATGATCTATGAAATTATTGACGTCTCGAGAGGTTTAAGAGGTTTATTTTTTATCAAAGTATTATTTTCGAGATTAAAAAAATATTTTTTTCTGAGTTTTACCAGAAAAATGGTT
Source organism: Torymus aiolomorphi (assembly GCA_036365515.1). Lineage (NCBI taxonomy): Eukaryota > Metazoa > Arthropoda > Insecta > Hymenoptera > Torymidae > Torymus > Torymus aiolomorphi. Next base: position 11,222,318 of record CM070875.1, read on the forward strand.
CCAATAAATATCTAAACGGGAACAAGCGATGGAGCCACTAGTCAAACATATTATTTACCACCACTGAAAGTGTTTCTAGAATGAAAAGCTCATAAAACTCAAAGTAAAACTCCTTCATAGATATGAAAGAATAAAAGTGAAATTCGATCAAGTGAAATGTCAAATAAAACTCGTAATTTTATTAAAATTTTATCATCCCTCTTCATCATTCAACTTTTAATTGTAAGGTACATTTAAAAAGAATATAGAAGCTTGTAAAAATTTTAAATGTATAATGGCTGACAAAGATGGAGTGGTAAGAAAACTAATGAAAAAAATGTTTGATATACCTATGTATATCTGTATATTTAATGTTTCAAAAATTTTCAGTCGAACAGTAACGTTTAAAACATGAAAATAATTTAAGATGAGAAGGATTACTGTTTAACAAAATTAAAACAATTGGTTTACAGTTCATCTGAGAAAGAGTATTTAGATTTATATAATGAATTTCGATCCAATACCTTTTTTATGCACGTGTTGAACAAAATTATTTATTTCTAATATACTAAATTTATTAATAATGATAAAATTAGTGATTCATCAATTTAAGTGAATTGCATCAAAAAAAAAAAAAAAAAAAAAATTCAAGGAATTAGGAAAATTTTGTTATTTGAACGGTATTAAAAACATTTGAAAAAATAATTTTAAATGAGCTGTGCTCAAATAGCTGTAATATTCTAGTGGTACAAAGGTAGCATTAATCACACCATATATATATATGCATTAATAATCCTATTATTAATAATTCAAAATTAATACGTTAGTAAACAAATGAAATAATTACTTACGTCATGAACAGCATATTAGACGTTGAGTCCGCGGGGTCGATGCATAAAGGCACGGTGTTTCGCTACGAGCGAATTAACGGCAGGAGAATAGCAAATAGTTTTAAGAAGAAGAATTAGAAGAACAAAGCTTTATTTAGATTAAATACAATATTCGTAATACAGGGTAAAATAACGACGTGCTCGCTTTAAAGGTTTCTAAGAGAATGAATTTTCGCTTAACGCAATTTTCAATTAAACAAATTCAACTATAACCATAGCAACGCTTCTACTTTTGTTTTTTCGAAATAGCAATGAAATTGCGCAGTAGCCAACGTCCACGAGATAGCCTTTTCGCTACCTTCGCGCCGTGGTCTCGTCTTTTATCGACTCATGTTCGAATCGGTGGCGAGACAAAATGCGGCCCCATGAAGTCCTTTTTTCTTCATGTGCACGCGGCTTATGCTAACAATTTAAATCATAATCAGAACACACGGGATGCCGCTAAATCTTGCCTACAATAATAGTGTATAAACTCCTGGGGAACACGTTCACGAAAAGATATACTACAAGCTATGGCGATGAATAATAAGAAAATACTGTAAATAATAAGACAAGAGAGCGCGTCATACTGACAGCGTTTGTCATGTGAACAGTTAGAGAAAGCATACGAATGCATAGAACTTCTACGGCGCGAATAAGTATAACATCTACAGCAAAAAAAATTTAGCACGTGAGTTGTCCCCAAGCCAAGACAGGAGTCGCCCCGCCAATTGCGCACGTCTGTTGTCCCGCTCTGTACGTCTGTTGTGCCAGTGAGGGAGCTCTCCCGTCCTTTTCCGGAGCGTGTGCTAAATCGCCTCGTCTCAGCACATCTCCTGCCCCGAAAAGGGATGGGAGAGCTCCCTCACTGGCACAATAGACGCACGGAGCGGGGCAAGAGACCCACGTAGCCTCAAGACGACCTTCGTCCTATACACAGGGACGGCTCATGTGCCAAAGTTTTTTCAGTGTACATGCACAGGCTACAGCACTGCGAGGATAGCGCCGCGCTCACATGGACGTACGTCCGTGAGCGCCTATAACATCTACATGCATAGGACGTATGCAGCGGTGGTAGCGCGACCGAGCACGAGGGCGTAAGGCGTAAGTATACAAGTGTTGCGACACGCCCTAATGAAGCTTCTACTCGTAAAAGTAACTGTAATGAAACACTGTCCATTATATGGAACAGTTTAGGGAAAAATACAATGAGGTTATAGTTCCAAGAGTTTCAAAGAAATAACATCAAGATTAAATAACTATATATTTAATGTAAATTATTTTATAACATTAGGTATAAGAAATTATTTAAATATAAATTTACAATCCTAATATCTTCAATATTATAAGTTTATTCAAATCAAAGTAATAAGAAAATTATAATTAGGAAAATATCAAACATAATATTATAATAATTAAATAATTATCATTCAAATCTTTAATAGAATCAATTCTCTGTAAAAAGAATTTTTATATAAAATTCTCTCCACCCTCATCACCTGGAAAATAATAGATATCAAAATTAAAATTATGTCTTATTAAATACACGAATTTTATGATATTTTAACTATTTAGTAGTTCTATAAATACTTGAGTTTCAAATTTAAATCTAGCACATTGTCAATCTATAATTTTTTAAAGAGAGGATAATATCGTACTTTTACCAGCTGTATTAAAGTTTTACATCACCACCAAAGCCCACAAGCAGGGTCACGATGTCGCGTGATACATTACACCAAGGAAATAAATAAAAGAATAAATCCGAGGAAATTTGATTTTATTGTTACAATTACAATATGAGTCATACATAAATAGGTAGAATTGGTACAATTATATAATAGAATAAATCATATACAGAATAGAATAAAATAATATATAAATCATAATAAAATACAAATCATATACAGAAAAATCATGATCATAAACAGTGGCGTATTAAGACAAAAATCTATTCTGGGGACCGCGCAACGTGCACATTGGAAATATTGAAGGTCCTGTTGGTACTTCTCCGACTCGCGGTCCAGCATCCGGACAACGTGGGGTTCGGCTTCGGGGAATAGGGAATCGAAGCAGTCTCGACAGTTCCGCCAAATGGGAAACGGCACCGAGCACAGTCACAGTACCCGAACACGTTGGTACCCGCATGGGCCCCGCTCCTCGACGTCCTGGGAGGGTCCATAAGTCAAATAAAGATAAATAGCAAAAGCGTCCTCTGGCTCGTCCTCCAGGCTCGGGAACTCATGCTGGTGCGAATCGTTATTGCTCCGGAAAGACAGCTGGTCCATGCGCCGCTAGTTAAGGGGCTCAGCTGCATTCAATGTGGCGTTTTGGAACGTCCGTCATGTCATGTCCTCGGGTGTGACGCACACCTTACGCTGATTTCAGCCACAGCGGGCGACAGTTAATGCGTAGGCAGTACTAAAAGAGCGTCGCAGGACCGAACCCGTGTAGTTTCAGTCGACGGGATCAGACATCGAGACCCGACCGAATAGGCTCGACCGAAGTAATACTGAAAAGGAGTTCCGGTGGGTGCTGGATGCCGCGAGAGCCATCAAATGAGAGGGGTTGTAATCGGTGGGAATCTCGGGACTACCCACTCCGTGGGTATCTTATGAAAGATTTCCCCTCCTCAACCCCAAATGTTATAAGACAGACAACAAGTCATGACTTCATTTTGCATTTTATTAAATCAAAGGCACACATGACATAATAACGATGGGAATACACTTTGTGCGGTCACGCACGTCTGAGCTCTCAATGGAAACAGCGAAAAAGAGATGTGTTCCGTTAACATATGAGCTCATGAAAAGAGCAAGTCAAACGAATACTCCCGGCTATCGTACATTCGACGATCACTCACGGACAAGCACACATGTACGCCGCTGCGCCTGCATTCCTCTTGCTATCTCTTGAGTAAAGTCTCTCTTATTTTTTTCCGTATGCGATTCTTTACTTCTTCAGGCACATGTCCCTGTCGCCGTCGATAGTCTTCTTGCTCGACCCACATTTCTTTTCTTTCAAGAGCTATAGTAGCGTTGTAGGGGATACCCCTTATCTTAATATTAAAACTCACTTTCTTTCAGCATCTCTTTCTTGGTACACGATTCTACAGTTTTCCATCAAATTGAATCCTTCTTCTGTCATTTGTCTGTCATTTGACAGATATTGCTCTTTGGACTTTTTTTCATAATGAGCCTCCATCTGTTGGCAGAACTTATCCATTCTGAAAAATATAAGAATTAAGAATTAATAATTTTGATTAAGAAGTAAATTATTTTACACTTTATACTTTTTTCTACAGTTTTAATCATTCTCACTTACGTCGCGCTCTTTGACATCCTTCTAGCTGTGGCTCTCCTACCACCCTGATCGCCGGAACAAAGTATTCCCATATCTTCTTTATGATGTTTGTACTTTGTGAAATATAAGAACTTCTTATCGAATGAATGCGACAATGACCATACGTATTTAGTTCATCTATATATTTACAATTAAAAGTTGAATGATTTCGGAATGGATCTCCTTCATAAAACAAATTCAACCGAATCTAGTATTCTGCTTTTTATGCGATAAACTTTGTTAAACTATCTTCTACCATTCAAAACTTCCTCTATCTATTCGATTTCACGACTAACAATCAGCGCTAACTAACAACATCAGCCTCACAACAGGTAACATATTCCGGCGCGCTGATTCTTCCTCACCCCGATGTCCGGAAAAATACGATTCAGCAGGGGTTTCCGACACGGGGCGTAGTGTGTGTCATCAGTCAAAGCGAAACGAGGTTACGTCGCGCATTGCATCAGCTCGCGCGCGGGTATAGGGAGCGAAAGACAGGGTGAGCGCGCGCGAGGGTCGATTAGGCCGACCCTGTCATGATTTTCCGCTCGGGTGGCAGAAAGCCGTGATGACGAATCCTGGCCCCGCTTTGATCAATTCGACTACGCGTGTAATGGATAAAAAACGAACGCCGGACATTGATTTCGATCGGGCGAAGTTTCATTGATGTTTAACGAAGGGAGGGGATGGATGAAGGAGCGATTGCGAAAAGTTCGGAAGGAAGAGCGTAATTCGAGTCTGCGGGTGAAAAGTTTTGTTTCGGAAAAATGTATGGTTCGGGAGAGGAAGTTCGATGGGCTCGTTAGAGGATTTTGTGATTTCGAAAGAGTTCGCGGGTTATTTGGTAGTTTATTGTGATAGACGATGGGGCGGAAATTGGTTAAGACAACAAAAGCCAATTATTCTAATGAGTATTGATCAACAACAACTTTTTATTAGTGAAAATTTCAAAATAGTTATCAATGACTTTTCACCAACAGCTTTATTAATCACTTTCAAAACACTAACCGAAATGTTAGAGCACTCGTACAAAAAGGAAACCAATATTGGTTTTTCATCTCAAAAATCCATTTATAATACCGTTACCTTTGTAACCCGCACATCAATACCAGACTAACCAGAGATATCACCTTTAAAAACTATCAAGCCCCAAAAGCTCACTCGTCCGCGCGAATTCTAACTCGATCAGACGACTTTTTACCCTTTCCACTCATCCCTCCTCAGAATTAGCCGTACCAGCATCGCTCGCCGCCAGCTCTCGCACAAAAGTCCGAAAATTGAATTTGTCGTTCGGCTGCTCGTTGAAAACGCTTTGATAAAGTTGTTTTGAATTAGCGAGACGCGGACAACGACGACGTCGGCGGTGGCGGCCACTCGTTAGTTCCCTCGTATAATTTCGCCGCCAGGGCGAGAATCACGTAATCTCTCCCATTTCTCGCGGCCCCGACAATCAGCGGAGCAGAGCTGCGCCGCATGTGGCGTGAATTTTCAAGAGCGAGGGAGAGACAGAGAATTTTGGAGTTTTCGCCCGACTGGACTTCCGGTTGTCCTGTATTGTTGCGATGGTGACATCAGGTAAAATAGAGTACCCTTTTTTGTACTGGATGGGTAGATTTTATTCATATTTTATTTATGTGTAAAAATATACTTTTGCTTCCTCCTAGAGGAAGCTTTGTAATAGTAAAATTAGAGTTCCGTTAAATTGCTCTAGAAACATGATTAGAGGTGTTAGAAGTTTGAATCACAGATTTTAGAAAATATGCGTGCGTGCGTGCGTATACCGCTTTATGTCCGGATCTACGCGGTCGATTTTAACCGGATGGGTCTCACATTTTTTTTTTTATTCCAAATTCGGGAAGAAAATAATCTTTTATGATCCACTGATTCGTTTTTGTTTTATATTGAATTTTTGATTTTCGAAAAATGTATTTTTGAATTTTTTTAATGATCGGATTTCAATTTTTAAATCGGATGGGTAGCGTTCGAAAGAGTATAGAAAACTTGTATTTAAAAAAAATTCTTTAGCTATCACGGTTCTTTTGTTATTAACAAAAACTTTTTTTTTTTTTAAGCTTATTACTCACAAACTAAACGGTTTTTTTTTTTTTTTTTTTTTTTTTTTTAATAGAAAAATAACGGTAATGCAGAATATAAATAGCTATAATTTGTACAAATTTGAATCCATTCTTTTGGCTAGTTATTGAAATAAAAATTGAAAAATGAAAAAAAAAAAAAAAAACGAGTTTTGTATGTCCAACGATTACGGGAGTAAAATTGACTTAATCGCTTCAAAATTTCTTCTAGAGGTAGATTTTGGATAGTTCTCGGTCGAGTTCTTTGGGCAAAATGATTGATCTATAAATTTTATATTTCAAAAACCAATTTCTCAAAATAATGTACGTTTAAAATTTATCTATCATTGGATGATATGTCAATACTTGAGAAATATATATTCAAAGTTTTATAAATATTTTCCTGGACAATTTATGGACTATTCGCATCCGATATATGCAAAAAATATTGACTAAGGAATATAGAGCTATATATAATCTCCAATATTTTTTGTCGTAATAGTAAGCTTTTTTAGTAACAAAATCGATCGAAAGTTTTTAAATGTGAAAAGAATTATGTAAGTATGTGTAAGTGTAATAATTATAAATTTTGAAATTTACCATTTTTCGAAGGCATCAACAAATAAAGTTTGAGGAAGCTAAATGCCAATGAATTGGCAGCGGGTTTTCTTTTATAATTTCAGTAAGAGCTTTTGAATCTGCAAATCCGGCTTACAGCTTTCGGATATTAAATATGTATAAATTTAAATGATATCTTTGTTATTTGAAACCGCAGGTTTTCTTAACATTAATTGCAAGGAAACCGTTTTTGACTTCTACTTACTTTTATAAACCATTCGTAGAATTTTCTTTTTCAGTACAACATTGTATTCTTTTTCCTGAAAAAAAAAACGCTTCCTTGACTCCAGGAACACCGACATTCATCATTTACTTTCCATACAATTAATCGACCAAAGGAGGAACAGAAAAAAATCCCCTGTCATCATTCAACCACCTCCCTTGAATCATCATACTCTCATCACATAGACCTCTCGCACTCCACGTCTCCCTTATCATCCCGCCGACACACCACACACATACATACTCGTCGCTTTCTCATCTTCCTTCCAAGAAGAATAATTTTGCACCCGGCCCCCCACGTACTCCCTCTCTTCCCCCGAAACAATGGAAAAAAGCATAAAAAAGGTCCGCCGAAAATGAAAGTGCCTCGGACCATTTCTTGAGACGAAGATAGAAGGCAGCCGATGCTTTCGTGGCCCAGATAATCCCCGAGAGCTCCCCTTCCCCTTCCTGAATAGGTTAATAGCGCGCTTGATTGAAGTAAAGATCACACTTCGTTGGACAACCCGCTTGGTGGCGGTGGTTTCTCTCCTCCGGGTGGTAACAGTAGCGGCTCCGGTGGGGGTAGTGGTGGTTCATCTGGGGAGAGATGGTGCTACCCGGAGAGAGAGAGAGAGAGAGAGAGAGAGAGAGAGAGAGAGAGAGAGAGAGAGAGAGATGATAAAAATGAGGACGATCTCGCCCGTTTTTGATGCTGCGATTGATGATTGTACGGTAGGTTGGTTTGTTTTGTTTTGGGAATTTCTTTTTGTTTTAGTTTGGTATTGAATCTTTTATACGAATGAAATATTTTAGCTTTTTTTTTTGTTAAAAGAATTTCATTTTTTCGAATTCTTAATTAAATTAATAAGTTTTTTATTAAACAGCTTGAAATATCTTTACATGGTGTTTAATAAATTTTTAATTATCATTTAGGTAGGTAACGCTAAAATTAGATATGAAACAGAATCAGTCTTCAAAATTTAAATCAGATAAACAAATGATCAAAAAAATTTCACAATTTACGTCCATTTTCTCACGCGATCCGTCTTCAAATTAATACTTCATATATTCTGTAGAAATCCTATTTGAAATCCTTTCTTTCTTTTTTCCTTTCACTGAAAACAACATTTTATTTAGTTACCCATTATTAATATTAATATTATTATTTATAAATAGAATATGTTACTCACTTTTTCTCCGTATTGCGCGCCTGGTAAAAACTCGCGCTTTTTTCGCAATACTGAAAGGCTTCAGGCCTCATTTTTCCTTCGTTTTTTTTACATTCCTCCGCCCCCTTCTTCCAGTTGTAGTCTTCTAGCTGCTCGTAAAAGCGGTCCATCCTGTAAATAAATTGTTTTAAAAAATATATTCAAGCTTTTATTTTTCAAACTCTTAGCGTACTGTTTGATAGGTTATAAAAAAGCGAACCAGAGGATGTGTGTGCGTGTGCGCGCGCGTGTGTCGATGGGAGAGAGAGAGGGAGAGAGGGAGAGAGAGAGAGAGAGGGAGAGAGAGACTGAGAGGGAGAGGGGGAGATAGAGAGAGAGAGAGAGAGGGGCGAGAGAGAGAGAGGAGAGAGAGAGAGAGAGAGAGAGAGAGAGAGAGAGAGAGAGAGAGAGAGAGAGAGAGAGAGAGAGAGAGAGAGAGAGAGAGAGAGAGAGAGAGAGAGAGAGAGAGAAAGAGAGAGAAAAAGATGATAAAAATGAGGACGATCTCGCCCGTTTTTGATGCTGCGATTGATGATTGTACGGTAGGTTGGTTTGTTTTGTTTTGGGAATTTCTTTTTGTTTTAGTTTGGTATTGAATCTTTTATACGAATGAAATATTTTAGCTTTTTTTTTTGTTAAAAGAATTTCATTTTTTCGTAGTAAAGTTTTTTTTTTTTTTTTGAGGTCGAAGTAAACGTCGATTTAGACTTTTCGATATCATCCTACATTTAATTACTTTTACGCGTGTAACTTTTACGGCAATACGATGTCTGCAGAAAATGTATAAAAGTGATTGTTTGAAATAGAGCTTATAAATTAATATCTTCAATTTTATTTGAAAATATTCACAAATATACAATACTCGGTGGTTAATTAAATTTGCAGCAAAAAATTTTCGAGCCATACTAAGTTAACAAAATTCTCTATAGATCGGGATTAAATTCCCGCATAGCTATTTCATCAAAAATAATTGGAAATGCTCTCAAAATTCTTTCGTGGATATAAATCAAACCTTATACTCACTACGCCTATAAAAGTAATCGTCTTTGTTAACTTTTTATGTAAGCGAAGCATCCGCCCAGAGAATGAAAGTACGGGACTCGAAATTTTCAATAAACTTTCCAATAAGCTTTTTGATGGTCTTTAAATTTTTTACCATATCACAACCAAGCTTTAATTTTGATGAGTAGTATAAGCCACTGTATTATGTTCTTTATATATTTTACATTATTTACTTTCAGGGTTAGCAATGTCTTTTATAACAATAATCTATAATCCAATAATTTTAGAAATTCATAAAATATTTTTGTAAATATTCTCTGAATAAACCCAAATATGTTTTAATTTTAAGCATTCAATTTCATAACAGCCGACTTTCGTTCCTTCAAATATTTATATTGTTTAGTAAAGCACACTAATGTTATACTCTAAATAACTTACTTCACTAAATCTCAGCATTTTTCTTTACCAAACTCCACAAATCAACTATGAAAACTAAAAAAAGCTTAAAAGAAAAGCCTTCCACTGCAGAAAGTAAGTCAGCTTACCGCGCGCGTCGTTTACCGGCTAAATCACGCGCGGGATCCGCATGGCGTCTTTTTTATCCCTCTACGCACTCGCTTGCTACGCATTTATACGTCGCAACCGAGCGAACAATGAGGCGCTTAATGAAGCGCGCAGCGATCGCAAATCGCGTGGATTTCCCGCTGTCGAATATTGCCGCCTCCGGCTGCGTCTCTCTCTCTCTCTCTCTCTCTCTCTCTCTCTCTGCGCCGTGCCGAGAGGCTTTTCCCGATATAAATCTCCGCGCACACGAGTGTGTGTTGACGCTTTTCCACGAGACGGCTGTACTCTTTCCGAGAAATATAATTACCTCGAGAGACGAGGCTGGCTTCTTTGTGCGACAGTTTTTTCGCCTTTTGCGAGCGATACGATTGTCGAGAGTTGCCGGGGCTGCTAGTTGGTACTTGGCTTTAATTGTGAAAAATTAACCGACGGGAAGTGACCGTAAACTGAATGGTATCGTTGCAGTGGGCGAAACGTTGTTGTGTATGAAGTTTAATTAATTTCCGTTTAATTGCCCGGGCGTATGAGTGTGCCCTTTAAATTTTTTCGACCGAATGGCCGGTGGCTTTTGAAATGGGAAAACGTTATTTATCTTTTTCAAGTGGCACTCTTTAAGATTCATAAAAACGGTTTAAGTTTGTAAAGAGTCGGTATATATTTTATATTTTCGTTTTATTTGTTTTATTTTGCTGATGGATATATAGAAGATGGATTTTAATGGTACATTGTTTAATAAGGGGAGAAAATGAGCTATTTATTAAGCTTCGGCGCCCTCAACTCGTGATGCAGATACCTCATCCAAGTCTGAAATAGCTCGTCTTCCCGGGTTGCACACCGTATTTTTTTTTAATGAGTGCCTAAGAGGGTCTTTTTGTATGCATCAAAGTTGAGTAGGGCTACGCGCATTTAGAGTCGTGCACAACCCAGTTACAAATCATTCTATTCTTAGGTTTTATTTGAGTAGCTTATTCCGAATATGTGCGCCTTTAAAGCTTTTAAAGTTATCTATATCCACCTAAACAGGCCAAAAAGCCAAAAAATTGATGAATTTGACACTAAGAGAACAATGTTACAAACATTCGTTGTAGCAGGGAAAAAAAGTTTTTTTAAACTGTGAAAAAATATGGATTTTTTTCATTCTTTCCCAAATCACTCTTGGAATGCGCGATTTTCTACAGAATTTTCAGGCATGAAAAGAGGCCCGTAAAGGAGGTAAAGAGTTGACCAGTCCAGAGCACCTGTAAATTGCCACCCGAGCCGAAGGCGAGAGAACGTGCTCTGGGGTGGCCCTCTTTATCCCCGTGTTGTGTACACGAATTTTCACCATACCATAATAAAAAGTATTTTTTCCTCACACCGGGCCGAAAGTGCCTCATTCCCGCCCGGCTCCGAAACGGAAATATGGCATTTTCGGTCTCGATGTGAGGAAAAATAGTTTACACACCACGGGAGTAAAATTGGCCAGCCCCAGCTCATGTTTGCCACCCTCGCCTTCGGCTTGGGTGGCAATTTACACGAGCTGTGGACTGTCCAATTTTTTTCCTTCCATGGTGCGTAATATACTATTTCACCATACCCTGGTCGAAAGTAGTACTTTCGTTCCCGGCTCAGAAACGCGAATGTGGTATTTTCTGCCCGGGTATGGTGAAAAATCGTATACATAACATGGGGATAAAGGGGGCCACCCTAGAGCACATGAGCTCTGAACTGGCCAATTATTTATCTCCCTAGTTGCGTAATATATTATTTCGTAATAATTTTCTGTTAATTCTAGAAATTGCATAAAGCACACATCTATTACCTCTTTTTGTTCTATAAAATAATTAATGTTTTCAAATGATATTATTTGAAAAAGCGTCTAATGTCCGGTGACATGCATTGTTATTGGTATCCCATTTAGCATATTTGCTTACATGGAATCTCGTACGGTAATTGTATATAGCATTGTCAATAATATAGCCCGTCCCACTCTAAAACATCACGCAATGAGGTACAGAATGTGCAATAATTGTAGTTTGTTCTAACTTTGTTAGAATAATAACTTGTTGCTTTTATGTTCTTAGATCACACCGCTGACACAGGAATTTTAATTGCTACAATAACTTATGATAACTTGCCATATAATTTAAATTTTTATTCCATAGTAATTTTTTTATTAATCTATGCAGAGCCAACCTTCTAAGCATTTTTGTATACCCTGGGCAACTAGGACAAGATGGAACGATACATCCATTTAGAAAAATTCGGGTTCTTAGCCTGATCTTGGAATACTCTGTAAGATAAAAAGGAATATTTCTTCCCATGAAAATATGTATTTTACAGTTGAAATATAGCCAAGTAGCAGACTTCCTATCATCGTCAAAATTTTCTAGAGGCTTCTCAATTTAAGCTCTGAAAAAATAGTATGCTACGTACCTTAACATACCCCTTATTTATTAGCTATTTTTATCGTTTTTCTCACGACAGTCAGTCTTGAACTTCGTTAAGCACTTTCATTATATTTGGAAATATACACAAAACAAGTATCGGTTGATTTTTACATTTTTTTTAAAACCATAAATCCGCCTTAAATAAACTTGAGTTAAAAAAAACTGAAAGGTATTGTATTCTCGCAGTTCCTTATTCCTCTAAGAGCATTAAATCAATAAAGCTTTATCTATGTTTAAAGAGATTTTTCTATTTCCAGTTCCCTTAACTCAATAATCTCATCACTTAAAAAAGCCATCCCGCTTGCCCACATATCACCTTACACCTTTCACTAAAAACCGTTAAATTCTCTCCCCCTTCCCCTCTCCCGACCCGTATAATTCATCAAAGCAGGTCCTGTATAAAAAGGCACAATAAGATCCCCCATTCGCCGCACTTCCAAAAGCCACTAAGCTTCATTAAAAGCCCAATTGCCCGATGATAGCCGAGCCAGCGCCAGTGCCGCCTCCCTTTTCAGACCTAATGCACGTGCTGAGCTGACTTTCCTCTCTCTCCCCCTCTCTCCCTCTCTCTCTCTCTATACACACACACACACACACACACAACCCCGGGGCTCTTGATGGATAGGAAAGCGAGCCCTGATGACGTCGATATATCCGGCTGATAGATGTGGATTGATCGGCGTTGCGCGAGGCGCGCGCCTGTGGAAGTGCTGACTGCGTCGAGTGTGACTTTGTAGGGGATAGTGGAGGAGAGAAAAAATCCCTGCCCAGGACACTTGTGCGCGTATGACGTGTGGGTTAATGCTCTCGACGGCGTCAGCATTAATGTATTAAAGTTGCGCCTTTTTGTTTCGAGTGGATAGTGTTTTTTGCTATTCGCAGAGAGGGGGTAACGTGTTAGTGAGTTGGTGTCTCGCGCGTGAAGGAAGATGTATCGCCATGGTTTGGGATTATCGAAGATTGAGTGTCAATGCGGTGAAGTAAGTTAATTGACTGATATTAGGTGGGTATTGTTGGCACCACTGTTCAATCGTATTCTCATTACCTCGATTCCCGAAGCCACTCTTAATAGAATATTATCAAGATTTATAGTTCTTTTTTAACTTCTTTTAATGAAGTTTAGTGACTTTCACAATCCTTCGAAGGCCACGGTAAAATTAGAAAAATCTAAATAACCTTCCGCAAATCGATAAAACCGCTCGTCCTATAGGACGAAGGCAATAATAGATCTTCCTTAAATAAACAAATCAATTCGTAGTCCAATCATCATAGCTATATTTATAGAATCAACTAACCCCAGCAACGTAGTCATAAACCTGCTCCGCCAATTAATTATCCGGCAGTGTCGTCGTTCGACCAGAACCCCATCATCACGAAAAGAAAGCCGGAAACGGAAGACCGCGAAACGACACGCTATCCTCCTAACCGTAACCTTTACCGTCTGCGAAATTCCATCCACATCTAACGCAACTGCACATATCCCACACACACACACACACACACCTCAGTGTGCGTGCGCCAAAGCTCGTCAACGACGCGAGAGGAAAGTGGAATTTACCGGCGCGTCGGTGGCGAGGTGAAATTGACCAGTCTCCCCCTCCCTCTCTCTCCCTCTCTGCCGCCACTTGAGAACCAGCCGTGCAATTACCTGGTCATCCTCCCCAGTGCACGGCCCATTCTCCCATTGCACTGTGGCAACGGCAGTGCGACATTAAATCCACCCCGCTGTTCCGTTCCGCTTCTCCCGCACACTTGTATCCTCTCTTTCTCTCTGTTTCTCTATCTACCCCTCCGACAGCAGTAGCAGTAGTAGTGGTATCGGTGTTAGTGGTAGTATGTGCTTTCGTATTCTCTCGATGTTTTTCCCCGTGAATTCGGGGCTCTCTTGTTTCCGTGTTCGTTTGTACGGCTGCTGCCGCCGCTGCTGCTGCTAGCTGTCTGTCTCGATAGCCCCGGAATAGCGGCCGGATAATTAAGTGGCGGCAGCAGCGAATCGGGAAAATATTTTCGTTAGGATCTGTGTGTGCGTGTGTGTTTTGGGGGGTACAGAGAAAGAGTAATTAATCGCGCTAGTTTTCGGAGAGGAGTTTTATTGTTTATGGCGCGGCGTAAAACGAATGGTTAAACCTTTATGGAAAACCTATGGATATAGTTTCTAGATTGAACGACCTGCTATCAAAAAGTTAGTATCGACGATTTCCAATTGTTTTAACGGTGCAATAATTTTATGTAATATAGTATTCTAAACTTTAAGTCTCCCATTTATCTCAACAATAAATCTGGCGCATTAATCCACGTATAAATTTTATAACTTTATAGACCTATCGTTAATTCTTCTTAACGTCATTATTTACTTCTACACACAGTTAAAAAATAATTTACCAACTATATATGATAGTTTGACATAGACTACCGAACTTTCCATTACACCAACATCATGTACACTATACCTTTGCTCTACGCTTGTAACATCAATAAAAGTATATCAAAATTACATCTCGCAAAGGAGGTCGCGTGCGCAGGTATAGCTGCATCATCCTCTCCCCTCTTTTCTCGACACAGATACCAGAGATACACCGCCCGGTGACTTTCGATGCATTTTAACCGATATTGCCGGTACGCCCGCTCGCGTTATATATATACCGTTGATAACTTTAATGTGAAGTTTGCCTAACCCCGAAGCGAGAGTGCAGTGACCGAACTTCACTGCGGCGGGTGGTGGTGGTGTATATACACATCGGCACACCTTGACCCTTTGATCTGGATGTGCATTGCAGTGGAAATGGAGGCGAGCGCTTATCAAAGGAATCACTTACCGCTTAATCAAATGCACACGGAACGAAGTCAATGCCTCGATCAACAACTGCCGCGCGCGCCGAGTTGTAGCGCTGCTTGCGTCAACTATTTATCGATCGGCACAATTTCGGCACTGTGTATAATTTCCGTGCTACCGGTGGTAGGTCCGAGTCTTCGTAATTAAAATCGTTCGGCTGTGATATGAAATGTAGGACTTATTTACTTTTAATGGCTTCGGCGCGAAATGTTTTGTCGCTTGTATTTTATAATTGTAATGCGTTGCTTACGTTTGGTTGAGATTCGCATCAAAGAAATTTCAGATTAATGTTTACAACACTATCTCGCAACAAATTAAACTCCCATTTCCCTGGTAGAAAATTAACCATATCCTATAGCTAACGTGTTAATCAAATGGAGACAAAAACCCATAATGCAAAAATACTATAATTCATCTAAAAGTTTTACTATTACTTAAAATACATATTTTATTAAGTGTAAATACCATAATTTATTTCGGATATTAAATTAAACTGAAAAATAACTAACTTATGGTTCTACTAGGGTGACAAACTTATACGACAAAGACTTGAAAAAATATAAAGGGCGCTATTCATATCTCCACCTATGACTACGCCGATTTACCACATCGTCTCCTTTATCTAGCGCTCCCGCATTTCACTATCGGCCGCCGGATTTTAATCCACCTAATGCCTCTATCTCCATCGATATACGCCGCGACTCTCAACACTTTTACCATTCTCTCGATTAAAACTCTCTACCCTCGCCCTCCTCCCACACTCTCGTCTAATCTCTTCCTCCTTCTTCCCCCGCTCCTCTGCATACACACCTACCTATAGGCATTCACGCGGGTTCTGCTCGTATATGCGCGCTCCCTCCCTCTTCTCTCTCTCTCTCTCTCTCTCTCTATCTATCTATCTAAGCTCATTGTTCGGCAAAGCTCGGGCGTTCGCGTTCTAAATCACGGGGGCTATCTCTCGGCCGGGCTTAGCCAACAATGAGCCCGCGCTCTCCCGCGCCCCTCGCACAGCCCGCTTATTATCTTTCGACTACCTTTATCTCGCCCGCTACTACGAGTACGCCACTTAGCTTTGCCGGGACAGCGCAGCGGCGCTTTGCTTATTTCTTATGCGCGCGTAGTTGTTGCTCGTTAGTCCGGATGTCGCGGCGACACGCCTCCTTTTTCCTCGCGCAAAGTGCAAAAGTGCCGCGGGCTGCTTTTATCTGGCGTTTTGCGCCGGCCTTTTACGCGATTCTCGTTTGAAGAAAGAGAGAGATTTTTACGTTTGCAGTCGTTGAAATGCATCTTGGCAAGGTTTTAAAAGAGCGAGGCGGCCGCCTCGCCTTTGAGGTCGCACGGCTCTTTAATGACAGTTTGACCCCGCCGTTCGCGCGCGCGCGCGGCATTGCAAAGCGGAGGTTGGAGGCGAACAATCGTGTGGGTCTTTAGAGAAGCGCAATGTAAACGATATCTTGGAAAGTTGTTTGAACTGCTTTTAAGTATATTTTATAGGTTGATGATTCATTCGTATTATTTATCGATTTTATTTTTTTATTTGACCATTATACAGAAAAACTTTGAAAAGATTAATTACCTAATAAAAAATTACGATCTTTAATTCATGAAGTTTATACCTGTTAATATCCTCGTGATAGTGAAAATGACGTTATAAAAGAGCATAGGCTAATGTACTTAACAAATGATACCTCATCACGCCTGCAATGTTCTTTGCATTCGCACGGTTAAATTCAGTCACTAATAATAATCATAACATAAACTCGCCTAACAACAGTTTTATGCCTCGTAATAACCAGGCATTGGCATAAAATATTCCTCATTACATATGCATGCCTGGCAATCAAATTCGGCATTAGCCGCCTCCCCCCGTCCTATAAAACTCACGGCAATGTCGATAATGCAGTTTAACGCCGTAAAATACATCGTATTTTCGCGTCCAGCGGCCTCGACAACGTAAATACACATAAATAAGGCTGCCCATTAAAAACGATTCCGCTGCTTATATTGGTTTCGCCCTCCCCCTCTACTCCGCGCGCTTATCTCCGCGCAAGACTTTGCTTTTTCGATATTCGCTGGATTTATGGCCCTGCATTTGACGTTCCCGCCGCGCGTTTTATTCATCTTTTTTCGGTGAATCTCGATCGCCATTTTTACAAGGCGCATATGCGGGAGACCCCGGGATTTTTCGCTTTTAGCGCATGGCTAATACCTCCCCCCACGAGCGCGCGCGCATAGCTGTGATCTATCCCCTTGACGGCTGACCTATTTCCCGTGAAGGCTGCTTCGCGCAGCTGTACGCGCGTTTAGGTTTGGAAAAATTGAAGATTTGCCTTTTGAAGCTCTTCTTTTACATCGTTGACTTTGGTGAAAATAAAGGGCACGAGGGTTCAAGGTAGGGCGCCCAAAGGGTATTGATGGATTTTGCGAAAGCGGTGTACCAGGAAAAGAACGTTTTATTGACAGTGACAGAAAGAATCCTTGAAATTAATAATAGGTTCTGCGAAAAGAGTTGTAAGCAGAGAAATGTAACCAAATTTGGTAAATAATTATTAAACGAGGAATTGAATTTTGCAGAGATGAGTGAAGACAAAGATTTTTGCTTTCTTTCACTGTTATGTAACTCTAGTTGCTATCTGCTGAAAAAGGTTCAATTGCAGTTCATGAATTAGTCGTTATTTAAGCAACAACTTGAATGAGGCAATATTGTCGTCAGGACAGCACTAATTTTCCCCGGTTTTGGAGCCGGTCCAAAAGAAGAAGAGACTTGATAATATCTTTTGAATGGCATAAAGTGCCGGCTATTATCTCGTCGAGAGACGAGAGAGAGCGCATTTGAATGAGAAAAATATCACACAGCACACCACAGAGTGAAATAAGTTTTCACCGGATATGGCGAAAATTTTTAATAAATACTTTTCCCTCTCGCGGCGCGTCGTTTCAATGAAAAAATGGTCTTGTAAAAAACTTCTTTTTTTTCCTGCTTTAATTCGTCTTCTCTATTCAATTCTCAAATAAAGTGTGAATTCTTTTATTAAACTTTCTATTCATTTCAGGAAAAGTTTATATGAGAAAAATTTTAAATAACTGCGGAAAATTTTCTCATATTGTCAATGCAATTTTAAGGTGCAAAGAATCCTTTATGAAAATGTAACGTACTGTAGAACGTGAGAAACCTACAAATATTTATAATAAAATTTTAAAAATAGAACGAATTTTAAAGTTACATCGAATTCCGCAATGAAGAAGTTTTAATCATAACAATTTTGACCGTACAGGCAAGTGTAACTGGACAAGGATAAACGGCAACCGAAATCCAATCATTCTCCCGAAACTTAATCGAGTTCCTTGGCCCCGATTAAAAGCAGCCTGATCCGATCCCCGTGTACCGCGAAGTAACGCTGAATGCAAATTTTCCTTCTCTCCAGCCTGCTAAGCCAAATCGGTTTATCTCCTAGCTCTCTTGCTCTCATGGAATTCAGGACGCCCACATATGCCTTTCTATACTCACCCTTTACAGGGAGAAATCGATGCCTGTGCACGGATGCCTCGCTCAACTTCGCTCGCGACACGTGTGCGCGCGCGAGGAAACTTCTTCAGCCCGATGTCAACGTTTTGCGTCTCTATGTATACGCTCTCGCGCCTTCGATCTCCCCCTTTTTTGCGTCGCCGAAGGGGTCGCGAGAGAAAGCGAGTGAGAGAGAGAGATAGAGAGAGGACTTTAAAGTGTGGAAGTTCTCCAGGCGCTTGTAGTTCCTTAGTTGATTCAAAAATTCATTACACTTAAAAGTTTGCAAGGGGCGCGATGGCGCGCGGTGGTGGTCCCCTCCGTTTTCCGCAAAGCGAACTTTAAAAACTCTCGGTCTGTTTTTTCGAGAGCCTGCCAGAACGCGCGAAGGCTGATTTATTCTTTTAATTTACTTTTCTAAGTGTCGAAATTCGCTCGATTTCTTTGTCGACCCAGTTTGGTTTTTGTTTAAAAATTCAAATTAAATGGAATTAACAATGGAAGAGAATTTTTTGCCGGGGTCTGTTTGATCCTGTTGCAGAGAGGAGATATTTGAAATTTTGGACAACGGAAAATCGCCTGGAGATATTTGGAAAATAAATGTGAATTTGATGAATAAATGAAATTGGAAAAATATTCTCTTACGCGTAGACGTCAATAACCATTGTCCAACGAACTCAAACGAATTTCCGAATTCTGATGGTGATTGGAGTTTGTTAATCGAGGATATTGCCTAAATTAATATTTATAGCACACCTAGTATATAATATTTCGTTTAGTAGAACAAACTATTATTAAACTCTATTTTCTGCAATATCCAATTAATTTCAAATTTATCGGAACATTAATAGATTCATTAGCGACGTAATTACATTGCAATTATACATGTATTTTGTGAGTATGAATATGCAGCTCGAGTTTTAGCTTATGTTCATTGAACCCAAACTATTGCAACAGTGCATATCGAAAGGATTAGATATTCAGTGAATCGAATGAGAAGTTAAAAATCAAAAGGTTCAATAAGTTTGTTACAACAAAATTTACGAATTATAATTTTTTTCGTCTACGATCAATTGTTATACGCACATAAATACTTTTTGACAAGTTGGATTACTATTGATATCATATCGGCACTGTTCTGATAATTTTCTCATATCATAAAATGAGTTCAGAAAGTTTCTGAAAAATTATGTTATAGGTGTCATACATCGTCTTCCCTCGTTCGCTCTTGCATCTTCCTCCGTCTTTTTTCTCCTTTCTCTTTTTTCCCTTCTTCTGCGAGTGTCATTTTCATTCGCGTCTTACCTGAGTTAGAAAATAAAACGAAAAAGTACGAAAAAGGAAATAGGGTCACTGGATCGAGGAAATGAAATAGGAAAAAGTTTGTAATTTGACTATTCTCAAACTGAAATATAATAGAATAATAAAGTTTTTAGAATAAGCTATTTCCCATTCAAACTATTGAACTCCCATTTAAAAATTCAATGTGAGCCAAGGCAGTTTATATTATTAAATTTTCCACTGGATATTACAGTTCAAAAAATTTAACAAAAAAAATAAAACTAAGGCTTTGACCACTTTTAAACAATCAATTCCGCCTGTCGTCAACAAAAACGTGGCTTCGATTACAAAACTCCCTTAATAAGAAAAAATCCCCCTCACCTCGGCATCTGAATCCGCATAAAAATTCCTCCTCATGCAACCCAATTCCCCTCTCCCCTCGCCTCGTGCAAAAAAAATCTCCAAATCCTCACAAAAAATCCTCACTCCCTCTGAAAACAAACGAACGCTCATCTCCAACTATCGCACAAAAAGCCCCGTATCATCCCTTCCCCCTTCCCCGGATATATCGAAAATCTATTCCGCCTAAAGCGCTCTGCCCTAGCACTCGCACAAAGTCGTTCGCCTGCAGCGACAGCAGCGGCGTCGGGAGTGCTTAAAATCTAATACGGGCGCGCTCGCCACTGGGAAGCCGGCCAGAGCCTATTTTCCCTAAGCCCTAATATCTACTCGAAGGAGAGAGGGAGGTATACATACACAGGTTTATAGCGCGAGCGGGTCGGCCTAAAATCATGAATAATTTAGGAAGGGAGAGAGGGAGAGGATGTATTCTCCGATGTCCTCAACGCGATCCGCGCGCGGTTCTTTGTTCCGAGCTCGGTGGCCCATTCACGGGCTTTAATTTAAAGCCTCGGGGTCGGGCTCGCGGCTGTAGTGGCTGCTGCTGGCTGCTGGCTGGCACGCGGTGTTGGTTCTCTCGCGAAATCCCTAATTATCCCGCGGAGATATTCAATTCTCGGCTCGGACGCGCCGGAATTGTCTCTGTGTGCGGCAGCGGCGGCTGCTCTGCTCTGTGTTTTCGCATGGATCTCTTTCGGGTGTGTTTTAGGATTCGGAATTCGGGGGGGGGGGGGGGTGAAGCGTTGGTTTAGGGTTTTAATATTAACAATGTAATTATTACTTTTATGAGGTATACCAATGAGACTCTTTATGATCCTATGGTAATGGATATATAATTTACTTTGTTTTAAATATTTTAATAATTTTATATTATAATTTTTGTGAAAACACAAATTATTTTATTAATAGTCATATGATTATATTTTCCATTTTTTCATAGGAAATCATTTCATTCATCCTAAAATATATTTTTAAAGTTATTGTTCAATTTCAATATTAATATTTTTATTATTTTCTATATGTGATATCAAATATTAACCAAAAATTTGTTAAAGCATATTTCGGTAAAAAAGCATTTATTCGTAATAATCGTGGATTGGCTTTGAAACTACTGGAAAGTTACCTTAGTGAGAGAAAACAAAAAGTCAAACTGAAAAAGCACTTTAGTGATGATCTTCCGATGACTATGAGCCTGCCTCAAGGAACAATACTAGGACCTCTCTTGCATCCGAACGTTCTTGGAAACTGGCCGAGTTAACAATGAACAATTACTTAAAAGTAGTAGATAATTTGATTGCGTCTAATGAGTTTTCCTTGAACGTTCAAAAAACAGTTTTTATTCCATTTGGTTGTTGCAGTAATAGTGTGCTAAAAGATTTAACTATTTTGATTAATTGTGAAAAATTGAAAGAGCAAATCATACTAAGTACTAAGAGATTAAAATCGATTGTCATCTAAAATGGGATAAACATATCAAATATATAATTACGGAATTATAGCATGGGGGCGGTGCATACGGCAATGTTATCGAAAGACTAAGAAGATTACAAAATAGAATAATTAAAATAATTTCTGGTAAAAACGAAAATCTATTTAGACCATTATTAATTAAAGAAAGCTTCGCACTCTTACTCTCTTACTCCAAATTACAAAACAACTTTATATCTTCAAAAAGTATAACTAGAAATAAGAATCTTGTAATACCAAAAGTTTCCAAAGCCATTCTATTTAAAAATTGTAAAATGGTTGCTATGAAAATGATTAATAAACTACCACGCGATCTCAAAATGTTAAATATAAATTTAAAATCATCTAAAAATAAATTTTAAAAATGGATCATTGATACAGCTATGTAAATTCTTTCCTTTGCTAGATTATTAAAGTTCAAAGTTTATATAATAGTACATTACGATACTAGTGGCATAAGTTCCACTTTACGGTACGGCGTGTATAAGTGCCCAAGCGTAGCGAGTACACTTAACGCCGTGCCATAAAGAACGACTTATGACACGTGTATCGTACATTATTTTATTGCACTGACTGCATAAATCCGCCATGTCACGCCTATTCGTGTCATTAGCAGTCCATTTTTGGGCGATACTGCACGGTGCAATAATGGACTACTTATGTCACGGATAGGCGTGGCATACATGCGGATTTATGCCACACAGTGCTATAAATATATATTAAAGAAATTATTATTAAAAAATTATTATTAAATTATTATATATATGTACACATGTTGATACTCTTGAAAAACTACGAAATTTATGTTATTTTAGTTTTAAGTCTAGTATTTAAGTCTTTAGTATCCTGTAAACACAGTATCGCATTATCCCACAATCCCTCTCCCCCTTAACCGTCGCATCTCTTTACATAATTGAATAATCACCGACCAAAAAAAAAACACACACACCCACAATCCGATCCCCCAGATCTCTCATTGAGATTCAACACTACTGCCGTCGCTGTTGCTGTTTCTACACCAGTACCACCTCGCCGTATAATCCTCGAGTCGGACCCCGGCTATCATAGAGCAATCGCGTCGGTCGGTCGGTCGCTCGCTCGCACGCGATTTGTCGCGCTCGCGATACAATCTCATTAACCGGGCAATGCTAATCAGCGTTGTTATTGGCCGGCGGCGCCTACAGCTCTCCACCGCATTTAGAAATGTACGACCATTATTGCGATTCGACGAGACTTTAATTATACCGTCGCTCACGCGGGATTAGTATTAGATACGGGAGCTAATTTGCTGTAGCGAGCTAGCGCAAGAGCGAGTTATTTTGCCCCGATCGGGGTAATTGTGAGTTATCATCCGTGGGTGCCGATGCTGCTGCCGCCGCCGCACGATTGGTGAGATAAGGCGGGCGCGCGCGCTTAATATATATTCTATTTTAAAAATTAATACAAGTTACAAGATTTCAGAACAATAAGGCCCCTGCCTTACTTCTCCGCGCGTTCTCTGAAAACCATAAAAAGATATTAATTGAAATTAATTTTAAGAATAATATTTTAATTTCCTTCCTTTCTTTGTTCCTCTCGTAGTACATTATCTCACCTTTTTCCAATGTTCTGAATGATTCCTCTGTCATTTTTCCACTGCTGGCCCATTGTTCTTTTGTCCCCTTCTCCCAATAATAATTTTTCAATGAAACGTTGTCGTCCCTGGCAATATTATAACTATACGAAGACAGGCGCGTAGAAGAACTCTACTTCTGAGTGTCCTCGCGTCTCTGCCTTGAAGTCGGGTGATGGTAAGGTAAGGAGGGTTGCGGGATTGTTGTCAGGTTGGAGAAAAAAGTTTCTTTCCAAAACGGGATTTAAAAGTCATATTTTTATTATTATTATTTTTTTTTTCAAAGGTCAGTGTTCAAGTTATAAAAAAGGTACTACATTTAGAAAAATTGTTAAAAGGAAAATATAAGGTTCAACTATTCCTCGGGGGTGTGATAGCCTTCCTCGTCGTCCAAGAATTCGGCGAGTTCTTCGGAAGCATGGGCTATATTTGGCTTACCAGTCAGAATCTCTCCGCCATTTGGCCGCTAGCACCCGGTGAAAGATAGCCTGTTTCCGGGCCCGCATTCATGTTAAATCAAAAATTTATGTTACATACGGGGATTGTTTTTATTTAAAACCGAATCATTCCTATCTCTAAGCTTGTCGCGGCACTGGGGGAAATTTTTCGCTTACTTTTATGTTGGCGAGCGTGTCGTATAGGTTGACTGATTTCTCCAGTTCCTTGGACGGTGTGTCGGGTCCTTGGGTCGGCGAAGACTTCGTCGTTGAAGCTCCAACCTGGGTGCAGTTGTCTGGAATTGCCTCTCAGTATGAAGGCCTGGACAGCCCCCGATCCTGGATCCCGTTGTACTCAATGCCGAGGGTGGTAGTGAGAAGTCCTTCGGTCCTCTTTTTCCTGTTGTTGTTGCTCCCTTTTATTAGTTGTTTGAAGAGTGGTTTCGTCCCGCGAGTATGTATATTTTTCCTTAATAAAGGTTTATGACTAGATTTTTCGAGATAAAAAGTTCAAAGTTACTCGCGATCAAAGAAAAGATCTGTTTATATAAAATTTGCTGATATTTGAATTTTATAAATTTTTCAGTCTAAAATAAATTGCAAAATTTCCAGAATTTAAATAAAAGTTAACTTTCGGTATTAATTTTAATTCTGTGTGGTTTCTGAAGGATGGGTAGGCCAGGTCTCGTAATGACAACGAGTACAAATGCAGTAAACTTATAAATTTATTGTCCGAAAGTTACAAAGTGCGGAGTACAGAAAGAATCGACTGCCTGGCTCGGGTGGTCGTACCCAACTGCTTGTATGAGCACGCTACTCAGACCTCGAGGACCCAGTGCTTAAGGGCGACGTTGGAACATAGAATTAAAGAAAATTGTGAATGAGCGAACCGAGATGGAGTCACACATAGCAGAGAAAAGTGGTATTGACAATGGTACAAACCTGTATATTCGCCCATCTCGCCAAAGGTCGGGCGGCGACGAGGATAGAAAATCCAGCAAAGCTTCCAGAGATCTCCATGACTAACGGACGAGTCCGAGGCTGCTCTAGGCTAACTTTATATGTAGGAAATCGCGCTGCAGTCAGCAGGTACGTCCACGCGCAATAACGGTGCGGCGGCGGCATCACCTTAGCTCGGGACGGTCGTCGGTCAAGAGAACTTGCACCGTCAACGGAAACCGGCGGGCAGCCACGTGCAGAATATGATGTTCAAATGCAGCGTGCTTAACAGCTACCGATGACTCAGACCTGCGCTGCGGTTGAAACGTCGACAACCCTAGCAACCGCGCGCGGCGATAAACGCCAATTCAGCGCAGCACGTAGACGCCGAGACTGCCAACAGCTAAAGCGCGGTGACAGCGCTTAGCTAGCAGAACACGGCAATGAAGTCAACATGTTGTCCAACTACGGTGCCGACGGCTGTGAAAGGCACGCCGCACGATTCCTATCGTAGTGCCCAGCCGAAAAACTCACTTGGCACCACGAACTCGTAATGGGGCCACTCTTACACCTTTTTACGTGGGAATTGTAGGAGCCCCCCATAAGAGTTCCCACAGGAGGGGCATGTCTTCAAGAACCCCGTGACGACAACAGTAGGATGTGCAATGGCAATATGCCTTCTTAAGCATCCATCCTGGGTATAAACCAGCGGGCATAATTAGCATGCCAAGTTCTTCAACTTGAAATCGGGCTCATGTTGCCGCGCGTGCGAACGCCGATGGCAGCCGTCGGCAGGGCTGCGGGCAACCGTCAATCAGGCACTCCAGGAAGAGAATAGCCGCAGAATACATAAGCTCGGTCGAGGTCCGATTGTTGATGGACACTATGGCGAAAGTCGGGCAATGGCAGACAGAAGTAGTATAGTTAGAGGGTTTCTGGCTCCCCCCACCACCTCACCCATCTACGACCCCCCTTCCCACCCCGCCCCTCGTCCATGGGGCAAGACGTCACAAACCTTCTAGAACATTCCGGAGGCAGGCCCCGCAGTGACGTCATCGAACCTTCTCGAAGATTACACAATAGTCCTCAAACATTTTAAAAATGCGCAATTGTGCGACCCTGCAGGAGGTGTCAAATTACAGATAAACAATTTGTACCTTCTCGAAGATTGCACAATAGCCCTCAAGCGTTTTAAAAATGCGCAATTCTGCGACCTTGCTGCGCAAACGCGAATAACCCATTCCCCCGTTAAATGTTCGATGACGTTCTAGACCATTCTGTAATTAATCATAGGTCATTGTGAGCGAGTATTGCGCAAACGCGAGTACCCATTGAGATGGGCGTGCGCACTTTTTCGTGCAGGGACATGCATGCAGCGCATCGGCCGATATTCGCTTCCACCTTATTGCAGCGATTCTCGGAACTCCGATTATTTTAATCGCGGTTGCCTTACGAGCAGCCTCCACCCCCCTGCCGAATGTTCGATGATGACATGTGTTCTTCTGCGACCCTGCAGGAAGTGTCAAATTACAGATAAATGATTTTTATCCCCAGAACCCCGATGACGTTATTAAATATTACACCGTCATTAAATGTTTTTTTCCAAAACGCACGTACGCGTGGATCGGAGCTGCGGTGGGTATCGCGGAGCATATGTGGCCCTGGGCCGAGCAGTGTGCATCATGGAGCATACTGTGTGATATCAGATGTCATCGAGCAAGTGTAGCAGCAGATGACTCATTACTATAGAAGCTTTCGGGCATCTCCTTATCGCTGCGATTCTTGAAACTGGAGAGTATTTCAATAGCGCTCTCCTTCTCCACACTCTTTCGTCTTACTTACAGAACTAAAAATTATTAATAAAAGTTTTATTCGACAATAGCAATGAATTGACAACCCCTATAACCGTTTCTCGTCAGAGAATCAAAATTCGCTTATTTTTTGGATACCTCAAGCCGTTCGCGAGATATAAAATTTATTTGATTTGAGCATGAGTTTATTGCTGAGATTTCGCATACAATTTTGAGATATATGAATGTCCGAAAGCGGTATACTGAAAAGGTATCCAATAACAACCACTTGCCGTCAACAGATTTTCGTAGCATGCATTCCGACTTGTGCGAATTAGATTACAATTAATTCTTTCTACCGATTTATCGTACATAACGCATTTCATTTGATGATCTAGCTTTGTAACTTATTTTTCACAACGTACCGAAAGAGTATTAAATTATAGCCATTTCTCGTCAACATATTTACGCAGCATGCATTATGACTCATGTGAATTAAATTCTTCATACCGTTATTATTATTATTATTATTCATTAGTCAAACGTGCCTTATAAATACGGTAAGAGTGCAGGGCTGCGGTTCAGTCTAAAACGGAAACTTAAAGTGATCACTATGTCTGCATACGATTGTAAAAAGGTTGTGAGCATTATGCTCCAAGCCTATCAGCTTCTAACAGAGAAAAAAGACAACACTGAAGAATTGGCGAAATGGATAAAATTTGGTTATAAAAATTTAAGATTATTGAGATTGTGCTTACGTAAATCTGAAATAACTGTTCCAGAAAAGCGAAATTTTGTATCAACCATAGCAATTTTAAAAGGAGTACAGATAAAGTTGAAATGCTTATTGAAAAGTGGTGAAGGTGTAGGAAGTCGTGAAAAACGAAGTGACAGAGTAAAATGGGATGATTTAGAGTGTGTGTTTAATAATCACCTTAGAACTGGAGTGATAACCAATATAAAAAATTTAGATGTTTTGAATTTATGAATGATTCTCGATTTTTATTTGAAACTAGAGTGAAAAATAGCCTTAAAAGAGAAGATAATATCAAGGTTTATGCGGTTCTTGCAGCTGAGTATGCCATCTTGAAAGCTGAGAAAGATATAGTAGAAATAAAATATTTCAATACAAAGGCTAAACCTATTTTACACACGACTAATATAAAGCAGTGGTTCAAAGAAAATATTCAAGAACTAATTCAAAGGGATATGGAAGAGTTTGAAAAACAAGATTCTGGCTGGACACTGCGTGCGATACTTAATTTAACTATACATATGAGTAGACATAATCCAATACGAGGGAGCTCCTACATTAGTTTACCTCCAGAAGTACAGAAAAAACATGCATGTGTCAATGTAAAGAATTTCGATGACGAATGTTTTAAATGGGCTATACTTTCGGCGCTGCACCCTCCGAAACATAACTCTGATAGAGTAGCATTATATAAAAATTATGAAAATGAATTAAATTTTAAAGGTATTAAATTTCTCGTGAAGCCAAAACAGATTCTGAAGTTCGAAAAACAAAATAACATTTCAGTTAACGTTTACGTTTTGAAAAAAAATAATGGAAGATTTTAAACGGTACCGCTACATATGACGTTATGCGAGAAAGATCGTCACGTAAGTAAACCTTCTTCTATTACAAAATTATTATGAAAATGAAGAGACGGAAGAAGAGGCTAAGGAAGAAGAGGCTGAGGAAAACTTTGATTTTTCAACAATTACATACCATTACGTATGGATAAAAGACTTATCACGTTTGATATCGACTCAAGTTTCAAGGGCTGATATTAATAAAACAGATTTTATGGGTATAGAAGATAATTCTCCGGTGGGTTACATACTTGAAGTAGATTTTGAGTATCCAGAACATCTTCACGATGAGCATCGAGATTTATCTCTATGTTGCGAACACAAAAAACCTTATGGTTCCTCACAAACGAAGCTTATGACTACATTAGATTCCAAACAACGATATGTACTTCATTATCGTAATTTAAAGCAAGCTTTATGCAATGGATTAAAACTCACTCGAATTCATAGAGTTTTACAATTTAATCAAAAACCTTGGCTTAAAAGTTACATAGATTTGAATACTAATATGAGAGCAAAAGCTAAAAATGAATTTGAGAAAAATTTATACAAGTTAATGAATAATGCAGTTTTTGGTAAAACTATGGAGAACGTTAGAAAGTGAGTAGATATTAAAATTGTAAACAGATGGCACCGGCGGTATGGCGCTCAAGCTCTCATTGCAAAACCAAACTTTCATAGCAGTACTATCCTCGATGAAAATCTTGCAATCATACAACTCGAAAAGACTGATATTTATTTAAATAAACCAATATATATATTGGGCTCTGTGTCCTTGATTATCAAAGACTTTAGTATACAATTTTCATTATAATTATATGAAGAAGCTTCTTGCTAACAAATGTAAATTACTTTATACTGATAGCTTATTGTATGAAATACGTGACGTAGATATATATAAGATAATGAAACGTGACGTGCAAAACTTTGATACTTCAGATTACGTACCAGACAATCAGTTTGGAATTGTTCAAGCTAATAAGAAGGTAGTTGGCTTAATGAAAGACGAATGTAATGGACGTATCATGACAGAATTTGTTGGTTTACGTAGTAAAATGTATAGTGTGCGAATAGATGGACAAGATAAAATAAAGAAAGCCAAAGGGATAAAACTAGCACAGTGCAAAATACAATTACTTTTGATGACTACATTGATTGTTTGAACAATTTGTCAACGCATTGTAGAGAGCGATGTATTATTAAGTCTAAAAAGCATAAGCTATACACCATCAAACAGAAAAAAGTTGCTCTAAGTCACTATGATGATAAACGCTACTTAATATCTGATCAAACAGATACTTTACCGTGGGGGCATTATAAGATATGTGAAATTGATGAAGGTTAATCATATGCATATATTATAAATAAGACATTGGTTTTTGGCTAGTTCTTGGACGCGACGCCGTGTTTTGTTGTTGAGTTAACTAAGCGCGCATTGCCGGTAATCGAATCTTGCGCTACTTGTAGCTCGCAATGTTTACTCGTTTCGGTATGCTTGCTCCCGAGACCGCTATAGTTGCAGTCTTCTCCGATCGGCCTCTCCCACTCTTACTCTCTGTCTGCTGCGCCAGCAGATGTTCGCAGGCTTATCCGCGAGACCACGAGCAGTGTTGGTCCGACTGCCTTGCCAGCTTACAGTTTTCTTCTCGCCCTGTGATTTCTCTTCTTTTTCCAACTATGGAGTTTGCCTGCACCTTGTTGTGTACAGTGGTCCTATTGTCTGCTGCCTGTGTGGTCCTACGACGTTTGTGCCGGACGCCCCATTGTGTGCCGCGGCGCCTTCAGCGGAGAGGCCGGCGCGTCTCTCGTCGACTAGCGTTCGCCCGCCGTGCCCAAGACCAGCGCGAGGTTCGCGTGCCCGGTTACCACACCCAGGGGTGTGTGCCGGCTGATCTGGCGATCGATATCCTCGCTACTCACGGCGGGTTTCAGGATGTGGTGCTCCAGGTAGCCGAGCCGTTCATTCAGCGCCATGGCGAGTGCACCGGGACCGTCAGGCTCCATGACTCTCCAATGACTGGCTCCAACTGGAGTACCCGAGTTCGGATCCGGAGGATCTGGACGAGCCGGAGGGGACCTACGCTATCTATTTATATATCTCGTATGGCCCGCCTCAGGAGGACGAGGAGCAGGGACGCACGTACGGGGAGAGATTCAACCTCCCCATGGGTAGGACGCATGCTGGTAGCACCGTTTACGGTTACTGTAAACTGTGCTCGGTACCCCTCCCCGTGTGGCGGAACTGCCGGCCTTGTTTTGACTCGTTCTTCCCTGGGGTTGGACCGGACGCGTCGCAGATCCTGGACTGTGCTTCTGGAGATCACCAGGAGGATCTCCGGAGTTTTGTGTGCGCGGGTTGGGTGGACCGTCAGTGGATGGCGAGTTAGACTCTGCGGGTGCATTATTGTTTCCCTTCTTAGGCATCTTATTATGCGTTATTTTATGTATTATATATTTTTACTCTGTTGATTGTGTATTATGTATTTTTTTGTATGTTGAATGAAAAAATGTAATCGTGAAGTAGACGTAGTAGAAAATTGAGGGCGCCGAGTGTGTATCGATTGTACTCATATGTTTAATATATAATTTTTTATTTAATCCGTATGTTTTGCCTGTTTATTCATTTATTCTTTTGTTCCCCTCTTGTTCTTCAATAAACCGTGGCCTGTTATTAGGTCCATTATTTAAAATATTGTAACGACGGGGTATTAAAATAATATACAGATGTTTGTATAGTTGCAGTTCAATGAAATAAATTAAAATAAATGTATTACCGAAAGGAGTAAACATTGCGAGCTACGAGTAGCGCACTATCCGATTACCGGCAATGCGTGTTCAGTTAGCTCAGCATTAAAACACGACGTCGCGACCATTCAGATGAAACGGCAAGACAAATAGATCCGTCAGCACGCCGGATGACACAAATAGACCCGTCAGCACTATCGCAGATTTCGGAGACAAAGACGATAAATTCAGAATGAAAATGCCATAGTAAGGAATGACGGTTCTGATTGCAGGTCCATTGTCGGCTTCGAAAATAAGAAAACAACGATAATAACCGTTAAGGAGAATCCCGGAATACTAGTGGAAAGGCTCAACCCACTGGCTGTGTTTAATACTTCCTGGAGGATAATTCAGCAAAACGACCTAAGATCCTTGACACAGCAGGGAGTAGAACTGCTGTACAACTGGAAAGCATTGACCCAGTCCCCGCAGGGAACTTCACACGAACACCTGCTAGAGAGAGCCTTTAAGCAGATCGATAATTACAATCGGGCTATAGTAAGAACGCTAGGCTTAATGGAGGAACCCATACGAGTACGCCATAGACAGAAACGTAGCGCATGGTTCTCGGCGGTAGGAAAGGCCAGCAAGTTCCTATTCGGTACCCTGGACGAAGACACAGAAAAAGATATACGGAACCTGGTTGCACGAAACGACGCAAAGATAGCCAAATTATCAAAGCTATTGGTCAATCAGAAGGAGATCGTATATAAGAAATCAGATTATTGCACGATAAGACTGACGCCCTCGAGAAGAGCATAAAAACGCTAGAAAACGAACTGAGAGAAGAGAAAAGGGCGGATGCCTTCACGGAAGCCATGCACATCCTAGAGGAGCAGGTGCTGCAATATGAGATAAATATCCAGACCCTGACAGAGGCTGTACTGTTTGCAGCTCAGGGCGATATATATCCACAGTTCACCAATCCGGCGCAAATGTAGGAGACCGCGGAGCTAGTAGCGAAATCAGTGCCGGACGCCACATTTCCAATCTCGTGCGAAAACGGAACCTTGGCTGACCTAGTAAAAATCGCTGACATCTCAATAATGCTTTACGACACCCGATTAATCTATCATCACGATACCCCTCATCGAATACAGTCAGTACGATCTGTACAGGGCGTCACCGTGACCGATACCGCAAACTAAGGTAAACGGATCTACTGTCTACGCATACACATGGCCTAGCTCTCCGTTTTTCGCGCTCAGTCGGTCGAATGACGCGTATATCAATATTAGACCAGAAGCACTATCTAGATGTAAACAGGCACGGGGGTTATACATCTGTCAAAATACAAAGCCGGAGCAAATGATAAAGAGCAAGTAACGTGTGAAATAACGATCGCTACAGGCCTACGAATCCCTGACCTCGCAACCTGCGATGTAAGAATCGTCAAACTCGAGACCACGTTTTGGGCTAGAACCAGTTCCACTAACTCCTAAATGTTCTCCACTAACAAAAAGGACAAATTGACGGTCACATGTCTAAAGGCAGTCGAAAAGGTAATCATAATTAAAGGTGTAGGATTGCTCGAGCTACCGGTCGGGTGTTCGGGTCACTCAGAATTTATTCGGCTCCTCGCTAGTCGCGAATTAACCACGAAATTTAAAACATCATACGGGGTAGATATACTCAATATCACCAATATCATCTCAAATGCCACCGCCGACGGCGATGATGCAACACATAATAAGAAAATTCGATAACTGGCCACAAAGCACGTTTGCGCAGTCCGGTTCGCTAGAACTGGAAAACGAGCGAAAGAACATAATCACCCGCGCGCGGGAACTAGAACGATGCGACGCCGTGAATGACGAGTTTCAATATTTATTTCAATATTTATATTGAATAAAATCACTTTCACATATTAAGGACATTCTCCGGGTCGAAACAGCAATTTTAGTTTTTATATTTTTAAATAATAAAACATTATTAATAAATTAATAAAACATTATTTAAAAATATAAAAACTAAAATTGCTGTTTCGACCCGGAGAACGTCCTTAAGTGGAGACGTTGAAAGCTAATAATCCTTCTCTTTCTTCTTCGGTTAATTTTATAAATGAATATTGAATTGTTTCTTTGTAATTTTGTATATGTGTTATCTATTATCATATAGACTTCTGAATATCCAAATTGCATGTATGCCCTAATGGCTGCTACTAGAGCAGCCATCCTCTCTTTGGATAAATTGCTCCACTCGCTTGGAAACATCACTCGGGGTAACACAAAGATGTATTCAGCCATCTGTAAATAAAATATAATAATATATAATTAAATAATATATATTTTATTAATATATAAATATTCATAAAATATTCATATTAAGGAGATTTACATTTTTTATATATTTTGATGAAAAATTCTCATTTGAACACGTAGATATTGTTCACTAAGTAAAAAGTCACTGTCATTTATTATCAACATTTATATTTTATTTGATTTTAACGTTTCATTTTGCTGATTAAACATTTGTCTACGATCCATCTAGGCTTATATCATGAAATAATTACTATCAAAATGGAACGTTAAATATTAAAATCAAATCAAAAGAAAAACAAAGATTACTTTTTTAAATAATTGATCTCTTACCTCTTTGATTTTGTCAAATTATTTATCGTCCTTGAATCTTTTGCTCGAAATATTCTAGTTTTGTTATATTTCTCTGTAACTTTTTCTTTGTAACTGATGTTGCAATTTTTTCCTTATAAAGATTCTCACTCTATCTTGCCTTGGTCGTTGCCGAATCTTATCTGCATGTCCAGCCATGACACGCTCGTATTTAAATACCCACCCTATCTCGGATTGTAACTGAATACCTTCTTATATATCCCTGACAAACGTATTTATTAATTAAGTCTTGATTTTATTTCTTAAAAATAACCGAATTCAACTTTATTTAATACACCTCCAAAATATTATATGTAGATATTTTTGTTTTTAATTTCCTCCAACATCATCTTGAGGTAGTCTTCATTTTCAGCAAAAAACTTGCACATTCTTGGTGGTAAAAATACGCCAAAAGAGTTTTCTATCTCCACATAAACTTTATCACCGTATTTGGTTTTTATTTTCCGCACATTAGTTACTTTATATTTTTTTCCAATCTGTAGACTGGCTAATTTTTTAGTTGGTAGAAAATCCATGCGTACAAGTTTATTAATTGCTTGGAAATCTATGTTCGATAAATTTCTCTATTGAGATACGAAGACTTTATTGTAACTTACTCAATGAAAGCTATATACTGATTGACTAAAACTAAAATTACAGTCTTCTTTCATAGTCTTATGTTTATGATTCACTATTCATTGTGCGTAAAAGTTCAAATAAAAATAATTTTAATAACAAAATAACAAATTATTAATGATAAATAATGAACATTACTGTAGAAGTTCTTAATTGATTGAAATTTGATATTCTTAGTCATTTGTGTAATGTCAGTACTGCATTGCATTTCACATGATTCAACTATTATTTATAATAGATTTAGGAATTATTTTAAGATGAATAATTCCTCAGAAATTTGATTAAAAATAAATGTAAATATTGTTACGATTTAATAATCGCATACAATAAATAAATGGAGGAGGACTCGATAAAAAAACGACATGGCGTGACTCGGCGGGGGATCGAACCCCGGACCTTTCGTTTTCGCGACGAGTGCTCTGACCACTGAGCTACCAATGCCGGTGCTTTTTATTTTTTAAAGTTGAAGCGGTTTTCAAAAATATCATACCGATGGATACGTTAACGAAAGAGCAAAAGCAGGCTTTTCAAAAAGCAACCGTTTGTCATATTTGCGAAAAATCATTGGATGAGACGCGTGTACGAGATCACTGTCATCTCATTGGCAGGTAACATGAAATTAGTATAAAACAATATACACAATGTTCCCAACCGTACTCAGTGACAAATGCACACATCTTTTTGCTCAATTATCGTGTTTTCTCTTTGTGCTGATATTCGCATACATCTTATCGCTGCGATTCTTAGAACTGGGGATTATTTTAATGGTGATGTCCTTGTCCACTCTCTTTCGCTTATTAAAACTTGTTAAATTATTAATGAAAGGAAAATTTAACGATTCCAATTGAATAACAACCCATACAATGGCTTCTCGTAAGAGAATAAATTTTTACTTCTTCAATATCTTTAGCTGTTTACGAGATACAGGTAAAAGAAATCAAAACAGCAACGTTAACAAACAGATGTGCACGCATTTGCCGCTGAGGTCAAGCTCATGAATGTTGTTTTTATCTATTAAATTATACAAAATACATGTATATATTTATTTTAGATATCAAGGTCCTGCCCATAAACAAAGCAACTTAAATTATCAAGATTCACGCATCATACCAATTATTTTTCATAATTTTAGTGGATACGATTCTCATTTTCTAATCAAAGATATTGCCCATGTTTTTCCTGGAGAAGTACAACACTTGGATTAACGTAGGATGCTATGCTTAAGTATAGCGAAAATTTAACTAGAATTATTCACAGATATCGATATGGTGATGTTCATTGAGCGAGGTATAAGAGGCGGCGTGAATAAATGCTCAAATCGTTATGCTGGTGCAAATAACAAGTATATGATAAATTATAATCCAGACAAAGAATCAAAATATCTTATGTATTTTGATGCGAACAATTTATACGGATGGGCCCTTCAACAAGCATTACCTTATGGAGATTTTAAATGGGTTGCTGAAAATACAGATTTTAATGTTCCAGATGATTATGAGTACGGTTATATTCTTGAAGTCGACTTAGAGTATCCAAAACAGCTCCATGATAAACACAAAGACTTACCATTTTGTCCTGAACATAAAAAGCCTCCGGGTTCCAAATTAGAAAAACTTCTAACTACTGTGGACTCAAAAACTCATTATGTTATTCATTATCGAAATTTGAAACAGGCTCTTAAAAATGGATTACTTCTTACGAAAATTTACAGAATTTTACAGTTTAGGCAAAAACCTTGGCTCAAAGAATATGTAGATTTAAATAGCGAAATGAGACAAGGGGCTAAAAATGATTTAAAAAAAAATCTTTACAAATTAAGGTGATGCGATACCCACGCTATTACTCAAAATTGGGTTCCCGTTTTTCTCATTCAATTTTTAATTTTAAGAAAAAAACTCTTGATACATTATGGTTCTTTATTAAACTTAAAACGTGTCAAAGAGTTTTTTTCAAAAAGTTTAAAATTGAAGGAGAAAAATGGGAACCCAGAATTGAGTAATAGTGTGGGTATCACATCACCTTAATGAACAATGCAGTATTTGGGAAAACCATGGAAAATGTGCGGAAAAGAGTTAATGTTAAGCTAATATCTAAATGGGAAGGACAAGATGGTGCTGAATTCCACAGTTATACTATCATTGATAACAATCTCACAATTATTGAACTCAAGCAGACTGAAGTGCTTATGAATAAACCTCTCTCTCTCTCCCTCTCTCTCTGCTGCTCGAGTTGGTGAGACGTTCGTGTGTTCGCTCCGTATTTGAGTTGGCTTTAACTCGGTATTATTGCTGTTCTGCGTGATCTGTGTGTTGACCCGGGTACAGTTTTTGGTCTGCTTCAAGATAAGTCTTCAGTCATCTCTTAACATCCTGAGTCTTCGCTGTATTTTTTGGCTTCTTGTTGGGAGGATTCTTAACCTCTTTTGGATGAGTCGGCTATTTTGGCTGCTTAGCTGCTTCTGGTGACATCTTTCGGCAACTCGACCATGCTTGCCCTGCTTGGTCTATTATGATGGAATCTTCTAACAAGCGCCTGCGACCAGATAACGACGACGACGATGAGCCCCCACCACCCGGCCCTCTCACAGAAGCAGAAGTATACGCTCTTATAACCGATGCCAATAAACATCGCGATGATATCATCAATTTTCTGTCGAATGAAAAGAACACGGAACTCAAAGCTAAGTTGAAGACTTGTATTTCGTCTTTTTCCAACGCCTTTGGTCGCATTGCAGCAGCGTATTCGTTTGCAATCGGCTCTCAGCGCACTCTCGCTTCTTTGAGAAGTGATCTTCGCAAACTGATTAATGGTGCTGAGTCATCTAAGATTGCCCTCGCGAATATTGAAAAGTCCGTTAATAATGTCGCGTCTGCACAAGAGAAAAGTTACGCTGACGTAACGAAGTGCACGGTCGCCCATACGGGCTCAAAGCTGGACAATAAAATGTTCCTTCGTAATGGCAAGACTTTACCCATTCGTTCTGATTCACAGGTCTTCATCTCCCCCTGTGACCCCTCATCTGAAACATTGAACTCCTCCAGTGCAACAAAAATGCGATTCCTGGAGCGAATCAAGCCTGCTGAGTTAGGACTGAAAATCAATCGGATACTCTTCGGCCCAAATAACTCTATCATCCTGGAAGGTGATTCATGTAACGCTCAGCTGCTGAAACATTGCGCCTCTTTAACCGAGGCTGACTTAGAAGTGAAGGACTGCATCAAAAGAAACCCACGCATTATTATTCACGGTATTCCACACGAGCTCGACCAGGACAGCATTCACCAAGCGCTGCACAGGCAGAATTTCCTGGAACATAATTATAACGATTTCAGAATCATTTATCTTTTTCCAGTGCGTGAAAAGAATAAGTTCCGTTCCTGTATTATAGAAATTCCGCCTGAATGTAGAAAGACACTGTGTTCTGTTAGTCGCGTGTACATTGGGTCGCAATCATGTCGGTGCACTGATCACATTAGTATAGTGCAGTGTTACAATTGTCAGAAGTTCGGTCACATAGCGAATGATTATAAAAATGCTAAACGATGAGGTTTCTGCGCTCTTGAACATCTCTCTAAAGAATGCCCCAAAAAGTCGATGTTATGTTGCGTTAATTGTAAAGCGAGCGAATTCAGCGATACTAAGCATGCGTCACATGATAGGTTTAAATGTCCACTCTATCGCGCAAAACTACTGCGTAAATCCGCTTCGATCAATTATGGCGAATAATCATAATACCTGTCGTACTGCATCTTTTAGTTCGGCTTCTCAGAATATTAACTTTTGCCATACGAATGCTGAATCGATTTCAGCCCATCTCCATGATGTTTATGATGCCATGCGTAAGAATCAAGTTCATGTCCTTGGTGTTTCCGAATCTTTCTTGAAGCCTCATATCTCATCGAAGATTGTCGACATGCCTGGTTACAAGCTTTTTCGCCATGACAGGATTGGTGCAGCCCGAGGCGGCGTAGCCATGTATACGCATGAATCGGTCCCGGCCAGAGTAGTTTTTCGATCAGCTGTAGATCCCGTGTACGTCATGAAACCCGAAATTCTGTTTGTAGAGTTAACTTTAAGTCGTTTTAAGCTCTTGTGTTGCACTGTCTACTGCCCTCCGGATTTGGTACGTCGTGCTGGCTTTTGGTCCGACATGGAAGAAGCCTTCCTGAACTACAGGGGTACGTTTGATTACGCTATAATTATGGGCGATTTTAATGTCAACTGGCTTGTTCCATCCACTTCTCTGAAGATTTTTCGCGATTTTCTGAGTACCTGTCACTTCAGCCGAGTCCCATTCGTCGCTACTCACCATCATGATGCGAATACCCACACCGCTATTGATTACATTTGTGTCTCGGACCCCTCACTTCTAACAGCTTATAAGCAGGAACACTGGTCCTCCATCTCGAAACATGAGCTCGTGTTTGCCTCTCTCGCCTTTCCAGTCCCACACTGGACCCCAATGGCCATCTCTCATCGTTCGTTTAGATCTTACCATCCGAGTAATGTTTTGAACGATCTTTCTCGCGTAGATTGGCAATCTCTTGTCGGTTCCCCAGATATCGACGGTAAGGTTCAATGTTTGACTGATCGCTTAACCGCCGTATATGATGTTCATGCACCTATTCGTACTTTTGTTCCGAAGCAAAACTACTTTCCTTGGCTCACCCCCAATATCAAGCGTATGATCTCGGATCGTAACAAAGCCTGGAGATCGTTTAAGCGTAAAAGAGGTCCTGATTCTCACACCTGCTACAAACATCTGCGTAATCGTGTACAGACTGAGATCAGGAACGCAAAACATGATTTCTTTAAATCAAAGCTAGAGCGAGCCGCAAGTTCTAGAGAGATGTGGAGAACTGTTAGTGATCTCGGACTTTCTAAATCTAGTGATGACAGCATCTTGCCATTCAGTGCTGATACGTTCAATGACCATTTTGTAAATACTGCGTCTAATTCATTTGTCTTCAGTAAGCGTCCGACTGTTAACATTGCTCCCGATGAGCAATTTTATTTTAACCACGTTGAAGCGCCTGCTGTCGTCGAAGCAGTCAAGTCCGCGCGCTCCAATGCTATAGGCTCGGACGGTATTCAATTACGTCAAATTAAGGACTGCTTTCCCGTAATCATGAGTCTACTCTTGCACATCTTCGACTTCTCATTGCAGTCTTGCATTTTTCCAACATCTTGGAAGCATGCCTTAGTTCGTCCATTGCCCAAAAATAAAATTGCTACAACCCTGTCGAACTTTAGGCCCATTAGCATTTTGTGTGCGTTATCTAAAATTCTCGAAACACTGGCAGCTAAACAAATTTGGGCTTACGTAGTGAAGAAAGGAATCTTAGATGATCTCCAGTCAGGTTTCAGAAAGGGTTTCAGTACGCACACAGCTCTCGTTAAGATGGTCGATGATTTCCGGGAAGCTATTGATTGCCAGCACGTCACACTCCTCGTAACCATTGATTTTTCTAGAGCGTTCGACTTAATGAATATCGATGTGCTTATTGACAAGTTATATGGGCTGGGCTTCTCAGGGTCAGCGTGCGAATGGGTGAGATCCTTTTTGTCCAATAGGTCACAGTCGGTTATTCTCCCTGATGGGAAAACTTCGGCTCCACGTTACAGAGGCTCTGGTGTTCCTCAGGGCAGTGTTCTCGGACCCCTTTTATTTCCACTCTTTATCAATGACCTGCCTCAGTCACTTAATTTCTGCAAGTACCATTTATATGCTGATGACTTTGTGATCTACTGTAGCGGACCGTTCGATGAAGCCAGTAGAATCGTCATGAAAATAAACGAGGATTTAGCTAATATCTCGCGCTGGGCACTGAATAATGGCCTAATGATTAATGTGAACAAAACGCAAGCAATGTGGATAGGTTCTAGGGGCTTCATGGGCCGATTGTCACCATCGCGCCTTCCGTCAATTGTGCTCGACGGCAACACCATCGAACTCGAAATTTGTGGGACTTTGTAGCAAAATGTATAATATGCATGTAAATGGAAAAGATCATATAAAAAAAATCAAAGGTGTAAAAGGTCAAATAGTTGAAAAAAAATTGTTTTCGATAATTATATTGAGTGGTTAGAAAAATGTTTCTACACAGTACAGAGAGCAATGTATGCAGTCGAAAGCCCACAAAGTGCAAACTGTCGAGCAAATCAAGTTAGCATTGAGTCCTTATGATGATAAAAAATGTTTAATTCCCGGAGAAACGAATCCTCTGTCATGGGGAAATTATAATTTATATATAAAATACTTGAATTAGATGATAAATAATTATATTTGTGATAGAATGGTGGCTTATTGGAAGGGAAGAGCAGCAGGAATCAGGATTACACACGCGCACTCAGTATATATGGGAGCGTCCAGCAGAAACGGGCCACCGAGCGCGCGCAGTGCCTTTTTTCGCGTAAAAGGCGCTCTGTTTAACTCGCTCATAATCGTATGCTGCGTCTTTGAAAAAAAAAACCAAGGACCTATATCGAGAGATTTTTTTCTGTTCTTTCCAATTGCGCCATTGTTTTTATTGCGAAACGCGTTCTTCCGGACGAAAACTCGAGTTGAATATTGAAAGCCATTTTTCTCAAAGTATATCATGTTTTTTTTTTTTCAAGATAAACTACACCATTGGAAAGTACAACTCTTAAGCTTCAAAACCCTATCTTGGAGAAGTTGGAGAAATAAAGGGTTTAAAAGTAACAACATGAATAAGACAGCGCCGAGGGTCCGCGTGAGCCCCTCGCGCCTGTGCGTACGGCACGTTTAAGTGCACGCTCTATTCAATTCGCTAATAATCGTGTTACAAGTCTCTGAAAAAAGAACTAAGGACATATATCGATAGATTTTTTCCTGCTCTTTCCAATGGTGCTATTATTTTTATTCCGAAATGCTTCCTTCTAGTTGAAAATTCCATTTGAATTTTTAAACTCTATTTTTTCAATAAAATATCAGTCTTTTCTTCAAAATGAATTATATTCTTCAAAAGTACAAGTCTTAAACTATAAAATATTATATTTTTAAGTTGAAACATGAAAAGTTCAAAAATAGTAAGATCAAAAAGACAGCGGCTGCCCGAACTTTTTACGCTATGCTCAAGGGCGGATTAATACACGCGATGTGCTATTTCGCCCTTTCTTTTTTGTAAATATAAAATGTTTTGTAACTTACTACGGAACGCACTACCTAGACATCGTAATCGGTTATCCCGAACACCTGGACCACGAATTAAATGTGTCCTTATATCTAAACACAAAAAACTACAGAGCGTACTATCTAGACTCTATCATTGACCACCCAAAAGACCTAGACCACGCATTCAATGCGTTCCAACATATAGAGGCAAAGAACTACGGAGCGCACTATCTAGATATCGTCATCGGCTACCTCTAACACCTGGAAGACATATTAGATACGCCCTGATATCTTAACAAAAACCTACGAAGTGTACCACCTAGACTCCTTTATCGGCCACCCCAAAAACCTAGACCAAGTATTCGATGCGTTCCAACACCTAGAGGCAAAAAACTACGGCGTACACCACCCTGACATCGTCATCGGCGACCCCAAAAACCTAGACCATGCCATGCATGCGGTGCTCATAATTATCGATAGTTCTCACCCATAAGCTATATCTTTGACGTTTGAGCATATCAAATGTCAGTTATATATTATTCTTAAAAACTACTTAGTATTGTCGTCACAGCAATACTAAATATTTTGAGAACGAAACTGAACTAACAAAACCAGTGTAGTTGTCACAAATATACGGTATCAGCATGACCCTAACAGCTATACTTTTATTGCTGTCAGACCAAAAATATTGTCAGATTTCATATACTTTTTTTTCAGTGTAATGATAAAAGTTAAAAGGTACGATGTGTATGGCAGGCAGTACTTTGTAAAGTGTTGACACGAACCAAGGACTGTAATACAATTTTTAAATTATGTTTGCAAACATAACTCATATATGGGTGCAGTGTTAGAGAGTTTCTTAAAGAAGGTTGAGCGGTCGTATGAAAATGGAAGAGTTTTAAGCGATTGATTATAAGGTATACGAGTGGCTGTTAAAGTTAACAGGCGGATTTAACGAACTATTAAATATTAAGAAATGACGCGTCGTTAAATTAGTATCGTTAAATGTGAGAATAGATTTTACGCGCGATGTAACTTTGGTAATGACTCTTCGAACGTTTGCTCCTCTAATTAGCTTCGATTTAAATGCATTTTAAAATATCCGTCACAATATTTGTCTTTAAAATTACGTTGACGTACCTGACATCGAATAAGATCTAAAAAACCGCTGCTAGCTGTTTTAGCAGAAGTTATCCCAAAGAACTTTGTAATGTCATTCCACTCTATGTTATCATTAAAAACGAAACTTTTTATTACTTCTTTTCTTCATATATATAGTATTTTTAATAAAATGTGTTTCCATATAGTCAAAATATTTTAAATAAATTTGAGTATTACTAACTGGAATCCTATTAACTGTAAATAATTATGTTCACTATATTGGAGTATTACTAACTTGGATACTTATGACTTCGATACGTCTCCATATATATGTGCGTACCAACAATCACATATATCTATATGCCGAATTCCATGAAAAATATGCCTTAATTCGAGACGGTTTCATCGAATTTTCATATTGCGTGCCCGCTCTTAGTTTAACGATTTTATCTTTCTATGGAGTATTTAAAACCTAAAAAACTTGGGCCCATCATCGCGCATGCTTGTGACACCCTTTTTCCTATACTAGTGCTAAAATTAATTGAAAATTCTGTGGTAATTAATAAACGATATTTTTACTCAAAAATAAATATCTGAACGTGGTTTGAGTCAATGTTTGACAATTCCC
The DNA here is from genome assembly GCA_036365515.1 of Torymus aiolomorphi. Lineage (NCBI taxonomy): Eukaryota > Metazoa > Arthropoda > Insecta > Hymenoptera > Torymidae > Torymus > Torymus aiolomorphi. Next base: position 11,265,354 of record CM070875.1, read on the forward strand.
ATTATATTTCCCAGTTTTCCTGATCCGAAAAAGGTATTTTTACTCTACAGCTGGTTTTCGGGGGATATTCAAATTTGAGAATATTTTTTTTACGTAATAAGGTAAAAATCAACTGAAAAGGATATTATAATATTTTTTTCAACTCAGGCATGAAATTTTTCACGTGTGAAAGTAGGAGAGAAAATTTCGCATTTCGAGCACATTTTGTGAAAGTGGTAAGAAATATCCATTTCTAACCTAAAACAGGTGAGAAATAAAAAACTGGTGAGAAATATTCATTTCTCACTTAAAACAGGTGAGAGATGAATATTATTGGTATATTCATCGCCTCCGTTAGATCGATCAACTATTATGCAATACATAAAACTGGGAGTGCACTTTGATATTCATTTCAACATATTATTGGTATAGTTAACTGCGTTCGAAATGCCCAATCTTCTCTTTGACTCACCCACGTAAAAAAGGCCCTGTCATGCCTTCGTTAAAAAAATACGGTGTGTAACACAGGAAGAAAAGCTATTTCAGGCTCAGGTGAGGTGTTTGCAGCACTCGTCTGTCTTGGGCGCCCTCGACTTCGACTCGTGCAGAACACCTCACCCTCACTAGAAATAGCGTGATTTAGGTAAATCTTTTTAAAATTAACTTCCAAAGTAAACTTAAATCCTCGAATACATTGACTCAAGTAACATTTTTCAAGGGTTACTCACGGCGTCTGGAGCAGGTGTTGGCCGCTGTCAGCCCTACTGATGAGTCTTGATGATCAACCCCGAGACGAAAACGCCTGGCTCTTTTTCCTCCCACCTACATGTACTTAGCATTTCAAACATGATAAACAAAAATGATATTTATCAATTATTCTAAAGAATTCATTTGTTATATCAAAATCGATATTTTCAAATCTTAATTTTGCGCAAGCTGTAAAGTAAAAAATATCGTTTTCAGGTCAGGAAAACTGGGAAATATTACAGGAATAGTCAAACATTGCCTCAAACCACGTTTTGATATTCAGTTTTGAGTAAAAATATAATTTATTAATTATCACAGAATTTTCAATTGATTTTAGCACTGATATGGGGAAAAGGGTGTCACAAACATGCGCGATAATGGGCCCAAATTTTTTTAGATTTCAAATACTCCATAGAAAGATAAAGTCGTTAAACTAAGAGCGTGCACGCAATATGAAAATTCAATGAAACCGTCTCAAATTAAAACATATTTTTCATGGGATTTGACATATACATACTCATACACGCTCTCACGTCCGTTTAAAGCCATAAGCAAAGTGTAATGAGCCGCGCTCGTGTTACAACAGCGCGATGCACGATTCCGTTCGTTCATTGTACATAACTAATTTAACTCACCAATAAATATATAGTATAGTTAAGCTACTGTTATCTCATTTGCGAGACTACTCGATTCCTTGCATCCCGAACTTCATGCGAATTTTATCTATGCTACGACATTGCCCCAAGGCAAGATAATCGTAGTAGTTCAAGTTTTTTCCAGCTACCTTAAGGTGATGTGATAACCACACTATTACTCAATTCTGGGTTTCCGTTTTTCTCATTCAATGTTTAATTTTAAGGAAAGAACTCTTTGATACGTTGTAGTTCTTTATGAAATTTAAAACATGTCAAAGAGTTTTTTCCTTAAAATTAAAAATTGAATGAGAAAAGTGGGAACCCCATTTTGAGTAATAGCGTGGGTATTGCATCACCTTAAAGATGTAGCCTTTGAAAAGGGGCATATCTAAATGCCCGAAACGTCAGCTAAACTTAATTTGGTGTGTTTTTTTTCTATCCATAAACACCTGATGGACAGCTGGACCATTCTGTTCGTTAAATTAACAAATGAAACAAGATACATGATACTGTTACAATATACGGTACATTGTCGACAGGGTCTACCACATATTTATTTTTCTATATAGTTTATTTTTAGGCAATTTTGCTCGTTTATTAAGCACAATTTTCTCGTTTCAGTCACGCCAGCTTCAATTACAATTTAATTTGATCTGATTCAGCTTATCATAAGCGTCATTTAAGCTTTACTTTATACTCATCACTTTTTTATGATAAAATGAGAACAACTTTATACATAGAAGATTGTAAAGAGTTTCAAATAAAATATTACTCTTTATAAAATGAAAACTATTTTTTATTTATTGTCAAAAATCAATTCATCCTCACATCGAATATTAATCAATTGAAAAGCCAATCAACCAACAATAGCTATAATATTTCTTAGATCAAATATATAAATTTGAAAATATTACATTTCGATACTAGTGCGTGAAAGTGATTTTATCCTCGTTTGAACGTTTGCGCCCGAGAGAAGCGAATCTATTGAAATAAGATCGTCGGATGGGAGGAAAAAGAAGCTATTTCGAAAAAGCGTTGAAAAAGGAGCTATTTCGCATGAGCGTTGAAAAAGGAGCTATTTCGAATGAGCGCCCAAGAAGGAGCTATCTCAGAAGTCATTTTTTTTTCTCAAAATTTAAGTTGGGAATACTGTAGTATAGAGAAGTACAGTATTGCCAACTTAAATTTTGAGAAAAAAAAATGACTTCCGAGATAGCTCCTTCTTGGGCGCTCATTCGAAATAGCTCCTTTTTAAACGCTCATTCGAAATAACTCCTTTTTCAACGCTTTTTCGAAATAGCTCCTTTTTCCTCTCACCCGACGAGATGTATTAATAATCAAATTTTTATCACGATTATTTTCTATTTTTATAAAAAAAAAATATATAAAATAGTACATTACCTAAAAAATGCGAAAAATTGATGATAATACGAGTCGTACGAGTCGAGAGTCATTAAGGTAGTTCATCGCAAAAAATATGGCTTTTCGTAATGTATTTTTTTTTTTTGTCTTTTTATATTTGATACAACCAGATCAAGTTTATTCGAATGAGGAGTGTGTTAAGAAGTAGAAAACATTTTTGTCTTGCAAAATGACGTAGTATTGGCGCTAATATCAACAATTAAATTTACTAACACGTCGCTTCTATGGAAATATTTATTTTTCGTTCAATTGCAATGTACTGCGGCTCTTTTTGTTCCTTATGAAATTTGAGGGTAGTATCGGGGTAACGATATTGTTGTATAACCGATCCGAACGGCGCTAGATCTTATTGTTTATCCAAATTCACACGATTACGAGATTTCGATAAACAATGAGATCTAGCGCCGTTCGCAACAATTATACAACAATATCGTTACCGCGACCCTACCCTCAAATTTCATAAGGAAAAAAATGAGCCGCAGTACATTGCAATTGAACGAAAAATAAAAGTTTCCATAGAAGCGACGTGTAAGTAAATTTAATTGTTTTAATAAAGTTTGTTGAGATGGCTGGTCGCACAGTCCATTAATTGTGAGGAAGGTGGCAAAAATAAAACACTCAAGTGTGTGATTTTGTTTGCCTACGTTAAGATCACTTCACTGTGATCCTTATCAGAGCTAAAGTTTTATTAAGTAAATCAAGTAAATGTTAAAAAAACTTAATTGTTGATATTAGCGCCAATACTACGTAATTTTTCATGACAAAAATGTTTTCTACTTCTTAAGACACTCATCATTCGAATAAACTTGATCTGGTTGTAACAAATATAAAAAGACAAAAAATCAAAATTCATTACGAAAAGCCTTGTTTTTTGTGATGAACGTCCTTAATAAATAACTGTTCGTAATTGTAAATTTTAATTTTAATCTCCTAGCAAGAAGAAATAAAGTGCGCGAAGCTCACATGATCTTACTAGTAACTATAAAATATAAAAACATATTTCAATTACACATCTTGGAACACATTCGTTTTTAGAGTACCAGTATTTGTATAAAGTATCTTAGAATTTTTCAATAGCTTTTTTCTTTTATATTATTTTTTTTTTTTTTTGTTAAATCGTCTTATTAATATAATTGTAAATTACACCATTTCAAAAATTCTAAGCATGTTTTGTGGAAATATTTATACGAAATTTTACTTTTAGTTAATTGCTAGTTTGACACACGTTATTTTAGATGCTTTCAGTTCTTTAAATTTCTTTTTTGGCCCAAAATAAAATTTGAGCATGTAAATATGTTACAAAAGAAGAGTTTTTTAAGTGCAAAGGTAATTGATACATTGAATTTTAATGAAAATAAACATAAAATACGAAAATACGTAAAATCCCCATGTTATTTAAATGGAAAATGTCGACGCTTACAGGCACGTGTTAATGACCTCCAAAAAAAATCTGCAAAGCGGCAAACTTCCTTTTGACCAAACATTCGATCCAGGGGGCGACTGCACCGATTAAAAAATTTGGGAAATAATGGACACACACACACACACACACACACACACACACACACATACACACACACACACACACACACACACACACACACACATATTGCTTTAATTTTAGTTCTCCCCGCGTGAACTTTTCAAGCCAATATTCAATTTAATTAGAATGAAATTATTTCAAGTGAAAGCTGCATCGGCGGCCGCACCCTTTTCCCCACTCTTTCGAAATAAATACTGCTTTTGTCACATTTAAACAACGCACAGTGGTCTAAAACATACGGCGCGCGGACAAATTACCTTTTAGGACAAACCATTAAACGGATTTGAAATTTTTTTTTTGCAAAATACTCTTGAAGTAATTTCTCACTCATCCCTCAAGCCATATTTTCAAATTAGGAATCCCCCTGTTATCTAGAAAAGTTCTAAAATCGTTAAAAATGAATAATTGACGTTTTTTTCACTTTTTGTAATTTTTAGTCACCTCTGACAATTTTAAACATTAAAACAATGGTATATTCTTATTCTAGAGACAAAAATACGTCGATTCCTGCAGTTTTTATTTTTTTTTTAACTGCATAAAGTATAAAAAAACTTATAAATTTTTCTACTTTACTTTTACTTCCTCTTAGAGGAAGCTTTGTAATAGTAAAATTACAAGTTGTGTTAAATTACTCTAGAAACATGATAAAAGGTGTTAGAAGTTTGAGTCTCATGATTTTAGAGAATGTCTGTGTGTGTGTGCGTGCGTGCGTGCGTGTGTGTGTGTGTGAGTGTGTGTGTGGTGTGTGTGTGTGTGCGTGTGTGTGTGTGTGTGTGTACCGCTTTTTCTCCGGATCTACGCGTTTGATTTTAACCGGACAGGTCTCATTTTGTTTGTTTTTTTATTCCGAATTTAGAAAAAACATAATTTTGTATGATTCACTGATCCGCTTTTATTTCAAGTCGAATTTTTGATTTTCGAAAAATTTATTTTTGAATTTGTTTAATGATTGGATTCAAAATTTAGAATCGGATGGGTATAGTTCGAAAGAGCATAAAAAAACCTATATTTTCAAAACAAAAAAAAATTCTAGCTATCACGGTTCTTTTGTTATTAATGAAAACGTCTTTTGATTAAGCTTATAACTCCAAAACTGAATGCTCAAGTTTTTTGAGAAAAATCATGATAATGGAGAATATAAATAGTTATAATCTGTAAAAATTTGAATTCATTCTGTCTGAGACGCGATGAATTAAAATTTTCACAGATTATAACTATTGATATTCTGCATTATCAAGATTTTTTGTAAAGAAATGTTATATTTTCTTATATGTTATTGAATTTTTGTAAATAAAAAAAAATGAAAACTTGAAATTTATTGTAATACATTTTTAAGGATGTCATAAAAGATATAAATAGCATGCATAATAAAAAAATTGGAAAGCTTATTTATAGAATAAATGATAAAAAGTAAACTCAAAAAATATCACTTTTCATCACATTTTTTTATGCTTTATACAGGTAAAAAAAATAAAAACTACAGGAATCGACATATTTTTGTCCCTAGAGTAAGAATTATATCATTGTTTTGATGTTTAAAATTGTCAGAAGTGACTAAAAATTTAAAAAAGTGAAAAAAAACGTCAATTTTTCATTTTTAACAACTTTTGAACTTTTGTTGATAACAGGGGGCTTCCTAATTTCAAAATCTGGCTTGAGGGATGAGTGGAAATTACTTCAAGAGTATTTTGCAAAAAAAAAAATTTCAAATCCGTTTAATGGTTCGTCCTAAAAGGTAATTTGTCCGCGCGCCGTATGTTTTAGACCACTGTGCAACGGGCGTGCGCGCACAATACGTTTTATTTAATAACCGGACACACCAGCTCGCCTACGTTCGACGCGAACGCGTTTATTAATTAATTAAAAGGCAGGCAACGTTAAAACGATGCCCGGCGACTCCTCGATAGCCCGATCGTTGTCCTGTTAAAGAACGATATTGAATTGACTCGCTCTCTTTCCCTCGCGCGTGCGCACTATAGGCTGCGAAAATACGCCGAGCGATTAATTGGACAGGCAAATATTTCCTGGCTCGTGCATTCATTTGCGGTGTGTGTGTGTGTGTGTGTGTGTGTGTGTGTGTGTGTGTGTGTGTGTGTGTGTGTGTGTGTGTGTGTGTGTGTGTGTGTGTGTATGGAAAATACGAGGGAGAGTGAGCGAGAGAGAGAGAGACGAGCGCGGAAACGCGCGATAGTAAGGGGGTATTTTTGCCGGGTGGTTGAAAAAAATAATGCCGGTGTGTGTGCTTTTTTTTGGGGGGTGGGGGGTGCGGGGGAGATGTGTCTATGCTTTTGGGAGGTATGTTTACGGAGTTTTAATGATGCTTAACGAGGATCTGATGTCGACATTTTTTGAGTAAACCGGGGCGTTTTGTTTTCCAGTTTATAAACTGATTGTTGATATTATTGTGATTGTGCACATTATGGATGTTGTTATTGTTAGTACGGTGATGTGTAGGTACAAATGCAAGTAATAAAAGAAAAAACTATTTTTGATTGATAAAATTAAATCATACATTATTTTGCGGTGAATCTGTTCACATTCTCATAATTTTAATAAAGAGTAGAACTTCACAAAATATCAAACGGTTTATACTTATATATGTTTCTAGCCCGGAGTAAAATTCCATAATATAAAGTACAAAACTCAACGAATTTCAGTAACTCATTAGCATAATTCTCGACATCCATTTCAAGCTCACAATAATGAATTAATTAACGAACATTGCTCTGTAAAACCTCTGTAATTCCAAAAGAAATCTTAACATCCGTACGCATCAATAACACAATGAAATGAAATACCTGCACAAATAGAATTTTTCCTAAAAAATTCTATCCGTGTGTAATTCACTTCCTAATCCCACCAAGAAACTCTCTCTCTCTCTCTCTCTCTCTCTCTCTCTCTCTCTCTCTCTCTCTCTCTCTTCTCTATCGCAAACTCTCCGCAAAACAAGAAGCCATCGAACTCCCTCCGCTGTCAATGGCACAAAGACTACTACTCTGCCCTTCAATACTCAACCTGTCCCACCGGAAAATGGACCTGTATACATTTTATCGGCATCGAACGGCTTGAGTCGGTTAATTTGGAGCAAGGGGGTTAAGAATGCATGAGAGCGGCGATGATTGCGCGCGATCGAGCGTCACAGTTGATTTGCGATGCGCGACCAACGTAGGTAACGTTAGTTTGATTGATTCGTTGATGAGTGGAGAGTGACGGAAGTTTATGGCGAGGTTACGGACGATTTCTGACAGTTTGGTGTTGCGTCACCGGTGATGAGATAGAGACCGGGCTGATGACCCGATGCGATGCGATTGATAGACGGGTTGGGTCGTGGGTTGTTTTATAAAAAAAAATGTGTTTTGGGAGTAGGTAAAAATTCAATATCAATCTGTAAAAAAAAATTTTTCACCGATTGTTGTTAATATATATTCTATTAATTATTAGTTTTAATTATAATAAGTATAATTGGCTGATCACAGATTATGTATAATTTACAAAACGTTAGATAATCATATAGTGTTTATTAAATATTGTTAGAAACTATAACTAAAATTATGCAGTTTTCCTGCATTACAATTCTATGACTTCATATTGTATTACCTACAAAGTTAAACTGTCATACACGATTAATTGTAAAATTTTAACAAACAATAACGAGAAAGGCTCACTTTTCAATTTTATAAATAATTCAGGATTTTCGCCAAATTAAACTCTCAACATTCTTGACGTATTTATAGTTATCGGGGAAGCCACTCCGCCCGGGGAATTCGCGGTGAATAACTAAAGAGCTTCGCGAGACGATCAAACTGTTTTGGTGAAATCAACTGTTAAAATTGGATAATGGAGAAGCAAGCGCGCGCTCGCTCGCGTTCGCTCGGCCGTATGGGGGATAGCATAAAGCAATATATCGCACAGACAAGTTAAATTGCAGGCAAACCAAAGCACTTATTGGCCAGACAGTCCAGAAGATGAGACTAATAAAATCTGAAATTATTTAGAGTTGAATTATTCTGGTACGAGAGGTGAATTATGAAGGGAGATATAAGAAAATTAAACATTGGGGTTTAATCTTTGATTGGCTTTTAATAATATACGTATGGTTCAAAAATCACGTGAACTTTAATGTCCGTTTTTGGATTTTATTTGTAATGTCACGTAGAGGTAATCTTTCACGTTTGTATACAATTTGTTTACAACCCTGAAAGATTTTTTCCACGTGAATATTACAGTAAAAAATGTGCAAAAATGCTTGCAAAGTTACAGAAACTGTTTTTGAGTTCATAAAAACAATTATTAAAATGAAGGAAAGTTGAAATCTATAACATTTTGACCACTGGACTTAGTTTATATAGGTGCCTACTTACATTTATAAAGACGTCTATAAAATCGAGGCGATGCTAAGTCGAGATAGGGGATAACCTTGGCTGGCTATGTCGACATGAGGTATCGAAATCTGTAAAGCCTCTCAAAACGGAGAGTACTAGACATGAGACCTGCAGTTTTTAAAGTCCTCCAACGAAAGTTCGCCGTCGCCGCTGCCGTCGTCATCGTCATCGTGGCACTATCGACCGCATTTCATTGCTGAGCCATCGCGGCCTTCTTATATAAAACACTTGCACTTCCAAAAATTTTTTTTTCTCTTTATCATTTCGATATTTGATAATTTTAATAATATTTTTTATGAGCTGACGAACAATTTCTTTAACTTTCCAAAAATTTTTATACATTTATTTACTGTAATATCCACGTGGAAAAAAATCTTTCTCCTGAAGGAGTATTTCTACGTGATTATTTCTACTTTATTTTTTTTTAATTACTACGATTTCACAATTAATCTGTACTCATACTTATTAAACTGTGTTTTAGATTAGGTATGTTATTGATGTTGGTTTATTGAATTGACAAACTGCAGTCGATTGCCTCTATATTTGGTATAAATTCGATTTAAATCGATGTTATTCATTATTAAACTAATAAATGCTACGTAGAAACGTAATTTGAATGGCCAAAATTATGCCGCGTGAATTTCAATAACTGCATAAATTCCTTTGACGTGCAATTTGATAATTTTATGATAAATAGTTAACGCCATGCAACCTAAATAAATTAATGTGTGAACTGCAGTCTTGCCTGCGTCAAAATTTATTCAATTAGGCGCACGCGTGAATGGAATAAATAATAGAAAATTAATTCAATAGTCTTAGTAACAAATGACTTGTTTATGATTGGAATAATTATATTAATGAAATCGTATTATTTTAATGCTAAGAATAATAATAGACATCAGCTAAAATTTATTTCTATATTTAGTAAACCGTTCACAAAGTACGGAGTTCAACAAAATTAGTTGGTTTTTAATTTTCTTTACTATTACTTCTTATTAGCGTAATTACTATAATAGTTTCAACGCTAAATTATACTTTTAACAAATTATCGCACTTCGTTATTCAAAAAGTGAAGAGACTGATTGTAACCGAACAAAAATGATTTTAACACCTCTCACTTCACTCATTACACCTACCACATCGATACTTCAACAAACGGCGAAACATACTCCCATGATGCGCCTTTTACGTACCTCATTTTCAGTAATTTTCCAAATGAAGTTATTTCTACTCACCAACCCATCACGTCGAAACTCACCCGTAGTACCAACTGTACCTGCGCGTTTCCAAGCGCATCGGACTGCCATGCGCGCACGCAGCCATGGCTTTAATTCTTTACGATCCGCCTTACGCGCGTGTGACGCGCCCGAAATTAAACGGCAGGTGCGCCCGCGGAAATTAATGCAAAGCGCGGTATATTGCATTATTGTACTTCATTACGTACGAATGAGTTGCAAACAACGCGCGCGCATGAGTGCTCGAAAATATTCATTCCGCGAGAGGATAAACGTATTTGGAAGGGGGTGGAAGAGGATAACGACGAGGGCAAGAGATACAGAGAGAGAGAGAGAGAGAGAGAGAGAGAGAGAGAGAGAGAGAGAGAGAGAGAGAGAGAGAGAGAGAGAGAGAGAGAGTCGATAACTATAGGAGCGGTTGACAAAGAGGATTTTCGCGGCTTTTATGGTAATTTATATATATAGCCGCGGTATAATTCGCTGATTGATATTATAGTACGAAAATCGGGGCTGATTTAAACGACTCCGTTGCGAGAGATTGCGATTTGATTTCGACGGAAGAAGGGAGGAGTGGTTTATTATTATAATTATTAATTGCTAATTGAGTTTGTTTATGTCACGAATTATGCGCGGCCGGGGATAAATCGCGGTGCGCACTGGGGCGCTAGGGCGATTGGGTGTTATTATTATGATGATATTGTCGGGGATGGTGCTGGGGATATTTCGATCTCTCTCGCGGTGTAAATTACATTATTACGGCTTCCCGGTTCATTTATGATGCACAATGTGCGATCGAGAGATCAATGTGCTTGTCGGGACCGCTAGAGCTGTACTACTGCTGCTTCTGCTACTGGATACATTTTGTAACGATGAAAATTATCCTCATGTAAATTTTCTAATAATAGTGATTGCTCGTTGGAATTCAAAGCATTTGCTTTCTCAATAATCCTTTTTAGAGAGATACAGGAATAACGGTCTTAATTAAAATGCACAGTTTGTCAATGTATTATAATGAAAGTATATTGTTGTCACGCAACGGTATAATAAGTTTAAATTGAAGGATCTTCTTTAATCAATTGTGAAATGTGAAGTTCTTTCAATAATTAAAAATATACTGTTTCAAGAAATATACTTATAATTGTTTAACATTATTTGATGAATGTTTTTGTTTTCTAATAGAGTAAAATTTTGTCATTTTTAAACTTATACTTTTTATAAGAGGTAAACTCATTCCATATACATACATGCATGTCTGACTAGTTACAAGTGTTACTACTTAATGCACCTCTACAAACAAATTTCAGTTTATCAATCAATTAAATCCCCTATAGCAATGCAAAAATTACACTATACAATCCCCAAAACTACACATAGCAGGTAACCTAAAACCCTTCTATGTACCTGCCATCACACTACCCTCTGTACTACTATTATAAACCTCCGCCTCGTGTGAATAAACGAAAGGGTTAACAGCCTCCCCTCTCTCTCTCTCTCTCTCTCTCTCTCTCTCATTTTCTATCCCCAAACTCATCGATCCGGCAGGAGCAGCGGGAAACTCCATAACGCGACGAAGATAACGACGCGCCGGAAGTTTCGGACAACGGCGGGCTTAATTGCGCGCGCGCGCGGAGCGGTTCTAAAATCTGGCCGCCGGCAAAAAGGAGGCGCGAGCTAGCGAGCACGGTTGCGGAATATTCGACGGCACTAATGACGGTTTGTTGCGATGGGACATCGCGCGCACGCGCACGCGGTAACCATACGTGGTCCGAATCCGCAGCGGGCACTTTAGTGGTTGGGTTGTGTATGCGTGTATGTGTGGGATGTAGAATGGTGAACCTGTCTTTATGCGCGCATTTCTACGGTGTTCGGTGGAAGTATGGAAGAAGTTTTTAATGGGTGGATGTGGACTTTGGGTTTCAAGAAGTGAAAAATTTGAATAATATGCATTGAGAAATAATGCAAGTTTGTATTGGGAATCATTGTCCTGTACTGACTCTCAAATGAATAAGAGAAACCTTATTTTATATTTACGCTGAATTTTTTTTTTTTTCCAAGGTACTAGGTGAATCTTCCGGAGCGCCCGTCCTTGCTTTGGAGGTGGAGCAAGAAGGGATGCCCACTAAGACCATCACGGAGTAGCCGACTCCGTGGTGTGAGGGATTTCTAGCCCCTAAACACCCAAAACCTATCCCTGTGGCAGCCCCGACCCGAAACCGCTTTTGCATTACTTCAGGTCGGGCCGCAGCCCTATCGCCCCCGGGGGCGTCATCCGACCTTCTTACGTTCTTTCTTTTTACGATGCCGTATCTAATCTATTAAGCATCCGTCTCGGTTTTTCGCGCGTAGTTTACGCTAAATTATTATCGTTTTATTTCATTGAATTATAGAATGTGAATTCCAATTTTGACTTATCCGTGTACTAACTTACCTTTATAAACAGATTTTCAATAAAATCAATATAATCTACAACTGTTCATATCGACCGTTACTGTAACCAACATTATTCCTCTGCCAATACACAAATCCCGTTACTTCCATTAATAATAAAGACTGATATCGTTTATTAAAATTAAAGCGAAAGTCATTACGAAGTAATCTAATTAGGTATTGATCCGGTCATTTACCTTGAGCACTAAAAATAAATTCAATATAAAATGCCAGTAAATGGATGAATAAAAACTATTTTATGCCCTTTTCAGTATCGCATATATACGCTACACCGTATGCATTTATCAGAACAATAAAATAACTCTAATTCTCACAAAACCATGACCATCGAGTACCCTAATCCAAGATTTACCATTTCATTCCCACGCTCACCACTAACCATACTATTCATCAGCCAGAAAAATCACTTACACACACGCACACACACACACACACACACACACACGCAGACACACAGAGAACTCCGCGAAAAATAAAATATTAATCTATCTTCCGGGTATCTCGCAACTGCCCTCCTCCTCGCCATACTTCACGCACCCACGCGACCATTCACGTCCGGAACAACGACATAGACGAAAACTTTTCCTACTCCTCGTCCCCTCGCTGCGAGTTCTCCCATTATCGTCGACAAAACCGCGCCCGAGCAATAGTTTCGAACGACTACGCATGCCGAATAAACATTCGGCCTAATCGAGCCTAATCCATCTAGCCTTTCTCTCCCTCTTTCCCTCTCCACCCACTCGCGCTCGCTCGTTTTCTCCCTCTAGTGGACGCGCACACTTAGTCGTCCAGATCCCCCCTCTCCAACAGAGCTTATAAACCCGCGCATGTGGGAGTGCGTTAACTGCAAACGGATCGATAGCACACATTACGATAAATAATTAATGGCCAAGCGTGGAATGAGAGAGAGAGAGGGGAAGGGAGAGAGATACAGAGTTTGATGGTGGATGCCGTTACTGCTGTATAGATGTACTTCGGAATTAACTTCGGAGAGGGGTAAGAGATGTAAGTGGTGGATTGTAATTTTAAAGGTGCCTATTTGAAAGTTTGGGTGTCAAAGACATGTTTCGAATTTTGATACACCGAAAAAAATTTTGCACGGTGTCTGTTTCCATCACAGTTCGTCAGCGCCCCCTTCGCTGCGTGTGTCAGACCACCCACACCTTTTGGCACAGCGTTTATCCTGAATTTCGGGACCGCTTGCGCTTATACCGCAGTGGGGCATGCGTGACGCATTTACGGGACAGGAGCTGTGCCAGTACGGGGCAGGAGATGTGCCGAACCGCGGTACAACATTCGACCCTACTTTCGGCATAGCGTATGTACTCATCGGTTCAGGTGGACTGCCAATTTTTTTCAGTGGAGGTCAACAAGCTTAAAAAGAAATACGTAATAATCAGGAGTAGATAAATAAAAGAATTAAAGATACTTTTTTTAAATTCCAAATGATTCTCCGTGTGTGAGAAATATCAGAGCGGCAAGTTTTTTCGTTTCGTTTATAAAAATTTTACTTTAAAATGTCTAAGTTTCAAGAAAATAAAGATCATTTGAATGAACTTGATGGCGCTTATAATATTATTAACAGCATTTTTAACAAACGAGAAAAATAAAAAAAAATAAAAATAAAGATAAACTTATTTTATCCATTCTTGCGGTATCCATTTATCTCCGCATTTGCTCGTTAAAACGTCGAGTCTCAGCCCGCTCCACTTAAGTATGAGGTACAATTTTAACGACGTATTAGCTATGCATTGTTATACGATTACGAACGTTCGTGTGCATGCGCAGACATACACATACACATAGCATAGCAAAAGTGGATCCGAGTACAGGTACCATCGATGCCGTCATTAGCAGAGAGCAGGCCCTCCCACCCACGCGCAGCGACCTTTCTCCAGACTGCGCAGACAGTCGAACGTTCCAAAGTTCTCCTTGCCGCGTGCATTACTCCTCGTGTGCCGTTATGATTATTGAAGAGGTTTAGAACGTAGAGTCTGGCTTACCCGCCCACTCATACACACACACACACACATACACAGAACCCTATACCTCAGGTCTTGTGCCCGCGCGTCAAAGACGTCGGCGCGGCGGGAATTCGATGGTCTTGAATGGTTTATGAACGCCGTCGGATGCGGAGTTATTGAAAGGCGGAGAGAGAGAGAGGGGAGGAGGGACTCATACGTGCACCCGCTGGAGAAAAATTAATGGGCTATTTTGCGCGAGTGCGCGCGACTCTGGTCTTGACACGCGCGACGTTTTTCCCTTTATATCGTAGTTAATTGGCACGAGCGTCTGACGGCTGACATTCGATTTTGATAGTAATTTCTCCTTTCGTTTTCACGGCTGTGATTACTTAAGGTGGAAGCGAGTGCACTTTAGTGGCTGGGAAACGTGGTATTGACTCTTAAAGAATAGTTAATTTTTAAAGAGTATGGTAAAATTGCAATTTAACTGACAGAATTACGTTTCAAGTGTATTATTTTAATTTAGTTGTAGTGTAGCGGAATATATCATGATTAGAATTGGCAAACTAATTTAACAGTGGGTAAGTTGAGACAAGTAGTAAAATAAACTGTTCTACCGAATTTCACGAAGACTTAAGTATATTTGCGTAAGTATAAGAATGTGTGAAACTTAAGTCCTTAGTTCCGGAACTAACTAAAATGTAAGCTACTAATTACCATAATTGAATCAAGACATTAAGTAAACGAAATTTCATAACAACACCGCGTTACAATCTTACGACATAACAGAAGTTGTTTATTTATGCGGTGATAATTGATGTTACGACGCTGCACAAAGTTATCTCGTTCTTGTTATAAATGTTTTTGAATTCATATGTAGGTTAATTGTACAACTTACGCGTAGTTTCAAATAGCAGCAATTTGTATTATAATTTATTAATATTACAAAAGTTAAAATCCCTCTACAAATTTATTTTTACCACCAATCGAAACACTACTGCATATAAACTACAATCTGTGAGTATAATTCAAAGACAAAAATTATTCCAAAGTAACATTCAAATGACATTCTACTCGGGCATTCAACACCGAACTCGGCTCGGCCCGCACCTACGTCAATGCAAATTTTCCCAAACAGCGTTTGCCATTCGAGTGGACACCATTGCAGAGGCCCGTCGACGCGAATAGCTGCACGAGGGTGAGCGAGGGGAAGAAAGAGAGAAGACGAAAGGGTCAAGACGTCCCGGGGAGGGCGAGGAGGGGGGGACTATGGTCGGCACTCGTACGTGCTCGCGTTATTAAAGTCGCCCGGTCCGAAGGGATTGGAAGGGCATTTAACGAGTTAGAGAGAATCAGGAAGAGAGTTTCAGCGAGGAAAGAGTTTTAGTTGATTTATCGCGGCGAGTTGTGTAGATCGAGTTAATGCAACTCAGGGCGTTGAGAAGTGAAGCTACTTGGAGGGCTCATTGGGAGCGAATCGCTTGTCGACGTGAGCGAGTTGTGAGTCTGGTTATGTCGTTTTGGGAAAAAATTGATGGGAGTTGACGCAGGTGGTGTGTAAATGATGTTTGAAATGTGTGTTTTTACAAGACACATAAGTACAAGAACATTGTTTAAAAGGATTGTTATTGTCATCTTTAGGAATTCTTGTAGTACTTTTTAAGATTGTATTTATAATTTTTGTATTCCAAGTTCTTCGGCGGTCTGCATTTTCCTTTATACGTATAATATTATGTAACTTGAATTAATAACTCTAAATAATTTAGTTTTCTATCTTTCATCATTCGAATCATTATTAAATAGCAAATGAAATTGTGTTTTACACTATTGAATTTTATGAAATATTTATCAATAGCTTGATATGATCATAAAGTAAACGTACGAAACCATTATTTACAATCGAAGAAATATCAATTTTGCGAGCGAATACTTTCATATCTTTCAATTTGCCAAAAGGTACTTTCAAGTTTAGACTATCTTCTCAATTTTAAAGGAATTTCAAACAACACTCCACACTCTTCTCTCACAAAATTTTCACAAAAATCACCCCCCTTCAACCTTCCCCTAAAGGCCGACCATAAACAAACTAACACGCGCGCGATGCAATCTCGAACACCGCAACCTCACCGCGGGGGCGAGGGGGGGGGGGGGGTACGAAGAGACTTACACAATAACAAGGAAGACAAGACGCTCCATCCAAGATAGACGCTCTTCTCCTCATTCACCTCCTTCAGTTCGGTCCAAACTAGCCAAGTCGCCAACGTCAAGAACGGCGACGAGCGGCGATCCGGTTTGAATAAGTAGTTACCGGCCTAATAGCGGGCCGCGGTCTCTGACGAGCGCGGAATACGGAATTCCTGGACGAGGTTCCTCCTATCTTGAACCGCCATAAACACCTCTACTCCCTCTCACTCCCGCGTCTTCTGCGCTGCTGCATGCAGTGCACTGCATGCGGCAGCGCAAAGCAGAGCGGAGTCGGGCTTTTACGACTTAATCAAAGCGCGGGGCGCTTGGCTGCGGGAATTTCGGCTAGATAAGACCGAGTGGCATGTTGTGTTGCGGTGTTTTGAAGAGGGGAGGATGGGTAAGGCAAGTGCTCGCGGATGTCGTGTCCGGGGGATTTTATAATGGCTCTGTTTAGGAGTTTTCGGAGGAGGTGAAGGGGTTGAGGTAGTAATCTCGGCTTTTTACACGTCTTGGAGTTGTTGTTTACAGGAAGTTACGGAGGATACGAGAGAGGATGTGGTTGTTGAGGTGGAATTTATTCATGGACTTCTTGGATGGAGGGATTCCCCTGGAAGTTGGAAACTGAGGAGTATGTGACGTTCATTTTGTGGAATATTAAACAAAGTAACAATAGTACAGTTTTAAGATGAGTGCAATAATAGGCGTTGAACTTGTTCAAATTGCAAACGGTAAAAGAAAGGGGATGTGAAAGATGCATTTCGCTTGCCAATTCACCAGAGACTTGTTACTCAGGCAAAGTAGTCAAAAATGAAGTTTTCAAAGTTAGCGTTGGAGACGCATATTTTTTCGCCAATGGGAAAGAACTTACATTGTATGCGACCACATTAACACGTTAAGTTTTCTACGTGCATTTGCAACGTTGTAAAAATTCACGAATACAGCTACTCCACAGAACTAATTCCACAAAATTTTCTAAAGTAACAGTTAATTTTCTACTAACTCAATAATACGGCAAGGGAAATTGCAATTCATCTCCCAAAAAATACCCTTTCGCTGGCTCTTATCTCCCCTTCCATGGCTCTCCCGTCCACCTAAGCTTGTAACACTCCATTCGGTCTGTTCGTAAACAAATTAACGAACCCATACCGTCAATTTCCATAATTACCTTCTGTCGGAGGCTGCCGTATCCAACGCAATTAAGCCGCTATCTTCCACAGACCCTAACATCTTCTGACCCACACGCGTCGTCGTCCTGAAAAAAAGACCACGTACCTATATCGCGGCCCGTTTTCTCCGAGTTTAATGAAATTAAGCCCCGGCGCCAAAAACTATATGCGGCAGCTGCCGAAAAATACGAAGAACGGCTGCCAAGTTTTTGCGAGCGCGCACGAAAGATGGGACACGGGATTTCGCCGCCGCCGCCGCCCCCGCGCTGCCCGCCTCCCCCCCCCCCCCCCCCCCCAGTTCTTATCTGCAAAAGGATTCGTCGGCTTAATCTCTCGCTTTTCTCCCCTCCCTCCTTCTGCCGCTACAAGTTCGCTCTCTTTCGGTGGTAGTGCCGGAGGAGCGGTCCGCACAAGTTTCGTGCCGCCGTTACGGTCTTTATCTTTTCTTTATGCTCTTTCGGAACAGGCTGTTTTGCGGAATAGACAGTCGAGGAAGTAGGAATTGAATGAGATTGCGGGAATGTGTGCGGCGAGTGGTTGCTGAAAGAATCTTGTTTAGTAAATGATTTTGGTATCACTTAAACACGTAATTGTTATTAATTTCTTTAGTAAATATTCTTTATAACTCCCTAACACACACCTGGAAAAGAAAATTTATTATTTTAAACAGCAATTGTCTATAAAGCAGTTCCATCGAATTTATCTCAGCACCCTAAAACGCAGGCGACAGACCATTCGCTCTGCCAATATCGAAAGCTCCTGGAAAAGCTATTTTATTCGCGTGACACATTTCTCACTCGGCACGCAAGTGAGAACGTAAACCATCTCATTCTCGCGCGCAAATTTCCCACAATTACAAGAAAATTTCCTCGCCCGCGTCCATTTATCTTTCTCCTAAGTCCACTTCTCCGCACGTGCTAGCCGCTCTCCCCGCATCCCTGTTTTTCCTCGGTCCATCATCGTGAGACCCACAAGTTTCTCTCTCTCAGACTCTCTCGCTTCTTCGGCCATGGCAAAAAGCTCGCTCGACTTTTCCCTTTGTGCGCCGCCTTTTTTGTCCGCCCCTTCTGCTTTGTTTTGTCATTGAATAATCAACCGAGCGACAAAGAAAAGTTGCCGCAAGTTTCGCGTTGTTTTGGAAAACAGGGGGCGGGTGACGAGGAAGTTTTTGGGAAAGAGAGAGAGAAAGAGAGAGGAGAGAGAGAAAGGAAGGATCTTATGGAATCGTGGAGTCTGTAATTGACGAGAGAGGCGAATGTTTTAATAAGGAGGACTACTGTGACGGGCGAGATGAATAACCGAGGATATTTCAAGGTTTCGAAAATTTTCGAGGAAGAAGTCGTGACCACTAAAAGTTTTGCCGGCGGTGTATTAATTTATTATTGGAGTTGTGTCTACAATAATTGTACTTGCAAATAATAAAGATGTTAAAATATCTGAATAAAAGATGAAATTATCACATCTTGATAAAATAAAAGATTCTAAATCCCAAGTAAAATGAAAATACAATTCTATAAATATCATTTTTTTCCAACAAAATACATTTTCTTATTTGTATTTTATTTATAAGCAGTATTACATTATGAAACAAAAAGTAGGGTTTCTAAAATGAGTTCGTCAGAGAGAATATTTTTGTCGAAAAGTAACCTCTGACAGATCAAAAGGGGAATGCCCATGAGATGTAAGATTTTATTCTGAAAGATAAACATACGAAAGCCAAACCATTATGAAGAATACAATATTATGCAATACGTGAAAAGGATAAGCAGTATTGTTATCCTTATAAAAAGGAATGAAAAAAATATTCCTCACGTATAAACATAACTTTGTAATACTTATACGATAAAGGAAAAACACGGTAGCACAATAATTAAGCCATAAATTTAAACTTTGCAAAGAATCATTTTAACAGATGTTCTCGTCCGTCCGAAATACCATACCCCTCGAGGCAGGCGACATCTTCACCCGAAATTAATCTCCACGATAAATTCAAAACAGCCCTTGCGGCGAGGCGCAAATACGCAGCATCTTCCCCCGACCTTTGCCACTCCGTCCGGCGCATTAAAACCACATTAAACCACTGCTCATCACACACAAAACCTCTGCCTCACCTCCTCTCCCTCTGACCCGACACTCAAAGTATCCGTTCGGTTTATTGTCACGGCCGAGATTACATCCAACCCGCGCGCGCATTATCGTTATCATCGCAACGACGGTTGTTCCTCACTCTCGCTCTTTCTCCATGCGAAGTAACCCTTGCGCATGGGCAGGGGCCTGTTAATTACCGTAATAAGCTGCGCTGGGGTATTCCCCGCGGTAATGGAAGAGCCGTCTTTTGATGTTTATAGCGTCTTTGGGGAAGGGGGATTATGAAAAGTCGTGAGGGTGGAGGAAGAAAAGGGGGAGGAGGAGGAGGAGGAGGTGGCCTGATAAAACGGCGCTTTGTGCCGTATAATTTTGTGTGCCAAGGTGATTCTCTATTTCCTGCAGGAGAGATGGGCTCTCTGTTTAATTTAATAAGGATTTGCGATGAGTGGGAGAAGGGGGTGTTGCGACATTAGGGGTGTATGTGCAGAGGACGATGGGATTTTACAGTTAATTTTGTGGAAATTGATTGCGAGGAGCAGACGATTTTCTGAGGGTTCGAAAGCCAAGTTTTATGATATAATGAGAACTTCGCATTAATCAAAAAGAAGTTCAAAAGGTAGATAAGTAAGGACAAACATGATACTTTTGTATGTTTCTAAATGAATTTTATGAAAAAAAAAACCTGCGTCATCTTTTATTTATCTAAGAGAAAGATACGTTTTTTGTAAAGTTTAAAAACTTTGTAAATTTAAATAAAAATAATTTATTGAATAAATCTTTAAATAAATAATTATTTTAAATGAGAAAGAATTGCAGAGGCAGGAAAATAAATAAAGAAAACTCGATTGAGACAATAACG
This sequence comes from Torymus aiolomorphi, assembly GCA_036365515.1. NCBI lineage: Eukaryota > Metazoa > Arthropoda > Insecta > Hymenoptera > Torymidae > Torymus > Torymus aiolomorphi. The sequence goes on from CM070875.1 coordinate 11,286,009, forward strand.
AAAAAATTTGTTTGAACCTCCCGTCGCAAAATTCTACTTTCGATGGGTTTGGGACTAGTTCTGGGGCTTCTTTTAGTTATCCTTTTACTGCACGGCTGCGCCCTGCTTCTCGTCTGCCTGGATCCCGTATCCCCCGGCTACTTTAGTTTTGGGCCTTTTTTCCTATTTATATCCTTTGCTGCCCGTCTCCGTACCGCGCCTCATCTGCTTGGATCTCGCATTCCTCGGCTATTCTGGTTTTGGGGCTTTTTTTAGCTATCCTCTTACTGCATGCCGCTCCTCTTCTGCCTGAATCTCGTATCCTCCGGCTACTTTAATTTTGGGCCTTTCTAAAGGTATTTTTACAAAGTTTTAAAAAATTAATGTATGTTCCGGTAAAAAATTAGGGCCAAACTTATGAGATTTGCCGGGTCGAGCTTTTACCGTAATTCCGGCCATGTTTCCATGCCTCAAGGCCAAACTTGGGCCGTATTTGTGTCACGTTACCGATACACGCGTAGCTGATTCTGGGCTGTTTTACAGGCCAAGTTTCCACCGGACTACTTACTGTAGTTGCTTGTAATTTTATCGCTCACATGGCTCGTACAATGTTTTGTGGGAGTTTTCAGAATTGTAAAATGAGGACAAATCGTTATTGTTATAATGTAATGTAGTAATTGTTATAAATATTCGTATTGGAACAACTACAATAATTTTTATGTAGTTAAGGTAAGACCAGTATTTAATACTTAAAGATTAATGAAAAAAAACAACAATTAAAATACAATAATTCTGTAAATATATTTCAACTTAGCCTTCAATATTTTTTATTATAATTCAACGTAACCACGAATACTATTATTTTTATACTAAGGCGTTCTAGAATAAATAAAAGAGTTGCATATTCAAATTAGATAATATGATAAATTTTAATATGAAGGTAATTCGTCTACAATTTTTTTAGATGGTCGAAGAAGCGAGTTATGTCAAATGTCATTGTCCAAGTCAAAGAAGAGAATAATGAATATTTGCATGATCGGGTTATTGTAGTTCCAGTGACTTATATAATTGTAGACGTAGATGAAACCTTATTTGGTAGATATGCATGCCACCCTACACTGAAAAACTTTTGAGTACGCCGCTGCATCAGTAGAGACGCTGCAGTGCTATCATGCTCTTGGTAAAGCGACTCGCTCAGTTTTGGGAGAGCCTCTACTCCAAAGACGCGGAGACAGCCAATTCCAAATTCGGAAGCATCACACTCTCGGGAAAAGCAAAGCGGTATATCTAATTAAGTAGACAATTGCTACTTCACTAGAAATCTTTTTTAATCAAATCGAACAGTAATCAGTTGTGTAATGTTTATTAGAATCATTCGAAAATTTAATTTAAAACGAAATAACTATATCACTATTCACAGTAAAAATCCTCTTTTTAATTAAATGATTGAAAACTGTAATCACATTAAAAAATAATTTTACATATTGAAACAAATACCATTTTTATAAATTATTATAATAAAAGTATAAAAGGATGACCTAATATTTGCATAAATAATAATATTAACAATATTTTAACAAATAGGTACACCGATTTTTATTTTATTATTTTTTCTTGAAATAAAAATCACTTCAAAAACAATTACAGAAGATTTTACATTTCGTTAAAAAAGCAAAATAAAGCAGTTTTAGTCAAAGAGTGAAAAAAGTATTCTTATAAAACTTTTATTCATGTAAAAAAATCAAGTATTGAGGCTCACAAAAGTTTTATTTACATTAATGAAAATATTACAATCGATAACGTGTGAAAATAAAGTGAGTGTTACTTTTCTTAATTGATAGGCATGGTGCAGTGATTGGCAATTCATCATACTTTATAATTTTTGTCACTATTTTTTAGATTTACAATATATGAGTGACAATGGCTATCAAATGTGATTTCTTCATAAATATTTAACTGAAAAAAAAAATTCATCGTTTACTTTGATTATTTGTATAATCTCACCAAATTATTTCTCATGCTTTTGTATATCAATAACGATGAATGACCGATTTTATACGATGCGCCGTTGATTTCTATTTCCTTATAACAGTTAAGGGGTGTGTGGTACTCATGCACTCTGTTTTACCGGCAGAACTCGGCAAATTCTATATTATTAAAATAAATATATCGAATTACATCTTATAAAGAGATAGTTGCCCTGCGCAATGTAATAATCTACCAGCCTGCGCAGTTTTGAGCCCAAATATCAACGGCACTCTAAAAAATTTTACGAAAGAAATTTCGATTATTTTTGTTCGCAAAATTTTTTAGGGTGCCGTTGATATTTGGGCTCAAAACTGCGCAGGCTGGTAGATTATTACATTGCGCAGGGCAACTATCTCTTTATAAGACGTAATTCGATATATTTATTTTAATAATATAGAATTTACCGTGTTCTGCCGGTAAAATAGAGTACATGAGTACCACACCCTCTTAATTTCCTCTGGTTGATTTGAAAAGTAACCGTTTACTTCTAGAGAACCATTGTCACAAAAGCCAAAATTGATTGCATTTTCACATTTTAGCAAATGTATCATTTGACACATTTTTAATATTTGTTTGATTGCTATAGTAACTAAAAAGTTCTTACTACACCCACACACCCACACACACACACACACACACACACACACACACACACACACACACACACACACACACACACACACACACACACACACACACCACCATACACACACACACACACACATACACACACACACACACACACACACACACACACACACACACACACACACACACCCATCTACCCACCCACACACACACACACACAAACACACACACACACACATTAATTACTTGATTAAAAACCATGCAATGCTTAAGCGAAAATATTATAATGTACAGAAAATACAACCGTAACATTTAAACACCATATTTAGAGGTTATATTGACATTCATCTAATACTGAAGTTGTTGTTGGTTGAGTTTAAGGTATCTTTGTTGATCTTTGTTCAACGCGATGTGGTCATACTCTAGACGACATAAGCCTCCGGGCAATGAGCTTGCAGGGCTGACTTTTGGCGAATAGCGACAGAGTGTAATCTTTACAAGTCGTAAGCTGTCCTCTCGGTTAAGGGGAGTGGTAGATGGCGTCGATGGTCGCTATTTTAGCGATCTCTTCTGCTCTCGCATGATGCGAAGGAATGGGAAGGTCCACATCGTTTTCTGACTGGCCCTTTTGAACTTGTACCGGCCGCATTCGTTGGTAGTATACGCTTGGATTCGTCTAAATGGGCGTTATCTCGTAGTAAGGTCCCGCAGAAGCAAGCGTTCCCACGCATACAAGCATATAGTGAAGACAAGTAAGAGAAACCTGAAATACATGCAAAAAGGATTAATCAGAAGGTTCGGAAAGGGGGACGAGTTTAAATTTATCAGTATGCTTGCTAAGTCGCTTGCCATTTGGTAATTCAAGAAGAACATTATTTTTCCCCAGAATTTCTACGATTTTTAGGGGCTTATTATAAAAACTATCGAATTTTGATACGCGCGGCTCCTTGATTCCCCAAGCACAATCGCCAATTTGGCCATTGAGCACCTTAGTTTTTTTGTCGTAACACGTCTTGGCCTTAATTTTATTCGCGATCTGAGTCTTCCCGGCGAGAATCTGTAATTCGCTCAATCGACTAATCAAGTCTTGGAGATATAGGTTGTAAGTTCTCAACTTCTCGTCGGCAGGGATTTGGATCGGGAACCTAGCTAATTTACCGAAGACAAGTTCGAACGGGGCGAAGTTAGTTGCAGAATGGATAGTTTTATAGGTGAAGAATGTAAAGGGCGCGAGGTTATCCCAATCATCGCATTTCTCGGAATACGTTCGCATACGATGAAATCCACTAGCGGTGCATATGGCTTCTTTCTAAGGACCCATTTGTTTGAGGGTGGTATTCCGAAGTAGTGAGGTGGTGAATTTTAAAAATCCGGAGAAGCCCTTCTACGATTTCTGATAAGAAGCTGGTGCTTCCATCAGAAAGCATGGCTCGCGGAGCTCCGAAGCGACAGATACGGTACGTGTTTGGCCAAAACGTCAGCGATCGTGGTGGCGCGCAGGTTGGGAAGGGGTATAACGATTAGATATTGCGTAAGATTACACTGCATCGTTAAAAGATGACAATTTCCACGCGGCGTCATTCTCAATTTTCCTACGGTGTCGATGGACACTTTGTCAAAGACTTCAATGGGAGTATCGGTGAGTATCATAGGTTCTCGGGTTTTAATCCGTTCGATCTTCTCCTGGCAGCTAGAGCATCGTCGCACGTAGTTCAAAATGTCGTTGCGCATGCCAGGCCAGTAATATCGTTAGCGGATTTTCTGATAGGAGTAGATAAGCTACGAGAGTTCTGCCCCACTCTTATACATGGGCAGTCTATCTATATATAGTTTTTCCCCTAGGCACTACGGCGCATGCGCGAACTTTTCTCCTAACCTTGCAACTGTAATCCCTTGCACACCGTCAGCTGACTGGCAGTAAGCAGAGAGTGTAATGCACACTATCAACTCTATACCTCTCTCTCTCTCTCTCTCTCTCTCTCTCTCTCTCTCTCTCTCTCTCTCTCTCTCTCTCTCTCTCTCTCTCTCTCTCTCTCTCTCTCTCTCTATTTCAGCTTCGATTGTAAGCAGAGAGTGTGATGCACACTATCAACTCTCTCTCTCTCTCTCTCTCTCTCTCTCTCTCTCTCTCTCTCTCTCTCTCTCTCTCTCTCTCTCTCTCTCTCTCTCTACCTCTCTCTTTCTCTCTCTTTTTCACTGCTATCCGTTTGCATCTGTCGAAGTAAGTTGCAAGTATGCGGTAATAAGAAATTGTAAATGATTGAAAATACGACATATAACTATAAAGACGCTATGATAGAAAATACATCTGTTTCACTCTATATCATTTTGCACATACCTTTACGGCATAGTAACTTTCTGAAATAAGTTGAAAGTTTATTTTGAAATAACCTATAATTAAACATAGGTGATATTCGCTACTTAGAATTCGTGGAAAAAATATCTCTACAATTAATCTCTACATCGATTATTTAGTTTTAAATTTTTATTTTAAATAAGAAATATGTGTAAGGTTTTACAAAACAAATAAAAATGAATACTATTATTTATGAAATTTATCAAACATTTAAGTATTTCATACATTATAACATATTATTTGCTTCATATTCAAAATGTACTTTATCATTTTTTCTATACAAATATGCGATTTTTTACACAATCATCTTTTAATTTATCAAACCATTCTTAACCTCGATCTTGAATATATTTAACAATAGTTCTGTAACACTCTTATACACAGGCAGTATATCTATATATAGTTTCCCCCTAGACACCACTGTGCATGCACCTGTGCGGCGATTGGCTGAGGCGGATAGGTGAGAATAGGCGACCTCATATTCTAGAAGTTCGATGATTTTTTTGGAAAACGTTGATATCTCCCGTTAAATATTGCAAAATATATACTGAAACATCCATAATGCGCGCAGCATCCTGTACAACTGTTACTTATAGAGATAAAAGAATGTACACTAATGAACGTATATTGATGCTCCGTTATCTATCGCACCTCCTCTTTGTTCCGAAATTCACACCGCGCGATTCTTGGAACTGGAGAGTATTTCAATTGCGCTCGCCTTATCCACTTTCTTTCGTTTCGTCTTATAAAATTAAGGATTATTAATTTGTTAATAAGAATTTTATTTTACAATGTCAATGAGTAATGGCCCGATAATGACGTCTCATGAGAAACCCAAAATTTGATTATTTTTTCGATATCTTGAGCCGTTTACAAGATATAAAATGAAATTGATTTTAGCATGAGTTTATCGTATATTGATGCCCCGTATATGAAATGCGTTATCTATCACACCTCCTCTGTATTAGCTTTAAGAATTTTTTGCCGTATATCAAAGGGCCGTCTTCATCAACACTTCTTAGAATTTGAATGCATGCAAAGGAATTCTTGATAGAACATTATTAATCTCTTCGAGAACTCTAAAATGCATTTCTTCGTAGCACACTATGGCTGTCATTATTCCCATTTTACAAGCGTCGTTACAATCTGCCCACTCAATTGGTACTCGAATTGTTGGGCACAGAAACATATACTCTGATGTTGTTGGTAGCATCTATAAAATATTTTTATATTTTAATTTTAAATTGGTATAACTTTGAAGGCATAAATATTTTAAAATCTGGAAAAGAGCTTAAAAGTGGTTCTTTAGTTTTTTTTTAAAGTGTATAGATATATATAATTTTGAACTAACAATCACTGTAATAAAATAATAAATCAATGTGAAGAAAAAAACGGACTCGAGACGATCCATACGGTTTAACTTTAATTTACTAACATAATTTAATTAATCCAAGAGTGGCAATGTGGAAAAGACGTGATAAACTTTTGACTTGGATACTTCGCGATATCTACAATAAAGGGTTGGGCTTCATCATGACAGATCTAATGTATTAGACTAAACTTATTAGGTATTTTTTATATTAATGTAACTGAACTTTGTTAACCAAATCAGTATTGCTTTCGCATCTCTGATGAAGAATGTTATAACACTTTCGAAACGTTGGCAATAAATAAAGTTTATTTATTATATTGGTTTGTTATATGTCATTTTTTGAATCATTTAGCTCTGTCAGTTGTCCTGGATCCAATGTGTCTGCTGAATCTCCTCGCCGCGATATTCTTATGCTTGTCAGGTTCTTCGTTAATAGAACGCTCTTTAGGGCCTTTAAACCTCTTTTGACTCCTAAAACATTCATGGGATCGTAATACTTGACTATCAAGGAAAAAATATTATGATTTTTATACAGGGTCCTATCTTTGGTTTCTTGGCGTGAAGACCTTTCAGGTCAATTGCTCCGATTTCAGACAACCGAGCAATGAAACTGTGGCCTTTGCAGTCTCTTGATAAAAAGTGGACGTAATTGTCTCTTTTGTACGTTAAACATTATCAGGAAGTGATGATATTACTCTAATGGGACAATTCGGTTGTCCTTGCCGCTGTTCGGATTAGTTTCTGGATTGGATGAGAGGCTCTCTTTATAAACTTGTGGATCCAAATACTGATTAAAAGACATGTGTTGTCCGAAAAAGGACGTAAGAAGCGCCAATATATCTGACGGTGGCTCGGTAAAGTTGAGATTGACGATTTGCGAATTCTCAGCTTCCTCTTGTATCTGATCTAGGTTGGGGAATCGCGGTATAGGTTTCGCCTTTGCGTCCAAGGGTGTGCTCTTGGCGGCTAGTGGTCCAGTTCTGATTTGCTACGTCAAGAAGATGGCCCGAAATGGGGGATCTTTTATTCCTGAAGACTCTGCGATGGTTTCGCTGGCCGATATTGATTCGTTAGCTGTTTCCGCGGGGACGCTGACGAGTCAGCAGCGGATTCTTGCGTGATCGCCGCAGCGCGTTCTACCAGTTCTTTCACCTTCAGCGCCAACCTATTGGTTTCCCTTACTGCCGGGTCATAGAGATCCATTTCATCTAACACGCTGCGTGTGAGGTCGTCCACGATGTCTCCGTCTGAAAACTGGTGCAGGGGCACAACATAGGGATCATCAGCTTCATCTTTAGTCTTCTCCGCGAGGACCCCAATGCTTTCCTCAAATTTTCGTGCCGAGTCAAGGACTTCGTCGTGAGTTAGGGTGGTTTTTACAGAAAGGCCAAATTCTCCTACTTCCGAATCTGTAGTGGCAGGAGCGGTGACCTCAATTTCCAACTCGCTGTGGGGTCGTTCATCGGTTTCGGTTGCTGAAGCTTCGGGCTCCTCGATTTTACCTTTTTTCCAAAGGTGGGTTCTCGGGTCGTCGATTCTGAATCCGCTCCTTCGTGGGTCATAGATGGGTGGCTGTTGGTCAGTGGACTCGTCTAATTCCTCCACTCCTGTAGACGACATAACCGACGAGGATTGGTTGAACTGGGGCCCAAGAGAGACGTCGATGGTTTATCTTTCGGCTCTCCAGCTGGTGTGGACTGTGCTCGGGGGTTCGAAGAGGATCAGGGTTCCGATGCGATTTGTGCCCTAGGGGTAATTTTCTTCGGCGTGGTCACCACTGTTCTTTTTCGCGTTCTGTGGGCTATGCCGCTATGATCCAGAGGCGGTGCGGTCTTTCTCGTAGTAGCTCCGATCAGCCGTCCTCTTCCTTTAACTCCAAATATAGAGGGACCGGGGAGAGCTTTGCTTCTTGAGGCTCCAGCCCTTGGCCAGGGGAGTTGGGAGTCCTTGATTTCTCCTCTTTTCCATCTGCAGGAACCTTATCGGTTTTGGCCTTCAAGACTATGATTTTGAGTTGATAATTGATACAACTGGATTTATGAATCAAAAATACGCACGAAGAAATAGTGCGGCCTCGTGCAACCAGCCGCGTAGTAATTACCAGCCGCAGCGTGCGGGCAAACATAAACCACGGCCACTATTCTTGGGACATGTAAAGGGAAAATTGGACTATTCTGGGTAAATTTAACACGAAAGTATAGAAATAGAAGTATATAAATTGAACATGAAATAATCAACCACGGGGCAAGGTTCCTTTTCTTAGATTTAATTACTGTTCGCCGTACTATTCATCACGTTATTACTTATAGTGGAAATACATCTTACTTCGTCTGTTAATTTCTCTAACAAGATGAGGTTAATATACTTATTTGTCAAAAAACTAGTGAACAGGAGAGCTCCGCGATAAATAAATAATGATCAGAGCGCGACATACGTATCCATGAGAAGGGAGGGTGGCTTGCGACGAGAACACGGTTTCAGGTTGTGTGACCCCTAACATCTCATTCAAAAGTTAGTTTTTGACGTTAAAAACTAACTTTTGAATGGGATGTTACGGGTCATACAACCTTAAATACGGCGAAATTAGAAATCTTAAACTTATATACATCAGATTCACTTCAAATTTCATAAAAACCAAATTTGTCGATAACTAACAAACATTAGGGTATGAGATGAGTCAGGCCAGATAGAGAAAATTAAAAAGATGAAACGTAGAAATAAACATAACTATACCGAAGAACTGACAAAACAGAGCGCAATCGTTAGGTAAAAAAGAGCACCAGGATAGCGCCAGAAGGGGTACGATGGTAGCCAACTATAGTGCGCCAAGTATACCCAACAGGCGGCACCGGGCTAGTTTTCCAATAATATCCCCAAACCATAGTACTTTAAATGCAGTAAAATTAAAAAGGAGCAGAGCAGCGCCAGAAGCGTACGACGGCAGCCAACAGGTGCGCCAAATACGCAGCATAACAGGCAGCGCCTAGCTAACCTTCCGTGGAGACCAAAGACAAACCTACTAACAAAACGAATCCAATATCTATTACTAATTCGACGGCATAGAAAGGAGAAAATCGCGTACGAGAAACATGCAAAAAACTAGGGAACATAAGGTACAAAACAAACACATATCGGAATATCCAATAAAATCTGGCAATCCCGTGTGCTTGCAGGCTAATCTTGGAAGCAGGGAGCAGAAGAAACCCCCTAATACAGCCGATTTCGGGGTGTCCAGAAGTGATTATCGAGCAACTAATTCTGCTCGTCACCACCAACACAACGTAGAAAATAATACAGCAGATTAACTTCGAGCCGCTATTGCACGAAGGAGAGTGACTATTAGACGCATGGCGAATCATAACGCAACATTGCAGCAATATGATTGGAGTAAACTACGGATAGGAACAAGGACATCGATAGAGCACTGAAACTACTCGAAGGGTAAGGATCGCAGAAAGCTACCTGAACCCGACGTGCGTGGTTCTCTGTCGTCGAGAAAGCAATCCGTCATTTATTTAGGACAAGGCAGCAGAAGAAAAAATCAAAGGACTTATAGAACAAGCAAAATACAAAATCTTGCTGAACCGAGGACTACTGATGTGATCCTATTTGATCAACAGGGGTCCATCCATCCGCGGTTTCTGAATTTTACGCTGATCTGGGAGACGGCGGATTTGATATCTAGAACAATCACAGAAGCAGTTTTCCCGGCTTCAACAGACGAAAATGCCATATTTGAGTTAGTAAAGATATCAGACGAGACAATCCTATTGCACGACTCCCAATTGATCTACAATATCGCGTTACCGTTAATTGAATTCAATACATTCCAACTGTTTAAAGCGTTACCCTTGCCAGTTCTTCAGAAAACAGCTAATAAATCAAATAATTTTGCTTATATCTGGCCCAGTTCACAATACTCTGCAATTAGCATCAATAAAAATACGTATACGAATGTAGATTCGAAGTCATTAAGCAATTGTAAAAAATTAAGCAAAGGGTACACATTCCAGGATACTGAACCGGATCAGACCTTAAGGTGGCTCCGACGCGATATATATATTGCCGCTCCCTAATAGAAAGGCGATATCTCGGCGTCCGGTCGAAGAAGGCATTATCTGGGAGTCCGGCCAAAGAAGGCGTTATCTCAGAGCCCAGCCGAAGAAGGCGTTATCTCACATGCAAATTTTTTTTCCCCAGATTTAAGTTGGCGGCATCGCCTATATATTCTCTATTTTCGGCGAGATAACGCCTTCTTCGGTCGGACTCCGAGATAGCGCCTTTCTATTCGGGAGCGACGGTATATAAATATACAAATTTTTTACAATGCTTACTTCACATGTTATAATTTGAGAAACAATATAATATGAAACAAGGGTTCTTGAAGTAAAAAAAAAATTTTCAAAGAAATTTGAATATTGTTAAAGAAGATATCGCCAATTGAAAAAAGAATCAACAAAACCAATAAATCTTTTTCATTTTTCATCCGATTTTAATTGGCAAGGTCTCATTTTATTCCTTGTTCAATTTCAGGGGGAGGTAGCGATATAAACATTGAAAAATTTTCAAAACCTGCGAAGTTATAAGATATTCTTTATAAAATTCAGTCACAAATCTACAAACTATAATTTTGCAGGTTTTGAAAATTTTCCAATTTCGATATTGCTACCCCGCCCTGAAATTGAACCAGGAATAAAATAAGACCTTGCAAATTAAAATTGGATGAAAAATGAAAAAGATTTATTGGTTTTGTTAATTTTTTTTTCAATTGGCGATATCTTCTTTAACAATTTCAAACTTCTATGAAAAAAATTTTTTTGATTACTTCAAGAACCCTTATTTCTTATTCATTATTCTTTATAACCAAAAAAATATTCATGTATTGTCACGGCCTGCCGTACCGACGTCGCGTATAAAGCGTAGTGGAAGTAACTTATGCGCGCGAACGCGAGATGGCGCGTCGATGCAGAATCTGAGCTGCATCGACGTGATGGCTAGCAGATCTCGGCGAGAGGGAGCGGCCATCTTATAGCTTGCTACAGTAGCCTGCAACCGCTATTCTTTTCGCTCCGTTTTGTTTCGTCCGTTACTTAAAAAGTACTCATCGGATTTTTCTTAAAGAAGTACCGTGTAAGAGCGCGAATCAAGAGTGTTTTTGTCGCGATAAACGAAAAATCGTGTATTGACGTACTTCTGCGGTTTTCGCGCGTTAAAGTGCAAAGTTCAAGTGCGACAGGCTAGTATCACCTGCCGCACTCAAACTACTTAGTTGTCTTGAGGAAGTAGTAGCACTTCTCGTGTCCGCTCCACCGCAGCATCGAGGCTTATATATTCCCCAGAAAGTAAGACACGACACGTCCGAGACGGATCACCTTGCTGAGCCGTTGCTAAATTGTATAAAAGGTAAGCGTGCACGCATTCTTCCGCGCCGCGAATTAATTACACGTTGCCGGTTGTCCAGGCTCGTCGCACCTGGACAACGGGTTCGTTTAGGCGTTCTCGTGCGGAGAGAGCGAGTGCTGAGAGAGAGAGAGAGAGAGCGCAGACCTGGTGCCCGTAGTCGTCGCCAAGGTCAAATTTCAAGTTCAACTTGCCGGCGATTCATAACCGGCAAGTGAGCGCGGCAAGTGTGCAGACGACACGAGAGTGTAGTCTGCTCCCTCTCTCGCACTCATTTACGTGTGTGTGTGTCGCGCAGCGAGCGCGGCCGCTCTCTCAGTTCTCGCGTAGTAACCATTACGCGAGTTAACTTACCGCGGGCGCGCGAAGTATATTACCGCGCGCACAAAGTATTATACCGCGAGCGTGACGTCAGTCACCGAGACAGCTGCCGTCACGTACTTAGTGCGGGCGCACCTATTAGGTAGAGATTCGATAGGGCAAATCAATTACCTTTCATTTCGTGTATTTCACCTAACTTTTAACTTCCTTTTTTGTATTCAATAAACAATAGCCTTTTATTTATTTACATTAGCTATTCGAGTTATCATTTCGCGACCTTAGTCATTCCCCGCTCCCCGCCGCCTCCGCGGTCGATACGTAAGGAGATCGTATCGTTTCATCTGAGCAGCCGGCACACGAACCAGTGACTAGAGATGAGTTCGAGTCACTGGTGAGAAATAAAGCGCAAGTCACCGACTTGCGTGTTGTACGGTAAGTCACCAGATTAGGTTAACATTACACGACTTTGTAGCGTCTGTTGCCTAATCTGACTACCCAATCTCCGGGAGTTGAACCGAGAGATAAGGAGTTGAACCGTTGAAACACAGAGAGGAAACGTGTCTCAACCAGAAAATCCACCCCGTGACAACTGGCGCCCTAAACGTGTGTGTGCTTGGGAATATTGCGGAATTTTAGCTTCGAAGGGACAAAGTTCGATTCCAGAATTCTTTTTTTTTTCGAATTTTTCCAAATTTTTTTCTTGTTATCAATAGGATCGAGTATAAAAACTTAATTAGCCAACAGCAAGCCCTCTAGTGGTGGGAATTTTCAGATTTTTGGAGAAAATCGGAAAAATTGCTGTTGGTAAGTTCTAAAAATTTTTAAAGCCCTTTATCATAGTTAGGAACGGTGCGCCAAAGCGGAACGAATTTACGGACGAAAGAAATTTTTTATTATTGTTTAACCGTTGAATAAAATAATAATAAACAAATTCAATTGTAAAGAGGAGCATAAGGGGATTGAACCCTCGACAAAAGTTGTGACGAGCGTTCAATCGATACCAGTCGCTAGCCTAGTGAAGGATACTAGAGATAATACTCTCAGGGGATTATAACTAAGTCAAGAATCGAACTGAGAGTCAGATTCGAACCCGCGGTGAACTGGCTGGTATAAATTTTTTTTTTTTTTTTTTTTTTTTTTTTTTGTGAAAATTTACTGTTTTCTCGGTGAGAAAGAGAACAGAGAAGAAAAGAGGACAAACCAGTAATTGGTGCTAAATCGGGATCGAAGTACCAATTACTGGCACTTTAGAGAAAGAAACCAGCCAGTGCGTTTTGAAAACAAGCAACTGGTATCGACCTTGTGCAAATCGAGGTGAAGTTCAGAGCGTGAAGGTTAGGTGTAAATTATTTATATATATTTTTTATTATTTATTTATTTATATAATACATGTGCGCCTTAGGGAACGATCCTTTTTTTAGAAAACGCACACACGAACACGCTCTGAAACACCAACGCGCGTGTGTAGAAAGACTAGCGGACTTTAAAATAAGATGATGCAGAACACGGAAGAAGCCATTGACAACTGGTGCCAGTGTTTGTCAACGAAAGATGTTGACGAGCACTTACAAACACTGGCGATGAAAACCAGTGGTTCAAAGTTCATAAAGATGAATAGACTGTCGCAGTGGCTACTCGGCATGTACGAACCGGAGGATTTTCAAGCAGACGAGGAAAAGGATGAATACTCACTGCTAATAAAAAGAGAAAACCTTCGGTCGACTTTTATAGCAGAACAAAGCAAGGCTGAACTTCCGCCAGCGTGGGCGAACATAACGGGAGAGAAATGACGAAAGCCAATTTAGAGGCAACCAGATCAGTATTAAATGCGAAAAATGCGTAGGGAACAAAACTATTAACAATATTTATTCTCCTTTTTCTCCTTATAAAGCTATTTTAGCTTTTCGTAAGCATTGCGCCGTGTTTCTGGCTTTGCAGTCACGATACCCGCAACGGTTACAAAAAATAATATAGCTATAGCAGAAAAAAATATAAAAGCTATATTAGCTTTTTCTAATTATTGCGCCGTGCTTCTGGCTTTTCAGCCATGATATCCGCAACGGTTAAAAAAAATAATATAGCTATAGCAGAAAAAAAATATAAACAATATATATTCACTCATGTATTATTCGTAGAAACAATAACAAAAATATATTATGTAAAAAAAAAAATAATATAATAATAAAATATAACAAATATAATAATATAATATACCAAATATAATAAATTAAATTTATGTATAGTTATAATAATAATAAATAAACTTATACAATAAATATATACTTATACAATAATAAGTATATATAGTTATAATAATAAATATAACAAAAATATAAAAACGATATATAAAAAATAATGACTAACAAATTATATTCGACGGCTTGAAAAAATAATGCTCTCAGTATAGCAGTTCACCTATATGATTACAAATATACTTATACTCTCTCTCGCTCTTTCTCACTATAGCACCTATCGGTTTTCATTTAATCTCTCGGTAGCTCCGCACGGCTTATATGTGAAATGTCAGTCGCTCGTACCATCTCACTCTTGCATGATATCATTCTGCATGGAAGCACTGCACTCTGTAAGTACTACACTCTAACACGATGGGGCGGAAGAGACGTCGCTCAAAACGACAACGGCGGATCGCCAATCGGCGTAGACATGCTTTGCCACCACCAAAACAACAACAACCAAAAAACAATACATTCAAAACACAGCGAGAGAGGATGAGCAGTCTGGTGGAAACACCACGTACGAGACACCAGCCAGTGATACTGGAAGAACGTGTGAGTGTTACGTGAGGGCCACAATTAAAATGGCGCTCGCGTAACTTCGATATTTCTTGTAAAAATACCGTTATTCGGTCGCCGCTCTCGGGGTATGGTAGCTTACCTGTGCCATCACTTCAGCCTTATGCTCTCATACGTATAAGGTTATATGAGGAATTCAAATAAAAAGGAACAGTTGTAAGAAGTATTGGCAACTCAGAATAATAACAAGATTTATTATATTTAATGTTTATTCTAACCCCTATCCCAATACAGGATTTACCTATGCTAGTTAGTAGTATTAGTCCCTATATTTATTAAACGTATGTATACCTGTGCACGTGTGTATGTGCACTTATCTATATTGGCTTAATATTGAAATAGTATAACGTTATTACATGAAATTCAATCTTGATCCGCTCGTTTTATTTGAGTTAATGTAACACGGAACGCACGCACTCGCGGCTAGGAACATACGCATGTGCTTGGCTGGTCCGATGATAGGCGCGCGCTAGCGCGATCGCGATGTTAGACCGCGGTCTTGCATGTATAAAGTTGCGCGACTAGTGAGTTTGGTGTCACGTGGGCGGAGTGCTATTGAGCGTGTTGACGGACCTTTTGGGCTCACGGAGCAGACGGATGCTATCGCGTATGGCAAAACACAACAGTTGATCGGTGACAACAGGAGACTCCAATCTTCATCAGATAAATAGAATCGTTTTGTTTTTCTGCCGTTTATGTGGATTATTGATGCTTTGTGATGTGTTTTTCTCCTATAGTTCCAGATCTGCGAGGATTGTCTGGTGTTGCTGTGAGTGGCTTGGGCTGATGCACTTTGATTCACCCCATATAAGGTTTTGAATGTGACCTTTCCTTCCTTGCTACACTATTGATGCCAAGATATAGCTGGTTGCCTATATGACTCCAGAAGGAGAATGTGTGGCCCTTACTTCAAGAAAAATCACTATGAGGAAGTGTAGCTAAGTCTTATATACCAGTGGCTATGCTGTGTCGATGCAGCGAAGAAATATTGGTCTCTTCTTTTGGTTGCAATGAACGCTTCCATACATGAAGAAAAAGTAATAAATGCGAAGGCCTGTCAATGTGTCATATGGCCCGGAATTATGTAACACCCCTTTAATAGGTATGTAATTGAAAAAACAACTTCAATAATCTTTTATACACTCCCATGGATAGATGTGAATATAGATAATCATGCACATATACACTTGCACGTATAAAAGTCACGTAGACATGTATATAACTAACAAAATAAAGTTAACTTATATAAACTGTAAAATGAAACCTTGATACAGAGATTTATGTAAATTCTTTCAATGAATAGTGCAAGGACGCACGTTCCTCCTATGCTGTTACAGTAATAATATTCATATATATGTTATTAATGACAACCTCTATATACTCATATAGAAGACATTAATAACAATGGTTTTATATTCCAATTCTGTATGATATATCTCATTTACGGCTTAATTGATCAACTTATAGCTATCTATTATTAAATTGACTTTGATTAAACCTTAGCCTTTATAAGTGTATTTTTAAGGTTCTATATGCATGTGCAAAAATTATTGAGAATTATGGATTCATATAACAATGTTTCCTACACCCATTGACGCCTGAATTGGTTGTCTAATAGCTTAGAGATGAATGGGATTTAATAAGCCTTTGAACTTTTATGTGTATAATCATGAAAATTTATGTTCAAAATCTATCTTTATCTGCTTAGCACTAAATTGGCCTTGATAAATTTCTTAAACTTGATGTGCGTATTTATTAAGTTCTACACAAAACTATACTAATCGTTCAATATTAAAAGGGCTTCAAATAACCTTTAATCTTTGTGGATGTATTATGCCCGAGTACTATGGAAGTGACAGGAGAACTATACCAGGGGTTACGCGTGCCTGCTCCAGGGATCCCGCCAATGTACATGTATGGTAAATATGGTATAGTAGCTAATCCAATTTCAATGAACCCTTAGAAAAATTTTTGTTTTAATGTCAGACAAGAATATTAAATTATAACCAAATTCTCTTTTATATATATATGTGTGTGTGTGTGTGTGTGTGTGTGTGTGTGTGTGTGTGTGTGTGTGTGTGTGTGTGTGTGTGTGTGTGTGTGTGTGTGTGTGTGTGTGTGTGTGTGTGTGTGTGTGTGTGTGTGTGTGTGTGGGTGTGTGTGTGTGTGTGTGTGTGTGTGTGTGTGTGTGTGTAAAGTTTAAATCATTTGATTTATTGATGATTAATTAACTACTTTCTTTTATAGTGTCTTGTTTACGTTAATTATTAATCTGATTTACAACTTGAAACGAAATCCTTTAATTATTCATGAATTAATTTTAAACCACGTTTTATATAAGTATTATATAAATGTTTGGTTTAAAATTTACAATAAATCTTTCTAGTGTTCTCTGAATTGAATTTTTGTTTTATATTTACTTAAAAATAAATCTTATGTGTTTTCTAATTATTTAGTGAATTAATGGAGGATACGTACTTTTAGGTATTGCGGAAAATTCAAAGTCAAGGCGTGGCCTAGGGTGGAGAATTAAGTCCAACTTCAGTTTTCGACAGATAAATTCAGATAATCGGCCTTATTGATGTTTCTGATCGTTGTTAGTATCAATGCGAGTATGGGTAATGGAACTCCTGGTAAATTGTATTCTCGTAAAATGGCCTCCGACTAGATTATTGTTTGTATAATTGTAAGTTATAATCCTTCTTCTGTATACTTGTAGTTGGTCTTATACCATATAAGTCGCGGGGGCGCCCGGGCTGGCCTCTCGACCCCGTATGTCGGCGTTCTTCGCGCGAAAAAGCCCGTTCTTCCGGTCCCTCGAGCGACGGTGAGATGACAAGTGTCCTGGGCAGATAAGCAAAAAAAATTGCTATCCGGCTGTAAATGAGAGCAAGAACAATTGCTTTCTTTTTCCTACCGCCCCGTACCGAAAATTAAACCTCTTCGGATAAAAACACACACACACACACACACACACACACAGCCACAGAGAGAGAGAGAGAGAGATTTGTTTTTGATTTGATTTTTTGGTTATTGCACCTTGGGGTATAACCCTATCTGGCGTTAGGATACAGCAATGAAAAATACAATGTAATAGTTTGAAAGGCAGTAGACAATAATAGCAATTTTTGTGTACATAAGCGACAAGCAATAGTAAAGCAAGAAGATTACAAATTTAGAGCTATGTAGTAAGTACAAGCTGAATTTATAGACTATATTTAGAATAAGAAAAGCTATAACTAAAACTAGAACTAGACAATAAAACTGAAACCGAGCTGGTACACCAGAAACAACAACCTCACAATCATCGTGAAGTATGGCGTTGGATGCCAGCATGGACAGATTTGAGCGAACGGCACTCAATTCAGCCTTGAGTTCAGTGTTTGAACTATTGACCTGCGTCTCTAAAGAAGCAGAGAGAGAGAGAGAGAGAGAGAGAGAGAGAGAGAGAGAGAGAGAGAGAGAGAGAGAGAGAGAGAGAGAGAGAGAGAGAGAGAGAGAGAGAGAGAGAGAGAGAGAGAGAGAGAGAGAGAGAGAGAGAGAGAGAGAGAGAGAGAGAGAGAGAGAGAGAGAGAGAGAGAGAGAGAGAGAGAGAGAGAGAGAGAGAGAGAGAGAGAGAGAGAGAGAGAGAATACCTTTTATTTCGCCTCGAGGGCAAAAATTACAATATTATATACGAGAATTACAAAAGTTATATATACATAAATTATTTACATTATTTCTTTGGTCAAGGTGAGTAAATGACTAAAAATATTCTCTCAAAGTACGCTGATCAAATAGGTATCAGTAAAATAAAATAGTATAACAAATGACTAGAATGTATAAAAATATCACATTAAGGTGACCGAGTGGCCCAGTCGAATGAAAGGGATAAGACCCATAGATATTTCTAGCCTAATAAAAAATAAAAACATGTAGATGGTTGAAATGCCATCGTCACTTCTATCACAGTTTATAGAAAATCTCGTCAAAATGATTGCAAATACCATCTATCCCACATAGGAAAGTCAAGGATCAAGGTCGAGAAGGTGTTGACGCACCGTCCTTTTAAAAGATGCCAGTGATGGAGAGTGGCGCAAGGTAGAAGGTAAGGAGTTCCAAAATTTGACCCCTTGTACCTGGAAAGCCCTGGCTCCCGTCTCAGTACTAACCGCGGGGATATTCAATTCAGAAGGGATACCCCTCGAAGAAGGTCTAGGCTTGTGCTCACTAAAAAAAGACACCAAGTATTCTGGTTCTCGTAACCGGGTAATTCTATATAAAAGAAGGGCTGCGAAATACAGCCTACGAGAATCAGTCCTAAGCCAGCCTAGGCGCTTTCTGAAGGGAGTGATGTGTTCGTCTCTCCTAACCCCAAAGATATATCGAACACTAGAATAACTCAACCGCTGAATGCGAATCCGTTGTTCGTCCGATGCGTCTAGGTACACCACAGTACAATAGTCAAGATGAGGTTGAACCAATGACTCTACTAGCCTTCTGCGGAGAGTCTCGGTAGTACATTCACAAATAAAGCGCAAGCTGTAGAGGGACTTATTTACCTTTCTCGTGATGGTATCTACCTGGGGCTTCCACGTTAGTTTACTATCAAGTGTTACTCCGAGACTCACGACTGTATCGCTAAATGGGACAATCACTCCGTCCTGAATCCCAATTCCTGAAAGGCTCCATGAATTTATATCGTTAACATTCTTCCTCGATCCAAAGAAAATAGCTTGAGTCTTGTCAGGGTTGAGACGCAGGCCGGAGCTCCCCGCTCAGTCAGAAACCAGCCATGCCGCTTCTGCTAGTCTAGCCATACCCTCCATGAATTTATCTTTGGTAATGTGCAGATATATTTGAAGGTCATCCGCGTAGAAAAGATGTTTGATATTATGACCATCTAAAAGATTTTGAAAATCGTTTACGTATAAGCTAAACAGCAGGGGACCCAGGACGGAACCCTGTGGAACACCCAGATTAGTTTCCAGCCAGTCAGAATTTCCATTGTGATTGGTAGTCACCATCTGCGTGTGCCCTTGCAAGTAGGATTTGATCCACGAGAGAGCCATCCGTGAGAACCCCAGCTGGTGGAGCTTAGACAAGAGTTTTGTGGGTGAGATGGTGTCAAACGCTTTGCTGAAATCAAACAGCAGCAAAAGCGTCACCCTTTTTTTGTCGATGGTCATACGTATGTCTTCAGTTAGCTTTAATAACGCGGTTTGTGTACTGTGGTGGTTTCTGAAACCGGCCTGGAGGGGATTTAATATTTTATTTTTAATAAGATACTCCGTGATTTGGGAGTGGGCGATCTTTTCGAGTACTTTGGAGAGGAAACACAGTAGTGCAGTCGGACGGAAATCAGTTACATTAGAAGGGGCACTTTTCTTTTTTAACGCTATAACCTGTGCCCTCTTCCAAACACCCGGAAAAACCCCTTGAGCAAAAGAGGAGTTAAAAATTTTAACAATATAATCGCCAATTATTGGGAGGGCCTTAACAATAACCTCCTGCGGAATCCCATCAACCCCCCTAGCCTGCGAGGAAAAATGTGAAATGGCAAGGACAATATCATTTAAATTTACGGGACTGAATGTAAAGCCTTCCTCGCTCGCCGTTAAAATAATGTCCATTGCATCTTCTATATTCTCCAGGGGAAAAGCGAAAATCCCTGTGAAGTGTTCATTAAGTTCACCCGGCGTGAACCCATGCAATTCCTCCTCTTTGCTCTTGGGTAAGAGGCCGAGGTTACGCATTTCTTTCCAGACGTTCTTGTTATCATCAAGAGCTTCGCGTAGATGTTGCTGTAGATAGCTATTTCGAGCTTGTGAAGAACGCACGTCGACCTCATTGCAAAGCCTCAGAAACTCGCTGAGTAACTCCGCTCGCCCAGAACGTTTGTAACGTCTGTGCGTAGCGTTCCGTTTGTCAACGAGCTGCTTCAACTCTGGCCCAAACCAGGGAGCATACTTCTTTTGCGGGCAAACTTGCTTTAGCGGTGCCAATTGTTTAATAACGGAATTTAAATTTATATTAAGATTAGATAAAGCACCCTCCAGATCGCTTTCTATGAAATTCATGGAGACCCAGTCGCATTTAGATAATAACTCTACTAATGAGGTAGAGTCTATACTCTTAAAATCTCGATATGAAAATGCTTCCTTTATTGATGCAGGAGCGTAGATGTTCATAGTGACATCTATTACACTATGTTTGCCAAAACTGGGCAGCCATTCGTTCCTAGAGTCTAGTACCGTATCGTTTTCATCAGTCAGTATTAAGTCAATCCAAGTGCGAGATGTTAGGGTATGATGCGTGGGGCCATGGCGGACCAAACTTAAAGACAGCTCTTCAATTAGGCGCCTGATGGTTTTGGCGTCGTCAGACTCAGATGACATGTCTGCATTAAAGTCGCCCATGATAATTTTGTGACTATACTCACTCGACAGGTCACGGATAACCGTGAAGAGGTCGGTGTCTTTTTGCAGAGAGAGAGAGAGAGAGAGAGAGAGAGAGAGAGAGAGAGAGAGAGAGAGAGAGAGAGAGAGAGAGAGAGAGAGAGAGAGAGAGAGAGAGCGAGAGAGGCTTGAACGAAGCTCTAACTTTAGCAACGTCGAACTATATAGCCGTAAAATGGGTGTAAATTCTCTTACCCTTATTTTTTACGCGAATAGATGTGATTCGCCAGCCAATCAGTCTTTCTCTTTATGAATCCGAGGGACAGCGACGTATCTTTTTCGGTCCCTTTTCCGTTGCTGCCGAACTCGGTGCAACGCAGCACCGGGGTTTCGCCCTTGATTGACATTTCTCCGCCCCACGGATCTGGACTTTTATTCTGCTGATCATAATTTTTGACTACATTCTTGGCTCTGGAGAAGGCCACCAGTGGTCGATCGTTGTCGCTCACTACCGTGATAGTATTGGGAACGGCTTGGTTGAGGTTCTTGTAAACCTGTTGTCGATCGCCAAGGGGACGACTTTCGTCGAAGTGCTTTGCAATGAAACTCGGGGTGGCAATTACGCGATTGTAGCCGCAGTATTGGCAAGTGTCCCTATCGCGAAATTGGACCGACACTTTTTCGCACCTGCTGCAATGCGCTTGGCTGTCGGTACAAAGGCAATGCTCCTGTTTGCACACTTTGCAGCACTTGCAATTTAATTTGTTGCAGATGTGGCACTTGAAAATACCACCGCTCGCTTTTGCCGAATAACTGCTGCAGGGGTTGCTAGAGCTTCCACCATAAGCACTGTCGCTCGCGCTTTGATAAGATCGCTGCGATGACCACGCGCTGTCGGAATTGTTGCATACGCATTTCGTTTTGTTGCACCCAGAACATTTAAAGGGACTGAATGAGCTTATTTTAACCGCGCACGAGTGCACGCCAGGGTGGGCACGCTTCTGCTATTAAGAGACAGACTGAATCTGCGATTGTCCCCGCCCATCCTTATCGGTAGTCTTACGAGGAACTGACCGATCGCCTCTTGTTGAAGATACGACATCCGTCTCTTTGATTCGAAACGGATCACCTTACCTGCAGATAACGCACGCATATTTTGCCGTAACTCCGTCACGAGTCCCCGAGTGGCGCTGCGCAGTATGCCTACTAAAACTCTTGTCGCAAAACCTCAAAAAGCGATTAACAAAGCAGACGCAGACGAAGACAAAGAGATTAATTAAAAGACACCTGCATCGCGGAAAAGCCCGATTACCCGGTCCCTCGAGCGACGGTGAGATGGCAAGTGGCCTGGGGAGATAAGCAAAAAAAATTGCTAATCGGTCGGCAAGGGAGCAAGAAGGGCCCAAGCACACTTTCCTTCGCTTTCCCCTTTTACAACCCTGAGCGAGTTGGGACTCGCTGCCGCTCTCTCTCTCTCTCTCTCTCTCTCTCTCTCTCTCTCTCTCTCTCTCTCTCTCTCTCTCTCTCTCTCTCTCTCTCTCTCTCTCTCTCTCTCTCTCTCTCTCTCTCTCTCTCTCTCTCTCTCTCTCTCTCTCTCTCTCTAATAAAAATTGTTGACGATATCCGAAGTGGAATTGACAAAGGGTTACTTACTATCTTACTTCTCTTTGACTTTAAGAAAGCGTTTGACTCTGTTAAGCATTCTACCCTTTTGCGAATTATGAGAGAGAAAAATTGTTCGGATAAATTTATACGATGGTTTCATTCGTATTTGACTGGTAAATCACAGGCTGTTATCGATCTTGATGGGTGCTTAACCGAATTTCTCAAATTGTCTTCTGGGATTCCGCAAGGCTCCAATCCTGGGCCTATTGCATTTTTTATCCTTGTAGATAGTATCACAAATTGTCTGCAATATTGTACAGCATCGTGTATGCTATTTGCAGATGATTTTCAAATATATCTACAATGTAAACGGCTTGATCTTGAAAATACTATACAGAAAATAACTTCTGACGCGGAGAATGTTTCTGCCTGGGCTCGAGGTCATGATCTTGCTTTGAACTTATCAAAAATGGTAGCTATTGTCTTTGGGTAGGATCAAATGTTGATGAGAACCGATTTAACGCTTCTTCCGCCTATTTTCATTAATGGACACGAGGTAGAGCTAGTAAACTCTGTTAAAAATCTTGGTCTGACGCTTACTCCAAATTTGTCATGGAATTCACATGCTCTAGGATTATCACGAGAGTTCATGGTGATCTTAAGCGTCTACGTTTTCGAGCATATTTTTTATCGAAAAATATTAAAAAGTAGTTAGTATCTGCCCTTATTTTTTCACACTTAGATTATTGTTGTTTGGTATTCGTGATCTCCCAGCTTACCTTAATACCAAGTTACAAAGATTACTTAATCAAGCAGTACGCTATATTTTCCGATTGCGCAAGGATGCTAAATTGGTACCTTATTTTGATCGTTTGGGGTGGTTATCAGTCGAGGCTAGGAGGGAATATTTTATGGCCAGCTATCTTCTTCCTCTCTTCCCGAAACTTGGGTCTGATGTTCGTAAATCTAAGCGTACTGATGTGTCATGTATTTTTTATATCCCTACTCCATCCACCACTACAAATTTAATACAAATTCTTTTTCTATTAAAGCCATGAAGCTTTGGGATTCGCTACCAGTGGAAGTGAGGTCGAAGTCAACTTTGGATACATTCAAAAATTCTGCACATGAATTCTTTCTAAAAAAAGCGGGTTATGTTGCGGAGGACTAGGACTAGATAGTGATTGAGTACGGTCGTATTTTTATATGCTGTTAATCTAAGTCTAGACTACTTGGATCTCGTACGATAGCGTTTAAAGATTAGCTTAATTTTAAGTTAATTTAATATTGAGATTATAAATTGCCTTTAAATTGTTGTAATTTAGTTTGATACGCCTAGGTATGTAATATTTTAGTTGTAATCAGCGATTTACTTTAATTCCCATTGCCTATTGTAATGTATTATTGGGCTGAGCACTTATTCTACTGCACTGATGGATTGTTTATATCAACATTTGTTATAATTTTAATTAATGTATGCATTTAATTTCTTTTGTATTGCGGCATACGGTCCCTAGTGACCTTGTCGAAAATAAATTCAGTTTAAATAAAAAAAAATCTGTCTCTCTCTCTCCATAACTACTCCACAAAGATCATCCTAGTGGTATTTTTGTGTGTGAATTTACAGTTAATTATTGTATTTGCACTCCCAGATAGTCAACGAAGAGCTCTGGGAGTGATCTACAAATATATTCATTAAAGTGTGTGGTTTGTGCAGAAACACTGGCTGAAATGCTAGTTTGTAACATTAACAGCATTCTGCAGCAGCCAGACATCTCATAGTTTACACAAAAATGTGTAAAATTGTGTAGAATGTGGCTGCCACTTCAGTTTTTACCAAGCTGGCTTGGTTCGCCCACCCAGAGTCAAGCCCAGGGCTTGGCGCTTCAAAATTTTCCTATGGGTACTGATGAGGAGCTTGGAAATTGACAAGCTTACCTAAAGCCAAGTATATATCCTTCAAGTACAAGTTCAAACAAACTTTTCAGAAAAATTTCAGCCCTCTAGCTCCAATATTCTTCGAACAAAGCCAAAGTCAAATTTGAAAAACAGTGTTTCGTATGGAATCATGAATTTGATTTGGGCTTTCGAGGTCGTTACCCACAATCTTGCTATCTACGCTACCCTAGACTCCTTTTAATCACGGCATTTTATTTATATCCTTTGAAAAGTTTTATATTTATATTCTTCTAAAAATATTTCCAAATTTTTTAGAAAATGGTCGTAATTTTTTCGAAAATAGGTTGAAACCGACGAAAATTATTACACTTATAATATTATATATATATTATTATATATAATTATTATTAATTATTATACTTGAAATATTAGATGAAAACTATTTAAATAATGACATTATTTTGAGGGGGGTAAGAGGGGCTGAGGGGGGAGCTGAGGAGGGGCGAGCTGGCGCGAGGGGGGAGTGAGGGGGCGAGGGGCGCTGAGGGGGGTGGCTCTTATTCTCAAAACACATGTAAATAATCATATTTTTCCATTATTTTGAGGGGGCGCTGAGGGGGAGGGTCGAGGGGGGACTGAGGAGGGGGCGAGGGGACGCGAGGGGGGTGAGGAGGGCTGCGACTGACACTTTTTTGAAACGTCTATATATCATAGATATATATTACATTAAATGTAGTCTTTATTTATGTTCCAATGCCTTATTTACAATATATGCATATGATTAACCTTCATCCACGTGGTTACGGCGCTCGGTGGAGAGGGATGTACGTGAATATACACATTCACACTCTCGCTCTCCCATGCCTATTGACAGGACCCCTTACTTTCTCTGTCATACGCATGCACTCGAATTAGAGAGAAAGTGTTCGTCGTTTTGGTGCACCTACTGTGGAGGTGCATTGTTCAATGCAATTTTTACGTCTTCGTATATACTCATACTATACTCAGAATTTTGAGTGATTTTTTATGATGTCGGTACTACATATCCTCCTTTAAAATTATTTAATTTTTAATTATTTATAGACTTTTAACTTTTATTAAATTATGAAAGAGTGAAAAAGTAATAGGTAAATGTAGGAGTTTCAAATGAGAGGGCTTGCGCAAGGTCTGCTGGAGGGGCGGCTAATTCCTACCTCAATCCAAGCATCGAATTCAGCTTTCGCCGCTTTTAATTTATCTGGGGCAAGTCTGCCAGGACGCTCCGAGACCAGAGGACCACAATTTAAAATGTGATGGAAAACCTCGCTGTTTCTAGGGACTGTGGATTTTGAGACGCCCGTGATCTCCAGAAAATCAAAGAGAATCTTTGCACACTCTGAGCCGGGAACAACCGCGAAAACAGAGTCCAATGAAACTCTTTTACAACTGCAAGAGTATATATATTAGTGGACGAGTCGACCAGATGACTTCTTTTAAGATCAGAAAGAAGGCCATAATGTGATAGAAGATCAGTACCTATAATGGGATGAAGAACATCCGTGATGCAAAAACTGCAGTGAATGGGGCGACGAATGCCCAGATTAAGTGTGAGCATCGATTCGCCATAGGTACTTATGAAAGAGTTGTTCGCCGCGAATAGCTTAAAGGAGCTGGGCTTGCCGCATGCCTTAGGATTTGCTGGAACGAGCGAAATGTCCACACCACTGTCGATAAGGAACGACCTGCCCAAAATG
This sequence comes from Torymus aiolomorphi, assembly GCA_036365515.1. NCBI lineage: Eukaryota > Metazoa > Arthropoda > Insecta > Hymenoptera > Torymidae > Torymus > Torymus aiolomorphi. The sequence goes on from CM070875.1 coordinate 11,312,480, forward strand.
CGATCAAGCACATGGAGACGTTTGGACACGCGAGGGCCTTCTGAAGCCGTTTCCTCAACAGGAGGTTGAGTTAGTTTTTTTGTTGAGGGTTCTATTTCTGCCACTCAGTGAATTTCGAGCACCACTCCCTGTACGATAGGGGATTATCGGGTTATTTCCGATGAGCGAGGCACAAACCTGAAGAATCACGACTGGAAGAACGGACGCGCCTGATCCTGCCTCTGGATTGAGAATTGGCGGAGTTTTTAGAAGAACTTTGGCTACCCTCAACCTTCTTGGCTAACATGCCGACTTTCCGCTCCAGGCGCTTGAAAGCGGTTTCAGCATTGAAAGAACTGGGTTTATTTGAAGAGACGGCGCTAAACTGATGGTCAGAAGTGCTGGAAGTTTCAGCGAGTCTGTCGGCCGCTTCAGCTAATTTGTTGAGATCAGTACATCTCAAGTGATCAACAAGAATTGCACGGTGTTGTGACGGAAGTTGATCTAGAAAGATAATCTAGTAGATAAGCAATGTCTGTTCCCGATCCCCCCCCCCCCACCACCTACCCACTGGCTCTCCCCCCTCCATCCCCGCCCCTCACCCTCGAAAATTCACACTCGACCCCCCTACCATCTTCCCCACTGGCTCCCTGCCCCTCACCCCGAAAATTTACGCTTGCATTTATCGAATGTTCCAGAACGTTTTCTGATGCTTTCGATAAGATGCACGCACATATGCGCGAACGCATGTCGACTTGTGACCTTGATGCGCAGTAGGCGTGAGAGCGCAGTGCGAGGTACGCATCCTGATCCATGCACCATTCTCCCTATGCTCTCACAGCTTAGCGTGCTTACACATAATAATCGCAGAGCTGTTGACACCTCTCACGAAGCAGTCTTTGAGATTAAATTCTTCTCTCAGTATATCTTCGATAAAATGTTTACAAGTATGTCAAAGCGGTAGTATAGCCTTTCAAAAGGGAAACCGCATCTGTGTATTACAATTGTCTCATACTTTTTCAAAGGGTACCGTCTAGAGAACAAGTATATCTATCAAGCTATGAAATTGAATTCTTTTCTTAGTACGCAAGTATATCGAAGCGGTAGTATAGCCTTTCAAAAGGGAGAACGCATCTGCGTATTACAATTGTCTCATACTTTTTCAAAGGGTACCGTCTAGAGAACAAATATATTTATCAAGCTATGACATTGAATTCTTTTCTTAGTACGCAAGTATATCGAAGCGGTAGTATAGCCTTTCAAAGGGATACCGTATCTGTATTAAAATTATCTCTTATACTTTTTTTCAAAGGATACCGTCTAGAGAATAATAAATATATCTGGTAGCCAATGACATTAAATTCCTCTCTCAGTATATCTGCAATAAATTGTTTACAAGTATTTCAAAGTGGTAGTATAGCCTTTCAAAGGGAAAAACCGCGTGTGAAATTAACAGATTATAAAAGAAAAAATGAATAAATAAAATTGATACTACCAATAAATAGTATCTTTTGCACACTATATAAATGCGACACTTTTTTAATTTGCGATCAGTAATTGAAAAGTCATCCAAGGAGTAACAAGCAGTGCACAAACATTATAATGGATTTTCAAGAAATAAATCGACTTGGAAGATTAGAATTTTTGCCAACGAGAAAACTTTCAAGTCTAGAAGTAAATAAAAAATACAAAATTACTCAACTTAAAGAAATAAAAATGAAATTCGGGAACCGAATCTATATTGAAATAGAAAATTCCTTCGGGGTATTCTTACCCCCTAGAATTTCAACATTCATACTTACTAAAGAAGGATATCTAGAAGATTTAAAAATTGAATGTCAAAAGAAAAATATATACTTACTCTATTTCGGAGGAAGTGTAAATAAAGTTGAGTTCTCTCAAGATGAATAGAATACGACAGTGCACACTGCTTTAGTACGTAGGGATATATGTAAGAATTATCTCGATGCAGTCTCTTCTTAAGTTAGCCGCTAAGAAACCTTATTCCTTGTTAACAAAGATAAGTTGTGAATATATAAATGCATCCACCTCGCTCTCTGCTCATTCGTCTGTGAACAGTCGACCTTTAATTTGAATACTACTGTGACAACCCGAATTTCAGCAAGTCAACTCTAAAAGGTAAGATTAAACTTTTTTTTACACTTTACTTAAAAAATTTCTTTTCATGAGAATTATTAATTTTTGTTAAACTGCATGGATAAATAATTTTGATTTTTTTCTTTGAAGCATCTCTATTGTATAAGTGCATAACTTTTAAACTGATTTTAACTTAATTAACATTTTTTACGATGATTGTCAAATTTTTCCAAATTACATGTATTTTTTAAAATTCCATGGTTTTTTTTTTTAAAGTCTTTATGAATTTTTTTAGTCTTTTTGGTTTTAAAAGTTAAATGTGATTAATTTATTATTTTTACGAACACTATTCATTTTTTAAAATTATTTTGAACAGTGGCCAGTGTGACAATCAATCAGTGAACTGTCATATATATTCATCATTGAACGGGTATCACCACAATTGCAATACTACTGTTGATAGCCAAAATCGCAACAAGTAAATCTCAAAGGTAAAATTAAAATTTTTTTACACTTTACTTAAAAATTTCTTTTCATGAGAATTATTAATTTTTGTTAACTGCATGGATAAATAATTTTGATTTTTTCTTTGAAGCATGTATTTTAAAAGTTTTCATAGTTCTTATAGTCTTTTAACATATTAAAAAAATTTAATTATTTTATTGATAAATTCTATACATTTCAAAAGTGTTGATAAATTTTATAGTCTTTTAATATTTTATTACCGCTATATGCATTACATTTATTTTAATATTATGATTTTAATGTTATAATTTATTTTACAGATAAAAAATGAGCAGCCAACAGGAATACGTTTTTATTTTTCCAAATGTGCGAGTGCCGCGGGAGTGACTAGAGGATGGCTGTGATATCGCGCCAATTCTTATGGCGGCAATTGAAGCGCATAGACAGAACGTAATGGCGGAATTGATCAAGATCCAGAACGTGGTTTGGTTCAAGAAGATGACTCCTAGCGATATCATGAATTTAGAATGTGAGGTGTAAATACCGCTTCAGCAGCAACCTTAAAATTGTAATTTATACCAAGTGTTCTAAAAAAAATCATGTCTCTTTATACAGTGTACTCTTTAAATTAAATTCAGTGAGTACACTGTATAAAGAGACATGACATTTTGAGAACACGTTACATTCTTTTTGTAAGCGTCAACATTTAATAATACTTAAATATGCTTCTAATAATTGTAATCATTAAAGATATGAATTATAATAAATATATATACATAGTCATGTAAAAGAAAAAAAACAAAAAGAAATATTTTATGTTTTTTATTTTCCTTATTACTTTTCACTTCCTTCCTTACCTTTTCCTTTATCACATTTACATCTTTGCATTAATAATTAAAATTTTCTGTTTCATAATTTAATTTTCGTATATAGAATATTAAGAAAAAAATTCTGATAAATGCAATACATGGTACTGTTTCTTAGAATATAAAGTTAATTCTTTTGAATTTAAAATTTTTTCATGCAAACTTTCAAAGAAACGTATACTAATATACTATTATACTTCTAAATTGATATTAAATTGCAAAACGAATGAATTTTATCAATAGTTTCTGGAATTCAAAACAGCAACAATGTGTTCTACCGAAAGGGGTATCAAATTACATTTTCTTGTCAACAAGTCTTTTTATATAAGCTTTAAGAATTTTTATGTGATATAGGATAAGTGTACCAATTACTGTGCCCTTTCCAATTACTGGATTTTTGTACGCTTTTAAATGTTCAGTAATTAAAACTTGTCATCTGCTTAGGCGGTACAATAACTGGTACACTTAGCCTATTTAAGGCATATCAAAAGGGGGTGCTTTGAATAGTTCTAAGTATTTAAAGTACAATTAAGATAATAATGATGTAAGGGATAATAAAATTAAAAAACGTGATTTATAAACAATATATACATATTTGTAGAACAAAAGATTATTAGATATTTCAAACAACTTTCTACGTCATACATACCCTATAAATACAACAAGAGTGCTGTCAGGCCTTTCAGTTTTACATTGTCTGCTGAACTAATCACAATGTCTGCATACGATTGCAAGAAAAATGTTAGCCTTATGCTTGAAGCTTACAGACTTTTAGCAAATGATCAAGTTAAGTCGGAAGAAGTGATCAAGTGGATTAAAATTGGCAACCACAATTTAAGATTTTTAGGACATCTTCTCCGTAAATGTGGGACCAATGTTTCCGAAAAACAAAAATTTATATCCACTATTGGACTGCTTAAAGGCGTGCAAGATAAATTAAGACATTTATAAAAAAGAGGTGCGGGTGTGCGAGAAAAGCGCAGTGATCGTGTAAAGTGGCAAGACTTAGAATGTGCATTCAGTGAGCGTATACGATCTGGTGTAATTACAAACTTAAAAAATTTAGATGTCACTCATTTTATGAAAGATACGCAACCCTTATTTTTAACGCGAGTTAAAAATGCTTTAAAGAAAGAAAATGCATTGAAAATTCATGCAGTGTTGGCTGCGGAATTTGTCATAACAAAAGCTGATAAAGAAATCGCAGAGATCAAATATTTTAATACAAAAGCTGAATCAATTCTACCAACTACAAATTTAAAACAATGGTTTACAACAAATATAAAACAACCTATTGAACGTGACATTGAAGATTTTCAAGAAAAAGACTCTGGCTGGTCATTACGTGCTATTCTCAATTTATGCTTTCATTTCAACAAATACAATCCTATGCGAGGTAGTTCATATGTCAAATTACCTGATTTCATACAGAAGAAAGGTGCGTGCATCAATGTGGAAAATTTTGATGACGAATGTTTCAAGTGGGCGATACTATCAGCTTTACACCCTGTGCAGTATCATTCTAACAGAGTATCATCATATAAAATCTATGAGAATGAATTATATTTTAAAGGAATCGAATTTCCGGTAAAACCTAAGCAAGTGCCTAAATTTGAAAACAAAATAACATTTCAATTAACATTTATATATTGAAAAAGTCTGGTGAGAAATTTAAGGTTGTACCGCTTCACATTACATCGTGTAAGAAAGAAACTCATGTAAATCTTCTTTTACAAAACCATTATGTAGATGAGGAAGAGGAAGCGAATGAGTTGGAAAAAGATACTTCAGTTATATCTCATTACATTTGGATTAAAAACTTATCTCGTTTAGTATCTTCTCAACTTTCAAAACGCAGCCTCAGGAAGTTTGTTTGTGATCGATGTCTGCATTATTTTTACTCTGAATTGCAGTTAACTTTACACGAAAAAGATTGCAGGGAAATAAATAAGTGTCGCATAAATTTACCAAATACTGAAAATAAAATTTTAGAATTTAAAAATTTTAATAATAAAGAAAAAGTTCCATTCGTTGTATATGCGAATTTTGAATCTCTGCTCAAGCCTATACAAGATGGAAATGCATATCAGCAGCATGAGGCATTCAGTGTGGGATACTATTTGAAATGTAGTTATAATGACTCACTGCCATATTATCGAAACTATAGAGGACCAAACCCTGCTAAATGGTTCTCGCAAGAATTAAGTGACCTAGCTGAAAATGTAGAAACAGTGTTTTGGTGTCCAATACCTATGGATGTACATACATTAGAACAAGAAATAACTTTCCTGAAGGCCACAGTTTGTCATATTTGCGAGAAGCCTTTAGGTGATGTGAAAGTTCGAGATCATTGTCATCTCACTGGAAGGTAACAATACATTTTAATTTTATATGTCAGCATTTTATACAATATTATATATTTCAGATATAGAGGACCTGCTCACGAACACTGCAATTTAAATTACCAAGATTCCAGAAGCATACCTGTCATTTTCCATAATCTCATAGGATATGATTCACATTTTTTAATCAGAAATGTTGCTCAAGATTTTCCAAGATGTATAGATTTGTTACCATTAAACAAAGAACGTTTCATTTCATTTACTAAACACATTGATGGTAGCGACATAAATTTTAGATTTATTGATTCTTTTCGATTCATGGCTGCATCACTCGATAAATTAGCATCCTACCTTAGTGATTTGTATATTCTCAAGAAGGAGTTCTCCTCATTAGCAGACGACAAATTTAAATTATTACAAAGAAAAGGAGTTTTTCCGTATGATTTTGTAGATTGTGAAGAAAAATTATTTGTTACAGAAATTCCATCAAAAGATAAATTTTACAGTAATTTAAATGATTGTGAAATATCAGATGATGATTATAGACATGCTCAACAGATCTGGAAGGAATTTAACATTTCAAACTTAGGGGAATATTCAGATCTGTATTTAAAAACAGATGTATTACTCTTAGCTGAAGTATTTGAAAATTTTCGGAATAGTTGTCTTAATGCATACGGACTGGATCCTGCGCATTACTACACAGCACCAGGTTTAACTTGGGATGCAATGTTAAAGTATACAAACATTCAACTGGAATTATTAACTGATATTGATAAAATTATGTTCATCGAACGTGGCATCAGAGGTGGAGTAAGGCAGTGTTCAAACCGTTATGCACGAGCCAATAATAAATATATGAGTGATTATGATGCAGATAAAGCCTCTAAGTATCTTATGTATTATGACGTCAACAACTTATATGGTTGGGCAATACAACAATCACTGCCTTATGGTGGCTTCAAGTGGCTCAGTAAAAATGATATCATCCTAACTGACTTTAACATAGCAGATGACTCACCAGTAGGATATATTTTTGAAGTAGATCTAGAATATCCGGAAAATCTTCACGATAAGCATCAAGACTTACCTTTTTGTCCTGATCATGTGAAACCACCAGGTTCAAAGTATTCAAAACTTATGACTACACTAGATTCTAAGAAACGTTATGTTCTTCATTACAGAAATTTAAGACAAGCTTTAACCAATGGTTTAAGAGTTACAAGAATCCACAGAGTCCTAAAATTTGATCAAAAGCCATGGCTCAAGAGTTACGTAGATTTAAATACAAATATGAGGACCAAGGCTAAAAATGAGTTTGAAAAGAATTTGTATAAATTGATGAACAATGCGGTGTTTGGAAAGACAATGGAAAATGTGAGAAAGCGAGTTGATGTTAGACTTGTAATAAAATGGGCTGGACGTTACGGAGCTGAAGCTTTAATTGCTCAACCAAACTTTCATAGTTGTTCTGTTTTAGATGAAAATCTTGTAGCTATAGAACTTAATAAGACTGAAATTTACTTAAATAAACCAATCTATGTAGGATTATGCGTTCTAAATTTATCAAATTTAGTATATGATTTTCACGACAATTATATGAAGGAAGATCTTGGTAAAAACTGTAAATTATTGTATACTGATACAGACAGTTTAATTTATGAGGTTGGTGTAGATATTTATGAAATAATGAAACGAGATATACAGAAATTTGGCACATCAGATTATACAGTTGATAATATTTTTGGAATGCCACAAGCTAACAAAAAAGTAGTTGGTTTAATGAAAGATGAATGTAATGGACGGATTATGACTGAATTTGCAGGCTTACGTAGCAAAGTGTATAGTATTCGAATAGATGGAGAAGATAAAGTGAAAAAAGTTAAAGGAGTGAAAATAGCTGTAGTTCAAAAGACTATTACATTTAATGACTTTTTAGAATGTCTCAACAATATGTCATCTCAATTTAGAGAACAACGTTTTATTTACTCTCGAGAACATAATGTATTTACTCAGAGGCAGGTGAAATTATCCTTGAATCCACATGATGATAAGAAATACTTGATACCAAATGAAACAGATACTTTACCTTGGGGACATTACAAAATAAATAAAGATCGAATGTAAAATTGAAGATTCATAAATAAAAAAAAACTATGTATAATATCAAATGTGTTTATTTATTCATCCTTTTACAGATCTGGCTTGCTTATCCAACTATTATGTGAACTATCATATCCCAACCATTTTACATAAATTTTATTCCCCTTCTTCTTAAGGGGGGGTATGGTTAATTCGTAAAAAAAATGGGTCATTTTTAATGATTTTTATATTCGCTCCAGATGAAAATTTATTTTAATAAAAAGTATACGATTCAGTAACTATTGTACAATATTCTGTGAAATTTTCATTGAAAAATATTAAAACTTAAGCCGTTGGCAGCAATTCTGCGGAGGTGCCTTGACAAAATGTTGTTTTGCGGTGGACAGCATATCTCAGCACTGGATCGTCTGAAATTAAAAATTGAAACAGATATCGTTAGATAAGCACATTCTCGAGGTAACAACGAGAGGGATTTTTTTTTTTCGATTTTTCAATTTTTGGTGACACTTTGACATACACCGATTTTTGCTAAAAAAATTGACATATTTGTTACTGTTGTAACGGGATGGCTTCTGGGGTAAGATCCCAAAAAGCCACAGGCCAGCGATGCCCTAGAACACGGTGCCGCGGGTGTCAGACTAAAATGACTTGCCCGGGGATCTGCTCCTGGAATCCCGAAAACAACGCGAAGATCGCACGCGAACTTCGCTTTCCAACTAATTGGATCGCTGAGTTAAAAGCGCGCGCTTAAAGAGTAAAGCGCGCGCTTAAAGAGTAAAGCGCGCGGCCGCTACGTTCAGATATGAAAACGACGAGCGGAGTCGTTTTCCCGCGGAGGCGGCGGTATCCGGGAGAAGGTTAGGTTAAGGTCGATAAATGAAGAATAGCCTCAATTATTTCACAGCACAATAACAAGGTCTATTCAAAATAATCCTTTACATCAAAAACGAGGGTTTCTTGTGTTGGTCTCCTTTGGGTGACCTTGGAGGTCGTTGCGTGGCCGATGCATACGCCTCCTTTTTCCCTGTCGAGCTGGACTTTTGCGGGCTTTGGAACGACTTGAGGTTGTCTCTTGTCCCTTGGCCCGGTCGAGGTCGCGACTTGGCAGAGCGCTTGGTTGCGCCTGCAACTCGGATCTTGTTAGACGCAGCTGAATCATGAAGCGATGACATTTGCACTCGCAGCTGGTGCAGCTCGTCGTGCAGTCGTCTCACTTCTTCGCTTAAGCGTCTAAATTTCTCCTCTTCCAATTTGCGCGTCCGATTACACTTACACTCGCAACGACGCTCAATTTCTGTTTGCGTTGATGCGTCAAAGAGTTGCGATATAATCGGCGTGCTGTCCGCCAGTTGTGCCGTCACCAGATTGTCGATCTTTCTCTCGCTGTTCCTTGGAAGGCTTGGCTGTTCTTCGTCTTCAGGAGTCTGAGAGACGGTAATACAGCCGTCCGACTCCGATATATTCTCCAAGCGGCTTATATCGGACGTTCCGGACAGGGGGGAGCTTGGAGGATCTTCCCTCCCCCAGGCTGTATTTGCTCTGTCGTCGGGAGCTTGTGAGTATTCAGCACAGCCGTTCGGTGCCCTCAGGCAGTCTGTATACGCCAAGCGACGGGGAGTATCAGACTTCACGAACGGGGGGAAGTTTGGAGGATCTCCCCTCCCCCAGGCTGTGCTTACTCCGACGTCGATTTCGTGGATGGACGCTGAAATTGCTGGCGATGGTAAAGTTGCGGCACAGCTGTCCGAAATCCATGTGCGGTCTGCATTCCCCGAGCGACTCGCGTTCTCGGATTCTTCGGACTGGGAGGAGATCGGGGAATCTCCCCTCTCCCAGGCTGTGCTGCACTTTAGTTGCATCTGGACCTCACCCGGTCCTCCCGCTGGATTTAAAGGGCTCCATAGTAACGTGAGAGCCTCGTTTCTTACGTCGGGAGGACTGCCTGCTCTTTGATCCATGATCTGCAATACATGTGTGTTCATGGATCTCAGCAAGTTGTTGTCGACTGCTTTGTTCGACGTCAATTGCTGAAACAGGCTGTGGGTCGAGGGATCTGCGTTGTAGTTCGTCTCTGGAGCTCTACTTGCGTTGAGGATCGTTCCGTTGACGTACTTATTCCTCAATTCGAGTCTCCTTGTGAACTGCTTAATTGCACTTCCACTTATTTCTTGTGTGAAGTGGGCCGGGTTGTAATTTCCATTTCCCATCAGCCATTGAGTGATTCGCCTAGAATCCCCCTCGATACATCCAGTGCTTCTTAAATATAGAACTATATTTGCTTTTATTACAGCTTGGAAGCTCAGCTCTAGATTTTTGCGCCACTGCTCCATCGATTCGGCTAGTTCTTCTGAGGTCGATGATTCCATCTTCTGAAGCTAGACCGATTATACAAAAATTTGGCGACGAATTGTGTGTGTGCGCAACTAACTGCTGAGATTCTCTCTCGAATTGGCCGTCTGTTACGCAAATTACAATGTTAGAATCCTAACTACCACATACAATTGTCCCAAGCCGCTCGAGAACGACGTATCTCGATGCAGCTAGCTAGGGAGAGAGCGTGGCAATTCCAAAAAAAACAATTTTTAGCGAAGATACCGATTTGACTAAATTCCGCAATAAAAAAAAAAGGAATGAAAGTGTTCTCACTTTCGACCGGCTGCACGCACAGGTACGGTCACTCTATTCCAAAAAAATCGCGTGAAAATCGCTTAAAATCTCGCTTCAAAAAAAAAAAGGAATTTAATTTCGCCACATATGACGACGAAAACAACTACAATCGTCGTTTAAATGCTCTCGCCCTGGCTTTACAGCAGTTTAAAAGGCTCGGGACGAGTATACACAATACTGCCCGAGCATAAACATAAACACCTACAAAAACAAGCAATCTGCTGTTTTGTGTTTATGTTTCTATGCGCGCCGCGAGTCTTCTTGTCTGTTTGTTTACGCCCGGCACCTCGACTTGGCGAGTTTAAATCACTGCGCCTATCAGCTATAACGGCTTATGGCCACTGGCCGTCTGCTGATTAGTCCGGTGCAGTGATTCGCGCGCAGGCGAATTTAAACGAAACACGATTTGAATAGGCCGGTCTCGAATGTACTGGCCGCTAACCTTCTCCTTAAACCCAACACGTTAGGGCGCCATTGTAACGGATGAGTGAAAAAAAAAGACTTTACAGAAAAATAACGCATCGCGTTGCGCGCCGACAAGAAGACGGGATCCGCCGCTCGGCGCGGGCGGATCAAGGTATCTATTTTCGCTGGGCCGGTGAACGCACCACTGGCCACTCGCCGCTGCGAGTCGAAAATACAGAAATGGATCGCTGCGCGGGAAGTACAAAGAGGCTTACCGGGAGAGGAGTGCACTCCTCTCGTCGCTCGCCCACGAATCCGCTCCTGCGTCAGGCCTTATCCTCCGGTCGATTTCGAAGTGTTCAGGCCGAGTCCTAACGTCCAGTGTTCACCTACAGACGCTTCGGGCCCCAGGAGTGGCTCGGATTGCTCACGGGCGCTGCTCTTCGTGGTCGGTACGTGTACGGGCGCTGCTCTGCACCAGTGAGGACGCACGATACTGTTTTCTTCTTGGACGATCAAATTAACTCGCGTACGCGCGGTTTGACAGCCCGAGAGAATCTGATTCAAAAATGAATCGAGCGTGACTTTGCAACCGCCAAAGTCGCGCAGCCCCCCGCGCAGATCGCGAATACATCGTTCGAGCGATGTCAACAAACGCTCGAGATGCGTGAATTCGCGGGAACGAGAGTCAAACGAGTTCGATAGAATACGGAGAACCGAGATTCTTATTTTCTCCGTATTTTATCCTGGAACTCCGTTATACTGTAAAATTGTTAATAATTAAAAAAAAAAATCCCTCTCGTTGTTACCTCGAGAATGTGCTTATCTAACGATATCTGTTTCAATTTTTAATTTCAGACGATCCAGTGCTGAGATATGCTGTCCACCGCAAAACAACATTTTGTCAAGGCACCTCCGCAGAATTGCTGCCAATGGCTTAATTTTTAATATTTTTCAATGAAAATTTCACAGAATATTGAACAATAGTTACTGAATCGTATACTTTTTATTAAAATAAATTTTCATTTACTGGAGCGAATATAAAAATCATTAAAAATGACCCATTTTTTTACGAATTAACCATACCCCCCCCCCCTCCCCCAAGCACCTTCTCCACAAGAAAGACATCTGGATATTTAGCTTTGAGCAGCTCTTGTTCATAGAAACCACCGGCAATGGGTTGATCTCAATAGTCTTTTAGCTTGTAGGTAACTGGATTAGTAGCCATCACTTGATTTATTGTAAAAATTTCTGTTGACCAATTAGGTGTATAACCCTTCTCAAATACTTGTTTTATCTTACTAACTCTTACTGTATCTCCAATCTTATATTTTGGCTTTTTTTTTTACTATTTTCACTTGTTGAGCAAACTTCGCAAGTACTCCTGCCTCATTGGCCAATGTTATATCTTTAGGCTTCATTCCAGTGGTGTGATGTTAGCTACTATTATACTCCTTTAGCAAATTGGGCAAGATATCAAGCCACTTATACTTTCCACGCAAGCTGAATTGCATCCACATCTTTTGTTTGAGTGTTCGATTGAAACGTTCACAAATAGATGCTTTCAGATTACTGTATGTCGAATAGAGATTAATTCCATATCGTTGCATGAGACTTTGAAATGTAGCATTGTAAAACTCTTTGCCTCGATCGGTCTGTAAATTTGTTGGTTTGCGGCCCTGCTGCAAGATAGACTCCATTGCTGCTGTGACATCAGTGGCAGTTTTTTGCTTTATAGGAACAGCCCATGCATACTTGGAGAATACATCGATAACAGTGAGCATATATCTATAGCCATTGTTTTCTCGAGCATAAGGCGGCATTTCCACTAGATCAGCTTGCCATGTTTCATCCAAGCCACGTACAATAAACTTACGTCGTCGGTAATCTCGACGGGCAGGTGTATGAAGCTCCTTAACCACTTGCTGCTGCATGTCCTTCATCCTGAATTATTGAAATCTCTTGTAATTTTGTCGTTTAGGCAAGGAAAAAGTATTCGAAGAAAATTTATTCATAAAATTTTTCCACTATGATTCGCTCTTTTGTTTATCTTTTTGACTGTTGTCAGAAAGTTTTGTGTATGGTATATTACTGTTAGCAGTACTATTTGATTTATCCATTCTCAACGAGTGGTTGAACGATACTGCGATAAATTTATAATTGAAGAGCTATTTATAAGATCTACATTGACTTGTTTGATAATATATAATTGCGTATATAAGCTTCTTGATTATCTGCTTTTACATCTTCTATATTCTGAATTGATGACTGCAATTTTAAGACTTTCGTATCAATTTCATTTTTTTGGAGCCTCAACAATAACGTCTAAATTATCCAAGTCTCCACGTAATTTCGCAGTTACTTCATACAAGCTCCTTATTTCTATTTTAATCATACGTTATAGAGTGTTCAAATTAACAGCATCACCCGGTTGAGTAGGCTCAGCAATGTTACATAACCTCTTGCTGTCAATGTCGTATTGTCCATCAGAAGTTACTTCGAATCCAACACCTGGAGGACCACGACTGCCTCCACCTCGCTCGAGGTTACGTCTGAATACATCAACACTCATATTGCAACTGACTGCAATACCATCGAGTTCAATCAATTTATACTTAAATATGTATTGTTATGTGTTCGTCTACCATCATCGAACATAAGAACGAAAGCGTTGCCAAGCGACTAGTTTGTTGTTCTCGATTTGAGTTAGTTAGTTGATTCGAGACGTTGTTGTTGATAACATGTTTTATTGTGTGTGCTTATGATCTTAAATAAAGTTATATGTTATTTTTTTGTAATTATGGTTATTATTAATTATTGTATGTGTGTGTAAGTGTAACAGTATTATATTTATGTACGAGCACAGGCGTAATAATTTCAGATAATCTTTGAATTCGCATTCGAAAACGCTCTCGATCACATGCATTACATGAATAACTGGTTTAGCATCAAAGTGAACTCTCTTCGAAGACATCTTAATGTACGTAACCCGCTTCTTTGAGTTCTTCAATAATTGAATGAATCTCATTTGTGTGGCTCTGATTTCCGGCTTCCAGTTCAGCCAAGAGTAAGCGAAGACGATCAACTAATTCGTTAGGATCATCCCAGTATACATAATCCATACGCATATCTTTTCTTGCAATCTTGTATTTAGGTAAGAGGCCTGAGCCACTCACATTTCTGTTTATTGATTTATCAAAATAGGGACCTATGAAGTCTTTATATTTGTTACTGTTACTCTTACGCAAAGGTTGAGTTTCACTATACTTTCTTCTAAAAGCATTCGTCACTTTTACGATTTTTCGATAATTTTCAATATCATTGGAACCTATGTGCATCAAGTCAGGTTGCTTCTGAAAGAGCAATTGAAGTAAACCTGCTGTTTTTGGATAGTTTACATTTTGAACTTTCACATAAGTTTTTATAAAATCTATAGGTGAGTCACCAATTTTCATTACATTATCTTCTATTCGTACCCCATAGATATTATCGAGTGAGTTGGGACGTTTTTCTAAGGTCTGTAGGTAAGTTTTTTTAACAAATTCTGTTTCTTCATCATCATCATCCTGTCCGTTTTCAGCTGTTTCAAATGATGCGTCTACTCTTTTAGTCTTTACAGTTTCATCAAGATCACTTTGTGATTCCTCTTCATGTTCATTATCTGAGCTAAGTTCTTGAACATAACTTGGCTCTTGCTCCTCTTCGGTCTTTTTTTTAATTACTTTCTTTTTCTCTGTTTGTGCAGCATCAACGAGTTTTTCAAGTGGACTTACAATAGGCTTAAATGTTTCCCCCAACACCTTGTCTACATCTGTTTTATCTTGCCTCAACTGCTTGTACTTTCGCTTAATTGCTTCTCTCGATTTTACAATTTGATTGAGAACGTTTTCCTCTTGCTTGAGGTGTGCCATATTGTCTGATGAACAATTGAAATCATACTAATCGGTTTTGCTTTGGGGCAGCTATATTTATATTGATCGAACCCCTTTCTATATCGACCACTACCAAGTGCCCTCTCTTTGTCGATAACAAGGAATCCATACTTATCATTATTCCAGCAACTTGAACACAAATCTCTAAATTGAGCATATGACATATCTGTATTTACGTGATCAT
Organism: Torymus aiolomorphi; assembly: GCA_036365515.1. Taxonomy (NCBI): domain Eukaryota; kingdom Metazoa; phylum Arthropoda; class Insecta; order Hymenoptera; family Torymidae; genus Torymus; species Torymus aiolomorphi. Next base: position 11,327,520 of record CM070875.1, read on the forward strand.
TATATACATGCTTTAAATTCATATCATCTTGTCGAAATAATACTAATAAATTAACATTATCTCGTATTAGATGCTTTGGAATGTGAGCATAAGATTGACATAGATAGAAGCAGTCCACATTTTTGTGTCTTCCCATACAAAAGAAATTTTTAATGTTTTCTTGTTTTTCACATGCTGCATCATCAAATATGATAATTGAATTTGGAAGTACATCTTCTATTGATATTACTTCATCATGATCCTTGAATGGGAAATACTTAATTCCATTTATAGGCTTCAAGAGAAGCTTGAGGAATTTCTACTTCGGCTGTTCCAGTGATTTTGAGTAAACATATACATTTTCAAATTTTAATCCACTAGGATGAGTAATGAGTGAGAGTAGAGCGTTTGTTTTGCCACAGTTTGATGGACCACAGAATACAGCTCTAATATTATTGGGAAGTAATTCTCCATGACGTCTTTTTAATTTTTAAAATGGTTTTGTTCAATTAAATTTTTTTATTTTTATGTGACTCCAGGACAAACTTTTAACAGCATTTAAAAAACAGGAAGCTGTCATTTCATCAGATGAGCCTGAAAAAGAATGTGAAACTGAAAGTACACGCAAAAGTAGTAAAAAGTCCAGCGAAAAGAGTAAGCAAAAATATATTGAAGAACCCGAAAATCAAGATAGTACCTAGACTTTGAAACATTTAAAACCCGATGGTAAAATGGTGAGTAATGAATTAATAGTACATTACGGTACAAGTGACGAAAGTTGAAGTTCCGCCACTGCGTGACTCGGCTTCGCCTCGGGCGCCATATCACGCAGTGGCGAGCCTTGAAGTTTCGTCTCGTGTACCGTATACTATTTTTTTTTATGTCCGGTGGAAAGTACGTTTGCCACTGACAATGATAACGAACCCGACGGGCTCGAGAGCATTGAGTCCGATGCCCGCCCCCGACATTTGCGGCACGAACGCAGCGAGTGCTGCTGGTCGGGGGGGCGGGCATCGAAAACATTACGTGCATAATTTTAATAAGTGAATTTTACTGAAGATCATGTAAAATATTTTTATTTTACGTGCAATTGTTACAATTGTTACACGTACAATTATTAAACATGCGGTACTTTTGCTCCATTCTACAGCAACAAAGTCAACTACTTTATTTGTATCTGAAAAAATAAATGATCACTCAAGAAGAAATTCTCACAAAAAGTGCGACATTATTAACGAACAATCTTTTATTCATTTCACAAATTAAAGCAATATAAATCACTTGTATACCCGATGGGCCGCATTGATTCTGACAATGCATACCCCGTTAGTGACTGTCACACATAATATTTAAATCTTTAACATACCTCGAAAATGATATGAACATTCAAAAGGTTATGTGTGAGTGCCACTAACGGGACATGCATTGCTAGAATCAATGTCTATCGGTTGTACCTTGATGATCAGAAGTGATAGTTTTTGTTGTAAATATAGGTTAATGACTTTGAATATGTTGACAAAACCTCTAAAACAATTTATTAATAAAGTCTACAGTTGCCTAGTTACCAACTCAGAATCAATGGTTAAATGTCTTTCTTTCGCCATCGAAAACAATGGCGAAACCACGTACTTTCCACCAGGGCATCAAGAAAAATATTATTAGACTTTAGCTACGTAAGAAAGCTCATGAAAATCATATTATTTTCGGTTAAAAAAAAGAACATTGAGGGGGAATTTCGTTTATTCATATTTACGTACGAACCATCTAAAACCATACAGTGGTCGAACGACGCTGTCTGGGTTGGCGAGTCCGCGTATTTAAAAACGCAATAAGTATTTTTACAAGTAGGTTATAAGTAATTAACTTAAAAATTATATAATTTACAGATCACAGAATTGACCAAAGGGAGTCATGTTTACGTAAGTAAATTTGAACTGGCAAATGCTGTAAGTATAGCAAAAAAGCAGACTGAATTGGCTAGAGCCCTGCTTAAAGTTGTATTTAAAGAAGAAGCGTTAAGGGAAAGCCTTACCTAACTGCAGACTTCTGCACTTGATTTTTCAAATTTCTCAACCAATTTTCATATTATCAAAATTATTGAAGCACACGCACAATCTATATAATTCAAAGAATGTGCGTCAGCTTCAATATAAACAAAAATATGTAAATTGAGATAGATATTTGAAAAATCAACAAATGTCGGTAAGCATGTACAGACTATGCAAATAAGGCATCCCCTCAAGGTCTTGCTCCAGAACAGGAAGAAAATTGAAAAATACTGAAAAAGACGATTCGAGACCAGGACTGCACAAGCCAGCAATGGAGGCTATAATATGTATAAATACAATATAAAAATAATTCGGTTAGATAGTAAATCAAAGCAAATCATTAAATATTTTAATGTATTTACAGTATATGTTGAGCAATACGCTACCGATAACAAATGGGCTTACGTAAACAGGCAATTAACTATTGGAAGTATTACGACGAAATTATCCGAGTACAAGACGGGACACAATCTCAACGAAAAATGGACGGCCATACAAAAAAAAACTGAAATAAAAAACCTTTACGATACTATGCGTTAAAAAACTTATACTATGAATTACTATTGCAATGTTATCATGATAATTAAGATATTTTGTTATGTATTGTTTGCAATATTCAAATAGTTATTTACAACAAATGTATACTTAATAAAGAGTTCAAGACTATATGACACATGTATATTGTTTTTTAAATAAATTGTGCTTAGTGTAGAAGAGAGTGGGGCACATTATGTAGTTTTAATAGTGTGTCAACTTACCTGCCTGCGCAACGTACCCTGCGCTCCCGTACTACATAAATCGAAAAACATATAAAATTTGTGTATAGATTATGCATAAATTATGTATAAATTTTATAAATATCAAAATTGAAAAAATCGTATGCGAAAAATAGTCATGTAAAATTTACACATAAAATATGTATAAAAATTATATAAAAAAAATATACAAAAGCCATTAATATAGTTTATACATAAATTATGTATAGATTATATCACTCCATTTTTATACACAATAGTTTATATATAATTTATACATAATTTTTTTACTTGGGGACGAAATTAAGTCAAAACGATTTGGTTGCTGCTAAAAAATCAATGTGCGCCCGCGAGAGCGTTCTCCGGACCTTAGGGTAAATGTGGGTATTACCGCGGTTTTTTAGCACGGGCGTCTTACAGGGTAGATGTCCGTATTAGTGTGGGTTTAAGAAACTCTTCAGTTTTGTCGCATAATAATAGACTGTTTAAGCTGTATCAGAGATTCCGGGCAGGTTTATATAGATAATAAAAGTAATAATCTACACGAAACAATTTTTTTTTATAGAAAAATATTAATATTTACGAAAGTTACAACCAATATAAAAAAAAAAATTTTTGTACGCATTTGTGTGCCCTAGCAGACAACAAAGTACATTTTTGTGTGCCCCGTATTAATGTGGATATACACGTTTGTGTGCCCCACATTAACGTGTCTTGATAATATTATCATTGCCAAGAAAATTATTTTGTTAACTGTAGTGGTGCATTTATAATCAATTTCTAACCCTTGTTTACATTGAATATTAATTAATTTCAATACGGTAAAAACTGCTGTTGCTAACTTGTCTGTTCAAACGCCGATACAAGCATGCTCGTATTGTATTTGTGCACACACAAATCTGGACAAGTCGTTTTTCACTGCCCTATTAGTAGACACCATTAATTAAATATTAAAATCAATTGAAAACCTTTATATTAAGGTTTATTATATAACATAATATTATTTTATGATATAATTAATTATATCCCACATTAAAATCCTTCCGAAACATTTATTTAATGTTACTTTTAAAAATGTCATTTCTTAGCAAGTTTGGACAAGGAAACACCGTGACACACCGCAAACCGTGAAACATATTTTTGAAAGTTCTTTTTTAATGTTATAGTAAATGAAAACAAATTAAGTAATTAATTCTATTTAAATTTAATTAACTATACTTTATGAAAAAAAAATATTTTAGTGTTACGTTTTCACTCGTTCATTTCTAGGATATGTTTTAATAATAGGGCACACAAATATGGACAGGCACACTAATACGGACCACTACCCTAGTACACGAATTAAAAGCTTTGCTTCGATGATTTAAGTTGAATTCTTTTTTTAACTTTTCTTTAACTTACCAGAAATGTAAAAATGACTCTTATCATATGATAAAAAACATATAGTTAATTGATAAATGCAATCTAAAAAATAGATCCGAAGCTGATATTACTGCGGGTATGATTGAATTACCGCAGGGGTTTTACTACGGGTATGATTGAATTACCGCGGGGGTATTACTGCGGAATTTTACCTTGAGCTTGTTATATTATTTATAATTTTACAACCAAAAAATGAACATATCTGTATATTTTTACATTATATTTCATTTAGAACATAGCAGTTGGCAAATGTTCTCATACATATTGTAGACTTTTTGATTTCACTGTTTGAGGTTACGTTGGACCAATGCCGCAGTAATGCCAGCAATCGTATTTGTATACAAATGACGATATTACCGCGGATGGGCCAGACAATAATGTAGTATATTCATACAAATCGTGCTTTATTCTCTTTTTAAGACGATTTCTTATATTAATTAATATTTTGTATGATCGAATAAATATTAGATGCCGAATTATACTATGAAAAATGAAATTGCAGAGCGTTTTTCGTTGATCCGCGGTAATTGCAGCGTCCGCGGTAATACCCACATTTACCCTATATAATGCACTGCCTAATTGCACTCCCGCTTTCTTCCCACTCTGGTTCCTTCTTCTCCATGTGTCGTGGAGAGATGCAACGCGAAGGAGAAGAAGCACGGTTGCAACTCGATGTCGGGATGTTTTGCCTGACATCGATAAGGCGTCTGGCAGTGCGTATGACACGCGAGTTGCAGAGGGGACTATCGCGCGATGGCACAAACGGGGTGTCTAACTTAAAATTAACAGTACTTTAAATTGAAATTGAAAAAAAACAACATTATTTAAGTATTTTTGTGACATGAATTATCAACAAATTTTACTATTTCTAGTTTTTTGAATAAAAAATTTTTTTGTGATTAGTTCTTTATACCTATAGAGGCAGGATGTAACATCCTCAAGGGTCATTTATGTAAACTAGTAAATATTATTAATCTTATACAATTTGGCAAAGACATGGTTTATGTTCGTATAGATCCGATTTCCAACATCATTATTAAAGGTATATACAGCTGCCAACACGAGTGGTTCTATGTTGAAGACCTCTAGCCACTCGCTAGGAACACGTCGAGGGGGGAGGAGGAAGGCGGTAGAAGCTTCTAGCACGTGGGCGTGGCCTCACCTTCCTGCCTCACCCTATTAGAACGCTGTACAACTGTGCCGATGGGCGAGTAGTGGGGACCTTCTCCTAAACACATTTTTTTTAGATTCCTTATAGGAAGAATTGTGACAGTGACAACATTTTTTGACATTAATGTATCAATTTACCTCTTTTTTTTTTATTTAATTTGTATTTTATATAGTAGTTTAATTGTGGATATTCATAGATAAAATTTTGACATTAGACAATTATTGACATTCAAAAACAGAATAAATTAATACATTAGTTTAAGGAAGGCCTAAAAATTGGCAGCGGTTTTTTTCTCAGCGTGGCATTTTTGGTACACTAGTATTTTTTACTCATTACTCAGGGGTTTAATTAAATCACTCAAACAATATACTTTGTAAAGCCCTTTCTAATACTGCTATGCCCCAGGCTTTTCTACTTTGACAAGCACAGAAATCACCACCATTCAACTACTCGAAAATCACAAACCGCTTTTGCGCTTACCTTAAATAAAAATGTATAACTCTACCGCTGTCAAGTCCAGTTGGTGAAAATCCCTTTGTATCCCTAGTAACTTAATTAACGGTTCTTTAGAAGGCTTCCTCATTCAATTTATTCGACTAATACCGTAATAGAGAGACGCGCACTCGCACTCGCGATCCCGTCGTCGGTTACGACGTCGGTAATCTTCTTTTCCCCTAGATCGCTTAATTAAAAGAAATTCATTCGGGGATTGTATCCTCGGGATGGAAGAGAAAGGGGGAGAGAGAAAGGCGAGTCGTGAACGGATCTGATTCCGGTATATTCAGCTTTTTTACGGCTCGCCGTTAAAACTCGACGCGCGCTTTGCGTTTCGCGCCGTCGATTCCTTTATCGACGCTAAAAGTCAAAAAAACTGCTTTAAAATAGTTTTTTCGCTTGGTTGATGGCTATTCAATAATTTTAACTTGAATGTTGTTTTGTTTGCTTTTAGTTGCGGATGAGCCAGAGGCAAATTCTCAAAATCAGGCGGACGGTGGAAATAACATTGAAGGTCTTCTGAATTATGAAGGTATACTTATTTTCTAACGTTAATTCGAAGCTTTTTATCATTTGGAATTATTAATATTGATATAAAAAGTTGAATTTTTGAATAATAAAATACTCAACTATTAATATAATAATCAATTTATTATTTTTTAAAGATGAGGAGTCTGACGAGGAAGACGAAGAAATGGAAGAGCCACGATTTGAAGAATCTAGTTTCAAATTTATGGATTTTCTTCAGAGGTGACTATTCCAATGAAAGCATTGATGTCTTTGCTCACGTTCAAATATCTTTAATATATATATATATATATATATATATATATATATATATATATATATATATATATATATATATATATATATATATATATATATATATATATATATATATATATATATATATATATATATATATATATATATATATATATATATATATATATATATATATATATATATATATATATATATATATATATATATATATATATATATATATATATATATATATATATATATATATATATATATATATATATATATATATATATATATATATATATATATATATATATATATATATATATATATATATATATATATATATATATATATATAATTTTTTACTGTTTCAGGTTTGCGAATCTTAGAATTGTTAGCAGTCTAAGCATTCTTCTGCAGCAATTCGAGAAGAATTCAATCGAAGTAAACCATTACGTGCTGAAAATGCTCCATCGAATTGCCGTTGAGTGCAAAATGCCTGGTATGATGTATCAGGCGTCGATATTTCGAGTTTTCCAAAGAATCTTCTGCTCAGACAACGGTGCACACAAGGTTTTTATTTTATTACATTTACTCTTTTCTGCATGTCAATCATGTACCTCCAAAATTAAAAATTTCAAAAAATTTTTCTACCCTCAAAAAGCCATAAAAACTTTAAAGTATATACATAAAAGATCCTCTATAACCATAACTCCTCCCCCGCTAATATATACTTCCCCATTTTTAATTCGTTCCAACTTTTAAAAAACTCCCTCTTCATTTACCTCCCCACACACTCGCATCGTAAAAAACTTCTTTCACCCTCCCTTTCTCCTCTCATCGTAAACCCTGCAAAAAGGCATTTCACACCTCCAACTCTCGCGGGTAATTCTCCACATTCTCCCGACCAATAAAAAACAAAACGGCGCGCAGGAATTAGCGGCGTTCGCGCGCTTCATATTCCGTGGCTTCGTCGCGGTCGCCCAGCGCAATCCCAAGGCCTACATGGAACTACTCTTCTGGAAGTCGACGAAACAGGCGGTGGAGATGACAGACGGCTACGACACGGAGCACAGCACCGGGAACAAGAAGGGCCAGAAGAACGCTTGGTCCGAGGCGGAGGAGGATGAGCTGCGCACCCTGTTTATGGAGCATCAAACCAACAAGCCCAGTCAGGGTATGTTCCACCCCCTTCCCCCGTCGTCCGATCTCTTTTACAACCCGTCGTTACGTACGACGCGACGCGGTATGTGCGCACAACGTGGCGGAGAGAATACGTTTCGTTCTCGCGTTTCATTTGCGCGATCGCGTTCGAAGCAGCTGTAAAAAAGTGTAGTAACCGTGCAGGGAGGACAAAAGCGTGCGGTCGTTCGATGTAACTAAATGAAAAGGAGTTCGTGGGATGTCGTTTCGCAGAAAAGGGGAAGACGGGAAAAGGGCCGGACGGTCGAGAAAACATGTAAAGTTGCGTACGAGAGTTCGGGAAATGAATTGGAGCGAGATATTGAGTCGAGTTTGATTGTGCGCTCTTTTTATGCGGGATGTAAATTTTGTCGAAATTGCCAATGAAGAACGGCCGAGACTTTATTTCGATTCTGTAACAATTTATTTGAAATAAATTCCGTTTGCTGCTTTAACTTATTGGTGCACGTGATGAAGTATATCGATAAAGAGCAGGTTCAAACTGACAGCTATGATTAAAGGCTTCTCTCGGTACGAATGTTTTATTCAACTGTTAATCACTTAACAGTTTTATAAAATTAACTGCTGTCGATAGGAGATTAGCTCAAAAACGGTTTAAATTTTGTGAAATCGGTAAACAATAGAAAACTGACGTCTATTGAAAATCCATTGATACGGTTTTAAAAGGGAGCCTTAATTTTTATTCAATCTACCGTTTAATTTTCATCGGGCGACTTAACAATAGACGCGGTGCTTTTAAAACGAATCGCCGTCGAACACAAATATTTCTACATTGATAGCAAGCGTGGTTGACCGTTCACGTCGACGTACAAATTTACTTTTAACTCAAGGCGCACGGGGGGAGGTGTTTTATCAGAATAGTAAAATGTTAGATGGATATTTTCTCAGAAAGGTAAAAAAACAAATTAAAATATCTTATGATAGAAGGATAAACTTTCCGAATGTTTAAAAATGTATAATATATAAAAATTCGAAAAAATTTGACAAGAAGGCCATAATATTTTCATTAAATTATTTTTATATGATATGTCATGTCAATTTTTCGAATGCCATTTCTATCTAACGATTAAATTGTAGAAAATGCAGTGATTTAGGAAAGCTAAAATGTCGACAAATGAGCTGAAAATCGTATAGGAATAAACGTTTGAGATTTTTCGGAATTTTATTTTTCTAGTAAAAAGTATTTATAATTTCATGCAATCTGTTTTCAATTTTTATAGACGCAAATTTTTCTGATATTTTCTTTTAGAAAATAATTCCTTGTGTGTTCTGAATAACTCCTGTTCGGAATCAACAGTATTGGATTCGAAAAATAATTTTAAACGATAGTACATTTTCTGAAAAAATACCCATCTAACATTTTACCATTCTGATAAAATACCTCCCCCCAGACGCACGACCAGAGCATTAATAAATGTTACATCCTTTCAGATATCGTCGATTACATTCTCACAAACTTGATAAGCCAGGACCGCACGAAACGCGGCGTTATGAAGAAGTTAAAAGAGATGTGCCTCATCGTCAACTCGAAGGTAACAAATTCGTGCTATTTTTCTATAATTTAAATAGCTGTCTTGTAAGCGTCCCGTAATCGAATTACAGTTACTGAGAAAAAAATGTTGTAATTTTTATAATAGTTATAGGAAAAATTACTATATTGTATGGGTAATCCTACCATAAGAAGTCAGTCTGGTAGTTTTTATAAAATAGTATAGCAATTTTTGACACTCCGTGCGTAAAGTGCTACTTTTACGTACGCTTAGGTTTTCAAGCCTGCGCTAAAATAGCACTTTACGCGCGTTGCGTCAAAAATAATGTTCGATACTCCTGATAAAAATGATTCTGACACGAGTGTAATTGTCGCCCTCGTTTCACTTGGGCTAACATCTAAATGCACTATTTCATACTTTCTCAAAAAAGTTGAGAAATAAAATTTTTTTAAACTGAAATTGAAATTTTCTAACCGATTTTATGAATTTTTTATTAAAAATTTATTAAGAAATAACATATAAGATTGAATAATATTAAATTTAAGGGGATGTGAGTACCGACGTTATTTTTCAAACGAGCATAACTCACGCAAATATCAATAGAATTATCCAGAAAAAAATCTGCATATAGTGTTTGCGTGTACGGAGCGCTTGACAGGCGTCTTTTCCCAAAAAAAATGATGAGAATTTATTGAATTAAATAAAAACCGTACTGTCGGTAAGTAGGAATCTACAATTGACCTACTTTTCAAACGAGCATAACTCACGCAAATATCAATAGAATTATCCAGAAAAAAATCTGCATATAGTATTTGCGTGTACGGAGCGCTTGACAGCCGTCTTTTTCCAAATAAATGTTTGAATGTTGATTTAAAAAAATATTGAAATTTGGGTTGCACATCCCCTTAAGGTAGCTCATGCGGACTAGTAGACCTAAAGCTATGAATTAAATTTGTGAGACGTTCGTAATAATGTTAATGTGGGAAAAATTATGGACTTTAACGAACGAGTTAGGGCAAAATTTTTTCCACACTAAAGCTATGAAACTTTTTTACAAAGATTCATTTACACATTCCAATCTTAAAACTGATATGACAGGAAAAAGGGTTCTTAACATAACGGAAAAAATTTTTGTTACAAAATTTTCAATGTTGCAAAAGTAGATTTTGTCTACTAAAAAAAAAATTCAATAAGTATTTATAATCTTGTTTGTCTTTTATTCAATTCTAATCTGCAAGGTCTCATTTTCTTCCTTGTTCAATTTCAGAGCAAAATTGGAAAATTTTCAAAACCTGCAAAGTTATATGCAATTGTTTATAAAATTCCGTGACAAATCTACAAACAATTGCATATAACTTTGCAGGTTTTGAAAATTTTCCAATTTTGCTCTGAAATTGAACAAGGAAGAAAATGAGACCTTGCAGATTAGAATTGAATGAAAGGCAAACAAGATTATAAATACTTATTGAATTTTTTTTTAGTAGACAAAATCTACTTTTGCAAAATTGAAAATTTTGTAACAAAAATTTTTTCCGTTATGTTAAGAACCCTTTTTCCTATCATATCAGTTTTAAGATTGGAATATGTAAATGAATCTTTGTAAACAAATTTCCTAGCTTTAGGCCTACTAGCCTGCATGAGCTAACTTAAACGATGAAAAAAATTTGGCCGGAATACGGAATCGAACCTAGGCCTCCGAATTGTGAGGTAATTCGAATTGTCTACATATGTTACGGTATACTAATACTTATAGTTATAAAAGTGAATTATTTTTTTCAAACTTTAAAAACAAATTCGATATTGATCTATAAACAATTATTTAAATGTTGGTCAAAATAATTCATAAAAAACTTATTTATACTATCTAAAGTAAGTTTTCTTCAACAAAATTGCAGGTAAGAGGACAACGACTCGGCGCGATGTTATATCGTTTTGATGGCAGCGCGCATGCGCAGTGTAATGCACACTCCTAAATTACTACACCACCTTGTAAAATCTGTAAACCATACAGGAAAAATTTCTATCCAGTATAAGAAAATTTACTTCTTTTCTGGATAAAATTCAGTGTTGCAAAAATGGTTAATTATCCATTGATAATTGATAACTAAATTATAATTATGATAAATCTAATTGTAAATGAAAATTTAATTATCAGTCTGGTAATTGAAAATAGTAATTGAATTATCAATTAGATTTAATCTAGTTGAAAATGGAAATTTTATTATCAATTAAATTGTAATTTCCATTACTTTTTAGTTAACTAAATCAATTATCAGTTAACTAGTACTTTTTAGTTAACTAGTCAATCTAATTGATAAATATTGTAAACGAAAATTTAGTTATCAATTAGATGTAATCTAATGGAAAATTAAAAATTTAGTTATCAATTCGATTTAATCTAATTAAAAATAAAAATTTAATTATCATTTAGATTTAATCTAATTAAAAATAAAAATTTAGTTATTAATTAGATAAAATCTAATTAAAAATGGAAATTTAATTATCAATTAGATTTAATCTAATAGAAAATTGAAATTTAATTATCAATTAAACTGAAACATCCATTACTGTTTAGTTAACTTTTTACAATACTGGTAAAATTTATAAGCTAAAACAACCATTACTGGGACACTTACGACCACCTAACTCTTATACATATGATTTAAGAATAGTATAAATTGTGGTTTATAAAAATTGCAACAGATAGTTAGTCTTCGTTTAATTGATTTCACGAATAAAATAATGTTGTTAAAATGTTATAAAAGTTAGAAAAAATACATTTAATAAGTAGTCTATTCATCCTTGAATGAGACACGATTTTTGAGATAAATTCTAAAGTGGGACAAAGAAAAGCCCAATACTGGGATAATATTAACCTTATGGGTTAATCGAACTTCATCCTAAAGTGGAACAAACTGCCGATAGTGGGACAATTTAAGGTGCTATTGGATAAACTGTTTTCAAAGAGTGCTGTTTATTATTTTTTCTTTTAAATTCATAACTTTTTAAAAGAAAATAAATCATGTAATTAAATAAATTAGAACTTAAAAATGATTAAAGAATTTTTACTTTTATGATTTTATATATATATATTATTATTATTATTATTATTATTATTATTATTATTATTATTATTATTATTAGTAATAGTATTTATTACTGTCCCGGTATAGGGTGCACTTTTTACGTTGCCCCAGTAATGGCTATTTTACCTTATTAGAGTTTTGTAAAATTTATGATTTCTAATTTTTATCATGCTGTTTAGTAATTTTTCTACTTTTGTATAATAACTTTTATTCAACTTTTTAGTATTTTTTCATACTTTTGTTACGTCGGGTTTTCTAGCAAAAACCACAACTGGTGTGTTTCTCAAGGAAACGTTCTCTCGGTTTTGAGCTTAGAAACTTAATTCTAATAGCTCGGGATCGAGCTTGGATACTACACTACCTAATACGGGTAAATAATTGTCAGTAAAGGGTGTGACACGGTGGAGATGATTTATAAATTTGAAAAAATTGTAACAAAATATTTTGGCCAAAAATTGAACGGGCGTATAAATACCCGAACTTTAGATGGCCAACAATAATTAATTTTTTTACGCGAAATTAAAGAGGTTGTTTTATAAATAATAGCAAAATATTCACTTTGTTTTAATGGGACGAAAACATTCGAATTTAACGATTTATTTTACATGAAATGGGGATAATAAATTGCAAATATTCTAAACTAAGGTAGGAAAAGAAAGATAGCCAGTTAAGATTTTAATTACTTCTTATTCCCTTTGGACCTTAGCTGCTTTGAAGATCCGTGGTCTCTGTTGCTTGTTATACAAAATTAGGAAAATTGAAAGAACAATCACGGACAACAAATTTTAATGCTTTTCAAATTAAAATAGTTTTATTTCCCGAAAGGATACAAAACTATGGTGACTGGAACGTACGTCAAACTGAGAGTTTGTAAAGCGATTTGGTTGGTGCGTAAAATTGATGTGTTCCGCGAGAGCACTCTCCGAACTTTATACAGTGCACTGCATAATTGCACCCCGGCTTTCTTCCCACTCTGGTTCCTTCTTCTCCACGTGTAGTGGAGGGATGCATCAAGAAGGAGAAGGCGCACGCTTACAGCTCGATGTCAGGATGTTTTGTCTGACATCGATAGGGCGTTGTTATTTACTAGAATCTATATGTCTAGATTAGGTTTGAACAAGAAAATAATGTATTTGTATTAATGTAACTTGAAAAACACACTATTAAGTGTATGCGACCACTTTTTGGTACACGATTTTTGATGGCCAAGTATTGGTACCTTCATCTTATCAAAAATTTTACTATATATATTTAATAATAATAATAATAATAATAATAATAATAATAATAATAATTTGTTTTTTCTTTATATCTACAGTGGCAGGATGTAACACTTTTAGTGTAAAAATTATTAGAATTTTAGTAAATATCTCACTTATGTTATCTTGTGGTAGGATTACCTGTACAGTATATAATAAGAATTATAAGAATTACAACATTTTTTTGCAGTGTATACGTAAGCGTTGTAATATTTGCACTCAATGCGTTGAACTTTGCACAAAGCATTGCATAATATTAATTACAATACTCGGAAATAATACAACGTAAAAATCAATAAAATTAATACATAAATGTAAAGGTACTTTTTGTTGGATGGCTATGCGTCGTGAAATGAAATCCAATGAATTTAAAATGAAATCAAAAGAGTCAGGATTGTCGATAAATCGCTTCGAAGAGTAGCCGTGTTTAACAAAGTTTTTAATCCAGTTTTTAGCGTAGTGGAATTCAATGTATTTTAGGAGAAAATTTCAATTGTTTTACATTACTATCGACATTCGTGAGTGTAAAGTTCTGATGTTTGACATACATTTTGTTCGAGGAAATTCAATAAAATAAAAGCAATCAAAAACTTGAAAATATTTAAACTCTGTAATAATGAACTCCTACATTCTGCAGAAAAAGTTTCTATATATCTATCGTTAATTTTTCACAAGATAATCATACGGATACGATAAATAATCAAAATAAAATTAAAGACTATAAAAACCAAAAATCTCATAACCATCAAAGCCGCTCCCATCAAGTATCGCCCTTTCTTAATAAGCCCCGCGACGAACCACATAAACCTCCCCACCCCCACTCCTCTCCCCGAGAAACCTCCGTAACGACGCCGTAAATGAAAAACTTCTCGCGATAAAAGAGCGCTCATCCCCCTCGGATTAAAATCGAAAAAAATAAAACGAAGTCGCGCACACAGACTCGCGCGTAAAAAGCCGGACGCGCGCGCGCACGGTGGGGCAATGAAAGTTCGGCTTCGTTTCCGCGGACGTGCTCCCACGGCGACGACGTCGATGATTTATGAGGATTGTTGCGGCCGCGGCCAAGTTTTAAGCCGGCGTCGACACGTGTAGAGTCCTCTCCCTCGGGGCCGGGGGGAGAGAATTTTCATGTTGTCGATGCGCGACGACGCGCACGCCTCGGTTCCGCGGAGTTGTTATTCTCGCGGACGTACTCCTGCTGCTTCTTTGCGGCAGGGATTCGAGAGTGTGAGTTATGGTGGTGTAGTGGCTGTAGCGAGGGAGAAAAGTGGAAGTTTGATGATGAGGTTGTTCAGGTTCTTTTTTTATATGTCGGATGGGAGAAGGTGGAAATCAGTTATTGGGTAAAACTGTTTTTTTTTTGTTTGTTAATCAAGCTTTCGTGGGTTTTAATGGAATTAGTGCTAGTGGTTAGAAGTTCATTAATCCAGCTATTAAACATAATATTAAATATTTTGATACTTTATTTTATTTTTTATTTTAATAAAGTGATCAGGAGACGTCTTTATGCAAAAATATAACATTAACATCGTTCAGACAATGTATAGATTCGATCGCTAATAAGTTAATATACTTAGATAGCTCGTTAAAATCGATATTAAACTTATGCGCAAGAACGTAAAACTTAGAAAATAGATAAGTACCTGAGAAATTTATGCTGTGTCGATTTTATGATTCTAGGCTTTCAATTCTGTGCGCGTAAACTATATGTAAATCACACTGGCATATGTAAAGATAGGTAATACAGCAGGCTTCTGAACAATATAATTTAATTTGCACCTTCAAATGTTTTGTAATTTTTTAGAAACAACATTAATATGTCTGACACATTTAATTCAAACACGATGATCACACCAAGATCTTTTAGGAAATAGCTCTATCAAGTTAACACTGGCCGATTTTGTAATTGTAATAATTAAAGTGTAAAACTTGAAATTATCAGCATATAAGATTATTTTGCAAGAATAAATACACCATTATATAATATGTCATTAAATAAAAGCAATAAATTACAACGGTACATCTGATGGAGTCTAAACCCTAGTAGAAAATAATCCAATCAAAATGGCTTAACTGCAACGGTTGGCCAATCTTTTTGGCCAACGAATAACAAAAATATTGACGAACGGTTGGCCAGTGGATGGTGAACTATCGATAATTAAAAGCATCGAATGCGTCGTCTAGGTGTTCGGGGTAGCCGATGACGATGTCTAGGTGGTGCGCTCCGTAGTTTTTTGCATGTAGGTGTTGGAACACATCGAATGCGTGGTCTAGGTCTTTGGGAGAGCTGATCATGATGTTTAGGTGGTGCGCTCCATAGTTTTTTGGCTCCAGGTGTTGGAACGCATCGTAAACGTGGTGGACGAGGAAAACTACGGAGCGCATTACCTAGACACCGTCATCGGCTACCCCGACCACCTAGACCACGCATGGAATGCATCCCGACACGTAGACGCAAAAAACTACGGAGCGCACCACCTAGACATTGTCATCGGCTATCCCGAACATCTGGGCCACGTATTCGATGAGATCCAATACCTACAGCCAAGAACCTACGGTGCGCACCACCTAGACTCCGTAATCGGCTACTGCAAAGACCTAGACCACGCATTCGATGTGTGCCAACATCTAGATGCAAGAAACTACGGAGTGCACCACCTAGACATCGTCAACGGCTACCCCGAACACCTAAACGACGCACGGAATCAATTCCAACACCTAGATGCAAAAAAAATACGGAGCGCACCACGTAGACTCCGTAATCGGTCACCCTGAACACCTAGACAACGCATTCGATGAGTTCTAACACCTAGAGCCACAAACCTACGGCGCGCACCATCTAGACTTCGTCATCGGCCACCATTTACGAAGCTAATGAGCCATTTATTTGTATCAAGAAATCACTTTTCTTATGATAGCATTCATTGGCCAACCGCAAGGCTTATTCCGTGATGAAATAAGCGGTAATTATTACCAACCGTTGGTTAAACGGTTGGCCAAACCTCATATTTCATAATTAGAGAATTTACTTAACAACCTAAACTGATTCACGGAGTCAGAGGCTTTACTGACATCTAAATAAATAGTCAACCTTTTCCCCAGGTTCTAAAAATGGTTCCATAAAGTTCAAATACAGCAATAGATTTAAACAGTATAGTATAGTATAGTACTTTATTTATTGTAAAAAGTAGTTTTACAAACTTAAACAGGAGATATAATATATATAAAAACCCATTTCTAATTTTAACAATCTTATAATATTTTAAAATACATCCTTACAACATCGTATAAATAATATAAAGCGATCTTATTTAAAATTCAATGAAAATCAATGACTAATTTCAGTCTTTTATATTAACACGGATTGTGAAATATCACAGTCTAAACTTAAGGCTATATAATACTGATTAGTAAGTCAAAATTAAAAATAGTGGTATCACAGAACAGTGGATTGCTTCTTAACGAAACGGCTTTGTTCATAAATAATTCTAAAGAAAATTCTAAAATAATTTTAATGAAAATTTAGATGTCTGATTTTCTGCACAGTAAAATCTTAAAATACTCTAATAAATTAATTTAATTAATTCATTCCTTTTTACCTTATCTCGAATGGCTATATAAATAATTTAACGTTTGAAATAGGAAAAGGTATTTTCGAAAATATTGATAAATATCGTTTTTTATTTTAAATAGACTTTTAATAGCGAAACTCCATACGAAGCCTTTCGTAGTCAAACTTTCATTGCCCATATTTAGAGCGTGAAAAATGAGAGAGAATCAAAGATAGGTTTTTCGTGTTCGTTCCGTTAATCAATGCAATATCGATTATCGTAATTTTGCAATGCGCCATTTTCGTCCGCGCTCTCGCATAAAATACGAAGAGCATTTTTAATGATGTTGTAGTTTTATTGTACGGTTATAATGAACGAAGTTTCATGGCTAATTTCCATACTTCATTTACTTTATAAGCATAAAATTGTTATAATTTTTACTCTCCATAACAGAGTGAAATAACTTTTTACAAAAGTCGTTAAAATACAGTATTTACATTTTTATTTAAATAATAATAATAAAGTTGAACTACATTAACGTGCAATTAAATTAAAATTTACAGTCTGTGAGAGGCGAAGTGCAGAGGAGATTGCCTAAGGTATGGTCCGACGAAGAAATTGAGCAGTTGACCGAGCTGTGGGAAAATGTTAAGGACGATGATGGTAATTTTCCACAATACTGTCGTAATTTTATTATTTTAGATATAAATTACAATATCAACTTTATTACAGATCCTGTTGGTTTAATCTTCGATGGTCTCAGGATAAAGCGATCAAAGCCTAAGATCAAGGAAAAACTTTTGGAACTCAAACTGGCCGAGGACCCGAAACAGCTGAGGAAGAAGCGATCGAAAAAGAGCGATGGCGGTGGTACGTGTTCTAATTTAAATTGAAATTGCTTTATTTCACAAAATACGGTAACACTTGCCATAAAAGACCTTATTCAACAAAATCAAATCCACCATTAAACAGTCGCGAAAATAAAAAAAAGAAAATACCGCTTACACCCAATTACGGCAAATTAATTCCGTCGCTGCATTACCGCGAACAAAGCGTCGACTCGGTCAGCCGAGAGCTCGTACGAAGCGGCGAAACTCGCGCCCCGACGGCTGCAGCCGCCGCGGCTCCCGCTCTCTGCATTACGCCATTGTGTTTCTCTGTTTTCCATCAAACTGTCAGGCGACATTTCGTCCGCGGCCACAATGAGCCAAAATGCGTTGACGCGATTGCTGCTGTTGCTGCAGACCCATCGCGTCGCGTGTACCACCGGTAATTGATACAATAACGCCCCTCCCGTGACTTTTTTCCCCCCATCAGCAGCGGGCATTTGTTCCGGAATTCGGCTTTTTTTCGAAACTCGAGCCTAGGGAATTTCGACGCGTAGTGTATACGGAGGTGGGTAGTATTGTTTTGTAAATATTTAACGCGCTGAATAAACGGTCGGCTGTTTCGAATGCTTTCGAAAGAAGTCGACTACGTCTGTGTTTGTGGATAGAGGCGCACCGATTCGGAAATAGTTTATTTTATGAGAATGCAAAGGTGGAATAATTCGAGGACAGTTAGGGGTGGTGTTTCGTTAAGCCCAGGACTGGTGAAAAATGCGTAAAAATGCGCGTTAGATATCAACGATTTTCGGCATTTATCGACCCGCGAGAGCGGCTACCGTTATTAGCACGATGAAATAGCTATATTCCGGCGCTTCAGGCAAATTTCCAGACGGATTGCTCTGTTTGCTGCTAAACTGACGCGGTGGTGCAACAATTCATAAACCTGTGAAATTTTATGAATTATATTTAATTTATCACGAATATCGCTGCTTTATAACAAGATTAATATGTTGAGTGTAAAGAATATTAAGGCTTTAACGGTACATAAAGTTAATTAGAATTGAGTAAAATGACATCCACTTTATTATGAAAATAAACAACGACAGGAATTTTATTAATACGAATACCATTAAGTCAAAGCTACAATTTTAATTCTCTCAATTTCATAATAAAACCGGCCCTTCCTGCTTTATTTATAAAATTTTCGTCCCGATCAAATTTACTCTGCCGCAAAATTCTACATTACATTGTTTGACTTTACCTTACACGCTAAATTCAACCCAACACAAATCCACAATTAAATTTCGCACGCGGCCGGCGCCGCAAATTCAAAACCCCAGCATGCATCTCTCTCTCTCTCTCTCTCTCACGGCGCGTGCACTCTATCGAAGGTATATCGGCGCGCTGCAGCCCCGCACGCTCACAATGCATCCTTTCTCCCCCCCCCCCCTCTCGTGGCGGCCTCAAGCGAAGAAATTCCATATTTATCATAGAAATTGTTTTCCTCTCTCGCTCTCCCTTATTTGTATGCAATGTCTTCCGATGGATATATCGGCCGCCGCCGCAACAGCAGCGAGCGAGGAAAAGATGAGCGAATAAAAGACAAAACACCGCGCGCACACTGCAGTCTTGCCGCTAGCGAGCTTTGAAGTCGAGCGTATCTTTTTCGCGCGTAACGGTAATCTGTCGTATGTTTTCTTTGATCAATTTAGAATGCGGTGTATGAATCGTCGCTGGGCGACGGAAAAATTCTGCGTCACTGGTTTACCGGTTGTATGATATGAAGTTTGATCGATTTGAAAGATACGTATGGGTATTGATGTGCCGAGTGTTATTGGAATCCATCGGAATGATGGGTTTTCCAAAATTCCGAGCTGTAAAAGTTTTGGAAAGTTATTAAATTGTATGGTGTAACAAATATGTGAAAAGAATCTTTGGCGCTGAATTTAATGTTGTATATAAAGTTATTCATGAATTTGGAATTCGTTTATATTAAAAATTTTATATGAAAAATTTATATTTTTCATGTTCCGCCTTTCAACTTTGCGCGACTATTTTGAATGTTTTGCGTATGAACAATATTAACTGGTTAAATGTAATGTAAAATTTTATAAATAAACATTTGTTTTTAGTGAAATAGAATTTTAAACAATATAATTTGAATTCAATACGCATAGTTCAAAGTTTAACTGCATTGCATTGTTTTGGAGTTAGTTTTGAAAGTTAAACGTTAACTATTGACCTGTCTCTATCAAAGCCGTTCGGTAAGAGGATAGACGCCCCTTTGATCTTTAGATCGAAACTCATAGAATAGGAGTTAGTGGGTTAGCAAGATGGTGGCTTTTATTTGAGTTGCATAGATTAATTTTATTTCACTTTTGTTTGATAACAAACAGGTCCCAAATCATCCTGGGAGACACGTACGGACGACGAAGACGAGGATGGTTCGCAGTCGGAGTCTGATGATGGTGGTGGACAAAGTAGCAAAAGTGGATCTCAGCCGAAAAAAGATAAGAAGAAAAAGGATAGGAAAGAGAGGAAGGCGCGACCGAAAAAGAAGCAACCAGCGATCGTTTATACCGACGCTCAGCTGTCGGGATTATTGAAAGACGTCATTGCGAAAGGTATTTTTTAAATAAAACGCCGTAAGTTATATGTACCAATAGCTGTTAAATATAATTTAAATAGAATGATAAAATGATGAGATGAATGACATCAATCATATTCTAATATTGATGAGAGGAATCGAATGGTCCAGCTGTCAATATGGGTGAATAAATTTACACCAATGGTTAATTTGCCGATGTTTCGGGTATTTTATTTCGCCCCTCTTCAAGGCTATATAATTAACAGTTTACATGGTGTGTTCTAAGCAGTCTGACTTTTTGACTGGGAGTAGTCAGACTGCTTAGAACACACCACGTAAACTGTTAATTATATAGCCTTGAAGAGGGGCGAAATAAAATGCCCGAAACGTCGGCAAATTAACCATTGGTGTAAATTTATTCACCAATATTGACAGCTGGACTATTCGATTCCTCTCATCAACATAATTTAAATAGATTTATTTTATAATTGAATCTCACGATAAAAATGTCGCATTACATTCCGTTTAAAACAATAATATATCAATAAACTAAAAATACTGTATTTACTACGCAAGAACTTTATGTAACAATCCGTTACAAAAATTGCGCAACACATTTTACTTTTACTATAACCCCACAACAATGCTACTTTAAAATTCTCTCACCTAAATTCAATAACCACCGTGCAACCCGCATCACCCCAAAATTTCTAAACTTCAATCCCCTTATTTCACCTTCACTTCTCTTCCCCCTTCTTGCGCGTCATTAGACATGCAGGAGCCGTTGCAGTGGCTGAAGGAGTCCCTAGAGGAGTCCCTGGAGGACCGCGACGAGGAGGACAACGAGGGCCAGGCGCTGGTGCCGCTGACGGCCGAGACCTCCGAGGCGATCGACGAGCCCAGCTTCCAGCGTCTCATGCGCGCCATGGGCTTACAGTCGCCCGAACTCGAGGAGGCATACTGGCGCATACCCGCGGCGATGTTGGAAACGACGATCAAGAAGAGGATCGACCTCATCGATGCTGGGTTTAGGGGCGAGTTTGTTGAGGAAGGTTGGTTACTATTATGCTTTTTTTTATTGGAATATGCGTTAGGAGTTTTATGACGTAATGCGTTTTGATTTTTCTTATTGTTCAGTGATAATCCCTGAAGCTGCCAAGGATGATTCAGAAAGTGACGATGACGCTATCTTTGAGAGATTAAAGCAGTACGCTAAGAATAATGATGATGCCGCAGGTGCTTATATTTTTAAAAGTTAAAAATAATTATCGTTGTTTATATGTAGTATAGTATATTACGCACCTAGGGAGGAAAAAACTTGGACAGTCCATATTTCGTGTAAATTGCCACCCGAGCCGAAGGCGAGGGTGGCAAACACGAGATATAGGCTGGCCAATTTTACTCCCGTGGAGCGTATACTATTTTTCACCATACCCGGGCCGAAAATACCACATTCGCGTTTTTGAGCCGGGAGCGAAAGTGGCACTTTCGGCCAGGGTATGGTGAAAAATTATTTATGTAATATATTTTATTTTTAGAATCAGTAACACAAGGGTCCCAGAAATCTGCAGGGAGGAAATCTGCTGTGAAAACTGCAACTGAAAATCCTAAATCTGACGAAGAAAATGAAGGTCCATCAAATGGTGCATATTTGTTATTAACTTTTTATTGTATTTTTTAAATCGTTTCTCTTTTATAGATCAATTTTTTATTACTTTTTCGTAGATGTTACAAAATCTGAAAATAAGAAGTTCGACAGCCCCTCCGATTCTGAAGATGAAAATGATAAGGATGATGAAATGTCCCAAAAAGGTAATCATCTCTAACTTAAATAATTAAAGTTGTGAATTCTCAATATATTTTCTTGATTTTTATTTATGTGTAATATATTTTTTTTCAATGTGCAGCCAAAACAAAACGAATCAAAACATTTATGGATTCCTCAGATTCCGAACCAGAAGAAAATACACCAGCAGATGCAACAGAAAACGCTGCGATTGATAATGACTCCACTCAGGGTATGGCCAAATTATAATTGTTATTATTATCTAAAAACCGCTGCCAATTCATTGGCACGTAGCTTCCTCAAACTTAATTTACTGATCCCTTTAATTAATTTTTAATTCCAATATTTAAAATTTAATACTTCAGAAAGACAGAAATAACAAAACTCCAACATAATTTATTCAAATTTTTATAGATTATACATTTCCACAAAATTTCACATACACAAAATATATATCACAATTGCCTATAAATTTGCAACTGATATTTAGAACTCTATGTATTTGAATGTAATTTATAGCATTCGAAACATAATTAAATTACCTATATTTTCTAAAAAAAAAATTAATTTTCTAGCTATCACGGTTCTTTTGTTATTAACAGAAATGTAAAAATTTAAAAATTAAAAAAAAATGAGTTTTGGATGTTCAACTATTACGGTAGTAAAATTGTCTTATTCGCTTCAAAATTCATTGTACAGGTATATTATTAATAGTTCTCGGCAGAGTTTTTTTGGCAAAATGATTGGTTCATAATTTTCAGAGATATTATAAACTAAAATTATCTTTTTATAAATTAAATTTAATTTAATTATAAACTAAATTAAAAAAAAAAATTATAAATTAATCCTCAAGAAATAGATTTTAAAAATGTCTAGAAAAATGTTAACCTCAAATATCTCTGAAATTTATGAACCAATCACTTTGCCAAAAGAACTCATCCGAGAACTATCAATAATATACCTCTACAATGAATTTTGAAGCGAATAAGACAATTTTACTCTTGTAATAGTTGAACATATAAAACTCATTTTTTTTCATTTTTCAATTTTTACGTTTTTGTTAATAACAAAAGAACCGTGATAGCTAGAGAATTAATTTTTTTTAGAAAATATAGGTAATTTAATTCTCTTTCGAATACCACCCACCCCATTTAAATACATAGAGCCGTTCTCGAGAAATTACGATTTAAAAAAAAATTGAAAAAAATTTTAACCTCAAATATCTTCGAAATTTATGGATCAATCCTTTTGCCCAAAGAACTCACTCGATTGGTATACAAAATCTACTCCTATAAAGAATTTCAAAGTGATTAAGCCAATTTTACTATAGTTATTGAACGACAACAAAAATCACTTTTTTTTATAAATTATTTTTTTTCTCAAAAAATAATGAATAAAAAAACCTAAAAATTTAGTAAGTTATAGTACTTAATATCCTTTATAACCAAAAAAATATTCATGTTAATATCTTTTTTTAATTTCGAAATATAACCTATTTACAAAAAATTACGTTCTCATCAATAACTTATGACGAAATATAGCTACCGACTTTTTTTTTTTTAAATTGTAGATAATTTTATCCTACATACAGAGAATTCATGATATATAAACAATATTTGTTCTAAATATTAAAAAAAAAAAAAAAAATAAAAATTTTGTAAATTAAAAAATGGCTATAAAAAAAAAAAAAAAAAATTAAATTTTACAAAAATAGAATATTGACCCCAATTGTGGAAGCAAAAATAAAAAAATGATCACTCTCCCATTAAAATCGGTCGAGTAGATCATGAGATATCAGCGTACACACACACACACACACACACACACACACACACACACACACACACACACACACACACACACACACACACACACACACACACACACACACACACACACACACACACACACACACACACACACACACACACACACACACACACACACATCCATACGGACATTTTCTAAAAATAGTGTATTTCGATTCCAAATTTGCTAAATAACATTTCTAACACATTATCTCATAAACTTTTTTTTTTACTATCACAAAGCTTCCTCTATGAGGAAGCAAAATGTTCTCATTTATTATCTTTTTCGCGAAATCTTACAAGTTTTATAATTTAACGCATTTTGAACGTTATAGATCAAGCTAAATCGAAACGATTGATCGACTCAGACTCGGAAGATGAGAAAATGGAAACGTCTAGTCAAGCGAAAACAAATGGCGAAAGTAAAGTGGATTCAAAGGAGGCTAGTGCCAAATCTCGTCGAATACGAAAAGTTGTGGATTCGGAGTCTGAAGGCGAAAGCGAAAACGTTTTAAAAGATGTCGATGAATCATCGCGTAAGTAAAATTCAAAGCGAACCATATTTTTCTCAAAAGTAAAAAAGAATTTTGCATCTTAATTTTTATCATATGAAACTATAACACTTTCAGAAGAAGCAAAAAGAGTGCGTTCAGAGCATTCGGACACTGAGACGCCTATACAAAAGAAACGTCGTATGCTCGACAGCGACGACGAGGAAGACGGCGACGCGGCACCGGAGAACGAAAAATCAGCTGAAAAGAAGCAAGTCCGAGTGTTGAGCGATGACGAGGATTAGGCGAAAGCGATACGATTCGATGAAGCTTTTATCTGCGGTTGGAAAAGAATAGTCGCGCGCGCGCTCTCGCACGTCGGGAGCTATGACAGCGGTCGATTCGGTTTCTTACAAATGCTGCCATCTGCAGGGAATGGCTCTAACTGTACAGCCGTGTGCGACTTTATATTTTACAAGTAGTAATATTTTGACCGTAAATAGCGTTTTTCGAAATAGTGTTTTATTCGATTATTTACAGAAATCTTAAACAACTTGAATATTTTTAATCATAATGAACATTTAATTGCTTTAAGAAGAACCAGTTGCTCCTATGATGAGCAAGTGTCAAATTTTGCAAAACTACATAATGTAGGTATCTATTATCAAGCGATTGCAAAAAAATTGTTTAATATTTAAGTACTCTAATTTTTCCTGTTCAACATCATTGTTTAAAGCATGAAGTTTTGTAAGATACTCTTTTAAGAAAGAGACAGGTAAAGTAGTTAGTCTCTAGCTTTTGTAATAGTTTTCTGGACTTTGTTTAATAGAAACGTTTTAAAAAAAAACTACAATAAAAAATATAAACATATTTTCATAAAATATCAAAATAAAAATCCTCTAGCTTGCCTTTGCAATAATAAAAACTAACAAAATGCGAAGAGAAACTAATAAAATCGCTTTAAACGAAAACGTAAATGCTGAGGGGTTCCGACACTCCCGACTGCGCTAAAGGCAAAAGTGCCGTACAAATGGTCAAAAGTGGAAAGAAAAGCATTCCCGAAAGGCGTCCACATTTCGCTAAGTGCGTACCAGGTTATCAAACGCGCGAGGAGGTCGATTATCTGTGCCAGGTGCTTTCGACCACAAGCTATAGCAGTTGTCGACTTTATCGACCCCGTCAGTGCTCCATAATTACCTTGTAATTCATCATTTTCTCTGCACATTACTCTCGTTAAGATTTGCGGAATAACATTCTACGCACTTAATTTCACTAAATACCACCATACAAAGTTAACCACCCTCTCGCTACTAATTTTAAACAATATTTATGCTCCGTACCGTCACAATACAGTCCCGCGACCGTCCCACCCGCTCTCACGCTGTAACCTTCTCGCTCCCCTAATCGCCTGCTCTGGCGTTAGCCACGGTGGACGACTCCGCGTCTTTTGATGGGCAGGTGAGGAGTCTTCCGGCGCGTGTCAACGACTCTCTCTCTCTCTCTCTCTCTCTCTCTCTCTCTCTCTCTCTCTCTCTCTCTCTCTCTCTCCCTCTCTCTCTCTCTCTCTCTCTCTCTCTCTCTCTCTCTCTCTCTCTCTCTCTCTCTCTCTCTCTCTCTCTCTCTCTCTCTCGCGCGCGCGCATGCGAGCACTGCAGCACGGCGAGCACACACACACACACACACACACACACACACACACACACACACACACACACACACACACACACACACACACACACACACACACACACACACACACACACACACACACACACACACACACACACACACACACACACACACACACACACACACACACACACACACACACACACACACATCAGCGCTGTTTTCTCTGCGCTACATATATAGGCACTGCTCTGCTCTGCTGCTGATGATGCTGATGCTGTTGCGGCCTTGCGCGACGCGCCGAAGACGTCGCGCAGGTGGTCGACGGCGCGAGCGAGCTCCGTGCCTCGCGGGACCGCTATCAGGCAAACAGAAGGTTAGAGTTGGGCGAATCAGTTATTAATATCCAATATTAATCGAAGTGGGGTCGACATACGCGAGCGACCGGGCGGGCGTTTGCGCAGAGGCTTGTTTATGATGTGTGCATGCGGTGGAGGCGGTAGTAGTGGGCGAGAACCGCCGGCCAATAGAGCGAGGCGGCGTCGCGCGGGCGGCTTTCGGTTTCGACCGCCGCCGCTGATATTGATGGCTATTGAGTGTATCGGGCGGGAAGGTTGCTGAGGTGGATGGATTGAGGAAAATAAAAGTCTGAACTTAGGTTGTTCATTTTTTAATAGTTTTGGTATATAGGAAAATTCTGGGAATTTCGTCTGGTATGAATTTTATTTGACTTTTTTGTAGATAAATAAAATTTCATATCGTTGAGCAGTATTTATGATATATTACCATATTAAATTTCTGCTGTTTGTATAACTTAAATTTACTAAAATTGTCGTGACTATTAGTTGTATTTAATTGTAAGAGATTGTTATTAACAGATTTTACCATTAAAATCGAAAATAATTAACATAAAATGTACGTATTTCGAATTATTTGACATTCTTTTTCGGACAACATGAGGTTATAAACAACGTAGGGCTTAAAATTACGATTAATGAATGTAACTAACAAAAGTTAAAAATTCTGTGCAAGAACAATAAAAGATAATAAAAAAATTATTTACGATAAGTTAATAAAAATATGATATGATATAGAAATCATAAGTTGTACATATCTTAAGAATGTCCAGGTTAATTAGGGTGTTCATGTATTAGTACATTTCTCATTATATTTAACTATAGGGGCATATAGAATAAATGCATCAATAATTAGTCACGTTGATAACGATATGTGTATCAGTACGAAATTATCAAATCGCCATTCAATAACACGGCTATATAGGTATTAGGACAGCTATGGAAATAGTACATGCCTATATTGTGGTTACATATTGGTACATACGCTTCGCTTCATCACTATTCTATCTATAAAAATTGTTTCCAATAGACACTCAATAAAGTACAAAGAATATTCCTCAAAACCATTTCCAAACTAGCTCCAAAACTTGTTCGTAAAGTGCTCCGAAAGCGTCCGCTTTCCGTTCTGAATGCGCTCTCAATGTGCACGACTTTGACTCGCTCGCTCGCATTTTAACCGCGAGTCGACCACGTGCATTCTAAACTGGACTCGTGCGCACCCAGCAAACAGAACACCCGAGTAGGTACACTACGATTTTCGTCCCTATATCGCCTATACGTATATATACTTGCGCGCACGCACGAAGAGAGGAGAGAGAGAAAGGAAAAACAACGTCGCGTGCCGTGCAATGCGGGCTTATATACGGCACTGCGCGCGCGCGAAACAACTGCCTCGTCGGAACACGTGGTCTGAGCAACAGGGGACGATGATGGGCGAGAAGGTATTAGCGAGAGCTCCGCGGGGTTATGAGCGCTTAATAGAAGCGCGGGCTCAAAATACGGTGGTAGGTGGGAGGACCATCCTTTGGCTCCTCGCTCGCGGCGCGGTTGCCGTGAAGTGATCAACGCATGCGCAGAAGGAACTGTGGGGTTTTGAAATGAAGGTTGGGTTTAGGATATTGTTGAGGCTAGGTTGCTTCATGTTGTGGCGGTATATGTAATATAAATGTATGCTTTTCCCAGAATGATATTTTAAAATTTGAATCGGCTTTTTATTATATGAAAAACATGATTAATTTTAAAGAATAATGAAAAAAATAATTGTAACGAGGATTTTATTTTGTAATAAACGCTATAATTAAAAATGTTATAAGAAAATTATATAATTTGATAAATTACGTATCAAAAAGACGTCAATATTTTCTTGATAAATTTCCATAAAATTTTTTTTATTTATTACATTTGATCACATATTTATACTGTAATTTATCAATAATAACTTTATCCTTAATTTGTAAATTAATTTGTTGTTATATTTACACACACTACATAAGAGTTTTTCAATAACACATTATCTTTGAACATGTAAAGAAAATACATACGTTTTAAATTAAACACACTTGTAGCTTAGCAAATAATTTTAGCATTTTTGAACTGTTGTAAAATTGTTAATAAAAATACACAGATTCGCTTATTTCTTTTTCCTTCTTACTACTGCCCAACCATCAGGATCGACGACTTCCATTTGGTTAGATTTTGATGTACTTTCACCGTCATCAACATCACTCCTATCTTTATCACTATCTCCATCATCATCATTTTCTGCAACATTATGTGCTGCTTTTACAGGACCAGTGTATGGCATAATCCAAGGTTGCAGTGGAGGCACCTTTGCCAATCCAGCTGTCAAGTTTTCCATATCATTCTGTACAAGTAATTGGTGAAATTGAACAATTTCTTGTGCAATTTGTTTCTCACTGTCATCTTCCAGTTGTGTATTAAATTCTGCATCCATGTAATCTTCTAGCTCAGCTGCAACATCTGTATGATGTAGCTTTTCATTCATTGACAATATTTGTGCAACATATTCACAAAAGTTACGAGCCTGATCTTTTGACCCCATGCCATGCTCCACTGACATTTTCAAACCAGTCCAGTTACTAAATATTCTTTCTATGATACTTAACATTGTGATGGTATTCTCCGTCATCTTGAGATCCAATTGATTGAAAATAATTTATATATTGCTTGATGTAGTGTGGATATTTATTTCTTCTTGATTTCTTATTTATCCTGCAATTGACATAATTTCAGAATTAAGTACATATTAATTTACTGATTATAATATAGTTACATGCAATATTTCCAGTTTGCTTGACATTTCTTGTAATTTTCTAATAAAATGACTAACTACAATAGTCTCCGTGACTAAATACATATTAAAGACATCACTGAAGTATAAAAATGTTTCATAAAATATTCGACAGACAAATATATCATATATGATATATGATATATTTAATATATCAAATATATCATATATATCATATATATCATAAATCCTAAGATATCATACTTATCATAAGGTAGCTCAAAAAATTACCAACATGCAATAAATCAAAACAAATAACATACTATGTACTGTACTCGATTGTTGCATGTCCCGGCTCCTCAAAAGTCCAATTCTTTTCTCTAAAAAGCTTAGCTTAACTCTCTCTTTCTCCCTTTAACAGTCACCCAATATAAAATCTATACTCCAAACTCCAAAGAAAACCACGCTCTTCAAGCTCAAGCCACACTTTGGTAACCTAACCTCAAACACCGCGTGTGTGGCGTGCACAGCAGATCTGGCAATCACATACACGCGTGCTACAGAGTTCCTGCAAGCTGAGCGCGCGGGGTTGGGCCGGCATGTGATGATGATGGTGGTGGTGTGGTGCATGGCAGAGCTGCGCAAACGCGCGCCCGCGCATTCCGGACTGCGCGAGTCATCTGCGGATCGTCACGATTTCATCGGGAGAACAGGAGGTCCGAGGAGCCGCGTCTGTGCGCGCGTTGCCGCGCTCTCGCGCGTATCTATCCGGCGCGCTCTCGAGCAACATGAGACCGAGGAGATCGCTGTGGTGCTGTGGGATGTGTATGCGAGTCTGTAGGCGCGAAAATGGAGTGTAGAGGATTGTTTGAAATTTTGAAGCAGTTTACTAGTATAGTAAAATAGATAAGCTGATGGTTTTAAATTAATGTTATACAGTTTACGGATAAGTAGACAACTAAATTTATTTGTATTATGTTGATAACATTTAATTTTAAAAAAATAGTAAAACATTGTTCGAATGATCTTTAGCGCATTTTAAAATGAGAATTACTTGTATTTTGGTCTTTCTAATGTAATGTTTTATACAAAAGTTTATAAAAATCAGGTATTAATTGAACAAAATCTTCTGGAAGACGCATTATTCAAGGCAGAAGAAGTAAAACTGCTAAGAAAAAGTTCAACTATAAGAACCGCATTGGCATTAAAATAATACTATCAATATACTTTGATTTATCCTCGTTAATAATCAAACCAACTAATTCCTAACGTTTTATGTGGCGATTCCTAAAATTATTAAAAATTATTTATAATGTAAAAGATACGAGAACTAAACTCCAGATAATATCGCGTTTAAAGAATGTAATCATAAAATTATATTATTTTAAATTATTTTTATTTATTATCAAATAAATATTATTATATATATATGTGCGTTGTTGTAAACAATTAATTTCGCCATCAAATATTCAGATGGTATAATATATGCATAACGATTACTATTGAATTTGATAAATACTTGTTACCAGTGGCCTGAATGACGCTAACTCATACTTTACAATAAAGTGACTAGAATTTAAATAAGCTAAAACCAATTAAAATTCAAACGAATTGAGCAACAATACATATACATTATTAAAATTAAAAATAGCTTGCTTACTTCTGCGATTCATTCTTTTAATCTATTATACACTTCACTGTACTTTAATAATAGGTTCGATTAGAGACAAAATCGTCACATCTATATATAACAAACACAGATGTACTTTCGTTTCTCCAAACTTTTCCCCTTTTACTAAATTTCTCCAGTTTCTCATGAACCTTTCTATCACCGAAAACAGTCTCTTCTTTATTCCCTCTACTCTAATCGCTCACAGTATCCTTTCCTAGTTTATCGTTCTCATCCCTGAACCTCACGCACTCGCAACTTTGACCTTCAAGCCGAACCTCACGTGCGCCTCGTAAGTAAAAAGAAGGTACACTTATATTATTCGCGCACATGTACGGCATACACGCGGCCCCGGTAATGGTATACATATACCCGACACACACACACACACACACACACACACACACACACACACACACACACACACACACACACACACACACACACACACACACACACACACACACACACACACACACACACACACACACACACTCACACACACACACACACACACACACAAACGCCATCTATATATATATATATATACACACACACACACACACACATCTATATATACGGGCAAGAGAGAGCGCGTCGCTCGCTCCTTGTAGCTCCTATCCCGTATATGTCCCGGGTGCACGTACCGCCGACAATTACGCGCGTTACGTCACGAGTCATGAAGCTCTCGGTGCACCAAGTACCCCCCTCCAAACCAAGGCTCTTATCGCCTCTCGTGTTCTCGTTCCGCATTACGTCTCTCCTTCCCCTTCTTTCCGTAGCAGCAGTGAGAGAGAGAGAGAGAGAGAGAGAGAGAGAGAGAGAGAGAGAGAGAGAGAGAGAGAGAGAGAGAGAGAGAAGCTGTACCGAGCCATGTGTGCGAATGGGTGTAATGCGCAATTGCGATTACGCTCGGTACCCGCTTGCGTGTACATAGGCAGGGGGAGATTGAAAGGTTTCGCATTTGAAGTAGGGAAAATAGTGCTAGAATTGTTTAGTTTTTCGCTATTTGTGAGAATCGTGTTATGGAAGGGGATTGAAGAGGTAGAACTATAGGGTAATTTTTATTGCAATTAATGTAATTAAATAGATTAGATAATTTTTCGGTGTAATTAATTTTTGTTTAATAATATAATTCCTTTTTTAAATAGGTTTTTTTAAAAACATAATAAAATTTACCCTAAAAATTAGCTCCTTAACAAAAAAATAAAATAAATTAAAAACAAACAGTTTTAATATTATTGACAATATTATTATAATTAATTTAATTGTCGAAGCAGCTGTTCTCAATTTTCGTTACCTGAAAACAACCTGCAATTGCACTTTGCTGACTTTTAAATATTATATAAATATGTTTATTAAATTAATATTTATACCACTCTAACCTCAAAATCACAACTTTGATATGATTTTTCGGCGCTCGTGGTATAAAATACCGTTCGAAACTAGTGCGTAAGTCGATTATTTAGGTGGTGTGACTTTTTGCACGAGCGAAGCGAGCACCACTAAATAATCGACTTCCCCACCCGTGTCGAAATGTACTATTAGCTAACTAACAAGTATTATAGAATAAACAGAAAAGATAATAAGAAAAACAATTACTACTTTTTTTGGACAACTAAATTAATATGACACTAAGATGTTTAATACTTTAACTATACCCATTCAATGTTTTATTATTAATATAATTAATTTACATGTTATTTAAAACCAAATAAAGTAAACACTACGATAGTTCCATTCCCATAAACTGTGAAATCGCAAACGTTCAATCACTGTCATCGATCGACAGGCAATTAACAAGTTACAACAACGAAGCTTCATTAAACTATATCCTCTATTCGAATGTACATTCTGTATGCGATATGAAAGTTACACCCAAAATTTTGTGAAGATAGTAGTGTAGTGACATGCTCCCACATACCAGGAGCATATAACCAGCGCTTTTAGGATGCTCTCCTCTCTCCCAACTCCCGAGCAAGCGGATGAGCATCACAGGTACCATATATATAATATATCTATATACTCGCACAGGTGTGCGCGCGGACTCCAGATAGCCGAATCGCGCGAGAGATAGAAATAGAGAGAGAGAGAGAGAGAGAGAGAGAGAGAGAGAGAGAGAGAGAGAGAGAGAGAGAGAGAGAGAGAGAGACGCACACCTTGTCTCATCCCATGAAACTCTGTTCAATTTTTGAAAGTTACTAAGAGCCCACGTGGCGATGTTAGAAAGTGTGCGCGCCCGCGCGAGAGAGCAAAAATATTAACGCACGTATGAGGCGGGAAGAGCTGGCTCTTGAGAGAGAGAGAGAGAGAGAGAGAGAGAGAGAGAGAGAGAGAGAGAGAGAGAGAGAGAGAGAGAGAGAGAGAGAGAGAGAGAGAGAGAGAGAGAGAGAGAGAGAGAGAGAGAGAGAGAGAGAGAGAGAGAGAGAGAGAGAGAGAGAGAGAGAGAGAGAGAGAGAGAGAGAGAGAGAGAGAGAAGAAATTAGATTTGTAATACGCATATGTTGTAATATACTAGCTCTGTCTTATGATGCTCTGGTGATGATTTTGGGAGATTTTTGAGAAATGTGTTAGTAGTTTTCTTAAGCTTCGGTAAGCTTATAACTGCATTCTATTGGATGTGTCTTTATTCTGTGAGTAAATACGGGTATTCGTCTATATTTTGGTATATAAACATGTTTTCATCACGTTTGTTAGAAAGTATAGGCATTCGTAAAATTTGTTCAATGCATTGTTAATGACTTTTTACAGTATGAAATATAATAAATGCTATAAAAGTATTTTATACTAATACATGAAGTTAAATAAAACTTAGTCACAAATAACTAACTAATTATCCATATTGTATGTTCCCTGTTGTATAAAATAATCTGCAAAGATGTCTTATTAATGGAAAATAAATAAACAGATAATACCTTTTAAGTTATTCAAATGGAGGCAGTCATGTTTAAATAATAAGTAAATATGTCTAATTATTTAAAATAATATTAATACTGAACTTTTCAATTTTAAGCACATCATTAATAAACATACTTTATATATCTAACTATATAATCTCATAGTTACCTTAACGACTTCTTTTCACAGAAGTAACAATGATTAAACGCTAACATATTCTCTGAATTTATACGTATAACATCTGCATATGCATCTCCATGAAAAGAAACTAATAGACCCGCACCCAAAGAGACTTAAAAATCCAAAACCCAAATCCCTCCTGAACCCCCCCCCCCCCCAGCTCGACTGCACCAACCACCGATAAATTACCTCTATCTCCTACAACATTGTCCCCGTACTAACTACATCCTCTCACCTTACACCCTATCTTCATCGGGCCATCAAGCGAAAATTACCTCTCCCCCGCAAAATTTAAATCCCCGCCAAAAGAGACTCTCTCACAGTCTCACCTGCATTTGCCTGCTATCTCCCACACCCCCTGAGAAACTCGAGATACGCGTAATCCCTCTCTCGCCGCCGCATGGCGGCTCATTAGGACACAGGCATTAGCCATGCAAATAGGGCAAAAGGCGTGCACTTGCACCCCCCCCCTCTCTCTCTCTCTGTAATTCGTGGGGGCGAGAATCGGAGATCGCGCAGGTGTGCGCACGGCTCTTTGAAGTCCGAAACTGGCGATTCTCTGAAGGCATTTAGGGAAGGAAGGGAGAGGGAGAGAGAGAGAGAGAGAGAGAGAGAGAGAGAGACTGAGAGAGACTGAGAGAGAGAGAGACTTAGAGAGAGGAAGAGGGAGAGGGAGAGGGAGAGAAAGAGAGAGAGAGTAAACGTGGGATAATTAGCACGGCGAGATCGAATTATGCGGAGTGCAGCTAGCGCTGCATATCGTGCGCGAAATTACGTTATTAGGCGCTCAAATGGGAGAGTAAGGGGAGCAGGGTGGGGGGTTGTTTAGCGGTTGCGCGAGTGCAGTTGCGATTGAAGGGGTGTGGTGTGTGTTTAAAAGAGAGAGTTTTGAGGGGGCGTTTGTGGCTGACTGGTGTTTTAAAGTGAGTTGAGAGGCGAAAAGGCGGAGTTTGATACGTATAATTTGCGGGTTCACTATCGCGAGTAATTGCGAAAAGCGGTAATTTAACTTTGGCAAATAATTTTGAAAAATGACGTCTTAAAATCATTGGTTTGAAGGAGTAATTATGTTTTCTATTATTTTAATGTTCTAATGTATATGTATTATTTAAGTATTATTTATGTACTGTTATAATATTATTATAACGTTGTACAATATTATTTATGTATTATGTTTTGTAAAGTTTTTATGAATATATCATTGAATTTAGCTTTTATTACATTTCACAGTATTAATAAGTAAATGATTTTGGGAAAAAGTGCTTTTCGATGTTTTTTAATGTCCAAAAAGACGAAAGAATTTCCTATATATATTATAATAATCACATTAATCTTATTTTTTCAATGAATTGTTGGTCATTTTTGTTAATGATCTATCTTAGATGTATTTTTTTACTGATTCTGTATATACTATAACAATTAGTTGGATATTTAATAAGATCTAATTATATATTAATATTGTATATTTTAAACAAAAACTTTAATAATACAAGCACTTCTGATCACAGTATATAAATCATTCTTTGTCTCACCATTATATTTATTCATTTATTTATTTATTATTTATTATAGGGCATAAAACCCTTGAAAGAAAAACATACAATTTAAATACGTATGCAAACATTGCATAAATCCTACAGCTAATTTACATAAAACTATCATAAATAATTATTTTTAACGTTATATTAAGAAAATACTATAACTATCATTATCAGCAATCACCCCTGTACATTATTCATTTGCGAGACTATCAGAGTAGCTGCTACTCTTCAAGTGTATATGGAGCTTTGAACGACAGTGTTGCAGGTGACTCTTGTCATCTGAGTAGGAGCTACTCAGATCAGAGTAACCCAAGCGCGGAATCAGTGCCCCAATGGCGCCACCTAGTCGGTACAACAGCTGCCCTTTTAGTCAGAGCGACCGTTAGACTCCAAATCCGCACGCACCAATTTTCACCGACGCCGCTGGTAGTTTATAGTTTATTATCCTGCAGCATAAGTACTTTAGAAAAACTTTTCTTGTTTTGCTGTTAATAGTTTGAATTTTTATGCTTAAGCTTTTTAATGGTATTTGTGTAGTTAACAAACTTTACAGGATAGATAGATAAGTGGATAAATAGAGGGAGAGAGAGAGAGAGAGAGAGAGAGAGAGAGAGAGAGAGAGAGAGAATTTTATTCTGAACTTATATATATGTACAGCCATGTTATATTAGTTTCAAATCTATTCACAGCTCTGTTGAAAAGTTATAATGCTAAATTAATGAGGGTATACAACGTAGGTTGTCTTTTACAAAAAAATTACAAGTTGACATAAACGATTCGAATACTGCAGATGATTCTAAAAAATCGCTCATCGTTATCCCATACATTAAACATCTCAGTTAAAAATTAAAATCAATTCTGTCTCGTAATAGTTATAAGGTTATACAAAAACCATGCAATAAACTTTCCAAATACATTAAATTAGGTAAGGATAATGTTGATAAGTTTGAAAAAAGTGGTGTAGTTTAGAAAGTTAATTGTGCTGATTGTAAAATGTCATATATTTGACAGACAGGTAGACAATTACGATTACGCATTAATGAACATAAGCGTAGTGTTAAGAATGGTGACACCACGTCGGCTTGCAGCCGAACATGCAAACTTATATAAACATAAAATAGATTTTAATAAGGTCAATATCGCCGATCACGAAAGTTATAAGAATAAAAGATTATTTTCTGAGATGTTATACATTTATAGTACCAATAATAATATGAATAGACAGTTTGATACTATCAAACTAAAAAATTGTTATAAATTCACAGTCGACATTGTTAATAGATCAACCAACATTTGTAACAAGCCTAACAAATTCATAAATTCTCGTCGGTTCCGTAGCAGAGAGTAGTTTTTCATTGGTGGGCACTGCGTTACTAAGTCAATTTCCTTACTAAATTTCTATCCCCACTACTTTATACCGTATAAATAACCCCGGAGATGCCCGTAATTCCTATTGTCTCTTCTGACAGTGAGATTATATCATCCTGGGTAAAGCCTCCTTTGACGTTATGACTAAACGACTGATTTGTAACATGTAAGTTTTTTGATTTCTCATGCCTTTTTTCTTATTTTGGGTTTTTTCTTTAGTACAATTTAATTTTTTCTAAATATTCTCATTATACAGGTATTGCTTTACAAATGTTGGCGTCTTACAAAAAACCTATTGTAAAAAGAAAAACTGTTTGACACGCGGAGTCCACGCAATGGCCACTATATAAATTTGTAAATTGATATACCACCTCGAATGGTAAGGAAAAAAGTTTTTTTTCCGTTTTTTCTTTAATGTGAAAAAAATTTTTATAATTTCCGTTATGTTTAATATTTTTTGTATGTTCATTGTGTTTAGCCCTGATAAGGGAGTTAATTATACTCCTGAAACGTCGGTGTATCAATAAATTTATGATGCTCGAAAGGATCTATGGTGTACGAATCCATTTCTATTACACCTTCAATAAAAATTATAAAAACAATTTTTCTTTAATATCGCAAGAACGAATTGGAATTTTTTGATGAAATTAAGTTATCTTATTTCTTATAACAAAACGATTATGTGGACATAATTTTCATCCTAAATTAGTTGAATTTGATTGAATATTGTACTGCTGTTTATAATTAAATATCTTTTAGGGATGTTTGGTAAGGTAAATATTGTAAAGTCTCATGAGAAAGAGCAAAATTTTAATTTTCTGAGCCTAGTTTGCCGTTTCCAGATCCATTTTTTTTGGGAAAAATAATATAACTTCTTGCGAAAAATCGAGTATTTGAAATAAAGTAAAAAGCTGATATTTTGAATAGGTATTTTCTCGCTATTTTAATCGACAACCGTAATGGCAACCTAAACATTTTTGAAGGGACGTATTTAATGGTAATAAAAAGCTTCTAATAGTTTTTATACAATTACCCAGTTCTTACCCAGACCTATAACTCTTCTTAAGGTTTATATAGCCACGAATGCGCTTACACTTTCACTCTAAAAATCATAAATCTTTTTTTTTTTTTTTCATTACCGCCGCAGTCTATTTGACCCAGCTGGCGGGGGCCTTCCACCACCTTGGTGTGGAAGTAGTGCCCAATCCTATGACCTCACTATTTTTCCTATCATGTTATCCTACCTATTTCTTAACCCTCCTGGAAGACATTTCCGGTGAGGACATACTTCAGTCTCGCACCGTGTTGGTTAAGCCAACACTCTCTGCCCTCAGAGGGGCATCAGGTCCGTCTCCCAGGGTAAGCCTCTCCGGAGAAAGTCCATATTTCAGGACCAGCTCCCCGCCGATAAGGCCGGCGTTCCCCCGCCTAGTGCATCGGATCGGCCTACCTACCTTATCGACCTTCCTTGTTCCCTACCACTGTTTCGCATTCACCCAGGTTTGCGCCTGAAAGGCAAGAGAACCCCCGGGATTTCACTGAAGGAAAATCCCGGGGAAAAATCCGTCTTAAAGCAGCCGGTGTCATGGTACTTTCCTCGCTGAAAAACAGCTCGAAAAAAATCCGATTGATTTCACCGGGAATCGAACCCACGACCCCTGGAACGACGTTGTTTCCGTGACTAGCATGCTAACCACTGAGCCAACGTCGCTCTCTAAGTCACAAATCTTAAATGTAGTAAATTATTAAAACGTTTCGGCGCTATTGTACTATTTATACAAATCTCATAACATTGACATACCTGAGTGGAATTTGTCTCTTTTCCCCTCTTCGGGAAACCCAGGCGTCGGTGCCAACTAATGGCATGCGACTTCTCGCTCTCTAATTAGACTCAGGGGGACCTATACTTACCTGCGTACCGAAGGTTCATCCCTCCTATCGACCACATAGATCGACCTGCGTAGACGTAGGGCGCAGAAGCCCAGATGAGCTCAATCGTTGTACAGACATTGTAGTCAACAGTTTCTCTTTGAATCTTTCTGGGCTTTCCGTGATCACAGGAAAAAAATGCCAATACCGGAATTGTGGGAAGCGTTAGTTTGCGGGAAATATTACTTGGCGAATCAAATGATCAACCGTGGCACGAACATAAACGAGCCAGCGAAGATTGTTACTGAGATAGACGAGAATCTAGAGGTGAATTTGCTGCACTATGCAGTGTCGGTAACGAGTGATGTCCACTGCATACGTGTGATGATAAACCTTGGTGCAAATGTCAACGCGCGTGATAGTGGGAACTGCACACCGCTGCACTGGGCCGCAGCAATCGGTGCCTGTCCCGACGTCATCGAACTGCTCATCAACGAAGGGGCTATCGTCGATGCGCGGGACGATTGTCAAATGACGCCTCTCCATCGGCATGCGGTGAGAAAAGAAAACGGCATCGAGTCGGCACGAAAGCTTATTGCTAGAGGAGCATCTATTG
Organism: Torymus aiolomorphi; assembly: GCA_036365515.1. Lineage (NCBI taxonomy): Eukaryota > Metazoa > Arthropoda > Insecta > Hymenoptera > Torymidae > Torymus > Torymus aiolomorphi. The sequence continues at coordinate 11,367,127 of CM070875.1, forward strand.
ATGCGATTGGTCTGAAGGGTACGACTGCACTGCACATGGCGTTGGCGGCCGATAACTTGGAGTTGGTCAAGGTACTGATCAGCCATAGAGTTAATATAAATGCTAAGGATAATTATGGGTATACACCGCTGCTCCGCTACTTTATCGCGGGGAGACCCAATCCGGAAATTGTGAGTATATAAATAATATTGATTTACAAATTTGTTCTAACATATGCAAGTATTTTTTCTTCCTCATAGAAGGAGCTTCATTATATATTTAAGTTTTGTTTGAAACATGTTAAAAATGTTTTTTATCATTTCGAGTGTTTGGTCATTTAATTATTTGTATTTTCAATAATAATTAAACAGAGGAATTAATATAGCTGAATTTGAGTTTAAAAAGGTTAATTATTATGAGACTTGCAAATAAATATCAGGAATAAGTGAGTTTAGATTGAGGAAGTCATATGCCATTGAATTCGTAACGGCTTTTTAATTTAATTTAACTTATAGCTTCATGAAACAACAGACGCTTTGTTTTCCAGACCGAGCTTCTTCTTGACAATGGCGCCGATGTGATGAACTCAAAGTCGGGTCAAACCGCATTGCACATGGCCTGCAAGAAGAGGCTGGCTGACGTGACGGCTGTATTGCTTAAATTTGGAGCCGATTTGAACGCGCGCAACAAGAAGGGCAAGATACCTTTCGAACTACTGTCAATCCGCCCATCCAGCGAAGCTACCGCTCAAATCATCATCAGGGAAGCCGTTAAACGTGAGGCATTCGGCCAATCCCTCTGTGAAGGATACAAACAAATGGTCCAGTCCTGCGAGAACTACTCGAAATTCGACCAGGAGTGCCGTGAAGAAATCAAGCGAATGAAAAGTGAGAAGATCGACATAGAGGACAGTGCCATATCGTTCTTCTACATATTTTCGATGAACGAAGAGAAGCTCGTAGCACTAGCTAGGAACGAAAAGATCGTCACGGCGTTTGAGTCAAGCGGTTACGTGGCGTTATTCAGGATATACGCCGGAGAACTCACCGAACTTCAAAAAAAGTGTGAAGTGGCTAAAAAGCGCGCGAATATCCTCAAGAGCGTTGAAGATTGTCTGGGCGAAATGCTAGGTGATGTGTTACCTGCATCGATCGTGCGAAAGATAGCAACGTATGTCAACCACGTCATTCCCTTCTTAAAAAAGTGATGACCGGAAGAAGTGAAGCCTCTATTCGCCTTGTTAAGACCAGCGTCAGCGCCCCTCGCGGCCAAAATTCGAACTGCTTATTAAAGGATAAACACAGCTGATTAGCATGTGCGGTATACGAACCAAAGATTATTTAATTAAAAAATAAAATAAGTAGTGATCCGATGAACGTCTTAAAATCATTTATTGATTTGTCTGATATTATCAGATATATTGGCAATGGAACAAGACCTTATGTGGAAGGCGAAAAAGTTTATAAGGCTAATCATATAATATTTTGTGGGTTAGCCAAAGAAAGTAATGATTGCTCAACAGAGATAATAGCACTCTGCCTAAAAACGTCGGGTTTACAAGAATCTCCTCATGAAATAAGAGTAAAGATCTCTTCAAATGTATGTGCTGATGAAAATATCATTCATTGTGTGTGCTCTTGTAAAGCTGGTATTTTGGGAAAATGCAAACACTCTGTTGCAGTTTTAATTTACCATCACAAGTCAGTTCAAAATTATTGTTTTGTTTATTTTCTTAATGATGAGTAAATATTTAAAGCATTTACTTATAAAATGTGTGAATTCTTTTAAGAGCTCCATCATGTATTATTCAAGATGCATCTTGCACGGATTTAAAACAACCGTGGGGTAAGCTAAAACAGACAGCTTCAAAAATGTATGAAGCTGTAGAATTGAAGCATTTTTGCCACTTGAAGAAAACAGATTCCAAATTCCTCAAAGTGAAATGTTCTTGCAAACCCGGCGTTTTTAGGCACAGTGCTATTATCTCTGCTGAGCAATCATTACTTTCTTTGGCTAACCCACAAAATATTATATGATTAGCCTTATAAACTCTTTCGCCTTCCACATAAGGCCTTGTTCCATTGCCAATATATCTGATAATATCAGACAAATCAATAAATGATTTTAAGACATTCATCGGATCACTACTTATTTTATTTTTTAATTAAATAATCTTTGGTTCGTATACCGCTCATGCTAATTACTAATCAGCTGTGTTTATCCTTTAATAAGCAGTTCGAATTTTGGCCGCGAGGGGCGCTGACGCTGGTCTTAACAAGGCGAATAGATTTGATCTGTGATTGGCTCTTGGATAAAAGGCGCGAGAATTTAAAATTAAATATGCATTTTTATTTGATAATTAAGTATTATATATTTGAATATTTACTGGAATGAAAATGATTAAAGTGAAAAGTATTAAATAAATAATAATCAAATTAATGTGGGTTGCAGCTTAAAAAAAAAGAAATAACATGTTTTAATTATTTTTTAAAGTGATGGCCAGAAGTAGAAAAGTATTTTAAAACACAATATGATTAGTTATTGAATTGCACGGTAAAATTCCAAACAAAAAGCAATGTTTGATCTTAGAAGAATTAATTATGTTAATATTAGAATAAATTATGTCAATATTATGTTCAGATTTTATTCTTTATTTAATACTTCACGAAACAAAAAAATATTCGTTAAGAGTAAATTAATGTACTACATTATTACATCAATTATTAAAGATGCATCAAAATTAAAAGAAAAAGATTTCCGGCTTATAAGAAATAAATTATTCTATATGCATGTTTAAGAAAAAAAATACATAGAGCACGCGCATGGTTTTGGCTAGTATACTCAAAAATGAGCTGTAGAATGATTGTGATCGAGGGAATACATTAAGTTTTTATTGGATTAGTTTTCATAAATTATCAAAAAATGATGACACATCTCGTTAAAACTAAAATATGTATGTACACAAGTTTTGTTATTTTGTAAATATATAGCAGTATTTTTAAAATTTAAGAAATAAAAATAATCAAAATAATATATTTTCTTTCACTTTATTAAGCCCATCTCAAAAATTTTTGTTTATCTTTTATTTTTTCCATTTAAAATCACTACCTAGCTGTTTCTCAAAGCTTTGTTAAGATTCGCTTCCTGAAGATTATGCACTCTCCTTGTGAGTAGGTGGTTACCGCAACTAATTATTTTTGTCCCTGTTTGTGGTATTTTCTTTTTATTACAAGTTTTTTTGGAGTAAATTAATTGAATTATGCTTAACATCTTATAGTACTTTTTATAAAGTTGATGCATCAGTATACTTGTATAATACCAATCTTTTAACTCTTTAGCGCCTACTAGGACTACAAAAATTGATTATAATGAAATAAAACGGATTTGAAATCTATCCAATCGTATTATTCGATCTGAAAAAGAGTGAATAATACCATTAAAATAAAATAAACCATTGCCAATTCATTGGCACATGACTTCTTCAAACTTAATTTACTGTAGCAGGCGTAGTCGACGCACGCCGTGCATGTCGCCCGTGAACGGCTCGTTCAACGCTGCCATTTGCAGCTGCAAACCCGCACACGCGAAAGAAGTCAGAGATTAGTGAGAGAAGAAGGTGGTATATGAGCGTCGTCGGGTGACGGGAAATGGAGCGTGGAAGTGATTTCTTGGCCGTTTTTTTAGTTTATTAGGTTTGTAAAGGACTTTGGATAAGAATAAATATCGGATTTCTTGTTAAGTGACAATGTAAGTAATTTATGTTTTTTGTTGGACGTCAATATTTTAGTATAATTAAAGAGAAAAATTGAGATTAAAGATTAAATGGGTAAATAATTTGGTATTCTATTAAAAGCTATATAGTTAATCAAGGCTTTTTCCACGCAGCTATTGAAAATGATTTTTTCAAATTTAATCTAGGAAGCACCGAATCATATAATAACAAACGTAATTTTTTAATTAAAATACGTGAAAATAAAAAATATTTTAATTAAAAAAGATCGGTGGCTGAATATTACCAGTTTAAAATTTCATATTCAAAATTCTTTTGGAATTAACGCGCGGCAATCAGTTTAAAACAAAGATTTTTCGAAAATTTGAATAACAATGAAAAAAAAAATTGTGTTAAAATCGCTCGCGTCGAGTGTTCCGATATTTTCGATAACTTTTTTCCGAATTACATATGGAACGCAAGTGGCACACTCGACTTGTAAAATGCTCACTATCACGCAGCTTCTCTCCCCGAGCGCTCACTGCTCCACGGCTCTCTCCTCCTCGGCCATACGCTCCTGTCCCAAAATCCGCTCTGGCACTCTCGCAGCATCTCTCTCTCTCTCTCTCTCTCTCTCTCTCTCTCTCTCTCTCTCTCTCTCTCTCTCTCTCTCTCTCTCTCTCTCTCTTCTCATCTGCAGGTGTGCCGCTGCAGTGCGCTACTCTCTTCTTGTACACGCGATTCTCGCAGGTGCGCGCGCGCGGAGAGATGTCGCGGATTTTTGGGAGTCGGGAGGAAGGGGGATGTTGGCCCGGGCCAAATGGCCCATCAATCATCGGCGAATTTCGGCAACGTGCCGGACAACGCCGGCGGCAGGGTACCATCAGCCACGTAGAGTTCTCCCGTGACGAGAGAGAGAGAGAGAGAGAGAGAGAGAGAGAGAGTACGCGAGCAATGCGGAGGAGGAGGAGGAGGAGGTCGAGGGGAGGGGAGAGTGGGGGAGAGAGAGTGTGGGTTGTGAATAGGTATGTGTCTGTGTGTGTATGTATGTGCGTTTGTGTGTGCGTATACATAGGCGAGTTGCCAAAAAGTCGCAGCGGACCGCCCAGGCGGAATACAGAGAGATACCTCCTTGAGCTCCGCGTCCGGCGGGCAAAGGTGCTGCAGTCATTGCGAATGAGATACAGGAGAGAGAGACATGACGATGATGATGATGACGAGGGGAGGTACACGAGGAGCGAGCTATAGTCATCGAGGGGGAGGAGGGGAAATGAAAGTGAGAGTTGTGAAGAGCAAGAGAGAGAGAGAGAGAGAGAGAGAGAGAGAGAGAGAGAGAGAGAGAGAGAGAGAGAGAGAGAGAGAGAGAGAGAGAGAAGAGTGAGAGAGAGCGAGAGAGAGAGGTGGCACATTGTTTCCTATTGCCCGAGTCATCGAGCTACGCGGACTGTATTTTCGACGGTAGGTGGTTCGATGACTGCGCGCCCGATGACCCGCGCATGGCCGATAGTTTTCGGATGGGTGTTAGTTTTGAAAAGCGGTTCACGGTTAAAGCAAAAGTGAGTGACATTTTTGAGCGAGATCGCAGTGACGCGAGCCGCTTGATGACTGTTTGAAGAGAGTTGAGTTGGAGGTATGAAAAAGAGAAAGTTTTTGAGATGAATAGGGAAGAGCGGAGTGGTTTTGATCATTTCGTGAAATAGAAGTAGGTTTTTGCACAGCGTGTTGCAAGGAAAAAGATAGTTTTACATAAAGGAGGACGAAGTTGTTGTACGTAGATGAGTAGAGCTTATAACTATTTTATGCAAGATCATTGAATTCCTAGTTCAGTAGAAAAAGTGATATTTCAGTAGCAACAGGCAAATTTGCGAAGTAGGCAACAGTTCGTTCAGGAGTAGGCAAAAATGCGAGTTTTAAAAATATTTGTAAAATATACTATAAGCATGATTTATTTTACCAGCAACAGTTGAATAATAATCACTCATGATAAGAAGTAAAAATATTTATGTAATAATTTTCATACGTTGAAAAAGATGTCATATGGAAAAACAAGTCTAAAAAACATTTTAATTGACCATTCTAACAAAACGGATTTTTTATGATGTTGATCTTTTATTAAAAAAATATCGTCTAAACCGTTTCACTTAGTATAATAGTGTAAATATTATAAATTAATACTACAATCTCCCCCACTACTCATTAACCGATAATAAACACATCCCCGGATCACAAGTTAAACTCACAACCTTCCCCATAAAAAAACCGCTCGCTCAACCTCAAGTAACGAGCAATCAAACTCCAATCAATCCTCTCTTGGCATCACCTTCCTCCGTTCCCGCACTGCTCTACCTTTTTTCCGCACCTCGTCCTCCTTCCTCTCATTCTTTCGCGCACCTCTCTCTTTCTCTCTCACTCTGCCTCGAGTGCAGCACGCTGCGCGCTGCAGCGACGACGACGACGACCGCGGCGGCGAACAGCCTCCTCGCGGCTCTGCTAGCCGCGGCCGCAGCAACATGCGGGCCGCTTTATTAACGACAATTAACATTCCAAAGTTTACGATAAAACACCCCTCACCCCGCGCGTATGTACGCGCGCGAGTAAAAATGTATACAGTGTTGCGAGCGGGAGGATGCGTTAGAGAGGGTGTATGTATAGCTAGTGTGTGTGGAGTGGTGGTTGGTAGGAGTGCGTGTGCGGTTAGGGGTTAGAGAGGGTGAAGAAGCAGAGAAAGAAGGAAAGGTTGGGCTGTGCTATGCTGAAATGTCTGTGTATGCGCGAAGCAAAGGGAGGTGAGGTTGCGGATTTTAAGAGAGTGCGAATCGTGGATGCACTCTTGTTTATAAATAAATTCAAGTACCATGTTTATTTAACAAAACAAGAAAAAAAACATTTCCATCATTTCCTACTTAATCATACAAACATTTCTGCAAACATTATCTCGTCCCACATTTTCTCCCACGCCTGTGTCTCAACCGCCCGCTAATCACATTTTGTTTAAACATTCCATAGGCACAAACTTTCTACCTGTCGACTTCTGCGGGACTCATGGCGCGTGCCACTCGATGAAATCGCGTGCGGCTCTGTAACCATATATATATATATATATATATATATATATATATATATATATATATATATATATATATATATATATATATATATATATATATATATATATATATATATATATATATATATATATATATATATATATATATATATATATATATATATATATATATATATATATATATATATATATATATATATATATATATATCCACACGCGTGCCGCGTGCCTCGTGTTGTGTATGTTCGTATATATACACATGTACTAAAGCTGCCTCTACACGGCGTGCCGCGAGCTGCGGCCGCGTGCCCTAGACAAAGACAGATATACGAAATCCTATAGGATTCGTATATCTGTCTTTGTCTAGGGCACGCGGCTCACGGCTCACGGCACGCCGTGTAGAGGCAGCTTGAACGCGCGCACGTGTCCGCGAGCTGTTGCCAGTTCTCGCGCGTGTGCTCGGCTTGAAAGAACTGAATGTGTCGCAAACGGTCGGCCACTGACGTGTGCCGCTATCCGGAGTGTAGGAGGCACGAGAAGTAGAGACGAAAGGAAGAAGTCGCGGGATTTCTTTGTGCTATGCCGTTATATATATATATATACTAGCTACTTTTAGCGCGCTTCGCGCGTATCATTTATCTCTTTGTTATTTTGTTTTTGAGGTTATGAACATGATCAAGTTTCATTTTAAAAGTTTGTTTTAAATAGTTTAAATTATACGATAATAACGTAAGTCTCATAAATAAAATCATGAAATTTTTCTTATACTATTCAGTTTTAAATATTCAAAGTCAAGAATCCAATCTTCAAAATTCAAACATACTCGATTTTGGCGCTTATTCTATGTAGACCAATCAAATGAGCCAGCAACAACCAATCAAAACAGTCTTATTGTGATGACAGTTTCCTCCACCACTTTTTTAAGAGAGGATACTCGATTTTGGCGCTTATTCTATGTAGACCAATGAAATGAGCCAGCAACAACCAATCAAAACAGTCTTATTGTGATGACAGATTTCCTCCATCACTTTTTTAAGAGAGGATATATAACAACGCGAAATTGTCTTTTTGTTATTCTATTACTGTCCTGTCGTAAATTTTAAATGTTAATAACAGTTAATAACTGTTAAAAATTATTTATAACTATTTGGAACTGTTTAAAACTGTTTATAAGTGTTACAAAATGTATGATTTTGGACACATTTTTTCTAATTATAATACTTTGTAACAGTTTCAAACAGTTTTTAATAGTTTTAAACACTTTCAAACAGTTTCAAATAATTTTAAATTGGATATATTTCAGGAAAAATTAATAATTAATAAATTATTATTATTATTATTATTAATTAATTAATAATTATTTAATAACCTCATTATTATAATCATGAGAATCAAGGAGCGCGGGAGCACTCCTAAGGCAAGTAACAGTCAAACAATGCAGAAGAAGCCTAAGGAGTGTTTAATTATACTAATAATTAATTATTACTATGTTAATAATAATAATTAATAAATATTTAAAAGTTATTAAATAATTTAATAACTCTTACAAACTGTTAAAAACTGTTGAAAAATGTTACAAACAGTTACAAACGATTAATAACGTCCAAAATCCTACATTTTGTAACATTTTTAAACAGTTTATAACTCTTTCTAACAGTTTTTAACATTTTTGAACAAAAATATTTCCGCTAGGGTGATTACACGAAAGATATTTGTTGAAGAACGTAAAGTACTTGTACTTAAAATTCCAGATAAAAAAAGTCTGTAATAAACTAGATCCATGAAAAATCCATTCAGACATTATTAGACATTATTAGCAAAAATAAATAAAAAAACCTGTACAACATAAATATGATTTGAGCTAAGGCGAAACGATAATAAATTCTTTAACTGTCGCTTTCTGTTACATCGTTTCCGTTAAATCATCATTGTAATAACAAAGGAGATTAGGCACATAAGTAGTTGAGTCGTCAGGGAGTCCCGCAGCGACGTAGCGATCGCGTTCGTCAAGGATACAGTTTTCCGTTAGAGTCAGAGCGGGATTCAAGAGTTTCCCTTCGAACTTCCATGTGTACGACTCGCCATGACTGTTAAAAAGTAAGCCACGCTCTCGTATTCGATTGATGCTGTCTTCCTCGCAGACCTACGCAAACAAGAGTCATTTACATTTTTGCACAGGATGCTTTTAAAGAAAATTCGAAACCCCTGACAATTTTCCAGGATTAGTTTTAACGGAAAATGTTAAGCGAAAGTGTATAGGTGTAACGAAGTTAGCTAAATACCGATATTAGTATCCGCTGACCGGTCAGCATGTTTGTTATTCTGCAGGGCCTCGATCTTTTCGTCAGTCGTCCAATTCGATACTCAGCGCGGTTAAAAATGCACTCGATCTCCGACCAGCATTTCCCACTTAGCTCCTGCTCTCTGTCAGCTTTGTAAAAATAAACTTGAAATATGTTGAAATGAATCGCATAACGAGTCACTCTTTTGCACTATACCAGGGAAATTATTCTTGTCATTGCACTCGAATCGTCGGCGGCTGCTGACGCAACGACAGCTCCCACGACAGCAGCCTCCCACAGAAACCGGTACGAAGTCCGACTTTGTTCCTTCTGGGCGAGGAAATGCATACGGCAGAAGGATCTGGCGCTGCCCCGTTGCTGGATCGACGTAGCGCTTTAACATCGCTTGTCCCTCCTTCAGAACAAGTGTGTGTAAATAGTTATGTAAATAATGATGCATTATTTAAATTTGTACAAATTTACTCCATGCTAAGAAACCTGATTTGATTGAAATATAAAATTTATTTAAATCAGCCAAATATTTACTGCGTTCCGAAATTTGTTAACCTTACTTTTCAGTAGGTGCATTCAACAGAACAATTTCCAGCTGTTATTAATCAACTTGAATTAATTATTTGGTTGTAACTGATATTCGAATATCTACAACTGTCGCGAATATCGTAGCGTAACATAGGTAAACAATGCAAAAGGGTGGTGGGGTCAATGACAGAAATCAAATTATTGTAGAACTCGTGACCCAGAGGGAAACATAAACAGTTCAGACCGAAAATCATTGACACCAGTTAGTGCAGATTTACAGTTTGGGAGTGGATACAAGCAATTGACGCATACTTGATCTAAAAATGCCGTCACACAGCAACGCAATAATATCAGCCACGGTAAATATTGTAGTTAACACATTTAATACATTTTCCTCCAAAATGGCGATTACCTAATTTATATATCAACAACAATTTTCCAAAAATAAATATGTCAAGTTTAATTTAGAAGTGACAAACGTCGATTTTGACATTGCAGATACTTAATAACATACTCTCTAAAGTTGAATTAGTGAAAATTGCTCCACCATTTCAATTAGTAGAAAAAACTACTAATTTATTAGTGAATATTCACTATTTCATTAGTGGTTTTTTAAAAACTACTAATTAAATTAGTAAAAACTACTAATCAAAATAGTAGTTTTAATAAACTACTAAATGAAATAGTGAATATTCACTAATAAATTAGAAGTTTTTTCTACTAATTGAAATGGTGGAGAAATTTTCACTAATTCAACTTTAGAGAGTAAGAAATTTATTCACCCGCACGTCGAACCAGTGGCTCACGTCTCTACCTCCGTGGGCGAGCAACCACTTCGCGATCGGACTCTCTGCGTTTCTCGTAAGGTACTCTGTGAGGTTGTAAACGCTGCCCAGGCAGATCGACCAGCAGTCCTCGGGTTTGTTGTGTAGGACCACTTCGTCCGGTAGCATATAGGGAAGTTGTTCTAGTGACGTTGACATTTGAAAATCTCGTGTTGCTACATAATGATAAAGGAGAAGGGATTGATTATGTTAATTTTGGCTTAAGCATGTGAATACGCAATGAGTGTATGCGAAATGAAAAATCGAGGATTTATGAATTTTATAAAGTTTACAGTGTCGTAAAAAGGTCTAAGAGTTGAGGACGGTTGTTATGAAGTTATTTTATTCTATAAAACACTAAATCTACATACAAAAAATAGTTAAACTATGAAGCAAAATAATTTTTTTTTATTTCATTGCACTCTAACGTTGCAAACTTCAGACCGATTTTTCTGTCGTAGCTTGATTAGGAGCTCATGATTTGTCTTTCTCCTATTGTTGAGAATATCTTCAAAACATTCAGTTTATCTAGAAATTAGATAGGTATTCGGCGAATGAATTTGAAGTACTATTTCGTAAATTCTAATAATTCTTTAATTATTATTAAACCTTAGATGATTTAGTTATTATACAGAAAATAATTAACTGCGGAAAACGAATAGCTACTGACATCTAGTTACAATTTTCTGAAACCTACGAATACACGTTAATTAATAAATTGAAATTGTTGACGATTCGATTCATGCAATTTTAGAATATATAAAGTATTAATGTTCATTAAAATATCTAATTTATTGTTTTTAACAAAATAACTTGCTAATTCTGTATAGAAGTATTTTTGTTATCAATTCTCGTTCACTACTTATGGTTAGTGCGATTGTAAAAATTATATTTAAAAATTATACTTTATGGAGTTATATTATTTTATTTATTGTTATTTTTTTTTATATAAAAAGAATATTAAACTCCTAATGGAAAGAATACATATATAAGAAATTTTTTTTTTATTTTTAGTTATATATACAACTGTAATCATTTTACTTATAATTTATTATGAATTTATGAGCTAAAATCGTAATAATACGTTGTGATGGTATAATATGAATTATCAATATAGCTCTCGTATATATTGGAAGTTCCCGCGGTCACAAACGAATCAAAAGTATAGTGCAATTTCCTGTATATTTACCATATGCGCGATAAGTATTAATCGTTTATCAATTCTTCTCTTAACTTTGCATGCAACTAACGATACGAAAATATTTATCAACATCAAATTATAAAAAAAAACATAAAGTCCCGCCCCGAAATTAAAAAAATTAAACTACGAACGGTATTTTAGACGTAAATTTGGGGTTATGTTAGATGACGACTTCCTGGCCGAGGTCGATGCCGTAGCGCACTTCTCTGCCTATACACACGTGCGCCGCACGGCTTCTTTTTCAAATCCTTGTTCGCTATTCGCTACAATCTCACGTGGCGCGAACGCGGCGCCTTCACATTGACTGCCACTCTGTCACTGCGCCGCGTGTTGCGATATAGTCCGCGTCTACTCGGCCATCGTATCATCCTCCACCCCATACGGGGCAAAGAGAGACGGGGTAGTTGAGCACAGTGCGAGAGAGAAGGGCATCACTCGCTGCGTGTGCTGCATCAGCTAAGCGAGCCAGGCGCAGTATTCCCTCGTATATGCGCAAAGCCGCGTTCTCTCGCAGGTTATAAACTCTCGGCGTGCGCGAGTGTGTGTGTGTGTGTGTGGGCTACCTACTCTACTCTCTCTCTCTTGCTCTCCGACCTCCGTACACGCGGCCCATCAGCCTCCACCGGACGATAACAATGGAAAATGCCACTACGCAAAAGGTAAATTGTTCTCAGTTGTAACTCGCCATCCGGAGTACGCGCGACAACGCGTGAATTTTGTGTTATTATTATATCAGCCGTCTTCGCCTTCTCTGTTCTCTCAATATCGAACGCGCGGCTGTAAGCTCTACACGCACCGACGACGATGCGGTTGTGTGCGCGCGCTATGACAAGTTTCTTCACCGCGAGAGCGCTATGGCAAACGTAGCGAAATTGTGAGGTTATGCTACCTACGTGAGTCTCGGCAGGCACACGCACACAGTCGTCGCTTGTTCGGCTTTTTCCAGAATGTTCATTGGCCTTTCTCGCGCATACTAAATTTTCCTTCTTTTCGCTGAGGTTGAATCTCCTGCAGGTGTCCTCTCTACTTGTGTTGGCGTCCCGACGATCGGCTCCTCGCGCGCGATGACGACGACGACGAGCGAGGCTCGAGTGAAGGCGAAGGCTCTTCGAGATGCCGAGGCCGCGAGGGATACGAAGCAGATAGTAATTTATGCATTTATCGTTGGTGTTTTTCTTTAGAGGAAATTGTGTGATAGGCGGTATAATATTTAAATGATTATATATTGCACGTGATTATCCGGATATAGTTGGAGAAAACAGCCGTTAGATATATCGTTGGCGCAGAGTAGGTTCTACGCGTAAAAAAGATGTCTGTCGAATTAAACGTGTGCTTTTATCCTGCCCATTTTTTACTCCATCTCTTTTATTTAACATTAGTTTCTTTATAGGTTACTTATGTAATTACATTGTACTATGAAAATGAAGAAAAAGATGTGGAAAGTTATTTTTAAAACTTGTTTTTTATAAAAGAATTTTTAAACATGTAATTTATTATGTTTAATATATATGATAATGATATTTTATTTTGACAGCTAATCTAGCACTTGTTAGATCGGAAAATCCTGCAAATTCTTATAAAAAAAATAAAAATGCTACTGTTTACAAATCATTGTTTATTAAAGACACGACAAATATCAATAGATACACATTTTTATTTTTAATATTTAAAAATCGCTTTAATGAAATGGACTTTATCTTTTGTTCTACAATAATTTTAAACTATTCACTATTAAATTATTTATTTTACAGGTTCAAGAGTACAAGGATTCTCTGAAATCCAAGGTAAATATAATGGACTCAAATAGACTTCATTACTATCTTGGTAATATATAGGTGACAACAAAGTTTTTCAATTGCTTTGCAGGCTGAACAACTGATTATCAAAGGATTCCCAGAAAAAATTGTCAAACTTAATGAAATCCTTGAAACTCCTGGTTTCTGTAATCGGGATTTGAAGGAAGTTCATCAAGAATTGAATGTACCCATTCCAGATCCCATACTGATAAATAATTCAGAAGATGGGCCGAATGCTAAGAGACAAAAATTGGAAAATAGTATTGACCAAATACCTTCTGGTACCAAAGTGATGATTTTGCCTAATGGTCCAGTACCATGCAACAGACCAATTTGTGAATTGCTTCACATAGTTAAGCCATACATCAGACAACTTTTAGAGGACTCAAACCTTGTAAGTTATACAGTGTATTTTAAATGTTGATATATTTATTATTATGATGTAAACCATTTTTCTTTTTATTTAAATGAAGCTTTTATGTTTTTAACTTTTGGAGCGGCTAATGCATAAGACAGTGTTTATAACATTTCAAACTTAATAATATTTCAAAAATTTTGAATAGTACTTCTATTTTCTAAGATTTTAAGAAATGCAACAGTCAACCGTAAGAATATTTTTTTTGGAAAGCGTTTTTTAAAGAGCATAAAAGCGAATGAAATTAACAATAATTCATTACCCATATATGGGTCATGCCGGTCAGAACTATATTTACTCATTATGTAATTGATAAGTAGATGAACACTAATGAAACATATGTAGTGAAAATATTAAAATAGAATCGAAAATATGTATTCGAAAATGAAAATTTTATTAAAACTATCATTAAAAATTATTTCAGCTAAAAATGTGGATTTCATTCATGATCCCTAAGATCGAAGATGGAAACAATTTTGGAGTCTCCATCCAAGAAGACACTCTTGCCGAAGTTCAAGCTGTTGAGAGTGAAGCTGCAGCATTTTTTGATCAAATTTCAAGGTAATTTAGAAATTATTGTTGTTAAAGCATATTCTAAGCTAGTTTTGCAATGCATGTAATTGTTAACATATATATGCTATATTTTATCTTTGATTGTGAGCAAATTGGTAAATTTTTATTAAAATTTAGAAACAACGAATTAAGTAGACTTTGAATATATTTACAGGTACTTTCTTTCAAGGGCAAAAATCGTCAGTAAAGTTGCAAAATATCCTCACATAGAAGATTACCGCCGAGCTGTTAAAGAACATGATGAAAAGGAATATGTAAGCTTATGGCTCGTAATGTGTGAAATCCGTAATCGTTATTGCTCACTACACGATCTTGTCATTAAAAACCTAGAAAAAATCAAGAAGCCGCGTTCTTCAAATGCAGAATCTTTGTACTGAAACAATCTGTATTTATTTTTGTGCTTAAGCACACTGGACATTATTACGAAATACTTTTTAAATATAAATGTCGATCAGAATGGAGTGCCGAGATCAGTGCAGATATTTGCAATTAGTTTCTCAGTATCAAGTATTTATAGTTGCACGACATTCTTTTCTTTTATATAGCAAAAAAAAAAAAAACAATGTCGCGCTTTAATTGTATATAGTATTGTCAAATGGTAATACTCGGTACTCTTTTTAAACTCTAGTTCAAAAACGACCGAACCAAGAATCAATATAAGTGGTTTATATTTCCGCATGACTATGCACTATATGAAAATGTGCAACTGGGTAAAAATCGTAAGAGTGATAGACACTTCTGTTATCAATTTAAGTATTCAAATATAGTATTGGTTTATAAATTTGGCTACGCCATTTCAAAGAAACAAACTGTATGAAAAAGTGTAGAAGAGTGATTTACCATATTAAATTAACAAACTTATTTTTTTGTAACAGCTATATGTTTTTTTATTTCATAAACTATATAAAAGTGTACTCAATACTACTTCTAAAAACAAGAAATTACCGAAAAATAAAACATAATTTACTATATTGTAACAGTTCCAGATTTATAAATATATGTAATTTTATGCAATTCCTCAAATATAATTTTTTTAATCTGCAACAATTAATATTCTTTATTTTTAATATTTAATTACTAACCAATCTATTTCCTCTTTTTTTTTTTTTTTAATCCTCCCCTATTTTACCCTTTTTTCAAGACTCCTGTATTTCCTCTATAATCAGTGATCGTCTCGTATTTCGTGATAAATTGCAATTAAAAACACGCGCGGACTACGATTTGAGAAGATTTGGTTGTCTCCTATGGGCGAATCATTTGCCCGAAATCGAGCAGTTCCTCTCTAAAACACACAGTAATTCTTTGCGTTCTTAAACGAGCAGGGACGGCGTTTCCGCTATGGATGGTATGGAGTACTCCATACCTACAGCTTATGATATTATGGTATGGAATTCCCGCTAATTCCAGGAATCCAAGCTTATATTGCTGAGCAGAAAAGATGATTGGGGATGCAAGATCCACGCAAAAGAAGGGATTAGTTACGCAGACGTACGACAGTAAGCGAGACGATTGTTTAAAAAATCCTTAAAACCAAATTGCCGGGGGATGCGAGGTCCACGCAAAAAAATGGAGTTACATATAGACATGCGACAGTAAGCGTGTCGATCATTTAAGCTCTCAAACCCAACTACCCGGGAACGCGAAGTCCACCCAAAAATAGTGTTACGCAGACATGCGACAAAAAGCAAGTCGATTATATAAAAATGTCTTAAACCCAAATAACCGGAGGATGCGAGATCCAGGTAGAAGAGGAAGGCACGCAGACGTGAAACAGTAAGCAAGTCGATGATTTAAAAAAGTCTTAAACTCATAGAAGGGGGAGGCGAGGTTACGTAAATGCAAAAGGCACGCTGATGTGAAGTAGTAAGCGTGTTGACTATTTAAAAACGGTTTACTGCACCCAAATAGCCGGGGGACGCGAGGTCCATGTAGAAGAAGAAGGCACGCGGGCGTGTACCATAGTCGAATCGATTATTTAAAAATTCTTAAACCCAAATAGCAAGGAGATGACGGTTGTAAGCTAGACGATAATTAAAAAAATTCTTAAACCCAAATAGCCTGCGGCCGCGAGGCCCACGCTAAAATGGGTGTTACGCAGACGTGCGACAGTAAGAGAATGGATTATTAAAAAAGTCCGTGCGTCTATGCAACTACTTCCTTTTGCGTGTGGTGGAACTCGCGTTCTCCGGCTAATCGGGTTTAAGAATTTTTTAAATAATCAACTCGCTTAATATTATCGTTGCACGTCTACATAACTCCCGTTTTTTCCGTGTATGTTGCGTCCTACGGCTATTTGGGTTTGAGAATTTTTTAAATAATCGACTTGCTTACTGTCACACGTCTGCGCAACTCCCTTTTATACCACTCTAACCTCAAAATCATAACTTTAATATGATTATTCGGCTCTCGTGGTATAAAATACGGTTCGAAACTGGTGCGTAAGAAGATTTTTAGCTCATGTGACTTTTCTCACTCGCTTCGCTCATGCGAAAAACGTCACATGAGCTAAATAATCATCTTCCGCACCCGTGTCGAAATGTACTATTTTGGCACGGCGTGAGGTTAGTGCCCGAGCGCAGCGAGGGCGCTAAACGCCGTGCAATAAAGAGCCACTAAGTCACGAGTATCGTATACTATTTTATAGCACTGCCTGCCCAAAGCCCGTTGTCACACCTATCCGTGGCTAAAGTAGTCCTTTTTTGCACCGTGTTTATCACACTCGCTATCGCTCGTGCGCTAACCTCACGTGAGGTTAGCGCACGAGCGATAGCGAGTGTGATAAACACGGTGCAAAAAAGGACTACTTTAGCCACGGATAGGCGTGACTAAAGTGCGGGCTTTGGTCACACCGTGCTATAAAATCACTTTCCGCACCCGTGTCGAAATATACTATTTTGCGTGGACCCCGCGCCCCTGGCTATTGCAGAAGGTGGTCGTTCGGGATATTTTTGGCATGTCGTTTATGATTAATTTTGATGACGAGAGCCTGAGCCTCCTTTTTGTTCGGGGCATGATCGTGTTTTGACAATTCCGCGAAAAAGTAGTATGAAATGACCGAAAAAGAGGGCAAAAGAAGCAGCTAAATGCAGCAACACGTGTAAAAACAATAGCAAACAGTTTTGTGTGGCCATAGCAACAGAAGAAATCGTAAAATAGAATTTGTTTTGCGCGAAAAAATTAATTCGGGAAAGGAATGATTCGAAAAAATGTTTATCGGGAAAAGAGTAATTAATTCGGGAAAATTGATATTCGGGAAATGTCACTCGGGAGAATGGGTGGGTACCGTTTGATACTCTTATTTTCAAGTTATTTTTTTTCTTATACTTTGTAACGTTTTTCAAAAACCGTTTTTAAGACGTTTTTAAAATGTTATAAAAACGTATTTAAAATATTTTTGGCGCTCTAGGCACCAAGAATGCCTACATCAAATATACGTTTTTTAAACTTTTTTAAACGTTTTATAAACAATTTTTAAACGTATTTAATACGTCTAAAAATTTTAAAGCGGACATTTCGAAAGCTACTATAACGTTTTTAAAACGTTTTGTGTTATTATAGGGACGTCTGCGTAACTCCCTTTTTTGCGTGGGCTGTTGGGCCCCGCGTCCCCCGGATGTTTGGGGTTAAGAACTTTTTAAATAATGAACTCGCTTAACGTCGCACGTCTACGTAACTTACTTTTCTGCATTGAGCTCGCGTCTCCCGGCTATTTGGGTTTAAAAATTTGGTGAATTGTTGACTCGGTCACTGTCGGACGTCTACTTAACTCCCTTTTTGCGTAGACCTTATACCTACGTCCTCCGGTTAAATATCTTTCAGTCTTTTTTAAATGAACGAGTCGCTCAGTGTCGAGCATCTGCGTGCCTTCCTCTTTTCTACGTACGGCCCTCGCGTGTTTTATATTATTACGTTTATGTAAACTTTATTCTTAATAAATATAAAATTGTTTATTTGTTTATTTGCAATGAATAAAAATGAGTAAAACTTTTATCTGTGTTCCTAAAAATGTTATTTATTAAATAAAATTAATAAATAATCCTCTTCTTTTTTCATGATAATTGTCCTCTTTTCTTCTATTTTTTCAATAATAGGGAGATGCATCCCTGCTGAAAGAAAATAATTAATAGAAAAAATCACTATCAGTTCATTGGAATGTTTACTTACTCAAACTTATTATTTTGGTTGGAAAACAGTTTTTAGATAATGAATTATTAGTATTTCAGGTGTAATAATTTTCGCTCCGCTAAAAATATCTCCCGAGTAGCGGTCGTGCCTAAAAAGCAAACCTTTGCATGGAGATGAGTTAATTATTAGGCACAATAGCTTCTCTGGGAGAGTCTTATATTTTCGCCAGAGCGAAAATTGTAACACTTCCAATTCTAAAAATTTAAAATATAAAAATTATATTTGCGATCCAAAATGAGTCAATTTTAAGCGTTTTCCGAGATGTATGTATGTCTGTACATTCGTATGTAACCAAGTTCCTTGATTATCTCAGCCAAATTTGAACGGATCCAAATTAATTTTTTACCAGTTTTTCGTCTAGTACCGGATAGTCCTATATTGAGTCGAATCCATTACAAAATAAAAAAAAATGCCAGAGCAAATGAAAATTTGAAAAAAAAAACGATTTTTAAGCTCAATGTATCGAGAATTAATATTCAGCATAAATGTTGAACATTTTTTTTATGAAAAATATTTGTAAACGTAGTAGTGATATCATTGACAAAATAGTCGATTTTCCGTCATTACTTGACAGGATTTGATTTTACACAATAATGTTAAATGCAAAAGTTATAGATAATATGAAAACAGAACTTTTTTGTATTGAACATTTTGTTGTACAACCAATTCCTGACGAGCTAGACCCATAAAAACAATTTTTATCACTGAAATGTACCTATAATGGTTGATTTTCGGTTATAACTTAGCAGGATTGTATTTTACACAAAAATGTTAAATGAAAAAGTTATAGATAGTATTAAAACAAAACTTTCTCCTTGGACATTTTTTGCATAATCAATTTCTAACAAGCTAGACCTATATACATTATAAGTATTGAATAGTCACCTTCAAATACTAATTTATCGCAATCATATCAGCTAGAAGCTAATAACATATTTTGTTGAAACGCGTCTGAAGGAAAGGTTAAAATATAGAATAAAAATAGTAGATAAAAAAAGATTTTTTAATTTAATGCATCTTGTTACGGAATTACAGATTTCGGAGAAACAGAAAAGAATTGACGATGGCATTTGAACCCCATTCGTCCATGCGATCTCCGTTATAATTTATAAAATATATTTACAATACAGTTGTGAATCCTTAAATAAATTGCACATTATAAAATTGACAAATCAATGATGAGAATAGATCAACAATTTTTTCATGTTTGATAATTGACTAACAATATAAATGTGCATACATGTGTATATATAAGTGTGTGTGCGTGCGTGCGTGCGTGTGCGTGTGTGTGTGTGTGTGTGTGTGTGTGTGTGTGTGTGTGTGTGTGTGTGTGTGTGTGTGTGTGTGTGTGTGTGTGTGTGTGTGTGTGTGTGTGTGTGTGTGTGTGTGTGTGTGTGTGTGTGTGTGTGTGTGTGTGTGTGTGTGTGTGTGTGTGTGTGTGTGTGTGTGTGTGTGTTAAATATAATGAAATCTAAAATTGCTTAGATGTTATTTCATAATACAATTACAGAGAGCAACCAGAATCTTGTTCTGTATAATTTGATACTTTGCTCCATTAACATAAATCTCATTTTTCTGCATTATTTTGACTGCTAACATAAATGCAACATTAAGTAACATTTGAGTATTACAAGAATATTTCCTGTACCCAGTCGAATATCCGACATTTTTCATAGGATGAACAACAGTTTTATAAATATAATATTATGCATCAAGCATAATAATTTTTTTTAATATAAACATTTAAAAATATATTCCTATGAAAATTTCAGATTAACATTCTTTGATCATTTAGCAAGTAAAAAAATTCTTTTTAAATATAAAACAGATGACATAGCACCCATAAATGCACTGATAAATGCTTTTGTAGAGTATCTTTTAAAATGAATATGATTATAAAAATTCTTCTTACATAAATAGTTTTTGCACACTAGCAAAAATTTCAATTCGAAAAAGTGCCTTTAAATTGGAATTTTTTAAATTCTATATAAATGCAATATTATCACAGATAATTTCAAATTCTAATTAAATTTTTTCTAACTATTATTTTTTTTTTAAATTACAGAATTATTTCAGGCCGCACAGTATATAAAATATTTATACCCTGCTATTAGAGCTTTATACAATTGCTTTACTATTTTCAGATGGCATTTTTTCGTCACTCTGACAAAGTGACAGTATTTAATAAAAACTAATTTATTTTTTAAATACTAAAATTTAAAATGCACGAATTTTCTAATTGCACATAATTTTTTACCTTTAATTTTTAATTATAGCTAAAATTTAATGATTTATTTAAGTTGTTTAAATTTCTACTGGTTCTATCGTATTTGATGTTCTCTTTCTTTTTCTCTTCAAGACTTTGCTAAAATTTTTTTTAACCCAATGACTTTTTTTCTTCTTTAATTTGTTCGAAAGCCAATTGTTTTTTTCTTTCAGTAATTCGTTATTGTCTTTTACTTCAGTATTTAATTGTTTCAAAAGCTCATTTTCCTTTATGAGGTTTTCTAACTTCAGATTTTCTGAACTTTTTAAGTGTATACCATGGGAAAGGATATTAATATGCTGTGCACCAAATGTAGATATTTGACCCTTTAAATTGTTATTCTCTCCTCTCAATTTATCAAGAATTTTATTCAATTCTTCAACATTCTCACGTAAAGATTTATTTTCATTCAAGAAATTGTCATTTTCCTTGTCAGCAGTACTAGGAGTTTCATTTTTTGAGCAACAGTCAGCTTTAGTCTTACTTATAACTTTAACATTTTGAAGATTTTTAAGACATTTATAATGATAAACTGATTCACATTCTGAACAGATGTAGACATTTACTTTTCTGCCAGGGCAACATTTAAATGTTTTATCAATTTCTTTGTTATTACCGATTTTACCATTTCCATTTAATTGTTTGTTTTCAAAGAGTCCAGGATTTAAGTAGCAACGTCGATTAAATCCTTGTGATGTTATTGATGGTGTTTGACAGTTATCATCTAGTGTTCTTATATTCTTTAAACGGCTATCAATCTAGGAAGAAGGAAAAGAAGTATGTTAAATACAGTGCAACTTACAATAAAAATTTTAATATTCAAGAATTTTATTTTAAACTTTACCATGTCAAATAAGTCTCGTATATGCACTTTGTCAGCATAATTCATAAAAACTTCACATAAAACTTGGATAAACCAACTTCCATTCAACTCGTCGCGATATGATACATAGCCTGGTATTGTTGAGTAGACTATCAACATATCTTCATAATTTCTCATTGTTTCGGAAAACTGCACATATGGTTCTTCAATAGTAGGTCTGGAATAGGATGTAGCTGCATCTGTTGTATATCTAGGAACTGCAACTTGTTCATTTTTTCCTCTGAAATTTTTTTTAATGGTAATTTAAACATTTTGTAATCATTTCAATAACATACGTTTCCTACCTGCAGGTTTGAAAGATGAAAATTTTTGGTTTCCCTGACAAATATTGACAATTTGCAGCGGTAAAATAATTCATAATTGTAGTACAAACAACTGGTTTGTAACCTGATGAATTATAGTCTATGCCCAGAATTTCTGTTTCTTGATGCCCAAGTTTACCTTTTCCATGAGAAGAAATAATTACAAAAGCAGAATCTACACGCCGAAGCTCTGACATTTGTGAAAACTCTTTGATTCTTTTTTCAATTTCCTGGAAACATGTATGAATGAATATATTAATCTATTAATAATAAATACAATTTTACTTCCTCCTAGAGGAAGCTTTGTGATAGTAAATT
Source organism: Torymus aiolomorphi (assembly GCA_036365515.1). Lineage (NCBI taxonomy): Eukaryota > Metazoa > Arthropoda > Insecta > Hymenoptera > Torymidae > Torymus > Torymus aiolomorphi. The sequence continues at coordinate 11,389,467 of CM070875.1, forward strand.
TTTGAGTTGTTGTAAAAACATGTTATAATTGTGTTCCGAGGTGTTAGGAATCAAAATACATGGTTTTTGAAAAATGTCTGTATGGATGTGTGTGTGTGTGTGTATACGCCTGGATCTCAGCTTCTACTCGGTCGATTTTGACCGGACAGGTCTCATTTTTTTGTTTCTTTTTTTTGCGTGATGGCGGGTCAAAAATCCGTTTTTTGATTGGGGCGATGCGTTTTTGTTTTTTTTTCAAATTTTCGATTTTCTCAAAACTGTTTTTTGATTTTTTTTAATGATAGGATCGAGTTATTCAAATCTGATGGGTAGCGTTCGAAAGAGAATTAAAATACCTATATTTTCTAAAAAAAAGTTTCTAGCTATCACGGTTCTTTTGTTATTAACAAAAACGTGTGTTTTTTTTAGAAGCTTATAACTCCTAAACTTAACGGTCAATTTTTTTGAGAAAAATCATGATAATACAGAATATAAATAGCTATAATCTGTTAAAATTTGAATACATTCGGTGGGCTAGATTTTGAGTAAAAAATTGAAAAATGAAAAAAATCAGTTTTGTATGTCCAACGATTACAAGAGTAAAATTGACTTAATAGCTTCAAAATTCCTTTTAGAGGTAGATTTTTTATAGTTCTCGGTCGAATTCTTTGGGCAAAATGATTGGTCTATAAATTTCAGAGATATTTGAGGTTAAAAATTTTTTGACATTTTTTTAAAATCGTAATTTCTCGAGAACGGCTCCATATATCTGAATGGGGTGGGTGGCATTCGAAAGAGAATTAAAGTATCTATATTTTCTAAAAAAATTAATTTTCTATCTATCACGGTTCTTTAGTTATCATCAAAAACAAAAACGTGTTTTTTTTTTTAAAACTCATAACTCCAATGATGTTATCATCAGTATATTATAAAAGTATTTATATTTTCTTTTTAAAAAAACGCGCAATGATATCTACCGCTAGGTGGTGTGGAACAAGGAAACGTCATTGAGTAGGCATTCGATGATTTTTTTTAATTTTTAAAAACCAAACAACAAAATGAATTAAAATGTTTAAAAACTATATCTATTATAATCTATTATAATTATGAATTATGCATTATGAATGCATTATATTCTGTATTATTATAATTTATTTGTGAATTATGAACTTTTTTAAAAAAACACGTATTTGTTAATAAAAAAAGAACAATGATAGCTATAAATTGCTTCCTCCTAGAGGAAGCTTTGTGATAGTAATTTTTTGAGCTGTTGTAAAAACATGTTATAATTGATATTCGAGGTGTTAGGAACCAAAATACATGATTTTTGAAAAATGTCTGTATGGATGTATGTGTGTGTGTGTGTGTATACGCCTGGATCTCAGCTTCTACTCGATCGATTTTAACTGGACAGGTCTCATTCTTTTTTTTTTTTGTGTGATGGCGGGTCAAAAATCCGTTTTTTGATTGGACCGATTCGTATTTGTTTTATTTCGAATTTTCGATTTTCTCAAAATTATTTTTGGCTTTTTTTCAACGATAGGATCGAGATATTTTAATCGGATAGGTAGCATTCGAAAGAGAATAAAAAAACCTATAATTTCCAAGAAAAAAAATTCTCTAGCTATCTCGGTTCTCTTGTTATTGACAAAAACGTGTTTTTTTTTCAAAAGCTTCTAACTCCGAAACTAAACGGTCAATTTTTTTGAGAAAAATCACGATAATGCAGAATATAAATAGCTATAAGGTCTAAAAATTTGAATCATTCTTTTGGTTAGTTTTTGAGAAAAAAATTGAAAAATGAAAAAAACGAGTTTTCTGTGTCCAACGATTATGGAAGTAAAATTGACTTAATCGCTTTAAAATTCCTTGTAGAGGTAGATTTTGTATAGTTCTCGGTCGAGTCTTTGGGCAAAATGATTGGTCTAGAAATTTCAGAGATATTTGAGGTTAAAGTTTTTTAACCTTTTTTCCAAATCGTAATTTCTCGAGAACGGCTCTATGTATCTGGATCGGATTGGTAGCATTTGAAAGAGAATTAAAATATCTATATTTGGAAAAAAAAAATTTTATGTCTAGCTATCACAGTTCTTTTGTTATGAACAAAAACAAAAATGTGTTTTTTTTCAAAAAAGCTTATAACTACTTAATCCTATTTCCTATCTTCAAAAAATGATGGATTAGTTATGATATCAATTTATTAGTGGTTTGGTTGGTGGGTGTAACGGGTTGCTAGGTCACAAAAACAAAAGCGGTGTAGTTTCGATAAAATCACAGCGCTCACCGCGCGCTTCGAGAATACTAGTGATGTTATATATGTATATATGTATATATTATGTTAAACCTGGAACATTCTTACCGGTTGATATAAATAAATAAATGAATGAATAAATTTGAAAATGAATACTTTTTAATCTTCAAAATAAATTTAATTATAATTATGGCATAATTTGTTGCAAAAATTATAAATTTTGTTATTAAATATTAATTAAAGGAATCACAAAATTAATTGTGTGTGTGTGTGTGCGTGTGTGTGTGTGTGTGTGTGTGTGTGTGTGTGTGTGTGTGTGTGTGTGTGTGTGTGTGTGTGTGTGTGTGTAGGCGTGAACTTTTGAACCAATCGACCGATTTACATCGGAAAAGGCTTATTCTCTTCATTTCGGAAGAGAATAGAGACAGCATACCCTACTTTTTGATTTTACCGATTTTTTTTTATAACAAAAAACGATTTTGAATTTTTCGTTTTTTTGATTTTTTAATTTGTTTCAGCCAGTATTACTTAATAAACTAAATTTTTATTAAAAGGTTTTTAAATTACCTACAATTTCTTTTTTTATTTAAATTATCTCTAGCCTGTCATTTGTTATTAATGAAAATATGGTTTATATCTCTTTAATTAATATCTCAAAAAATGTATCCACTCAAAATTTTTACCACTTATTACACTTATCGAGTACAACATTGTGTTAAAATTTCAAGAGGTTATGTTGATTTGTTTCCGAGAAAAAAATTATTTTTGAAAACAAGTGTGTTTTCTTTCGTTAACGATATCAGGAGTAAAAGTCAATGAATCGTTTTGAAATTTTGCAAAGAATTAGCTTTTTTATATCTAAGGATTCAGCTCTTTGTCGAAAAAAATCTGACCGTTGTGACCAAAGATATTTGAGGTTAAAATTTTTTTATAAATTTCTTATATTTGCATTTTTAAAAAGAATATTCGATTGATTGACTCAAAATTTTTACCACTTATTACACTTATGGAGTACAACATTGTGTTAAAATTTCAAGAGGTTATGTTGGTCAAAATTCTTTAACTCATTCCAAATTAGCCCCAAAATACACATATAAAGTTTTAGAGCAAAATATGCAATAGTTCTATTTAATTTGTACATCATATATAAATAAAATAATTATTGTGTACTACGGCATATCCCCGAGAAAGTAATTTCAGATTGAGTCCCGCGGCAACGTGTACTACGATGAAAAAAAAAGTATAGGAAAAAGTACTACACGTTCAATAAAAATTACCATCTTGTGCAGGGAACGCGACCACAGACTGTAAAAACCCAAAAAATTACCATACTTTATAAGAAATTTTACCAGAAATATGAGAAAATTTACTATACTCTATTGTAAAATTTACTGTAAAGTATGGTAATTTTTCGGGTCTTTACAGTCTGTGGTAGCTTTACGAGACAGTATAGTAATTTTTCCAAAACTTTTCTCTCAGTGTAGGGCAACGATAATAATTGACTTTGAAAATATGAATTTCGTAAAAATTTCATAAAAATATCGATTCTTAAATATGAAAAAAAACTACCTCTCTGTTAAATTTCAAAACGATTCGTTGTCTTTTGTTAAGAAGTACAACTTAGTTATTATATTTGTATAATTGTTACAATAATGGAATAACTTTAAACCACTAAGTCGAGCAGGATAGTAATTAAATACCTGTTTCAAAACAAATATTTATTAGATATTGCCAATACATCTTTCTCAAACTAATGTATTTCTTTAAAATTTTTTATAACAATAATTAATTGTTTGTATAGGATACACAAATGAAAAAACAAAAAAGATATTTTTTATATTCAGTCAAATTGTTTAACAAACAACAAAGATCCACAAAGAAAACAGTTTTATTTATTAATAGTTTTGTTGTGAAAAATTTACTTCTGTTTTTTAAATTTAAAAAATGGAATCGATAAATTAGTTTGAGGAAACATCTTGCCAATGAATTGGCAGCGGTTTTTTTTTTCTTAAAAAATATGAATTATGAAATATAAAAAAAAAACACGTTTTTGTTAATAACAAAACAACCGTGATAGCTATTTGTTTTATTATAAAATATAGATATTTTATTTCTATTTCAAATGATAACTTTATTTATCAGCTCAAAATTTATATAAATTTGATATAAATAAATAATAAATAAAAAAATAAATTTTAAAATTAACAATTTTTAATATTCATAAATGAATTTAATTATAATTATGCAATACATTTTTTAAAAAATTATAAATTTTGTTATTAAAAATTAATTAAAGGAATCAACAAATTACGGTTGAGGAAGCTACAGGCCAATGAATTGGCAGCGGTTTTTCTTTTAATATTATAATAAATAAAATCATGAATTAAAGCACTAAAATTTTTAATTATTTATAATTGTAATATCTCAATATCATTAAAACTAAAAAGTAAATCATACATACTGCACCAGTCAAATCAAAATATGTTAAAACTTTGAAACCCATTTCTTCAAAAAGTCTTTTTAAGTTGGCTTCATCATGTTTTGCACTTGGTCTTCTGTCCTTTTGCTTCTTATATAAATTGTTTGCAATAATCAACACCATTCCTCGAGGATTACTTCTCATAGGATAAATCTCAATATGTTTATATTCTGGGCCATCTCTAAATTTAGTGGCTTTCTTGACATTTATTGATAAAGGTTCATTGGCTTCTTGAAGTTTAGTGTGAAAGTCGTCTTCTCTATTTTTATCAATGATAAAAAAAATTATTATTATTTTATTACATGAAAAAAACTTTTTGTTATAATGGTACAAACCTTATTGAATCATCGTCTGACGAATTGAAAGAAGAACAGTCAGAATTTTCAGTAGGTGTTTCACTCCTTATAATTACATTTTTATAATTGCCATCGACATATTTCCTTTGTAAAAATAGAGCTACATCGGTAAGATTTAATTCCTGTAAGGAGGCAATCACAGCTTTGTACTTTGCGTTTTTATTGCTTCCTATTTGATCCTCCATTTTTCTAGTCTATACTGAAATTTTTTCAAAATATACAGTTAGTATATTATTTAAAAAAAAAATAAATTGTATATATTGAAATTATTACAAAAGAAAAATATTTAAAACTTTTAAACAATGATTGAAGAAAAATAATGGAGACTTCTAGTGTTTGTTTAATGTACTGTTAAACTTTGATCGAAAACGTATAGTTTTTCTAACAAAGAACTGAAACAAGTAAGGTAAAAGGCCGTACATGAGACACATTATGAGAGACAGTGAGCGATTTTGATTAATTTTGAGTAAACTAAAGCTTAAGGGTCGGATTTTTTTGCAGTCTTTTGTTTTTGTATTTGTTAGGAGTGGAACAAAATTTTTTAAAAGTGAAATTATTTTAAAAACATAATAAAGGGACTGTCCACATAGCGTCTCATGTATCTTGTCTCTTGTCTCATGTCTCAAGCGCGAAAAAAATCGTTGTCCGCAATCTTAATAATTTCTGATCTATGGTCATTTTTTCTGTATAATTTTCTATTGCCATAAACTATAAATGTATAAGAATTCGGACAACGATTTTTTTCGCGCTTGAGACATGAGACAAGAGACAAGGCACATGAGACGCTATGTGGACAGTCCCTTTATTATGTTTTTAAAAAATTATTATTATGTCCCTACACGAAATAAGTTGGTGGTCTTCACGACTGTATTTATGGAACAGCGTTGAAGCGTATGTCTCAGTGTTCCATAAAATTGGTCTCTATCGATAAATAAATAATTTAGACCCTCTTTTACAGCCAATTTATTGAAAAGCTCTTTTATTTTAAACTTTTTATGCTGATAATCAAGCAATCTTTATCCCTCAGTACTACTTTAATCAATCAGAAATAGAAAACGAATATAAACCTTGATTAGAACCATAGTTAAAAATCATAAATCATAACAGGTTACCAAATGAACTAAAAATTCTACATGATACTTCTTTGAAGAAAAATAAGTTAAAAGAGTGGATTACCAAAAATATTTAGTTATAAGTGAATAATAAATTGATTACAATTTAAGGATACTTGTTTGTGTTACTACAAAAAAAAAAAAAATAAATAAATAAAAAAGTTTTTATGTCTAAATATATATTTTTTGTTAAAAACGCATCGTCACTATATTTGCGACTAGTTGACAATTTTATACATATTATAAAACTGTTATATTAATATATTATCTTTAGTCTTAGTTTCTAGTTTTTAAGTTCAAATTTTGTAAATCTCGACCGCCCAGCGAACAGGTAACTGAGTTTACCTCTGCGGGATTTTACTTCATGTAAGTTTTGGTTGAAATAAATAAATAAATAAATAAATAAATAAATAAACCTCAGAAGACTGATATGACTGATTTTGATTCCTCTGCATAAGAGATTTCAAACCCAGTTGTACGATAACTGATTTATGGACTGGATAACTTCATTGTAAAAAACATTTGAACTCAGTGGAGCACACAATTTCATATTTTACATGATATTATTTTTTACTTTATTTATTTTATTTTATTTTATTTTATTTATTTAGAAAATTTAATCCATGCAAATCATAACTATTATAAATTAAAAAATCATATTAAATATGAAATTATGTGGTCCACAAAGTCCAATTATTTCCTACAATGAAGTCATCCAGCCCATAAATCGGTTACGGAACAACTGGATTTGGAATCTCTTATGCGGAAGAATCACAAAATCAGTCATGTCAAACTTTTGAGGTTATGTTTTATGATTTTTAATTAAGATTTATATCCGTTTTCTAGGTTTCATAAATTAAAATAAAGCTGAGGAACGAAGATTTCTTTATTATTAGAGTAAAAAGTTTGAAATAAAAGAGTTTATTTCAATAAATAGTGTGTAAAAGAGTATCTCATCAATGGGCACAAGATGAACCGTAATATGAGAAACGTAAAACATTTTATCATAAATAGGGACTGACAAAAAACAAATTAATGTACATATTATGAAGCGGCTAAATAATTTAATAAATTTTATTAAATTTGTGATAAATTATCCTGTATTTATAATCTACAACTCTTAAGCTTTCAAATAAGCTAGGTAACATCTTTTGGAATCATTCAATTTCTTTACAATATATAAACTAGCTACTTAGTCAAGTGCTTCTATTCAAATAACGAGTACTATCTACATAACCTTCATGTGCCAATTCTGTTATTTTTTCTTAAATATTAAACGCTTCAAAGCAACATACAAATTTACATACTCATACTTATGCATTTAGAACTATACTTATGAATATAATTTTTGTTTGATAATATGAGCAATAATTATTTCCAAAATTTAATTTTTTTCTGGTGTTTCATAAACATGGACATTGTCTCATAATACTGCCTTTTACCTCACTTAACCTCGCTAAACAAAAGAAAATACACTTGTACTTACGGTCCAAGAGCAACAAGTGTCAGTACGTTCACTTGGCTGCAAAGCTATTAAAACTTGCACTTTAAACACAAAATTTTATTTACAAAAACATTTAAATTATTAACGAAACCTAGACGTGTCAATAATAAGCGCTTTGACAATGGCACGCGCCATTTGGTTTTTCCCTAAAGACGTTCGAATCAAGACTCAACCATTCCATCTCTTTTCTTCTCAGGTCCTTGATCCTGATCTCAGCACCTTGAATGTAGCCATGAATGGAATCTCGTCGATCGCGTCATCGATTTTTTTTTATTTGAATCAGCTGTCAGATCCGCAGATATAAATAATTAGGACATTTCTGAATTTTTTGTGATATTTACACCAATTAAATCGAGAAAATTAATTATAAAACAAAAATAATGATTAGAAAATAATTGATACAAAAAATAATTTTTTTACTCTATCCGTGCAATTTCAATACACGCTTCTTTTTTACCATATTTTAATTTTGTTATAATAAGTTTCTAATGTGCTTTATAGTACTTGTAGTAAATAATCATTTATAATAGGGTTGTAGAGGATATTAAATACATATAAGATTGATAAAAAATTCTTTTATTATCGCCTCATTTTTTATCACAATATACGCATTATAAATATATGTATAAAAAATTTTAATTAAAGTATGTAACATATTTGATCGATACATCAGATAGACAAATTTTACATCATAATATTAGTATTATAATGTAACTAGTTGCACATCAACAGTTTTTAATCAACTGAGTACAAATAAATAAAAATATTTATCTAATTGATCCGAAGTAAAATTAAAATTTTATTTGACTAATTAAATAAAATTAGGTAATAATTATCTATTAAAATATCTATTGAAATACAAAATTCAACCTAATATATTCTGAGTATAAAGTCTTTCTTCTATAAAAATCAAATTCTTCATTTTGGTAAATGAAGAAATATAAAGTCAATTTGGTAAAAAACTAGGGGGGCTGGGCCCCCCTCCACGCTATCGTGCGCCAACCTCCCGCTGTCTATGTAAAAACTTCGTTTTTACATTATAGGCACGACCGCACTTCTCAGGAAAATCTTGAATTTTTGCGTAAAGTCAAACCCTTGAACAATAAGCGAAAATCGACTATTTCAGGTGTATTTAGGCATTAAAAATCGTTTCTATAGATCTAACTCGTCAGGAATTGATTATACATTAAAATGTTAAATGGGAAAGTTTTTTTTGCTATAATCGACAACTTTTACACTTAAGAGATTGATGTAAAGTTAAATCCTGTCAAGTTATAGTCGAAAATCGTCCATTTTTAACCTTTTTAGCTGTTTTTCGTAGTTGTATTGGCAAATATTGCTCGTAGCAAAAAATGCCCAACAGAAAAAAAGGTGTCTTTTAATTAGTTTTAGCAGATAGATGTGTAGATATTAACTTAAAATTAATTTTTCTAGGCATAATGCTTAAAAATCGATTTTTTGAAAATTTTCTTTGTGGTCGTATTCCTAAACTTTTTCATCGATCTTTCTCAGTAGAGATCCCCCGGGTAGGTACAATTAAAGGAGCATTTGCTCGCAATTCTGATGGAATCGATCGGAAATTCATTGAGATAATCAGGTAACTTGATTACATACGGACATACAGACATACATACATCTCAGAAAACGTTTAAAACGCACTCACGAGTGCAAAATGGTTTTTACACATAAAATTTTCAGTATTTGAATTCCGACAATTTTCACTCTAGTGAAATTATACGGCTCTACCGAGTAGCGGTCGTGCCTAAAAACTTGGCAGTGTTGGAGTGACTGCAACAGCAGTACTTTGACAAATGCTTATTATTTGGCCCCGCTTCCAGATTTGAACAGTCCTGGATTTAAGTAGCAGTGTTTATTAAAACCTTGATTTATAATCCATAATGTCTGACATTGATTTTGCGGTGTACGTAAGTCTTTTAGTCTACTATCAGTCTGAAAAAGTAAATTGAATATGAATTATAAATTGAAATGAATAGCCTGTTTAAAAATTTTCAATAAATGAACTGTCTTACCATCACAAATAAATCATATATATGTTTTTCACAAGCATAGTTCATAAAAACTTCACAAAGTATTTGAATGAACCAGCTTCCATTGAATTTATCTCTATAGGAAACATAACCAGGTAAAGTAGCATAAGCAATTAATGTATCGTCGTAATTTCGTGATGATAAATCATACGGTTGTCCTGAATCAGGTGAATCATCTGTAGAAATAGCATCTGTAGCACTTCTTGAAACAGCTGTTTGGTGTTTGATGCCTCTGATGGAGTTTGAAGAAAAAGAAGATAAATTATTTGTATTAGGGTTGGTTTTAGTTTTACTAGGACTTCTATCACTTTTATCTCTGCAAATAAATTATATCTACATCAACACTATTTAGCATTTTATGACTTATTAGTACAAAACATCACATACTTCATTAAAAGAAAGATAGAAATCAGTTTTAAAACATAAGAGAATTGAATTATCACATTCAAATAAAATTATGGCACTTTTGAACATTACAATTTGAAGAATGAAGTGAAATTTTATAAATTAATTCGTTTTATTAAACTTACTAATCTACTGGGATCAAAAATGAAAATTTTGTCAAGATTTTATATCTTAATAGAAAATATAATGTGTAAAAAATCTATTATAAATTTACAGCTTAAAGTTGAAATCCAAATTATTAAACTGAATTTACATATAATTTAAAAATATTTAAATTAGGAATAAAATCCAACAAACATTTACAATTAATTTTGTTATAATAGAAATAATAAGTAGTTGGAAAATGTTCGTAATAGTTGTTAGATATTAAAAATTTCAAAGGGATTGTTAGTGTGCTGTAGTGTTAATGTTTATAATTATGTGCATTATTAGAAACAATTATTTATTATTTTCTAGTATTTTTGTTCAAATGTGCCCTATTTACATAAAAAAATTGAATTATATCACATAAAAAACTTACCTGCAAGTTTGAAAAATGAATATCTTTGGTTTGCTACTAAGAAATGGACAATTTTGTGTAGAGAAATACTCAATAAGGTCTGTACAAAATACTGTTTCATAGCTAGGCAAATCATAATCTGTTCCTTGAATTTCAGTTTGTTGCTTTCCATGTTCTCCACTTCCATGTGACGAAATTATAATAAATGCAGAATCAACACGACGAAGTTCTTTCATTTGCGAAAATTCTTTTACTCTTTTTTTTATTTCCTGTAATACACAGAAAGGAACCAATACTTAAAATTTTTCTTGGAATTATGAGTAAGCAATTATATATAAGTAGGTGATTAATATAACTCACACTTCCTGTTAAATTACTGTGTAATATAACCTTGAACCCCATGTCTTCATAAAGTTTTTTCAAGTTTTCTTCATCATGTTGAGCACTAGGCCTACTATCGACGATTTCATATATAATATTCGTTATGATCAAAACCAAACCACGAGGTGTGCTTCTCATAGGATACCTCTCGATTCCATCAATCTCAGGGCCATCTTTGAACACTTCAGCTTTTTTTACTACAATTTTCAATGGTTCATCATTTTTCATCAGTTTTGTGTGATAATCATCTCTGAAAAGTAAAATAATAAAGGTATGTAAAGTAAGGGGAATAAAGTTTAAATTATGTATAGAGCGATAGGATCCATTATACTCACTGGGAATGTTCATGCAAGTTAAAATTATTGGATGATATAGTTGCCTTAGATGACGGCACAAGGTTTGTTTCAGCATTATTGTTATTACCATTGCTAATGGTATTGGAAGCACTGTTATTTTCCAATTTATCTACTATTTGTTGATGACCTGATTGATTTAAACTCAAAACAAAATTTTTGTAGGCATGTGGTCCTCTTGTTTTTATTGTGGAACAAATGTCACGTACAGTATCTGTACTTGACATGTTTCTCTAAAGTATAAAGATTCAATAGATAAATTATAATTTTCAACTTGTTTACATATTTACAGACACAAACACCATAACTAAAGTGAAACATACCTGCCAATTCGGAATATTTACATCATCCCGGTTGTAGATGCGATTTTCGAGAAGCCTCGGCCAGAGCCTGTCAATGTCGAGGCCCTCCAACAGTTGATCGCACAGGTGATTAATTTTCTCCCTATCTCTGTGCTCCATCCTCGCTACCTCGTTACGAAAAAATCACAAAACATAAATGCACTTTAGAGACGAAAAATCACAGCAAGGCAGTCTGATGTCGCGGCGGGGGTGGTGTAACAGTACACGCAGGTGATGCGAGAACAAAAGTTTAAAGAGCAAAGAGCGCCCACTTACTCGCAACTCCTTTGTGATGCGAGGCTCGCGCGCGGCGCGTTATAGCTGGCCAATGGTCGTCCCACTGATTCACGTTCGCGCCAAGGCATTGCTCTTTCTCTTTCTCCCCCTCTCTCCTTCTCTCGCGCACAGCGATGCCATCGTACTCGCGCGAAAATCATATCAGCGCGTGCGCGTACTCCTTTTTCGGGCTCGATCGTGATCGCGCATACAGCTAGACAAGCATCGGTGACTAATAACATTGATGTGCTGTAATAAAAAGAAAGGGTAAGAACGAAACGGTGCGCGCGACTTCTTTGTTTACGCGCGGTGGTTATTGCGCGCGCCGTGGGGGCGGACGTGGCAACGTCGCGGCGAACAGATGATTCATATAGGGTGAAAGAACAACAAACTAGAAAACGGCGCGAGCATGAGAGCCGAGTCAGCCGAGCGATCGAGCGAGCGTCTGCTGTGAGGCTGTGCGTATATACGTGTGTATAAGTGTGGGAATTATGGAAAACCTTTTACTTTTGCCCGCGGCAAGTGTGTCTTGCTCAGACGCGTCGAGACAGGTTGGGACGTGTTCGCTATACAAGGCGAATGCTGCGAAGGGTAAACGAACGCTGGCGCGTATAGGAGCGCGGTTATAGCGGTCGTGCTGGGATAGAGAACGCGAGTCAGTTGTGTTAGTAGTATGTAGGTATGGGTTTTTAAACTGCGGAACATGGGCACAGCTGTTGTTTTGCAGTCTGCTCCGGAATGCCGCTCCGAAACGATGTTGCGACGTGAATCGCAAATTGGAGTAAACTGTCGTAACTGATACATTTATTTATCGATATTTTATCAACTATTAGTAATTAATTTTTTTTAAATACGCTTTTCAATGAAAACAAGTGTGTCTAGTAAAACTTCATACTGCGGCAATAACATTGCCCAATACATTTTATATGCAAAACCGTGAGAAATTGCAAGAATATCGTTTTCTTATATATACCTATATATACGAAATCATGCAATCTACATAATCGAATACAATAACATTCAGTTCATCGACTTGTCATTGCTCTTTTCTCGCTTACGACACTTTTATATAGCAATAAAGCCTTTTATCGCTCCTCGCGTGCGCATACGTTATCGGCATTGAACCAATCGCGCCCGCGCAAATAGGTCACTTCTAATTATATATACCCGCGTAATCGCACTTACTCATTCCCACAAAAAAAATCTCAATTTTTTGTTCACAATTGAAGAGCCGACCGCCCTTTAAACCCTATGCACATTCAAACCAGCCGCAGTTTGCGCACCACAACGCCTTTTAATTTCCTATACTTATGGTGTGCTGCAAGCCTCCTCGCCGTGCGCTTGCGCCCCTGAACTCCCCACCACCCTCTACACACGCGTGCGTGCGCGCCCATAAAGCAATTATATCAGAGAGACAGCCAGACGGAAGGACAGACGCTTTTTACTATACATACACACAGACACGGATGTACTCAACCCACTCGGGCACTCGTTTGCGCGCACACATCTATACCCATCGGGGATCGAACTGCGCCGTCGCCGCGGAGCCGATAGCTACTCTCTATACTGTACACTCGGCGCCCGGAGAGTCGCATCACGCAGACTCAGTCGTCGCGGGCCTCTCGCCGGACCGACCGACCGCTGCTGCTGCTTCTACGCAGCCTCCCCCGCGTCGTGGCGTGTCGTCTCTCTCGCGCGATAGAGTGTATCTCGCTCTCGCTCCCTCGCGTATCATATATATTTTCTCGTTCCGCGGCCGCCCGGAAATCAAGGGCGTTTCGCGATACATCTCTCTCGCTCGCTCACACGCGCGCGCGAGTATCGAGCGGAGGCAGGCAGCACGAGCGACGGAGGTAATACTTTAGTGGGAGACGCTGTGTGTGTGCTGCTGCCAGCGCATTCCTACTGCCGCTGGTTCTCTAACTGTAACTGCTGCTGCCATGTAACTCGGAGAACGTGAGGAGAGGTAAATGTGCTTTTTCTTATGATGATGTGTGGATGATGTAGTGATGAAAGCGAGTGTGTGATAATCGCCGCCCTCGCGGTATCGCGGATTCCTTGCGGTCGGATGGTATAGTATGTGTGTGTGTGGGAGAAAGAGGGAGAGGGGCGAGAGATAGAGAGTGCTACTGTACTGCTGGTCCGCCTCGACTGTATCTATCGCGTCGCGGCCAATTCTCGCGGGAGGGAAGTTAAGGTATGTTATGTTATATATACATATGTATGTGTGTGAGTGTTGAAAATTAAAGTTTTAATCGCACGGCTGGCTGTTATCGTCCGTTTGAGTGTACAGATTCGAAGGAGCAGCTGATACACGAATTATCCGGTGCTCCGATATTATATATAAGTACGGCGCGCGCTCGCTCTCTCTCTCTCTCTCTCTCTCTCTCTCTTGCGCGCCGCCGTTTGTATTTTTCTCGCTGATACGTGTATATATATATATATATATATATATATATATATATATATATATATATATATATATATATATACGCACAACAGAGAGACAATGACAGATGTCTGCAGCCGCGCGGAAGATAAACCGACGCGCGGCGCTCCGCTGTTACCAAGTAATACACTATTAATACACATAACGCTATAACACTTGCGGGTGCGGGTGCGAAAATTTCAGGAACCACACGCACGCATCACACGATCACACCATCGCGCTTTGCATGCGTGCATGCGAAATTATACATAGATATTATAAGCAGGCAGCTTTTATCAAATCTAATAGTACCACCAGAAAAAGAAGTTTACGAAGAAGATACCTGACCGTCAGCACCAAAAACAGTTACATAAGGGCAATAACGCTTTTCCATAACTTACCAAATGAACTTAAAACAATTAGACACAAACACAACAAAAAAATAAAACTAAAGCAATGGATAAGAGGGAACACCTAATACAACTAGTCAAAATTAAAAATTTCTTTCGAAAGAAAAATAATTAAATAATTATATTAGTATAAATTAATTATTAATTAAGTTAGTTTTATAGTTTTAAGTTAACTTTAAGTAGGCCGGACCAGCGAACAGGAAATTACATTTCCTCTGCTGGATTACTTTTGTAATGTAACCCATGTACAATGGTTACAAATTTTGTAATTCTGTAATATATTGTACATTACTCTGGTTTAATAAATAATAAATATATAAATACGCGTAAGTATATACGTACGCGCGCACGTGCGCGGCTTGTACAACGTAAAAAGAAGGGTGTGCACTGACGTCAAACGAGCTAACGCGTGCATATTAAAGAATAAATAAAGAAAGAAGGAGAGGAGAAGGCGAGTAAGTAGTAGAAGAAGCCGATGAGGCGGAAAAAGGATACTCGAACCGCCGGACGAACGGTTTATAAATGGACGCGATGGAATGTTTAATAATAATGTTATACGTATATAGGCGTGAGAGCGAGTGGTCGGGTGTGGGTTACAAGTGTGTTATTACACAGACGGTCGCAATATTACGCGCGTGTAGCCGACGGAGAGCAGCATCTCTCTCCTCTCTCTCTCGAGGAAGAGAGAGGTTGTAGTTTGTATCTGATAAAGGGGGTAATTTTAGACGATTGACACGGAGATAAACTCGCGTGCGCGCGACCGGTAGATTATCATATCGACGGCGCTTAAATAGAAAGCGCAAGATTAGTCCGTGCGCGCGCGTGAGATGGAGAGAGAGTCTATGACGCAAATTGGAAAAATGAGGCGATAAAGTTGGAAGAAGGGACTATGTAAAATGGTATATACTGCGCGGTGTAGAGTGTATACAATCAAAATTGTATGAATGGCGCAGGAAACGTTTTTGATAAACCGAGCGGGGAATTGTTTAATATTATTTCAAAAGCTAATTAAGTATGGAAAACTCGCCGTGTTGGAGTTTGTGGAATCAGTCGGGTATGCTGTAATATACGCGGTACGAAGAAAAGCCAACTTTGAAGTTACAGACGAAGAAAAGCCAGTTTCGCGCGAGTTTAGAAGTTTGCTTTTCTTCGTACCGCACGACGTATTATGCTAAACGTCTTATTATCGTGCCTTGGCCATTGCTGTACTCGTGGCGCAGACAGGCGACGTATTTCATGAATTTCAAATACACACTTTATCGTCTTTATCAGTGGCGGTAGTAAAATTTGTCTTTGGATTTATTATGGTTCTGATCTTTTTTCTAATTTCACGTGTCAGCGGGCGTGTGTCTGTATCCAATACCGCGATAATTACTTTTTACTAACTGTGCGTTATACGTGAATGTTCACAGATTGTAAACAATTAAAAAAAAAACCTTTATTAAAGAACTGTTTTCTTTATATTTGAAAAAAAGAGTCAAAACGTGTACCTCCCAACCAAAACCCCCCAAGCACATAACTGCAATCACATCAATAATAAAATCTATATTCTTCATAGCCCCTGGACAGACGGGGAGCGTGCTGGCCTGCGTGCACCGGCAGCCGCAGGGTAAATAGATAGGCAGGCCGTGGAATAGAAAGAGGGTGAGAAAAGGAGATCGACATCACCATGACTCGGCCGCCCAACAATGACAACCTCATGACCTTCAAGCTGGTCGTCGTCGGCGACGGCGGCGTCGGCAAGTCGGCCCTCACGATACAGTTCTTCCAGAAGCTCTTTGTCACGGATTACGATCCGACGATCGAGGACAGCTACATCCAGCACACCGAGGTCGACAAGCAGTGGTGCATCCTCGATGGTGAGATATAGAGTGTAACGGGGTTGTTGAAGTTTATCTTTTTTTCTCTTTTATTCGTTATCTTTTATTAATTTCCAATATTTACAGTATCGGTTATCGACTTTTTTTAAAGTCGGGTTCGAAAACCATATTATAGCCGTATTCTATCAACGTTTTAGAATTTTACATTATTTTTAATCAATTTTCCAATTATCTAACAATTTCCGTTCTTTGTCAGTAATATGTAGAATCTTGTTAGTTTTAGACTATATGCTAATATTTTTAATACGAAAGAAAAGTGTATTTTTAGAATAATATAAAACAGAATATAGAAATGTGTCATCGATGCTAATACGTTTTTACAGCTCTGTTGCTATACGAGTAATATATATTGTGATTCTTACTGTTTTGAAAACTTTAATGTTTTAGTTTTAATAGCTTTTACAAAAAAAGGTAAAAGTAAATTATGTTTTACTTATTCAACAAATATAATAAAAAAGAAAATAATCATTTTTAAAACTTTTTCAGAGTTTGTAAACTTATAGAAAATCCATATTATCGTCCTAGCAGCGAAGGTATTAATAAACAGCAACTGAATTAAATTTTTAATAAAAAGTTAACATTTTTATTAAACACTTCAAGGTGTACTATACATTCACGTACATTCTAAAACATTGTTTTTTATTTTCGTACTATACTTGCTTCGAGCACCCACGTCGCGTGTGAGGATTAACATATTAAGCTATAAGACTGTCGAGAAAGATCGCTGAAAGGGCAATTGTACATAATTGCGCGGGTAATTTATTCCGAGTCGCATAACTAATCCCGACACTATTTTCAGTACTGGACACCGCTGGTCAAGAGGAATTCAGTGCCATGAGAGAGCAGTACATGCGCAAGGGCGACGGCTTCCTGTTAGTCTACTCCGTAACTGACAAGCAGTCCTATGAGAACATCCATCACTTTCACACTCAAATACTGCGTGTCAAGGATAGAGACAAGTACCCGATGCTCCTGGTGGCGAACAAAGTCGATCTGGTGCACCTGAGGAAGGTCACCGAGGAGCAGGGCAGAGAGCTCGCGTATCGATTGGGCATTCCTTACATCGAAACTTCCGCGAAAGATCCTCCGCTGAACGTCGACGCGGCATTTCACGAGGTAGCTTATTTTTACTACACACACACACACCCACGCACACACACACACGCACGCACGCACGCCCGTCCGCACGCACACACACTGCACACACACACACACTGCACACACACACTGCACACACACACATACATACACACACACACACACGCACGCACGCACGCACGCACACACACTGCACACACACACTGCACACACACACTGCACACACACACACACACATACATACACACACACACACACACACACACGCACACACACGGCTGCTTTGTTGATTATATAAGTGCTTTTCTCTGGCGTGATTATTGGTTTGTTTAACGTTTTGTTGTCATTGCAGGTTGTGCGTATCATAAGAAACCAGCCACCGGCTGAGTTGGAGAAGAACCGTCGGAAACGTCGGCGCAAGAAGTGTACTATTTTGTAATTTGTAGGAAGCTTTTTCTAAACGTCTATATGACCGAACAACGCAACGATTAAATCGTTTAGTGAGAGGAGTTTCACGATGAAAGTCGAATGTCTTTGTTTTCTTTTCTTTTTAACTCACTCGATTCTAGTCTTCGTAACATGATTTCTGCATTTCTTGACTTTCTTTATCGAGGCCGATTTTTTTAGCACAAAACTGAGGTACGCCATTTTTCATTGATGAAATGAAAAAAAAAATAAAGAAAAACATTGTAATCGTGGTAATATTCCATCGATGTACCTGGCACACACACACACAGCACAACGGACGCGCCAAATTTCGCGCAAAAAGTGATTCGGTTAGACTTAGGATATATATATATACGTATGCTACTGTCGTACATTTCTATCTAGTCGAAACAAATTTGTAATTAATATAAACGGAATAATGGACTGCGTATGTTTCTGCCGATGAAAAAGGAATTGATCATTTTCTCATTAACTTCGGAAGTTGCTCACTATCAGGAAGAAGTATCTTGTAAAACTTTGTCATGAAATGACTATAATAATTTTACACGAGTATTTGTTTATTGTGCGTTTGCTTTATAAAGCTTATATAGTAAACGCGTGTAAGTGTAATGAAGGTTTAGACAGTTTTTGAAAGTGTCACAAAATTATACGTTTAATCGTATAGTTTGAAAGATGTATTCAATTCTTCAAAGATTCTTATACTCATTTTAACTTATTCTATTTACTTGTACGGCAGTTGCTTCTGGAAACGAACTATATGTTTAATGATTTTATATATTTTAGATTATAATTACTATTATATTATTATAATAGTAATAACGATGAATTAGGTATGCACTACCTAACAATTTTGTGTATTCCTTCAAAGGGATAAAGTATTTAATGTAAGGCAATATTATCTTTTGATATTGGATTATAGGGCTTGATAGACATGTGTCGAAGAGTAGTTTGTAATGTCATTCCTTGCAAGGAAGAATTTATTTTGTACATTTTAGTTAATCTAAAGTGATTAATACAAGAAATGATTAAATTTATAAATGTTATTTATGAACTAATATGCCATATTTGAGAATTTTTCTCAGTTTATATAGTGAATATATTTTAAGATTTTGTTACAAATGTTAAGCATGAGTTATTTTTGAAATATTAAATGAATATTATAGTTTCTTAACAAAGATACTGTATAATATAAAAGTGCTATGGCCTACATTAGAATGTAATAACATTCAGTAATTCAGTAAAACATTCACAAATATAGTTTAATATTTGTACGTAATAAGAGGAAACTTATTGTCCTCATGTGTAAAAACATCAACATTTTTTACTAACAGAAGAAAAAAAATAAGTAAGACGTATAATGTATTTGTGCGCATGTTCGATGAGTGTAACAATTGAGAAAATTTTGTCGCGCAAAACAAATTAATTCATTACAGAAGCCTGTGATTTTTTCCATTGTATGAAAAAACGATATATGTTTAGCAGTTGCCGAGCTCGGTTTTTTGGTAAAGCGCCAAATGACATTGTAATATTAATAAATAAATAAGGGAGGAACGCAAGCGTGAACAAATTTGAAAATTGTTTTTGCGCAAAAAAAGACAAATATTGTGCATACACGTATGTCGCCGTCCATTGTATATGCCAGCCACCCATCTCGCGCCAGTTTTCTTCTTTTTCTTCTTTGGCGCACTGATTAGCGACTAAGGGTAAAAAAACTATATAAATAAATTCTCATTGAGCACAAGGTAAAAAGAGAAAACATGCATCGAAAACGCTTCGAACCTCCAATTCGAAGTCAACTTCCAACGCGAACTTCCATTTTACAATTGTTGAAAGATAACAAGAAGTGAGACGTAGCGAAAAAAATTCTTATACGAGCGATAATTTTTTGAAGAAGAAAATACTGTACATAGTTTATGCGAATAATAGCGAACAATAAGTCACTTAGACGAATAAACTAAAGTAAAATAGGGTACTGCGGTGAATAATTGTGCATTTTGAGAAGAAGAAAAAGAAGAATGTGAAGAAGAAGATAAACAAAACGTCTATATTTTCTGAAATATTAAATCCATTTAGTATCCATGACTAATGGTGTATTTGGAATGTGCGTTATGGAGTACGATTCGTATTATAAGAATAACATGTTATACTGTAAACGTCTAAGGACTAGGTCTGAACGTATATAAATTTTTTTTTGTTGAAGTGTCTAACTGTGCAGGCCACTGTATATACATGTGTATAGTCGTAACATGACAATTGTATAAAAAAAAGAAAATAAACGATGAGATGCGTTTGCAAATATTGGTATTACGTTTTTCCTCCTACTCAACATCCTTTTATTATGATGCTGCTCCCGAATAAATTTTGATTTCATGAAATCTACACACGTTAAGTTGGCAATACCTAGTATGTTTGCAAAATAAATTTTATTCTTATACTTGTGTTTACTATCGTCTGAGACAATGATCCATTCGACTTTCGACCAGCACAGATATCAGTGTCAACACGTGAATCAAAGGAATGATTTATGTTTGTATTGTAATACGAAAATTTTAAGAAATGGTGATGCTTAAGGTACTTGAATTGTTTCTTTAAATAACTAATTATAACACGTTTTTAATAAATAGATTTTACTGTGCTAAATTAATTCCACAAGATTGCATTTTCATTTGAAAATGTACGTTGTAGCTCGATGTAAACAAAACTGACGAACATAACATAGTCTCAGATATACGATGAATTTGCTATACTATCGCACAAAAATTATTAAATTATTCTAATTATATTTTTTCACAATCATATGCTAACTTCAACGTGAGTTTGAAAAACAATGAATTCTCTTTATTCAAAATCATTTTAGTTCTTTATTACGTAGACACTAATAACTTCTATCAATACATCCATCAAACGACTAACATTAAAAAAACAACAATAAGAATTATAAAACTAAAACTCCCATAACCCAGTGGCCTTGTTAAACCATTGCATTCAGCAATGTCGCATGAAACAGTAACTCTGTCGCCAGGAAACTAGCTGCCGGGTGTGCCTGAAGATATTCTGCTGCTCGGACTGCCGGGACGTGCACGAGAGCAGCAAGCACCCGAAGCCGAAGTGTCCGCTCTGCCTCAGGGGCGATCTGGTCTTCAAGCCGCCCCACGAGTCCGAGAAGTCGGACAGGCAGAAGGAATTGATCTGCCACGTCGTGTTCAATCATCTGCCGCTGTACTGCAAGCTCTGCGGGGATAAGTACACGAGCAATCAGGAGCTGCTCGAGGCGAAGCCTTGCAGGTAGGTGGGAGTTGGCGTGGCAGCTGCCTAGGCGCCACGTCCAGGGTTGTGATTTATTAGAGTTTGATGATTTTTAACACTTTTTTTTGTGAAAAGGGATATATAACGTTCTTATAGTAATTAGCAGTGTGCGGCTTGAACTTGAAATTATTCTGAGCATTAGACTTTTCAAAAATTAGTTTGTGAAGTGTTTAAAAATGAATAGTCGATAAGTCGCTCAAATTATAAATAGTTTAAATTAGTAAAAGAAATTTACTAATTTTATATAGTGAATATTCAGTTTTTTCGCAATATAAACTTTTTCTTTAGAATTAAGTAAATTTTTTACTTACATTACCGAATTAGCTAATTTTTTCATCGATTTGTATCGGTAACAGTAACTATCGGTGCATTGTTAGAGAGAAACTTTTATTCCATAGAAGTAAGAGATTTAAAACTTCTTTCATCTATTGTAGTTTATAGACAAATAAAAAATTTAATCAAGTCTAAAAAATATTTCATACCGAATCCCATGTAAAAAAGCTCTTTGCAATAACAAACACAAACATTTATTCAACACCAGTTTTTTCAAACAATTTCTTTTTTTCATAAACTTACAGGTGGTGGACGAAGATATCAAAGGGCCACTGCCTGAAACCCGTCGTCGACTCACTCTCCACACCCAATCTCGACGACACCGGCTCGGTGATCTCTCACCTGACCACCGACACCGAACCAAGCAGCGTGATAGCCGCCACCCCGGCCCCGTCCACAATTTCAGCCTCGAGTAGCGACCTCGAGCTGACAGACTGCGTGGACAAGAAACTGCCCGCGACTCCGCGAATCATCTCCTGCGGCACAGCTGCTAACAAATCCCTCGCCGACACGAGCGCGATATCGCGCCTGAAACAGGATCCCAACAGCTTCGACTCGCCGCCCGAGCTCGCCAGACAGACCAGCACACCCGTGCACGGATTGGGTCTGACGAATTATCATCATCAGAAGCAGGCCAATGTCGCGGCGATACCGCAGTTCATGCTGAAGACGCCCAGCTCGTCGTTCGACAGCAAGAGGACGCCGTCGACGTTTGATGGGACTGCGGGGAGCGCCTGTAGTCGTGGCTCGACTGGGTCGAGGTATTATACTGGGCTGACGTCAGGAATCTGCGTCGGGACGCCGGATGGGGCCAGTCCTACTCTTGATAACAACGATAATATCTGGTAAGAAACGATCGTATAGTCTGAATTTCGCTCTTCATTTAGTCATTGATTTTATTTTAAATTAATATTTTTTACATACAGTTCAACTGCTATATTACATAATGTTTTATAATATACTTTCTAATACATAATATTCCATTGATAAAAATAAGCACGTTTTTGCGTTATTTTAATAAATTGACAAAGAAAAAAAAGGTAGTATATAGATACAAATGCCCTCTTTGTAGATAGATTTATAAACCGCACATTATACAAGTGCAAAAAGGTGAAATAAAATTATACGCATGATTAAGTGCACACACATACACACACAATAAACCGCGCTGTGTGGCACGAGCGCGCGGGATAAATTGAAATTCTAGCGCCTGAATCGCTTTTTGTTTGCTCACCGCAGGATTCCAGGTGAACGCACGGTTAGATTTAACTACAGTGGAGCTCATTTCCCTCGCGATAACTGCAATTGAGTATTACATAAATCCCCACCGGCAATTTACGTAAAGCTGCTAAATTTTTGCCACTATATTTCACGTTATAAATATACAAGTGTTTGCGTTTTATTACAATGCATTTTACTTGTGATCGCCCTGTTTATTTTAGCGTCGAATTATTTCTGTATAAAGCAGCCTGATGCCTTTGTTGCAGACTGCGTCATTAGTAATGGGATACGCTTCATCAAGGATGAATTTAATCATCCGTGGGTATACCACCTTTAACTCTCGTAAAAATTGAATAAGCTATAAATAATGCATAAACATTATGATTTTTTTTAGTAGTATATGAATGCATTTTATTGAAAAATATGTAAGTCACTTTTCATACCTTTCTAATGCATATCATTACGAATTAATGATAACGGATCGAATAATAATAATACTCGATTAGTAATTTCTAATTATAAGTACATCGAAATTCTTTCATTTAAATGTGAGAATAATACAATAACTCAAAAGTTACTGATGCATTTCATCACGCGATCTGAGCTTCCAGTCCTCCAATTCAAAAGCGACGACGATGATTAATGACACCCCATAATGATTTATTTGCATATCAAAGACAAAAATCGATAAACGTCAAACCGTTTACAAAGCGAGTAGCCATCCGTCCATGAAAATGAGCCGTCATGGCGCAAGGCAACAATTATTAGATTATCGCTTGAAAAATCTCCTCCATCGTAAATAAACTATTTTTAACAACCCTATAATTTCACTTAAAGAAACACCCATCATCGCGCGCATACAAACACTTCGAGCTCGCTTGCGAAACAATCGCGTGCCCGATCTTCCATTCGAAACGGAAAAAAATCCCAATAATAGACACTTACATTGTACATATTACACCTAACAATACGCGCATTATGTCCGCAGTGAGAACGCGACCGAGGCCGATCCGTCCTGGAGCTCGCCGACGTACTCGATCCTGAAGAAGGACGACCAAAAGAAGGAACAGCAGAACATCGACAAGAGCTTCATCAGGCCCGACGTGATCGAGCGCATCAACGAGAGCATAACCGCGAGGGACAACAGTGAGAAGCGCGTGAGATTCTCAGATCAGTGCGTACCACCGCCGCCGCCACCGACGACGACAATGACGATGCAGGAGGCGCCGGCCGACAGCAGTGCGTACTTCGGGGACAACGATATCTTCTTCGAAGCGCGCGAGAGCCTCGGCGAGGATAACAATGAGGCGCGGGAGAATACGAAGAAGGAGGAGAGGATCGAGGAGATTAAGAGCGAACCCTGCGCCTGCTGCTCTCGGAACAAGGGAAAAGATAGCTCGCCCGTTTTGTCCACTGACGAGAGTAATAATAATAATAATAACAACGAGGTGAAGGTCGAGAAGAAGGTGCAGAGCCCGGTGGATAGGAGCGTGGGGGACAGCAGCAAGGTGAACACGTCGACTTCCTCGACGTCGTCGAGGGTGCTGATGATGGTACTCGTGGAGAAGTCGGATTCCAAGGGGCTGTCCAGTCTGGATCTCGCGCCCTTGATTGATTCCGGATTGAAGAAGCTCGAGGAGACGATGGCTAATACTAATAATTCCTCGAACACTCACAAAGGTGAGTACATACATAATGTGGCTGGTTAATTTTATATATAGCATAAAAATGAAACTTTCTTATCGCAATAATTCGCCTTATATAAACGCAATTCTTCTTTTTTTTCACGTGTAAGGCTTATTAAAAATAATGATTTCGAAAAAGCGCAATAACAATCTAGCCATCTCAGCGTAACCATAACTCAAAACCGCATCGAATAACTTTCGACTCTAATTATCCTCCGCCAGGAACTTCGAAGCACTCCGGTAGGAGAATCAACGCGGAACTTTCCTGCTTGACTCGCCGTAGCTCCTTCACCGAGGAAACCACCCAGAAGGACTACCACCACCGCCCTGGCAGCGTGCGCGCCTCCATCAAGGACAGCTTCGTCAGCATCACTGACCAGATAGAGTGCTTCAACGCCAGCGCGGCTCCGGTACCCGTGAGCGAGGAGCTGGAGCGCCAGTTGAGCAGCAAGGCAGACAGCCTCGTGGGCGCGGTGGAGCCCTACGCCAAGTCGGACGGGATATTCTCGGTGGTGGCGCGGGTCGTCAGGTCCGCGCTCAACAAGCTGCCCGGTAAAAGCCTCTTGTTGCATCTTTTAGAGCCGTAATGTAGCGACGCTTTCGCATGCTTTCCATTTCGCGATGGGAAATCCAAACGCTGCGGCGCTTTGAATG
This sequence comes from Torymus aiolomorphi, assembly GCA_036365515.1. Lineage (NCBI taxonomy): Eukaryota > Metazoa > Arthropoda > Insecta > Hymenoptera > Torymidae > Torymus > Torymus aiolomorphi. Next base: position 11,414,913 of record CM070875.1, read on the forward strand.
CGGCTGTTGCTCTTGTTGTTGGCTCGCTCGCGCGAGGAGCTAGGTTTTCCTTTATTGTGGGTACGCAGGCACGTGTGGCTGAGAAGTCTTTCTATTTTCTGAGTGAGAGAGAGGGAGAGAGGTGTCTTGCGGGATGAGCTGATGAGTGCGGGAAAAGTCGAGGTTTCCCTGAGGTTTCGCGAATTGTTTTCTAGTTTGGAAAAATATCAATAATTGGTAGACTTTGTTTTGCTTAGTTTGTAATTTTGCTCGGTGCTGTTATACGCTAAGCAGAGTGTAGTACGTATTATATAGTGATTTTTTTTTTTTGTTGGAGAAAGTTAATATATACAAATTTTTAGTTTGCAATGGTGAAAAATGTATTTTTTGTCTTTGCCTACGGTGTAATTTGACTTATTAATTAATTTTCATTCAATTAGAATTTGTTTAAGTTGAGCTATTTAGTGAAAAGGTTTACGTATAATTCCAGACATTGAATCTAAGTTGATGTGTCTATAACATCTAATTAAAAAATATTATAAACTATTACAATTTTATTTTATTTCGTATAATTTAATTTACATAATAATTTTAATCTAAATAGCTTTGTGTAAAAATAGTTTAATATTGAATTAAAATTAATTTGTGAGTAAAATTCAATCACGTTCATATGAAAAATAAGTTAAGTATATCATTGTCATATTTAATGTAGTGTTTGTTGAATTAATGATTTATTATCAATAAATGAAAAAAGCTTAATATAAGCGATTATAAGTTCTTACAGTAAATTCTAAAAGTCAAATTAATATTATTATAATTATTATTATATGTGAAACGTTTAGTATTTTCTAAAGAAATGTATTTATCAATAATCTGTAAAACCGGATCGAAATATTTTGTTGTAATTATTACTTGATATTAAAGTTAATTGAGTATATAAAAATCAATTCTCGACTTTTATTTCGATCACTTTCATGGAAATTCCACCTATAAAGAGATAAATATTATCGTACATTAATAAAATTTAAATATTAATTTTCTCTTAAATCGAGTAAATTTTTTGAATTCTATATGAAATCTATGTCAGTCCTCTCTCTCCCTCACTACATCACTCTCTTTCTCATAAAACGCTAGACGGTCTCGTGTTATCTGCATTTTACTGCGCGCTGTGAGATATTGACTTTATTTATTGGAATTTAAAATTTCTTTCACTTTCTCTCAATTTTTCCGAATGACGTTATAAAATTTACCTTGCACACTTGCTCTCGGTCTTTTTAATATAACGGAAACCCGTTTTTCGAGTATCAAAGAAAATTTCGCGTTGAATTCTTCGCTTTCTTATAGCAAGAGTCGATTTATTCGTTACGTTGGATCACTTAATAATGAATTGTCTAATGGACGAGTTCTTTAGGTTTCTTATATAAGGTTTCTTATAAAGTGAATTACCTCTGCAGTTATTGCATCTAAATACCCCAAGTGGATTAGTGTATCAATAAATTATACCGAAATAAATGAAGGATTCTAATTTTCTACAACTACCGTTCGTAAAGAAAATCCATCTATTCTGCCCAAATAACAAACATCAGATGCCGCACTAATACTTAATAATGATTAGTTGGTAGCCTCCTTACACAACAGAGCAGATCAGCCTATCCTCACCCACTCTCCTCATACAATTCCATCTAAAAGCTCGAAAAACCTTTTCCGCCCAACCCCGCATTTTCTCAACCAGAATCTTGCTGAAATCCTTGCAGCTTTCTCGGTGCAGCCCCACTCAGACCGGCCTCTCGAATAATCCAATTAAGCAACACGCTCGAATCCGCACCCGATCGGCGATTGCATACGCTCACGTAAACGGCCTGTTTCGTTTTTTTTCTGCTTCTCGCAGGCGCCGCAGCGGTGGGCTCGAGGAACCTGTCGCGCGAGCCGCTGCCCGCGTGCTCGCCTGCGACCAGCTTCATCTCGCCGGGTTCGCTCTCTACTGCCTCGATCAGCGGCACATCCTCGCAACTCTCCATCTCCTCGACGAGTGGAATGCTAGCTGTGCCACCGCAGTGCGTCCTCCTGCAACGATCGGCGAGCAAGCGGCCGAGGGATAAGCTCGATTCCAGCGAGGACCAACTGATGCCGTCGGCGACGTCCCAGAGAGATTCTCCAGGTAGGGTATATACGTATGTAAAGAGTGCATTGTACTTTATGTTATGGTTGCAGCAGCCTTGAAAGCGCGAGGTGGGCAGCGGCGGCAGTGCAGTTTAGAGAGATAAATTTTCAATGCCTCGTAAAGAGGCACGCTTTGCGCGCTCGCGAAATTGCACGTCGCGCGCAATTATTTCTGCGAAAAGAATTTCCAACTGCGCGCGCGGGTTGAGTGAACGCTATGCGCGTTCTCCGCGAGTGCAGAGTGCGATTTATCGCGCGCGCGAAAGAAGAGACGCGAGAGAGAAGATTTTCGCGCGCGTTGAAGTCTGACACTTCTGCGAGGCAGTAAACAGCAGTGCTTGACAGCCGGTTGAGTGGTAATTTTCGGTTTGGGTGATTTACATTTTAATTAGGAGTGGGGTGATGGCTAGACGTATAGCCTGGGAGGTATTTGTTAGAGCGAATAAGACTTATGACGACGGATTAATTTGTATATAGGATTGGATAGATTTGTCTTTGTGGTGTGTGAGATATATTATAGCTTGTTAGCATATTTTCGCGAAGTAAAAGCGAAATACTTTTGTTATTGGACTATTAATTTTATAGTGATTTAATGGGACTCGGCGATCGCGTTTTACGGAATTTGAAAAAAAAAATTTAACACCTTTTGTTAAAGACAATTCTGTATTTTTTATGGGGAAATATTTAATCTAATTACTACTTTGGTTGAGCATAAATATTTTTTACGAAAAATTTAATGTTTCACTTTTACTTTTTGTACAACATTCCTGCTATATAATTTCAAGATAATCTCTAAAATATACCTACTGTAAATCGAACTGGCATTGATTTAGAATGATTATATCGAAAGGAGAAGCGAACGCTTTGTACGTATAAAATTTCTTCTCTATTAATTTCGTAGAATCTTCAGTTTATTCAGTCGTTACGTAAAAGCGATTCTCCTCAGACGAAAACAACAAATTCAACCGGAGAAAAGCCTTACGCAAGATTTAACAGAATAACGTGTTAATTGTACACATTGTTTCCAAATAATATATTCACAGATGTTTGCTATAAGAAAAAGCACCTTTCCTAGAACTTTCTTTAATAATATACTTACGGACTCGTGCGACTAACAATTCCATTGTCTCTTGCGTGCGTTAATTCACACCCTGTAATTTTAGGATTGCTCGTGAAGCATTAGATACACGTTATAGCGTAACCAAAAATTCTTCTATAACGTAGAAAGTTCGAAATCGAATAAAAGTTGATGGGTGACAGTCAAACAATTGAAGAAAGTATAATTATATTTGTCTAAAAGTCCCTCACTATTCATTATAATGAAATTAAGTTTCGTGAATTATGTGAACGAATTTCATTTCCTATAACTAGGTAGTTTATTTCGACTCAAAGTATGTTTTAGACTTTTATATGCATAAGAAAAGACTACTGCAACTCAAAATTTTATTTCTTGGGCTTAAGTAATTTCGTTATGTAATTTTACTTGTGGATTTATGCGCATAAATTCTAATATTAAGTTATTAGATATAGCATTGAAAATTTGGTTGAAAGCTGTGTTCCCTATAATGAGTAATTTTGTGCAAATAATTTACAGTAACTGACAAAAGGAGTCTTTAAATTTTCAAGATTTAATTATAAGTAAATGAGAGATAAATTATTTGCTCAAATATAAAATGATAGCTTTTCATGAACGTACTTTAGCCATTGTTACAACAAAGACATTTGTGAAAGTATTATAATGAAGATCGATTCATAGATAATAAATGCCTCGAAAAAATTTTATAAAGATCAGCGTCACCGTTTTTGCGCGATTGAATAAGATTGAATAAGAGATAAACAAACTTTCACATTTATATATATTGATAAAGCTTTTTGCACTGTTATTACGAAGTTGTTGCACAATGTTCTATATATATTATTCACGGCTACATTACAAAATATAATGTCTTGTGGTTAATGATGAAATTAATATTCTTTACAAGTTATAGCAATTATAATAAATCTGTAAAAGTTTTTATCCCTTTTTATAGTATTCCGGGTATCAAGGGATGTTTTTGTTTGTTTGATTTGCCTCTAGCATTTTAGACATTATTTTTTTCATTTTAATTTGAATTACTCATAGCAGTATAAAATTCTACTAGCGGTTACAAACTTAAATCTGTACTATCTGATATAATTTTTTAAGAACCAACGATTCATAGTAAAAAGGTTTAGTGTGATAGTAGTAAACCATGGCATTTCAGTGATTTTTAATGAAAAAAGTCAAACTATAAAGGGAGGTAACTTAACATGTTGCAATACACAAACACTAATTATTACTAGTGTTAGATACGTTATAAATAAAATTAAAATTAAAAATATTATACTAATAATTTTTAACATCGCACAACTAATTAAATTATCTTCTTATGCAGTTTTATCATAGTCAAATTCCAATAAACAATATAATTCTTTGCATTTCGATATTTAGAATATAACGAGGTTTTATATGGGCAGGCATTTGTTATGTTAATAATTATTTTTACCAATTAATAATCTCTGCTTAGAGAACCATAGTGATGTTTTTCGTAAGAATATTAAAATTATTCTCAACAAAAATCATCCCAACAGAACCATCTCACTCTACACTCATCAAAACCACTTTCTTCCAATTTTCAGGTAGCAGTTCGGGCAACGAGGTCATCTCGAGTCCAGTAGCCAAGCGTCCCCGCGGTTGGTACAGGATCCGTGCGCGCGAGCCCATCGCCCGGATGCGCGAGCGTCAGATGCCGGTTTCCCCACGAGGCGCGTCCCGCGAGACCCAGCGATTCCACCAGGGCTCGGGATCTCTGACGATCGGCAGCAGCGACACGTTCTTGCCGCTGCCCTCGCGGGCACATCAGGCCACGCAGACGGAGGAGAAGTCCGCCGAGAAGTAGTTGAGAGAAAAGAAGAACTTGTTTGTCGTTGTTTTTGTTGTTTATGGATTCGTGGGATAACAAAAATGTGCAATGTATTTTGGTAGAGTCAAGGAGATGGATGGGATGGTAAGCTTCAGTGTGTTAATTGGCACGAAGGAGCGGAAGAAGATGGGAAAATCGAAAGTAGCTCGAGGCTACGGAAGAAAGTCGAAAAAAGTGATTTAATTCGAAAGAGATTTTAGAATGTAGTGTAACGAGATGAGGATATTTTAAGCGAGGAAAAGAAGGCTGTGAATTCAGTTCTTTTAGGTGATGGAGAAGCCAGGTAACTTTTTATTTTCGGCGTTACTTGATTTGCGTGGGTAAGTTATTGTGCGTTGTGTATTGTTTTGTAGATAGTGAGATAAGTAAAAATGCGTTTATGTAAAAAGTACCAATTAGAGAGTATTAGGGAAGAAATTCGTGGTCGAATACACGGGATTCTCCTTAAATATAAATAGGACATTGTTACAATTTAAATGTGTACGTGTGCCAAGCATTTATAAACGATGTGTATATTTATTGCCATGTGCAAAACGAAAAAAAAATACTTAAAAAAAAACTTTGTAAATTTAGTGTTCTTTTCTCTGTATATAGGTTTAAATTCAATACGTCAAGATTACGTTCTTTTACTCTTTTTGTGTACATATTTTGCCAGTATTTTATAAATAATAACAAACTTTTTGCTTGTAAATCACGTCAAATTTTAATGAATTATTACTCTGACTGAGCGTAGCGCGGCCTAATTTAAAAAGCGATTCATTAGAACATCATGTAAATCTTCCACACAGCAACATTAATTATTTATTTCGTGCTATAATTTAAAAATCCGCCCGTACCACATTGTTCGCGTTACCATTACTCATTCTGTCGGCGTATTATTTTATGTTATGAGAAAAGCGCGTATTAAAAATTACACAATCGATCGTATCTTATATTTAACCGCTATATAAACAAAAAGGTAGAATCTAGAGTGTGTTAACACACACAGACATGCGCACCACCGTGATTGCACACTGTCGCGTGCGCACGCGCATATACGACATCTCTCTCCCGCCGTTTCCCCGCACCCAATAAACTCAACGCGCGTAATATCCATTTCATCGCCTATTATGTTAACCGTTGCGTAAAGCCCAATTTAATCAATATTTATTTATTTATCAAAGCGAGTGCTCCAACAGCTGCGGATGAGATGGAATTTTACGATGTTTTCCTCTATACAGTGCGAGTTTGAGAAAATCGCAGCCGAGTTCCCGGTACTCAAGGAAGCCACGCATAATTGGACCTTAAGCGGCGAAACCAGTGTAAGTACGTGCCCGTACTGTCGCTAATCGCGCCTCGTTACTGTACGAACGAAACTATTTCGGCACATTGTACATCCGTTGGAAGCGTTAAGCGCTCGCCAGTCTAACAATATATCTACACATCCGCGCCGCGCCTGCGCTTTAATAAGCTCGTAAAATTTTTAAATTGCCCGTTTGTCAGCGCGTGTATATACACGTGGCGTTCGAACTTGTGGCGCATTAGCGCACAAACGCGCCAGCGTAATCATTCCCGAGCATAATTTATGCGCGAGGTGTGTTTTTTTCTCTGCGCGAGTACTATACGTTGGTTAAAACTGTGAGGTACGACACTTTCGAAACGAGACGCAGCGAGTGTATATGTATACAAGTATCTTGTGCACTTGTGAGTAGATATATAAATATATGTTCATGCGCAAGCGGAAAACGGCGGCGGCCGGCGATTGCTCGCGGCAATTATGCGTCGTTGCATCCGATGCCGCGCCGTCTTGTATGTGCGCGCGCACAGATGAGCGAGTTTAAATATATATATATTTTTCCCTTTTTAATTTAACGACTAATTTCATTTTCTGCGTTTCTCTTCCGTGTATACATCAAAGAAGATAGCCCCCACGCGCGAGCAGCGGCGCCGACAGAGTAAACACTTTTACTTACATATCCGCTGCGGCGCAGTAAAGTTCACGAACTTTCGTTGATGATGACTACTGCGTAGAAAACGCACGCGCACGTGAAATACGGGTAATTGATATTATTTTATTTACGAAAATTGGTAGCTGTGTTATTGCCCGGCAATTACAGTAGCGGAATGAGTAAATAACTTTAATTGTGCGGCACGTGTTTATTTGAAATAGTCGTATATTTCATACTTAAAAGTACGGTAGTTCCGAGTAAGAGGAGGCAAAATATTATTATTCAGCTCGCTCGGATTTTAGTAATCGTAAAAGAGAAGAATTTCACGTAAATTATATTGATCGACGCGCGCACTAGTCACAGAAAACAGTTCTCGAGCGACTCTTCATCAATATTTTTCGACGTGTACTAGTTTTCGTGCACACTAATGGGTCATTTCAAGATCAGTTGTCAATTTATACTCCTTTGTGATTGGCATTTCACTACTTAAAATGATTTATTTTCCTTTTGTAACCCATTCAAATGAAGTGTCACTAGCCCGAATCGAATTACGAAATGCTTTGATTACACGGTTTCGTTTTATTAATTATGTTTTATTTTATGAAAGGATTAATGAAGACGTGTAAAGCACGTTGATTACTGCTCTTCAAAACAAGATTATATAACGCGTACATATAGACAGGCGTGTATCTCCCATCTGTTATTATTTGCTTTCTTTTCACAAATTGTCATCTTGACATTTAGGCCTGTATACATTCGGACAAGCATTCCATTTCATTTCATCGAACCGGTCTTCAAGCCTTTGACCGCCTTAATTTCCACCGTCGTATACCGGCAAAATTTATACACCACAGAAAAGACGCGGAGAAAAAAGAGATTCTTTGAACAGCGTTGCTGCAACGCTCCTACGCCATAAATAGACCAAGTCTCCGAAACCATAAAAGCCAGTTACACTTTCTACACGTGCTCCAATCAGTCGTAGAAACGTTTTTGTCCGAATCCACGTCCGAAAAAAAAGCCGAAACACGGCATCGAGGTCAGAGACACTTTTCAATTCCCCCCTCGAAATATCTCCCGCGAGATCACGTACTTGCCTCTCTCGCCGAATCTCTCATCTCTCGTACATGCGATCATCTTTGCATATATGAATGCCTATCTACTCTGCTCTCACCTCTATAATAACCCTCGCGAAGCGTACATACACGTTGCACAACCTCACATCGCTCCTTTCCGAAAGTCTAATTCAATTATACCTACGCGATGCGAATCCACGCCGCACTTTTCCACGCTACTCGCGCTGCTCTTTGTGTCGCCGTATCTCCTGCTCTTCTGTAATTCGCATGCGCAACTCGCGCGAGCGAATCGACGCCTCTCAGTTGACTTTCTCGGCCGATGTATACATATATGTACCTGCGCCTTTCCTTTGTCGTGATGCGATGGGCACTCCTCCACGTTCGTGCATTTGATGCACTTGAACTTGAGCCAGAGGGAGAAAGAGGAGAGAACGCTTTTTTCACTTTTCTCTATATGTTCTCTGTAATGGCGTGTTGGAATGGTGTGGGCATTATAGTTGTGTCTGTGGGCTACCGCGGGTTTTCGTAATGCTCCAGGCGCGCGTGCGTGAGCGATGGATGGGCTCTCTTTACGCATAGTAATGCTGGCCGGCTATAAAGGAGCGAGAATAGCGGTGTTTAAGAAAGTACAATTATCGCGGCGAGTATATATGACGCGGCTGGCTACTGCGCGGCTTTTGTTTGTCCGCTGTTTTTTGTCGTGATATGCGGGGGGAGAGGATACTTAAGTGATGTTTATGGGGAAAAAGTTACAATTTATATCGTCTTTTTTTTATAGGTGTTTTAATAAAGAAGAGTTATGAAGTTAATTATTACCATCGCGAGGATTTTCATTCGTACAGTAATTTCCAACGCAATTATACCTATTATTTGAATCTTTTAAAGTTTAAGTTTACGTTTCACCGACGACAGCGAGCATTGTTCAGGAAAAAGTGAACATGTCATTAAGCCTCGGTGTATGAACAGCGTAAAGAAATATATGTTCTGTAAGAATTACATTTGCAAATAAAAGGTCAAAATTCTAAGGAGGCAGAGTACTGTAATCAGGAAATGACAAAGCTCGGTAGTCACATAATTTTGAGAAAAGAAAGCCGTAATAAACAGTTGCGGTATAAAATTAATAACATGTCGTGCGAAAGAATAATTAAAGTATACTCAAATTTCGTTCACGCGCTATTTCGTTTTGAACGATACATTTTAAGATATACGCAATGTTTTTATAAAAATTTAAAAATTCATACGCAATTATTGCCGAAATCGAGAGGTGCATAACCTCGACTCGAACTACTTGTCAAAACATTTCCGGTATTCTTTTTCCACTTTATAAAATGATAGCGAGACGCCGGCTCGTCATTGAGATTATAGAAGGTTACCACTTACCATCAATTATCGATTGCGTGAACTTTTACTTGTATAAGAGAGAGCCGCCGTCGAATCTTCTTATTAAATAATAGATAATAAACTAGAATCGAGTTAATGGTTTGGCTGTGATAAAAAAAATCTCTCGAAAGATGCAATTTCGAAATTGTCGGATTTATTCGAAAGTTAATTGCTAAACCATACTTATGTACCTACATACTATATATACACGCACACAGGCTTGAGACCTCACTGCGATAATTAGGCAAGCGATAAAAATATAACTGGGCATGTTTAAACACATCGATAAATATTATAATATGTTAAAATGGCTAGAGGTGATTTTCCAGAATTTTTAAGCGAAGCCAATTTAGCATCCGTTTTTTGTCGCCGGCGAAATTTGATTTCTTAACAGGGCGCGCGCGCGCCCACAAAATACCATCTACATCACGCCAAACACACAAAGTTAAGACTGAAAAATGACACCTTCTATAATACGGAATAAATTACACACACACACATGCATAGCGCTGTTCAAAAGAAAGAAGAAATCTAGTAATTGTTGCAACTGAGCGATAGTAAAGCTACAGCTCTCGTGGACAAAAACTGCCCGCGCGTCGCACAGCTGACAACCGGAGATTACTTGAAACAAGTGCATTTCCCCCGCAAAGTCAATGCCCGTTAAATGTTGATTCTTAGATAGCCTTCACAGAAAGTTTTTTTTCTTTTAGTATACGCACAGAGTGCCACGTTTAAGGCTCCCTGATTATATGCCATTTGCACTTGTCACGCTGGAAGCGTGTCCGAAAGATTAGACGCGCCGCGCGCGGCAGCAGCCGGCTATTATTTGGAGTAAAAAACGCCGTTCGTGGGAGTTTGGCGGGTACATAGAGACTGTAAAGTGTACCGGACAAAGGGTAAATCAACTTTCAATCGTACAATAATGTACAAATTGGTTTAAATCCGAATAACATTTTTATTTCTCTATTGTATCGGAAATAGACTAACTATTCTTTTGATTGGAAAAATTTTCTAAAAAATTAAATTATCTAGAAACTGTCGCTCAACTATAGAATTTCAATTATAACAAATACACCTTTTTCTATTTAGCTTGGAAACTAGATGAAAAAGCTCAACGCGGACATTATTCTTTGTAAACAATATTAATATCTTCCTTTAGTATTTTCCTTTCTCCAAATCAAGTGACGTGACCACTTGAAAACGACTTTTTCTCACTGTTAATCTGAAAATACCATTCTTCAATTATCCCTATTAACGCATTACGTGCCCAACCGCTGCTCAACTTCCTGAAAAGAGAATTGCACTCATCCGCCCTGGCGTTTCACTCCCGCAGACGTCTCGCGACACCTACTCCAATCTTTTGCTCGCGCGACAGCGTCGAAGTCGCCGCGGTTTTTCTCTCGCTCTCTATACACTTCCGTTGCGTAAAGTCGCGCGAGACTTAGAAAGACTTCTGTCGCCGATATATATATAAACCCGCATCTCTCTGGCGGCTGAAAAATTTGTACTTTCTCCTTGTTCTCCTCGTTAGGATTACGATTTCGGCGCTTTTTGCGCCCCAGGAATCCGACCCTCTTTCAGCGTTATCGTCGCGCGTGTGATGACTTTTTGCTCGCTCCCTCCCCTTCCGCGAAAAGTGGAGAGACTCGCGGGGCCTTTTAAGGCGATTAGTCGCCCGGCGTAAGTTTATATATCGACGAGTGTCACCCCGAGCTTTTTGCGCCGTTTTATTCGTTTTCTCGTTGTCTCTTTGTCCCCCGTGGTAGATATAGGTCTGTCGCGCGAGATGAAAGGATCTCCTGACGCACGAGTATATTAAGTATCCCTTTTGTTGCGGAGGAATGTTAAAAAGGAGGCGAGGAAGGCGAGGCTGCTTTTCGAGACAGAGAATGAGAGGTGAGGGAGACGAAGAGAGCGACGACGATGATGAGAGAGTTCTGTCGCTTTTTATTATTTTTTCCGGCGCCATTAAGCGCGATTATAGTCGGTAAGTGTGCATATACGGGTCTCGAAGTGTATTCCCGCGTGTCGATTTTTTCCCACAATGATTTTTATGACGTGGCAGAGCGTAAAAGTATTAACAAGTTGTAAACAGCGTTTAAGCGCGGTAATTGCGTGGATTTTTATGAGGTTTCATGTAAAAGCGAGAGTGCGAGTATTAATGCGCTTTAGAGAAGTTTTGCATTTATTATCGGAGATTTCTAAGTCGGAGGAGGAGGAGGAGGGCATTAGCATTGCAGAGAGACGGCATTGTAGTAATTTTGTATTGTTTAACGGGTAACGCACAGAAACTTTCTCAGAGGAGCGCTCGAAAAAAAAAAAAAAATTACCACGTAGTATGAGACATTTCGGATGATTTGAGCAAATTGCGAGTTAAGCCTACTTATGAAGATGTGTTTGTTTCTCATTCCAGGAAAATAAAATTAGAATTTTCTTTTGCTAAAAGAGAAATCTAAAGTCTTGATTTTATTTGCGTAATTTGTAAATAAACACTTTGAAAATTGTTTTAAGCTCCTGTAATTTATTTAATTTTTCCTTTCTAATTAAGTCAAATATATTTTAACACGGATGGAAATTATAGCAATGTATTTAAAGTGTTGAGAGATCGATACACTGCACTAATTTATTGGTATGCTCGTTGCTATTTCCGTCGTATATACACTAACGGTGTGCCGCTATTATGATAATATTGTAACGTGATAATTTTGATGACATCGTTCTTTTTGTATGCACTATTTTAATCATAAAAAGTTCAAGGTCAAAATGCACCTATAAAAATTGCCTATATGTTCCGAACAAGAAAAAGTTTTACACAAAAGTCACTCTACGAAAAATACCCCAATAAACGTTTTGGAAATAAAAAATTTTTAATACATGTATCACCTTTCTTCTTTTTTTCGCAATCCATATAAATGCGCATTTCCGATGATATATAGTTTTTAGTTTGCATGTAGTTTCAAAAATTCTACCAGTCAATGTCTTTAAGTAGAATCGGTCGGACATGGTAAGACAGGTATCTTAAAAGCTCATTTTCTTAAGTTCAAGGTGTAATTTATAATCTTTTTATAACCACGGGAGACATTTTTATTTATAGGAAAGTATCGTGTATTTATAACCATTATAATAATAATAATTGTATGTGGCTATTATTAATATACGATCGACAACTCTTAATAGGCTCCTCCGCCAGGTGTTACTAAGCTGATGGTTCACCATGCGCCTCGTTGAAAAAAAAAAAACACGTTTCCGATAGCATCTGTCGATGAGAGGTCGAACGATTAGAGATTGCATTCAAAATGTCCCTTGCGCAATGGATTTTCTATCCGAAGTGTGAATACACTGAAACGGATACACGCCGAGGATGTTTTTAAAAATGCTAAAAAAGTGAAATTTTTCTAGCACATAGAGACGGGCGATGAAGTAATCCGGCATTAAAAATCAAAAATCGCCATTAAGAAAATTGCTCAAAATCATCATCCTCGATTAAACTCTGATTACTCACTGCGAACCTGTAATCCCGTACTCATCACATCGCTATACGCATGTATATCTTCTCCGATTCAACAAACTCTCCGCGATTCTCTCGCATCGATAAATCACGCTCCTAATGACCCCGCGTCGCGCGCGACAAAAATTGCCATCAACTCTGCGCGCCTCTCTCGCACTTTCTTCGACACAGCACTACACCTCGCGCTTAACAACGAAAAAAGAAGAGAAAAAAGCAACCTCGACCTAACCGAGCGTGAAAACCTCACCAAGGATGATCGAAAGTTCGCTCTCGTACGTGTGTGTGTCATTACGATGCACCTGCGGTGCGCGCGCAGCCTACGTGACACACCGCTGCTGCGTGGGATGCGCGCGAGTAGCATAATGCAACGAGCATATACACGCGCACGAAAATTCTTATGGTATGCGTGCGTGCGTACGCGAGGCTCCTTATAAAAAAAAAGTCGCCGCCGAAGAAGGGGAGGGAGGCGAAACTGGAAATGTCTTCCTTTCACCATCCCCGCTGCCCGCGGCGGCAGCGGCGGCGGTCGGTGGGGACTCCAAGATGGAAATGGAAACGGAGGTGGCGGCGGCGTATACGGCCGAGAGCGACCCATGAAAGTAACAGTGGAGCTCGGGAGTGTACAGTGCGCGAAGGTGAGTTTGTATAAGTTCTCTCCCCCTGGGCACCGCAGGAGAGAGAGAGAGAGAGAGAGAGAAGTTTCTCGTTCGCGCGCGCGCGCACACACCTTTACTGCCTCTCGCCGAGCGAGAGAGTAGCTCAGTCCGCGTGGATGTGCGAATCCGTGCACATCGGCCCCTGCCGATAGACAGACAGAGAGAGAGAGAGAGAGAGAGAGAGAAAGGGAGAAAGACACGCATGAGCGGTGCGCTGCAGCGGCGGCACTTTTTACACACAGTGTTTCTGTATACGATAACTCGCCGATAAAGGACTGTCGATTTTTTTTAATTTATCGATCATTGTTATCCTTTTTTCTTTTTATTAAATAAATAAATAATAAAAACAAGAGGAGAGGAGAAGGGAGTGTGTTTATCGGGGGAAAAGTGCAACATGCTGGAGCAGCTCCTCGCGTCGCCGTGGTAGCCGAGTTGGAGAACGACGCCGGGGACACGACGCTGTGTGCTGCTAAGACGGACAGCTGAAGAGAGAGACCGGCGCGCGCCGTTACGCGCCTCTGATTCTCGCCATGGATTGGGTAAGCCGGCCGAACATGCTTTTGCGAGGGAGTGTTTGTCTGTGTATGCTGGTATATACCGTGGGAGAGATAGGCGCTAAATTGTGCAATTTTGGCGCGGATATGCGGCGGATTTTTTCTTTCTACCGCGCGCGCGGCGAGCAGTTGTGCGCAACAACGCATCTTTTATGCGCGCCCCGCTATGTAATGCGAAAGGAGAAAGAGAGAGAGAGATAAGCGTGAAAGATAGCAAGTATGGGTTCTTTCGGTTTTTATTTTTAAATTTAAAGGTTGTTATGGTACGGGATACTTAATTTTTATTTAACTTTATTTTTGTTATATTATGGAGCGAAATTTTTCGTAAAACTTTCTCGTTTCTGTCTATTTTTATTTTATCGATTATTTAGTGTACGATGTATTTTATAAATTATCTCTCCTGCGGTATAAGCTAGTAATTTAAGTGCCGATCGATAAATTCAGGTATATATACTGGTATTTTACATATTTTAAAATTGAAAAGTATAAAAGAGATAGCAAAATGCTCTCACTTAATGGAATGCCACGCGCATTTCATTTTTGATAACTCAATGCACTTGTCCTTGACTGCACACACTATAATTCCACCAATTTTCCCCCAATTAATGCGGCATTTGCATGGCGTTTAAACAACGAACGCAAAACCCGCGCGCGCTGCTTCTCCGAGAAACTTTAAGCGCGTATAAAAACGTTACGACATCGCCTATATATAATCCTAGCCTCCCCTAAACTTCTCTCGTTCGGTAACCGAATTCCAGCAATTACAGCGGAATAAAGGCCGTTCGATCTATATACGTATGCGCATTTGATAATTTCCCAGCCGGCGACTTACTTCGACGCGCACGGCGCCCACAGCTGTTTAGAGGAGTTTTATGCGCTTTGACTTTTTCGCGCGGCTTTTTTCGGCGCTCGTTATATAGCAGTAGCTCGTTGACTTTCAATTAGGATGCGTAATTGGGTAATGGCCGAGTGATTATAGGCGGTCGCTGTTTTTGCTTCGTTTATGGCTATTTTAGAATTGTATATAGAGGCGAGAGGGGGGAGAGGCATTTAAATGTCGGCGGTGTAATTTTAACACTGAAGATTGTTTTGTTTTTCGGCGAACGGCGGCCGGTTTTTCACAGTACGCGAAAATGATACTTTCAAGGACCGAAAACAAAAGTAAATGGGAGAGAAAAATGCGGGTTATGGTTTTGGTACGCTTTTTTGGGGGGGAATGGTTAACCACTTTCCTGTTTGCGATGTTGCTATAATTATCGGGCCGACGTGTGGTGTATATTTTAGTTGGGAGTAAAAGATTATTGCGAAATGCAGCAAGTATAACGAATAATATGTATCTAGCGGTTTTCGTGTTTTTATTGTACCTTTATTAAATAAATAGATATAAGGCGAGAGTTATAAGTGATGATTATAATCGAAGCAAAAGGTTGTGTCATAGTTATAAATAGACTATTACTAATGCAAATTTGTCTACTATTTTCGATATTTTAATTATTCAGTTTATGATATCTCGTATCATTTTTATTTTAAAAACAAAACTCCGAAGGTTTTTCATCGAACAGCCACGTGCCTGGCGATAGAGTTGATACTTTGAAAGTATAATTTTCGAATGCAAATTCCAACGCTCTATGGTCATCTTATATAAATCATACGTTGTTATAACCCCCCAAAACGTACAAAATCTATTCAGATTCAGATCTTGCGCAACGGACCGTTTGAGAAATCAACGTGAATTCCGCTCCACGGACTTTTTAGAAATGAAAAGTTATTTTTTCTTGGAATTCCCTTTTATTAGAATGTGCGGAAGTAAATTGACCGTTGCTTCAAAACGACAACTTTAATGCCGGGTCTTTGATTATAATAGTAGTTCAAGGCTATGCGTGCGAGCGCCCGATTTTCTACATCGGCAACGGAAATATTAAATTTTTAACGACGAGCGGCGGTATCGAGAGCGACCGCAACTCTTTCCGAAATCCACGGAAACGTCCCGTGCACCTTTTATTAATCAACTTTTTAATCGATTCCGATGATTTTCTCCTCCGCGCGCGCGCGCAGCTGAACGGGCCGCCGATATGATACTTTCTTCGCGTTCTCTCTCACTCTCGATCAATTTTTTTTCTTCCTTTTCGATCGGAAAAAAAACCTACACGAGGAAAAGCGCATTTACAACTTATATGCGCGCGATAGCGACGACCGCCGTTATATCATACGACAATTTTTTCCACGGTGAAAGTGGAGTAATTACATTTTTTTTGCTTCACACATCGCGGCGCAACCACACACAACGCCCCCCCCCCCCTCCGTTACAAATTTCGGATGCGTCCATAAAATAAAAGAACAGGAAAATCGTAACTCTCCTCTCTCGCCCGTATAATTCGAGTTAATTTGCGTAACGAGCGCGATCGCTTTTGCGCACTTTTCACCGCAACGATCGCCGATCGTTATCCCCGGATCATTGACACCCATTCAAGCCTAACACCCGTCATTACACTCCTCTCTCTCTCTCGCGGACGAACATCTATTTCTGTCTCGGTACTTACTTATAATACCTACCTCTCCGCGCAAACAAAAGTTAAAAAGTCGAACGAAAAAAACAACGCGAGCTCGCGATGATCGCCGCGCGAACAATTAGAGAGCTGCGCGCCGCTCGCGCAAAGTAAAAGCCGTCACGTACGCGAGTCTATATAGATACCATGCAACGCGCTTTTCTAGCTGTATAAGCGCGAGCACGGGAGAAAGCTAACACACAACACGAAATTCGCGTGTCAAAGCCTCTATATACATATATATCGTTTTATACGACGGTGACCTTATACACAGGTGCCGAGGCAGCATCGCGCGAGGGATTCCGCGAAACGCGATTATATTGCGAGAGGACGAGCGCCGAGGGGTTATGTATAGGATGGAGAAGTGAAAACTTAGGCGCGTCGATGCGTTATTAATGTGTCTTAATTTAACGCGGCGCGCGGCGCGATTTCACTTTCAATTTTCGTCCCAAAAGAGATTTGATACACCTCGCGTGTGTGCAGCTGCGCGCGTGGCTGCATGTCGGTATTATAAGATAGGCAGAGATATATGCGCGTTTCTTCCGCCAGGTTTGTATAATTATTGCGTTTTTCCAGGATTGGATAGCAGCAGGGTAATGGGAAAACGAGGGAATGATTGTGGGTTAGTAGTAAAGGTTTTTCTCTCTCTCTCTCGCTTCCTCTATAGTATAGGATATGTATGTATATGACCCAGTAGTGTTGCGCCTGTTGCAAAATACACCAATTCCACCTGTAATGCGTCCGAGGGAGAATTACGCGCTTCGTAAAATAAATAATACGAATTGAATTTTCGGCTTTTTGTGTAACGTAGGGAAGGCGGACACGCATTGGTAATTAAAATTGCATATAAGATTGTCTCTCACGAGTGTGTACGAGAGTTTTACCTACTGATATTTGCATATTTATGTAAGCTATATGTATTGAGTGTTAGTTTGTATTTATTGTTTTTGCTGTGGGAATGTAATGCGGAGCCGTAAATGTTTAAACTCGGCTTGTAAATTCACTCTGACCTATAAGTTTTCTTTTATCGGTTTCGAATGGACCGTAGAGGTATACAAAAAGCACGATAACAATGAGCCGCGAAGAAGGAAGTCATTCGTGCGACAATGCAGACAAAAGTTTAATAGAACAATCAGTACAGACATTAGACGAAGTGTATAGACCTTAAAGGTGACACAATCGCTTCTAATAGCGTACAATTTATATAAAGTTTTCCAATCATTGTACATTTGTCGGTCATCACTTTTTTCAACCATGTATATACAGACACACCGTATACACGCACACTTATCTATAATTAATCGCTCTAATTTTTTAAACTATATTCTTCCCGCAGCCTCGCTCTCTCCCTCGGCAGCAGCTACTACTACAACAACTCGGATCTTATCGCTCGATTCGTGTACGGGCAATTTTTACAGGCGCGCTTCTGCTTCCATATAGCGAGAGATAATCCTTTCTCCCACTTCCGCGCACGCGACGGCTGTGCTTCAATTTCGCTCTCTCTGTCTGTGTGTGCATAAGTATATATATATACACACATAGCGAATTTAAATCGCTGCTCGGTCTGCGCGTTCGAAAGGAAAAGGCAGCCGCGCGAGCACGAAAGTGGATACACACAGGTATTCGCGCGAGGACGGTCAGCGGTTAACCTTTTACGCGAGCTCTCTCTCTCTCTCTCGCGCGCGTGTGTATAATATATGTCTATAGGTACTGCGCGCGAAGGCTGAAGTTATCCTTCGGTGAGCGACTTGTCGAAGTATTTTTAATGGCCGCTTTTTACGCGGCCTCGGCGATTTATGCACAGCTGTCGAAAATTGACTTTTGTTTTCGATACCTTTTCTTTTCTTCCCTTTTCCCCTCTAGAACACGCCGCGCGCTGAATGAATTCCACCGTTGTTGCGAGTGTAGAACTCGCGATCGCGGGAAAATCGGAGAGGAAAAATGTAAGATATATATTACACGAGGAGGTTGTGTTGGGTATGCCCCAGTTGTGTCTTTAATTATAAAGCGATTTTCATAGGCGAGTGCAAGTATTAGAATTTTTTAAAGGGAGTTTTTAACACCGATCGAGTGCTCTCCAGCTGCGCAATCGCCTAATGCATTTGTTCCAGTGTATTATAGGGGGGCTACTGAAAAAATTTCACGGCGGTTGTCGGAGTGCAGCAAAAAATGCAACCCAGTTTCGGGATGAAAGAAAAAACAGAGATTTATTCTCGATCCTGCGGTCGTGCGTGTAGCCTTTTATGAGCACACACACACGCACGCGCGTCGATAGTAAAAGTTATGTGTGTGCTTTCCAGATTTAGGATTTCAGATGCGCGGGTCTGTAAAAATCCGAAAGAATTCCCCGCGTGCCGGATAAAATTCTCGCAAATGACGCAACGATTTCCTCAGGCTGCTCTCCTCGAATTCTCATTCTCTCTCTCTAATCAATTATCGCGAGCCATCAATCAGCGCGTCAAATTGCGAAAACAGACAGAGAACTCGCCTTAGAAAAGATTAAAATTGACCAACAATATAACCGCTTGGCGATTTTCTGCCAAACTACACCGCAATCATCGAAATTCCTCATAATCAACATGTAAATTCCCCCGACAACAGGTATATTATGTACGACCGCTGCCCGCGTCCTTGACTCTCTCTCTCTTTTCTCCTCAAAAAGTCGCTGCGTAACTCAACACATACACGCAGACAGTCCAAAGGCGCTCATCAATTTTTTCTTTCTTTCGCACTCGCGCTCATAATTTTACGCGCGCGTATAGAGAACCACTCGCGAGCGACGTAATGCCGACAGCGTGCGACGCGCCGCGCAAATAGACGCAGATAGTCTCTCTCGGTGTAACGGGGAGATTGATTAACGGAACGGTCGACTTGTATATATATACACGCGAAAGAGCTAAAGAGAACTCGAGAACCGCGAGCTATATAGAAAGAGAGAGCTCGCGCGACGCCCGGCGCGAATTCCTTCTCGAAAGTAAAAGGGAGTAGTAAAGTATCCGCGGAACCCGTGCGCGCGCGAGCAGCGCAATAGTCGAGCGGACCGATCCTCGTTTCCTGCTGCCGGCGTGTATACTTATATATACAGACGCACACACACTGCTCCGTTTTATCATTACGTGTATGTAGATGTGTATGTCTGCGGGGTGCTATATATATATCTGGGTTTAAAAAAATGTTCGCGAAAGAGAGGGGGAGCTAAAGAGAGAGAGATAATCTTCGATCGATTTCCAGGATAATTCCGCTCTCTCGCGCGCCAAATTGGAATGCAATTTTAACGAAGCCGCCGCCGGCGGAGAGCTTAGGAGACATTATGGGAAACGCTGCCGCCGCGGCCTGGATTATTTGGGAAAACGCGTATTGCATAAGGCAGCTTGTACACAGACACAGAGACGTTTCCGACGCGTATATATACACGTGTTTACGTGTATATTATATACGCCGACGTTTGCTGCCGGGCGCTTGATCCCACGAAAATGTGATTCATCGATTCGCGGCCAATTTTGCCCCGACCACACCCAGCAGAAACGTGCCGCCCGGCGCTTATCTGCGGGGTCGATTTAGACGTTACGGCATTATTCAGCCGAGCGGCGAATTTTCTTTGGCGCAACTCTAGCGCATTGTTATAGCGAGGAGGGTGAGAAAGCGCAACTCGCGGTATATTCACGATCTCCCATTGTATATACACATACGTACTTGTGTGGGTTGTCAGTTGTCTGTAGAAACGAACGAACGAGCGAGCGCGTGCGGATGTAAAAATCCGCTCGTGAGCTCGATATCGTTAATTTTGCAAAGAGGTTAATGGTGTAATAGAATTAAAATTAATCGGGTGTAGCGGAGGAATAGGTGTGTATCGGCCGCTCGCGGCGGTGATTCAGTGTATGCCGGTGCTACGTTTGTTATATATATGCTTGAGAGATGTGTATTGTAAGAAGGTTTTTTTTTATGAATATTCAGTTGAAAAAAGCCGATTGACTTTTACGGACGGACTGTTCTGCATATTCAAAATCATATTGTTGTGACATGTCTAATACGCTTCTTAAGTACTGGTAATTTTGCCCTGTGAGAACGCTATTCAAAACACGGATACTGTATGCACATAATAAAAACTTGATTTGAACGTAACTCAAGAAAGCTCGCTTTTATATAAGCTGTGTATGAAATTTTATCATTCATAAAGCATTTTATATAATATACACGGCGCGATATAGGCTAATAAAATCTAGATCTTTGATTTGAGAACAATCGCCGCGAAGGGAACATTCTCAAAGATCATAACAATGAAAAACGAGCGCAGCTCGGAATATTTTTAAGTCTCCTTTCCATTCTTTATCTCGCAGTTGTTTAAAAAAATAAAAAATCTATCTCTGAAGTATAGCTTTTCGAAAGTTACAATTCCTGCGCCAAATACAAGTTGAAATAATCTCTCCACGCACGGGTGATTGTAATTTTTCGGAGTAAATAAATTAAATCGTCGAATTTTTCGACCCTTACATCACTATTATCAAAAGTGAAAGTAAAACTACGTGATAATTCAGTCTGCGAGAATGCCGGTAATTATTCACGAGAATCTATTTTTACCAGTCCAATATATCGAGAGAACGCGCAGTCGAAAGACCTTGGCTCTGAAAGTTGGCTGCATCTTTTTACGTGCACTCTCTCATACGCGTTCGCAAATATATTCACGAGAGGCCCATGACCAGTTCGAAGAGGTCAAAAAATTCATTTTCCTCGCGCTCGCCCCCGCATTCCGGCGTTCCGGTGGCCGAACGAGTTTATACGCGCGTGCGCATCGAAAAAAAAGGAGCAGTCAATCGCGCGCGTGCGAGGAGAAAAGAAAAAACGCCTCGAGTATCCTGAGTTACGGGCTGCGCGCGAGCTGCATTGTAAACAAGCACATAATTAAGAGCGCGCGGGAGTACGTATATATATATTGGGAGAAAAAAAAACCCCGGAATATATCTCGATCAGCTACTACTATATCGACTTGTCGGTTTTACGGTCGCTCCGCCGACAATAACTTTTACTATCGAGACTCATGCCGTGTGCTTTTATTTTTAGAAATTCCCGGGTAAAAGTTGCGCGACTTCGCATGCAGCGGCGATACTCTCCGGTTTCCAAGCGTGAAGGTCTCGCAGGTGGTTTTTTTTTCTTCTTCTTCGCGATGCCGAGATACACGGGCTTTGCCGACAGGATAGCGCTTATCTGAAGTGATGTTTTTTTTTCTTTTAACGAGGGATAGCGATAGTCCGACGCTCGAAAAGTATGTATAATACACGAACAATTAAACCAATTGATGATGCCCCCAGCTAGATGCACGCGCGGGTAATTTCATATATCCGATTGCAAAATTGAGTGCTGCAAGAGGAGGCGATGCTGAATGGAGATATAGTCGAGGGATCGGCCGGATCTGATTTTAAATGATAATATTCATTTTAATTTCTCGAGGGATTTCGACACGCGTAGCGCCGCGTGGAATATTACGATTCGCAATACTTAAGCGCACATGCAGGAATGATCGAGCGTCGACGTCGTCGCATATTAACAGTTCTAAGAAACATCCAGCATAATTAAAAAATCTATACCCACCTGTAAAAAAGAGCTGTACAGAGCTTAATGTAGGGTATAACACACGCGAAATGATTTAAAAGTGTTTTATTCATGCAAAGTTTAGGATAATAAGGCAATCGACAGCGGATTTCCCAAGTGCGCACAATGCAAAAGGGGGGCACACGCGCCGCGCGCTAATGTCATAAAGGGAGATTTAGTCTCTAATTCAACGATTCATTCCGAGAGCGCAAACTTCTCACGGCGTGTGTCTGCGTCTCTATGTATGCAATTACCGCGTGCTCCATATATTCCCTATGCCAAGTGAGCGGTATGCACAGAGTGCGATAGAGTCATACACCCGCGGCTAGGCTACGTTATATATATATACCTGCGTCAAGAGAAAGAGTTGGAATTGCGCGATGTCTTCTTATACTCACTCACTTATACGCACAAGCAGTCGTCGTCTTCATCACAATGCAAATTCCTGGCCCACGCGCGCCGCTAAACAATTACCACCTCCGCCTGTATACACTCGCACACCCATCGTCTATCCTAAATCTCCTTAAAAAAGAAGAAGAAGAAAGAAGCCCGCGAGGTGAAACGGGCTAAGGTATACGGCGAATCCTCTAATTGCCTCCATTGTCATTCATTCACGCGCGTGCGGAGGGCTATTCCCACCTGCTTGCACTTACTGCTATTTGGAGGTCGCAACTCTACTGCACTGCGCGCTGTGTGCTGTAACAACATCGAGGTCCTCCCGCGTCGTTAGCCACGCGCCCGGCAATTTCTCGCCCGGGAGTCTAATGACATCCCGGCGCGGCACGTAACGCGCTCATGCCGCCTCGTTACGTTGCGTTATGTCGCCGCGCACCGGCGTACCTACCCCGCGTCGTACTCGTTCGATACGTGTACGCGCGGTTTGCTTTTGCGCATGCGGCTCGAGAAAGTGCTTTGACGGAGCTGCGAGAGAGCGATCGTTCCTTCTTTTCTTTCTTGCTTTCTCCGCGCGCGCGGTTGCTCGGGTTGCATAACGAGGAGTGGCTGCGTGGTATGTCTGTGTGTGTGTGTATAGGTGTAAGAGTAATGTGTCACGGAGTTGTCGGTGTGGATCTGCTGCCGGTGGCGAGGCTGCCTTTTCGGAGGATTAGACGCGAGGTGTAATATAGGCTGAAACGAGATGCGTATGAGAAATGAAAAGAATGTATTGGGGATTCTTTGGGTTTGAGATAGAACAGAGGAGTAAATACTTTTTTCGATGTGTTTGATTTATTCCAATTTGGAGATTTTTCCTAAAAAGAAAGGTTATAGTGAAAGAAGAGGCAAATGATTTACGAGGCTTCCGGTAATCGTGACTAAGGCTGATTTTTTAGTTCTGGGAACGTAGCGCAAGGTATCATTAGCTAATGTCATTTTTTCCTCAAAAAGGGTTTTGTAATTGCGCGCCTTTTCTTCCACGATAAGTACATATAAATTATTAATGAGGTGAAAATTGCGCAATGAGTTTAATAATGCCTCGAACGAATGTACGCGCCCGCGCGCGCGTGGCATTATATTTCAAACACAAAAATAAAAATAAATATTTATGAGTTACCGGATTGTGACGTAGAATAAATTTTAGTGAAAGCGGACGTCGCTTTGAAAGATCTGGATCTCTCATTTTTTTTTCTTTTTTATTGTTCAAACACACTAATCCTTATCCAATGCACGTGTAATCAGACTTTTATCAGCGCACGTCGCTTATTGATATAGCTCCGAAGCAGCTGTCTTTATGCAATGTATAAAGTTTACTTTACATAACTAAAAGTATCACCTATGTGATAGCTCGTGTAATTGTGCAAAAAGCCGATGCGCGCGCGCGCAGTACCTGAAATGAAAGTGTTCGGAGCGTCTCTCACGATTGCGACGATCCGACGCACGTGCTTGCTGCGACTTTCCTGTTTATCGAAAACGCGGAATTAGGTAACTTTATGGATGGGCTTCGGAGAAGAGATTCCCCCACAGCGATCACCGACACTTTACGGCGTGAAATTCTTCTGAAAAAAGAAGACCAACAACTATCCATTGATTATATGCCGTACCGACGCATTGTGTTGCGTGCGGATTTATGGGCCATGAAAGTGCGACGATGCTCGCGTCGAGACAGCGCCGGGTATTTGAGAATAATGAGATATTTTCATGGAGCTTTTTTACGACCCGCCCCGAAGTATTATTATCATTTAGTCGTCCTATAAAGACATTGGGGAAACTCGCTACTCTGAACATGGCGCGGATGTGGTTGGGAAAACGCAACAAAAAGCGTCGTTTCTTTCCAAGACTAATTACTACGTGACCTTTTAGGCGCGATGCAAAACACCATCGAGTAAGTACGTACCTTTTCATCACTGGTTCGTGTGTATGCGTCCCAATTTTTCGACGATCCTCGCCGGCTCTCGCGAGCGTGAAACGTTTGCTAATTTTAGAAATCACAGATACGATCGGCAAGATAGACGAGCGTTAAATAATTCCTTTACGGCAGTATTATGAGGCCCCGCGGTTCCGCAACAAGAAAGTGTGCTGCTTTGCATCTTCGCCATTGAAATGACGCCTCGACCGCTACCAACCTATACAATCTATTATCTCTTTTTCGAGTGTGTGTAATAGTAAACCTTGAAATCACGTTTGTAGATAAAGGGGGACCGATTGAAAACCTTTCTCCGGTCGTCGAAGTGCGGTATTCATCAGAAGCAGACATGCGCGTCGGATATGTGAGTTCTGTTAACGAATGCGACGGACGTAGCGCCGTTATATCACGTCGCCGCGCTGTCGACGCGCTTTGCGTTAGCGGCAAACGTGCGCCGCGCGCATAAGTGATTATTTATTTGGATCTGATTATTTTAATTTACCTCTGTCTGTAAATGGAAAATGCATCGTTATTTAGCTTTGGAAATTGATGGGTTTCGGCAATTATCGATTAAAACGTGATATGATAATTATAGGACTGACTGCGAGGTGAAACCGACGTGATCCTTTTCCAAATCAATTATGCTTAATTAGATGCTGTGTCGGCTTAGATATTCACGTTAATGATGTGAACGGATTCTTCATTATTATTGATACCCTGAATAAATCAATCTTTATATGTTAATTAATTGGTAACGTCGTGCAGGCATGCTAGACACTTTAGATGAAATTGTCAAGGAGTGGGTGTCTGCAGAAACAGGTCTAAATTTATTTATACGCTGGAAAAAAGTTGTGCACCTGCGTTGTAACTGGTATCCTGTAACTTCTCAAAAAGGGGTAAAACGTGTTTAGTTCGTCGACTCAGGGCGAAATTTCTCATATAAATTCACGTCATGCTTAAAATCCGTGCATGTGAAAGGTTTCCTGCCCGTTGTTGTGCAGGAAGTTGTGCACTCACAAGATATCCGGATATATCGTTTCCTGAATGACTTTTGCAATTGATTGAAAGATTAAAACCATGTGCACTTTACAACGACGTTTCAACACGTTTATTAAAATCCATAAATTTTTATTAGCATATTTACATTTCGCGTAAAAGCCAGGATTGTTAATTTGGCTGTTAATTAGCAATTTATTTTATCGGCACATAAATTACCACACGTCTTTGTTGTCCTTAATAGAAATAGTTTAATTTTCATTTAACAATATTTCATTGTTACGACTTTCCATAAAAATAATTCACCTTTTATGAGGACGACAATAACTTTTTAATAAATTTCTATAAATTAAAAGAATTGAATTGGACGTTGTAAAACAATTTATGTTCTTTTTTGCAGAAGGTGCTAGTTGGATCGAAGGTTTTACTACTGATTCTACTTTCGACGAGCGTAAAAAGCGGTAAGTTCCTGCAGGAAATAACGTTCTGCGAAGTATTAATGCGTGAATAAATGTCTCGTTGTTGAGCTCCCTTCATTTCCTGCTGCCGGTCGACGATTTCTTTGATAGAAAGACATAATCGTATATGATTGGATGCTACTTGAAGGCACTAATATTATTAAAGTAAATTTTTTAGTTTATTTCATGATCATCAATAACATTTTTTATAATTTATTTACTCTAAAATAAAAAAAAAAACTGAGTCATGAATTTTCAAACGTTAAAAGTAGAAAACTTGTAATAAATTTTTCTATTTACGAACTTTCAAGTGAAAAAAAATTTCAAATTATAATATAGAAAAGGCTCCGGAAAATTAATTGAAAGTCGTGTACATTACTGTCAGTAGTTATTTAACTTGTTTACTTCAAAAACGAATGACACATCTTAATTTGTCGTTTATACGAAAAAGTGGACTTAGCATCAAACTGACTTGAAAGTTTTTAGTTCCGTTTCTCTGGACAGTGCAATGTCGTATAAATTTCTCCAGGAGACTATTTAAGTTCTACCAGCGTCAGTGCACGTGTACAGTGTAGAAATAATTGACTGGAATGTTAGTAGCATTTCGTATAGCTCGAGCTTGTGCTTCGAATTCACAATAAGCCGCGCGTTTACCGTAACGTAAGGTTCAACTTTGCGAAATCAACAAAAAATGTTGTAGGTGGATAATAACTCTTTGCTTTCTTTACGACTGAAGAAATCTTTTTTAGACTAAATTTAAGTTTTAAGTAAAGAATTGAATTGTTCTTGAATTTTACAAAGTTTTGCAAAAACCATGGATGTTTCCTTGCAGATGGAGAAAAAAGGGTCGTCTGCTACTATACAAACTGGTCTGTGTATAGACCAGGAACGGCAAAATTTTCACCACAAAATATTAATCCATATCTTTGTACCCACCTGATATATGCATTTGGCGGGTTTACAAAAGATAATACGTTAAAACCATTTGACAAATATCAAGATGTCGATAAGGGTAAGTTTTCGGTTGTTATATATTTTGATTATTTTCAAAATTCTAATCATTCATCTTATTGAAATATAGGTGGATACGCGAAATTTACGGGATTAAAAACGTATAATAAAGACTTAAAAACTCTTCTGGCCATTGGAGGCTGGAACGAAGGATCTAGTAGGTTTTCTCCTATGGTTGCGGATTCGCAAAGAAGACGACAGTTTGTAAAAAATGCTGTAAAATTCCTCAGACAAAATCACTTTGATGGACTGGATCTTGATTGGGAATATCCAGCTTTCAGAGACGGAGGAAAGCCTCGAGACAAAGACAATTATGCTAATCTTGTAAAGGTAAATTTTTATTTGTCTGACAGACAGAAGTTCTATAATCACTTCGAAATTTATACGAAACCTATTATTGATGTTTTAATAAAATTATTTAGGAGCTCCGAGAAGAATTTGAAAAAGAATCTTCTAAAACTGGAAGAACAAGACTTTTACTTACAATGGCAGTTCCGGCGGGTATTGAATATATTGACAAGGGTTATGATATTCCAAAATTAAACGAATATTTAGATTTCATTAATCTACTGTCATATGATTACCATTCTGCATATGAACCAGCTGTCAACCATCATTCCCCCCTTTATCCTCTCGAAGAAGATAATGAGTATAATTATGATAATGAATTAACAATTGTAAGATCCATTAAATACTAAAATATTATTTTCCCTTTACAATAACTTTTAGCGTTGTGTATTAATATGATTTTTTGTTCAGGATTATACTATCAAACATTTAATAAAAAGTGGCGCTTCTTCTGACAAAATTGTCGTCGGTATCCCTACTTATGGTAGATCTTACACTCTTTTCAATGAAGATGCGACTGACCTTGGTGCGCCGGCTGATGGCCCTGGTGTTGAAGGAGATGCTACTCGAGAAAAAGGATATTTAGCATATTACGAAGTGCGTAATTGACATAATAACTTTGTCATAGTTTTGTAACTATTTTATTTATTTATTTTTATGATTTTTGTTTGTATAGATTTGTGAAAATATAGAAAAAGACGATTGGATTGTAGAGAAACCAAATCCTAAAGCTATGGGTCCCTATGCTTATAATCAGAATCAATGGGTAGGTTATGACGATGAAGATATCGTTCGAGCGAAAGCAAAATATGTGAACGAACAGAGTCTCGGAGGAATAATGTTTTGGTCTATTGACAATGACGACTTTCGGGGTAAATGTCATGGACGTCCATACCCATTAATTGAAGCAGCGAAAGAAGCTCTTCTTGAAGGAAATGGGTAATTTTCATACACATATTTTCTAATGACTAGCAGAATTTTGCATGGGTGGATTTCTTTTTCTATTTAAACATTAACCTAATTTAAATTTAAAAAGAAAATAAAAAGCATGAAGTAAGCTTTAATCTTGGACAATATATAATCAACCAGAGCTTAAATAAAAATCTAACAATGGTTTTAGACATTAATTTCAGTTTTATTGCTGCTTTATTAAATGAAAATCTTTAACATTGTTATCTAAAATCTTTTATTTTTATTTTATGTTTATTTTATTTAAAAAAATTTAATTGCTATTTTCCAAATATTTCAGAAAACAAAGGGTTGACAACAGGCCGAATTCCATTAGCACAAGAAAACGAAACAGAGTATCTGAAACTTCTAAAACGAATTCCCAATCTAATAGTCGAAAATCAGAAGGGACATCAAACAGAAGGAATACTTTAACCCGTACAACATCCGGAAAACGTACAGCTGCATCCTCCAAATCAAGAAGCAGAACAAGCTCAAAATCTGAAGAGGAATCGAATGATGAAAATGCAGAAAACAGTGAAAATATTGAAACGAAATCAAATCAATCTACTAGACCACGAGTAACTAATAATAAAAATCGCTTTAGATCACGCGCAAACAACAGCGATCGCAACAGTAAAAAAAAGCAAGGATCGGTGTCGGCAACAACCCCAAAACCATCTAGTAATAAATTAACCACACCAGAACCTCCTACTACACCTGATCCAGGAAGTGGTAAACTATAATAAACATTACTTTTTACATTCTGTTACATTCATTGCTTAGTTTATTTATTTGTTTAATTTTTAGATTTTAAATGTGAAGATGAAGGTTTTTTCCAACATCCTCGTGATTGTAAAAAATATTTTTGGTGCCTTGACAGTGGACCAAGTGGTTTGGGAATAGTGGCTAATCAGTTTACATGTCCCTCAGGTAAGATTGAGATATTATAAACTATTTTATTAAAAAATATAATACACTATTAATAAATGTAACAATAAATTTATTTTATAGGGCTCGTTTTTAATAAACTTGCTGATTCATGTGATTATCCACGAAATGTAGTTTGTCCGAAAGCTAAAAGTCAAACAGCAGAAACTACTACAACCACTCAACGTACCACTACCACTACAGAAAAGGATGAAATAATCGAAGAAGATGACGACATAGAAGACGAAGAATATGAAGATGAAGAAGATGATGTTATAGAAGATAAATCAATCGAAGAAGAAAAGCCCAAGAAGATTACCACAACGGCAAGACCTCTTCTTTACAAAACTATCAATAGAACCCGGCCAACAACGACGAGTACGACGACGACATCTACTACTACTACTACTACTACAACCACGTCAGCTCCTCTGACAACGACTGGTTCTGCAAGATCAATACATGATATTACTGACGAAGAGCAGGACCCAAAAGTAATCAAAGAATTGATCGATCTCATAAAAAAAGCAGGTGAGTTTAGCTATGAATAATATTCTTATACTATTTAATGTATCTATTTAATTATATTAAAATTAAAACATATTATTTTAGGAGGTATCGAACAACTTGAAAAGCAATTATCGTTACAAGAGAAAGGGTCTACTGGGGGATTAAATCAAAATAATGGACAAGTTACGCCAGCTACTATAAGTAAAAGTTTATATGACAGAGTTTTGAACCGTCAATCTACTAAGAGCAACTTATTTAGATTACCAACCACTAGAGTACCTAGTAGTACCAAAAAAACTATTGAAGTGGAAACTGAAGACGATGAAGAAGAAGAGGAAGAGCTAGAAGAGAAAATAGTAAAAGACAAATCTGCGTCAAGATTAACGTTCGTGAATGGTCCTGGAAGATCACAGTTTGAAGGATTAGATGAAGTCCCTGAAGTCAAAGGATTAAGAAGATCTAATAAACCTAAATATGTTACGATTGAACGTCACAGGTGATCAATATAATCTTACACAATAACAATATTTTGGAATTATAAAAATCATTGTAATGATTTGAATTTACTTATTTAGCTCTTCAACTACATCCAGTAAAATTGATGGCGACTTCAATGAAAGGGACGACGACATAGACGAAGAAGACGATGGAGAAGAGAGCGAAGATAATGAAAATGTAGCTTCCTCAGAAGAAAAATTAATTAGTAATGTTCCAATAGAAAAAAATGTATCGACTCAAAGATCTACTCCAGGGTACGTCAATATTAGAAGAACAAGACCAACAACTACAACGGGATCAACAAGGTGAC
This sequence comes from Torymus aiolomorphi, assembly GCA_036365515.1. NCBI lineage: Eukaryota > Metazoa > Arthropoda > Insecta > Hymenoptera > Torymidae > Torymus > Torymus aiolomorphi. The sequence continues at coordinate 11,445,575 of CM070875.1, forward strand.
GCATTTAATAATCGATAAATTATGTGAATATACAAAAATAAAATAAGAAAATGCAATTTGACATTGTTTTTTTACTGCAGGGCTGAAAATGATATTAAGGAAGATGATACAATAGTCAAAGAAGAACCAGGTCATAATTTGCGTCGTACTTCTTTTAGGTATGTTTATAAGTATATAAAGATTTCCTTATCCGCGTAAGAATGATTCGTATATACTTATATATACTTATACATGTTTATATATCCTTATATAGAGCTATATATAAATATATATTAATTATGTCTCTATGTAACTATTTGTATAGATAAGTAAGGTTGTAGTTATTTATATGTAATTATATATAGATACGTACAATTTTCTCCAACACCATGCATACCGATGAATGGTCATGTATGACTGAATATAATTTTGCTAAGCAACTATACATAATCTTAGGTAAAATTCATCATTATGCATGGTGATACATGTTCATGTATTATGGTGTAAAATTTTATCCATCAATATACAATTATATGAATAATACAATCACTAAAAGATTTATATACAATACGAAATCATATAAAGTTATACATAATTATATATAAATATATATATGACCATACACATTATCTGTACACAGTTATATAGAGACATAAGTTATATGTCTACAGTTATTGGTAATTTCTGGGACTTTTCTAATGTATAATGGCAGTTTCTGGGACTTTCAATGGAACCTGGAACGTCCCAGGTTCCATTTATGTATAATGATAGTTTCTGGGATCCTACAGGTCACTTTTACAACGATTTTTTCTGTAAATTTGTTCCGAAATCAACGTAAAATTGTGCGGAACTGAAAGCGGGCGCCACAGGCGTCGTGGTGTTAGTCAACACTGAGAGGGATGACGGATTGTAGACAATGGCGCCTTACCCACTTTTATTGCAGAACACACCCTAAGTTTTAATATTGGAGTCCCAGATACTGCCCTTATATTTCTCTCTCTCTCTCCACACACACACACACACACACACACACACACACGCACACGAACACACACATACACACACACGCACGCACGCACACACACACACACAGATATATATATATATATGTATATTTATGGAGCCCGACGTGTATTTTCATATAGCGCTATCTCGCTCTGTAACACTGTTTGTATAAAGCCCGGGCTCCATAAACCCTCTTAATGTGTTTTAGTTAAACATAAACCCCCATGTATTTTAGTTAAAACTGCACCATTAAGCGATAAAATATTTAAAAACTTGTATAATATTTCAGGACTTCATCTACACAAAGAGAAACTACTGAAGATGTGACAACTCCTAAAACAAGGTAAAGGTTAATATTATTTTATTCACTTGATTATTTGTATGAAATTGAAATGAACAAAAATAATTTACAGATATATTAACGTCAATCGTTTCCGGAGTACAACTGTCACACCACAGAAGGAAAATGATCAAATAAGTACCGAAAGTACTTCAGCAAAGCCTGAAACTACAACACAAAGCTATAGTGAAAGTTACGTAACTGATGATAAAACTATTACAGTAGCAGGAGAGTCCGGCAGGATAAGTATTACTCCATTTACTACAGATACACCTTCAACGGCTCGAATATTCACAGACGATTCGTCTTCCACTATTAAATCTACGAGTCCGTTTACCGATGAAAAATTCGTGAGTACACAGTATACTACGAGACAAAATTTTGAAACCACTGCTGCACCCAATCCGAATACCATTGAAGATAGTGTAACTGAGACTTTATTAACTGTAATTCCAACTGAATCAAGTACTCGAGAAACTATAGCTGCAGTATCTCAACCGCGTCCCTTTGGTTTTCCTAGAAGAACTAGACCAACCACAGCTACGTCAATCGTTTCAGATACAACGCGTAGTTCTGTAACAGGAATTGAGACTACAACCAGGCCTAAGGTGAGTACTTACTCCAGAAATTTTGCACGATCTACAACAAAAGCACCCAGAACACGTACAAGATCGCGCACACGAAATCGCGAAAAAAGCACTGTTGATGATGAATATTTAAGCCTCAAAGATGAAGCTTTGGAAAACAATTCTGAATTACAGGAAAACATTAAAGATACTGGAGTGGTAAGTAGGTCCAGATCTACACTTTCTTCTCGAGGCTATAGTAGATTCAAGTCTCAAAATAATCATTCACGTGACTCGAATACAAACAAAGATATTAATGATAAAGAATCAACAAAGATTACTGAAGCTACCAACAGAAGGCATCGTAGGCCACTAAAAACGACAACTGATTCAAATAATTTAGAGGTAACCCAAGCTCATGTCGTTTCTTCAGAACAACCTTTGAGGAATAGAAGTATTTATAGGACATCCCGCGTAAAATTAGATCAGCAAACAGCAGGGAGTTTTGATACTAAAGCGGAAGCCATAAATAAAACTAATTTGTTAAAAGAGACGACCACTTTACCAAGTACGTATAAACCTATTACTACTGAAGCTGTCACTGATAAAACTGATGTATATACTGAAAATACAGAAGAAACAACGCAAACTGAAAATTCACGCTTTTTAATAGAAGTAACAGAATCGATACCTAGTGATACTACAACCGACATAGCTATTGAAGAAACATTTAATACATTGGAATCTTCTTTACAAACTACAGTACCGCCCTTTTTGTGGAGTAGCTATATAACCACATTAGAAAATTCAGAAGAAGATATTCAAACCACAAGTTTTGAAACAACTACAGAAAGTATACTAAGAAGATCCACAACTACATCAAGTACTACAACTACTCGTGAACCAACTTTGACAACAGCAAATCAAAGAACGAGGAAAGTTTTGTTAAGAAAACGACCGTCTACAACACCGATTTCCATTGAACACCAAACACAAGATTCAAACCCAAAACGACGAAAAATTGTAAGACGGCTTCGACCGCTTCAAAATGGAAGTTCAAATTTAAATACAACTGATACTTCTAAGCAAGAAAATGATGATGGCAACAGGACAAAGTCAACTCCGTCATCTTTTACTTCATCTGTAACCCAAAGGCCATCACGTCAGAGACATTTTATTCGTAAAAATACAGCTTCGAAGAATGATGAAGAGGTTTCAACGCCTAAAATAGTTCCTGAAGTAACTAATAAGAGGAAACATCGATTTGATCGTTATCGTACAGCTTCACAAATATCTAAAAATCAACAAGATGTTGCAGATCAACAAAATACATTTGACGATTCCGATTCAATTGATGATAATGATGAGGTGAAGTCTTCTGTAACTTCTAGATATTCATCCAGACGTAATAAATACAAAACCCAAGATTCCGATGTTGAAGAGTCAGAAGGAGTATCAGAGAGAAATTTAGGTAGGACGCCATCTTCCGATTCACGAAAATCAAGGACAAGGTTTAGACAGAAAGACAATGAACCAAAAGACTTTGAAAACTTCATGTCCAAAAATAAAGTAACTTCACGTTACATTTCAAGGTCCACTACCACAACAGAAAGTAGTATTCAAGAGACCCTGATACCCACCAAAAAATTCGATTATTTCGCAGATGCAGCAAAGCGTGGAAGCCAACTGCAGAAGACCACACCAAAATATAACGGCGAAAATACAGTACCAGTATCTACGTCCAAACCATTAGTTACACGACTCGTTACGTCTATTGTAGAATCTGCTACTACAGAAAGACAAAGAATTTCAATAAAAAAGAAATATTCATCTTTAACTTCAACGACATTTATTCCAAAGAATACTACTAATACTTTGTTAAATTTAAAGCGCCACAAGCAAAAGGGAAAGCAAAATGTCGAATTACTAAATGAAATTCCTAGAGGTTTTTCTACTGAGCAAAGCGTTGAATGGTCAACGTTACCGATTGAAAGTGAATTTGCTGATAAAAAAGTCACTACTGAACCTAACGAAGAATCATCATCAACAATAGAAATTGAATCAGTCTTTAGCAACCTGATAGGACATTAGATATCTGTTATTCACATATATAATTATTTTAAAGACCATCTACACCACATCACTATTACGCCGTTATATCAACATGATCATCTACAACACACTTGAGACTTTATTTTTCAAACACTTCTTTTTCTTTGGCTTGATGGTACTTATTACACTACTTTGTCTTTGTTTCTTTTCTTTTTATTTATTCCATGGACAAACTGTGATTTATAGAAAACAGAAGACAATATTTTATATTCTGATTTCTAGGTTGTGGATGAGCTGATACTTCATCATCCTGCCTCCAAGAATTTTACTTCTCATAACTCAGCAAGTGAATTTCTGACTGAACAATTACAGAAAAGAAAAAATGCAAATAGTAATGCTTATAACAAGTCAGAAAATAATGCAGAAAATATTTCGGTTATTCAAAAATTGCTATTAATACGTCCTTCAAATGAACAAGACATTGAAAAATTTGTAAATGTACCAGTAAGATTCGTAGATGGTCCTGAAAATGAATTCTTTTTATTACAAATTCCTGAAAATAAATTGAATATTTCTGGAGTTGATTCTGTATTGAAAATTGAAGTTTTAAAAAATAATGATTATAATCTTAATGTTAGTGATGTAGACGTATCGAAAAAAATTGACGATTTTAGTATTTTGAATAAATCACATGCAACGTTTAAATTAAAGCCAGAAATTGACCAGGAAAGTAATATTGTTACTTTTAATCCAAATTACAACAAAAATATGTCTAAAATACAAATGTATATGAATGAAAACCAGAATTTATCACAAGGAAAAGAAAGAATCAGATTTAATATTAGTCTCTCATTAGACAATTCAAGCCCTCTTGAGATTGTGAAGGATACAAATCATACGTTCGCTATCATGTTGAACAAAAATTTGACAACGACTGGGATCGTGTATAATATCGGACAATTCGACAAAGATATGATTGAAAAAAGTGCCATTAATAATTCCAAAAATGTATTAATTACCGAAAAACGACCATTTATTAATTCACTTCCGAATATTCAAAACATTGAATCATTACAAAATAATCAAAATTCAAGTGATGGAAGGAAAATATATAGACAGCGCGTTTTAATATACCGAGGCACAACAAAATTTCATCCAACAAACAGTTCTTCGCAAAGAAGATGGGTGATGAAGAAAGTTGTTCGTAAAAGAATCAAACCGATGAGAGTAAAGATAACCGAAGATTTAGAAACCAGTGCTACATCACCAGAAGTTGGCGTGATCAATAGCTTCATCGAGGTCAGTTTCGGTTGAAAAAGGGTAGGGCGAAGAGAACAAGCCACGAAAAAAAATAACGAGTGCCTTCGCTATAATAACCACTTCTTCGTTCATGCGATGCCTTAATTGTCTTCATATTAAATCTAATACACTGCTTTCAACCTGAAAATATGTGTCAATACCAAGCTGTTCAACTTTTCTTTCATTCTTGAAAAGGTGTCTTTTGTAGAAATATCTATAGTAGTGAATTTCGGTTCCCTACATTCGGCGTCAGCCTTCTGCTTTACTTCTTTAACAGTAACATTTATTTAATAATATGCGATAATTTATAACAGTGCCAATAACTTATAATTAATTTTAATTTCATAGGAGAGAATAACGGTTAAACAATCAATTTTATTTTTTTACATGAAATTAAAATTAGTGCGAAAAATCTTGAAAATTGGAAACTAAAAAAATAATTTGTTATTTCTCAAAATTGATGTCACAAAATTACGCACCCGAGTATTTTCATGTTTTTTATGACACACTGTAAAAGCACTCAATTAAAAGTGTACTATATTGTATGATAATGCTATAAACACAATTATGTAATGCACGTAGAGGAAATATTCTTGTAGTAATAAAATGACGCTCAAAACAGGTAAATACCTCGAGGAATCCAGGATTAAACTTATTCCGACGACCAGGAGATCCACTACTACCTCGAGGCGTTTATACAGCCATTTCGTCCGCGACGTTAGCCCCAACGACGAAAATCTATCCGGTGCAAATCGGTATAGACAGTACACGCGTGGTGGGAATTGTGGCTGATCAAAGTGGGAATCCACAAAATTTGGAACTGATATTAGCCGATCCACCAGCATCTCTTACCTCGACAACTGATTCGGGTATAAAACCCTCGGCTACGATATATATAATCATGTGACTGAATCTATTTTAAATGGTTGCGAATCTATTTATTGAGCAAACTACGTATTACTTTTCTACATTATCGCTCCATACATACTATTTCTATCATCTTATCGACTGGCAGGTGTTTTTTAATAATTTAATACACAGCTCAACGCCTGGCTATGGACTGCGTTTACATTAAGCGACAACTAACTCTTGCGCAGGATCATTGTTTTCATGGTCATCTTGCAGTGGTATGGTTGTGGTTCTTTTCACAAAACAGCGTACTGTGTTTTACACTATTTATTGCGTTTTATTTAATTATATGTGCCAAATGTGAATTGACACATATTTGTTGAATCTTAGAATACTTTCATTTATCTCTTAAGTTCAGTTCTAAACATGGTATACTTTAAGGCAATTGGGGCTCTCGGTTAATATTATTTTCATTTTCTGTCTTTTCTGCGCACTATTCTCACATGAGCTTACTCGCATCATGTGCAGAGCGACTTAACTGTGCTTTAACTCTATGGGAAAAAAAACTTTTATGTCTGTCTGTTTTAACAAGCAATTAATGCATATACGTGGCTAATGTGCGTTAAAATTGAACATTAAAATATGTAAAAATATTTTACTAATATTTACACGCTCCACGATAATAGGTAGAGCAGCTCTCACCAGGTCCAACTTCAGGCGCAAGATCAGCACGACAATATCTCCGCGAACGACTGAAGAAACCCCAGCGAGCACCAGTCCAAGAAGGGTAATCTCTTCGGAAAGGCGCCGGCAAGGACAGAAATATGATTTTGATCGCATTGCCTCGCAAAATTCTTATCAGATTCGTTCTAGGCCTTATAAGCCTGCAGTAACGGATTACGATTATTATGAGGATGAAGAAGAACGATTTGTTGGTAAACCGAATGGCAAGCTTCTTATCACTAGTAGAGGTTTAATTAAATGTCTCGATCAAGGAAACTTTCCACATCCGAGTTCTTGTAGGAAATTTATTACTTGCGCTAAAATGGTTAATGGCATAGTAGGAACAGAATATACGTGTCCGGACAAACTATCTTTTGATCCCATTGGAGGAATTTGTAATTGGTCTGCTGGTCTTGGATGTAGTGAGTCATAAGTTAAGCAGACTAAATACTAAATTCATGTAATCAAAATTTTGAATAATTGGCGTAGATTTTTTATCAAACAGAAAAATTCTTGATTAGAATTCAACTTTCAAAAGTAGTCAATATTTTTCTCGAATATTTTTTACATTTTGTGATCATAGTAAAGATTTTTCAATAGTATGTTGTGAAGAGAAAGTATGTAAGTACACGATTTAGTCGCGATGAACTGCAGGCATTATAGGTTAATTTTAGTTATATATTTATGTAAATGATGTACGCGTAAATGTATCTTTTAATGCAATTACGATCGTAAGCATCTTTGTAAATTAAATTCAATCAGAGTGGTGATATCAAGGAGATTTTTCTGTAAAAGTTTGAATTATTTTTTGTACATATTGTGTTAAACTTAATCTCGCAGTCATGTGTAAATAATAAGTTAGGATAAAGTTACGATAATATTGTGGTACATATGCGCAATAATTTATGTACTCGAATAATACATTAATTTATATATTCTTTATACAATAAATTGGCATAGAATAAAAGAATATTGCATTTTATATAAAAGAAAAGCTATTTCATTATAGTATTATCTTCAATTTTGATTTAAATTATTTTTCATGCAAAAATAAATACGCCATATTATTGTACAATTCTTTTGTATGTTTTTTATGTTTATATTTTTGAAATAAAAATATAATTAGACAAAGAATAAATATCTTTATTCATTATTACGTTCTATTTCATTTCTTATGATTTTTTATATTTTCCAAAAATTATTTATAATAAAAATATATTATTTATATTAAGTGTTTTTCATTTTATAAGTCAGTAATATGTATATATTTGATCCTTGATCATATTAACAAAATAAAAGTTAAAATTCGTTTTGAAAAATGTTTTAAAATAAGTTTATTTAAACAGAAATATAAAAATATAACACAGCTATGTTATTGTATCATAATCAAAACGAGCAATGGTAAGTGACCATTTCATGGTCATTTACCTACAGAGCTACTGTGCGTCGATAAAGGAGGAATCGTGTTCACGGGCCGATAACATACGTTGATGGTGTATAGCTGTTTCAAACGTAATTTCTACCGTATCGACTGGTACTATAAGTATAAAATCCCAAACTTTACTATAGTTCAACGAAATTCCGTAAGGTGAGTGATTTCAAATTTTGAATTCACGGAGTCTCAGTATTAGACTAGCATGCAATAAAAGTTTCATTCCCTGACTCGTATCTTCTGAAAATAAGGTTTCATCATATGAACAACAAATATTTTTTCATTAATTTTTATAGAACTGTCGTAATGATATAGTCTAATCCGTAGACTCGGACATATCATTTTATATATTTAGGTAATGCATCAGGCAACTTTAGCATTTGATTCTATAGGTTTCCGAACATTTTCTGATATTTCAAATTTTGACTCTCTAAAGGCTGAACGATTTTTAATCACGAACAACATTTGTCACCTCCGAACCGTAAGGAAGTGGTAATTGTCAGTCGACTACAAACGTGCACGAATAGTGTTACTGGCCTCTTGCAAATTCGCTTAGACTCTCAAATAAAAAACTCGTTCCCACATACCCGCAAAGCTTCACTCTCACGAGCCGAGCCTCTTGCACACTATATTCCCCATTCTCATCCTCATGCGCAAACTAATATAACACCGCGCGTTCTCTCGTCTCGCATAAATTCGCCACCGTGTTCTTAATTACCCGCTATATGGCCGCGCAGTAGTAGCCTCTCGTTACCTTCGTATCAATTATCTCTCGTGCGCGCGCACGCATGGGACCGCTTGCAATTGGGTGCGAGCAAGCACACCGGGCAAGATGATAGGGCCTCTCTTACACGGCCGCTTTATCATCGTTTACTGCAAATGAAACCGGCGCGTCTTTGTCTCCTCCTCCTCCTCCTTCGCGTCTAAGCGCGGCGTTAATCGCGCGGGGCCTCGAAAATATGCAGCGTAAGAGAGGCGCTATCGCTCGTTTCCGTTTAGCTCGAGCCTTTTTTTGCTCCTCGATGTATTTTAGAATCTCGTTTCGCGCGCGTATTACTTTTTAAAAGGGGCGTGTGAGCGTCCTCCGCGGCTACCGCGCTTCTTTTTTGCGCACGAGAGAGATTAAATTTTGCGTCGCGCCTGCTGCTGTTGCTACTGCGTTGGAAATGTTTCGGATACTTGGCTTCTTGCGCGTTTATTTTTCTCATTTGTTTCTCGGTAGCGTTTGGGGTTTTTGTTCTGCTCTTTTACGGTATGGTTAATGGTTTTCAGTTCAACCCCCTGAACGAGATGGCAAGCTGCTGCTGCTGCCTTGTTCTTGATGGACTTTTTGTACTCGTTGCGTCTGTTTATGATGAGAAAGTATTTCGCTATCAGACGAGTTTTAGTCTTCACCTGTAAAAAATAGTGTTGAAATTAAGTTCTATATGAAAATGAAGAACATTGGAAATAAATGCAACAATGCATTTATGCAGAACATAAATTTAAAGCCAAATTAAGCTCATCGCAATAATTCAGTAAAACCCTTTCCTTCCTCTTCTTCTTCTCGGTGATTCATCCCAAAACTCCATTCTCCATTCTAACCACCTCAAGTGCGCACATTCATAATGAGAGGGAAAATGAACAATACGACTCGAGAAATCAGCCAGAGCCGAAAGGACTTTTGTGCCGCGCGGTCCAGTGATAAAGTGCTTGGGCAAGAATGGAGAAAGAATACGAATGCACGCGCGTGGCTTCTTATATAAGCCGTCGCGTGTGCGCGCATTATTCGAGCCACCCCGGCGAATCGTCCGCAATTATACATCGTGCAAGAAGAAGTGTGCCGGACGGCGCGCGGGCTCTGGACAAACGGTTTCCCCGGCTGATCATAAACAATTCCGCGGGAGGGAAGTATAGGTGTGTGTGTGTGTGTGTGTGTGTACGCACGTGCTCCGACAATTCGATAATAAATCGTCGGGATAAAAAGTAGCGGCGCGAGAGCGCATGCCGGTGTATAATCGCTCGACCAGAAGCCAGTCATCTTCTAAATTCGTAGTCCTCGCTGCACCTCCCTGCCGTTGGATTTATATTCGGCGCGGGCATTTTTAGAAATGTTTTTTCGGCAGTAACAATTAGCAAAGAATATATAGAATATATAAATACCGCCTATATATAAATAATCGTAAAATCTGTTTGATTCTTCTTTCAGCGAATATTTCCAGATAGGAGTCAATCTTTACTCAATGTCTTATAATATTATTACATAGAATAAGCCCTTACCGTATTTTTACTGTTTGATTTTTCCTATTTAATCTCTATACACAACATTGTAACAATATTGTTTCAACATTATTACAATATTGTTTTAATATTATTCCAATATTGTTTCAACATTATTAAAATATTGTTTCAATATTTCTCCAATATCGTTTCAATATTATTGCAATATTGTTTCAATATTATTGCAATATTGTTTCAATATTATTCCAATATTGTTACAATATTATTAAATATTAGAATTAATGAAAAAAGATACTTTTTAAAAATATTTAAAAAATAAAAGTTTTGCGTACGAAGGTGGTTGATTTGGGCAACGCCATCCAGATGATAAAATAAAATTCGTTACACACGAAGAAAACTTCGGGCAACAAACATTCTGACACGACGTCGAACGTTATACACCCCTCTCGAGCGTTCTTATCCGCAAAGCTGAACCGTCGCTCGAAGCATGTTCGGCGGAGGATATTTATGAATCATTAAAAAATGGGTCATTACAATGACAAAGGATCATCTTTAGTGAGAATACTCACGTGCTCAGTCTACTCTCTCGCGTATACCATTCGGTTAAAAGCCTCTCGTCAGATGTATCGCGGCGCAGCCCGAGCAGGAAGCGGCGCGCGAAGTATAGTCAACTTTGTTCGAGAGCCGATCATAAAAGTGCTCCCGTCTCTCACCTATATAGCAGGCGTCTCGCATAAATCTTCGCGCGCGCGTTCGTCTTTAAGAGCCCGCGAACAAACGTCGGACGTTAAAAAAAAATGGACGAGTACAAAGTATCGCCCGATCCCTCGCGCGCTCCTCTTTATTTTTTATACTTTTTTTTATTATTTCAGTTTCCGAGCGCGCGTGTGCGTCGACGATAGGGGGAGAGACGGCGATGTACGCACTGCTAATAAAATGTGTTGCCAATTCGTCGTGAGTGTGCTTGGAGCGGCTTTTACGAGGCACGTGAGGTTTTCATCGACGTGGAACCTCTTTCGTGTATACGATCGGACTGCTCTTATAAGTTTAATGCCTCCTCGGTGTCCTATTATAACGCGAGGATTTGCTTTATGGAGAAAATACTGCTGTGGCAGTAGTGAGCAAAAATTCGAATTGAGTGTAGGGACTAGATAAATGAAACATTGTATTTTATAAATTGAAACATTACGGTTTTTCTTTATTTGAATTGATATGTAGTTGAATATTGAAAATTTACGTATTTTATTTTATCCTCTTGCAGTACAGGCCTTGCAAGTTACCTATATCTTTTTTCTACACTCATCTTTTTTTTCTAGTCTTTTTCTAATAATGTTAAATTTGAAAGCAGACTTTTTAATTAGATCTCTGTGTCCTATTATACGGAATGTAGAGGACCATGTTACGTTAGCTGAAATATCATCTTGCAACTGAACATAGATGCTTTCGTTTATTTCTTCCACAGTTTTTATTTCTCATTACAATTATCTATATTATTTGTTAAAATTGAAAAATAATCAGAACAATTACTGAAGTTATATACGTATGTAGAGTCATTTATTCAAGTATATTGAGTGTAACATTATAAATATTAAATAAATCCTATAGTAACTCAAAAGAATAAAAATATATTGAAAACTTCAAATTAGTTGCGTTTTATAATGTTTAACTTATTTGACGGGTCTATGCTTAAACCAATATCTGTAAATACGACAACAAGTGAAAAAAATATATAAACTTTTAAACACTACTGTACTTTTCATTGCTTTTCGTCCTTCAGAAGGTAAATCGCTTTTACTTGCAAAGCGGGTGCGTTAAATTTTTAATAGCGGTCGCCTCAATGGTTGACTTCAAGAGGCGCATATTTTCAATAGCAATTAGATACGCGATCGGCGAGAGAAGAATGATTGTATAAAGATTTTTTGATACTTTGTATTTTATTGCTCGGATTTAAATTAAATAAATCCACTTTTAAGTGTTCAGTAAAATCTTTTCATTGCTTTTTATGAATCATAAAGACTTTCATAAAAATGATCGCACGTATACACAAGTGAAAAGGATGAGTCGATAAGGTTATAGATGAAGGTATACGCTTTGAAATTTTGTTACAAAGTATACGTTTATTATTTCTTTTAGTATTGAAGGTATCATTTTCAATGTAGTGTTTAAATATTATAGGATTAACAAAATTGTAACATAAACCAGTGCTTAGTAACATTTTTAAAAAGTACTTTGAAAACTGTATAAATTATTTTTATAATTAACGTAGAATAAAACTCCTTAAAAATATTCAATACTAGTTCAGAGAAACAGCACGACGCTTACATAACCATAAATAATGGCACCCATCAAATTAGCAGTTCCTACCTGCTTTCAAAATAATCCGTTACTGAGACCTGCAACCATCTCGAGTGTGTTTATCCGGACTCGTCTCGTCGCAGCTTCGTTAAACTATCTCATCTCGTCTCGAAATGCCCCCATATAATGATTTTATTACGGACGACCATTAGAACTAGTCCTGTATGCTCTCTCTTCCTCCTTCTTTATTCGGGCAAAAAGGTTTACGCTCGCGCGCTCCGCGACTTTATACTGCACGCCATATATTTCGACTGTTACGGCCGCGCGCACGTTAATGATCGGATTAATTTTTACGGCCGACGAGATTGCAAATACAAACCGAGGCGAGCGAGTGGGAATTTTTCTGTGCAAGATTCGCCGGCGTTTTACGCGTTCGTTTTACGCTCTTATTCGAGTTGTATTGTATTCTGATGGTGTGCGATGTGAGGATGGCACCTTTCGCGTGCGAATGTCCGATTGTGATGCTTGGGAGTAAGTCGGTTCTTTTTTTTCTATTTTCACCTTCGTGTAAAATTGATTCGGTGTTTCGTCTTGAATTTTTATCACTCATTGAAGGGATGTCAATAACAACACATTGTCTTAAGTTTTATCAATATCGCATAGAGATTATAAAGATACGAAAATTGTTTACTAATTTTTAAAAGAACTACAAAATAATTAGTAGGTTTATCAACGTTTAAAAAAAAAAGCATCAAAATCTTTTTATAATTGTACTCAATAACTATTATTTTCTCTAATTATAATAAAAAATTAAATAGACTTTTACATTTTCACAACAATAGAGCAACAACAGTAACCGTAATACAGCCTGTACCAGAAACCATCCATTCACTATAATAAAATCCGACACACGCACGTCTTCACCCGTCTCCCTTTATCCCCCCACGATCACCCACTCAATCCTCATACATGCATAGGTACACACGCATGCAACCCTACGCACTCGCGCGTCACGCATCGACCCGTTCGCCCTTTTCCTCTTCTTTTCCCCAAAACTCGGAGGAAAAGGGACCGTGAGAACCTCGTTCGATCCCGCTGCTGCAGCGGTTTTCTCGACCATTCAACTTTCCTATACGTATACACAAAAAAAACGCTCACCCTCTTATTGCAAACAGGTGTACACTTCACCCGCTCCACCGGACCAAATCCCCTTTGGCCGATATATACACACACACGTGTATAGGGGTATTTAGAAAATGGAGAGCGCGTGCGGTGAGATCCCGATTTCGGGAAACATTGTTCGCGCGCGAGTGACACGAGGGATGGATCGCGCGGGGCAGGTATGTAAAAGGGGGGTCTTTATTCGCCGGGGATCGTAGTAGTGTGCGTTAAAGGATTTTTTGGGTTCTTAGTTTGTTCGATGATTGAACGGGGGATGGATGGAGAGAAAGGGGATTGATGCATGCTGGTGGTGATGGGGTGCAGCGTGTGGAGGTATGAGTTGGGTATTGATGCTCAGGGAACTGTGAGAGATCCAAATATTGATCGAGCAATGAAATTCTTCCGCGGAGGAGGAAGTAACGGGATAGATGATTTTTTAAGAATTACTAACGGAAGACGTAGAAAATGAGATATTATTGTATTTTAATTTGAGTTATACGTGTATTTTGTTCTCTTCGAAAAATGATTAGAACTAAGATGGTGTCAAACTCAATTTAAAAATTTTATAAAGAATCTATATATTTCAATTCTTCTTTTCGTAAAGTGTGAAAAAAAATTATATTTTCAAGTTCCTGCTATTATAAAATTTTGTAATTTGAATCTTTAAACTGAGTTTGGTACCCCCTTAAACTATTATTCGTAATATATTGGTTAAATTTGATAACTAATGAGTTTGTAAACTGTAATTTACTTAATTCCTCTTTATGTTTGTCATTTCATACACAATAATTTTCGTCAACTAAAAATTTTTTTTTAATAATTTTTATAAATATAGGTATTGCAATGATAAATAATGAAAAACAGTAATACAAAGAAGTTTCTGCAAAACGATTCTACGTCTTCTTGTAAATCCTATGACCTACATTTCTCCAATTTGTTATTTCACTTTCCACCCCGCAACACTCTTCCCTCCCAAATTCCTTTCCTCTTCACTTAAAAAAAACCGCTCCTCGCTGGACAATGGACGTCGAAATCCCAAAGACCAATAACACCAACTACAGCTGCTGCTGCTGCCGCGCTTCATTTTTTCCTCCCCCCACGCATCCACATACCCTCCGAAGCGTGCCAGATCACACACTTTTTACCTTCTCCGCACGGGCCCAAACCCGTTTCGCCATCCCTTTTCCGCCTCCGCGCGACGCTAAGAACCCCAATTTTGCGCGCACAATAGCCCGAGGATCCCTTTGCGCGCCTCGTATAAAAACGCGCGCAGAGGTGAGCGCGACAAAGGGGGGATCTTTGTCCGGTGTTACCCCATCGTTCGCGTACACGTCCGATTCAGAAAACGAGAGATTTTCTCCTAAAAAGAGGGAGAGAGAAAAGCCATGTAGCCTTTATTTCCAGCGATTTCTCGAGGATCGGTGTGGAGGAGACGCGTTTCCCTTTCGATATGCCATTGTTCGTGCTCGCGCTCCCGCGATTGCCTGCGTGACCCTTTATCAATGAGTTTTCTTTCTCGTCGAGGAATAAAAGAGGAATGAAAGAGGGTCGTGGGTGTACGTTGCGTCATGACTGGGTTTGGTAAATATTGTGCGTCTAATGTAGAGTATCGAAATATAGCATATACGTTTCAGATAGGAAGTATAGAAAAATATATGGTTTCCTTTTGTTATTTATAATTAGAATTTTAAGATTCTTTTTTATAATACTTTTTACGAGTGAGCTATCGCAACTTTTAATAATAAAATGTGACGGACCCTGGAATTGAACCAGAGCCGCCGACTCTCGAGTCAGAAACACTACCACCCGAACGGGAAATGAATAGGGTTTGCCTTAGATGTTTGTAAGGGCCCAATGAGGTTCTCCGTAAGGGCCCCTAGCAAGGCGCGTAACGGCGCTCCCGTCCGGCCCTGATAGTAATGATAGGGCCTTAGTGACGCCGGACAAACGCCGTATAAGGGCTATTTCATGTCGCCCTGACTATGATCTGATGTTCATTCCCGGATCCCCGGCCTACAAAAGCCTTAAAATCGCATTGACGTGGTTTCATTTTTGGGGTTACAATAAATTTTCACGGTATTGTTACGTTGTCATTATTGCGCGGGTAACTTGTCTAAAACAACTTATTGATGATTTCTTAATCATTTCGGGCGACTTTAGAGCTTTGCGCAAAATTAGTTATCTAATGCAGGAAATTAAGAAGAAATAACAAGTCCGAATAAACTGCCAGGGCCGCGTAGACGCCCCGTTACTAGCCTTACATCGGGCCTTACGAGGTGCCATGTCAGGACCTTGTAATTTTTCTAGGGAATCGGACAAGGCCCTAGTGTTAGCCCTAAGTCAATTTCCGTTCGGGCAACAAGCCACGGCCGCCACCGCTCGGCTTTCTGCTAATCGGCGTCATATTGTAATCTGATGCCTTGCCTATTTCGTTCTTTCATATTCGTGTATGTATCCATACATAACATACTGTACGCTGCAAAATTATACGTTTTTTAAATTATTTCCTAGATTAAATGCGTTCTTTTTAATTTTTTACATAATATAATTGTTTCAATATTGTTTTAATATGTTTCAATATTGCGACGAGCATTTTTCCTACGCCGAGGGTATACCGCCGGGCGTAGAGTATAGTAACGGCACGACCACGGGTACCGCCGAGTCAACGCCTGAGAGGCTGTAGGAACTTCTGAACCTCTATCCCAAATGGCCGCGACCGCAGGTCTCGCCGAGTCGCCGACGAGGAGGCTGCAGGTACCACTGAGCTTCCACCATCCGAACAGCCATGGGTACTGCCAGGCTGTGCACCTTCCCTGAACCCCACGGGAACTGCCGGGGCAGCGCCGCGTTGTGAAAGTCGGGCCGTCAGCCGGCATTAGTTTTTAACCCGCGTCTTAGATTTATTAACTTGTTCGATTATTGCGTTGATGCAGCTACTGTCAAAAACCGTGCTAATAATAAACCGCTTAGAAAAAACTGGATCACTAGTGCTATAGTCAAGTCATGTGAAAGAAAAGAAAATTTATATACCTACAGCATGGAAAAATAATCCTACTTGTGAAAACATGAAAAATGACTATAAAACCTACTGAATTAGTAGGTATTTACTAAACTATTTTTAGTTTAGTAAATAAATTTAAATGATTGCATTTATTTTTTAGAAATTATATTGAGATACGAAAAGTGATTAACGAAAAGAAAGGAAAAATCATGGACGGAAACAGAGACAAAATTATAACTTGAAATGGTCCAGCAGTTGTATTGCTTAATATATAATAGTAAACATTATAATACGCGGCCCAAGTATATGTACCGTGGTTGACAATAATTTGGTTCCACGGCAGGTCTAGCACACACTGGTGATGATAACGACAGTGTTTCTTATATAGTAAATCTCTTTATCTTATTTTATAAGGTGGTAGGAGAAAAATCTGAGTGAATGTATCGATGTGAATGGGCGAGAGCGGATGGGCTCCCTTTTCGTGCTTCGGCGTAGTTGTGCTACAGCCCGGTGTTGTGGCGATAAGGTTTGTTTGGTGAGCGGCGTCCGGGTGAGACGAGTGAGACTCTGATTTTTCTGTACATTTTCTTTGATGTGTATAATTTGGTGAAACGAAATTCTTATAAGAAATATTAAAATCTCCGTTTTTAATCAAACTAGTCATTAATTGATACATACCTATATGGATCTTCTAAAATAAATCAATTTCCCTACGTAAATTTAAGAAAAATACGAAAATAGGCGGAATTACATACATACAAATTTACTGAAATATTAATAAAATGTGGAATAAAATTAATTTTAAACGTGAAAATAGTTAAGGCAGAAATTATTAACTAAAAGTTTTACTTATATAAAAGCATTTTTATAAAGGTAGAATATTTCTATATCCATTATTTAAAATAGTTTATTTGTTTACAAGGTTTTATTGTAAACTAATACAGATGTATACATTTCTTATGTAATTATTGTATACTACAATACTTATAACTATTTTCTTATTTTTAATAATAGAAACATTCATTTGCAAAGCGTACATAGAGAGAGAAAAAAAAGACAAGGCATATCAACCTATGTAAGAATCCCTTTTTAATTTCGGGGAATAGTTACAAGTTAATGGGGCAGGATGTAACAGTATATATATATACTGCAAATTTATACAATTACACAAAATTGCACTTTGCAGTAAATCGAAAAAGTCTTACACACTTCCTGTAAAGGATGTGCGCCCGGTATTCAAGCCTTATACTTGTGGTCCATCGCGCACGTGCGGGCACTGCGCAAAAACCCGAGATCGTCGATTTCTTCGCTTAATTTCCGCTCGCGCGGTGTTACAAAAACACCAATGAAATTTCGCGAGAAAAGAAAATTCGGCTCCGCGCATCATTCTCCACATAATAAAATGCATCATTCACCTCTTTCTCTCTCTCTCTGCATTCGACAAAAAAAAGTCTCATTATGGGGGCGGCGTCTCGGGGGTCTTAAACGAAAAATTTCACGCTCCAAGAGCCGAAGCATGTGGATGCTTCCCACGTAATAACAGTGACTTTCTCGACCGTGAAACAATCGATCGAACTCTCGCGCGTTTTTTGCACGCGCACGCGATGCAGTCTACTCTGTCTGATTCCGAATGAATAGATGTGGAGGGCAGCTCGGAGGGTCGAGGGGATATATCCTAGAGGTCCACTTGATCGAAGCACCCGTGCATAATTCGGTTAATCGAATCAGCCGAGCGAACGCCGAATTCGGCGCGGGATTGAGGTAAAAAACGGAAATCGGTCACAGGCTGCAGTAGCAGCAGCAGCAGCAGCAGCCGCCGAGGGTTCTCCGGGGATTCTTCGGTCGCCTTTTTCGGAGGCTCTATTCAATCGCCGAATTTCAGGACGCGGGATAGACGCGCGCAAGCGTGTTGCAGGCGGCTGGCTCCGATAGTAAAAAGTCCTTTTTGTTGCCGATGAAAGGTTGATCTAATGTGTTCTCATTCAATGTTGCTGAGGTGTACATCTTTTTTTTTTTTTGTAGAGCGACTGGATTCGTTTGATATATTAGACCGTTAATAATTAAATTAGAAAAGATTGAATGTTAACACTTTGATTACTTTTTTAAAAAGAACTCTATAGACGTTGTATAGAGGGCCCTAAAATACTCTATTATATATTTTTATTAATGTTACCAAAATCTTGGTAACTTATTTTTACCGAACACATTGTATAAAATAACCATTTAACTTCTATCAGCTCTGTCGAGATCAACAACAAAAGCCACCAAAAAGAGTAAAAATACACTTTGATACAAACCGCGACCAACCCGTACCCCCTCTTAAATAATTAAAAATGCAAACTACCTAGCATACATAAATTCCAAGCGCCCGCACTGCTGCCTCCCGCTCTCTCTCGCTCCTCTCGCAGTCGCTTGCTTTGTTTTCATCAGTCTCCTCCGCGCGCTCAAAGCGATCCGGCCGCGCATAAATGTTTTTCAGGGCCCATTCAAACGCTCCTTTTCGTCAATCCCGCCCTGACATGCAAATATCTTTCTCGAAACGGGGTAAAAAAAGCGCCCGAGAGAGACGACGGAACCTTTAAGCTAAAAAAAAGGCAAGATACTCGCGCAGAGAGTCGGCATCGGAAGCGACGCGCGTCGTTACAATTAATCACGCGACCGCCGTTCGTCTGGCTACCGGAGTAACAATTTGTTACGGTTGACAGGGTTCCTTGGGCGAGCGCAAGCGCGCGTACCGCCGCCTCGCGCTGCTTTTTCTGCATTTCACCGCCGATAAATATGCGGCGGCAGCGGCGACTGCACACGGAGGAGAGGATAGCTTCGCTATTCCGGTGTGTCTTTCTACCCGCGGCCGAGCGATTCCCTCAATGTCCCGTCGATTCATTCGTGCGGTTGTTCCTCCCCCCCTTTAAAGCACCGGTCATTTTTTTCGGATCGAAATTCCGGCTTGTGGCTTTGGATCGGTTTTGTTTTATTTTATTCGACGATTGTTTTTTTTAGAATAATGTAGTACTATTAGTTAGACGATATTCCGATAAATCATTTAGTAATAATCAAATTTTAGGTAGATCAAAAAAGTTAATTTGGTTTTGAAAAAAATACAGCATCTTATATGACGATGAAAGTGAATAAAGTGTTATATAAAGTTATTGCAATATGAATTATTCGAATTCAAAGCACCGAAATTCCACATAAATCATACGCTTAGATTGATTAGCTTTTGCGAAATCAAGCCCGTCCGCAAACTAGCCCCCGCGACCCTGAGAAAACACAAACTGCCGAACCCACAACTCGCACATAAAGACCTCGACTTCGGCTTCGGCATCCCAACGCGACGGTGATGAATACGATTGGTAAGTATATGCGTAATTGGCGGTTGTGGCAAGATGTTAATTTAAATATTGATTCAAGCCTGATGCACCCCGGCGAGGGAGAGAGAGAGACATGAATACATTCATGGCTTGGCACTCGCGCGCGCGATAAGCACCCGAGCGAGATTGATGCATTTATATCAATAGTTTGATGCGCGGAGACTGCGCCGTGCCGCGTTAATGCCACATGCTGAGAGAGCCAAAGCCGTCGGATGGATCTGCTCGAGACAAAGATAAATATTTATCCTGACAAGATAAATAAAGTTTGCCGCGGGATCGCAATGAAGCGATCATTAATTTCACGCGCTGGGATATATGCGTGTGATGTTGCGGGTAACTTCGTCCAATCCTGATATAAAAGTTCGCACTTTTGTTGAGAGAATTATTGGTATTGCTACTTTTAGGGAGGAACTTATCATGCGATAACGTAATGGTAATATTAAAAATTGGTATTTTGAATAAAATTTAATGGAACGGTATAAATTAGTTATATTAAAATATTTGGATTGCGACGATTGACGCATGGTTCTTATCAAATTTATCTCTTAAATAACGGATTTATACAGACACTTTAACGTAATTACGTTTGATTAATCCTAGCCCTTGTGCAAGCCAAATCCGTAATCTTGATACCGAACGATTTATTCGCGGCTTAAACGCGCACACGTGAATACATATATAAGAAATGAAATTTCAAAATATATATACGGCGCTTATTTAAAACGAATTCAAGCGTGCAGGGGAAATTATACGTATGTATGCACACGAATATTCTTTTTTGTCACTCACGGTGTACATAATACTGACAGATGATTCGCGGTTATGTGGAATTCAAAAGACACACGGCGGGAGAGGCAAGGGGTAAGTATGTATACCCCGGGATAAGCGTAACTAACCGTCGGAGCTGTTGCGCGCACTCGAATTTATCACAACTTATACTTTTCAAATGCTCTCAGAGCTCTCAGCGTGAAGTCGCGTCGCGCACTCGCTCGCTCGCTTGAGAAAGTCGTGGTTCATGCTTCATTAGAAAATTTACATACGTCGATTAATCATAGAACGAATACCTAAAAAATCTCTGTTCATTAATTATGTTTTTTTTCGCTCCTTCTTTACTCGCAAACTCTCTTTTCGCTCTCGCGTAATAATACTCTCGTTCTCGCGTAAAATGCAAATGACACGCTTTTTCGCGCGTACGCCGAAATCGCAGTCTCTTAAAACGAAACGCGTGCGTCACATCCGTATTTGGCCGATTAATGAAGAGCTGTTCCTCAGGCGCATGTATATATGTATACATCCACAGAGAAGAGATTCAGCAGTTTCGTGCGCGACTTTTTTGTCTCGGAATGAGACCACCGGGAATCTTTTCGATTCGTCGAGACGGAATGGAAGTCTATTGAGCCCGAGCCTCGGAGAGCGGAATTGAGAGCTCATACGCGCGAGCGCGAGAGCGAGGCAAGAAAAACGAATTTGATTGCGTCCTTTGTGCACGCGAGATTAAGACGTTGAGTTCGCGCTAACGCGCGTGTGTTCGCTGAGGAATCGAATGTACGTATTGAAGGAGTCGATTTAAATATTCTAAAGACATCTAGATTAGAAGTGGTATAAGAGAAGATGGGAGGAATGAGATCTCAATTTTGTTCTGATTCGAAAGAGCTGTAGTGAGAAAGTAAAATACCGGTTTTAAATTGGAGAAATTTGTTTGGGTATAAAAAGATTTTTATATAAAATAAGTTTAATTTAATAATAAGCCTATATATAACCCTGGTAGAGATTGTCTGCATCGGAAATGGCCAGGGAAATAATAAATAGCTAATAAAAATAGCTAATTTCTGGGTACTGATGAAACGATTTTTCCGGTCATATTCTTTATTTAATGGAGATAACACAACCTTAAAATGTTTTACTAATTTTTTTCTGTAATCTGATCATGTATTAATAACAAATATTAAAAAAAGATAGTTAACGAAAATGTAAAGACGAATTATTGGTATTTAATACGAGGGATACAAACGAAAACAATGATTTTTTCTTACTCGCCCACCCGAAAGTACGTACTTTCGGCCCGCATCTCCGGGCCGAAAGAGAAACTTTCGCATCCTATTTTAGACCAACCGCGCGCTCTGATTGGCTGCCGAAATTTCCTGACCCGCGGCGCTTGAGCGCCCGCGCGCATGTCTGACGAAAGATGTTTGTGCGGTGTGAAGGTTAGACACGTACGAAATAAACAGAGGAAAGTGCACAGGTGACGACAAAAAAGAGTTAAATGAAATAAAAAGTGGTGTTGTTTGATCGTGGTCATTGTTTTTTCCTCTTGTTTCCTACACGTACTTTCGAGTCGTGTAGAAACAATTAAGTAAACGTACGGACGGAAGCGTTCGAAGAAATATGTTTGTGTGGTGTGAAGGTTAGACACGTACGAAATAGACAGAGGAAAGTACACTTGTGACGAGAAAAAAGAGTTAGTTGAAATAAAAAGTGGTGTTGTCTTTTTTAATGAATGTGTTTCTGATGCCCGCCCCGACCAGCAAAACCTCGGCTTCGCCTCGGTCTTGCAAATGTCGGGCGGGCATCAAACCATCTGTGTAACAGCGAAAGTAGCAGACGGCCAAAAAACCAGCTCTCCACGCCGGGTCGAAAGAAAAAACGGTCGGTAATATCGACTGAGCTACCCAAAGCGGCCGACAGAGGCAGTACTATCGAGCGGGTCGAAAGAAAAACTAACACTCAAACGTCTCAAACACAGCTAGCAGACGACAACGCAATTTTATCAATTATTTAACAATTACAGAACGTACTTTCGGCCGGGGAGTAAGAAAAATAGTATACAATACTTGGACCGGAAATTGGATGCCCTGGCCGTGCGTCATGACGCCCTCGGCTTCGCCTCGGGCGTCATACCACGCACGGCCCGGAAATCCAATTTCCGGCCCACGTATCGTAATGTACTATTACCTTTGATTCTATCTCTCTCACTCCTCGCCATAATAGCAAGCCTCTTATTAGCCATTTTCTAACTTAAAAAACTGACCAATTTTAATATCTTTTAAATACTCATAAATAAGCTAATGTACATTTGTGAAAAAACTTATTCTATTATTCTGTCTATTAAATGGCGAATATGGTTGGAAAAATCGTTTTACCGATGGATAGAAATAGCCAAGAAGTGTCTAGTTTTTGACGATTATTGGGGAAACTAGCTATTTATTAGGTAAATAATGGAATCGATTTCCACCAGGGAGTATACGAAATATATCATTTTAGAGATATTCCGTAAATGAAACAAAAATCTAGAAATTTTTTTAAAACACAAGATTTTCCGGCCACACGTACAACCAGTATCTAATTTTTTACGCTACGAATATCGTCAACACTCAGAGCGACCTTTTCATCCTCTCGCGACACTTTCCCCTCATTTCCACCACTACACACACCGTTTTTGCCGCGGCGCGCGCTGAATTGCACACATACATACATGCATACCCGCGGAGAGAAGAGAGCCGGTGGTCGTAGAGACCACACCGATCGCGTCTCTCACGCGCCGGATAAAATCGTAATCAAGTCGTAAATGAAGTATGACCGAGAGGAGGAGGCAGCCTGCCCTTACTCGACTGCGCTGCCACGTAGACGACGACGACGTCGCACCCCATAAATATTTACGCATTTTCATTTATTCGCGCCGCACGTAGTCGCGCGTACGTGTGCACCGCGGATGGATCGTGCGTGGCGCATCGAGAGTCGTCGTGGTAGAGATGGGGAGAAAACGGGGCTCGCGCCTTTTCGAGTGGGAGAGAAATGTATTTGGTTTGTAAATAGAGGAGGAGTGGGTTCGTGTACTTGTTGATTCGCGATTGTGTGGCGCGTGTTAGCGTAGTTAGAGAATGTAATTCAATTACGGACAAAAAAATGCTTGATTGTCTTTTGTTGGTATTGTATTGATAAAAATAGTTGTCGATAAAATTATTTTTTACCTGTATGAATAACAATGAAAGTTTGTAAAAATAAATTTTTTATTTTCTTTTCAACTTAAATTTATTTTTATCATCAAAGCCTGCATTTATATACACACTTTACCCCGATAAACCTGAGACAGAAACATCGCATTCATACAGCTCAGAAACCCAAGAAAAGGCAAAAAAGGGCGCGGAGCCATATTCACAACCAATCACACCCTCCGGCCAAAAGAGTGAAAGCTGTCACGATCCTTTCTCCGCGCAACGCCCGTTACATTATCTCCTCTTATATACGTGCACGCACTCGCCTATGTATAAAGAAAGAAGCCTCACTCGGCGGGAAGTGGTGTATGCCGTGTCCGCAAGCATATAGATATATACACACCCATACAATGCGCTGCGCCTGCATATATGTACGCGCGGTGAATCAGCGTCTGCGGATGACGCGACACGTGCGCGAGTACATAAGCTCGGGTTACTCGAGGCGCGCGTGCGAGCGCGCATTCCTGAGGGGGTCGACTCTCGATATGAATGAATCGCGCGGCTGGAGTAATATGAATGAATGGATGAATGCTTCGGCGAGCGTCTTGAGTTTGACTCTCCGAGAGCTCCTGTTGCACGTAAGTATAGAGAAGAGTTATGTTTGTGAAGGATGGCGGGTTTTCTTTCGAGAACGGATTGCGGCTTCAATATAGAGACCAGCGGTGGGTAATATTGAATTCCATATTTTTTATTTGGAAAATACTTGATTGTTTGGTACAAGGTACTTTAGTTTATAGAGATCTTAAGATTTGGCGAAAAATCGTTATTTGTAGGTAACACGTTGAAAAACATCTCAAGTTCGCTTTTAATGATGTCGCTGATACACCTCAGCCTCCAAAAATAAGTCAAGAACAAACCGAAAACCACGCGCGCGCACCAAACGCCACGCGCATACAGTCACTCTCTCGTCCACCTCAGCGTGCGCGTAAATTACGCCAACAGCATGTAAACGGGGCGATATTTCAGAGCGAGGCATAATAATGGCACATATATACACGCGCGAGCGCAGACGGCCGAAACGAAACGTCGTTAAATATCGTTTGACTCGCTCGCGCTGTGGTGTGATTTACGCGGCGAGAGAGACCTTACGCGCTCGAATTACCTCTCTCACTCTCTCTGCGTATAGCATTATTGCCGATACGTGCGAGCGCGTATATACCTCGCTTTCCACGTGAGAGCAAAGTGCGTAATTTACGGGGCTCGGGTTACCGAAACTATCGTCGTCGTCCGCGCGAGGATTAACGAGCGCCGGAACGGAACGTTCGCACGCCCGTTTCCGCGCGGTTATTTTTCGTACTTACGCGTATACGTACGACGGCGACGCGCGTTTTTCGGGGTGCTGGAATAGCCGCACGTACGCGGATTACGGCACGATTCTTTCGCGTTGCGCGCGCGTGTATGAGTGAAATATGGACAGGAGCGCGAGGGAGGGACGCGCGTACACAATGCGCGTGCGGGTATATAAGAGCAAATTTCGCGCGGCGACGTCGTAAATTTTGAACGGGGAGTGCAAATACAAGAGAGACTGAGAGGGGGAGTTTCTTTGGGAGGCTGATCGTTCCGCGTCTTATGGGTATCGTCGTCCTGATATTCCGGTCGCGTGTATGTATACGGCTTAATAAACGCGATCTTTATTGAATTGAATTGTCAGGATTATTTATCGGGCTTTGACAAAAAGACATTGTCATTGTTGATATTGTACTTGCTGGTTTTTTCGATCGGGATTATGTTTTTATTTGGTCACGTGGAGGTAGAGAGATCGTAAATATAATTTTGTAATAAATTATTGTGTTGGTATGTATCATTTCTGATATCTGCGTATTAAAAATTTATTGCTCGGTATAGAGTATTCGGAATGCTAAAAATATAATCGAAACTAAAATATAACTTCAACTACTTATATAATTGAAGTATAAATTGAATATTGATTTTATTTCAATTGTCACGGACGAAGTTTCCGTCGATGTTCAAGAACGTTCACAATCGATACGAAAATAAGTAAAAAGTACAACAAAATTCATTCAGTATACTTTTCAACTTTAAAGTTAAGTTCTTCGGATTTGAAAACGATTATATTTTTACCTAGCATTTTTCAATATCAGTAATAACTGCACAGCACAACTGCGCAGAGTCAGTATGACAAAAACAAAAAAGCCTCTACACAGCAAGTGTAAAATACACTACGCATCAAGATCGATATCTAATCCACCTCACATCGCCGCATCTCGCCACTCATCCTCACCATTTTTCCATACACGCTATACCCCTCCTGGACATGGACCCATAGAGAAACGTTCCCTCTTCTTTTCGCGCTCTGCTTTCGCACTACAAACTCTCTCACTCCATCTCTCTTCACATTTAAACGATCCTCTGCTCCGCACGCGTGCCTACATCATAGCCATTGATGAGAAGATCGCTCTATACCTATAATACCATCTATATATACACAGGCGAGGAATGCGCTCGAAAAGGGCATCCGAGAGCTGCGCGTTGCATGCACACACGCGAGAAAGAGAGGAGGAGGGCGAGGACCGAGAGGGAGAGTATAATACACTGCAGCGAGCGCTCGCTCGCGATTTTCCCCCCACCGCGGGGCAGTCGTGAGCGTGTGCCCGAGCGGCAGGTGGGCCCCCGCTCCGTAAGGCCCCGCGCGCGTACGTGGATGGGAATCTCGCCGCGCGCGCGGACACGCGCAAGCCACGAGAGAGATGGGAGAGCAGATTGCCTGGGGGCCTCTCTTTCTGTATCCCCTCTCTAGCGCTCGGTGATGGTGTAGACGCGAGTCGGTGCTTCCTTGTTGCTGAGGCTTTTTGCTGTTGGATAAATGCGTTTTGTTGGGATTAATTTGATGAATAGTATAATTAAGGTAATGAAGGAAGTTGCTGTAAACTGGTTTATTATATGCGTCTTCCTGCAGTGTTGTTACTGGTAGTTTAGTGAAAGTGAAACGTTTTTTACGCAGATGTAACATGAGTCTACTCAAAATGTTTTATAATCAATTGTATTATAATAGTTCCATGACATTGTATGTTCTATATTTTTTATGTGATTCATTTTTCAAATTTCCGAACAACGAAACGATCATAAATTATATTATATTATTTTATTTTAATGAATTGAATGATATCAAATTACAAAGATATCAAATTATAGTAAAAATTATAAACAATAAGATAACAGTCGAAGACAGCACCTGAAGCGGCGCACACTCATCAATTAATACTTAAACGTGGGGGAGAAACAGATTTGAAGGATACAGGGATATTATAATTATAAACAATATCAACAATAATAACGAACCATAAAAAATATTTATAGATAAATTAAATTATAAATAACAGTCAATGTATAGGTACATAAAACGATGATGAAACTAAAATTCATAGAGTCGACTGATTACGCAACAGCATAGATAATACAAAAATTGTCTGAAAAATTAAAATAAATTAGAAAATATGATCCCTGCTTTATGAACAACAAAAATAAAAATTAAAAAAAAAAAAATAAATTAGCAGAGCGTGGTTTCGATCCACGGACCTCTGGGTTATGGGCCCAGCACGCTTCCACTGCGCCACTCTGCTTCTTGTTTTGCGCGTCGCAAATTCAAGGTGGGGATTATCTTAGCTACTTTTATCTTGTGCAAACAATCTGATAAAGTACTTGACACAGTTATATAATTCAAATATAATTAGTACTAACAAGGAAAGTGCTTAACCTTTGAGAAGCGGATCTTGACTGGGCTTTAAGCCTAAAAATGAAGCCCAGTACTAGTAATTAGTTCTCATAGGCTCCTTTTCTCGAGATATGGATTACCAAATCTTAAAAATGCGTTATTTTGTTAAAAAGTTATACCTCTTCTATTGACTATCACTTGGTATGAAAACGAGTAAAGAATATTATAACGGTAATCAAAAAAGGTAAAATTTAAGCTTTGTTTCGTTAAAGAATATTAATTTTTCAGGAAATAAGTAATCAAAGATAGCGTAAGAAAATGATTAAAAATTTGTTTTCTATTTAAAAAATTTAATGGGTCGCATTTTCAACCATTTTTTAACGCTATCTTTGATTGCTTATAATTTCCTAAAAAATTAATAATTTAATTATTAAACAAATTATTAAACAATATTAAACAAAGCTTGAATTCAGCTTTTTCTGTCTACTTTTGTAATCTTTTTTGCTCGTTTTCGTATCATTAAAATACTTGCCAAGGGATGGACAATAGAAGATACCTATATCATTTTTTAAGCAAGTAACGCATTTCTAAGATATAGGTAACCCATATCTCGAGAAAAATGGCATATTAGAACTAATTACTGGTACTGGGCTTGATTTTTGGGCACGAAAAATCGATTCTCAACGCCCAGTTAAGATCCGCTTCCTAAAGGCCGCACACTCTCCTTGTAAGTACAATTTTTTCTCCATATTATTTATTTACGTGTAGTTTAATGTTTAAATTTTCACATTGACATTATTTTTAAGTTATTATTATCAGAAGATTTTTTATTATTATGTTTAAAATTACTGTGAATATGTATTCTTTATTAAATATTATCAATTATTATTCATGACTTTGTATCTAATTTAAACGAATTTTCTCATAACAAAAGTGGCTAAGTCCACTTTTGAAAAAAATTGAGGTGACCAGATTCGTACTTTTTGGACTATTTTCTATCATGCTTAATAACAAAATCTTAAAAATTCATAGCTTTTCATTTTGGCTCTGCAAGTTAAAAAACTGCTGCAAATCAAAAAATCTCCAAGTCCATTGTATGCGCATACCAAAAATCGTTAAGTCCAATATGTTATTTAATTTTAATAATAAACTATATTATAATAGTACATTTCGACATGGGTGCGGAAAGTGATTATTTAGCTCACGTGACGTTTTTCACACGAGCGAAGTGAGTGAGAAAAGTCACATGAGCTAAAAATCTTCTTACGCACCAGTTTCGAACCGTATTTTATACTACGAGAGCCGAATAATCATATTAAAGTATTAATAATCGTATTGTATATAATAATAGACTATACTATATGTGTAGTGTATAATAATTACTATATAGTATACATATACAATAATGATAGACTATAATATTATCATTTATGATATACAATAATTCGAAATATTATTTTAGAATAGATATAAACATCCGTATAGGTATGATACATGTAGACTGGGGCACTGGGAGACTGGGGCAAAACCGGATACTTTTTGGTAATTGTTTATTAAAAATAGATAACAAAATAATAACAATATTTAACACTAGAATTGTTTTTAGTTTACATTCAGGTACCTGAAAATCGACTTGTTTAACCAAAAAAATATTTGTAAAAAATGTTATTAGAAATTTACGAAAGTATCCGATTTTACACCGTAAAAAAATTGTCTGGGGTAGAAATAATACAAAGATGTAAAATTAGCTAAGTCCACATTAAAAAATTAATATTTTCTTAAAAAAATAAATTTTGATTTTCTATTGAATGTGCAAACATTATCATTTTTATGCTACAATTTAACAGCATAGTGGTTAACAAACTATTTGTAATCGTTGGTAAGATACGTGTTTTTCGCATTTTACTAAAAATGCGATAATATGGACTTAGCCATTTTTGTTATGAGAGCCTTCAAATGAATCTCTTAAAATTTTAATTACAAAATACCAGAGAGTATCAGATTTCTCGAATATAGTTTCAAATTCATTTAGAAAATCATCTTTTTACCCCATCAAACGTAATTTGTAATGGATTTATTTCGCATGATTTCATCCACCGTGCGGCTTAATCGAAATCACCAATAAGTCGACCAAGTTGTAAATCAATCGCTCCCATCTTTTTCCTTTTCCCGCGCACTAATACATCAATTACTGCCGATGATCGTTTCCGAGTTAACCACGCGCACGCTTCTCTCTCCCTCTCTCTCTTTCTCTTCTTTCGCATCATCCCCCGAGATTCCAGCGCGCTATTATCCATTTTTCTCGATTTTTCACCGATATACCGGGCGCACACGCGCGCGTGAT
This sequence comes from Torymus aiolomorphi, assembly GCA_036365515.1. Classification (NCBI taxonomy): domain Eukaryota; kingdom Metazoa; phylum Arthropoda; class Insecta; order Hymenoptera; family Torymidae; genus Torymus; species Torymus aiolomorphi. The sequence goes on from CM070875.1 coordinate 11,475,877, forward strand.
ATAGTTTCTTATGCTCGTCCCTTCTCTCTGTCATCCGCTCGTTGCGCGCCGCCGCGGCGGAGATCGAATCCGCTTTTGATGCCGCGCGTATGTGCTTTATATGGCGCTTGCTCGCGTAGCAGCGACCAAAAAGGTTATTACAACGTCGCGAAAGTTTAATGTCTTCAGCAATATCGGCATGCATTTATGCGATTGCAGCGAGCGCGCGCGGCCATGTACGTCTCGCACAGGCATACAATATACGCGAGCATTTTATATATACATTTAGCGGGAGAAAAAATTTTAACCGAGTGTTTTAATATAGTGGGTTCCACGTGCGTACAGGTATGGGAGGCTGGAAAAACCGGGAGATTTATAGGACTTTCTTTCGTTTTCTGTAATTCTTTGCGCAAAGTGGTTTCGTTTAGTGTATAAATATGGGTCCTAGAATATTGATAATATAATTCGCTTTTTCTTTTAATTTTAAAGAGTAAATTTACGGTATAAGCGTAGCTACTTATCTCGTTTATAATAGAGTCTAATGTCTAATTTGGTAGACAGGCTATTTCTTTCCTTTTATCCTCGCAGCTATATCTTTCGACCGTTATATAAAGTCATAACATTTTAGACAGCTCTTTTGTCCATTTTCAGGAACAATAAGCTCATATATGAATACCATTAGACGTCGCTTCCTGGTAAAAAAACCGCCGGATTATCCAACACACTCTATTTCGCCACGGATAACAGCTCTCTCAAACTCCCGCTTTATTGTTTAAATACCATCCTACCAAAAGAATGCAAAACGAAACTCCTCCCAAAAAAGACAACCCGAGCGCGCGTCGGTCATCTTCCAAGAAAGCCTTGGCCTTTTCGCCCATTGTTCTCCGCTCGCATCCTTGACTGTATCTTTCTCTCCCTCATATTCTCCCTCTCATTCTCCACCTCAATCGCGTCGCGCATCGTAATGTGCATTTCCGGCTCCTTGCCGCACGATGGGTGTACGTGCGGCGGACGCGCGATTATTGGCCAGATTGGCTGAAATGTCGAGGAGAGACGAAACGCTTCGTCTAGACGCGCCGTCAGACTGTAAGCGCGAAGTCTTTTCGATAATTGGTTGTCGGATGGGGTCTGACGTGCCTGAGGAGCTGCGTCAAGTGTGCCGGGCTTTGATCGCGCTCTCTCTATGACAGCTGGTGATAATGGGCGAGATGTGTTTTGGACCGTCTCGATTCGTTAATTTGTCAATTTAGTGTTGAGCCTGTATGGGCAATTTGGGTATTCTACGGTTATACTGTTGTGTGCGATCAAATTGCATATTATTTTGTTACTTTTTAGATTTATTGTTCACAACCCTGGTAGAAATGCTAACCAACGGTTGGCTAACCGTTCGTCAATTTTTAAATTAAAAACGTCACACCATGATTATGTTGCTATTGTCTACGAAGAATAACTATTTATACATGTGGGAATATTATACTGTAGATGCTTTAAAATATAGTCATAATTTTAAAAGTTTGAATTAAATTTCGATGTTAATCTTAAGTAGAAATGCTCCCATTTAATTAACATGTTAACCATATGAAGTTAGTCTATTTTCTACCAGTGAATATATCAACAATATAATAATAATATTATAGTTTTCTTAAAACTATACTCTTAATTATAATATTATAACTAGGAAAATTTTCCCTCAGTATTTAAAGGCTTCCCACGCAGGGCGACTTATTCACTCTCAAAAAGCAGTGCAGCAAATGCGGCACGCGAATTAACAAAACTTTAATCCACCCGAAGCTCGTCCGCGCTTAACCATTTCAGAACTTAAGTCGAGCCTCGCCCCGCAGCTGACAGCCGCTCGGAGGAGTCATAATACGGCGTTTATATAAGCTCCATTCGGAATGACAACTCTCTTACGCGCCTCCCTCCTCCTCTCCCCTCTGCGACGACGGCGAAATCGTCGTTATCTCCCCGCCGACGTTTGTCAAAAATCATTTAAACGAGATCTTCCGTCTCTCAGCACGAGTTTAATCGAATCAAGCTGCGCCGCGATCGTTACGTACGTCGGGGGAGATTTCGTGTGGGCTGTTGCGCGCCGTTATAACGAGGATATAGGATTGGTGCTCGTAGCGGGGGCTAATGAAGTCACTGAATAATAAGAATTGGTAATCTCGACGTGGTTTAATAAAATAATTGTACGAGCGCGCCGAGTGTATACGTGGGAGACAGATGGATGTACACGCGGTCGGAGTCATTAGAGTCGTACCGAACGTTACTCATCCTAATCGCTGTTATACTGGGATGCCGATCCGACGAGGTTCTTGTTCAGGAAATGGTCGTCTAGGTGGGTTTAATTAAGGAAATATTACTGATGTCCGGGGTTTGAAGAGATCGTATTTATTTGAGTTGATGGCTTGTATTGGTGGAATATTGTGGAGAGGGTATGTTTGATAACTCGAATGAGTAAATATATTTGCAATGTGCATAATAGGTGATGCATAGAAAAAGCAATGCAGTTTTCAATAGGTTTTAAGGTGAATTTATTTGCCAACCACTTTATCAGTAATATAGCCCTTTAATTAAGACCGATATAATATGCCAATGTACATTGACTATATAAATAACGTGACAAATTATCATATTCGCATATGCATGTATATAATTCGACAAATTATAAATGAAAACAGTGTTACTTACATCGGGCCAATGAATTATCTCTAACGAGTCGTTGCGGCGTTTCAATTTTTCGCCATAATTAAAAAATGTTCGACTGTCCTGAAACCAACGCGTAATTGCACCGAACTTTCGAAACACCAATTATAACCGAAAAAGATACTTATCAAAATCCCATTTCTCACCCAGTCATACATAACTCCAATTGGCGAAAATATTAATTACCCCCAATAAACGATCGACACACGCACACACATATACCATTGAATCAACGTCCCAAATGTGCTTATTCGGATGAAAAATCACCACCGAAACGCGCACATGCGCTCGTTATTACCGGGATAAATCACACGCGCTCGCGCAATTATCATGCGCGGCCGCGGGTAATTTGCCAAAGATTAACACTCTTTCTTTCCCCCTCCCTATCTCTCCACTCACTCGCTTATGCATAAATCAGAGCCGGATATATACTCTCGTTCTTTCTCTCGCTTGGGGACGCGATCTCAATTAAACGGGTTCATCCGCTGTGTCCCCGGGGGGTCGCGTGAGAAAGGGAAAAATCACGCGCGAGAGTGGCCAGCTGAGGTTGCACGCTTCGCTGCCTCGCGAAGGGGTGAAGATGATGACGATCCTCTCTCTCGCTTTGTGCGCGGAGACATATGCGTGCTGTGTGCATGGCAGCTACAATACATGTTGTTTCGTGAGTTTCTCGAGACGGCGTCGGTGATTCTTTATACGTTTTTCTTTTTTTCATTTGGTGATGTGATTTCTTATGCGTATGCATGAGGACGGGGGTTCGTCTGTTGTTCGCGTCAGTGAGCTTGACGTGGGGGTTTTTCTCCTTTTTTTTTATCGCGGGGCGCTGGAATCTCGTGGATTGACGGGCATTGTGTGCGACGGGTTGTGTGTTGTGGATGATGGTTGCGTTTTAATTTAAAATTGTGTATATCTAATGTAATCGTCGAAGTGAGATTTTATTTTTTAGATTTTTATGATATTTTTTTCTCTATACTATTAATAGGATATTATAGTTTATTAGTTATATATATAGTGTTTTTATATAGCAATTATGCAAGACGCAATGTATGATGCTGTTACTTAATCTTACATTCGATCCATCATCCACTATAACGAGAAATCTAATTTCGAAATATTTTGACTACCTGCAACCGAACGCGGCATAACACACTTCCATTTATTTCCATGCAGAAAGACAGAGAAAGTAACGTACTTCACTCGCACTTTTTCTCCCTCCCCAAGCCTTTTTAATCCGCTTTTTTCCAAACTCACGCATTCATCAATTCGCCTCTCTCCTCGCGCACGCCGATCGTTTGTTGGTTTTAATCAATCTTCGCCTTCCACACGCGTACAGCATCCGCGGGCATCGAAAGATATTCGCGTGACTTCTTCTCTCCTCACAAAAAATGCATTTGAATCGTGAGCGCACGCGCGCACACGTATGCGGCCTCTCACAAAAAGAGCGGCGAAAATACGTATACACGTATATATGTATACGAACGAACGATTGCCTTTGATTCGCGCCGCGCGTCGTTTTTTTGCCGGCGTGTCCTTTCTCTAGGTCGTTAGCGACTTCTAATCCGCGTCCTCTCTTACGAGGTGTGGATTGTAAATGAACCTTAATGACGTCCCGCAGGCGAAAGCGCCATTTTTCACCTGTATACACACACACGCGCGCGCGATTATGTGGGAAAGGATGCGCGCAGTCTGGGGTAAAAAATGATTTATATTCAAAATCTGCCGAGAGAGAGAGAGAGAAAGAGGAGATTTGAATACACATACCTTCGGCGAATTAAGTGCACGCGCGCGCGCGCCTGCAGTGTATGCGTATATAGAAGTTTGCGAATTAGCGCTGCGCGAACGGGAAAAAATCTGCGCGCGGAGAGTCGTAAATTCCGGGGGCTTCTTTTTCGCTAGCGAAATTACGGTGCTGCGGGTTTATATAAATTTTAGTGGGCTCGGGATGATGATGAACGTGTTGATGAGGATGGTAGAGAATTATGTTGTTTTGAATAAGGCAATAGCGATGGTTCTTTCTGAGATTCTGAATTGGGACGTACAAATTTTGTTTGAGCACTATATGGATTCGTTACGAAATCATCCTTAATAATTGTGTCATAAGTCGTCTATTTGTAGAAATAGTAAGAAGAAATATTATCCAACTATTTTCAAAGATTTGAACATTTTAAAATACTTTCTTATTCTTACTGCACTCCAATCTCAGCCTTTGAAAAACTCATTCTTGACTGTATACGCGCTTAAATCTCAAAAAAAAGCAACAAAAAGAAACTCCCTGACTACTCGACGAAACTTTCACGTCGGCGCGAAGAGACGCGTGTTCCGCAGCTTCATCGTCGCCGGCGCGCGGCGCGCATATGTAATCGTTAATGAGCGAACGATGCAAATGCGGAGAGACTGGCGCGCATCTTTTTCGTATAATTCATCGCGTCAGGCGAGGAGGAGAAAAAGGGTGTACGCGCACACTGCACGTGTACGTGTATGTACGTTACACTTGTCACGCGCGTGAAAGGGAAAGAAAGAAAAGAGAAAAACAAACGGAGGATTATTCGCGCGGCTCAATTGGGGTTGAAATTATTTGAATATACGCCGCTCATTTATCATACGTGAAATCGCTGTGCGTAGAAAGGGTCGGATTATATACGAGTTTAGGAAGAGGGTAGAGGGTCTCGTGTGTCTTTGGTGATTTTAGCGGATGGTATATATAGTGAAGAGAATGTGGGACGAAGTATATCGAACTATTCGAGCAGCTTCATAACCGTAATTTATCTCCTTTTGGAAAGTGGTTCCATAATTTGTCCTCTTCTTATACTTTTACAAGTCGAAGTATAAATTTACTTTTACCGTTAAAATTGTTAAATATTTACAAGATTTAATTTTTGAAAACTTCAATAATTTTCTCATAAAAACACCGCTTTACTTCATAACTTTGAAGTAATCTTCATATAAATCTCATAAAGTTTTTGTGAAAGCATAAACAACAATTCGCAAAAGACGAATGTGCACCTCGCAAAACACACCAGCAGCTCGCCGCGTACTTATTTCCTGTGCACACACGAACTCGCTGCCCCTTTCTCGTCGCAAACATCGCACACAGACGCGGCGATCCTCCTTTTTGATCCGTTACACTTGCCGCACAAGTGGCGTGTGTACATATATATACGTCTGTGTACACTCTCGACGCGGCGCGGCAAAAAGCAGACTTGTCTTCCGTTTGTAATGGGGTGCGAGAAGTCAGCGCGAAACTCTTGAGGGGCTCGCGACCAGTTTTCCAAATCGCTTTGTTATGAACTGTCGCCACTCGAGAGAGAGAAAGACGATCGTGCGTTTGTATACGAATTACTCTATTTTGCCGCTGGTTTGTCGGCCTGTACGTGGGGTCGGTTCCTGCTGGAGATCTGACTTTGTGGGGTCTACAACGCTGTGATGAGGTTGGATGGCTGGATTCGAGTTTCTGTTATGGGCTTATTTTGAAGCAGTTGCGAGTGAATTATTGTATGGTCTTTAAAGTCGTATAAAGTGTTTAGGAATTACGGTACTTATATTTTGCAATATTTCATCAGAAGTTTAATAAAATGTGTTATGTATGGGTAATATGCTTCTAACGGACTTAACGGAATTTGACTGAGATAAATGTTATAGCCAGAAATATTTATTAAATTATTTATAACTTCTATAAAGTACACCATGAACTTCAAAAAGTTCTGCAAGAATTACCATAGTTTGAAGGATATTTTACTAAAATATGGCAAGTTTCGTATTCCGTTTTCCTAAAATTTCTTACAAAACTACAGTCTGTGGTAGGTCCACAAACCAAACTTTTACATCCAATCAACTTTATTCCTTCTCAATTAAAACCGAATCTTAATCTCCGTCAATAACAATTACCAGTCGCATGTTGTTCCTCTTCATTCTGGCAAAAGCCGCATCACAGCAGGGTTTCCAGCTTTCCCTTCAACGCGCCATCACCCGTACACACTTGCGCTCGTCAAAAACGTCTTCGGCGACCACCTCCCGCGGGGTTTTAATCCAATAGGCCTGTTTTTGCGCCGACGTCGAAATGCGCGAGACCGATAAGTAATCGCTCATTGTAAATCGATGCGTCGTCTCTCTCAGTATAGGATACAAAAACGGGTTCCCCCGTGCGCGCTATTCTTTGAGAACGGCGAAGCTGACAGTACGCACGCTGCACTTCACTTTGTCTCGCATACACGGGCGCAGAGGATAAGTTGAGCAGGTGGTCAGCGTGGATCTCGCGAGCGTAAGACTCGAGTGTATGAAGGAGAGAAGCGCGTCTTGTATTCGTTCGGTTGGTGGTGGATATTTTTTTTTTTTTTTTTGGAGCTGAGTTTACGATGTATGTCTACGAGGGTGAGAAATTAATTCCGCGTGAGCTGACAGGCAGCGCTTTTGACTTATTCAAATTTATTAAAGTCGTTGGTCCTTTTGTGCGATTCTGATGTGGCACCGGAATATCAAAGACTAATTGGTTTTTGTAGCTTAAAATAATGTGATCGAATTTTGCATTTGTCTTTCTATTTAACTATTTAGTTTAATAATTTTATAAAATGTTTAGAAGAAAAAGTTAGTTTTGATTAATTCGAGTTGTTCATACTTTATTTCCTCTGCTTTTCAGAGATTTTTTAATATTACTTTTGTATTTATTTTATATTTTTAACATTTTCTCATAAAGCTATGATTTTTAACAAAAACATGGGGTTCTGTTAATATATTTTAGGGTCATTTTTCATAGAAAATATTGACAGAAAACAAATTATTTATTATCTGTTCCAATAAAAAATCAATGTGGGTGGGTATCGAAAAGGCGAGCGTTCACTTCGTATTTGCAGCAAAATATCGAATTTTGTTACTCCGAATTACGTTATTTACTCATGACATTTTTAACGAGTGCGTGTAATTGGAGAATATTCGAATCGTCGACTGGTCACGAAGGATAAAGAAAATTGATCGATATAGTTGCATTCGAATTGTTATTGTATCCGAAACATGAAAATTTTTTCCAACCATAAAGTAGAAAGTTGACAAGTGCGAAAAACAGTAAGTATTTAGACTAACTACTACTGTTTTTCACCCTTATGAACCATCTACTTTAGAGTTACAAAAAATGTTCATGTTTTGGATAATAACGATTCGAATGCAACTAGGTACATTGATCATATTTTCTTTATTCTTCGTGACCAGTCGACGATTCGAACATTATAATTACATGCATTCGTTAAAAATGGCACGAGTAAATAACATAATTCGGAGTAACAAAATTCAATATTTTGCTGCAAATACGGAGTGAACGTTCGCCTTTTCGATGCCCACCCTGCGTTAATGACGTCTCATTTTTATACAAACTATTAGTATTTAAGACAAACATGGTGATCTCTCTATAAGTATTTGAATTTAAGCAAAATACTTATACTTAGAAACACATTTCCCATTAATGAGTATCATTGTAAACTTAGCTGTACTTTCTATGGTTCAACCTTTAGGTTACGTCGATTGTAGAACTCTTTAAAAATTGATACGTCAAACATCACAAACTTGTGCATACTCAAAAATCATGTAAAAGGGTCTCTACTAAAGTTCTATTAATTTATAATCACCTCTATTACATTCACTGATCAATAAAGATACTTTGATATCGTTATTGAAATGTATGCCTATTTTGGCTTTTTTATGTATAGGGATAATTCCCGTTAATTTATAATCATTAAATTTATATTTACAACAATATTTTAACAATATTAAAATAATATTTGAACAATACCAAAACAATACTTGAACAACACCAAAACAATACTTGAACAATATCAAAACAATACTTGAGCAATATTGACAGTATATTACCATATTGAGTAGAAGTTTTATAACTGTACAAATAGTTTAGAAGAAAAAGTTTGTTTTGATTAATTCAGTTTAGTCAAGTACTCGATTACCATAATTTGACCGAAGCGTCAAAAGATTAAATCAAACAGCGCTACCGAAAAATTCCGGATAATTAGACACGCTTTCGAATAACAAGCTCGCATGTATTCATCGTACAAGCTCATAAAACGATTTTAACGCGCGCGTGCGTAACACCTACATACAAATTTCCGAAACTCTCGTTAGCACACACTTCTCAGAACCCAACACCCGCTCTTTCTCTTTCCCTTGTTTATCGAACAAACGCATACACTCCGACTCCCACAGACTCTTCTTACCCACACACCTGCGCGCATCATCGCGTAGGCGCTAACCTGTGAGAAAGCACGCGCGCCTTAATGGCTCGTACAAATGAAGTTTCGGGTAAAAAAGCTGAAAACATTGGTCATCGTAAACGGCCGCGCAGCCACTTATCACGCGCACCGAATATGACGAAGCGCGTGTGCGCCCGCGCAGGTAGAATATATATATATAAGGCTGCCGAATTCGTCCTTCCATTTCACGCTATAACGCTTTCTTACACGTGCGCGCCGGTTAACGAGCTTCCCATTGTTTATTTTCCCATTTAGGAGAGGCGCGTAGCCAGCAGAGTTGATTTACCCGAAACGCCGTCATCGCTGCGCGGAAGATGAATTTTTCAATCTATCTCTTTGAGATGTATTCTTCGTGCGGGTGCGTGTGAGTGTGTGCGTGTAGATTGAAGGGCTTTTTTCGGTTGTTGAGCGTAAGGCCGGCCGTTTTTTGCTCATTTATTTTAAGTTTATTGTGGCGGCGAGAGTTGTATGGCGCGTTATTAATTATTAAATTAGCCCACCGTTACCTTTTCAACGTGAGAATGCAGTGCATTGTTTATTGTTACGTGAAAAATGTTAATTAAGATTACGAAATAGCGAGATTTATGAATTATAAAATATTTATAATAATTAACTCGTTAATTAAGAATGATATATGTATAAATATTCGAACGAAAAAACACATTCAATTTACCTACCACAAGCAGTAATCATTGAGTTAACCACATCGACGAGTACTTTAGCATACGGTAGATCTTAATTAAGTAATCACCATACACTTCTTAGTCCATCCCTTTCAATCCACCTTCATCTAATTCAAATAGTTCCTCGCGGAAACAAAGCACGTCTCCGCCACTGAAGAATGTGCTTTTCTCTCTCTACTCCTCCATTTTTTGCCCTCACAATGACTACTGAAAATGGAATCAACCAGTTCGCTCACACTCTAGTACTCGGCTTAAGCATTCCTTATTACTACTTGCACACACGCAATTGCATCGGCTTATTAGGATAGGATGACTAATTGACCGCGACCTCAAACGAGGTGCGGCGGCACAGCTAAGGCGTAAATCAATCCGGTCGCTGAAGTCTCGAGGCGCAATATTTTTTTCGGCGGACGGTCGGCGCGATTGTCATATGACAGCCGCGGACACTAATAGCGACGGTTTATCTCGCGCCGCTGCATGTATAGAGCCGAAGAAAGAAGCACGTGCGCGCTGACACCTTTTTGCCGCGACGATGAAGGTCACAGAAGCTCTCTGGGAAGCTATTTCGCGTAATGATTGTTTGATTGTGAGAGAAACAGGGGTTTTTGCGAATGTCAGTGGATTTTGCAAGTTGTTGTGTTTAAGTTGATGATGGTGATTTTTCGTGTAATAATTATTTCATGAAATTGTTTAAAATAATGTCACTGAAAAGCAATTATTATTTTCAACTGATCCATCTAAATAGATAAACACTTACCATTTCAACCTTAAAATTAATCCACCGGTTTTGACGATTTCAACCCAAAGATACACTCGACCAACCAGCACCAATATACCCCTACGGGTATCATGTTTCAGAGCAACCAGGACCTACCTGTCGTTCCGCACGGGTGTGTACGCTGGATAAACCTATCAAATCCGGTCATCTGGCCGCGCGCGCGCGCGTCTCCTAACTGTTTCCCCGTATAAACAAAAGAACGAGAGGGAAAGCAGCAATCTCGTGGCCCTCGAGAACCAGTCGCCCGGTCCCTTTATATCGAGATACGCGCGCGGGCCCCAAAAATTCCCGGCAGCGAGTTTTTCTGCGGCGCGATTAGCCGCGGAGATACACGCGAGGTGGACCGAAACAAACGAACAAGAAGTTAAGCGTAAGATCGAAATCCCCCCAAGAAAGCGGGGCAGGTGCACGCCTGCGAATTACTCGGTTGTGACAAATACGCGCGCACGGAGGGGGAGTCTTCCAACTAACGGCGAGGTATTCGGATTTCGAGGTATATCTGAAAGACGCAAAAGTTGATACACGTATACGAGAGTTTATTTTAGCTATTTGTTTTGTTGAAGTCGGATTTACTGTACTTCGCGTAACGAAGTCTGTGTAAAAGTAGCCTTTACCTATTTAAATTTTAACTCTGTAAGATAAACGCGGAAAAGATTTTCTCGAAAAACCCCGTTCAAACACGAACACAGAACCTCATTTAGACACTTTTAATTCGCCCCGAACTTTCACGCACGCCGTATAGCTCACTTTCGATTGCTCCTATTTACCCTACTAATTAAAAGCTTACACGTATATATATTCGGTATATCACACTGTGTATACACACGCTGCGTTAAATATTTTCGCGTGCGCGAGCGCGGAAGAATCTCTAATAGAGATTAATGCGTATCGTCTCCACTTTGCGCCGCTCGGAAGAATGATCGCTATATACACATGCATATATATACGCATACATCCAAGCTCGGCCCGAGATAATTGCCGCGGCGATTCGTCTTAATTGGACTGCGGCGGTGTGGGTAGCGTCGTCCGTCTGATGTCAGTATACGGCGGAGAAACTCCTTGGCTGCGCGGTCGAGGAAAAGTATGCGCGTACACGGATCAGGAAGTCGTGAGGCGCGTTGCGGGGGAAAAAAATTAAATTAAATGCTTGTTGCAAGGTTTGCTTGTAAGCGTGTATCGATTTGTATTGATCTAGAAAAGTGGAGTAAGTTATTCAGGCGAGGCTTGAGTGCGTGTTGGAATTAATGCGAATTCTATGGTAAGAGAAATATCGCTGATTCAGTTAAAGAAACCGAGATTAATAGGAATAATTAAGACTTGGTGGTGCATTTGGTCTAGGTGACATTTTAGGTCGCGCGGCTTATGCAAAATCGTGAAGATAGTGATCTCTGTGCGGATTTTCAATTAGTATAGTGCAGGATTTCAACTTTCAAAATAATAAGATTTATTACGATGTATATATCAATATATCCCAACCACGGAAACACTTAACGTCTAGTCAATTAATAGTAGTCCTATACAATTCCTCTTTCTACAATATTTCCATTTCACAAAAATGTTTTTCTATACGATCCCAATAGCCCTTATTAGAATCGTCCCAAAGATTCAAGGAAAAAATTTCATCTCCATAAACGCTAAAACGACAGTAATTGTGCGTAAATGGGACTGGGACGCATTTGAATGGAACGGTCGCTCGCATTCACGCCGAATTCAATTACCGAATAAGTGGGATGAGAAGTCGAAAATTCGAAAAAGTGACCAGCTCATCCGCGTCCTCCCACGCGCAAGCTGCGCGCCCAGAAAAGGGGAGGTGAGAGGGACAGAAGAGCAGCCGTCGGCTACGCGCTTCATATATATATATATACTTAATAAACGACAATTTCACCAGGGACATATTGGCTCTCGGCATTGTGACGAAATTCAGACTTGAGTGCACTCGAATGTCGCCGGAGTCGAGGAGGCGTTCCCATCATACAGCGCCGCGTGAGCGCCCGCGCGAGTCTTTTCAAACCGCGCCGCGAGGGACGTATTATGCGCAACGTTTAGGCCGACGGCTTTTCGAATTTTCACGTGCGCCTGTCGGTGCCGAGTGGCTCTCAACTTTGCGTGGGCGAGAGGCTCCTGGATGTATACTTCAGGTTCCTTATTTTTTTTTTTCGAGTTGTTTATATTTTACTTTCTCTGGTTTTTAGAGATTCTTTAATCTTATTTTTATACTTATTTAATCTTTTTAAAGTTTCAATAAAGCTATGTTTTTTTAAACAAAAATATGGACTTATTTTAATATGTTTAAGTTTCATTTTTCATGTTAAGTATTGACAGAAAACAAGAAATTTATAAATTTTCTAATAAAAAGCCATAAAAAACAAACATGATATATTTATATCATATCTTGAAATTTTTATTTCATACAGATCGCATTTTCTATCCCTGTCTTCTCCTATCATGACCTTTAAATTTAGTTTTACAACAATACTTTACCAATATTGAAACAATATCGAAATAATACTTCAACAATATTCACAATATATTGTTATACCATACAGTTTACAGGTTAGGTATAGAACAAATTAAGATTTATTAGTAATGAAGAAAGAGAATGTATTATTTGAATTATACTATCCAGACTGGCTATCTGTATTTTGTTTTCTCCTAGAGGCAGTTTTGTGATAGTCAAAAATAATTTTCGAGAAAGCATTTATTATACGTTTTAATAAAAAGTGATAAACAATAAACACGATATTTTTATATTTTATCTTGAAATTTTTATTTCCTACAGAATGCATTTCCTATTCTAAACTTTTGCTATTATGACCTATAAATTTATTTTTACGGATAGCTATTTATCACTGTAACAAATTGATTAAATTCTTTTAAAATCTCACAAAAATTTTCCTTAAAATGATGCTTAATAAATCACATTTCTCCATTATTCGTAATAAAAATCAGATTTAGCTACACTGTATTTTAACACAATCTTTAAATGCAACCAATCCACATAGTCGATCTCTGAGCACCAGCTGTAAAAACACCAATAAAAATTTAAACGTACTCCATTAACAATGCGCTTACCCTCGACCAAACCTCTCCCGACTACTTGTGCATCAGCACTTTACCCGACAACTGAGAGCCTTCGTCTTTCTAAAGCCCGTTTTTTCCAAATAAAAGTCACATACAACGCGCATCTACTCGACATGGAGAACGCGTGCCTCCAGTTTTCGAGTTCATTGATGCTTCTCACCTCTCTCTCTCTAGTTCATCTCAGCGACGAATGGCACATCTGCCTCGGGGCCCCATCGGAGCGCGTTCGCCTCCCTATTCATATATACATAAAAGCCAAAAAGGCACTTTGTCGCGTGCGCACAATGGGGCTTCGTCCCCTGGGTGAATCGACTCCGGTCCAGCCCCATTATAAGGATTAAGTAATTGTCCGAGTCGATATTCCGAAATTGGCCACTTCCATTCTGCGGCTTTTTTCGGGGTGACAGAGAGAGTGAGAAGAGATTTGCTTTGGTTGCCGCTGCGAAGGTTATTGGTGTTTTTATTGCCCAGGGCTTTTCACGCCGCGCGCGCGCACGACACCTTCGAAAGTCGAGCTCTTTCTCCATGCTCCTACATGCCACCGAGCAATTTCCATTCTTTCTCTTGGCTCCTTCCGAGGAGAGCTAGATATGCTTCTTGGTGCTATTATTCGGGCACGGGTCTCCGAGAGTCGCACGGTCTCGGAAAACGAGGAAATTGTTCGTGGTGTGTGTCTGCACGCGTATATATACGGAGTGTGCGTTGATGGATTGGGAGAGGAGGGGGGCGTTTTTCAGCGAGTTATTCAGCGACGACGAATTCCTCGTTTTTGTCCAAGTAACTGTGGGGGTGCAGTCGAGCGCGGCGGTTAGGTAGTATAAGTCGCGCGCTAGCTAATGCAGGCACGATTGGAAGCGAATGGTTCACTTAAATCTTGTTAATCGATTGACTGGGTTTCCACTGAAAAAAGTAATGTACATATATCATATATGGGCGACTTTCACTTTTTTTCTGAACGCATGAGCGGATCTATGAAGATATTCGTTGATGGAATTTCGATGCGTCTTAGAACTCGGAGCATCTGATGTAAAATTATTTTTTATTAGATATATTAATTCTAATTGAATTTATATTCCAAAAATAATCCAGTTTTTGGAACATAAAACTTTAATAATAGGATTCAAAAATAAATTACATGAATAAAATATGTGAAATAAAATTCAAATCATAATTAAATAATAATATAAATAAAAATATATTTTAATCTAGTTCTGATACTAGAATAATACTTACGTATAATAATAGCCGATATCATTCACCGTTAACAAACGCTGCGCTCATTTGATTTTGGCTGTTGAAAACTTTTGTCGTGTTCGAAACAAACAATTAGCTCTCGTAATTCGAAAATACATCCAATGGCCATAACAACATATAACAACTCATTTGAACTCGAAATACATCTAATAAACCTACAAAAGAATAGGGCCGCGTAGGTTCCGAAATATCGCAAATGTCCATATTAGGCGCTGGGCCATATTCGGGGATCTTATTCCATTTGCGTATAGCGTCATCTCCGTGCATATTGCGTTTCAACTTAAAGGTTAGTTTTCTTAATACACATTAGTAATATCTATAATTCGGTTTAAAGTACGTTTTATAAATAATAATATTTATAGTTTGAATTATTTAACTTATTTTATTTTACGAAAATTTATAGTATATAAAATTTTTCACATTGCATGCCTATCAAGTTGTAAGTTAATAAATTTCCAAGTAATGTTTTTATAAAATCAATTTTCGTGAAAAAGTGTACATATAATGCATTGTATGTACACTTCTACAATGACTACAAGAATTAAGACTAGACTTGTTTTCACTAGGGTATATAGGACCTAATTGCTGACAAAGATGTATGCATAATAGTACCATTATAAAAATATCCTATAGAAAATCCTATGTTAATTTTCCATAACATTAGCATTACAATTTTTTTATTGTAATTTTAATTAGTTCGGAACATATTGTATTCGTTAAATTTTATATAGTTAAAAATCAGTAGCGGCTATGACTAATAACATAAAACACTTTTCACCATACCCTGGCCGAAAGTACTACTGTCACTCCTGGCTCAGAAACGCAAATGTGGTATGTTTGGCCCGCGCATATGGTGAAAAATAGTATACGCAACACCGGGATAAGGACGGACACCTCAGAGCACATGTTTGCCAATTTACACGTGCTCTGGACTGGCCAAGTCTTTATCTCCCTAGTTGCGTAATATATATCCCTTATAAAAATATCCTATAGAAAATCCTGTAGGAAATGCTATAGGAAATCCTGTAGGCATCCCGTAGAAATCCTATAGGAATCCTATAGGATACTCTATAGGCAGTCCTATATGAAATTCTATATAGGAAGTTATATAGGAAATCCTATAGGAAATTCTGTAGGTAATTCTGTAGGAAAAACTGTAGACAATTTTACATGGAAAATCCTGCAGGGAATTCTGGAGTATTTTCGTGAAAACATTTTATAGAGGTTTAGTATCTTATTTAGCGCTGTAACATCGCACAGCAAAATCAATAGCAAACAGTCCTAGGTAAGGAGTTGCACCTGGGGACTGCCGTGCACGACTGGCGGCGCCTTGCCGATTAAGCCCAGTGAGCTCAGATATCAAAATCAAGGTAATCCTTGTCACATTTACTCTTAATAAAGAGTCGTTCGAACGGTTGAATCTCACGGCTTTACATACCCTCGCGGTTCCAATGTGTTGATGAGAGTCCCGACTGCTGCGCTGCACTGCGGCATGCGGCAGAAGCTTGCTTCTCCAGAGCCTCGTTTATGTATGTTCGCTGCTATGCCGCTATGGAGCGCAGCAGTCGGAACTCTCATAAACACATTGGAACCGCGAGGGTACGTAAAGCCGTGAGATTTAACGTGACAAGGTTTACCTTGATTTTGATATGTGAGCTCACTGGGCTTAATCGGTAAGGCGCCGACAGTCGTCGTGCACAGCAGTCCCCGGGACCCGGGTGCAACTCCTTACCTAGGACTGTTTGCCTCTGATTCTGCTGTCGATGTTACACCGCTAAATAAGATGTTAAACCTCTATAAAATGTTTTCACGAAAATACTCCAGAATTCCCTGCAGGATTTTTCATGTAAAATTGTCTACAGTTTTTCTTACAGAATCCCGTGTAGAAATTCAAACAGGAATCAGGTAGGGATCTGCTAGGGATTCCCTGTAGCTAGTAGGAATCCTGTAGGGAATCCTATTTGGATCCCTGCAGGGTGGTGTCCCACTTTTTTCTTGGATTCTGATCAGGACATCTCTCCGGAATCCCAAGGGCTATACATATCAAATTCTAGCATTATACTATTTTAATAATAGTAATTGAAGGGCTGCGTCGAAAAACGGTATAACTCTTATGGGAATTTCATAAGAGTTATATCGTTTTTCCACGCAGCCCCTCAATTATTTAATTAATGTTACAATAAAAAAGACAATTGAAATTTACAATTAATTATTTATTTTAAAAAATACATGTAAATATAATAATTAACTAGAACATTTTAAGTAAGTACAATGTAACAAATATTTTAGGTTTTTTTTCTCGACCACCCCATTTCTTTGCATTAACAAAAGCTGAACTTAAAGCTGCATTGCATACTCTTTCTCCAATCATTTCACCACTTCTATCAGTGTGATATTTTGTTAAGATATCTGTAAAAAAATATACTTGTTAAATTTTATATGGTAACTTTTATTTATTTTATACCACTCTAACCTCAAAATCACAACTTTGATATGATTTTTCGGCGCTCGTGGTATAAAATACCGTTCGAAACTAGTGCGTAAGTCGATTATTTAGGTGGTGTGACTTTTTCGCACTCGCTTCGCTCGTGCAAAAAGTCACACCAGCTAAATAATCGACTTCCCCACCCGTGTCGAAATGTACTATAAACTTATTAGTGATATTTACTTTTCATAATTTCATAACAATGCGAATCCTTAAAGGTAGCCTTATCAGCCTTCTTTTTTAGCGCTGTGAATTTCAAGATTAACTCTTTTACAAAGAGTTTTTTAAGTATATTATTTGCGCTTTTTACTGTATTATTGCCACTTTTATCTAAATGAAATTTTAGCATTCTTGTCTGAAACAAATAAAAAATCTATTTATATGAAAATGAAATTATTGTGTGTGTATGGGTGCGCGTACGTTCGTGCGTGTGTGTGTGTGGGGGGGGGGGGTTGTGTGGGTGTGTGGGCGCGCGCATGTGTGTTAAATAACTGAATACGTACCAACGATTGGTATAAATCCTTGTCACGACTCAAGCAATTGTCGAGTCTATTCCAATCTTCCATTCTATTTAAGGGAAGAACAAGGTCATAATATGACAATTTTTCTTTCAATTTTTCATGATGGGAACCAAAAAGATTTTCCTGATATCTTTGATATCTTTTTGCATCTCTTCCATAGCTAATCTTAATTTAGTTAATACTGTAAGAACTGCTGTACCTTCTACAAAAATAAGTTAAAAGTATAAATATCATACAATTATATATAAGTAATGCAATATACTATAACAGTCGAATAATAAATAACCTTACCTGTAGAAAAATTAATAGTTTTGCCAGAAGTGCTTGGAATATTTTTAACTGAATCGTGGTTTTTTGATAATTTATGAACAGAGTTTATGTGTTTAGATGCTAAATCTGCATATTCTAAAAGAAATATTTAATAAAATTTAATAAAAAGATGTATTATGTATATAATAGTATTTGACTAATAGAGCATTTACCAATCAGAGTTTCATCGTCTATCGCATTAAAATTAACATTGGTAAAGTCTTCTTTGATTACCAAATCCAAATTAGCTGGACTAAGCGAACCTCCACCACATGCAGTTTCCAAATGCAGGTTACTAGTTTGTCTTGTTGTCATTTCTACAACAAATAAACATTACATATAAGATAAATATTATATAAATAAATATTAAATATATATCTGTGTCAGTATCATATTGCTTATCCTCCTTTAAATTCAGTCCAATATTCTTATTTACATCTGCAGCAAATTTCATTTTAGATTGGTCTGAAAGAATTTCCATATTATTTATTCCATTTTTCCTTGATAATTTTTGTGTAGAAACTCTTTTAGTTTTCTTTTTGACAGTCTTTTTTTTATATGCGAAATAAACATAAATAATTAAGATAATGAAAACAAATATAAAACAAATTAAAAAAAAAAACACATTTTTTTTTCAATTTTTCTATATTTTCATAAAAGTAATAAAGTTTGTAAAAATACATAAAAAATTAGGTACATGTTTTCATGACACCTAAATGAAATACACAAAAAAACACTTACCAGACTTTTTCTTTGATGCTCTTACTTTGCCTGTACTCATATCACTATCAGATGATGAAGACGCTTCACTAGAGTATTAGTTGAACTAGATATATTTAAGATATCTTGAAGCGCCTCTTTCTCAAAAAGTTCTGTTTGTTTTGCAGCTTTTTCTTCATCATCACCGCAGTCTGTTGTATAAGCGTGTGCTTCAACTTTTAATCTTTCTAGTCTTTTCTCTGCTTTCTTATAGGTATCTAAGAGAAATTGAATAGATTAAAAAATAATTAATTGTTTATGAAATCATAAATCAAAAAATAACATCTTTGAACTTACCTGCTCCTCCTTTTAGAAGAATCGGCCAGGCTGGCCAGATAGGTAAAGGATCAAAGTTTTGCTTCACTTGTAGATGAATAAAATCAATAACTTTCTTTGTGTATGGTGGCTCAGGATACTTAGTAAAACAACTCTTCTTTTTTGTATCATAAGAAATCCAAGATGATGGAACTATGTCAATGTCAGCTTTTCCATCAGCACTGTAACATCCAGTAAATTCATAAATTTGAAATTTGTATTTGGTTGAAGTCATATCTGAAATGAAAATTTTTATTAATAAACAAATACACATTTGTACACATTTTGTTTTTTTTTTGTTTACATTTTTATTTTATGTAAATAAATAATATCTTTATAGAAATTAATTTTAAAAACAATTATAAATTTAAACTTATAACTTAACCTAAAAACTGACAGAAGTAATATAGTTCATCAAGTCAGTAATTTGCACTTAATGTGATAAAAAACTTTTACTTTATGATAAGTGATTATTAAATGAAAATTTTATCGTGAAGATTACTTACCGTAAAAGAAATGATAGAATCGTACTTAGTGAAAAAATATCGCATCTACGATTTGTTGAGTTAACTAGGGGAATACCGGCAGCTTTTCGGTTCTTGCTGATGTTTCTGATCGCTGTTTTTCAGCGATGATCAATATCGAGCTAGCAACAAGTTTATTAAAACAAACATCCATCAGTACGTGATTTCAAAATACGTAAACTGTTACACAATAGGTACTACTCAAGAGTCACAAAAATGAAACACAACAATATTCTGTAGACAGTTTCTAGGTTAACTGATTTTTCTTGTCTCTTTAATTTTCAGCAAAGTACCTTGCTATATCGCAATAATGTATGAATCGACAGATCACGAAAAACTAAATGCACTTAAGTACATACAAAAGTAAAAAAACTCTGAATAATATGAAAAAATGAACAACCCGTAACCCGTAAGGACTGCGTCTGAATTGAAATTGATATGACACGGCCAAACGACATGGAAAATTAAAATCGATCGAGTAGAAGCTGAGATCCAGGCGACACACACACACACACACACGCGCGCGCGCGCACACACACACACGCACACACGCACGCACGCACACATCCATACAGACATTTTTAAAAAATCATGTGTTTTGATTCCTAACACCTCAAAAAACAATTATAACATGTTTTTACAACAACTCAAAAAATTACTATCACAAAGCTTCCTCTAGAAGGAAGAAATTAAATGATTCTTGATATTGTTGACGTTTAATCACTATATACTAAATTTACTTTCATATTATATTTTTCAACATCCTTTAAAGAAAGCCAGAAACTTTTTATTATTAAAAAGTTATTAGAGCATATAAATTATAAGTATGTAAGAACGTTTTGAACAAAACAATATTTTAGAAAAAAAAGTTTTTCATGAAAGTTTTGCAGATTTCATCATAGTTGCGTAAAAGTTTATTGAAATTCTTCTTTTTGTGATTGATTATTTAATTACAATTGAAGTAAATAACGTAAAATTTGAAAGAATTTCACGGTAAAAAGTTGAGGGGAAGTGGAGGGGAAGTGGAGGGGGGTGGAAGGGAGTGGAGGGGGTGGAGGGGGTAGGTATCCATTTTGAGCCTTACACCTATATAATATAGAGATATATGTATAAAAACTGAAACAGGAAACCAGAAGTGGGTAAAAAACGAAGTGTGACAATGACAAATGGAGAAATTTTAGAATCGGAAACCAGACATAAAATTTTTCACTATTTAATATCCTTAATATGAGAACATCTTTTTACATGAAACTTTTTGTTCAACATAGCATAGCCAAATAGCGTGTTATTGTTTTAAATTTTAGTTAAATAAAAGAGATTGAAAATTGCAGTAAATATTTGAAATTCTCGGTCAGGCATTTCAATGTATATGTAGCGCGGTCGACTCTCAAGCTTCTTCTATACTTGCCTTCGGAACACTCCCGCGCTCCTTGATGAATTATTTCTAATATAGTTCCAAGGTGATAGTCAATAGAAGAAACATTATATTTCAACGAAATAGAGCATCTTTCAGATCAAACTGCTCATATCTCAAGAAAAAGGACCCATTTGATGAAATCGTGAGCACTGCTTTATTTTTAGATATTAGAAATTGACTTTCAAAGCCCCCTTAAAATCCGTTTCCTATAGAGGGTATGCACTCTCCTTGTTAGTAGACACGTTTATGATTATAATAAACAGTGAGTTCATTTTCTGTAACTAAACATATACCTTTATTATTATAATAGACATTGTCTGTTGATCCCTTATATATTTTTTGCTTCCTCATAGAGGAAGCTTTGTGACGCTGAAAAAAAAAGTTTTCAAGATAACATGTTACAAAGATGTTTTGAGTCATTTGGAATCAAAAGGTACTATTTTAAAAAATGTCCATGTGTGTGTGCGTGCATGCGTGTGTGTGTGCGCGCGCGCGCGTGTGTGTATGTCTGTGTGTGTGTGTAAAACGCTGTAACTTTTTCAATTTTTATCCAATCGTTTTCGGACAGCGCTTAAAATTTTTCTTTTTTTCAAGATTTTTGGAAAATAATAATATTATGTAGTTTTTTGGATAATTTTTTTTATATCGATATTTCACTTTTTGAAAAAATAATTTTCATTTTTTTTTTTATCATAACATTGAGATATTTGAATCGGATGGGAAGCATTCGAATGAGCATTAAAATACCTATATTTTCTAAATAAAAAAATTCTCTAGCTATTACGGTTCTTTTGTTTTTAACAAAAACGTGTTTCTTTTTTAAAAGCTTATAACTCCCAAACTAAACGGTCAATTTTTTTGAAAAAAATCATGATAACGCAGAATATAAATAGCTATAGGTAATCCGTACAAATTTGAATCCATTCTGTCGATTAGTTTTTGAGAACAAAATTGAAAACCGAAAAAAATGAGTTTTGTATGTCGCACGATAACTGGAATAAAATTAGCTTAATCGCTTTAAAACTTCTTGTAGAGATAGATTTTGGATAGCTCTCGGTCGAGTTCTTTGGGCAAAATGATTGGTCTATAAATTTCAGAGATACTTGACTGTCTCCGCTCTGAGCAGAAAAGAGAATGCGGAGGTAGTTTCTGAAAATGCTAGAATTCCGCCGTCACCATCTATCAATTCAAGAAACTCTTCGTCGCGTGCGAATTCATCAAGATCGTACGATTACTTTTCGAAATATTTGATATTGAAATATTGAGATATTGGTATTTTACAAAGTTTCTTTCTTTGTCAAATTTTGCACAAATATTGGCTGTATAACATAAAAAATTGTCTATAAATTTCAAGATGATACATAAAGCCGTTCTCGAGAAATTACGATTTTAAAAAAAGGTTAAAAACCTTCCTCCAAATTAATGTATCGTTCCTACATGTATAGTATATATTTTAAATATAAAATATGTTTATTCATTACACTTTTCTTTTTAATGATTTAATAATTCATTAATATTTAAAAAATTGCAAATTTTTTCTTATTATTGAAATTATTTGTTATTTCACACTTATTTTATTTAATTTGTTTAAGAAACAAATAATTAATTTTAATATTAATTATTTTGAGATGTTATTATTTTATTGTTTAACTTTAAAAATTATGAGACAATTCTTTTACCTAAAGGACTTATGCAATAAATATACAAACTCTACATTTTCACAAAATTTTAACATGATTAAACCGATTTTTTCAATATCAAATATTTCAAAAAGTAATCGTACGATCTTCATGAAAATTCACGCACATATTATTTATATCACATACAAAATTGTTTATAAATTTGGAGCTGATACATCGAGCCGTTTTCGAGAAATTACAATTTGAAAGATAACTTAAAAATATTTAACCTCAAATATCTCTGCAATTTGTGGACCTATAATTTTACCCAAAGAACTGGACCGGGAGCTATCCAAAATCTACCCTTTCAAGAAATTTTAAAGCGATTAAGCCAATTTTACTCCAGTTATCGTGCTACATACAAGACTCATTTTTTCAATTTTTTTCTCAAAAACTAATCGACATAATGGGTTCAAATTTGTGCAGATTATAGCCATTTATATTCTGCATTATCATGATTTTTTTCAAAAAAATTGACTATTTAGTTTGGGAGTTATAAGCTTTTAAACAAAAAACACGTTTTTGTTAAAAACTAAAGAACCGTGATAGGTAGAGAATTTTTTTAATTTAGAAAATATAAGTATTTTAATGCTCTTTTCAATGCTTCCCATTCGATTGAAATATCTCAATGTTATCATTAAAAAAAATGAAAATTATTTTTTCAAAAAGTGAAAAATCAATATAAAAAAAAATTATCCAAAAAACTACATAATATTATTATTTTAAACACGTTTTTGGTAAAAACTAAAGAACCATGATAGCTAGAGAAGTTTTTTTGTTTAGAAAATATAGGTACTTTAATGCTCTTTCGAATGCTTTCCATCCGATTAAAATATCTCAATGTTATCATTAAAAAAAAAATGAAAATTATTTTTTCAAAAAGTGAAAAATTGATATAAAAAAAATTATCCAAAAAACTACATATTATTATTTTCCAAAAATCTTGAACAAAAAAGAAAAATTTTAAGCGCAGTCCGAAAAAGATTGGATAAAAATTGAAAAAGTTACAGCGGTATACACACACACACACACACGCGCGCGCGCGCGCGCGCGAACATTTTTTAAAATAGTATATTTTGACTCCAAATGACTCAAAACATCTTTCTAACATGTTATCTTGAAAATTTGTTTTTCAGCGTCACAAAGCTTCCTCTATGAGGAAACAAAGAAATCGGTTTAATCATGTTGAAATTTTGTGAAAATGTAGAGTTTATATATTTATTGTATAAGTCCTTTAGGTAAAAGAATTGTCTCATGATATTTAGAGATATTTAAGGTTAAAACTTTTTTACGTTTTTTTTTTGATAATCGTAATTTCTGAATGACGACTCCATGTATAAGCTTGAAATTTATAGACTATTTTGTTTGCGATATAGGCAATATCTGTGTAAAATTTGATCAAGATTATATGGTTACTTTTTGAGATATTGGTATTTAAAATTATGGTATTTCTGAAAATGACTTTCTTTGTTGCAAAATAACTAAGTAAAATTGTTTTAATTTCTTTGAAATTTTGTAGGGATGTAGAGTTTGTATATTATTTATTATATGAGTTATTATGGTAATAAAAGATTTCGTTTATGAATTTCAGAGATATTTTAAGTTAAAACTGGTTTGGCCCTCTTTTCAAATCGTAATTTTTCGAGAACGGCTTCATGTATATGTTACTAGAAAATGGAAATGACGCGCGATATGCACGCGTGTTGTTTACTTGCTTTTTCTAATTTAATAAGTTATTAGGTCCATTATTTAAAAATATTGCAACGAGGTATAATGAAGGTAGGTTAATGAAATTGTCGATCATTCAAAAAACATGTATTTTTGTACACGGAGAGAAATTTTGTAGTGAAAATTACAAATATTCGAGACAAAATTACCAGTTTCTATGGTAATGGATGGACAGACTGACAATTTCAAACTTTTTACCAAAGTGCCTTGGTAAAATTTTTTTTTAGTTAATTTAAATTAAAAAAATGAACTTTTTTTATCCATATTGATGGATATATAGTATTTTAATATAGAAATAGAAACAGAAACAAGGATGAAAAAACATTAAACTGAAAAAAATTTTTTACGGAAGCGGGATTCGATCCGACGATCTTTGGGTTGAGAGTCCGACGTTCTACCGACTGCGCCACGGAAGCTGTTACCAACAGTCATTTGAATCGCCGTTATTGCTTACTGAAAATATGTGTATTGTTTTCATTTTAACGTCGCGCACGCCTCTAGTATCAATCTTCTGAAACACAATAATGCGCAGTGCGCATGCGCGAATACACAAATACCAGGTTATTTGGTAAAATTTATCAGTTTTCTTAGTAAAAATTCTTAGGTTACCTTGTAAAAATGACTAGATCTCAATTTTTGCCAGTGTGTCTGGTAATTTTTATTTCGATAATTTGGCATTTTTTTTAAGTGGTTATGGTAGTTTTTCCTGGGAAACTTATAAATTGTATTAGAAACCTGGGAATATCACCGCTTTTGACAGTCTATCCATGCACTACCAAGGCATCTTGGTAATTTTTACTCTAAAATTTCTCTCCGTGTATGAATAACTAAAGACGGTATTAATTTAAGTAAAATTAAAAATATTCCCGTATGTGATACAAGTTGATGTGTGGTATAGGCAATATATGAAATTTCATAAAGAAAATATAATTTGAAGTAAAGATTATTTAGTAATTTTAAAAGGCTTTGAATATAATATTACAATTAAAATAATACAGATGTTTGTTATTTCTTAAACTTAAACTAATTATTTTGAAATATTTTCGAATACTTGTTTTTCGGAGAATATTTGACAAATCGATTAAAAATTTTAACCACTTATTACACTTATTAAAAACTATATTTGGTTAAAATTTCAATAAATTTTCTTCATTTGTTTTTGAGAAAAAATTATTTTATAAAAAAGTATACAAAAAGTAATTGATAAATTAGTTTGAGGAAGCTACGTGCCAATGAATTGGTAGCTGTTTTTTAATAAGCAATCATAATAATTAACACACATTTTTATTTTTATATGTCCATGTTAATAATTCAATTACAAGCAAGATTATTATTGAGAATTTTATACATAGATATGCCTCTTTTTAAGTGATCACCTCTAGTGAAGTGATTTTATATGATAGTAGTAGTAGTAGTTGTAAAGTATTTTATTTGTAAAAATGGATTATCCTCCTAATACAGAAAACGAAATTTGGAAAAGTTCTAAACAATATATTTCTATATCAAACGTGCCGCTAAGCTCAGGCATAGAAAGTGTTTCCACGGAATTCCGATCAAGGAGGCGGTAATGCGCGGGATACACGCCTCGTCTAGCATCTCTCCTCCCGCGCTCATTCACGATAATATTGTCGACGTTCAAACGAGACAGCCACAACGAGTCGCTCATAAGACCGCCACCTCTCGTGGACACTACTGAAAGTGTGGGGAGACACATAGCTGCATGAAGCAGAAGAAGAAAAAAGGAAGGGAAGACTGCCCACCTCGGCGATTTCCTGACAATTTGTCGCTGAGGGTTATTTGAAGTGACTCCCGCGCACAACACCTCATAGCATCTGCTCAGGGCCCGTATCGAATGTTCACGGGTGGTGCGTCTTTCAGGATCGCGAAAAAGTCAATGTCCACTTCCTGCGCGCGCGTGCACGACAAAACGTTTACGCCCGCGGTCATTCATGGGATTCGTGAATGGAGCGCGCAGCACGGGGCCGGACGCGTGCGCACGCGACACTTTAGTGGCAATTCATTCACCATCTCTTTGGAATTTGACGAACACTGCTGGCCCATTCGTCGATGCCCGCTCGAGGGTCACACTTGACGGGAAGGACCCGCACTTGTGCTGGCACACTTCAAGGAAGTAGCCGTAGCTGTGTTGGTGTCTTTTTTCCTGTTTCCTTTTTTTTGCTCAAAGAGAATAAGCTTTGGGAATTTACTGCAAGCGCGTTTTTCGCAAGATTCTATGGTTATTATTTTTGACAGTATGTGTTATTTTTATAATTCTTTTAAATACTCATGGCGACTGTTAGTTATTGAAGGTCAAAAATCTTATAACGGAGAAATGAATTTGTTTAAAATTCGTTGCCATAAAATTTATCTGTCAAGGCCTCAATATCCATCAGCCAAATAGTAGTTTTATTACAATTGTAAACAATAATATATTTTTTTTTAACGGAGTGTGTGAAACTTGCCTTTTCGTGCCTGTTTTGTGTGCGCGAAGTAGCTGTTTCACACACGGTGTGCGCGAAGTATGCGCATACGCAGATCAATTTACTTCGCGTACGCTTCTCGTAGGAGCGTGCGCAAAGTAAGTATGCCGCGCCCCGCGCTCTGCTTCTAATCTCCTTATCTTGTCCTTGACTCGTGTGATTATCGTTCTCGCTTCGCTCGAGCAATAAACTTCACACTCGTGAAGTATGTACATAATCAATGTTCTCCGAATGTCGCTCACTCCGTTAAAAAAATAAAGTTCGATACACATGGGTAAAGCGCGTGATCATTACACGGGTGTTTTTGTCACTCTAGCTTCGCTTGCGCGACAAACCACACCCGTGCACGAATCACCCACTTTGCACACTTGTATCGAAATGTACTATTATAACACGGCTTGCCTTAAGCCCGCAGCCTGCATGCCCGTGTCATTCGTGCGGTTTAAGTCACGACGTGCTATAAAAGATATGAGTTATTTCTTGAAACTTGTATATTTTAAATTTGAATGAATTTTATTTAATTTTTCAATTTTTTTAAGAAAAAATGTTTTTTAAACATTGTTCTACTAATTCGTGTAATTTGAAAAATGTATCCCTGTTCAAAATAATCATGTATATTATTTTTCCTCACACCCTGGTCGGAAGTACCATATTCTTTCCCCCGGTTCAAGAACGGGAATGTGATTTTTGGCCTGGATGTGAGGAAAAATAGTTTTATTCCACACTCGACCAATACGGCCACCGTTTGCTCCTCAAAATCGGGGCGAAAGTAGCAAATATTACCCGCAAATCTCGATTTTAGACAAAATTTTATTTGACAATTGATTGACTTTTTTTTCAAAAAATTCTTTTACAAGTATTGCGAAGTATTGCAAAAATTATGGCTCGCGAAGCGCGCTTAGAGATGACTATAAGTATCTAAAATTTTTGTTTGGATGCGATAAAAAAAATAAAATTTAGGTGCCGGTAAAGTAGGAATCTACGTTTGGGTTAAAGATGGCCTTAAAAAGAGTAAACTACTTAATTTTTATATTCCTGCGTCAATTTTTACTCTTTTGAGTTCAGAGTGATAATATTTGCATTAGAAACTTAAATGTCATCTATAATGACGCGGCACTTTTGTATCTATAACGTGTAAAATTTAATGTATTTTTTTAGAGTCTAAGTCTGAAATGATTAACATTAATATAGTATATTTAAAATATTTAATATTTAATTAAATAAGTTAGTATTTTTAATAACAATTTTTATTAATGTGACAATAATTATAATGTATAAGGTGTTTAAAGATTCATGAGCATTCACTTTAGACCTAATGATACAAACACGATTTCTACTGTACCGATATCGCTTTTAATTTTCAATAATATTTTAAATTATATTTTTAATCTTAAAAAAACATTATTGACATATTCAAATTATAATTTCCGTTTTCATTTGACAATTTCGTCAGATTTTTATTCAATTTAAGAAATGTTCAATCAATAAAGTGTAAATTTTTCCATTGAATTTAATTCTTTCATGGGTGTAATTAAAGAAACTATTACAGTTTTAGTAACACAAAGAATATAGTATGACGTTTTGTTATATTTAAGGGGGTGTGCACTATACTAACACTGTTTTATCGGCGGAACATGTAAAAGTAATTAATATAAATAAAAGGATAATGATTTACGCCTTAAACAAATTCAGTTACCCTGCGTAATGCTGTAATACATCATTCTACAAAGTTTCGAGGAAAAAAAACGACGTCACCTTTGTTTATTTTTGGAATGAAATTTGGTTAATTTTCGTTAATTTTAGTTCCAAAAATAAACAAAGGTGTCGTCGTTTTTTGTCTCAAAAATTAGTAGAACGATGTATAGAGGATTACGCAGGGTACGTGAATTTGTTTAAGACGCAAATCATTACCCTTTTATTTATATGAATTATTTTGACATGTTCCGCCGATAAAACAGGGTTAGTGATAAAGTAGGACTATTACACCACCTTAACGGGGTTCCATGGTCCTACCATTACCGACCGAGCAATTCACACAGTTTCATTCAGATTATAAAAAAAATAAGTCGAATCATAAAAAATCAAGAGAACACTCTTCTGTGTTTTTTAACGTTCTATCACCCAGTCAAAGTTTGGAGTCGAAATATCAAGCCGTTTTTTCAAAAACTTTGAACGAAATTAAATTTCGTTTTGTTCAAAGTTTTAACAAAAACGACTTGATATTTCGACTCCAAACTTTGACTGGATGATAGAACGTTAAAAACCACAGAAGAGTGTTCTCTTGATTTTTTGTGATTTGACGTATTTTATTTTTAATCAGCTTGAAACCGTGTGAATTGCTCGGTCGGTAATAGTACAAGTATGGTACCCCCAATAGACGGTATATTAGGGCCATGTGAAGTACCGTACCGATCCCTATCTTACCGGCACCTGAATTTTATTTTTATTATCGTATTGAAACACTAATTTTAGAACAAAGTGTTCTGTCACGCTTTCTGGAATGCCATTAAGTAAACTCTATTAAATTTTCAAATGATTTCACTGATAACATTTTTCAAAAATCGTTTTTGAAATGTTTGAGGCTTTGTTCTGATTTATTACAAATGTCAAAAACGTTTTTGGAAAAATCTAATGGATGGAATCATTTGGATATATGGCAGGTCGTGAAAGAACGCATTTTTCTAAAATTTTTATGTATATGTGATGGAAGAAATAAAATTTAGGTGCTGATAAGATAGGGATCTATGTTGGAGTTGAACACGATCTTAAAATTAATAACATTTTTAACAGAGATAGATGCAAGATACTTAATATTAAATTCTCTTTTTTAAACACGGTAAAAAAAAAGAATGAAATTCAGGTAAGGTAGAGATCGTCACGGTACATATGGCCTTAAGAAAAATTTTTAAGTTAATCAAATTTAATTAATTAATGTCTTCAAGTAAGTTACTCAATTTCTTAAAATATTATCTAAATAAATAATTAATAAAAACCATTAATATTTTAGATGAATAATCAAAATGTTTAATATCAATTGAATGAACATGGATAGTGCACCTTATGTAGATGAAAATGTCCGAACTGTTACAAGCGAGCGATAGCGTAACGGATAGCGTGCGTGCGTAGTAACCCAAGGTCCGTGGGTTCGATTCTCGATCAGGTCGAAAATTTTATGTAAGTTTTTTTCTGCGATAATAAAAATGCGATTAATTTATAAACAAAGCTCTCTAATGAATAAACGAAAATTTATAATAATAAAAAAAGTTATATGCATAAATTATAATATTCTTCATACAATACAAATAAGTCGTAAGTAAATATATAACAAATTTGCCTCAAAATAATGATTACAACTAAAAATTAACCTTTACATTAATTAAATTTTATAAAATTTTTAAATTTCACTATTTTAATTAAAATTATAAAAAATAATTTTTTGTAATAAATAAATATTAAATATTACTCATGAAACATTCTGCATTAAATTTTATAGACAAATTATTAAATTTCAGATAATTGTATTGAATTTTCAACTGCATAATAAAATAGTATTTTGTTACGTGACAATCTTTATCTAAAAGTTATTTTCAATAAATATTTTTTCATATATTTTTATGCGGTTGAGTCTATTTTTATACCGTCGAAGATGATATAGTGTATTTAATATTCAGATGGGAGACTGCTGCATATCGTAGATTTTGCGTCACTTCTGTAAAGTGAGAGAGGTAATTTGAATATATTTTCGGTATTTAAGCTAAGGAAATTTCATATAAATATCTGAAATGTATTCAATTACGAGGTGATGTTCAACCAACACAGTAAAAAAAAAAAATAATTGGATAGAGTATGGAAAAAAGTATAGTTTAACTTTTTTCAAAGTGAATTATCACTTATTCAAAAGTAAATTATTACTTTATTCCAAACTACTTTTTCACTTTTTCAAAAAAGTAAACTTTTCACTTATTCAAATAAGTCATGATATTTTTCACTTAAATAAAAAGTAAAAATTCACATTTTATATAGGTGGTTACGAATTCACTTATTGAAAAAGTTAATATGCACTTTTTCTAAGTGCACGACTATGTACTTGCCCAATAAGTACATATACACTTAAAATAAGTGATATTTCACTTATCTTACTTTAGAGAGTAGAATTCTAAATTTTTGCATAAATTCATTAAAAATGTTTATACCTATAAGTCCACTATAATTAATGAATAATTACAATGGCTCTAATTTTTAATTGATACTGTTTAAATATATCATCCCTACATATGTGCAGAATCTCGTGATTTACTTACATTATCCAAAATATTTTTCTTTGTGTCCGTCGTTTTTAAACAGGAATGAAATAAAAATGCATATAAATTTTTCTCAAAAGTCTACTCAAAAGTGCTTTAGATTTTACTAACCATTTTATAAGCCACTTATTTTTTATCCTTTTCCCGTGTGTAAATATCATATAAAATCTCATGTGCGAGTATTTCAGACATTAGATCTCATATGAGATCATATATATATATATATATATATGTGTGTATGTATGTGTGTGTGTGTGTGTGTGTGTGTGTGTGTGTGTGTATGATGTTGTCTGCAATTTTATATATTATGGGATCTCATATGATATTTTCACGCGGGTTTGCAATTTCTATTTAAAAACAGAGTGATAGATTTATGGATCAGTATTTAATATGTAGATGCAATCCATTTATACATTTAATCTGATCTTTAAACATATGAATATTTATATAATGACCATGTCTACACCTTGAACCTCAAACCGTCGGACCCGCCAAGTATGTATGGGAGATTAGAGGACCACCCCTGCTAGAGCAATTCTAGACTTCTCTTGTTCTCCCAAAATGTGTAATATTATAGAAAGTTCAAAATGGAGAAAGAATAATGAAAAATAGGGATGCGTTGGTAACTATGTAATTTTTTTATATAGGCTTTGACTTTTCTTAAATATCTGAAAAAATTCTTATGAATTTTAGAAATGAAAAAAGGCATAATATAGTTACAAAATAAATTCACCCACACGGGCGTAAAGTACGCAGGTTCTATAAGGTTTTGTAGGAGTATGTGAGCTATTGCGCCTCTTAGGCGTTAAGTAATACTTTATGCCCGCTGACTCAATATTTTTGAAGTTACAGCGTGGGCGTAAAATGTAATTTTACACGCAAGGTACGAATAGTTCGGCATGGTGTGGTTTGTGCACATAAGAATTATGCACATATTTATTGTGCACACTTTAGCATTGGAGTATACACATAGATATAGATATACACCAATGCTAAAGTGTGCACAATAAATATGTGCATAATTCTTATGTGCACAAACCACACCATGCCAATAGTTCTATTATGTCAGTCAAGTTAACTGATGGGTACTTGACTACAATAAATTGATTTCAGTACTTTCTTGTGTTTAATTTTTATAGACAAATGAACAAATTTGAATACATTTCTGAGAACAGTCATACAGTTGTTTCGGAGAGTTGTTTGCATTACTTGACTATCGATAATTTATTTCACAACGTCCTTGTAGGCTTGAATGATGTGTCAATTTTAAATGCTATGTGATGTAAATTTTAATCGTGTAAACTATTTCAGTGTAGACTATATATGTGTACATTTTTTCTTAATATTATTTGTGCAGAACTTAGCAGTGCTATAAAATTCCTGTGTAGGGGCTTTGTGTAGACACTAAATGTGCTCAATATCACTAGTATCGAGAATACTTTTTCTGCAAAATTTTCAAATGCAAAAGTTGTGTAACGAATTTTCGAATTTTGCGATTTGATTCAAATTAATATATTCTTAAACGCCTAAGGAAGTTTTTTGGAAAATTCCAGTACTCTATGCATTGTTGTTAAGTAGAATTTTTCGCGACTGTTACGATAAATGCTGTTGGAGGCCGCGCGCCACGGTACACGTCGTAACACGTGTACCGTAGCGTGCGGCCTTCATCAGCATTAAATGATAGCACGAAAGAAATAGTTGACTCCAACACTTGTGTTTATTTTATTTTTACGATCATTCGATAAGATCGGTGTATATAAGGAAGACTTTTTTTTATTTTCACTTATTGCAGTCATGAAGGTTTTGTGTATTTTGTTGTGCGTCGCTTTCACGAGTAGCGCCTATATAGGTAACAGAGATTTTAAATAGTATTTTTGTTCATTAAAATAAATTTTTCAGTTACATATTATATTTCTATTTCTAATAGATAGCAATGAAGCACGAGAAAATAAAATTTTTGGAGGAGGGCACGTTAAAATAGAAGATGTACCATATCAGGTAAATAAATACAAACTAAATTTTGTAACATTTATTCCTTTGCAGCAATTTCTTTAAGGCGGTCTTACACCTATAGGCCTTTCAGGGCAAAATTACCTAAAAAAATGATAAAAATTATTATTATAATAAAATAATCAAAATATATTGTAAATATAACTTATTTTGAATAAAATGAGCCAAGGCAGAGGTCCTTAAACTCATTTTACCCTCAGTTATAGCATTTTCAAGAAAAAAAGTTTGTCGTAACTTTTCTCTGAGACCGCATGATGGATTTTCATGGGACAAAGTGCAAATTGTTCCTAATTTATGTAGTTATGGGTGTAAGAGTTGCAATTTTAAGGTTTTTATGTATAAGTATTTTTTTCATGGCAAAAACTGATTTTTTTGCAATAATTTTTTGCATTTTTTTGAATTTTTTGGGTTTTTGCCATAAAAAAAATACTTATACATGAAAATCTTAAAATTGCAACTCTTACACCCATAACTACATAAATTAGGAACAATTTGCACTTTGTCTCATGAAAATTCATCGACTGGTCTCAGAGAAAAGTTACGACAAACTTTAAAAAATGACATTTTGAGAAACAAGCCTGCAAAGAAAAATACCATAAGACTCAAAAAATAATCAGTCATTTAATCCCCATTCTTTTCCTTCTTGAAACTCATTTTCCTGTATATCTGTTATCTGTTCTCCCATATAAAATGGTTAAAACAGAAGCTCTGGCACTTTGCATGCATCCGTTCCATTAAAAGTTATTGCTAAGCTAGCAGCATTCGTTCCATTAAAAGTTACTGTTCAATCTGTCCTTTTGTACTTTTGATTCATTGATTGTACTGTTGAATCACTTTTTAACACACTGTACTGAGTTAGATTATTATTTATAATACTAAAATAAATGTAGAATATCTGCCAGGTCTTATGAAATATGAAATCCCAATGATCCAAATCGAAACTTAAGAAGCCATCACTGTCATAGACAAAAGTACATAAGTACATAAAAGCCGATAAGCCCATTTTTTTAATGATTACTTGATTACACATATTAAATATTAAATATATCTTGAATTTAAGCCTGTATTCTTGTGAGAAGGCTTGTCGCTTTTATGTGTATAGATACATCTTGACACTTATTGCAATTCACAAATCTTCTGAATTGAATTATATATCCTATAGTGAGTTAGACTTAATATGTTACTTTCATCTTTCTTAGAAAAAAGATGTATTTATTTTTATGCGATAAAAATTTTTACTGTCTCTTCTTTAAAATACTTAATTCAATCTTGCCAATGTACATGTTTTTCAGTATTAATTTTCATACAGCATTCCCATCTTGAACTGAAACTACTTTCCAAATTTAAACAAAACTGTCACTGCACGCTTGTATTATAATTACAATTACACTTTTCAGACATATATCTTCACATACACAATACAGTAAATTTTTAGTCCTAAATTCACTTATGAATAAAAATAATCAAGCACTAAGAAAAAAATCTTTCTCTATCTGAAATCAAAAACTCTGCAAAACAAACTGTTGAAATAACATGGTTATGTATGTGTCTTGGCTTATTTGAGATTTTGAGCTGTCTGCTGTGTTGACACTATGGTATTATAGCTTTATAAGTATATACGTATACAAAAGGGAGTATTAACATAATAATTTGCTGTCAAATTTCGTTGACGAAATGGTCACTTTACTAGAACAGAAGTGCAAAATTGTCACAACTCAAAAGACGATTCCACTGGATTTCAAATTCCAGAATATGATTTATATTATTTTTATAATAAATC
Source organism: Torymus aiolomorphi (assembly GCA_036365515.1). Taxonomy (NCBI): domain Eukaryota; kingdom Metazoa; phylum Arthropoda; class Insecta; order Hymenoptera; family Torymidae; genus Torymus; species Torymus aiolomorphi. The sequence goes on from CM070875.1 coordinate 11,510,914, forward strand.
CCGTATTTAAATTTAATTATTTTTTTTTTTATAATTCTTATACTAATAAGTCTTAAATAATGTTTTTTGATATTTTAAAACACATACAAGTAAACGTGTTTCTATATATATCAGAGAAACCTATAGAAAAGGCAAAAAAAAGGAAAATCAATTTTTTCGTCATTTTGAAGATAGTAAGTTCTTTTAACCATATCATTTTTAATTTTTTTAATTTTTGATCCAAACTAGTTTTTTTAGGTTCAGAATAACATATATAATTAAAAAATTCAATAAAAAAAAGTTGATTTTTTCAAAATTTTTAGGTGTAAGATCACCTTAATGTAACTGCTTAAAAAATGAATAGATTATTTGATTGAGTTATTAATAGATTTATTTATTAATAAATTGTTGAATAAAATAGTCCATGAACGAAATTAATAGACATACTTGCTTTATCGCATTATGTATTGAATAAATTTCCTACAAAAGAGTTTATAGAAATTTAAAAGTTTTTTAAAATAATTCAAGAAGATGTTAAATATGATTAAAGCTCCTTATATCTTGTATATCAACATAATAATTTCAATATAAATCTTTTAGCCCATAGCTCTCAGAATGAAAGTATTTAAATTTGTTTTTAGGCTAGCTTGGTGGGTTGGATGGGCATAGGTAACATCTGCGGTGCAACTATTATACATGAATCTTGGGTTATAACTGCTGCACACTGTTTCGAGTAAGGTTTCATTTAATTTTTATAATTACATTAAGTATTTCTATATAATAGAACTTCTTACAAAAAATTAAATTAATATCTTCATTGCAAAATAGAAATAAAACGCATGTATCAGTACGAACTGGCACTGAATACAGAAATAAATTATTCAGTATAGTATACAAATCTGAGAAAATTATAAGGCATGAGGATTTTAATATTAAAGTCAGCACTAACAACGACATTGCTTTAGTCAAGGTAATTTAATGTATTTATTTTACCTGTGAATTACTTAGAAAGGATTTAGTATAGATATAATATCACTATTCACGACAATGTTAGTATTTCAATGTGTGTAATAATAGTTTTATACAACTTCGAAACTTGTTAAATAAATTTCAGTACAAATTTTAATTTTTGATTAAGAACTAAGAACTTGTAACTAACACGAATATTTTCATTATATTTTTCATCCAGCTTGCAAAGCCTATTAAATTTAATAATAAACAACAACCTATAGCTCTTGCAAAGCCACACGATATTCCCAGAGAAGGTGAATGGATGCAGATTTCTGGTTTTGGAAGGATAGGGGTAAGTTCTTATCCCTCACAGAGAAAGGTTTTCTTTTTTTCTAGAATTTGTTTAATTAATTTAATTAACTATTTTTAGCATCATCTGGAATTTTCTGATATTTTGAAGGCTGCACACGTACGTGTAATAAGTCAAGAAAATTGTGAAAAAGCTTACGAGAAAGGAGAACCCATAACCCATAATATGTTTTGTGCTGGCATTGGAGAAGCTGATACATGCGAAGGTGATTCTGGTGGACCTGGTGTTATTAATGGTAAACTCTATGGAATCACTTCCACTGGTCAATATTCTCAATCAAGAACATTTCCTGGAGTGTACACTAGGGTGCACAAATACTATGATTGGATTGAAGAAAAAACTGGACTGAAATTCTAAAATTTATAAACCTAACTTGTATAAAAAAATACTTGTTTTACATGATAAAAATAAAATTGTATTCATAAAGAAAAAATTAAGCTTGATTTTTCCTGCTAATAACGTCACACGATTAGATACTGAACGATTACTTCCAAAATAAGTATGTAGAAAATACACCAAAATTTTACGGTTTACAGTAAGTTCAATTAGTAAAAAAAATTTCTTTTCAAGACACCAAATTTACCTTCCGTATTTGATTTTTCTACTACTATATATCATATCCGACAATTCCCACTTAGGGCGTAAAGTTATACTTTATGCCTTTGATACGAAAACTACTATTTAATAATTATCGTTCTACAAAAAAAAAAAACTATGTTAATTTTTATTTTATGGTTGAAGATTGTTATAAGATGTACGAAACCAATACCTAATTGAAGCTAAACAAATTATGAATGATATTTAAATTTCTCATTTAGAATACTATTTACTACCAAGGGGAATGATTGTAACTTTTCCACAGAAAAGTCTTGACTATTTTAAAATAGATACGCTTTTCGATTATTTTGTATGTTCAATATTATATGTAATCTTAAAATTTGCACATCTATTTACTTGTTACATTGCTTTAATGAACATAAAATCAAAAATTTGCGGAGGAGAGGGCCGAAGGAACAAACCGTTTCTTATGTACGTACTGAAATGTGCCGTCCATGTTTTTACTCATATAGTAGGGGCCTGTGGAACTAGTTTCTCTCTAGTTTGTCTCTAAGACACTTATCAAGCAACAATAGATTTAGATCCGTAGTGCGGAAATATAATATGTATATAACATGGATTTGTCCACACTACTTTATCAAGTAATCACGTTAATCGGTCAGTTATTGTATTCTAGAATTATTGTTTATTTATTTACTTTATTTGGTCTTATCTACCGGATTGTAATAGAAGGATTCTAATTTATTATATGAATGAATGCATGGATATATGATTAAGTGTGGATATTTTCTTTTACCTATTAATCTGCATCGAACTGATGGACTAGATAAATATTTCTCCATCATTTATCATTTAATCAAATTATTTATCGACAATACATATTACCATAATTGTAATAGTTTTGTAAATACTGAAATAAAAAGCTACGCTATTCAGCTTATCGTAATTTTTTCCTTATACTAGTCCTGGCTTGATATAAACCGATTTCAATAACTCTTAGTAACACTTGTATTCACGTAATATTATTTAGCTTTAATCGACTGCGCACGTCGTAACACGTGTACCGTGGTGCGCGGCCTTCAACAGCATTTATCGTAACAATAACGAAAAATTCTATTTAGTAACAATGCATAGAGTACTGGAATTTTCCAAAAAACTTCCTTAAGCGTTTAAGAATATAGTAGTTCGAATCAAATCGAAAAATTCGAAAATTCGTTACACAACTTTTGCATATGAAAATACAGGTTTAAAATAGCGAAAATAATTGTTTTAAAATTTGCTATTTGGTTCGATAACAATCTCTATTATTCCGCTATGGTTTATAATATTCTTAATACTCCAAAATTTATTGTTTAAAAATTTCTGAAAGAAATAGTTGATCTGAACGAAGGTCTGGTGAGTTGAACAGAAAATTACATTAAACTTTCTTTTCGCAAAAAAAAAAACGTTTATTGGGATTTTTAATAAAACTAATAAAGATGAACATTTGATTTCTTCACAGGAAAGGTTTTCTCAGTTTTCTCAATTTTCAAATTCGGATCGTTGGAGAATACTTGTTCTGCGGTATACCCCTTTTCGTTTCCAGGCCCTCAATTGAGATCAAATTTTATGTAATTGATTAAAAACTACCTATAATTAGGTATGTGAATTTAATCGACGACTTTCGGTGATATCTTACACAAGTATTTTGTACACGATAATAGTGTGCAAGTCTTTAAAATATAATAAAATTCTACACAAATAAAGTTTACACAGAGAATTTCGGCACACAAACTATTTATCGAGATAAATTGTGCAGTTAAAATCTACATCAATATGATCTATACATAGCAAAATTCAAACGCGCTTCTCACGTACTATTTTGTTTTTGAGTAATTAGTTTAAATGATAAAATAATTAGATACATTTTTTAAGCAAAAAATCAAATTTTTTAATTCTATTTTAATTATTGAGTAGTTCTAAATACTTGAGTTTCAAAATTCAAATCTCGCGAATCCTCGCGTCTATTTCATATAGACCAATCAAATCAATCTTTAAATGCTTGACAAGATCCGACTATCGTTTTTGCTTCTTCATAGAGGAAGTTTTGTAACGGTGAAAAAAATTTTCGAAAAAAAAAATGTTCAAAAAGATGTTTTAAGGCGATATATGTGTATATTAGTTGATTTTGATAATTTTTTTTTTCGTGGATGTGTGTGTGTGTGCGTGCGTGCGTGCGTGTGTGTGCGTGTGTGTGTGTGTAAACTCTTCATATCTCGGAAACGAATCAACCGATTTTCGTCGGGTAAAGCTTATTCTCTTCGTCTCGCGGGAAAAGAAAGGTACCCTGATGGATTTGAGTTTTTATTGATTTTCTTTTGTTTTATAACCAAAAAACGATTTTGAATTTTTAGTTTTTCTTTTATTTTTTCATATCTTACAGCCATTATTACATAATATAATAAACTTTTCTTGAAAGGTATTTAAATTACCTATATTTTTTTCATAAATTAATTTCTCAAAAAATTATTTATTTATCGACTTGAAATAAATAACTAGTTATTACAATAATTGAAGACTATATGTGGTTAAAATTTCAAGAGATTATCTTCATTTCTTTTTTAGAAAAAAAATTATTTTCCAAAAACGAATTTTGAATTTTTAGTTTTTTTGATTTTTTCATGTTTTACAGCCATTATTACATAATATAATAAATTTTTCTTGAAAGGTATTTAAATTACCTATATTTTCCTTTTTTAAAATTTAAAATATCTTCACTCTGTCATTTGTTATTAAGGAAAACTTTTTTATATTTCATAAATTAATTTCTCAAAAAATATTTTATTTATCGACTTGAAATTTTAACCAGTTATTACAGTAATTGAAGACTACATTTGGTTAAAATTTCAAGAGATTATCTTCATTTGTCTTTTAGAAAAGAATTATTTTAGAAAAAATGTTCGTTTTCGTTGTCGCACGATAACTAGAGTAAAAATTATCCAATCGTCCTGAAATTTGGCACAGATGTAGCTTTTATATATCTTCAGATCGAGTTCGTTGCCCAAAAAAATCGGTCCATTACGAAAAAAGATATTTGAGGTTAAAAATTAAAAAAAAAATTTCGAATCACGTTTTCTCAAAGAATACTTGATTTATCGACTTAACATTTTAACCACTTATTAAATTTATAGAAGACTATATTTGGTTAAAACTTCAGGAGATTATCTTCATTTGTTTATCAGAACAAAATTATTTTAGAAAAAATTTGCGTTTTCGTTGTCGCACGATAACAAGAGCAAAAATTATCCAATCGTCCTGAAATTTGGCACAGATGTAGCTTTTATATATCTTCAGATCGAGTTCATTGCCCAAAAAAATCGGTCCATTACGAAAAAATATATTTGAGGTTAAAATTTTTTTTTTTTTTAATTTTCGAATGGCGTTTTATAAGAGAATACTTGATTTACCGACTTGAAATTTTAACGACTTATTATACTCATTGAAGACTATATGTTGTTCAAATTTCAAGAGATTATCTTTAAGGTAAATAATTGACTTGATCGATCACTTCGAACCATTTATTGTTGATTTGAAAATTCAAATCCGACGTTTCGACAGTGTTTTTGACTGTCTTCCTCAGGGCTACATAGAAATAACAATATAGTACATTTCGACACGGGTGGGGAAGTCGATTATTTAGCTGGTGTGACTTTTTGCACGAGCGAAGCGTGTGCGAAAAAGTCACACCACCTAAATAATCGACTTACGCACTAGTTTCGAACGGTATTTTATACCACGAGCGCCGAAAAATCATATCAAAGTTGTGATTTTGAGGTTAGAGTGGTATAAAATCATTATTGCTGTTATAATAATAAGTATGGGTTTGATAAAAAATAAATATTTTAGATTTACCTGTTATAGATATAACTACTATGAACTTATCTAGTGATTATATACCAGTGATAGATTTAGTTGATATCGGTCATTGTGATTATAGTAACCTATTATTTGAAAATAATGTTTTGGAAATAAGCACAAAGCTTAGTAGTACAGAAAATTTAATTATAGGAGATTGTACTTCGAATGAAATCCATGCACAAATTTCAATTGGTGATAAAGGTATTATATAGTTCTCGCTGTTTAATATAAAAATATATTAATACTTTATAATTTTCTTATATAAAAAGATAATATGAATTAATTTTTTTAGATGAAGCTGAAGCAAGTGCAATGATTGGTGGTGAGAGTAATTCCAATCCAATAGATGATAATAGTTTTAATTTAAAAAAAAAATTTTTAATTTAACTAATGACCACAAATGTCAGGATGGAAAAGTACCTGCCTTCAATAACATTTTAAAACAGAGCTCAACCAATACTCAAGGTACACAATATGCGTTACTCTAGCTTGTTCTCTTATACTGAAGTATAAGAACACTTTTATTAATAAGAACATATATATAGTATTAAAAAAATAATCCAGTCAATTCTGACAAGATCCGTTGGGAGCAAGCGTAAAAATTCAAAACTACAAAGGTGTTGGTGTAGTCGAATGCGACTTTTCGTCGACGGGTTTGTCGACCTCTTCAGGCTTTATTAGAAAAATAACAACAATATCACATTATGGATAATCAAAGCACAAAAAAAATTACATTATTGAAATCGCACAATTTTTAACATAGACACAAAATTACAATTTACCTTTATTATCGCGTAGCGATTAGTTAAGTGATAGCAAAGGTACGTTGGCAGCAGATATTAATGCTGTACTATAATCGAAAGAGAAAAGTAAACAACAACACATGAGGTGTGAGAGTGTATACCTAATACGCTATTTTTTACGCAGTATATTGAAAATAGATTTGTATATAGTATTAATTGCAGCAGCAGTAGATGTTAGTAATAGTTTAGAAGATAGTTCAATAAACTATGAACATGACTCTGCACAAAAAGAAAATGTGGACTCCCTATGGGAAAAACATTTACATTTTCTTAGAAATGAAGTAGAAAAAAAACCAAACAGCGTTACTGATAATTTTCTTGCGATAACATCTAAAAGATGTAAAGAAAGGGAGTTACTCATGTTATTAAAAAAAGTCACTAAAATTTACTATTTATTTATTTTTATATTAACGTTTAAGTTTGAACATTGAGAGTTTATTCATTAAACAAAAAGTTTTAGAAAGTTTTATTAAAATAATAAATATTTTAAAATTATTCAAACTGATTGTTTTTTATTAAAAGATATTGCCTTGTTGTTTTTGCCGTTCATAGAGGTATTATACCTATAGGTACAAATAATCTGTAAATTACAACCTGTACTGTACAAAATAGTATATTATGCACCAAGGGAATAAAGTGGGCTGTGTGCCTACGGGAGAGTTGTCGCCTGAGCGAAGCGAATCTCATTTGCGGGGCGAAAGTAAAATTAGCGGGGCGAAAGTAAATTGAAATTTTTTTTCTTTTAATTTTTTTTCAATATTATTCGGTTTATAATATAAAAAACGTGTTGACCCGGTTTTCAGAGTCAAAAGGTGGCCATATTCTCCATATTTTCCATGAAAATTTTTGAAGTTTTGTCGATGAAAAGTAGTATAATAATCAATTTTCAATATAGATATATCTCAGAAATCAGAATTCTATGCGAAGAAAAGCGCGGAAATACCAATGATGAAATTCTGGTAATAACTTTCTAGGAACTTCTATACTATAAAGTGCATGTTTGTAGGTTTCACTCTATATGGCAGGGATGATCACACTATCTAAAGGGATCATAGGAATTATGGTTATTTTGTTATGAAATTACATTATTTTTTTCTTATATTCGTACTAATTGTATATTTAGGAAATATGATTAACTTTTGTATTAAGTTCTACTTATAATAAACTATAGATTTATTACAATACGTAAAGAAACACGCCAACATTTTTGTGGAAATTCTAAAAGACATTTTCTATAATTTTTGGCACTTGATAAAAATAATCAATCATTGCAAATAATATAACTTACGATTAGTTGGTGGAAAATTATTCGACATCTCTAATTGTGATCCTTATTTATCCTCAGCTTCTGCCACAGACATGCGGATGAAAGCCTTAGCGATTTGAACTAAGTGAGCAGAAAAGTCACAGTCAACATAATAAATCGCGAGTGTGTTCTATGCTTTTCAGTCTATATCTTAGTCGTTTGCGTTCAATTGTTTACCTCTCGAGCTTATGGCATTGCCGCGTTTCCAAACACGGAAAAACGTGCGCAGTCCCGTTCGTGCGCGGCACGTACCTACATCAGCGAGCAAAATTTCACCCTCCGAACAGTTTAAATCAAACATCCGTCTTATTTATTCAACAAAAATTAGTCACGATCGACTCGCCATCCCACAAGATCAAAAAAACACACACACGCACACACACACATACACAAAGCGTTCACTTTCCTTTTATTTTACTTCCTTGTCGTCGCGTGCGATATCTCGCGCGCACAAAGCCCGCCAGTCTCTCGTGTTTTCCCTGGACACACAGTCCCTCGAAGAAAACATCGCGTATACACGTGGGCGGCGATCGGCCGGCCTTTACGACGCCCTCGAGACACACGCGCGCACGGCTCGGCTCTCTTTTTGCGCTCCCTTTTCTTCTTTGGCGTGCGCTTTTTTGTCGCGAGGATGCTCGAAGCGTGATGGATGCGCGCCATGCTGGGCTCTTCGATGAGGCGTGTGTGTATGTGTGTGTATGGGTGGCGACGCTGATGGCGGCTTTTCTCAAAGATCGAGACTTTTTCGCGTTTCCTGAAATGTATATAGCATTGTCAGCGTGAGTGGACTTTGTTGACACTAGGGGCATTGTTTGGGTGAATAGATGTGTTCTATCGAGAGGAAGAGTATTCTCGAGGAGGAGTATATTTTACCTGGAAAATGAACAGACCGACAGTGAAATGCTTTTTACGATCGATCTCAAAAGGCAATAAGTGGCGCTTGCTGTAATATTTTTTCTACTGAAAAAATAGCGAGCACGCTTCTTTTTTTTTTCTTTTTAAAGTAAGAGGGAACAATTTGGTGTTAACGTTGTTTGCTCGGCTCGGCAGTTTATAGCTCGCAAGAACAAGGTCAGACCTCTCGAGGGCAGTTTTATAAACCTCCACTTGCGCACGTTCTCCGCGATGATACGACCCTATATACACGCGCGCGCGCGCAAATTTGCCGCTCGCCAGCATTTTTCGCTTAAGTATACACTGCGCACGAGAGAGCAAGAGTCGCCGGTGGCGTATGCATATAAGTCGCCGAAAGTGCGCCAAGGCGCTTTGTGCGCGCCCCGCAGCTTACATGGGCATGCACAAGGCGAGAGTACAAAGGTGCACGCGGGGATCCGCAGACAAGCGAATATTTTGCGAACGGTGAAATTGCGCGCTCACGTGCTTATTTGGCAGGACCGGGATTTATCTATAGATCGGGGAATGGGAATAATGCGAGCGAGCGGTGCGAGCGTTATAATACAATGTGTTTATCGATGAAAATATGTAGTTTGGTCGCGGAGGATGAATAACAGTGATAAATTAGCAGCTGCGCTCGAGCGAAGAAAACAATAATTTTTCGGTATTCATATTGTATTTTTTTTTTTGCAATTTTAAAATATTTCGAAACGAAAAACATAACGTTAAATCCGATGGAGATTTTCATAAATAAATTTCACAGATTCCTCTTCCATTTCAGCGGTTAAATTGGAGCACTAGGCTAAAACAAAACCAGCAAACCCTGTCTCACTCTACCCTTGAATCTCTCGATATAATAACGCACTCGTGCTCCGTACTTCTGCGAATAAACAACCTATCGATTATCCGCAATTTGCTCAAGATGCTCACCCATCGCGCCATACCCCACCTCTCTCTCTCTCTCTCTCTCTCTCTCTCTCTCTCTCTCTCTCTCACCCTGCATATATATATATCCACGATATACCACCAGCGGTGCCGTTCGCAAGCGCGAAATTTCACTCGGGCCCGCGCGCACCCGGGGGCCATCCATCGATCGCCCGCTGTAATTGTCAGCGCCTCTCGCCCACGCGCGCGCAGGTGTAGGAGGTATATATATGTATTATATATACGTACTAGCTTGGGGCTAGACGAGGCGATAATGATGATGATGATGGCCGAAGTTTTCGGGCGCGGGTGTGCGTGCAGGGAAATCGACGAAATGGTGAGTGAGTGAGAGGGTGAGCCTGAAGGGTATGGGGTGAAGTGGAAGACGAAGGTGATGATTAATGGTAGAGAGAGCGAGAGAGACAGAGAGAGAGAGAGAGAGAGAGAGAGAGAGAGAGAGAGAGAGAGAGAGAGAGAGAGAGAGAGAGAGAGAGAGTGCGCGCGTGAGAATGCTTCGCGGCGGATCGGGTTTAGATATATTTACGCTGCATTATAAAGTAATTATGCAGGAGGGGCGTTTATTTTTATTGCGAATAATTTGGACTGATGTATGGTTATTGGTTTAGGTGCGGGGTGATGAATGGTGGTTCTTTCACTGGGTTATAGGTGCATTATAGATTTTATTCTTATATATTGCAACATTTCCAAAAGTATGTTTTTTTTTTTATAAATTACTTTTTTTTAGAAATCCAACTCTTTAATGTTTTAGGTGGTTTAGGAATCCAAGGTAATGATAATAGCAGGCTAAATAGTAATATGATTTTTAAATTAATAAAAAAAGTATAATATTTATGAATCGGCCTTGAACTAAATGAAAACTATTGTATTTTTTTATAAATTACTTGTTTTTGCCAATTTAACTCTTTAATATTTTCGATTGTTCAGGAATCTAAGGTAATGGTAACAATGAAATGATTTTTTAAATTAATAAAAAAGTATAATATTTTCCAATCTACTTTAAACTAAATGAAAACTATTATGTACATTGATATATAATCTTTATTCATCTTCCTTCTAAAAAGTCACCCTCGCGATGTAAGATCTTTGCAAAACAGTATCACATTAATCCGATATTGCAGTATTAAGATATATTTATATTTTTCAGATCAAAAAATCCATATACCTTTCATCAGTTATTTTTGTTATTGTATTATACAATACCGTCTAACGGCTAAGATATAAACTAATTTTATAGAGAATCATTTCTGTTACTCAACTAAAATGATTATTGATAAATTAGGGCCGTTACAATACTAATTGTGTCTTTGCATGAAAAAATCTATTATATCCACCTTTATGAATATTGAAAAAGAATAGACACGTATTTTTTCTTTTTTCATATAGATGAATATTAACCGAGTTACACTAAGAAAAAAATCTGGTTATTTTTACAATACGTATAGTGCAATATTGTTACAACCTTGTTTTATAGTAAAAGTTACTATATTATAGTTACATTTACAATAATTATGGTTGACACTACTGTAATATAGTAGATATAGCTATAACTATATTTCGACAACTAAACGATATAACATCTACATATGTACATATTTCTCAATGTTCAGACGTTTGAAATTTTCAGATTTTCGATTTATATAAATATATTAGAATGTTTATGAAGTCACAGTCATACATGAATGTAAGGTTATGGGAAAAATTCAATGAGCTTTAACTAATCGAAAACAGAAAAAATACGTGTCGATTACTTCTTTCCATTCTACATGATGTATTTAATAAAATATAAATTTATTTTTCATGCATGTACCCAATTATAGAATATTATTCAGATGGGTAGGTTATTTTTCCATTTAAACGAAAATAAAGTCACACTTTTTTTGCAGATCAACGAATTTTAGTAAACAAACATAACTGCACCTTGCAAACCCACAATCCTCCGCCTTCTTCAAAAAAAAGGATACACCCTCTGGACAAATACCTCCGCGCGTTCTTACCCTCGGCGAGTATTTCATTAGCGCGCAAAAAAACCGCACCGGCTTGTATGCGTATAAATACCCCGGCGAAGCGAGATCGCGTGTAATTGCAGGCTGCGTGCGCGGGGGCCTTATCGCAGTCCGCATTATATATCCGCGCGCGCAGAAACAAGAGCGCGCGAAACCTCGGCGCAGCTGCCACGCGCGCTCGCGGCTTCTTTAACATAGAGGACACTCACTTTACCTGCGAGAAAAGGGTTGCATACACGGAGGTATCTCGTGTGTCTCGGGGGAAAAGATCGCGAATTGGTTTCTGGGGTCGGTCGACACACGATATACCAGCCGCGCACGTGCGTGTGCGTGTGTATAGCGCGGCTAATGGTTCGTGGATTACCGAGCGCGCGTGTGTTCGATTTTTTTCACGCAGAGAGAGAGAGAGAGAGAGAGAGAGAACGCGACACGCAATCTCTTTTAGAGCAAAGTGCGTGGGGCTGTCGGAGAGGAGAGAGAACGAGTTCGGGCAATATCGTTGAGATCGTATATAGAGAGGTATAGGAGAGTTTGCTTATTGATTCGGTGGTTTACGCGGAACGGTTATTGAGCTTTCGAGTTAAGGTTTTTATATGGTCTCTGGGGAATGGGCGAGTTGTATGGGGGGTCTGATAGATATATTTAGATAGGAGTAGGATTATTTTTGGTTTCGGTGTAATATTTTAACACTGATTCTTTAGGTGTACAAGAAATGTAAAAATGTTTATCTTGCTTTAGGATGAGGAAGTAAAATTTTATTTTTACCGATCAAAAGGCTCTTTGAAGTTTATGCTTTTAAATTTCTTAATTTCTTAAAATTTGAACTAAATGTAGTCATTAAAAAATAATTTTTTCAATTATAAAATTTTAAAGGAATAATCATAATGATCGCAATTCCGTTACCGAAAGTTAACGCTGAATCGATTGGCTGTCGTACAGGCTGAGAATCTTTTCTATCTTCGGCAAATAGAGAAATCTCTCAAGCACCATACCGCAACTTGTCAATGTTTGTCTACCGAAGGCCATTTTAATGATCACAGTTTGAGGATAAGATATGCACCTGAGGACCAGGTGAAGCCTCCGGCGCATTGCCGACAAGATGTTAAACAATAATAAACGTTTTATGGGGGATACCTGTGCGATGCGCCACCGTAAATTACTCGTGGGCACTAATTCCTGACAATCGTTCGTCACACACAGCTGGCTCCTTACCAATATTTGTCCAACCTTAAAACGCTAATTTTTTTTTTTTCGAAATCTTATAATCTGTGAGAACTCTAGAGTCTCTCGGTCCCAAAAAACTCATTCGACCGTTGAAATATTTTCAGAAACTTTGCCGTTCGTTTGCCTTAAAATACTTGTCATAAAACTATTAATACCCGCGCTTCGAATTTATGGCAGGAGTAAAATTAAACAAATGAATTTATCTCTGGCGCATTAATTCGCGGAATTTACAAGAGAGCAAAACGTCTCATGTGTTAAAATAATTTACATAATATATTGGACAGCTTTTCGAGTATCAGCCTCTTGCCGCCGCGGGTATCAAAGTAGCCGATAATGAGTAAAACCTTAATTTCTGTTAACAGATCTCTCGTTAGTGTTTTCGTAAAAGCCGCTCGCGCGCGCGCGCACGCAGCCTCTCCGCTAATTATCATTAAGAGAACGTGCGGCCGATAAAAGGCTACACAGCAGCGCTACCGCCGACCGCACTACTCCTCCTTTATTTACACATTTGTTTTTACATATTAATTTGAATTTTAATGCGATAATGGCGGCGCCACTTTGAACGCCTTTTTGCAAAAAATGAAATTCAAATTTATGCGTTTTTGATAAGAGGGGCGCGTAGATATTGCGGAATTTATTTATTAATTAATATACGAAAGTTGTAAATAATTTTTCGTATTATGCTTTCCGAGATATCGTTTGATACTTTTTTTTGCTGCTTCGAGAAGAAACTGAGAAACTGGAACCAGGATCAGAACACGCGGCACGCACACGCGCAGACACTATATAACATCTCGTCGCGTGCTGTATTCACTGCGAGGCTCGAAAAAGAAAGGAGAAGGCTCCGCAGCCGCCGCCGTCGATACACACTTACACACCCGCGCAGCCGGCCCCGAGCGCGGGATTTGCTTAATTGCAATTAATGAGGAGAGATATTACCGCGCGCCGTGAGGCCGTAAAACTTCTAATGTGCCGACAGGATTAACGATGTTGAATTATTATCGCGAGCCTCCCTCCCTCTGTCTCTCGTGGGTGTAATTGCGGGCCGAGTTAGCCGGCGCGAGTGTTTTGGTGGACTTTTTCGCCGAGATTAAGAACGAGAGCGGCGCGGTTGGAGGGAAAGAGAGAGAAGAGCGGGCCTACGGCGTGACTTGGATTTAATTTCGAGCGTGAAACTAACTGCGAGGAATGCGGGGGAGGAGGTGAAGAAGTGGGGGAGTTTTGTCCTTTTTTTGGTGGTGATGGAAAGGATTGTGGGTTTGAAAGCGCGTGATAGGATTATTGTTGTTCCAGAGATTGTTATTGTTTTGAAAATGAGGCTTGATTAATGAACCGAGTATTATAAAGATGTTACTGTATATAAAATAAGTTATTTTTTGGTCGAATCGCGTTCTTAAATTTTTTGAGGAAATTACTACTCAATCTTCATCTATCGTTATGCAAGTATTAACTTGAAAACTATGGAAGAAATTTAATTCAAATCAAGACATAATGAGTATCAAACGCATTAATCCTCATTCCAAGATTATCACATTTACGTCCGATAATTATACTGGAATTAAAATCTAATCTAGAGAGATCATTTAATTATAAAGACATATATGTATAAGAATAATTGGTTTAAAAACTTTCGAAAAGATATTCGCAAAGTACAGCATATCAAACATCACCACAACGAAACCCAACAGCTTAATCCTCCGGGCAGTAAGTGTCGTCTCCTCTCGCACTCCAACATACTTATACACCTTTCGAACACGCGATACATAAAATTCCTGCCCCCTAACGATTCGCGATGCGCCGAATCATTATCCACATATAGCCGCTCGCGTGATGTCTGGCTCTCTCGTGCGCTTATATAAAAGATCGTTTACACGTCGGACGCGCGTTTCGAGGCGCCATAAGCCTGCACCTTTTACATCCAACCGAAAGATGCGCTTTTAATAAATCCAAATGGCGCGCGCAAAAAATATACGGGGCGCGTGGGTTCGGCTCGCGCGCGAGGCGGCTCGTGTCTGATTGGCCGGATTTATGGGCTCTACTTATCGCGTACTTACCGCGTTGTATATCAACAATGACACCCGCGCCCGCGGGCTCCGCTCGTTCGCTCTTTCGAGTTCGGGATGCTTTTAGACCTGCATGCTACAGCGCTGCGCTGCTGCGGGATGGTATAAGGATTTACGGGCCCGTGCGATGCGAGTAAATGGCACAGCGAGATTTAGGAGAGTGGGAGAGGTGAGGGTGGAGAAATAACGAAAATCAGAGGCGGAATCGTTAAGAGTGTGAAATACGTTTTTAATTAAGAATATAGTTTGACTTTGAGTTTTTAATGGATCTGGTTTAAAACATTTTTCGTTCGACATTATTCAACTTTTTGTGGTAATTTTTATTATTGTTTATTACATCGCATAAAAAAAGTTTACATTAAATATCACT
This sequence comes from Torymus aiolomorphi, assembly GCA_036365515.1. Classification (NCBI taxonomy): domain Eukaryota; kingdom Metazoa; phylum Arthropoda; class Insecta; order Hymenoptera; family Torymidae; genus Torymus; species Torymus aiolomorphi. The sequence goes on from CM070875.1 coordinate 11,526,277, forward strand.
ATTTCCTTGTCAATTTTGATCATTTTTATAATGACTTTTAACATGAAGTATGCAGAGATTTTTTAAGAATAAGAAGAAAAAACTATAATCATTTTAGTACGAAGTCTCTGCCTCCATTTGATACTGATGTTTTTTCCGACTTTTTATGAGTCCACGGAAACACTACACAATTAGACCAGAATTTGCTTTAGATTTCTTTCATCTGTACCGGATTAGTATAAACTCCAGCCTCTCTCTCCCCCTCCATCTCATCTTTCGTCGAAGCCGCGCGTCACAACACTAAAACGTCCCCATTTTCCGTCTTTACCTCACGTGCCCCTCCAAAAGTCGCCGACACCCCCATACACCGCCGCACGCATATATCCCCTAAAACAATTGCCCCGTAAAACACGGGCGAGAAAGACGAACCTTCGCCCCTCTCGTGTTTCCCTACTGTGCGCACGTGGCCGCGGTATATACAGGCACTTTGCGGCGTTTCTTGAAGGTTTTACTGTTTCTAGCCGGCCGCTCCGCCGGCAGTAGTCGCCCGACACGAGAAAATATTATATTACCCCCTTTGACTTCGGGCCGACCGGCTGTTGCGCCGCGTTGTAACACACAAACACAGTGTGAGAGAGAGCGAGGATCCCCGGGTTTTTACTGGAAATAGCTCGCGTGGATATGCGGGTCGCGTGATTTTTTTCTTTGAGTAATCAGAGAGGACCCGCGCTGTGCTGCTGGATCCTGTTTCCAATTAAACGCCGAGGTCGCGCGAGTGAGGAAGTGTTGGAAATAGAACTTTTCAATAGGTTCTTTCATCGGAGGGATTATGGGGTGGGTGTTAGTCATCGGTACGGGTGTTCGTTATAATCTCGGTTAAAAAAAAGTGGGTCCTGTTTTGCGTCGCTGCGTAAGCTATATCGATTCGAAATATAGATCACTAATGTTCTATTTAAAAAAAAAAACTATGGTGTTAAATCTTCAAATAAAGACTTTTGCGAACCGTAAAGGCTTTATCATTGCAATATTAACTGTCTTTATTCTTTGATTTATATACAAGCGCTTCAATTTGTCATTTTTTATTGTTTTTTTGTAATACACTTTTGTAAGAGGCATCCATACCAGTTTAAATTATTAAATAAATAAATAAAAGCTAAAAGCACTGTTAGATTTGTATTTTTCTGATTGTTATTGGTTAAACATTGTCAAAAACTAAATCCAACTTTAATTTACTTATATGTTTTTTTAAGTGAGGCCAAAAAACTGTTCAAAAAGACTGAAAAAAGAAATTAAATTTTTAATTAAAATTTATTTAAACAATAGAGCACATCGATATACTTCGTAAAATTATATTATTTATGTTTTAAAAATGAACTATAGGAATATTTAACGGTCTTTTTAAAGTTAGAATAACAAACATTTAATATACTGTCTAAACATCAACATCCTTCAGCAAACCGTGAGATTCTCCCAAAAAATCATTTCTCAGGCACGAAAGTCCACGTGCGCCTTCCCGTTGTTATGAAAAGTGTTGAAGCCCCCATATAAACACAGATTTATGCGAGTGCCGAAAATCTAATGAATTATTTCGAGGAGCGAAGTGTGCGCCCGCGTACGTGTGGACGGCGTCAAAAGTATCCGGTAGCTCGGCGCTATCCTCGTGTTCCGGTTTCCCCCTTCGCACATACCCACGACAATGCAACGATTTCGATTGGCCTCACGGCGTGATTCACGCCGTTTACGTGACTTTCCGGCTTCCTGGCGCGTAGACGAGGAATCTATATCTAGCCGCGCACTCTGGCACAGGATGTGAGGAGGAAGGGATATAGTGAGAGAGCTAAAGAAGTCGCGGCGCGGATAAGCATCGCGACACATGTCTCAATTAGGTATGCCGAGTGGTTTAGTATGAGGGAAAGATGCGATTCGACGACTCACTAATAAGTAATGACTTCTCGGCTGGGATGTCATAGGTTCCGGGGGTCGGTTTTCCTTCCGTTTCCGGATTTTTTTCTCTCGTATTTTTTGCATAAATGTATATTTGAAATATATATGTGAATTTGTAATGTTATAGGTTCCGGGGGTCAGTTTTCCTTTCGTTTCTGGATTTCTTCTCTCGTATTTTTTGCATAAATGTATATTTGAAATATATATGTGAATTTGTAAATATTTGTGAGCGTGTGTGTTTTTTCAATTTTGATGTGTACCGCGCCCCAAACTTATCTCACAAATGTTAATATAAATGTATATTAGTGTACAATTACAATCGCAGATCTATACTTGAGAAATAGCAATAATATACTAATATAAAAACAAATGGATTACCATTACACCACAATACCTAATTGACCGACCCCTCGAGCACCTTTACACGACAGGGCAGATAAACTTCGCTATTGGCGACGCCTTATACACCCTCGCATTGCAAAAAGACACCGACACCGTTCTAATTCCGTTCTTCATACCCCGCACCTACATATATCTCTCTATATACCGTATACACACGCTTCACGAAGGAGGCACACGTATACGCGCGCATTCCCCCCGGGGCGAACAAACGAGAGTAACTTACCGATTATTATCGCGGCTTGCGCGACGCCCTCGCTCTCGTTCGTTGCAACAAAGAGAGAACTCACTACGCGTGCACACGACCGCATTTCTCAAACGCTCTTCGCGGCCTACGCCTTTGGGTTGGTCGCGAAAATCGTGGGCGGAGTGCACGATACACTTTGTTTTCTGGTCTGGCTTCGCCGCGCGGCGAGTCGTGAAAAATCGATTATTTTCACCGGCGATTGTTTTCGCGCACCCCCTTATCTCAAGTGGCGATTTTTAATGCCGATTCGCGCTGGTTGGGGCGAAAAATTATTATACGCGCCGCGCCGTAGGGTCAGAAAGAGATAAGAGGCGCGCGGGCGCTTTCGAGCTCGTGAGATACGTAATGAGAGCTGGCGATAAATACGTCAGCATTATATAATATAGTCATAAATAATAACTGTATGGTAATACGAATTGTGTGTGTATCTGCAAAGTGAAATATTCGTTTCGATATTCGGGCAGGTACGAAATAGGAAAATAATATGGTTATTACCAGAACAATTACAGTATTAAAATCTCAGGCTGAAAATTAGGTGTCACCACCGGAACACCCAAAAATTTACGACGCTAATTTTCGACTCTGCATCAGCTTTCACGCTCAAATTCTCATCTTGTCATTTCCACCGCCCCGGGAAAAACCGACACCTCTCGCGCGCAAATTTTCGGTTATAAGACAACACGCCTGCTGTCGCGTGACGCAGGGACATTTGGGTTGACGAAAAACACCGGCTGTGCCTGCGTCTCGGTCTCTCATTAAGGAAATATTTTGTCGTCTCTGTCGGCTGCCGACCCTCGTGGATATACTTAGGAGTCAGCAAATTGCACGGATCTCGTGTAGTCATTTGTTGGAAATCGGCAACGAGAGAGAGCCGATGAACCGGTAAATTGGAGGTTCTGCCGGTTGACTGAGTCGTTACATGGTAATTAGTTTCAATTAATGCTGTGGTAATTGGCCTTGCAGTGTATAAAGTTTACAGCGTTTTTGAATTGATGTTATTTATCAGCAAGGAGAATGATGTTGTACGTTTTCAAAAAGTATCCCTGGAGGCAAAATTACTGAAATACTTTAAATTTAGTTAGAAATTTATTATTTTATAACATTATGAGACTTTATTGACTTATTCGTTTCTTTATATTTGGTTACTTGTGTATACGAAAATTATCACTAATAGTTTTCAAATCAAATATATTTTTCTATATTTCAAGATCTAAAAATAAAAACAGATAACATTACAGTTCGTAATAAGCGTATAACTTTTTCCACCAACGGCCCCACCCACCAGTCACAACCGAACAAGAGACAACCCAGCCTCTCCTTTCTCATTAGCCGCATCTTTGCCTGCACTTTCCCGCGTCCCTCCTATTTCCCCAACCGACGGCGTCACACGCACATTTCACCCGCAACTCTAGAAACTCCTCTCTCCTTGAAGAAGAAGAAAAAAATGACAAGGAGAAAACCGCCTATGCGTACCACTCGCACAGCTTGAGCTACGCCACAAGACACGAGCGCGCGGCGGACACGTCAATTTAACGGTCCAGCGAGAGACAGACTCTCCCTCTCGGTCCTCGAGGCGCCGACGACCGTTTTCGAAAATCTGCAATTTTCGGAAACGCCGCCCCTGCGCGAAGGCGGAAATTACAGGGTCTACGTGGTCCTCGTCGTCGTCGCGTAGAGAGAGATGGAGGAAAAGGTGCGCCGGCGACGCCGGGACTAAGTGCCACCGTCTGTTGCAGGAGACGATGGGAGATGAAAGGGAGAGGGAGAGAAAAAGAGAGAGTCACTTGGGATGGTACGCGCGTATATAATAGTTGATGGCAAAGATAAGATTCGGGGCGTACATAGTAAGGATGCAATTGTATAGCGCTGAAACATTGTTTCATATTTCGGAGTCGATGCTGGGCTGGGCTTCGTAATGCCTATAGTCGATACTTACTGGAAATTACTATTGCCTTTACGTTTTCTCTAATTTCAGCAAATAGCAACATTCCCCTGTTCCATTACTCTCAGTATATGGTTAAAAAAAACTCCGTCTCAAAACTATATGTATTACAAGGTAATTTATTTTCAGGTACTGGATGAAATAAAAGAAAACCACAAAGAAAGGATTCTTTTAATTCTATTGATTAAACCATACAATCAATTTAACCTGAAGAATCCGCACACACAGAGCCTAATTGCCGCACATTACACCGCGCACTCCATTTCGCGGAATGTTCGTGGGCGCGGAATTGTTTGTTTTGCAAAGCGCGCATCGCGCGGCCGTCATCCCCATTGAAAGCAGCACTGCGCTCGCGCCTTTGTCCGCGCGAAATCAGCACAGGTGCGTACGTATAGATAATTTCGCACACACATATATACTCTTCTCCATCCATAGAAACTCGCTGCCAGCTGCAGCCGGGCGCGCGAACGGGTTGACTCGCGTGAGAGCCACTCGAGCGCGTGCCCATTGTCCGCGGGGCTGCTCGCGCCGCCGTGAATATGAACACCTGAACGAACCTCTCGCGAGAGATAGACGCCGTGAATGGGCAGTTTGCGCGGAATTCCATTATTATTACGTATGAGCGTATATACGTATGCGTGTGTAGTATATTGACGCGAGGATGCAACTGGCTGATAAATTTTTTTCTTTTTTGCCGTCAAATCTCGGGGGACGGCGTTCGAGAGGGGCGGTTGTATGCGGGCCGCGTAATTATCGACTTCCCCTGCGAATGGACGTCACTGCGGGAACTTTCGGTTTTCTTTGGCGGTTGCTGCGGCTGCCCGGACTTTAGTGGGCTTTCGGGTCACTGTCTTTCCGGCCATAATTCAAATCTGGAAGGACGGAGTAGCAGACGGCTGGTGGTGGTGGTGTGCTCGCCGCTTTTGAATATTCGGTCAGCTAATGATGTTTACGTTGCGGGCTGCCGTAATGATGGAATATATCGCGCTACTTCGGCATTTGTAAAAGTTTATTGAACTTAGGTTGTAGACCTTTGGTTCTAATATGATTGGACTTAGAGATATATTGATTAGGTTTATTTTTTGATATTTTGCTTTTTCCTATAGAGGATGCTTTGTGATGGTAAGAATTTAAGTTTTGATAAAATCATGTTATAAATGGGTTTTGAGACATTTGGAGTTGAAATACATATTTTTAATAAAATTTGTGTGTGTGAGATGCTATGCGTTTTTTTGCTCCAATTTTTGCGTTTTATTATTTTAACATAAACAAACGAAAATGTGGATCTCTATAACGGCATGGTGTGGTTTGTGCACATAAGAATTATGCACATATTTATTGTGCACACTTTAGCATTGGTGTATATCTATATCTATGTGTATACTCCAATGCTAAAGTGTGCACAATAAATATGTGCATAATTTTTATGTGCACGTGTGAGTAACGAATATTCGTTTGTGGCTAAATTAATAACGAGTAAACTAATTAAAAACTTTGTTATTACGGTTTGCCATTAAATTCAAGGAACGAAAAGTAAATTGAAAGCACTCAACCGTTTTCAAACTAAATGAAGTAACCTAATGAAGAAATTTAATTTCGTTGGAAAAACACGACCCTAGCCAGGGCTGACGAGAAAATTACATCACTGGCGGGCGTGACGTCGTGGTGCGATCGGTTCACGGAACGTTTTGAAAAGAAATAAGCCCTGACGCGCGCGCGGACGCAACCTGGCATTATACTGAAAATCGCGCGCTGCAGATTTTCCGAGTTTGCACCTTGCGCTGTAATTACCGTGTCCCCGTCTCTCTCTCTCCGAGAGTGAGAGAGACGCTTTTCAGAGGAAGGTCGGAGGGCCTGCGGGGTTAGCTTCCTTCCTCTGCTCTGTAATCTTGGGCGATTACGTTCTTCGGCGCTCCACCCACTTCGAAGGAAAATGTCCTTTGGGCATCCTTGTCTCCGGGTTTCTTTTTCTCTTTTTCTCTCTCTGGCTCTCTATTTTTCAGCTGCCATTTGTCTTTAATTATTTTCTAATGCCCCGGTGCTCCGGCGCCCGTGGACCGTTCGGGTTCGCTTTAGTCTTAGAAAAGTGCCGTGAAATGGTTGGCGCCTGGAATAGCAAAAATAAATGATTTTAAAGGATTTTGTGAGTGTTGGAAAAAGAAATCTTTTTTATGTTTCTCAAGACAAAATGAGAGGAGTTTGTAGTTACTTATAAAAAATATAAAACACTTGAGGGATGTATTTCTATTACGAAATTAAAAAAAAATAGTAAATGGTTTTTTGGTCAAAACCGACAGCAAAATGGACAAAACGATTTTTTGTTCATTTTTTCTATTTAATGTTTAGAATGCTATAGTCACATAGCCCTAAAATGTGCATACCAAATGTTTTACAATAATGTGAAAAAATAGGTTATACCAGTATTCATCAAAGAGCTACAACGAAAATAGTCATTTTTTCATTTTATTACGACTCTCTGACTCGATCTCACTCCACAATAAATAGCTAAATATTGAGTTTTTCTTAAAAATTAAAAATGACGTACTATATTTAAATTTGGGTATAGTTTTTTTTTACTAAGGAATAGAAGAATATGACTAGAATAATCATTTAACACACGTTGAAAAAATTTTTCTATTTTCCACCCATGTCTAGTGGAAAAGCTTTCTTAGCTAAAAAATGTTTTTCATTCCTCCAGGTTAACTGGCTTGAGGAGTACATAATTTACATTACAGTTAATATATTAATGATTATTACATAAGCTATTTTTCAAATATTAGATAATGTTATTAGCGTATATACTTAGTGCTATCACTTTGATTAACAAATCAATTTTTTTGGTACATTTTCTTTCGAACCATTGCTTTTATCCCCCTATTACGAAAATAACCGAATTTGAATTTATTTTTACAAAATTCGACAGTAAAGAAGAAAATTTACATCGCCAACTTAATATTCAGCCGAGGCGTGTGAAATACGATAGTATAATACGCAATTCTAAGAAATTATATAATTTAAAAAGCATCGTGCAGGATACTTATGAAAATGAGATAAAAGCGACGGCTTATTAGCCTACTCGAGATGATCACTTTCACGTATCAGCCTAGCCACCGACATTTATCCAGCCCCGAAATTACCCCAGTCCCAAGAGTCTCTCTACGCACCAAAATCAAAGGACCATTTCACATAAAAAAAGATGACTCTGCTCTCCCCGGCTCGCCCGCTAATTTCGATAAGTATCCCTTTTTCGCTATCTAAGACGACCACGCGCACGCTCTTCAATCTTCTACCGTTACGCATTCGCGCGCGCGTGCGTATAGACTGTCGAAATACAAATTTTCGGCCAGATGGATTCCCGGAGAATCGTCGCTCATTGGATGATAATGCCGCACGAGAGAGCGAGCCAGCAGGATTCGGACTATTAAAGAGACAATTTCTCTTCCTGTGTAATTTGCTTAAATCCTCGCGATTAACATAATTACAGGGACAAATTGTTCGAATTAGAAGGGATGGCGCGTCCTCTTTTTGGCTATATACGAAAGGACTGAAATTTCATCGCTATTTAATCGCGTGTATTACAAAATCCTATGTGTTTAGGCAAATTTTTTGGGCCAAGACTCTTTGATACAGAAACTGTTTATAATAGTTTCTGAAAAGCGATCGATGAATATATAACTGAAGATTTTTTTTCCTATACGTTTTAGCATACTACATTGTGTATAAGAGCATAAAGAACCTTTTACGAACAAAGCGTCACTTTTTTTTTTACCGTGGCCAAGATTTGTTTACGCTAATTAGCATGAAAAAGCCATCGCGTAAAAGTGATCTCTCTCGTCTCGCCCAACCTTTCAATACAGCAATTTGTCATAAACCTTCTCCCTAGCCCACCTAATCAAACATTCGTCTACGAACAGAAAAAAGGATCACTTCTCTCTCTTTCTCTCTCTTCTCTCTCCAGTCATTATCTCGCCTTGTCACCGCAGGGTCAAACGGTTTTTCTTTCTCTCTTCCTCATCTGCATCACCGCACTATACGGTGGGCGTTCTGAATATCCCCCCGCGACATATACACCCCACGGTGTTGGCGCATTAGCCGTCCAATTAAACGTCTCTTCACCAGTCTCTATATGCACGCAAAAACGAAGAGCAAAAAGTTGCCGGCGGGAGAGAGAGAGAGAGAGAGAGAGAGAGAAAGAAAGCAGGTGTGTGTGTGAGTGTGCGCGTCCCAACGGATCCCGAGAAGCGGCGGCCCTTTTGAAAAAGCGCGTGGCGTCATTGCGCGCAGAGAGCGATGGGAGAGTTTCTTCGCGTAGTGTCACCCTTCGCTTCCGGTCCTGTGCGATATTATACCTGTGCCGCTCGTAAAAAGTCAGGCCGGATTTACGAGCCCGAGATCATAGAGAGAAAAAGACTGAGAAGAGGTGTCAGACCCCGGCAGACGACTACGACGATGACGACGAGTTGTCGAGTTATTCAGATTTCGCTTCTGGTTTTTGACGTTTTTAAGGACGCTCCGGCGCTGTGTGGCGGTTTTACGGTTATTTTCGGAGAGAGAGCGTATAATAGACCAGTGTTTGGAGAGAGGGAGAGAGCTGTGGTTTCTATGTCGCCTGCGGATCATTAGAATTTCGGTGCGCTGGTAAGTTAGAAGAGAAAAAAACGGAGGCGAGCTCTTAAATTTTTTAACGAGAGGAAGAGTTGCACGGGTTCCGGCTTCTCGGCTTGACGCACAAAGCGACGAACTGTGGTAAAAAAATAGGCGACGACTTTATTATACGCGGAAAAAAGTAGGTATAGCGTTGGATCTGTGGATGGTTAGTTTATTATAAAAGTGTTCCACGAGATAAAAGTTTGGCTTCGGTACTAAAATTCTAGAGTAATCGTCAGCTTCGTAAATATTAAAATAAGATGCTAATTTGTCTAATACTAATGTTATTCAAATCCTAAACACAGTTACTCGTACCATTATTTATCAGAAAAAAAACTCCTGTGATCAATCAATATCAATACTCACCTCGATGGCGTGCTCTAAAAAAATGTCTATTAATATGATTTTGATCTCTTTAAGGCATCGCTGTTAATCGGCTTTGAATACTTAAGTCCTCGATGTATGCCTTTAACTCGCGATAAATCATCGTACATTTGTAGAGTAATCGACCCTTATTATCATTGACGTATTCCGTAGCTATTTGAATAACAATGATCAATGGGAGCATTGATGGAGCAGTCTTTACCGGCCTGACGGATAGTTATGTAAAATAGAAGATCTTACGTCGAGTCATAATATTAGGTAAATTTTACCAATCATTACGTAAATACGTTAGCCTCTAAATAGCGTCTTCTTAACCGTTCACTAAGAAGTTACAGTTATTTATACAGTTTTTCAACCAAAAAAGGTGCATATTTACCGAAAGTATGCTTGAGAAATAAAATTTCAGAATCATTGAGTTATTTTTAGAAGGTTAATTTATGCACAGACTGCCATTACACAAGGTCAAGATGACTGTTTTTGCACAAAGAACTCGTATCGCGCACTAATTCTCCCTCGAACACAGTCCCATTGTTTTTTTATCGCAGTCCTTTAAATTCTTCGGCAGCGCTTTTAATGCTAATATCCGATGATTTCGTGGACCATTTCGGCCGACGGAAAAAATTTTGCGAAACGTTAGCCGAACGACGCGCGCGATGGGACAGCAAATTAGTAGGAAATGGCGCAGATGTCGTTTAGATCGGTCGAAGAATGATACAATGACATCGGGCTGCATTTTTCGGCTAAACGTTATTACTTTTAACGACGTCGTAAAGGATTTAGGAAAAAAAAATATATTGCTAATAGACGAAACGTGAATATTAATTTTTATTGTCGGAAAAAAATTGGCGAACCACCGCGGTCTAGCCCGGAGTTTTTTTCTTTGAAATACGGCGCCTTAAAAATTCAAATGGGCTCTATAAAATTTCTACGTTGCATATACTGCCAAAATTAATGCATTTTATGACTAATCAAAATCTACCCCTTTTACGGTTGCATCGTTAAAAGCAGCAACTATTGTAATCTTTCTTTTTTCGCTTCGAAAAAAGCGTCAATATACGTTCAATTACGATTATTAATAACGTATAATACTTTTTCTTTCAAATCACACTTTGTTCTCCCATCAATAGCCAAAATCGATGCAGAACCCTCGTCTTTTTACAGTATTAGCCCTGTGAATATTAATTTCCGACAAAAGGACATTTCGCAACGCCGCTCGACCAAAAATTTGCATATCATCTCGCCGAAAAAATGGAAGGACACCGCCTCACGCTTCCAAAAAATGACCCCCCGTTATTTTTTCTCCCCTCGTCCTCCGCTGTCCCTGCGTGTATATGAATACCAAATCGAGCGAACGTGTGGATAAAGAAACCCTTCATCGCCTCTCAAACGAAAAAAGAGCCGCACAGTGAATATCGGCTGCACCGTTGCAAATGCGCGACGCACGTAACTGGGTTAAATGACTCGCCAAAAAAAAAAGAATGAAACGAGTGACGGAGGGGATGGAAATCGGGGGCATCGGTTGACGTTTATTGTGTTCGTAAACGACGCGCGTCAGTGCCATTAAAACATCCTCGCCGTCTGTATTTTTTTTTCACTCGCGCGTGTTGCTGAATTACAGCAAGTCATCGCGCGCGCGGGGGAAAAAAGCGCGATCGCGTTGACAATGCGCCGCGAGATATTCGCTGGTGGTTGAGAGCGAGCGCTGCAACGTTCGTTTTTGCCGCGCCTCCATTATCGATTGATGTCATTCATGGTAAAACGTTTAGTCATGCAGAGAGGAGCAAATTTGTTGAATAGATATTTTTCTCATCCAAACTATGGGTAAGTATTTTTATTAAAATTTCAATTTAATAAATTAAACTGAAAAATTGTAGAAAATTTTTTATACATTATAAACTCACTGTATGTAGCATAAAATTCTCTACCATTAAAAAAAAAGACGATAGCTATATTTAGTCATAAGTTATTGATGAAAACGTAATTTTTGGTAAATAGGTTATATTTCGAAATTTGAAGATATTGACATAAATATTTTTTTAGTTAAAAAGAAAATGGAATACTATAATTTGCTAAAGTTTTGTTTTGTTATTGATTATTTTTGGAGAAAAAGAATGATTTATAAAAAAGTGATTTTCTTTGCCGCTGCAGGGGTAGATTTTGGATACCTTTCGGATCAATTCTTTGGGCAAAAGGATTGGTCCATAAATTTCAGAGATATTTGTGGTTAAATTTTTTTTAACCTTTTCTTCAAATCTCAATTTCTCGAGAACGGTTTGATGTATCATCTTGAAATTGAAATATATGTTATATACAGGCTTATCTGTGCAAAATTTTATTTCCAAATTATGTATACAAAATTAATAAAATAATTGATTATAATATTAAATTCAAAAGCTTTGAAAATTACTAAATACCTTTTACCTGAAATCATAGTTTCTTGATGAAATTTTACAGATATATTGCCTATATATAACACATATACTGATAGAAAGAATGGTTTGAGAGAAATGTGCGACTCATTTCCGAAGAAATTTTTTTATTATGTTTGTCTCAAATGATTCGCACTCGTTTGATGGTATACGTGCGAATTCTTACTTTAAAGTATTCATTTCTTGAGTGTTAATAAATCGATGTTATACTTGTAAAATCAATAAGGTTAGGAGAGCGCGGAACGCGCTCGATTGTATATGAGCAATTCTCAAAATTATCCACACTCAGAGGGCTAAAAAGATTAAAAAAAAAATTTATGAGGCACACCTCGGTAAAAAAATTTTCGTTTTCTTTAGGTTATAACATAGACAAGAAAACTTTCCAACAGTCGAAAATAGTCTTGTGACACGGCTTTAAAAGATACTGAAAAATGGACAAAAATTAGTCACTAATGATTAGCCAATAGTAAGCTCTTAAAGATGCCAAAAAATATTCCACAAAAAAGCGATCAAAGTATTTTTTGGCACCTTTAAGAGCTTACTATTACTTAAGAGATTACTATTGGCTAATCATCAGTGACTACTTTTTCTTCATTTTTCAGTATTTTTAAAACCGTATCACAAGACCATTTTCGACTGTTGGAAAGTTTTCTCGTCTATTTTATAACCTAAAGAACAAGAAAAAATTTTTTACAGAGGTGTACCTCCAAATTTTTTTTTATAATTTTTTGAACCCTCTAAGTGTGGATAATTTTGAGAATTGCTCATATACCAGCAAAACAATTCGTCGCTTTCCGCTGGTATCAAGTATTAGTGCTCTCTCACTTAAGTACCTATGTATGAATAAATGTCATACGGCCCATTCTAAATGGATTCAACGAGCAAAAAAAATTAAAGTCTTTGATTTTTTTGAAGCTCTGAGATCATATTCTACATTAAATTTCATTAGACCCGTGTTTTTTCTTTTTGTCGAAAAATAATTTTGGAGCCCTGTAGCGCGATATCAAAAATTACATTGTGAAAGCGTTATTTTGAAAATGAAAATTCGCATTTTTTTCAAATGGCCGTAGTTTTGGCTCAAGTTATCCTATCGGGACGTTTTTTTTTTTTTGAAATTGTGCGGAATTTTACCAGCTTTCATGTGACTTTTCAGATTTTAAATAACTTGAATAGTTTTTCAGATAAATTGAAAAAACTGAAAAAAGTGATTTTCTTTCAAAATTGAATTTCTCAAAAACACCACCTTTTTTCGTGAAATTTAGATATGTTTTTCATGGCCAAATAAGCTAGCTTTCTACCAAACGGCAGCGTGCCATTTTCTTCGTTCGGAAGATACACCCTCACAAAGATAATTGCGATTTCTACACGTTTAAGCCTCATATGCGTTATGTGCAGCGATACATTTTACACAGGGGCTGGCTACAAGTTCTAAAGTTAAATCTGGCATCTGTGTGTGAGAGCTTAAGGGTACAGAATACACGGATGATTGTAGTATATACACGATTGTAGTACCCTAAGTGCCCGCTAGATGGCGAGCACAAACGCGCCACATTCAATGAAAAACTCACCTCAAGGTATAAGTAGGGGCCTGCGGCACTCACTCGATCTACCCATTATTACCACATTATTTTGCCTAATATTATTTTGCCTATTTGCCTAATCGCCAATCGTTATTTTTGCACTACTTACTTATTGCCTATACCTTGGTTATTGCTTTATTTATTTGCTCGAACGTACTTTACGTTTACAACATATTTTGCATCAACTTTACTTGCGAGTGGGTTGGTGCAGAGACTCTATAATTAAGATTAGTAATATTATGATGATCGTTGGAGGCAAAATAAAAACAAGATGTTGAATGTTGATAGTGGCAACATTTCGTTGGCATAGGTGCATCAACCTCATCAGGCCTTTTTTATTTTCAAACACAAAAACGTTCACAATATAAACCACCAAGATGACAAAAGAGAAAAAACAAAATGTGAAAATTAAAGAGTTACCAAATTACAAAGTGTGTGGATATAATCCGTCGATCAGATGTTAATCTCGACTAAATTAATAAATACGTACCTACTATTTATATATTTTGAAAATGTGTTTACAAACAAGGTATACGTTATAAAGTTCATTTATGATGGGAAAATAAACTGTACTTAATTTTTGAATGTCTTCCTTTTTATTGATACTGTGCTTATTAGATTTGATATAAACCATTTTAGAAACCAATCTTTTTTTATAATTACTTTCATAATCCAAGATAGTAGTATGTTCCCAATCAAATTCGTGTTGACATTCTAAACGATGTATACTGACAACCGACTCTTTAGTTTTGTTAGTTCTATGCTCACTAATACGTGTATGTAAAGATCTTTTTGTTTCACCTATGTATGTGGCAGGGCAATTTAAACAGTCGAATTTATATACCACGTTCGTACGGTCCCATTTTTTCGTTACGTCTTTACCTAGCTTAATAATTGAAGACAAACTTTTGTTTAGTAACGGGATTGTACAAATGTCGTGAGATCTAAAAATATTAGAAAGGCTGTTGAAATCATTATTAAACGGTAAAGATAATTTTGGCAATTTTTCATAATGATTAACTTTTCTCTTGTCTGTGTCTATATGCTTAAGTTTGTTTAATCTAGTTTTTATATGTTTTTCTATGAACCACATCGGATAGTCATTGTTAAGTAAAATATTCTTTATACGTTTCTTATTGTCTAAGTGGAAATATGGATCCGAGAGAAGAAAGGCTCTATCAACTAAGTTAAAAACAATATTCTTTTTTTGCTGGGCTGGATGATTTGAAAAATAATTGATTAACCGCCCCGATGATGTCGGTTTTTGAAACCAATTTGTCAAAATTTTATTTTTGGATCTAATTAATGTCATGTCTAAAAAATTGATCTTATTATTTTCTTCAAATTCATAAGTAAATTTTAAATTTGTGTCATATGTATTAAAAACTTTAATCACATTGTCAGTATGCTGTTTTTTAACACAAATAACCGTGTCATCAACATATCTATAATAGAAAATAGGTGTACAGTCATAATGTCGTTGTAAATCTCGTAAGCAATTTTTTTCCAAATCATCCATTACAATATCAGCAAACAATGGCGAGATTGGTGAACCCGTGGGTGTTCCATAAGTTTGTTGGTAAGTTTGATTGTTGAAGGTAAAATACGTATTTTTAAATAAGAAAGTGGTACAGTCTTTACAATGATAAGAAACGATGGTGAGGATCAACCCAGGTACACAAAAAACACTTTAACTTTCCATTTTCAAAACCACAACGTTTCGCTAGTTAGTTTTCTAGCCTCATCAGGTAATCATTTATTTAACTATAAAAACAAAGACACAATAGAATCTTAAACATGGTTATTTTGGTTGTAATCACAAAGAGAGAATAGTCAAAAATACATACAATATAGTTATTATCATTGTGGGTATTTTTAAGAGCCAGAAACTCTACGTCCTATTACAAAAGCTACATCGCCAACCGACAAACTCACGTTACACAGAGTAGTATATATAAATATATCGCTCTCGCATTTTCATCCATAATCAAAACAATCAATTCATAAATACAAATCAACAAATATTATAATTATATACTGACTATTTAAAAATTGTGTGTCTTCCTGTCTGTTGATTGTGTTATCGATAAAATTGATGTGCAGCATTTCAGAAATACGACGTTTTTCTCTGTTACTTTCCCTATCTAATATTAATGTGTTAGCCCAATCAAAATTGTGTGTAGGATTATCTTTAATATGTTGTGGAACAGGAAGGAATTTTTGGGAATCTTCTTGTTTTAATCCATCTATTACAGATTTTTTATGTTCGTTAATCCTTGTTTTTAAGCATCTTTTTGTTTCGCCTACATACACACTACTACATTTATCACAATTAAATTTATATATCACACTAGTCTCAATCCATTTTTCTGTTCTATCTTTGCCTAACTTAACAATACTATTCATTTTGTGGTTCATCGTAGGAACACATCGAATGTTAAATTTTTTAAACATTTTTTTACAAGAATAAAAGAGTTTCTCATGAAAAGGTAGAGCTATAGTTGATATCGGGTTGTATAAGTTGTTAATACGTGAGTTATCATTCTCATATTTATGTTTTCGTATGCGATTTGCAATACATGTGTTAATGAAGTTTTCAGGATAATCATTTTTAATTAGCATTTCTTTTACTAACATGATATTTTGACTGTGGAATGATTTGTCCGATAATAATAGTGCTCTGTCAACAAGAAATGATATTGCGTTTTTGTTGTTTAGTATGATGGGAATTAAAATTCAATAATCTGCCAGAACAAGTAGGTTTTTGAAACCAATTAGTGATTATGTTATTATCCATTCTAACTATCGTTAAATCTAAAAAATTGATACTATTATCTATTTCTATTTCATGAGTAAATTGTAGATATTTGTTATATCCATTGAAAGTATCAAGGACAGATTGTAATTGATCTTTTTTAATACACAGTATGGTATCATCAACATATCTATAATAAAATAATGGTATACAATCGGATTTTTCTTTTAGTAATTTCAAAAAAGTCTAGACTTAGAGATAGTAATCACTATATATATTAATTAATATTGTCAAATTAATTAATTAGATTAATTTATAATATTTATTTATTTTAGATGAAACTTACCAGAGGTTTCTCAACCGGCAAAGTTTCTTTACTAATATACTCATCGCTTATTATCCTTGGCTTTCCTTTTTTTGCAAGTAACAAAGATGAATTCATTTCTTGATTAATCCCATCAGATGGCTCGTTGTTTTCATCATTATTCTCATTAGCTACTTTTGCATTTTTAATGTCATTGTTAATGATCGTTTCTGCGCTGCTTGAACATAAATCTTCAAGTGACTTTGATGAATTCATTTCTGTTGAATTTGTTAATGTTCCATCATTCGCAACAAGTTCGGAGTTTATTTCTTTATCTTCGCTGCCGCAATCCATAAGACTATTTACATCTGTTTTCTCACAGTTTTTATTGTTTTCTTTTGAAACTAAATTTGACTTTTCAATATTCACATCGACAATCTTTTCATCGTCGCTGTCAATGTCAATCGGATTTTTATACTCTGCGACAAAATCCCTTTTTGTTTTGTCTTGAAGTTTCAATAATTGTTAAAAAATTATTTTTAAAGAAAATATATTACCTAATAAACAATAATAAACAATAAAGACACATATAATATAAGTTTCAAAATACATACCAGACTCTATATCTAAGTATATATATATACTTAGAGATAGTAATTTTATGTTTGAAAGATACTTATGGATCAGGATGGGGCTTTTTTAATACAAAAAAAAGAGACTTGATCTTTTTTTCTGTAAATGCTTCAAAGCGACGTTTCGTCGGCTTGGTCTGCCGACCTCTTCAGGCTAGATGTTTATTAAATAAAAATACAGAATTACAAATCACGTATAACATTCGGTAAAAAAACCAATGATATATAAAAAAAGGAAACGAACCCTATTTACCTTAAACGTTGGCACAAGTCAACGAGTCAAAATTTATAACGATGTACAGTCATATTAACACTTACGGCTAGTGGCAAAGAACATTAACGTACATATCAATTTATACACAACGCTATCAAAATAGACGAAAGTATTGAAGTAGTCAATCATAACAAAAACAATCATGACGTTAGCAGTTAAAATTTCGAAAGTAAAGGAAAATAAATGCGGTTAAGTGTATAAATATCCTCTTTCTTGTTTATACTGTGTTTGTTACATTTTATGTGTATCATTTCCGATAAGAGTCTTTTTTTATAATTCCGCTCAATGTCTATAATTTTTGTGTCGTCCCAATTAAATTCATGATTCAAACTATTTTTGTGGCTGTGTACTACGGACTCGATGTTTTTGTTTTTCTTATGTTCATTGATTCTTGTTTTTAAAGAACGTTTGGTTTCACCAATGTACGTAGCTGGGCAATTTTTACAAGTAAATTTGTACACCACACCTGTTTGATCCCATTTGTCAGACTTATCTTTCCCCAATTTAATCACGGAGTTCATACTTTTATTCACTGTGGGAATCGTGGTAATATTGTATTGCTTAAAAATTGAAGAAATTCTTTCGTAATTGTTAGTGAACGGTAATTGAATCTTAGGCATTTTTTGGAACATTGATTTTTTATGTGTGTTTTTGTTGATGAATTTTGATTTATATTTTAGAACTGTAGACGTGTTTTAATATTTTTATCAATGAAAGTAGAAGGATACTCATTAAGAATTAACATATTTTTAATTTTTTTCAAATTCTCGAAATGAAATCGCTTGTCTGAAAGTACAATCGCTTTGTCAGTTAAGTTATAGATGATATTTCTTTTTTGCTGGATTGGATGTTTTGAAAGAAAATTGATTACTCTACTTGAAGAAGTTGGCTTTTGATACCAATTTGTACTAATTCTATTGTTTTCTTTAATTAATGTCATATCTAAAAAGCTAATACTATTATTATTTTCTATTTCATATGTGAATTGTAAACTTTTGTGGTATGAATTAAAAATGGAAACTACCCATCCTGATCCATAAGTATCTTTCAAACATGAATAATATGGAGGGCGATAAATTCACATCTCAAAGATAGTAATTTTAGTTTTCGTTCGAGGCGATTTTTCAAAGTTTTTACGTGATCTTGTCTAAGTAGACTTCCCAATATTATTGAGGTCGATACCTTAACATCAAAAATTTGTCCAAGTTCATTCTCCTGGAAGAATTACACAATATTTCACTTTTTTCATAAAGTGCATTATCAAACAATTATATTCACCATTACCAGTACTTGCAATCCTTTAGGGTTGATGACAATTGCCCTGCAGTCGTTGAATGTACCAATTATATCGTTCATAAAGACGGTATTCACATATTGCTCAGTTACCATATGTTCGATTATTATCATTATTAATGTTTGACTTATCTATTAGCGATCCGAAAGACGATACTTCATAGAGCTCACTATCAATAGCATATTTGTCAATTATTCCGACCAAATATGTTACCGTCTTTGATAAACTTATTTGTACACGGAGAGAAATTTTAGAGTAAAAATTACCAAGGTGCCTTGGTAGCGCATGGGCAGACTGTCAAAAGCCGTGATATTCCCAGGTTTCTAATACAATTTATAAGTTTCCCAGGAAAAACTACCATAACCACTTTAAAAAAATACCAAATTATCTGAATAAAAATTACCAGACACACTGGTAAAAATTGAGATCTAGTCATTTTTACAAGGTAACCTAAGAATTTTTGCTAAGAAAACTGATAAATTTTACCAAATAACCTGGTATTTGTGTACTCGCGCATGCGCACTGCGCATTATTGTGTTTCAGAAGATTGATACTAGAGGCGTGCGCGACGTTAAAATGAAAACAATACACATATTTTCAGTAAGTAATAACGGCGATTCAAATGACTGTTGGTAACAGCTTCCATGGCGCAGTCGGTAGAATGTCGGACTCTCAACCCAAAGATCGTCGGATCGAATCCTGCTTCCGTAAAAATTTTTTTTCAGTTTAATGTTTTTTCATCCTTGTTTCTGTTTCTATTTCTATATTAAAATACTATATATCCATCAATATGGTTAAAAAAAGTTAATTTTTTTAATTTAAATTAACTAAAAAAAATTTTACCAAGGCACTTTGGTAAAAAGTTTGAAATTGTCAGTCTGTCCATCCATTACCATAGAAACTGGTAATTTTGTCTCGAATATTTGTAATTTTCACTACAAAATTTCTCTCCGTGTACATGCACATTTTGCAGAAATGTAAGATAAGGTATACGTATGGTGCAATATTTAAGGTGCAACTATCTTTTTCAATATTATTGCAGTTGTCACATTTGTTACACTTATAATTTGTGTCACAATATTCCGGATCTGAATAATATTTCGCAATTAACTGTTGCCGACATGTAGTGGTATTTTCACAAAAATCAATAAATCGATTAATTGTTGTCGTTTGTGTTTTATTGTTTCCGGATTATCTTTGGAAACTGATCTTCTAATTATACTCCATTGTCTGTTGTTAAAATTTAATATTAAAATATTAATTTGTTTTAGGTACTCTTTTTCGATAAGTTTGCGATTTAATTTAATTTGTATTTATATTGATGTATATTTACTTTTGAAATTGTTGAAAATTGTAAAATAAGTACGTTTCTGCTATTTCCCCATCTCTACCAGCCCTTCCAATTTGCTGAATGTATGTTGCTAAACTGTTGCAAATGGTGTGATGTATTATATATTTTACATTAGCTTTGTCAATCCCAAGCCCAAATGCCAAGGTGGCTATCATGATGTTTATTTTTTCCGATTGCCATAGATGCACGTGCAATTGTCTGATTCTCAACAATGTGTGTGAAGTATAAGTGACGGATTTAATGTCGTTTTGTAAGAGAAACATATGTAATGCATCGACATTACATATTGAATTACAATAAATTATAACATTACTTTTTTCACATTTCGTTTTCAAAAACTTTAACAACATCACGGCATTATTTTTGTTGTCCACAATTTGACTGTAAGCTGCATCAACAGTACTTGCGATTGTTATATCTGATGTCTTAATTATATTTATGATCAAATTCTTTCTGACGCAGTTAACTATAATAAAACATAAAAAATATATTTTTTTTTCCGTCTTATAATTTTCCTAAGATACTTAACAATAACGTCTGTATTGTAAAATAGTAACAGACTATCAATGAAGTATTTAGATAGTGTTAATAGTTGTTTTTTTTTAAATTAAGATACAAATAATCTCAACAGCATATAAGATTTATCTGTATAATCGCGGTATAGACATATCGATATCTTGCAGTAAACATTAACGTTGACTGTAACTACTTGTCTGAAATTACTAAAAGAAAAATCCGATTGTATACCATTATTTTATTATAGATATGTTGATGATACCATACTGTGTATTAAAAAAGATCAATTACAATATGTCCTTGATACTTTCAATGGATATGACAAATATCTACAATTTACTCATGAAATAGAAATAGATAATAGTATCAATTTTTTAGATTTAACGATAGTTAGAATGGATAATAACATAATCACTAATTGGTTTCAAAAACCTACTTGTTCTGGGAGATTATTGAATTTTAATTCCCATCATACTAAATAACAAAAACGCAATATCATTTCTTGTTGACAGAGCACTATTATTGTCGGACAAATCATTCCACAGTCAAAATATCATGTTAGTAAAAGAAATGCTAATTAAAAATGATTATCCTGAAAACTTCATTAACACATGTATTGCAAATCGCATACGAAAACATAAATATGAGAATGATAACTCACGTATTAACAACTTATACATCCCGATATCAACTATAGCTCTACCTTTTCATGAGAAACTCTTTTATTCTTGTAAAAAAATGTTTAAAAAATTCAACATTCGATGTGTTCCTACGATGAACCACAAAATGAATAGTATTGTTAAGTTAGACAAAGATAGAACAGAAAAATGGAATGAGACTAGTGTGATATATAAATTTAATTGTGATAAATGTAGTAGTGTGTATGTGGGCGAAACAAAAAGATGCTTGGTGAATCTCGAACTTTCATGCGTTAAATACAAATACTTTGTTAATTGCATTGTTCTGCGGTTTTTGTTGTGACGTTTTGATCTGACAGACGTCATCGTATGATTTATTGCATATAGAGCAGATGATAGTAGTTGCTCCTTTCCTTTCAATTTTTTGACAAGTAGCACAAGACTTTTCCATTTCGTAGAGAAAAATAAGAAAGATGAAAATGTAGTATGAGTGTGTTCAAATCTCACTATATGTCTATGTATTGTAAGTTAAATAGCGAGATCGGTGGTTTATTTTGATTATAAACCGGTGTGTACGTGACAATCTATATGGACTGGCTTACGTATAGTTACTTGATTAGACGGCGCAAGTGATCGAATTACTGGGTTTCATCTTAGCTTCGACCGTTGGTGTTCTTTGTATTTCTGCAAGATATTTTGCTGGTGATGATGAGAGATGTGAGATGTAGAGCGAGATGGAATCGCAGTGTATTACAACGTGTTGGCTGGGGTCGTCAATATTATGAATGTCGGCGCTAAAGAGCCCGTCACAGATTTGGATTTTCAGACTTTTTATAACTCTCACGGCCAAGTTCACTCACATGCACTGATGCAGCACAGCGTCCAGCATGTGATGGCACAACAATCCCGAAAACGTTTGTCAAACAACCGATCAAAAAGTCAGAAAAAATACCGAGCCGTGGTAGCACACGTCAGTATATACATTTCGCGCCACCTATCCCTTTCAAATATATACAGTTTGAACCTACAGTAAATAATAGATAAATTATGCTAGCGCACTTAAATAATAAATCTGAGCCATCCCACTTTCTCTTTACACGCATCTATAGGCAAAATAAAATGTGTAAAATTTCATGAAGAAACTATGATTTGAAGTAAAGGTTATTTAGTAATTTTAAAAGGTTTTGAATTTAATATTTTAATGAATTATTTTATTCATATTTTATACATAATTTAAAAATGAATACTTTTTAATCTTAATAAATAAATGTAATTAGAATTGTGTCATAAATTGGTGTAATAATTTTAAATTTTAGCATTAAAAATTAATTAAAGCGGTTTCTTCAAAACTCATGTCCGCCATTTACCTCTTCCTTTTCTTGATCTACATAAACCGAACATGTGTTGCTCACCTGCCGACAAAAACGCGCTTACCGTACTACCTCGAACCATAATTTAATAACCGATTTTAGCCTAAGCTTCAAACCGAGTCCACTTACGCAAAACACAAGCAACAGAAGCGAGTATAACTCTCTCCTTCTAACTGCAACCCTGTACACGCTGACGCGCGCTCGCACCTATAAATAACTCACGCACGCGATTACAATAATCCAGCTCAATTAAAGGGAAAATTTATAGTCGTAAAAAGCGCGCGCAACTACGCACTACACAACCCATCTCGAAATACGCTCGCGGCGCGCTGGGCAGCATGCGAGCAGCGTAGTTGACGCCGATTTGCATTTCGGAATTTTTTCAGCGTAATTCGGGAATTCGCTTAATAGCTCCCGACTTCGCCGCGGGAGCAATTTAGAGCTGCCACCACCGCCGCCGCCGCCGTCGTCGTCCGAAAGGAGAGTAAACTTTTTAAGGGCCGACTGAAAAAAGATAGCCGACTGTAGGCGCAGCCTTTTAAAGCGGCGTCGTTTAAGCTCGTGAGTGCGCGCGCATTATGCAAAATCCTACATTGTATATAGCGTTGGACGAAAAAGTGGTTGGGGCATATAGAAAAGGAGAGCCGACGCTGTTGTATATGTAGGGGATCGATGGAGAGCGTGTTTTTGAGGGCGATAAAATAATTTTTGAGTTATTAGAGGGAAATTGATGTTATCCTAAATTCTCGGATGGCAGTGGGGTTAATTTAAATGCATGTGGGACAACGTCTTGAATATATCAAAAATTGTTTTCTAATTTGAAAGATTCTTAAAAAACTTTATATTATAAATTATACAGAATCTCAGTGTCGCAAGAAAATATTTCATGGTTTCACAAATCTTAGCATAAAATATAATTTTTAACTTAATCCTCGACACTGCGACCACCAACTTGTATAAAATTAATTCACATAACGTTTTTACGAGTTCAACAACTTTCATCGCGCTATAAGTTTTATTGCCCGACACTTTATACAGACCGGCAATTATAAAATAACAGCACACACCACCCCTTATTACGCAGCCGCAGAAACATTTAAAAGCGAAAAATTAAAAATCCCTCGTAAACAGCCTGAAATACGGTGTCGTAACTTCGGCAAGGTGTTTCGCGCCCTTCTCCCTCACCAGCGTCTGTTTTCTTCGAGCGCACGGCTCTATCATTACCCGGCTGCGCAGCCGAATCGGACACACATCTAACAATCAAAGCTGGCGCAGAATACGCCATCGTTTCGCGATTTGGCTCAGGTGAATCTCTCTCACTCCCATAGCGGCGATTAGCATAAATTATACCCGACGCGCTCTCTGATGCCACGGATTCGAGCCTATAAAGTGTTAAAATCGCCGGGGCCCAAAGTAGGTGCTAGACACACCATCTTGTGTCTTTCGGCCTCGCAACAAAGACCCACGAGAGTAGTTCCGACTTCCCCATAATTATTCCCCGCGCACGAGAGCTGTGACGAAAGCTGTGCCTTGTTTTCTACGGGTATATAAGAAAGAGGAGTGAAGAGGGGACGCTAACTAGGCTCTGCTGTTTCTCTGATTGCCGCGTGCTCGCGCGGGGAACGTGATCGCACTCTCGAAGCGCCAACTTCGCCGATTGATTGATTGATTAGTTTTATTATTTGGCTAAGAACTCACGGTCCTTACTAGCCAGAGACAAAATTAGTACATTCTAAGTATACAGTTTATCGGAGACGAGAGGGGCGAATCCCCTAGACAAAAAGAGATACATTATAGAATAAAATTAAAAAAAAAAACAAAAAAATAAATAACAGAAAACGTAAATAAAAAAAAAACGAACTAAATACAATAAAACGCATACATGGTCAAAAAATGTGTCGTACCTCGATACCGCCGATGAGAAAGAGAGAGAGCGTGTGAAGGGATACTTCGGAGACTTCACGAGTTTTTTTCTTCGTGCGTTTAAGGCTGGGATTTAAAGTGCGAGGTGGGGGCCAATTCGATAAGCCTTGCGCGATGAATTATGGAGGAACACGCTTGTTTCATTGATTTTCTAAAAAAATAAAGGTTTTATCGGAGACGACTCGTCTGGCTTTCTTAGCTGTATTTTACACGCAAATGCTTACAATTGAATGATAAAAATAGTAATAACCTCCAAGTACAGTAAATCACACAGTGTCACTATCTACGAGACCATCGGCTCTGAAAGCTACAAATCAACTTCTAAATCCCGCTGGTAATTCAGTTTTATCTGAAAAACAAGCCTATTCACAGCCCATTACGGATTACCATCGCGCGCAATTTACCTGCAGCAGCCGCGCCTCCTCGGAAACAAAGTTGCATAACATCCTCCTCTGTGCCCTCCATTCTCCAGCAGACATCCTAATTCGAGGTAATCCCCTCGGCCGAAACTTCTCCGAAAGCCCGAAAAACCTCACGTCCGGTTTTTCGCGCGCCGCGGGTATAAAGTTCCGTCCTCTCCGCCTCCTTATCTTGCACCGATCTTCCACGTGTGTGTATGTGTAGAGAGAGAACTCCCGCGCCGATCGTCGCCGATAACGATGCGCGCGCCCATTGTTACGGCTGTCGTCGTAATGTCCACGGTTAAATGTTTGGCTCGTATTTCGGAAGAGAGAGCGACGCTGTTCTCGGGATTTTGACGCGCGCGACAACTGTCACCGAGCTGTCGATCGTTGGTGTTTTTTTTAGTTTTGGGGGGGGGGGAAGAGGGTGAATTCGATAGAAAGTTTCACCATTAAATTTTACGATATTGCGCGTGCGGGGGCTGTGAGTGGTTTCGAGAAGGGAATGGTTTTTCGGGGCGTAAGAATGTGGCGGAATGTCGTGGAGAGCCCACGCATAAAAATGCCGGCAAGTATTCACGACAATGGACGCGAATAACAGGAGAGGTGAGAGAAAGCGGAGAAAAGGGGCTTTCTTTCTTGAGGTTTCGTGTCTACCAAACAATGTGTACGCGAGTGCGGGGTAATAAAGTGCGACAGCAATAAAAACAAGAAGAAAGTGAAAAGTTTTTTTTTTCCACATTTTGTACAATGGGGTTGATAAATTATTGGACATTGTCAACGGGTGTGAGTGTCAACAGAGCCTCCAGCAACAACACAGCAGGAATACGGAATAATATTTTTTCCATTTTCTCGAAAAAAAAAAAAATCATAAAATTTGAATTTACGGTAACTCAGCTCTCAGAATATACTTGTCCGATCGAAATATAATATTTCCAAGAATATCGTTTTTGCTCCACATATTATCTGCGCCTCGTGTCCGCCTAAATGAGGCCTCTGTTTTTCATTTTTACTGACAATTAAAACTAAGAGAGGATGTCTGTGGCGCACATTCGACAAGCGGGCGTATCGTAAAAATTCAAAAAGGCCTTTTATATCCTGCATGGGCGTTACTTTACGGAGCAAATAAAGCCGTGCACTCTCGGTTCGGTCGTGCCGGGAAATTTAAATCTCGTGTACTCGGAAACTGCCTTTTGCCTCGGTTTATTGCTCGTAAATTCCTGCGGGCGGAAGCGCCGTGTTGAGGTCACCAGATTGTCGTATAGGGTTGAGCGGATGTCGCTCTATTAATGGCTATTCGACTGAGGAAGTTCCGATTTCTCTTATATAATTGACAATTTAATAATTTTTTAATAAACGTTGAGCAAATCGTTTAGTTATATTTGATGTTCTTTATTAATAACGACTTCTTCCGCTGCAGAGTGAGCCGCAGTGCAATTAGTTTTGAAAAAGTTTTCTTTGTAGTTATACTCGATCAGATATCGATCGCCTGGCAAGGCGGGGGAGAGAAGAAAAAGACAGAAAATGACCGGTATTGCACGGCTGCTTTATCGTCAACAAGATCGCGCATTATCCGCGTTACAGAGCGGATATACAATCGACCGGGTCGAGAAATCGATTTCGCGATAATCTCGAGAAAATCGCTAGGTTGGAGATCGAGGAAGTGGCGACAGCCAATTGCTATTTATAATTGTGTACAATGTACGGCCGCATTTAATGCCTTTATAGCGTTTATTACGGCTCGTAGGTTAAGTATCATTTACATTTGAATGGCTACCTGTTTTGGTCGCATTGCAAGATAATTGTGGCTTTAAACGGATCGATTACAAGCGTGCAAATAGAATTTTAAATACCTTTCATTTTATTTTCGCGTATGTTGGTATATAATTGCAGAATCTGTCGCGATCACACTTACTAGTAATTATATCATTTTCATACCTTCACGAGTGAAACTTTTTATTTCCCGGAATATTTGATTAAAGATCACTAAATAATCATTCAGCTCATAAAATTTGTCTCAAATCAGGGATGACCGTTTAAACCAAATATATAGTATCAAATTCACGTTGCACTATACGTGTGAGAAAGCTCCCAAACTTCACGTGCTCCCAAATGCAAGCACAAAGAAGATATTTGTAAACGCGCGATACGTCCAATGATTTTCCGCAAACGCCCTTACTGAATGAGAAAAATAAAACTTTTCAACTGCACACTCGCACAAAGACATCACGTTTCTCAGTTTGCAAACTACTAATGTACCCGTCTCCGCTTTCCCATTGACATCCAAAAACGAATCTGGCTGCTTTTCCTGCACACACACACACACACACACACAGCCAAGCAAATGACAATACCTCGAAGACGTCGTTTCACTCGAGAGAGCGCCGCCTCAATGCGTATTTACGTAACTCCGATACACACGTGATTTTTTTAGCACTACTAGCTGGGCCTCAGCTCTTAATCTCGCGGGCCCATCGCGCGGCATTATAATTCGTGCGCGAGGAAGCTAAGCTCCCCTAAACGTTTATACATACACACACGCATATATATACATACAGTGTATCCGGCCCAGCACGGTATTCTTGAAAATGTAGATCGGCAGCGGCGATACGATATAGGTCCAATAGTGCGCGCGCGTGTGTCTCGTAAAAATTGTCCGAGTACCTGCGCGCGAGTTCAAAGACTCGGAAGATCTTTTTCTGTGTGTGTTTTCTCTCGCGCCGAGGCTTATAAGCTTTCGCCCCAAGTGCGCAGCGCACGAAATGAGATGTAGCGGCAATGGCGAGTAAGATATCGCCGTTTTCGAGTAGCACAGCAGTAGCGCTTGAGTGTATTAGTTATATCTGCGAGAGGAGCGGTAATGGCTTTAGAGTATTCCGCGCGGAAGTGCACAATGGGGCACCGGCTGTTGGCGAGGAGATCGCGCTATTAACTCGTGATTAGCCATTCAGCGCTGCTAGCTGCAATTTGAGTAAGCTTGTTTGTTAATGCTTTTAGCTGTGATTGTATAGCGAATACTAATCACGACAAGACTCTTTTATTCCAAAAAGCTTTTTTTTTTATAGGAGATCTATTTAATGGATAATTTTTTTTTTTACGGAATAACTGATTGCTATATTGACTTATTTTATAAGTTTGTTACAATTATTATTTTCTTTATGTAAAAATATTTATTGTAACTATTACAACATAAAAATATACGGTTACAATTATAAATGAACAGATTTTTGTACTCTACAAATAAATAATATTGAAAAAACGGATTCTGACTTAAGGGTCGCTTACACCGCAACTTACAATACCAAAAATCTCCGTGATATATCGCTGCAATTAAACTACAACACCTAAACTCCGCGTGTATAAGAAACGTATTCTTCCGAATCGTGAGTAAAAAGTTACAGCTAAAAACAAAAATTTCGTCCATTAATTGAACCAATTAAATCGTAAAAAATCGTCTTGCAGGCCCCCGACAGCCTACACAATTCCACCGACAACAACCTCAGCCATTCGCGAGAAAGAATACGTACTCTCCCTCTCTCTCGCGCCGCGTCTTAACAAAGATGTTGCCAAAGAAGCAAAAACGCCAGGACAGAGAAGTAAAAAATAACTGCCCCTCGCGTTCGTATTAATCCTCGAGAGAGACGCCCCGCGCAGCGCGTCAAGCATCTCCTCCTCCTCCGCGTATACACGCCCGCGTACACGCGTACAACTGCTTATTTGCCTAAATTAAGTAGACGAAACGTCTCTGTCTCTTTCCTCGCGCTGTAAAAGCGGATAAGGCGGCCCCAATAAGACGAGAGAGAGAAAGAGAGAGAGAGAGAGAGAGAGAGAGAGAGAGAGAGAGAGAGAGAGAGAGAGAGAGAGAGAGAGAAGGGAGAGAAGAAGCCTGAACAAGAAAGCGAGTGCGCGCGTGGAAAGAAAGAGAGAACGGGCCGTAAAGAAAGAGGGAACAAGCGCGCGCGCGAGTGTGGGAGTAGTAGGGATGAAAAGTTCGAAGAGCGCACGCGCGCGCACGCATAAGGCACGCGCGCGCGAGCGCTTGCCGGCGTACAATGGGGCCGGTGGGCCCCCCGGTGGGTCTCGCGAACACCGCAGACCCAGCCACCAGAGGGCCATAGCTTATCTCGGCCCGAGATCTCTCTTTCTCTCTCTCTCTCGGAGAGACTCTCCTCGGGCCCTGTTAGCGGCCGTATCGCGGTGGGCCATCGGAGATCGGTTGGCGCGATAACGGGCCTCTTTCATCGCCCTTGAGTGTGTGTACGAGAGAGACGGAAGGAGGAGAAGAAGCGGAGGAGGATTACCGAGCAGCTGGTCGTGTGACCTCCTCTCGCCTCATCGTCTTTGCTCTCCGAAACTCGCTCGAATTCGCGCGGGAGACACTCCCACGACCGAGAGACATTATAACGTCTTCTTTTGGTTGTGCGCTATAGGTGTATTATTGGGATGAGCGTGTTTTGCGAACGGATATATAGGATTTGCCCGGTATTTATGGGTAGCTGAGACGCGCAGCTGCAACGGAGGAGGTGCGGCTTCGGCTCTGGTGCGACTATGTCGCCTACAGTTCTGTAATTGGTTTTGTTTTGTGGTAGGTGGTAGATGGAGGTGTGCTGTTGTTGTTTTTGATATTGGGAAATGGCGGCTATCGGGACGCGATCTTGTTTGCTTGGGGAACTGAATTTTGTGGGATTGGGAGTGTTGAGTTTATTATTGGAGTATATTAGAGTGAAATTGGAAATTCTTATTTTCAACCTAAGACAGGTTCTTCGCCGATTTAAAGGATTTTTATTTAATTTTCAATTCTGACAAAAAATGGATAATGAAAAAAAGTATAAAAATTGTATTTAATGAAGTACGTTTTAAAGGATTAAAAATACCGGTATCCGATAGCTCATGAAAAATCACGAAAAATTATGTTATCGATAAAATGCAAAGTTTTCTCTTTGAGCACACATGTAAAAGCTGTGATAAATCAATTGAAAATTTGATAAAATTAAAATTTATATGCGTCCTGATTTTGTGGTATTTCATATAAATTTTTATCATTTTTCTGAATTTTTTCAATGTTTTCCATAACTTTTTGATATCACTTGAAAAATTTTATTAATCCTTAACAGAATGTAAAAGATCTTGTAAGAGTTATTGTTAGATGATTTTTTTTGCCATCATACTAAAATATTCTTAATTATTAGAAAACGAATTTATCACTCCGTCATGCATACTTTCCACCACAGAAATCATTCAATTCTCTGCCACAGCAGACGCTTGAAATACCAATACGAAACTCCGCATCGATTTCTCCCCGCACATTTCTGCATCTTCGAAAAGCCTCGCTCCTCACTCCCCCCTACCGCACGATCGAATAATTTTGCATCAGAATTTAAGATAGACGCGTCAGTCCCGAACGCGCGCCTATATTTATTTCCCTTGGATTGTCGTAAACCCATCAATGCACGCCGGCGTACGTGCGCGCATTTTTATCCATTCCCGCGCTGTGCGCAGCGACCTTCCTATATACACGAGAAAAGAGAAAGAGTTCGTTCATCCCATTCGTTCGATCTGCCGATCGTCGGAGAGATTGTAATTCAAGATCGATCGACGTGTGCGCGCCGAGGGGGAGAAAAATCGCGATTCTACCGCGTGGATTTACCATATATATACCGCCTCGCGCAGCACAACAATCGACAGGCGGGAGCACCTGCGCAATTGGAATTTCGCGATACGTGTGTGGAGGTATATAGTATAGTTATACACGAATGTAAGTATATATCCTTGAATTGTGCGATGTAACGAAATTAATTGATCGTGTTAATCGATACTTTGCCTCGCTGAGTGACGGCTGTATGCGCCAGCGTTGAGTACAGTGCAGTGGTTGTTATAGGCAGGCAGGATCTAAACATTGAATGAATTGTCCGATCAAAAGATGTGAATGTTGTGGCAAAATACTGCCACTATCGGATTTGCTGGCGATTGTTATACGATTGGTTATCTACTTGTCAAAATTAAAAATGTTGCTTACATTCTCCAACCAATAAAAAAAATATACCTACTTAACCGCACATTGTGTAAACACGCGCATGCAAATAACATTTGATTCCGCATTAGAAATCAAAGCTAATTACCAGTTTATGTCCACGCAGCATTACACAAAGTCAATAATTCACTACTTCTTTCCCAATACAAAATACCACCGCGCTACACTATACTCTATACTATGTATAAAACTTTCGCTACACCAATATACCTCTCACGCCACATAGCCTTGGTATACCTCTCCCCCACACGCTGTATCATAATCGATCAATTCGTCCGGTCAAAACAGTGCCGACGCCGCGGCGCGCGTCTTCCCCGTAATACGCCCTTAATAGCTCGTCATGATTACGTATTCGCATGGCGACCGCGAGAAAAAACCCCGCGCCTCGTTATCTCGTCGTCGTCGTGGTCCGCCTCTCTCTCTCTCTTCCCCCGATATCAGATCTCTCGCGTAAGTACTATACACGCGCAGGTGCGCCCTTTTACGCGACGTCATCATCAAGATCAGCGCAGCAATATATATGCGCACGCGGAGATCAATTTCACTTTTCTCGCGCGAGAGACAACGAAAACTCATCCTCGAGACAATTAGAGGGGATTAATTACCCTACCGACTTCTCACTCTCGTGTCTCAGCACGAGATACGTCGCGAGTCATCCGCGTTAATTCTCCAGGGGTGCAAGATTCCCTCTCGCCCGCTCGTACAGGTGAATCTTATAAATGTATATACGTATGACGGCGAGGACGCGCATCATTAACGAGCCGCTTAATTACTGGGACCTCGCAGCAGGATCTCTCTCTCCAGCCTTTGACATCGCGCCTCCTTTCATCTTCGCCGAAAACATTCATTTGCGCGAGCGCGAGAGGCGAGAAAATTGAGCGGTGACTGCTCGTTACGCGCGCACCTCTCTTGTCGGTATAAGATTATTATGACGATTGCGCGCGCGAGAGTCGAGGGATCGGTAATTACTATTCGCCGACCGACGCGATGATCCGTGCGCCGCGGTATTATGGACTATTTTTCTCGCTGGTCCCTGGTATATAACACAATGCGCGCCGGCTTTCCGGGATGTATTATTACTGTCACGGCACAATGATCCTGAAATGCTTTTTGTGTTTTCTTAACTAATGATACGGTCGCGGTCGCAATTACGTTCCTACAGTTGGTATAATAGAAGGCCGGATTAGATCGGGCCGCGCGATATATGCGCTTGTCACGCGCTGTGTTTTATACCTTTTTTTAATTGAGACGTTATGGGGCTCTATATACGCGGATTATATTTCGGTATTATTAATATTCACCGCTGATTGCTCAATCCACGTTATAGATTTCTGCAACTGCAAAGACAAATCGGTATCTCTATATCATATTCATTCGCCAACCCGAATAAAAAAATTACAAAACTATTCAAATCACTTATAATTCCATATTATATATACGCCCGTAGCGCGTAATCGCGGGGGGAGCGATTACCATCGATCGCGGTGGGTGACGTATCGGAGAAAATTAGCGATCGCGATACATAGGCGCGGCGGGCACGCGCAGCTATTAAACGCGACTACCGTTTCTGCATTGCTTATGCATGCAAGTTATAGTGTACGGCGCGCCGGTACATATATATGCGATCATTACCTAGATCCAATTGTGCGTGCCTAAGGCGCATCGCAAACTTTGCACCTGTTGCGTAACGGCGCGTGTGTATACGCAAGCGTGGTTTGCTTTCGGGTATAGTTATATTAGAATGCTGCAGGCTGCGTGTGTGCATGTGCGTGACGAAATCACATTTTTTCGTCGGGGTAGTAGGATTTATCTGATGGGGACTATAATTTAATTGTGTGTTATATAAAATGTGAATATTCCTTATAGCTTGTGTAAAAGTATAATCAACGTTTCTAAGAAGAAAGAGAAAAAATTTTTAATAATTTGAAAGAGTGAGTTGCTTTTGTACTGTAAAGTTATTTGACTCGCAACAGGATTGGAAATGTTGATGTCCACAGTACATTTATTCCTTGTCGAGTCCGAAAATGCTTTGCATTTCTGGACTCGATTGCGGTCAAGTCCGAAAATACTATTTGTTTAATTTTTCTGTCTCCCCGATCAAGAATTTGAGATTCTTTTTGGTCCAGTAAGACGTGCACGGCAATAAAACAATTTTCTGGCACGATGTAAATACTATACAAAGAGTATTGAACAGCTAGAGTATGCCTATGTCACCGATCAATTTAGTTTTTTAATGTTACTCTTCTTTTAATTTAAATGAAATTAAAATATATTTAAATGGAAAATATGCGTGGTGATTCTTCAAGGCATGGATCATCGATAGAAAGACCAGAATATACTCTTTTACAATTGAAATTATATTTTTAACAATAATAATAATAATCTGTTAAGATTTGTTAGTAATATTAGATTTCACTTTTAAGAATTTTCAAACATGCTTCAATCCATATTCAAAATTTTATTTTGTGTTGGAACTAAATAATAGGTAAGGTAATTTTATAGCTTGTAATATAAAATATTAAGAAGCGGAAGACAAGATTATTAATAAATCTAATGTAAAGTACTTTTTATTAGAAATTTGATATCTTTTTGCTCTAATCATTAAGATAGAATTGAAATTTCTTTTTAAGAAAATTTTTATTATAGAATATTTATTGGTCTTTCTATTGAATGAAACCCTTTGTACAATTTTAACACTAACTGTATATATTCATTTATTGGCGTAAGCCTATTACGTATGTACATGACTTAATAGGCCATAAAGGGCATTAAATTCATGTTTAGCAAGACAAAAAAAATGAAAAGCACTTCCGGGCTCGCTCTCCATCGAATCCGAAAATGCCTTGCATTTTCAGACTTCCGGCTTGAGTATGAAGTCCAAAATCTGCAACCCTGGCTCGGAATATATAATTTTACCTGTAAACGTAAAAATATTTATTAATTTTAAAGTTTTATAATTTTTTACACTAAAAAGAAATTACATTTTTCACTCTATAAATAGTCTACACGTGACCACTCTAAAACGCGAGAATCTCCCACATATATATCTCTTAATCTGAAACATTTAAAAGAGCATTTATGACGTCTCACATGTCCCGAACGATGATGAATACGCTAGCATCTCCATCCACCCGTTTTTTTTCCTCGCATTCCACCCTATACTAAAAGGAAAAACAAAACTAAATCCCTGACATCTCAAATGTCACGGCCGGTCCGATTCGAGCAGCTGCGCTCCGATTTTTTTTCTCTCCGACGCATCAGTGCCAAAAATCCGTGAAAAACCGCGCGCAACCCTTATGGGTTACGGTGCGCGGACCTGCGGTAGGTATATCTTACACAGTGCCGGGCGTGCGTGCATAACCAGTGTATTTTCCTGAATGCTGACCATTGTCCGAGCGTGGCCATAGACAATGAGGGCCGAC
Organism: Torymus aiolomorphi; assembly: GCA_036365515.1. Classification (NCBI taxonomy): domain Eukaryota; kingdom Metazoa; phylum Arthropoda; class Insecta; order Hymenoptera; family Torymidae; genus Torymus; species Torymus aiolomorphi. Next base: position 11,560,739 of record CM070875.1, read on the forward strand.
AATGGCGCACCTTGCATCACACCCTTGGAATCCCTCTTTTCTCTCCCGCATCTCTTCGCATTGTTCATCCATTCTCCGGGCACAAAGGCAGCAGAGATAGACGCGCGTGAGGATCGAACTAGTGCCGTCCGAGAAATGATCGGGAAAGCGCGCGCCGCGCGAGTGATGGACCCCCGTGAAAAGCTTGCATTTTTTCTCCTTCTTTTGTGCTGTCATTGTCTCGCCGAGGGAGAGAGAAAAAAAGCAGGTGAACCGTCCAAGAGATGCACGTGTTTGTGTGCATATATGGTCAGGGGAGAGCGAGAGAGTTTCTTTCGCGTCCACGCCCACCTGAGGACAGGGTAGAAGAGCGCCTCGCCCTGGAGAGATGTTTATCGATGTCGTTTTGAAATATCACGGATAATATTGTCGACGTGTTCGGATGGATAATATGCGCGCACCGGTCCACCATTCCCACGTTGATTTTCCTCTCTCGCGAGGAGACCGGAGTGGTAGTAGCTGGTGGTGCTACCCCTTGTTGATTTTCGATCGAAGATATATTGTGCATGTATATAGATGAGGAAAAGTCGTACGGGAGGGATGAGGGCGATAGCCATCGGGGAGGTACTCAGGGCGATGTTTGACTTTGGTTTTATGCAAATGAGACCGATGATGGATTTCTGATTTGTGGGGTGTGTTTTTAAAACATATATACGGATTTCCTGCTTCAAATTTAAGTATTTTTCTTTTACTATTATCTTTGTAAATTAGAATTTCGTAAAATGATGTAATATACTGGTTTTAATAAATATTAAATGAAATGTTTTTATTAAAATAATAGTAAATAAAAATAATTATGCGTAAAATTAATATAATCTTTATAGATAGTGTTACGGAAACTTATTACCATTTCACAATTATCTCCAAAATCGGTTTTAAAAAACGTAATAGTGTTAAATTCAGTTTAACATTTTTGGAGACACCTCACAAATTGAAAATTAAATTTATCCCAAAAACAATAATGACTCGAAATTGCCGTCCACCGCATAATTTTAATTCGACGTATACCGAACACATACACTACCACTCTATACTTTGGCATTTGTCGAACCTCACCCCACGACACGTGCATGCACACGTGTCCCCTTGTCTCTCTTTCTCGACGCTCTCATAAAAAGTTTCTCGCTTGTGAGCACGCGCTCGCGCAATTATTGCCCTAAGGCCAGGAATCTGACGAATTTTCGCCGGCTGCGCGCCCGCTCCTCTCTCCTCTAAAAAGAAAACCGCCAACCTAATCCGGTTCGATCGGTGTATATACTATATCGCATACATATACTTGCGGGCAGCAGGTACACGGGACTTTGGTATATACATGCGAGGGGCGACCGCGACGCTGGCCCAAATACGCTCTCTGGAGAGGCATTGCCGGGACCGTAATCTGTCGGGTAATAGGGCCGGCTGCTGCTGTGTGTAGGCAAAAACGAAGCGGGCCCGAAAGAGGTGGCCAATAATTATCCGCCTAAGCGCGGGCGCGACGATTACGCTCTCGTATATGTATGTGTGCGCGTGTAGTGTATATACGGGAGCGATTTCACGCGCCATTATTTTTCGCTACGACGGCTCCGTTTCTTCTTCGTGCTTAGTACGAGGGGGAGAGCAGGTGTCGGCGAGAGGAGACGCGCACCGCGCGCTCTTAAAAAGGGTTTAGGCGCGTGCGTGCGCCGCGAGCCAAGGTAATGATAGTACTTCAACGACCCGATAAAGTGTGCCAAATATCTCGGGCGTGTTAAAAAAGTGCGTTTCGATTAACGAGACGAGCTGTGCGCACGCGCCCGTGTGCAGACGATATTTCTTTTTTTGGAGAAGAGGGGCTACTATATATCCCACCTTTCCGTCTATAATGCCGGCTTTTTTTTTTTATATAGAGCAACTGATGAGAAAGTGCATTTTTGGGGGGCTTAGAACGAAGCTGTCTCGCTGCACACATGCACACACACCTCATATGAAAAGGACAATCAAGGCGTTGTAACGAGATCATTTTTTTCTAAACAAGGAAAGTGTAATTTATTTTCAAGAAGGTGTGTAAAAAGTGATGGTCTGATTGGAGTTTAGTTTTTTTCTTCTTCTAAATGTATGGTTAGTATCGTTTGAATATAAAAGGTATAAATATATTTTAATATTGTCAAAGTTAATTTAAAAAAATTATATTTTAATAACACGATAAAGTATGTAAGCAATATTGTAAAAATATTGCAGTGTTATGTGGGAGATAAATAAAGCTCGAAGAAGCTTAAAAATAAAACATTTTTGATTTTCAGAAAAGTTTAAATTGAACGTAAGAAAGGGTATAAATATAGAAGTATAAATATAGCTATCTCAATGGGAAACCAATATTGGCAATATCCAGTTTAAAACAGTTTAATAAAACGCACTCTTGCACGGCCGCTTGATAACTCAGCCCGCGCGCCATTTTCAACGCATATTGATTTTCGATACTGCTTAAACGCACTCGGGGCGAAAATTACAAGTATTATTGCAGCTAAAACGGCCGCAATAACGAGCGCCGCGCACACGCGCTTGCGCCAGCGCGCAATTCGAACCATGCACTTTGCGCGGGTAAAAATCATCAGGCGTGAAATTGCGCATTAAGTCAATGCACACCCGCGGATTTAAAAATCAATTTGTCGGACATAGAATATCGCGACTGCGCACACGCGCTCGCAGTATCAAATCGCAAAAAAACAACTCTGGGTAAGAAAAAAAAGAAAAAAGAAGTATCGCGCGAAGGATTTCCTCTCGCGCTTTATGGCTTTAATTCGCAGTTGTCGGTATATAACGCGACTTTGCGAGAGGCGAGAACGCGCTAAAGGCAAAGTGCGCAATTAGAGCTCGTTTAAGGGCGTTTAGCGGCTCGCTTATCGTCGCCATTACTGTTATTACCGACTTATTACATCGGCGTGCCGAAATATCGGCGTACGTGCGAGAAGAGCAAGTACCTGACAGAAATATCGAGCAAGCGCCTCGCTGCTGCTGCGGCTGCTGTTGCTGATCTTCACACCCTTTGGGCCTGGTAATGACGCGAATTATCGCTCGAAAGTGCAGCCCTTTTGCAATGTTAATGAAAAAGGCAAATTGGCGAGGTAGTAAAACCGCGATGCACTTGTTTCGGGGTTGTGCTGGTTTATTTTCGCGATTATTTGTTTTTAATGCGCTGGAAAAAATCGGCGACTTTTGGGAATTTCATGAATAAAAATATATCATGTCGGAGTAATTATGATGAGATGTATTAATAAAATTTTATGGGAAATGCAAAAGTAATAAAATTAATTGGTAAAATCGCTTTTTAAAAGTGTAAGGCCAGAAAAAAAGCCAGGCGTTTCGTCTCGGGGTTGATCACCAAATCTGTATAATATTTGTGGTATAAATTTAATAGTCTAAAATTATTCATTTGTAAATAAATACATTTTATATCTAACAAGAAGAGTAATGATCACGTTTGTTCCTTATTGCTTGCTTATAACCACAAAATCGGATAGCATTTGTCTGTGAGTTTTATGGGAACCAGTTCATTATTAATTTTTTGTAATATTCTCTTAGACATCTTAAACATATTTTTGCAAAATTAACGAAGCTTAATGTGAAACTCAGTATATGCCAAATCTCGACCAGGTTTAAATATCATTTACCACTACTTCCCATCATTAAAAAACCTCCAAGAAGTACAAAATTCAAGCTACTGAATTTAATTTTAAATTGGACGATTTCTACCGGAAACAATTCCCGTACACTTTCAATACTCGCGCAACCTCATGGGGGCGCACTATACTCGGACAAGCGAGTAGCAGCAGCAGTGGTCCGCGTACAACGTCGATTAAAGCCGATTAAAGCTAAATTATATGTCGTTAGTGGGCTCCGAGCTCGCAGCTTCGTTAGCTGGGGGTATCCGCAAAGTAGGTGCGCGCGCGCTCGGCAGCTGTTGCTACCTTCGTGAGATCTATCGTGGCAGTAGCGCTCGCGCGGATATATTTTCATTCGCAGAAACCACTTTCGCAGCCCTCTGAGGACTTGGCGTTAATTAAGATTCCGCAGTGTGTATGTGTATATACGTCGCGAAATTTGTCGAATGGACTGCGAAAAATTTTAACTCTCGAGTTATTTTAAATAGATGGTTAGAGAGTGAGGCTGGACGGGAGTGAAAAGTAAAGCTGATGGGGAAGAGGAAAAATTAGAGTCCGCGGTAAGAAGTTGTTTGAGGGGGGCAAGTTTGGCTTGGACGAGGAAGATATTTTAATAAGTCGGAAAGTATTTTGTCGGGGGTTTGAAAAATGTTGATGGGCTACGATTATTAAGATGTCAGTGGAATAATCGTCACAGAAATGGTGGTATTCTTTCCAAAGAATTTTGTCAATTTATTACAACAGTCAACATATGACGCACGACCGAGTTTATCTTTTTGCGCCGTTAAATCGAACACTTTCAAGACAAATAGTAAAATTCAAAATTAATTTCACATCATTTCACCTTCACTTTATTCGCTTTATGGATGTAAAACTATTTTTAGTCCCACGCTGCACATTTAATTACACGGCCATAAAATCTTTAAAGTGGTAACGCGACAAATTAATCTCCCTCGAATTATCGATACTCAATTATTTTATTGACCCAATAAAAATCTCCTCCTCCTCCTCCTCCATCTCCTCTACCCCACCAATAAAAATACATTTCGCACGCTCGAACCTGCAATTGTCCTCTCGTAAAAGTAAAAGAGACACCTTTCCAGTCGCTCGGGCGCATTATACGGCCGTTATCTCGAGATAACTCGCTCTTATACGCGCGCGCGTGTCCCCGCCGTTTTCGCACGCATCGATTTGCGGATAATTTACAGCGCGCGAGCGAGGAGTTTATGTGTCGCAGGTGTCGAGGAATTTATTCCCATTCGAGAAGAGAGAGAAAGAGAGAGGGGAGAATCAGTGCGGACAGCAGCAGCAGCAGCACTTTTTCTCAAAAAGACCGAGAGGCATCTTAATCGACGCTAATGAACGTCTCTCGGGCGTACGTGACTTGAGAGCAAGTTCATTTGCACGTGTGCTCTCTCTCTCTCTCTCCTGCATACATGTGTGTACATCCGTATGCAAGTATGGGTACTTCGAGTCCTTTAACCGAAGAGTGCGACGACGTTTAGAAAGTCGGCCGCGCCGCTGCCGGTATTCGTGCAAAACTGCGCGAAGCATTCGCACTTTCGATCGAAGATAAATTGCCGTTTCATTGAGGCGCGCGTTCGAAGTTATAATTTTCCGCCGTACACAAAAAAAGACTGTATACGCACACGGTAACCTTCGGCAATTCGCGTAACAGTCCTTTCCGATGACGATGATTCGAGTCGTAATTATCGTTTCCCATGAGCATGTCGAAGACAAAGAGAGAAAGAGAGACACTCAGACGTAACTTTATGTTGTTTCATCGGTCATAACAAGCACGCGCGCGCGCGAACTCGGAGCTTCGTACGTACGGACGCACGCGCGGCGCGGCGAGATTAATCTTCCTTTCACCGATCGCCGACGATTATTTTTTTCACTTCCCACGGACGGACGCCTGTTAACGAGCTCCCGATGAATCGTTTTCATCACGTGCGTGATGCGCACGTGCGCGCGGCGTTGGCAGAGTTCACCGCGAGGTCGAGCCCTTTCTCCACGCGTCAGAAAGAGAGGGAGGAGAGGTCTTCATTAAACGAGTGCTGCTAACTCGATGCGGATGCGTTGGTCGCTCTCGGGATGCTTGCACAGGTGGTGCGCCGTTCTGCAAACAGACAGTTTTTTTTATCTGACTTGAGTGAAATGGAAAATACATAATATCAGGCGGGTGTTATAAGGTTCAAAATGATTTATAAAGTGTTGATGTTGATAATTTTATAAATGTAAAATTATTTTTATTGATTATTGGCATGGTGTGGTTTGTGCACATAAGAATTATGCACATATTTATTGTGCACACTTTAGCATTGGAGTATACACATAGATATAGATATACACCAATGCTAAAGTGTGCACAATAAATATGTGCATAATTCTTATGTGCACAAACCACACCATGCCTGATTATTAGATTATAAATATAAATATAAATGAAGTATAAATATATACGAAATCACAATTTTTAACCATTTAAAAAAGTTTTATTTATTATATTTTATTTATTTATCTTCATTCCTTGCAGAAAGACTCGATTTTGTGCTTATATCTGATACGTAGCATGTGCAAAGTTCCGATCATAATTTGAGAATATAGGAATTTATAAACTTTCAGACAGGTAACGGTAGAAAAAATTGTAAGTCTTGGTTTCGCTTAAAAGTGTGTTTCTATCGGGTTTGGTCGTCGCCGAATACCATAGTCAGTTCAATTCTTATGCCTCTACGCCCCAAACTGAGGTTACAAGTATGAGATCTATATGACTCTCATTTAGCTTCATCCATCGTCAACGGCAGGGTAGTAGAGATAGTGTGGCTCCGTTTATTCGTTCCTTTTTTGTTACTTTTGCACCGTAGTGGAAATCCAAAACATTTTATAACTAATAACTGACTATTTATTTTATAAACTTGCTATAAAATGGGAATTTATCTTGTTCAGTTTCTAGCTCCCGATGAAACGCTTTTTCTCCCATTATTTGGCCATTTAATAGATTGGTAAATAGAATGAGTTTTTCGAAGACAAGCACAAGCTTGTTCTTGAGTATTTTAAAGGTATTAAAACTGATCAGTTTTTTTACTCCGGAAATGGCTAGTAGAAGGATTGCTGTTATGATAAGGAGTGAGAGAGACAGAATCAGATGGAGAAATAAAAGTTTTGCTGAATTATTCATAGAAGGTGTACAACAAATGATTTTTTAATTAATTTTATTTATTTATAATCTAAGAAATAGGCAAATAATGGTCGAAAAATCGTTCCATCATAGCCATTAATTAGCCAGTTTTACTGGCTACTTTCTAACTTCTTGGCCATTTCATATAGATGAATTTCTACCAGGGATATTTTTTGTTATTTTTATATTTCTTTTGTTAGTGAGTGTTCATATATAAATTGCTCCAGAATATCTATATTTAGATTTTCCAAGAGCCCAAAGGTTAAGTTGTTGATTAGTACATTTTTCAGGCCTCCAATAGCGCATAGATTCTTTTTTTCGCATAACAAAAACGTTATGCACAATTATCCACATGCTAAATATCTGCTTCGAAAATCCTCGTCTTTCCAGCTCACAAACTCTCCAAAAAGAAAACCAATTTTCCCGACCACCACAGCAGACCCCATCCAATTTCCAGCTTACCCTGCCCGCACAAAGCAAAATCGCACTTCATAATCTCATTCTTCTCCCCGCTCTTATCTCTCCTCAGCACTCGTCGAAACGCTCTGTGTAGCATCGAGTTACACGCGAACTTCCTATACACACGCTCCTCTCTCTCCCGACATTCTTCATCCACTCGGACTGTGAAGCGATGTGCCAAAGGCATGCAAATGACGCGTGCAAGCTCATTCATACCTGACCGCACCTTCATTTTTGCCTCGCGCCCATTGTCGTACATATATATACTATATACGCAATAACAAAGGAAGGGCGCGAGAGAGGAAAGTTGGCACGCGCGTCTTCAAAGGACAATGCGAGAGAGAGAGAGAGCTGCAGCAGCACAGCTGAATAGGACCTGCTAGTCTTGCACCTTTATCCCTCTGCGTTCCTCGACCTATTGTCGGGGGCACCAACGAGGTCGTTAGCTCCTCCATTCTTTTCCCTTTGCCTCAGCTCCTCGTATATATATACAAGTATTTCTATCTTTCTCCACCTCGCTCCGCGCGAATCCTGATATATTTTGGATCCGGGCGTAGGTGGTGGTGGTATATGGGCGGAAGGTGCAAGGGCTTTGTTTTTCGTGGAAGGATCCGAGCGCGCGGGCTATAGGGTCATTGAAAAATCGTCTTCGCGTCTCAGCGTGCAAAAAGTGTGCGGCGAGGTGGAGAGAGACAAAGGCGTCCAAAGACAAAAGGAGTCGAGACGAATCTCACAGGAACGCGAGGCTGTGTGTATCGAGAGTGCAGTGGCCAAAGTGTGTATAGCATGCCGGTAAAGGTTAGTTGTCTCGTCATTGTGTCTGGCTTTTCACTTTTTCACGGGTGATTATCGCGGGGGGATATCTGCGGGTACGAGAGGCTCATGAAGTATTCCGCGCGCGTCGTCGTCGGAAGTCGCTTTGAGGGCCGGAGAAGTTCGTGTAATTAGTCGGTTAGGCGGGGTGATTACACGAGTTCGGGGCTGTTGATATCTGATGTTGGAAACGTGCCTTTCTTTGTGATGAACAGATCTTAATCTAGAGGTGGTTTCTAAAATAAAATTATGGCAAATAAAAATAGGTTATCAATTATCTCCTATTAATTTTCTATAAAAATGGCCCTGGTAGAAATTTAACCAGATTTTATAGCTAACGTGTTAATTAAATGGAAGCATTTTTAGCAAAAATCATAATGCAAAAATAATATAATTCATCTGAAAGTTCTACTATTACTTAAAGTACATATTTTAAGGTGTGTAAATGCCATAATTTATTCCGGATTGGTACATAATTATGAAATACAAACAATGTTCGTTTTTAGCCATAAAGTTAACTGAAAAATAGCTAGCTTTACTTAGAATAGCTACGTTTGGAAGAAGTTTGGGAAAAGTTTTGTTTGGCTTAAGTTTGGGAATACTTATGCAATGAGACAATGCCAAACTTCCCAAATCGTGATACCCTAGGGCGTTTGTAACGATTTCATACAATTTGAATCAATATTTCTTACATATATATAAAGAGTTCGACTTTCTATGAAAAATTATATTTTAATGCTTGGAGTAAAAAATGTTCAATATTAAACAATTCTTTTTAAAACTTACAGCTGACTTATTTACAATTTTATAAATTATTCATCAACGCTATTACAAGTCTGTCGACCAAATCACCTAAAAAAGTCAATGAAACAAAAAAAAAACTTCACCAAACACTAACACTAACAACCACTGCTTTTATTTGTTAAAGGCTGGCGCAAACGAGCCCCCAACCAGCCCTCATCATCGTCCAACCTCCTCAAAGCCTCCGCCTAGCTCTCGCACCCCGGCACTACTCCACCTTCCGTGCGAAAATCTCGTGTTCGCACCTTCGAAACCTCTCCCCAAACCCATCCTACGAGCCCAACTTGTTCTCTCTCTCTCTCGCTGCATCAGGGGCGTGCGCTCCTCGCTATAGCTCATCAACGATGCGGTCTTACTCACACTATACGCAACCTGATTTATGAAACAACGAACGCACCACGAAGCTTAAACGCCTACTTTGTTCCTCTTCGCGATCAAGGTGTGAGCTCGTTCGCGCGCGCGGTAAGTAGGCAGTCCGGGGCTAATGGACGCGCTAACCGCCGGCGAGCGAGGTGGTGCGTATGTAAGCGTTTCGCGTTTAGAGCGAGCCGTAATTTTCACGTTGTTACATCGGTAGGTATGTGTATACGCCAGCCGCCGCCTGTGCAAACGCGCGAATGATAGGTGTCGGAGATGAGAGCGCGCATGAGCAAGCAAGGGGCCGGAGGTGTGAATTCGACGAGCGTTATATGTGTGGATGTGTATAACTATAAACGCGCGCGTGCGTGCGGAGAACAGGTAAATCGTTAGACACGTGCGTGCGGCTGCGATGGTGTCGATTTCAGGGAAGGACTGTGTGTGCCGGGAAAGAGGGGGAAGCGAGTTTTGGGAGAAATCCGCGGGAGGTTGTTAAGGGTCGCTCTAGGAGCCTCGTAATCCGACGCGGCTTGGATGTCTTTTCGGGGATATGTGATTGCGAAATCGCTATATGTGGCGGTGTGTGACCGGACTCGAGTCGGTCGACTTGGACGATCAACCGATTTCGCGCTGATGATGCTGGCGTGGATTGCGGTGGTAGTAGGGAGTATGAGGATTTATGCGTTCCAGGTATAATAGAAAGAGGGCTGCAGGTGTGCCAGATTCAGAGTTTTCTGGGTAATTTGTAGAACGGGTGGGTGATTGCGACACCTTGGTTTTCATGGTTAGTTAAAATAATTATTTCTTTTTCATTATAGATATAGTGAAAGTGTGAATATATATTTATTCATTATATTATTTTTTAAGAGATTTTTGCTCATGCAATAAGTACAGCTGTTAGGTCGGCGTATTACATTATTTTATTTCAAAATGATTTATATTTTACAAAAACCATAAAAGAATTAAGGGCAACTCTACGCCAGATTTTGCGCCATTATACATCCTACCCTCGCTATTTTACGGTTTGCAGCATTTTGCCGGGTTATATGAGCTTCAATTACTCGCCATTATATCATCGCGTTACGAGCCGCGTGCGCAACTTCTTTGCACTTTCACGCTGCGAATCGCTCCTATGACCCTTTACTACCCCCTCGCTACGACTTTTTCTAGCGTCCATGTAATTGCCCGTAATAGTCATATAAGCGTTTCGCGGAACGCGTACACACTACCTGGCTACGTTAAACGAGCGCGCACGCGAGATGCTTTTTGATCTCGCGCACGCGCGCTAACGTCTAAATTATTTTGCCGTAAAGTCATTTGGAAGGCCGCCGAATCGGTTAGCGTTATATATATATATATATGCGCGTGTGCGCGAGAGTTGGGGTATAAAAGTGGATCACTAAGTATCGGTTGCAGCCGACCGCCGCGCTTTTCTTTGCCATTGGCGCGTCTTCGTGCTGCTGCACTCTCGCGTAGCCTCCATTTCGTTTTTCGCGCTCGTGCTCGAGAGCCAGGTACTTGCGCTCAAATGCGCTTGAAAGGGAACGCGAGAGAGGCAGAAGGTGCATGCGCGAGCACCTTTTACCTGCGCGGTATATATGTTCGCGGGTGGATTCGGGCTTTTATGGGTTCTTGAGAGCTCTGTGTGATGTGTGGGTGACTATTCAGCATTTTTTAGCGAATCTTTGTACGATCTAAGTACTACTTATGTGAGAAAATTTCGAATAATATGATTATTTTCTCAAAAATGAATCTTGATAGAATTAATGCACGGAAAAAAATGGTTTAGGAATAATTACTATATTTATAGTAACCGTGGGACAGACTCAAATTATGATAAAATTTACTACAATTTATAGTAAAAACTCCTATGTTTTGAATAATTTTTACTATGCATGTATATAGCAATTTTTGTCTTAAAGTTCCTATAGAATATAGTAATTTCTCTTACATTTATAGTAAATTTTCCTACAACATTTCTCTGTGTGACTGTTTTATTACAAAGTCTATTACAATTCAATAAGTTTTATAGTAAACTTCAAAAAATTTTTTCGAAATATACGATTCTCGATTTCTCTACGACTTAAAACCTACAATTGCAAGCTATACCTTTCGCTAAATGCCTGAAAAAAAACCTCTCCGATAATTACCCATCTAAAAAAACCTCAAAAACCATCTTTCACCCGAGCGTTACACGCCGCGGTGGGTGTAGCCAGTCTCTTAAAAACATCCTCTCTTTCTCTCCCTCTCTCTGTCTCTTCAGCCCGAGAAAAAACTGCGCAACCTTCCAGGCAAAGTGGCGAGTATTAAACGCATTGTAAAGTCAGCTCTCTGCCGAAGGGCCGCAGCGCCGCTAGTGCGCGTGCGTGCGTGATCGATGGCCGCGCGCGGCGTTTATTTAAAACTTTGCGCGTGTCTACGCTTGCGCGGAAGTGCATATAGCCAAGGGACAGGGAGTCATGCTGCGGAGCGAGAGATTCTCCGCGAGGCAGCGAGTTGGTTTAAGTACGGGTGTTAGGGATATGTGCGAGGCATAAATTGCGCAACGCCGCCGCCGACGCCGACGACGACGATGGTGGAGCGTAACGACGCGAAATTTTCAAGTACGCGGTGGTGGGTGTGTATGTGTGTGTGTATACAGGTATGTATGAGGAGGAGAGGTGGTTGGTGCGGTCTTTGCATGAGTGGTGGATACGGTGCGAGGTATTTACAGTTCGGTGAGCTTGCGTGCACGTAGGGGAGTTCAGGTTAGTTACTGAGGTAGTGTGTGTAGGTAAATAATTCGAGCTTTTAGAGAAAAAATTTATTCTGAGAAGTAGGTATGGTATTATCTGGAAAATGAAGGATCGAGTAGGAATTAATGTTTCTTTTCTCGTAAAAACAAGGAAATCTCGAATAGATACTCGTTGAATGTATTCGAAATCGAATCATTTCATAACTAGAATTAATTTTATACACTTCATATGTCTGACATTTTTGCATACTTAGAAAAAAGTTTTTATAAAAATTACTATACTGTCTGATAAAGCTACCATAAACTGTAAAAAACCCGAAAATTACCATATTTTACAGTATACTTATAATAAATTTTCTTATGTTTCTAGCAAAATTTCTTATAAAGTATAGTATTCTTTTGAGTTTTTACAGTTTGCGGAGGCTTTCCAGTAATTTTTACAAAATTATCAATAATTTTTTCTAAACTTTTTTCTCAGTGTAAGAATTGCATCTTATAAGAATAATAAAAACATAAAATCAAAGCACACACACGCTCTCGATCCAACACACCGTTGCAATAATCACCGTATATCAAGCCGCTAACTCAAGCTAACAATCACCGCTTTACATCCCGGCACACTGTTTGCACGTTAGCCCGTTAATTCGCGTGAAAAATGCCCTTATCAACGATCAATTCTCTCCAAAAAAAAACATCCTGTCGACTTTTTCTTACGTCATGCTTCGTTCCCAACGCATATGTACACAACAACCGAGAGCGCACGCGAGAACGAGAGAGATAGAGAGAAAAAGGGTGATCGCCGCGCGGCCTCGCCGTGTAATTTCCAAGCCTGCCTCGGTCGCGTGGCTCGCGCGACGCACGAAACCGGAGCCACGCGCGCGGCTTCTCTCCTCTCTTTCCTTATACACACGCTCTCGGATATTTCTACGATTCTCTCATTCTCGCTATATCCCTATATACACTTTCCCAGCGATCCCCTTTCTCACTCGACTCCGTAAATTAGAGTTGCTCGCCTCTCGAGAAGTCCGAAATTATTTATTTCTCTCTCTCACTTGCTCTTTCTGCTTCGGGGGGAAAGTGATTACTCTCTGCCCGGTCATTGTACCCGAGCTCGGTCGCGTGCGATAGTCACGCTATATACGCGTGCGTCGCGCGCTCGCCGCTAATTTTCTAAATCGATGGAGAACAGCTGCATCGTCGACGACGACGACGTGCAGTTAGGAGGTGGAATTTGAATTGATGCAGCGCGCAAAATATGAACGAAGATGACGGATTCGTCGCCGCGAGGCGCATTCTTACGATTTTTTTCTTCCATTTCTCGTGTATAGCCACGTATATATTTATAACGTACACACGTGTGCACGTGGCAGGTTAGTTGCATAGTGAGCGCGCGGCTGATTGAATTTTCAAGAATGACGATCACACAATGAGAGGGACCCTGGGCCAATGCGCTTTGAATACAGTTTTATATTCATGTCGCAATTTGAGAGAATGTTTTGAGGGGAGAGTAAGAGTGGTATATTTGCCCCGTTGCACCGGGCTTTGATTAGAATTCTTTGCCGATGATTGACGGGAAAATTGTCCTTGAATTATCTGCGGTTACCCTATAGGAATTTTAAATAAAAACCTTGCGAAATTGCGCCACGGGGATATCGAATGTTTGTAAACATCAATTATTAATGGTGAGCCTCGTTTTTGTGGGTGATGATGAATGTGAAATTACAGTAATCAGCGGGAGATTATTTTAGTGTAATCAATTAATCATGTGTAATATGAAAATTTAAATCCTTATAAAATAGGAAAATAATTTAGAAAAGTAGCTGAAAAATATAATCGTTTACTTTAATAACATGAATAATGCTTAAGTTAGTACTGATTTTTTCATTCGTCTTTAAATAAACCATAACAAAAATACGACGACAAACGTAACAATTTACCGGTTCAGCGCGAGAGATCACCCGACGTGCGAATAACTAAAGCTCATGTTCATTCCTCGTCCCCATATCTCATTTCCGATCTACAATTCAGACCCTGCACTTTTATAACTCCAGCCTCGGACGGCCACGCTGACGTGAATATTAATAGCGTTAAAACCGAATCAAGCAGCAGGAGTATAAGGCGAGGCTTTATAGAGTATATAAGAATTAAGCCGGTTCCACCGCGCGACTGACTGTCTTTCCACGGCGGGATATACACATGCACACACACGTTCTGTCTCTGTCTCTCTCGGCCCGTCGAGCGAATATATATATATCTTTGCGGAGCATTTCACGGTATCTGGCCACACGTCCGCGGCGCGCCGCGGATATGGGAAGAGACAGCTTTTAATTAAAAGATTTACGATTTGTCCCTTTTCGTCCGCGCGAGTGCTGTATACGTGATCGTTGGCAGTCGAGAGTGCGGTTTGTTCGTTTTCGTACGTGCCCAGGAATGGACTCAATTTGCGAGCCATCAGGGGTTTGTCAAAAATTGGTTATCTGTGTATATATACGGTGGCCGCGGGTTTATTTGTAGAGGGAAAAGCGTATCACTGTCGTCGCAGGCAATTTGTTGGAATTCTCTTGTATGAGTGACGTAGGGACGATTATACTAAATCTTTATATTGTAACATTTATAAAATTAATTCGCTTGAACGTATTCTCATTTAAATATAGAATTTTAAATGTAGTTTATAAAATTATACTATTTTTAACATTTTTCTTTTCGTAAAGATTAAAACATGCTAATACAATGTCAGAATTAATTACTTGCAATTTCGAAAGAGATTAAATAGAGCATTTCTGAAAATTAAAAACACTGTTTCCACATCGATGTACAAATAATCTTTCTTGAACCAACACACGTAAACCATCTTGCAAAAAATAATATACATCCAAACAAACAAAAAGCGAATCCTTTTTCGAACCGCTCGACCGGAGGCTCAGAAGATTTTCTTCCTGCCACGCGTGCGCACGATCTCACTGGGCCCATAACCCGAGCCAACCGAATGGAAATCGACGGAGTAGAAACCTCCGCGACGTCGAGCCATCGTCACCTGGGAGAATCTTTAATTCATCGCGTACATACACACGCGCGCGCTCGATGCTTACTTGCATACGCGTGGCGCACCTCAAATCGGCGATAAGAATCTTCCGCGTGTGGCGTGCGCATTCGTCGCTTTTTGCACGCGCGTTAATTCCACGGCCGCGGCGGTATGCGCCGCACAGTATTCTATTTTGAAAAAAAATGGACAAAATGAAATATCTCGCGAACGGATATCGATAGCCGGATGAATCCAAAGGCATTTTAAAGTTGAAGTAATGTACAATAAAGGAAAAATAGTCCAGTACTGATCATTTGACCCTGTGACCTCGGAAATGAAAAATGAAAGTCGAATAAATAACGTATTTTCGGCTTTTTCATTGTAGACTTTCTGGCTATCAATTTTTTCGATCAAAAAAATATGTACTCTTGTAGTGTTTGATGCAAGGAATCCGAATTTGATGTCAGAATTGTTCTATCGCACACCAATTTGTTTTTAAATCTCAAAACTCCATAAAAAATACGAAAAATTCACCCTGAAAAAATGGAGCATTATTGAGTAATTTCGACTTCAAATTCGGATTCAGCGAATCAAAATACATTTGTAGATGCATATATGAATTATTAAAATTTAAGGGTTATTAAAAAATGGCATTTTTTACAATATTTTCATGCTCTTTAATAAAATTGTATTAAATACAAGCGTTTGTGTACCCATGTATTATGATAAGCTGAATCCAAATCCGAAGTCGAAATTACTCAATAATATTCCATTTCTTCCAGGGTGAATTTTTCGTATTTTTTATGGAGTTTTCAGCTTTAAAAACAAATTGGTGTGCGATAGGACAATTCTGACATCAAATTCGGATTCCTTGCATCAAACACTACAGGAGTACATATTATTTTGATCGAAAAAATTGATAGCCACAAAGTCTACAATGAAAAAGCCGAAAATTCGTTATTTATTTGACTTTCATTTTTCATTTCTAAGGTCACAGGGTCAAATGATCAGTACTGGACTATTTTTCCTTTATTGTACATTACTTCAACTTTAAAATGCAGTTGGATTCATCCGGCTATCGATATCCGTTCGCGAGATATTTCATTTTGTCCATTTTTTTTCAAAATAGAACACTGTGCGCCGGCAAGAAGTCGCTGTGGAAATCAGATGCGCGCCGGGGGTTTCCCGGAACGAGGTTTATTTTGCTTTTAGTTACAGACTGTTTTCGAAATGCGAGGTGCTTTCTTTGTAAAAGGTGAAAGATGGAAAAAGTTGGAGAGGGAGGGATAGGTGGGGTCTTCCGGGATGGCTTCGAGTTATTGTGGTTCGGGAAATTAACTGTAGATAACGTGGTTGTACTTTTTTATTTGTATTTGTGAAATATTTGCAATTATATGAAAGAATTAAAGAAAGTTTTTAGAAAGTGATCTATATATTTATATTTACTGGCAGATTTATTTTTGATCAGATGCGCAAAAATAATTTTAACCAATTATTTCAATTTTTTCCCTCTGTACTTTCTAAAAATGAATACGTGAAAAGTCGCTCACTGGTGCAAACAAGTGGAAAAAGTGGACTAGAATTCTGTAGCGACTATTTACTTACTTATTATGCAGTGAAAATTTTATTCCACTGTTCTAATACACTGAGAATAAAGTTTTGGAAAAATTACTATACTGTCTGATAAAGCTACCACAAAAAATTACCAGACTTTACAGTAAATTTTACAGTACTTATAGTAAATTTTCCTATCTTTCTAGAAAAATTTCTTATAAAGTATGGTAATCTTTTGAGTTTTTACAGTTTGTGGTGGCTTTCCCAGCAAGTATAGTAATTTTAAAAAAATTATCAATAATTTTTACGAAATATTTTTCTCAGTGTAGGTAAATACTCACTAAAGTAAGGGAAAGATTTTTTCACTTTTATTCGCATAAGCGAACGCTTTTTAACTTACTCATTTTTAAATAGTGCTTTTGCATCAATTCATTAAATAATTTTTCATCGATTCATTTTATTACTGATAGTCTAAACAGCTCTTGACGGGATAACATACTTAAACCATAAATTCCATTCAATCAATTAATTTTTTGCTCCACATGCATCATCTCACTTTACAACGCATTCCCGTCCCTCATCTTCATTCACCAATTTACAACGGAAATCTCTCCTCGTCCCATACTAAAACACGCTGAAACCCCTTATACCCATAATCGGCCAATCTCGTTGCCGTACACTAAACAAAACGCGAGTAAAATACCTCGACTCTTCTACTCCCAATCACGATATACACGATCCACATACACACGTCTATCCTCTATACGATTCCTCGCTTATATTCCACCGAGTCGTAAACGCGCCTAAACGAACCACACGAGTTTTACGACGACCAATGCTCCCTCTCTCTCCGCAGCGTACACGCGAGCGCAAGAAACCTCACGTGTGCGTGCGCGATGTGTGTATTGTAATTGCGCGCAATAAACGCGCGTGCGCGCGGGGCCTGTTTTTCGGCCAGGGCCCGGCTTTGCATTTCATGAATGCGACAATGGGTACTCGCGTATATTATGGCGTGTACGCGCGCGCGCTGAGTCTGCGGGCCTCCGCTGTGCCGCTTTGCATGTAAAAGACAACAACGAGAGAGAGAGAGAGAGAGAGAGAGAGAGAGAGAGAGAGAGAGAGAGAGAGAGAGAGCATCGGCTGCGCCCCTTACCTTCGAGGGCCTTTTTTGTTCGGCTCGTGTCATTAAAGACGTTTTCATGAAGGTTTATTGCCCCGTTTATTGTTGCATTTATACCGGGAGGTTGGTAGTCGAGTAGTGAGGAAAAGTGCGCCGCGCGAGTATGTACGTACGGGCCGAGCCGGACGATGATTGCCTTTTATTTTAATTATACGCTGTGAGGTTGCAAATTTTGGTCAAGTCGCCGTGGAGAGATTTTTGCGTGCGCGCGTGTGTGGGGTTGAGGTTCTTTGTGGGTCGCAGATGCAAATTTGCCGGGAAATAGGGGGGTAATTACGGATTAATGGGTTTTGTTAATTGTGGACCGACTGTGGTCCGAATACTTTTTGACCGCGGTATAAGTGATATTTTGGGAGGGCGCAGAGAGAACGTTTGTTCGCCTTACGTAATGTGGAGTCTGTCTAAAAAATATATCAGTTTTTTTATATACGGAACTATATGGATTTATTGTTATGGATTTCAGGGCATAGCGGTTTCCTATTATTTACGTTACCGCATTAGTATTCAAATTAAAGCGGCTGATCCCTTCGCGGAACGTAAAGCGTTCGTATCCTGCTGAACGAGGGAAGAAGAAGAAGAAGAAAAAAAGGAAGGAGACTGACTGCGCGTCGGTATCTGGAATCTACAGGAGCAAACGTCGCAAGGTCAGATGATCAATCTTTGTAATATTAATTACTCGCGGCGAGATTGGGATCTACAAGCCTAAATTCCTCATTTTAAGCTTTCACTGCTGGGCGCCTGCGCAGACGCGAGCCGGGGCACGAGTCGCGGTTAATGAGCATGCGCGCTGCCCGGCTTATGTGTGACGCCGTTATCCCTGGGCAGAAAGAAGAAAAAGGCTTCGTCGGTGTGCGTCATTTAAATTGGTCTTGATAGTATATACTTAGCGTATGCGTATAATGTGGATAGGATGGCGCAAACTAGATTTGCAAAGATTTAAAAATGACATTTACACAGTTAACTGTAGATACAAAATTCGCCTTGTTAAGGCAGCGCCCTACTGGTATCCGATTTTGGATGCTTAGGTCTATACCTAAAAAGTGTATAAAAACCATCAAAATACATGACAAAAATAAGAAATCACAAAACAGAAAGCACTACAGTCAACAGTTTGTTAAAATATTATGATAAATATTTATTAAAAGGATTTTTTTTCATACAAAAATATTTGATATAAAAACTGAACATTTTTTCAAAAATTTCTTATGCGTTTTAAAGTTTGGAAAAAATAATATAAATAACTTTTTACTATAATACTTTGCATCATATTATATTTTAAAACCCGTTTTTTGTTGTTTTCAAGTTTTTCCGTATACAATGTAATGTTTGGTACCCACCACCTAAGCTTCCAAAAATGAACACCAGAAGGGCGCTACCTGTACTATTAACAAGACAAATAGAGGTCATCTCACGAATTTTTCATATCATACGACAAATCTTCAACCGCAAAAAGCAAACGAGTGCATCTCAAAAAGTATTACCGAAGTTTAATTAAACCAGCAACAAAAAGCAATTTTTTCTCCCCCCTCAGAGTACATTAAAACAAGTCTGTCGTACACAACCTTGAGCCCCTTCGCTGCAAGCACCGCAAAAAGATTCAATCCTCCTCGCGCAGCCTTTTTTCCCTCGCCCTCCGACGACAATTTCCAACTCGCTCTCGACAATCGTCACGGGTAATCGCTCGCCGCTCTCTTTTTTCTCCCTCATTCCCCTCTCTTTCACATAATTAACGCCGAGCAGTGTTAATGAGAGCACGCGCCTGGCACCCTCGCGTGTGTGTCGCTCTCGGTTTCTTTTCTTGCTTTGCGGATTCGCGTACATATACGCACACGTGTGTATGTGCTCTCGATAATTGGCGCACGCGTGCGAAATTTATTCGTCCAAGTCGAGGTCCCCGGATAAGGCCTAATTCCGTGTCGGAACACGAGGAGAGAGAGCGAGGCAAATCGTGAGCGCTGCATCGGATGCGGGAATACAGTCGGCGGCTTGTTGCGGAGTATAAGGGAGACTTCCTTTTGCGTTGCAGCGCTCCGGTGCATATGTCGAGGGGTATATATTTGTGGAGCGTGTGTAGAGAGTGTTGGCCGAGAGGCCGGATTGTTAGCTCTCGATGTGAAAGGAGTTTGTTAGAGTAATTGGAGGTGCGGCGATTTTGAGGACCTATTGGTATGGGAAATATAAGCATTTGTAGGATTTATTGTATGATGTGGAATAGAGGTTGAAAAAGATCGGGTTGTATTAAAATAGTATTTGTAATATAATATGCAGTTTTAAATAATACAGTAACATTGACATCATATTTCGAATTCTTAAGGTTCGATTGACGCATTCGTGTATCAGTGGCCACCGGTATCGCGCTCTCCTTTACTCTGTATATACAAGAGTCGAGAAATAAGACTAATCCAAAGTTATCGATCTGGTCTATCGCTTTTAATGGTTAGAATAAAACCAGAATCACAACACGGACGTTGGTCTAATTTTTGACTGACGCATTATATGCGATATCAAAAAAACATCAAACGGCAATTAGCATAGTGAAAGCCGGTACAGGACGGAGACACGTATTACCTCATGATTATAATTCAATCGGGGGCTTCGATCTGCCCGATGAAAGGACTACATTATAAGGCACTAATCTTTAATAGATACGTAAGTGCCAATGGGAGTCTCGATAATTTAATTATGAAATCCGGATATTTCATTATCATATTATCGACGGGGAATATTCTTAGCAAGAATTCCTGCATTATTTTAGCACGTCAAATGAATGGATTCAAAGTTTTTACTGTTATCCACAGGTTCCGATACCTTATTATTCTAAAGTCTTTATTTCATAATACTTTATATAGTTTCATAGTATCATTTACATCGCCATATATGAACAAAAAAATGTATCCACAAATCGTGACTTTCTCTCTCTCTACTTCTAATATTTAATTCTTCGTGTTTCAACTTTCAACAATATTGTAACTATATTGTGTTAATATTGTTTCAATATGGTTGCAACACTTTTAAATACTACAAAAAATATATGAAAAAAAGTACTTCTTTCTTAGCGGATTCCGAGTTCTTGCTAGTTATATCCAAAGGTATACCTCATTACTCTAAAAACTTTACTGCACAATACTTTATATAGTTTCCCAGCATCACTTACATCGCCGCACACGAACAAAAAAATAAAAAAAATCTACTTAGCCCCGTATTAGCAGATCCATGCCCAAAATCGTCACTCTCTTCCCCGACTCAAAATGCTACACACGAGCACGCACACAGGAGAAAAACTTCCCGACACGGTCGCCGCATCAAAAACAACCGCGACATGCCCTCGCAATCAGCGCTCACCTGTCCCGAGAGAGAGAGCAAGACTCGCGCGGCCGTGTACCCGCGCTCGCGAAAGTGTTGGAAGAGCCAGGGTACCCGCGTTCTCACGCTTCCGTTCGCCGTATGTCTCGTAATTGCGCGTGCGCGCTCGGCTAGACTACGGCTGTGTCATTTTTCAAAAAATCATCGTAGCATCCTGCTGCTATACTTATATAGCATAATATAAGGATGGTTTATCGGCGTGTTGTAGCGCTGGATTTATAAGCGCGCGCACGCGCGTTATTAACTGCATGCTTTGGTATATTTATTAATTAGAAGGGATTATTTAGTGGCGGGCGATATATATGCGCTTTATTTGTTTTTGTTGCAGGTTCCGTGTTTTTTGATGTTAGAGATGTGTTCCTGGGGAATTTACGGACAAATGTTGCGGTAAAGCGATGGGGATTAATTGGGAACTTAATTATGGTCTGCAATAAAAGTGTATTAGGAATTACTGCAGAAGTAGCAGCGGTTGATTGATTTGTGCGGCGAGAGTTTGCTTCCCTGGTGGAAGTTACAAATCACTTGGATGTGCGCGTACAGCCATAAATTAAATTTTAACGTTTGATTTATCATAATGTCTACCAATTAGGCTATCCGCATCAAATCAACGAATTTATTCAGTCGTATTAATAAATTGTAGGCAAAATACACCTTTTGCGGTACACCCTCAATCCCGTTTTCCCGGCTTATCAACCCAACAAAGGAGCCAGAGCCCGACATAAAGAGCCCAACCGCTGGGCCGTAATCGCCGGCCTCATCGTGACAATAAAAATTCCCGGCGCAATTTCACGTAAATCGCGATGCATTTTTTGCGCCCTCCTCGCGCGACTCCGAATCACACAATGAATTTCGAGCGAGCGAGCGATCGATCGACGACGACGACCACGCGACACATTAATATAAGACGCGTGTGCGCGCGTGCATTAAGGCTTCCCCCCTTTTTTACATATATTCGAGCGAAACTGCACGAGGCCGCTTCTCCTTTTTCTCTCTTTCTGGTGAAAAAAATGCAGGAAACGTCGAAACGTTTTACGGCCAGTGCGTCTCATGCATATGTACTCGGGCGGCCGCGAGGTGTATCAATGGCGGATCGAAAAACTGGTACAATCTTCGCCTCTGTTTCTCACTGCAGATTCAGCCTCGGCAAGGTCGAGAAAGTGGGGAGGAGGAAGAGGACCGATAGTTTCTTTTTACGCAAGCAGAGAGAGCGTGCCCAAAATGTCAATTTTGGCGTGAGACTGCCGCAGCGGAATGGCAAAGTAGCCGAGAGAGAGAGAGAGAGAGAGAGAGAGAGAGAGAGAGAGAGAGAGAGAGAGAGAGAGAGAGAGAGAGAGAGAGAGAGAGAGAGAGAGAGAGAGAGTTTTTCGAGGGGTTGAGGGAGAGAAGTGAGAAGAGGTGAGCTGCGCCTAATGCGCTTAGGATTGATTTTTAACGATGGCATTAGCGGTCGGGGGATATGTTGCGGAGATAAATTAGGCTGCCGCCTGATTTTTAAGTGGTCGCGCGCGCGGTTTAGGGTGAAATGTGGCGAGAGTAAAAACGTCGCTGCGCGTCTGTGGAATAACTTTGCATCGATTGTGGGGGAAGAGTGCAGTGACTTTGGCGAACCGTGCAGATATGTGGGAAGGGTTTGGTGTAAACATTGTTGGCAGTGGTGGAATTATACTGGAAAGATGGTTTTTTAATACGAGTCTTTTTAATGTTGTAGTGATCTTGAGATAATTAAGAAATGCCGGAATGTGAGAAATTAGGATAAGTTTATTCAAGCGGAAAAGTATTGGTTTAGCTGCGAGATTAAACGTGTTTTTCTTAAAACTACATTCTTCCATAGAAGTAGACTTAATAATGTTTTCTAGTGTTAAGTGAAACTTGCCAAGAGTTGATAAAATTAGATTGCATTTCTATGTAGGCACTTTTTATACTTGCCAATAATTAAATTGTACTTACAAAATGATAATTCTAAAAAGAGAATTCAAAGTTTCGTATTTAATTAACAAGAACTGATTTGTTATCTTTTTATTCTAATATAAACGTCACTGGCTCAAATGAAATTCACCTGTTTTGCAATTAATATTTTTAAATTTAAAATAAAAAAACATAGTATCGCATCGAGCAACAACAAAACCAAAGTCTCCACTTAACTTGGATAAGATATTTACTTAATCTTTGATCCTCCTCGATATCATGCCATACGGCTTTACCTGCAACTCTATCCTTTGACTCTCAAAACCCTTATCCTCCCTGTCTCTCGATTCTGCATTATCTTATCTGCGGCAAAATAAACGTGCCAGCCCGAAAGCTCCTCGCAGCTCGTGGGACTATAGCTACATTCGACTGTGGGCGCGGCGTGAAATTCTCGCTGACTCTCCGAACCAAAACACGAGCCGCTGGAATTTTCGAAAATTAGTGCCGGCGATGTTCCGGCGCGAAGGAAAATCCTTGGTAGTGACTTACGAGCTCGTTAATTTTCAACAGCTCTGACTCTCACGGGATATGTAGAGTAGAAGCTGAGCGCATCTGCCGATCGCTCCGGGCTTATGTAAATTGAAATCCACCCGCGTGTCTCTTATACAGCTTTCTGCAGCCGCCTTAATTTGTTTAGATGACTGTGAGCTGGCTGTTTCTGTATGTGCGCGTCTAGTCGGGAGAGAAAATAAAGATGGATGCGAGCTGTATGAGAGGAGCTGCCGGCTAATTGCCGCGAGGGGGTATGGGAAACGCTGCCGGTGTGTATACGCGGTGATTTGCAACTGCGACGCGCAATGGGCTATTAGATGCGTAATATGTTTTCGTTTGGTTGTACGACGATTACTTTGGATAGGGGAACGGTGTTTCCTTGTACAAGGAAAGAGTTTGATTAAGGATGCTAGAAGGCTATAAAGTGTTAGAGCGGAGGATATGTTATGGATGTTATAATATAATTTAATTCAAGGAAATTCTTAATTATTAAAAACTGTCGGATGAAAGAAATTAATGTTGTATATAAATTGCCAACAATAATTCCAGTTTTTCTGTTTTTTCATTATTTCTAAGGTGTGATTACAGTTTTAATATTGTAATCATATTGTTCCAATATTGTGACATATTGTTTCAATATGGTTTCAATATTAGTTGATACATTACTAAAAATTACAATTAACGAAAAACAAACTTTTTTATTAAGAAACGTGAAGACACACCGTATCCTAGAATATTTTATAAACCATCATGATCATTCTTCGGAATTTCACAGTTTGTCGTAGCTTTTTGAGACATTGAGATAACTTTTACAAAACCGTTTGTAATTTGTACAAAATATTTCTGTCAGTGAATGATCGCTTAAAGCACATGTATCCGCTTATCTCGCAATCTTCTATCTATAAAAACCATATTAACCTATTCAAACATAAAAAGTGATCGATCTAATAACAAAAACCAAGCCTCTCAACCTAACGATTGCGAAACAAGCCAACATATTTATTTTACACAATCGTCAAAGCAACCACCTGCGCACTCTCCTTGACGTTTTGCTAAAACCACGTCCTGCCGATAACCAAAGCTAATACCTGTTAAACACCGTGATTGATTACCTCTGCAAAACAACTCTGCGCCCGAGCTCGCGCAAAAAACTCGCGATTCCCCTTCTCTCGCGCACGTGCGCAGCCTCTCAGGTATCTATATACCCCGTCGGCGCTACAAGACACGGAGAAAGTAAAGTGTATATAGGTACCATATATACCTGGGTAGTCGCCGCCGCCGCCACCGCGATCACGGCGCTAGATAGCCCGAGAGGGATAACTACCGTGCGCGCGCACGCATAATATATACATTGCCTCTTACGATATATACACATACATACACACATGTGTGTACGCGAAGGAGCTAGAGGCTAGAGAACCGGGCGCCGCGCGACGACGGGTAGCCTCATTACCCCCTAATAGTTCCCCGTATCCACGGAGAGGAGTGGAGAGTCTCTGCCCCGGGTCATTTGGAATTTCAATTTGGATAGGCTCGGGCGCGGGTGCGCGCCAGGGGGCTTTTGCTCGAGTTTTGCATACTAAGAGGGTATATACAGTCTCTCTCTTTTTTCGGGAGAGTGGATATTTTCGTGTTTTCGTTTTGTCTGAATTCTAGGAGAGGCCACTTGTATGTGTGTGTGAGGATCGAGATGAATACATTAAGTCTCGATTTTTCGAGGACGCGCGGAGAGAGATATGGGCCGGCCGCTTTTTGTTCGACGGAGGCGATCTTGAATTTCTTAATATATTAATATGCGCATGGAAATGGGGCTGGGGTTTCGGGGGGCGCCCCGGAATAGATACATAAGGCCGACGCGTATATCATTATTGGGGTAATTTCGAATTTATGCATTTTAGGTTGGGAGGTTAGAGAAATTTCAATAAAATTAATCGTTATAGATGCGCATACATTACAGGACCATTTTATTTAGTTGTGCTTTGTATATTTTATTATATTCTATTTCCAATTACTCACCTTTATAATGAATTGAAACTTATATACTATAAAAAATACGAAGTCAAAATATTTTCCTACGTCACTCTGCCTATACCCCAACCATCATTTTTTATCCACTTGATCTGCAAAAAAAAGCCATCCCTAATCGGAACCCGGCGCCGTCCCACTTGTTACGAATCAGCCTAATCGCCTGCGCTTACCTAAAAGAAAGTCAAAATAAATCGCTTCCCGTTAGCCAAGCGTCACGTCCTCTCCCCAGTGCACCTGTATGCTACCTATGCCATCCTCCGAAAAGTCATCCGCAGCATCCTCTCTGTCCACCGTCGGCGTGAAGTCAAAGCGACGCCGCGCGGACGTGACGGACACGCGCGCGTCTTCCAGTAGCCGCGAGAGAGCTCGCTCCGTGGCATTTTAACGATCGTCGCGTCTAAGCGACAGATCGCGATCGGCCCAATGACGTTTTCGGGACTGCTGCCGCCGTGCACAAACGAGAAGAAAGGAGGACGCGGCGTCCAGCAAGAGAGAAAGAGAGAGAGAGGGAGAGAGAGATAGCCGGGAGGCTTAATTGGGGACCGTGTTGTGTGCCGGTGAGCGCTATCGCAACGAACAGAGTCGAGCTACTCTGCGGTAGCTGTGGGGGAGAGAGAGGGACTAGCGTCCGGTGCCCGTCGTTTTCCGAGGTTGCTGTTGCTGCTGCCTTTCTCCCGACGAGGGAGCCTTTATCTTTTTATCAGTGGTGCGACCATGGTACACCTACACAGCGACAGAGATGAAAGCAGGTACACGGAGGTTTCGAAGTTTATAATTTGTTGTGGAGAGAGAAGCGGGAGGGAGTGAGAAGAGACTGCAGTGGCGTAACGAACAAATTTTTAACGGTCGGGTGGAGAGTTGTGAGAGGTTTGGTCGTTTCTGAAAGTTGGTTCACAAAACAGTGTGTAAATATATATATACAGCACTCAACCTTTGCTCGACATTGTGACGGTATTATTTTACAAGATTGGCTAGAGTCATATTGTATAAGTATTATACGAAATATTGACACAGCCTTTAGATATTACTAGCACATTTTTACCATTTTTTTCATTACTGCTAAGGGTTGATTTTTGCTTTTTCAACTTCGTATTGTTTTAATACTGTAACCATATTGTTTCATTAGTGTGTCATATTGTTTCAATCTTGTTCCAATATTAAACCCAATATTAAAATAAATAAACAAATTACTTCTTTACGAATGTTTAAAAAATAAATAATATTGTCACAAGATTCATTAAAGACTTTTTAAATGTTTTGAATAAAATAATGCTTTCTAAGAAGTATCTCTTGAAACTTGTAAAATAAAAATCAGCAAATAAAACAGATTACTAATACATCGAAAACTCAACGCTGTTATAAACTCCTTTCCAAATCCCTTTCACGCTCTAAACCAACCCAGCATCATCTTTCACCTCCTCTGGCCCAACATCCACCTTCCGCCTCTTTTTCGGCACCGACGGCCCCCAGTAGCGCTGCTCCGTGCACGCACGCACTCGGGGTCAAATTTATCCTCGCGAAATTTCAGCGCGCGTATAGATATCGAATGGCCGGCAGTGTATACCGGTAGCCAGGCGCGCTCGCGGAACCCGATACCCCGATACGGTCCACTGCTGCTGCCGTACAGTTCCTCTTTCTCCTTTTCCTTGCGCGAACATCGCGCCAATCAGGGGAATCGAATGTACGTATATGCGCGCTCGCGTGCATCTCGGCTACATACGCCAGCTGACACTCGGGTTTTCACTCGAGCGATTGTTTAGTCAACGAGAAGGCACACGCGCCGCACAAGCAAGCAAGTTTCCTTATGGCAGTATATCACTTTCCCTCAGGTGCGCCGGTTACTCGAGTACGCGGGGTACTTTTTTTTGCCGGTGGCGCGCTGCGAGTGAGGTTCTTGTTTCACGTGAAGTATAGAAAAATCTGGCGGACATCTTAATTGAGGGCCACTTTGAACGTCAGCCGGTCGCGGTTGCTTTAAGCTGCGAGAGAGTATAAATTTATTAAGGGCTTGAAGTTTGTTACGTTGCGTGCGCGGTTGAAGATAATTGTGAGAGATTGTAGTAGTTAATTGTGCCTATCTTTCAGGAATATTATTTGTTTTTAAATTCTAACTAAAAGAAAAATTTCATATGACTCAGTGTTAGACAAACGTGATATATTTTTAACGCTGAATCAAACGCAGCGATTAAGACGTGTACTTTCCATATTTTTTACCCAAAGTAAATCATCAATGTTAATGTTCCCGAGTAAACGCGGATCTTGAGGATCTATATCGATGAAACTTCATACCTGCCGATTTTCTCCACGAAATATCGAACCGCCGACATTATTAATATTATTCATTATTTTATTTCCACATTACCGATCCTCTCTCGCGATATCCCGTCTCCTCGACATAATTTCGGAATATCATCTCGAAAATCGGCTCTCTCATTGAAATGTAAAAATCGAGGAACTTTCAATCGATCAAAATGATTTATTCATTCAATAGCACGTCTCGCTCTTTCGATCCAGTTTGTTTCTTATAAAATTGCAATAAAAGAGCAGCGCATGCAGTCGCGCTTGCGTTAAGACACATCATCGCCGTCATAAATATCGATCGAGCCGAGAGAGCCGCATAATCGTTCCCTCGTTTCTTTCATTCGCAGCGGGACGATAAAAACGTCGTCGCCAGGCCGAACGAATCGCTTACTTTGAGGGACGCTGTGTTCTTTCTTTTTTTGTGCGCGTGTGTGAGCGAGTCCCTGTGGTGACATTAGCCCGGCTCACGTGTATGTAGCGCTAATGTCGCGCGGGAAACGCGTCCTTCGTTTTCCTGATATAGGGTGGATGTAAGGTCGGGCCAATCGAGATGTCGCGATCGTTTATATGGTAATGCGATAATTAAGACATCCGTGGGACACGCAGGCGAAGATTGCGGAAAAGAAGGGCTTGGTTTGCAGAACACCAGGGGAGTAAGTTGTTTGCTGCGAGGTTGCTCTGTTGATATATGCAATTGCGCATGTTGTCCCAGCGCGTACATGCGTGGAAACCTTTTTTTTACGTGCTTACTAAAAGCTGCAATTATTACAGGACGGTGTACCCCTGGTGGAAATCCAAAACATTTTATAACTAATAACTGACCATTTATATTAAAAACTTGCTATAAAACGGAAATTTCTCTTGTCCAGTTCTAGCTCTCGATGAAAAGCTTTTTCTCTCATTATTTGGCCATTTAATAGATTGAAAAATAGATTGAGTTTTTCGAAGACAAGCACAAGCTTGTTTTTGAGTATTTTAAACGTATTAAAACTGATCAGTTTCTTTAGTCTGGAAATGGCTAGCAGAAGGCTTGCTGTTATGACAAGGAGTGAGAGAGACAGAATCAGATGGAGAAATAAAAGTTTTGCTGAATTATTCATAGAAGGAGTAAAACAAATGATTTTTTAGTTAATGTAATTTATTTATATTTTGGTAAGCCATCCAATGCACTTGAATGCTCTTTCATATACGATAGAATTAGTAAGAAAATCAAATACGAATATTTTGTTGTGACGTCAATCTAAGAAATAGACAAATAATGGTCGAAAAATCGTTTCATCATAGCCATTAATTAGCCAGTTTTACTATTTTCTAACTTCTTGGCCATTTCATATAGATGAATTTCTAGCAGGGACGTGGTTGCTAAATTCGTAAAAATTCATTTACAATATTAATTTATCGTGTGGCCTGCGTATCACTCAAAAATTATTTTATAAAATTATTGTTTTTCTTGTTGTTATGTTCTGAGTCTAATATTTCTTTCAAAGCGTCTTAAACTTTTTTTTAATAAATAACAGATCAATTAACAAATGAAATAATATCATACAAAAATAAATAATTTGAATTATATTTCTTCTCACTCAAATATTCACTGACTCCGAAATGCAAAGAAGTTTTTAATTGAATACATCCAAACTGTTTCAGAAAACGTAAGAAAAGGCAATGTATCGCTCATAATAATCATATCCACAAATTACTTTGAAAACTTCACGAGCCATTTTAATAAAATTAAACGCAGCACGCTCGTTCGCAATAGCAATCTTCGAAACGGCCGAATCTCATATTCCAGAAATCGAAATTGACAATAATATATATATCCGCCGATTTTTGCTACCGACTCTGCAAAACAAAGACTCCCCGGCGCGATTCGCCTTGGAAAAGCCTTGCACGAGATAAGTAGCCGCATAAACTATGTACACGGCAATCTGTGCGGGCGGCGCGAGCGAGCGCCAGGTGCAGCAGCGCGTATACGCGTATTTGCTCTTATTGCGCGGCGGTTATAAGCCGTTTAAGGTAAGGACCTCTCTCTCTCTCTCCCTCTTTTGCTTGGCGCATGTGTGATAAAGCCTTATTTATGGTTTTCGCGTCTTATCGCTGCCTTCGATGCGCGACCGTCCATTCTATCCGTTAATTCGCGTTGTTCGGCCTTATCTGGTATATAAGTATATGCAAAGGAGAAAAAAGCAGTGGGAGTTTTTTTTAAGTGCCGGCTTCTCCTTTATTTTTGCCTTCGGCAACAGAGAAAGAGAGAGGATTAATTGTCCGTCGGTGGATGCATGCACACGGTAGCGGGCTAATGATCAATTGTGCGCGGCGTATATCGTCGCGGAATTAATGTAGCGGAGGCAGCAGGAGGAATTAAACATTACTTTTCAATTAAGAGCGAGAGCGGCCGTGTATATATATATATCGCGACGGCCGCGATGAGTCAAAATGTTTTGACTCATTTCGCCGCGATAGCATCGGATCGCGCGGGCTGCCGATCGAGAGAAATTATTCGAGCATGAGTTACGGAATTAATGTACCTGCCCGCGAGAGCCGGTGAATAAACTACTTTGGAGTTACCAACAATTAATTTTTGAACCTGATTAATTAATATCTTCTCTCCCCACTTCGCGAAGCAATAGCAGCACAAATAAAAGTTCGGATATACGTTACATTTTTTCGGGCAATAAACTCGTGCGCTAATTTCACGTCAGAAGTTATGCACCCATCAAGCTGTGCGCGTGCATCATATAAAGCTCGTGCATGCTTTGATTGCCCTCGATTTACGACTCAACAATACTCGGAATAAATCTTCCCCGGCGAAAGTATAAATCACATCGCACTAAATTTTTTCATCCCGCGCGCGCCCCAGGAATTAATCGTCCGACCGGAGACAATTAATTTATCGGCACTAAACCATACGTATGTCCAAGAAAAACTCTGTTCTCTGCCCGCGATACACGCTACATGATAAGAAAGCTTCAACGCTCGCGCATATGAATCTTTACATGCCGCGACACGCGCGCGCGCTGAACAATATACAACTCATAACTGAATTACATCCGCAAAAAAACGCGTGTACGCTGCATCATACGCGGTCGGCGGCCACTAATTGCCGGTACACTCGTTTTTCCGTGCAGCTCGTATGGCTTTCCGCTGCGACTAATTTATCGGCACGAAATAGGCGAGCGCCGACGGAATATCAATGAGCGGCGCTTTGTGTGCTGCTCGGCTCGCAGCGAGAGACACATGGTAATGCCGATCGGTTGGTATATTACACGCGGCGATGCTGGACGGAGAAAAAACGTTAAGGCGTATTGGGAAGGACCGGGAGATGCGTATTTTTAATGACTGATGTCCTGGGGTTGTAAGAAACGATTATGACGATGACGAGGTGGTTACTTTTGTCAGTTTGTTACTTACTCAGTTGACAATCGTGCGTCTTGTGTAGTTCAACAAATGATTATACGAATTGTGTGTAGGATAAAAACGAAAAAACTGGAATAAATTCTTTCTGGAAGAAATCTTCCATCGCTCAGCAGGTTTAAAACTGCTCTGAGAAGGCACTTTCTTACGCTAGACTAGCCACTTACGAGTCGTCCCATTTACATTGTATTTATTTATTTATTTATTTATTTGAATGAATGTATTTATTAGCGTAAGTGGTGAGTCTGAATGTACAATTATTAGTCTTAAGTTTACTTTTGACTCCCTGACTAAGTCAGTGGTATTTTTAATGTATTGAAAACTAGTCATTCTTTCGTGTATTTATAGTTAATTAAGCTTCTGTCTGTGATATCACTAATTTATGGTTTTTGACTTAATTTGTAGTATTATTAGTTTTTAAGAATAATGACTGTGATATCTTAAGTTATCTTTTCCTGGTAGAAAATTAACTATAAGTTGGCCAGAATATAGTTAATCATATTCTGGTTAACCATATTCTGGCCAACTTATGGTTAATTTTCTACCAGGGTTACTAAAGAGAAATAGACTAAGAAGCGTAAATTGGCTGTGTTAGATTGTATTTTTAAAAAAGGATTATTGTATTTATATTTAAATTGTTTTTTATATTGGCTGTTTTTTTTTGTTGTATTCTATACACGGTATTACACACCATTCGTAAATTGACCATATATTTGCAATAAAATGACTATTACTATTACTATATATTTGTTATAATCCCATTTACTTTACATTGGTACTACACAAATTGTGTGTACTTTTTATCAGCTAAATCTTAATAAAATGGGTTATTAATTCCGTTTTCAAGACAAAACTTGTGTCAGAATAGGGTTCGAGTTGGAATGGAATGTCGTCGATGACTGTAAAACTGGGTTGCAATATTATTTTTACTGCCGCAATTCCATTTATACTTATTATTTTTCAGTGTTTTAATAAAATAACCTACCGTACGAATAACTACTTTATTCAAAAATGTCTTCTTTTGTATGATTCTCTTTCGACGAAAAAAAAAACAACTCTGACTACTATTATACATCCCGTCCACGTTTCATTTCTTTTTTTTTTTTTTTGCCAACCCACCACAGACATTAACCACCGCCATCTCACTCAAAACGAGCTCATCTCAGCGGCCGAATCCGAATTGACTTAGTTAGCACGCGCGCGGCGCGACTCGTAAAACCCTCCGCTGCGCAACACATTTCTGGAAGGCCTTAAAAATCGCAGCTGCGGCCCAACATCTCGCACGCTCTAACTCTCGCATTATTAACTACACACACGCACACGTAATAATCGGCATCCCGGCACCTTTCTTGCTCGTCGACGCCTAATTGGCAGCGACGAGGCCCGCGACGATAAATTCGCTATCTTCATTGCCGCACGGGAATCGTCAAAAACGCGGGTGTAAGATTTTTTACTACCATCGCCACGCGTGTTTATATACTTACAAGATGTTATCCGCGCGTGTGTGTAAGAGAGAGAGACGATTGTGACGTTTATTAATAAACTCGTCTAAATTTATGAGGTGGTGGTGGCAAGGTGCGAAGTATCACCGAGGAGAAGCCGTTCGATAAAATGGCTCATAACTTATAAGTTCGCCCCGGCTTATCAGCGCGCGTTAAAGCTCTTCTCTCCCTTCTTTTTTAGCTTTCGCGCCTCGGCTTTTTTTCTTTTCGTTGCGCATACATATGTGGCGTAATGTGCATAAGGGAGATAGGCGTTGCGTGATAAATAAACAATCATTTGTCTTGCACGGGAGTCGATCGATTTATCATGCGGGTTCATCGGTGTAAGATTGCCCGGGATAGAGATTTTCTTCGAGTGATTGATGATCGATTGCTATACACACAGCCGATCTTTAAATTACTTAATTGAAAGGCCGCGTGAGAACGAGTATGTAAAAATGCATTAGAGAGTAGCGAGAAAAAATCGAACTCGTATTACGCAGCGACCGCTTTATCACAAAACTATTAATTAAAAATCGATCGATTCGCCGTCCCTTATAGAATTTCTCATTTTGGTCATGCGAGATTTTAACCGCCCGATATATATTTACGATCGAGCATATAATTTCGGCAAAAGTATACGGCTCATAATGAAATAACACGTAAATCACGGAAAAAAATCGTTGCCGCCGATCCTCTGACACTTCTGCGCGACACTGTTTCGGCGTATATATGAGACCACAGCGTTTTTGCGCCCATAAAAGTCTACTCGTTACCCGCAAAATTTTCAATCCGCCGCACCTTCCAGTCATTAACGATCTCGCGCTATAAATAACGCCTCAATTCGCCTCGTAAACAAATATCTCTCGCACCCGGCCGCTCCAAAAAAAAAAAAACAAAATCGAAAAAACCACTCGGGCGTGCGCATGCCCGCGTGTATACACGCTTTCTCACGCGCGTGAAGAATTTCGCGTGCTCGCTGCTGGCGTCGCGCATAAATCGACACTTAATAAAATAATTACAAGGTATTACCCAGGCGCTCTCGCTTGTACGTGACGATCGCTGCCGATCGAAAGAAGTCGCGGTGGGCGAATTCTCCTCGCCGCTCGGATAATTATTTATACGCTTATGTATGCCGCGGAAAAAGGCGACGGCAGCACCTCGACGAAGATGAACAGCGATTTCGCGTTGCCGAGCGTGCTGAATTAGCTGGTAAGTGCCGGATAATTGCGTGGATCTCGCATAGCCCTTATGACAAATCGTATGCGTGAGCTCGCGGAGAACAGGTTCCCATGGGGTCGCAACAGCTCGCATTTCTTCTCGCGCGCGCATGCGCCCGTGTCGGCGTGATTTATCGCGCTGCTCCAGATATGCGCCGAGGAATAATCGCGGGGCCCTTTCCAGGATCTCCGAGGAGCGAGCGCGCGCGGCAGCTGCGCGCGCGTGTGAGTTGTGGCCGACGCTTTTTGCGAGGTTATCGGGAGAGGAGAATACATGTGTGGGGAGAGGAAGAGACAGAGAGGAGGAGGAGAAGAGCGTCATATCTGTGGGGAGGAGAGATTAGCCTTGTGCGAGAGTGTGCATGAGCTTTGGCGATTTTAAAGTCAAATTGGGGGCTGGTATCTGGGTCAGTGGATGGAGACAGCGGTTCGCTGTGGATATATATTGACTTGTTTCGTGAATGCCTTTTCTTATTATTTGGAAGATAAGATGATTTTTTTTCTTTTCAGCTGTAGTGGTATTTAAGATTGGTGGAACCGTATATCTCCTTTTCTTTTATCTTTGTTTGAAACGGTGATAACAAATTTATTTGAACTCACGGGAGTGGTTTAGAATCTTCAAATTCGCAAATTAACTATACATAAATCCTCATTATCTTTCTATACCGTACATTCATCATACTCACATTAACCTTACAAAAACCAACACATTACCCACATTCCATTAACCCCATCCTGCAAAACATCCGTCCTTAGTAAACACGCGCGCCCGTCGCGCGTCACTTATATTCGCCCACCACTCGGAAAACCTTCTTCCAACTCTATACCTCTCTCGCTCTCTCTCTTCTGTCGCTCAAACTCGCAATCCTCGTTAACTTCCTCGCTCTCGCGCTTGTATAATATACAGACACGTTGCTCGTTGGCACCTCAATAACGGATCGCGCGAGCGCGTACATACTCTCGGCCTCTTCGTGCGGTAATTAAACGGATACAAGTCCGCGCGCTCGCTGTGAAGCTCCCGTGACATCGCAGATCTCGAGACGGGCTTGTAAGTACGTAGCAGGCTTGTAACGCGGACGAATGTATGTAGGTATAGAGAGGTATAAAAAAAAGTATACCTGTGAGCTGACAGAGATGGGAAGGAGTGTGCGGAGGCTGCAGGATCGGTGCGCGCTGCTAAATGAGCTGCTGAGAAACGTGGTGTATGTGTATATGAGCGAAAATGTACAGTATTATGTGCGTTTTGTTCATGTAGGTTATAAAACGAAAAATAAATTTATGGCTCTCGATTACCATTGTTAATAATGATAAATTAGATTTAAAAATATTAAGTGATCTAATAATAAATATGCTCAGCAATTGAGGATGAAAGGGAAAATTGAAGTGTGCAGTATACATTACGTCAAGGAAACCTGAATAATCCCTACGTCGAGAAAATCGATCATTGAAAAAAAAAAGAGCATCCGCAGCGAGCCTTACATGCTTAACGAAACGCAACGGGTTGAATTTGGAAAAGCATCTTGGGTTTAGAAGTATAGAGCAATGATACCAGGGTGCTAGTGCCAGACTATACAGATACCCTCCGAGAGGAAACGAAAGAGAGGGGATAGATAGAGAGTGCCATAGGGGGAGGGGGCGCTGTGTCATCTCGACCCATGATGCACTTATACGAATGGTATTGGGCTGTGCGATTGATTTACCAACTTGCCGATATCGACGGAGAGGTATATCGTAGTCACGGAAAAGTTCGACTGCTATATAATAGTCGGGGGAGGATGAAAATGGCGGTTTGTCGACGAATGAAAGGCGATGATGATGTACAAATTTTCGGCGCACTGTATAAAGCATTTCAAATAATTAACAAACCTCCAACATCGACTCGACCACGACAGAATCATGAATTTTATTTGGTTCGCTATTGTTTTATAATTGTAATGCTATTGTCATATTTACTTACCTTATATTATTTCTGGCAGAACATATGAGGAAATTGAAAAATATTTCTACTCGTTCTCATAAATTCTGACTTCGGCGGGTGAAACTATATATAGTTTAAATCTCTATAGAGATTTAAAGGCACGACCGACGAGCAACACTAACGTAGTTGCATTCGCCTTAGGTATAGAGGACAGGAACATTGATGGTACAGTGAAAATAATTTCTAGTAATTTTTGCAAAATAAAAAATTCATATATTCATAACACCGTATATACTATACATATTCATTTAATTTGTACACAGTTATCTTTGCTATCACTCTCATTTCACGTTACTTGCACGTTTTATATCCAGTGTAGCGTATATATGTGTTGTGTGTCTGCTGTGAGAGGTCGGAGGAAGAGCCATTGGGTGGGGGGAGTTGGAGACGTGCGTGGTAAGTTGCTCGACTGGCCGCTAGGTGGTTGGTGCCTGGCGCACAGCGAGAGTGTGGTGCTCTCGCAAGCGGCCAGCGGAGGCTCCGGTTAATATGTAAGGCCGCGTTATCGAAGGATACTCACCGCGTCTGGGGCAGAGGTTGTCCACCGTCAGCCCCACTGACGAGTCTTGGTGGTCAACCCTGAGACGAAACGCCTGGCTCTTTTTCATGCCTCTACAACAGTATAATACATAAAAAATATATATAGTGTTATTTTGATTTATAAAAATTGTGCGTGACTAAATTCAATAATTTTATGGCCATTAACCTGAAAGATCATCTTCAAATTTGACTAGAAGTTTATTTCTAGCAACATTTTCTCCAACACTGCATAAAACGCTTTCAACAATTCCATCTGATGTTGCTTTAATTATATGCTAAAAATAAAAATTATTTTAAAATTTTATTCGAAAAATAAAGACGTCAAATGAACGTACCTCCATTTTCATTGCCACAATTACAATCAATGAATCACCAGTTTTAACTGCATCACCTTTTGTAACTAATATTTTATCTACAACTCCTGGCATAGGACTTACAGCAGCACCAGAAGTTTTGTTGTCTTGATTTGAGAGTTCATTAAAATATTTTGGAGATGGAATCACAAATCTCCATTTCCGATCCTATAAATTCAATTTATAATTTATTAAACTTAAATAATATTTTCTAGATACTTAATATTATTGATATAATGAATTCATGAACTTACATGAGTGAATAAATGAAGCTCATTTCCGATCTTTACAATCCTATATTTTTCAATATTACCGTCAATATTCGATTTTACTTCTAATGTACTATTCTGTTTTTTTAATGTACCAGTTACATTTTGCCATGGTCCGAGATCATTTGTTCTCATAAAGTATACCTTTGGTCCAACATACTGTACATCAACAAAACATTTTTCTTCGCCAATTTGAAAATGCAATCGTCTATTTAAATTATGGTTCAATCTTAGTCCAGTTTCTATAGCGAAAGGATTAAATGGATTACTAGTTTTTACAGCAAACTTTAAAGCATGTATTTCTTCCTGTAAAATTAACCCCAGTGCTCCCTGAACTAAAATTTTATTTGTAACTTCAATTTTTGGAAATAGAGATTCATAATTTTCTTGAATAAATCCTGTATGAACTTCTCCATTCTGGAATTTCGGATGCATGCAAAGATCCTTTATGAACTCGACATTCGTTTCCAAACCTATAATCTATAAATATTTATTTTAGTGAATGCATAAAATATCAAAAGTTATAGGAAGTTATATAAATTTTATATACTAACATTATATTCTGAAAGTTTAGATTGCATAATATTCAAGGCTTCATTTCGGTCCTTGCCCCAGACAACTAATTTAGCGTTCATTGGGTCATAATGAACTGATACGTCATCATTTTGACGAACGCCAGTTTCTACTCGAATATTTTTATCTATTGAAGGTGGAGTTAGATGAACAAGCTTTCCTGCACCGGGTAAAAATCCTCTTCTAGGATCCTAAAATTAAAAAGATCAAATTAATAAAATGAATTTTGAAAATGAACAGTTATTACAAATAAAATATTCTATTATAATTAGTTTAAAGAAACTATTTGGTAATAGCTCACTTCAGCATATACACGAGCTTCAAAAGCATGTCCATTTAAGTGAATATCTTCTTGATTCAGAGGAAGTTTTTCGCCAGCTGCCACTTTTAATTGCCACTCAACAAGATCTGTACCAGTAATGGCTTCTGTGACAGGATGTTCCACTTGCAAACGAGTATTCATTTCCATAAAATAAAATTTGTGTGTATGTCTGTCCATGATGAATTCTACTGTTCCAGCACCTATGTAGCCAACTGCTTTCGCTGCTCGAATAGCAGCTTCACCTAATTCTGCTCGAAGCTCTTCAGAAATACCAGGCTATGAATAAGTAAATAAAAATAATGTATATATAATAGATCACTAACAATTTATATCCGCTGTTCTAAAGTTAAAATTGTTTGAAAATGAAATATGAATTTTCACTAATTTAAACTAATACTTCAATCTAAATTTTGTTAAAAGTATACAAGTTTAAGAACATAAATTTAAAAAAAATTATATCTTACTGCAGGAGCTTCTTCAATAACTTTTTGATGTCTTCTTTGGACAGAGCAATCTCTTTCAAACAAATATACGACATTTCCATATTTATCAGCAAAAATCTGTACTTCTACATGCCGTGGATCAGCAACATATTGTTCTAGAAGTACTGCGGAATCGCCAAAAGATTTTTCAGATTCTGTTCTTGCAGATTCTAAAGCTTGAAGAAAGTCTGATTCTTTCCAAACTACTCTCATTCCTTTTCCTCCACCACCTCGAACTGCTTTAATCATCAATGGAAAACCAATCATTTTTGCTTCTTTTTGTAACGTTCCATTTGATTGATCGTCACCATGATATCCTATTGGCCATTATGAAATTGTATTGTTTAAAATTTTTTCATATAGGTAAACCGTTAAACAGAGATTTCAACTCACCTTCGATAATTGGTACTCCAGCTGCAGCCATTATGGCTTTTGATGTACTTTTAATCCCCATATCTCTAATGGCTTTAGCTGGTGGACCAATAAAAATAATATTCTGTTTTTGACACAGTTCAGCAAATTCTGTATTTTCAGATAAGAATCCATATCCAGGATGTATTGCTTGACATTTTGCATTTTTAGCAGTTCCTATAATCTTTTCTTGTTTTAAGTAACTTTGAGCTGAAGGTGCTGGTCCAATATGATAAGCTTCATCAGCAAGTTCAACGTGCATTGAATCTTTGTCAACATCGCTGTAAACAGCTACAGTTTTAACACCAAGTTTCTTTGCAGTTTTTGTAATACGACAAGCTATTTCTCCTCTATTAGCAATAAGAATCTGTAATTGCAATTGAATTTTGAAATTTAACAAAGTTCAAATCAATTACATTAAAAATTTAATTCGCTTATTACCTTATCTATTCTTGTTATACGATTCATTGAATCAATTGAATAGTCTCTCTTTCCATAGGTTAAGTCGGCTCTAAAAGATCAAATAGTTTTTACTATGGTTGTCATATACATTACTTGTTGGTGATAACTAAACTTACTAATAATTTCTTTAAAACTTACTTTTTAAGAAATGATTCCAATGTTTTCAATCTATACATCTTGTTTCTTTATAATCTTAGGCAAATGTGGTAAATAATTCAACGAAAATTTTAAATTATAACGTGATGTCGAGTTCTTCCGGTGAATACAGATGATCTATAAGAAATCTATAGAAGAAAACAAACCTCTAATGAACCGGATTTAGTAAATATTATTATTTCTTACATTTATCAAAAAGAATCGCTTATTTCGTAATCCTTAACACTACTCTTAATACTACTCTTACGAATAATAATAATTAATTATGAATAATTAATACTACTCTTTATGAACTGCTTATAATAATAATTTCCATACAGCCTTTATTGAATATCGAACCCTTTCAGTCATGCAATTTAAGAAACGTCGTGGTATTTTTTGGCTTTAATTTGTTTAGGAAAAAAAATTTTATTCAATAAGTTAAAAATATGTATTGAGATCTAAAGTTTTGTTTAAATGAAAAAGAAGCTTCCTCTAGGAGGAAGCAAAAAATGGCAGCCAATTCATTGGCTTCCTCAAACTGAATTTATTCATTCCTAATGTTAATTTTTAATGTTAATATTTAAGATTTTTATACAAAAATGTATGTAGGAAGATTGATCATAAAATTGTTATGAAAAATAAATCAAGAATCGAAATACACTATTTTTAGAAAATTTCCACGGAAAACAATTTTTTAAAAATTACTATTTTCTATAGTAACTGTGGGTCAGACTCATATTTTCATGAAAATTTCTACAATTTATAATAAAAATTTCTATTATTTTGTAATTTTGACTACGAATTGTAGTAATTATCATAAGGAAAATGAGTGTTCCGCAGTTACTATAGAAAATAGTAATTTTCACTATACGGATAGAATTCTTCCAGAAAAATTATCGTGAAATTCGCCGAAAAAATTACCGTACAGACTGTATCCGTGGGTTATGTGGCCATTCCGGAGCTTTGCGGTGTTGTATAGGAAAATAGGAAGTATTATAAGGATTTAAGTACTAGACCGACAGTTTGGTAAGTAACGCAGTCGCCACCTCGGCCGATCACCGAGGTTAAGCAGCATTGGGCGCGGTCAGTACTTGGATGGGTGACCGCGCGTTTTTCTGCGACTACCT
Source organism: Torymus aiolomorphi (assembly GCA_036365515.1). Classification (NCBI taxonomy): domain Eukaryota; kingdom Metazoa; phylum Arthropoda; class Insecta; order Hymenoptera; family Torymidae; genus Torymus; species Torymus aiolomorphi. The sequence continues at coordinate 11,601,409 of CM070875.1, forward strand.
CGTGTGATTGGTTAGGTGTTGAATTGCGCGGGAGGTGTGGATAAATAAATATAGTTTCGGTGTCTAAGCCTACGGAATGTGACCTAGACATCCAAATTGAATTATTCCAATATACCGACCATCCCGAGGCAAGTTTTCCTAATTAGGATTTATCCCACGTGGTTTGCCTATAAGTTTTTCCCGCCCCACATGCATAACCCGGGGCGAATACTATAACAGGTATGGAAAACAGTTTATAGAAAGAGATGGCCTCAGGATAAATGTATAGGTTATGGTGTAATAATAGGTAAAAAAAATAAAGGTGCGCTAGGCTAGTAGGCTGCGTGGAAATCACCAATTTTTAAAAAATTTTTTTTATAAGGATTTACTATAGTTAAAAATACCATCATTCACGAAAAACCGTATATTCATTAATAATTAAGAATCTACTATAGTTAAGAACGCCATTATTCAATGCAAATTTTTTATGCCATCTCCTGTTTCCGTCCACCATATTATATCTGCCATTTTCCGAATCACACATTCAGATCAACGCTAACAATTTCAAATACCTCTGAAGCGATTCATCATATTTTCTAAAACATTCACTGAGAAAAATGTAGATAGATGTTACCACTATATCGTTCCGTTATCGAAATATATAGTTATAGATTATATGTTTTTTAGTTAAGTATACTATATTATAGTAGTGTCAACCATAATTATTGTAAATGTATTATACGTATTGTAAAAGTAACCATATTTTTGTCTCAGTGTTTCAAAGCATGAAAATTTGATTAAACTTAGCTCATTTTGGTGTACGAAACAGGTTAATCGCGGAATTGGTATCTTGATATTGCATTAATGAAGAAAGGACGTAATGATAACGTGCAAAAAGTAGAATGATTTCCTCATGAGCCGTATTTTCCGCATGCTGTCAATAAAATATGTGAAACAAGGGCTTTGCGCACACAAAATAAGAACAAAAAGGCGAATTTGGTGCATTCGATTAAAAAAACCCGCTGCCAATTCATTGGCCCGTGACTTCCTCAAACTTAATTTGCTTATTCCTTCAATTAATTTTTAATAACAAAATTTATAATTTTTACAACAATTTATGACATAATTATAATTAAATTCATTTATGAAGATTAAAAAGTATTCATTTTTAAATTGTGTATAAAATGTGAATAAAATAATAGGTATAATTTTTTTTTAAATTATGTGTGAAAAATAAATAAAATAATTGATTGCAATATTATCGTCAAAACCTTTTAAAATTCCTCAATAACCTTTACTTCAAATTGTATTTTCTTTGTGGAATTTCACACATAGGGTACTTGTCTGTAGTAGCATGCCTGCCCGTATTTATGTGCTCTTTCTGGAATTTCTATTATTACAAAACAAAAGCAGATACGTAACACGCGCGCATAGCGCATGTCATTTTCATTTTCTAGTATACATAAATGCGTTCCCGAATAATTACGATTTTAAAAGAGGGCTAAAATAGTTTTAACCTCAAATATCTCTGAAATTCATAAACGAATTCTTTTACCCTAAGAACTCTACATTAAAGAAATTAAAACAATTTTAATGTAGTTATATTGTGCGACAACAAAGAAAGTCATTTTCAAAAATACTAAAATTTTAAATATCAAACATCTCAAAAAATAACCATATAATCTGGATGAAATTTTACACAGTTATTGTCTATATCGCATACAAAATAGTCTATAAATTTCAAGCTGATACAGGAAGTCGTCATTGAGAAATTACGATTTTTAAAAACACTGTAAAAAAATTTTAACCTTAAATATCTCTAAAAATCATGACACAATTCTTTTACCTAAAAGACTTACACGATGATATATAAACTATACATCTCCACAAAATTTCAACATGATTAAACCAATTTTTGTTTTCTCTAGTTATCATGCGACAAAGAAAATGACTTTGTAAAATACGAAAATTTTCAAAATCAAATATCTCAAAAAGTAATCGTACGATCTTGATGAAAATTCGCGCACATATTATTTATACCACATGCACAATTATCTATAAATTTAGAGCTGATACATGGAGCCGTTCTCGAGAAATTACGATTTGAAAAAAAGGTTAAAAAAATTTTAACCTCAAATACTTCTGAAATTTTTGGACTAATCATTTCGCCCAAAGAATTCGACCGAGAGTTATCCAAAATCTACCTCTACAAGGAATTTTGAAGCAATTAAGTCAATTTTACTCCCATAATCGTTGGACATACAAAACTCATTTTTTTCATATTTCAATTTTCTTTTTTCTAAAAATCTAGTCGACAAAATGGATTCAATTTTTTACAGATTATAGCTATTTATATTCTGCATTATCATGATTTTTTTCAAAAAAATTGACCGTTTAGTTTATGAGTTATAAGCTTTTAAAAAAAACACGTTTTTGTTAATAACAACAGAACCGTGATAACTTGAGAAATTTTCTTTTAGTAAATATAGGTATTTTAATGCTGTTTCGAATGCATCCATTCGATTCAAATATCTCGATCTTATCATTAAAAAAAAGTAAAAATCAATTTTGAGAAAATCGAAAATTCAAAATAAAACAAAAACGCATCGTTGAATCAAAAAAAGAATTTTCGACCCGCCATCACAAAAAAAAAAAGAGATCTATCCGGTTAAAATCGATCGAGTAGAAGCTGAGATCCAGGCGTACACACACACACACATATCCATACAAACATTTTTAAAAATCATGTATTTTGATTCCTAACACCTCGAAAAACAATTATAACATATTTTTACAGCGAAGCTCTTGTTTCACACACTGCATTGAGAGGTTGCATTCTACCCTGCATGCGCTCGGTACGCTCGAACGCTTGTTTGTTTCATGGCTGGCATGGGCGTTCGGCCGTGTCTAAATTAGTCCGCGTGCGGACGCGCTTACGCGTCCGCACGTGGACTAATGTAGACACGGCCTTAGCTCTCTACCAACATGGGAACGCATATGCCTCAGCGTGCTGTAAGCACAGCACGGTATGGACGCGCACTCCCTCCCAACACGAGAGTACACGCGCCCAAGCGAGGATATAGACGCAGCAATGACAGGTATAGGCCCTCTCTCTCTTTCTCTCTCTCTTTCTCTCTCTCTCTCCTTCTCTCAACACGAGAGCGCTTGCGTCCATGCAAGGATGTAGACGTAGCCAAAGTGTGCGAAAAACACGGAATCTGCGCAAGTCATTCTACTTTGCACGCGTTACCATTATTGTATCTCGATCCGAGCGAAACCAGACCTTTCTCGAGCACGAAAAACCTCATATCATTTACGCGAAGCGAGTGATCCTCGCATGGATGTAATTTGCTGCCCGAGCGAATCACCCGCCTCGCATACTTTCATCAAAAAGTACTATTTTTTTAATTTTTAGTAAAATTTTTAATTTAAAATTCTTACTTCAGTCTGCTTCCTCCAGCAAATCAAGGTTCAATATCTGCCTAGTAAATTAACTGCCTGAAGTTTGAAGTCGTTGAGGAGGTTACTCCAAGTTGCCTTTCCTGAATTGTAGAAAGCTTCCTAGATACTAATTCTTGATTTAGTGGTGGGATGATCTAAAATTATATAAACTAGTTACTTGAATATCTAGGTGTCTGAATCAAACAATAAGTTAAAATAGCTCCGTTATGTTTATTAGAAGCGGCGCTACAAGTCTAACTTTTCAACGACGCTTTTCAATATATTCACAATCCACTCCTCCATTTCTCAAAATTATATATCAAGGCAAGATTCACTGTTGTTAGTATAAATAACTTGATAAATAGTTTTCTGACAGAAAAGTCGCCATAAATGGAAAACTAACTTCTAGAAAGAGAATCACAGCAAATGCGTCGTACCTACTCAGTGGTCAAAGTAGAGATAAAGAGAGATTATGAGGCGTTTCATGCGCACGCTGTGGTGCTGCCTCTCGTGGTCGCATATCCGAATTATATGCACATTCGGACATTCAGTGCACGCATTCAGAAGTTGAAAGGAGTGGGGAAAGAGGAAGAAGATGGCTGCTTTGGCCAGTGAGGCCGGAAGTAGTCAAAGCGGCAGATTTGAAAAATATGCATTTTTGACAGAAATAGTATTAAAAAAATTCAATTTCATATTAAAAAATTTCTAATTTACATTGAGGCAGATGAATTGAGATCATTTTTACAGTAATTATTTGTATTTATTTATTTGCTTGCAAATAATTTTGAACTTTGTTTGTACGTAATTTACAAAAGCATACTTAAAAGCACAAGACTTTTAGTAAAAAACCATATTTAGGCATCAATAATAATTATTTACGTAAAATCTATACTATTCTTGTTATAAAAATAGCAATAATTCGTTTTGAAAATTATTTTATGCAAAGCTGGAATAGCTTGAATCAATGGTATATAGCTGCCTTTTTGGCGTAGAGTCGTCAACAGTGTTCGACAAATTATTTCAAATTCTCCGCCCACTAAGAAAGGGGACAACTCGGCCGGGAGCTATAAAAGAGAAAACTCAGATGCGGGCCAAGAATTGGGACAACTTGCCTGAGCGCTCAGAGACTGTCTCCAACCTGCTTTCTGGGCCGTTCTCTTTACGCTTTGTGTCAAGCCTGAAAAAAATCGTTGTCAAACATCTTCTACATTCATGACCTGTGGTGAAAGAGAAACAGACCTACCGGCTATGCAGCGCGATATGCTCTTTCACCATGGGTCATGATGCCATGAATGTTGAAGATGCTCGACAACTACTGTTTTTAGGCTTGGCACATAGTGCAAAGAGTACGGCCCAAAGAGCAGGTTGTGTCTAGTTTGTAAGAAAGGGGACAATTTATGTATTTATTTATAAAATTATACGGGCCTTGGGTCCTTAAGCACATTGAGTATAGTATAGAGGTATATAAAATATAATATAAAAAAAGTAAGAATAAGTATTAATCAGAATATCTTTGAGAGAGAACGAGCGGCTGATTTGAACAGAGCAATAGATGGTTTATTCGTGATAGTTTGCGGTAATATATTTCACTGTCTTTTTTCTATTTAGAGCTCGATAAAAGCCGAAATTTGAACTGGAAGTATCTTCTTGGAGGTGTCGATAATTACTCAAAGAATAATTCATGTGTCTTTCCACGAAACACTGACTGATATTTAAACAGTTGATATCACCGCGAATTATTTTATACGTGAAGACGCAATCCTACAGATAATGAATAGACTCTATGGTCTGAATATCACAGACTTCGGCAATCAAACTATAGTCGTGATAAAATGGATACGAAAAAATCGAATTTTTTTTATTCCATTTTGTTATAGCAAATTTTCTCACAAATTTGCTCTCGATAACCTTTTTCAAAATGTAATTTTGTTTTGAAATTATAGGTAGAAATATAAAGTAATAAAAATCAAGTTTTTTATGAAAAATCGTTTTTTTTTCAAATCAAACGCAATAAAATAAGTTTAAGGCTCAACAAAATTATTTTAACAGCCACATATAATCGTAAACGTAAAAAACATAATTGTTCAAAGAATTTCAAATTTGTTCTGGGATTTGGCTGTTAGATAGTCCATAAAGTAGAGCACTGTTTTACATGACTTCTCTTCCTTTTGGAATCTTTGTCTCGCTTTGACATTTTATATATTTGAAAGTAAGAATTACTTTTGAGGCTCTTTATAATATATTTATTATAAAAAGTTGCTTTTCAAGTAATTATTTATATTTCAAAAGTGTAGAAAAGCTTTTTAAAATATCAGTCTTTTTCAAGGCTATTTAAATTGTTAAATTTTCATTTTTTTAACTATTTAAAATTGTTTTTTTCGATTTTTTTTGGTTTTAAAAAATGTTGTGTAAATTATTGTTATATAGTGTAAATAATTAATTTTTTGTGAATTTAGTATTTTTTAATATAGTTTAATAACAAGCGTTTAAAAGCTTTAAAAGTAATAAATAGATTAGAAGAATGGATAAGAAGAAAGATTATAATGATAAAAGAAAACCTGGTGAGCCAAGTAAAAAAATGGGGAAGAGCTTCAAAAAGAAAAAAGTATTTTATAAAAAAAGGGAGGAAGGTGAGCCGCCGCTCAAAATTTGCCCCAGCACTTCAGCCAGGAAAATCAATCAGGATATTGATATTGAAGTTGGGGAAACCAAGAACAGAATTATAGATATTAATATTTTATTTGAAAGCCTGGAACAAATCATTTCCTGTAAAGATTGTCATGGTTAGATCAAGATATCTGAATTCGACTCTAGAGGACTAGGATTCAAAATTGAAGTGAAGTGCGAACAATGTCATAAGGAGACAGCAATAAATTCGTGCAAACTCTTAGGATCATAGTTGAATGCCTATGAGGTCAACAGAAGGTCTGTATTAGCTATGCGTGCTCTGGGCCAAAGGCATGCTGGACTATCGACCTGTATCGGTGATGGATTTATCATCACCAGTATCTCACAGCAACTATGATGAAATTAATAAAGTTCTTAGTAATGCTTGTGAGGTAGTTGCAGAGAAATCTATGAGTGCAGCTGTTATTTAGGAAGTCCTTTGACAAAAAGTGATAAATTAGTTGTATTTGGTGATGGTTCGTGGAGGAAAAGAGGTTTCACTTCTCTTCAAGGAATAACCAATGTTATTGGAAATAAAACTAGCATAGTGATTGCCGTCTCAACTAAGTGCAGCTTCTGCAAAGTTTGTTCAGCATGGGAAGGCAAAGAAGATACTTCAGAGTATGAAGAATGGTTTGAAAAACTCACAAAATAAAGTGCTCATGTAACCACATAGGCTGTGCTGGCAAGATGGAAGTTGATGGCATGATAGAAATCTTCAAACGATCTGAGAGAGCAAGCATAATGTTATTTATGCTGGCTATATTGGCGATGAAGATTCTAAAACATTCCATGCTATTTCAGAAGCTGATCCTTATGGAGGAAAGAGCACTGTCGAGAAGAAGAAATGTGTTGAACACGTGCACAAGAAAGTAATACACAGCGTATTTTTCATGCACAAAGAAGGACTGAAGCCAGTACTATTGAAGCAAGGACTGCAAGCAGAAGAAGTCGACTCCAACTTGAAGAACTTGATGACCCATATTTAACTGGTGCATATTAATATCTTGTATGTAATTACACTCCCACCAATATTTTTTAATTTCAATTTTGAATTCTAACAAATCACAAAAAGTTTTCATTTCAATAACTTTACTTCCTTATAGAGAAAGCTTTTTCATATTATTTTCTCACAAATATTGTTTCTTTTCAGATGTGAGTTCAAACTTAGTGCTTATAACTTCTACCTCTGAGGTGGCTTACTTTTATATGACATAGTAGCTAATGTCATCCACAACTGGAAATATACAGTGTCTTTCCAATGGAAATAAAGTCCATAAAAAAGAGTAGTTTTTTTTTAGTAAATGTGATAAGAAAAGATGCTAAATTTTCTTACATAGAAATTCTTTCTTTTCAGGTATTAGTTTCAAGTTAAACATTTAAATTGTATAAAAAGTTTTAGAATATACTTAAAATAATAAAAAATAGTATAAATTTAAAATATATAAGCTGTCAGAAATGAAAAAATGAAGCTGTGAGTATTCGCAAATAAAACAGGTATAGAAACTTTAAATTGAATTTATTCAAAATTAACTTTTTAACAATATTTAGTCCATTCTCGTTGACTAATTTTTGAACTGCTTGACTAAATGAGCTGAAATTTGGTACACAACTTTCTGATACATATTTCTACAAAATGAGCGAAGCAGATTTTCAAAATCATGTGATTAACAGTGGCTACATAGAGCAACAGGTGGAAAAATGTTAATAACAATACAAAATTTCACTTTGTGTTTATTATGATAAAAAAATATTGAACTTATTAAAAATGTGCTCCACTCATTTTGTAGAAATATGTATCAGAAAGTTGTGTACCAAATTTCAGCTCATTTGGTCAAGCGGTTCAAAAATTAGTCAACGAGAACACATAAAATCTAAAATAAATAATTTTATTGTTTATGTGATTATTATTAGATTGTAAAAAAAGTCTAGGAGGGCTTAAAATGTTCATTTTTATATATAATTTGAAGAGGTTACATTGCTTTTAATGTTTATAAAAAAAAATGTGATTTGAAATGAATCTATTTTTACAGGTTTTAGAAAGAGTGTTGGACAGACTCAATTTTACGTTAATGTTTGGATACGTAGCCTCCCAATTTGAAGTTATTGACAATTCCCATACTTCGGAGCATCTGAATTGTCCCGTTTCTTAGCCCCGGTCGCGTTATCCTCTTTCTTAGCACGCATCCTACAAGGCACAAAAATATCTGCTACAAATCTAGTTCAGTACGTTTAGTATTTACTCACATAAACTATATTCGTGTTTGACTGGATGCATCTTATCACCGCGCTGTGTATAAGTTGGATGGCAACATTTCTGCGCCTGTGCTCCCATGCTACCGTTAGGAAGCAGATTCCAGAAGGCCGTGCTACATTGTTCAATTGTGCGTAAAAGTAGCGCCTCGCGCTTTCATTATACTTCATGATATCATGGATTGCTATTCCATGATTTTTGTTAATGTGGGTCGGAAATCGTCCTTCCCGTCCAAAGATATCACGACTAGACCCGGCACTCTTGGCGGATCTCGTCCTCCGCGATAATAACTATTGCTTAATATATTATGGAAAAATTTCACTAAACAGTTTTGGTCGTAATTCCCACTTCTGTAACAGTTAGCTACCGATGCGTGGATAATAAATAGAATATTGTCTTGGACATACTGTGTCGTAAGACTTTGGAGTACTTGGTTGTAGCCGGATGCAAATACCAGACACGTTCTGTAATTTTTAGAGAAATGCATTTTTCTCGAAAACCCCATTTTTTGCTCAATTGTTTTGTGGTGATAGAAGACGTAAATACCTATCTGGACATATCTATGAGATTCGGGGGGTTTGCGCGGGGAAAGCGAACACTAATGAGATAAAACACAAATAAATTTTTCACGCTTAACGCTTATATAGTCAATAATATAATAGTCAGTATAATAGTATATTACGATACTACTGCCGTAAGTGGCCCATTATGGCACGATGTGAAATTAGCACCCGAGCACAGCGAGGGATATAATTCACGTCATGCAGTACTTTATCATTACACGTTTCTCTAATCGATAAATGAGTTTTTTTAATTCCATGATAATTAGGAGTAGTAAGCCAATCAGCATGCTTTACTTTTCTAAATTCTTCTACGTCAACGTCATGTAAATGTATTCTTTTAATTACATCTGTATATTTTTGCTCTACAAAATCATTAGCATTTTGATCATAATGAAAATAACACGAATTTATTTTAGTTTGAAAATTCTTTATTGAAATGTGAAGTATATATTATTAGCACTAGAGTAACTTTGTTAATACTATTCATGCAAGTCTGCTCAATTATCAGTAAAATCCGAATCTACAACAAAAATAAATTACAAAATTAATATGCATTCTTAAGACCTATTATAGTTTTTAAATTAAATTTTCATCAAAAATTTTAAAATGTAACTAACATCAAAATTTAATAACTTTGTGTATACTAGAATTACATTCCAATAAATTATGAAATCTAATGAAAATCATCTATTTCTTAACTAGTTTGTCAAAAAACCAGAAAATATGCCAAACAATATCACAAACAAATTTACCCAGAATTAGCTTGGGCGGTAGCTTGAGCTCGGGATCCACCGAACAAACCACCCGAGTTGGACGAGGCTTGAGAAGCCGCGTTGCTCGCCAAAAACGCTGGCGTATTGTAGATTGGTTGATGGTAGGGTACTTGCGGGTATCGCTGCGGATATCGCTTCGGATATTGCTGGTACGGGTTATACGGGTTGTACACGGAGTCGTAGGAATTATATTCACCATAATAGGGCGATCGTGTGATCCTTACATATTCTGCAAAGTTTGTTAAACATTTTAATCCAAAGATGTTTCAAAATATTTAACGACAATGTTAATAAAAACTATTATTTAATTAAAATTAGTAAATTTTGGTTGAATTATTAATATAAAGCTCATGAGATTTTTATTTAATTTGTTGAATTTAAAATATTTTTTAAAATTGAGATTATGAAATAAGTAGTATATTATACAATGAAGACGTAAAATGTATATTTCGGTATAATATTTTTTGTAAGTGTATTAAATTAATGGACAAAGTATATTATTATACTTTACAAATAATTAATTTACTTTATATATTAAATATATTATACATACACGATTACAAAAACTAAATTACCTTAATATAACTTACCCTGATGATCTGATGGCATAGCAGAGACAACCGCGACGAGCACAAGCGAAAGGGTGACAATCATCTTGGCCATTTTATAAAGATGAATTTTGACTTTTTTTAGAAATGAAAATTTTAGATTTACTTTAGAAGTCGAGTGACTTGTAGAAACAACTGATGCTAGACGACTGTCCAGTGAGCGTTTATATAGTAATTTAAATACTGCGGGCATCATTATAGCTTTTACCTTGAGGCGACAATACAATCATAAATATAATGTTTTTATAAAAATATGCAGTCATTTATGACAATTCTTCAATAGCCTTAAGCTCTGAAATATTAGTTTGTAATCGATAAGTAATTGCTACGATGAAAATCGTATTAAATTAAATAAAATTTCTTCCTGGTACTTAGGTGCATACGAAATTCTACATATCGACGCCCCGTATGAAGAAAAGCACAACTCAGGCCGTTACGAAAACAAGCACAACTCGATGCATTTAGACGAAAAAATGCACAGCTCGCGCCCCTTACGAAAAAAAAAAAACATGATTCGCGGAGCTGGGACGAAAAAAAGCACAACTCGCTGCGCTCGGACAAAAAAAGCACAATTCGCCGCGCTCGGACGAAAAAAAGCACGACTCGCCGCGCTCGGACGAAAAAATGCACGACTCGTTGCGCTCGGATGAAGAGTAGCACGGCTCGCGAGGCTCGGACGAAAAAATACACAGCTCGATAAATACTTATGAAGACTAGCACTATTCATTGCGTTCTTATAAATATTATACAGTTTGTCATGTCATATCATGCATAACAGAGACTTGGAGTATCATTTTAATTAATTAATATTGATTTTTATCACTTTGTGTGTGTTCAACTACTGGGTGTAGGTAATATTTATAGAGGTCAAGTACGTATGGTTATCTTGTGAGACTAAAGATCTTGTGCATTGTTTAAGATAAATCTTTGAGTTTTTTAAATAAAACCGAATATTACAACTTCATTTTTCATACAAAATGCTTATAACTTCGTATAAAATTAAGATATTAGTTATGATTAAGATTTATTTATTTCACTTGAATACACTTACGTTTACTTGACTATTTATACGTTGATAATACTTTCTTTTGTTTCATTTGCTTTGTTTTATTTGATTATTGAGTACAGTGATTTTTGGAGAGATAAATTTTCACAACTCGCTGCGTTCGGACGAAAAAAAGCACAGCTTCATAAGTATTTACGAAGTCTAGCTCTATTTATTGCGTTCTTATATTTTATAATATATCTTACGAATGGCCAAAATAAAAAAAAATTGTTAAGATATTGGAAATCGCCATTATATTAATAATCCCATCATATGAAATATTACAATAAGGCGGTAGGGAAATAATATTATTATTTTTTTTTTTACTTTTTTCGATGTTTTGAAGGTCTAAGATTACAAGTATGACCATTTTATAATGTAAGTATCTTAGAAAGATACAATTTTTTTGTCTCATATGTAAAATTCTTTTTTTGTCTAGTCAGGCAAAGTTTCAATTTTATATTATATTCACAACTTTACATTGATATTTTATTATTAGATTTAAGACTAACAAATACATCTTGAGTAATTTTTAAATTTATTTATATCTCTAAGAAAATTTTTAACAAAAGTAGAATGGTGGCAAGTATGAGTTTGTTTTTCATATCTCATGAAACTGTCAACACTGTGAAAAAATAAACAAACCTTTTTATAAAGATTTTTCTAATACTTTATTATCTTCATTCTGCAAATTTAACTCTCAAAAATCACTCTATTTAATAATGAAATAAAACAAAGCAAATCAAACAAAAGAAAGTATTATCAACATATAAATAGTCAAGTAAACGTAAGCGTATTCAAGTGAAATAAATAAATCTTAATCATAACTAATGTCTTAATTTTATACGAAGTTATAAGCATTTTGTATGAAAAATGAAGTTGTAACCTTTTGTTTTATTTAAAATACTAAATAAAAAGATTTAGTATATTATTAGTTTATTATTAATTATTTATTATTTTATTATTTTATTTTATTTAGTTTTTTATTTTTTTCGTTACTCAACAATTTATCTTAAACAATGCACAAGATCTTTAGTCTCACAATATAACCTTACTTACTTGGCTTCTATAAATTTTACCTGTACCCAGTAGTTGAACACACATGAAGTGATAAAAATTAATAATAATTAATTAAAATGATATTCCAAGTCTCTTTTATGCATTATATGACATGACAAACTGTGAAATATTTATAAGAACGCAATGAATAGCGATAGTCTTCGTAAGTATTTATCGGGCTGTATATTTTTTCACCCGAGATCCGCGAGTCGTGTTTCTTTTCGTCCGAGCGCAATGAGTCGTGCTTTTTTTCGTACGATCGCTCGTGTTTTTGTCATCCGAATGCAGCGAGTCATGATTTTTTTCGTCCGAGCGCATCGAGTTGTGTTTTTTTCGTCCGAGCGCAGCGAGTATAGTGCTTTTTTTCATCTAGGCGCAGCGAATTGTGCATGTTTCTGTCCCAGTTTGGCGAGTCGTGCTACTTTTCGTCAGAGATTTTGAACTGTGCTACTTTTCATCAAAGATTTTGAGTCGTGCTAGTCTTCGTCGGGCCCTGTGAACAGTGTCTTTTAGTGATGCACAATATCAAACTTCGATATCGATATTAGGTATCGATATTAATTATTTCTTTATTATCGATACCTACAATATATTGATATTATATTATCGATATTTCTAATATCGATAATTTATCCAAGTAGACGGGGGATATGAGGTCCACGCATATAAAGGAGTCATGTAGACATGAAAAAATAAGCAAAACGATTATTTAAATAATTTTTAAACCCGAGTAGGTGGGAGATATGAGGTTCACGCATATAAGGGAGTCATGTAGACATGAAAAATAAGCAAATCGCTTATTTGAATAATTTTTAAACCCAAGTAGCCGGGGGACGCGAGGTCCGCGCATATAAGGAATTCACGTAGATATGCAACAATAAGTAAGACTATTATTTGAATAATTTTTAAACCCATATAGCCGGAGCCGCGTGGTCCACGCATATAATGGAGTTGAATTATAGAGGTTAAGAATTTTTTAAATAAAAGTCTTGCTTACGTCGCACGTCTACGTAACTCCGTTATATGCGTGGACTTCATATCCCCTGCCTACTTGGGTTTCAAAATTATTTAAATAATCTTTGTTCTTATTTTTTTCATGTCTACAGGACTCCCTTATATGCGTGGACTTCATATCCCCTGCCTACTTGAGTTTAAAAATTGTTTAAATAATTGTCTTGCTTATTGTTACACGTCTATGAAATTCCCTAATGTGCATGGACCTCGCGTCCCCCGGCTACTTGGGTTTAAAAATTATTTAAATAATTGTTTTGCTAATTTTTTCATGTCTACATGACTCCCTTATATGCGTGGACTTCATATCCCTCGCCTACTTGGGTTTAAAAATTATTTAAATAATAGTTCTGCTTATTTTTTCATTTCTACATGACTCTCTTATATGCGTGGACATCATATCACCCGCCTACTTTGGTTTAAAAATTATTTAAATAATCGTTTTGCTTATGTTTTCATGTCTACATGACTTTCTTATATGCGTGGACCTCATATCTCCCGCCTACTTGGTTCTTGTTCTTGTTTTTGTTCTTTTAATGGCTGTAGGTACGAGACTCCGATATGCCACAATTCATGCTTAGTAGTGTGAGTGTATTTGTTTGTTAGAGAAGCCTATAGATAGTTGGAGAACGCTACCGCCCCAACTATTGGACCTACAGTTTCAAGTGGGTTCCGAACCACCGAGACCACGGTGAAAGTAAGCACATGAAAAATTCGTGTTTCAGTGGTGCCGGTTTTTTGAAGGGAGCGGGAATCGACCCGAGACCTTTATGGTACGAGTCCGACGCGCTACCGCTAAGCCACTGTGGCTCTGTCAACCGCCTACTTGCGGGTTAAAAATTATTTAAATAATCGTTTTGCTTATGTTTTCATGTCTACATGACTCCCTTATATGCGTGGACCTCATATCCATCGCCTACTTGGTTTTAAAAATTATTTAAATAATTGTTTTGGTTATTTTTTTATATCTTCATAACTCCCTTATATGCGTGGACCTCATATCCCCCGCCTACTTGGATTTAAAAAAAGTTTTTTATATTCTCGCGGTTTTGGGCTACTTCAGCGTTATCTAGCGGCGACTTGATCTCGGCAGGTTCTGGCAACACTGGACGCAGCACCGCGTAGTGCTATAGTACGCCCTCAATTCCGATATCGATATTTTCGTAAAGAGTATCGATACCTGCTATCATTGGTGTTCCAAATATTGTGCATCACTAGTGTTTTTCTTCGCAAGAGGCGTCGAATATTCTGAACAAAATGTATAAGGAAATGATAGAATACAAAAAATACAAAGTTATATATTTAAAAAAAGGAATTCTTATAAGCTTTATACAAATTTTAAATTATATCTGTTTCATTATAAATTAAACTAATTATAAGTAAAAAAGGCAAAATCTTGAATGTACAATCCATTAAAATAAATATATAAGTGTATGACAAGAAACCAATTTTAAGATATAAATGTTCAAAAATAAAATTATTTTATGGTTTTGTACATTTCTTATTTTGTATGCTCGTAAATTTGATACTAGTGATATTGACTACATTTAGTGTCTACACAAAGCTCTTATACAGGACTTTCATAACACTGCTAAGTTCTACACAAATAATATTAAGAAAAAATGTACACACATATAGTCTACACTGAGATAGTCTACACGATTAAAATCTACATCATTCGATGTTTAGATCTTATTGATGTAGATTTTAACTGTGTTCAATTTATCTCGATAGTTTGTGTGCGAAATTCTCCGTGTAGACTTTATTTGTGTAGAATTTTATTATATTTTAAAGACTTTTTATACACTATTGTCGTATACAAAATACTTGTGTACCACATCGCCGAAAGTCATCGATTAAATTCACATACTTAATTATTTAGGTAGTTTTTGAATCAATTACATAAAATTTGATCTCAATTGAGGGTCTGGAAACGAAAAGGCACATACCGCGATTTTGCAGAAAAAGTATTCTCCAACGATCTGAATTTGAAAATTGAGCAAATCTCGTTTTTTAAAGCACAGGTATGTAAAGAATTGAAATGCGCATTTCTCTGTGAAGAAATTAAATGTTCATCTTTATTAGTTTTATTAAAAATCCCAATAAACTGTCTTTTTTGCGAAAAAAAAAGTTTAATGTAATTTTCTGTTCAACTCGCCAGAACTTCGTTCAGATCAAATATTTCTTTCAGAAATTTTTACACAATAAATTTTGGAGTATTAGGAATTTATAATAATAAACCTTAGCGGAATAATAAAGATTGTTATTGAACCAAATAGCGAATTTTAAAATATTATTTTCGATATTTTAAACTTGGATTTTCAAATGAAAAAGTTGTGTGACGAATTTTCGAATTTCAAAATTTGATTCAAGCTACTATATTCTTTTTACGCCTAAGGAAGTTTTATGGAAAATTACAGTACTCTATGCATTGTTGCTAAATAGAATTTTTTGTGATTGTTACGATAAATAAAAAAATAAATTGTTACGTTAAAGTTACGATAAATGCTGTTGAAGGCCGTGCGCCACGGTACAGTTGTTACGACGTGCGCACGACACGATCACGAAAAGTGCTACAAATTTTTAACAACAATACATAGACTACTTTCAGTAGTCTAAAATTCGCTATTTGGTTCAATAACAATCTCTATTATTCCGCTAAGGTTTATAATGTTCCTAATACTCCAAAATTTATTGTGTAAAAATTTCTGAAAGAAATATTTGATCTGAACGAAGTTCTGGCGAGTTAAACAGAAAATTACATTAAACTTTTCTTTTCGCAAAAAAAGACAGTTTATTGGGATTTTTAATAAAACTAATAAATATGAAAATTTGATTTCTTCACAGAAAAATGTGCATTTCAATTCTTTACATGTTTGTGTTTTAAAATTCGAGATTTGCTCAATTTTCAAATGTAGGTCGTTGGCGAATACTTTTTCTGCAAAATCGCGGTATGTCCTTTTTCGTTTGCAGGCCCTCAATCGACATCAAATTTTATATAATTGATTAAAAATTACTGTGTATGAATCTTTAAAATATAATAAAATTCTACACAAATAAAGTCTACACAGAGAATTTCAGTACACAAACTATTTATCGAGATAAATTGTGCACAGTTAAAATCTGCATCAATATGATCTACACATGATGTAGATTTTAATCGTGTTAACTATCTCAGTGTAGACTATATATATATGTGTACATTTTTGTCTTAATATTATTTGTGTAGAACTTAGCAGTGCTATAAAAATCCTGTGTAGGGGCTTTGTGTAGACACTAAATGTGCTCAATATAACTAGTATCGTAAATTTTATTTATTACTACAAAATTGTTAACATTTTATTCGAAAAGTAGAGTAACGTATAGCAAAACTTTCAATCTTTCCATTTATCAGGTCTGTTAACAGATGCAAAGATACTAACAAATTCGGAAATACCTAAAAATCTTGAGTTATAATGTGTGGTAACTAATCTAATAAAAAGACGAATTTTTAATTAAGCGTGACAGTCACTTATACAAAAATTTGACTTCTGATACTTGATATTTTTTTCAATAAATTGTGTTTATATCCCTGGTGGAAATTGATTCCATTATTTACCTAATAAATAGCTAGTTTTCCTAATAATCGTCAAAAACTAGACACTTTTCTTGACCATTTCTATCTATCTATGAAACGATTTTTCCGATCATATTCGCCATTTAACAGACAGAATAAGAGAATAAGTTATTTCAAAAATTAACTTTAGCTTATTTATGACTATTTAAAAGATATTAAAGTTGGCCAGTTTTTTAGTTAGGAAATGGCTAATAAGAGGTTTGCTATTATGGCAAGGAGTGAGAGAAACAGAATCAAACGAAAAAATCATTGTTTTCGTTTGTATTCTCTGAAGCAGTACTATAAACGAATTAACTACTAATAATTCGTGTTTACGTTTTGGTTAGCTATCTTTTTTTTTAATATTTGGCTTTAAATACATGATCACATTACAGAGAAAATTTAGGACATTTTAACATTTGAAGATTATGTTATCTCCATTAAATAGAGAATATAACCGGAAAAATTGTTTCATCACTATACCCACAAATTAGCTATTTTTATTAGCTATTTATTATTTTCCTGGCCATTTCCGATAGATACAATTTCTACCAGGGATATACTATGATTTAAAAGAATTTATGGAAGATAATGGATTTAGTTTTAATTTTATAGAACAATTAAAATTTATCTACTTAGATTTATATTTGTGTAAATAAACGTATTTCAATAATAAAGGTGATGAATTTATTAATTAAGCAAGTTAAACGTTTTCTACAATGTAAAATATCTTTCTTAAACATAAGAACTTTTTTTAATATATTATTTGTAGTTTTATGTTGACCACTTGCGTTTAATAATTTCGTGACGGTAAGTATCACCATAATTTGTACTTTGTATTGTTTTAGATATCGACAATAACTTTCGAGCTTCGCAAAAATAATATATTGTTAATTGTAATATTATAAATTCATCTTATGGATCACTAGAAATTGTATATATAATAATGTGCATTATTTAAAAATGCAATCTTTACAACGAACAAAAATTAAGAAATTGATCATCATTATTTTTTGTTGATTATATATTTTAAGGTAGCTTCAGTATATTTTAAGGTAGCTTCACTGCGAGAATTGGTCTGATTAATAAAAGATGCTTACAATCGTGCCAACAAAAATAAAGAAAATCAGATTTGGAAATACCAAAATTTTAAATATCAAATATCTCAAAAAGTAATCATAATCATACATAGTTTCTTGATGAAATTTTACACAGGTATTGCCTAGATCGCATACAAAATTGTCTACAAATTTCAAGTTGATATATATGAAGTCCTCATCGAGAAATTACGATTTTGAAAAGGGGCCAAAAAAATTTTAACTTTAAATATCTCTGAAATTTATGGGCCAATACTTTTGTCGATTAAATTTTAAATTTAAAAAATGTTTTTGAATAAGTTAAAATTTAGTGCAAAACATCGTTTTGTTAGAAAATAAATACTGTTTGCTTAATTCTAACATGACTTCCGGCAAAACATGTGCTGCATACCAGTCGCAGACTGAAAAATGTAAAGTTTCATGATAAAAATAGTTATTGAAATTCGATTATCTTTTATAGACACAGGCAAAGTCAACAGTATTATTTCCAGCAGTCATAAAACCAAAATATATAAAATCGTCTGATATACATACAAGCTTCAAAGGAAGCTAGGTGTTTTATATCTTCGTGAACACGCCGTAAAATATTATTTTTTGTAATATTAAAATAATATTATTATAAAGGTACAGATATTCAGCTAGAGTTTGACTCAATTTTGAAGTTAAATATATATTAACTAAAATAGTACCAATCTATATATCACGATCACACTTCTTCATTAGTATATATTATTTTTTCAGTAAACTTATACACGATTTTTACATATCTAAATTATAGAAGTGATTGAAAATTCATTAAGATTGTTTACTAATATAGAAAGGAAGAAGCTGGTATAATGATATTTCTAAGAAACAATCCATTTTGGTAAGTTAATTAACCAAAAAATGTATTTCAGATTAAATATATCAAAAAACTATTTGATAACGTTTAACTGTAGAATATTTATATTTAACAGGATACTAGCAAGTGCAATTTTTATTTTTTTTCTATATTTCAAGTCAATAAATGCAGCATCATTACATAGCGAAGGTACGTTCAAAAATTTTAAATAATCTTCCTTAAAATGTTCAATTGACAATTTACATTTTTATTTCAGTAAGTTTAGTAAATATAAAGCTGTTAACATTTTCAAAATAATATAATATTTCTGTGATTATTTTTAATTGGTTAGACTTTTTTCAAACTTTTTCCTTAAATTAACATCAATATAAAACTAATTTACATATCACCTGGTGGAAATCGATTCCATTATTTACCTAAGAAATAGCTAGTTTCCCCAATAATCGTTAAAAATTAGACATTTTTCTTGGCCATTTCTATCCATCGATGAAATGATCTTTCATATTCGTCATTTAATAGACAGAATAATAGAATAAGTTTTTTTACAACTTTACATTAGCTTATTTATGAGTATTCAAAAGATATTAAAGTTAGCCAGTTTTTTTAGTCAGGAAATGTTTAATAAGAGGCTTGCTATAATGGCAAGGAGTGAGAGAGACAGAATTAAACGGAAAATCATTGTTTTCGTTTGTATCCCCTAAAACAGTACTATGAACGAATAAAATACAAATAATTTTTGTTTACATTTTCGTTAGCTATCTTTTTTAATATTTGTTTTTAAATACATCATCAAATTACAGAGAAAATTTAATAAAAACATTTTAAGGTTGTATTATCTCCATTAAATAGAAAATATGACCGGAAAAATCGTTTCATCACTAGCCAGAAATTAGCTATTTTTGCTAGCTATTTATTATTTTCCTGGCCATTTCCGATAGAGACAATTTCTAACAGGATCGGTTCTGTATAATTACTCCATTCATTATTGTTTAAAAAAATGTTACTCTATTGGTCTATAACTTTAGCTCCATTATATTCTATAAAATATTTATTTAAATTTAATTGGTATAATTTTCAAGGAAAGAGCAGTGCATTCACTGGAAATGAAAATGAAGAATGTTTGACTGATGCTTGCTGGAAAGAAGGTTTGTTAAAATTTATTTTTAACATATACGTATCCGTAAAGTACTTGTTGTAGAGCTGTTTTGAGACCATAACCGTTTCGGTCCTCGTACGTACAAACTCTACTTCAACCGTGAAATTAAACTTAACCGACTAAATAATAAAATACCTTAAAACAAACACGTACTTTATAGACAGTATTTAAAAAAATGATGTTCATTCCACGGCCGTAAAATTTTACGGCCTAAGACCGAATATTATTATTTATCCATACAAAAATACATGAAATTAATTTAATAGCTATATCTTTGTGTATTTAACAGCTAACAGCATTTTGAAATACATGAATGAAAATGTAAAAGCATGTGATGATTTTTATCAATTTGCTTGCGGAAAATTTATTGAAACACATTCGATACCCGAAGAAGTATCCGAATTGAATCAGTTTTATCTTATTGGTAAAGAATTGAGCAATGTGTTGCTCAATGATATAAAAATCGACATCGCACCAAACGAAATGAAAGCTGTTCAAAATGCAAAGAAACATTATCAAAATTGCATGGATGAACGTAAGAAAATGCATAATTTACATAAGTTTATAATAAATTCTGTTATTAATAAGATCAGTTTAAACTTAATGATATTTTTATAGCACGGATTGAACAGGAAGGTACAAAACCAATTCTTGATTTTCTGGATAAATTGGGAGGTTGGCCAGTATTAAAAGGAGATGATTGGAAAGTAGATAATTATCAATGGATAGATACGGTTTCCAAAATTCATCAAGCGGGTTTAGAATCATCTTTTCCAATTAATCCATACATTTATAGTGACTCTCTTGATACCACAAAAAATATGGTGAAAGTTAGTAGATTTGAATGATGTACGCTTCTATAGTGTTTACTCTTGAGCAAAAAAATGTTGTTATCTTAGAATATTTGTTGCGTAATATTTTATTGAAATAATTGCATTAATAAAATTCATTTTAGATGGGAAGTGCTTTATTGACAGTTACCGATGCATATTTCGGTGAGGGTGTACAATATCTCGAAGCACTGCAAAGTTTGATGGTCAATGTTGCTGAAATGCTTGGCGCAAATAAAGATACGGCAGCTAAAGACATGAAGGATTGTTTAGATTTTGAAGTTGAACTTTATAAAGTATGTATATTTTTATATGTATTTTATATTTTTTTCTTAAGGGGATGTGCAACCCTAATTTCAATATTTTTTTAAATCAACATTCTAACATTTATTTGAAAAACGACGGCTGTCAAGCGCTCCGTACACGCAAACACTATATGCAGATTTTTTTCTGGATAATTCTATTGACATTTGCGTGAGTTATGCTCGTTTGAAAAGTAGGTCAATTGTAGATTCCTACTTACCGACAGTACCGTTTTTATTTAATTAAATAAATTCTCATCATTTTTTTGGAAAAAGACGTCTGTCAAGCGCTCCGTACACGCAAACACTATATGCACATTTTTTTCTGGATAATTCTATTGATATTTGCGTGAGTTATGCTCGTTTGAAAAATAACGTCGGTACTCACATCCCCTTAAAGTTATCATATAGCTTATTAAAAAAGTTAACGTAATAGATAAAAATGACCCCCGAAGAACTAAGGAACGTTTCACCAGCTGAAAGCAGGAAAAATCTAAAACAACTATCAGAATCTGATGAAAATATTCCTTGGACAGATCTTTTCAATAAAATATTAAATCCAGCAGGCATCACTGTAGATGAAACTGAACCAGTTGAAATTGACGATCCAAAATATGTTTCTGAAATAGGAAAACATATAAAAAGAACATCTCCTAGAGTACTTGCCAATTACCAAATTTGGCAGAAAATTAGGGACTTAATTGATTACCTGCCTAAATCATTTGAAGAAAAGATGTTGGACTTCATGAAGGTTACACAAGGCATTAGTAAAGTGGAGAAGAGAGAAACAATATGTATAAATAAAGTAACAGATAGTCTAAAAGTTGCCATTAGTGCTATGTACGTAAGAAAATATTTCAATAAGCAAGTGAAAAACAATGTCGAGGCTATTGTAAAAAATATAAAGAATCAAGTAAAAGATAATCTGCAAACAGTAAGTTACTAAATTTTATAACCTTACTTTTTCTATAATAAGGATATTTCATTTTCCGAGAACAAAATATGAATGTTATAGATTGATTGGATGGATGAAGAGACGAGAAAATATGCTTTAGAAAAACTTGATGCCATGGACGCTGTAGTTGCGTACCCTAATGAATTATTAGATGATGGAAAAGTGGAGGAATACTATAAAGATCTTGACATAGAGGCTGGAAGCTATTTGAATGGATATATTAACATTGCAAAGTTTTTGAGAAATGCAAATTATAAACAATTAAGGGTTACTAAACATTGGACAGATGAAGCAGGGGTAACAGTAGTGGATGCTTTCTATAATCTATTGAAAAACACGATAAGTAAGTATCATTTGTATTTCAGTTTCTTTAACACCTAAAATTATTATACATTCACATCATTTTTCGAAAATAACGTCTTAGAAATAATATTATTTTACGAATTCCAGTATGAAGATAATTAATAAATCACAATAACGATTCATTTAATTAATAAATCACAATAGTGATTCATTTAATTAATAAACCACAATAATGATTCGTTTAATCGTTGTTAACCAACAATGATTTTGAATCTACAACAAGAATCTAAAGTTCTATTAAATTCTTTTAGTTTTGCCAGTTGGAATTTTAAGAGATATATTTTACCAGTATGACCGTCCACAGTATTTAAATTACGGTTCTGCAGGATGTGTGATAGGTCATGAAATTATTCATGGTTTTGATGATTATGGAAGTAAATATGACAAAAATGGAATCTACAAAAATTGGTGGCACGAAGATACAGCCGATAAAATGAAAGAAAAGTCGCAATGTATGCAAGATCAATACAGCGAGTACACTATTTCACAAATAGGTCTAAATGTAAGAACATTAGCTACTATTTCAATAAGATACACAGTAATTTTGTATTTTCAAAAGAGGCCAACCGTTTCTATTTTACCATTAATTCTTATAAATATTAATTATAAGCTAATGTGAAGATTTTAAGCAATCATTATTATTAATATGCTGTATTTTGCTTTAGGTTAATGGAAAACGAACCTTGGGAGAAAATATCGCCGATAACGGTGGAATAAAATTAGCTTATAAGACCTATCAAAAATGGGTGGCAGATAATAACGTTGTAGAAAAACGTTTACCTGGTCTTAATTATACGTCACAGCAGATGTTTTGGATTAGTGCCGCAAGAGTTTGGTGTAGCAAATCTACAGATGAAAGACTTCGAGACTTGGTGAAGACTGACGAACATCCTCCGAATGAAGTCCGAGTAGTACTTCCTTTTATTAATAGTGAAGACTTTGCAAAGGATTTCAATTGTAAAGCTGGTTCAAAAATGAATCCACAGAAAAGATGTGAAGTATGGTGAATTTTGAAGTTTTAAGAACTTAGAATGTATTAGAATAATTTATTTTTGATATTTATAATATTATCTTTGCGTAATAAATTATTTTTTCTCTGTACGCAAAATATATCAAAATTTGCTTACACATCTAATAAAAATCGTACAGTGTAGAAAATTTTTTACGTATGAATGTCGTTAAGGAAGGTCTTTCGCAAAGTGAAAAACAATATTCAAACTATGTATTGCGTGTAGATAACACATGTTATACATGAGACTAAAAATTTTGAAATAGGCTCACCTGTTCTATATTTTTTTTTCTTAAAATTTTACAGACATGTAATTAACAATATTCTTCATACGTATGTGATATTTGAAAAATCCTAGCAGTGTGGAAGTGATGATATTTAGAATCAAATTTGTATATTTTAAGGTAGCTTCACTGCGAGAATTGGTATCATTAATAAAAGATGCTTACAATCGTTTGTTCATATGTTATAATGTAAAAAACGATATCACATAATAATATGGTTCTTAAAGTACCAACAGAAATAAAGAAAATCAGATTTGGATATACCAAAATTTTAAATATCAAATATCTCAAAAAGTAATCATAATCTTACTTAGTTTCTTAAGGTGGTCTTACACCTATAGGCCTTTCTGGCCCAAATTACCTAAAAAAATTATAAAAAATATTATTATAATAAAATAATCAAAATATATTGTAAATATAACTTATTTTGAATAAAATCAGCCAAGGCAGAGGTCCTTAAACTCATTTTATCCTCAGTTATAGCATTTTTAAGAAAAACAGTTTGTCGTAACCTTTTTCTGAGACCGCATGATGGATTTTCATGGGACAAAGTGCAAATTGTTCCTAACTTATGTTCTAAGAGTTGCAATTTTAAGGTTTTCCTGTGTAAGTACGTTTTCCATGCTAAAAACCCTAAAAATTCAAAAAAATGGAAAAAATTATTGCAAAAAAATCAGTTTTTGCCATGAAAAAGGTACTTATACATAAAAACCTTAAAATTGCAACTCTTAGGCCTATAACTACATAAATTAGGAACAATTTGCACTTTGCACCATGAAAATCCATCATGCGGTCTCAGAGAAATGTTACGACAAACTGTTTTTCTTGAAAATACTATATCTGAGGATAAAATGAGTTTAAGGATCTCTACCTTAGCTCATTTTATTCAAAATAAGTGATATTTACAATATATTTTCATTATTTTATTATAATAATATTTTTTATAATTTTTTTTAGGTAATTTTGGTCAGAAAGGCCTATGGGTGTAAGACCGCCTTAATGAAATGTTACACAGGTATTGCCTAGATCGCATACAAAATTGTCTACAAATTTCAAGCTGATGTATATGAATCCCTCATCGAGAAATTACGATTTTGAAAAAGAGCTAAAAAAATGTTAACCTTAAATATCTCTGAAATTTATGGACCAATACTTTTGCCTAAAGAACTTCCTCAAGAGATGTATGTCTTCACATACATTTCAAAAAGATTAAAACAATTTTACTCTAAAGTTATCGTGTAACAAACAAAATCATTTTTTTTTCAAAATTTTTTTTTCTAAAATTGTTAAAAGAATGACTTCAAAATTTAGCAGATTATATCTGTCTATATCCGTCATAACAATAAACATTTTTATGGTAATATCTTTCTTTACTTTCGAGAAATAACCTATTTACAAAAAATTACGTTTTTATGAATAACTTCAGACTGACAGAGCAACTTTTTTTTTTTAATTGTAGAGAATTTTATCCTCTATAAAGTGAATTCATACTATATGAATGATATTAATTTTAAACTGCAAAAAAATGGGAAAATAATATATTGATAATCGAAAAATCGCTATAAAATAAAAACCAATCGACTATAACAAAAAACAGATATTGATCCCAATTCGGTAAGAAAAAAATGATCTTTGTCCGTTTAAATCGATTGGGTAGATCCTGAGATATGATTATCTACACACACGCGCACACACATACACACGCACGCACGCACGCACACCTATTTGGGCTTGGGAATTTTCTTGTATTCAAATATAATTCGTCTGTCTGTTCAAACATGTCTAGGCAGATCTTACTTCCCCGTCTATATGGATTTTAAAGTTCTTATTTTATTAAAATCTTATTTACCTACCGCCCTGCGGGGAGAAATGCTTCTGCATGACTCTGGCATCCCTCGCCTATTTGAGCTTTACGGGTTTTAATTTTATTCAAATCTTACTCGTCTTTCCACCTGCATCCAGATACTTTTCTGTGTAGATCCCGCCTCCACCACCTGTTTGGGTTTTGCTGTTTTTATTTTAACGAAATCTTTTTCACTTTCTGTGTGCAGAATCTCTTCGCCCCCCCCCCACACGCAGATACACTTCTACGTAGGTCTTGCCACCCTATCTATTTGTGTTTTGACATTTCAATTTTGATAATATCTTGTTCATCTTCCTGCTTACATGTAGATACCCTTCTGCTTGAGTTTCACGTCTGCCAGCTACTATAACTCTTAAATTTTTCATTTTAGATAAATATCCTTCTGCTTCTTGTCATTGTGCAGACGTTAGTACTTATATAACAATTTTTATTGACCAATATTCACCATTAAAAAATTATTACTCTTCTTGAGAAGAAACTTCATAATCAACCTAAGGTATCTTGGCATTCTTAACTTCCACATACCAGCGCATACTCCGCGTAATCTTAGCGCAACTCTCTGGCAACGTCGGTTTACGCAACTGACATCACGATTCACAGGAAAATGCATTTCAGCAGCCGTCGCGTAACAGTCGTAGCGGAATGCGTGCGCGCGCTATCTATCAACCACGTGCTTATAGCGCGCGTTTAAGATTATCCTCGTAGATGTATACCTACTACGTGAGCAGCATGGAGCGATGCGTGTCCTTACCGAGGGAGCATATACAGCATTAATGGTAAATGGAAATAGGAACTAAAACTAATTGCCCAGAGGTTTATTCGGACTCTCCCTCGAGGGAGAGAGACAGATCTAAGATTTACACGAGACTCCGTTAGCGAAGCGGCGAGTGAGTTGGTGAGCGGTTGCGCGATCGGTACACGCATTCTGATGTGGACAATTAGATTGGACGAGTATCGAGGGAGAATGTAGTTTGTATTGCGTACAGTGATTAGTGGCATGTCATTTTTTGATTTGCAATTAGTTCGAAATCGATAGTAGTAAGTTAACCAGTATAGCGAGACGACGGCATGAGTCACCACCCCGTCGCGGGCCGCCGGCCTTTGTATATATAAACATGGTGATTAACCCATGTTTAATTGCATGTTAATGGTTTGTTTATATAAACAAATATAAATAAATATGTTTGTTTATGTTAATAAATATAAACAAGTAATTAAACATACATTAACAACATGTAATGTTTATGAAAAACATAAACAGAGCGTGTAATTAATGAGTGTTTTATTGCTTGTTATGATTGTTTGTTTATATAAACAAGTGATTAAACAGTAATTAAACAAGTGTTAATTACCTTGTTTCTTAGAGCAAAGGTGCCGCGGCCCGCGGCACGGGCCGGTGACTCATGCAGTGCAAGTCTCCGACAGCTATAGCAGTATAGCGAAACTGTAGCAGTACGCTATAGCGGGATCCGCCTTGGTCCTGTGCTCGGTATAGCGGGAGTTCTTTTTCGAAGAGCGTGGCTATAGTAGGCAGCTGAGTGAACTCGATCCCATGCACAATCTTATGAAGAGAGTGTGTGTGTGTGTGTGTGTGTGTGTGTGTGTATGTGATTTTCATCCTACTTCACGGTGCCGCGGAGCCTACTCTAAATTTTGGCTCCGGGGTTAAGTGTTAATATATTATATGGGTTAGGTAGAGTGAAAAAAAAATTAGAAATATTATTATAAATATTATTATTTTTATTAGAAAAAAAAAAAAAAATTCAAATCATTACAAAAAATAATACAAATTAATTTGCGAACATATAATCGTACAAATCATTAGCCAAGTTGAATAAGCCAAATGCATGAAATTCCATGAGAAAAATGTCGTACAATTCTTCATTCATATTACCGAATTCCATGTGTAACTTTGCTCTATTATTAATTTCATTTTTACGTAATACATAATACTGTTTGAACGCAGCAGTGTCTTTCAAAATATTTTTCGCTTTTTCGTTACTTTCTCTTTTTAACTCATCTTTTAAAAAGTCGAATATATTATCTATACCTCGATTTATAAATCCGGCACTATCTTCTAAACGTTTTAACCTCGCATCGATACATTCGTGCACTTCGCGTAAACCGCTCAAAGTAGCCTGTTGCATGACAATTCCGGGTGGACTCTCATATTTTCTTTTCTTCTGCGGTGTCTCGTACTGTGCAGAACTGTCTGGAAACTGCGTCTCCTCGTCTATTGGTTGGCCTTCGGGGAAGTCTCTGACGAGGTTCTGTGTCAGTACACAGGGTCTCTCGTCGATAAGGATGGACCTCACTCCGTATGCCGTTGTAAAATTGATGTCGTGGGTTGGAAGATATATTTTTGTAGGTTTACCAAAGTCTTTGTAAAAGGTGAAGGAATCTAGCAGATATCCCATCATTGCATCCATTTGGTCGACGATCAGCTCCCAACTATTTTTGTCGAGAGTTACGTACTTTGCAGGAGCCCCCGTACTACAGAGTTTCACTACAGCTCTATAAAAACCAGCGTGGTGTTCCAATCCAACAGCGACTCTTTTGGAATGTGATTTATTGATAGCATAGGTTGTAGATAGAAAGAGATTTGGTAAATCCATGTTTTTATTAACTCGCGGTCTTGCTGCTGGCGGAGGTAGCGGTGGCGCTGTTGATGGTGGAGGTAGTGGTGGCGGAGTTACCAGCGCTGCTGGTGCTGCTGGTGCTGCTGATGGTGCTGCTGATGGTGCTGATGGTGCTGCTGATGCTGCTGCTGCTGATTCTTCGTTATTGTCCATTTTAAAAAGCAATAGTACTTAGTGGTTGTACGGAGACTGGAATATTCACGCGGGACCGTACTCTCAAATGGGATGGCTACTCGTGACTGAAGGATGGCACGTCGGGCTCCAGCATTTACACGGTTGTCCCCACCACCCTACTACCCCCATTGGACGACGAGTTCGTTACGTCACAACCAATCAGCGAACGGGGTGATGACGTAGTAATATAAAGAATTCAAGCAAGGCGATGAATGTAACATAACCCTATTTACCGTTTGGTATTCGCGATAAAAAAGTACGTTGGAATAACGGTTTCGAGAAATATGATGATGAAAGAAATTGTTGAGCGTAACATAACCTTAATTGCCGTTTCGTATTCGCGATAAAAAAAAGTACGTTGGAATGACGTGGGGTTAGAGAGTAACGAATACGAGATAAAAATAACGATTTCGAGAAAGGTGATGAAAGAAATTCTTGAGTGTAACATAACCTCATTTTTCGCTTCGTATTCGCGATAAAAAAAAGTACGTTGAAATGACGCATGGATCAAATGGTAACCGCTACGATATAAATAGTTTAATGTAACATAACCTATAGCGTCGTATTCGCAATAAAAAAGTACGTTAAAATGACGTGCGCTCAAAACAATAACGAATAGGAGATAAAAATGACGGTTACCCATAAAGATGACGACGATGGTGAAAGAACTTCTTATATGTAACCTTACTTTTGGCTTTGTATTACGCGATAAAAATTTCCGTTATAACCGCTGCCTATGTGAACGTATAATAAGCAAAAATAGCGATACTGATATAATATTAGTTCGATAATTTCTTGAATGCATGCAGGGGTATTAGGTAGGTAAGGATGTGAATAAAAGTCTAACACTAAATGTAAATTGTTACAAATACATTTTTTTTTATTTTACCAGTAACTTACAAAAGTATACATATTTCACTCTTACATCTAAGATTAAAAAAAAAAAATTATAATTTTGCGTTGCATGTTTGATCACTCTGCCCATTTCCCAATGAAGTCTCTCTCGGAAGAAAACGATTTCGGTAAGGATTTGTCTTTCTTGATTGCTTTTGTGAAATAACTTTGTAAAATTTAGCAGCTATGTCATCGTTTCTGCATGTATTATATGAAAAGATGCGACAAAACGTGCGTAAAGAACTACCGCTGCACATATGATGCAGAAACATAATGCAATATTCACCGCACACTTTTGAATCAAAACTTTGTAATAGTTTCTTGTTCCACTGGAAACGCACGCAGTTCCTTCGTAGGCGATCAAGATGGTGTGATGAAGTGGGTGCGAGCCCGTAACTGTCGAAATACACTCCGTATCCATTTTTGTCTATGTAAAAGGCAACCCAATGCGATCCTGGTTTATTTGCTGTATCTAGATTGGTTACGATGGCCACAGGTGGACTTAAAATTTTTGGAATGTGATCAGCAGCATACACACCTATTGTATTCGCTCTTAGTGCACGTATCGCATGCATTATTGTTCTCGTGTCCATCTTGTAATTGATTTGAAAACTCTTCACTGGGTACCTTCTCACTGAATACGATGCCGTCGTCGTCCTCCTCGTCGTTGTTTGCTTTTTCAGTCTGCGTGCTACTGCTGGTGTCGTCGTCGTCGTCGTCGTCGTCGTCGTCGTTGTCGTCCACTTCATCTACACCTCCTGGTTGACCAAAGCGAAAAGCCTTTCTGCGTTCGTTACGATACTTGCAAAGAGCTGCGTAAAATCTTTCGCTTTGTATGGTTTCATTTGCTTCGCGCCACTCTTCTGGAAGTATACTGTACATCCATTTTCTTAGTATATTTGCTTTGAAAAGCGCACAAAAGTCTTTCTTATTTTCTATGTGTTTTTCGATATGACTTGAGCATACTAAGGAATTCGGAAACAGTGCTTCTAATTTATTAAAAGTTGGCGATCTCCATTCTTCGAGGTTTATAACACAACGTCCAAGCACGTTCTCGAGATATCTTCGTTTGTCATCCCCTCGCACGTAGATATTTCTCGCCTTCTTGACAACTTTGTAGAGATGATGGCGCAAGCGTCGCAACGATACGTCACCTTCGAACCACTGTATTCCGTGTAAGTGAACTGTGCAATAGGTGTTTGTCGTTTTTATGTCTGGTGGCAAATGCAAAAAATTACAAGGTGGCCCTACTATCCAATGGCCAACTATGAGGTCTTGCAATGCAATCACAGCCACTTCCTTTGGCAAAAATTTCTGTTAACGTCGCGAAAACCTTGTATATCGACAACGAAATCCATGATTTAAGGAGTGAGCGCGAGAGTGTATCGCCATGTAAAAGAGTAAATCACAACTGACCCTCACGTGTAGGCATTTCTTTTCTGATATACGCTTACCCCCACTACTCTTGTTTCTCCTTCTTCTTACGCGCTAAAATCCGATAGGATTTGTCTGCTCGAATCGACTTCCAGCACGTTATCGTATTCTGCGTAAATGATGCAATTTATGGTACTAGTGAGGGCGCCCTCGAATCGCACTTCCACGCGTACACTACCCGATCGTACGAGGTTCCAGTGCGTAGCACAATGGGCTGATAAATCTGGTGTTAGGTCGAAAGCCGTCAGAAAATTTCCTCTCGCATAATTGTGACGATTGATGCCGTTGCCTTCGTTGAGAAAATGAATTCCTGTACCCGAAAACAGCGTATGGTAAGCATCTATGTAGAGACCGCTGTTATCGGTAAAGCGAGGTTGTAACGGTTTGCTTGGAATTTGCACTCCGTCGACGTACAAAGAAAGATAATTTATCGAAAAGTGTTGAAAATTGAACGGGTTGAATTTACGATTTCCATTAAACGCTTTGTTGTCGACGAAACCTATAATTATTCTTTCAGGCAGCTGCCCGAGGATGACGTTGTCGAGAGTGTCCCCGAGAATACCAGTGTGAAGCGTGAAAGACTTAACTTCGACGCGTGTAATCGGATACTTGGCTGTAGCTTTAGCTAAGGCATTCGCGTGCCCAAGTAAAACACCGGGGCTTATCTTTACTCTGCGTACGATGAGGCTGGCTTCTTTGATTTTGACACGAAATTTACCATCATCCGACACATCCATCAAGCAAAAGGCATCTTTGCTTCGTACGAGGCGTACTCTCATCTCCACCCCGTTGATAAGCATTTTATCTTGATTAAATACGTCGCAATGCAAATGACCAACCATATCGACGGTTTTCCTCCGAGTATGAAATGTTGGCGATATAGGGCTCCTTTGTTCGCGCCAATGTTGTCTATAGGAATATTGGGAGCAGCTTCAAAATTGTCATGCGTATCATCGTACCAGAGCGCTGTAGTTAAATGCGATTCTTTAGCCGCCGGAGAATAATTCAGCAACGATTCAATATAAGCTCTATAGGGGTAGGCGTTGTTGGGAGGCGAAACGAGTTTTTGATTTAAAAAAACGTCAACTTGGTTGAATAGCGAATGAAGAAAATTGTTAACTGGCGCGACTTTGGCGTTTTCCGCTTCG
This sequence comes from Torymus aiolomorphi, assembly GCA_036365515.1. NCBI lineage: Eukaryota > Metazoa > Arthropoda > Insecta > Hymenoptera > Torymidae > Torymus > Torymus aiolomorphi. Next base: position 11,633,394 of record CM070875.1, read on the forward strand.
CCTTCTATTGGTTCAACCTTTGCTTGAATGTAAAGCATCGTGTGCGCAAGGTCTATGTAATGTTCACTACCGCTTGGCACCACAAACTCTATGGGAGTATCTCCTTCGTCGCTGAGCGATGAAACGGGCTTGTAGTGTAAGAAACTGCTACTCTCTATGGAAGTTTGAGTCGCCGGTAGAGAAAAAATGTCTAACTCACTGGACATACATTCTGTCGAGTGTGAATGTAAGAATGCCATTTTTTTTTCTATTTCGGGCCAAAGATGTCGTTAATATTTCTAAAAGTGGGCTTCTTCCTCTTCTTGCTGACTCTACCGCCTTTTCTTGTTCGTACCTTCTTCTTCTTTTTTCTTTTTTTATCGGTGATGCGAACTAATCCGCTTGTCTTCCTCAACTGACGTTTTCGTCTGTGAGCAGGCGCCTTATAACCCGAGCCTTTCATCATCTCAGATATTTTTTCGGCTGCTTTTCTCTTCAAGTTTTTTCTAGATTCTTTGGCTCTGACCTTCACTGCTTCTTTGAAATTGACACCGTTATTGGCCACGTCATCGAAAATATTTAACCCCGCTCTTATGGTTTCTTTTCCTACAGCTTTCGCTCCACTGGAGATATAAGGCAGCATTTTTCGAAACAGTCCGCCTAACCAGCCTCCCACTCCTCGGCCTCTTTGGTAAGTAGAGCCAGCGAAAACTCTTCTAACCCCTCCTCCGACTTGCCCGTCGTCGTCGTAGCATTGAATGTAGTAACTCATATTGGGTATAATTTAGTAGCGGTTGCGTTTGAAATGTAGCGTAACCGTCAACGTACCATACTCGAATGGTATAGGATGACCGTGCTGATCTCTTATATCTATGACTATATTCTGGAAATTGTGATAAAGTAACGGAATGTAATGTATCGGAGCAAAACGCTGCACGTAGTTACAACCAAATTTGTAATTTGGATCTGTGACTGAAACTATACGCAGAAGAGATGCTTGAGTGTCGCCAACTGTGTATGGTTCGCAAATGTCCGTGTAAACGTACATTTGATCAGGGATAGCGCGGGACAATAAAGCAGGTCTAACACCCACAATTTCTCTGGTGCCCTCGTTGACGGTCGTGAACATTCCTTTGGTCACGAAATTTTCAATACCAAAAATACGACAAATTTTATCATTGAATTCCGTCACGTGAAGCTCTTCGCAATGGCATGTTCGCTTTATGGCGTAATATCCTAAGCGGCTTTTCATCGGTTCCAGTACTTGATGTTGATATACGTTGTTCGATCTATTTATCTCGTCAGCAAGCTGTTCTATAGTTTTATAAATTCCGTCGGGAAAGTGACAAATGTCTCTTTTTACTATTTTACCTGTGTCGTAGGAACAAAACGAATACGAAGCTTCAGTATTTTGTACGTGGTTTATAGTACATGGCACGTAAATTTCCGCTAGACCTACGAGCCATTCACCGTGCAGCCTAATCTCGCGCTGTAAATGCGTGGTGTAGCATGTTGTAGTATTATCGCTGAAATACATCATACTGCTGTTACTCGGTAACACCATGTAAAATTCGTCTTGGTTCTCCATTTTTTTTTTTTCAGATACTTTCGATATCACTCGCCTTTATCCAAGAGTTGAATTTGTCAGGGTATCCTATCCACTTAACGAGTAGTTGCTTATTTCCTCCTCGTCCGCGCGTACGAACTATGCGCTCCACTTTAAATGTTTGATGGTCTGTGATGCGCTCTCGACCAACCAATACAAGTTCTTCCGTGTAAAAAAATCCGTCGATAATTTCACCGTTTAAGTCTTCGAGAACGAACGTGTAGATATTCTGCCGTCGCGACACCCTTTTTATCTTGAACACTTCCTCGCTGAAATTTTTTTCATAACCGCGCTCGAAGGTATTTTTAGTCCGACTGATTCGAACGAAGTCACCCACCTTGAATTTAGGTATCGCTTGGTGCGCCATCTTGCGACTGTTTCTCTGCACTGCGCTTTGTCGAAGAGCACGCTTTAGTAAATTTTCACGGGCTTTTGCAGCGTTGTACAAATTTACGTCGGATGGTTTCATTTTTGTTCCACTGTGCAATGTGTGGTTGTAGGCATATATGATTTTTTGTACTACGTCGACATACCTTTTTGTATTTTTGTGCGAGAAATAGCGCCACATACGCTCTCGTATCGTTCTGTTGAGTCTCTCGACTATAGCCGCTTTGATATCAGGATTTCGCGCTACTCTAAATTCTACGTCATATTTTTTTAGAAGGCTTTGAAAAGCTGAGCCGACAAATTCTTTGCCACGGTCGGATTGTAAACACAATGGCACTCGCGGTCTCGCTCTGTTTAGAATTTTCTCGACCGCGTCGGCAACGTTGCGCGCTGTTTTATCGCGCAATGGTTCGATCCACGCATACTTGCTGAGCACATCCACAACAACGAGAATATAGCAGAAGCCGTCGTTGTAATCTTTTATCGAGGTTAATTGCAGTAAATCACACTCCCACACGTCGTCCACGTTCGTGACGTTGTAGCGCAGTCTCGGAAATTTTCGTTTTATAGGATGATGAAGCGTGTAAGCGTCTTGGTTACTGAGCCATGCGTATATTTTAGCCTTCTCATCGGATTTACCTCTCTTTTTATTTACGCGAACGAGATTTCTTGCACCCGCGTATCCTGCCTCGTGCGTGAGATCGTAATACTCTTTCTCGTACATCGTGTCTCTGATGTGCGTGCGTGTGTGTGTGTGTGTGTGTGTGTGTGTGTGTGTGTGTGTGTGTGTGTGTGTGTGTGTGTGTGTGTGTGTGTGTGTGTGTGTGTGTGTGTGGGTTTTATATTTGGAATCTTAACCACTTTTTTTTACTTTGTTCAGCCTTTCTTCTCCTCGTAAGCACGGGAGAGAGCGCTGCATTCGCGTCTTCCTTATTCAGTCGTCGTTTGGCCGTGTGCAAAGGCGCAGTGAGTACTCTGCCGATTTTTAAAACTTTGCTGTTGCCTATTAAATTCATCGGAGTATCGGAAGTTTTAACAAATTTCGAAAACTCCATGCGTCCAACTGGTGCCTCTTCGTCGTCGTCATTTTTTTTTCCCCTTCTAACCACATCGTTCAATAATTCTATAATATTTGAACGCTCTACCGCACGGCCATCTATGCTCACTGTTCCGGCATTGCTCCACTTGAGACGTTCGGGTGCTACTGTTTTCCAATGACGCAACAGGAGACGAACCTTCCGCTGATACGCCTTGGGTACACCATCGATAATGGCTTCTTCGGTGAGTGGTGCTAGTGTCTCGTCAATTTCGTCAATTTCTCGCTGTGCATCGCTGCTGCTGCTGCTGCTGCTGCGCTCGCTTTCACGGAAAAAAAGATAACGTCGCAATACTTGTAAGTAATTTTGACATTTTTCGTGAACATCCTTCTTCACCCCTTTTTTCGAGTGAAGAATATCGAACATTTCAGCGTCTAATCTGGTCAAATTGTCACCGGGAGTTTGCACAGAATTTTCGCCGGAGACTTCGCCAATATTTTTCGTTGCTTCGACGGGTTGCGCGCGTTCGATCGCGTCTTCGGGCACGATTACCATTTTACGAGCACGTTCCATACTGCTTCTCTGATTATTTTTTTTTTTCACTGCTTTTCGTCTCCTCCAAACAGTTTAGATACGAGTGCACCTACGATGGGCGCAAGAAGAGCTGGCAAAAAGATCCTCCGTTCTGTACTATCGCGCGTTTTTTAGTTTTCCAACTTGATGACTTTCCATTGATTAATCTGCGCAATACGTGTTTGTGTTTATTCAGCTGTTTCTTCTCGCAATCTCTCAATTTCACTACACCGTGTAAAACATTTAAGGCACACTCGCATATGCATTTGACGAGCGATTTATCAGCCGTGCGAAGGATGGCCGAACGCTGTTTGCCGTCGCAGTGCGAGAGAGCGCCCAAAACTGCCAACTGTTTTTTGGGAAAATGTTTAGTACAACAGCGTCTAGAATTCATCCGTGTTGCTCCTGCCATCGTCACCTCTTAACTGTGGCGAGTGCTCGCGTGTCTGACGTATCTATTTCCTTTTTCTTTTCCCCCTCTCTCCTTAAATATAATTAAACTATCGAAACTTTGAATTTTTTTGGTACATAAGCATAGTGCGTTTTGTCGTGGGGAAATATGCAAGAGCGAAATCTAAATTCGTCGAGACAGTCTTGCGATAAATCGAGAAAAAGATACGAATGTGGGGTTCGCGTGGCGTCGAGGTAGGCTTCTTGCAGAAATTTTGGATCTTCCGGATACACTTGACGCGCCAAGTGCTGTATTTGAGCGCGATCACGCGGGTTTTTATAGAGTACGATATATTTTGTGTTCAGACTTATATCGCGCTGTGACTTTCCTTTATGAAAAATATTTTGTGTTATGAATATAACGCTAATATTTTTGTGATGACTGCCCTTCGTGAATAAATCTAATATCACGTCGCATGAAGATTCACGCATCAAATCATCGAGTATAAGTAATTTTTTTTTCTCGCTATCGTTGGAGTAATCGCTTGCTTGAGGCAGACCTTCCCGAAATTCTATACGCGGTGCGTCACTCCCGCCAGGTCTCAGCTCCGTCCGGTACGCTTCTTGCCACTCGGCGTAATAAAGAAGTATGCGATCGAAGCGTACGTTACAGATTGTCGGTAAATTTGCGAGAAATTTTTTCACGAATTGAGTTTTGCCGCATCCGGTAGGCCCGCACACGCAACACGTAAATGGATGTTTCCAGCGCGTATCCATTTTCGTGACTGACAACGAAAGCCAATTTACTCGTGCTTTTATGATGACATTTTTTTTTTCAAAACAAAAAAAACCAACTGTCTCACCAGTGACCCCCGGCGCGCGTGGGCCCCGCGGCGGCGCGGCGCGGCGCAGTGCTCATCAGCTGATATGCACCGCGCACCGGGCGCGTGTACAAGCTTTTACTCCGCGTTGGTATAAGCTGATATTTGCCGCGCGTGTCAGAATACTTTGCGCCAGCCGCGTGTACAAGCTTGTATTCCGCGCTGTATAAGCTTATATACTTTGCGCGCACAAAAGCCTATATTTTGCGCGTGAAATATTTTTTTTTTTTTGCAAAAAAGAAACAAATTTTATTCTTCTAAAATGAACATTGAGGGAGAGGAAAAAACTACAACAATAACAACAATAACATTTACAAATAAGTCTTATTTTTTTTATTAATAAAATGTTTTAACGCTTATAACCAAAAGGCAACGATAATTCTTTACTAAGATAGCGCCGTTTATTCAAAATGATACAGCATGTTTTAACTTCGTCTCGCGTGACGACATCGTGATCCGGCATTCGTCTTATCGCTCTAAAGTTTAATTTGATGGATCTACTTGGATCGTCGCCGCCGCCGCCGAAAAAAGATTCGATCAACCGTCTGATACTGTCAAAATTTATTTTTAAGGTGTTAGCATAATCCAACCTTATTCCTTTAATTTTGCAACATTCAAATTTTTCTCCTGTAGACGAATCTGTCGCTCTGTAAGCGTAAAACTTAGGACCGCCTGATAAGAAAGTTTCAATGTATATATTTTGGCCGAGTTCGTCGGTCATATCGCCTAATAGCGAGCCGATATGAGGTCTGTATTCCTCATTTTTCGCACGCTCGTTACAAACGAATACACAGGAGTCGGTGTCGTAGTACAATACGCGGCGGTCGAGTTTCTCTAGATAACTATATAATTTTAGTCGTGCTTGCGCTGTAGTGTAAGCGGCGATGACTACATTAGTATTAGGAGGCTGTTCCACAGCCTCCGCAATGTGTTGCCAGTGTACATACAACAGTTCGTCGTTGACGGGTAATACACTGAGCACTTCTTTATCGGGTGCCACCAAGAGTCTGAGTAAAGCTTCGCGCGTTTTTACAATCTCAGTCTGCTTTAAATTGTTGCGTTGCCCAAATTTTCCCCAAAAAGAATTGAGGCAGAGCTTTGCCACTGCGCGCAATCCAGCGTTTTTCGCGATTTTCCCCCTCTCTAGTCGTATGCCTTCGGCTAACTCATACCCGTTTAAGTAACACTCTTTGGCCTCTTCGCTCTCACACCCTTCCGGCCACCCGCTAGCTTCTTGTTTGAGTTTCAAAAACGCATTCACATAATCGGCGAATAATCCTCCTTTACCGCTCTGCTGATCATACTGCGTTATTTTATAGTTCCATATTATATGTATTTTCGTAACTCGATAACCCAATTCTATGGCTTTTCTCAACTCATCGGCTACCCACGTACCCGAGAATTCACGCTCGCGAACGTCTTCGTGATTACAGTCATCTTGTCGCATCTCCTCGCAACAAGAGCGACAAAGAGCAAACAGTAATTTTCCGTGCATTTTTATCGGTATGAGAGGTAAGAACAAATTGCGAGGTGGTAACACTTTGCATTTGATCAATCCTCTACTCGCGAGAGATTATCATTTTTTCCTCCCGTCAACGTATCGCACTGAGTTCCGACATATATATCAGGGTGTCCAAGTGGGAAGCGGCCTCTTTTACATATATACGGATATAACGAGCAAATATCCGTGTATCTAATTGTTTCACCCTCGCTAACATTGTAATACGATCTAATATTTTCTGTGCGCCCTCCGAAGAATGCATCTCGCGGGTTTAAAATCATTTTGCTAATAAGCGGATGATTATTTACATAATTCGCGATTTGAGGATTTTCGGTTATGCGGCGGTCGAATTCGCATTCCCAAATTTCACGCACCTCGTATCCGTGCGACTTTATTTTATCTACCTTACGGCACGTATTTTCGTAGGCTTCGTTATGTGTGCGATTGAAAGCAGTCAGCGTATCGCGTTTGTTTTCAAAACAGCGCGGGCACCCGTGTGTATAGCAGCCTTGATACTCGAACACAACGCCCTTACCCGATGTAAAAACTGCTGATGATGACGAAGCCGATGACGAAGCCGTGGTCGAAACAGTAGCCTCAGGGGGCAAATATCCGTCAACTAAAAATCCTTCAGGTAACCGATATTCACGTGCACGCCCGGCGTGAATAATCTCTCGACCGATTTCACGCTCGCACTGCAATAGCCACTTGACAGCTTTTTGTGAATGTTTATCAGCGCGCCTGTAACCAACGGGTGGTAAAATTCCTATGGTATTTGCCTTGAGAAAATTTTTCCTAAATAAATAAGAACACGCCGACGCGATCGTGGTCGCCGAAACAAAGGGGTCAGTGTTACCGATATCGAGAAAAATTTTTCGAAAAGCTAAGCAGGCGCGACGCAATATTTCCACGTCCATGCGACAATACTCGAGGATTTCATTTTTAAAGTTAAAAACATAATCAGGCGGGTTTTCATTGTACCACTGGAAAAAGTCACTCTCTCCTCGACCGACATAGAATTTGGTGCGAAAAAGTTGGATCAGGCATAGGGCCTACGTAATCCTGATTTTCCAAAGTATTAAAAAAGTGCGGAAAAAAACCCTTTTTGCTGCTTTGCGGCAAGCCAAAGGCCGAGGGCAGAACACTCAATTTCGCTTGAAAATAATTTAAACTGTCTATGAATTTAGTACGGCCATATCGTATAGAGATAATATTCGTCCCGTTTAAAATAACACTTGGCAAAAGTTGATTCCCTAGCTCGGCCAACTCCTTTAATATAAATTGGGCATCGAAAGCGCGCGCGTTGTGCGCTATACACACGATTTGATTAAATTCTGTTTTCTCTCGAACGCATAGTCCTATCAATTGTGTAACAGGCTTCTCCCGAAAAACATATTCGCGAATACCGCAAGTATGGCAAAATTGAGAAACATCATCTTGATCGATGCAATCCGTGCAGGCTTGTTGCACAACGCACAAATTAGGAACGTGAATTTTAGTGGTTTCGTGATTCAAGTACGCTTCATCTTGACGCGTTTCAAAATCATAAAAAATGTATAAAAATTTTTTTCGCGTATTCGCCGTTTCCTTTTTTCCTTCATCATCGGACTCGTTTTTTATGGGTAACATATAGCAATTTTCGTTTGTATAATGATCGGTTTTGCAATTTTTGCACCAAATTTTCCCGCACTCGTGTGCTCGGCGATAGCGATGTGTTACTTTACAACATCGCGTGCAAAATTTGACAATGTCACATAATTTTTTTTTTTTCTTATAACTACCGTCCTCCAAATGATTTTGATAACACGAAGGGCCGAAAAATTCTCTATTACAGTTCGCGCATTTTATTAAATCGACGCCATCTGATAAACAGGCAGGAGAAACGAAACATTTCGAACAAGTTTTTCTACATTTGTGTTGATCAATGAAGTGAAAGCATTTATTACAATAACTGCAAAAAAATTTTGTCCTCGCTAAACCTATCACGTTTAAAATAGTATCGAAATGCTTCGCGCGCTGATCGTAGAGTAGATTAATAACCCCTTTTAATTCTCCCTGAGTTTCTATTTGAGCGCGCCCGTCGAAAAAAGGAGGTTCGCCGTTGCCGAATGTTGCTTTCTCGTAAACCACTATAGCAATATTACTTTGCAGATAAAAATTCTGAAATCTTTCTATTTCATAGAAACCACAACCGGCGCGGGGAATACGCACGTTTGCAGCTTGTATCAAGCGTTCCACGAGTTGCTTTTGTAACTTGCGCCGCCCATCGCGTATTATATTCCATTCTTTACGTACGCCGTCCGAGTCATTGGCTCGTAATTTTATATGTGCCTCCCCAACTACTAACGCGCGCGGTAGACATAAATTATCGTCGTTGGTGATTGATACCATTGAACGCCGAGTTACACTGTCGATGGATAATTTGTTCCTTTTGATTGCACCCGAGCCCACGGGAACGCTTATAAAAGTGATTTGTAAAATAAAACTCTCATCCACTTGAAAATTTTGGTTACTTTGAGCTATACTGGAAATTAAATTCCATAAATCATCGTAAAAAAATTTTCAGGAGGTCGAAAAGACAGACCAGCTGTGCCGAGCATAAATTGTTCGCTACTTATAGCAACACCGATTAATACAGTATCGTCATCCGGCACCATCGAAATAACAAACGCGTGAATATCCCGCATAGCCAATTCGATCCAAAATAATGGGTTATCGCATTCGTCGGGTGGATTATTGACGCGCAGTACAATGGAACGGCCGGCAATTTGAAATCTACGTACGAAATTCTCTCTTTCTTGTAGAACAGTAAATCTTACACCCGGCGGGCTTATCTCGAGAGTCTCGTTCTCTAAGTTATCGCCTTCTTCGGCACTGCGCCCATACAAGCTACTGCCTTCGCCCAATTGCAGTGGTTCTCTACGTTCGTCCGCTGTTGAATTTACGGCGAGCTCTGATGCGGGAGATGGTGGGAGCGATGGCCATATCGAGCTTGTATATGATGATGATGATGATGATGTAGGTGACGAAGGCGTGTCCGATGAAGGAGAGGGGTGTGAATAAAATAAAAAGTCACCTTCTCGTGCTAGAATTTGTATATTAAAAAAAAAATACAATATATTTTTTTAAATTAGTCTTCCGGTTTTCCATTAAAACTATCGCGCACGCGATCTAATAAATCTTCTAAATCAGCGGTCGTATACAACGCGGAATTTTCATCTACAGCCTGATTATGAAACCAGCGCAGTTCTTGAGCACGGCGAACGTGAATAATTCTTCTCGCGTAAACAAATAAATGTGGGATATCGTACCCAGGTATCGCCAATCCGTCAGAACTATTTAGTCTTCTTCGTATAACTGAAAAACCGATTATAAATAAAAAATTTAATGTGCGCGAAAATATATTGATGAATAAAAGAAACTTACATTCATTGACACGGCGATCCAGGGGATTAGTCTCGTCGAAACTATTCCATACCAAGCGATTTCCATCCTCTAAATTATGGAATGAATTTTCCGAACGTCGAGCTCTGGAAGTGTAAAAATTGTGCAGTGTCCCCGCCCGCGGCCGCTCGGCGTTTACACTCGGTTGGGGGTCCTCGCTCATAATGGCCCTCTCCACAGCATTACGAGGTTCTGTATACTGACTCAGGGTTGCGAGTAACAGCCGTGGTACAATTGTATTTTCGTCTTCTTCTTCGTCCGAGGAAGACATTACTCGAATCATGCTTTCGCTCTCTTCACCTTCAGAAAGCGCACCCGCCTCTAGTACTTCTTCGTTTTCTTGTTGTTGTTGTTGTTGTTGTTGTTGTTGTTGTTGTTGTTGTTGTTGTTGTTGTTGTTGTTGTTGTTGTTGTTGTTGTTGTTGTTGTTGTTGTTGTTGTTGTTGTTGTTGAATCGGTACGTATATTAAGCGTTGTTGTTCGTCATCGCTACCTGAGATATCCTCTTCGCTGGGGCTTGTACCGTCTGCAACACTTCCCTGCTCGCGCGCCTCGTCTTCTTCTTCTTCTTCTTCTTCTTCTTCTTCTTCTTCTTCTTCTTCTCTCTGCTGCTGCTGCTGCTGCTGCTCGACGATTCGGCTTCACTTTGAAAGCTTAAAGCGCGTGCTACAGGATTTTGACGTCCGCTATAGTCCATAAATATTGTAGAGGCATCGCTATCATCGGCAAGCAAATCTGCCAATGCTGTAATTTATTTTTTAATAAGCAAAAAAAAATATTTTTTTTTTTCTAAAATAATATTTTTACTTACCTCTTTGTTCTTGGTATGCGTTTATCATGTCTTGTAAAATGATAGCATTAGCCATTCCGATTTCGGAGATATATTCACCGGCTATTAATAGTGCAGAGCGAATATTGCGAAATATTCTCAAGTAAAATTGCGCTATTCGTCGAAACCCACTTTGCGACAGCAGAAATCGCAATTCGCAGCGTAAATGCGCGTAATTCATATTGCGGAGTCTTCGCCGCCAAGTTATGTCGCACCTTCGCCATACAGGATGCCGATGGAAACGTAAGCTGGAAGCGATGCGCGCTATTACTTCGCGCAAATCACAATGCTCCTCAGCTTGCACTCGCGGTAAAAAAGGCCTATTTACTCGCGACATGATTCGCATGGCTACTGAGATGAGCGACGGATAAATCAGTAGCTTTTATAATGCGAATAACCGACCCCCTCCAGCCAATCTTACCGTTTGCATTGTGCATCGAAATTCGCAGTTCCACCAACGCTACCTACAGGGGGGGAATTCGACACCTATCTTCTTCTTTACGAATATAGTACCGAGAAGAAAAAATTCGTTAAAGAGTAATCTCGTTCGAAACAAGAACGAAGTGTGTGTGTGTGTGTGTGTGTGTGTGTGTGTGTGTGTGTGTGTGTGTGTGTGTGTGTGTGTGTGTGTGTGTGTCGAGAATCGGCTTATGTTTCGAAAAGAGCGGTTTCAACTCACTCGATACTCTTTAAAAACACTAACATCCTGAACGCACCGAATTCCCCTTTGGTATTTCTGCTGTGGGCAAGTGTGGCCCTAATAATTCAGTCATGTTGTTACTTGGCATCATATGGACTCTTATCTTTGTCGTATAAAATGACAGTTTAGCAAACCCCCACCTTCGTTCACCGTACGAAAAATAACGTTTTACTTGGGTCCAGACAGCTCTGACTTGAGTCAAGGCATCATTCGTTCGTCAGAGCTGACCAACATGAGTTGGATTAAGAAATCGCACGCCTTAGAGAGGGCGATCGAAAAACTAGAAAAGAAAGCAAAAGTGGTAAAAAATTTAGTTAATAATAAAACTAAGAGAATTAATCAGTTAAAAAGGAAGTGGAGAGCGAAGTGTGTGTGTTGGAGAAGATCACCAATGACATTCTTTCGTTCCAACAACAGTTGTACGCTGCACAGAAGCAGCTCGACAGACAACTTGGTAAAAAGTTCAGAAACGCTCGCACCTGCTGTAGATGCTTGTGCATCATCAGAACAAGCAAGACGTTCATACAGTGTGATTATTGCTCGACACTACGGTGTGACGATTGTGCAATTTGTGGCTGTGTATGCCACGATGGTATGACATCGCCTGCTTCTCCAACGGAAGAGACGCCAAATCACCAACCACAGGAGCAGCCGCAGCAGGCGCAGCAGTCGTCGCATGCACAGCAGCAGCAGCCACAGGTGCATCATCACCAGCAGGGACAACAGCAGCAGCAGCAGCAGGAGCACCAGCAGAGGCGAATGGTGCGATCGACAAAATATTTATTACCTGTGCCATACACGTGTGACACGTGCTCAAGAAAAATCCATAGAAAATACAAAAACTGCGCGTGGAAGTTATGTGCAGAGTGTGGCAAGTGGCGGTGCGGCGTATGCCGTAAAGTTATCAAAACATGTCAGACGTTTTGCCCAACCAAAGAAGGGGAATCTCCGCTGGACTTATCTCTCAAAAAGTGAGAGATAAAAGAGATAAAAATTTTTTTTATTTTTATTTTATATAGTATGTAAAATTTTTTTTAATAACTTTTTTTTTAATAATGGAATTCACTTGTAATATTATCCAAACTATTTTTTTTTTTAGGGTAATGATTTATACATTTATATGTTCTGATAATTAATTTCTATTATTTTTTTTGTAATGACTTGTAATTAATTTTTTTTTGTAATAAAAATAATAATATTTATAATAATATTTATAATTTTTTTCACGATACCTAACCCATATATATATATATATATATATATATTAACACTTAACCCCGGAGCCGAAATTTAGAGTAGGCTCCGCGGCACCGTGAAGTAGGATGAAAATCACATACACACACACACACACACACACACACACACACACACACATACACACACACACACTCTCTCTTCATAAGATTGTGCAGGGGATCGTGTTCGCTCAGCTGCCTACTATAGCCACGCTCTTCGAAAAAGAACTCCCGCTATACCGAGCACAGGACCAAGGCGGATCCCGCTATAGCGTACTGCTACAGTTTCGCTATACTGCTATAGCTGTCGGAGACTTGCACTGCATGAGTCACCGGCCCGTGCCGCGGGCCGCGGCACCTTTGCTCTAAGAAACAAGGTAATTAACACTTGTTTAATTACTGTTTAATCACTTGTTTATATAAACAAACAATCATAACAAGCAATAAAACACTCATTAATTACACGCTCTGTTTATGTTTTTCATAAACATTACATGTTGTTAATGTATGTTTAATTACTTGTTTATATTTATTAACATAAACAAACATATTTATTTATATTTGTTTATATAAACAAACCATTAACTTGCAATTAAACATGGGTTAATCACCATGTTTATATATACAAAGGCCGGCGGCCCGCGACGGGGTGGTGACTCATGCCGTCGTCTCGCTATACTGGTTAACTTACTACTATCGATTTTTCATTTCTTTTTTTGCAATAATTGCTATTGCTTCCTTATAGAGGAAGCTTTATGACGCTGAAAAAAAAGGTTTCAAGATAACATGTTAAAAAGATGTTTTGAGTCATTTGGAGTCAAAATATACTATTTTTTAAAATGTCCGTAAGTATATGTGTGTGCGTGCGTGTGTGTCTGTGTGTGTCTGTGTGTGTGTGGGTGGGTGGGTATGTATGCAAGTGTGTGTGTGGGTGGGTGGGTATGTGTGCGTGTGTGTGTGTGTGTGTGTGTATAACGCTGTAACTTTTTCAATTTTTATCCAATCGTCTTCGGACAGCGCTTAAAATTTTTCTTTTTTCAATATGATTAAACCGACTTTTTTTCTCTAGTTATCAGGCGACCAAGAAAGAAACTTTGTAAAATATGAACATTTTCAATATTAAATATTTCAAAAAATAATCGTACGATCTTGAGGAAAATTCGATCACATATTATCTATATCATATACAAAATTGTCTATAAATTTGGAGCTGATACATGGAGCCGTTCTCGAGAAATTACGATTGGAAATAAAGCTTAAAAAAAATTTAACCTCAAATATTTCTGAAATTTCTGGACTAATCATATTGCCCAAAGAACTAGACCAAGAGCTATCCAAAATTTACCTCTACAAGGAATTTCGAAGCGATTAAGTCAATTTTACTCCCATAATCGTTGGACATACAAAACTCATTTTTTTCATATTTCAATTTTTTTCTCAAAAACTAGTCTACAAAACGAATTCAAATTTTTACAGATTATAGCTATTCATATTTTGCATTATCATGATTTTTCTAAAAAAAAATTGACCGTTTAGTTTGGGAGTTATAAGCTTATTAAAAAAAACACGTTTTTGTTAATAACAAAAGAACCGTGACAGCTAGAAATTGTTTTTTTTTTTTTTTTAGAAAATATAGGTATTTTAATACTCTTTCGAATGCTACCCATCCGATTCAAATATCTCGATCTTATCATTAAAAAAAAGCAAAAACCAGTTTTGAGAAAATCGAAAATTCGAAATAAAACAAAAACGCATCTACGAATCAAAAAACGAATTTTTGACTCGCTATTATACAAAAAAAACAAAAAAATGAGACCTGTCCGGTTAAAATCGATCGAGTAGAAGCTGAGATTCAGACGTACACACACGCGCACACACATACACACGCAGACACACACACACACACACACACACACATCCATACAGACATTTTTCAAAAATCATGTATTTTGATTCCTAACACCTCGAAAAACAATTATAACATGTTTTTACAACAACTCAAAAAATTACTATCACAAAGCTTCCTCTAGGAGGGACCAAAAAAATCGGTTTAATCATGTTGAAATTTTGTAGAAATGTAGAGTTTATATATTTATTGTATAAGTCCATTAGGCAAAAGAATTGTCTCATGATTTTTAGAGATATTTAAGGTTAAAAGTTGTTTACGTTCGTTTGATAATCGTAATTTCTAAATGACGATTCCATGTATAAGCTTGAAATTTATAGACTATTTTGTTTGCGATATAGGTAATATCTGTGTAAAATTTTATCAAGATTATATGGTTACTTTTTGAGATATTTGATATTTAAAATTATGGTATTTCTGAAAATGACTTTCTTTGTTGCACAATAACTGAAGTAAAATTGAGGAGCGGTCCGCGGCTCAGTTGGTTAAGGCGCACGCTTTAATTAGCGGAATCTCGGCTGCTCAAGGTGTCGTGAGTTCGATTCCCGGTGAAGTCACTCGGATTTTTTTTCTGAGTTTTTCTTCAACGGGAAAAGAATCCTGGACACAAGCTCTTTCGGGGCGGGTTTTTCCTTGGAATGTTTACTTCGGAAAAATTATAGGTTTTCCCTTGCTTCACAGGCGTAAGCCTGGGCGAATGCGAAAAAGTGGTAGGGAATCTGTAGATAAGGTAGTTTGTGGTAGCCAACCCGATGCATCTGCAGGGAGCGCCGGCCTTACCGGTAAGGAGCTAATCCCTGAAATACGGGAATTTCTCCGGGAAGGCTACACTGGGAAGTGGACCCGATGCCCCCGGGTCCACTTACCCGATGCGGTAAGTTTTTACCGCCCGCTAATCGGCAAGCGGTCGCTTTCGGCTCTATTAATAGGTTCGAAAAACGCGAAAATCGTGCTTGCGGTACAAAAACTATTTTTCTTCAGACCCTGGCTCGAAAGCTCGCCAAAACATACACGTTTTGCGGCCGGAAAATTGCTGGTTATAGTCACGTTATATACTGAAAACACGTGACTGTAATATGCAACTTCCCGCCGCAAAACGTGCATGTTTTGACGAAAACACCACATTCCCGTTTTTGAGCCGGGCAGGAATGTGGTACTTTCGGCCACAGTATGGCGAAAAATTGTTTTAATTTCTTTGAAATTTTGTAGAGATGTAGAGTTTGCATATTATTTATTGTATGAGTTCTTATGGTAATAAAAGAATTCGTTTATGAATTTCAGAGATATTGTAGGTTAAAACTGTTTTAGCCCTCTTTTCAAATCGTAATTTTTCGTGAAAGGCTTTATGTATATGTTACTAGAAATTGGAAATGACGTGCGACACGCACGCGCGTTGTTTACTTGCTTTTTCTAATTTAATAAGTTATTAACTGATAAGAATTTTTCCATCGGTCTTACAGTCTTACAAATTAAATTAAAATAATTAATATTTATGGCAGTCAGATTGCCCTTGTTTATAATTATCCCCGCAGAATCTGAAATAAAAACTTAATTAAAACCTGGAAAAAACTTTGTTAGCAAAGGACGATCTGACTGCTCCCCACCACCAAATTTCCCAACGTTTCGAGCCCGCTCCGGCTCCTCCTCAGGGACTACTAAGTTATTAACTTAATAAGTTATTAGGTGCATTATTTAAAAATATTGCAAGGAGGCATAATGAAGGTAGCTTAGTAAAATTGTCGATCATTCAAAAAACATGTATTTTTTTATGAATAACTGAGGACGGTAACAAAATTATTTTATAAAAAAGTAAAAAAAAATGAATTGATAAATTAGTTTGAGGACGCTACGTGCCAATGAATTGGCAGCGGTTTTAAGAACAAAATGATCTATGCCGTCTTTGCCTGGGCTGGATTTGTTATTTTTTCTACCTAACGCAAGATTGAATTTTGCAAAACTGAAGGGAGAATTGAAAAATTTGTTACTTTCGCAATCGGGTAAAAAAGTTGGATTGGTAGGCACTCATGGAGGACTTATTTTATTGAGAGTCTCATTTATTTGTTTGCCATTTTGTAATTCGAAGGATGGTGTGCTTACCGGTTTTGTTTTGGTATATTTATTTTTAAAGATCTTACATTTATTCCAAGTATATCTCAAACTTGACCGAAAGTTAATAGTTTCTGTAAACGATTTTAAGTTTGTTTTTTTTTTTATTTAAAAATTTTTTCAAGTTAGCAGCTGCTTTATTATATTTATGAAATCCTCCAACTGATATGTACGTTCCCAACTTTTGAAAGCTTTTTTGAGGCGAACAATTTTCTCTTTTGGAGTATTGTATTTTATTGTTTGCATAATGATATGGAAAAATTTATTATATTTTTTAGAGGGGGAAGTTGGTCAAATTCTTGGGATAAAAATTCTGGTTACGTATCATTTAAAGATACTGAGACATCGTCCCAGGTAATTCGAACTGAGTAAATTTTAAAAGACTTTCTATGATATACTGTTTTTTTTTGACATTTATTGTAATAAAAAATTGATACTGATCCGAACCCCAGGTTTCATCGTTTACTAAATTTTACTCTTACTAATATTTTGTCAGCTATAGAAATTGTAGATAAGATCAAGTCAATGTTAGATTTTTTATTTCTATAAAAGTCTATGGGAAAGAAGGTATTATGCAATAAGAGGTTATAATAATCGATGGCTTGTATCAGTCTTTGTCCATTTAGATAATTATTAGTGCAGTTCCATACTATGTTATGTGCATTGAAGACACCCCTCAGTATACAATTTGTATTAACTTTCGAAGTGTTACTAACGCTTTGATCCCACTAGGTTTGAGTGAGGCATAAGCCTGGAGTTCGGTAACATACAAAAGGATTTAAACTTACAGGGTTAGTATTGAATTTAAGTTTGCGCTATAAGTCAAGTTGTTTAACAAAAATATCTCTATACTACCTCCAGTCGAGCACTTTCTATCCACGTGAAAGCAGTTGAATCAAGAAAACCCAAATTGTAGTTTCAGCTTCAACCATGATTCACACACTGAAAAAAAAGTACAGGAAAAAGTACTAAACGTTCAATAAAAATTACCATCTTGTGCAGGGAACGCGACCACAGACTGTAAAAACCCAAAAAATTACCATACTTTATAAGAAATTTTACCAGAAATATAGGAAAATTTACTATACTCTATTGTAAAATTTACTGTAAAGTATGGTAATTTTTCGGGTCTTTACAGTCTGTGGTAGCTTTACGAGACAGTATAGTAATTTTTACAAAACTTTTCTTTCAGTGCACACACACACACACGCGCGCGCGCGCGCGCGCATACACACACACATAAGTATATCTAGATTATCCATTATAGAAATTATTTCTTCTTTTTGTGAGGTAATACTTCTAGTGTTCCAATACATTATTTTTAGTTTATTTTAGTAGCTTTTTGGATCATGCGCAACCATATTCCTTTGTGCTGTCGTTTGGAATGTGAAGAAATAATTTTTTTGTTCGAGTTTTTCTGTTATTATTTCGATTGGATATGGTTGGGTTAAATAAAAACAATTATATTAAGAAAAATGTATTAATGGTTACTCTTTTGTGCAAAATTTAAGACAAATAACTTTTAACAATCGGTAACTTTAATGCATTGTTGGCCTTTCTTTGCGAAGCCTCCAGGTCCGCACCAGCATTTAGGTGTCTTGTGGCATACCTTTAAGAAAAACAGATACAACCGATAGTAAGTAATGTTGAGTGGTGGAAATGAATAGTAAGTAATAGTATTTGAATTTTTCATATAAGTTATTAACGTTTATTTTATTTACAATTCGTAGGCAAGAGAGATGGAGTCCACAAATTGGCGTACACACTGGACCGCAATTCGAAAAAGTGTAATTAGCAAGACATCTGTTTTTTATCTCTTCGGTTGTCTCTATACGAAGATAAGTTTTTGTTAAATTTCATCATAAAACAATTTTTCTATTGAACAGAATTTATTTTCGACAGTGTTCATAAAGAAAATTTTATCAAAAGATACAATCAAAAAATTATACTTACGTGACAGGATGACACTGACACTGACGAAGAGAACGAAAGAAAGAAGATACACGATTTTACTCATTTTGGTAAGGATGCTTGTGAGCAACTGATAAGCACGAGGAAAAAAACAAGCTTTTAAAAGAAAACGTTTAACGTTTCCTTATTTATGCAATACAATTATTTTCCATATTTCTTTTGTCTGGAAAAAATTGAGTTTATTGTTGATGAATCATCATTGTTGTTTCCTCATAGAGTGAGCTTTGTGACGCTGAAAAAAAAAGTTTTCAAGATAGCATGTTAGAAAGATGTTTTGAGTCATTTGAAGTCAAAATATACTCCCGCGCAAAAATCATCACTATTGGACATATGAGGCCAAGATATTGCATATTACTATATGCAACATATTGGAGAAATGTTGGGTATACGATTGGTAATACATCGCGGCACGTTCGGCAAGTGCGCCCTATCTAACATTCTTCCCATATATTTCCGATAGTTTCATAAAATTTTTCAATTTTTACTTGTGCAATATAACGCAAATATATTGCTAATTTTTTTTTTAATGCATATATTACGTTTATATGTTTATACGTATATAAATTAGTATACTTTTTTTATAATTAGTATTTTCAGAGTGTTATACTGTATTTCATAGATTGATTCATATCTTTCATAAAATAATAAAGGCATATATGTACAAAAATAACAATTCTTTATTCAATTCTATATTACATCTTTATTCGAATTCAAAAGAATTTACAGGTTCACATATATAAGAAATCTGATCTTCGAACTCCATATAAATACGCACATCTTTTAAATTTACAATATCAATTAACATAATTGGATTAAGTAATTCTGTACATGAATGAATATATTTCAGTTCCTCCCGGTATATTTATAAAAAAAGGGTTCGACGTTTTGAATTTTTGAATGAAAGCATAATTCTTTCCTTGGCACGCACAAAATCTTTTGCAATCACAGTTCGTAATGCGAATATACTTTTGAATACATCCTACTCTGTCATTTAATGTCTCATCTACATACGTAACGAAAAAAGATTGAGTTCCTTGATGTTTTGTGCTGCTTTAGACGTAAATAATGCGTTATTTTTATAAATCTTTTTGAAAGAAAAATATTCTTTCCTAGTAAATCATATTTTGTTAAAATTTGCTCAGCGTCAGTAGTTTTAATTTTTGACGCGATGCCGACAATGTAAATGGAACGATCGACTTCGGTGAGCCTCAATCTTTTTTGCGGTGATAATAATCTGTCGCAAAACAAATAAATGTCGCTGTCTTTTTTTAGCCAATCATATTTTAATGTATGTACCTTTAAAAACACATTCAAATTAAATGCAATCTGTAACTCTGGATTATCACTTCCATGGACAAAATTTTTAATTTTTCCATTTATGTCTTCTAAAGGGAAACAGGAAGTTGTCCATAAAGAACCTAAGGGACGTACAGCAGTTGGCAAGTGCAATAGACTATGCACGTTGCATGTCATATATTTAAGGCCATACAAGTGTTCAAATTGACTTACAAATTCAAAAATTAATTTTTCAGATAAATTTATCATTTCATGTATAACTTCTTTTTTGCTTAGTAAGAAAATAACCAAAACTAAATGTTTTTAATGATTTAAATATTCTGGAGGTAAAAGACCAGTTAAAATTGGTATAGAAAAGTAATAGAACCAGTTTTTTTGTTCTGAAACTTTCCAATACTTAGAATGTGTTTTTAAAGATCTAGGACGTCTTACGACGTAAGCAGGAGGTTTTATTAACAATAGCTTTTCATCTACTATATCAATTAGATTTGAAATATTAAAACTCTTTCCCAAAAATTTCGTGTCAAACCATAGCTCTCTTAATTTTTTAGTAACACCCTCAAAAACTCAGTGCATAATAGGGTAAATGTGGGTATTACCGCGGACGCTGCAATTACCGCGGATCGACGAAAAACGCTCTGCAATTTCATTTTTCATAGTATAATTCGGTATTTAATATTTATTCGATCATACAAAATATTAATTAATATAAGAAATCGTCTTAAGGTAATGTGTACTTACCGACAAATTTTAGAATGTATATTTCTTTTGCAAATAATAATAGAATTACTAACAAAAAAAATTGAGTATAGTATTTACATATACGGAGCGCCTGAAAGAGCTGTTTTTCCAAAAATTTACTCAGAATTTATTTAATTAAATAAGAGCCGCAATGCCGATAAGTAGGGATCTGTATACTTCGAATTTTGCCAGTTTTAAAAAGTGTTTATCTCATGGAAATGCTGATAGAATCACAAAAAAAAAATCTGAGCATAGTATTTACATACACGGAGCGCCTGAAAGAATTGCGTTTCCAAACAAACGTTCGAATGTTTATTAATTAAATAATGAAATTGGGTTGATTTTGAGGTTCACATCGCCTTAAAAAGAGAATAAAGCATGATTTGTATGAATATACTACATTATTGTCTGGCCATCCGCGGTAATACCGTCATTTGTATACAAATATGATTGCTGGTATTACTGCGGCATTGGTCCAACGTAACCTCAAAACAGTGAAATCAAGAAGTCTACAATATATATGAGAACATTTGCCAACTGCTATGTTCTAAATGAAATATGATGTAAAAATGTACAGATATGTTCATTTTTTCGGTTGTAAAATTATAAATAATATAACAAGCTCAAGGTAAAATTCCACAGTAATACCCCCGCGGTAATCCATCATACACACGGTAAAACCCCCGTGGTAACTCAATCATACCCGCAGTAATATCAGCCTCGGATCTATTTTTTAGATTGCATTTATTAATTAACTATATGTTTTTTATCATATGATAAGAGTCATTTTTGCATTTCTGGTAAGTTAAAGAAGAGTTAAAAAAAGAATTTAACTTAAATCATCGAGGCAAAGCTTTTAATTCGTGTACTATAAGACGCCCGTGCTGAAAAACCGCGGTAATACCCACTTTTACCCTATCGACTGCTGTAGAAGTTATGAAATTATGACATAATTTTGACATAATCGCGGGGCCCTTTTACACCGCAAACTGCTCGATTAATATCGAGAGATAATATCGAAAATTCGATTACATTTTCCTCTGTACGTAAACATAGATCTTTTTTATAGGGATATGTTCGTGTTCTTTCCACAGTCAAACCTTCTTCTAAACCAAATCTGCCATTATATTGGTTCATTGATAAAAATAATGCTTTGGCCGAGAAATCAGCCGTATCATACAAAATTATCCCTCGAATCGTAATAATTTTGTTGATATCTTTAACATAAATTTCGACACCTTTATATAAATTTTTAACGATTGTTTTATCGGCTCTAAGAATAAATTAGGCATAGGTTTTTGGTCTCCGAACCACAGAGATACAAGAAGGAGATTTTCAACTTTATACCGATATTTATAAAGGATTTGAAGAATTACTAAAAAAAACTCCAAATATTAAATTTTGAAGATTTAAATATACAAGATTTAAAAAATAACGAACTCTCGTACAGTTATTGAAGATCCATGATAGAGTTTTTCATCCAGTAATTTTTTATGAATCGATTCATCGTCGTCTTCGCTATCAGCGCTGTCGCAGCACAAGTCATTCCAATCCTCAGTATCACTATTAACTTCATGATTATCCCCTTCTAAAAAACAGTAATTGTAAACGACATGGTCTACTGTGCGCGCATCCTATGACGTACACGGACAAAAGTCCCCATAGCTCTAGGCCGTGCCATCCCGATTTTCGGTGATCGCCAGCACGACGCGGAGAGCTGACAGTCACCGCGCGGGCCGGTGTTGGCGCGCTCTCTCGCGGTAGAGATGGCGAGCCTGACTATGACACGGCCTAGAGCTGTGAATACTTTTCGA
The DNA here is from genome assembly GCA_036365515.1 of Torymus aiolomorphi. NCBI lineage: Eukaryota > Metazoa > Arthropoda > Insecta > Hymenoptera > Torymidae > Torymus > Torymus aiolomorphi. The sequence goes on from CM070875.1 coordinate 11,655,789, forward strand.
CCGTGTATAATGTCACGACGTCGTGTAAGAGAGAAAAACAGATTTGGCGCGGAAAACGTCATACTTTAAAATAAAGTGCGCGTAGCTCGCGTGAATCTTACTAGTCTAAATGAATTTTATTTCATGATTAAAGCTTTATGAACATAAAATATTTTTAAAATGATTAATTACCATATTGAAATCCGTTTACTTTTAATGTTCTATTTTGAAGTAAATTTGAATTGTCCATTTGAGACTCCTCTAGTGTATCAATTCTTGAGTTACATGTGAGACATTCAAAATCATTGTCATCTTTACTATGCGTGCGCTCCGTTTGTTATAAATATATTACAGTTATAATAGTTTAGTTTAGTAAGCTCATAATAAATATTTCATATGATTGCCTTTGAAATCTATAGTATTTTTCACATAAAGTAATAATGTTTTTGTATCGCAAGCACGATTTTCGCGTTTTTTGAACCTATTAATAGAGCCGAAAGCGACCGCTTGTCGACCAGCGGGCGGTAAAAACTGAAAAGCGCCCGCTGCTCGCCGTGGCGGGAGGGAAAAATCGAAAAGCGCCTGTTGTTCGCAGTAGCGGGCGGCAAAAACTGAAAAGCGCCCGCTGCTCGCAATAGCGGGCGGTAAAAAATCGAAATGTGCCCGCTGTTGTTTTTGAATGGAGTTTTCAAGATTGTTTAAGAAAATCATCGATATTTTGAAAAAAGCAAAAATCTATACTTGCGGTACAAAAAATATGGTGTGCACCAAGGGCTACGTGGGTTTTTTGACCTCGTGTGGTTGCAGTACTCGTCTTCGGTTCGCAAACGCACTCGCCTTCGACTCGTGCTAGCTCACCTTCGACTCGTATACTGCAACCCCATACACACACGCACACCCACACCCACACACACACACACACACACACACACACACACACACACACACCCACACACACACACACCCACCCACACACACACACACACACACACATCTAGATTATCCATTATAGAGATTATTTCTTCTTTTTATGAGGTAATACTTCTAGCGTTTCAATACATTATTTTTAGTTTATTTTAGTAGCTTTTTAGATCATGCGAAACCATATTCCTTTGTGCGGTCGTTCAGAATGTGAAGAAATCATTTTTTTGTTCGAGTTTTTCTGTTATTATTTCGATTGGATATGGTTGGGTTAAATAAAAACAATTATAATAAGAAAAATGTAATGGTTACTCTTTTATGCAAAATTTAAGTCAAATAACTTTTAACAATCGGTAACTTTAACGCATTGTTGGCCTTTCTTTGCGAAGCCTCCAGGTCCACACCAGCATTTAGGTGTCTTGTGGCATACCTTTAAGAAAAACAGATACAACCGATAGTAAGTAATGTTGAGTGGTGGAAATGAATAGTAAGTAATGTTATTTGAATTTGTCATATAAGTTATTAACGTTTATTTTATTTACTATTGATAGGCAACGGAAACGGAGCCGACAAATTGGCGGACACACTGGAACGCATTTCGAAGAAGAGTAATTGGCAGGACAATTGATTTTTATCTCTTCGGTTGTCTCTATACGAAGATAAGTTTCTGTTAAATTTCATCACATAACAACTTTTCGATTGAACAGAATTTATTTTCTATAGCGTTCATAAAGAAAATTTTATCAAAAGATACAATCAGAAAATTATACTTACGTGACAGAATGACACTGACACTGACGAAGAAAACGAAAGAAAGAAGATACACAATTTTACTCATTTTGGTAAGGATGCTTGTGAGCAACTGATAAGCACGAGGAAAAAAAACAAGCTTTTATAGAAAGAAGTCTGGCTTAACCGTAGCTTGTACATATACGATTTGGCAATGTCAAAACGGGTTTTATTTTCGTTATGATTTAAAAGATAACGCTTAACTTTTCCTTATTTATGCAATATAATTATTTGCCATATTTCTTTTGTCTAGAAAAAATTGAGTTTATTGTTGATGAATCATCATTGTTGCTTCCTCATAGAGAAAGCTTTGCGACGCTGAAAAAAAAAGTTTTCAAGATAACATGTTAGAAAGATGTTTTGAGTCATTTGGAGTCAAAATATACTATTTTTTTAAAATGTCCGTACGTATGTATGAGTGTTCCTTCCCACTCTATAACATCTTTCCAATTGGAATCCTTGCGGTAAAACTATTTCATGTATTGTATAGAGTACAAGCAGTTTTTACGCTCCATTATGGTTAGTACCATTGCGAATATTTAAAAGTTTTCATGAATGAAAAACGCCGAAGGGTGGATTCGAACCTAAGATCTTCAAATTACTGAACAGCAACCTTACCACTCGGCTATCGAGACATATGTATATACTCGTAGCTGAATTTGTATCTTATTGCGCGCGCAAGGCCAAAATGTTTACGGTGGTACCGTCGGTAAGGTAGAACACTGTTGGTAAATTAATATACTTTACCGATAAACATTAATATTTTAATATAAAAAGTTTTTATGAAAGAAAAAACGCCGGAGAGTGGATTCGAACCTACCATCTTCAGATTACTGAGCAGCCACCTTACCACTCGACTAATAGTCCAGTCAAATTGGCTCGAAAAAGGGTGATTTTCGAACAAAATGAATATTAGGATGCGACAACATTTTTCTTGTTCAGTGGGCCAACACAGAGCTATTGTAAAAAAAGAAACTCCCAACTTCTGGCAAAATTGTTTATATCATTGTTTAAAGGGTCAAAATATGGTTTTTGCATTTTGCGAAAAAACCAATGCTCGGATGAAGTTCAATGTATGGAAGAAGTTGTAGGCATTAAAAAGACCTACAAAACGAGCTCTTATTTATTAAGAGCAAAAAACATTATTTGTAGTGATTGTAGAGTGTTATAAACTTACTAAAATTTAATATTGACTAGTAGAACCTCAAATTATCCTACTACCGGCTGTTTGTTTCACTTTTTCTCAAAAATCTTGTCTCACTAACAAGGAGTGTATCTCAGATCCGGGTCATGGATCCTCACCAGCTCGCAAGGTCTTTCTTCTTTTACCTAAAAATGAAAGCCTGCGCGATATTAGATCCTAATGCTTTGAGGATTCTGAGATACAAGCCCTTGAATTATGTAAAACTTGAATGAGATTTCATTAAAAATATTACTTATGTCGACTGCAATTTAATATCACTGATAAGAATTTTTCCATCGGTCTTACAGTCTTACAAATTAAATTAAAATAATTAATATTTATGGCAGTCAGATTGCCCTTGTTTATAATCACCCCCGCAGAATCTGAAATAAAAACTTAATTAAAATCTGGAAAAAACTTTGTTAGCAAAGGACGATCTGACTGCCCACCACTACCACATTGTCCGACGTTTCGAGCCTGCTCCGGCTCCTCCTCAGGGACTGAAATAAAACCCGCGATACACCTCCTTATATACCATGCACCCATACCCCCTTCTTTTCTCTTACCCCACCACCCTCCACATTCCCCTCTCCAACTTGCCATTCTCACTTAAATTAATAAAGAATGATAAATGTTATCTAATTTACTTGACTCTATCATTAAATTTACATTATTCCGATTTCTTAGAATGTGAATACTTTCAAGGCTTTCCCTCTTATATTTATTCTTAATCCCCTGTTCCATAATATCCACACTCCCAAAATCGAAAGAATGCAAACTATTTAAACAATGTTCTTTCAAACCCGATGTACAACTTGAGCTGCGTAAACTATATTGATGTTCATATATTCTCTTTTTCAAATATCTACCCGTTTGACCAATATAACAACCATTACAATCCCTACAATTAATTTTATAAACAACTCCCGATTTCAAACATTTATCATCCTTGTCTTTACAATTACTAAATAACCTTTCTAAATTATTATCATTTCTAAAGAAAACTTGAATATTATGTTTACTAAAAACCCTTCTAATCCTTTCCGACAAACCTCTAACATATGGTAAACTAAAATATGCATTCTTTCCATTTCTATTCCTTGTTTGATTATCTACCCGCTGCTTCAATCCACCATTATAAATTTCCCACACTCTCTCATCAATCATTTTATCAATAAATTTTACGGGATAACTATTTTTAATAAATGTTTCTCTAACTAAATTTAAATTCTTTTTTCTAAAATCTTTATGTGACAATTTAATCGCTCTGTCAATGACACCTTTGATCGCACCTGTCTTGTTTCCGAATTGGTGGTGAGAATCAAAATTTAAAAATCTACCTGACCATGTAGGTTTTCTATACCAATCTAATTTCACTCTATTATTATTACCTCTAATGACTCTAATATCTAAAAAACTCAATTGATAATCTTTCTCAACTTCTTTTGTGAATTTAATTCTATCATGGATAGAATTAAACACATCCACCATTTCATCCACAAAACATTCTGGTACAACTGCAAAAATGTCATCAACATATCTTTTAAAAATAATTGGCTGAAAAACCAACTTAGACAAAGCAATACTTTCCAATTTTTCCATTACTAAATTGGCTATAACAGGTGACAAAGGTGATCCCATTGGACAACCATATCTTTGTTCATATAGACTATTATCAAAAGAAAAAATTGTGTTTTTAAAAACCAAATTAAGTGCCTTTATAAATTCATCTTTTGTTAAACTAGTATGTACTTTAATTTCAGACCATTTATCTTGTATAATATCATTCAACAACTCTAAAGGTATATTTGTAAACAAAGATACTACATCCAATGAAACCATCCTATGATCATTCGGAATAATAATATCTTTCATTATACCATAAAAACTCCAACTATCTTTAATATATGAATTTGTTTTACCCACTATCTTGAACAATATATTAGACAAAAATCTAGCAAGTCTATACGTCGGAAAATTTATCGATGATATTATTATTCTATATGTCAACTGTTCTTTGTGAATCTTAGGAAGCCCATAACATTTAGCTACAGTGCCATTTTCACATTTTAAATATTTAAACATACTATCTTTAATATAAGCTTTTGTTTTCCAATGCATCAATAATTCTTTCAATTTATCTTGTAGTCTATTGATATGTGGATTCCTAATTTTCACATAAGTGGTATCATCCTCCAACATAAGTTGAATTTTATTAATATAATCCCTTTTATCTGAAACTACAGTTACATTTCCTTTATCTGCTTTTTGGAAGATCATATTCGGATTCTCTCTCAAGAATTTCTTCGTTATTTTTAATTCATGGAATAAATTACTGTTCAAATAATTATCAAATCTATGTTCTCTTTTAAAATTATCAACAACTTTAACTAAAGAACTCCTACATTCTTTTTTAAACTCCAGATTAAAACTACTCATACTACTTTCTACCTCAGCGATGATATTCTTGATCGGAAGAGATTTACTTGAATATGATATTCCAAATTTAGCACCCTTTGACATGATATTTACCACTTCTTCTGGTATTACTTTGTCAGTTAAATTTCTAAACCAATCCTTATTAACATTGTTAGTTTGATTGACCTGAGAGTGTTTTCTATGCTTTAAATATTCAAATTTTCTTTTTAATTTACTCCTATGGTTATATTTTACTTTTTCAAAGTGCCTCTTTTGACCACGAAAAAATTCTTGCAAATCATTCTGTTCTATTTTATTATATAAATATCTTTCAAGCTCTAATAAATATTTATTCAAACGATTAATTTCAAAATTCAAATCTCTAATTTCTAAGTTAAGTAATTTATTTTTGAAAAAGAAAATATTTTTCCGTAGATCATAAGAAACTCTTTTATTGTAATCCCGATAAAAACCCTTATCATCAAATTTTTTTCCAATATGTTTAGGAAAAATATTTGATTTTTTACACCTTAGAAGAAAAGTGAGTTGCTCCTTTAAAATTACAATCCTTAAAACCATTTTTACCCATTTTGAGCAATAATCTTTCACCACCTTCCCATAAATCCCATATATATCTCTAAAAAACATTTTACCCCACCTTTAATAGACCTTAGTTTTATCATTAAAAATATTACTTATGTCGACTGCAATTTAATATCACTGTTTATAAAATTAATTGTAGGGATTGTAATGGTTGTTATATTGGTCAAACGGGTAGATATTTGAAAAAGAGAATATATGAACATCAATATAGTTTACGCAGCTCAAGTTGTACATCGGGTTTGAAAGAACATTGTTTAAATAGTTTGCATTCTTTCGATTTTGGGAGTGTGGATATTTTGGAACAGGGGATTAAGAATAAATATAAGAGGGAAAGCCTTGAAAGTATTCACATTCTAAGAAATCGGAATAATGTAAATTTAATGATAGAGTCAAGTAAATTAGATAACATTTATCATTCTTTATTAATTTAAGTGAGAATGGCAAGTTGGAGAGGGGAATGTGGAGGGTGGTGGGGTAAGAGAAAAGAAGGGGGTATGGGTGCATGGTATATAAGGAGGTGTATCGCGGGTTTTATTTCAGTCCCTGAGGAGGAGCCGGAGCAGGCTCGAAACGTCGGACAATGTGGTAGTGGTGGGCAGTCAGATCGTCCTTTGCTAACAAAGTTTTTTCCAGATTTTAATTAAGTTTTTATTTCAGATTCTGCGGGGGTGATTATAAACAAGGGCAATCTGACTGCCATAAATATTAATTATTTTAATTTAATTTGTAAGACTGTAAGACCGATGGAAAAATTCTTATCAGTGATTGAATGAGATTTTCCACTAAAATTACAGTTTTGGCGGGTTAACCTTCCTCTAATACCTATAAACAAGCATACAAACATGATTACTTGCTTGATTATGGTATCACATGGTAAAATGTATAAAAATCTCTCATGAAAGTATCCTTAATTATTTTACATTACCTTATTTGATAACGTAAAAGCCCTTAACCCCTTAACTAGTGCGACTTTTACAACTTTTCGTGCCAAAACTGGTAGCGGTAAATAATACAATAATTCTGATGTCAGATTCAGATTCAGCGACCTCAAAAACAGTTGTATACCAAGTTTTGTCCAAATCCGTTGAGAGTTGAAAAATTTATTCAAATATGTACATATATATGATCCATCGCCAGATTTGGCACGACTTTTTTTTTACATATATGATCCATTGCCAGTCAAGGGGTTAAATTGCTTATTTGGCGATAAAACCTTGCATTTATACCTGTAAATAAGCATTCAGATATTATTATCACTTAAGTAATAGTTTTACATGGTAAAATATATTATAATTATTCACAAAAATACCCTGGTAGAAATTGTAACCAACCGTTTAACCAACAGTTAGCGATAAATACCGCTTATTTCGTCACGGAATCAACCTTGCGCTTGGTCAACGAATGCTTAATATTAAATATCTTAAATAAAAATCATTTACACAACTTATTATTTAAATAAAACTCTCAAAATTTGTATTATTCATAGAATAATAAAAAACCACATATTAATAGTATTTTTCTTCAGATAAATATGGTTAAATCGGTAACGGGTAAAGTTTTGTTTGTTCAAATTGAGGTTAGGGCGTGTTAATGTGTAGTGTGCTAGTGTAGGTAAAAGTCTTGGTTTTAAGATTTTTAAAAGTTTGTCCACATGCACATGAGGTATTTTGTTATTAACAGTGCACTGTTTCAACTCCTCTATTTCTTTAATTCCGCACTTGACAATATTACTTGATTCACTTTCACTTTCTTTCTCAGTGCCATTTGATTCACATTCAGCAATATTATTTGACTCATTTTCTTTCTCAAATTCTATTATACTTTCACTTTCTTCCTCACTTTCAGTTACATTATCACTTGAACTACTTTGGAATGTATTTACTTCTGGTAAATTTTTAAGTAATTCAACAACATATTTACTTTTTTCTTGCATTTCCTTAATTTTTTTTCTACGCCTATATTTTTTAGAACGGTTCTTACTTCCACTCATGTTGAAAATACAATACACAAAAACGCAATAATTTGTATTGCTCCGTTTTCTAATCGGTGCTCTGTTACCATCTGACCTTTACAGTGAAGCAAAACCACGCGATCCCGGCGATCCCGTCACGTGTGTATGTAATATGTGTGTACACTGAAAAAACTCTGGCACGACAGACGTTCCAAAACGAAAACAGTACTCGCCTCGACGATTGCTTATGTCTGTTATTCCTGCTAAGGGAACTCTCACGTTCCTGTCGGAGAAAGAGCCGCGCCGAGACGAGTGCGCCCCGCGGCGGTTGAGCAGACGACCCGAAAAAGGGACGGCAGAGCTCCCTTGCCGCACAACAGACTTGCCGCGCGGGACAACAGACGTACATAACCTTAAGACGGCCTCCGTAAAGGAATAAAGACATCTCTCGTGCCAAAGTTTTTTCAGTGTATTTATGTGCATGTGTGCTTGTCTTGCGGAAAGCGAGATGCGGACAGCAATTTCGGAGCATAGCCCACGTGTTACGCTGTCTACTTAACCTTCAAATAAATTTACTCCCAACTTCATTCAAATATTTTTTTAATGCATTACAATAATTTTTATTATTGTTTATGTATCAAAATCTTTTTGCATATTTATTTATTTATTTAACCAGAAAAGTTACAATGCAGTTTACAAAGTAAAATCTATTAGAGGTAAACATTGTTACCTGTACAATAGTCTGGTTGCATACAACTAATACTATATCTATAACTTAAAACTAACAGATTACTCATTCGAGTAACATAAACATTTTCAAAAACTTTATTTCATTTAACAATTTATATATTCTATAAATAAAATCCGCCAAAACGTAATATTATAATCTTCATTTTTCCAAAAGTAAACAGTGAAAATGATATGAAGTTGTGCGTAATGTTACAATTAAATGTTATTATCGAAAGAGCTTTTGTTTTAATTTGTACTTAATTGTACTCTTCTTATAATTTAAAATTTTGAGATCATTAGGCAATTCGTTAAATACCCTCATAGCTATATCTATATTTCTTATTAATTTCTATTATTGTTTTATGAGTTACTTAATGTTTTATTATTGATTGACAGTCCACCAACCGTTGGTTAACCGTTGGTCAATATTTTTCTTATTCGTTGGCCTAAATTATTGGCCAACAGTTAGTAGATAAGCCATCCGAGTTGGTTTATTTTCTACCAGGGTACTATTGTTAAATTTATATTACCTTGTTTGAAATCATTCAATGCCTTCAAGGCGACCAAGGCCTCCAAGGCTGCATTTGCTTATATTGCAATTTAAATGAGAAATATTGGGAAACAAGGTAATGTAAATTTAATAATACTATTTTTGTGAAAAATTATAATATATTTTACCATATAAAACCATTACTTAAGTGATAATAATGTCTGAATGGTTATTTACAGGTATAAATACAAGGTTTTATCGCCAAATAAACAATTTAAGGGCTTTTACGTCATCAAATAGGGTAATGTAAAATAATTAAGGATACTTTCATTAGAGATTTTTATACATTTTACCATGTGATACTATAATCAAGCAAGTAATCATGTTTGTATGCTTGTTTATAGGTATTAGAGGAAGGTTCACCCGCCAAAACTGTAATTTTAGTGGAAAATACCAGTCAACTGATAAGATTTTTTCCATCGGTCTTACAGTATTACAAATTAAATTAAAATAATTAATATTTATGGCAGTTAGATTGCCCTTGTTTATAATCACCCCCGCAGAATCTGAAATAAAAACTTAATTAAAACCTGGAAAAAACTTTGTTAGCAAAGGACGATCTGACTGCCCCCCACCACCAAATTGCCCAACGTTTCGAGCTCGCTCCGGCTCCTCCTCAGGGACTGAAATGAAACCCGCGATACACCTCCTTATATACCCCCATACCCTCTTCTTTTCTCTTACCCCCACCACCATCCACTTTCCCCTCTCCAACTTTCCATTCTCACTTAAATTAATAAAGGATGATAAATGTTATCTAATTTACTTGACTCTATCATTAAATTTACATTATTGTAGATTTCAAGATTTCTTAGAATGTGAATACTTTCAAGGTTTTCCCTCTTATATTTATTCTTAATCCCCTGTTCCAAAATATTCACACTCCCAAAATCGAAAGAATGCAAACTATTTAAACAATGTTCTTTCAAACCCGATGTACAACTTGAGCTGCGTAAACTATATTCATGTTCATATATTCTCTTTTTCAAATATCTACCCGTTTGAACAATATAACAACCATTACAATCCCTACAATTAATTTTATAAACTAGTCCCGATTGGGGGTGATTATAAACAAGGGCAATCTGACTGCCATAAATATTAATTATTTTAATTTAATTTGTAAGACTGTAAGACCGATGGAAAAATTCTTATCAGTTGATAGTAAATTGCAGTCGACATAAGTAATATTTTTAATGAAAATACCATTCAATTTCTTAGAATGTGAATACTTTCAAGGTTTTCCCTCTTATATTTATTCTTAATCCCCTGTTCCAAAATATTCACACTCCCAAAATCGAAAGAATGCAAACTATTTAAACAATGTTCTTTCAAACCCGATGTACAACTTGAGCTGCGTAAACTATATTCATGTTCATATATTCTCTTTTTCAAATATCTACCCGTTTGAACAATATAACAACCATTACAATCCCTACAATTAATTTTATAAACTAGTCCCGATTGGGGGTGATTATAAACAAGGGCAATCTGACTGCCATAAATATTAATTATTTTAATTTAATTTGTAAGACTGTAAGACCGATGGAAAAATTCTTATCAGTTGATAGTAAATTGCAGTCGACATAAGTAATATTTTTAATGAAAATACCATTCAATTTTTAAATAATTCAAGGGCTTGCATCTCAGAATCCTCAAAGGATTAGGGTCTAGTATCGCACAGGCTTTCATTTTTAGGTAAAAGAAGAAAGATCCTAAGAGCTGGTGAAGATCCATGACCCGGATCTGAGATACACTCCTTGTAAGTAATTTTTTATTTGTATAATATGTTATATTAGTTGTGAAATCAATTAAACAAACTATTTGTTGCCATTTTTATTTCACTATGGGAAGGTTTAAAACACTATAAATAAATCATATGTAACCCGAATAGTTTGCCTTCAAGGTATATTATTTCCAAAAGAGAGAACTAGCTAAAATTAAGCGTCCTCTTTGTATTTTAATACATTTCGTTACATTTCCTTTCTAAATATTAAAAAGTATTAATTTTACCGACGACTTCTGTGATACAAAAATTTTGGAGTAATAATAATAACATTAATAATAATAATAGCATTTATCTTCATAAATGAATTTAATTAGAATTGTCATAAATTGGTGCAAGAATTATAAATTTTGTTATTAAAAATTAATTAAAGAAAGCCGTAAATTAAGTTTGATGAAGCCACATATCAATGAGTTTGCAGCGTTTCTTTATTTTGTTTCTGAGAAAAAAAATATATTTTATAAAAAATTAGATTTTCAGTTGTAGCGCGATAACAAGAGTAAAAAATCAACCAATAGGCTGAAAATTCGTATTTTCTAAAAGAATATTCGATCGGTCGACTCAAAATTTTAACCACTTATTACACTTATTAAAAACTATATTTGGTTAAAATTTCAATAAATTTTCTTCATTTGGTTTTGAGAAAAAAACTTCTTTTATAAAAATGTAGAAAAAAAAAGGAATTGATAAATTGCCAATGAATTGGCAATGGTTTTTTGTAATAACGATTCGATTTATTTAAAAAAAAATTGATTATTCTTTATAGAAATATAGGAATGTAATAATTATAGAAAAATATTACTAAAAAATCGCTGAATAATCATAAAAATAAGTTAGAAAGGTGAGGCGCAGTGGTAATATCCGATTTACGGCGGACGAGGTAAGCGCCTGTCAGGAGGCAACCCAACTTGCTTCTTGTTATAGTTGAAAATATACTTTTTCAGAATGCTGTTCAGGGCTACACACAAGATAACTATAGAACAGTAAGACTTTTGAAAATACCATTATATAAAAATATTTGTATACAATTAAGTAAAATCACAATGCAAATTAGTAATTTTAATTAATATAATTAGCAAAGAGACTACATAATCTTTAGGAAACGGATTTTAAATTAACATTAAGAGTAGATTTTTGATGTCTAAAAATAAAGCCCAATACTGGTAATTAGTTCTCATATGTCCTTTTCCTGGCGATGTAGGCTATGCCTACTCTTAAGAATGCGTTATATTGTTGAAAAATGATATCACTTGACTTTAGCTCAGTAAGTATTTGTATTACGAATACGAAAAAAAGATTATAAAAATAGATAGAAAAGCTTCAATTAAAATTTTGTTTCGTTATAAAATATTAAGTCTTTAGGATTTCACACTAAGTTTAGATTGCTATTTTTGAACCGGATAAAGCTAAAATTAAAGCTTTTTCGTATTCGTATAATATAAATACGTACAGAGCTAAAGTCAATAAAAGAGACATTACTTTTTAACAATATGAAAATAATTAAGATTAAATTGCTTATATCTCAAGGAAAAAGGATGTATGAATTACCAACATTGGGATTGATTAGTACGAGATACTGTACTTAATAATATTATAATAATTTATTGTAACTCAATTATTACAGTTAACGACTTATCCAAATTCGCTTACCCTGCGTAAAGTAATTACCTATTATTCTCCAAAATTTTGAGTAAAAATTCCAACGACACCTTCAAAAACTCTTGGTACTAAAATGTCAAAATAAAGGTTGGCATCCCACATGTTCTTAAGATCCGTTTCCTAAAGGTTGTATATGCACTTTTCTTATAATTTTTCCAATACAAAAATAATTTAAAATCGTACGATAATCTTTAAAATAAATTTCTATAAAAGTGAGTAATATAACTTATCACGTATCCTGCAAATAATTTTTCTGGAAACTCAACCGACCAGCTCCACTTCATCCTACCCTTCTCCAGCGACCACCTAGCACCGTAACACACTCCAGCGACCGTGTGAAAACCTCCTCGTGCCGTCAACCCTATACCTATCCGTCGGAATTATCAGTGGCTCCGCAGGCTGCTTCTCTCTCCTACACGTCGTCGTAGCGGAGGATAGTGCAACGACGGTCCGCGCCGCGCGAGACCGCAATTAGACGTCTCACGCGCGCTCTCTGCGGTAGCCGCGCACGCATAAATCCGTCCCTGCGGCAGCGGCGCGCTCCTAATGTATACCGCGAGGGACCCGCCAGCCTAGAGCTTATTAATCGACCTAGCGTAATTGCTCCGAGCCGAGGTGAGCCTGATTCTCACGATACGTGGTGGCAGGATTCTGCGTGCGTATATAGGGAATAGAGTAGTGTGCGATGGTGTTCTTTTTTTTGGTATTATGAGGTGATCGAGTGGCGCGGAGATTACCGAAATTGCTTTGCGCCGGGATATCGCTGCGTATGGAGGTAGTTAGAATTTGTTTCTTTCTTTTTGAGGATTGATATTAATTGCGTGTGAGAAAGTATGTGAGTGATACGCGGGTTGCGTGCGTTCTAAGTGCGCGTTTTGAAAAAAGATAGATCGGTCTGACTTAATCTTGAGACTCTCTCGTAAAGTATAAATCTGCAAATTGATTTCCATTAGAAAATTTATTTCAGCAATAAACACGTTGTAAATTAAGAATTCAAAGCAGCACCTGGAATTAGAAATATCAAAAGTTATCGGACCACTTATCTTATAGAAAGTCCACACGATCATATAGTGTATATATATATATATGGTGTATATCACCATCAAAAGAAAAACGCGCCATACCGACGCGCACAAATATCCCACCATAAAAAGGTTTCACCGCGGAGCCCTCCTAAATCTAATCAGCAGTAAATCTCTGCGCGCGGTACAAAACAAAAAGCAACATCAGCAATTAGTCGCAATTCCCTCGCTACCGCGTACACGTCCCTCATATAGATATATATAAAAGAGCAATAACAGCGCGAAATCCAAGATACTGCGCGCAATATATAAGAAAGACACGCGCGCGATTCTCTACATCTCGCGCGCTCGCTAATTATACCAGGAAACGGCGTACATATTCCCCTGGCGCACGCGCGTTCCCACGGTACCTGTTTAGCTATCATAAAGGAGTAGAAAGAGGACATGACGTCACTCTCGTGCGCACATATGGATTTCCGCGAGCGAAACATCTCGCTGCACAGCTCGCCCACATACACGTGAGTCAGTGAGAGTGTCGATGACGCCACGAAGAGATGCATTACGTGAATACAAGAGCGAGATTTGGGAACGATGGGAATTTTTTTTTTTCGTAGATGGGTGTTGGGTAATGAGTGCGGTGAGCGATGAGGATTTTGGAGAGCGTTTCAAAAGCCTAATTGAAATATCGACAGGCGCGCATAAATTAAGCGGGAGCGAGAGTGACGGAGGTCCAGGTGTTATCGAGTGGTTGGTAATGGACCGATTTACTTTATTTGTTTCACAATTGCGCGCGGTTATTGCTCCCGTGGGAAAATGTATGCGATCAAATTAGAATTTCGTTTAGCAATGTAGATATATACTAATGGGTTATCATTACTTCTATTTAGATAATGGAAACTGAGCGGATAGAGGTTCTGCCGAAAAAAAATTGAAACAAAGTATATCCTTGAATTTGATTTACTAAAGGTGGAGTTTCGCAGTTATTTGAAAGTGAAAAATATGCAATTTAAAATACGAGTTACAATTGTTCAAAAATATATTTCACTGGTTATTGGCGCAATCATAAATAGTAACCTTAGAAAAATCAAAATCAAGCAATTAGACCGATTTTAATCCATTTCACACAGCCTGCAAGCAAGCCATATAATCTCTTCAAGTATCACAAATTAATCTCTCACATACAACTCCCATACAAAACAACAATACCTGGGAATGTTAATTAAAAACGCAAAAATCGTCCAGACTAATCCTTATATACAAACGCGCACCACTCGTACATCAAACTCCAACACATAATACAACAAAGGTCAGTCGTATCCCCGTCTCGTCAGAGTCACGTTTTCGATCGCGATTAGCCACGCGCGCATGTGCGCCTCTTATCGGGCGTCGCGCACACCTCGCGGCCACGCCTGTGCGCGAGAATCGATTGCTCTCTCGTGTATATATACGTATTGGCACGCGCGCGCGTGACTCACGCGCGGAAAACAATGAGCGAGCGTTTCATTGTCACTGTCAGAGCGTGTATGCACGTGATGCATTGGCGCGACTGCACCGCAGTGTGATAATGAGCGAGCGCGCTGATTGCCAGGCTGAGAGCTTTTTTGTTAGTGGAGCGCGAGTGTTGCACGGGTTACGTAATCGGTTGCGAGATGGAATGCGCGCGCGTGGATGTCTGGTGACGCGGTTGGATGTGAGGTTGGATTGTGGGAGAATGTTCGTAGAATTTATAGAGGGATTGTGGATGAAAGTTTGTTGAAAATAATAAATTTATCGTTACAAAGTGTCAACAGCTCTATAGTGTAAAAGTAATTTATTTACAACTCAACATTCCTCCAGCCACTGATAGTTTCCAAGTACTATTCCTGGTATACTTTTTTTTTACAATTAATTAAATCTCTTCTTGTGCCCACAAAAACTGCACTCGTTACAGTATCACACACCTGTAAACAGATATACGCAACCACGATTATAAAAAATCCGCACTGATTTATCCATTAGGCGTTCCTGCATCCCATACCCATTCACAAAAACCATAAGTATCAACTAAAACGAAAAAAAAGTATCGATCACCCGTGAGCCATCTAAGCAACGGCACTGCACACCGCGTACACATAAATCGCCGGGCGCGTGCACGCTGGCAATCGAAAGTGAATTTATTGCACTTGTAAATTGCATGCCTTATGCTCGATTGCCCTCGAAGAATTCCCCGCTTCTGCGCGCGTGCGCGCGGACATTCTTCCTGAAAGATCGCGGCGCGCGGTAGAATTTACGACGGGAGGCGCGATAGATTGCGCCGTCGCTGCTGCCGAGCGCACACTTTTATGCAAATTCTGCGAGCGCGCGAACAAGGGAACGTGTAGTGCACGGCGGCGTCTCGCTCACGCTTTCGTTTTCTCTCGCGCGTGCGCGCTCGTTTTTCCTGCGGCCTTTTTTTCCCAAGGAGGTGGCGGTACGGGAGGGAATTGTTTTTCCCTTTTCTATTCGCAGTGTTATAGCGCGGTGGGTATGGAATAAGGAGATTGTTTGGTTAGCGTGGAATGAGAATACGTCCAATTACACTGGCGATTGAGGATTTGTTTGATTGAAAAAAATGTATGCAAATTACAATTGTAGATGAAGTAATTCTTTACTATAAATTGATTTTTATTTATGCTATAAACCTTGGTTCCACACACCCCACATGAAAAAACATCAGCTGGAAACCTCGTAATGGCACGAAAGCGCTCTTTAAGATCCCCACTTTGAGGCCATTTATCTCTCCCTCGCATTATTAACTTTCATCTTTCTCCCAGCCTCTCTTTCTCTAGACAGTCAAAGGAGCTACGCTCCTGCTCCCTGGGAGCCGCAGCCCTCTGCGTGCTCCTCACTTTCGAGCAATCAGACCTGTTATTTGCCGAAAAAAATTCCTCCCGTTCGCGCGGCGTTCCCGTGGCCTCGTTCCCTTGGTGCGGCGTCCGTCTCTCCCACGCCCGCGTGATAACCGCCAGCGATTCCGCGCCGAGGGTTGCTGATGCGTATTATTTGGACAGTCGCCCTTGCTTCTTTTTCGCGTTGCCCTAGGGCGCGTAGCTCGCTTGTATATATGTATATGTATATATCCCTCGCTTGCCGGACTGTTTCTTAATTTCGCCCGGGGAGGCGTGAGAATTTTAAGGATCGGAGAGAGAGAGAGAGGAGAAAATTGCGATACGCGTAATTAAACGTCGGCCAGCTTTTCAGAAGCTACTGAATAACCAGTTGCTGCTGCTGCTGCTGCGAGAGTGGAGTCGAATAATTATGAGTGTATGCGTAGTGCCGCGAGGGAAAGAGTGAAAGAGAGAGAGGAAATCGGGTCGGCCAAGATTTCGTTCGCCAAGTTGTCGCGCGCATAGTCCGGCAATTAGCGTTTTGAGAAAAATTTGATTTAGTGGATGTGAAGGGATAATTTATCAGCTCGAGCACGCGTGTGGCGTTTCGTGGCAGTGGCTTTGAGTTATTTTGTGTCGACAAAGGAATGTGATATGTTTTCGTGTGTAGTCGTATATAAATCTGTTGTTACGTTCGACGATAAATTTCTATACGTTTTCTGTTTTTTATGGGTGAGATTTTCTGTGATATTTTATAATTTTTCGAATAAATTCTTAAGTGAAAAATATAAATGAAATATCGCTTGAGAGGCGATAAATTTTGCAATTATTTTTCTGGCATTTATTCAGGAGAAGCATCAACATTGTATTGTATCAAAATAACAACCATTGTGAACGAAATACTAAAATAGAATATCTACGACAATTTAGTTTATTTATTGGTCTATATTTCTAGGACTTTGATGAGTTTAAGGAAGACGTAACATTCTCATGGTGATATTATCACATTCTTTAATGAAAAAAGTATTGAGATTACAGCAATACCATGTTTACCTATGATATGACGTATTGTACTAGGGGAGAATTTGCACCATTATCTTCACTATTCGTATTTCTCCACCAACAAATATGGTATACGCAAATAGGTATATATATTTTATTTAAAGTTTGAAAACAACTTTCGCATATGAAAGTAACCAGTCTAGTTTGCAGTAAATGGATAATACTTTTTCTGTTTTTTAATTATTTCTAAGGTTATTTTTCATATTCGACCTCTACACAATATTGTGACAATATTTTTTTAATATTTTACAAATACTTTTTTAATATTGATTTAACTGTGTTGAAGTATTGTTGCAATATTCTTATATAAATATTATATTTAATGAAGAATAGCACACTCTCGGTAACACCACTTTGATACCGTCACTAGTCTCGGTGTTTTACTTGATGCTAAGCTTACGTGGAAAGCACATATTAATCATATTACTAAGAAATTCAATCGTGTGATGTATCCACTACTTCACCACTGAGACTTTGCGTAAAAATCTCGCAACCACTCTGCTGTTCCCTCATCTGGACTATTGCTTGATAATTTTTCTTGATGCATCTCAAGAGTTAAAAAACAGACTACAAAGACTGCAAAATTCATGAGAGAGATATGCATGCTAGGTGTGGGTTGGGGTGATCATATTTCACTCATAAGAGCAGCTCTGGGCTACGTACTGAATCGAAGAGACGCTATTTCATGGCGATATTGATGTATAAAATCATGCGTATGCATAACATGGACTACCTTGAGAGTCTCTTCTCTGTAGGTATGTACCCAGATCTGCCACTAGAGGCGAAATTAAAGAATTAACAGCACCCTGATGCGCACTGATACTGAAATAAAGTCTTTCAGTGTACAAGGTGCGCACCTTTGGAACTCTGCCTGCTGAGGTTAGAAATCTTCCATCGCTCAGCAGGTTTATTTAATTAATTAATGGGCGACCTCTATATGTTAGTTTTTCCAGTGTCGTCCCATTTACACTGTATTTATTTGAATGAATGTATTTATTAGCGTGAGTGGTGAGTCTGAGTGTAAGATTAGCATTTTAATTTTTAGTTTTACGTTTACTTTTGTATGACTCCCTGAATATTATTATTTTTTAAGAATAAGACTGTGATATCATAAATTAGCTTTAATAAAGAAATAGACTGAGAAGCGCAAATTGTCTGTATTGTATGTGTATTTGAAGATGAATATTGTATTTATATTTAAATTGTATTTTTATACTCGATATATTTTGTATTAGATATATTGTAAATTAATTATATTTGCAATAAATGATTATTACTATTACTATTCTAGGAAGCTATTTCTAATGTTTAGAAATAATAGTCTGTATAAAATGTCTGCACTGAAAATAACGCACTGAAGTGTTGTATTGAAAAGAATCCACACCGTTATTACACTATTCATATTCCTATAAACTTCGAATAATACAAGGTACCGAAAACTACTATATATAATTACATAACTCTCCTGCCCAAGTTTTATCAACAAGTATACTATAGAGAAGAAGTTAATATGTACTTTCTTCCATTTTCACTTCTTTTGGCTTTGGAAATTCGAAGAATACAAATAATATTAATGTGTAATGGATCGATCTGACGGAGGCAGGTAAAAGAAAAAGAAAAACAAAGTTTTTTCTTTATATTTTCTTTATATTTTAGCAACGTTTCGTTGGCATGATCCGCCAATCTCTTCAGGCTGTAATTTATTAATAACAAAAATAATTTTGTATACATTATGGAAAAAACAAACTATCACTTTATAGTCGAAAGATGCGTGTGTTTACAAACAAGGAGAAAATAAGCAGAGTAATGCATAGTTCAATTTAAAAAGCGGAGTAACGGAAAATAAGAGCTATTTAATGATTTTACATCTTCTTTTTTGTTAATATTGTTTTTATCAGATTTAATGTGAATCATTTTGGATAGAGTGCGTTTTTTATAATTTACTTCGTAATCTAAAATTCTACTATTTTCCCAGTCAAAATCATGTGAAAACTTATTCATGTGTTGTTTCACTACTGCTTCTGGATTATTAATAAATTACAGCCTGAAGAGGTTGGCGGACCATGCCAACGAAACGTTGCTAAAATATAAAGAAAATATAAAGAAAAAACTTTGTTTTTCTTTTTCTTTTACCTGCCTCCGTCAGATCGATCCATTACACATTAATAAATAATTGGAGTGCAATATTTATACTACTCTCAAAATACAAATAATACATAATTTACCGATTATGAAATTCAAAGTTTTCTAGAAAACTCTTATTATCCTATGAGAATATATTAAAACCTCAAATAACTAAGAAATTTCTTTTTCATGAGGATTTCTTTTTATTTAGCATTATTATTTATAATAAATTTCACTTATTATTATTTTTTATAATTTTAAATAATTTTAAAAATGTTTCTGATAAATTCCTTACTTTGTATTTTCTGTAAGGTATTATAATAATTTGCAGTTATATTGTTAACATAGGACAGTTTTTGTTGAATTCTCGAAACGACTAATATAAAATTATCCACATGTACATATTACATATATGCAGTCACTTTATCTACCATACGAACAAAATAACATAAAATGTATTGAAAACACGAGAAAAATAATGTTGAATTGAAATACTATATCAAACCCACACCTACAAAATACTTGACGTTAAAATCTGAAAAGTTTGTTCTTGCACCATAAGCATCACATTGGGCCCATATTCCGTTCCGCTGCAGGAGCTCACGAAACCGACGGGTTTTGCTGCCTAAAGACTCTCCCGAAGAAATCACGGCGCGTAATTTGAGGGAAAGGCCCGCATCGCAATAAAGAATCTGGCTCTCGGCCGAATCTCGAACTGAAAAAAATCTCTCTCTTTCTCTCTTTCTCTCGAGAGGAAAAACAAGAGCAAAAATAATCTCCGGCGCGAGCGCATGCACACACCTTCAGCTCGCCTCGCGCACACTTTCACTCCAGCGCGCGCGTGCGCGCCAGGTTTTTCGGGCAAATTAATTAGCGGGCCACGCGCGCGCACCCAACGACAAAATGAGCCACGTGTGTATATGTGTGCGCGCGCAATCCCTGCCAGTCCGTGTATTATACACGAAAATCGTCGCGCCGCGCGGCGGCTTTCTCCGCCTCTGGCATCGAGGTAACGGTGCGAGAGTGAGCGTCGTCGCGCGCTTAAGCTAATTAAGCCGGCCGATCGGTGGAAAAAATAAGGGAATATCGCTGCATACTCGCTGATTAGCTCGTCGCTTGATGGGGCGCCATTACAAGTTGCCTGTATGCACTCGGAGTGTCTAGTCTTATTAGAGAAGAAGTTGGCGCGCACGCGCGACGGGATAATTAGATTGAAGCGCGTTCGCTTGTGTATATATATTGCCGAGGAAATTATGCTTTTGAGAAACTACGCGACGTCGAAAGATTGCACGTACGTGACTGGAATTTCGAAACGCGAGAAGTAATTTTCGTATGTAATTTCCAACATTATACAAATATTTGTGAATTAAGAAATTTTATACATTCTCACTTAAAAAAAAAAAAACTCAATTTCCATAGTTATACACCATCGATCTCTTCTGCAAAAAAGTCATTTTATCTTACATAACAACAAAACGATCACAATAAAGACTGCACGCGGCAAAAATCGTCCTGATGTATAATACATTCCGCGAAAAGGCTGATGCACAACGGATGTACGTAAAATCGTTGACCAAACATCATTTCCTCAGCTCGCTAATGCATTAGGAAAATTAGCACACCGCGGTGACTCAAAATCCTGCGGTTGCTCAATAATCGCATATATATACCCACCGCACCTGAGACGCGCGCAAACTGTGAATTCACGATTTTTAATGGAACCACCTCGCGCGTATATATGTGGCTGACGCAGACTCGCCGGCTGGCATTCTAATGCATCTTTCCGGGAATATCCCGCGCCCAAGTCGACCGTGGACTCTCTCACGTATATATTAATATGCGGTCGGGGTAGACTGCGCGCACGCGCGCGACTTTCATTGACGTAAAATGACTCACGCGTAGCACCTAGCGGTCTCGAGTGTCCGCGGGAGAGAGCGAGAGCGTTCGCCTTTCGTTCGTGCACTGCTGGCACGCGGATACGTCATAACTGTAGGTGGGTGTGATCGAACTATTTTCACTTTGGTTCGGTGCGGGGGAATTCCCACGAATTATAAGTGTTGCAAATAAGTCGGGGTTATATGAGGTCTTGGAAGTTTCGAAAAACCATTTATGATGACGAGGAATGACCGACTTTGATATTTTATGGCCTCCTTCGCACAGTTACCGGTATCAATGAAAATCCACATCAAATAAATTAACCTGCATCGATGACGTTCTTGCAACCGTAAACAAAAAACCATTCATTCCCCCTGTCGCCATCAAAATCGTTTTTTCCTCCAACGCACACCCATGCCCGCGCGCATTAATTACCCCAATAAAAAACAACGTCTTGTATACGTCGCTGCGACCATTCAACTACGCGCGCGCACGCCTACAAAAAAGAACTGCTCTTTGTCGCAGGCGCGTGCGCGCGTCTCATTATCGCGAGCGAATTATTTCCACGCGCTTGATATTCATTCGGTGACGACAAAAGCTCGCGTGCTCGCGCCCACGCCAAAGCCGCAGCAAGGCAATTCGTATACATATATACGTGCGCGCGAACAGAAACATCCGGAAACCCGAGCGTGATTCACAGCGGTCGGTTCCGTTTTGCGAGTGTATAGTATACATATGGTACGCGAGTGTGTGTATTGAATCGCGTGCGTGTACGCTAGCTGATGCAATTTTTTGTTGCGCAAGCGTATGTGGTATCGGGTTGACAAATTGCGAAGCGCTGATTGAATTGATAATGTTTTTTTCTTTTTTTTTTAGATTAGTGGCTAGGTGATTGGATTCGTGAATAATGTAATTTTTGTAGTCAGAGATCGATGATGTTGTTAGGAAACTGTGGTTGCAGTAGTTTTAGATAGAGCGGTAACTATATTTAAATTAGATTTTGATCTTGTTGGATTTTTAGAGCGACAATAAAGGGTGCGCTAATTATATTATCTTTTTGAGTAAAGGAACAAAGTGAACATATGAATTGGATATGCATGTTAAGCAGTTTATATACGACTTCTGATATGAAAATTAGTACAGCACGATACAATTTTCAACGTATATATTCAAAATCCACTTCTGCTCCTATATCCGCATGAAATATTAAATCAGCGATAGCACAATAAACTACAAAATCCCATCAGATTTTCTCCCGACCTCACAAACTCCAATTTTAACAAGCACTCTGCCACCCACCCACCCCTTCTCCGAAAAATCTCCAGAGCCGTTCTAAACCCTCCCTTTTATTGCCCCACTGGTCCCTTAAATTCCACTTTTCAGCCAACCCTTATTAAAAATTTCTTTACGATCCTCTCGGCCTCTCTCTCTCTCTGCCTCACACCATTCAGGTGTGGGCAGCGTATACGCGTGGGCCGCTTCGAACGGACGACATTTCGCTACATCGGAAAAAATACGAGCGCCGCGAGAAAAGCCGCCGGCTGGCCGTACAATGGCGGCTTTATGATTCAGCCGCGCGCGACTCGCGGTGTCAATGTCGCCTGCGTATATATACACGCGCCTTGGGGAAAAGAGGCGCCAGCGAGAGACAACGGCGAGGCGATAAATTACGACACAAGAGACAGAGAGGTGGAAGTGTATAGGGAACGGCCGATTTGAAGGTTCGGTCGTGAGTGCGGATGTAGGTTGCGGAGTTTATAGGGGTCTATGGGGTTTTGATCGGGCGGATTGTATATTAGGTGGTTGTAAAAATTATCGTTTGCGTAGGAATTGAAAGTTTAATGAAATTTCCATAAGTGGGAATATTTTCATATACCAATATCGATTCGCACGCGGAACAAAATGCTTTTGTCAAATCCGAGTAATAATAATAATGCTGAAGCGGAAATGGACGTATATTAAAGATTCTTTAATAAAAACTTTCCATCTACGTTAGAAAAATTCATAGAACCGAACCGTTCGCTCGTAAACCCCTTCCAGATGAAAAATCAAAGCCCTTCTAAATGTGCTTCTAGAAAGGAAAAAAAGCGAAATTACTTTCCAACGATAATAAAAGCGAAACACACCGCGGCGCGACACTGTCGCCGCGACTCCGCTTTTATTACCCCCGACTTATCATTACAGAGTGAACCTCCTCATCTCTGTTTCTCATAGCCATCGTCATGATCCAGCTACAATATATACCTATATATAAATTTCCCGCGGCAAAAACTCGCGCCAAATTAGGAATCCGTTCCGGCCGCGACTGCGCAGTAGTATATACCATATCAAGCGCTCGAGCGCTACACGAAAATCGCGCAGCCGCACAAAGAGCCGCGTCGTCTCACACCGTGTCGTCGGCTTTTTGCAGCCGCCGCCGCCGCTTCTAATCATCACAATCAGGCGACGATGCGCAGGTGCTCTTTTCTCGCCTTTATATACCCGCGTGTATACGTGTGTATAAAGGAGAGAGGAGTAAGTCTTGTCGTCTGTTCGTTCGTCTTTTTTCACTTTTTTCATCGTTTCTGCTCACGCGGGCTTTCGCCGCGGGTCTCTTTCCGTGGTTTCTCTGAATTTCTGCGGTTCCGCGCCGGCTTTTTCTTATCTGCCTCGGCCTCTCGTCTCGCACGCTTCTTCTTCTTCTTCTTTTTTCCTTAAGGTAAGATCTTCGGTTTGCGGAGAAAGCTCGCCTCGGAGAGGAAAGAAATCCGAACTCTCCTTGATGGTATTTAGCTGAATTCTCGCAAATACGCACACACTTCGTTCGATATAAAATTCAATTTAATATAAAATACGGTATACACGCCGGTAAATTTAGCGGCCTATGAACAATTTATTTCATAAATTTCAATTTGTAAAACAAGCCGGCACTCCGATAATGTTTATCTCCTGGACCGCGGCTGAATTAGCATCTGGATTACTTCATACGTTACTCCCGGAAAGGATCGGCGACATGCGCCTGCCGCCACGCCGCGCGCCTCTAATCTGACCGATAGCCATCTGCAATTCCCCGCGGCTGGAAAAGATTAGCCGCTGCCGGCGTATATATTTTCGCGATCTTATATGCGTCCACGCGCGCGTGTTCTCTCTGAAAAAGAATCGCCCGCACAATGCGCGGCGCGCATACAAATGGCAAGAGTTCGGAGATAAGCAGCACGCACGTGTGTGTACCTACCTACGCGCGAGAGCTGACAATTCGTCGCTCGCACGAAAACCGCTTCGTAAACTCACCGCGAGTTATTACATCGGCTTACTATCTCGACTCGTCCAATTAAAAGAAGTCGCGCCGCGCGATGCATGACTGAAGCGGCTGCGGTGGTGAAATTCATAATTAAATTAGCTCGTAAAGTGCGCACGGGGGCGCTCGCAGCGAGATAGCCATCGCCGCGAAGCAGGTCTTCATCCTCTCGAGGTGATCGCATGCGCGCGTGCTTATTTACGTCCTTGTTCGGGCGTGAGTGCGAACGGCAGCAGCAGCGCCGCGCGGGGTTAACCCCCTTCGGTTCGTACTACTATACAGCGCCTCGATAAGACCACCTGCGAGCGGGGATAAAAAGAAGGAGGGATACAGAGAGAGAGGAAGATCTGCGTTGCAGCTGGAGATAAAAATCTCGCAAGCGCGTTATTCGCAGCTACTGCAGCGCTCGCTGGGGATATATCGCGCGACGAGCGAGTGAGCGCATATTATACGGGGTGGTACGAATGTTACCAACGAGAGAAAGACGTATATATAATAAAAAAAGTACTCCTATATAATGATGTTAAAATCAATTTAAAATGTTTTACAAGTATCCGTGCATTAGAAGCCATTATCAAAACAAAGGCAGCGCATAAATTCTAAAACCTATTCAACCACTCCGAACACAATGTATATACTCTATTGAAAAATTACCCGCAACCCCCGTATATACCACAAATCATAACTGCCTCAAGATTTATCGACCCACGAATTCAATATCCTCAAGACCTAATTCTATTTCCACTCCCTTATATTACACACTCACACATCGATCCGCTCCGTCCGCGCCACCCCGTATACATATCTATATAACCCAGCGTATGTTAATATACCGCGCATACATATACACCCCGCTCGCTCGCTCGAGCACCTTTTCTCACTACGTTAAAGCTTATTTATAAACACAGTCGGCCACCACAATGGTTATTGTCTCAGGGCTCGCGCTCTGGTGGTATGCGAGAGGAGGAGAAGGGGAGTCTATTTATGACACATTATGCGAAGGCGATAGCGCGGGCTTTTCCAGCCGCGGTGCATTGTGCCCCCCTCCGCGCACTGCATAAATCACCGGCGGCGAGCTGCTGTAGACGCGCGCGTGTGCGTATATATAGGGTCTATAATGCGCGTTATATACAGAGCATTGGTTGATAGTGCAACGGAGGGATGTGGTGAATAGGATCGGGAGGTCTGGCTCGTGATTTGCTGTGCTAGTTCGCGCTGATGTCTTGTTCTTTCGCGGTTTTGGTTTTATAGAATGTCTTTTTCATCGTAGGAATTGATAATTATATGTATAGGATAGCTATTGCATTTTAGAATGTACATTAAAGTCATCGACAACTTCTTTGATGCAAACATAATTGTTTCACGGTACACGAACACTTCGTGGAAATAATTAAGTTGGTAGCATCGAACTGCTCGCAGTGTACCACCTTCCTGTTTTTCTCGCTGACCTCTCGAATTTATACCCCGTGTAAGCGCCGAGAGGCGAACAAGCCCTGCCTTCTATACACTCCAGGGTGACCGAAACCCGTCAGCGCGAGCGCGCTTAAATTCAAGACACGGCCTCTCTTAATCGGAGAGGAGCTCCTGCACCTAATTAACAAAAGAAACCCATCGCCCCCTTTGCTCTCTTATTCGCTTCGAGCACGGCCCCAATGTCTTTACCCACCGCGACGTCGCTGTCCCTCTTCATTGTCGCAGCTTACTAAGAGCCTCGCTCTCTCTCAGGTCTTAATTGCGAGGGGATGTACAGGGCGTACAGAGCCATATATATCGCCATTTGCATACACACGCGCGAGCGCTCTCGCTACTTTCGTTTTCTACGGATAGAGTCAGGAGCGTAAGAGACTATCGCGCTAATGCGATCGTAGCCATGAATCATCGTAATAATACGCCCGCAGTGTACGTTGAGAGAGAGAGGGAGCGTGTGATTTGCAGTTTCGTGCGACTTTCCGAGAGTTATTCTCGCACCTTCAGGATGCGTTAGTCAAGTACGTTGTTCCTGTATTATACTCTTGTACTTCGCTTTGCTATGTGGTTGCGCGTGCGGTATTCATACCATGTAAATCATTTGTTCGCTGCTTATGTAGACGCCCAGTCAAAACATGCTTGGGAATTCATGTATTCGGTATTTTATTCGTAAATAGGAAAATATTCGTTTTAGGTTTTGTTTTGTATATTGAAGAGGGAATCACAATGGGAATTTAAAAGTATGCAAAAGTGTATTACAATTTGGACAGATAAACAGTGTTTAGTCACTATGTTTTAAAGTATAATTATATTATAGTTTAAATTGACAATAGCAACTTTCCGACTTATAAATGTAACTGAAAGGTGAGAAGCATCTATAAATTTTATTTACAATGTCCACGTGACAAAAAATGAAATTACTGTAATTACTTTTTGTCTTATCAGTCATGGAAAATTATCCACTTTGAACGTATCATGTCTGCAATTGGTTGACGTATGTGGTTCACGATTATAAACTTAAACGAATGATATCAATTTAATTGCGTACGTTTCAACTGCCTAATTGCACGGTAACACTTCTGATAATTATCCGGCTGTTCACGGCAATCGAGGGCCATCTATGACGCGTGATAAAAATAACGTCGACTGACTCATAAATTATATTAAAGTTATTAAAATAACGTTTATTTTGTACATCTTAATATAGCATTACTTTGATTGTAACTGATAAATATAAATCGCTTATAAAAGAATCCGTCAATAAAAGTGGTTTGTGCTTTTACTAGGATTTTCATCACTACAAGAAAGATACAATTTGTTATCACTTCGAAAACACAAAAAGCTGTAAATCGATATTGTCGATATACCAAATACTCGCAGGCATCGCATACACAAAACAGGAAACTAAAACCCCGATAACATGCACGACGACTTTGCAACCCGTATCTTCCTTATTTTGACGGACTCCATTCAATCTTCCACATACGTTTCTCCCCCCCCCCCATCGCATATCCGGCTATTTGCCTCCATCCTATCAAGTCCCATATGCCTACAATACTCTCGCTCGCGCATTCGAAATCCAATTTTAAAATTCTCTCTCTCTCGTTCTTATACGACGCAGACGGCGCCGACATCGCGCGAGGATACCGGCGATACGGTATCTCGGTGCGCGGCGCCTCGCGTAATGACGCCCCGATAAGCGCGAGTGCGCGCGCACGGGCTTCGGATATGCCGAGCCGTATAGCGACATCCGTGTGCTTATTTTCGAAGGCTCATAAATAAAACATGTATACGTTGTTGCTGCTGTTGCTACTGTATCTCGCGTACAAGGGCGAGGCCGCCCTTTTTGCGCAATTTAGATGTAGGAGCTGTGTGTGTGTAGGGATTTTAGAATTTCAGTGGTTCGTGTAGGTCGAGCGGTATGCGAGGGTTTATCGGGATTGCGCTATTGGCGGTTGTATCAGGACGCTTTGTTTTATTGTGTGATTGCATGAATTATTTATGAAATTTTGTGGATATGTATAATGGAATTAGTGGGCTGTAATTATTATGGAAAAAGAATTTTACTGTGTAAAGTTGTTATTTCATGTTTGACTAACAAAAATGTTATATTTTATTTGGGAAATAAAACTTAATCATTGACACTGTTTAACAGCT
The DNA here is from genome assembly GCA_036365515.1 of Torymus aiolomorphi. Lineage (NCBI taxonomy): Eukaryota > Metazoa > Arthropoda > Insecta > Hymenoptera > Torymidae > Torymus > Torymus aiolomorphi. The sequence continues at coordinate 11,684,187 of CM070875.1, forward strand.
TAAACTGCAAAGAGGGCCAAGAAAAGTATATTAGAACGTTAAAGCGGGTTTTCGGAATATCTACCCATATCTACACTACAATTTATGATTGGAAAAACCCAAACTATAACCTTTCCATTAAATTGACCAAACAAAGTATCATTACAATGATCCCCTATAAAATTACAACTTTATATTTCTATTAAACATTACGTTATGCCGACCTCTCATTTCTAACATCCCCCAAAAAAAATCCTCGTCCTCAACAACGCTATACGTAACTGACTATGCGCCTCCGAAACCCAAAAAGTCTTCCACGACAATCCCTCCATTCTCTCCCCCTTCTCTTTCTCTCTTTCTCTTCTACCTCGCGCACGCTTCTCGACCGCGAAGTAAGGAAGAAGAACAAGGCGACGACGAAGGAGAAGAAGAAGAAGCAGAAGAAACGAAGTAGGCGGCGGTGGGAGCGCGCGCGCGCGGCTCGCTCGTCCGTTTCATCGGGCGCGCGCGGAGTCGCGTGGGAGAAGCGGAGAGGGAGAGCAGCAGCGCGCACAGCACACGTGCCCGCGAGAGAAAAAGAGGCGAAGAGAGAGAAAGAGAGAGGAGGAAGACGGATTTCGCGGGGAGGAGAAGGCGGCGGGGGAGGAGGAGAAGAGGCGATGGAGGAGGGGAGAGAGGAACGCGACACAATCACGTCCTGCACGCGCCGTGCCTCGAGCCACTTGCAGGCGATGTTACACGAGGCTGTGGCGCTCGTCGCTGCTTTTATGTAACGTGGTTTCTTTTTCGAGTTTAGTCGTGATTTTTCCTTGGAATTTTCCCTTTTTTCCATAATACAATAGTAGATTGTTTTTTTATTTAACTATCTTTTTTCTTCTTTGTGAAAGTTAATGTAATAAATTTAGTTATTTTTAACGACAGCCGTGTTTTAAAACAGTGTTAGTATGTGACTATAAATATCCGAATAGAATCACATGTACGGTGTTTGTTTTTTCATCCCAGAAAGCCATTATTTACCAACGTCTGTTCAAGCACGAACGTTATCAGTCTGGGGAAAACAGCTTGAATCAGTATCTAGAGTGTAAGCGAACACGGCATCCGATACAAAAAAGTTGAACTCACAATCAGTGATGGAAAAATATATTGAATTCAGCATATATAATATGACGAAAATGTTTTCTATTTACTTCGTTTTAATAGAAAAACAGAAAGGTTACTCAATTTTCATACTATGTCGCATAAAAACGTGTAATTTTTCTAAATATATATTTTCAATCGCATTTTATTTATACATGTGATTAAATAAATAGAATGAATGAAAATTCACTTTCTCATGCACTTTATTATATAGTTTAAATTTCAAGAACATGTTACCATACCATAGCATAAGGTTTTGTTTTCTTTTCTCAAACGTAATATAGAATCATAATGTCTAAAACTTAGATTTTCTATGTTCAAGTGATATATCACGAGATAATTATATTTAAGCTACTTTTACACTATGAATCTGATAAATAGTTCAAGTCACATGTCCGTTATGTGGGCATTCGAGCTTCACCTCTCACCCACCAGAGCTCGTGCCAAACTCTGAGCTCCCACAAGCGACCAGAGCACCGCCCGGTTTGTATATATAGGACCTCCAAACCTAACTCAGACGTTCTCTGGCGTCTAAGGCAGGGTTACCACCACAGCCTTACTGATGAGTCCAGATGGTAACCCGAGACGAAACGCAACCCTAACTTCACCGACTAATTTCTTGCCAAACAATGCTAATTGATAATTAATTCCCTTCTAGGCCCTAGCCTTGGGGTCTGAGAAGTCAATTACCCGAACGAAAAATGAACAGGGCTTGCCTTAGATGTTTATAAGGGCCTGACATTCATTTCCGGATCCCCGCCCTGCGGAAGCCTTAATATCGCATGCACGTGGTTTCATTTTTTATGGTTAAAATAAATTTTCACTGTCTTGTTACTTTGGCGTTATTATGCGGGTAACTTGTCTGAAACAACTTAATGATGATTTCTTAATCATTTCGGGCGAATTTAGAGCTTCGCGCGCGATTAGTTATATTTAATCCCGAAAATTAAGAAGAAATAACAAGTCCGAATAAACTGCCAGGGCCGCGAAGGCGCGCTATTACTCGCCTTACTTCAGGCCTTACGGGGTGCCATGTAATTTTTCTAGGGCATCGGACAAGTCCCTAATGCTAGCCTTAAGTCAATTTCCGTTCGGGTAGCTTTGTTTGATAAGAGATTAGTCGGTGATGTTTATAGGTTGCGTTACGTCCCAGGTTACTATCTGGACTGATCAGTAAGGCCGTGATGGTATAACCTTGCCTTAGACGCCAGAGGACGTCTGAGCTAGGTTTGGAGGTTTCTATATATATATATATATATACGGAGTTGGAGTTTGGCACGAGTTTTGGTGAGTGAGAGGTTGAAACTCGAATCCCCACAGTTTAGACATCGTTCTTTAATATTTACTAAGTGTTGATAATCATCAACCGTATCCTGTTTTAACTAATTTTTGTTTTCGCTTTATCAATTGCTTATATTTCAAGAGATTATAGAATCTCATTTTCAGTAATGATTAGTTACTTTGGTTCGCAAACTTCATGGCGCTCGATATCAATTATCATAGACAATAATATTGTTATTGTCTAATTAAATTAGAAGACAGCCAAATTTTAAAATAAATTTCTTCATACATGAATAAAATAAAAATTGTTACTTGTACAAAAATCTTTTTATTCACTTTCAATCTCTCCAACAGCACGCTACGATACCACCATCCTCACCGCCTCGTGTAACATCGCCTTCTCCTCTCCCCCTCTCTCTCTCTCCCTGACTCCCGCGTCGCACGTGCGCTCGGCGGTTTGACCCGCGGCTATCCGAGGCGACGCTCCGCACGCGCGCGCGCTGTTTCTCCGCTGCCGCGACAGGGGGAAGGGGGATCATCGCGGCCGCGCGCGCAAGTGTGGGAAATGAATCTCCGACGACGCGCGCCGGCGGCAGCTCTAATCGGCGGCGACCTCACCACGCGACCTCATCCCGCGATTCATTCTTCTCTCCCTCTTCTTCCCGCGCCGAAATCGACTTCGTCATGCACACGCGCACATGCATGCGTATATCTGTATATAGACGTTGATCGTATCGATTCGGGCTATACGTGCCATGATCGAAGGTCTGAGCGAACGAACAAGCGAACGGGTTCAAGGTGCGTCGATGAGTGAGCGTGTATCGTGATGGTATTTTGTTGAATACTTGATAGATCGAGAGAGAGAGAGAGAGAGAGAGAGAGAGAGAGAGAGAGAGAGAGAGAGAGACTGTTATCTTGTTTATCGAGTGCCGCGGTTGGGGACTATATCAAATTCTAGAACGAAAGGTTGTTGAGGTATAGTTTTAAGATTGGTTTTATTAAGGTTGCTTTGTTTTAGAGGAATTTCGATACAGTTTTATATGGAATTTGAAGTGAAACTGTAGCCATCGTAATGTCGTTCTGATATTGTAAGCGCTATTATTCTGTTATATTACACGCTGTGAAAATATCGGAAAAAATGGAATAGTTGAAATGAAAGTACGGGAATAAAAATAAAAGTACGAGTTATTATTACTAATGCCAGGTAACGTTCGCTTTTATTGCGAACAAGAAAAGTAAATTACTATTGCTATACAATTTTATATTGCTGTCCTATAAATTTTCAATATATAATACATCAATTTATATGCATAAAAATAAATGTTTTAGTACTTATTGTAGAAATAATTGCTGCGGTGGATTTAAAAAAAAATTTCTTTCTCTCTCACCATTCCGTATAGAATTTAAATCCCACATTCCAGGCGAACGCTGTAGTCCCTCGCACTTGACCCAACAAACTCGTACTCTCTGTAACCTCCGCACAATATAATTAGCCTCTTGATCCAACAAGACGAGCGAAAGCGGATGCGCACGATCAAAAATAGCCGCTCGCTTGCTCGCTCGCGGCCTGAGGTGAACTACTGTTGCTCAAGATTTTCCGCGCCATCGGCCGATTAATGATTCCCTTGCGCGAGCGGCGAGAGGCAAAGTTCAAGGCGAGTCGTGCGGCTGCTATATTGCTTTGTATATGTACACGCGCCGCGGGAAAAATGAGCGATTTCAAGGTGCAGCCCGTAGATCCGTAACGCGCGCGAGCGCGGCTTTGTTTTGCGACGAGCCTCTAACGGGCCGTAAATGGAAAAATGAGGGGAATGAGGCTAAGACAGAGGGATGCTTCTTTGGCTGAATTTCACGTGTAGTTTTTCTTTGTGGGGGAGATGGATGTGATTTCGTAATTGTTTCTGAATGGACGCTGATGTGCGTAACATTGTTTTTGGTAATTTATTAGAGGGCGTTGCTGGATATAATGATTGATTACACGGAGAGAAAAATTTCAGTAAAAATTACAAAAAGTTCCGCAATTTTTACTGAACTTTTCGGTACTGTGGTAACAGACTGCCAAAATGAGCGGATTTACTTGACTTTCTATACTTTTTATAGAATTTTCAGTAAAAATTACCGAACTGTTCAGTAACTTTTAAGAGAAGGTTTGGAAGTTTTCGTTGGCGTAACGCGCGGTGGCGCTGTTGACTGTTGTGCGCATGCGCGTTCTTGAATTTCAGCGAGAATTACCGTGCACAACCGGTAGATGGCGAATATTGAAACTCGCAAGTGACCACGACTTTCCTCAGTTAGTATATAAGTCCGCCGAGTTTCTAAAGTTCATATGTAAGCGTTTGCGTATTGCGAAATGTAAGGCATTACTTAGGTTATGTGTAGTATAGTAGTTAGATATGTTTAGGACTTTAGATATAAAAATTTCCTATGTAAAAGCGGCGTGCATATTTACATCTTATCGTACACCACAAGGAAAGCAACACTGGATTCCCAACTATTAAAATGGCGATAAGTGCGATTAATATAAATTATTCCCATAAATAGATAAATTTTTTTTTATTACCATATTCGCCATATTCTATAAAATTTATAACTCAAAAAAGAGTAAAAATTACGGAACGGTTCAGTAAAAAGTAAGTGCTTAGAAAAATTACCGAACTGTTCTGTAAAATTTACAAAAATGTCAGTCTGTTACCGCAGTACCGTGAAGTTCGGTAAAAATTATCGAACTTTTTGTAATTTTTACTGAAAATTTTCTCTCCGTGTAGGGTTTCTATTTACCTGAATTTTTTTTTAACACTAATGTGTAATAATATACTTTAATCAAACATAAACAATACTTTAATAATGCTTTAACAATACATTAATAATATTTCACAATATTTCACAATATTTTAACAATATTTCAACAATACTTTAATAATATGTTTATTCCCAACTTCCTACTATCAATTTTCCTACACTCACTCTCGTAATTTAAAGCCCAAATTACATCCTCACAAGAAACCTACTTGCATTCTCGTCATCTTACCTTGCATTGCAAAACAGGTGTCAGAAACTATGCTTGGAATTCCGCTCGCCCTCACACATCCCACATCCTCAACAAAATTGAATTTCCTCAACGCTCGCGCACTCTCGCATACTTTATCACCGGCAAATTGCCCTACTACTACGATGCGCGCATAAAGTCCCATCTGCAAATTGACGGAATAAAGTTCCATTAGATCTGCTGGGACGCGCGGCGAAGCACCTAGAATACGACCTGCTGCTAGCGCAGGCAGCATCTCGTCTCGGGAAAAGTCAGTCATTTCCAGCAGCTGCAGCAGCGGCAGCATCTCATTCCCTCTCTCTCTCCTTGAACCTTCCGTTAAGCGCTGATCCGGTTTTATTCTCCGCGCAAAAGGTTACAATTACGCGATCACAATGGCTCGCGCGCCGCCGCCGCCGCCGGGGGCCGATCGTCATTCCACGCTCGCGCGACCCTAAGTACAGAGGCGAGTACCGACGAGGGAGAGAGAGGGAGAGTTCGCAGATCGTTGGGTGTCCGAGCGATTCTCCGTGCACTGCTGCAGCGATCGTCCCCGGCGAGCTAGCAAGCTGCGATTATCTCCCGTGCTGCGCTTGCGATTTCTTAGCAGCGCGCTGCTCTTCCTTGTTATTGTGATACTCTCTCGGACGAGAACGGATGTTTTTCCAGCAGTGATTACTCAATTTTCATTTTATTTATAGATAGCGAAGTTAAAAGGGTCACTCCGTTTTATGGTCTCGGGTATAATATTTTTGTAATCTTTATTATAACTGTCGAATGGCAAACAGACTATATATTTTTGAAATTCTACTCGCAGAGATCGTGTAATCGATATTTCGCAAACACCATTCTTAACTGCCTCCTGGCTGATAATAATTTGCTAAATTTGAAATTCTCATTCCCCGGCGTTACGGATACGCTTGCGATATCTCCTTACGCCTTCGCGGAAAGACATTAAATCGAGAGGATATTGTCGTGCCGGAGGAAAACATCTCGTTTCCCTCTCATCCCTCGTTATCCGGACGACGCTGGATTTCCGTGCGCGGCGTTCTCTCTCGGTTTTTTCCGATCGTAAAAATCGCGCTCGCTGGAACGTCGATAGATAATTACGAACGTTATTACTGCGATGACTGCACGAGCTCATTTCTACGAGGCTTCCTCTCGCACTCTTCCTCGCTCTTACGAAAGCAGAAGGTGATTGGTTAAAAAAAAAATTGATTAAGAATATCGAGATGATTTTATCGTGTTTTTTACTGTGGGTTCACGCATTTAAGTGCGTCAGTATGACGCATGACCTCAGCAGGCGAGACAGAGAAGTTTTCATTGTATATCTGTTACGTCTGCGGCGGCAAGCAACGACGTCGATAGCGACGCGTGACTTTAGCCTTCGCTCGCTTTTGCCGCGGCAGAGATGATTGACTTTATGCATGAGGCGCTCGTATTGATGATCAATGCCCGATTCGCTCTCCTCGGCTTGTTTATTTTACGAGCGTTCTTCAGATTGAAAAAATACCGTAGCAATGTTTTTATAAGCATACGCATACAGCAAACAGCTGTGATCTACATACAAAAAGGTCAATATTATCGACATACCGATGAAGATAATGAGCCGTGGGTAAATTTGAAAACAAATGTATACACATTATTCTATAACATCAAATATTATAGTTTCTTCTTGTGAACAACACTTTTGCCCGTTAACACTCGCACCAAACCCACCGATATCCAGAAAATACCGGCTGCCACATCACCCAACCAACTCCCACCATTGAAATTCGAGCACCGAGGGATACTCGTCCGATAAAATCCCGTACCCACACACACACGCATACTGTAACATTAATTCCAGGTACTCCAGGAATCCTGTCAATCCCGAGAAGATCGCCCGAGGAGATCGGCGCGCGTGCGCGCGCGAAACCCTAGCGGAAGCCCGCCGGTGGTTTTCAAGGCGCGCACGCGCGCTATGGACTTTCTCGGAAAGCTACTGTATCTGGTAGCGGCGAAGGAGTAGTGCGCCGTATCACGCCTGATTAGATTGCTGCTGCTGCTGTTGCGGGATTTATTAACATGTTGGTAGTAGGAGAGAGGGAGTCTTGCGTGGATCTGGCTACCGCTTTTGCCGTATGGTGATTGGGATCTTTCGGTGAATGGGGGAAAGTATATATGGGTGTCGGTTTTGTTGGCTCATTTTGTGGGTAATGTTTTTTGATGACTATAGGATAGAATTATGTTGATGATTTTTACTGGCTTGTTTTGGTACTAAATCCTCTCCGGTATTTTTAATATTTATCGTAAGCGGTAAAAAAGATAACTATGTGTAAATGTGCGTGTATAATCGCACACATACTGTGCGCAAAATGCGAAAACAAAAAACTTAAATTCTAATTTCAGCGATAACATTCGCATTGAAACGTCCACTAAATCTTCGAGCTATTACACCTCGACATTCCGCAGCCGCGCGCATCTAGACAAGCTATATCGCCAATAATATCGGCGCGCTTCTTCTTCTTCTTCTTCTTCTTTGCTTTCGACTCATCGATGACCTTTCGCCGCCTCTGACGTATCACACGCGCGCACGCGTAAACCGCCGCGGGCGCCTTTAATCGTTAAAAGGCAATGATGAACGTCCGATTCGGACACCTGTTTTTTCGTCGACTCGCTCCGGCGAGCTTTTCCACGTCGATTATTGCGAAATATCGCACCTGTCGCGAGGTGCGAGAATATATAGAATCTCGCGTGAGTCGATATATTTATTGCCTCGCGCATCTGCGCATGCGTATATACACGGAGTCTTGTTTTTTCTTTAGCAAAACGTGTCTAGCGCGTGTGGATTCGAATTTACGGGCTTCGATTATTTTCCAATCAATCATAGGGAGCGCGGGATGAATTTATGGCCGGGAAATAAGAGAGTTCCATAAATGAATAAATCAGTCTTAATTTTCGAGACAATACGCGCGCGAGTTTTATTTCTATATATTAGCGAGTGCTCACAAAGTCGGCAGATAAATCAGTTTTTTTTATAATGCATAGAAGACAAAGAAAGCCAGGCGAGTTATAAGGAGAATAAGGCCTTTTATACGTATATAAGTTAGCGCACTCGAATTCATTGTCCGTTTCTTACAGTCGTAAATTTCTGATGATTTAACGTAGGCGCTCCGCGGAGCAGTATTCATATTTAAATACGGGTTTCGCTCTTTCCTCCGATACACACAATATATATAAGCTTTAATATCTCTAATACACGTTTTGCAGGAACGAGCTTATAATTAATTATAATTTATAACCCCCTCGCGATTTTCTGAGAATCGTAAAATTATGCGCTCGTTACAATATCAATACCTTAGATATTTTTACAGTTTAGAGCATAATACCCCGCGCGCACGACGATCATTCACAGAGCTTAAATTATCTCTAGAAAGTCCCGCATTTGAATCCACTCATTACGAAGCGATTCGAAAATTATTCCTCACCACTACTTGCGCGCTATTTCCATAAACATTCCGCGACCACTTATAGACACTCACACTTTCGCGCAAAAAATATATATCTCTCTAATCGATCACACTTGGCGGCAATTGCGCAACGACCTCGCGGGGAAATAAAGAAAATCGCTGGCCCCGCGATAGCTTCCATTATTCTCCATTTTCCCGCTCGAAATTTACGAGAATTCCGCAGCGATCGAAATCGCAGCGGCCGACGCTGCAAAATTAACGCGCGCGCTGGTCATTTGTCGAGCGCACGTGCGCACTGCGCGAAATGAAAACATTCTCACGAAGGCGACGTATAAGTCGCGTGGTTGGGAGAGAGAGAGAACTACTCGAGTTTCCGCGACGACAGCCGAGAGCCGCAGCGGCATAGTTGGAAGGAGTGTGCAAGGCGATATGTGGGTAATAGCTTTGCGATCGTGCAGGATTGCCTAATTGCTCGAGGAGTTGTAGCTTGGAAAATGGTTTGTACTTGGATGTTTCCATTGGAAAAATGTATGATTGTAGCTGTGTTTCGTTATATAATGTCTTGCTCTAGACGAGGAGTAATTATAAGATCTATTTGGTGAAATTGTACACAAGAGCAATAAAAGAATGGGGTGGAATAATAGTTTATTATGATAGTGGGGACTTAGGCCCCATACAGTTCACAGCAAAATACATAAAATATATCGAAATAGCAGAAATAATAACTAATATAATAATATAATAGTGTCCGGAACCACGAAACTGTTAATTTAAAATTTTCTAAATAAAAATCATATCTGACATTACTTAAATTGTAGTTTCAGTATCTTTAATTTATTATACTCAGAACTCAAGCTACTCATCTCTATTCTCTATACAACTACAGCACCCACCAATTCAACGTGGAACTCTTCATCTACAATCACCACCAGACGACCCATCACCGCCACAGCGTAGCTACTCGTGCGGATCGCGCGCGAACCGTCAACTTCTTTCGTCCTCATTTCTCCCTTTTGGCTTGCGTCAAGACTAGACTGCGTACTTTTTGCGCTGGCAAACGGCACGTGGTTCCATGGCACGCGGGCGTGGCAGCAGCGTGGAAAAAGTACAGAAGAACACCGCAGCAGCAGCAGCAGAAGAGTGATCTTCAATTATTCCTCGCCGCGGGCCGATTTTTATAATTACCTAGCTTTAAGGTGAATTACGCCTCTGTAAAGTTCAAGGACTTTTTTCCGCGAGTGACGATTTGCCGCTCATCTTTTTTTCAGATAGAGGTATATAGATGTGCGGTGAAGGGTGCAGTTAGATTTTTTGAAAAGAAGGTTTAGTGTAACGGTTAAACTTATTTTTGCGACCAAGCGCAGCGTGTTTTGCACTGCGTTTGCTGTATTTCAATTTTGGTTCAGAACCACATAGCCTTCCCGCATTCATGTAGGTATATATATTTCAACGAAGATAATTATTAAAAAAATATGAAAATCATATTTTACCCCCGAGTTATTTACCAGATACGATCTTAACACCAGGTGGCTTATCGCGCCGCGAGATCTCGATATATTTCAGCATAATAAATAAGCCCGAGTGCACCACATATTATACAAATACACACATGAGCCGGCCGCGCGGCCGCAAAGAGCGTCACACGCCGCAACGAGAAAAATGAGCCACAACTCCGAAACTCCGGGGCGCTCCTAGTTCTTATCTCGCAGCCGGCTGCTGCTGCACTCGATCTCTCTTTTTTCCCGTCTCCGCGCGCGACACGTACGCGCAAAAGGAACGACTCGACGGCTACTACTACTACTCTCCTTGCGCACCTCCTCTCCCACCTCTATAAGCGTATCGTTCAGCGGGGCTCCAATTAATTTGGAGCCCCGCTGAACGAAAGTTGCACTCGCGAGCGCGGGTCCTCGCGAAAACAAAGTAATCGGGCGCTCGCATCATCGAGTGGTGGTGGCGCTGCGCGCGACGCTGTCCACCCGTTTAATTAGCGGGCATTGTGCGCGACCAAAAAGGAGTAGAGCGAGAGAGACGGACGCGTTACGCCGATATCGCGTAACAAGATCTCCTGTGCGAGACGCGAGTGGCTGCGGAGAGAGACGAGGGGGTTAATGATGCTATCGGCGCGTATAGCAGTGCCAAAGCTGATCGCATCGCCGATAATGCGCGCTCTTTTTCTCTCCCGGAGAGGCGAGGCTTGCAAGCGAGCACCTACGAGTCGCCGATATTTCTTTGCGCGCGGGTACGGGTATACGTTCGCCTCCTCCTTCGCGAGATCTTTTGTTCGGTGTATCTCCTCCGAGCGCGCTCACCGACGCCGGTTACTTTAACACGTGGGCCGGGGGGTAGGGTATGAGATGAAGAGGATTTTTTTCGAGAATACGGGTTAAGCGTGGATTCAATTTGTGATTATTAGGGGGGATTACGCGCATGAGCCTTTTGAGCGAGAGAAAAGACGAGTTTCTTAGTATTGAATGAACAGCGGGGTTTATGTTTTGGGAACAGTATACACTGTAGTTTAGTGCGCGGTTGCGAAGAAATTTTAATTCGAGGTGACCAGTCGTAGTATTTCGCGCGAGATATTTTCGGGGAGAAAGTGGAGTGTAGTAAGGAGCGGTTCGTGCGCTGTTTTGACGGGGAAGGTTAGACTTTGAATGGAGGATTTTTTCTTGGGATTCGATTTGGAATGGAGGTGAATTCGGCTAAATGCTGCGCTGTGCTCAGAGGTTTCGTTTCTGTATAGTGAAAAGTATTTTTGAGGCTAATACTAATTTTTTGAAAGTATTATTCTTTAAGTTCCCTAAATTATTCCGTCAGTTATGTTTAATAATAATATTCGATTATGATATTCTTCGCTATCTACATTATGGAGAAGCTATAACTACAGGTACTGAAATAAAGAAAAATTGTTTTAAAAACTGGTCAAACGACAAAATACGGTCAAACGTATCTAGAAAATGTTAAACAAATATTTTTATGTTTTCTAAGGAAGAATGTCCTTTAATTTAAGTTATTTAATACACATACAATAAACGGCAATGCCGCAGTTGGACTTTTTTATCTCCCGTACGCATAACTGCAAGGTATAACAGGATATGCTTACTACTTCATAAAGAAAAATTATCTGTAAGCGAAAAGAACAGCGAACCGGATTTTTCCAGTATTTTCAAAAACACTAGTGGCAATGAATGCCAGTTCTTGGAAAATCCGCGAGCCGAGTGCAAGTGGAGACATCGCTCCCCATTCCACGGTGTTGAGCAGACAGTCTGAGGAACGTGCCGTGCCTCACGAGTCGTGCGAGCCTATAAGCGTGAACGATTCGGAGCATCTGATTGGTTGGTCGCGAATGCTTTTGGGGCAAAAGAACGAGGAAGCTATAAGTGCATTCCAACTCCTGCTATACCAACGATACACGCTCTCAAAAAGAAGCCATCCTTGCAACTTCAAACCCGAAAAGCTCTTGCAATAAGAGAAGCCCGGAATGAACAATTGTTTGACAAAATTCAAAACGAACTAAAGGTGTAGTATAAACTGACTGACTTTTTCTGTTGCTACGAAAATTCAAATACTGTACATTCCTGAATTCTAACGAGTTGCGTTGTAGCCAAGTATTCATGCGCCTTACGAACCCTAACCTATACGGACGCCGTGCTCGTGATATTTTAGTAATTAATATTTGCCGACTTTTCGGAGCAGTTGATATTTTTCTTTGCATATTTTAGAATTTTTCACTAAAATTTAGTACAACTTCGTTTTCAAAATATGTAATAGATTTTTATCTATGTTTCCCAATGTTTCCCTCATAAGATAACATGTTTCACTTACACCTTAAAAATCTTCAAAAACTTGTACACAGAATCTCTTTTTAAATTCCCCTTCTCTATTCTTTATTACCACACTCTAACTAATTTAGCAACTCAATCTCCCACCTTCACTCCATCCTCCCGATACACGTCCAGCAATTACCGTTCAATTCGCTACCACACCACCGCCTATCTATCTATCCCACACTTTTACGAACAGAGACCTCACTCGCGTTCAACCTCTACATCTTGCGCGCACACACACACTCGAGGGGGTGTTCCGCGACTTTTCAACGTCAAGGCCGTGCGCGCGCAAGACTGTGGGAACCCGCTCGGCTTCTCACGCCGTGCACACGTATCCTCTCGCAATTAGTCCGATCGGCGCGTAACGCCGAGGCGCCTCGCGGGCCTGCGGAGTATGTATACTTCGGCACGCGACCCGCGTACAGGCAAACTTCCTACTTCGAGATTGCAGGTGGGTATTAAGGTAGTTGCATTTTCAAAATTGCGTATAATACGTATAGGGAGCGGTTTTATTGGATGATGAAGATCGCTTGTGCCCCTGGGACAGATGGTTTGTGAGAGAGGTTCGGAGGGAGGTGAGTTGAATGTGTATCAGGTACAATGTCAATTTCATGGGTATTTATGTGTGTATACATGTGTAACAGGACTTGATGGTGATTGGCTGATGGGAGGCTTCCTGGCGAATTAGAAAAATTACGTGTTTATTTAGCAGTAGCAATCGTATACGTTTCTGTAATTGGCAGTAATCTTTATCGAATCGTTGTTTTGTATATAATATGCTCTACTGCAACGGTGTAAAATTTTTACACAGAAAAATTACAACTCTACCAAGGTCTCATTAAAAGTGCTGCACACTATAACCTTCATTTTATACATGTGCATAAGCATAAAAATAAATTTTAAAAAATGGGATTCATTAACTTCTTAAGAACAACGCACATACACACACAAACAATTTTAAATTAAAACTTTTTACCACACGGAGTGAATTAAAAATTAAGTGAAATTAAATTCGCGTGAAATAATGCACTTTGCCGACAAGAACCTGCGTAAAACTCTCTTGCCGTACGCTTAACTTTCCTTGCGCGCGCTCGCGGCTCTTTTTTTCCTCCCGCACACACCCTCCCTCCGCGCCGAACCTTCATTAACATTCTTCCGCCTCCGCATTTTGCTCGGCAGACGCTGGAGACTACACAACCTCTCCCTCCCTCTCTCGGCCTTCGCGCGCGATTTCTAGCAGCATGTTGGTTCGCGCGCGTTATCGCACACAGCTCGCGGATTTAATACTGCGCGTGGGTGGAGCTACGTGTAGCTCGCTAATTATTTTATTAATTGCTTTCCCCGCGAGCGTCTTGTAGATTCTTTTGTCGGCTATCACGCGCGTCGATCGATGAATGCTGACGAAGGAGGGAAAGAGGGAGACAAAAAAGGGAGACGAGACGTACGCGCGAGGCGAAGTTAAATTCGATTCGCCGAAAGGTATCTCTTTCTCTCTTGCAGAGCTGATACGCGTATACAGTCGAATCCTTGGCAATGGCGCGTGATCAGTGCAATTTAAATAACACGACGAGGCGCGAGATAAGTCGAAACGAAGCTCGCGCTCGCGAGGTATACGCTGTATGCGCAAAAATTTCTCGCGCGTGTACACGCACCGAGCGCGAGTGGGTTTGAGGCGATAAGCTTGGGTCCCTTAATCGATATTCGAGGTGATAGGGAGAGACGCTGCTGCGCGATGTCAAAAGCAAGTTTTAAAAATCGACGAGGAAATTCGTACGCACGCGCGGACGTGTTTTGAGACAATCAAGATGAGTGTAAATAAAATAAATTAAATAAGATATATATATAAAATATTTTGTATTTGTAACAAAAAGTAAATATTAGTTCCGCAGTGTAAATTATTCGACTCTGAGCGCACGAGACACCTGCGCGCCGTTTTAAAACGCTTATTAAACGCAGCTCGTGTACGAGGCATCCTTCCTTAAAAGCCCACCAAGACTATACCTAAAAATTACTTCCCCGCAGCGTAAGCTCGTAAACCGCCGACTATATACTCCTCGTCGCGTACGTAAGACACTACTTATTTTGCCTAACTTTACATTAGAATCGCCACTTTCGAGCAAAACGGCCACTATTCCCTCTCGCGGATGGCAAGACTCTCTCGTCGTCGCCGCGGCACTAAAACTTTTCGGGGCGCGGCAATAATTTACGACGGCGCTGCGCCGCGTCGCGGGCGAAACCCTTCGGCGCTAATGTTCCGTCTTTTAGCTGTTATTATACACGCGCAAGGCCGTCCCACGTGCATAATATATATGTATATACAGAAATCCGCGGCGAGAGAAGTTCGCTTTACGGCCGTTCCGCGAAAAGCTGCCGGCGGGCTATGTAGGTCTCTGTGTCTCGGCGGCTTTTTCCACCGAGACGTATAGTGTGTAGAACGTAACAGGATGGGAAAGACCGTAAGGACGGCGACGCCTTCCGAGGAATCCGCTAATTGATCGGATGCGAGCGTGGATGGCGCGCCGCAAAAGAAGCGCGCGAGTTGTAAGGTTATATGGATGGCTAAATCTAATTTATAAATTGCGCGCTTCTTTGGCGAAGCAGGAAGACAGCTGGGTTAATTGACACGTATAGGTTCCGCGGTGTGTGCTTTTTGCCGAGATGTGTAGTGGAAAATTTTTAAGTTTCCCCTTTTTTGCGAGCAGAGCAAGGTTTAATTGACGTCGTTGAGCCTCTCTAATTGGGTTGAAGTGTGCCAATGGTATGTAAGGTTTGAATGTGCGCAGGGATATCTAATACTCCGATCGTGTCCTTACTAATATGGCAAAATATATTCTATTGGTGCAAGTGAAAGTAGTAGTCGTGTAGCGGTATAAGGTAAAACGTAGCCAAGAATATTTCTGTTATATGTCCATGATGTGCTAACGAAGATGATGTCTTTATTCAAGGTGAATCATTAAATCTAACGAGGACGTATACCGACAAGGTTTTTATTTTGCTTGTCAATTCTGTATAATTTTAACGCCGCGCAGAAAATGACGTGACGACGCACGTCGTAACGGTACGGGCAAGAATAAGCTTCCTGCATGGGTTTTCATTTGGTTGATTAGTTCTTGCAACAGTGTATTGCATAGTTGGACAAAATATAAAGGAAATCAATCATTTTAACGTTAGATTGTAACTTATTGAATCTATACATAGTTGTCGAATCACTTATATAATTTTATTTAATAATAAAATAAAGATACAATCGGTTCTTAGTGCAATTCGATTATTTCGTCTTTGTGCCGGCAATAATGAAAGGTCGATAATTGATTGGTATATGAGATATTAGCCTGCTATATGCGGTAATTCACACCGAACACATGTTTATATATACATTATCTTATAAACTTGTGTAGTTGATAATATAGTTTAATTTATTGTGTGCTAACCATACACATATTATTGTTTCTTATATTATTGTTTTACTTAATTATTCAGATTAAAAATACGGAACAAGAATTAAGCTCTATTATATATTTTATTCAAACTAATATTACATCTGAAAGACTCCCACTCACACACACATACAACTACGTAACTCGCAAGCTGAAACAACCCCAAGCAAACGGAACCAAAATGAATTTGATATACACACCCAAGACATTCCCCTGTCAATTGCCACAGTATATACGAGGCAGTCAACTGGGCAGTAACTATAGCCTCGACAAACAAGTGTGCGCCTCGCGACATCGCGAACTACCAGAAGTACGCATCGCATCGACGTCCCCCAAACAGTGCCGTAAATTTTGCCATTTGTCGCGCGAGTTATGCACCATCCACGGACAACAAATAGACTCGAAATTTCATAAATTGAACTGCACCAGCAACTTCTCTGTACGTCCACTATTACTACCGGCCTCGACGCATACACACAGATCGCTCATATAATGCTCAAAAAAGCGCAGTCGCAGCGGACACACACGCACGTACAACTCTCGATACCTATACCGCGCGCCCGAAGAGTTTACGGTTTACGGTCTCGTAAATAAGGGGACGTAAAGGGCCAATATATCCCTTTTTTACGCCCAAGCTCGCTCGAACAAAACCCGCGCGCGCATCCTGCCTCGCGGCTTCGGATGCTGCTCCGCGGCGGCGGCGGCGGCGCATCTGCATGCGCACGCGCGAGCTTCTGCCTGGCGCGAGCGCGCGAACGATCGCCGATAAGCTCCTTTAATTTATCGCTCTTTTCCCCGGGGTCGATGCACCGTATAACGAGTGCAGAGTCGGCCTCGTTAAAGTCAACTCTCGATTTGCGCGCTACCGACTGGCGTCTGTGTGTGTGTGCACCTTCTTCTTTACTCTCGCTCTTTCTCTCGACGAGCGACTGACGCTTGCATGCGCACTCGCGGGTAAGTATATTATGAAGTCGGCAGAACACGGTTGAATCGCGATTCCGGGATGGGAGTATATAGCAAGTGTCTGTGTGTGTTTGGCAATAATGCGTCGCTCGAAGGGCCTCACTGCGTTCTTGTTTCGTACGATCTGCGTACGGGTTTATGAGCTGGATCGAGAGAAAGAGAGTGGAGGGCTTGATTGTTCGGAGTTTATGTTGTAAAGCGGACGAGCCGGATCGAAGCGTAATTTATTTAGGATTAGAAGCTAAATGGTTTACGGAGCGAGTGTATATATTTCTCGGAACGCGAGTTTTATTGGGATCATTCCGCTCGATTTTACGCTCAGATATATAGGGAATTTTCATTGCGGTGAAATTTATCGTAAGGCGATTGCAATTTATACAAACATTTTTTGCAAATAAAGAATTTTACCGTGAACTTTTGCCACGACTATTATCCATTTAAATGACTTCTCGGAATCACAATGTATTTGTTGACAGGTTTATCGGGCACGGGATCATTGCGATATTAATCAACCTTAGAGTTTTTCAGAAACATAAGTGCGGCAACAGCTGAGCGCCGTTCTATTTCCCAGAATCGAGCGCAATATAATCTATTTCATTTGCTACGGGTCACAACGCGTCTAAATTTATCAACACAACACCTGCGGTGCGACAATGACTGAAATATTATCTGATGTACCAAACTCTTGATAATATATATACCAATGCACGCGTAAGTACATCTATATTCGCCAAATCAACCGCAGCTATAATCCTCGGGAGCTATATCATTTGAACAATCTTTCTACGAACTCTACCGAGTTAATAAATCCATTTGTTCCCACTCACCAACGCCACAAAAAACCTAGAAAACAGACACCCATGCGCCACTATCTCAACGACACCGACTACTCCTGGCAATCCCACCTTCCCTACCCCAAAAGAAAAAAAAAACATCAAACGCCAAGCGAACGACAGGCGCAAAGAGGGAGGCGGAGAGAAAAAAGTCGCGTATCGCCGCACGGCGGCAGATAGCACACCTTTGTTTTTGCACGTTCATCAGATATTAACCGGGTCGTTATCGCCGAGTGGTATCGACGCGCGCGGGGCCTACGGCGAGGAAGTATATAAGTACACGCGCGGGTCGTGCGGCCGCGCGTATGTGTCTCTCTCTCGCTTTCTTGGAGATAAGCTATCGCACGCGCGCATGGGAGACCGCCGTGCCTTTCCCCCCCCCCCCCCCCCCCCCCCCACTGGCCCTGCGTAAAAGAGCCGAGATAAATTGCCGCCTCGTGCGCCAGATCATCGATTGTTTTTATCGACGCTATATAGGGGAAGAGAAGAGAAGTGCCAGTTGAAATGTTGTGATGTCGAGGTTGATTGGCAGGTGAAGCGTTTTTTTTTTCAATTGCAAGAGTTTATGGAAGTTTGAGAGAAGAGAGGAATATGAAAGTGAGAGGTTTGAAAAACGAGGGATAGCATAAAATTTAATCAACGAGCTGATGCGGTAATCCCTGCGCGCGAACGCCGATAAATAACACGATGTAATCTTGTAAAAAGTCTAATGGCCTATGAATTATATTTTTAACGCATCTATCAAGATTATAAGGTAGTTGCTTACTTTACGCCGCTGATGCGCGCTATACGAGCTTTACGTCGCAAAAAGGCGAAATGAAACTCGTAATCCGTTTAGTCACCACCGCGCGAAAACATGAGCGTCGTGTTGACGCCTATCCGTAAAATTACATACACTCTCGAACAAATTAGTATATTACATACCTAGGCCAGTAAAATAAGAAATGTCTCAGATCACATGTAATTGTCGGCCGAGGTGAAGCCGAGGTTGACAAACGTGTGATCTGAGGCTTTCTTTTTTACTGGCCAAGGTGTTTATACTATTTTTCTGCTCGACGACGCCGGAAAGCGGCAACTTCGTTTCGCGCAGCGGCCGGGAAGTTGGCGCTTTCCGGCTGGAGGGCAGAAAAAGAAATTAATAAACTCGATTATACAAAATCCGACGGCCGTTTAAACAAAAACACTCACTCCCAATATTAGTAAATACGACGAATATCAGACAGACGCGGATGTCGCCTTACTATTCCTCTATACACCCGCGACGTAAATACTCGACACTCTAAATAAAAAAAGATCTCGCGGCGTCAGCGAATCTCTCCTCTATCGTCATTCCCACTAAGTATATATTACAGACTCCACGCGATCCTCACACCTCGTGGTCGGCGGTATACACGTGACCTCGCGACCTCAAGCCTGTATATGTGCCTACGTGGCGCGCGACACGAGACTCCCACGCGCGGCACATTATCGCCCGCCGCCGGAGGTCAGCCGACAGTTTGTTTGCGCGCGTCATCGCTCGTTAGCGCCAAAGTCGTATACGTCGTAGAGCTGGGTTTCATTTCTCGTTTTATCGCAAGAGAGAGAGAGAGAAGACTTTTTTGATTGTTGGGAGTTATACAACGCGGAGATTAGAAAGGAGGGGTTTCGAAGGGTTTTTTTTGTGTTTGTCGCGAAAAGAGTTTTTGTACGTGTAGGTTGGAGATGTTGACAGTTGTGAATAGAGATATTAAACGTGAACGAGTTTCCTGTCTCACCTATCTCCTATTTCACTGCTTCCTTTACCTAAGTTCGGATCATGAACGTCTCGAGTCGACACACAAAGTTTGGTCACGGTGACACACGACTTTCAGGAATGAAGGAACAATGGTACGATGAGAACAGATCTGCTTTTGCACATGATGATATGGCGTCTAAATTTAAAATTTAAAAGCTATATAAAAATTGGCAGCCAAATTCCATAAACCATTAACCGCTTAATATAATAGTAGATGTCATTCATGATATAAAATGCAATAAACCAAGCAATTATCTACCAAAATTTTTAATTTCAGAATTATATATTATTTGAAATTTCTGGAATTCTGTAAGCACAGTGATAAATAATGTTTGTTACAACTAACTTTATAAATCACAGATCAGACCTAATTATCGATACATTGGCTCTCAGAAATTCAGAATATGCTAATAATATGAATTCTTTAAAAAGGTGTATAATTTCAGTCACCTTAGTACAATATTAAGTAATACATTTTTTTATAGGTGTATGTAGTATCGTCCCATAACATTGGATCGACCGTCATAGCTTTTCAGCATATAGATAAAAATAATACAATTTTCACAAAAAATATGCGTGTTGAACTAGTTGTACCGACATGGTCAAGAATTCTTGACAAATTGCACAGTCTTCAACGGCAGGAGTCTGCACATAATTAAAAAATATATAATAACATTAAAATTGTAAAGTGACAGCCAAATTCCATAATTAACTAATACAAAAATATTTATTAAACTGCTTAAGCTTCTACTGTACATTTATTGAATTCTTTGACCACAATAAAACTAACTTATCATATAATACTACATGTAATATTGATAAATCAAACGCTGTCGTTCAGCTATGCCTGCTAGATACTTGTTTTCTCCTATCATCGCTTCCCTAGTAGCACACTCTTGCGCACTATATTTCTGCTGATAGGCGCAGCTTATGATTAATGGGAACAGAAAAACACCATTGTCGAATACTCATATGGCTGTCATAAATATAATTGGTTGTAAGGAAGAGGAAGATGCTACTGATCCAGTTGATGTACTTCCTCATCCACTGATACTACAAAAAAGGATGAAATACAACCTCAGTAGTGGATTTAACAAATGAACCGTTGATTAGTTCAGGAATTAGACATACACCAACATGGGAACACAGCAGCCAATTTTCAACTTTTAATATGTCAATACCAGCAGCCGCAGCAGCAGGAAGTGGTCAATTTTTATTTTTATTTATCTAGCCCATTTACCTAAACAATTTTTTCATTTTTTCATATTATAACTTTTTAGTTGATAAGTCTAGCAACACTGAAAAAAATTTTACGTTGTGAGAACTGAAAGTACGGCTCTGACAACGATACTTTTTGGCTGATTTTCTTTTCGCTGAATTTTTTAGGTACAGTAATTGTATCGGTACAGCTGTGAGAGCCGTACAAGATACACTGAAAGCACTAATGTATAGAGTTCTTTTGTCGAAGCATTAAATAGGTTATGATTCGACATACGTACATATTTTTCATTAAAATAATCTTGATTGACAAATGCACTGGATTACAAATGAAATACGCAAAAGCGGATTGCGAACATGCGATTGATCGGCGGATTTTGTGACATTTTGAGGTTATAACATAAACGTTGGCTTCGCATTGTAGCGTTGTCAACTAAATCGTACCGTTGTCAGAGCTGTACAAATACATTTTGCGCATCTGACCAATAGTGCCGTTACATTATACAAATAAATAGACTGCTTCAGCCGTCTGTAAGGGTAAATGATCAGTATAAATAGTGCTAGTACAGCAAATCGAAACTATGCTTTCTACAGCCTAAAATTTGTTTCAGTGAAATTTTAAAGGCTTTTGAGGAAAAATGCGCTGAACTTGTGGTGACTTTAGCCAATCAATTGATGTCTCGTTTTGCAAAGCAAAATGATGTCCTCAAAAATTGCTTTGAACTACAGAGCAATACCCTGTTCGAAAATCTACCTCAAATAATTGCAGGACAGCAATAAATAATCTACCAACTGAAAATGTAAAGACTGAAAAGGGCAAAGAAGAAGACGAAGAGGCTGATGATGAAGTTACTCGTAAAGTGGCACTGTATGAGATATTTTATTTGAAGAAATAAATAATAGAATGATGAAGAATATTTAAATGATGATTTTTTTTAATTTAACTGAATCAGAAGAAGAATAATTATTTAATATTATTACACATTCTTTTAAATATTATTCATCACAAAATTCTCAACGAAATTTTTATTCTCATTTGTATTTTCTAATTATATGTAGATTCCTGCTGTTGAAGACTGTGTAATTTGTCAAGAATGCTTGACCATGCCGGTACAACTAATTCAATATATTTTTTGTGAAAATTGTATTCAATGGCTAGAAATGAACAATTCGTATCCTATATGGCGAAAAGCTATAACGGTCGATCCAATGTTATGGGACGACACTACATACACTTATAAAAAAATGTATTAGTTGATATTCTACTAAAGTGACTGATATTATGTACCTTTTTAAAGAGTTCATATTATTAGCATATTCTGAATTTCTGAGAGCCAATGTATCTATAATTAGGTCTGATCTGATTTATAAAGTTAGTTGTAACAAGTATTATTTATCATTGTGCTTAAAAAATTCCAGAAATTGTAAATAGTATATAATTCTGAAATTAAAAACATTGTATGGAGAAGAAAGGTCAGAGCTTTATAATTTTAAAAAATTTGTGTACTTTTATAATTATTTTTATACGTTCTCAATAAAAATTTTGGTAAATAATTGCTTGGTTTATTGTATTTTATATCATGAATGACATCTACTATTATATTAAGCGGTTAATGGTTTGTGGAATTTGACTGCCAATTTTTTATATAGGGTAAATGAAGGTATTATTGCGGGATGTCACTGTAGCTCAACTTTGAATGCGCTATAAAAGAGTATTTAGAATAAATAGATATGATTTTTGTTGTAATCGATTAAGAAATTAGATTCAAGATAAGAGACAAAATTTGAGGACGTTTATTAATCGATTTTATTTAACAAAAGGCGATATTAAATGATTGTCTCGATGCAGGTATTTTTGCGGGTATGCAGGCATTAGTGCGATGGTATTATTGTGAACGATGCAATTATTGCGTAGTAATTATCCCACAAAGCATATGTAATTTCTTCTGTGCCTTCTACATATTGCAGTTTTAGATAACATGAAATGTAATTACGTTACTGCCTGGACAAATTTTACATTCTTGTAAATAACATAAATAAGATGGCTCAGAACACATTGTTGCGTTTATTATTTGTGACCGATTTTCATACAACTCTGTAACGTTACTAATTCCGAAATTAATTAAGCTCGTAAGAAATAAATCATAATTTGCGCAATAGATACAGAGACAAACTTCTTTGATGGGGCTAAGTAAAACATATTTTGGTCGCAAACTATAAAATTTCGATTTACTAATTCTTAATTCGCGATAATCATTTTTAAATGCTTTATACGTTTTATAAAATGCTTTCAGACTTTGAGTAAGAAAACGTTAACTTTCTTCTCTTTTTTTATCATTTATTTTATCGGTAATAACGTCATTCTTATTAGGACACTATCTTGAACGCTTCTGGTTTCGGATAAACTCCCTTTTCTTGTATAAAACTTTTCGCTCTTTCTATCATGTATATTGTTATGTCTGGAAATAAGGATGAAATTTCATTTTTTGTTAAGGATGAGAGTATCAAAGTCAGAATTTTTATTTTTTTTGATACCGTAGAAGACTTTTGCAAGGCTAAACCAACATTTTGTACCCATTCTGTACAACGGCATACAGTTTATTCGTTTGCTTTTATAGAAACGTCATAAACATTGTTCAACTTCACATCGAGGGTATTAGACAATATTGAAAGTTTATTTTTTTCTTCTTTTTTACGTAATTTTCAAGTGATTTTTCACGTATAAGATTTTTTATCTTAAGAGGCGATACAAAAACTAAGAAAAATGTACTTATTTCATTATTAAATTCTTCAATACGTTCTGGAGTACTTGGTAAAAAATCTTCATCTTTATCGACTACGTTGTCGGTAACTTCGTTATCCGTTGTAAATTCATTGTTAGCGCTACTCACCAATTTTAAAGCACGATTGTAACAATCTTTACATAGATATGTAGAGGGTCTCAAAGGTAAATCAGGATAGAGATGTTTCAATGGATGTCAAGATCCTCAAGTTGTTTAAAACGTACGGAACTAGATTTGTAACAGATTTTTTGTGCTTATGTAAAAAATCTGCACATTTGATTCTATCCGTTGAGTAATATTGGGACATCGTAGTTGAGTTGATAAGGTGTAAATATGTAATAATTTTCAAAAAGATGATAGTTTTTAAAATGAGTAGAGGTGTGATATATAGCAGAAACCGAACTTTTCTTGGTAAATCTTAAGTCAAACGATAGCCATCTAGTGGACAAATGTATTAGTACATAAACTCATACAAGTAGGCGCATGTACATGTGTATTACTTATATACGCACAAAGATAAACATCTTTATATTGACTGTTACATCATTGTTATATCACTATATATAAGCGTTAAGCGTGAAAAATTTGTTTGTGTGTTATCTCATTAGTGATCGCTATCCCAGCACAAATCCACCGAATCTCACAAATACATCTAGATAGCTTTTTACGTTCTCTATCACGACAAAAGAAAATTGAGCAAAAGAAAAATGGGGTTTTCAATAAGAATTCATTTTCCTAAAAAGTGCATTTTTCAGTAAAAAGTGCATAACTTCGTGCATTTTTTTTATTTTTTTTTTTAAATAACATAAAGGACTGAAAAAGGGCTCAAAACTGAGTGAAATTATGTGTTACACGCTTAAAAGCTTAAAAAACTGGTGAAACAGTAGCAATTTGAAAATTACATGGAAAAAATTTTTTTCTAAGCAAGAATTTTCTCAGAATTTTTCGGCATCGGTGAACGCATGGAATTTTGATGAAACAAAAAAATTAAATACGTGTCAAATAATTTTTGGAGAAGAACATAAATATTTTAATTTCAAAATGATAGGTGACATAGGCATACGCGGACCACCTGATTTGAGATGGATTCGGCCATAACCAAAGAAAGAGACCACATTTTTATCAAAAATTGTTCATTTTAGACATAAAATAGCTTGGGTCTCGGAACAAAAGGCTCATTCAGAAAAACCCCGAGACATGTGTCTCATCATTTGTCATAAAGAAGTACCTCCACAGTTTTAGCCAAATCCAGGACCCGCATCCCTGGTGCTCCCCTTGTGAGCTGAACTTTCGCATGCATCTTAGGGATGTCCTAACTTAGAATAGATTAAATCTTCGAGTCAAATAGGTGGTCTTATTTGGATAAAATAACAATTTCACAAAAAAATTTGTTTTTTTTTTTAAAATAATTATTTTCTTTAATTTGTTCTAAAGATATGCAAAAAGGAGACCGATATTCTTAAAGTACATTCGATTTCCTTCTAAATTTTGTATTTTAAAACTACTCACTAGTAATTTTTTACTTAAAATTGAGGATTTGAAAATGTGGCTACTTTTTCGAAAAATTAACTAATTATATGAATGGTAAATAACGTTTTCGATATTTTATCTTAAAGATGCATATAATATAAATATATATTCTTGAAATATGCTTAATTCCCTCTCTAATCATGTCTTTTAAGACTATTTTAAAGTTATTTTTTAGTTGAAAATACTAATTTGAATATTGCACCAACTTT
This sequence comes from Torymus aiolomorphi, assembly GCA_036365515.1. NCBI lineage: Eukaryota > Metazoa > Arthropoda > Insecta > Hymenoptera > Torymidae > Torymus > Torymus aiolomorphi. The sequence continues at coordinate 11,709,632 of CM070875.1, forward strand.
GAACAAAATAATGCTTTTTTAATATATTTAAAATTTTCTTTAGCTATTTATTTTTATAAATAGTAGATAAAACGTTTTTTCATAATTTTTTGTATACTTTTGTATACTTTTAGTATATTTCGTCGGGTGGGAAGAAGAAGGTTCTTTCTCAACGTAGCGCATACAAAGGTCCTATCTCTCCTGTGCGCGTATAAAGGATCCATCTTGGCGAAGCGCGCGATAAGATGCTATCCCAGCTGAGTTCGTAAGAAGGTTTCGAGTCGACGAAGTGCGTGAAAAAGGTTTTATTTCCGTCAATCAAGTAAGAATCTCGAATCTCTTCTAACAGCGAGATGGCACCTTCTTATGCGCTCGACTGGAATAGGACCTTTACACGCGCTTCGCCGAAATAGAAATATTTTTCCCACCCGTTGATCAATCTTGTTATAAATATTTTTTTCACAACAAATCCTATTTCAATGTATTTATTTATTCAACATATACTCACACGCAAACAACCATGTATGAAAAAATTTGTGAATTGCTCCAAAATGATGAGGAACTGGAAATTTTTACAAATACACAATGTGTGAAGCAACAGGTGTTGCAAACTACTTTTTACACGTTAACGAATTCCAGCTCCGAAAAAAACGTAAATATCGCAGCTCTTCCTTAAAAATATCCCCAAACATTTCCGCCCATCTCTCTATACGCATAAACCTCATTACCATAGCTCTCCCCCCTCCCTACCCCCTCCTCGCAAAACCAAACAAAATCCGCATTTCGCAAGCCATTAACGTCCGGAAAAAAGCGCAAATATCCTGTTTACACTTCTCTCGTCGTAAAGAGCGGCGCGGTTACGCTCGCGCTAAAAGCATCTTCTCTTTCTTACGTATACACGTATGTATCCAGGTACACACACACGAGTGCGCGAGCCCAGGAAATATAAAGCGCATTTTTATCGCGCGTCGACGCAGCGCGCATTACATTTGTTATATACACATACGCGGCGTTATTGTTTCGCGTGTATACGCGTGCGTGCACCGATGTATATGCATGCGCATATTGGCAGAGCGCGCGTACGTTGCGCGATAATGAAATTCAGGAGCGGTATAACGCGCAGTAATGCGCCTTTCGAGACGCTCGCTGCATTAATATCGAGAGAGAGAGAGAGAGAGAGAGAGAGAGAGAGAGAGCCGAAAGCTCGTTGTCCGTGTGTTACCTTGGGGATGTGGAAAGGGTTTTATTTGAGAGGACGATGCAGTTGGGTTTTTATGCTCGCTTTGTTTTGAGATTTTGTATTTTTCTTTTATTCACAGCAGAGATTCTTGTGCGTAGCGAAATATATTATGGATAGAATTGTCTTCTATATACGCGCTCATACGTGTGCAAGTATATGTGCTGAAAATAGTTTATATCTTGTCTTGCGCATCTCGAACCTTTTCTATATACCTTCTAATCGATATCTCACGTCAAGTTAAATATCACAGTCATTAATAGTAATCGTATAAATAAGCTTGAAAATAAAAATATTCAGCAAAAGCTATCCATATCCCCATATCTCTACAAACAAATAAAAAAAGCCCGGAAATACTCAAAGCCATTCTATCTCCCTAACAAACTCACCCCATTCTAAAAAATCCCTATATAGCAAAACCCTTCCCACTTATAACTCGCGCTCTCTCGCCCTTCAAATCACCTCGACATAATTCAAAGCTCACGCACCACATCCCGCGATAAAATCGACTTTCCACTCCTCTCCATTCCCCTTTGACTCCTCGACAGCTCAGGCAGATACTGCGAGAGATCGAAATCGTCCTCCCGCGTGCCAAAACAGGTCCGCATCGCAATACTCGAAGAGAGAGAGAGATAAAAAGAGGCTCGAGGGAGGAAGAGAGAAAGAGAGAGAGAAATAAACGCGTGCGTGCGAGAAACAATCCGGGGCGCCGGCAGCGCAACAGCAACAGCAGCAGCTGCGAAAACGCGTCTGGTAGCATTCTTACGAGTACGTAAGGTACCTCATTATATCGAGGGGGGCCCTCTATATGTACGTAAGAGATAGCGCTCCGGGATCTCTTTTTCGTGCGTATGCGTATACGTATGTATAATACACGCGCTCCCGCTTCTTCTTTGTTTGCTGGGGATTTTTTTTCGGCGAGGGAGAATCGGCGCGACTTTAACTTCGAATGCGAATCAGCTCATTATAAGCGGTGGCCGGGGGCGAGGGGCGGATTTGGGCGATGCGCTTTTACGCGCCCATCCCGTTGGAGTTTTATGGCACGGTAGCCAAGTGCGCTTTTGCCGAAAAGTTTGTTGGTCTGTTAAGGAAGTACCGAGTTTTGGCTTTTTTCGTAGGCTGAAAAACGTTGTTTACATATACGCGAAATTGGCAAAGTTTTTAAAGTTACCGGTAGCTCCCGGGCTTGAAGCGGTGGTCCTTTTTTCAACAGTCGGCCAGTAATTTGCGTTTTGCTGCACATAATGTAGGATTAACGAAACCGTTCTGTCTCGTAAACCTCCCTCCGAGCCCGTATTTCCCAAATTTTACGCAACCTGCGGGAAAGAATTTCACGGACGCTACTCGCTCCTTAAACTTCGACGAAAGAGCACACCACTGCCGTAAATTCGGATCAGCGCTGGCGCATCATCATCGATCCGTTGCGGAATGTGTACCGCACCGGCGCACCGGCATCTCAGGACTTTGCTCGTCCCGCAGATGTAAAAAGCCGCAAGTGTCGCGTGCCCGCGTGCTTCACTGAAATTGCCGAGTCGCCGCGGAGGAATTCCGATACGCGCGCGCGCTTTCAGACAAAGTGTGCTGCAATGCGCGCGCGCGGCTAGATTGTTTAATTACGGAGACGAGAGAGAGGGGAAAAACGAGGTTGAACCGCGAGTTGCGCGCTGGAAAATTTATCGTACGGTTTTCCCCGGGTGGTAGAGAGATAATTGCGTAATTGATTTCGGCTTTTTTTCTGGAGGTGGAGAGTCTCTCTTGGAGTGCCGGGATTTAAGAAGTAAGTCGTTGAAGGCTTTTTTTTAATTGTTGTGAGAAACTAAGGCTTAGGTGTTCCTAGAAGTATAATAAAGTTTAGTTGCGAAACTCTGAGGAACTGCAGTATGTATAGATATATATGTGCAAATCCGCGGACTACAGCAAACAACGGGTACAAAAACGGAAAAAATTTTTTTTGAGGGCACACCTACCACATAAGGTTTTTTCGATTCTTTGGGGGTTCCCCAACATGAAAATACTCGTGAACACTCATTATCCGTTGCCAAACTTTTTTGCCGACGAAATCAATTTTTCTTATGGAAATTTAACATGGGAAAAATTAACGAAAAGTAGTCATTGATGATTAACCAATAGCAAACTATTGAAGAGGCCAAATCAAATTCTACCAAAAAGCGATTAAAGTTGAAGAATAGAGATTTAATTTGAGATGAGAATCGTAAAAATCGGTCGTTTCTGTGTAAAGCTACGTGAATTTGAAAATGGCGAATAATTACGAAAATGAGCGATTTTTTTCAAACCCACGTAATTCTTCAAATTTTTGTAATTTTTCGCCATTTTCAACTTCACGTAGCTTTGCACAGAATCGACCGATTTTAACGATTCTTATCTCAAATTAAAGCTCTATTCTTCAACTTTAATCGATTTTTTGTGGAATTTGGTTTGGCCTCTTCAATAGTTTGCTATTGGTTCATCATCAATGACTACTTTTCGTCCATTTTTCCCATGTTAAATTTCCATAAGAAAAATTGATTTCGTTGGCAAAAAAGCTTGGCAACGAATAATGAGTGTTCACGAGTATTTTCATGTTGAGGGACCCCCAAAGAACCAAAAAAACCTTATGTGGTAGGTGTGCCTTCAAAAAAAAAATTTTCCGTTTTTGTACTCCAGTTGTTTGCTGTAGTCCGCGGATTTGCACATATATTATGAAACTTATGAAAAAAAAAGTTTGTCCCGTACAAATAAATGAGTTTTTAATTATAATATACTTGCACCGTAAATTACGAATTATCCGCGTGCAATTTCGCACTTGATTAAAAGAATATTACTCGGTAACATCCCGATTTCATTTTCATAATGAACGTTCATGTAATCTGTCAGAGCGTGCAGCAGGCCTAAATTAAGTGAGAAGTCGACACTGAGAAGACGCCCATTCGCGCTGCGTATCATTTAAAAAGTGCGCGCACCGTAAAATTTCGTTACCCATCGCGCGACAGGTTCTTCGTAATTAAGAATATATATCCGACGCGTAAAAGTACCTCGATTTCTCGGTGCATCACGCACTGTGTATACCTTTTGCACTCCTTTCTTACTTATACAAATGCGTTATCCTCTTCGAACTTATATAGATGATACCTATTTGTTTTCAATAACAATCTTTTATTCTTTTATTGAATCATAATTTCAATCGTGTCATAGATATCTCATTCCTTGCGCCATATACATTATCAAAGACCCCAATCCTCTAGAATTCGGCGTAAATCATTATCCGCGGAAAAACTGCTTACAAACATTAACAATCATTACCACTGCAGCGTACTCTCTGCACCGTTCGTAATAAACCATCACCATCATCATCATCACTCCGCTATCTGCACGTGACGCACGCGCAGCCTCCGATCACCTCCCCTCGCTCTTTTTCCTCCCATCGCACCGCTGTCATCCGCGCACTCTCGCGTCACCTCCCGCACTCACATCCTATCAACTGCGACGCGGATAATTTCAGCGAGTCATGAAAAGGGACAGCGTCGTCGTCGATGTTCTCACACACACGCCGTGTGTGGCCCCGCGCAAGCGCAAAACACCGACGCACCGCTTAGGTAATGGATTTCGTTGTCCGCTGTATATCGCAGGCCGAGCACACGCACGTACGCGGCGATCATCATCGGTCGTTGTAGTTCGTGCGGTATAATCGAGGATGGACGGTGATCGGCGCGTATAACGCGAGCGCGCGGATGGGAGAAACTGCAGAGGGTGTACATGTACGAAGGAGAGATTACGGTAACGTTTAGGGCCTTTCTAATAGTTTAGCCGACATGACATTTTTACGCGTCTTGCCTTGGTTGTCGGCGGCACGGGAGGCCTATATGAGAGTGTATATATACGTTGTTTTAGAGTGAATAGAGTTTTTGTCCGATATATAGTTAAGTTTTTGTAGTTGTTAGTCGCTGGATGATGGAAACAATCGGCGTAATGCTTAGTAAGGCCTTTAATTATCGTAAATACTTCCGGCAATGATGACTTTAGGCAAAGTATATAAACAAATTTAAATTTCTAATCCCAATATTTATTAAAAGGCGCTGTTCACGGTTATAAACTCCGCACTGTAAAAACACAAAATTCATACTTTCTACTCATACTACTTCTCTATGTTCCGAGGAAACCCTGAGCTGCAGCTGCATAATAACTAACCCCGGCGAAGCAGTACACAACCTCTTCATCTACTTGCTCGTGCGCGCGCTCTCACTTTAACCTGACGACAAGAGAAACGCGTTTAGAGCCTCGGCACTAATTTCGGATTTGCTTGCCGGTCGCATTAGCATTCCCCGCGTCTATACTCGAGCTCTCGCTAACTCGCGAGCAAACGCTCTGCAATAATGACGCGCGTAAAGAGAAAACGAGCTGCAAGCTCGTGAGCGAGAGAGAGAGAGAGAGAGAGAGAGAGAGAGAGAGAGAGAGAGAGAGAGAGAGAGAGAGAGAGACGCGCGCGTGACCGGACTGAATAAATTTGCCGCCACGAGTTTTCGGTTGTCGACGGTTCGCGTCTGCGTGTGGAGTGAGCGCGAGATGTTTCGGGTGTTTTTATTGGATGGTTACCTTATCAGGTGGTAAGGAGGCAAAGAAGAGGACGGAGGAATGTTTGAGCGATGCGTGGATACATAAATCATTGTTTTTCAAATATGTATAAAAATGGGTAGGGAGCTGAGAAGAAACGTTTAATGGCAAGCTTTTATTTTATCGTACAGTTTTTAAAGAGTATAAAACTGATATAAATTTAAAATTAGGGGGAGTGTTATACTGGATTGATAAAAAGTTCTTGAAAAGTTTGATTAGAAAGCCGAAAACTTGGCACTTTTCTTTGCGAAAATGTGCAAACTCGTATAGTATTAATTTGCTGTTTAGCTGAAATATTAGACCTTCAACGCTATTTTCAGAATCAAAACAAAGAAGTCTGCTGTGCTCTTCGCGTGATAAGATATGTAGATTTTTGTTAGTTTTTAGCAAATCAAGTTGCGTATACTGCAACATTTCTGTATTGATATTTACGCGTATTTCTAATCATCACTTTCGAACTATAAGAAAGAAACTTTGCTAATTGCGATGTTCAAATTTGTAACCCTTTAGGGCCCAAGGTATACCCCGCAAGAAAAATTTTGTTTTTTCATGTTATTTCATTCTAAAATGAGTTAAATATGAACCCCCAATCGTTAAATTAAAAAAAAAAATCTGCATGGAATAAAATGATTATTATTATTATTATTATTATTATTATTATTATTATTATTATTATTATTATTATTATTATTATTATTATTATTATTATTATTATTATTATTATTAATATTATTTATTATTATTATTATTATTATTATTATTATTATTATTAATATTATTTATTATTATTATTATTTTATTTTAATTGTATTAGCCACTCTTCAGGTCAAATAATACGATTTAATTAGTTTAAAATCCGTTTTATTTGGTTGTAATCAATTTTTGAAAGCCTGAAAGTGCTTGAACTAATACGTCATAATATAGCATGCTAAAGGGTTAATTCAGCTATACTATAACAGAAAATATCTATATTTTTAAGATAGGTATTATTATAGCTAAAAAATAAGTAGAACTTTTATACATATATATGGACACTGTAACAATCATAATATAGTCTGTCAAAATATCAATAACTTTTTTTTAGCTGTATATGATAACGTTTTGTGTACACACAAAAACTGAAAGTTACGACGTGATTGCGGATCTTCGTTTACTTAGGGCTCAAATCTAGACGAAAATATACATTAAGTGCAGTCGTTTATCACGAGTAACCCCCAAATCCGAGGAGCGACAGATAAGAATAAAAAAATCTTATCTTCCGAGACGGTTAGTGTGGTAATGGCAATTTTATTAGCGGCTTGATAACTTCTAGACGCGTCGCATCGCCTGACGCGATATCATCACGAGTATATGTTCACACTCTAAGATTGAACTCTTTTTCCAAGATCAAGCCTGTATTGACATTATATAAGAGAGTGTATGTTTCTGTTTTTAAATTATACTTCTAAGTTCATATCTCATGTATAGCTTTACATTTTTCGTTCAAAGTACTAATCTTGCTTTATCTCTCTTAGTAATCAATAAAAATTTAGAAAGCAAAAGAGCTTTTTTTTATGAATAATATAAAAATTTTTTAATCTTTTTTAATACATGATCTTTAAAAGAAAATCAGGCTCTAATGCCTGCAGAGCTTTGGAGGCAAACCTTTTTCGACCTGAATTGTAAAATAATTGCTATAGAGATTTAAAATTCGGTAGCAGTTGTAGCAACCTTAAAAATTTATTTCAACGTCAACAAATATTACTACAGATTTAATAACATATACAATAAAACACGTTGCTTCAAAACTGAAAATTAATTTCGTAAATTTAATTTCTCCATATTTTCACTACTTCCAAGCCTCTTATCTCTCGGAAACCCGACTACATCCCACATATCATTCGCTTTCACCGCGGCGTCTCAATCTCGCCGCGACGCCTCATCCGCAGCCCATCATCTCGCTTCCCGCGTCTTCTCTCTCTTTCTGTCTCCCTCCGCGTCATGCGATAACGCACGTACGTTCGCTCGCGCCACATGTACACGCGCTCCGATTCGTCTCGTGCGCACTCCCGCGAGCGGCGGAATGATTTACAGCGCAACCGCGCGTCGCGAGTGTGCGACCTCTTGCGTCAGCCACTGGGTGGTAATTATTATACTCTGCGATAAGCCGTAGCCGCTGCCGTTGCGATAAGGTCATCGTGCCGCGTGCACGTACGCACATATATACGTATATATGTAGCGTGTACATACACTTTCTTCTTCCTCCGCGACGGTTTTCCCGCGCGCGCACGTGACACCCCCGCGGACTTTGGATTTGCGTTGCCTCAGCGGAGATACGGAGTAGTAGCGAATGCACTTTCCGTTAATTTCCACTGGCTTTTTTTCCGCCGAGCGCGACAGTTACTGTTGATGTCTGTTTACGACGCGGCGAGGGAGAGTGAGCGAGTGCGCGTATTATATATTATGAGGAGCGATGGATTGGGATTGCGCGTTGGGCAATAACAATTAATCGGATGATAAGGAGAGATTTGTTTTATGGGGGGTATATGTGTATATGTGTGTGAGGAGCGGTGTGTTGAAACTGTAAATTACTTTGTTTGTCGAGCGTGATAATCGTTGAGGCGTCGATGGTGATGGGTTTTATGATATGCGAAATTTGATGACGAATGATGTAGAATGGTACTAAGTTTGTAATGATAATGTCAATAGGAACGGTATGATGTATTTAAGTCGAGAGTATATGTGCCTATATGTTTGGGTGATGGGGAATAAACAAATGTTTATTGATTTACTTAAAAATAATGTGCTAACTTTTGAATCGCTATATTCAGAACACCAAAATGTACATGAATAATACATATTGAATGTATTGATGTGCATTATTTTGAATAATGTATGATAACCGGTATGTCAATATTGAAAATACACGTTGAATAATGCACATTTTTGAAAATGAAAAAGCAAAATTATTTTGCCGTGTGTGTTAAAAATATATTTAAACCTTTCATAACGGGTTTTATTTTAAAACTGTACATAATTCTTGAATTATGTTTTTTTTTCAATTCGTTAATGAGAAAAAAAATACCACAATAAAAACTAATGAACCATTAAATTCCAATACTTAGTACATAATTTCTGTAGTATATACGCAGCATGAATCAAACTTATCGTTGCACATACAAGCTTAAAGGAACAACCTTGGAGAGATAAAGATCGATTGATCTTGCTTCGAATTTGAAAAACGAATCAGTGAATATTCAGATCTTTACGACAAAATTCGATCTCGTGCTCCGCTTTTCAGCCATCGCAAACTCGCACCGCAGGACATTTCGCATACATGACGCCGAAATAGCATTCGAGTGACCCGAATTGACCAACGTGACCGTCTCACGCGTAACTCGATGCCTCTATACATATATCCCGCGCATATAAGCCACACACCGGCACACTTGCCAGTACGAGCCACGTCTCCACTTATATACGCGTCACGCGCTAGCTATAGTATTATTTTCACGTCGGCATCGGAAAAAATCGCGGAAAACAAAGCCGCAACTCCGCACATTATCATCATCGTCATTATTATTGTCTACGATATACTCTTACAATTCGCTCGGCGAAACGCGATATAACTTTCGTCGAGACTGCGCGACATTAGGCCAGGTTATGGCTTCCGATTTCGCATTGACGACGATCCCGAGTCTACGCGCGGAATGCGCTGATTATTACCGCACGGGTAAGCGCACGTGAGCGCTCGCGACCCGCGTGTTTTCATCGTAAATCGTGTCACGTCCGCGCGCAGAATTTATGAATGAAGCTCACGTGTCGCGAGCGGAAAAAGACGCTGCTGCTTTTGAGAGAAAAACGTGCCATATACTCGCGTTGTCGCGCCAAAGGATCAGGTTCTATTTCATTCCGCGCGTTTTATGCAGCGCGTGGAATTCATGGTACAGTTGTGTTTTTTTTTTAAAGAGAGGTAGTGTGGATGTGTATTATAAACTCGAACAGGAGAGTCGGAGTTGGAAGTGCGCGTGGAGAGTCGCGTGTGTTTGTATGTGTTTTTTAACGGCTTGCTTCGGCGGAAATGAAATTTTAAAAGAAACGGCGGCGAAAATGGTTCATGTGTATATGAAGTTTTTTAAATAATGAGTTAGCTTGAATGTTGAATAGTTATGCTAATGAAATGGTGACTGGTTATTCTAGTGTTGTTGAGAATTTATGAATAAAAATTATTATTAACTAAAGTTACATAATTTCACGAAAAAAAGTACATCCTCCTGTGGGTCATACATTACTACAGGGAAAGAGTTTCTTTAAGATTTTAGACGACCCAATATGACCCCTACAGCACTTAAAGTGTTAATATTTAACAAACAATGTTTAAAAACAGAAACATTTTGATAACTTCATTCAAAAACTCCCTTAACATTAGTTGACAATTGTAAATCTTAATAACAACGTTTTATTTTATCTTTTTGTCTTCTTTCATTATACATATCAATCTCACTCAGCTCCATTTAAAAAAAAAAAAAAGAAACAAATAGAACCCACCCTCGCTATCAACGACAACTCAGCGCCTCTTAATTCCCCAAACCCTTCTATTTTTCTGCTCTCTTATCGCGGTCATTCCTTCGCGCTCACTCGCGTGGTGCACTCTACACCGAATTGATACATATATACACACCGCCAGTGTAATTCGCGGGGGCAGTAGCCGCTATCCGCCGGAAGTATCGTGACGACACTCGTCTCTCATTGTCGCGTGTATATATACATCTGTGTGTGTGTGTGTGTGTGTGTGTGTGTATATATACACACACACACACTCACACGTTGCCGCGTTGTGTTTCATGAGAACTGTGACACGTTGCGCCGCGCGGAAAAGGGTCATGTGAACGCGTGTCATGGGCAGTCAACGCGTCGGCATGTGTATAAGTGCGCACATCGTATGTGCGATGAATGACGCCGTGGGACGCTGACCTTCCCGTAGTGCATTTGAGAGCCTGAAAATAGAGCGGCGGGAGGAGAATTTGCACATTAGGGCGAGTAATATGTCGGACACCTATGTAAGAGAATACTTTGTTCTTGTTTACACTAGCCCGCGCTAATTGTTCTACTTTGTCACTCGGTTACTCTACGAAAAAACCTATATAAATTACAACTTTTTCATAGTACGCACTTTAAAACCATAAATCCCTCTCCACGTTCCAATCGACCAAGCTCATACGCGCGCAACCGTGCTCAATGCCATTGCGAGCCAGCTCGAATCAATCACGCGGCGCACTCTCGCGATCATTATCGAATTAAGGCTACAAATACCCATCGCGCTAACGATCATCCACCTCATAATTGCCCAACTTCTCTCTCTCTCTCTCTCTCTCTCTCTCTCTCTCTCTCTCTCTCTCTCTCTCTCTCTCTCTCTCTCTCTCTCTCTCTCTCTTATAGCTTCGAACACTCGCTTTTTGCTGCCCCCGCGGGGCTCTAAATACAGCGCGCACACGTAGAATATCGCTCCGCGCGTAATAAAGAAAACCAGTCGCGGGATCTTCCCACAATCCTTCCGGCGCTTATATACACACACTTGCAATTAGGTGCTTGTAGCTATATAGGAATCTCTATTTTGATTTAAACAGGCGACTAACGAAGCGCAAGGAATGCGCGTACAGGTATACCTATATATACATGCAGCGGCTTGGGAAATAAAGTGGCGCGTGCGTCAGTGGTATAAAGCTGGCGGGAGGGAAGGGAGAGAGAAGAGCGCGAGGCAAGCGCGCGCCACTGTCCCCCACTACTGAGGTAAGCGCGCGACGCGACCCGTGCCCCGCGCGCGCGCTAACGGATGTAACGTACAGGGTATGGGGATCACGAGGAATCAGAATAGATTTATGTTACTTATAAATTTATAAATAACAAAACAAAAATTTATTTTCTTTATAAATTTGAATGATAACATTGAATGCTTGATTCTAAGCGTGAAAAAAGTTATGTTAAAGTTACTTTATGTATAATAAGAACAAGTAAAACTTGATACAAGTAATATATCGACGCAAGATGGCAGCAGTTTACCGGCTCAGTGCTCTCAGGGTATCCAGCGCCGTTCGCATGGTATCAGATGATGCCGTGTGTTATCGCAGGCCTGGCGCCCATTGAGATACTGGCAGTGGAGAGGAAGCAGCTGTATGAGCAACAAAGCAGTATCCTAGGAGAACAAGAGGAGTTAAAGAAGATCATGAGGTAGGATAGCCTTCAACGTTGACAAGAGAAGTGGGACGCATCTGAAAAGGGGAGGTGGACACATCGTCTCATATCTCAGATTGATAATTGGGTGAACCGTAAGCGCGGAGAAGTCAACTATTACCTGACTCAGATGTTCTCCAACCATGGGTACTTCTCAGCGTACCTTCACCAGTTTAAGCAGGATGAATCACCAGAGTGCCCAGTAGGGTGCGGGGTGCCAGAGAACACCGAATACGTATTCTTCTGGTGCCCGCGCTTTGCTGAAGAGAGAAAAGAACTGGAGGAACTACTAGGATCATCACTTACACCAGAGACCGTCGACGAATTGATGCTAGAGGTGGAAGAAAACTGGACTGCGGTTAGCAGTTCTGTCACAGCCGTCATGACGAGGCTGCGAGAAGAAGAGCAGGAACGCAGAAAATCGAGGGGACCAACAATAACGGTTCCTCGTTAATAACACTGAGAGGGGATGAACATCAGAAATCGTGGAAAAGCTAAAAAGCTGTGGCCGCCCTCGTAAAGTAATGCTTAGCGGTTTCTCCGCGGGGGCAACGTAAGGACAATGACGATGAGGTTAGGGTTTTAGTCGGTAGGTCCAGTATAGTCCGACACACGTATGCACGGTACCTACGGTGCATAAAGCATGTCCCCCTCCTATAAAAAAAAATAAAAAATAAAAAAACATACATACAGACACAAAAAAAATGTTATCAAAATCGACAAATTTCAACATATATCGCCTTAAAACATCATTTTGAACATTATTTATCTCGAAAACTTTTTTCACCGCTACAAAGCTTACTCTATGAGGAAGCAAAAATGATGGCCGGAAGTAGAGGCTCATTTAAAGAATCGATGTGATTTGTTATTTGAAAAAAGCGCGAATATTTGAATTTTTTAAATTGAAGATGTGTTTTTTCCTCCTTAAAAACGATAACCGGATGTTGTGAAGCATTTAAAGATTTATTTGATTTTTATTTTTATTTTATTTCACCAAAATTAAATTTACATAGGTAAATCCTATAGAAGTATACGAGATACTTGTACATAGGTTGGCACAATACTTACAAAACTAAATACTTAAAACTAAAAAATAAATATAACAATCTTTAATTTCGCAGTAACAAATTTCTAATTCATATAAAATGTGTACTCGCACATAACAAATTGATAAAAATTTTAATCATTTGTAACATCGTAATTAGATCTCATGAATTTTTTTAATTTAATTTTAATACTATTCTTCTTACTAGATAGAGTTTTATACTCATTTGGAAGATCATTGAAAGCGTGTATGGCTGCCACATAGCTTCTCTTACCGCTGACAGCTTTGTTCATTGTCGGTAATTGAATTGTTTTGTACCTAGTGTTGATTGGTATGTAACATTTGATTTTTTGCTTACAAAATGTATCTAATTATCTTATCATTTAAACTAATTAAAACTAAATCATAGTTAAAAATTGCGTTTATAACTTTGAAATCAAAATAGTATAGTTAATAACTTCCACATATATTCCACATGTTGACCTAGACAAATTTTCTTTTTTTTCAAAAATTGTTTAATAATCACGGTTGACTATCTCACGACTCAATAATTCATTAACTCCAAATATCTCTCCACTCAAAATCAACCAAATTCATAAAAAAAAAATCAAACAACATTCCAGAACACTCTCCAGTCTTCCCTTCACCGCTTCAATTGCACACAGCCTAGACTAGACAGCCCTCCCAGCGTCGCGTCGGGAAACCTCGACGACACTCTCGAGCACATCTTCTCGTCTCCTCTCTCTCTAGCACTGCACTCATGCTCCACAGATCGTCAGACTCTTTTTTGCGGTAACAAGGCGAGACATTTCTCACTGCAAACGAGACGTCATATGAAAAGAGCCTCAGCGCTATGTGCACCGCAAGCTCACGTGAATGGACGCGTAACGTGTCCATTTACCGCGTGCGACGCTCGTCTAGCGAAATGTCCCACGTGCGCGCTATACAGCTCGCATGCATAAACGAGAGCTATCTCTAGCTAGACTTTTCGCGAATGTCGCTCTGGGCTTCTTTATGCGGCTGTTCCATTGTTATGCAGTGAGCGCGCGATGCTTTTGTCTCTTCTAGGATTTCTAAGTTTTTAATATAGAGGGTTACTGGAACCAAAGGTGAAATTAGACGTTTTGGAGAAAGACTTTCTGAGGATACACGTTTGAATTATTGATTTCTGTTGCGTGCTTTTTCAATTTGTATTGTAAGTGAAAATTGAATAAATATCAGGTATTAATTATATGGTAGAATATATTTTAGAACACATAACAAATGCTACGCTTGCCCGTACAAGAATAGTAACAGTATTAAAATAAAATTTGAACTGTTGAAAACCCATGCTCCAGTTTGAAAAAAATTCGTTAATAAATGTAATGCAAGCACCGCGCAAGTGTTTCCCACTCTCAGATCTCCCAACACCCCTCTTCCCTCTCCACAGGCATATACCGAGGGGTCGCGCGCGCGTACCATCACTACACACTACGTATACGTATAATGACTGCGGGAGCTTCCTGCGTTCCCGCTCTTCGCACGCGCACACACACGCGCCCTCCGATGTGCGCACGCAGGATATCCGACGTTTAATCTGATTTCTGGATTATACGCGGCGCGCGCGCGTCAACGATAACAAAGCGCCGCGGGACCGTTTTTCCCTTCCTGCGAGTGTATATACGTGTGTCTCCTCCTTTCCTTCCGTTTTCCTTGTGTGTAGCGTGAAGGTGCAACCCCAAAAGTTCACCCTCGTGTGGAGGAGGAAGCGCGTAACGGCGCGCGTTGAAGTACGGCGTAGAGTAGGAAGAGCTTCCGTCTGTGTGTCCAGTGAGAGGTTGAAACCGTCTTTTTATTTTAATTTTGCAACCTTTTTGAATAACGTCTGGATTTTTTGTCGTGTGGTAGGATGTAATTTATAAAATGGTTTTTGCAGTACTGGCACAGTTTTAATATGTCCGTTATTTTATGAATAAGTACAAGGATCAGTGTGTCAAATTGATGTTAAAGTTAAGTTATAAATAATGATTGATAAATTAATAATTGATTATTTTAAAATTAAAAAGTACGCTTAAATTCGAATAAGTGAATCTCACTTATTCGAATTTACATAGTATGAAAAAAGTATAATCATAGCAACTTAGTGCTTATATTAATATACATTTAAACACATTTTTTAATAAGTGAGATTCAGTTATTCGAATTTAGAAGGTATATTATAGCATTTATGAAGATGTATAAGTTAGACCTCTTGATCTAGATTTTCTCGTAAAAAAATTGATGCGAGAATAATAAGCATCATCTTCGTCATTTAATCGGACAGACGAGGGTGATAGCCGATGCCATTATTCTTTCATGGTAATGCCACCAGCTTTATCCGCATCAGCTGCTACAAAAAATAACCAGGCCAACGAGAGCTCTATATTAGAAAAATGCCTTTCCCAGTACCTTATAAATTCCCATAACAAGCAATTAATTTGACTTTCAATTTAACGTCCCTCGCTCGTAATAAACCACAATTTCGCGATAAATCTTTTTAATTAATCGAGTTTATTATGTAAAACGAGTTTAGTCCCCCTATCTTTCCGAAGATACGACGACAGATTACGCGAAGAAAATATGTTTATTTCGCGAAATCATTTTTTTCGCGCCACTTATCACCTTATTTACGATAAGGAGCACACCTCCTCCTCCTCTCCATCCCTCTTTTCGTAACTCGTGTGCGCGTGCGCATCGAAAACTATAATGAATAATTAATGAGTCCCCGCTCTGTCTCCCGAGGTATATATACGACGGTGATGGCGCACGTGTCAATTTCGTGAAAATTACCGGTCATTATCCCTCCTCTACTCTCCTGAAACGATACAATCCTTATCTCACAGCGCGTCGCGCCGCTTTATACTGTCCCCCGGCTCGCGCGTGACGTACGCGAGCATCAGTGTATATGGTACGCGAAATACATCCTGCCCTCCTTATATCGTGAGCTATGCTCATTAGCTGCACATACGTGCATGCGTGTGATGCAAGGTACTGAGAGATATAACCATTGGGTATAAAGCGGTCTCTAACGTTTCACTTTCGCGTGATTTCGTCGAGCGCGCCGATCGTTTTGAGGTGTAAGAGAGTGCAATTTCAGAATTTCGCGCGCGATTCCACGCGGAGATTGTAAATGTATGTTTCTAGAAAACCAGATGGAAATTTGCTCGTACACGTAACTGAATTACTTAAAATTCACGTTGAGGTGATTCTTGTAAAATGAGGCCTCTTAGCGTGAATATTTTACAGTGAATTTCTTAATATTACAGAATTTATGCAATATTAATTTATTATATACATTAGGAACTACAAAAAATCGTAGTGTATTGCGAAATTAATCAACTAAATCGAACGAACCCTTAATAATATAGAATAAGCTCACATCTACATTCGTTGTAACCCTCGCTCCGACAATCAACTTTTGAAACTAAACCTCCTCTTGTTCCCTGCCAAAAAAATCCAAGGACCTTCTTACGCAACACGACCGCATATCCTAGCGTGAAAGTCGACTGCGTTTTCGGCAGCTGTCCCAAGAGACGCGATCCTGCGCACGGCGATGTCTCTCATCATAATCCTGCGGACAATTTGAGATTGGTCACAGCTTCGAGGTGGTCACCGCCGCTGCTGCGCTGATTTGCACCGCCGTGAAGGATATCTCGCGTCTTTTACAAGTCGCCGGTAGCGCCCGTTTGATTTTTTGCCCGAAAACTTAACACGAGCGTCGAGTAACACCTCGGAGGAGACGATTTCGAAACAGATGATGGCGGTTGGGAGATTTTTGGAGGGGAATGAGAAACGTACCCGGTGGCATTGCAAATTGAATGGTTAGGAACAGGGGCGTGGGGAAGGGATGGGGTGACAAAAAGTTAATGCGAAGATAGGGGTTTTTAAAGTGTTTTTATTTATCTACAAAAACATTGATAAAGATACCTGTTATAACTTACATATAATACGTAAATAATTATATTTTAATTATATATATCGCAAAATATTTTAATTCTTTATTGTTTAAAATGTATTATTAGTGCATATTAAACGTTAAGTTTTGACAAGCGAACTTATTACTATTAAATATAAAAAAAAATTATTCCATAAATATAAATTGTTAATATTATTTATATACGAACTAAAATACAAATTTATATGTAATATATTTAAAGTAATATCACTTTCTTGATAGAAAATTTATTAATAAAAAGAATTAATTTTCTTTTAACATTCTTTGAAGCAAAAACTATAATTTTTAACTCATTTGCATAAGAATGGTTTAAAAAAATGTCCTATATAATGATATTGGCTAACACAAATCATGTACGAACTGATAAAAATACAGAATCACCGATGCAGTATATATATATATATATATATATATATATATATATATATATATATATATATATATATATATATATATATATATATATATATATATATATATATATATATATATATATATATATATATATATATATATATATATATATATATATATATATATATATATATATATATATATATATATATATATATATATATATATATATATATATATATATATATATATATATATATATATATATATATATATATATATATATATATATATATATATATATATATATATATATATATATATATATATATATATATATATATATATATATATATATATATATATATATATATATATATATATATATATATATATATATATATATATATATATATATATATATATATATATAAGCTTCGGCAGACATAGCTGATTATCGGGTCGTCTTCCATGAGCCGAAATAGCTCAGTTGGGAGAGCGTTAGACTGAAGATCTAAATGTCCCCGGTTCAATCCCGGGTTTCGGCAAATGGTCATTTTTTTGTTCCCGTTTCTTTTACGTTATCGATTTCTCATTTTCTATTTGGATGATTTTCCTTAAATAAAGTAATTTTACTACAAAATTTTTCTAAAAATATAATAAATAATAAAACTAGATTTATTTAAAATGAGAGTATCGATTATTGTTTATTTTACGTAGAAACGTATTTAAAAAAAAAAAAACTATTTTGTAATGATTGCTTGCATATAAAAGGATATAGTAGATATAACTCATAGTATAACGCAACATATGAACCTTTTCTAAAGGAATTATTAAATTTTACAATAGTTGATGGAAAAATTACTTTCACGTTTCGAAAATTGGGTAATAAACATACGCCAAACATTGTTAAACAAAAATTGGATTAAATGAAAATAAAAATTTATTTTGTAGAGCAATAAGTATGCTAACGTTTGAAATCTATTATACTTTTAATACACGGTTAAAGCTATAATAGAATGTTAAAGTTAGCAAAATAAAGATTTTCCGACAATCACTCAACTTAACTATGTATATATATATATTTTGGAAAACTCTATTAACGTCGTCCAGCCCCCAACAGCGACCTCCATCTCCATAATACGTACCTCGCCCTAACGATCTTAATCATCCTCAAATGGAAAGTTCTTGTACGCACGCCACGATAAAGTCGAGCCCCAAAATTTTGAGACGTGACAAACATTAGTGGTAAAGACGCAGAAGATTGCCCGCTGGTGTCCTAAGAAAAGATGTGCGCCCACTGGGGAAAAACCCCACCACTGTTTCCCACTCTCGTTCTCTTTATCCTGACAAATGACGCTAGAGGTGACGGACACACTCGCGCGCGCGCGCAGTCGGAGTAATTATCCGCTTCCAAAAATACGACCTGCGCGCGGGCAATAGGAGAGAGAGAGAGAGAGAGAGAGAGAGAGAGAGAGAGAGAGAGAGAGAGAGAGAGAGAGAGAGAGAGAGAGAGAGAGAGAGAGAGAGAGAGAGAGAGAGAGAGAGAGAGAGAGAGAGAGAGAGAGAGAGAGAGCGCAAGAGAGAGAGAGAGAGAGAGAGAGAGAGAGAGAGAGGAAAACTCACGCAGGCACGCGCGCGTGGACCTGGAAAGCCTGAAAAATTAAGCGACCAAAGTGTCACCCGGCCCGGGGGAGTGACTTACCCGAGGTTCTCTACACGGTCCACTGACAAATGAAGGTTTAGTATGGGGCTACGAATGACTCTGCTTTCGCGGGGGGGGGGGGGGGGGGGGAGGAAACCAAAAAACCACGAAATTCGACTGATGATTCGACAACACTCTCGAGACTGTACGTGTACGGTTGGAATGAAAAACTGGCGTGAGAAATGGTGCGTCTTCAAGAGAGAGAGAGAGAGTGTGTAAGAGATAAATTGTTAGAGAGTGTTAATGGTAAATGCATTTTTCGGCGCGTTGTTCCGATGGGCTCGAGTTGCGTCAGGGCGTTTCTTCTTCTCCTTCTCGTAATTTGTTAATTTTTGTACTTCGTCGTTAAGTCTGACAAATTAAGCACTCGCCAGAATCGACCATCAATTTTGATCGTACAATTAATCTTCTTAAAAATTATCTTATACAGCTTTATTACTCATAGACGCTTCGAACTCAAGCGTGAATCCAAAGTAACAACAAATTTTTATGCATTATAATACCACTCCAAGCGATCGTTAAAATATTTGTCATTCACTTTCAAATCCCCTTATTACCCCATTACTCCTGACAATGCCACACAATTAACATTCACTCCTCCAGACCGCTGAATCCACGTGCCCACGTGACGCCCGGAATCCGAATTAAAGTTCTTTCTTGCTGTGATATATATATATATATATATATATATATATATATATATATATATATAAAGCAATCGTGCAAGCGCTATCGCTTGCGCAGAACGAACAAAGTGTAATTCGCGGACCACCATTGAAGCATCTGCGGCAATCCTGAAGCGCAAGCGCGTGGCACATTGCGATCGTTCCGCCCGAATTAAGAAATTTTTGTCGAGATCCGGAGATCCGCGTGCGCAAGCGTAATCGAGTCGGATTTTCGCGTGAGTTAATGAGGCGGTACGAATTCTCCTGGCTGATATATGTAGTTAAACTATAAAAATAAGGCTTATCTGAAATAAAGAAAATGTTCAAAGTATTTATTACCACAATTTTCTAGGATTGCAGAAACGGAAACTGAAAATTTGCTGCTAACGTTCATGTTCCGTTCCCATTCGATAATTCCCCGCCGATAATGCGCGCAATTCCGGCTCTTAGGGGTCCCGCGAAGCCTCCATTTCCGCCAACACACACGCGCGTGAAAATAAATCGGCGCTAATACTAGCTCTGCGCTCGCTCGCTAAGCTCAGCGCACTCGCTATAGCTCGCGCAGGAAAATGTCGTCGTAAACGTGCTTTTTACGAGAACGATTAGGTTATCTCGTCGTACACACACACACACACACACACATATACGATTCGTGCGGTGTACCGCGGGCGACGATAATGGCGCAAAAAGCCGCGTCGAACTTTATCTAAACACGCGGCCGTACACGCGCGTATATATACCGTCATGAGAGCCTGTGTACACGAGTGCTCGCTCTCGGCGAGAGAGTCGTGCGAGGGCGTCATAAAGTGAACCAATTACGCTCTTTCTCTCTCTCTCTCTTGCGTATATATACCTTTCTTTTTCATTCTCTCTGTGCGCTTGTTCTGTTTATCTTTTCGGTCCCTTGTATGCGCACGGGTGTATGCTTGACCCCGTGTTTTACGAAATGTTCGCTTTCTTGCTCTCTTTTTATGGCATTATCAAGCGTGTATTATGAAGTACAGTGTTTCCTAATCATGTGTTTGAGCACGTACTTATATTTTTTCTCTTATAATCATTACTGATATCTGGCTTAACTTAATTTCTCCGACTAAAAGCGTTTTGTATCTAAATTCGTGTACAATAAAATCCATTTTCTTTATATTTTTTCGTATTTTCAATATTATAGTTCATTAATGATCAGATAATTGTACGAATTAAAAAAAAAATTTGGATTAAAAATCAACTCTTTTTGATTTTCAAGCTTCGACAAGGCCCATCCATTAACTTAAAATTTATTAACGCCAACATCGCACAGTCGAACCACCAAAAAGAAAGCCTCACCCAGATAACTGAAAAATCACTCGCAACGATAAACGCTCACACGCGAATCGCCATCCCATATCAGCGCTCGCGGCTGCTGCTGCAGCTGCGCAGATCTTCCCCACCCTCTCTCTCTCTCTCTCTTTTATATTCTCGCGATCAAGAAACGAACTCTCTCGGCACGCGCGAGCGCGCTCATCTTATCGCCGGCGTAAACGCGCGATTGCGATTCCCTTCTCGCTCTCGCGAGTTCGCTCTCTGTCCCGCTCGCTTTGAGCGTCGGCAGATTTCCGCGAGATAGAGTTAACGCGCTTGTACTTGCGCGCGCGGCATCGCGTTACGCATACGGATTCACTCGGTGTGTACGATAGGCCCCGGCTTTGCGGAGATAGCGCGCTCGTTAAGGGAGAAAGAGAGAGAGAGAGTCACGGTGCGGTGGCACGCCGAATATCCTTGATTCGCGGGGAGATAAGTATATTCGGTATGGGAAGAGATCATGCGCAAGAGTTGGCGTCTCTGATGGTTTGTTTTGTACGTGAGCTGCGTGCATTGCTGATGGGGAAAGGAAAAACAGCGATGGGGCTTTTATGGCTGTGCTCAGGGGATTTCATTATGTAAAGGAATGTTCGGAACGATACTTTAATATAGTCTATAAAGGTTCAGTGGGCTCTTATGATTAAAATCTATAGTTTTATGACTATTACACACTGAACGGCAATTTCCAGGTATTACAAAAATAAAATCGGCCTTATTTCTATATCGAACATTGATTTTAAATTATTTATCTTTTTTAATCAATTGAACGTACTAATGAATAATACCCGAGAAAAAACGTATCGCTGATTTTGCCAAACAAGACGCTCATATAATACAACTTGTACGATTTTTGCACACAATCATCGATACATATTCGCTTTTTAGCCGTACACGCACGAGACCGTTGTACGCGTATACATATTTCCAGGAAGGAGAGCACGGGGACAATGGATAAAAACGCAGCTTAATATGTGTATCACATATCTCCTCTCGAGGGAGCGTATATATACACGTTGCTGCTGCTGCTGTTGCACCGAGAGAACACGCGACGACGGCCCTCGTACTGCGGACGCGAGTTATGTATTACGAGCGCGCGACCAGAAGAAGAGGTAGCTCTCTCGGAAATACAGCTATGTAGCTCGTATGATTCTGCCGAGGGATTTATGAGCCTCTCGTGTACGCGCGTATCCATGCATTGAAACTGTACTTTAAAGCGATGTATTAATATAAGAATTACAATTAAAATACTTATAATGTATTTTTAATAGAATTATATACAATACCTATACAAAATTAAATTTGTTAACCGATATTCAAACGAAAAGAGAAAAAGTCACATCCCGGGGAAGTAAGAAACCCGCTTCTTCTCCGCCTCATACTCTCGCGCGACGCAAATCGCGCGACGTCATGTAAAACAAATACTTACTTACTCTCGCATGCGGCAGCAGCGCTGTTTGATCAGTCCCTCTCGCGCGGACCCCTCGCACCTGTTACAACGAGAGAAGAGAGGAGATGACGACGACGATGGGGACGCGCGCGCATGGACCACACCTTATTAGGCGTGCGACTCGGCGTTTTTCTGTTTGCTCTTTCACTCGCTCGAAAGGGTGCGGTCCTCTTTCTCTCTCTTTCTCTCTCTCTCTAGAAGGATGACGGAGCAAGTGTTTGGCCCCGCGCCGCCGACGTCTTTTTTCTCCCCCCGAACTCTTTTTTCGGATGTGGCCCGGGGATAACAATGATGCGGTCCCCGCACGAAAAAGACGTCGGGGAGGTGTATGGGCTGCTTTGAGACGGATGCTGCGCATTTGAAATGCCGAAAAACTGATAAAAATGCGAGGCATTTTCTTGTTTGGTAGGTGGAACCTGTTTTGAAGGAACGTTTTGGTTTTTGAAATGTTTTTTGATAATTTTAGTTTTGAGAGATGTGAAAAGTTAGTTTTGTAAGCATGAATCTGAAAGAAAATATCGTAAAAAACGTGCTATAAACATCAAAATAAACATAATTTCCAGTCACGCTCGAGAGATAAAAATTTCGAGACGATGCGCGCTGCGGCTCGAAAGCAAGTAAGCAGGTATACATTTCCCAGTGTCTATATGAAAAGGCTATCAGTAACACCGAGAAAATGCGATTTACAGCTCTCTCGCACTTATCTCGTGTGATGCGTCTGTTTGCGAAAAGCGCCCACCGCTTTATTGCACGTGCGCAGGTACCACCGATGGCGCTTCTCTCTCTCTCTAACGTTTGCGTATACACCCAAAGAAAAAATCGAGGAAACGGGTCGTGGTATTAGTTCAATGCGCGCCAATGAACAGCAAGATTTTCGTCGCTCTGGCGCGATAAATTCCATTCGCACACCGAGCAAGCCCTTCGGGGCTGAAGGGAGCCTAGGCTGTGTATATGTGGGAACTCGGGGCGCAAAAGACAATGCGCTGGATCCTCAAATATTTTCGCAGCGATTTCTCGCACGCGTGAGAGAGAGAGAGAGAGAGAGGAGAAGGCCGATAATGCGCGTGGGCTGCGCCCCAGCTGCCTGCGCGGAATTTCAGGAGCAATCTTGAGAGGTTGCGAAGAGAGAGAGAGAGAGAGAGAGAGAGAGAGAGAGAGAGAGAGAGAGAGAGAGAGAGAGAGAGAGAGAGAGAGAGAGAGAGAGAGAGAGAGAGAGAGGAGGAGACACCATTGTTTAAGGGAAATAACGCCGCGGGCTGAAAAGGAGGAGTCGAGGGAGGGAGACGAGGAATTTTTGCTCCACCGTTTTTCGGCCTTTTGTGGATGTTTTTGTGCTCGGAAATTTCGTACGGTTTTGCATAATTTATTGGCAAGTTAGTGGTTTAAAATTAAGAGGATAATGCTTTTTTCGATTTTTTTTCCAACTAGGTTTAAATAAATTTGATGTATTTATCTGAAAATATGGTATATTCAAATTTTCATAGAATATCATTCATTCAAGTCTCTCAATTTTGGATTCATTAAACAGTTGAAAATTCCATTTGCCCCGAACGCTCCATCTCTCCAAAGTTTCCAACCTATTAAAATTCAGAAAACCAAGCATTTTCATAAAGTAACACCGTCCAAATAATTGAATTCTGCGAGCGAGCCACCGCGGCGCGCGCGTGAATATTCATGCTCTTCAAACAATCGATATGTAAACTAATCATTCATACGTACACAGGAACACACACACACACACACATACCCAGTCGCTTCTAATAAAGCCTAACGACGAGGCGACCGCAGACGAACGTGCCTGGAATCCTAAATTCTGGTAAAAAGAAGGCAAAGAGCGCGCGAGCGAGTGAGAGAAAAACGGCCGTACTGTTTGACATCGCGCAAGCGCCAAAGCTTAGTAAAGTTGTCCGCTCGTATAGTAGACTCCCATGCAGAGCAGAAGAACGCGTCGTTATCTGCGCCGGAGCATATCTAACCCACCTAAGAAAACATTCGACCTCTCGTACACATACACACACAAATAGACGCGGGTATAGGCTCTGCAGGTAGATATGTATGTGCATAGGCGATCTAGCTGTGGGAGGGAGGGAGCAGCCGTTTAGCCGGGGCCACCTCTGGGAAAGTCAAACATTCAAACAGAGAGTGCTCCGAATGTTGACTCCCGGCACACATTTCGTATATATATGTACGGGATTCTTGCCGTCCCCCTCTGGCCCGGATAAACAACCTGTCGTGATAATAATGCGCGCGCAAGTAGCGTGCGAGGCAGAGATGGGGCCGGAAGGCGCGGATAATCTTCGCGTCGATCACACGTGGGCGCGCAACTTGAACGACGTGAATTTCTTGCACGATGTGTGTGAGTGTTTGTGGATGCGCATATCGAGGCGGAGGTAAATAGAGCGATATTTTTCTTAGCTTCCAATATCCCGTTTGGGAGCGCGTCGATTAACCTTCTTCGGGTTCGATTGATAAGTCTCAAGATATACGTCACACAGGTATATAGAGTAAATAAAAACATTGTCGCGGAATGAGAATATATACGAGATTGGTTAAAAGAATAGTTTTTATTATTAGGAGGTGAATAAACAATTTACAAGTGTTGATGAAAATTATTCAATCCTTGTCGAAGGACTTGTAGTCAGGGAAGTAACGTTTTTTGATCAAATCGCTGCCCTTTTCAGCCAACATAATCGTAGGAGCATTGGTATTTCCTCTTGGTATTACCGGCATTATAGAAGCATCTATAACTCTCAAATGTCGGACACCGTGAACCCAAAATTTCGGATTGACAACTGAGCTATGATCACTCTCCAGTCCCATTTTGCACGTTCCAACTCCATGGAGCCCCGGTTCAGTATAATTTACAGCCAGACATTCTAAATACTCTGGACTTTCGAATTTCAGATGTTTGCAGTTAATTGGAGATTTTTTGTACTGTATAATGCCAGCTTTATCAAAAGCTTTGGTTTTCAAACATTTTTGCACCATAAAAGCACCTTCTACGATAGTTTTCAAATCTGTCGAATTTGAAAAATAATTCGGTTGAATCAAAGGTGGACCCCATATTGGATCTTTATCATTCAATGTGACCGTTCCTCTACTCTTAACATTCAACAATTTAACTTTGATATCCATTGCGTTGTAATACGATCGAGGATATGGCACCGCAGAAAAGTTTGCAGGAATCTGATCTGCATCCTCCAATATTTTACTTTGAGTTACCACGAGTATGTCTGGTACACCGGGATTTTTTTCGTAAGACGTCTGTATATATCCTGTTATATCTGATGGAGAGCCTAAAGTAGCCAGACGACCCTCGTGTGTGCTTATCCAATATGCAATGTCGTTTTGCAATTGGCTAATATTTACTAATGTCGAGGTATTCGTAAAGACGACGGTGAAAGGATTTACGTTGACGTGATCTTGAAAATTATCTCCGACTTGCAACTCTTTCATTATTTCAATGTCGAATGTGGCTAACTGAGATGCCTTGCCTATACCTGATAACATGAGAAGTTTTGGGGAGTTCAGTACTCCTGCTGACAGGATAACTTCCTTTTTTGCGTATGCTCTTTTGACAATTTTTTTGTTTTTAAAACTACTGTACTCAACACCAGTGGCTATTTTTGTTACTGGATCGATCAGAATCTTCGTTACCGGAGAGTTTGTTTTTATAATTAAATTAGACCTCTTTCCTCGAATGGGTCTTAAAAATGCTCCGTTAGAACTTTGACGAGCTCCGTTTATAATAGTGAATTGTGCCCGATTGAATCCTACTTGTTGTTCTGAGTTATAATCTATCTGTTTGTAGCCCAATTCCTTCCATGCGTCAATCAGCGTTTGAAGGTTTTTATCAACAAATGGAAATCTTTGCACTGTCAAGTATCCACCTATAGAATGTCTTTTTGGATCCCCCGCTAAAATCTAGTAAGTAAAGTATATTATTTACATCAATATGGCAATATTTTATAAGTTACATTAAAATAATATTTAGCAAGTGACAATAATTACATCCTCATCTCTGTTGTCTTCTGATTTTTTGAAGTATTTCAAAACCTTATCGTAGCTCCATTCATATATATTTCCGAACATGTCGTTCCAGTTCTCGTAGTCATACTTATTTCCTCGAGAGTAGTACATAGAATTAGTTGTACTGGATCCGCCCATCACTTTGCCTGAGGGATACGAGCACCGTCTGCCCTTTGAGCTAAGGCATGCATTCGATTGAGGTTCAGTTTTATAATTCCAGTCGGCACTGCTTCCGGCTAAAAATTTATTGAACGCTGGGACATCAGCTACCGCGGGCTCTTCATCTCCAGCTTCTAAAAGTAAGATCTGAGAAATTTATAGTTAAAATCCTCTTTTTTTTTAAATATATACTGCACTACATCTCTATTACACTCACTTTCCATTGTTTAATTTCACTCAAACGGCTTGCTAAAACGCACCCAGCGCTACCGCCTCCAATAATAATAAAATCAAATTCATCTTTGGATTCTTTATGCACATTTTGACTGTTTATTTTCGAGTCAGTAAAATATTCATCATTGGAATGATTAAAATGCTGCACTAGAAAGGCCATAAATGCCAACACTGCAGGTTGGCACGATGCTGGATTACTTGAACACTCAGCTGTAATGTTTGCCGGTGTCCAGGCCATTATCAGAATTTGATTTAAAATTCGATCAATTAAAAAAAAATGTTTTACGTATAATAAAGAATACTTTATTGTAGTTAAGCTACAGTGGCAACGTGCAATAATCTTGCAATTCAAGTTAAAACTGTTCCAGGCCGAAGTCAACTTAAGAACTGTTTCTTTTGAAGGAGGGGATTAGATATCGCACTTATCACAGCAGAGCTGATAATATTGATAGGTTCCTAAATTTTTTCGCTCACCCATTATTCATTGAATTTTTTATTCAAACAAAATCATCCACATTTCCAACCCGATTTTTTCTTCACTTTACAACTCCCGTCCAATTAAAACGGGCATACATCTTCCGACCATTCCGCATCCCATCGTCCCTATCTCCACACCTATATAAAAATTTCATACATAGTATTCCGCGCGCGCCAGCCTCCCGTCGCCGGTTATAGAAACAGCCGCTCGTTCTCCCGCGCGGCAATAAAATTGTTTTTACAGCAGTAAAATTTATAATAACAGTGAGAAAAGCCTTCTCCCGATTATTTCAACCATGCGAATGCACACTCGCTCGCTTCTTTTTATACCCCGCGCGCTCGGCCATACATTCTGCAGGTTTTAAATCAGCAGCTCCGCTCGCGCGCGCCGAGGTTTCTTATTACCCGTCATATAATTCCAGAAGCCGTGAGAGGTATAGAAAGAGAGGGAGAGAAGAGTTTCGTGGCCAGGCGCACGCGCGCGAGCCGGAGAGACGATAAGCCGCGTGCGCGCTCGTTTCCCACGCGGCGATCGTTCGAAAAGCCTGGCAGTGTGTTCCGCGGAAAGGGAGGAGGAGGTGGAGGATGCAAATAAGGCGAGAGCTGGGAAAGAGCCGCGCGATCGCCGGTTTCTTCTGCGTCTTCCTCGCGTGGCGCGCCGCGGGCTCGCGCGCGCCAGATACCAATACCGATTCGTTTCTATCTTTCGTCCGCTGCTCCCCTCTCGCGTGGTTTTCGTTTTGCCTCCCCGGCGTTTCCTTATAGCCGTGCGCCTATATTTTTTGCGAAGCGCTCTCCTCGCTCGTTCTCCCTCTCTTATATTATATACATAATACTTTCCCTTTTGTTTGCGCTGTAGTTGAGTCTATTTTTGCCCCGGCGTCTCGCTGTTTGCCGCTGATAAGTGATATTGTTTTCTGAGAAGGTGAGCGCTCTTGAATCTATGTATATTTTACTTGCATTGACAAACGTTATTCGTTGTTTGTGGAATTCGCGAGTAAACGTAGGAAAGATACTACAGACATCGCAAATCACTTGTTTACGCATATATTTGTTTAATATAAACTCTCATAAAATGCAAATAACGCACAATCCTTATCTCCCCGCTTTCACCGAAAAATTCCATCTTTTTGTATTTCCACATATTGTATCGATCTCGTCTTAATCCCCGATCCACACCGACAACCACATCCGCGCTCTACCCAACCCTTCACGCAATTTTCGACGTCTTAAACGCCCGACAATCGTCTACACCCAACGCGCTCGTTATTTTTTTCTGCCCCCGTATACTAATTTTTCGTTCCGCCGTGTCGAGGCTTGACGTGCGGGCGGTGCGCGCACGCGAGCCAGCCACGGGGTCCTCCAGCAAAATATATCTCCGCACACTCTCTCTCTCTCTCTCTCTCTCTCTCTGTCTCTCTCTCTCTCTCTCTCTCTCTCTCTCTCTCTCGCACGAAGATTCATGCCACTTGGCTATTCTCACAATTACGCAACCCGCCGCCCACTTACGTGCGTGATGCCCTCGCCGTTCTCTCGGATTCATCTTTAATAAGAGATAATCACGTTTAATTGGTGGCCGCCGGCGGAGAGCGCGTAAAAGAGAGGAGAGAGTCGGCGGCGCTGTGAGAGGAAAGTCGTTGAATCTCGCGCGTGCGTTTGTGCGTGGCCAGCTGTTAATGACCTTTGGCCCACGCCGTATGCTCTGTGCTCCGGAATGTTTTTTTTTTGTGAGTCGTGCTCGTGTGTGTGGGTTCAAAAGAAGCAATAATAATTTGTGGTGTGATGGGTAAATGTGCTTGAAATTTTGAAGGGTAACCTGGATCAATCCGAATTGGCGTGAGAAAGGAGTTCAATATATGCGAAAAAGACTCCAAAATATAAACCACGTTACTAGCAGAAGATGAAAACTTATAAATCATCAAGTATTTTCTGATATTCCAAGAAAGTAACGAAAGGACATTCTAGGAAAAACGATTATTTAAAGAATGACGTTCTTCTCGCCGCCTTCTATCATTCCAGCATCCGCCACGCGACGGGGACAAAAACATAACGTCATCCCGGACGTGTTTTTAAATACACATCGAAATTAAAACCTAATATGCGACGCGACCTCTGGAATTCCACGTCGTCGCTCCGCCGAGAAACTGGATCAAGTCTCCTCCTCCAGCGCAGACTCGAGTGTCCACTTTATCATAGAGCCGCTTGTATATATATCTATACACACACACCGCGCTGCGATAAAAACTCGCTGACGATGACAACGGAGCTCCGCGCGCGGACTTATCTCTCTCGGCTTTTTCTCGCGCCCCTCGCGGCGACGATGACCGCGAGTATGATGAAAGCGCGCGGGGGCAGTTTTTTTCGTTGTGGAAAAAAGGAGACCGCGTATACGCGGTCGCCGGAAATACCGCTTGGAAAAAATGCTTATGTAGCCGCGAGGGTACTATAATACGCTGCGGTTGCGAGAATCACGTTCCATTTATAAGCGGTGCGAGGTTTTCTTTTACATTCGATAACTATGTCGTTGATCTCTTTCGTTCTTTTCATATATACAACTCATGAATCGAGCGCGTATTTTTGTGCTGCGGTCGGGTGGTTCGTGTAGAGTTTGTTCGTTGTAATAGTCTGATAATGTTTTTGCAAACTCGTGGTAATTTAATGTGTTGTTTATCGAATAGCAGGGAGTCATGGTCACAGTATAGTCCAGGTTATAAAAGTATCAAAGATAATGTGGAAGCAGATTGCTCGTTCAGGAGAAAATTCGACAAAAATGTTAACTGTGAAAAATGTCTACATCAGGCATGTAGAATCTTGAAGAAAGAATCATTGAGCTATGGAAATCAAAGATAATCTCTTACAAAATTTAATTCTACATTGACCATTATAAGATATGTCTATTGACAATATCTCTTTTCAAGCTTGAAAATAAATATTATGTGGTAGCGAAGCCGCAGCTTGAGACATCTTCCATAAAGTAATAAGCAGTTTATGTATTAAATTTGAGAAAAATGGATGATTATCTTCAACATTACAACCTCAAGAAGAAATTCATGAGAAATTCGAGAAATACTTTAGCTGCAAAAGAAGTGTCAATACTACAGACAAAATATAATAAGCAAAACATTATTTTACAAAATACTTCCTTTTCTGATTGCATATTTTTAAAAGCTATTTACCAATTCTGAAAGGTGCAATTTAAATAGTAAAAATATTGTTTATCAATTAGACTCACATTCAGCGTGATAGTTGTAATGTAGTTCTGCAAAGATTCGGCAACAACGTTAGAAGAACACGAACTTAATTTTCATATAAAAATAAAATTGAAAAAAAATAATTTATAATTTAATACTTCAATTAATAAACATTTTCCATCGTTTACTGAACTACTTAAATTCCAATTACAAATAAAAATAACGATAATCGCAGGCATCAACATTAATTAGCCCGGGAAAAATTTACGCTCTTCACTCCTCAAACTCCCAAAATAATTTTTGACTAACCGGCCAATTATTCAAACGAGCCGATTAAATAAATCATCCCTTTAATTGCCGTAATTCGATCGCTACCCTCGTGCTACTATCCCACCACACGCTACTACCCATAACATCTGTGTATGTGGCTCGCGCTCGCGCCCGATGAAACGCGCATAAACATTTTTCGCGCAGCGATATTTTATCTGCGGTCGCGGCTCGCTCGTGCGTGAAAAAACGAGGAAGAAAATTGTTTAAAGCGATTTCACACGTAACCACGGGAAGTCGGGCCTGCGCGCGAGAGCGCGTGTCAACATTTTTAACGGCACGGTATATCATTCCGATAAGTATCGCGCAGCAGCGGCAGGTAGCAAGGTCGCAAGCGCGAGTGTATGTGTACGCGTCTTCGCTTACGCAATTAATCATTTTCGTCCGTGCTATAGTATAGAACACGACTGCGCGAGTGCGCGTGAACGAGAGTGCGCGCAGTAATTCTCGGCGGCACTTCTGCACTGCGACGCGTGAGAAACGCGTAATCGGGGTTCTGGTGATAGAGTTGAAGTGGTGTAGTCTAAAGTACGTTGTACACTGGTGTACATCGAGTGCGAAGTTATTATACGTTTTTTTTTTTTTTAATTGGTAAATATTTTTAAAAATATTC
Organism: Torymus aiolomorphi; assembly: GCA_036365515.1. Lineage (NCBI taxonomy): Eukaryota > Metazoa > Arthropoda > Insecta > Hymenoptera > Torymidae > Torymus > Torymus aiolomorphi. The sequence continues at coordinate 11,741,223 of CM070875.1, forward strand.
AAACAATTAAATAAAGTTTCAGCTAGATTGTAATAATACTTAATCAATATTGAAAAAATACTGCAGAAATAATATTGTTATACCATATTGTGTAGAGGCTGTATAGGAAAAATCAACCATGAAAAATAATTTTAACATTTCACTTTTAATATTTGACAATGTGATTTTAAATTTTGTATTATTCTTTTTTAAGGTTTTGTTTTCAATTTATTAGGAAAGTATACTTATACATTTTTTATTTTATTAGTAAAGAAGGTGCATGAATAATTTTGTTTATTAAGAATGCAATAGTCCCTGTTATTTATTGTGTAAACATAGATGTTGACTGTAACACTTACTTTCTTTTTTTAAAATAATTTTAAAAAAATGCATGTCATACAATAATACACTTTAAAATTCTCCCAGTATTTGACGAGTTTCGTATGAAAAGTATGGTAATTCCTTCAGGTTTTCACAATCTGTCGCAACTTTATGAATCAGTGTGATAATTTTTCAGAACTTATTTTTTAATTTTTTTTTTCTCAGTGTAATCAACAATATATCGATATTATAGCTGTCATTAGAATGATTGAAGACAAATACATAATTAATTATACGTATATTCAATCGATCCCAAAAAAACTCGTCTCGCTTATACCCAACAACCGCGTACAAGCTAGAAAATATTTTGGAATTCTACTACGCAATATTTTGGGCCATCTGTTACGCCGTATTAATAACCGTAGTAACTAAAGAATGTTTATGGCCTAGCGGCCGCGCATCTATTTATATATAATATTAAATACCCGCCTCATGCGATAAGCATCCATGTGAAAAAGTTGCAAGAGTTTAGAAATAACTCGTCTCTTGTGTCTCTCTCTCTCTCTCTCTCTCTCTCTCTCTCTCACGAAATCCATGCGAATTCCTGTTCGACGTCTCGCCGCGGCGACGATACTCCCAAGAGAGCAAAACAATCTTAATTTCCTGCGCGTCTGTGGTACAAATTTTTTCCCCTTCATTAGGCATCTTAAGCACTGTTTTATTCATTCAAATTTCGACCATAAATACCAAGCATATTCCACTTTTGTTTCTCGTGGACACAAGAAGAAACACTCGCGTAGGTATAACGAACTCCAGCAAAAAAGAAAACGGAAGAAACCTCGGCCCGCGTCCTAGCAAAAAACCACCACCCAATTATCATTCCCGCGCGGCCGATCCCTTCTCGTTCGCCGATCTTCCCTAGGCCTAATGGCGACAAATATTAATTAGCCAGGGCGCGGGCGCGCCGTAAATTCAGGGATGCCCACGCGCTTCGCTTAAAGTATTCATAAATAACCGCGCCGGTGTACGATTTCGCCGATAACGGCCGCAGGTAATTAAATAGCGGGGCAGTTAACGTCCTCGCGCGGATGCGCCCTCGGGAAATATATGTAAACGCTCGCGCGAGCGCCTAGATCGCACGGCGTGACGTCTTGTTTCGCGCATATCCCCCGCGGTCGAAGAACAAATTTCCAAGAGGCTCTTCTTTCGGTGTTCCGCTGCTTTTTTTTTACAGTATCGATTTGTTTACTTCTGCGTGTTCTTTTGGGCCGTTTTCATTAGGTAGACGAACGCGTGTAAAAACAATTCTCGGGAGTCTTAAGCGGGCCTTCGTTCGATTTGGTTTGTTGTAGCGCCTGTGAGAGAGGCTTTTTTTCCTTCGGCCAAAATGCGAAGGTGAATGAGTTTCATGGCCCTTTTGGTCGGGGATGGTCTCTCTCGCTTGGCGCTTCGCGCCTTATGAATATTGCTAGAAAAAAGCGTAATGGTACCGCTTGTAATAATGCGGGAGTGAACCGTGAAATTTCGTTTCGAACTTAAGTGCCGCACGCTCCGTTTTTGCCGCGTTTCGTGTATATATATAAAAAGCTAATGAAAAAGCTGGAATTGAGTTACGGCATTAATTGTCTGCCGCGCCGCGTCCAATAATAACGCAAATATACGATTACAGATAGCCATCGCTCTCGAGCAAACATAAAAATCCTCCTCATTTGCGTCATAAAACCGTCGGAGATTAAGTCATTCCGACTGCGCTCGATGCAAATAAAGAAACACCGTCGTCTCAAAACTTTAAAAACAAATTTCCGGTTTATTCAAAAAGCCGCACGCGCGTGCCTCTACCTGTATCTGGAAATCAGCGTGCGCAATTAGCGTATATAAACGTATATACGCGAGTAATCGCAAAGCTCTTTGAATATACATAATTATGCATCCGCTCGCGCGCTGCAAAGGTCCGTAAATTTCCCCGAGAATCGACGGGTTTGTAAAGTCTGGCGCGCGCGACGGTCTCCCGGGGCGCGTGCGCGCGTGGCTACGAGAAAGAGAGAGAGAAAGCGAGCCCCGAAGAAGATAGAGGAGCCGGGGACCATTTTTTATGGCGATAAAAGCCCCCGCGCGAGAAGAGGAGGGAGTATAGGCAAAAAGGATTGGGAACATAGCGCGCGAGCGAGTGCTCCACGGTAATAAAAAACGCGTTTTACGAGAGGCACTTTAAACGCGATGGGCGAAGAAAAGAAAATTAACGATTTCGTGAGGGAAGAAGGGGGGAGGGGAGAGTACTTGGACGCTCCGTTGTTGATTAAGGGCAAAAATTCCTGCAGTTCATCGCGGCTCGCGCGCGCGCGGCTTTTTTTTCGTCGTGATGCTTTTCTCGCGGGGGGGAGGGAGTAAAGTTTACGACGCTTTAGGCCAGTCCTAAATCCGTCGACGAGGGCTCGATTTAACGATCGTATAGCTCATTTGCCTCTCGCGGGCCTTTTTTTCTGGAGAACATTAGCGTGATCGATGCGTCACGGGGAACAGAGTCGATGGGCTAGCTGGTATACTATTTTTCAATTCGGGACTTGAAAGCATTGGCTAACGATTAGAAATTTAGTAAAAATATTACGTTAATAATTCTAGAATATCGTTCAAACTCACTTGATATATATCAGTCATATAGTTATTCATGATACGCTATCAAAAGGTATTAAAAAAATATAGCTTTCTTCAATATGCCGTTCGAATTTATGCATTGGCGCAACCGAAACACCTGCTAACAACCATATTTGCAGCATTTTCTTATACATCGCTCGTAAAAATATCGGCGTATAACCACGTGTCGAACCCTTTAATCTTTCGCGCCTTCGTTTCGCGTGCGTCCGAATCGTAAATCCGCGCACGCGCGCGTCCTTACAATTCGCGGTTTCTTTTGCAATCCCCCCTTACCCTCCATTACTCCGACAATAAAATCGAACAACCGCGTCCGCCGAATTCGCACTCTTCCCGCAGAGGTGTTACCTTTAATGAGTGATAACTACCGGTTATTAGCGCGCGTTATTCGCGTTACCTTTTTTTATCGTATATACTCCTCGCGATTGACCAATTTCGCGGGCCCCCCCTCCTTAATTGATCGATCGTTATTCATTCTAAAAAATACCGATCATCCGCGTATTAGTTCCTCGTCGTGCGAGCGCCTCGGTGTAATTACTTTCCGTGGTGATATGGAGTCATTAATATTCTTATTGGGGGGACTCATCGGTGATGCTACGTACTATACGCCGCGCGCGCGAGTATATAATTTCCTCGAGATATAGCGCGAGGAGAGCGCAGCGACGCGGATTCAGCCTCGGATCGATCGATCATGCCGACAGTTGACGGGTAGAGGCGTGAAAGCTCTGATTGGATGCATTTTTCAGGGATTACGCGGGTAGCGAGCGAGCGAGCGCCGTGATTGCCTTCTAAAATTTCATTGCGAGCGCCGACGTTCAGGCTGTTGTGTATATCGCGTTGGCGCGGTGGAAGAGTTGGCGGGGGTTCGTAATAACTTAATAAAATTTTATTCGTTTTTCATTTCTTAACATGTTTAACAAAAAAATATGCATTATTTTGCAATTGATTGTAAACGGTTGATTGTAGTTCCCTACTGGTAGAAATGTTACTATTGAAAATGATTAAGGTTAACAAATTCGTTTTGTTTAGTAGGGAACATATTTATCTAAAAATACTTGTATATGCTATCAAGGTTCCAGTGTACGATTTTCGTGCTTAATCCAGCTATCCATGCATGGCTTTTGAAAAAACCATGGTTTATTCAAAATCACGACAAAGATTAACGAAAAGTCATCTGACAACGACTTTCTGTGTAATGTGTCTGTTGCGCGTGACTATATGTATAGGTTCCGTGGGGTAAATGTTTTGAACAGTCACGAAATCTTTAGGTAATTGCAGGCATTGGTATTGCTCTCTCAGCTATATTCAGTTTGCGTATAGCATAAATAGTTTGTTTTGTTCGCGGAAGAATACGGCCAGTGGAAGTAACGATGTGAATTCCACTCAGAAGAGCACTTCAATACATTTTTTTCAGTGTAGACATTATTATTAGAAACAAGGAACGGGGTTATAACGGTAAATATCACCAGAATGGTAGCATCCGTGAATAAAATTGCAATTCTTGATTAAACATAATATTTAAGAATATTACAACAATATTTGAACAATGTTAAAATAATATCAAAACAGCATTTCAAAAATATTGAAAGAATATGGCCACAATATTTTGTTACAGTGAAATAGAAAACACAAATCTTACAGATCATTACCTGTAAAATTTAAAAAAGAAAAATAGAAAAGGTATCTTCCGGATAGTATTACTCTCTAATACTCAATAAGTGAAAAGTCGCTCACTGGTACAAACAACTGAAAATATCGACTAATTCTTTAGTGAATACTCATTCACTTATATTACGAATTGATAATTTTATTTCACTACTTCAATAGGTAAATATTTACTCAAGCATTAATAGATTTTTTCACTTATTCGCACAAATAAACTAGTGATTTATTCATTCTTATAGAGAGAATAATTTATCCACTTGATTATGTCTTTTTCACGCTCGAATATAAGTAGCTTGCTTAAAATTCTTTTGTTTTTAATTATAAATAGTATACTATATTTAAAATTGGGTCTATAACAATAATCATTTCTCAGATGGTGAACAAATGAATCCAGTTTTCACTTATTCCTAGGGAAATCAGCTATTTCTCGGCTATGAAATATTTTCGTTTCCACCAGGAACAGATAATATGTAATTTTGCCAAATTAACTGATTTGCTCTCAACACCGCCACTCTATTTCTCTCGATCCACCGTTTTCATTACCAGTCTACATTACAATTAATAAATAAATCCGTTACACTTTTCCCAACGTACGCACAAAAAACCTCCACTCAAGCCTCCCCTCCCCTCTACCACCCCTCCTCTCACTCTTACCCTAACGCACTCGTCGTCGTCGGTTGCATCGCGCCTCTTTTCTCTTCAGGGCCAATGCAAATCTCGCGGGCGCGGAAACGGGTAAAAACGGAAATAGCCGGCGATGTCCGCATGCTCAACACACTAGCGCGGGAAGTGCCGGCCACCTGTTCGGAGCCCCGATCTGTTTATACACAGAGCCACACGCGGGGCGCACGGAAATCAAAAACGGATGTCTGTCGTAGGCAGCAGGCCATGTCGGCGGGTGATTCGCTTGGAAATTAGGGTCCCGCCGTCTGCTCGGCCGACCGATTAAAGCCACCTTGTCGTCGGAGTGTGTGGAAGCGCGTCAACCTGTGCGAGTGCTCGATGTGATTTCGAATGCACGTACAGGTTGAGTGAGTGGTGGATATCGAGAGTGATTCGATGATTTTTAATGAGTTGGGGGTTGGTGCATCTGCTTTGAATATCTAGAACAGAAATGTAATATGATATTACTGTATCATTGTTTTGCTTAAAGAATTCAATAAATAATGATTCTTACAGAATTTAATTATTTTACCTGACATTTCATTTTATTTATTTATAAAGTAAAAATTATTAAAAGAAAAATGAATTAAATACAATAATATGATTAAAACACATTTAATTTCAGAAAATAATCTATCTTTGCCTTTCTTTTACACAAACTGAGAAATTACATTATCATTAACTTTATTTATTACCGGTATTTATCATTGAACCTACTGATTTTACCGATACAGATTCGTATCTCTTTCTCTACATATAAACGCAACCAGCGAAAAAGCCGCACGCAATTTATTTATCATTTCAATTTCCCAGCGAACGCATTTATTAATGAAGCTATTAAACTCCCGTAGCGATTTGGCGGAGCACAAAAAAGTCAGCCGGCGCGAGCGCGCATGAAATCGCTCGACAAGTAAAAAGAAAAAAAAAAGTAAAGAACACGAGCCTAGCTCGCGATTTTCGCCGCTGCGCGTAAGTACGGCCTGACATTTCTAGGAACCAGTCTAGCGGATCGCTAGCGCGCGACGATAAACAGCCGCAGCTATAATAAATCCGCCGTCAAATCGAGCGTGTAGCCAGCGAAAAAAACTGCTGCGCAACCGCGAGGAAAAACGCGACGACGACGGTGAGTACAGGTGCGCAGGTATCTAGAAAAAGACACGAAGAAGCTTTCAGCGAGCTCGCGAAATCGTTGTCCAAGACCGCACGACGCGCGTGGGTCACGCTCGAGGGACGCGCGGCCGTGGCACTCGTGCTGTTGTTGTAATGTCGCTTCCTGAGCAGATTTTAGGGAGCGAGGAGCAGCGGCATCCCCTCGCGCCACGGGCGTTACGGAATGCTGCCTCCGCGCTTCCGGATGGGCACAGGTGGTTTCACGAATAAACGCTTCGCTTGCGTGAATCGGGCAAGTATGGTAGTAGTATATTCGCTCTCGTGAATGGCCGGTGTGTATATGTGTTTTTTTTACTTGGGTGTAGTTGACGCACCCCTCGAAAGTCGTTGAATCGCGGTGTAGTGGCGTATAGTATGAGCGTCAGGTGGCTCGTTTTCATTCATTCGGATGTTTCACCCCTCGCATGGGAGAGTATAGTCGTTTAAAGTTGGAACGGAGGGCACGTGTGGTCAGGACAGTTTGACTTTGCTTGCTCTTTGATTTGGCTTCTTTGTGGGAGTTTGTATGAATGAATTCAAGGGTTGCGGGGATTTTTGTGAAAAGGTTTGTTTAATTAAACGATTTGTGGGTGGATAGGCAATGGCATTGTTTACATGTTCCGCAGACTTCTCATTTCCGCATTGCCTTTTGTGTATGAGCTACTACTATACACAAAATATAATAGGTTCGAATATCGTATATATTAAGTTATTTGTTGGCAATTAAATTCAATTTTGATAGAGTCAAATTAAATTCATAACATACTTTTTATTTGAAACTATGAAAATACAATTTTTTACATCATTGACGGTAACGTACTATAGTATGAAAATTTCAAAAATAAAGTAAAAATTATTTTCTTAAATTTAGTTCCTTCATAAATGTACGCTAAAATTTAATTTTAAAATGTGAACACTATAAAATAAATTTTATTCCATTGATCATTTTTCCATACAATTCAAAACTACAAAAAATTAATTAATTAATACACTGCGAAGCTATCCATTCGCTTGATACCCAAACCTCGCCAAGACCCGCGATCAGACTGGACGAGGGTGCAGCGTGTATCATTTTACCCGTCTGTACAGGGTCTCGAACACACAGCCCGCAACTACTCCACCCGAACCCACGCAGCCGGTACGTAGGTATACATACACACGTGCGGCGGGGGCATCGTTGCACAGAGAGTGCGCGCACCGAGCATTATAAAGCCGCACGCGCGCGCATGCATGCATGCAAGCACGTACGTAACGCACGGACGTTTCGCAAGAGGAGTGGCCGTTTATTAGTGGCTCCACGTACACGCGTATATACGTTCCGGTAATGTACGGTTGCCGAATAATGTCAAGGATAACCCGTGCATTACTTGCGGGGCCTATACGTTCACATGTATATGCATGCATGCGCTCGCGAGCGTGCGCACGGATATGTGTGTACGCGCGCGGCAGGTGCATGCGCTCGAGACGCGTGCTCGGTCATCATATCGCTGTGGTGGAGGGGAAGGGGGGGAGGGAGATCGAGAAGACAATAACATAAATCTCGGGTTCTCGGCGCGAGGAGTGCAGGAGGTCCGCGGGTCTAATCTGAATCGAAAGTGAAACATTGCGGAGTGGGGTACGAGTGGGGTTATTGAGCGAGAAAGAGAGTGAGCTCTTCGATCATTCTTATCAGGGAGTTTCGTGGGTTGGTAGGGGTAATGTAATTTTTCTGATTTAATTGGGGAGTTGGCGGTTTGGTTGAACAGTCCCTGGTAGAAATGTTAACGAACGGTTGGTGAACTGTTTGTCAATTTTTAAATTAAAATCGTCACATCATGATTATGTTGCTATATGTCGTTGAAGAATAACTATTTATGTAAAAATATTATATTGTAGATGCTTTAAAATATAATCATAGTGTTCAATAGTTTTAATTAAATTTCGATGTTAATCTTAAATAGAAATGCCTCCTAATTTGATTGACATGTTAACCAACGAAGTTGGTTTATTTTCTACCAGGGATTCTGCTTGTTTTATTGAACGAGTTTATCAATATTGTATACAGTTGAACGCTATAGAAGAAAGTTTCACAATACCGGCCCCTATAAAAAATCTTTTTATTTTTTATTTTAGTTGATTATAAATAATAATAATAATTTATTATTAGATAAAATATAAAGTTCATTTCCCACTCTCAAAAAGAGTTATCCAGTACTGGCCACCCTAATCATCTACAGAATTTCTATAGTTCGTAACTACATATACTTAATATAAAGTATAATGAATGTCAAAATTTTTTAAAAACATAATACAACATTTAAACAATATAATTATTACATTATAAAATTCACATCTTTCAAGATAATTTATACGCATTAACAATTTTCTTCATTTCATAAAAACAGGCATTTACAGCCCCTTTTTTCCACACACATCAAGGTTCCCTAATAAATTTTTAAAAACTCTCATCACTCGTTCTCTCCTTACGCCTTATTCAAACCTCCCTCAATAAAAGGCCACCGCCTCAAAACGAATGATCCCGCATCGCCTCTCAACGCCAATCGGCCACTTATTTTCCACTCCTCAGCGAGCCGCGGACGCAATTAGCCGAAAATTTGCTCGAAATCATTGGCTGTTAACACCCGTCCGTAATAAATTCGCTGCTTTTAACCCCCCCTTCCGTCTCTTATCGAGCCTCGTATACGTATATGTAATTGCCACGCTTATATTTATAAAAAATCTCTCATCGGGCTCGCGCGCGATGTCCCGCTGACGGCGCAGCCACCGCGAATTGACAAGCGGTCTCGCGCGCTCCGTAGCGTGTAATAACATCGCGTTGTATGTGTAAACCGGTCGGCAGACGCGCGAATTGCCGCGCGAAAGATCGCCCAGAAGGTTCGATGTCTTCGGCTCTGATATGATCTCTCTCGTATAAGCGCAAAGTCATCGTCACTCGCGTCTTAACAGCGTTTAACGATGTTCCCGGGGTGGTGCGGTTATGTTATCCACACTCAAAATAGCCCGAGCGTGTTATCTGTGGTTATAATAAGAGCGTTGAAAGTACTTCCGATAAGATGTTTTCGTCTCATAAAAAAAAATTACTATTGTTTAGCCCTTATTCACTCGCGAGTGAAAAAATAATCATAAATCCTTCGTAACACCAGGCTACCGCCTTTCCTCGCCGCACACCTTACCCAGCGATTACACGACGAAACGGTAATTCGGTGTGGGCCATAAATCGGCTAATGGTCGCGCATGCCTGCCTAATATGTGTTTATGCGTCGCCAGATAAATCGAGAAGCGAGAGAGAGGGGATGACTCCAAAATTGATATCGAGGAATCCATAAATTTTCGGTGGAAGCAAATGCGGGCACAGTAGCTCAATCTTGCCTGAGTAGCTTTCGACACGAATTGAAGACGATTTATCGGCAAACCGTAAGCTTATACGAATGATTCAAATTGTTTATTTAAAGCAACCATTATCGATACACTATAAAAGCAAACAGGTTTACAGCGACATTTATTACACGCGCGCATGCACTCGCTTTTAATTAAATTAAACAAAATTGTACGACTACAGTCAATTAAGTAAAACACAGTTTTAATTGTTGCGAAACGCGCCGATATCTATATTAAATCGTGTACCGAGTGCGCGCGACCGCGTATCCCCCCCCCCCCCCACGACACTCATAAAATATACATGAATTTATAAGCTCTCGCTGATCGTGTCAGCACGCACCGTCCTCTCTCTCTCATCCGCGCATGTACATACATAAATACACGTACATGCGATCGTCGTCGCCTGTGCAACTACTCGTCGATAATGACGAGTTATCGCTGCCCTCGTCGTTAGCCCGAGAGAGAAGAGAGAGAGAGAGAGAGAGAGATCACAGATAGCATTTATCTCTCTTTCTCGGCGGAGACCAAGCGCGAGAGCGTACACTTGGAGAAATTTCAACATTTCACTTTTTCCCTCTCTCACTCTCGCGCACTCGTATATCGCCGAGGAAAATCTCCGTCGCGCGCGCGCGCGTCGTGCAGACGTATCGATCGCGACGCACGATTAAACGATACGTTTATAAGTAAACACGAGTGTGTATCTTATCGGGAGGCTCTCGCTTTCTCTCTCTCGTCTCGGCTCGCAGGAATCGTCCACGTCTCGGCCGGTCATTTTCGTCTCGAGAAAATAAATGGGATCCGCGTACGTATATATGTTTGCGATCTTAAAATATTATGATAGATATGATACTGCTGATTTCTAATGATCAGATCGGCCGGCACGCACGCCGAGTTTTTCTGACCGTGATGTGCGTTCGTTTCGTTTTCTTATCTCCCGGTGTGCCGACGTACGCAGGAAAAAATGCGCGAGTATAAGTCGATAATCTCGGCGCGCGCGTGAGCTTCCCACGAAGTGTATTATTAATGTACGACAGACAGGCGCCGCAGTGCACGTGTACCGCACACACAAAACTCTTCTTAGAATGCTTTTTTTATTTAACAATTATATTATAGAAATCTTGATCAATCTTATCAGACGCGTGCAGCAACGTACGATTCACTTTTTCCCTATCCGTTTTTAAATGTTAAATAATGCGTAATTCTTTAAAACTTTATCAATATTTAAAAAAATACGTCAATAAGAATAATCCTAATCAACTAATTCAACAAATAAATGGTATAGAAATATATTTATAATAGAAATCGCCATTAAAAAAAAAAAATGAAGATTCACCGAAAAAACGTGTCTTCTAACAAGACCGAAACGAACCGTGTCAGTTCTCACCGCGCGTGCGGCTCGCGTGGCTCGCTGCTCGTCTCGTTATTATACATATATACACGGACAATAAGCATACGCTCTCTCTCGCACGTATACAACAACCAAACGCGCCAAGTGGAAACTTTGAATTTTCAGGTTCTCTCTCTCACTCTCGCGTATATATACAGAGTTTAATTGCCCGCAGAGAGGAAGGCCGCGGCCACTGAAACGGACTGGAAAGCCACTTCGTTATACCGGGTAAATGCCTAATTGCCTTTGTGCTTATCGCGTGCGCGCGAGTGTAGTAGCAGTAGTAGTTATGCTGAGCGCGCGGGTCGTATCGTAAAGCGATTTTTGCAGCCGCAGGGATGTGTGCGAGAGAGACGACCGTGGGGGTCGTCGTCGCGGAAATTCACTGGTCAGCTGCAACGGCGGCGGCGGCGGCAGCCAAGTGAGTGAGCTTGAGATAGGGGTTCGTTGTGGCGTGACGCGAAATTTATGTGCTTGTTGTTTCGTTGCTTTTAGAGAAGTTTGCGATTTGCTGTGGAGTATATTTCGTTGAGATATGTACTCTTTTTCAGAATGAAACAGCGTTTTACAGAAGTTTGAATAAAAGATGAACATTTGTTTCGAGTTTTTTTTTTATGAAAAATAGAAGATATCTTTTGGTAGAGTACTTTTAAACTATAATTAAAGAATTTTATTTGGTTTGTGAACTTTGCTGCTTCAAAATTTATGTTTTACATGTTATGTAAATATTTTGATTTCATTTATAGTAAGCCATAGTTATAATCCCTTGTTTCTTTAAAATGAAAATAAAGTTTAACAGGATGTTGACCATGATGACGATAAAATTCCATAAAGCAAAACAGTTTCATTTATAATATAAAAGTGTATATAGATAAAGGTACCGATATCACGAAGATATAGGTTGCGATGTTCTATTATCATCATATCTGATATTCTGTTTAATTGCATAGTTTCGCGCCGGTGCCGAGATTCCAAGCTAATTGCCGCTCATATCTATTTAAAGCTATAGAGGAATTCAAATAGATTATTTTTAATAGCATTTTTATGTGATTTTTTTTACGACCACCGGCGATAAGTTGTTGTTTTGCGCGTCGCACGCGGGTATTATCGCGCGCGCGTGCGCCATGTTTTGTCTGAATGTGTATAACGCGCGCGCACGCGGGGGAATAAAGTACGAAGAGAACGATCAAAAGCGTCAGTTTTACGATAATTAATTCCATCTACGCGTTCGCGCTCCGGCTTTATGGGCTTTTTATAGCTTTGCAAATCGTTAAGTTAATTTTTTAGCCGTTATAAATATTTGGCCGTATAAAATACTTTTCTAATTGATGTCTCATTAAGTTTTCAATTAGTCCGCGCGCGTTATGAACGACTGAGCGAAACTGTATATCGTAAAACTTATAATCGAAACGCTGAAATAGGTGTAATATTTATTCATAAATAATCCAGTTTATTGTAAAGTGGAATTTCCGTTGTGGTGAGAGTAAGAATTTTATTGCCGCAATCCGTCTTGTATTTAACAACTACTATCAAAGATTTTCCTCGTCGAGTGAACATAGAATGACTAGGCTTTACTTTTAGTCTTTTATAGCCTTTCCTCAACATTTATATGCACAAAAAAATTGACCAAAGAGATAACTCAAATTGTCGACATCGACGTACAGAAATTTTTCAACTATCTATACATATTTATAATACCAAGATTGAGAAAGCTTTTTAAAAAGCGATAGTCGTTTCTTCCCATCATGACCCAACGTACAAAAAATTTGGCTAATCGCCCCGCTATCGGTTTGAATATTATATTTGTGTAACAAAGTATTACCAAAACGCGATAACCCTACCGCAAAAAACTATATCGGTAGCTCCGTAGCGTAACTATAAATAACCAATCGTCTTGCCGCCTCCTTTCCATCCATACTACAAAAAAGAAACCACATCGCCTCGCTCTTATCTCGCTTTCCCAACACATACCCCAGCCACGGCGAAATTCCCGCCTCCCTTAATCCCCACGCACGCGCGCATGCTCGGTAAAAACTTATCTCTGCTCTTCGCGCGCGTGGTTGCAAAAAACGAGGAAGAAAAGTCCAGAAAAAATGTGCGCTCGCGAGCGAACTACATCACACACACACGCGCGCTTATCGCAAGCGCAGGGGGCATCCGCTCGGCGCGTCGGGGGTCAGCATGCGACCCGGGACGAACCCGACGCCGCCGCCTCTTCTTTTTCCTCTTGTTGCTCCGGCGTCGAGTTATCTCTCGCACGGATGCATACACGTACATACATGCAGTGTATAATAGGGAAAGAGAGTAGGTATATGAGGAATTCTACAGGAACTACACAGTTAGAGTGGGTTAAAAAAATTATAACAAAAATATGGAGGCACATCGCCGAAATAAATTTTGTCTTGTCTATGGGTCGTGGAATAAATGAGAAATTTTTCGAACAAACGAAATCGGACGTATGAAACTATTTAAACCGCACATCTAGTTTTCTTAAGGACATTTAACATGGGGAAAATGGACGAAAAATGGTCTCTGATAATTAATCAATATTATGCTCCCAAATGTGCCGACAAATTTTTTACAGGGAAAAAAATTTAAGTTGGCGAAAACAGCTTTAATTTAAGTTAAGAATCGTTAAAGTTAGATGATCCTATGCAAAGTTACGTGAATTTGGTAAAAGCGAAAAATAACAAAAAATATGATGAAAATCTTAAGAATTAAGTTACGTAAATTTGCACAGGATCTTCCGATTTTAACGATTCTTAGCTTTAATTAAAGCTCCTTTCTTCGATTTTAATTTTATTCTTGTAGAAAATTTGTTGATGTCTGTGGGAGCTTAATATTGCTTAGTCATCGGTGACTGTTTATCGTCTATTTTTCCCATCTTAAATTTCCATAAGAAAAATGGATGTGCGGTTATAACAGTGTCACAAAGCCATTTTCATTTGTTGGAAAATTTTCTCCTATTAATTGTATGATCTAAAGAACAAGAAAACATTTATTACAGAGGTACATTTCCAATTGTTTTTAAATTTGTTAACCCTCTCCGTATAAATTTTCTGTATAATTCCTCATATACGTGCCGTGAGCAGTGACCCCGACGGGCGGCGCACTACGCAGGGGTCTCGGATTTTTAGATGCGTCGCATCTTCTTGCCTCACACGCGATTGATCGTTCTGCTTTTGTGTTATCTGGGCGCTTCATTCATTGTGCCGCCGCCGACGGCCGCATCGGCGGCGGCGGCTGTTAATGTAGCGTATATAAGTAAGTAGTCTGTTTGCGTTTGTTTGCGCGAGAGAGGCTGCGCCAGAGAGAATAAGAGAGATGCGCAGATGTGTCACGATGGATGGGCTTGTTAATAGAGCGCGGCGAATGCTGTTCTTCGGGCTTTTAAGTGTATACGGGAGCTGCTGCGCGTTTGTGAATATAAGTCGTTGGAAATTGGCATTTAGATTTTTTGTAAAACGATATGGGCTATAAAATACGTTTTGTAGCGTTTATAATATATTATGTGTCAAGATATATAACATTACTATAATACAAGAAACAGAAAATTATTTATATACACAGAGAAAAGAAAATGTTTACTGTTAACGAACGGATATTTGGATATGAACAAATGAATGTTCATTTATAGTTAGACAAATTCGTTACGAGTTAAGTCACGAATCGTTTGAGTAAACAAAGCAAACTTAATTATTAACGAATTTGTCTAACTATAAATGAACGTTATCCTATTTGTCCATATCCAAACGTCCGTTCGTTAACAGTAAAGATTTTCTTTTTTCTGTGTACAATAACTCTGGCACTATCATCAATATATTTTAGATTAAATATATCACGCCCACATTAACGTATATAACATAAGCAACACCAAACAAAAATGATCCGATCAGTATCAGTATTATCCGCAACTCGCTATATATTTTCAGCAACGCTCTCCAAACCTCGCAATTGATACCCACCAACTCCTGCATCCAAGGCCACAGCGATAAAAAAGCGAGCAAAAAAATGCTCTCTTCGAGCACATCCACGCGCCGGGGCTCTCTCATATCGGCTCAGCCAGCGAAAAAAGCATCGACGAGTGGCGAAGCGCGTCGCCTCTCTTTCTCCCCTCGTGCAGCAATCCAAACCAGCACGCGCTTATAAACCATCTCGTTCTCTTGCGCGTGGCGTAGGTAGGTATACAGGGGCGGCGGCGGCGGTCGTCGGTTTGGCCCACTGGAGCGCACACCCGGAGGAAGCACGGGCTACGCTTTGTAAGTTTGGCCTCTCTCTCTCTCCTCGTTTGGCCGCACGAGCGCGCGGACACGCAGCCTAGGCATATATTCAGCGCGCCGAAACGCCGCGCGGCAGCGTAAAAAAAAACGAAGAAGAAGCGAGATATAAGGGAGGAAGAGAGCGCGCAAAACGCCCATAGGGAACTGCGCACCACTAGCCGGAACAGCACGCGCTGTGTATATTCAGTCATCGTAGCGACCATCTCACTCGCGTGTGCATGCAGATAGATGGATGGATGCAGGGGCCGAGAAAGGCAGTCACTCGTGGGTATCGGGGAGGGAAGAGAGAAAGAGGTAGGTGTGTGTAATAGCGCGATCGAGTGACTGACTCTCTCTCGTTCCCCGGTGCAGAGATGCGGTCATTACGTGCCTACGCGCGTATCCTAGCGCGCAGCGGTCAGTGCGCGCGGCGTACGCAGCGGAGATCGGTAAGATCCGCTGTTGCTGCTGCTGATGGGTAATGCGTGCTAGATGGCGGAATGATAGGGACGGTCTTTTGCGACGCTCTTGTCTTTCGCTCTCCTTTGTTGTGATGGTGGTGCATAAAGGGCGCGGATCGCTATTTGCATTCTAAATGAATACTGCACGTTAATTGCGTAGGTCTTTAAGAGTTGTATGTAAAGTGATCCATTAAAAAAGCAGATATCTTTGGTTGTATGGTGGAGTATACTGTAATTATTTTTAATTCTCTATTATATTAAAGTGATAGATTGTTTTAACGCTTTTTTTCTAATGCTGATTTCCAACCCAGAAACGTGCTTTCTTTATGGCATATTTCTTGTTTTATTTTTTGGGATATTTAGATCGTCTGGGGCAGACTTGAAACACTTTTTGGAAAACTGTGTATATGAGGATATTTTTTTTGTCCACACTTATAGGGTTCAAAAAATAAAAAAAAAATTTGAAGGCACACCTTGGCCACAAGTTTCTTCTCATTCTATAGGTCATAAAATATACGAAAAAACTCGTGAACATTACAAAACGGTCTTGTGACACCGTTTTAGAAAAAAACCCCATTTTTCTTATGAAAATTTAACATGGAAAAAATGGACGAAAAGTAATCATTGATGATGCATATTAGTAAGCTTTTCACTGTGCCAAAAAATATTCCACAAAGCTATTAAAGTAGAAGAAAAAAGCTTTAATTTAGGTTAAAAAATGTTAAAGATTTTTCCCGAATCCACGTAATTCAATCATTTTTGATTATTTTTCGCGATTTTCAAATGCACGTAACTTTGCGCAGAACCGACCGATTTTAATGATCTTTAGCTGAAATCAAAACTCTTTTCTTCTACTTTAATCGCTTTTTTGTGGAATATTTGTTGGCACTTTTAAATTTTACTATTGGCTCATCATCAGTGACTATACTTGTCGTCCATTTTTCCCATGTTAAATTTCCATAAAAGAAAAATGTTCTTTTTTTTAAGCGCAAAAAAAGGCTTTTCGTAATGGATTTTTATTTTTTGTCTTTTTATATTTGATACAACCAGATCAAGTTTATTCGAATGAGGAGTGTCTTAAGAAGTAGAAAACATTTTTGTCATGCAAAGTTACGTAGTATTGGCGCTTATATCAACAATTAAATTTATTAACACGTCGCTTCTATGAAAATTTTTATTTTTCGTTCAATTGCAACGTACTGCGTATCGAAATTCACACGATTTTATGAGATTTTGATAAACAATGAGATCTAGCACCGTTCGGATCGGTTATACAACAATATCGTTACCGCGACCCAACTCTCAAATTTCATAAGGAACAAAATGAGCCGCAGTACGTTGCAATTGTGCAAGTGTAGACAAAAAAACATCCTCATAGATATATGTTAAACATTTAAAAAAGAATGTTTTGCTGATCTACATATTATAGATATGAATAAAGTTTATTGAATGGACCAAAAACCAAAAAATTAAAAGTTTAACGGGCAGGAAATTAAATTAATTACAATTAACCCATCGAATCTCTTTATTTTCTAAAACAAACGCAATAATCTCGTATTTGAACAACAAAGGACACCTCGAACCTCATAGAAGGTTCCTTACGATTGCCAGGATGTAAACGCAGGGAATTGTTTTGGAGGCTTCATTTCGCGCGAACGCGCTTTTCGATTAGCCGAGCTAGCCAGTCGAAAAGCTTAGTTCCAGATGGCGAGGTTCGTTTCGCCGATACGCGCCGCACAGTTTCACATCGGCACACCCCGACTCCGATCTTTCCAACTGAACTCTGCCGATAATTAGTCGAGTTGGAGTTGCAGAAGGGCGCGGGTGTTCTTTACTCTGATTTCCCGAGTGTGCGATTGAAGGATTAGCTGCGTGACGCGAGTTGAAGATGCTTATTAAAAATGTGTACATATGCTAATTGCGATCTGTTTTTTAACGCGAATAAACATACATTAACCTCGAACTGTTTACACTTAAACAAGTAGCAATAAAATTTTTATTGCCCCGAAGTACGGAAACCAGTTTTCACGCGGATTATTACCGCGGCATTTTGTTGCACATACAAAGGTACTCTCGCAACGTTTTTCTTTTTTTTTTTTTCACTCTGTAATACGAAATTGTACGTTTTGCGAGCAAGAAATTTAAACGAGACCGTCAGAGCCACAAAAAACGGTTATTTTCCATATGGTTATTATTTAAAACGACGCACGCGCATGTGGAATGAGATTCGCGCTCGCGGCGCCACTCGGCAACATTTACGCCCTCGCGCGTGCTATCTCGCGGCAGCATGAAATTATCTTGGGTATTTGTACTTTTACCCACGTATACCCTCGTGTATGTACGTACCGCACACACATCCCAAGAGAGCGCGCGCGATCTTAAGGAACTTGAGGCCGGAGATAGCCGGGGCTTGTCAATGAGGAAGCTATTGACATTAGATAAGTCGCCGTCGTCGTCGTCGTCTATACGGTGTACACTGTCCTACGGGGGTATATCGGTCGCTTTCTTCTTTTTTTTCTCTCTCATGTCGCACATACCTGTTGGTAAATTACGTCAAACTGGAGCGCTCGGCTGTGTATTATCTTGAGTAAAGCCCGAGCGAGATCGTCCGCGTATTTATCTCCTTATCGGTTTTCTTTTCGCGAACGGAACGACGCGGTGCTATGTGTACGTACATGCGGTTTGGTAAATAAAGATTAAGGCTATGGTATATATACGGGCGAACGGATTATTACACACGCCGCGACAAAGTGCAAAATAAGATTATTATTATATATATTCTAGAAGGAGCGAAATGTTTACGGGTTAGGCATTCCGATAAGTGTAGTATTATTGTTTATAGCGCTGGAATTTTAATTCGATTCCGTAAATTTGACGATATAAAGCGGATTTAGTTTTAGCGAGCGCGCGCGCGCGCGCCTGCGACTATTAAAATTCGCAATATCTTTATAAACCGGCGCGGCGCGATATTAATTTATTTATTATACGCGCTATGCTCTAAGAGGCATTTTATAACCGAGTGATAATTTAAATCGGCCCGATGCATATACACCGATAAACGAAATGCAATTCAAACAGCCGCCACCATATACTTCGCTTGCCGAGGGCGCATCTTCCTGGCGGTGGCTTCCCGTGCAAATTTCCGCGCGCGCGCGCGCGCGCGGGCACCGAAGACTTATATTACATACGTGACCGCTTTCTCAACGGCTTAACACCTCGGCGCAGTCTCTCTCATTCTTCTTTTATTTCTCCTCGATCTCTCGCCAGCAGTTCGGCCGCGTCTCAGGCATTGATATAAATTGTGCGCGCGTGATCATATACCCCAAGCGTACACATATATACGCGCGAGCGCATTTCAATTGAAAATTGATGATTGCATTTACATGAAAAATCGGTCGGACGCGTGTCGGATAAAGCCGATAAAATTACGTTTTAACGTTTGCTATAACAACTTAATAGCTCGCGCGCTCAGTTTGATCTCGGTGCTTTTTTTTTTCACGGCTGCCGGCCGTGTCGCACGTGCGGAGACTGCAAATGCGAGCGGCTCGTTATGACAAGTGTGCGGTTCGGTAAAAATTTTAATTAAACTTGTTTTTTAAGCGCGGTTTCGAAATTGAGTTATATGTATGCTAAATGTCTGCGAGATATTTTTGAAGTTGAACTAAGAAAGTGCGCCGAGGTGTGAAATGTTGGTACGCGCGATTTGAAATGGCGGGAGAAGGACAAACTATATAGTTGAAACAACAGCGCAAAACAATCGGTTGTTAAATAAAGAAGGTGTGCACGATACCGTGAGAAGGTTACAAAGGAAGCCGCTTGCCAATGAATATGCACGAGCTTGTGCTAATTATTTTCACACTTTGTGCACCCGGCTCAAATTACCGGCTCAAATCTTATCGTACATTTTTAAATTTGCCTCCTTAAATAATCAATTTCCGAAACGAAAAATCCCCTTTTTTAATATTCAGCATTTAATTCAGACTTGAAAAATGCCCACAAAAGCGTAAACCACGCGCCGAAGCCATTCCCGCCTCGATACACACGTATACCACGCAGTCAAATCGTCAGTATGCATAGACCGCCACGGCAATTACCGGTGGAAGCTCGCCGAATCCTTTATTCCTTCTAGCCATTAAAAGCCATGGCACGAATACCGCCGCAGCGATACCTTTTTTGCGCCTGCGGAATTCAGGTTGGCGATTAAGAAAAAACCAGCAGCCGCATAGCTTCGACGTAATTTCTCGGCGCGCGCGCGGTAGAGACTAGGGTTTACGGTAGCCGAAATCCGAATTGACTTTTCGGGAGTGGCCATTACTCTCCCTTATTACGCACACACGCATAGCTCGACCCATTTTTCGGGGCCGCTCCCGGCTACTCCCACAGATGCGCTGCGCAGAGAGGCGAAAGAGAGGGTCTAGAATATAAAGTAGCTCATTCTGGAGCTAGCCGCTGCGTTTTTGGGTCGAAACCGGCGAAATTAGTATCAAATTCCAGGGGATTCTAGACAGTGCTGCGCGCGATCGAATAATGGAAGATTAAGTTTTTTGCGTGCGACTACCGGCGCGCTCTGGCACGTAAAACGGTTTTGACGTAGCGCGCCGCCTTGGGAATTCGAGATGGAAGAAGGGGGCGGGATGGGGAAGAAGGAGTGGATTTCGGTAGAATTTTTTCAAATATTTCACTGGTATATTGCAAGAAAATTATGAAAAGTTCAATTAAGATTGCCTGCAATAAAATTTCCAGAAATCCTCAGATTTCGCGGATTGAACAGCATTATATAATCGTGAAAAAGCGACTTACGTTCAGTAGAATTTTCATTTCTCTGGGGAATTAATTTTCAACATTCTGCGATAATATTACTGGTATCATAAAGGCAGGAATATAAAATAAAAGGCCAGTCTTTGTAATAATAATTAAATCTGGATTTAAGTGCAGCATTAATTTACTTGTATGTTAACTAATAGAATTTATTATGCAAACGAAAACAAGAAAGTCTTATTTTTTATATACATCATACTTATAATTACAAAAGTCTATTAAGAACTATTATAAACACACAACCCTTCAAAATTTCAGATCATATTTATGAATCTACGTAGCTCTAATAATTGGACGTGTTTTCGGTTTCGTGAACTGCAACGGCCCAGTTCGCCGTCTGCGGTGTGGCGCGTAGGAGAGCATAGCGACGACCGCAAACTTTGGTTCCCACCGCGGCCAACATATTAATTACACGAAACAGCAAGTGTTCAATTTTCTGGAACCAGCACTTTGGTAACAACTTTGTAATTTTCTTCCGCTCTGCTGAATTCGCGTGCAGTTTCGTCTGCTTTTATTATTTCCGTTTTGATAAACGGCCGCTTTAGCGCTTCATACACTGCTACTTATTTCCGCTACCCATAAAATACCAAAAACACTTTTCGCTCTCTCTCACGACAACGAGTTCAACCATCATTTACCCCATGCGCAGCGCAACGAGCCACATTTAAAAACATTCCTCGACTCTCCTCGGGCATTTGCATCACACCTCTCGTGTTATTTATATATTCCCGCTCGCGCGAGCGCGAGAATATTCGGCCATAAACAAACACCTCACACACGCCCGCGCATGGCAGATTTTCCCCACGACCGTGTGTGCTCCCATTCCGGAACTAGCCTGCGGAATCGTTTAACAGCAAGAACAGCAACAGCAGCAGCAGCAGCTTCGTATGTATATATGTACATTCGCTCGCTACTGGCATTCTCACGGCGTGCGCTCTATCCCCGCGGCTTTTCGAAATCGCCTCACGACTCGCGCGCCACCGGCGCAAATGCAAATCGCCCCGTTTTCCTTTTCTCGCCTTCTTATTGGCAGCCGCGTGTACACGCGCGGTCACCGTCGTGTGGAATTCGCGACCCGAGGAAATACACGAGTGTGTAGTGAGAAAGAGAGGCATTTTTATAGCCCCGACGACGCGCCGAAACAAAAGGCGTGAGCCAGAGTGAGAGAGAGAAAAAAAGAGCGAACTTTCTCTCCTCGCGAGCGGTGTTCTTGAAAAACGCGTAAAATCGGCTTCTCCAAGTGTGGAGACGTCGGACAAAGGGCCTTTTTGTCGCCGAAAGATCGCACCCTACGGTTCGTGTGATCAAAACAATCTGTCGAGCCGGGCTTGAATGGCCCGATCGCGCGGCACAAAAGTGCGCCGAATCGCCGAGAATAAATTGTTTTCTTTTCTTTTTTTTTTTATATCGTATACCCACTTTACAATTCTCCTTTTCCCTTTCTTGTGAGATCGAAATTAAAATCCGATGTATTATCACGAGGCGAAAGGGTCCGCGCAACAATGCCGCGCGTGCGCACCTATTCTTCGACGAGCGCGGCGTGGGTGCCGTTCGTTTTTAATCGATCGCCGCTTTGTGGCTCCCGTGCGCCGCTTTTTCAGGGCCTGGTACGGAAAATTCGCGTCGTAAATTGAAATTTTATAGTTCGGAGGGCCCGCTGGACGGTGACGTAGGCGAATCTTAATGTGCTCGTATGGAATGGAGTCACGGCTGGTCTAGTAGTAAATAATTAGCTGTGTTCGGACGATCGATCAAAATCAAGTTTAGAAAAATTCTTTTGTAGAGTTCTTTTGTACTACCTGTGTTACTTTTATTCACTGGTAATAATGAATTCAAGAACCCTATTTACATATTCATATTTTGCCATGAATCTATACTTAAATAATGAAAAATTACCGTCGTAAAAATCCTTAATCCCGAATCCCGGCTCTGCGCCAAATTTATTGCACCGTTCTCGTAATCATCATACGCAGTTTGCCTCATCACCCGCAAAAAGGACTAAGCACTTAATCACGCCGCCGAGGAACTTAAACGCCTAATGCATGCTACCCCTATTCGCTTAATAACCGTTAAAAAAGCATAGAGATCGGCAACAAAGTTAATCCTTCAGATATTGCGCATTGATAGCCGCGATAAATAATAAGGCTTTATTGAGCTACGATCTTGCATGTATGTAGTCCCGCTGCGGTTAGTTACCTGCGCTGAATCTTTCTCCTCTCGGAGGCGCGAGGTGTATCGAGCAGACCTTGCGTCCGAAGGGTTCGCTTGTATATAAAAAATGGCTCGTTTAATCTGGGTCGTCCCACCTCCTCTCGACGCTATTAGAGCGCGCGGCGGCCGCGCGCATTTTTCGACCTATGAATTCATATCGCTCAGAAATTAACGGGCCAATTAAAGCGCCCATTAACTCCCTGGAAATATCTCATTAAGGCCCGCGAGCGTCGTTTGCAACTTTTTGACGGAAGGGATACGGGGTACGAGTAGATGTTTTTGTCACGGGGAAGAAAGAGAGAGAGGCGGACTCATTACAATGCCAACTACGACTTAACGGCCGTTTCTTATCGGATTCCGGGTGCGAATGGGTGAGAAGTATAGTTGTAAGAAAGTATATCTGTGTTGGAATTTATGGGAGGGTCGCTGGTAAGTTGTACTTTTTTGGTTGGAAATCTTGAGATTGGATCATTAGCCTGTGGAGTGCCAAAAAAAACTCAGGGTTGCAAAAATATTATATAATACTTTTAAAGAGACACTTTCATTTTTTAATTCTATCGCTCTGCTCTATTTATTACACAGTCTAAAAACATTTCTCAACCTTGATATCTCCGTCGATCTTAATCCAAAAGTCAATATAACGCACGCACCGCGCTCTCTCTCTCTGTCTTAAAATAACCGCGCACGACGCGGAATGTCATCCAATCGACGGGTATGTATATTATTTTTACGAGCCATTTCGCAAGTCGATTTAGACCGAGAGGGCCGGCGTCGATTCGTTAACCCGATAAACTAATTTAGCGCTAAATAAACAAAAATATTATTCCGACCGGTTTCTCTCCCTAATGGATTCGTCTGCAAGTATACGCTCGCGCGCGTAATATAATATATAAGGCTTGTTTCCAACATTTATTATTAATTTCGGAACGTTCCAAAACTTCATACCATCGGAAGCATAAATTTGAAGCGTTTCCGAATGTCGTACCGTAGTTTCCGCATTTCGAAATACGCCCTATAAATGTAAATGAAATAGTGTAGAAATGTATCGCACATAATTACTTTATTTTTTGTGAAAATGAACGCTTATATATTATTTATTTTTATTTATTTATTTTTATAAAAATCGTTATAAACGTTTATTTTTATATTAACCTTGAAAATTGAATGTACCAAATAATATATAACGTTGTCTAAAAATGATAAACATTGAAAAATATTTAAAAAAAAAATGAATCGTGAAAATCGGATAATACTAAATATTGGATGGAGCGAAATAAAATTTATTGAAATTTAACCACGCTTTCATAGCTCGAGGTTTGTCAAATAAATTATGAATTAATTACCATACTTTATTGCAAAAATAGTATTTATTAAACTTATGAAAAGGAATGTTTCACAATATGTAACGAGATTCTTAAATAAGTAACTGAATAAAAAAGAACGTACTTTTATAAAGTAAAAAAAGGAATCAAAGTGTAATAAACAAGCTTAAGCAGAGCCACATTCATCTGGTATGCGTAACGGTGATATACCATAAAGTCCCGCGAAAATCGAATTCATCGTATTCATCAAGACGACGGTCATGAACGCAGGCTGAGGCAATTTATAACTTTTTTCGATGCCCCGTCTCAATTGGGCAATCGTTTCTTCGTCATACTCGGCGTTCGGTTCGAACATCGACAGTATCAAATT
Organism: Torymus aiolomorphi; assembly: GCA_036365515.1. NCBI lineage: Eukaryota > Metazoa > Arthropoda > Insecta > Hymenoptera > Torymidae > Torymus > Torymus aiolomorphi. Next base: position 11,765,855 of record CM070875.1, read on the forward strand.
TTTGTACTCATCCGCTACCGTTATTTCCGCGCGGTTCAAAACAATGAGCTAAAAAAATATAGCTTTTTTAAATTTTTACGATTGGTAAAGATCGAAACGCAAATGTTGGTGTTTAGTTCAACGAAAAAAATTAATGCACTGGAAAACTTACGCCACATAATGCAGAATTCTCATGCAGTCTTATTATTTCTGGCCATCCTCTCTGACAAGCTATGCAGTCACAACTAAAGTTGTAACATTTTCTGAGTAATTTTTGTCTAGGTATGGTAGCAAGTTCGTAGTACTCTTGCTGATAACAATCAAATACTTAAAAAGGATTATGATTTAGTAAACTATCTTGTAAAAAACAAGGAAAATAAATATTAAAAAAATGTTTAACATACTTGATCGCCTTTCTTAATAGTTTTTATAGCATGGATAATGACATGATGATTATTACTGTAGCATCTAGTTGCATTAGGATCACAGCTATGATTAAGCAAACCAGTGATTGGAGCAATATAAACTCCTCTGGAGCAACAACCGTTTGTCCAACATGTAAGTCTATCAAGATGATTTTTACAAGCATAATTACCAATCCACATCTACAATTTGAAAAAAGATATTAAAAGTCTTTACAAAAAATGAATAAAGTAAGAAAATATTTTATTTACTTCATGGTGATTAAGATCACTTATTTTACTGAGTCTTAAAAATAGTGAACCGAGAAATACAGCATTTTCATTTATTTTGTAGCTTTTATTATCTTGATAATTGAAATTCTCTCCAAAAAATGAAGTATTTCTAGCTAAGGATCTCAGTACCCATGCAGTACTTTCTGTGTATTCTTGTAGTCTATCAACTGAAACTTCCTTTGATAGAGCATAGATTGATTTGAAACCATCTGGCTGAATTACTGAGTTACTTTACCATAATGAAAGTATAATTTATAAACTTTCAATTAAGAACTAAAAGCATTTACCATTAGATTCATCAAAAGCTTGTAGTTCAGCTTTAAGATTTTCAACACCGCCAGCCTCTTTAAGGACGCTTGCTCACAAAATGAGTTTCTATAGAATCTTATGAAACTTGCAGGGTAGATTCTTATTGTTATTATGTGCACTATCTGCAAACTTCAGAAAGCCTAGCAACACCGTTCATGAGATATAAGCTACCGAAGTTAGACAATTTAGTACGGTGTCTTATGAAAAAGTCGTGAAAAAATTAACGTTTTCATTAATAACGCCAAAAGTTTTCTATAGAATTGAACGAAAAAGAGATATTTTACTAATGATGATATTTTAAATAAGCTCTCCAAAATCTAGAAAGTCTAGCAGCACCGTTTTCGAGATACAGTTGTTTAAAGTAGGTAACTTCGGCCGCGCGTGTCCTTGTGTGCGTGTAAACAAACCAATGGCGTGCCCGCGCGCTACGCGTGTGTCTACACAGACATGTGTACGTGTACAGTCTCGCGTGAAATTTTGAGAGTGGGGAGACCCGAGAGAGCGCTAGCCGTACGGCGTTCGACTCTGCGTACTTTTGGTTACGATTGCAATGAGCAAGCGTCCTTAATGCCTAAAATCATTGTCCTAAGACCAAGACGTGAAGCAACATCCTTCACATCCATTTTTTTAAAGAAAGGATAGCAGGCATAAACTGCACATTCTATTTCATGATACTGCTCTCAAGCCTCTTTTTTACATTTCTCTGAACAAAACATAGTCCATGAGCAATTATCGCAGGGAATATTTGCCCATATAGTTGTAAAACAATGTGAGCAACAAACATGTAATTTTTTCACGTTCAAAAATTTTGTGTATGGTTTCTCTATAAATATAATTTCTCCAGGTCGGAAATCTCTAGTGGCAACTAAATGTCTACCAAATTTTTCATTATATTGAATATCAACTGTTGAAAAATCATTAACATTATGCTTTTGAAATAAAGTTTCTGACATTCTTGTCTTTTTATCTTTCAACTCTGGTTTAATATTTGATGGCGTTTTTAGCTCAAGCTTCATTTTCTTTATCAGATTCTTAAGACTATTTTTGACTACTTCATCTTCAATTCCTTCTAACAATTCTGGTACTTTTGTTATAACATCTTCTCCTTCTTCTGGACATCCCAAAGCAATCAAACATTTAACTTTGCGACAGAGTAATTTTATTTTAAGGGCATCATTTGTTGTGATTTCCATTGTGTCTGCCATGGATGCTTCATACTTCAATAAATGAATCAGGACAGCTGATCTATTCCCATAAGCCATAGCAAGTGACTGTATTTGGTTCCGCTACTGCTATACTTTTTGAATAAAATTGCCAAATTTGTTCATGCATTTCAGTGTCATGGTCAGAGGACACGAACATCATATTTCCTTGTTTTCTTATATCATCAGCAACAAAAGAATCTTTCGCAAAACGTAGATTCTCTGCTCTCAATTCTTTAAAAAAATTTTAATTAAGCAAGCTTATAAGGGTTCTGGTTTCACTGTCCATGTCTCAGATATCTTTAATAGTAAAAAAAAAAAGTAAAATAATTCTTATTATTTTATATATTAATACAATTTATAATAGACATTTATTAAAATTCACAAAGCATATTTTCTTGGCAGCTTTTGATTAAAATACTGTCTTATTACTCATGATATATCTTCAGTGACTATGCAAAGAAAAAAGTTACCTTACCATTTATGTTACAGTTACGTTACCATTTTATATGCAAAATGAATATTAAAAAATCAATTAGTGCAATAGAAAAAATAAAATACTTTATTCCAAATAAATAATTATGGTTGAATTCTTTCTACATAAATCTGCTGGTCACTTGCAGCACTTCAACAAAGAAAACAAAGAAAACAAAGAAAAAAGAGATATTTGTTAATTTCATCGTAATACTCGGTATAAAAAATTAAAAATTATTTATAAGTGCTATTTATTTTGTTATATTTTTATTTAAAAATATTTCAGCAAAGAATTGTAATAATTTTTAATAAAACCATGCTATCAAAATAGAGAGAAAAGTCGTGCGATATTACCGTAACGGTTGACAACAAGGAATGAATTTCTTATGTACCGCGTAGGTTATGTTTTGCGATAATGTTTTTTTTTCTTCCTTATGAGGTATCAGCTCGAGGCGATAATGTTTATATATAATAGGTATCTGGCGAGTCTTTGCAGAGAATTTGCCTAATATATTCTTTGGTCTTTGCAAAGTGAACGAAAACGAAATGAAAACGAAACAACAGCTGATATTAGTGTAATTTTTAGAAAGCAAGAATGGTTAAACTTATAATATTTTATACCACTCTAACCTCAAAATCACAACTTTGATATGATTTTTCGGCGCTCGTGGTATAAAATACCGTTCGAAACTAGTGCGTAAGTCGATTATTTAGGTGGTGTGACTTTTTCGCACTCGCTTCTCTCGTGCAAAAAGTCACACCAGCTAAATAATCGACTTCCCCACCCGTGTCGAAATGTACTATAATGTATAATATGACCTGCAAATGTATATGAAAACTCAGTGATAGATGTGTAGTATAAAAAGACTAATCTCTGTAAAAAGTACGCCTCTGCTAAGGGACTCGCCACAAATGGACCGTGCCGTGCCGTGCCGTCGCCGCCCGGGCCGCCCCGTGCCATAGCGTGCCGAGCGCTTTTCGAATCGGAGTGCGCCGTCTATCAAGAGTATTGCTTCCGTGGTCCAAGCCCTTTCGGACATATGAGTTTGCCATCTGCAATCTTTGTTTATGACGAAAAAAATCAAGCATAGCCTGGATTGCTCCGAAATATTCTACAGGTAAAATCATTGTTAAATCATTGTAAATTTTGCTAATGTCAACATTATGTTAATTTTACGGTGTTATAACACTTTTTTTTTGTTTAATAGCATGGAATAGCATAGATTAAAATAAAAAAGCAACTCTTAACCTACTGTATGTCACATGGAACTGTTGTGTCCTCGTTTGTAATAAAATAAATAATAATTTAATAAATTAATTATTAATAATAATTGATTAATTATTAATGATTATCAATAATAATTATTATTAATTATTTAATTTAATTTAATAATAATAATAAATTTGTAATAAAATATATTAATTGTTCATGTTTTAGTAGATACACAAAAACCCACCATCTCCTGAGTTTTTTTCTTTTTTTTTTTAATATTCTAGCTATTATCAATAACGATACTGCTGTCACATGTAGTTTACAACACGTTAAGATTTTTTCCATTTTACTTTGGTCCATTCTGTAAATTAATTGTTAAATAGTATTAAACAAAAAAAAAGTGTTATAACACCGTAAAATTAACATAATGTTGACATTAGCAACATTTACAGTGATTTAACAATGATTTTACCTGCAGAATATTTCGGAGCAACCCAGGCTATGCTTATTTTTTTTCGTCATAAACAAAGATTGCAGATGGCAAACTCATATGTCCAAAAGGGCTTGGAGCACGGAAGCAATACTCGGGGGGGGGGTCCAGAGTTTCGACGATTCACTATAAAATTGAAGTCAACTATAGACGTTTTTCAGTTCGACATATGATAATGCAGATTGTTCTTAATTTCGAAATTCTAAATTACGAAAATCATATTTACGAATGTATCACTTTACCTACTGTCCAAAACATCGAATTTCATTAATAGAATTTTAATAGGGGTACAATATAGACATTTCGAAATAAATCATTAGAAATAGGTTATATTTGCTTTGAGATCGTATTGATGAAATTCGATGTTTTGGACAATAGGTGAACTGCTACATTCGAAAATAGGATTTTCGTAATTTAAAATTTCGAAATTAAGAACAATCGGCATTACCATGTGTCGAACTGAAAAACGTCTACAGTTGACTTCAATTTTATAGTGAATCGTCGAAACTCTGGACCCCCCCCCAATACTCTTGATAGACGGCGCACTCCGATTCGAAAAGCGCTCGGCACGCTATGGCACGGGGCGGCCCGGGCGGCGACGGCACGGTACGGCACGGTCCATTTGTGGCGAGTCCCTTAGAGGCACAGGCCTGTGCTTTTGTGCTTTTGTACCAAGCGAAAAAAACTAGTTGTCCGATATCTATAGCATACTCATGACCCATGGCAGGAGTTCAATATGTTAATCTTCAGCAATGGGTAATGAGTATGCCAGATGTCGGACAACTATTTTTTTTCGCTTGGCACAAAAGTAAAAAAGCACAGGCCTGTGCCTCTTATGTCGACTCGCTCTAAGAGTTCCTCACGAAACCATAGTGACTTTCCTGCAAAGTTGGCATTACAAAGTTTTCCTAGTGACTTCACTGCGCTATGCGGATTCGTAAATCGTACGTACACATATGTTGGCCAGGGCCTGAGGGATTCTTGCCGAATGTGCCTCCTCAGTTTCAAAATCCTGGAATCCCTTTAGCCGATTCCAATTGAAGGTTCATAGTTAAACTAGAATTGTCAAATGAGATTCCACGATTTTGAAATTGAGGACGCACGTTCGGCAAGAATCCCTCAAGGATGGATGTACCTATCTTAATTCTTTGCAAGTCTATGTTCATCGGTGAGTAATTCTATAGATGCGCTTTTCGCGTACACTGTCGAACGCTCTCTCTCTCTCTCTCTCTCTCTCTCTCTCTCTCTCTCTCTCTCTCTCTCTCTCTCTCTCTCTCTCTCTCTCTCTCTCTCTCTCTCTCTCTCTCTCTCTCTCTCTCTCTCTCTCTCTCTCTCTCTCTCTCTCTCTCTCTCTCTCTCTCTCTCTCTCTCTTCTCTCTCTCTCTGATGAGCGAACATAAATATTAGACTTGTAAAGATAGTACACCCTATACAAGAAAATCGGACAGGATACGGATATAGGGTAAGGTAGGGGTATAGGGGTACATAGTGTGGATTCTCCCAGATAGCGCGCAACGCGTGATTTTTCAAACGCGAGTCTCAAAAAATTCAAAGCGCCGGGAGGGAGAGAGAGGAGCGCGTGCGAGAGCGATCATCAATCATCGCGTGGCGCGTTTCTCTCTCTCGGGAGAGAGGCGCCGGGGATTGTCTTAGCCTCGGGCCTCTTTCTAGGCTTTACGACTCTCGGCGGCGGCTCATTGTTTTACGCGCGTGCTCACCAGCCCGAAGGTCGATCGTCGATGCTACGCAGCTACGGCGCGGTGTATTTGTTCGTCGACAGGCTAAATCATCGATTTGCCAAAGTGCGGCGTAGTGCGCGCGTGCGCGTGCCGAGAGCGAAACGAAACGCGCGAAGGTATATACATATCGGATTCTTTTTCGGCGCGCGTGTGCACGCTTTTTCCGCCTATTGTCTTTGTTTCACGGCTGATTTTCGAGAGCTTCAGAATTTCACCTGAAAGTCATTGTTTTCGGGAACAATGGATTTTAATTTGAAAGTTCGCGCGTGCTGCATGCGCTTTTGCGCTTTGTCGGGTCGGGAGCATATAAATAGTGTGCATGTGCGCGCGCGGTAATAAGTTTCGGAGAGCGGGAAAACAATGTGTGGTAATGGCTGGGCTTTTTATGGATACAAAGGAAGGCTAATGCGCGTAGCAGGCGGATCTGAGTGAAGTGGGAAGGTGGGAGGGGGAAAGATTTGACGAGAACGAATTATTGGTAATGAAAGTTGAGGTTGCGGAGCAACGTGTGGGAAAAATTAGATTTTTTCTGTATTCTTTGGGACCGAGATTTATGGCGAACCGCCGTGAGGTACCACAGTAGGTTATTTATTTTACAAATATGGAATTTCATTATTTCGCGTTAATACTCGTAAACCACGAACTCAGTTAAGAATTCGAAGGCTCCATCACAATAAAGTACTTTTCTTATACAGTCTCCTCATAAACAATCCTTCCAGCCCGAAAAATTCATTCATCCAAGCACAAAGCACCACTCGCAGAAAGCCCAATACCTTATAACTCACCTCTTCCGTTAAAATCCATCAGTCCGCAACGCACTGACGTCTCAATGCGCCTCCGAAAAATCATCAACGCCCAACCCCCCCAACGAGCTAACTATAACCTCTACCTATACCGCGCTAATTGCGCAATCGGGCCGAGAGAGAAAAACGTCTCGGCGTTGGATAAATAACGCCCGGTCCACCTCGAGCCATCTATTTAACAATTTGCCTCGTCAATCAGGCGCGAGTAGCGCGGCATCGATTAAAGCGACGGAGCGGCTGCGCCCGCCTCACATTCTACGTGTCTCTCGATGCTGTACTATATAGCAGGAGAGGGCTGGTCCGGAGACTTATGCGCTCGCGGAGAGGCAATTCCCCGGGCGATGCATCACTCTGAGGGAGAGATTTCGGGAGTCGTAATGAGGAAGGTGGGGGGAGAGGATGTATGAGGGAGGTAAGAGGGTTAAACATTTGTCAAGGAAAAAAATCTCGCGATGGTGCGTGAATGTAGGAATTCAGTTAAGCTTTTAAGGCGAATGGTAATTGCCTGACAGGTGAGATCGCCTCGATTGATGGTTGAATTTTCTCAATAATGGATTCGGCTTTTAATTTATTCCACGTCGATTAGAGGAGAGAGTCTGCGTGTTTTATGGAAAGGGTGATGACGATCCGGCCTTCGGCTCGGAGGTTGATTGGTGCGATCCATTTTTCATCGATCACTTTTCGTATTATAGCCGCCTCGCGTTTTTGCCGCTTAATTTTCATCCTAGTCGACGAGAAAAAGGTGCGCTCGCCATCTATATAACAAGGGCAGACACGAGAGAAAAAAAGACTCGTCGAACAGGGATGAAACGGTTCTCGTTAAGCCTTTTAGCCGAAGATGCGCACGCGCGCCCTGGTTTCAAGGGACTTATGTGCGCACGTCGGCGGCAAGATTCCGAATTCATCGATCAACCCGTCTCTCTCTCCCGTAAAACCCGTCAATCCCGGCGAATTCTGCCGGGTCAGCGCTACTTTTCTCGCTGTTCGCTCTATCCCTCCTGAGAATACATCCTTGCCTCGCCTGTGCGTCGTACACATACGCCAGGAGCAGGTGACTATATACCTACATGCGGTGCAGCCACGAGCCATCCCCCACCTGCAGCAGAGAGACAGACACCCCGCCGAGTTGGCCCGTAAAAATAAGAAATTAAAACCAAAAGCAATTACACTGATCTATAGGGCGGGACTTGTGACTCGGCATTTGGAAGCGTACGATGCTCATTTGAATTTTTTTTCCATTTTCTCGACGATTTCGTGCAATAAAACGTGCGGCGTAGTGTATAGGGATGGGAGGATGGAAATTAATTTTCGAGGTCGTAAACGGGGGTTGACGGGGGACGATGTTTATGTAGTGGAGGACGAAGCGACGAGTTCATTTTTATTTGGTTTTCGGTGCTTTTACGGCTTTTGGCTGTAGGGCGCATTCGAGGAATTTTTTATGCCTTCTGTCTTCAAAGATTAAAAGATAAAAGTTTTAACACTCGGTAACCCTAAAATTATAGAAACAATCAACGAGCAGTGAACGTATATATTGAAACAAAATAATACCGTTTCTACTTATTTTTCAATCAAATTTCCATCTCACTTGTTATACCATTATAACCACGGCACTAGCTTGCAAAATTTCGCGTATACCTCCTCGGCCCGAAAAACAAAGAAAAATCCTCAAGTGTTCTTTTGTGTGCGCTTAACAAGCACGTGTTCCCGCTCCACCTCCGCCTCGCGGACACTTACCACACATATCTGAAACCGGGAATTTTCGTTTCCTCCACCTCCACCTCCTCCTTCGCAACAACACCGGGACGGTGTCCGACTACCAAAAAAGCGCGCGTGCGTCTAAACAATGAAGTTTATGGGCGAAGGGCCTCTCGCTGCAGCGCCATTAAAACAATCGACGCGCGCGAGCTCCTCTCGCTTTCTCCATACGGAGAGGGATGCAAATGCGGCCCTTGCGCGCGAGTGAGAACACAATGGCGTCTCGGGAGAAGGCGGCAGTAAATACCAGTATAATTGCCAGCCTGAGAGAGAGAGAGAGAGAGAGAGAGAGTGCTTCGGATGTAAGGGGCTGTGTGTGGTGATGAGGGGGGAGGAGATGTTGGGGAGAAGGGAAATAAGGTGGCATGGAAATTTCTACCAAAGTGTGGGTGTATACGCGCGCGGTGCGAGATATGCGTAGTACAGCGTTCGATTGTTTGGAAAGTGTATACTTGTTGTGGATGAAATATTGGGGAGACGTGAAGCGCGTTTTTTACCTTTGAAATATGACCTTAATTTTTTTATTATTCTATGATAAAAGTTACATATTCGAGATATAAGCTAACTTGTTTTTTGACAGTTGTTGCATAAAAGATAAAAGTCGGTTGTAAAGGTCGTCGAATGATAACGATAGTAAAGAAACGCTTTTGGAATGTTTATTTACTTCTTATAAACTCAGCTCGAATCAATGTTTTATTATTTTTTGGGCTCTCTCGACAAAAACCGTCCAAAATTCATCATTATCCCGTGAAACCCATATAAAACGCGATCCCCCGATCGCCGTAATTTTTGATTATATGTAAATAATAACGCATCATTAAACTTGACTAATGACACGTATATCGCGCAGTTTTAATTATCTCGTAATAACACACATTTCAAATTTACGCGCGCGGCGTTATGTCAGATCCGCGCTCCCGGCTCAATTAATCAGCCGGATCATCTCTCTCTACCTCCAAAAAACACACAGCTCTGTCCCAGTTTCTCGAAAGTGCAACAAAACAACACGTACACATAGTCCCACCCCTCTCTCTCTCGCGCGCGATATTAAATTAACTTTCTCACGCGACTCTCCTTCTCTCTCTCTCTCCTCGCCTTCTTATCTCGCTCCCGGTGCTCCTTTTGTGTCCCGCTGTCTGCTCGGCTCTGGCACTATCGCCCGGTAGCTCACTTTCCCTTCCGCTGCTCGAGTCTCCAGGGGCACCGTCTGGATGCATCATTAGAGAACGTCGTCGTTGTGGCGCGCTATCGCGGCGGAGACGATGATGCGCTTAGCTTTTAGCGGTCGATGTTAGGCGCTCTCCCTCTCAGTCTCTTTCTCTCTTTTTCGTTCTCCCCACAGGGTTGATAAGATATCGGGAAATATACTTCGTTACGCGAGATGCGTTTCTTTTCCTTTTTTCGTCTCGAGTCCCGGAGGGAAAGACAGCTCGAAATACGTCGTTGAGCGCGAGGGGACGGAGCAGTTCGGTGTATAAAATGGTACGGGAATCTGATTTCTTAATTGAGAGGGGGAGATGGGCATTGCCTTATCAGGCTGGAGCATGAATTAATTACGTTATCGTTGATACATTTTAGGAAGGTTTCGGTGCGTTTGAGAATGGGGTGAAACTCGGTGAAAAGAGAGATCTCGAAGAGGGGGGGGGGGGGAAATAAAGCGACTAATTTAGTTGGCGATCTTAATTGAGTTGTGCACAAATTATTATTGTTATTTCGATTAATTAAAGTTAGATCCCGTAATAATGCTACTTGATAGTTTGTTTATGAAGTATTTCTTCACAACGTCAGATAAATATCAAATACTTTATTAACGTTATTAAATTATTTTTTATCACTACAGCCCGACCAAAAGGTTATAATAAATCAAGAAGCAATCCCCAATCAAACCATAAAAACTAAACCGAAATTGAAATCCGGTCACATCCACGCAACTACCCATAAACCAGTTCACCATCCCCAAAAAATTTAATTAACAAGCGGGGCCGACGCGTTCCGCCACCTTATCTCCGCTACTCCCAAATACACGCGCGCCTGCGCACAGAGCGCCAAAAGAGATTCGACACTTTCCTCACGTGCGCGCGCGAAATATAACACGGCGGACGAGCGTATCATAAAAGCTGCGCTATTAATTAAACGCGTCTTTCACGCCGCTTGATATTCCGGACACGACGACGCGTTTTTATAACGTACGAGAACTGGTCCGCGCGTCTATTTTATTGCCCCCGGGGTGATTCGACCGTTAATTTTCAATTTCGCCCTGGCGATCCCGACGTCCGAATCCGAGGGCCTCGTTTGCTGTGATGTGGCAGCGTCATCTTCCACCTATCAGCCTTAGATCGTGTACTTTGATAATTAAAAATTTCTAAGCGTAGGATTGCCATTAAAAGCGATAAATCATAACCCCTTAAGCGGAGGACTGCTTTTTTTTCGAGGTGCGTGTGAAGTGGTTGGATGCTGATGAAGAGATTGCGGTACATAGGAGTAGAAAGAGTACTGAACAATCTCATTGTACATAATTTCGATGGCAATTATTTCACACGATCGGCGCGATGTCCTCGCAATTCAACTTGCCAAAAAGATATTATGATTATGATTGAACGCAAAAAATTCTAAGAATCAATATTGCTTCATAATAGCTTTCAATCGTAGACGAATGACGTTGGCATGGAGCATAACTGTTAATTGCTTTTAAAAGAATAGGGCCCTCGAAAAAGTAACGCTACATTTTTTACCCTTGAAATATCTGACGCCTGACATGATCGGAATAATTACCGATACTTGTGGGTCTTATTACGCGCGGGCCTACTTGCAATTTGTTAAAAGTTTAAAACAGCCTCGCATGATACGTCACGCTCAAACGCGCCGAACAAAGCAAGCCCCAAATTGCGCGGCGCGCGCATGTGTCCGCCTCTCTTGCTCCTGCTCGACGAAGGTATATATATATATATATATATATATATATATACGTATAATACACTATATACCAAATGTCTATCACCTGCACGCGAGAGATTCGATTTCAGATAATTTAACGAGCCCTGCCCTTGTTATGACGGTGCATCAATAATTAGAATACGGGCGACTATTTTTTTTTCCTCTTTGGTCGGCGCTCGGGGTATAGGCGGCGGCTTAAACTTCGTTATTAAGATTGTAAAGGAGGCGTTTTGCATAATAAAACGCTTATTCATACTGGTTATCAATGATTCTCAGAAACTTCACAAATAAATCAACCAGAACGCGTGATTTTCTATATTGTTTACATTCACCTTAAGCAAAACAATGCGAATAGTTAACAAAAAAATCAAGACTACACACTCTCCATCCGTCGCCGCAAATTACGCGCCCCCAAACCTGCGACGCACTACTTACTTGCTACACGTACACACTCGGTGAGAACAATCGCCGCGTGTGCCGCGGGCCGCAAAATGGCCAACCCGTGTTTGCAGATTGCGACCCTATCTCTGACACCCTGTCGCGGCCCCGGGGATCGCCGTTTCCTCTTTCCGTCTTCGACGCAGGAGGAAGTGGAAGGAGAGAGAGAGAGACAGACAGAGAGTAGGTAGATAAAAGGAACACGGACACGTGCGTATACAGGGCAGGGAAAAGGAGGCCATTAGGGAGGAAAAGTGACCGCCTCTCTCGCTGTGTGTGTATATGTATATGCGACAACGTCCGGGGCGCCGAACTCTTTACGGGAAAAAGGAAACGACGGAGGATGAGGTAGTCTGGAAGAGTGCATTTATTGGGACCGGGATGGGGCAGTTTCCGGTGATAAGGCAGATAAGCAGGCGATGTTCGGGAGGATATCGGTTGAGTTTATCGGAAGTTTATAGATGGGCGATATATTTAACATGATCTTCTGTTTTTTTTTTTGTGATTATTAAAAAAAAATCTGCCTAATATGACGAAAGGTTTTATCACAATTTTTATTGGAAAAGTAATATATACTTATACTTGAAAATCACTTTGTTTGCTAGACAAAAGCCGTCGATTGTATCCGAAAACGTCCCAGCAGGTCGCCTAAAACCTTAAATAAAATGCGTTTCTCGCTAAAAGCTTTCCGCCCATCAATTCATTCACCCGCAAATATTTTGATTCCCGACAGCACACAAAAACCTCCTCGCTGTACCGACACACAAAGCCTCTTTTCTCGCAAAAAGAATCGCCTCGTCGCCCACTGCACTCACTCCCATGTGCCTGTGTACACAGGCGGCAAAACGGCCTGGCAACTCTTTTTCAAAAGAACACCGCTTTTATCTCACGTCCATTTCGTTACGTTTTCGGACGGCTTGCTACGAAGAGCGCATTACGCGCGACAGACCTTATCGATATAACTGCCAATATGTATCGATCGTCCTGCTATGTCTGCGGGTGGGCGACAAATTGAGTCGAAAAAACGGCTGCATCGGTGCATATATTTACATACAGGCAGCGTTATGGGGTTATTAGGAGATATCGGGAGAAGCGCGGCTACTCTTCTCGTATACCTATGTATCTAGCGAGGAGAGATAGCGAAGGCGGCGGTCTGTTGGAGGCTATCGGAAATCGCAGGCCGAAATGGCCTCCTACACGGTATGTCGTTTTTTCTCATGAGAAGAGTATACGGTATATTACGTAAATAATCGAGATAGCGGGGCTCGTGTTTTGTTCGTTCCCTTTTTTGCGTTATTGGCCTGTCCTCTGAGTTGTTGCAGAAAAGATTGCACGGTGCAGTTTGGCTTTTTTCTACAGCTTATCTCTGGAACTTGACTTATATTAAGAAATTCGAAATTATGAATAGCCCGCTTATCAATCTGATAATATGCACATGATGACTGTGGCTCGAATGAAAACAAAGATATTTGTAAATAAATGTTTACGTTTTGATAGGTTAAGCGATGATAAACTGCATAAGGATGACGATTGAGACAAAAATACATATATTTCCTTTAAGGGGGCTAGACACCTTTTTTCTCTGAAATAAGAAGTCACATTTTAATACATAAATGTAAACTAATTATTTCATACTTTTTACATATAAAAGTGGGTATATTTACCTTACCTTAAAACTTTCTCCGATGGGCCTTTTATATGGTCCAGAACCATAGTCATCGATGAAACAAGTTTTTTCACTAACCGTAAGCTTTGAAATTTTCCTGTGGATGGATTGACTCCAGATTTGAACTAAATTACTCCTGAATAGTATAATTCTCATATGAGTGTAGGGATTTAGGATTAAATGTCGGAAAAAATTTTTACATCAGAAAAATTATGAAAAAATATAAAAAATTTTAAAAAATTAAAAAAAAAACCTTGATAAACAGCACAATTTTTTTTTTCTCATTAGATCAAAAATCCCTACACTCATATGAGAATTATACTATTCAGGAGTAATTTAGTTCAAATCTGGAGTCAATCCATCCACAGGAAAATTTCAAAGCTTACGGTTAGTGAAAAAACTTGTTTCATCGATGACTATGGTTCTGGACCATATAAAAGGCCCATCGGAGAAAGTTTTAAGGTAAGGTAAATATACCCACTTTTATATGTAAAAAGTATGAAATAATTAGTTTACATTTATGTATTAAAATGTGACTTCTTATTTCAGAGAAAAAAGGTGTCTAGCCCCCTTAACATAATCGATTCCACATTCTAGCTTATAAACAAAAATTTAATTTCCTTTCGAATGCGAATATTTATTAAAACCTACTCCAGATCTCATTGCCGAAACGAGTAAGCTGACTTATATTACTCGAACCCTAAATGCACGCAGCTCCCACCCCCCAAATCTAATAAAACTCCAATTGCCCCGAACACACGCCGAAGAAATCGAACTCGCCCAAACGAGGCCCACGCCTCTCTCTCTCTCTCTCTCTCTCTCTCTCTTTTCGGCACCGCGCACGTGCTTGTTTGGGTTATAGGCGAGGCGACGGGATTAATGAACTCTGAGAGCCTAAGCCCGCCGCTTATGAAATGCGTCTCTAAACACGAACGCGCCCACGTACGGACCCTCCGTATAACAATAATAATAATAATGCCTAATAAAGTGGACGGTGCTGTAAGTTGACGAGGGGGGAACTGTGCGTCCGGTGTGTGCTCCCTTTTTACGCTTTTGGTCCAGTGATTAGGAAATCGTTGAATTCGATATGGCGGTGAGTTCGTTAGCCGTGCTTTATGTTTGCTCTTTGGGCTGCAGTTGAGAAAACAGTCGATTCATTCAAGACCATTTTTTCTGAATGATACCTACAATGCTATTTTCGAACGTTATTTGTTTCTCATATATTTATAAGTTTTAAATGAACACTAAAATCTATAAATTCATAAAAAATTTATCAACTCGTTTTTCCAGGTGACTGCCTTATATTTATCAGCGATGTATACACGTATAAGCATCAAATTTCAAAACCAACCTACATATATTCATCTCAAGCCCCCTCGAAGAAAAGCGAGAAAAACCTTTCCCGCGGCATTATACTCTATATACTGTATATCCCCACAAAGCTTTCATCTCGAGAGCATCTTCATTTTTCCCCAAAGCTTATATATGAAATTTTTTTTCTCTCCCAACCTCTTCTCCTTCGCCGGCATCAAACCTCAGCCCTAATCCCCGAGCGTAGAAAGGGCGCATATATATAGAGGCGATCGAGACGACGACGACGCGCGCATCACCCCACGCAGGTGCCCGCTCCAGTTACCCAAGTGATGGCGAGTCTCTCTCTCTCTCTCTCTCTCTCTCTCCTTTTATTGCTCGGTTAGATCGCCGCCGCCGCCCGACGAAAAAAACGAGTCGCCGCTCTTTCTCTTCGTAAATTCTTAAATAACGTCGTCGTCGTCGTCGTCCAGAGAGGTTGCGCTGGATTTTTTCCCTTTTTGATTCACGGCGCTGACGCGAGGTAGGATATATACAAAGGACGAGCGCGCGCGCGTGCGTGCAGGACAAATGAGAAGAGATGTTTCACTCTCGCGCGTGCGTGCGTGCGAGCTCTCTCTCTCTCTCTTCTTTCTTTTCTCGTGAGCGTCGTTTTTTACTCCTTGTCTGTGAAATCCAAGCTGGCCGAGTTTTTGAGGGCTTTTCGGGGGGAGGATGTGGGTTGGAAGATGACGTGTAGCTCAAGTGATTCGGAAATTTTTCTCTGCCAGAATGGCTCTCTGAAACGTAGCTTGTAATTAGCTGTGCGCGATATATCTGACGTAATGGGTGTTTGTGGGCAGGTAGGTAACGCGGAACGACGTGAAGTTAATACCGTTGTTTAAAAAAAAGTTTATGAGAAGTATATGTAAAAACCGTTATTATTCAATCGTATACCTACATCTCGTCATAGTATCAAACGCAAAGCTGTAATCTATTTAAATATTTAAAGTTTTTCGCGCGAACCAATGTAAGTACTGATTGTTCCACCATTTTTGCCCTAAAATATTTCTCAAAATTAAAAATATCCAATAACCGCATTCCCAGCCCAACCCTCACAATCTTAATAAGACAACTCCCCAGCCTCCGCCTAATACACCACAAAGCACTTAATCTTCCGATTTATTACTCGCATCCACGCACACACGTACACGTGTATGCAGCATTTCCGCGATTCTCGGCCCACCGCGCTCGCTCTCGCGGCATATTGGAAACGCCCCCGCATCTCGCGGTAAGCCGATCCGTCGAGCGGCTCCTCTTTATCCGGACAATACACACCCAAGCCCGGCGCGCGCGTCTGTACATATATGCACGCGTCCGCGCGAGGAGAAGACGAAGAAGGTGGAGGAGGAGGATGCGAGCGCACGCGGTGCCTTATAAAGGCAAAGGTCTGCGGCAGCAGTCAGTCGACTGTGGCTACTCTCTTTTCTCTCTCTCTCTCTCTTCCTTTCATTCTTCTCTGGCGCGGCCCTTTTTTCAGGCGCATTACATCGCGTTATTATGATATAAGCCCCGCGTGGCACGCGCGCGCAGCATGGGGGAGAGAGAGAGAGATCCGCGAGATGCGCTTCGGGGCTGGAGCGAGACGTACGTCAGGATTCGCGTATGGCATTATAATGCCGGGATTTAACGTAATTCTAATTGCGCGGCTCGCCGCTGAACTTTGCTCGACGCGGCCGTTTATTCCAGGCAGACAGTCGTGCGTATACGTACGTACAGATACACGTAAAGCTTTGACGTGAATCGTATGAGTGGCTGTATATTATAAGATGCATTGCGCAGTGTGTTATTATGCGCACTTGTTAGAGTAAACGCCGCGCGCATCGCTTATAAGTGCAGCCTCGTAGCAATGAGATCTCTTCGAATGCGAGATGTCGAAATGCCGCCGTTAAGTTTTTCTTCTTCTTATTTTTGTTTTTTTTTTTTATTTTTAAAACGCTTACCGGGATTCAGACGATATTTATGACGTTAATTACGTTAGTTGGGTTACGCAACGCATTTTCGAGATACATACGTACATATAAATCCTGCGTATATTACATTAGAAAATCCCGGAGTTTATCTGCGAAATTAAAATTTTTTTTCAAAATTAATTCGAGTCATTCGTTCGGTAAGCGCGCGCACCGTAACTCAAAGCATTAAGGATTGAGCAAATCGGCGAATTCGTAAATCATTTATCACACAGCTCTATAATAATCAACCTCTACTCTATAATACTTCCTTATCAAACGCATTAAATAAAGAATCCATCGTTCCCCGCACATTAATCTCCGCCGTAAACCAAAGTGCACCGGTCGTATTATAATTTCAGAATAAACGCACGTGCGCGCAGATACCTCCGCGCGTTTTATAACAATCATTATAAAAATCAAAATCGCATGCAGATTGCGTAATTGCATCATTAACAATGAGCGCATAAACCCGCGGCCCCGTATATACATATACTTTATATTTTATATCTGCGCACTTTGCTCTCTCGTATATAATGTACCTGCGAAAAACTGACGAAGATAATCAGAGCTCGCGCGTAGCTCGCTCCTCAAACAAACAATATAATTTCGAGCCCCTTTCTTCCCCGCCCCTCCCCTCGAAACACACATACGCGTGTATAAACAGAGAGAGAGAGAGCAGGAATGCGGTGAGCGCGTGCATCATAATTACGTTATCATCGGCAACGAGCTCTCCTCGTGCGACTCGTTAACAGACGTCTGTAACATACAAAAGCCAGGCGCGCGTGCATACGCTTATGTACGCATATACGTTTGTCATAATGCGATATCTCGTGTAAAACGAAAGTACTTCGCCGCGAGAGCCAGCACTGATATTATCTCTCTCACTCTCCCGCGTGCGCACGCGCGTACAATGCTTATACATGCCTCGGTAGCGCACACACATACACGCGAGGCCACACATCTGACGCACGCCGCGGGACAGCGAATATGCCAGTACGGACATATATATTCATATACGCGTGTATTATGCACGTATATGTATATGTCTACATGCGTATAAGGATATATAAGACTTCGGACCAATTGTGGCGCTAATACCTTTACTCGTGCGCGTGGGCGTGGTCGATATGCGTGCTCGTTATTATACTTACTCGCCGGGCCGCAATTGGCCCCGTAAGGCCCTGCACGAGTATGTCACGGCGGCGATGTATGGCTCGCTCGCGGTCGGCGAAAATGGTCTGTGAACTCTTATGCTCGTGGGACGTGGATAATTGGCGGGTGCACACGCGGACATGACCCGGGGACTTACTTGGATTTCACATTTTTTCGCCTGTGTCGAGGCTGCACCAGCGAGATACTTTTTCGGGGCCACGCGGAAGATTTTTTTTGGTTTTTACGCGCGGAGGTCGAGAGATAGCGAGTAAGTTGTAATTATTACGGCACAAACAGAGTAACGAAATTTTCGCGTGGATATATTGTGAGATATGATAAATTTCTTTATTATATGGGCTGCATATTGTGCCGGATTTCTTATTCTTTATATAAAAAAAAAAGATTATATGCTGCCTTTCTTATTACAAAAGAAAGACGAACGAACGAGTCGTATTTGCAGAAGCTTTCTTTCTTCCACGACCGAAATAGCTCGGACTTATATATGCGCCGCGGACGGATAATTACCACGTTTATATAAGTATACGCATATATGCATAACCGCGCGCGCATGACCCGAGGGCCTATTGAGCGAGAACCTTACGTTTACGCGGCTACTGACAGATTCTTAAAAGGCAAACGTTTTTTCCTTTCGACCTGCACATGGTCGTCGTGTATATATGCGCGTACTATAAGCAGGATGCGCAAAGTACGTTGGGCACGCTGAATTATTATAGGAGCTGATTTTGCGGTCGGGGAAAGTTTGCTCCGCGGGGCATGAGTCTTGGAAGGCGCGGTGCAGAGTAACAACGGAAGTTCAAACGTCCACTTGCGGAGCTTGCGCGTAATTATCGTTCGTTTGGGAACACGGACCGTAAACCTTTGTTCTTGCGCGCGCGGTCTCGTTTTTTGTAATTGGTAATTAAAAATTCAAACGTCTTGGGATCTTTAAGTGTACCTTGGTACGACGACAGTGCGGAGATATGCGTAAGAAAGTTAAAAGAATAAAGTAGGTATATGTCATTATTTATGATGGAGAAAATAAATTGCATATAGATCTTTGTAAATCAACAATAAATTCGTTCGTTAAAAGCCTTGATATATAAATCGGTACAGCCAAGTGCTCGCGAAAACACGTTTACGACAAAGCTCCGAAAAGCCATAAAATTACCGCGAGCCATATTCCCTCGACTTACTGCACCGCGCGCCTCGTCGATTTTCGGCCTCGCCCACGCGCCTCCACACCACTTAGCGATTCTTCTTCTCTCCTCTCTCCCGTGTATAACCACCTCGAAGGCAGTTATTAACGATTATAACATAACGTTACGCTCGTTACGCTCTTTCTCTCCGTCGATTAAAAGAATCTCTCCGAAATAGCCCGAGTCGTGCGTCGTGGAAAGCGGCTCTACGCCCGAGGTGCCGTATATACATATAACGCACACAGCGAAGAGAGAAGAGACGAAGAGAAGAACGACGCATGACGCGATAACGAGATGCGTTATTAAGCCCCCCCGTCGCCGCGTCGCCCTCGCGCGCCTCTTCAAAGTGATTTGCGATAAGCAGCTGTAAAAACTCGACGTACGGTATGATTTTCGCAAGAGAGAGAGAAAAGCTCTTGCTAATTTTTGCTCTGGGCGCGGGGTATGAAGGTTTTGTATGAGATCGTGGTGGTGCAGTTTTCCGACGAGGTGGAATACAGCTTTTATAATAATTTTATGACGTGGTATTTGCGTCGTCAAAGAAAAAGGCAACGACGAAGTATTTTTATGGGATTTTTTTTTTCAGCTGGGTAATGACAGTGTTCAGCTTGTGATGAAATGAAAACATTAATTATATTATTAAACAAGATATGTGAACAATTGCCGTCGATTGCTCAAAGAATGTACACTTCTACCTTTATTATGCTTCATAATTTGTATATAGACGTACCTTTCTCAATAAATAATCGCGATTTACACTCTATGAAATGCAATGAAAAATAATGACAAAAATAATGCCAACTATGAAATAAAATATAAAATATTTATTTACTCTCGACACTCGTCCCTCCACAAAATACAAAAACCCAACGAAAATTGCTTCCTGAAGTATTAATTTGCAAACGACCAAGGTAGTCGCGTACGCACACGCAACTGCGCACTCGCGTGGTATACCCTGCACTCACAGCGCGCGTCGACATTATTATACGCCTTCACCGCGCCCTAAAGCCCTGTCGATAATAAATATTATCATATTAATATTTTAATATCCACCCGCGGGACACGCACTCGCACGAAAAAAAGGGGGGCCTCGGATGAAAAATTGCCACGAATTCCCTCTGGCTCGGTTGCGCACGCACTCGTTACCGATACATTTACGAGAGGCGATTCTTATTTCGATGCTGCTGCTGCTGCTGCACCCGCCGCCTTTCCCTTGTACTCGGCGAGATAAATGTATATTTCTCGCTGCGCGGATGCTGCGCGTGGATGATCTTTTTGTGAGTGCGAGGAAGGTGTGCCGAGGTGTTGACAATTTATATTGCAATGAAGGGGAGGGGGTGAGACGTGCGGTGTGTGTATGTTGTTACAACACGTTTTAATGCTTGTGGGTAGCGAGTAACGTGCTTTTAATCGCTGGAGAAGTGGTGTATATATCGAGAGGCTATAAAGTTTTGCAATTAGCAAGCTGCAGAGGGCGATGTATGTGCTGGGACTATGTGTATAATAAAATTTAACCAGTTTGGAGAGAGGAAATCCAGAAGTGATACCGTTTTAAAATGTCTACAAAATGCATTTGGGAGAATATTTATATAAAAAAAATGGGTTCTACAGTAAAAATTTATTAGGGTAAGGAGAGCATTGAAATTGTTAATATAACGTATTGAATATGATATTTGACATTTTAAATAATTCATATACATATGTATACTCGTTTGTACTTGAAAACAGTGTATTTTATAAATTACCATTCAGAGTCATGCGGATAATCATGCATAAAATGGTTTTACCCTCCTTTAAACCATAAATTTTTAATAAATCAGTTGGTCCTATAGAAACTGTAACTGCATCATTTCGACTAGACTTTTATTACTAAAACTAAATAAAAACCCTTTATCAAAAAATCCCGCAATACTGTATGTAATCGACTCCCACGCCCGATTGAAACGTCCGATTCAACGCACCTCGCCCGGAGCGCACCCACACTCTCTTCCAATACTCCAAAATCCGCTGATTTCCGAAATGAAGGTTATCCCCCTCCCTCCACCAATAAATCACAAGCCTCGCGCGCGTACAGTCCTCTCTTACATAAACCGCATTCTGCCGCGCGCCGGGCCCGGAATCTCATTCGGCGCTCGCTCCTCTCTCGCGAAAGAATGAGCAGGTGCACCCACTGTCACGCTCCCTGCACTCGTGCCCGCAACTCTTCTTTTCTCCTCCTCCTCCTCCTTCTCTCCTTCGTCCTTATACTTTCCTCCAGCAGCATCTCGCTCGCTCGCTCTCTCTCTGTCTCTGGGGCCAGATTTTAAGTGCTTTTTTACGCGGTTTCACCGCTTTGTCTCAACTTGTCTTTTTTATTTCCCCTCGCGCGCGCGTGGTTATTTCTCCTCGGCAGCGCCTCTGTCTTATTTTTCGAGGAGGAGGGAGAGAGAGAGAGACGCTGCGCTGCCGCCCCCTCACTTACACACTCGAGGAGCAGCCTTGACTTTCGGCGAGCACGTAATCACGGATGCAAGGGTTTAAGAAGTGGAAGGAGAGGGAGGAAGCGGAGGATGGATTGCGCGATGGGAGTAACAAAAGTAGAAGACTTCTGTGGGAATCGTGCGAAAGTTGAAAGGTTTCGATTTCTTTTGTTCGGAGTAGTGTTAATTGTTAGTTGTTCTAATGCAACCTTAAAATATTACACTGAGAGAAATTTTTTATCAAAATGTTTATATTTAACATGCCATGTTAATAGTTAAAATACCATGTTAAATATAAACATATTCTTTTCTCAGTGTAGTATCTATAAGAGAACCTAACTTGATTAACCCTTTCAGTCACGTAATTTAGTTGTGAAGATACATTTTTTGGCATATATTTCATTATAACAATTATAAACAATTATGGATTGACAAAAAACCATATTCGATTTAAAGTTTAAGTCTTTTACTACCTGAAAATGCAAAAAGGATTTTGCATAGAATATAACAAAAAATGATAAAAAAAAAACAAAAACAAAAAAAAATCAGGGTACCGAAATATCGGCTTCTGTGACTGAAAGGGTTAAAATAACATTTCTTTACTATTTGTTTTATTGAAAATAGCAGATTTTTTTTCGAGATTCTTTTAGTCTTTTACAATCGAGATCAATCAAGAATTGTAATTGTTACATAATTTAAATACGTGACTAGAAAGGCAAAATTATAACAAAAACTACCGAACGAGTCATGCTTCATGCATTCCTGAAGAATATCCCATAAGACGGATCAAAAAATTCTCAGAATTACTTCGCCTTCACATCCTCTCTTTTTGACGAATACCTTCGCCTTATACTTCATAAAAGCACATGCACCTGTGGATCAGCGTTCCCATCCCACTCATCTCATTTCGACATTTTTCTCCCTCGCCTTATCTTTTTCGTTCTTATTTTTCCGCACGTGCGCACAGCAGCAGCAGCAGCGGGAAGTCGTTGTTTCGAAGCATCACACAGAGGGACGAAGCAAGAAACGGAGGGATGAGTGCAGTTTAATCGCGACGAAGCGTCCGCTCGCTCTCTCTCTCTCTCTCTCTCTCGGTGTTTTCAATTGCGCCGTTTATGAGGCCATGCAGTCAATTTAAAAAAATCGATCGAAAAATTGCGCTCCACGCGCCGCAGGAAGTTAACGATTTCTCCGACTCCTCGTTCTCTCGTTCTGGAGAGGGTGAGATGCCGTAATGAAAAGCCTGGCTGATGGCCTTTTTCGTTCCTTTGCGCGAATTGTTGCGCGAATTATTGAATTATAATAACAAACTGAATTAAGCCTTGCGCGGAAGAATTCGAAGGAGTTCAACGCCATTATCTCTCGGGTTCGATGTGAATTTAGCTCTTCTTCTGATAGCAATTATTGAGGTATAATTATTTTTCTTATTTCGTAAAGTCAAAGCCCTCCGGAGCAATTTTTTTTAATTCTTATATTGGCGAATCTTTCGTTATTAAAAACCGATAAAAAATTAACAACCTACTGCAATTATTTATTAATATTAAACATTTCCCGCTATTACACATTAAATTAATTAATAAACATTGTAAATTTACATAAAATCCAGCATAATCTGCCATCAGCCGTGGCGAGCCCACATAAATCAGAGCCTCGCGTTGAATTTATTCTCCAAACAGCATATAAACTCATAATAATGCTCCACATAAGTAAAAGTAACCAGATACAGCGCGCGCACAGTTACCCACGCGTGCGTCGACGGCGACGGCGGCGGCGGTTACACGAGAGCCTCGAAAAACTGGTTTGCCCGCGCGCGCCGCCTGCGTCCGACGCGTGCGCGTGCGCGCTCGTCGCGTGGAACACACAACCGGGACTTTCGAAAATCTGGATCATATCTCCCGCGGGCAGCCACCCGGCATTTAGCGCGTCGCCACAAAGGATCCTTGGGCGGAGATTTCGCCCGCTACAAAGATAAAAAGACGTTTTCCCCGCTCTCGCGCGCCCGAGCGTTACGTTTCGTTCGTTCGGCTTTTTGAGGCTGCGCAGAGAGATGTGTGGATGTATATATGAGCGTCGGTTTCTTTGACTGCGTAATAATGGTCTAATTATAAACCACTCAATCCTACGGGTGCCTCGGAAATGGCGTTTCATCTTTTATAAAAAGATTTATTTTTAATTTCGAGCTTAGTTCTCTCTCTCTCTCTCTCTCTCTCTCTCTCTCTCTCTCTCTCTCTCTCTCTCTCTCTCGTGTCTGATTTGATGATTGTGGGAGAGGAGGGAATTTTTTTCATCGTTGTTTAATGAGAGAGTAGGTGAATTTTTTCTTAATGAGGATAATATGGGATTGGATGAATAATTTGATTATACTTAATTGGCGTTTAATTTGGATGGAAAAAATATTTTGATTTAGTATAATGCTATGTCAGCCTATAGTTTTTTGTATAAGAATAATTTTAACGATTTCTTCATTTTACAAAATAATTGATTTAATTATTGTTTCAGATCATTATCTTTCACTGATACACTTAATTACTACCTGTAACTGTAACACGCTCACTTCCGGCCCCCGCAACCTAATCAAGAAGAACAAACCCCTCACCTCAAAACCACCTCATAACCGATGAAAAATCCCCGAGCTATTTTTTTCCACCGACTCATCGCTTCTGCACGCACTTGCCGCGCTCTCTTATAATGAACCGCCGCTGATCCCGGAGCGCAGGATCTCGCCGCCGCTCCTCCATTAGCAGCACCTGTACGCGGGGGTGTGTTCCGCAAAGGGTTGGGGAGAAAGAGAGGAAAAGAGGGGAACCCCGTCGCAGACAGGGCCTCTAATTTGAGATTTCCGAGTGGGAGGATTCACGCGTGGCAGCCGCAGTGGGTATGGGTATTCTTCTTTTTTATGCTAGAGTGTGTGCGTGCGTATGAGGGGTTACCGCGATTGACCCAGGTTCAGTGGCGGTGAGTCCTGTAACGCCTACAGTCAGCTGCGTTAATTGGGATTTTTCGGGTTGTGTTTTTTAGGTGATTTGTATTTTGAAGTGAATTTAATAGGAGTGATTTAGTCGTTGATAAAGGTTTTTTCTTATAATAAAAAGTATAAGACTAATAGTTGGATGACGTATAGTTAGTACCGTATGTTTTTAGGATTCAAAATATTTGATAACGGTTATCTGATAAAAAAAGGGTATAGATATCAAAGTTCGTTAACCTTATGATAGTTCAATATTAGCCTAAAATAGTAAACTTTTACTTTTAGCAAAAGATTTATCATGCCTGCATAATAATTTATTTAACATTTTTATCTATCCGATTCAAACCCGATCGATAAACCTTAACTATAAACCTCTCGAATACTTCGACAGTTACAAAGCTTGTTTTCTAAATGACTCTTGACTTATCCACATTCTAGCAACCCATTAGACTCCAGGAACCCGACCGGTGCAATTACTCGCCGCCTTTCCTTTAATTATCGATGAAATTACTAGGCGCTCGATAAAACGGAATTCCCTAGAATTTTTAATTAGCACTTTGCGCAGGCGCGAACGTACAACTTCCACTTCTATACCACTACAACTACTACTAAATCTCGGCCGCGTACTCTCGTGCTTGACGGCAGCGCAAAAGCGTTTCCTTGGCGCGCGCGACCTCCTCGGGCGACTTTCACGCTCCTCGGACGCGCGCGCGCGCGCGCGTAATGCAAAATCCCTGTCACGATAATTTCGTGATTTACGAGCGGCGCGTGTAGTAACGCGCGCGCGTGCGCACTGGCTTTTTAATGACAGCAATCTCGAGTGCCCTCGATGCCGAGCGAGTATCACACACGATCCTCGTAAAATCTGGGTGCGAGATTTTTTTCTTCGAGCTGCGACTGCATATGTTTTTTGTCGGTATATAAAGTCGTACTTGAGAATTAATTAGATCGCGAGCGGCTCGAAAGTGGGCATCGCAGGGCAGGGTTTACGAAAATTAATTAAGTAAAAAAATTCAATTTCAATAAAACGATGTAGCGGTTAAACAGTATTTTCTTAAAATTTTGATAATCTTGAATGATGAATAGTTCGCACAGCCATCAGCCATTTCAAAATCCACTTTCCAATCCAAAACCCATTTAACTATCCCTAAACACACATCTCGACTCCACCTTATTAAAGGCATCAAAAAGCACTTCTTCAATTTTTCCCTCCGCAAAGATAATCCGCTCCCGCGGCTTTTCGCCCTGACCGCAGCGTAAATCGCGCGATTTTACAGCCCGCGATCGCGCAGCTGCAGCTCTCATGGGTATACGAATATGCGCTCGGGGCCGGTTTATTTAACGCGAGCGCGAGGTTCGATACACGAGAGAGGAGAGCGCGAGAGAGCTCGGGTGAAAAGGTTAATGAAACTCGGCGCTCTCCGGTCGTGAAAAAAATGCAAATGAGTCGGGGGGAGGCGCACGCGCCTGCATGCCAAAGTGAATCCGACTGCGGATTAAGTGGAGGCGCGTGCGAGGAGAGGAGGCTGCATTCGTGGCTTTTATGCAGCGAGAGTGCGCGCTATAGTGTTGTGTTGGTCTTTTCACTTGCGCTTTTTTATGGTCGAGAGGGTGCACTTTGGAATTTAATTTCAGTAAAATTTCAATGTTAAAAGAAGATTTTTAATTCCTTTTATAATATATAATCGATAAAATAACTTTTATTTACAATATTGACGTAAAGTTAAAAAATTTCGGTTTGACGTACGCGAATCAAGATGATTCACGCATCCGACCGTGAACTGAGAAGGATCCGCGCGCACACACACACACACACCGATATCGCACACTCCTTAATATCCCGGCACTTGTTCAGACTTGTCTCCAGTCTTGACCCTCCCATAGACTTTTCAGCTGGCAGGTGAAGCCGCGCTCTCCTCTCGTCAGGCGCGTGAGAATATATCGTTCCGCAGCATCCGAGACGCAGACTTTTCACATAATAAACCTTCCGCCCGGCTAAAAATCCTTCTAATAGAGATTTACGTCCCCTATACGAATACAGGAGATCGTCGCAGGGGACAGGTGCGCGTAACGCGGTAGTCCGGAGCCGAGCCGGGCGCGTCCGCTGTCTCGTTCCCTGCGAGTGCCATATGGCGGTTATCGCGGAGAGGCAGGAAGTGGGATGTAAAGCGATGCTAATGGGATACCCGAAGCGTAAGCGCAAGCGCGTATACATATATATAGTCCTCGGCGAGTCCGATGTCAAAGGAATGTAATTTTCTGATTGGCGACGGGGAAGTAAGTGAGTAAGTAAGCAGTCGAGCGATCGCGATTGACAGTTACAAACTGTTCCGCTAATGACCGTAGAGAGGAGGATCTATTGCAAGTGTGTGGACGCTGGGCGAGGGGGAAAATTAATTAGCGGTATCGCGGTTGATTGGAAAATGTCGGTGTGTGCGCGCGCAGGAAGAGTAGAGATCGGAGTGTTTCTGTGTATAATTTTGTTAATTGCGCGGTTGAAATGGATAACTCAGCCGTTCCTGTTATGTTTGATGACAGATTTTTATTGATAATATATTTTATTGATTTAAGCTTTCTTGAACATTTTTCTTATGTTCTTAAAATTTTACGATAAAAAAAGAATTTTAGCTCAAAATTAATCTTAAAATTTATAGCTTGGTATAAATTTAGATTGACGACAGAGTCATCGAGGCAGGCTTGAATATATACTGTTGCTGAATATTTTTTTCCAAGATTTTCGAAATATTTAATTAACACATAAAAAATTTTTTACCTCATAAATAATGTATACTTTTAGAACATGTTTAAAATAAATTCAATATTCATTTTGTAATACTTGCGGTTTTTTACGTAACCCTTGTACGGAAAAATGCATTCATATACTTAACAGGGTTTCAAGTAAATACTGAAATATTAATGAAAAAGCCAAATAAGTACACAGAAATATTAGCAAAATGAATTTATATACGATAAAATTATTAATGCAAAATATCTTTTGAATTTTAAAAAAGCAATCAGGCGTCGGTCCAGTAGCTCATATCCCGTAACGCTCGAGGGCCTAATTTACAGCGCCACTTAACGAACAAAAGGCCAGTCGCGAGCGCGCGCGGCGATTTTCGAACCTTCAAACCAGCGCGCAGGAATATTTGGGTCAGCCCATTATCAATTACTCACCTTGACAGATAATGCAAGTGCTATGTAAGACGCCTATACATCCCACAGCACATCGCTCTCTAAAAAATTACCGCATGCAAATTTTCAACACACACAGACACGGTCACGATCATGATCGACGACAAAGGAAAATCGCTCGAAGATACTCTCTACTTTGAAAAACACGGAGCGCGCAGAAGCCGCGCGTGATTTACGCGGCCAATAAAGTCGGTGGGCATTTGCATAATACTCGGACAATATTTAAAATGCGCGGGCGCGTGCTGTTAAGTTTTATAATGATGCGTCGTGATTTACGAGCGCGCGGTGGCCGGCGCACGCTGCTTGCCTCCCCCTCTTTGTACTCACTCTCGTATGTACATGTATATAAAGTCGCACGCGCTCATGTTAATTACCTTACAATGCAGGGGAGCAGAGTGCATTGTTTTAATTTCCGTGGCGGTGGTGGCGCAGCGTCGCGTGTATAGTGCTTTATTATCGGCCGGCGCGTGATTTACGAGCGAAGCGCGCGCGCTCGCGAGGCTTTGAGGTCGCGCGCGCGTCTAACCGCAAGCTCGTCGTGGTTGCTGACGCTTAGCCCTTTTGTTGTAGGGGGAGGGGCTGGGTATGTCGATGAATAGCGGCGGTCTAGTTGGGATTTTTAAACTTATGGCGGAATTAATTAGAGCTGACGTTTATTTTCTGTTAACTAATTTAGGATATTGATGTACGAGGGGATAAGATATTTATGGTGCGATGTAGGAGCTGTAATTCTTTATTTTATTAGTAAAAAATGTCATTTACGAAATTCTGGAATAATGTAATACTTACGTATGATATTATCGATATCCTGATAAAACAGGTTTTTTGTTTTGCATGATGATTTACAAGTTTTGTCAAGCTGATGGATACCGACTTTTATGGTTTTGTAGATGAAAATAACTGTTTTTATTAGTGTGTATCTTAAAATACGCGTCTTTTATTATGTTATTTTCGAGTAGCTTTTATTGAACGAGGAAGAAAAAATGGTAAATACTGTTTGTTTTAATAAATAGATTTATTATTAGTGGTGTTGTGGGTCGCGAGTGATCACTTGTATGGAGTAGCGTAAATATTAACATGGCTGATCATGTTTTGTAAATACTTACGGATTCATACTTTATTCGGCATGTTAATACATATGACGTGTTCTTGTTTATGCATATACTGATTGTGCACATATTAATTGTGCACACTTTAACATTGGTATATATCTATATATATAGATCTGTACCAATGCTATCTGTGCACAATAAATATGTCTACAATCCTTATGTGCACAAACAAGAACATGCAATACATATGTACGTAACTCATTTTCTTCAATAGTGAAATTAAGGGGACTAGACACCTTTTTTCTGAAATAAAAAAAGTCAGATTTTAATACATAAATGAAAACCAATTATTTCCCACTTCTTACACATAAAAGGGGGTATATTTACCTTACCTTAGAACTTTGTCTGGGCCTTTTATATATGGTCCAGAATCATAGTTATCGATTAGAAAAGTTTTTTCACTGTTTTGAACTTTCCTGCGGATGAAGTGATCCCAAGTTTGAAGTGGGTACTTCTAAAAAGCATAATTCTCTTGTCAATGTAGGGATATTTGATCCGATCAAAAAAAACCGCTGCCAATTCATTGGCACGTAGCTTCCTCAAAATAATTTTTTGATTCCTTTTATTAAATTAAAATTCGAAAAATAAATTTTTCACAAAAAAAATTGGAAAAATTTTATGGAAAATATTAACTTGTAATTTTTTCATGGCTATTCATTGAGGTTCCATTTGCAATTTATTTGTTTGTGATTTTAATTCTTATATGAATGGAAATCTATCTTCTTCAAGTTCTATTCTTCATCAAATTTTTCTTCTTCAAGTCCACTGTCAACGGCTTCTCGTCGTACATTGGTTCGAAATAAAAAAAATATTCTAAAGTTGTTCTTTGATTGTGTTTACCTCATATATTTCTGAAATTTATGAACCAATCATTTTGCCAAAAGAACTCATCCGAGAACTATCAATAATATACCTCCACAATGAATTTTGAAGCGAATAAGACAATTTTACTCTTGTAATAGTTGAACATATAAAACTCTTTTTTTTTTCATTTTTCAATTTTTACGTTTTTGTTAATAACAAAAAAACCGTGATAGCTAGAGAATTAATTTTTTTTAGAAAATATAGGTAATTTAATTCTCTTTCGAATGCCATCCACCCCATTTAGATACATAGAACCGTTCTCGAGGAATTACGATTTAAAAAAAAATTTTAAAAAATTTTAACCTCAAATATCTCCGAAATTTATGGATCAATCCTTTTGCCCAAAGAACTCACTCGATTGGTATACAAAATCTACCCCTACAAAGAATTTCAAAGTGATTAAGCCAATTTTACTATAGTTATTGAACGACAAAAAAAATCACTTTTTTTTATAAATTATTTTTTTATTCAAAAAATAATAAATAAAAAAACCTAAAAATTTAGTAAGTTATAGTACTTAATATCCTTTATAACCAAAAAAATATTCATGTTAATATCTTTTTTTAATTTCGAAATATAACCTATTTACAAAAAATTACGTTTTCATCAATAACTTATGACGAAATATAGCTACCGACTTTTTTTTTAAATTGTAGATAATTTTATCCTACATACAGAGAATTCATGATATATAAATAATATTTGTTCTAAATATTAAAAAAATTGAAAATAAAAATTTTGAAAATTAAAAAATGGCTATAAAAAAAAAATTAAATTTTACAAAAATAGAATATTGACCCCAATTGTGAAAGCAAAATCTAAAAAAATGATCACTCTCCCGTTAAAATCGGTCGAGTAGATCATGAGATATCAGCGTATACGGACATATATACATACACACACACACACACACACACACACACACATCCATACGGACATTTTCTAAAAATAGTGTATTTCGATTCCAAATTTGCTAAATAACATTTCTAACACATTATCTCCTAAACTTTTTTTTTACTATCACAAAGCTTCCTCTAGGAGGAAGAAAAATTTTTGTGCTTACTGTTTCTGCATTTTGCATTAATTTTTAAAAATTTTTTTAATTTTTTCAAAATTTGTCTAATGTAAAAATGTTTCATGACATTCAATGTTAAATCCCTGCATTGATAAGAAAACTATACTATTCAGGAGTACTCAGTTCAAATTTGAAGTCAATTCATCCGTAGAATCATCTGAAACCTTACGGACAGTGACCCTATTTTATTAAAAACGATATTATGAGAAAATCATCTTTAAAGTTTTTAGAAATCATAATGCATGAAAATATCCAAAACATGCCTCCCTTGTTATTGATATTGATTCTTATCTTTATACTGGTTAAAGAAAAAAGTTTTATTTGACTTCCTTGTGTAGAATTTTATTTGCCTTGGTATTTATTGACCTAGAAAACAAAATCAACTTTTAGTTATTTCATAACATTTTGGTTATACATGCATTAATTCATACATCTTAGATACTTATCATTTTTTCGCCCTAGGTCAAAGGCCTTTATGTATGTCTTGTTGCCCGTGGTCCCCTTAACTTCATCTGTCAAACCCATGGTCTCATGGTAGTCGCAGGATGTGGCTATCAATCAGTGTTTTTGCCTAGAAATCACTGAAACACTTACAATATATTTTTTAATTTTTGGTCTAAAAAACAATAGTATAAAGAAACTTCATAAATTTACTTTAATAAATAAAAGTAAAAAAGAAATTTGAAAAATATAATACACATATATA
This sequence comes from Torymus aiolomorphi, assembly GCA_036365515.1. NCBI lineage: Eukaryota > Metazoa > Arthropoda > Insecta > Hymenoptera > Torymidae > Torymus > Torymus aiolomorphi. The sequence goes on from CM070875.1 coordinate 11,797,578, forward strand.
TGTATGTATTATATAATAATAAGAATAACAATAATAATTGCTTTATTTAAACCAGTAGGTTAATTATAAGTTTATTATTAATTACACATTTTTTGACTTTTTGCCTTTCCACACAAAAAATATGTGTATTTATGTATATTTTGTACATAGTTTGTCCGTCATCAGAAACAGTAAGTCCAGTATTTGGTGGTGTTAACTTGACTTCTTCTTTCACTGCTGTGTACATAAACTCTTGAGCCGCTTCTGCAATAAATTTCCAAGATACTCATTGATTTTCACATAAGCAGAATGAGCCACTAGTGCTGATAAGTCGATGATTTCACAGGAAATTGATAGTCCAGTGTGACCGTGGCCAAGTGCACGCATGGCAAGCACACTCCACATCTTTCCGTTGGTCCCTCTTTCCAAGTCCAAAAAGTATCCACGGTTGAGGTGGGAACACAAAAAAAATCGAGGATTCCCTCGGATGATCATACCTCGGTGAATCAAGAGCGACTTTTTTCCCTTGATACATAACGTACTATTTTTTCAATGGTTATACATAATACAATAGATCAACAATAAACTCAATTTTTGCCAAACAAAAGAGAAATAGCAAACAATGGTAGTGCATAAACATCATAAGAAAACATTAAGCGTTATCTTTTGAATTATTACGTGAGCATAAACAAAAGCTGTTTTAACATTGGAAAATTACATATGTACAAGATAAGGTTAGGCCGGAATTGCTATAAAAGATTGTTTTTTTCCTCGTGTTTATCAGTTGCTCACAAGCATTCTTACCAAAATGAGTAAAATCGTGTATCTTCTTTTTTTCGTTCTCTTCGTCTGTGTCAGTGTCATTTTGTCACGTAAGTATAATTTTCTGATTGTATCTTTTGATAAAATTTTCTTTATGAACACTGTGGAAAATAAAGTCTATCCAATCGAAAAATTGTTATGTGATCAAATTTAACAAAAACTTATCTTCGTATAGAGACAACCGAAGAGACAACCGAAGAGACAACTGAAGAGACAAAAATCGAATGTCCTGCCAATTATACTTCCTCGAAATGCGTTCCACTGTGCCCGGTAGTTTGTGATCCCATATTCCGTTGCCGACCAATTGTAAATAAAATAAACGTTAATAACTTATATGACAAATTCAAATAACATTACTTACTATCGGTTGTATCCGTTTTTGTTAAAGATATGCTACGACGAACCTAGATGCTGGTGCGGAGAAGGCTTCGCACTGAAGGGTAAACAATGCGTTAATATTAATGATTGTTAATTGACTTAAATTTGAAATAAAAGAGAAAACATTAATAAATTTTTTTTATTATAATTGTTTTTATTTAACCCAACCATATCTAATCGAAATAATAACAGCAAAATTCGAACAAAAATATGATTTCTTCACATTCCAAACGACCGCACAACGGAATATGATTGCGCATGATCCAAAAAGCTCCCAAAATAAACTAAAAATAATGTATTGTAACGCTACAAGTATTATCTCATAAAAAGAAGAAATAATCCCTATAATGGATAATCTAGATGTACTTGTGTGCGTGTGCGTGCGTGTGCGTGCGTGTGCGTGTGCGCGCGCGTATGTGTGCGTGTGTGTATGTGTGTGTGTGTGTTTACACGTTCCAATCTTAAAACTGATATGACCGGAAAAAGGGTTCTTAACATAACGGAAAAAATTTTTGTTACAAAATTTTCAATGTTGCAAAAGTAGATTTTGTCCACTAAAAAAAATTCAATAAGTATTTATAATCTTTTTTATTTTTCGTTCAATTTTAATTTATAAGGTCTCATTTTTTTCCTTGTTCAATTACAGAGGAGGTACCCATATCAAAATTGGAAAAATTTCAAAACCTGCAAAGTTATATGCAATAGTTTGTAGATTTGTCACTGAATTTTATACCATCCGTTGCGCACTAACATCGGAATCTAAACTCACGAACGATAGAAGCAACCCATTTTACGCGAAAGATGTTAGAAATTTCTCTCCGTGCACAAAAACCCCGTCTCTTGATGGGATTCAGTTAAGGTAGCTCATGTGGGCTAGTAGACCTAACAATATGAAAATTTTTACAAATATTCATTTACACATTCCAATCTTAAAACTGATATGACAGGAAAAAGGGTTTTCAACATGACGGACAAAATTTCTTCCGTTATGTTGAGAACCCTTTTTCCTGTCATATCAGTTTTAAAATTGGAATGTGTAAATGAATCTTTGTAAAAAAATTTCATATTATTAGATCTAGTAGCCTGCATGAGCTACCTTGAAGAAAGGAAAAAAGTTTTCAAAAGTTGGGAACGTACATCCGAGGGAAGTTGATTCTTATCGAACGTGCCAGGTAATTTCAAAATTCTGCAATCCCATTGGACAATTCAAGTGTAAACATTAATCCCAAATTGGAATTGTCCAATGAGATTGCAGGATTTTCAAATTGACTAGGCACGTTCCACGAGAATCAACTTCTCTCGGGTGTACATATCAGTTGGAGTGTACATCCGCGGCCTCAGCAGGTCGAGTTTCAAGGACCCTTTCCAAGGCGCTGTCGTGGAGTTTGAATTCTCACGCCCTGGGTGCTCCAGGACGTAGATGTCGCCGCTGCATTCCTCCAACAACGAGAAGGGCCCAGTCCACCGTGCGACAAGTTGGGCTTCGACCTTCGGCTGCATTAGAGACAAAGAAAGAGAGAGAGGGAGAGAGACGTTTTGGGCACAGACGAGTTTTCCAACTCGTTGTTGCGATCGTCGTTGTCGGAATTACGGCAGGCGTGAAATTTCTTTCGCCAGGTCGTGGTAGGGGACGTCCCAGATACATCTGGATTGGTATTTAACCTGAAGGTCTATTAATGCGCATGTGCATTGAAAAATAAGATAATGGGACAGTGCGAATGTGTTCTATGGCGTCGTCGGCTGTTGCGGGTGCTGTGTACCTTTAGCGAATGGTTTCTCAGCCTTCGCTACTTGCCGAGTGGTGCAATTAGCGATATGAGCGCGTTGGACATCAACTTGTTGCTTCAATAAGGATGATTGTAAATCGGGATAGTTGTCGGTCATATAAAATGAATGAACGCAGATTTTCATAATGTTCACTCACCGTCACCACCTTTGTCCATCTCGCAATACTATCGGTAATCAACCGAAGTTCGGGCCGGCATTTTTAGCGAAGAAAAGGTCTGCGAGTCACCTTGAACGCCAACAAACGAGCTGAAGCGCAACCGATCGTGAGTAATAAATGCACGAGGGAAGGCCAACCGTGTTGACGCAATTGTGAATCTGTGTGTAAATAGATGTATTATTAGTGGTGTTGTAAACAGCGAGAGATCACTCGTATGGAATAGAGTAAATATTAACATGGCTGATCATGCTTTGTAAATACTTACGAATTTATACTTTATTCGGCATGTTAATACATATGTACGTAACTCATTTTGTTCGATAGTGAAATTAAATATTTTAGTTACATTTATATAACAAAATCGTTAATCAATACATGTAAATTTATGTTACATATACATTAGTTTTATATTATCATTATCATTTATGTTTATATTTCTCTAATTATATTATTTACAATTTACGGGATATGTTGGATTAATAATAATATTTATTTCCATCTCAACTAAAATGGCTACTTTTTTTCACTGAAAAGCGGAACCAAAGTTACACTTGTTTCCTCCATCTTTGCGGGAAAAAAGTACTTTATTCACGCATTTTGCGGGGAAAAAAGTGAATTCAATATGAACTAGGCCAAATATCTTCCGTCACCTGTGTTTGCAAACACTCCGCATCTTGTCATTGGTCCTTCTTTACAAGTCGAAAAAGTATCCATGGTTGAGATGGGAACAAAATAAAAAATCGATGATTCCCTCGGATGATCATACCTCGGTGAATCAAGAGCGATTTTTTCCCTTGATACATAATGTACTATTTTTTCAATGGTTATACAGAATACAATAGATCAACAATAAACTCAATTTTTGCAGACAAAAGAGAAATGGCAAACAATTGTATTGCATAAAGATCATAAGAAAACGTTAATGGTTATCTTTTGAATTATTACGTGAGCATAAACAAAAGCTGTTTTAATATCGGAAAATTGCATATGTACAAGATAACGTTAGGCCAGAATTACTATAAAAGCTTGTTTTTTCCCCGTGCTTATCAGTTGCTCACAAGCATTCTTACCAAAATGAGTAAAATCGTGTATCTTCTTTTTTTCGTTCTCTTCGTCTGTGTCAGTGTCATTCTGTCACGTAAGTATAATTTTCTGATTGTATTTTTTTAATAAAATTTTCTTTATGAACATAGTGGAAAATAAAGTCTGTTCAATCGAAAAATTGTTATGTGATGAAATTTAACAAAAACTTATCTTCGTATAGAGACAACCGAAGAGACAACCGAATGGCCAGAAATCAAATGTCGTGCCAATTACACTATTGCGAAATGCTTTCCAGAGTGCCCACTAATTTGTAATTCCGAATTCCGTTGCCGACGAATTGTAAATAAAATAAACGTGAATTACTTATATGACAAATTCAAATAACATTACTTACTATCGGTTGTATCTGTTTTTGTTAAAGATATGCCACAACATACCTAGATGCTGGTGCGGAGAAGGTTTCGCACTGAAAGGTCTACAATGCATTAAAGCTACTGATTGTTAATTGACTTAAATTTGAAATAAAAGAGAAAACATGAATAAAATTTTTTTTATTATAATTGTTTTTATTTAACCCAACCATATCCAATCGAAATAATAACAGAAAAATTCGAACAAAAAAATTATTTCTTCACATTACAAACGACCGCACAAAGAAATATGGTTGCGCATGATCCAAAAAGCTCCCAAAATAAACTAAAAATAATGTATTGTAACGCTAGAAGTATTGCCTCACAAAAAGAAGAAATAATCCCTATAATGGATAATCTAGATGTACTTGTGTGTGCGTGCGTGTGTTTGTGTGTATGTGCGCGCGCGCACATACACACAAACACACGCACGCACGCACGCATAGAAAGTACTCCACTGGAGGTATAGAAATATTTTTGCAAAAAATTTGATTTGTAGCGCAAACTTGAATTTTGCGGCTTATAAAGAGTCAATACTAACCCTATAAGTTTAAATCTTTTTGTATGTTACCGAACTCCAGGTTTATGCCTGTTTCAAACCCAGTAGGATCAAATCGTTAGTAACACTTCGAAAGTTAATACAAATTACATACTTATGGGTGTCTGGAATGCACATAATGTAGTATGGAACTGCACTAATACCTTTTTTGTCATAGACTTTTATAGAAATAAAAAATCCAACATTGACTTAATTTTATCTTAAATTTCTATAGCTGACAAAATATTAGTACGAGTAAAAGTAAATAACAAATCCTGGGGTTCAGATGATTATGCATTTTTTATTACAATAAATGCCGAAACAGCAGTATATCATAGAAAGTCTTTTAAAATTTACTCAGTTCGAACGATACGTACCCAGAATTGTTATGCCACGAATTTAGCCCCTCTAAAAATATAATAAATTTTTCGATATCATTATGCAAACAATAAAATGCAGCACTCCAAAAAAGAGAAATGTTCATCCCAATCTCCACAGAAATCCCGTCTCTTGATGGGATTCTAAGTGTGATCAGTTAAAGAAAGGAAAAAAGCTTTCAAAGGTCGGTAACGTACGTATCAGTTGGAGGATCTCATAAAATATAATAAAGCAGCTGCTAACTTGTAAAAATTTTTTAAATTAAAGAAAAAATCGAACTACATATCGTTAACAAAAACAACTAATTAACTCTCGGTCAAGTTTGAGATATACTTGGAATAAATGTAAGATATCTAAAAATGAATACTCCAAAACCCAACCGGTAAGCACACCATCTTTCGAATTACAAAATAGCAACAAAATTAATGAGACTCTCAATAAAATAAGTCCTCCACGGGTGCCTACCAATACAACTTTTTTGCCAGATTGCAAAAGTAACAAATTTTTCGATTCTCCCTTCAGTTTTGCAGAATTCAATCTTGCATTAGGTAGGAAAAACAATCTTGTACAGAGAACCTTTGCAATTTAACAATGTATACAAAAGAAGGATTCCAAAACCTAAAAGAAACTCTTGCGGCATTCTTCGACGTTAGGGGAGTTTTCGACAATGTCTTATGCGAAATACTCTTAACTAGACTGGCTTCAATCAGATGCTCTGAGAATTTGATAAGATTTATAAAGTTTCTGCTCGAAGAAAGATCTATTTCCACAGATCTAAACGGTGATGAAGCCAGGTTGGTCCACAAAGAAGTGCTACAAGGAGGAATACTTAGTTCTTTGCTCTATATACTATACGTATCTAATATTACTGAAAATCTTTCTAAGCACGTATCCGTTCTACAGTTCGCAAACGGTATAGTAATATACTCGAAAATATCTCCCATTACACGTTGAAAAAAGTTAATCGAAAAGGCTCGCTTGCAAAACAGGCGATTCTACTAAAAGTGGACATTACATTAGGTTTATCATACTGCGATTTTCGGGAGATATATAAGAGAAATGTCAAAACAACTACCCAAAAATATGTGGAAGAACAAGTCCTAGAGAAAGGAAAAAATTATTTTGAATTCTATCATACCCAGAAAAGCAAACCATGGTATTATAGTTTAAACCTTCCTAGAAATTTTATAACAACATTCAATCGTTGCAAACAAACTGGGCGTACAAAACAAATTGCGATTTTGGTCACGATCTGCAAGACTTAAACCACATCACATGGCAATGCCCAACATACAATACACACCGAATAAACCTTTTAAGAAAACTGAGAGAAATTAATGAACACCCGCCTTACAATATAATAATAATTCTTTCGTTCTCCTATGGCCGTATGAGGCATCCATCTTGGATTGTGATGCGCGATAATGGGGTGGAGGAAGAGAAAGAATTTTGTGGACTTTTTTCAGCCCAACTGAAATCATCGAAGTATTCTCTCCGATCGTATGTTAATTAAGTTTGGCACCATGTAACCGGGTGAATATGGAAGGGGAGAATAAAAATAGGCGATGACATCGGGAATCGATGCCGAGCCGTCCGGACGGGAGACGAGCGCCCTAACCACGGGGCTACCGATCGCACTGCTCCCCGGCCCTCGATTCGGTGTGATAACCTCAGATGCCGGTATCATAGGGGGGTTGTTCAGTAACTTTATCGGTCATGGTAAACTTGCAAATCGACCATGTTTTTACAACTGACTAGTAGATTCTCCTTGATATATGACTTATATCACAAAAAAATTCGCAAGACTGATTATATCTGCGCGTTAAGACGGTCTAGCGAGTGGTTTATATCAAAATGCGACATTAGTAGTAGCATTTTGATATACATGTACTCGCACGTGTGTTTATGTATGTATATGTGTGTCTATGAGCAAAATCAATGAATTTAGCAAAATACAAAAAATGAAAATAAATTAATAAGTAAAACCGCTGCCAATTCATTCTTCCTAAAACTTAATTTGTTGTACAATTACATAAATTATTTGCGTTAAACAATGAATTGTAAACAAATTAAGTAAATTAATTAAACAAATTTTTTTCACCTTACAAATTCAATGTCGATATACGATTAAAATACGTCTAAAATTATCATTACTCACTGAGAAAAAAAGTTTTGTAAAAATGACCATACTTCTCGTAAAACAACCCCAGACTGTAAAAACCCAAAAAATTACCATAATTTACAGTATATTTTACAATACAGTATAGTAAATTGTTCTATATTTCTAGCAAAATTTCTTATAAAGTATGGTAATCTTTTGGATTTTTACAGTCTGTGGTAACTTTACAAGACAGTACGGTAATTTTTACCATACTTATAATAATTTTTACAAAACTTTTTTCTCATTGTGCAAGAACACATAATAAACAGAAAATAGTTGAAGTAAAAAATAAGATGTATTTTTATTTAAATTACACTACGATATTTCTCAACAATAAACTCAATTTTTGCCAGACATAAGAGAAATGGCAAACAATTGTATTGCATAAAGATCATAAGAAAACGTTAAGCGTTATCTTTTGAATTATTACGTGAGCATAAACAAAAGCTGTTTTAATATTGGTAAATTGCATATGTACAAGATAAGGTTGGACCAGAATTGCTATAAAAGCTTGTTTTTTTTCCTCGTGCTTATCAGTTGCTCACAAGCATTCTTACCAAAATGAGTAAAATCGTGTATCTTCTTTTTTTCGTTCTCTTCGTCTGTGTCAGTGTCATTTTGTCACGTAAGTATAATTTTCTGATTGTATCTTTTGATAAAATTTTCTTTATGAACACTGTGGAAAATAAAGTCTGTCCAATCGAAAAATTGTTATGTGATGAAATTTAACAAAAACTTATCTTCGTATAGAGACAACCGAAGAGACAACCGAATGGCCAGAAATCAAATGTCCTGCCAATTACACTCTTTCGAAATGCATTCCAGCGTGCCCGGTAGATTGTGATCCCGCATTCCGTTGCCGACCAATTGTAAATAAAATAAACGTTAATAACTTATATGACAAATTCAAATAACATTATTTACTATCGGTTGTATCTGTTTTTGTTAAAGATATGCTACGACACACCTAAATGCTGGTGCGGAGCTGGAGGCTTTGCACTGAAAGGCCAACAATGCGTTAAAGCTACTGATTGTTAATTGACTTAAATTTTGCATAAAAGAGTAAACGTTATTAATTTTTTTTTATTATAATTGTTTTTATTTAATCCAACCATATCCAATCGAAAAATTCGAACAAAAAAATGATTTCTTCAGATTCCAAACGACCGCACAAACGAATATGATTGCGCATGATCCAAAGAGCTCCCAAAATAAACTAAAACTAATGTATTGTAACGCTAGAAGTATTACCTAACAAAAACAAGAAATAATCCCTATAATGGATAATATAGATGTACTTGTGTGTATGTGTGTGTGGGTGTGGGTGTGGGTGTGGGTGTGGGTGTGGGTGTGTGTGTGTGTGGAATCATGGCTGAAGCCGAAACTACAATTTGGTTTTCCTTGATTCAACTGCTTTCGCGTGGATAGAAAGTACTCGACTGGAGATGGTATAGAAATATTTTTACAAAAAAAACTTGATTTGTAGCGCAATTTTGAATTTTGCGGCTTAAAAAGAATCAATACTAACCCTATAAGTTTAAATCTTTTTATATGTTATCATACTCCAATTTATTCCTCTCTGAAACCCAGTGGGATCAAATCGATAGTAACACTTCGAAGGTTAATACAAATTACATACTTATGGGTGTCTTCAATGCTCATAATATAGTATGGAACTGCACCAATAACTAAACGGACAAAGACTACTACAAGCCATCGATGGTTTTAACCTTTTATTGCATAATACCTTCTTTCCCATAGACTTTTATAGAAATAAAAATCCAACATTGACTTAATCTTATCTTAAATTTCTATAGCTGACATAATATTAGTACGAGTAAAAGTAAACGATGAAACCTGGGGTTCGGATCATTATTCATTTCTTAGTATAATAAATGCCGAAAAAACAGTATATCATAGAAAGTCTTTTAAAATCTACTCAGTCACTAAACGGCACCACAGTTAAACATATTTTTTATGCGGATGACCTCGAGGTTTATTTACATACCACTAAGGACAAGATTCTGGAGAACATTGCTCGACTGACCGATGTTGCCAAACTCGTGTCTGGATGGGCGGAGGGGGCTTGCCTGCGTCTCAATTAGTGATGCACAATATCAAGCTTCGATATCGATATTAGGTATCGATATTAATTATTTCTTTATTATCGATATCTACAATATATTGATATTATATTATCGATATTTCTAATATCGATAATTTATCCAAGTAGACGGGGGATATGAGGTCCACGCATATAAAAGAGTCATGTAGATATGAAAAAATAAGCAAAACGATTATTTAAATAATTTTTAAACCCGAGTAGGCGGGAGATATGAGGTCCACGCATATAAGGGAGTCATGTAGACATGAAATTAAGCAAAACGATTATTTGAATAATTTTTAAACCCAAGTAGCCGGGGGATACGAGGTCCATGCATATAAGAGCGTCATGTAGACATGAAAAAATAAGCAAAACGATTATTTGAATAATTTTTAAACCCAAGTAGCCGGGGGACGCGAGGTCCATGCATATAAGGAATTCTCGTAGACATGCAACAATAAGCAAGACTATTATTTGAATAATTTTTAAACCCATATAGCCGGAGCCGCGTGGTCCATGCATATAATGGAGTTGAATTATAGAGGTTAAGAGGTTGTGGCACTCATGTACTCTGTTTTACCGGCAGAACACGGTAAATTCTATATTATTAAAATAAATATATCGAATTACGTCTTATAAAGAGATAGTTGCCCTGTGCAATGTAATAATCTATCGGCCTACGCAGTTTTGAGCTCAAATATCAACGGCATCCTAAAAAATTTTACGAACAAAAATAACCGAAATTTCGTTCGCAAAATTTTTTAGGGTGCCATTGATATTTGGGCACAAAACTGCGCAAGCTGGTAGATTATTACATTGCACAGGGCAACTATCTCTTTATAAGACGTAATTCGATATATTTATTTTAATAATATAGAATTTACCTAGTTCTGCCGGTAAAACCGAGGGCATGAGTACCACACCACTTAAGAATTTTTTAAATAAAAGTCTTGCTTATGTCGCATGTCTACGTAACTCCGTTATATGCGTGGATTTCATATCCCCCGCCTCTTTGGGTTTCAAAATTATTTAAATAATCTTTTTTCTTATTTTTTTCATGTCTACATGACTCCCTTATATGCGTGGACCTTATATCCCCCGCCTACTTGGGTTTAAAAATTATTTAAATAATTGTCTTGCTTATTGTTGCACGTTTATGAAATTCCCTAATGTGCGTGAACCTCGCGTCCCCCGGCTACTTGGGTTTAAAAATTATTTAAATAATCGTTTTGCTAATTTTTTCATGTCTACATGACTCCCTTATATACATGGACTTCATATCCCCCGCCTACTTGGGTTTAAAAATTATTTAAATAATCGTTTTGCTAATTTTTTCATGTCTACATGACTCCCTTATATGCATGGACTTCATATCCCCCGCCTACTTGGGTTTAAAAATTATTTAAATAATAGTTCTGCTTATTTCTTCATTTCTACATGACTCTCTTATATGCGTGGACATCATATCACCCGCCTACTTTGGTTTAAAAATTATTTAAATAATCGTTTTGCTTATGTTTTCATGTCTAGATGACTCCCTTATATGCGTGGACCTCATATTTCCCGCCTACTTGGTTCTTGTTCTTGTTTTTGTTCTTTTAATGGCTGTGGGTACTAGACTGTGATATGCCACAATTCATGCTTAGTAGTATGAGTGTATTTGTTTGTTAGCGAAGCCTATAGATAGTTGGAGGACGCTACCGCCCCAACTATTGAACCTACAGTTTCAAGTGGGTTCCGAACCACCGAGACCACGGTGAAAGTAAGCACATGAAAAATTCGTGTTTCAGTGGTGCCGGTTTTTTCACGGGAGCGGGAATCGAACCCGAGACCTCTATGGTACGAGTCCGACGCGCTACCGCTAAGCCATCGTGGCTCTGTCAACCGCCTACTTGGGTTAAAAATTATTTAAATAATCGTTTTGCTTATGTTTTCATGTCTACATGACTCCCTTATATACGTGGACCTCATATCCCCCGCCTACTTTGGTTTAAAAATTATTTAAATAATCGTTTTGCCTATGTTTTCATGTCTACATGACTCCCTTATATGCGTGGACCTCATATCCCCCGCCTACTTGGGTTTAAAAATTATTTAAATAATTGTTGTGTTTATTTTTTTATGTCTTCATAACTCCCTTATATGCGTGGACCTCATATCCCCCGCCTACTTGGGTTTAAAAAAATTTTTTTATATTCTCGCGGTTTTGGGCTACTTCAGCGTTATCTAGCGGCGGCTTGATCTCGGCAGGTTCTGGCAACACTGGACGCAGCACCGCGCAGTGCTACAGTACGCCCTCAATTCCGATATCGATATTTGCGTAAAGAGTATCGATATCTGCTATTATTGGTATTCCAAATATCGATAAAAATTTGCGATATATTCCCTATTAAATATCGATATCTGAAGTTATCGATGTATATTGTGCATCACTAGTCTCAATGCCGGAAATACTAAAGCAATTGTATTCGGCAAAAAGAATGGTGATATCGTTAACAATGTAGTCCTGGAGTCCTCATTCCCTTTAGTAGCGAGGTTGCGAGTTTCGGCTTAGTACTTGACGATAAACTATCGTGGAAACCGCACATATACGAAGTTGTAAAGAAAGTTAATAAGGCCCTGTACAGTCTGCGGTTTATCAGGGCATGTACCACCGAGACTCTCCGCAAGAGGTTGGTCGAAGCCCTAGTTTAGTCACATTTAGACTACTGCGCAGTGGTGTATCGACACACGATAAACGAACAGTGCATCCGACTTCAGCGACTACACAATTCATGTGTGAGGTACGTTTTTGGGGTTAGGAGGGATGTTCACATCACTCCTTATCGCAAACGCCTGGGCTTACTCCGTGTTGATATCCTAAGGCAGTATCACACTGCACTGCTAATGTATAAAATTCTGCGACTGAAGGAGCCCAGCTACTTAAATAACCTCTTTACCAGGTACCAGCTTTACCCAACGCATAGAGGAGAGCCTCCAAAGTCTACCTTCCGTCTTTTTCAAAATTCAAGAGGGCGGTGGATCAACACCTTCGCGATATTGACCCCTACCTCCCTCTTACCTCAGCGTGTGCGGAACTGCCAGTGCTGCTATGGTTTAGAAGTTTTAGATGTACTCAGTTTAAGACTTGGCTAGGCCCACATTTTTGTGATATTCTTGCATTTCTTATATTATTTCTACTGTGACATCATCGTATTTATGACTCTGTGATATACTAAGTATACTAAGTATATGTATTCCTACATTTATTCTTTTCTTTTACTGTGATATCATTATTTTTGCGACTCTGTGATAAACTAAGACCCAAAAGGAATTTCAAATATTTTATAAAGCGTCATTTACACAATATATATGTGCAAATCCACGGACTACAGACAACAACTGGGGTACAAAAACGGGAAAAATTTTTTTTGAGGGCACACCTACAACATAAGATTTGTTCAGTTCTTTGGGGGTCTCCCAACATGAAAATACTCGTGAACATTCATTATCCGTTGCCAAGCTTTTTTGCCGACGAAATCAATTTTTGTTATGGAAATTTAACATGTGAAAAATGGACGAAAAGTAGTCATTGATGATTAACAAATAGCAAACTATTGAAGAGGCCAAACCAAATTCCACAAAAAGCAATTAAAGTTGAAGAATAGAGCTTTAATTTGAGATGAGAATCGTTAAAATCGGTTGATTCTGTGCAAAGCTACGTGAATTTGAAAATTTGAAGAATTACGTGGGTTTGAAAAAAATCGCTCATTTTCGTCATTATTCGCCATTTTCAAATTCACGTAGCTTTGCACAGAATCAACCGATTTTAACGATTCTCATCTCAAATTAAAGCTCTATTCTTCAACTTTAATTGCTTTTTGTGGAATTTGGTTTGGCCTCTTCAATAGTTTGCTATTTGTTAATCATCAATGACTACTTTTCGTCCATTTTTCACATGTTAAATTTCCATAAGAAAAATTGATTTCGTCGGCAAAAAAGCTTGGCAACGGATAATGAGTGTTCACGAGTATTTTCATGTTGGAGGAACCCCAAAGAACCGAAAAAACCTTATGTGGTAGGTGTGCCCTCAAAAAAAATTTTTTCCGTTTTTGTACCCCAGTTGTTGTCTATAGTTCGCGGATTAGCACACGGAGAGAAATTTTGTAGTGAAAATTACAAATATTCGAGACAAAATTACCAGTTTCTATGGTAATGGATGGACAGACTGACAATTTCAAACTTTTTACCAAAGTGCATAGGTAAAATTTTTTTTTAGTTAATTTAAATTAAAAAAATTAACTTTTTTTTATCCATATTCATGGATATATAGTATTTTAATATAGAAATAGAAATAGAAACAAGGATGAAAAAACATTAAACTGAAAAAAAATTTTGACGGAAGCGGGATTCGATCCGACGATCTTTGGGTTGAGAGTCCGACGTTCTACCGACTGCGCCACGGAAGCTGTTACCAACAGTCATTTGAATCGCCGTTATTACTTACTGAAAAGATGTGTATTGTTTTCATTTTAACGTCGCGCACGCCTCTAGTATCAATCTTCTGAAACACAATAATGCGCAGTGCGCATGCGCGAGTACACAAATACCAGGTTATTTGGTAAAATTTATCAGTTTTCTTAGTAAAAATTCTTAGGTTACCTTGTAAAAATGACTAGATCTCAATTTTTACCAGTGTGTCTGGTAATTTTTATTCCGATAATTTGGTATTTTTTTTAAGTGGTTATGGTAGTTTTTCCTAGGAAACTTATAAATTGTATTAGAAACCTGGGAATATCACGGCTTTTGACAGTCTATCCATGCGCTACCAAGGCACCTTGGTAATTTTTACTCTAAAATTTCTCTCCGTGCACATATGCATATATCTATAATATACTAAGTTTTAAAAGTTTGATCCTTACACGGAGAGAAAGAAATCAGTAAAAATTACCAAACTGTCAAGTAACCCTGAGGCAGACTTATAAATCCAAAATTTTTACCAAACTTTTTAGCAATTTTTACAAAAAGTTTTGTAAAATTTACAAAAAGTTTAGTAAAAATTGTTAAAAAGTTTGGTTAAAATTTTGGATTTACAAGTCTGCCTCAGGGTTACTTGACAGTTTGGTAGTTTTTACTGAAAGTTTAGTAATTTTTACTGATTTTTTTCTCTCCGTGTGGGTATATTACACCCTTCTATTTTATCTCATGTTTCAATTATCGACTTGATTTGTTCTATTACTAATGATTTTTAATTACGATTTTTTTGTTGTTTTTTTGTACGGTAACTCTTTCAAATGTCACTTATTATGTTATCTCAAGTGTATTTATTTTTTGCCGACGAGGTAAATAAAACATCATCTATCTATCTATCTAGCTATCTCTCACTTCTTGTCATAACATCAAGCCTTCTGCTTGCCATTTTCAGACTATAGAAACTGATCAGTTTTAATACCTTTAAAATACTCAAAAATAAGCTTGTGCTTGTCTTCGAAAAACTCATTCTATTTTTGAATCTATTAATTGCCAAAATAATGTGAGGAAAAGCGTTTCATCGGGAGCTAAAAACTGGACAAGAGAAATTTCCATTTTATAGCAAGTTTCTAATATAAATGGTTAGTTATTAGTTATAAAATGTTTTGGATTTCCATCAGAGGAACGTAAAATAAAATTTTATATTTGACATGATTACCGATAGACTTATAATCGACGACTCTTAAAATGATCGAGTAGATGAACTTGAACAGGATAAAGAAAAATATGGCTACCGAAACTGATTTGAAATATGATTGATTAAACCTTTTTTCAACTAAAATATTATCATTGACGGCAAAAACATTCACTCAAAATAGATAACGTTGACAAATTTATTAAAGAAATCGCACTTCACTTTTTCATCAAAGATTTTAAAAACCGTTACTTAGTTAATATCTGTGAAAAAGTCATATCAATCAACTTAAAAGCCCCATATTTTTCATTCGCGAATACGTCAAGTGCTTAATCATAAAAAAAAGAAATCAGTGCTCACGCAGACGAAGGAAAAAAAAAGCGGATGAAGAATTAAAAAGATACCTCATACGCGCATTAACAGGGCGCACTCATATATAGCGCGCATCGCTCATGGGAACGCTTTTTTCAGTCCGCTCTGCACTGCGATCGCACATAAACATACTTACGGTACGTATAAACAGACTTTAATGCCCGACGCGCGCCTTTAATCTAAAGGGCTAATTGGACGTAATTAAGTTCCTCCGAATACACATACGCCACATCTGCGCATTGCTGTTGCGGCGGTCGTCTCTCACGTTCGGCCGCAATAATAATGAAAATCCCCGCTCGCGCGTCGCATTATTATTATAAGCGCAGGTACAGCCTTCATTTCGAGCATTTATTACCCGTTGAACTCCGGTCAGCGCGCATCGTGCGGAGACTCTTTTAAAGAGCCGCACTCCGAAAGAGCAGCTGCTGCTGCCGCTGCGCATATATACATGACTTGAGTAGTGTGTCTTACCGGTTCTCTCTCTCTGTGAAAATCGAGCAAAAAAATGTAAGCGGAGGAACGGAACCTGAGCGCTGACCTTCGCGCAGCGTGTCGCGCGCGGTGAATTCATTTTTGGTGTGTACATGAGCGCGGAGTTCGCAAATTTCCGATTTTACGCACGTCGATAAATTCGCCGCGCTCCTTTACGCGGCTGTGGAAGCGAGTTCGAATGGATTCTTCTTTTGTGGAGAGGTGAGTAGTAAATTTGGCCGCGGAGTGAAGTTTATGTCTATGGAAATTTAATGCGATGCATGTATCCCGGGTTAAAGTTTGCGGCGCCCGGCTGAGGCGGCGGATGATGGATGTTGAAAAATTACGGTTAATATTCATGAATACGGTAATAGACTTTTATGAGTCAATAATTAAAGCCGTCGGGTGTGCGCGGGTCGGCTTTCCCTTTGTTATATTGTGTTCGGGATTTTTCTCATGCCGATATTTATGGACATGTGTATATGAAAGTCAATAAAAATTTTGAAAAAGTCTGCGGCTGTATGTTAATTTATGATATTAAGTCGGAGTAGTTTTTGTATACAATAAATATGAATCTTTTAAAACCAAACCTCTTTGCTTTTACTTGCACAACAATAAATAATAATGTTGGAAACTATAGTCCAAACGAAGAAATAATTTTTTAATATTGTTTTAATATTATTTCAGTGTTATATTGTTTTAATATTGTTTCAATATTATTTCAATATTATATTAATATTATTTTCATAATATTTTAGAAATCTAAACACAGACAATCACTCCACCGCTTTCAGCAATAACTCAACCCAAAAATTTTATTTTATATCGTCATTCGTTCACCTATCACGACCACAATCCCCCTGCAGATCTCACAAAATATTAAGTCGCCCGGCATCCACATTACCATACCCAAATCCCTCCCAAACGACTCCTCCTCGTCCACTGCAGATCGCTTTGTTTGCTACTAACCCACCTCTCCAGCTCCTCGCGCCTGCTCTTAACGACCTCATGACTAACCGGGAAATTCACGGCTTTTCCCGCCACCGCCGCCGCCAATTAGTCCGTCGCGAGTATAACCTGCCGCTTTAATGGGCGCGGTCGAAGGTTACACGCTTGCTAATATAATCGGCGTGGCGCGCGCATGGAATTCCGCGTGGTCACGCGATACGCGTTTTTGCTACACTGCACACTGCCGAGGCGGAAACCAGGCGCGCGATATTCCCACGGCAACGGGGGGAATTATAATGCGCGAGTTCTCGCGCGCACGTAGTTTGCAATGCGGGATGTAGATAATGCTACGGCGCACTGTTCTTCTGTTTGTACTCGTCGCTGCTGTTTTTGCAGCGGAGTTTAGCCGAGCTGAGACAAAGAGATCGCGAACGTTTTCGCAAAGCGCGCAGTGTAATTATGACGTGCGCATGCGGGATACTACGTTGAGTGAGCGTGAGGCATTACGAGGATCTAACTCGCGTGTCTAATTAAGACTATTAATTGATACGTTACGATGAGAAGTGTCGTGTGTATATAATTATGATTTCAGAAATAGAGAAAAACAAAACAAAGTCTATGATTTTACTCACGGTTCATTAGAATGTGAATGCACAGGCGTGACTGCCTAATGACAAAATTACGTATCTCGTTAAAAGTTCTCACAAAAAGTCAAAACAATAAAGCAGACAAAGCCTTGCAGATGGCTTTCGTAATTCTTATCCAAATCCATATAATCCAAGAAATTTTTACCGCGATTTCTATCCTCTACTCAAATGACTCGCTCTTTCACCTTTGAAACCTTCAGCCCACCGCTATCATCTGCCGCAAGCGCAGGTCGTTTGACGCTATTAATTACGTTCTGCAATTAACGTGAAAACCGGACTCTCGTAACGTCCGAAGTGAGAAAAAGCGCCGATGTAAACCAACTCGACACTGGCGCACACTATGTGTCGGCCGCTTTTTACGCACGTGCAATTCCTCATCGTAAATTCGGAACTTATAAACGTCATTAATTAACAAGTGTGCGCTTATCGCGTCGTATCGATCGTTTTTGCCATGCATTTTGTATTTAAGTATTATACACGCGTGCTCGTCGGATTTGCGCGACTCGCGTGTACCAGCCTATATATAAGCGCGTGTGATGAATTGCCTCGAATAATTTTAAGTCGCGTTTGATTAGGAGATTTTTACATCGCAGCGGTCGCGCGTGCCGAAGGCGCGCAGTGGGATTATCGTCGCTCACTGGCTATTTCGGGAATAATATGCCCGAACGCGGAAGACGTAATTTTCATAAATAACTGTCAGGGGAAGAAGAAGAATTTAGCAAAGAAGATGCTGCTGCGGCTCGCTTCTAACTTTTCTGCGCGTCTAACGTTTCTTTGCGATGGTAAAAAGTCGTGGCTCGAGGAATTAACGCTTTTAGAATAAATCTTATCAGCGTTGAAATTTCTCGAGTGGTTTCTGTCTAACACGGGATACCTAACGTGGATTTACGACGAGAGGCTGTAATTTTTTTTATATAATACCGTATAATTCCGCCAATTTATTCGTAATAAGGAAATACTCACTTAACAAAGAAAAATCAATAAAAAATTAAGTTTCCCTCGACGCACGTAATCGTTCACCCCAGACCGCACCTGTGAAAAAAAAAATCAACTCAAACCCATACATCGCCGAGACGATTATCCTAAAATTAGGCAATCTCTCATCGATTACCGGCCCGCTATGTTTGTTTTACGCTCTCTCTCTCGCTCTCCAACTTAAACTGGCAAATTTTTCCCCGTGCCGAAAAAAAGAATCAATTTCACGGACCCGCTAACCTGTCTACCGATTCCCCGAACCCCCTCTTATAATAACTCGCGATAATCGGCGCACACGTGCGCAACCTCTGCACTCGTGAATTACAACCTCGACGCAGTATAGGGGGGCCATCGCTTAGGCGGGCTAATCGTTGCGCGCCCGCTCCGGACTTCAAAATCGGCGCGCGCTCGTAAACTCACGTTGTATCGGTACGCTATACGCTGCACCAGCTGTGGGTGATGCTTCGAAATGTATATAGTACGGGCTAGCGAACGAAAGCAAAAAGGTGGGCGCGGGCAAGAGTTTAAGACTCGAAAAAAAGAATAGCCGCAGCGAGAGAAGAAAGCGCGGAGGTATAATACGGCTCTTTGGCCGGGCATAATTTCGGGCGCGCATCGGCTTTTTTTCGGGCCGGCCGAAGCGCCATAAATAAATGTTGTTTTTACGGCTGCCAAATTGGGCATTTAAAGTACATTCGGGGCTTCGCTATATATACTACATGTACCAGGACGCTGGCTCGCACGCGCGCGTTGTTTCCCTACTCTACTTTGGACCGCCACAGCGGTTGCGGGAAACGCGCGCTCCCCGAAAATTGCCATTCGGGAGAAAGCTACGCGCGAAGGAGAGTTCACCACCGGGGAGGTATAGTCCACCCATTTCTTTTCTTTTTCGCTCTCCAAGCGTACACGCGCGCGCGCGCGGATATAATGCACCGTTGTTATTGTTCCGCGGAGAGCGCATGCAAAAATCACCGGCTTGCTGGGTTAATAATCCGCCGGGGAAAGGTTAGTGTACCGGCGGTTCTATGTGTAACGACGGCCTGTCTGCGGGCTTGCGAGAGGAGGTTCGAGAGGTTGGAGGTTTCGGTGGGCGGATGTTCGGCTGCGTCTCGGTGTCTTATTAGGAGTGCGCGTGCAATTGTGCCGCGCGGGATGCAATTATGTATCAGCGCGGAACGGAGCTTAGTGCAGAAAAAATAAAGTAAATTGAAGTCCTTTCTTCATTCTCCCTCCGGTACATAAACCTTACGTTGCTTTATTTTTAATCGCGTATACAGATGTAATCAGCCACAGACAGCGTAGTCGTTATTCACCATCGCCATAAATCATGTTCATTCAAAACGTAGTATATAGAAAACTAGTGAGATGCCGTAAAGATTAGCCCATCGCGCGGCTTACCTCATCTACCCCCTTTCCCCATCACCGACATCTATTAAAACTCTCGAGTCCTGCATCTGACGCACACGCGCGAGCGCGTAAAATCGACACCACGCGCAGTTGCGCGTCGTCGGGGATAATTTTATCGGAGCCGCACGCGCGTCGGACTTTACTGGAATCCGATGTTTATGCCCCGTCCACGCGCGGTCTGCGCTATCAAAGTTCGCCGGACGTGCTGCGCGAGCCGTTAAATTGGCGTCGTATAACACGCGCTAGGGGAAAGAGAAGCTTGTTAAGCCACACGCGAGAGCCGGATTGTAAAAGTCCGAAGTCTCTCGTAAAAGCGCCGAATTGCGCGTGCGCGAGAGAAAGAGAAAGAGAGAGAGCTAGGATAGGTATAACTAGATGACGTATACACGCAAGAGAGAGAGAGAGAAAAAGAGATATTGGTGACTGATAAACGTTGAGTATTTGATGATTCGCCACCTCGGATTATACTTACGTTTCCCGGAGCCGTTATTTTTCATTGCCTCGTCGCGCGCTGCATCGATAATGTACGCGTGATACCATCAGGTTTTCTAATCTCTCTCTCTCTCTCTCTCTCTCTCTCTGTCTTCTCTCCAAGTTATGCTAATTTGTGTATATACGAGTTTCTTGAATTTCAAGCTATTTCTCCCGATAGAAGGGGGGAGAAGTTACGCGTGAGTCAAGTACTATATCATTATCAGCTACTTTTTACTGGCGTTAAAATTTGATTAAACGACACATGTCCCCGCGGTGGATCATAAAATGTCGTGAAATAGTGTCGAAGATGGAATATAAATGATAGACGGGATTGAATTTCACGCGCGTAGTTTTATGCGTCTGCTGCTCGATCTCGGTTTTGGAAAGTCACGAGAGTGTACATTAATTTATTGGGGAATCCTATACTTGGCGTTTGAGTATTCTTATTCAAAAGTATTTGAAGTAAATAATATGTGTCTTCTGCAAAAAAAACCTTTGGGAGAGTATAGATTTCACTTATAAAGCAATAAAGACACGTTTTCGCACACTTTGTATTCTATTAATCAACATTCTTCTTGTTTTTGCCACGGTATCTTCATCCAATGGGAAAAGAATACCTCCCCGCACCAAAGTGCATATATCGAAAGTCGTGGGAAAAATTCAATTAGAAAACAAGAGCACCACATCACCTTCCTTCCGTGCAAATCATTCACTTTCAAACGAAAAACCTCTTCTCCTCCCCATCTCCACCTCGTCCTCGGTATATATATATTCTGCATTACGCGGAATATTTCACCTCGTTACGTATACGACCTAACTACCGTCATCCATCTTTCTATATCTTCTACCTTACCTATATAACAAACCGCTCGCCCTCTTATTTTTCCCCTCTCGTTTACACGGCGACGTTCTCTCGACTCGCGTTTCTTGCTTGCGAGCTCACGCGCGCTTCATTAGCGACAGTTTCTCTGCCTTCTGCGGTTATATCGCCTCGGCGGCCATAATAATATCGGCGCAGCGCCGCGCGTTTCTCACGGCCGCAGCGTCTGTATATATACCGCGAGCGAGAGAGCGCTGAATCTGAATTACAAAGGAGATGGAAACCTCCTCGTATATATCCTGAATATGCGGCGGCCAGCCGGGATCTAGATGTCGGCGAGTGCGCGCGCGTGCGCGAGAGAGCGAGATAGGAAGGAAATTTATTTCGCCCGAGCGAGATGGAAATAATTTAGACGTGAGTTATCGGGTGTCCGAGAGAGCGCCGCGCGCAGTTGTTTGTGCGTTAAATCGCGCCGGAGTATAATAATGTTTTGTATACGCCGGGTAATGCTGAAAAATTGCGAAGGTGAGCGAAAGGGAATGCAAACGATTTTTTTATGAAAATTTCCAGTATTTTTGCGTTTTTTTATAGTGGCGTGTGTGCGGTTAAAGTAATTAGGATCGATTACCATCTTGGCTAGTTTTAGTTATGTACCAGCTGGTTGGTTAAAAATGTATGCAATACAGTACGTTCAGATATATTTAAACGATAATGAAATATTTATTTTCGTCGTTGCAGCTTTTCCTACAATTTCTCATAGCGTTGACATTATTAGTAAAAGGAATTATCTATGTAACGTTTTTTCCCGTTATTTTCATTAAAATAGCTCTAATAAAATACTAAATAGACGAAACATGCACAATTTGAACTGAGACAACTCTTTTTATATCGTTTTAAATAAAAATTTTTCTTGGCATGCAATAAAGTCTAACTTATCAATGAAGTCCATAAAGATCCAAATTGGAAAAATCAATTACAATCTTAAAAAAAAAAATTTCTCAACCATTTCATCAACGCGGCAAAGGTACTGAAAAAATTACGATCGGCATTCGATCGTTCTCCGGGTCTCGCGTGAGCCGGCTCGGACGTCTGCGGCGCGCGTGCGGTTAAACTCGTGTGTGGGTGCGCGCGTGCGGGGGAGAGGCGCGGAACGTCTGTCCCGCGGCCAAAGCGTGCGTGTCCGGTCTCCTCCGATCTCTCCCTCTCTCTCTCTCCTTTCTTGTTCGAGCTGGTCGTTATGACTTCACGCTGACTTTTGCACGCACTAAATGCGATTCGCCACGAGGCTTTCGCCGAGGCACGCGAGGAGAGAGAGAGCTTTTAACTTCGGAAATAAAGTTACGAAAGTAAAGAGTTTTATGGATGTGGCTGGGCATGCGTGAGTGGGTGAGAGTGGGAGATGGACAGGGAAAGAATGTGTAATACAATGTCATTGGTTGTGCAGATATATATATATATATATATATATATATATATATATATATATATATATATATATACAGAGTGGTTGCGTGTAATGTTCAGATATGAATGCAGTTGCCGAGGGAAATGTCTTGATCTTATATATTTTGTATTTATATCGCGGCACCGCGTGAATATCTTTATTAAACTCGATCCAGAGCGCACTTATCAATTTCATATAAATTCGAAATTTATAGCTTTTATCGCCATTTATAACGCGTATTACAAAACACTCTATCGACAATTAGTTATACATTCACGAGAAAAAGACGACGACGATGCCTTGTATTCATTCAATTCCACAAACCGGCGCCGGCATAAATAAGGATAACCTCCCAGCGCCAAAGAGACAACCAAAAGTCAAGTTATTTCCGCAAGGGCGTATAGGACAAGATAGCAAGCGCGCGTGCGCGTGCCAAAACGAAGGAAACAAACGGCGCTCTCGCATATACACGGATAAAGAAACGGTAGATACAACACGCAAGCTGGCAATTCTCTCCGCGGACGCGACAGTCTTCGAAATTGCGCGTAGGCGTGAGCGCATGCGCTGTCGTGACGATTACTCCCGCGCAAACCCAGTCCCGCGCCTTTTTCGATCCGCGTCGTTGTCCATTGTATAACGCGCGCAAGCCGTATTTTTGTACCCTTCCACTGAGCGTCGGGACATATTTATCGCTCGACGTTCCCTTATATACTCGTGCTGTGTATGTGTGCGAGAGAGTGGACGACTGTTTTCCTTGTGGGTGTGGTGCTCGTTTTTGCGGAGAAGGACGAAGTTCGAGAAAACGATGAGTTTGGGTATATACCGCAAGAGCGCGAGCGTGGATTGTAACGATATTCGGTGACAGCTTTTTGGCGAGGATAAAGTGCGGTTTGATACGATCACACGTGTCCCGTGTAATGTATTTGTGTCATTGCAGTTTCTGAATATTTTTTCACTCTTGCAGATAAATTGTTGAATTCATTATTCATGTAAATAATTTTTATGTTTTTATTCTTATGAAAGGACTGACGTCTCATTTATATGGTAAAGTGGAATAAGGATAAGGTTACCTCCGGTAAATATATTTAGGACAAAAAGTGTAGCTTGTTTTTAGCTTTTGTAATTATAATACTCAATATCATTTATCTTATTGAAGATGATTGCAAAAATTAGGTGAATTATTTAATATTTATATCATTGATTAATATGATAACTAAGTAACTTTACTAATCGATTCACTTTATACCAGTCTGTTAATCTCCAATCATCCCCCTACCCAGATTTTCCGTGAACCGAAAACAAAAGCAGGGCGGCTTCGCTCATCCCAAAAAACAAAACCACAAGCACAATACCCAGAAAAACTGGAACCTCTTGACGCCTCGTTTTTCCCATTACACCGGCAATTACAAGCCGGCAACACCTGTAAAAGCCTAATATAACGATCCGTGGGCCGTACGCGCGACACCTACCCATCCTCATGAATATTCAGCCCGCAACTGCGCGCCGCATCCTCCTCCCACTTGGTGTGAAAAGAAAAACGCCTGTTTTCGCTATTAATCAAGCTCACGCGCCAGTGTGCGCGCAGGAAAAACGCACAAAATTAAATGCCAGCCACGTGCACCTTGCACCTTCGCCCCCGGAATAATAATTCATCCTTCCCCGAATAGTAAGAGGATGCGGCGTTAGTTCGCGCAGGTTGCTACTCCCCGGCGGGAGGTCGGCTGCTCGGGCGCGGTGAGCGCAAAGCAGTTTTCTATTACAAGAAAAACCTAAGAAGTCAATCTCTCACCGGCCGCGTGGGTACACTCCCAGATTCGGTTATACTACGTCCATCCCCGCCCATCGCCGGGCCATTGTGATGCGTAAAGCCGCGGCTGCACTGGCCGTTTTTCCGGGGATTATGGCGGCGGCACGCGCTTGTGTATACGAGATAACGAAAATCCACCGAGTAAGGAGCTGTTGCTGTTTCGCGCGTGGCGAGTGCACGATGTGTGTAAGCGCGAGGCAAAGGAAAGAGGATCGACCGCGGACAGCACACGCCCACGGACGCGTGCCTGGGTTATAATGTGAGAAGAAGGCACGCGCGTGTGTATGTATATGCGCTTGTATCACAGTTCGAGATTTACAGAGAGAGATGACGGTGACGGCGCGCAGCCTGCATCTCAATTTATTTCAACCGGATTTCGACTGTGATAGGGCGAAATTTCTTTTAAGGAGGTGCAGCGCGAGGATTGTTCGGAGAATTTCGTCATATAGGGTTACCCAGGATATGGAACATAGATTCAATCGTGGTTCGGGCGTATAGATTATTCATAAAGTTTATAAGGATTCTGACTATAAGTTCTTGACGTGTTCTTGTTTATGCACATACTGATTGTGCACATATTAATTGTGCACACTTTAACATTGGTATATATCTATATATATATAGATCTGTACCAATGCTATCTGTGCACAATAAATATGTGCACAATCCTTATGTGCACAAACAAGAACATGCCAAGTTCTTTATTTTTACTTTCTCTCAACTGATTTTTTTTTGTGTTTTATTTGTTATAAACACACAAAAATTTCGAAATTATTAGGCAATAAATTATCCGCCGCGTATCCTTACACCCGAAAATTATACAGCCATATATTAGCCACTTTAGCTCACTTTCGCTTCTCGATCCTTAGAGACCAATACGAAAAAGTAGCCAGCCGCGATCCCGTTATTATACCGCCGTTGCCGCTACAGCAGCAACAGCATCGTTTCACCCAAAAAACACGCGAGATATATATATCCCACTCCGCGCTCTGTGCAATCAGAAGAGTTCGCAGTAGGTTTCTTTCCACATCCCGTCATAAATATTCACGATTCGATATCCCCCGAAATTCGGAAACCACGATGCGCAGCAGATCTCGACTTATAATTGAAAATTAAACGAGCAAACCCATAGAGCAGCCCAACAAAATAAAGGCAAAAAGTCGTTATTATACAGCGATAGGAGAACGAGAAAACAATTTGGTATTCAGCACGTGCATTTTGCTCCCGCCGCGATAATTACCGTACATTAATCCCCGCCACAGCTTTTCAGCGGCTCGCGCTCCGCTAAAAATATCATAAAGATTTACAAAATCAACGTAGCCGCCGGCGCCTCCGGCGCATAACCACGTTTGTGTATCCTTAGCTCGGCGAAAAAGGACGAAATAGAAACAGTGCCTAGATGCGAGAGACCAATCATCCAAGGACGAATGCGGCGGCCTGTTGGGGCAGGTGAACCTGCCGGCAGCGTATATTAGCAGATATATCCTGCCGAGCGGCAAAAACCACGCGCTAGGATGGAGAGCCTAGGAGCTAGGAGAGAGAGGGAGAGAGAAATTTCTGCTCCCCCGACCATTTTTGGCAGGTGGAGAGAATCGAAAATATCGCGCTAAAGGGAAGACCACGACTTTGACGCCCGCGTGCAAGCGAGAGGGAGAAACAAAGTGCCATAATGGGCCCGCCGATCTTTGATTGCCCGCTCGCTGCGCTCTCTCGCGCGTGTGTGATTATTCGGCGTATAATTTAACGTCGATAACTCGATTTCGCGGCGCGCGAGAGGCCAGGAAATTGTTTGATTGCCGACAAAAATTGATTTCGTTTTCGGCAGGCTGCGCTGCGCGGGCGGGTTTTTTGTACCGATGTTATGGGTTTTATATAGCGGCGAAATTAGATTTATATCTTAATGTGAATGGGGGCGGGGCCGGTGATGAGTACGTACACGGCGAATTTATATAGGAAAAGAGGGGATGTGTATTAAGTTGTGGAGCCACAGTACAAATTGATCTTGATTAGGGTGATTTATTGGTTCTTTTGGAGAGCGATTTTAGACGATGTCTACAAGAAATTAGTAAAATCAATAGCTTGATTTTTTATATTGAATCAGACTATAATTTTTATGATCGTGGTTGTAAAGTGAAATGTATTACTAAAAAAATGAAATGTATGGGCTTTGAAGAACAATGTATGGTTTAATGATTGTTATAATTTTTCGTTTTTACTTCCTCATAGAGAAAGCTTAGGAACCGTGAAAGTTTGAAAAACTAAAAAGGCGATTATCAGGCTTATTTTTGAGGTTAGAGACCTGAATTTATAAGAGATTTCACATATATATATACATCACATATAAAAATCGTGACAGGACACTTTTCACCTACTTATCCGGCTATAGCCGTTAAAAATATATTGTGTATAATATACGGAACATGAGTGTAAAAATTTCATAATATTTGAAATGTTTGAAGTAACCGGCCCCGTCGCAACCGTTATTACGTGACGAGTATAGATCTCAGAATCTTTCAGACCGATTTTGACCGGATAGGGCTTATTCTTTTGGTTTTGATTTTCCTATAATAGTTGGAAAAATGTTTTTCTAATTTTAAATTTGATTTTTTTTTAATTTTCTATACCATTTTTTAGATTTTATTAGGTCATAATATTTCTAAAAACCTAATTTTATCATTAACAAATATTTTGCATAAGATTAAGAGTGGGCCCAAATCGTCCCTTATTGATCCTGTAACATTCTCAAAAGTGTAGTTTATTTTATAATTTACTTGTTTAACAATTTTCAATTCATTAATATTTTGGGTGGTTCAGAAATCCAAGGTAATGGTAATAGAAGATTAAATAAAAAAGTGATTATTAAAATAATAAAAAAAAGTATATTATTTCTGAAACGATTTGACTACATCACTAAATATAATAACTACATAACTAAATCAAAACAATTGTATTGATACAATCTTTATTCATCTTTCTTCTAAGAAATTAGAAGTCAAGGACATGATTATGTTAGTCGAATAAAATCGATTATTCGATCTCTGCGCAAAATGGTATCACATTATTCCGATACTGCAGTATTGAGAATAAAAACATATTTACATTTTTCAAATGCAATAATATACACTGGTATTTTTGTTATTGTATTATACGATACCGCATTAGCGGTTACCCTAAACTAATTTTATAGATATATGAAAAAATCATTTCTGTTATTCAACTAAAATGATTATTAATAATTTAGGGTCATTACAACCCACCTTCTTTAATAACTACTTTCAATTTAATGATCAATATTATAAACAAATTTTTGGCTCTGGAATGGGTAATCTGATTAACCCTATTTTAGTTATATGGTTATTCAAGGTTTAAAAAATAATGCTGTTTCTCAGCTTGGTTTCTCTGTTCCCTTCTATTTTAAATACGTTGACGATATTTTGTTATGTATACCAAAACAATATGTTGAACATGCCCAAATGACATTTAACAGTTTTAGCGATCATTTGCAATTCACTATAGAAAAATGAGTTGACAATAAAATAAGTTTCTTGGATTTATTAATTATCAAAAATACAAACAACAGAATTAGTACCGATTGGTGTAAGAAACCTATACTGAGAAAAATGATATAATAAAAATTACTATAATACATAGTAACGTCGAGACATACTTGCAATGTTAAAATAATTACTATGTTTTATAGTAAAAATTGCTATGAACATCGTATAATAAATTGCTATGTACATAATAAAAATTACTAAACACATAGGAATTTTAATAAATATTGATTATTTCTTGCACCCTCCATGGTTGTAATTGAAAAATTGTAGTTCTTTCTTTCGATTTTTTGAGGCCCAACAAACACAGTCTCATTTTGCGACGTTTCGTCGGCTTGGTTTGCCGACATTATCAAGCTGAGTAATTTATTAAAATTTAATAAATATTACAAATAACAAATAATAATTTACAATTCAAATACATTCATAGGACATATTACCTGTGACAAATCAGAGACGGTCTCTTCATTATAATTCTATCTAAATGTTGCATACATTGATCGCACTGTTTGTACTTATACGCTCCAAATCGTCAATAAAAATAAACACAAAAGTTCATAACATAGATTGATAGGTGAGTTTGAAAACAAGCGTTAGGCGTATTTTAATTTTCTTAATACAGGAAAAATATGATTTATTGAGCATGTGAATGTCTTCTTTTTTGTTGATACTAAGACTTTCGTTACATTTTATATACTGTATCATTTCAGAAATAAGCCTTTTTCTATAGTTTGCTTCCGAGTCTAAGATTTTTACGTTGTTCCAATCAAATTCATGACATAGACATTTTTATATTTTGATATTGCAAGTATATCCCGACGTTACAATGTATTATAGTAATTTTTATTATATAATTTTTCTCAGTGTACGTATTCCAGTAGAATTCTGAACTATAAATCTCACCATCCAATTTCCACAAACATTGGTGTTTATTTGTAATTTAGTTGACAGAGCGATGAAACTATAGCAGATGTACAATTCCACGAAAAAAATCTCAATTTTATTAAGCAATTACTAATTGATAATCAATTCCCTCTAGATTTCATAGAAAAATATATTAAAAAGCGGTTACATAATTAGATTAAACACGATCACACGCCATACGCAATACAAATAGAGTTTCCCGTATGATTCTACCATTCATAAAACAAACGAATCACGAACTGTATAAAGCTTTGAATCTACTACATATCACACCAGTATACAAAACTATTAAAAAATTTAATTGTTTGATAAAATTGGGAAATGCAAGCGGGAAGAACATAATTCAAACGTTGTTTATAAAATAGATTGTAACAATATTGTAGTGGTTCCTATGTTGGCCAGACATCCCGCAATGTAATAATTAGATCTAAAGAACATGAAGCTGACTATGTCGACATAAAAAAAATCTGCGATATTTAACCACATAAAAGACAATAAACATATAATTAAGTTTAATTAATGTAAAAATATTAGATAGAGAAAATA
Organism: Torymus aiolomorphi; assembly: GCA_036365515.1. Classification (NCBI taxonomy): domain Eukaryota; kingdom Metazoa; phylum Arthropoda; class Insecta; order Hymenoptera; family Torymidae; genus Torymus; species Torymus aiolomorphi. The sequence continues at coordinate 11,827,370 of CM070875.1, forward strand.
ATTTAGGAAAAAGATTATTGTCAAAAATGTTGTTTATCACACACACCCACACAAACACACACATCCACACAAACACACACACACACACATACACACACACACATACACACACAATTTAAAAATAGTGTATTTACACTCAAGATGACTTAAATTATGTTTTTAACATATTTTCTTGAAACCTTTTTTTTTACCGTCACAAAGCTATCTCTGTGGGGAAGCAATAAAAGAATATAATTCTATAAGTTTTATGACATTCTTATATATCGCTGCAAAAGTTTCAGGTCAAAATTTAACTTTGATTTTCTGCAAAATTTATATTTTTGGAACGAATAATTAATTTAATGGAACAATAAATTAAGTTACAAAGAGCTAAGTGCTAACAAACTGACAACGGCTTTTATCTTTCAACTATTTCACTAAGAATCGATGTTTGTTAACATTATTATATTATTTACGAATATCTATATCTTCTGGATCAATCAGAAATATTATAGATACAAGTAGATAAAGAAATTCGAATTTCCATAAAAGTCTCAACAGTGTTTAATTTCATCTGATCTTAATTATGCAAACCCATCTCCAATGACGTCAATTTGAGGAACACATCTGTGTATAATGACGTGCCTAAAATGAAATTCTTCCCCCAAAAAAAAGTCCATAATGACGGACCGTAAAGACCTACTTTCCGTCTTCAAAAACAACGCTAGCGCCGTCATTAATACGGCTTAAATAACTATCATTCCCCTAAACATCCCGGAATATTCCTCAAAAATGAAGACGCCTAAACATTTTATTTGCCAGGAAACCATGGCCACAGCGCCTCTACTCGAAAAGTCATTTAGACCCTCTCGCACGTTATAAAAACGGTCGAAAGCCCGGCGAGAAAATCGCGTGCGAGGCGCACGTGTGCATCGCCGCCTAGACCAGCCGCAAGTCTTATATTCGAGAGATTAGTTTCTACGATTCCCTTCCGCCGCTGCACACACACACCTTATAATGCGCTTTCGCGGTGACTCAGATTAGAGCGGCAGGTGTTTCATTACAGGGCAGGATCCTGCGGCAATGCGCGCGCGCGCGCGTGGCCTAGAGCCGCCTCGCGTGCCAATCGGATTGCACCCCTCTTATAGTCATTTTTTCCCTTTTATTCGTTTGTTTGTTCGTGTGTCCTATCCCTCGCCTCGTCTAGGCGCTCCTTTTGTTTCTCGCTCTATTCCTCCGGGCGTTTATATATCTACTCCTACGATTTTTCGGGGATCGCGGCGCTGTTCTCTTTGTTTAGCTCTCAGCTGCGCTGCATCTGTTTTGAATAATTAGAATCTTACTTTTAGATTGGGAGGAGGGAATTTCAAAGGCGCACACTGCTATATCTATATTAATGACAGGATTAACTTTCACGTGCTTTAATTAGTCTCGGGGCAAAAGATTTAGCAAAAAAAAATATATATATACATATATATCCCCATCCTGCGAAGGACCTTAATCGATTCATCCATATTTCCTAATAGACATCCTTGTGCGCTCCGTCTACGTCGCTTTAATTATTTTGCATATGAATCTCTCTCTCCCCGGAATGAATTTCAGGCAATTCGCCCGGCTTCGTTTAGATCGCGATAAGGCCTTAAGTGGACACCTCTTTCTGCATGCGCGATTACGGAGTGGCGAGTTGTAAAAGGAGCAGCGCCATAATGATCAGTCGGAGAAATAACAGCTTTCGCCTGGGATCCCCCGAAAAAACATTGATTTTTAATTATACACGTCGCTGCCAGCATCGTCGCCGTCGTCGTCGTCCTCCACGTCAACTATTTTATTGCCCTGCAGCTTGTCTATTAAGCCCGCACGTCGCCGAGAGACTAGCTTATCTCTCTCTAGACGCGTCTGCGTGCACCTTTCGCCCCTCTCACTCCCTCCCGATATTTTTTGTGGCCTGCGGGCGTGTGCAATTTCTAGGCAGGTTTCTCTAGCGTCTAGGCGACCCGACCGCGGGCGTGTCCTAGTTCGCCAGGACCTCTCCCTCGCCTCTGTCTATCTCTTCTTTTTGCGAATATTTCGGGCGACGCATATATTGGCCTGGGCACCTGCCCGAATCGTCTGGCCGTAGCCCAGACGGATTCGGTCAAGGACTAGATACGCGCCGCTTTTTGCCCCGGCGGGCTAATACGTTTCCTGAACTAGCCAGACACGCGTGTTGCGGTGTGTCACCTGCGCGCGTGCGCTCTCCTCCTTTCCGCGATATCGGCTAGACTTTTTCTATCCCGCGCGCGGCTGGAGTCTCTATTTTATAGCACATGCGCGTCTGCTCCTTTATCGGGTTATTTAGAACCCCGGCCTTCGCCGAATCGCAAATCCAATCAGACGGACTCGGGATTTCGATTTTCATTTCGTAGACGCGTGCGAGAGAGAGAAGGGATGTGCACGTGTGCGTTATCCTTTCGAATTGATTTTTATAGGCGGTTGATTTAGTGCGGCCGATTTGTTTTCGTCCTGCGCGCATATGCTTTCGACGCGGTTTCGTTATATGTGTATAGTATACGTGGCAGTCTGCATAAATTTTGCATTTTTAGGACGATTATTTTGCACGAGAAATTTTCGAGAAATTTGCTCGGTGGCGGTTAAAAATTTATTTTTATGTGCCAAATCGCCTATTTAGAATTCCTGTGAGTTTTTTATGCACTCTGATATAATCTATACCTTTTTATAAAAAAGCCCACGATTTATTTTAAAATGTTCTAAAGCGTTCCAGATCAAGTTTTAAGTATATAGAAAAGGCATTTTACTGTATAAATAAGACCATTTTGTTTGCTTTGTAACATTTGCAAGACTAACCACTTTTACTTGGCTCACTGTACTAATTACGGCGCCGTATCGGATTCAACAATCGCGCATGCAAACGATAATTGTAATACCCGATTCCTTTCCTGTCACGTTTTTAATTAAGGGTCCAGTTCCTGCTGAGTTACGGGGCAAACACGCGCGTGCGCGCGCGCGGGACTAGCTTTGCTTCTATTTTGCAATTGCGAAACCGGCGCTCGATTCGATAATTACTTAGCTTTTTTCGGGCACGGCTGCCGAGGCCGAGTGAATTTTAATTGGGATTCCGTTCAATTTAAGCGAAGGAAACCCCTGAAAGCACGTGTTTCGTACGTGGAAATTTAATCAGCTTTGGTTTGCTGAAATCGTTCGTGAGACTTGTTTTGTTAATGAGTAATGCCGGAGCTTTATTGAAAATTTAAACGTGTAATTGAAAATCATTTTAAATATAATCTATTTGCATAAGAATATAAAAAAATTACTCTTGGGGTTTTTTCTTACACAACACTTATAATTATCGATGTAGAACCTACTCGTGACGTTGTTAGCATTGGTCAAACTCTATAAAAAACAAAGAATAAAACTAAGCGTACCCACACTGAGCTTTACGAGCACGAAAAACACTCACCACATGATGCATGAACTCCTTCCCCAAAATCTCCGTGGTACCTACCCAAAACACTCCGTAACATCCAATAAAATACGCGGCGCCTCGACCAATAACTCCCTCGACTTATGCGTCTCTCGCACGAAGGCCGCAAATAACACGCGCGCGTTCGCCCTTGCATCTATCTCACTCGAAAACACAAAAAGAGAGGTTTTTAGTATGCAGCAACGCATATGTATACGAGAGAGAAAGAGAGGAAGACTCCCGCAGCGCGCGCGGCTGAGAAACCATTTTCTCGTCACGCGGAAATAGGCACGTGCGCTATACACGATGTGTGATGTGACCCTCCTCGGATTTTCTCCTACCGACGTGCGCGCGTATTTTGGGTGCGACGCGCGCGCCTGTATAGGTCACCCGCCGCGAAAACGCGGGTCGCATATGCTAAAACGGGAGGGTTCGGGGAAGATGGGTTGGTTATATTGTTCGGCTGATGAGCTACGTGTGTGTGGGACGATGATGTGAGGTGGCATAGTGATGAGGGTAGATTGGGAAGTGTGTTTATGGGGAGGCTGTTGTTGGAGAGGAAATGGGGTTGTCGGAGTATTTTCGAAAGAATTTATTCGGGTTCAGGTGAGGTTTGATGAGAATTAATCCAAGAGCCGCGGTGGCTTATAAAATAAATACCGGGTAGATTTAATAGCCGTTATTATAGAGACCGAATTGAATTCTTCACACTTTTATGGACCCTCGCCGAATAGTTTTCTGCGTAGCGTGTAAAATTTATTTGATCACGTCTCGACGGGACTGTAAAAATATCGTTAATCCGAAAGGCTTTATTATCGATCGGATATAAAAATAGTCTTTATTGCGCGTTATACCGGTGTCAAAACGCCACTCTCGATCCATATAATTTTATTGTATCGATTTATTTACCGTCGTAATTTCATTTGCGAATTGTTCATAAATCCTGCAGCGAGCAATCGGCTTGTATAGGTATACACACGGGGACCGGGAGAGAGGAAATCATCGTTTAATCAAAGCGTATAAACACTGTAATTAAGACCCGGCCAGTCTATCTGGAGCGTCCCGTGTGTAGGCTGTGTGGGTCTGTAACTAATTGTCGAATTGAGTCGTTCTGTGGTTACTCGTTACAGAATGCTTCCGTCTCTTTCATCATTTCGTCTGACGTAAAACAAGGCTCTTTTAACCGCCAGTGATCTAAACTTACTTTATGAATCTTCCCAAAGAATACAAGCTATATCCACTAAATTATTAAACAAACACCAGACATACCCCAACGCACTATTATATATTTTCTTACGACTTCGGATACCTCCACATACGGCGGCGCACATTGCCGTCCACAATCTCGTCCGGCTTCCCGTCTCTCCAGTCCCAACCATATAGAAAAACAGAGTTCCGTATTCGGCCTCGAAGTGGTACACACAAGCGCCTCGCGCGATTCCAAAAGGGTATACACATCCGAGAGAGCGAATCTATTAATCTTGGTCAGGTCGAAAGGTGGCCATTAATATCGCGCGGGTCACCTGTAGAAGCCGCGCGCGCTGCGCCGCGCCTTTTTTATAATTGATCGCCTCGCGGCTTCTTGTCAGTCCCCGCGCGTGCTCGCCATATATTTTATTGTCTCGCCGCGGCTACAGCTATCGTTACTTACGCGGAGACGGCTCTTTCTCGCGCGTGTGAGTGTCCGAGAGAGCGGCTTTTCGATGTGTCACTATATACTTCTTTTTCTCGGGTCTGTCTTCTTTCTAGTACAGGTTGTCCTTTTTTGTAGCGTCTTGTTCGCAGAGCTGATAAATTATTGGGAACGCAGTGACGTAGTATTGATGACGCTGGGGTTACGCGCGGGTCTAATAATAAAGTCTTACTTGGGATTTTATTATACATCTGTTAATGATAGTTTTGGATGCGCGTTTTGCGAAATTAGGTCAGTAACTAATTTCGGTTGAGGGCACAATTTTCAATTTATTTTATTACGAGCCTCGTGCTCGCACATTAGCAGTGTCAAACAAGAACCTCGAAATTGGAAACGGGTGCCGGACGACGCATGCCATATACATCTGAAACCTACGCAATAATTAAACGCTACCACACGTGCTGATCGAATTAACGCGTGTATATCTCACGCGGGCAATCGAAAATTTATCTCGCGCTCTCTCTCTCTCTCTCTCTCTCTCTCTCTCTCGCTCTCGTTCTCTTAATCGATTTCCCAATAAAATTACCGAATCACGCAGGAAATGCTCCTTTCCTCTAACACGAGCAATTTATCCCTCGCTTATCTTGTATCACATCTCAATCGAGTTCCGCGCGTGCGTTTACGCTCGCACACGAGCAAGTATAAATTCCCGCACGCGATAAACAGGTTCCCCTCCCCTAAGAATCAAGCAAAAGAAACTCGTCAATACCACCCTATCATACAAGCGCTTAAATCAAGCGCCTAACGAGAGACAGGAAGAGAGAGGGAAAGAGAAACGAAGAAGCTACATATGGTTCCCGTGGGACTCTTGCTTCTGCGCTACGTTCATTTCCGTCGATTCGTTACGCGCCCGGACTTGACGGCCCGCTGACGCGATAAGCGCCGCGCGAAGCGTGCGAGATCAGAGGGAGATGCAAATAAAGATTTTCGCAGGTCTGATGATGGGAGCGCGCGCGTGATGAATTGCTAGCAATACCGCGGGGAATCCCGCGGTGAGCAATGCGCTCCTTGTCATATCTTTTTGACTGAATACCGGCCATAGTCGTCCGTGTGTGTTGCTGTTGTTGTCGTGAGTATATGTATATGCACGCGTATGTGAGAGCTTTTATTTGTTGCCCTCGGCGCACAGGAGGTAGCTTCTGCGCGATGCTCCTTTTTGCTTCGCCCTACAGAAAGATTTGTAAATGTAACGAATTTTTTAAGACGACATACTACATGCATAGGGTACTTATAATCGATATTTTTTTTTAAAATGTCTGTGTGTATGAAAGTATGCCTATTAGACTGGTTTTAACCGGGTAGAATTTATCCGTACATTCATCGGAAAAATATTAATTTTTGTATAAAATTTGATTTTCTATTAGTTTTATTAGTCTCCTCTCCAGGGCATACTTTAAACAGGATGAAGTGTACGTAATTTAAAAAAATGGTGTAGATAGCACATTTACAATTTATTACTTGTTAAATTTTCAAGTATTTCTTGTGACTATTTCTAGAGAAAAAAATGTAAAATCGCAGCCAATTCATTGTCACGTGGCTTCTTCAAACTTAATCTACTTATGCCTTTAATTAATTTTTAATGCCAATATTTGAAATTATTACACTAATTTGTCGTCGAATGATAAATCTATTATTCGGAAAAAATTTTTTTCATAAACGCGCCGGGGGGGGTCCAGAGTTTCGACGATTCACTATAAAATTGAAGTCAACTATAGACGTTTTTCAGTTCGACAAATGATGATGTAGATTGTTTTTAATTTCGAAATTCTAAATTACGAAAATCATATTTTCGAATGTAACAGTTCACCTACTGTCCAAAACGTCGAATTTCATCAATACGACCTTAAAGCAAATATAAGCTGTTTCTAATGATTTATTTCGAAGTATCTATATTGTATCCCTATTAAAATTCTATTAATGAAATTCGATGTTTTGGACAGTAGATGAAGTGTTACATTCGTAAATATGATTTTCGTAATTTAGAATTTCGAAATTAAAAACAATCTGCATTATCATTTGTCGAGCTGAAAAACATCTATAGTTGACTTCAATTTTATAGTGAATCGTCGAAAATCTGGACCCCCCCCAACGCGCCAACTTATTTGTCTTATTGTAGTCTAGAAATTATACCAAAAATTCTTTTGAAAATAGGTATTATAATATAGCAGTTAGATAAGAAACATCGATTGTTAGAAATAATAAAAAACCAATTAGTTGGCACATGGCTTTCTCAAACTAATGTATTGATTCCTTGTGTTAATTTTTAATAAGAATAATTGCCTATCTCACACCAAAATTTTGTCAAAAGAAAAGAAAAGTGGAACCAAAATGGAAAAGTGTCATTCAGATGGTGATACCAAAAGTGATCACTTCCATACGCAAAATTAAAAAGTGTTTCAGATTCACATATCAGAATCATCGAATTAGTTAAAGCATCTTCCTATGACTTCTAGATGCAGCTTTAAACTTGGGCGGATCTCGCGCGCATTTGCAGAAACCATATTAAGCTCGGCCAAGTCTTCTATTTATTTTTGTGGCCCGCAAAACGCCGCTAAAAAGCAGTGGCGTTTGGTTTTGGGGCTGTTTCGAATGAATTACGCTTGGTTTTCTGGATAGTTATTCTAAAACGCTAATTTCTAGGTACATGGTTGGTGGGTCGAAATGACTCAATGGCTGAGGGACTTTCCTCCTGTCTGTCAAAATCTTTATCTGTACTCTCTGAAGTTGAATTAGTGAAAATTGCTCCACCATTTCAATTAGTAGAAAAAACTTCTAATTTATTGGTGAATATTCACTATTTCATTTAGTAGTTTATTAAAACTACTATTAACTATTTTGATTAGTAGTTTTTACTAATTTAATTAGTAGTTTTTAAAAAACCACTAATGAAATAGTGAATATTCACTAATAAATTAGTAGTTTTTTCTACTAATTGAAATGGTGGAGCAATTTTCACTAATTCAACTTTAGAGAGTAGAGTAATATAGCTCTGATTACATTTTGTCAGCCACATTAATATTAACTGAATCGTTTTGTGATAGCGTCGATAATCCGTATTACGATCAACTGCAGACGTACCTCACAAAAAGGATAACTAATTCACGTATTAAAAAAAATTATTTTTTAATGTTAACTTGGAAAATGCGAAATTAATGAAGGATGTTTACTGACTGTTGAGATGTTGTAAATGCAAAAATGTTAACAATGTAGTCCTGTCTAAAAAAATTTTCTCCGGCCATTACTGAATTCAAAAAGTTGTTAAACATGCCTCATGGTCAATAATAAAGAAACCACATAGATTCATTAACAGATTATTGAAACTAGTCGGCGCACCAGTAGCTCTATAGCTTTGTAAAGAAACAAGTCAGAAATTTGACCCTAACAGCCGGTCATTCCTGACTTTGTGAATATTATGCCCTTGTCCATTCGCACCTGGAAATTGCTTTTTAAAGCTGCTATGGAGTAGTCGAAATCAAAAAGCACCTTCTTTATTTTCTTCTGTTCTGCTGACAATGAAGATACGAAGATCGGGGCCACATCTAGGTAAAGAAAATATCAAATCTTAACTGTTGTAATTAATGATGACCATTTTCAACAATAGTAATTTCAGAGAAATAATAGTCGTATAATTACGTGCAACTGTCACCATATGCACACATACCACAACAACAAAAAATAATATATATATTAGAATAAAATTTTTAGAAATAAACTACACCTTTTACATTTTTTACCACATCAACTGCCCCATCAAGCACGAAGTCCTTCCATCTGTACATAACACGCAAGCCTCTCCTCCTCATTACCTCGTGTCGTACACACTTCCACCCATACAGAAATAGAAAGCGCGCGCACTCGCGATCCCGGCATAAACTCACGCTCCGCGCGCAAATAGTAGCAGCGAGAATCTTTGCACGCGACGCGAGCGCGCAAAGCTTCCGGGACGCAGTGGCGTTGAGAATATGTTTAATTACACATACCAGCGGTGCGCGCGCTTGCTTCTGCTCTCAAACGCTAATCGTATATTCGCTTCTAATTAAGCGGCTGGCACGAGCGCGTGCCGAGCATACGCGCGCGTTTATATTTTTCGCCGACGTGATGAAATTTCGTAAAGTGCCGGGCGGCACACGCGCGCGCGTGCGTGCAAGGATGTAACGTATTAATCGGGAGGCCGCGTCGATTTAAAAAGAGACACGCGCGTGTATTTTTGTTTTGAAGTTGCGTGATAGCTTAATGCGGTTTCGCCGTGGATGTTGTTTTGGCCGGCCGACGACTCTGGATGTGATGTTTCGGAATGCTTGTATATAGCTAATGAATCTGCGTGCAAGTATATTCGAATTTTAATGTAGTTTATTGTGGCAATAATCATTTGGGTTTCGATCGAATCGAGGCTTGGTTTACATATATGCATGCCGAGCATTATTAATAATAAAATCATCGATTAATCGCATCCCAACTCGCGCTTGACGCGCGGCGACAATTTAATTACCGCGCTCATTGCATCACATCCATTTCGTAATTACCGACATAACTTCAACACCGTGTCCCGTCTGCGAGCACAGTCTGCGATGTAAATCCAAAAAGAAAAATTCGAAAATGATCAAAAGTCTCATTTGCTTCGCGTAATCATCGAGCATCTCCAGCTCTCACGTATACACACATATGCGCGAGATATTATCCGAGATAAATACGCCTCGTAACGCCTAATGACTATACGAATTTCTCTACGGCCGTATATGCAGATGCCTCGCCCTGTGCGTACACGTTCCACTGGTAATTATCGAAAACAAATTTCCAGCCGCTCCCGCGCTATCCCGAAATCCACATACGGAGACTCGCACGAGAATAATACGCCCACCTGTGCTCTTGCAGGAACGCGCGCGAGAGCCGTGCACATGTGGAAACTGCGAGAGGAGCGTGCAGTCGATGCGAGGAGCCGATAGCGAGACCGGAGGCTGAGCCATTGCCGTAATTAACGAAAGCTCCGTATACGTGTGCTCTTGCCGTTTTCTCTCTCTCTCTCTCTCTCTCTCTCTCTCTCTCTCTCTCTCTCTCGCCCACTTGTTTCCGCGGTACTGCGGCGCAAATTGGATTACTTTGCAATTGAAATTTTATACGCGCGCGCGCGCTTTGTTTATCGCCCTGTCCGGTCCCTGTAATTGCCGGTGTTTCGCAAATTGAAAATTTCGCTTAATTGATTTTAATCCGACGTATCGGCTGACTTACGAGTATTTGTCAAAGCAGCCGCGTGCCCGCGTGATGCGCGCATGAAAGAGAGAGAAAGCTCGAGACCGAGCTTATACGGCGTGTCTCGCTATCAATATTAATTACCCCTTCGTAATCGTGTCGTATATCTGTGTTCGATTAATAATCACGCCGCGCGCCCGCATCACTTTCATAATGGCTCTTCCATATTATATATATCGAGACGCGACGTGTAGCCTCGTTAGAAACGAGCGACGGCCTAATACGGCGAGCCGCGCGCGCGATATTAATTTTAACAAAGCCACTTCTTCGCTCGACTTTGCGGCACACAGGGACTTTTAAGCACCTGCGCATATACGTACGGGAAACGATCGCGCCGGGAAAAAAGCTGATGCCTAAAAAAAATACGGTATTTGAGGACGTGCGGTCGCGCGCGCGCGTTTTAATGGCACCGACAATGACGGGGGGGGGGGGGGATTATGGATCCTTATATGCGAAATTGAGATATAACAGTTAACGCCGCTTCGTGCGCGCGACGTTTGTAACGAATTTTTTTGTTTTAATGCCGTAATTTAAAAGCGTTTCGTTAGCTGTGCGGCGCAAGAAGCGGGTTTGTACACGCTCTCCGCGAATGAAATTGAATCATTATTATTATTGTTATTGAAGTACACGGCCGCGAGGTTTGCGCCGGCGCAATGACAATCGGAATAATGTTCGGCTCAGGATGATAATGATGATTAACGGGAAATAGCATTAAAAATGATTGGACTTTGCCTTAAACGTAGATACGCCGTTCATTAATAATAACTTAATAAGCAGCAGATGGAAACGTAACAGCGGCCCTTAGGAGTTGCGTGCAGACAAAAAAAATAAGCTATAAAAACTTATCCTCTTGTACTGACAGCTTTCAAGAAATATTTAAAAAACATGTTACGTATTATTCACACCCAATTACCTATTAAATTATTCCCTATTCCGCGCACTCAACCCATGCCGATCCCAAAAGAAGAATCACCAGACGTCCACTTCGCCGAGCAATCGCATAACGCGCGAGAGAGAGATTTCCATATAGGTGGTCCGGCGACTCAACTGACGCTCATTCGGCGCGACGCGACGACGTTGATTCTCGACTCGGACTCGACGAATGTCGCGGTCGGTTACGATCGCGATCGAGCACGCAGGAGACGAGATCGCGCCCACCCTCGCTTATCCGGCAGATCTGCGATCATTATTCAGGGGTTCAATTAAAGAGTTGTGTGTGCGGGACCTTTAATTCGGCTGTATATAGTACTGGAGTGATGGTTGTCGTTTTTTCGTAGAGGTGGTGGTAGTGGTTGGTTTTGGGTGGCCCGTCACTGGCTTGTCTTCTGATGTGAGGGTCTCTAGGGTCTCTAAGTCTGGAACCCTTGTCTAGGGATAATTGCCTAGATTCGTTGATAATTGCAGTTGTCTTGTGTGGAAGTGGTATTATGGTAAAATTTTTTTATAAAGCTTACTTTGGACTATAGTATTTTAATGAATGACTAAGGTACATTATCTGAATAAATTATATAATTATTCGCATGTAAGTATAACCATTGAAATGATAAATTTAATCATAAAAGAGCACCTTTGATTTATTATAAACCGGTATATGTACCTACGAGATAAAAGAATATTAATTACTTATATATAACTCTCATGATTCCTAAACAAAATAAAAACCAAGACAATTACCATACTTCATTACCAAACCAAAACAATGAATCATACACTCCAGCAGCGAACACCAATTAGACCAACTCTCTCTCTCTCTCCGACTATACAACCTTATCATCGAAACACTCCCGTACATACATACCCAGCCTCATCATCATCGAAACAACAGCGCCCCGCGACCATTAGTCTCAAATTAACGTTTCAGGAGCGTCGATCAAGCCCAGATCCACCCAGAGCGAACAAGACTAATCATCCCATCCCCGCAGCATGCACTCAACTCTCGCGTCGCCGTATCTTTAATTTGACTTTGGCTCAGCGCGCGCGCGCGGCGCTCTCCTTATCTGCATCGCGCGCGTGGGCGCACACCTTGTGGGGGCGAGATTCCAGGGCGCGATGATCCTCCGGGTGGTCCTTGCCCGGCCCATGAATCATGCACGCGCGCGTAGGAGAGTATGAGTGGATGCGAGAGTACGGAGGTATGTGTTTTATGCTCCGCGGGGATGTGTATTATGACGTGACTCGCGTACAAGGAGGAGGAGGAGAGGGTATCGATGAGGCCCTTTGTGCTCTACTCGCGACCCTGCGCCTGATCTATTGATTTATGAATGGGGGCTTTTTTTATGGGAACGAGGGCGAGTTTAGTTTCAGCTTTGTTTCCTCGAGAGAGAGCGTGTTATTTATTATGAGTAGCGTTCATAAATTACTTATTAAATTTTTCAGTGCCGATGTGTAATATTCAATATTTCTTCGGAGATGTAACATAAATTTTTAATAAAACGACGGGCAAGGCTCAGCTTATATATACTACATTATTAAAATGCGTATAATGCAAAATCATCGAGCGAAGCGTTAAATAACTTGTAAGTAGGTCTGGACATCCTGTTTACAAACATTAAATATAATTTATACACGCGCTTTATCTCACCTTCCGTAACATATACGCTCGCTGCTCCCGAAAGCGCAAAAACGCGTATATATTTATCTCGAAAAATAACGCGCGCCGGCTAATTACATCTACAGAGTACGACTCGTCATCGTCGATATCGCCAACTTCCCTCCCGTTTTCGATCCGCATATACGCGCGGGCCATCTGTCCATTTAACGGTGAATATGATCATTGCTTCCCGTGCCCCCTCGAATCGCAAAAATAAGTACGGCGACGACAGGCGGCATTACGAGAGCAATCAGCAAATCCTTAAACACATCCCGTGTGTATACGCTCGAGCTGAAAATACGGGTTATCCGAATATCGGGGAAAGAGAGAGAGAGGCGAATCCTCCCCCCGGTCGCGGACAGTTAGAGAATGCGGGAGACACACGCGCCGCGGCGGAGGCAGATGTCCCGGGAATGGATCCGTGTAATCATCAGCCGAAATTATCGTCGCCGCGTGCGCGCGGATGAGTCGCTCCGAGTGACTGCGCTTCTCCCATGCGTGAGGGAATCATTTAGGCGTGCGGAATTTCGCTTACGTATATATATGTACGGGAATTTTTCGGTTGTTACTCTTTTTTTTTTGTTTGGAATTCAGTTTTGTTGATTTCTTTAAATGCCGAGACCCGCATGGTTCCACGTGCGCTCATTTGCTCGTATGCGTTTGTTAATATTCAAAATACATTCGTGCAGTAAGTGCATGTTACGTGAACGCTGGAATGGGTATTTTTACGTTTCGTGCTGCCCGTTTTAGGGTGCAATTCAGATTCGTCCTTTATTTTCGTTCAATTATGCGGGGATGCGTGTTGTCTTTCGAAAAGTTTTGATGACTTTATTTCAACCATCGAAATTCGGATCATTATCCTTTCGTAATTTGACGAATACCGTAGTTAGGGGACGAAAATCATAATATAGTTAAAATAACGCAGCGATCATTCACCTCCAGAATCAAATTGTCAGATTTATTTATTTAACCAGAGTACAAAAATATACAAGCCACTGACATCTAGATATACAAAAATATATATAAGATACAGAGCACTTCCTGTAGAGATATGTAATATATCTGTACACAGGTCTGGCATAACGCAACTTAAATCTATGGTACTTAAACTAAAGCAATTAAGTATAAACATTTGAATTTCATTAGTTTAGTGTCAACAAGTATAAACTTTTATAAAACAAATATAAATAAAATTATCTAGAATCTATAACCCACGTTTTAATAATTTTTTTTAGCTTTTCCGGTTTTACATTTAAAGTTTTGAGATCCTTATTAAGTTTATTGTAGGCCTTAAGGGCAACTACATTACTATTCTTAAAAGAAATTTCCTTACTCAATTTTGGCAGTTCTAAGTTCTTATTTCTAGTTATACTTTCCGATAAGATATATTTATTTTTAAATTCTTCATAATGATATAACAAGCTTTCTACAATAAAACTTTCTTTGATATGTAATGGCCTAAAAGTATTATCACATCTGCTTAAGATATTTTTTAACAATCTATTCTGCAATGCTTGTAACCTATCCAGTACATTATTATAAGCACCTCCCCATGCAATTATCCCATAGTTCGCGATGCTATTAAAGAAAGCATGGTAGACCATTATTAATTGCTTAATCGTCATAAATTCTTTTATTTTGTAGAAAACGAATAGCAAATATTTGTTTTTTTTTATTATGTAATCGATGTGATAGTCCCATCTGAGATAACAGTCAATCTGTATTCCCAAATATTTAGTATAGCTTACTCTTTTAATTTTTTTACCGTTTATAACAATAGATATATCATTTGGAAGACTATTAGCATAACATCCGAAAGTAATAAACACTGTTTTGTCTACATTTAACGATAGTTCATTGGAGGCTATCCAATTATTCACTTTATTTATGATTCATTTTTTCTTCGGCTTCGTTCCAGTCATCTTCAGAGATAAGTATTACTGTATCATCTGCATAAGAGATTATACAAGAATCGACTTCATTGGTTAGGAGATCGTTGATATATAGTAGGAACAATAGCGGTCCCAGTATGGTACCTTGGGGTACTCCTATAGCGAGTGGCAAGTACTCACTTACATAATTTTTTATCTTGACTCTCTGTTTTCTGTTATTAAGATAGCTTTCCATCAGTTTCAATGGTAAACCTCGAATTCCGTAATTTTCAAGTTTATTTAATAAAATGCTATGGTTGACCGTGTCAAATGCTTTAGCTAGGTCGATAAACGTTGCTATAATGTGTTTGTCGTCATTCAAGTTGTTACAAATGTAGTTGGTGATGTAGGCCAATGCATCTTTTGTTCCTTTACTTTTAGTGAAACCAAATTGTTTATCAGAGATGACATTATTTTTATTCAAGAAATCTATTAATCTGTTGTGTATTAATTTTTCCATTATCTTGGCAATGTTGGAGATTAATGAGATAGGTCTGTAGTTAGTTGCTAGGTGTTTGTTTCCTGATTTAAATACTGGTACTACTTCAGCACATTTAAGTTGTTCCGGCCATCTTGCTTTTTGTATACATAAATTAAAGATATACTGTAAAGGCTGATCTATATAGTTTATAATGTTTTTTAATACAGTAGTATTAATACCATCAACTCCTCCTGCTTTATCGTTCATGGTTTGTACAATATTTCTAATTTCTGTTATATCAATTGGTCGAATAAAGATTGAGGAGTCTATTCTTTTAAGTTGTTGTGGATGCAAGTGTGTTTTTATAATATTTCTTGATAAGTTTGATCCGATTGTGCTGAAAAATTCATTTAGATGTTTAGATACATTTTTATCGCCTTGTATCTTGAATCCGTTGTTTTCTAGAAGGTAGTCAAAGTCGTTTTTTATTTTATTAGGATTTTTGCCAATTTTTCCTTTGATATAATTCCATAGTTTCTTGTTATTAGTACTAGCCTTTTCTGCTTCTGCTATATCGTAATTACGTTTAGCTTTAAATATAATTTTCTCTAGGACTTTCGCATAACTTTGGTATGTCTGTTTCAGCGTCATATTTCCTGGGTCCTGCCTCCACCTTTTATACATTTTTTCTTTTTCTAAACACGATTTGATTATACCTGGGGATATCCACTTGCTTCTTGGGGTATGTTTCTTATGTGCTTTCTTTCTGATCGTTGAGAGCTGTATAATTTTTTTTATTTCATTTATTAGTATTTCTATCGCTGCATCCGGGTTTTGCTGACTATATATAAAGTCCCAATCATGTATTTGCTTAAACTCATTATGAATTTTTTTGTAGTCCACGTAATGATAGTAATTATTATTTGTAGATTGCGGTTTTTCTGCATTACAGGTTAAAATTAATGGATAATGATCAGTAATACAGCTTAGTAATTTAAAAGCTTTGATAACTGCTATATTAGTTTTTACAAATATATTATCTATACACGAGCCTTTGTCTGTATTGGGTCTCGTAATACCGTTATACATTGGTTTATATCCAGCTTCGAGTAATTCATTAGTATAATCTTCTGCAATTTTATCATTTTTCAAGATATCTATGTTGAAATCACCTACAATAAAGTGATTCTTTGCTTTTTTATATTTGTTTAAGATTTCTTTGAGAGTTTGTATGAATTCAACTTTGGATATGCCATGTGATCTGTAGGTAGAGGTGATATTCAGTTTCAAATCATTTTTCAAGAAAATGCAAGTATTTATGTAGGCCACCTCTTTAATTACCTCTATTCTAGTAGTTTCTTTGAGTTCTTCATTAATGTAAATTACTACTCCATCAGCACCGTTGATGCTACCTTCATTATAGTACATTTTATAATATTTTAGTTTATAGTATTGAGGGTACTCGAGATACCTTGATTCTGAGCAGACTATTATATCTGGTTTTATTACAAAGTTTTCCAGCATTATTTCAAGCTGCTTGTGATTATTTTTAATCCTCTTATATTCACATGCAGTATTGTTATCATATGTGCTTCTAAGTTTTCGTTTAAAGCCTCAACATCCTGCAAGGTCAGCTCTTCGGTTACGATAGTGTCGTATTCTATAGTAGTCATTCTGTCGGTTGTTTGTCTGTGAGTTCTTTCGTCTGGTCTTCTTGCATCTCCGCTTGTCTTAGTGTCATTTGTTGATTACGCAGGTCACTACTTCTGATAACGTTGCCACTGGTTTCCTTTGGCTGATAAGGTAGAATGTAAGGCATGACTGGATAGTCAGTGTTTCTAATTTTTCTTTGGATTACATTTTTTATATACTCACATTTTTCCCTATCAGTCGCTACATGTTCGGTATTCGTTTTTCCTCCAAATCTCTCATTTCTATAAACACAATTTGCACATTTTACTTTAGCTTTTCTGTCACAATCCTTTGTTAAGTGTTCGCCTGAGCATCTTAAGCATGTAGCTTCATTTTTGCATTTCTTGCCACTGTGTCCTATTCTGGCACAATTATAGCACGGTTTCATATTGATATCATCAAAGACATTACAGCTTTGATAACCGACGTAGATTTTGTTCTTTCTGCTTCTAATATAACTGTATGTGGTAGAATTTACCTTTATAATAGCTGTTTGCATTTTATTTTTCTTGATAGTATATACGTGCTCTACACTGCAATATAAATTTCTATTATCTTCTTCATTAAAATTTCTCTGGTTGATGTCATATTCAATTTCTTCTATACTCATCTTATTATCAATGCCATCTACCTTCAATCTTGGCATATCAATGTCTTGCAATCTAACCTCGAAAGTATGTCCAATTTTATTGCTAAGCTGCTCCTTTAGCTTTCCCGTTTCAAGATCATTTGTGCTTTCAATTATAATTTGGCCATTATTTTTTTCCCTAATATTTTTTACAGGCAATATTACATCATTTTGCAGTACACTTTTTATTGTTCTCAATGCTTTATTTTTTTCTAAATGTGTTTTAGGTTGGATAATGATATTAGGCACGTGGCGCAATTCTTTTACCTTATCAGTATTTTTTAATGCTTCTGCATACGATTTGTTTTTGGTATTTTTCTTTTCCGTAGCTAATTCTTCTTTAGTTTTTTGTAAAAGTTCTACTAATAGTTCATTTTTCTCTCTCATTTCTATAATTAACTTTTTTTGGAGTATAATTTTCGCTTTCATGACATTAAAATCTTCTTCATCTTGTCCGACTATTGTAAGGTTTTGTTTCTCTAAGTTTTCAGTTAGTACTTCTGTGGATATGGTGTTCAGCAGTTGTTCTTGAAATTTTTCCCTTTCATGTAATTTCACTTGAGCAATAATTTGTCTTGCCTCTACACTTAGCAAGTCACCGGATTTGGGGGTTAACTGCAGGTCACTGTGAGCTGGACACAATACTAGCACATCACTTATTTGTATGGCATTTTTTAAACGTTTAAAATCTGCCACATGATAGGCATCTTCACAAACAACGCATACGAGTAATGACACTTTTGTTTTTTTATGGCACTTATAAAACTTATCAGGAGCGATATCCGGCGGGTCCTTCTCAGTCCCCGCCATCTTGGGAATAAAGATTTATCAAAGACATAATCAAAGAAATCTTCACATTAAACTTCCTATACAATTATTTGTAATTCATCTCTGCGCTAAATGCCTCAAAATGACATGTTTACTCGTCCCCTTGATATACAAAAAAAAAGAACGTAAAACATCATAACATATTTCGATCAAGTTATTTCGTGAATTCCGGCGATTAAAGCGCTTGCGTCCCCTCCTCTTTCCAACCTTCTGCCTCGCACACATGGTCAGCAACAACCGGGCATTTTTCGTACACCCCGATGATAAATGCCCAAGCAGCAGCCCCCCGGTGGCGGGGCGGCCGCCGAATCGACGAAAACACGAAATGTTCTCTCGCTGCAAAAGAGCAGCGAAAAGGGACGTTAGTACGTACCGCGCTCCACGTCATCGTCGTCGCACCTTCTTCATGTCAGCTCGGGGCGTACGCGCGGCGCACGTCCCTCTAAATTTCGTCGCTGCCCCGGGGTTAAGTTAATCGAGAGCGCGTACCTATACATATACGTCCCGCTGCGCGCGCACGCCGCAGCTCAATTTGTCAGTCGGCTCTGTCTTCCTTTTTTTCGCAGAACGTTGAAAAGCGCAGGCGAGATGCGCCCGCGAACGTGTCGTGATGGCCCGGGGACGCGTATCAAACTGCCTGCGCAGCCGTCTATAACGCGGGCGAGCATTATGCTTCATTTGAGGAGCCGGTCGCAGGACGCAGGAGGACGAAAATATCAGCGACGAGGTGCATCGCGTATACGGGTTTATGAATATTTACGGAGCGGTGCGTAATTGAAATTAGGCCAGTAGCGATAAAGCATATAACGTCGAAATTAATTTGGACGTGTTGGTTGTGTTGTGCGTATATATACGAGCAGCAGGAGGTTGATTTGTGTTTTGGGAGACTCATCGGTGAGGAATAAAAGACGCCCCTGTCGCATTTAACGAGCGTGACTTGCCATTTTTTGCCGAGCGATCGTTGAGGGGGAGATTTTTGTAGGCGAGTAGGGCACAGACAATTTGTTTATGGGGGCAATTTCAATTTAGCAAGCCTGCAATTAGTCGCACCATTTATCTGTAAATAATATACATTGCCGCATGGTATGGCTTCAGGGAAAATAAGTAATTATGCGAGTTGATATTATTATTTTTTCGCGGCATGTCTCTCTATGTAATATTCAAAGTTGAAATTAAAATATAAATGTAAATCGTGTTTTTGATGATAAATCAAAACAACCTTGTACCTTAAAGCGACACATTAATCCTGAGATCAGTAAAAAACGTAATAGTCTTTTTTTAAATCAATAACGGAGGAGTTTGTAATTCAAAATATTAACGTTTAAAGAGATGTACTGTAGAAGAGTGTATGCACAGTTATACTCATTGATACCTATATAAATATACACGCCAACATTACACTATCGAGGCGAAAATCGTTAATTAATTAAACCGGAAATATACCGACTGTATACATAAACCTTCGATATATATCCTCCTTGCGCGTGGACCTGTTTCCGCTTGCGTGCGTCGCGAAAAAATACAGCGCCAGCAATTTGTAAGCACGCGCGCAGTCGAAAACTGCACAGACGTAGAGGCTGGCGGGAATCTTAAAGACGCTGTAAACAACGCCGAGCAGGACGTAAGAATTTTATTATATATCGTTTCATCGCTGATGAGGTCCAGATCGCGCGAGATATCCGTGTATAAGTATAACGAGTGCCGGGGAAAAAGAGAGCACGCAGTTGCTCGAGACGGAGTTTTTCGGTTTGTGTATCGAAGAGGGAATTTGATGTACAAAAAATGTTTACTATCAATAATATTAAAGTATACTCACGACCTAAAACACCCTATTATTATAAAGTAGCGCGTCACACCGCATTTTATTTCGCTGGCTATCCTACAACCCAACCATCATACGCAGCACAGCTCACAACTGTAGCACACTTCACTGCCGAAAAATTCAGCGCGTGTCTCACCGCCGGTCATCTCCACTCCTCCGAATAATGGGTGCGCGTTCGCGCCGCCGCCGGTGCAGCGTGTAATACGGATAAATAGGGTTGTTAAATCCTAGCCGAGAAAGGGCATGCGCGAGCCGCGTACTCTCACGAGCAGCAGAGAAAGAGGAGAGGGAAGACGACGAAGAAGAGGAAGAAGATCAGAAGAGCGAGCCGGTGCAGCTGGCGAAAAGGCATTTATTGCCCGCTTGCACCGTTTTACGGGCTCTTAATTCTCCCCGCAGCGAATAGCGCGCCGAGGAAGAGAGCAGAGAGATCCTTCAAGGACGCAAGAGGATTCGTGTACACGCGTATATGTATATATATATAGGTGTGCAACGAGCCAAGCCTTTGGAAAATTCACACGTAAAAGCGCCGCGCCGACGCGTGCGCGGGGGTTTCGACAATGAAATCGTTCCGCCTTTTGTGTACACAGATGTATATCTCTATATATATACACGCGCGGAAAGTGAGAGAGAGATCGCGCTTCTTTAGTTCGCTCGTTCTCGGCCGCGTTATGTATATATTTTTCCCGTGAGAGCCGTGAGAGGAGGATTCGCCGCGCACGCGCGTTTTATTGTCTTCGTGGAAAATTAAGCTGTAAAGGTGTGTGCTGCAAGGTGTCGGGGCCTCGGTTGCTAGGTGCCGCGGCGATGGCTATCCGAGAGAGGCGAAAACGCCCTTTTTATTGCTGTTTGCGAGGGCTAGAAGAGAGATGATAAACAGACAAGTGTGAATCCTCCGCCGGTCTGTCGTAATTCTCGAGTTTTCGTCGGGTCTATTGTGTAACAGCCGAGCGTGGAGAATCGCTGATAATTGCTGCTGTAGCTTCCGAAGGGGCTGGCCGTTGAGGTTGGATTTGCTCTAAACTATGTATAGCCTGATTAGTGGTGTATTAGAATTCACAGAACGTTTATTTTTTCAAATTTCATTTTCTCTAATCGCTGTTGTACCGTTGAAAGAAATACTCAAACCTGAATAGACCCATTGAAAACGCGTTAATAATCTACGGCTAAAGTGTGAACCGCAATGTCTCCTACGCAACGAAAACAAATTAGGCTACATTACAAAAGCAGTAATCCCCCTGATCTGCGTCAATAAACATCTTTACCTCCGAAATTCGCCCTAAACGCCCTCGAATCCTTCCTCTACGACAATGGCTAATGAGGGTCCGAGGCACAAGTTATATCTACGATGATCGCGAAAGCGGATTGCGTAGTGCAGATCTCTTCCGCTTCTACTCGAAAGAAAGAAAGAGGATTCTCTCACCCCCACTGTGGTTGGAGTGCGAAGCGCGTGGCAACTGAACTAATTCGAGGGCTTATACCGAGAAAATCCATAGCTGTAACCAGGCGAACGAAGGCGCGCGTCGAGAGAGAGAGCTGAGGTGAGGTTTGAAGAGAGGAAGGATAAAGCGGAGAGCGGCTCGGATGATATCCGCATTTTATTTTGAGAGAAACTGGGGTAGCTAACTAGTCCGATCGTTATTCAATCGACTTGCGCGCGCCCAGCGTAATGCTGTTAGCTTAGCTCTCCGAGGTACGATAATCTCCACCCTTTTTGGAATTACGTGCTTTTAAAACTTAAGGGAAACGGTTGTTTGTATTTTTCTTAGTATTGTCAGGGCTGTTGCAGCTTCAAAATAGTTAATAATCAATAAGTACACAAAAATATAGTATTTTAAATAAAACATAAACATAATTATTTAGAAAATCTATATTTATAAATTCATAATTCCCACACTGAGAGAAGAATATTGTTACTGTTAACATATTTATCTATTTGAAATACAATTATTAATATAAATATTCAGATTTGAAAGTAGCTGATGGTAGAAGGTCTTGTAAATTGTAGTTTTTTAATCTAATAGCCAATTCTCTACCAGGATGATGTTATTAAATAACAAAAAGGTTTGAAATAAAAACTCTATTTAGTTTTTTACTCCAACGTTTCGGACATTTTTCCGAAAATGTCCGAAACGTTGGAGTAAAAAAATAAATAATGTTTTTATTTCAAACGTTTTTGTTATAAAATAACATCATCCTGGTAAAAAATTGTCCATTAAATTCAAAAACTACTATAATAAGCATATTGTAATTATTATAATATCAATGTTCTCAGGTAACATATTGAAATTGTTTATGAGAACATGGTAACTTAACTGTTAACATGGCATTATAACTGTTAAAATGCCTATGTTTGGTCATATTTAAACATACGCATGTTAACAGTTACAATGCTATGTTAAGAGTAAACAAATCCTTTTCTCAGTTGCATAATATTTAAAAAAATATTTTACTTGTACATAAAATTTTACCACAAAGTTCAACAGTAACAATATCCAAAATCTGCTATATAATTATCCTTTAAACAAAAAGTCTGACCCTCACTTTGGTGCCAAAACAAATTTTTTGCGGAGATGAATTTTTTCGGTCAGCTTCGGTGTCGGCGACGACTTTGCAAGGTGAAATCCGACAATGGATGACTCACTATATCATCATCTTACTCTCTCTCTCCTCTTAAAAATCCGAGCGCTTAATGTTCGATGCTCGCGGCGAGGATACCACAAGTGCAGCACCACGCGCACGGCCGGCTTATCCGGCAACAATTAAATTTTAAGAAGCCCGGCAATAAAGGTATAAAAGACGGAGGAAATTACGCACGCGTCGGCAGCCTCTCTCTCTCTCTCTCTCTCTCTGGCATGCACACACGCATGTATATATACCTACTTACTTATCCGCACGTCGACGCGGGCATGAGTACCGTAAGGACGCGTGTGCGCCGGAGGAGGGAAAAAACGATCGGCGGCGAACAAATTGTCTCCCTCCCTTTCTCTCCCTTTCAGCACGCGCGCGTACGACGTTTATCGCTAAAAATTGCGCGCGCGTGTGTCATTTACGAGTGCGTGTCGAACTCTTTTCTTTGAACGATAAAACCCAGGGCTGATTGCCGCGCGCACGAGAGAGAGAAGGAGCGAGAAAGAGCGAAAGCACACGAGGTATACAATACAGAGAGAGATGCACTCGCGCGATTTTTATTATGCCAGCTGCAGCGCGTAACTGCGCTCGTAACTCATACGACGCGAACGCCGAACTGTGTCAATTCTCCGCGGGGATGGACAAAAAGGAGAGAGAAAGAGAGAAAAAAGGAGCGTACGCGAGCGTTGTCGAAAATTCGCAGCGGCTGATAATGCGCGCGCGCACGCGCACTGGGATAAAAACGAGTAATGTAAGTAACAAGCGCCCGCGAAATCCGCGCTAATTGCTCGTTGAACTCTCGAGATTGCGCTTTGAGGTTTTTTTTTTTTCATGCGTATAAGCGTGGTTTTATGCGCGCCTCGCGATAAATTGGACGCGCGTGCGCCGCGCGGGTCCGCGGAACTGGTTATATATATTTGGGTTATCGAAATATTGGAATTCATTCGATATGTATTTCAAAAATGCGTTTCGAATTGTAACTTTAACGTTAATATACAGTTGAGTGAGATTGTTTGCTATAAAAAGAATATTTATTCCGAGCGAACAAATCGTGAATTCCAAGAGTTTTGAAATTATTGGTGATTTGAAATTTTACTATTTAAACAGTCAGCATTTTACTTAACTATACAAAAATCGTATTCACAATATAGAATACTTTACCTTTCACGCATCCAATAGCCTCGTTGCGCAACCAGAAATTTGTTTACCGCACGCGTATTAATTGCCCCCCAGCACGTAACGATCTCATTTTTCTGCCTTATAAACAGAGGCGGCCGGGGTCTTAAAATAAATCTCGGCAGCTCTCTCACGGGCTCACGCGTTACGCGAACACGCGGGTTAACGCAAAAAAAACCAAGTCTTCGTTGTAACGATCCGGTAGCTCTTACAATATGAGTAGCTTACGAAATCCCCGCGCACGCGAGAAAGACAAGCCGTAAATCGAAATATCGAATCACTGCTCGCGCGCTCGATTAATAAACCCCCATCTCCGCGGTCGCACGCACGGCTGCAGCTGCCGCCTCGTGTCGCAAGGACCGAATTCGCGCACGCGCAGACGAATTAATATAATAAATAATTAAGCCCCTGGGCCTGTAGGCGAGGAGGACAGCGAAGTCGTTGTTGTTGTCGTCGTTCGACATAATAACTCGAGCGAACATTAATCGAGCGCGGGCATTCTGATTCCCCGCGTCATGGTCCCGGCATTTATTGCCGGCGTCGCCCCTGCGGCGCTTCGATACTCGATGAGCGACGATCTTATCTCGTATATAAACTCGGCTTTTTTTCGCTATTAATCGTTTTGCTTCTGATAATTAAAATAGCTTCTGATGAATGAACGCGGCATGACGATTGTATACGTCTGAATTGGTTCTTCTAAAGTATATGTATATTTATTTATTCTTTTTACGTATTTCTTCTGCCATACAAAATTCATCGCTATATTGTCCTTGCAGAGCCATACATACTTCCAGTTTTCGTCTGCAGTACAGTCCGCCAATTAAAAATCAAAGCGTGCAATAAACCGTAGCTTGACTGCACCGACAGAGACAACCCATCCCTCGAAACTCCTTTTCGTCCCCGACCGCCTTCATTATATTACTCTGAACGCGTCCGCCGGCCTTTGTACCTTGGTCGTCCCTTCCAGGCAATTCAATTTGTCCCATCCAATGCTGGTAGTAGCAGCCACAGCAGACGTCATCTGTTCCTACGACTGTCTCCTTGCAACCGTACGCTCATTATTGCCAATTATTTGGGCTTTCTGCAAAACTGCAGCCGCGCGCTAACAGGCTTAATTACTCGGCTTTTCAGTCGTTAAACGCTGCCGCGCGCGCTACTGTCGGGTGCGATTTATGGCAGATAAATTACCCATTTAATACAGCCCCTTCCTCCTCTCGTGTCGAGCTAATCCTCGCGAACGTCGTACGCACGCGGGTGCTGGTTCGAGAATAATCTCTCGTGTACCATCGCGATGCAGTTCATCCATAGCGCAAATGATAATTGATTCCCGCGCTGCTAAAAGAACGAGCGAAGATGCTGGAAATAAAGTCTTCTCCATAAATCATCGCGACGTTGAATTTATTAAACCCGACGGGCTCGCCCGCTTTATCGTCTATCTAAATTTCATAATTATGCATACAAAAACATCTCCCATCCATCCCTATGTATAACTTGTATATTTACATAATGGAGCGCCGCGATAGAAACTAACGAAGAAAAAAAGGAAGGCGAGCGCTCGAAAGTGCACCCTTTTCTAATTATCGCCGCGCAGGTATTCCTACCGGCGGATAGCACGTGTGCGTCCCACGAGCGAGGCGAGCGACGCACACCTGAAATAGTCTCCGGCGCGTCTAGACGCACACGCGCCGTGAGTATATAGATAAGGCTAAAAGCCAGCGACGGCTGCTGCTGGGGTGCTTATGGAGATTCGAGAGAGTCTCCAAGCTTTTAAATATGAAAGCATTCTTCGGGGCTCTCGTGTGATAGGCGCCACTTCGCTCTCTATTTTTTCCAGCGAGATGCATTTTTGGGTATAGGGAGAGCGAGAGATTGAGTGAGGGGTTGGGGAGAGTTTTTATGAGGTACTTTAATTACTACCTTTTAGCTCTAAGCAGCCATTAAACATTTATTTTCTCGTATATAAAAAAACTCTATATGTTGAATATAATTTATACGAAAGTTTAGTATAATTTAAAAATATTGTATACAAAAGCATATATGAATATTTAATCAAAAGAGTATAAAGGGTATTTAATTTTCAGTCGAAAAAAAATGTTTTAATTATTCTAATGAAGTCATTTCGTTAAAAAAAAAAGAATTATATATACTTAGCCCCGGGTTACAGCTTGCTACCGAACGTCCGACGATATTTAATGAATTTTTTCTCCCCCACCCCTGCTCGAAACTAAATTACGAAAGAATAATTTTTGTAATTACACCGCGCGCTGTCGACCACCACAAAGCGACCACCACGAGGTTCAGAGAGCTAATACAGAGATATAAAAAAGTCATTAATAAAGCGAGTACGCGCGCGTCCTCTCTAAGAGCAACAAAAGCCACTCGCGGAAGCCAGAGGCGAAACGTCAGCGGAATGAAAGCTATATCGCGCGCGCGAAGGGCGAAAAGAAACGAACGATCCAAGAAACGCGCCGGCCGTACATATACATGTGTGGGTGTCCGACCGGCCGCCCATGTCGATTGCCCCGCGCGCGCCCGGAGTAACAATTTAATTACAGCGCACACATCGCCCGATATGTATAGCAGCCACCCACGATAAATTGAATTTGCCACGGTATTAAGGTCCCGGATGAAGCGGCAAGCGAGAGAGAGAGAACGAGAAAGGAGAGAGAAGAGAATCTCGATTTATTGGGTTCGCACAGCCGGCGGCAGCGGTGTGCTCACACAGTAGTCGAGAAGCGCGCGCATGCGTGCGTGAGGGTCTCTACTCTCTACCCCGATATTCTAATTAAGAAATTCGTCATCGTAGGAGTCCAGTTCGCAAGCGTGTACAACTTCATCAGGGGGCGCCCGCCGCCGCGCAAAAAGAGAGGCGCGTTTTTGCGGGTGGCTCTCGCGTGTAGTCTAACGAGAGAAATTAAAAATTATGTAGAACGAAGGTTTATTATACTGGATTCCGTGCGGTCCTTTTTCGCGGGGCGGCTCGGCGGTGTTGTTTTGGGTTGGTTTATAGTTGGCGGATTCGCGTTTTGACACGGTATTTTTGTACGAAAATAATTTTTGCGGAGAGGGGGTAAAAAATAAAGAATCATATACGTGTGGCTGGTGGGTATGTAGAGTTGAAATACAGACGTCACTTCTGATGAGATTGGCTTGGGTCGCAGGCAAGAAAACAGCGTCTGCAAAAACTTTACGGTTCGCCGGAGTATAGCCTTCCCGTATAGGTTGCAAAACGAGTTGCTGACTTTTTATATACAAACGTACAAGAAAGGTAAAGAACTGCGGTATTTTTAGCTCGGAGAAAATCGAGGACATCATAATTTACAGAGCAACGACGGGTCCTCGCAAGTTTCGGTACACTCCGTATAATAAAGGAAAGTTCTCTTTTTAAACATCCTCCCCTTTGTCCAGTCTACCAAAATATTCTACTCTATAACCGACACTCAATAAATTATCGGCTCCTCAATAAGCCCTACGAAAACATCAGAAACGCATTTGCCACTGCGAAACGTAAACTTTTCCATAGACCTACTCTCTCCTCTTCCTCCTCCCTCCGCACCATTTTCCTTTTCTCAAAAGGAGTATAGGCGTCCCTGCGCCGTATCCCTATTATGTAAGTCACGTAGAAACTTTGTATACTCGCGCGCGAGGACCGAACCTTTGCACCGCTGCTGCACAATGTAATCAAATGAAAGACTCCTCCTTCCCTCTCTCTATATATGTGCCTCTGACAATCCCGTATGCAGCAGCAGCTCCTCTCTCTCTCTCTTTGCACTTGGCGCTCGTGCAAGTTCGAACACGCAACGTCGCGTCTTTGTGCCTCGGCAGCAGGTATAGAGAGAGAATCGTTCGGTCGCGAGCGGAAAAAATGTAAGCCCGTACAGAATCGACCGGCGGACTTTTTTTTTCTCTCTTCCAGTGTACGTGTGTGCTCTTCTCTGCGCGCTTTATGCAAAACGTTCCGGTCTACTGGCCGTATAGGGTGTATATGTGTGTGAACGCCGTAGAGAGCACACATGACTATATAGGCGGTAGCGCGCGACTAACGCTTTCCCGCGGCGTATGAAATCCACTCCTGTTGTCACGCGAGCGTACGTTACACCTTATATCTATAGCTGCTTTTTGTGTTGCGAGGCACGCACGCATGCTGCGAGGTCCTCGACGCCTCCGAACAGTGGCGATTCCGCGAAAATTTCGTTTTTTCTCTGTACGCGGAAGCTGCGTTCACGGTTAATTGGTAATCGTTAAATATTGTATTAGAAAAGATGGGACGGTAAAAAAACCGTCATCGTGTGTCGTTGGAAAAGTACCGAAATGTATTTGAGGAAATTTCGATTTTTTATATAATAATATAATAATAATAATATAGCTTTTATTTCGTATGCTTACAAAAACCAAATACATGTAAAGTTCTCTGCATTATCACAAAAAAAATAATCACAAAAATAAATTCTTAGTAATACTAGCGGTGTATATACATCACAATCGGAATATTGACACACACACACACACACACACACACACACACACACACACACACACACATACACACACACACACACACACACACACACACACACATATCACAGTCAGTTTATTGCACGTTATAATAAATATTCCGCAGAATAAGTCGAATATTGTTATCACAGAGAAAGCTATATTTTAAACAATTAAAAGCAACAATTCAATAAGGATTAAAATCGAAAATACAAAATAAGCATCTAAACATTATTGTAGTCTCATTCTCACACCCTTGCATATAATCATACAATAAATACACTCACTCTATAAAACTAGTATAGGGGACAAAACAAGTTCAATAAATAGGAGTGGTGTGGACTAGTCTAAGTTTTTTAAATGTTCCCGTACTGCTGATCGAAATCTGTTGTAGCTAGGCACATTCCTTATCGAAGATTATTATACTTTGGTAAGTGATAAAAGTTGTCAATACAATGTATTATAGCTTTTTATCGACGTTTCGTAAATATTTTAGTTATACCTATTACAAATTATTGCAAAATTAAGAATTTTAGGTTGGACGATTCGAGAAAACAATATTGGGTTAAGAGTGAAAATAAAATACAAGGTTTATTCAACATAACGTTTGGTGAAAAATGCAGCCGCACATAGACGCTCACCCGGCAACATTCTCCGTTCCACATTTTTGAGCTCCGCGCGAGTGAAAGAGCTAACCCTTTGTTTCTATATAAAATGCCGTGCTTCGCATCTTTAACAGTCGCGGGAAGAATCTGAGTTTTTTTCGTATTTTCCAGTCGCTCTATTTTTTCTTACAGAAATTGATTTCCAAATGAAATCTTCCTCTTCCTAAGTCTATATTATAGCATGCATTTCAATATACGGAAATATCGCGATCACGCCACTCATCCCTCCAATTACACGAACCCCGTCATTCGGTGTTAGGCAACACCCCGTCGACCTTCTTGCGCAAGAAGTTTATTATATCCTCAATAGCGCATCCGGCCCTCCCTAACACACACCGTCGGCGCGCGCGCGCGCGCGCGTTTTCCCCATCTGAGAAACACCGGCGCACCCTTGAAAATGAGAAAGCGCAGCGCCAACAACACCAGCTCGTTACACACAGCAGCCACGCTCTCTGCTGCTCCAGCTCTACGCAATACTAGAGCGCCAAAGCGCAAAAGAGAAAGACAGAGAGACGCTTGCGTACACATTGAAAGCGCCCTTTTATTGTGCCGGCGCCGGCGCGCGAGCGCGTGGGAGACGGGGTTAAGCCCTAATCCGCCTGTATTAGGTGAAACCCGTCCGCGATTCCACGAAGCCGCGCACGACTCTCGGCCCTCGTGCTCTCTGTCTGTGTGCACTGCGGAAGAGTGTAACAGAGCGCCAAGGTGAATATGGGTCGTTAGGTTTTGTAGTGTGCAGGGTGGCGGAGAGATTTTTCGCGTCGGAGGGCGGAAGGCTCGTGAAGGGGAAATCTCGATCTGTTGATTTATTTTTTTATGGGTGAGCAGAGAGAGAAGGGAGAAAAGGGAGAGACGTTCATTAGAACGTGGATGATATATGATGATGTAATATTTAGAGGGAGATGTTTTGTGTAGTGGATATTTTTTTTAAAAAGGATGTGGATGCTGTTATTATAGATGAAAGTTTCTGTTCCGGAAGTTGATGAAAGTTTCTGTTCATGTGAAATCGACTTCGAGAAAATGAGTTTTACACTGAAACAAGAATTTACTTAATTCAAATAAATGGATTTACTACTAAAAATCTATATGATTGGATTGAATGAATAATCCTTTGAGTCGAGTAATTTAATAATAAACAGTAGTAAATGTTTATTGAAATTAAACAAATGTTATTTTAATTAAACAAATCATTTCTTTGAATCAAACTTATCCCTGATAGAAGCCGTCTATTTTTCTTCCATTTGTGAAACAATTTTTC
Source organism: Torymus aiolomorphi (assembly GCA_036365515.1). NCBI lineage: Eukaryota > Metazoa > Arthropoda > Insecta > Hymenoptera > Torymidae > Torymus > Torymus aiolomorphi. Next base: position 11,857,885 of record CM070875.1, read on the forward strand.
TCCCATTTTCTAGGTATTTTCTAGCGATTTCGGTCAACTCGCCATTAAATGACTAGAAAATGGGAGAAAAATCGTTTCACAAATGGATGAAAAATGTACGATTTCTAGCGGGGATTTAATAAATGTAATTAAATATTTTTTATTTAAAATAAATAGAATCTTCTGATTCGAATGACTATTTCTTTACGACTATACAATTAAGAATTCAATATTAGTGTATTTATTTCTTCACTTATACATGTGTGATCATGTATTTAAAAATAACACACGCAGTATTACAAAACAATCACATTAAATTTAAAAAAACTCGTAAAATCTATATCTTCCAACAACGTGACAAATGCCTGCCTTACCCATTAGCCCCGTGACCTCGCAAACCCCATTACCCGGCCTCGCTCACAAAGCCCGACGCGAAACTCCGAAAGTAACCGGCAAATAAATACATTTTCCAGCTGCCTACACCTCCTCACGATTCTTATAAACTCTCTAAAAGCCTCCGATCTCCTCGCGAACCCGCCGCTTCTATACTGCAGATGTCACGCGGTCCCCGCACCATTATACAATTTAACCCCGTCCGATCCATAAAGTACAAAAAACATCGCGCGTGAGATTCCTATCTCGCGTTTTCCCTCTCTCTCTCTTTATACCCACAGACACACGTCTCCTCTCGCCGCCTCTCTATTCACTGCTCTCGCTCCATTGAGAGAACACAGGCATTCTCTGTATATATATGTATGCATCACGCTCGAGTTGCCGCTCATCCTCATTACAGCTCCTTGTCGCGTGAGCGTTCGGCCCGGCTTTTCGCAATTGCGAGCGAACGGGGGCGCGGATTATCCGACCCCTTCGCCTCGGAATCGCCTTTCTCACTGTGTGTATGTGTGTGTGCACGTCTGCTTCGGGGAAGGAGAAAGAAGTACGGGATTTGCGACGGGTCAGGGTGGTGGCTATACGACGGCGTCGGCGGCGTGAGATGCTTAAACGGATTTCTTGGTCGGGTTTGAAAAACACGAAAAACGCGCGCGCTAGGGCTTGGAGTGTCAGGGGGATTACGTCAATCTGTAGCTACGCGTGTTTATGCAATATTTACGTTGAGCTCTGGTTTTTCGTTTTCACAAGTAATATGTACGCTTAGATTTTTTTTTATTTATAAATAATTTTTAAATACAACATTATTCAACTGTACGTTTAATTTCACACATTTATTTACATATCTATATATTGTGTTTACATTTTGCATTTTCAAATGTACACATTAAGGGGGCTAGACACCTTTTTTCTCTGAAATAAGAAGTCACATTTTAATACATAAATGTAAACTAATTATTTCATACTTTTTACATATAAAAGTGGGTGTATTTACCCTACCTTAAAACTTTCTCCGATGGGCCTTTTATATGGTCCAGAACCATAGTCATCGATGAAACAAGTTTTTTCACTAACCGTAAGCTTTGAAATTTTCCTGTGGATGGATTGACTCCAGATTTGAACTAAATTACTCCTGAATAGTATAATTCTCATATGAGTGTAGGGATTTTTGATCTAATGAGAAAAAAAAAATTGTGCTGTTTTTCAAGAGTTTTTTTTTTAATTTTTTTAAATTTTTTATATTTTTTCATAATTTTTCTGATGTAAAAATTTTTTCCGACATTTAATCCTAAATCCCTACACTCATATGAGAATTATACTATTTAGGAGTAATTTAGTTCAAATCTGAAGTCAATCCATCCACAGGAAAATTTTAAAGCTTACGGTTAGTGAAAAAACTTGTTTCATCGATGACTATGGTTCTGGACCATATAAAAGGCCGATCGGAGAAAGTTTTAAGGTAAGGTAAATATACCCACTTTTATATGTAAAAAGTATGAAATAATTAGTTTACATTTATGTATTAAAATGTGACTTCTTATTTCAGAGAAAGAAGGTGTCTAGCCCCCTTAAAAAGCCAATTTGAAATTCTAATGCACAGTTCAGTTCCCCCAGAAGATTAATGATTATTTTTAGCAATTTAAAATGTTGACCAACAACAATTTCCTCATCCCAAAAATTCCCAGCAGCCGTTAATGACTAGGACGATGACCAACATCATCCCAATGCGCATTTCTGCATATATTTTGACCTCTCAATCTTCCGAATCATCCGGCGTCCCGCCTCCTCCGGCAAAGTCAACTCGCAATTACTCCACCTCCTCCGCACAGGGTTGACATCTGTCCCTCGCACACGTCGAGCCTGCTGCAACGACAGCGGAATGACCGATGTTTTGCTTAGAGAGATAGAGACGCTGACCATCGGCACGCGTCGAAAAATCGTCCGCTCCCACGTAAATATAACGAGCGGGCACGCGCTCGCCGAGTTTTTCTGCAGCAGCGTGCGGCCGTAATTAGTGGGCAGGAAACTATAATACACACCGGAGCGCAGCATCCCGCGTGAGCTTTTAATAAGCACCTATATACACGCAGGGCGAGGGAGCGCGCAGGCGGAGACAAAACAGAAATTAAGCAATTACGGGCCATTACGAAGTTATTCGAGGTCCGGACGGCGCGACAGGTATATATACATATAACGCAGAGAAAGTTTCGTGCGTCGCGACGTGGCGACGCGACGCTCGATTAGATATTGCCGGGGCGACGCGCGAGCAATTGATTAAAAGCTTCCTGGCCCTTTTGCGTCTACAAAGGGAAGGCGTAGACGTGGCGGGAGGGGTCCTTGAAAGCCTTCTGGAGTATTTCATGTCGAGCTACAGCCACTCTCCAAAAGTTGTGCCTCCCTTGCGGAGTGACCACCGTGGGCGAGAGAGGATAGAAAGTGGAAGCGGCGCATTGTTCGGAAGTGTCTTTCTTCGCTCGAGTATGTCTCGCCGGGAGGTTGCGCAATTTCGTTAGTTAGAGAAAACGATCTCGTGTACTACTGCACAAAGATGAGAAGTCAACGACCGGATATTGGAGGGAACTTTGTTATTTGAATATGAAAACTTGTTTCGCGGAAAAATGATAATAATGATGGTTTTTACCTACATCAAAGCTGGTTGCGGTTTTATTATTATACATTCAGTATTATCGATAAAACCCTTACATATACTTAGCGTACTTTTCGCGGAAATCCACAGCGCTTGCTCATTACTCGTAGTCTAATTTTCTGAGCCCCCGAGGCAGCAGAATAGCTTCTTTTCCAGAACCAAGGAGACGCCTCTATATATATATATATATATATATTACTTTCTTTCCCTCCCCCGTAAAATTTCTTGCTTGCGCGCTCGGGTCTCTTCCGCGTAATTACTCTGTTTTCCAAAGAACCTTGTCTCTCTCTGTCTCTTCCTCTCCCCCTCTCTCTTTCTCCTGTCTAATGATCTGTTTTCAATCGTTAGCGCTAAGCCCTTTTAAGCTGGATCGACCCACTCCCTCTCTATCTCGATGGAACCGGAGATAAAATCGAAGGCTCGCGCGTGGGTCTAACTCGAATATTATAGCGGAGAATGAGGGATCGTTAATGGCCCGCTCGGCTACCGAACGCGCCTCGCTCTCTTTTTCTGTGGGATTTCTCCCCCTCCGCCCACTCGCCTTTTTTCCTCATTCTCTCTTCCTCGTGAAGCTATATCTCTTTTTGTCAGACGTCTTCCTTGGAACGATCGACAATTGCAGAGTATCTATATAGAGGGAGGCTGCGCTCGTTTGTATGCAGAGATTAAAGCCCGTGATTGATCAATTTCGCGCGGTGGGTAATGGCGAGCGTTTGGCCTAATAATCAATTTCCTCATTTCTTTCTTAGCGAGTGAGAAGGGGGAGATGGCGGCGGCTGCGCCGTATATTAAGACAATTCGCGGAGCCCGGGCTCTTTGAGTCTATAAAGTCACGCCGCCGACGCGCCGACCTCGCAATTACAGGCTGCTGCGCGCTGGAGTTGCGAAAAAATCTGCGTTTTTGCGACGAGCGGTGGGAATGCTTTTGCCCGCGATTACAGGCCGAAGTGTGACTTTTTGCCGGTGATTTTTAGTAAATACGAGGGAAAAAACATTGAATAATTATTGTAATTATACGTTTAAAAGCGAATATTACTCTCTTTGAAATTCGGTTATTATAAATATTTCGTACGAGTTTTATTTTTTGCAATATTATATATGATAAATATTGTTTCAAGGTTTTCGGCGTAAGATCAATCATCGTATCAATTTTAGCGGTTTTTCAGAAATCATTACTGAAAATGAAATTACGGGTATTTGAGAAAGTGATTACTATATTAATCTTTTCTTGATGTTTCATTTATAAACATTAAAAAAGAAATATATCAAACTAAACATTCCAATTCATAAAAATATATGTTATAAATCACTTGTCTGTGTAAGAGCAGCATAATGAAATTACTGCTCGAAACTTCACAAAAAACCACACCAGATTATATATAATAATAATTCCTCAATAAAGCCTTGTGTAATGTCTCATTAGAGCCTATAAAGTCCGAGCTCTCATCGCTCTCTTCACAATCAATGCCGCAAAATTACCGGCACTCAGGGGGCCCAATGAAAATTAGAGAAGTGAAGACCGACGCGCAGGCGCGCATCGGAACAATCAAGCCAAAGCGTGAGCACACAATCCGGCCGCTCTTGCGCTCTCGGTACAGCCCTAATGAAATCTAACGATCGTCATTTCTGCCACTTCCCCGTCGCTCTCGGTAAACTTCAAAAGCTATTGAAGTTGCGCGCCGTAGCCGCAATCGGAATAATTGTACGAAACGACAACAGCACGCGCGCACGATCTTGCGCTGAAAATCTCGCCTATTTGAGCATTCCTCGGCGAAAGTCGTCGGCGAGAGAGAGCTCGGTAGTTTTCTTTGATCGCGCGATGCGGAGAGCTGCGCGAGGTGCAAAAATTCCGCTCCGGGATGCGTGGCGAATGGTTTCTTTTATTGTCGGTGAGAGGGAGAGAGAGAGAGCGAGCGTTCGCTCTGCTTTCCCGCTGGCGCCGCCGAGGTGGTCGGAGCAATCAAGTGAATAAGCATTTTTTCCGCCGCTCAATCTGCTCGAGTGCTCCGCTCTCTGATGCTCTCTGATTTCTTCTTTTTCTTATAGCTTGCTGCCCGAGCGTGCGGTAATCTCGAAAAGTTTGAGTATTTTTAGACGCGCGCTGTAATAATCGATTGTTGGGAGGGAATATGGCGCGCTCTTTGAATTTTAAGTGAGTTATTAAAATGTATTCAGAAATTTGCTCCAGTGAGATTGAGATAATGTAGATCGTATAAATACCAGTTGATACTATTGTACATTTTGTATGGGAAGAAAGATTCTATATTAGATCAGAAAAAAAACATCTTTATTAGAGGTCTATATAGAAATAATATTATAGTATACTTTATTCAAATCTAAATGAGGTATCTCAACGATTCAAATTAATGCTTCGTTTATCATAATTACATTAATTTTTTTTAACATAATCGACTATTCTATTTTGTGGAACTTGCTTGCCCCATCAATAAGGAATCAGCCAAGTTACCTTTAGTTCTAATTAGTGTACGCATGAGTGCAAGAGAGTAACTATTGTGTGAGAATGAATATTTTTAACATTTCTGGTTTTCTTTTACAACGACGTACTGCTTTCAATATTGTGCTAACCATGCATTAATTCTCTGTGATATTAATTTTTTACTTATTCTACGGAATATTTATTGTAAAGCGTAACAAACTGACTGTGATATATATGTGCAATACTCCGATTGTGATATATATACACACACGCACACACACACGCCATTATTTATACTAAGAATTTTAAATGATAATGCAGAGAATTTTAAATGTATCCAAATTTTTATAAGAGTACAAAATAAAGTTACTATTATTATTTTTAGAAACCTATTGTCCACCTATACCAACAATTCTCACTACAAGTACAATATGTTCAAGAACACGTCTAAAAACAATGTAATAGCTCTCGAGTATCTTGAACCACCCATGCATTCCACCAGTATCCACCACTCACACATATTTGACGCATATAAGCATACGCCACCAAAAGGCGCTATCTCCGAGAACCAAGGTCCTACGTGGTATACACTTTCGCTATACCATTATACACAGCACACCAGCATAAGGATCCGGCACGAAACGGGCCTTTCAGCGCGCGTGGAGACCGCTCGGGGTGTGTGGGCTTTGTGCGTAATCTGCAGCGGCGGCGCGCGCTACTTCCTTCCGGCGCGTGGGGGCTTTTTCCAGATACGCACTCAATGCGCAGGCTTTGAAAAGCAGAGCTAAGAGGCTGTATATGGAATCTTTTTCTCTCTTCCTATATACGTACCGGCCTTCGCGCGTAACGTAGTGCCTATACATTCTTGGGTTCTTTTCGGGTGGATCGTGTATGGACGGCCACGTCGGTTTCTGCGGAGTAGGTATGTAGATACGTTGCTGTGCCCCGGGGCAAACAGGATGTTTTGGCGCCGGCACGCGCGGCTCAGGCTTTTTTCGCTGATGCATGTGTGTTGTATATATCCGCTGTCTATTCTATTTGAAAAATGTATGTTTTTGTTGTTTGCGTCATTTTCTCTACTTTTGTAATCTTGATTGATTTTCAGTAATTGAAAAATGATTGTTTTCATGTTTACCGGTAAATTAACTGATTTGTTAAAAAATATATTAGCGTTTATACTTATTTAAAAAATTGAAGGGCACTTTTAATTACTTCTGAACCTTTATATATATGGTCGGTTTTAAGAAGTTCGTTTTCTTCTCACGCGCGAATTTTTCAGTAGCGCCAAATTAGGAAACAACAATTTCAACCGACATTTTATGACTTAAGTGTACACGCGCGGCAAACGAAACGAACAGCAACAATACGCAGGTAGGCGCGGAATTAAGGCTACATGCGCGCATGAGACGGCCATTAATTTTAAGCTGACTGATCTTCTTTTGGTGGTGCGCGTGCGCGCTGGAACTTTACGGCTCTGGAGAAGTTGAATATTAATGACAGCTGGGCGCAGGAGAGAAGTAATGTAGCTCAAAGAAGTCGCCTTATCTGATACACTGTACTTAAACTATATATCGAGGGTATAGCGTTGTACTTCTGCGAAAGGCAATTTTTTTAATTTTAATGCGTGGATGCGCGGGCTCGCTTGCGGTTTTTATTGCTTCTTAATGCATCGAAATTTTTATTTCGAAAAAATGTTATTCCCCAGTCAAATTGGTACGGACAAGTCGTTAAAAACGAGCCGTATATTTTTATTGAAAGTATATACGGAGAATATATAAATTAATTAATTTAAAATATATTATTTTTATTATATTATTTATTAGAGAATTAGCAACGTGAAATATTGGATATTAACGTCATGCAACTGAAATTGATTTAAACATAGTATTTGAATTATTTCACAGCGAGATTATTATACATGCAAAACTAATTTATTTAAAAATACATAATGAAAATGAATGTTGTATTATAATTCAGTGTATCCCACTTTTCTCGGGCGTCATTCAAACGAAAATAGATTGCGCGACTGGCATTGAAGACAAAACAACAGTTATTATTTTATGAGCTGGTTAATAAATCACTTTGAAAAAAATATGATTAGTGACATTATTTACGAACCAATCATATACTGCCTAACGAGAAGTGTTAACACCTGGGCAACCGGCCCGTCGCTTTTTTCTATGCCTTTCTTTTTTTTTTTTTTTTAAACGACTTTTTACGGACACATCATAGCATTTAAACTTCGAATATCTACGCATGCTAATGTTCATATAAAAGCGTACACTTTGGAACACGGTATTTTAATAGCGGCCATAATCCGGATATCGGAGATTAGTTTGCATAATATGCGGCTAGACAGAGGAGAGCAAGTTTCGAATGTATATATATATTCCATATACGCACTTCTCTGTTTTGAATTACACGTCTATATCGGTTCGGCTTCTGTGCCTACGCGGATTCGCGTAGCATACATAATCTTATGGTAATTTTGTGCTCATACAATGAAATAACAGGAAATATTCCTTCGGCTCGCGGCTTATACAGTTTTAACTTCTATTGCCACATTACGCTTATAGAGTCGCGCAATGAATATGTATCCTCGACGTAAAATTTCGTTATATATTGTATCGGTATCAACAGCTGCGCTCGTGTTGATATGAAAAGCCGTCAGTAATCCCCTACATACTTTGTTTCATAAGCATTTAAGTGTCTCGTAAAACGTGCGATTTTATTTTTATCCACATACATTTTTTCAAATACCACCAACAATTACAAATGAATATATATTATACGCATAAATATTAACCATTTGCATGCGGTATGCGCGCGCCTTAGCTACCGGGATTGAGACAAATATATACATTCCTTACGATAATATTTTAAACGCATAATGGAATATAAATGCGGCTTCTATTTATTTCGCAACAAGAAAGTCAAAATAAATTCCTAAAACATAATTCCACACAAAGTTAGCCAGAAACACAGACAGCTGCTTCCGCTTTCCCCGTAAGAGACCAGCCCCCGGAAAACTATACCTCCGCATTGTCTCTCACATCATCCCGACCGCATCACTTAAAGCCTCATCCTTCCCTCTCTCAACCCGGTCCTCATTCAAGTGCATCACCGCGCGACCACCATCGAACTCTCTCGCAAGAAAGCCCCATACCGACTGCCCCCGGGCGTCCACGAACGAGACGACATAATTTCCTCGTCTCATTGTGTGCGTCCCTGTCGCCTGCGGAAACCACGTCGCCGTCGAGGCAGCGGCAGCATCACGTGATGCGGTTTCTCTCTCTCTCCCTCCCTCACTCTTGCGCGACGACGTCTATAATACACTCGCATTGAATGCGGCGCCATCGTAGGCGGGGAGGAGAGAACCGACGGGAAATCGTCGAGTCTTGGCGCGCGCGCGCGACTGAGAAAAGCCAGTGACTTCTGCGAAGAAGACGCACGTTCGGACTCGTTTCCTTTACTATAAGCCTGGAATCACTATTCCTCCCACGTGACGGCCGAATTGTGTGTCTTCTCTCTCGGCGCGTGGAGCTAGAGCCAGATGCCCTTTTTTGCTTCGTATGGAGGAGGAGGAGGGCAACGTCGACGACTGGTTCTCCTCTCGCTTCTTTTTTTTTAAAGGGACGTGGTGTGTAGTGTCGTACGCGCGCGCGACCACCGAGAGATGAAAGCTGTAGCTGACCGTTGGCTCGTGCCGGACGTGATGGACCTACGTGGACGAAGTTCGTATGGGGTGTCTGTATTGATGGCTATGGGCAATAGAGTGAGTGCGTAGAGGAGTGGATATGTGTGTGAGAGTTGTCCCTTTGACGTGTCTATTTGGGAGCACGTGTATTGGAATTTATTGGAAAACGAAGTGACGATGTCGGCGGTGCCCTGTCGCTTTTTCATGTATATACTCGCGTCGGCATGGGGTTGTTCACCGCCTTTGAGCTTTTTAAAAATAACAATTTGTTTTTCCTATAGCATTTCAATTTTGTTTTTCTCGTAATAATTGATTTTTGTAAACGGGCATTTTTTATGACTCACGTATATATAACAACTCATAATTTATGCAGCCTAATTACAAGCCGCGCGCGTGCTTTTATCCCGTCTGCACGAGTTTACGTTCATATTTAACGTCAACCTGTCAGTCGCTATCCGCCTTAATTTCAATTCCACGTACAAATTAACAAAAAACGCCGCGGCTTTACAACCTTCGTATCATTCGATACACCCCTCCCACCGAAAAAAGAAATCTTATGTGTACACCCCGCAAAAGTCGGCAAAGAACCGACGCCGCGCGAATCGAAGATCGCAAATAATCAAAAGAGATAACTGCGTACACGCTCGCAGCTGCTGATGCTGCCGCGCGCGGCTTTGTACTTTTGTTTTTATTGTATATACTCACCGAAGGTCGATAAATTCGGCGCGGTAGCGCTACCGCGCGATCGACTAATTGCATTAATTTCGATACGCGCGAGTGCGCGTGTGCAGTGATTTAGAGCGGTGGGGATGTGTGCGACGAAAGAAAGTGCCGACGCGTGTGTGCGAGCGAGGCTGCAGGGCTGTAGCGAGTGAACGCCGGCGCGTGCGGAGTTCGAGGATTGAGCTATATTTATATGTGGGAGAGAGAGGTGGGGAAGGAGAAAGAAAGAAAAAGGGATATAAATATTGGAGTCGTGGTGGAGAGAGAAAACATTTTGATATTCGAAGAATTTTTTTAAATTCATGATAAAGTGGTTTAGATTAAAAGGAACCCTGAGGTAGAAAATTAACCACATTTTATAGCTAACGTGTTAATTAAATGAAAGCATTTTTAGCTAAAATAATAATGCAAAAATAATATAATTCATCTAAGAGTTCTACTATGACTTAAAATACATATTTTATGAAGTGTAAATGCCATAAAGTTTACTGAAAAATAGCTAGCTTCTGGTTAACGTTTCTACCGGAGAATGAAAAAAAAATTAAACAAAATAAATATAGAATAATAATCATGATTATTTATAGATTCTAATAAGTACAGCAATAGTAACGTTATTTGTACAGCTGCGAAAGATTCAGGTAAAGATTTAACAGTAGCAAAAGGAAGTGTACAAACTACTTACAAGCTCACCCATATTAATAACTCGTATATACAATCTTCGTTCTGTCCACCTAACTAAACGCACACGCACGCGCTCCCTTCAATCCTTACACTCGTCTGTATCAGCCGCAGATACGCTTATTACAAGCGCGAGAGATAAAAAAAGGGACAACATCGGGCAGCTACAAAAAGCCCGCCTCTGCAAACATAATCAAGCCGAAGAGCAAACATGCATCCGCACGCAAGTAGTAGCAGCAGCTGCAATTAGCGGTTTCGGCATCATACATACTCGTCGCGATTCGATCGGCCGAGTGTCAGATAAAATTTTTATAATACCAGCCGCGAGATCTCCTGGGCGGTCTCGTCTCTCCTCGGCGCGGCTTTTCAGAGACGCGCTCGCGCGGAATCAATCCATTCCTCGGCTCGCTGTTGCTAATTGATATTGCGACCGCATTCCCGGATTCCTCTCGTTTCCGCCAACGATGCGCCCGCGCGCTCAAGTTGGTAGCAGTAGCGCGCAGTCTACGATATTTCGAAATATCAATAATTTTTTTCGCTAAGTGGAGGGAGGGAGTTGTTGGCGATCGGATGCCGACTTATCCTTTCTCTTTTCGCGAGAGAGAGAGAAAGAGAGATCCTTGCAGCGCAGTCTGGATTTTATTCCGATTAATGAGGGTTTTTTTTTTCTTCGTTTGGAGGACATATAAGCGCGGTTCGATAAAATCGAAAATCTCTTTTCTGATCAACATAAATTAGTATACTTACAAGGCGAGTTTCGAATATTTATTTTTACAAATTGATAATCATTGATTTTTCTCGAGAAAAAACGAATTTCTTACCGACAGGCTTGAAACATCAAAGCGTAATTTATTTTCATGTTTTTAATAATTAAAGTCTTTGTTGTCGTAGCGCGTTTATTCATGCGAATTTTAAACATCTATAAACCGTAAAGTATATTTTTATACCGCGTGTGCGGCGTACACATACCCAATGCGCGTTTAATTGAAATTTAAACACTCGTTTTCGGCTCGCCTCGGCAAATCCTCTCTCCTTATATACGCATCCGGAGACTCGAATTAAACTCAGCTCAGTACATAAATAAGAAAAAACGTAAATTTTTTCCCGAAAGAACTTTAAAAGCCTTCCGCTGTGCGCACGCGCGTATATATACTTGCGCGCATTTTGCAAATTCCCGCGATCCAGCTCGTAAATTTCGGCGAATCTCCGCGCGCGCGACGCAAGTCTCCACGCGCGTCCTTTCATCCGCGGCCACTCGGCCGCTCGGCGTAATTAGCCGCGTGCGTGCGCTCGATGAGCATTTTAATTAATTTCGACTTTTCCGCAGCGGCGGGAGCCGAAACCCCTGCATCTGTGTCGTGCAGCGCTTTAACGACGACATCAAAATTTAAGTCGTCGGAGAAGGAAGAGACCCGCATATCGCGAAGGTGGTCTCTCTCACACTGTTTATAATTTTGAGGAACACGAGCGAATTTGTATGCGGCAATTAGGCGGATGAGGCTTTTGTTAAATTGAGACGGCATATTATTAATTATTTTATTCGTCGGGGTATAATTTGCAGCGGTCGGACCACCCCACGCGGATAGAGACGCGGGATGGAGAGGAGGAGGCTGCTTAATTATACATTAGTGCTTGTTTTAGGATTTTTTTCCGCCGGTTTGCGGTAAACCGCACAGCTGCTCTATTTATTTCTAACGAGATAGCTGCACGCGCGCGGTAGCCGGGGGAAAAAATATTTTATTGAGTAATCTCTCGTAATAAGATCGTAAATTGGAATTCACTTAAAGTATATTAGTAGCGCAGAACTTCTATATTTTCAAGTTTTTAAGATCAAATGGACATGGCTGTTAAATGGATATTTAATGTCTTTAATTTATGTACATTTCGATATCGTGTGTATAAACCTGCACTCACTATTAAAAAATTAAAATAATCAAGAACTTGAGTGGTACCCGCAATCAAGTTTACTCAATTCGCAGCAAATGAAGCGATCCCGTCTCGACTCTTTTGCAAAATTGATTCTTTTTGTAGTATAACTGCTACGTGTAATTACGATCAATTCAAGGCCTTAAATGATTCCGTCTGCCTTCTGCCCTAAAACCCACCCAAAGCACCTAGAAAATTGAAATCGCAGGCCGATTCTTTTTCAATTCCCGATACAAATCTATCAGGCAAATAACACACTCTGCCCTCCCGAAACCGGCAATTAATTCCCTATTCCTAGTTCCCACACTCTCCGCACGAGCTCGCCCTAGAAATCTCCCTATATATACCCTACTCCGCGCGGATCCATCAGTGGTGAAGCGGCCCGAAGGGACACGCGAGCATACCGCACGTGAGGACTGCCTCCGCGGCAATTACGCGCGAGTGTATATATATATATATATATATATATAAAGGCGATTCAAATTCCGCAGAAGCGGCAAAACACGCGGGCGGGCACGTGTATACGCCAATGTGTGTGGTCGCGAGGAGGGGATTTTATCTTCTCCGCTGGCTGTATCAAATAATTCTGCCTCCTCCCGCTGAAGCAAGAATGAGGTATAGTACTGGCGAATTCGCCTCTGTGTGTCGCGCTAATTGTTAGCGTAATTTTGCTACTTGAATGTAGGTTAGCGTTTGGGGCGCGCACCGCGGAAATTTACAATGTTGTAAAACGTCGGAGACGAGCTGGCTGCGCGGGAAGGGGGAAAAAATTTATTCTTCGTTAAGATTTTAAAATGCTCATAACAGTTTTATGCGGCGCATTAAAATTACTTTAGGACTCGCAATTATAATGTTTCCAGACGGAAGGAGTCTGGCGGCGCGCACGCGCGTCTCGTGTGGCGCGTATAGTCGTACATTTTAAGGTTTTCGTTTATAGTTATGTTTGTCGACGTTGAAAATTATTAATTTCCTCTTTTTGGAGCATTGCCGGCGTTATTTGTTTTATGAGTTTTTTTAGTCTGGATTGAAATTTATTCGGGAGGAGGAGGCTAACATGCGGGTCACAAATGTTTATTGAAAATTTGTCTTTATTATAGTCACATCTAAAAAGAATCTACAATGTTTAATATAATAAATATGATAACGCATTTGTCAAATATAGTCAAAAGATTTCTTCGAAGAATTTACCCTTTCAAATATATTAACAACCCCGACAACTACTAAATCACCTGAAAATAACACAGAGTGGACTGCAATAAATAAACATATAACAGCCTCGAAATCGCAAAATTTCATCACGTTTCCCAAGCTCCCGAAGAATGTCCCCGCATCGAGATAGCAATCTCAGTTTCGCTCGCTCGCGCGCAGGTGCGACGTATAAACCACGCATCGCGCGCACTTGAACGCAACAAGTGTACACGCGCAACTGCAAACAGCCATACGCGCGCGCGCGCGATTAGAAACCTATGGGAGTCGGCCGCCGCGACAATTCGCACACGCGCTCGCTTGTATATAATAATTTTCCGCGATCCTTCGCTACTGCTCTACACCACCACAGCCGCAGCTGCCACGCGCCAGCGCAAAAAATCTCGGCGGCAGCCTTTTCTTGCGCACACGCGCGTACTTTATAACATAATTGTGAAGGCAGGTAGAGAGGCTGGCAGCTCTCTCGGGCTCTAAAATATATACGCAAATCGTATATCTCCCGGCGCGCTCGTGGCTTGTCACGGGAGCACAAACAACGCTCGGTGCATTTTTTTTTTTTTTGTAAGAGCGAGCGCTAGCGGCTTATAAATAAAGGCTCGACGGCGCGCGTGCACGAAATGCCGGGGAAATTATGCGGAAAAGAAGGCGAGCGTATGGGCACAGAAGGAAAAAGGAAAATGGGGTTTACCGGTGAGAGAGGCGGCGGCGGCAGCAGCAGCCGTTTGACTTTTTCCACGTCCCGGTATAGTTTCGCGCGGCGTTTAAAGAGTAGAAGAGAGGGTCTATAAGGTATGTGTATGTGTGTGTGTGTGTGTGTAGTTCGAGGAGAGGAGTGCGCTGTTGTGGTAACGAGCTTCGGTGTAATGCCTACCTGTAATCCTAGCTGCGTTAAACTATACGTGCTCGGGAGTGGAGGAGCGGTAGGAGAAAAATTTTGTTTTATACGATGCTGTTAGTGCATGGTTGTATGATGCAGGTTGATTACGTTCTACGGTTTTGCTTATGGTTACAGAATCAAAAATTGAAACGTTCATTTACGTTCCCGCTACGAAAATGCCATTCTTTTAAAACCAAACTGCTAAAGTGACAAGAGCCAATTTTCAAATCTGACATAAACTCCGAGCGTTACTGGCGCGGCACTTCGCGGGAAAAGAAAGCGCGCAATAAAAAGAAATCACGAATAATTGCAGCCACTTGGCGCACAGAGAGTAGCCGCAAAAAGGTAACTGCAAAATTGCAGCTGACTCGCGCCGCTCTTGAAGTCCCTCTTCGAGCTTGCGCAAAGGCGCGTGAGACTTATATATATATTTATCCAGAGACTGCAGCCGCCGCGTAAAACGGATAAAATCTCCATTTATCCAAAGGTTACACGCGAATCGCTGCGAAACTGCGAGCGGACCCGTGTGTACAGATGATTGACCACTGTACAAGAAAACATTGAGACATTATGCCTCTTCTGCTCCGTTTTTCAGCGGCGCACCTGCAAACTTGCGGAAAATGCGAAGAGGCTTTCGGTGAAAAAGAGGGAAAAGAGTCTAGAAAATGGGGCTGGGCAGCATTACTCCAGTCATTTTTGTCTATTTTAATTACTGCAAATGCAGCGACTTCCACAACTCACAGCAAATGTTTATTTTCCTTGATTTTTAAAACCTCGAACCTATTATTTTCAGAAACCACACAAACTACAGTAATCACGACAAAAAGAAAAAAACCTCCCGAAATCAATTTCCCTAATTACGCCAGAATAATTATTTCAACATGTCCGCATGGACATAAACATTTTACGGCACACAGCGTACACATTTACGTATCAAAAATTTTTTTCCCCCGCCGTAAAAATCCACATGACGCCGCGGCATCTCCGCGAATACCCCTTAAATTGAGACGTGCGCGCGCGCGCGCCGTGTAAGGCCAGGATTTACAACCAAAAAAATTACACGCGCGCTTGCAATATCTATAAGCCATCTATTAAACGTCCCGAAGCGCCCTCGTAAAGTGCGTAATGCAACAGAAATTTTCGCGACGTCGTCGGTGGGCCGGCCCTCCGATATCAAAGCGCGCGCAGCTTAATGTTACGTGTATACTCGCGTGCGCCCCCCTCTCGTATAACGCAAAAATTTCTTAATACGCAGCGCGCGCGCGCGCGGCTGATTGTTTTGCATGTACTTTTAATGCGCCGTTTACGGATAATTTAATAACCACACATGCACGCGTACGTATATGAATATGTGCGTATATACGTGTGCAGCGGCATCGACGAAGCTCGGGCTTTTAAAATTAATACACGTTGAACCGCCAAAAAGATGAGCGCACGCGCAGATGTTCCTCCGCAGAGGACTCGGGGCGAAACGCGACTGTATATGCAAGCGAGCGTCTCAGGACCTCCTTCTCCCTTTTTCGAAAGATGCGCCACGCGCGCGGGGGCTAGGAGCCGCGCGTGTGCCATCTTGGGAGGTCGGTGGGGACGCGAGAGCGCGTGTAGTCGCTCTCCTAAATATGTTATTAGCCCGCGCTCGTATAACCGCTTCATTCGGCAAGCGTTGGCCCCCGGGCCGATCGTCTCCCCCCTACCTTCCCCCTTCTTCTCATAGAAGAGAACGTAGTAGCCCGGAGATCGGGCCCCTCTGTGTGTATGCACGCATAGAGAGGGGCGATGTTTCGTGTATTGGGCCCCGCGGTATAAAACCTCCCAGAAACCGGCGCTTGGGAGGCCTAGATTGTTTAATCGCCGCGCAGCAGCAGCAGCAGCGCGTGTGTTCGGGGTAATCAATGGCCCACACTGTAATTTCCGACAAATTGCCGGACCACGACGACGACGACGACGTGCACACATATACCGGGACACGCGCTTTTATAACGCATCGCGCGCCTCTTTTCGGCAGGGGGGACGCGCGTTGTGTGTATATAGAGATATTTTTTTGATTGGGGGAGCTGCGGGTCTTAATTCCGAAGGGCGGAAGAGGGCGCGGAGCTTAAATTACAGCGGCGAGGGCGAGAGACCCGCTCGCTTCGTTTCCCCCGTTTCGCGAAATTCGAGGAGAGAGGGGGAAGATGAATTAACCCTTTCGGCCAGAGTGATCCTGACGGCATCCTCGCGTAATTCGTCTTCTTAATGCTTCCAGATTGTTTTAGCTGCGGCTGCCTGCTAGTGTGTATATACACCGAGGTTATCCGATGCGGCAGTAATTACGTTGTGTGAGCTAATCACTTTATTTATAGTCTGGAAGTTATTTAGATTCTATATTGTGATATCTCGGTTATTTTAATAGTATAAATAATGTAATATCGAAATTTCGCTAGCTGACTATATTGATATAACTTAATTGATGCGCTATAAATAATATTTTATGCTTATTATGTTTCATTCATAAGATTACGAAAGCGAAATTCGAATAAGATTGTATCGCATCGTTTTTCATGAATAATAATCCCGGTATTTCTAAAATATTTGAAACCCTCAATAGCAGCAAATTTCATGCACACTCCGATCATACAATACTCTCATCCATTCACCATCCGCATTAAACCATTCCTCAATCCAAAATCCAGCGTGCAACGATGTTTACCCACTGCCCGATTCAGCTTAAATCCCTGCCGATCGACCTTACCAAATCGATATTGAGGAATTAGCTCTGGCCCTCGTTCGACACATTTTCCGCTCTCCTCTTCCCCCCTCTCGCCCTTTACACACATCCAGACAAAAGCTGACCTCCCTCGACGCCGCCCTTCCTGGCACGCGCGCGCGCGTCAACGCCAAGAAGTGCAGACGCGCGCGACAATAGCCCCGGCTTTCCACAGCTATACGGAGGTCGACGCTTTGTCGGCATGCGACGAAAGCCGGACCACCGGAGTCTCTACGGACTGGACGCCACACGTGTGTGCAGTGCACGCGAAACTCAGCTGCTGCTGCGGCGACGGCGTTGTATTATATACGAGAGCGATGATCCCCGTGGGGCGAGGAGGAGTTGTATAGATATAGAGAGGATAGACCCGCCCAGCGGTCCGCTCCAGATTCCGGCCTGAGATTCTTCCCGACTTTTTGTCCCGGGCGATGTGTATATACCGTCTTGACCACGGCGATGATGATGATCGGCACAATGGATTTTTAGTATACTATACGAGAGTTGTGCGTGCGGGCCGCGTGTCCTCATTATGTCTTATGGATTTCTGGTATCTTGAACCTGCGGAGAGGTGATTGATGACGTTTTTTCACGGATCGACGTTTTTCGGGGGGATCGCAAGGGCTAGACCACTCGGGAAGATTAGTGGCGGCGGCGTGGATATATCGCGAGGGGGTATCGGGTTCAGTTGCATTGGCCGTTGAGTGCTGGACCGTTAATTATTTTAGGGAGCTTCGATGAGTTTATTAAATATTGATCAGCTATAAATTTATTTTTTGTATATTATTTTACCGTGTTTATTTATTTGTAACCGAAACATACAGCCTTTTCGGTAATTGACCAAAAAATATAGTATAGGCCCATAAATACAATTAACACGAGTATCAAACAAATAAATTTTAATAAGGCAGTCCGACAAAAAACCTGTACCCCCAATATCGCTATCATATCTAAATTAATATCGAATCAAGATGACCACTCAACCAGGCAAAAACGCACACACAGCCCGGTATATTTGGCAGGCATATCGGTATCATCGAGTTCCCGGTACCATATATTCCACGCAAAAAGCTCAAACCGCTCGTGGTTCTCCGGAATCAGCCGGGTAGGAAATACGGTCGTCATCGTTTTCTTCTGCGCGTGCGCGAGCGGAAAGAATGACGACAGCCGACCGGCGGAGGAATATTCGTCGGCTCCGGTCCTCGTTAGCGCGCGCATCATGCGGATATTATCCGAATTCCACGGGCGACGATGCGGCCTTTATGACGGATCTCGACTTCTTGCCATCAGAGAATTCGGAATGTTTCGACGTCGATGGAGCGTATGAGTGGTCACGCTTGTTAAAAACGTTCTTGACTCTTTCTTTATTTTTATATATAATTAGAAAATTGCATTCCTTTCGTGTATCAAAAATCGTTAACGTTATGCGCTCCATTCTAATAAAAAAAGTTTCTGCAAAATATACAAATTTATCTGTATATATTATATTTGAATCACTTAATTTTCAGCATTCATTCACCTTGTACACATCAGAGCAAAATGCATTCTGATGCCATAACTGCGGAAGCCAACCCGCTCACTTCACGCTCACCGCACATTAGCATAAATTACCCTCACCACCGTTTAATTAGGCTCTCCTCTCGCAGCATATAACCGTCCTACTCCTAACGTCCTTGCAGCTCAACCTCGGAAAAGGGCCTCTCGCGCACCACGGGAGTATATCCGTTTCGCACGCGACCGAACTTTCTGGAAAAGACCGGGCGCACCATCTCTCTCTCTTCCACAGTAGAGGAAGGAAAGAAGAAGAAGAAGAAAAAAAAGACGGTTGCAGCGCCCGCGCGCGGTGCAATTAGGCGTGCCTCGTAAGCTCATTAGCATAATAACTCTCTTACGCCCGGTGGTGCAACCACTGTCGTGTATAAGAGTCGAGGGCGGCAGCGGCAGCAGCAGAAGAAGCAGCGAGCCCTTCGCCGTTTTGCAACATGTAGAATGTTATACGCGAGTGTGTAATTTTCAGTTTTGCAAAGCTCCTGAAGACGTAATTGCGCGGTATTTAGACGGGCTTATACCCGCGGCAATTTCACACCTATTGTGGGTTGCGGTCGTTGCCTCGGATTCGAGCACTCTTCTAGCAGGTTTTTTAAAAATGAATTTCGTGCATAAAATTTAAGTTGTTCAAAATTTGATAGCCATTAAATATCATTAATATTAAAGAGCTGTACCAAATTTCAGAGGTTTAACAAGAATTGTTACGGAATTGTTGCAATTTCAATTTAAGATTAGTCTTATGAGAATTCGCGAAATGAGTACCTAAATTTAAAAAAAAAAAAATATAGATGCCATGGTGTCATAGCTTTGAAAGTTCGTGTGATCGTCAATGTATGTTAGATATAAACAAGTTCCATTTTTTTAAATGTCCACTTCGAGAATATTTTCTGAAATGTAACATAAAAGCTGTGAAATAAGATGTACAGTCATACCAAAAAGTGACAAAAACGAACATTAAAATGTTCTGAAATCGATGTAAAGTTTTCTTCACAGTTCTCTTAGTACTGTAGAATATAACTGTTTTTGACGAATTATACGACCAAAATACTTGCCTTAAATTTTTGAATGAGACTTACGGCCAATAGAACCTTAAGATGTTATAAAATATAAAAATAAAGCTCAAACCCGAATGTAATAATTATCATGTTTAACTGCGCATCTTCCACCTAAATCATAAAACAAACCTTATCTTATCTGCCCCATATAAATGGCTAATTAAGTTGACACATGTCGCAGGCAATATCCAAGACGCGCCTCCCCAGGCGGCAGCATATTCGGCTCTGCTTCTGCTCGGAGCCAGGGGAGGTGTCGAATAAATCGAAATTGGTCGTTCGCGTGGGCTGCGAGCGCAGCAGCGGCCATCTGCAGTCAGGACCACACTTGGCGCATCGCCTGCAGTCGTGTGTCTCTCCCCCGCGGGGTGCACACGTGCGGCGCTCCGCGGGGTTATCACGCGCAAGAGTTGCCGGCGGTTTGTGCCCTTTGAAGTTATTACAACTCCCGTTTTCCACTTCGATGTCTTTTCGGGAGGAGCACGTGTGCGTTTCCCGCAGCCAATTTTACGAGGGGCCAGACTCGTAAAAATGTAGTCGCTTCCTGCGCGGGGTGGTTTGTTATATACGGAAATTGTGTGTGCGATGAGCGCGCGGGGAGCGAGAGGCTGAAAAGGGAAAATATATAGACGATTACGAGGGAGCTGTTGGGAGATAAGGATTTCTTTTTCTGGGGCGCGCTGCAGGTTTTCTCGGGATTCTTTGTTGATCTTTGTAAAGGATGTATAGTGCGGTCGTAAATCTGGTTCTTGTTTTAAAATTTTTCAAAATTTCTATTTTTTACTTTCATGTATTTTTATAACTCGATAATCATAGGTTGTAAAACGAACTGCGTGAGGTTTATTTCAGACGTTTTACTATATATAATATCGAACGTCTATACAGGGAATATCACTTGTAACTACTAAAATCGTGGATTTAGAAACCTGTTACCTTTAGCATCGGCTGCGAACTAGACTTTATTACTCCCCACCCTGACGTGACCAATTCATTCACGAAATAAAATACGACAGAGCCGTATAATCTTAACTGCCCTCGATATTTAATAGTTCGCTCTCAGGCTCAAATTCTAAACTCATTTCATATAACTCAGCGGCCAACTAACCCGTAGCCCACGCGCACCGCGCCGAAATATTCCTCCCCTTCCTTTTTATTATTCTCATATTATCCCTCGCATAACGAATATAGTCATAAAGCGTGGCCCTTCTGCACATTTTTCAATCTAAAAGTCGCGCATGAATCCGCACGCGCAGCAGCAGCAATATCCTCATTATCGGCGGAATATCGCACGGCGCTCGTATTTCATGTCGCGGGCGGCTGCGTATGCAATTAGACGTGGACGAAAGAAAAAGACGTAGCATGCACGCGCGACTAAACGAAGAAGCGGTCAAAGCGCGCTTATGTGTAAGACCGTAGCGAAATTGGCAGCCGTAAACGAGTTATTTAGAAGAGCGAGGGATGGCCAGGAACTTGGCTGATAGGAATCTCTACTCTCGGTCCTGCGGTATATAGTAGCTACTTTTTCGGCTCCCTACTCCTGCGCCCCGGCGTCGCGTGGACGAGATCCGACGGGATGGGGTAGCCGGCGAGAAGACGCGTCTCTGGGAGAAGGAGAAAAAAAGGGACGGTACTGTTATTAAGTCCTGCCAATCAACTATCCTAAGGCAATCGCGAGGGATGGAAAAGGCACGGGGCTTTTGGGGGCCCAGGTGCGCGACGCGTGCCAAGATGACTTCGGAAAGTCACCCCAGACGAGGAGGGGCGCACGCTCGCGTGTATATACCGTGAGAATCGATGATCCCTTCGACGGATACGACCGACGATGAGGACGTATCTTACTCTCACTTTCGCTACGCCCCGATGATTTCGTAATTGAGGTGACTGCTGCGTCTCCAGCTCAGACGTTAATTAAAGATAATTTCGGTTTTTATACTTCGTCAATTTTTATGCCTCGACTGAGGAGGATTTTCCCAACGCGAGCGTGACGATGATACTCGTGAGATGGGACTTTTTTCACGTTGCTCAGCGTCTCTCGCGGTGTATGAATCCATAAAAGTAAGTTTTACGAGTGGGGGATTCTGGAACGAGATAAGGGAGATGAAGTTATCTGGAAATGAGCGGAGTATATCAATTTGACGTTAATAAATGACAGCTGGATATGAGGTAATTAAAAAAATTAATAAAATTCACTTTTTCGGTCAACTTCACTTTTATTAAGACATTAACCTTTCCCAAAGCGGTTTACTTAAAATAATAATGACACAAGCATCAATTAATTCTGCAATGAAAAATTAATTTTCAAACGTCGACCAAAGCACACCGACCCCCCTTCACCTCATCTTTTTCGTTGGCCGACAAAACCCGCCGATTAAAAAAATCCCTCTCCTCGCACGCACATTCATAACTCTCCCCTTTCTCCATCTATCCTCTCCCGTGTTCCCATGCGGCTACCGCGCACACGCGTGCGCGCAGGGGGCTCTTGTCGCGAATCACTTTGCGGGCCATTTGTTCGCCGCAGCTACTCCTTTCTTTCTCTCTATTCGCCTGCGCGCGTCGCGAACTTGCATTATGGATGAGAGTCTCATTTTCGTCCCCGCGTGCGCGCGCGAGATAGCATCTAAAGCGGCATTTGCCCAACCTATATTTGTACCTGTCTCTCTTTTCTCTAACTGGACGGAGGTATACATACACGTGAGAGAGGGAGGACTTTTTGTTTTCGTCCGTTCGGTGGGACTCTGATGCTGCTTCTAAAGATGGGTAGGGAATTTTTGTGGTTCCGAGGGAATTGTCAGGGAGTGCAGAGGCATCTATTATGAGATTATCTGCGCGCGAGCGCAGTGACTCGGCTACTTTTGCTATGTATATACAGTGAAGCTGTCGTTGTTTGGGGCCTTTGAGTCGCTAATGTGCTTGGATAAGTCATAATGGTGTTTCGAATGGTTTGCGGAAATTCTAACATGCGAAACGTAGTAACAAACGCTCTTACATATGTTTTGCGCGAAGGTGTGCATCCATAAACCAAATCAAGCAATCGGTGCGCCCCTTTGTGCCACTACCGCACGGCCAAATTGTTATTTACCGCGGTCACAAATTACACACGCGGCACAGACTCGTCGATCCCGGCGTGTGTACGACAATTGTAAGCAAATCGGCCGTGGCTATGTCCACGAGAAAACCGGAAATCACGTTTTCCTTTTGTGTGTGAAATGCACGCCCGCTGCAGGCCAGTAGCAGCAGCAGCAGCAGTGGCCGCAGCTCGCTCGTTAAGGAATCGGTCAGCGTGTCCCCAGCATCTATCTTGTCTCCTTCTTGTACGTGCCTGCGCATAATTCTTGCTCTTTTTCCCTTTCGCGTAACTCGCATTTTTCGCCGGGTTTATATACACCGGCGCATTATTCCGAGACGATGCGGAAGGAAGGTGCAGTGCGTGCGCGTGTGTATATACGCGTCAGCGGCGGGACAATCCTAAATTTCTCGGACAGCCTGCGAATGACGAGCGAGACGTACATGCTCCACCTGCCAGTTGTACAGTGTATCTGTGTGTGTGTGTATGTATAAACGGATGATTCGGTTTGACTGGTGTGCGGTGGGATGGACCGGCGGGTTCCTATACGCGCTGGATTATTTAGGAATCAATTCCCTTTTTTTCGAGATTTATGCGGAATTTATTCGCATCTGCGCGCCGCGCTAGTGTATATATTTCGGGGGATTTATTCGTTGTTGTTTGTACGAGGGGGGGAAGGAATTTGTTGAAATTTATATATGTGGATTTGCGAGGTAGCTGAAAGGAGCGGTGAGTAAATGTCAACAAAAGAGATATGGGTGGAGTATACCGTGCGATGTTCTTATTTGTAGACATGTTTCAAAGGCATAACTTGTTCTAGAACTGCATTTTAGCTTCATTTAATAATTTAACAGTTTAATTATTTTTATTCTATTTTTTCTTATATCTTCAAGAAATAAAGGTAATCTTTTATAATTTTCCTTAAATAAGAATAACAAAACGTTTTAATAAGGTGGTTCTATGGTTAAAATCTACGTTAAATATAAAGACTTTTTTACGATAATTACTTCGTATATTATAATAACATAATTAAAGAACCTAACTTGAAAGAACGGTACTTTAAGTAACGAAAACAATTTTTTATGACAAAATTTTAGTATTATCAAAGTGGATACCACCACGTAAAAAAATTCAATAAAACACTGGAATCTTTTGTAATTTCTATCCGATTGTAATTTGGAAGATCTCATTTTGTTTCTTTTCAATTTCAAAAGAACGTACCAATATGAAGAATGGAAAATTATCAAGACCTGCAAAGTTACGTCCTTTTGTTTGTAAAAAAACATGCACATCCTTATAAACAAGTGGATGAAGTCTGCAGGTCTTGAAAATGTTCCATTTTTTTATATTCGTACCTCCGTCTGGTATTGAACAAGAAACAAAATGAGACCTTACAAATTAAAATCGGACAAAACTTAAAAAATATTCCAGTGTTTTATTGAAAATTTTCAGGTATATTATATTTAACATCGATTTTAACCTTATAAGTACCTTAAAAAATTACAGATTAAGTATAGTATACAATGTTCATTACATAAATCTTTACTCATCAATGCATAACATTCACTCTCCAGCCCCCTTATCGAGCAGCTATTCAACCAATTCTTTCCCTCACAACTGATTCACTCATTCCCTCGGAAATGCCTCCAACAAACCGTCAAGCTCGCAAGAACCCGCGATAGCCGATCGATCACACCCGCAGTCCGAATCAATGATCCACGCTGCGCGCGCATACACTCGCGCGTCGGCATTCGATTCGATACGATCGTCGTCCTCCTCTTCCCGCCATAACCACGTACAAATAGAGATATGCCTTCGTCATACAGCAACTCACGCAGCCGGGGTCCTCTAAAGAATACGTGCGCACGTCGCGCGACAGAAGAAAGGGGATGCGCGCCGTGGCAAGAGTTTGATCGAGAAGCCGATAAATGGCAGTTTATGTACGATCTATCGCAAGCAGCCGCGCTCATTATAATAACACACCGAGCACAGTGGTTCTTCTTTCTCTCTCCCTCTAGATCCGAGGGTATTGAGCGTCAATCAGGGAAAGTGATTTGTAAGGCGTTCGTGCCGTGAAAGCTGCACGCGCGTGTGTATAACACTGATGTGCGAGTGGGGAACTCTGCATTGGCGGGTAAAAAATGGAAAAAGGAGAAGAGAAGTACGCGTGGACATAGAGGACTCGGTGAGGATAGGGTGAATGAAAGGAGCGAGAGCGCGCGGGAGATTGAATGTGATGGATGCGGGAGTATCGTGGAAAGATCGAGATTCTGGGTATTTTATAAATTACACGCACAGGTATTGCCGAGGGAAATATTTTAGTTATTTAAGAGAGGACGCAATAAGCCGATTGCATGATTTTGAAGGCTATTATAGACATATAAAAGAAAGGGCTATCTTACGAATTGAAGACGTGGTGACCTTTTATAACATTTATGACTTGGTGAAGTTCCTTGACAACGCCAATGAAATTATCGATAGCACGAGAACTCTATTTGATACCAATGCTATAATCAAGTTGTCCAATTGGACTGAATATGTGGAATCAGTACTCTATGATTCCCTCGAAATATTGAAGAATACAATTGAAAATAGCATCGAATCCGGTATTTGTACCTTGGAATAGCCTGATATAACCCAACCGACGTATGGTTTCACTATAGTTAAACCGTACGTCGGTTGGGTTGAAAGTGTACGCGAATAAATTAGTTTTCAATTACGAGCGTTAAAAATTACGTACATATAGTTACATTCAAAATCAATAACCGTCAATAGCCCCAAACAATACTATATTGAAACTTCCACGAAAAACTCCAAGAGCTTATTATGCGCCGCGAATGAAAAGCCGCAAGGTACGCATTAACGCTTTCGCTGCGTATAGGGTTACTCTCTTAATCACCTCCTTCATTCAGAGAACGAGGAATTACCGATGATTGAAATGGAAACAGAGCGCGCGTTATATAGGTATAGCGACGACGACGACAACACCACTGAATCGAGCAGTATAAAGAAAGAAGGCTTCGATCGACAGGGAAAGTGCGAAAGACAATGGCGCGCTTATACGGGAAGATTGAAAGAGCGGAAGAAACGCGATACCCCGCGAGACCTTGAAACTATTACCGTACAACTCTTTCTCTCCTCTACCTCCGGATTAGAAAAGCAATTTCCTGCCGCACGGGATGCACGCATAATCGTTCCCGCGCGTCGTATATGCGCGTGTATGGCACAACGAGCCGTTAGACGAATGACTATGCAAATAAAAGCCCCGCGTATATGTATATATCCTTTTCACAAGAGAGGACGTCTTTCACGTTCGATGCGGTTCGAAGACCAGCGTTCGCTAACGACTCGCGGCTACTACCTGCGCGCGCGCACTTGAATCAATGACACCGGTAGTGCGAGGAGAGCATAGCGCATGTGCGTGCGTATGTATCTTGCGCTTGTCACCTCGACACCTTCTATATATATATATATATATTGTATGTTAAAGGTCTTTGGCTCATTTAAATAAAAAAAAATAAATAAATACAGAAAAGTTTCATGGACTTCCCTCGCTTGTCACGGACCGACTCCCCGTTTCTTCAGGACCGCGTCTCAACTTCCGCGCTCGAACGTCTAATGACAGCACTCTCGTAATATTACATCTTGCAAACCGTCCACTTAATCTTACATTTCTAACAAATACTATTGTTCTTCGAAATACAACAACCTTGCTAAAAATGATGTATTTAATCCAATTAATGTTTATTTATTTATTTATTTTAACCAGATTGGTTACATAAAGTCCCTATAAAGGTAACCTGTACACAGGCTGGAATAACATTTTATCAAACATTATACCCATGGACTCCCATTTGGGATGTTTGCGTTTCATAAATCCTTAAAAACTAACCTAAAACTAGTATCCCAATTTACAGCATGGCTATAAAGTTTACAAGATTAACTACAACAAATAGTTGCCCAACATTTGTAATAAAATTCTACATAGACTTTATAAATTTCTTAATGATTTTCTTAATAGTTATTTTACTTTTATTTAAACACTTTAATTTCTTCGGTAAAATGTTAAAAGTTTTTACAGCCTCTATATAGCTACTTTTATCACTTATAGCTTCTTCCATTTTTGGTAGTATTATACTCTTATTTCTAGTCTTAGACTCACTTAATAAGTACGTATTTTTAAGTACGTATTTTTTAGTACGCAGTTTATCATAATGATACATAACTGACTCTAGTATGAATATTTGTTTAATATGCAATGGTTTATCTGCAGAAAAACGATTTTTATTGATAATTTTTAGTAACTTTGTTTGAATATTTTGCAATAGATTTATGGGGGTTTTGTATGCACCGCCTCAAGCTATAATCCCATAACTTATTATACTATGAAAAAAAGCATAATATATTTTCATGAGTGTATTGGTATCCATAAATTTTCGAAAATTCGCAAAAATGAAGATCAAATATTTAGTTCTATTTATTATATATTCAACATGTTTGTGCCACTTCATATTATTATCGAAATATATACCGAGATATTTAGAGCTTTTAGTTCTTGTAATTTTTTGTTTTTGTATTTCAACATTTATATCTAAAGGTACGCAGTAATTTCCAAAAGTTATAAAATTAGTCTTGGATATATTTAGAGACAGTTTATTAAATGCTAACTACGTCGCTACTTTATCTAGTAAAGCATTCATCTTGTCATGTGCTTAGATCACGTGTTATCATCAGAGATGATGATAGTGTCATCTGCATAAGACAAAATGGAGTCCTTAGGCATATCTAATAGTAGATCATTCATATATATATATATATATATAAAAAAAAATAAAATGAAAAAAGGGTCCCAGAATTGTTCCTTGGGGTACTCCTGTGTCTAGTGTTTTTTCAGTACTAATTTTATCGCCAATTCTTACTTTTTGCTTTCTACCCGTTAGATAGCTTTTTATCAATTCTAGTACACTACTTCGTAGGCCATATTTATCCAATTTTTCTAATAGTAGTGCATAGTTTACTGTCCAATTTTTCTAATAGCAGTGCATAGTTTACTGTATCGAAGGCCTTTGCAAGGTCTGTAAATGTAGTTTATTGGCTTGCATTTATCTAGATTTTTATAAATAATGTCGGTTATTTTGCCCAATGCATCCGTAGCTCCTATATTTTTATAAATCCAAATTGGTGTTTCGAAAGAATTTTACATTCCTTTAGGAAATTATGTATTCGATTATAAATAATTTTTCAAAAATTTTTGCAATGTTCGAAATAAGTAAGATCGGCCTGTAATTCGTTACATCTGCTTTATTTCTTGATTTATATATAGGAATTACTTCTGCACTCTTAAGCGCCTCTGGCCACAGATTTTTCTCTATCGAGAGATTGAATAAATATGCTAAAAGTAGTGCGATATATGGAGCATCTGTTTTTAATGCAATGGCATTTATTTTATATGTTCCACCTGCTTTATTCTTAAGTTCTTTTATAATTTTCATTACTTTATCTGCATTCGTTGGATTTAAGAATATTGATTTTGAATTATTTTTAATTTCTTTAGGTTTTTCGTTTGGTTTAGTTATTTGATGACTTAATTTTTTCCAATGGTACAGTAGAAGTTATTCGTGATATTTGAAATTACGGTTTTGTCTTTTACTTTACTTCCATTATATTGTATATTTTTGATTTTGTTATCTACTTTTTTTTTGTTTTTTCCAACTTCTCCGTTTATTATTTTCCATAGTTATTTTGTTATCATTTGAAATATCGTTAATCCTATTTTTATCGTACTTAACCTTCGCATCTTTATAGATTGAATTTATTGATTATCAACCAGCAAAATCTCTTACAATTAGTCGTATTGCCTTTCCTTTATCGAAATAGTGTGCTACATCATAGTTAGCCTACATTATTTGATAGAAAATTTCGGCAAACGGCGACACTCGTAAGAGATATATAGGAAATAATTTAATAAAATACAAATTTAGAATTTAGTGGAAACTGGGAGGTGTTTCGTCCTTAGTCGTACCCGGTGGACTCGTCAGGAAGATCCACATCCAGCGTATAGGACGCTAGGGCTTCTTACCTGGGTTTCGAAAATGTGAACGCAGCCCATAGTGCCCCAATGGCTCTGCAAGCATGCAAGCGTTATCTCAAAAGGCAAAACAAGTAGCTAATTCGAAGTACAGGACTGCACACTGTTAGTTATTTAATTTATATCGACGTGCCTTATTTATTTTAGAGTAAAGTATTTGCTAAAGTCAAAATGACAAAAAAAAAAGTACCTAATTATAAGTACGGGTCTGCACCCTGTTCCTGAAGTACCTCCATGTATTATTTATTTAAGACTAAAGTATTTGTTAAAGTCAAGATTAAAAAAAATATGTACCTAATTATAAGTACGGGTCTGCAACCCTGTTCCTGACGTACCTCCATGTATTATTTATTTAAGACTAAAGTATTTGTTAAAGTCAAGATTAAAAAAAATATGTACCTAATGTGAAAATAAGGTTTTTGCATATCAGTGATCAAATGCCGTTAAGTTATGAATAAGATTTTGTGTGCTCGTAGTATTAGTTTTATAGATTGATTTTACTAATCATCAACGAGCAAAATCTCTTACAGTTAGTCGTATTGCCTTTCGTTTCAATAAACCTCATTTTTATACTGCTCAATGAAATCTATTAATTATCCACACCTCACTCATTCCAACAATAGGAATAAATCAGATATATTAATTTGAAGATCGGCTGTTATAAAAGGATAAAATGGATATAATAGGATTTAATCCAAATAGGATTTAATACGGCATTGCACTCGCTAAAGAACAATTTTGAAAACTTTTTGAAAAATGCTAAAGAAATGATGCAAGGGCAAAGGCCCGGGCAAGCGTAAGACTCGTAGAGGTCGAACGCACCTCCGAGCGAGCGCTACCTTGCGTCACTTCCTGCTTAGAGAGCGGGGCAAGTATACTGATGCCAGTAGGTCAAAGGGAGGCTCAGCGGGCGTGAGCGTGTTGATCGGCGGAGAAGGGGGCACTCTACGCCGATCGGTGAGAAGGGCGAGCTAAGTACGCCGCCGCGTACTAAGTTCTCAGCTGTGAGCGCAGAGCTGAACAAGCCTGCAGAGGCGAAGTCCCTCGTTGCCGGTCGCTGGGACCGTTATCCACCAACGTTGCTTCTACGTTGCGTGGAGAGCGGACACCGCACGGACCCCTCCACGTCGACTCAGGGTTGAGTCTGGACGAGAGAAAGTCCGCCCAACTTAGTGTCGGCCGCACCACCCGGTTGTAAGGGAGGGATCTCCACGGAGAGTTTTGTTTGGGAATTTTTCGGGGTTAGTCCCGTAAGACCAACCCACTAAAAAATAATGCCGGGGCTAAAAACGCCCTTAATGGCCGACCGTGAGGTCGATTGGTCCTTCCGAAGGGGGCTCGGAAGTCCCTGGCGCCTTTGCGGGGAGAGTTAACGCAGGGAAGATCCGAACGTTCTCACTACTCGAGGTTTGCCCCGAGGTCTCCCGGGCTTTCTCGGTGCGGTGGGTTTTCTCTCCGTCGGAGAGATGAGCAATGCCCTCCGTGGTGCTTCGCCCTTCACCTTGCCGCCGGTCGGCCTCTGATAGGCGAAGGTGGGTGTGTCCGCCTGCGGTTCTAAAAACCGGTAGGTTCTTGAGACCGTCCTCGGCTGCGAGACTTGGTTATTCTCAAGCAGATCCTTCAGGATGGACCTTGGTGGCAAGGTCGGTGGCTCCTCCGATGCCTCGAGGGTTTCTGCCCGAAGGCAAGCAGCGGAAGGTTGAGAGGTCGAGGCACAGCTCGACTTCCCAGATGTCGAAACCAGAGAGGCCGAGACACAGCTCGACGACCCTGGGTTGGTTTGGGTCGCTACGTCCACCGACGATTCTCCAGTACCTGCTTCCCGATGTAATCGAGCGAGGTAATGGTGGCACAAAAGTAGCTCGGCGAATTGCCCACGGTCGAGGACAGGCATGGAGAGGATATCGGAAGAGAAAGGGAGAGTGCAAATAACAAGGCAAGATTATTTGCTCACAAAAGTGTCCTTTTATTCAACTCGATAAACAAGGCTGGATGTGCCGAAACCATCTAACAAAAGACGAAGATGTTCGAGCGAACGAAGGCTGAGGAGCCGTCCGCCGCGGCGGCTTATATGCCCGCGGGCCGCGCAACTTGGCTGTAGGAAACGCGGCGCCGCGCCGCGTAGCGGCCGCGCGCGATCTACGCTCCCGCGGCAGCCGTTTTGGCGCGCGATTCAAATTTCGAATTTCGCCTAAACTGCGCGGAGGGTCTTATAAATCATTTTAAATAGTCTTTCGTGGTTTAAATAATGATTATTGATAATTAACGTAATTATCCGGTATATATAGACATATATATATATATATATATATATATATATATATATATATATATATATATATATATATATATATATATATATATATATATATATCAAGCATGATGAAGGCCAACAATAGAGAGCTCTGGTATGAAAATTTGTCAGAATTCTGTATTACAGATAAGTTGAAGCACTCTCTTCATGAATAGAGTATGTGGCTCAGCTTCCTCAAATTTTCTCGGTCAGTATTAATTAAAAACCCTTTATTAATGATTTGTGCTGACGGATTCCCTGTATTCAGGAATTTCAATAGCACTTTTCATACACTTCGATTTCTTAGCCAAAAGGCCGAAAAGCGATACTGCTGCAACGTTTGCAGGCTCTTATATGCTCCGGAAAACGTTTTTTCACGTGCGGGATTGTTTACGCCGCCTAGCGGTTACGAGCGGTAGAAGTGGTCCGGTGCGCCTGCGCAGTGGCACTGACCTGACCTGTGGCGCGAACGTTTAAACAGTAAGAGAGCTTTCCTTAGCACTTTCAACAGTATTACATCAACTAAATTTGATATAATATAAATTAAATATCTATTAAACTAATTAAGTACATTCACCATTTTTAATGCTTCGCTAAAAAAATTCAATATAGACAGAATTCTCTGGTGGATAAGAAAAATATAAATATATGAGAGTCTCTCATAAATAATTGATTGTAACTTTGCAGGTTTAGATAATTTTCTAATTTTTCCTGTGGTGACTACCCCTGAAATTGAACAAGGAACAACATGACCGTTTTGAAATCTAAATTAGATAAAAAGTCAAAATGATTGTCATATTTTGTTGAATTTTTTTCTAGGTGACGGTAACTAGTTTAAATAATAATGAATTAAATGTCGTTAAAAAAATTTTTTTCATCATCTTAATACTTCTACCTTCAATGTATGTCGTTGCTTGTATCATGGTATGTGTAAAAATCATTGTAAAAAATTCTTTAAGTTGACGTCAATCATAATCCCCAAACTTCCTTAAGTAGCGTCCTATATCAAACAAAACAGTTTCAAAATACTGATGGAAGTCTATACCTTATTTAGACTAATTTTATTTATTCTTAACAATAATCCTGGTAGAAATGTTAACCAGAAATTAGCTATTTTTCAGTTAACTTTATGGCTAAAAACGAACATTGCTTCTATTTCATAATTAGGTACCAATCTCAGTGATTCATACAAAAAAAAAATATACAAACTTTACATATCTACAAAATGTCAAAACAATTGAACAAATTTTAACCCATTCATCGTCCAACAAAGAAAATAACTTTATAAAATAAGAAAATTTTAAGTGTTAAATATTACACGCTATTATTATTATACGCTATTATTGCGGCAGCCGCGAGAATTGATCTACCGGAATGTACGATAATAGCGGGAGAGATTGTGATGGGCTTGCACAATGGATGCCTACGTGGCTTAATAAGTTATTTGCCTTCCATCATTAGGCACAGCGGGCTTCTGGGAATCGACAAAGTGTGCGTTTTTTAATTGAAGCACTGAGGAGCGCGCGCGTAACAGCGCTACGTGTGTTACTGCTGGGCGTTGATCCAATCATCTCACTTACATCCTTTTCAACACTTTCTCGGATTTTTTTAGATAAAATACATAGCTTTCTCAAAACAATCAAAATTAAAAAAAAAATCTATGATTACCAGATCTATTTGGCAGAGAAGGCGTTATATAAATCATTACACAATACCTAATGAACCCTGATCCATCGATACAAAATCCGAAATCAATTCAATAACAATACACCATCTCTAATAGACTCCACAAAAGTCCAAATAGAACCTTAACGACTAGCCGCTCTACTCTACTATAGAAGAAGAAAAAAAGGCCAACCGTCCACACCCCGAAGAAAACATTGATTACACATTATTGCGTGAAAGGTCCGCTCAATAACACACATCCGAAATGAAATGACTCGGCGAGCGGCGGCCACCTCCGACGGGGAATCAAATGTGATGCCTGCCCATAAAGGGTAGAGGCGAGTGGATTCGAGAGGGTGTAGGACCACTCATGAAGAACCTGCAGGTGTACGCGGCGTGCTGGCTCTCCCCGTTACTAATTCGAGATTCGGCCCACCCAGGCGAGTGCCCCTTCTCTCTCCCAGCGTCGTTTTAATAGACGCGCGCGCGAGATTCCGCTGATCAAATATATACATACACGAGCCCTATGAGTATATCTGTGCCACCGATCGACTTGCGTAGGTATTCAAGGGAGAGAGTGTGGGATTCGGGGCTTTTTTATATAGGGAATGAGGGAAAAGATCCGAGGGGCTAATTATCGCGCGTGTACACGTGTGCCAATGCGGGTTTGGATTCTTTATTGCGCTGCGAGAGAGAGGGAAAGAGCTGCGTTTGTTATTGGGGCACACGCGCGGGAATTGGATCGAATCGACTAATTGAGCCTGGTAAAAAGTTTAATTTGCGAGTGTAATGGTAATCGATGCTTTTATATTTATGAATAACAAATTTTGTACTCCCGTATAATGAATTCGCTTTTGGGAGGCTTTTATGGCCGTGGCATTAGCGTCGTAAATGTGCACTAAAGAAGTTTAGTTATTGGGGATGCACTATACACCGAGAATGAGCTTAAAAAATCGATTAAATTATTGAATATTTATAGGACATCGTTTGCTAAAAGAACATCGATATTTCACCCAAAAACAATCAAAGTGAGATTAAACTCCTCTTCCACTAAATCCAACGGCAATTAATTTTTACATACATAAAAACCAACCTCTTTCAATAGCAAACAAAAAAATGAATCCACGCTGTCGTATAAACCTTCGAAAATCTTTCTCAAAAATCACTCACCCCATAAATACATCGCCGCATAAAATCTTCCTCTTGCTCGCTATATAAAAGTTACATCCAGCTCGGCCGAAAAGAGCGAGGTTGAAACGCGGGCGTGCGCTCCTCGCACCCCATTACTCATAATCAGTTGCATTCTTCGCGCTGCCGCTGCTGCTGCTGCTGCTGCCGGCGGAAGCAGCTCGCGCACAGTTGCAATCTCGCCGCCGCGAGGCTCGACGTTTCTCTCTCTTCACAGCAGCAGCAGCAGCGGCATAGCCAATCAAGAGTCGTTCTTATCGTCCAGCCGCTGCAATTTTTATTTTTACGAGGCGCACTTGCGCTCTTTTTTTCTCTCGCGACTGTAGCCGCGAGCACCGAGAGCCGTAAACATCGATCAGGATCGTTCATCACGCGGAGTATCGAGTTTATGATCGCCTTTCTCTCTCTCTCTCTCTCGCTCGCTCTCGCGGCTGGCTTTTAACTCTCGCGCTCACTCTCGGTTTCTTTTGCGCACCAAGAGAGAGAGAATAAGCCTCGTGGCACGTTGCCGCGGCGTTTTTGTTTCGGGGAAATAAGAGGCGGGGGTTAAGATTCTCTCATCTTTCTCGAATTTTATCTCTTCTTCGCGAACCATCTGATGTGTTTTGCGCGCGCGCCAAGAGGGAGAGAGAGCAGGGCTGATTTTAAAATGCCCCCGCGCGCGCTGTAAATCTCGAATCTCAACTGCCTGTCTCGTTACCTTAACGATATCTTCCCGAGATGAGGGGGGGCCCCTGCTTTTCCGTCGATACTTATCCTTAATGGGTGGACGAAAAAAGGATTAAAAGTGTAAAACCGTGCTGAGCAAAAAATTCAGGTGCTAAATGTCAGTTATTTAAGGTAAATTACGACGTAATCTAATAACACGCATTATTATAACGAGTGTAAGTTAATATTAAGTTTATCTATGCCTACCAAAAAATACGTGGAAAAATTTTTCGCTCTCACATTGCAATTCAATACACAACTGAATTAATAACGCAATTCGATTCACTTCTACGCATTATACGGCACGCGCACCCTCCTCCTCCTCCTCTTCCCTCGCGATTTTTCACCCCTTCTTTTTTTCGCGTTCCGCCTCTCCTCTCCCCGGTACGATGCTGTTCGCATTTTAATATTTCATTCCGCTCGAGCGCATTTTCCCCTTGCATCATACGCTCTCCCTCTCTCTTTTCTCTGCTGCCTCCTTTTTTGCCTCCTTTTTCTACTGGCCAAGCCGAGAGGCGAGCGAGCTCCTGCGCTCATAACAGTCCTTTTCTTGCAGCTCCCGACTCTCCTCCGCAAGGCCCGCAGCAGCAGCACGGGAGCTATTAAACGGCGGACACTCATAAATATAAATCATAGAATTGTCTTATTGCTCACGCTCGCGACTCTGGGAAACAGCTGTCCGCCCAGGCCGTATATACACGTATGTGTAGCACACAGAACTGCTGCTGCTCTGTATGAGTATACCACCGAATTTGCGAACGCACGAGTGGCTGCAAGCACGGAAGCTCGTGATGAACGGGCGCGCCGAGTCTTTTACATTAATCTGCGCTAAATCAAAGGACGCGCAATTATCGCATGCGGTGTCGTGCCTGCGCTCCGGAAGCCAAATGAATTGACTCGCAAATGAAAAAATGTATATAGGGGATCGGTTTTGTTCAGGGGGGAGGGAGGAGGAGGACTCTGTTGCATAATATCGCGAGTGTGAGTGCGTGCGAATGAAAATTCAGTTACGGTTTCGATTCTGCAAAGTAAATACACTTCTCGGTATAGACGCTTAAATTGCCCCGATGTTCTCTGCGAAATTTATCATGAATACTAATGAAGGCCAAAAAATTGCGGAAGGGATAAAGGCTTTCAAGGGGTTGACGGTTAAATCGATTTTGAAAAATTATTGTGTTTATAAACTGCAATTATTCAAATTGCACGATACGGTCGCAATTATTGGGGACTTCATTGAAAAAAGTCATTTTCGAAATGATTACTCTGTTAAAAAGTGATACGTCAAAAAGAGCATTCAATTCTTTGAATAATAATAATAATTCACTCGAAAGTAGATTAAAGCCAGCATGAAATACGGCTCAATCTGCGAATTTAGATCCGGAGCTAGTTTACATAGTATACTACCTAACAAGACACGCAGTCCGACACGTCCCCGTACACACTCAGCAAAACGAAGAGCTAGAAATTAGCGGAGCACAATGGAGAGTAGAGCGCTGCATCCAGTCGCACAGCTACACACACACACACACACACACACACACACAACATAGTTATCTCTGTCTGTCTCTAGTACAGCTCTTCGGCTGCAGCGCGAGCCAACTAAACGAAAAAAAAAAATTAGGGGTGGGCCGAGAACAAGTTGTCGCTGGGCCGGACACGTCCGTCGATTACTCGCGTCGATATACGCTCGCGCGCCACATAGCTCTAGCCGTACATAAACCTATACGTGGCATGCGCACACGTGTTGCCCAGCGCGTCATAAATTTCTCGCTCCCGCGAGATCCAATCGTGAATTAGACAATCGCGCGTAGAAAGAAGCTGCGGGCACACAAGAGAGAGAGGTTATATAGTCCGCGATGGCGCGATACACGCGAATCCTCGCGGAGGCTGAGAGAGAGAGAAAGAAAGAGAGCCGAATATATATGTATATATCGATGGACTCGGTGTATAGGACCGTATAAATATTCATAACGCATCGCCTCTCCATAAAGGGCCCGGGCTCCTTTATCGTCTCAAACGGTCTCCAGATGCGGCGGCTGTAGCGGGGACTCGTGCGGCGAGTGAGATCGAATCGGAAATTAAAAAGCTCACGGGTGTGTTCTAATACGCAGGCTGAGCAGAGGAGTCATTGTCTTTCGGATTAATTAATTTTCTTGATCAATCAACTGATGCCAGGCGCGCTGTGCTTGAACATGATTTTTATAAAACGTGATTAATTTTCTACCATGTCGGGATGGTAATGTATATCGTCGATCTTGTATTTGTTTCAATTTCCATAAATAAGTAATAAATTTTGAGAACGATATTTTTCATTCTCATATATATAACATTATACGTACTTTAACTAAACTTGCAGCACTTTTTGCACTTATTCTCTGGGCCATAATTGCTTTTTCGCGAAGCTCCCAAAACTAATACCGCAATAGAGGATACACCACATACACGCACGTGCGATTTAGTATGCCGAGCGCATAGACTTTCCAATCAAAGGATTGGCCACGCTCGGAGCCCAATTAATGCCGCGCGGCGCGAGGTAATTGCTCTTCTAATTAATTTTTTACATTATACACACAAGACTCTCTTCCTTTTTCGCATCCGTGGGATATATAAGATTATAGGCGGCGGTGGCGCGCGACAGTGCAACGCGAGTGGGTGGCTGTGGGAATCGCCGACGGAGACTTTTTAGGCGACCGCGCGTGCAATTATCGGCCCAAGCTTTTTGCCCGAGTGCTGCAAAAGTCGCGTGTTCTGCATATCATTATATGTATAGGTATATACGGCGTGTGTGTGTTTTGCGGTAGGGATTTTTTTATATCGAGAGGTGGAGAGTAAAAGGACCGTTAGGTTGGCGAGTGTGTGTCCGTCACGTTTTGGTGTATCGTGAAATTTGCATAATGCATGCAGGATGTGAGCTTGCTATATACAAATTTATATTCAATTATAATACTTTGAGTTTCGTTTGAGTGAAGTGTTTATAAAATATATATAAGTATTACACCTGTATTAAAAGTACATATTATGACTTTCTTGATTTTGCATGAGATTTTGGGCTGCGAAAGCTTATAACGTGAAAAATATGTACATTTGGAATAACCTGTTCCGTCCGGAATTTTATGCTGATTGAGGAACGAACGTAAACCTTATCTCGTTACATTAATTTGTTTATACATCGAAATGAAAACGTATACTTCTTTACAACATTGTTTTGCCAACATCCTCCATAAAAACTTTCTCCCTCTCTCCATCTCTCTTTCTTTCATCAAATTGCGTACACACAATCTGCCCAACCCCAAAACCTAATTACAAATAAACGTCTCTCCTTCTCCGTCCCGCAAAAAGTCAGTCCGTAACTCATAGAACACGGGCCATAACGAAGCCCCGACCTTCGTGCAGCTCGCACGCGCCCCGCCGAATATATTTACGATAAAGACTTCAAGCGCAGTAGCCGAATTGCCTGGTCTTAATACACTCTCACTCTTTCTCTCTCTCTCCCTTCCCCCTCGCAAAAAATGCGCCTAAACACAAGGCTGCAACTCTCGACGCTGTTCCCTCCAAAACGATAACCGCTAAAAAAACTCGTATTTCAAGACCGCGAACATGCGGCGTGCGCGCAAGATATTCTATGAGCGTATAGAAGCGGCATCTCCGAGCGTGAAAACGAGCCGCGTATGGTTGTCTAAAAAAGTCGTCGTGGCGCGGCGACTGACGGCAGATTGTTGCGGGCCCTCTCGATACGCACGTTTTCTTCGCGCAATATTCGCGCACGTAGTAGAACAGCAGCGCGCGGCGAACCCTTTCTCCTACAGAGTCTGAAGAGAAACACGTGCTCTCTGGATGGTTTCGAGTATGCGAGGAGAGGATAGACGTGACTCGGGATTTATAATTACTCGAAAATTAATTTTAGTGGAACCACGTGTGTGCTCTGCAAATTTTATAGTTCGCGAGAGAATGAAGCTGTAAAATCATCCGCTTCGAAAATAAAATCACGATGCCTATAAGATGAGAAAGTTCTATAGCTAAGTTTTACCAGATGGCCTCTGAGCCTGCAAAACGCTGCGATTTACATTCATTCGGCACTTTGTGTCCGGTAGGAGCTAATCATCGGTAATCGAAAAAGAAAAAAGGAGTAAGCATAAGTTAAGCCCAAACGCGCAGACGATTAGTGTAAAACAGCGCAATGAGAGAGTCGGCATCGGTCCGAAATTAACCGCGTCATATAGACTCTCCTTTATTTCTCCCGATGCTATCTCTCAGCGCCAAAGTTGACTTATACACACGCACCGCCGGCCGGGGCGACTCCCTTAAAATAAAACTCACTTACCGAGCCTGCGCAGATGCTATCGTCCACATATAATTTCCAACCGCAAGGGACAAACACGTCCCTTAATCCTTCCAGCGCGTCCGGCCCCCCGACGTCGCCAAACATTCTAAATGTTCCTCCCGGAGCCCGGGCGTGCAATTACATCGGCAGTCGCTACTACACCGCGCGCTCGCACAGGAACGTATATATATAAAAAGATGTCCTGGGCAATTTTTCGGTGGCTCGGTCCCTGCCGGAGATAACCATCGGTTATGCGCGGTAGCCGCGCACGACAAATCGCGAAAATACGTTATGTACGTGTACGCGTGTTTATATTCGTGCGCGTTCGTCGTTTTTAATGGAGCTGCACCAGCACGCGCGCAATTAACGTGCGAGGGCTTTCTTTAATTATTGCGGTTGGTGGCGGGGGTACCACGTAACTGATTTAAAAAGCGTGCGAGCGCCTTCGTTTGAGGTTTATGTATATATGTATATATGTGCGACTACGCTTTTTTTAATTTTCGTTTAATCGTGCATTCGTGCGCGCGTATTTTAAGTGTCGTCGGAGAGGACGAGTTTCAAATTGTTATGCTAATCGTCGCCGAGGATGATTGGTCTTTCGTTTTTACGATAATATGCAGCGTCTAA
Source organism: Torymus aiolomorphi (assembly GCA_036365515.1). NCBI lineage: Eukaryota > Metazoa > Arthropoda > Insecta > Hymenoptera > Torymidae > Torymus > Torymus aiolomorphi. The sequence continues at coordinate 11,897,742 of CM070875.1, forward strand.
GAAACTATATAATTGTTCATAATACGACAAACAATGTATGTAACGTATTCTAAATACGTTTGGGTGCAGTCCGTTATTAGCATATATCTTACACATAGAGTGGGGCTATATTGTACACTTTTCTTTCGTACACTTTCGATTATAACGTACTGCAATTTATAATTTTCGGTACTTTGAGAATTTAAATGCTCATAAGCTGCTTTCTTAAGTTTCGTTTTATTATACAAAACAAACGGTCATTATATAGAGACGTATAGGGACTATATATAGATATATTTTACCATGTGTGTACTCTAAAAGTTTTCGATTTGAAAACGCAAAAGTATTAGCTGCAAATAAATTGACCATGAGTGTACAACATAGCCCCACTCTGCCATACGTATATTTACTATATACATGAATTATGACAATGTTTCATTACACGTTACTAAAAACCAACAACATTTGTCCTCACAAAAAAAAACAAAAAAACTTCCTCCACTTCCATTACCCAATCTAAACAATCACACAGCAGCCCATAATAAACTACAAAACCCTATTCACATGAACATCGCAACATCTGTTACCTCGCACGTCTTGACGCTCACGCACACACACTAAAGCTTGGCAATATTAATTTCGCCTAGCTGCATCTCTCGACCGCCGTCTCTGATGATTATACGCCTCTCGGCTAGATTATTGCAGCGGACACCCAGCGCATTTTTATCGGCAGTCACACCGTGGCCGTCGTCCTTCCTACCGTTCGTGTAATCGTCGTGGCGGCGCGTCTCATTCGCACCGCGCGGCTAATCCCCCGGCGAATTACACCGCGCGCGCTGCACCGGCAAAGTATTAGGTGTCCCTCGGCGCCGTTGCGAGCTTAGTATAGGTATACATGTATATCGCAGGCTGCCTTTGATCTAATCATCTTCTGGATATTGGCTACGGTGGATCCTGCAATTATTGGCATCTTGTAAGCTGACACCTTGCCGAGTGCAGTGTTTTGGTGCAGTGCTGTGGGGATAGGGTAGACATAATGACCACTGCATTATATACGTTATACTTTATATTTATTTAATAGTACAGTAGTTTTAATTTATTCATTAAAATATCTATATAGCGTAAATTTGTTATTAATAAAAGAAACATCATTTGTTACAGTTCTCTTACACCACCACCACGACCACGAAAAAAGAATCAATTCGACCAGCAACAAATTCGCCCGGGAGAATCAAGAAGCCTCACCTTGGCGTCCGAATCCCGCGGCGGCTCTCCCACCACCTTCATCATGCAAGAACAAAAGGAACCATCCCAAGAGCGAATACATATAGCCGCAATACACACTCTCGCGCATATATATATATATATATATATACATATACAAAAAAAATTCGAATTAAGAGACCTCCGGGATGCGCGCGGGGAATTAATTCGTAGCTGTCGTGCTCCTGCTGCTGCGGCTCGCCCTCTAAGACTCTCGCTCCTCGCTCTCTCTCATCCCTTTCTCTCATTCCACACTCAGCATCTCTCTCACTCTCGACCCAAATGCATCTGCATACGCGTTCCGTTTTGACGAATCTCTACCGCGCACCTAATTATTATTACCGCTCCACGCACGCGCGTCAGTCTCTCCCAGTGGGAGAGGGTGCGCATATAATAACTTATTCCGGGCTTATTATTAGCGAGGACTGCGGTAGGTGTGTGCAGCGAGCGCGCGCGTGCATATATATATATATATATATATATATATATATATATATATATATATATATATATATATATATATATATATATATATATACATACACGTGGACCTTTGTTATTAGGGCATGTGCAGCGCGCGTGCAGTCGTCCGTAGGGCGTGCGAGAGACAGAGACAAGAGAGCTGCGCGGAGGCGACATGCCGACGTAGCATATAGCTGACGTGGACGCGAGCGAGTCTGTAGGGATACACCCTCTCCTCGACTGAATTGCGACTATCTCGGCTGTCTGTCTGCGCAGCCGAGACACGCGGGAATCAACGGCTGTGGTGTACGTATAGCCTGTAGTTCCTCCTTTTGTGTCGTGAGATGCTGTCCGAGGGCGATGCACGTGTGGTTCTTTTATTTATTTTTTTTTTCGTTTCAGTTATTATAACATGTTTGCAGGTTTGGTACAGTTTGAAGGATGAATGGGGAACTTTGGTGACGGACAGTTCTTACGATTAACCGCGTATTCGCACGGGATATGCAGAGTTTTTGCTGTAAATAAGAACACCTTTTTTCATGGATACGCGAGTGACACGTTGGTCCGTTTCTTCGGCCCATGAGAAATGCGTTAATTTAAAAAAGTGCACCTGCCCTATATGAAGTACAAATCGAGTCTTATTTGGCGCGAAAAAAATAAGAAAGCTTCGCTTTTTCGAATTTCGGAAAATGATAAACTTCGTTTTTGGACACTTTAATTGAAGACACGGATAAATCTCGATGCACTTATAAATCAGAATAACAACACTTCGCCCCGTTTTTCTTCAAGCCAATCACTCACACTCCGCGCAGAGACACAGATATATACATACACACAGACGTAAAAGGAAACCGCGCTGCCAATAAATATAGTTATTACGCTAAGTACTTAATTAGTCCGCTTAATTAAATAATAACCATAAGGTATTTTCGGCGTTTAATTGGCAAAATTTATTGCCCGACACATCACCTCCCACGCACCGCGCACGTCGCACCGCATTAACATAATCTCCGCGGCCAACGAGCGAGAATTGCGAAACCCGTATACTTATACACACATATGCGTCTGTACGTGTGTAAGATCGTGCGACGAAGAAATTCAATGATGTCGAAGCCGAATTATGTTAACTTATTCGCACGGAGCGGCAATGTATACCCAATTTAATCGCGCGCAAAAACGTGCACCAAGCGGCCGCTCGTTATAATACGCGCGTGTGCGCGCGACGTAAAAGGCGATGCGCCAAGTATAAGGCTGAACTCGCGCGTGTGTGCGAAAGAGAATATCGCCGTGTCCAAATTTACCGGCCGCCCGCCGCCGCCGGCTCGCCCTCGTAATTCCGCAAAGCGTAATAAATAAGCGACTCGCGCCGATGTCCGAGGGAAATGCTGCTTTGCGCGCCCGCCTACACTCCTCTGCAGCTTTCGGCTTCCTTAATTAAGGCGCCTTCGCACGCGGCGAATGGGAGTAGCCGTAGTCGCGGGTATATAATGAAATTTTCGATTTTTCGAGGCTATTGTTTCTTGTGGTGTAATTTACGCGCTAAAGTACTAAAAAATTCGTTAAGGAACTGGGTGATGGATCGTCAGTAAGACAGTAAGATTGTTTACGATGTACGTGCCAAGCTTCGAATGCGTAGCGTCTGAATTATATACATTTTATTCAAAAGTTTGCTAAACAACGTTTCATTACAACCACCAGATCCATTTATCAAAACTCTCCTCACCCTTTACCGCAAAAATGCAAAACACTACTCGACACCGCACTTTTTTATTTCTCCCGCTCGCTCGGCCATTTTTCCACGTATACCAAGCCACACACACGTTTACACTCACCCAAAAACTCCCACGCAAGTGTCCGCGCGCTCGCGATATTTACGTTTTTTCGTCGCCTCTGGTCGCCGCCCAAAAAAACTCGAGCCGCGTGCGCGCGTGGGTGTATACTGCATGCATGCGCTCGAATAGACTGCACTCGCGCACTAATTGCTTTAGGAAATACGACGACGACGACGATGACGAAAAAGTAGCGCCTCCAGGCGGTTGACCGTAAAAGGACGCGGCTCGTCACTTTGTGTGTGTACCACGCGCGCGTGAGCGTGATGATTTTTCTTTATGGTGATGGTGTGCGGTGTATACGCTGACACTTTTGGTTTTGCGGTGTAACAATGCCCAGGCTTTTTGTATGGCGCGTGCGCGACGCACGTACGTGGTTAGGGCTGAATATATTTTATCGAATTTGCATTAAATTGGACGCGAGGGTATATAAAAAGTTGAGAATGGCGCATTTTCAAAGGAGCTTGTGAAATATTAATATTGAGAATACGTTGCTCAAGAAAGTATTATATGGACTCTTTGTGTTGAAACAGCGAGGTTTAAGCAAATCGTATGTATTCTACTACGGCTAATATTCTCGAATGGCGAGCACTAAACTCGGTATATACGTGCGCCCATCCCCAACTAACTTCTTATTAGCCTCGCCGGATTCATTTTTACATCCGACTGCAGACCGCGGCGCTTCGCCTTTGTAAATAAGTTTTCAAGGCATAATAAGTACCATTTCAACTGCTCCTCGACTTCTTTAGTCTATAGGTTATATACCCGCACGTACGTATAATATACGCCAGCACGCGACGAGACGTCTTCTTAACACGAGGGCTGCTTTTTGCCTCTGCTTCTCAGGTGTTTCCGGTACAAATGGGAATTAGTCCCGACGCGGAGATCTGGAACACCACTCTTGTAGGGGAGGGGAAGAGAAAGACCCTAAAAATGACTGTACACTCGCGTGCGCGCGCCGTCGACTCTTGAGAGAGCTCGCGTGATGATCCTGCAGAAGGAGCGGCGACGACGACTTCCAGGGATGGAGATGATGACGAAGAGAGAGCGGGTGATGACGATCGCGTCCTATTCAAGTCCAGACGGCGAGACGGAGGTGATGTACGTGAAGAGGCTTCTGTGGCCTTTGTCGAGTATGGGGAAATGTTTTGAGGTTAACCGAGGGTTCGCACAATATGTCCTTTGAAATGCGGCGATTTGGGCTTTTATAGATGTATTAGCGATCATTTGAAAATGATGTCAGAAACAGAGCTTTTGAAAACTTTGGAGCTACAGAGATACAAGATACAAAATAGATCTGCCCTATTGTCCATTAAATCTCCATTAAGCCCCATTTGTTGGAATTCCCATAAGGTCGAAAATAGTCTTATATACAGTAGCTCTAAATTCCCTCCAAACTTATCATTATGCAAATAAACCATCCCCATTACAACATAATCCCAAGTAATCCCACATCAATATACCCTTCCCTGTCAAAAAGTCGTCATCATCATCCTCAACCTCTCCCCAGTTTATTTTAGCCGAGAATCGCCAAAAAATCGACCGATCCCCACTCTTCTTCATATACACACAGCGCCAGATGTCGACCGAGCAATCAGCTCTACTTCTTCCCATAAAGCGATTCGCCGACGTAAAAAGCATCTCTCCCCTTTCCTCGTTTCGGCAGAGCGGAGATAAGAAATTGCTATTAGCACGCAACGCGCGCACGCCTGTCTATATATATAATGGACGGTAATTCGAGCCGATAAAAAAGCAGCGGGTAAATAATGTGGGTCTAGACGCCTTTATTGAGCCGGAGAGAGACCCACGCGACGACGCGAGTGTGTGCGACGCGCGCTCCTGGTCGTTTCCCTTTCTATAAGTGCTCTCAGAGGCGGCAGTTATAGTTGAGTTCTTAAAGTAGATGCGACGACGATGACGAGGAGAAGTCCGTGAGACTCTTCAATTTTTCGAGACGGGGAGGTTGTTTACGTATAGTGGTGGCTCTCTGAAAATAGACAGTTGATTCGATCGTACACGTGTATTTGAAGAGTTTATATCTTTCCGAGATCGCTATAAAAAGTATCATATTCCCAATTAATTTGCTATTAAATTTCCGTAAATTAAATGCCTTCTTAGGTTAGATTGCTAATTTAATGTAACTGATCTTGTAAAAATGTTCCCTCCACTGCAGCTTGCAAAAGCAAACCAAAATATTCGCACATATACACCGAATATACACTTTCCGCGAACAAGTTTGAGAAAAAAGGAAGAGCTAAAAGCGCTGCTCAGTCCGCGGCAACTTGAGCCTCGCACGCGCGTCGTCCAACTTCCAAATATTTTCCTTCAAATATTTTCTCGCCGCCCGTGCAGCGCGCGCGAAGAAAACGCGCCGGAGGAAAAAGAAAACAGCCGGGAGTGTAGCGAACAAAAAAGAGACCGAGTAGGAGGAGGACGTGGGGGCATCGAAACGAGTTCGCTGTAAAGAAAATATCGCGGACGAGAGAGATGAGAAGAGTGCGAGGAGCGCGAGAGCCAATCAAGTACAAATATTATCTCCCCGCGCTGACGAGTCGACGGGACGAGAGGACTGATTCTAGTCCTATCGAGCGTATAATATATATATATATCTACTCCCCTGGGTACAATGCTTGTACCAATATTGGACGATTGGCTAATCGGCAAAAAGCGAGGGATCGGGGTACACACAAGTGCTGTTTTCCTTATCATACACTTTCGAGGGAGGAAAAACACAGCCGCCGCGCCACTGTTATTTCGAATTGATTGGCAGCTAATTTCCTGCTGCTCTGCAGACTCTGCCTATTTCGTTTTCAAATTCTCTGAACACGTAGCCTCTTCGGAATAATAATCATAATTGAATAATTTTTCTTTTGCAACGTTTCGAAACATATCTTTCATTTATAGTCTGCGAGAAATAACGAAATATTACAGGAATTTGCATCCGTCCATTTAATACTCCCAGGCAGCATCATCTTCAAATGCGACCGCGACAGGAAACACATATTTTTCAATACACACACGTGACCAGTGATACCCCGACGAATTCGCTGGTAATAACGTGCTAAGAATAATGACAAACGCTCTTGCATACACACAGCCGCGTCCCCGCTCCCTCATTCCCGCTCGCACGTGCATCATAATCCGCTCGAATTGTCGATAGCCTCCTCTCTCACACACATTATACATACACACACATACTCGCCTTTTATATACACCTTCCGCACTAAATCACAAACGCCGCTGCCGTCGCGCGCGATGCTTTTCGCTCCCTTTGAATTCAGAACGCGCGCGACTATATAACCCTTATCTCACACCACGCGATCTCTCCTTCGAATTTCGCTCGCGCCCGAAATATATATAAAGGCCAGCGCCGCTGCTCGCTTTCTCTCTCGCGTATATATTTATACTTATATGTATTATATATACATGTATATAATGTATAAATAAAAAAAGAGGTGCCGCGACGGTGGCGTCTTCGCGGTATTAACAATCGGCGTATTGAATCCGGAGCGCCCGATGTATAAATCAAGCACATTTGTTAGCGGGCACGCCTCGACTTCGACAATGAAAAATGTCCCGACGCGAGCCGATCGCCCGGCAATATTTCAATATTAGTTTAGCCATTGTGTTCGAACGGAGGTGGGGGCGGAGGAGAGAGCTGCTGTCGTCTCGCGGCGGAGAAAAAGAGAGGAGCTGGCCAAGCGCGCGGGTGTCACGGGACGCGCGAACATAATATTTGCGCTTGATTGCTCTGACGCGCGCGGGAGTTATTCGTATATATGATATTTATACTTGTAAAGTGAGATTGAGAGAAAGTTTGGGAGAGAAAAGGATTTTTTTTCGTATCTCGGTACAAATTATTCGATATTAATGCAACAAACAAAGTGTTTCCGAGTAAACAAATTATATCGGGGGAAATTTCATATCATAACTTTATTTAAATCACTGTATACTTTCGAGCGCAAATGATAGGTTATAAGCGCAATTCGATATCCTTAATTCAATTAAAAATCTCGGACACAGCGCTTTATCGTGTACGCGTGACATTTTTTACGAGTTGTCAATACGGTAATGAACCCCGATCGCGCCGCACACGCGCGTGAGCGTATAAGTAACAGGTATAATGCGCGCTGAGAGCGCCGAGATTTCCTGTGCGCCTCGCACACCTGTCCGCGCCAAAAACGCGCGCGACGGCCTCGCGGGCGGCGCGATCAAGCAGCACAAATAAGCGGCTACCATATTTGTACGGCGTAATTGGTCATATTTTCGCGTTTGCTCGCGTCGATAACTCCCACGGGATGGTTCTTGCAGTTGTCGCGGTGATAGTCGGATTTCTTGCCGAATTTTCAATGATTCCGTATATGTAGTTATATACTGCACTGAGAAAAGGATATCTTTATGATCAAGATGGCATTAATGCAATATTGTAACTGTTAAGACAGCTAAGTTTAGATATGGCCAAATACTTCACTGAGAAAAGGATTTGTTTACTTTTAACATGATATTGTAACTGTTAACATGCGTATGTTTAAATATGACCAAATATAAGCATTGTAACAGTTATAATGCCATGTTAACAGTTAAGGTATAAACAATTTCAATATGTTACCTGAGAACATTGATATTGTAATAGTTGCAATATGCTTATTATAGTAGTTTTTTAATCTAATGGCCAATTTTTTACCAGGATGATGTTGTTTTATAACAAAAACGTTTGAAATAAAAACATCATTTATTTTTTTACCCCAACGTTTCGGACATTTTTATTGTTTATCCTGATGAGGGACATAAACAATAAAAATGTCCGAAACGTTGGTGTTCCGAAAACTGCCTAAGCAGCGCCCTACCACCGCGAAACTTCAAATGTCTCCACACTTATAAGACAAATACTCAAAACTTACACATACACAATTTTCGTGCGTTACAGATCAACAGCGGTAGTAATCAGTCTATCGCGAGCCGCGAATGCGACAACACAAAACACGCACAACTAAATTCAACTTATTTCATTATTTTCTTTATCGCCTTGTGGCCCTGTAAGTAGTGTTCTTAAGACAATTAAAGTAGTTTTTTTAAACAAGATTATCTACAGTGATTTATCACCCCGACTTTCCACACCTATCAACCTCAATTCGCCTACAGTTGGAGTAAAAAACTAAATGGGGTTTTTATTTCAAACCTTTTTGTTATATAACAACATCATTCTGGTAGAAAATTGGCTATTATTAACTTCTACCATCAGCTATAACTTTCAAATCTGAATATGTCTATTAGTTAATACAGATATTGTAACTATTACAATATCACATTTTATCCTTAAACATGTCAAATAGTTGTATTTCAAATAGATAAATATGTTAACAGTAACAATATTCTTCTCTCAGTGTATGTCGAATAAATAATCTCATATGATGGCTATAATGAGTTCCTCGACGAAACTCCGAGGTGCAGAATAATATAGATATTGTAATAGATATTTTAACTATTACAATATCAAAGTTTTAGATCACTTGATAAATATCTTGACAGTAAAGATTTTCTTTTCGCAGTGTGTTGATATATCATATAGTTCGATCTTATAGCTTATTATTTTAAAATAACTTTTAAATTTAAATTAATGCGAAACCGGTAAACTCTCACATGACGAAAATCGGATCGGAGTTGTTTCGAGACGATTTAACGTGTCACTCTTCGCGACGTCGTGAAGTCCCTGTGTATAAGCTCTTTCTCCTGGCGCAATTGCGCGTGCAAACTTCTATACATACTGGCGATGGTTTCCCGACAAGTGAGACCGTGGACCCCCCCGAGTAAGCAGCGCGTCAGTCCCGCGGCAAGAAATGCGCTGATGCAGTCGCTCCGCGGTACCTACTCCCAGTCCGTAAAGTTATTCGCGTATTTCGCGAATGCGTATTATACTTAAAGTGAAAATTAACTGTACGATGTAATATAAAAGTGTGAGTCTCTGCCAAACAAAAATAATCATGGAATTATGTGGATATATTTGAATGCAAAAAACATAACTACAGCAATGTTTAATCCCTCTAATTATTAAAAAATCACTTTTTTAAAAACTTTCTCGCCACGTCCTTAACAACGACCTAATGTATAATTTATAAGCCGCACCACTGTACACAACCATCCCTTTTTCCTCCGCGGATCAACCGCGCGCCACGCGTTCATTTTCACGAGTAGACAGACCCTCGAGATACTCACACTAACCCCCCCGGCGAAGCGAGCAACATCATTACGCGCCGCGTCGTGTGTATAATACCCTCGGCGTGCGCGCGGGGTACACTCGCGAGAGATTTCGAAAAAGTTGACTTCGCACTCCTGAGTGCGTGGCCGTCTTTCTCGCGGCACCGACGATAACGAGCCCGTGCGTCTCGTGACCGCGTACGAGCGTGGAAAACGTAATCGAGTCACTTAGAGAGGGAGAGGGGGTGCGTATGTACTTATGCTTTTTGGGCGCTGGAAGATATAGCTCGGATGTCGATCGTGCGCTGCTTCTGTAATAAGTGGGTAATTAACGGCTGTGTGAAAGAGGCGGGGGAGGTGAGTGCGGAAGAAGTGATTTCGTGTAATGGAAGTATACTTGTCAAGGGATTTTTGTGAGCGCGGAGTGTATATAGAAGCGTCTATATTAGGGGAAAGAAATGTATAAGCACTTTTTTTCGAATGATCGTTGTAACGAGTCAATTTCTGAATTAATATTTATAGTAAAGTATAATTTAAAAATAACGTTTCATCCTTTCGGACTCTGTAACATAAATCCCACCGGGTAAACAAATTTGAAACCCGCATTCGTTAACGATTAAAGTCACGTCCTTGGTGACTTTACAAATAAATGCAGTTCGGGGCAAGGCAATCGATCATACCGCGGAACTCCGGCAGTCGTGCTCTAAAAATGATCTCACTACACAACAACGCTGCGCACGCACATACATCCTGCACATACACACACAGACATATCGAACGACTGCTGCTGCAGCGACGAATTTCATTAATCTTGCAACATAACAATTTCTTTGCGCTCGCCGCTCGCACATATCGCGTATATACACATACGCACGCACACCGGTAAACTTAACGATGCGTCAGCGCAATAAATCCTTCGCTTCGTATAATAATCCGCAGCCGCGAAATCAGCACGAAATTCACAAAGGTAAAACCGCGCTCATGAGGAATTCCGCGCACGAAAGGTTCGTGTATACCTAACTACACTATCTCTCGCGATTTTTTCCTCTCGCCCCCACTTTTTCGAGCCGCTCGTTCGCTCGCTCGGCGCAACGCCATTTGTGGAAAAGCTATATTCGCGCGCGCAATTATCCGACGGCAAATCTGAACGCGGCAGCTGCTCTCGCCAACTTTGGTACCCACGTGTGTATACGTCTCTCGCGTGCGAGCGAAGAGGAGGAAGAGGAGGCGGAGAGAGAGAGAGAGGGAGAGAGAGAGAAAACGTGCCTCGGCGCTTTTAAGGCATTTGATGTCTTAATTGGACGTCTCGCGAGCCGCTCTATGGTTTATGCCGTCGTCGCTTGGCGCGTGAGCGACCGATCGATCGATCGATATTTTCTTATGGTGTTATAGGCGAGCGAGAGTGAGTCGGCAGTGAGAAAAAGCCGGACGGTGCGCCAAAAACTAATTTACTGGCTGCGGGGAGCGAGAGTCGCATTCCCCAATCTGACAAGAGTGCGCGGGGTGTATAGATATACACGGTGCGCTTTATCTATAGAAAGAAAGTTACTTTTCCGAGAATGTCTTTCGCTCGAACAAATTCATCGTAGAGAGGTTGTGCAACGAATTCAACTCGCCAGCTGTCTGCTACCAGTTAATTTATAAAGTAACGTTTCTATCGGTCGCTTTTTTTACTACGACCAATTATACAGCACTTAATTAAATACCAATATCAACCCTCAAAAAAATGTAATTCCAATCATCTAAACCTCTCCATATACCACCAGGATCGAGACATTTCAAACTTTCTAATTGCTTTCTCATTGAACCTCGAGCATTCGTGAGTATACCCTTATCCAGACCACGGGCTCTTCGCTATATTATAGCGGACACATCGGCATTTGGGACGCGGCCTTAATTAATAGAGGCACTTCCTGCCTCTCCTCGGCGTGGGCCCCAGGTTGCACTTTCGCGAGTCGGAGGGGATGCGCAGGTGCTGCACGACAAACACATGTACACACCGTCGCCGATGTAATTAAAAGGGAATCTCACGGTATTTTCTCGCAGCGGAGGAAAAATTCTTCGGCAATTTCGATGACGCCTTAATTGAACGGTGTCTAGCTGGGGAGAGCTAGTTGCGAATATGAATTGCTAATTAACTCTGTACAGTGCGTAAGGTGTTAAAAATAGGAGGGAAATTATTGAAATTGCCGTTTGGAAGCGTTCATTTTTGTAATCGATTTAATGGAAATTCCATTAAGGACAGTCCACTTTGAATTAATTAACCAAATTAACACCTCGGCCGCTATTTTTAGCCTCGCTCCGCCCGCGATTATAATAATTTATGCAAATGTAAGCCCTTCATCGGCTCCCCTCGCCTGTGCACACGCGAGGCTGCGCTGAGTGCATTTTTGCTTAATTGATCGAAAAAGGCACCGCGCACGGCTCGCATGCGGGTGGAATCCGAAATAAAAGCAAACAGCTACCGTAGTGCGCGTGACTCGACGATGCCAAGGTGAGGAAAGAAAGAGTTTCGTGTCGATGTCGAGCGCGAGAGAGTTGAGAGAGGTATTTCAGGCGGAAGTTTTTTCTAGATGTTTTCAGAGTAAATGTTTTCCGAATATACGCTATACACGTCAGTGCGCGCGGATATGGCGCGGCGGTGAAAATGGATTAGCTGGAGTGTCAGTCTGTGTGCGGAAATAACAGGGATAGGTTGATGTGATCGAAAACACTCGCGTGGTGGCTAATTATTCTCCGATCTTATTTTATGGGAGATATATGAGGTTACGAGTACGTTGAAATGTAGAACCAAAATATTTGCGAATATAATGTTTCACCAGTTTCATTTCACATCTTCTTGGCCAACATTTATTATAGCGTTTTAAGAATAATAAACTTTGGAATATAAAAATAAATAAAATTATAGTTTTATTCGTATCTTTTTCGTTCTGACGAAGATAAATCCTCGTTAACGACCCAACAATTCATTGACGAAAGTAGCCAATTAATCAAACTTTATTTATTCCATTCACCATAAATTCATCACTTATATACATTTAAATACATTTCGAAATAAAAGGAAACATAAAACAAATCATCTTCTACCCATTCGACTCTTCTCCTCGTGTCACACACCTCGGAACAATCCTAACCCACCACAAAACCTCTAAAAATCCCTTTAAAAGGAAAAAGGCCAGCACGACATCTCTATACCTTAACGAGCGCGCGTGCCCGGCGCCCGCGCACTCGCTCCCACTTGGCACCGGTTAATCAAGTCCGTGCAGCGTTGCGCAAGCCGATATATATACACACGCGCGCCGGGTCGTCGTCGTCCGCGTTTCCTCGACAAAATACTTACCACATAGGAGAAAAAGCGCGCTTATGCGATGGCGATAGAACGGGACATTAAACGTCACGTCAAATCATTTAACGGCGGCGCGCCGCGATTTCCGGCGGATATTTCTGTATGGGATTCGAGACAGACAGGCTGCCCGAGAGACACGCGAGTGTCCGCCCCTGCAGAAGTAGCCGTAACAGAGTGTGTAGTATATATATGTATAGAGTGACACACGCGCTGTGTACGGGCGAGTATAACTGCGTAGGGGGGAGAGATCATCGGGAACTTACGTGGGCTGTGTTGTGTGTATGTATGTGTACGCGGCGCGTGGGATCGCTCGGGTGTCTCGGAGAGTGTTGTGTGTGAGGTTTACGGTGAGAGAGAGAGTGGAGAGATAGCGACGAAAGTTTGGGTATAACGAGTGTGTGTGTGAGCAAATATCGCGGCGGCGCAAGAGGAAGATTCGAGGTGATGAACTCCGAGGTGATGAGTGGGAGGATTTAGTCTGATGGTTGGGTTAATGAAAAAGGATTTCGTGAGCGGGAAAATAAATGGCGCTGAAGTTTTTAATTGATTGTGAAACAGAGAAAGAACTAGTTATACTCTAATTATATGATTTCTGACATATGAGATTGGAGTATAATTTTAAATTGTATTATATATACAAAACAGTGTTCGGCAACCTAATAAAAAAATCTTTCGGCAGCTTTAACAAGCCTAATTTCCTAAGCGTATTATTAGTATTGATTTAATAAGGTCAAATTGAATCAAAATAAACCTCTGAAAATCTATTCATACTTTAATTCCACCTGAGTCATGCAAACAAAAACACTTTCATCTGCTCCAAAACTGCCTCTCTCCACCCACTTCGAAAATTCGTCAGATCAACAAAAATCTCCTCCTCCTCCTTCCACACCCGCACGCGCGACTTTCCAATATCCGACCGTCCACACCGCGACCAATACCAGTACCTCGCCGACAAATATGGCCTCGGCTCCCGCGTGTGCCAACGATTACGCTAATGCCCGAGCGCGACATATTACACACACACACACACACACCCACACAGACATAGAGAACGACCGGTATCGCAGTACACTGCGTATAGACAAATTGCGTCGTGCGCGGGCGCGCGCGTGACGAAAATGGTCAGGTTCGCAGCGGGCGAATTGGCGATCGTTAACACCTCCGACGCTCTCTCGCGCGGCCTACTCTAAATATTTGCATGTGACGAGCGATTTTGCCAAGCGCTGTCACGCGTGCACTCGAGTGTATACAAGACAGACAGCTCGAGCAAAGCAAGCGCCGTCACTGCTCTATACTCGGCCCAGTGTAACGGAAACGTGCGCGTGTGCGTGGGCTCGCCATTGATGCGTGTCGTATTTGGCAATCGTTTATGCAATGTCTAAAGCGAAATGATGATTTTTCGTTTTTTTTTTTTTGAGTTGGCGTTTTGTTTAGAGGGTTGGGCGCAATGGGGATTATTCGCAGCATGCCCGCAAGGTGCGGATATTACACGGACGATTGCTCGAGTAAAAGCGTGGCGAATGGCATAGCAGTCGAAGACGAGAGTATAGAGACAATGAGACATTAGGGAAGAAATTTTAAATGTTTGCATTGTTTCGCGAGTGCGGATGATTTCATGGGAATGAATATAAATACGGCGAAAAAGTAAACATTGTAATTTAACGGTTGGCGCTTTGGAGTACTAACACTGCTTATTATTGCATGCTGCGGTGTATAATTTGCATGGAAAGTAAATGTCTGCGTGTGTATGTTTTTATGGTTGATGTGCTTCGCGTGGCAAATTGATTTCGAGAGTTTTAAGAAACGACTGAGAACGCATTTATAAGATATTAATTAATCAATTATAATTCGAATTCGTAAATGTCTTGTAGCACTTAAGATGCAGGCGTTTGGGCGTATGCAAAGCTACCAGGAAAATTTAAAAATAAAAAGCTGTTATGGCCCATAATATTTCAATCTCGGGTTGATCGATATAATTTACATATTCCAAAAAAGCATTTGAAAACGGCAATCAGCTACATTCATTTTTAAGAAATAAGCTTCAGGTATGTATTTTTATATATAAAAAATAAGTCCAGCTACAAAAAATTTATTCATTATAAGCTCAATGAATTTCAACATCGCATTTTCTTTTATCAAAACGATATGCAAAATATGAGTACACCATAAGATACAAACATTTTTCTCCGTCCATTATCGCTAACAGCCACACGCGATCTATACACCAGAACTTCCAAAAAGATACGCTCGCTTAGCGCGCATAAATCGGCCGCAAATAAGTTATCGATACAAGCACTAACGAACGAATTCAATAAACGATTTAGCGCGATTTTATCGAACATCTCGCTCTCCCCCTCTCTCTCTCTCTCTCTCTCTCCAAGATAAAAGATCCGTATCAGTTTCGCTTTCACGACCGGTCACACTTCCACTGTCCCTCGCGATAATAGCCCGCAACAACTCGGTATAAACTTTAGGGGCGCCATTTATTTGTCAAGCCGCCCGCGCGCACACACACACATACACACACTTAAGCGAGCTCCGTTATTACGTATATACGCGTGGGGGTCGCGTGCCCCGCTATGTATATGCATTGCAAAACAACGAATTCGCAATTCGCGGGGGACACCGCGCGAACGCCAAACGAGTTTTCGCTGCTGCCGCCGTATATATGTATACACTCACAGACAGTGTCAAACAAAGCTGTGCCGCGTGTCTCGCGCCTAATTCATTTCCTCGCGCAGTTTTCAAGGCGACGTGGGAGTCCGCGAGAGT
The DNA here is from genome assembly GCA_036365515.1 of Torymus aiolomorphi. Lineage (NCBI taxonomy): Eukaryota > Metazoa > Arthropoda > Insecta > Hymenoptera > Torymidae > Torymus > Torymus aiolomorphi. Next base: position 11,913,588 of record CM070875.1, read on the forward strand.
GAAATATCACGTGCGCGCGATTCCCACGTATATAGCGGACTATATGTACATACAAGACCTCCTGGCCGTATTTGTAGTGCGCGTGTTTGTGATTCATGACGCGGTGATTGATTAATACGTCAAAAATCGGCGAGGCGCCTATATCACTATCCGCTGCTGTATGTATATCGGCCGATATTAATTCCGGTCGGTGTCGTATTCCACATGCGTGTGTGCACGCTTATCGCGCGATTATCGGGTCTATCGCGGGTAAGCGAAATCGGGCGGGATATTATTTTTTCGGATAGAGGTATACGGTGTAACACGGCGCGCGTTGTATGATTTATCGGGAGGACGGGGGCGGAGGTTGATATTTGTTAAAAGGCGGACCGGCGAGAGTGTGTATATATATAGGTGTACGTATACGTAGATTGCTTATGTAAATAGTGGTTAATGCTAAACGTATAATTTATTAGAGTGTAGTCATTAAAATGGTGATTTATGGGGCCGATTCCCGGACCGATCGGTTTAAATGCGGGTACGCGATTTTTTCGATAAAATAATCGAAATTCGCAGCTTGATTAAAATATTAATGGGAAGTTGTCACATACAGCTGCGCGGGAATGTGTATGATTACTTCTCGAATGCGCAAAAATAGATATATCGGTAATTAAATTCTGCAACAAGTTTTGGATATATACGTTTTAATATATGCTGTAAAAGTGTCTCTTTTTATAACACCGAAAAATATTTGTTATTACAAAGTCGCAGCTATTTTATCGGCGATCGATCAGCCTACACGCATTTATGATAAATTACATACACACCACGTGCGCGCACGAGACACCAAGATCTCTATCGGCTATATATATCTAACAATAAATTAGTACTTTCCTCGTGTACACGCCTCGGCGATTACACCGGTAATCTCCATCATCTCTCGTACCACGCGGTAGCTCGCAGTCGGCGAAATCCATAATCACAGGCTTTATTGCGTTTAGCAAAAATGAGCGAGTCGAGGCGAGGCCGTAGCCGTGTTTGACGAAAACGCGTAGGACAGTCACGGCTCGCCCACTCGGCGGCACTCGAGAGCGCTTCATAAGGACCGGCACGAGAGACGGCGCGCGTCGAGCATCATCGACGGTACTGCGAAATTCGCGCAAAAGGTCTCGTGATGTGTCGTAGGTTGAAGGAGAGAGAGACGAGCGCTAGAGGATGTGTATATAGTCGCTAAGCAAATATAATAGCCTCATTGTTGAATTTTTAGATATGATTTCATCGCGCAAATGGATTTGGCGTAGTATGCACTTCCAAATCGGCGCATCTTGATTGTTGTTTGAAAGAGGCGATTTTTTGTGTTAAGAGGAAAAAAAGCGCGTGCGCGTGGATGTCGGAGAGTGACGAGAAAAAAGTGAATGAAGTCATGCCTGCAGCTTCGAGGAATATGAAAATATCCTTAATGAGGTTCGTTGTAAAGAAACGCGCGAAAAATATATATCATTATGCATGGAAAATTTATCTGTCGTCGGGTATATATATATATATATATATTTAAGTGTTTTGACGTAAAAATTACACGTTGATGGACTTTAATATCGCTCATAAAATCAGCGCAAATATTTTAATAGACGCGCAAACTCGCTAAAATCACCGCGAACCTGTTAATTCCTCTCGATAATCATGACAAAACAACCTGCGAAGTCGAGCTTCCAGCTTAAATCCTCGAAATAATTACACCCAAAAAAGAAAGGCAAAGTTTCCCCGCACGAGCGCGAGATTTAATATTCAATGATGCAAAATACTTTCGAATTATCGGCGCATTAGGCGTGCCTTTAACCGTCTATGTGGCCGCGAACGGAAACCGATCATCAGGATCGGGAGAGAGGGAGCCCACGCCCGAGAAAAAGACGGAAGCCGGCAAGCCACTTGACAATCTCCATATACATACCTACACGCGGCGGATAAATGGACGGAGAGGAAAGCACCGTCTAATTATCGATGGGCGTTGGCATGACGCTCTCGAGGGTATTTGAATGAGCGGTCTTTCTCTACCGGTTCTTTTTTCTCCAATAGGTCGCGACCGTACAAGCGGTCCTTCCTCGAGGGGTGTTATACGAATCTTTGGAAGTCGGTCAAGGGTACGTATGGGTACGTATTATAGGTACCGGTAACTCGAACATCTGTTGCCCGAGCGTGAGACACATTTGCATGCGTGCGTGCGTGTGCACCGATGTATCTTATCGTTATCTTCAATGAGCAGCGTGGCACGAGCGCGCAACTAGTTCTCGCCGGTCAGTTATGTCCGCGTGTGTGCATGCGCTGAGTGCGAAAAAAAGGAAGTCATTTCGAACTGTACTTTCTGCGTCGATGCAGTGTTATATAGTGTTTGTTTTTTTTTCACGTTGACGAGGCAGAGATAGCTTGGGTTTCGGCGCGCTTTCTCATTATTTGTTGTTTGTTTTTGCATATAAATTGATTTCTAACTGATGTGTTTGTCCTGTATGCCTTTATATAGTCATTTAACTAAAATTACTTATTTATACTAATAAAATATTACACCTTAATTACTATTGCATTTAAAAACTCTAAAAGATATTAACCCCTCAGCGGATTTCAGTTCCAGTAAATTAATTATGAATCTTCGCTCACCTAACCATTCCCCATCATATCCTGGCATCCGCATAAAACCCTCGCAATTCCATCATTTAACATGAAAACACTTGCACGTGTACTCACGCACACCGTCGGCTCTCATCACCGCGCAGCGCAAAATCGTCCCCTCCCCTACTTTTTGCGCCACCTTCGCCTTTTTTACTTACCTCTCTACCTCCAAAACGCGATTAAATAGCCCCCGCGCGCGTGCGTGCGCGCACGCGACAGAGCCGGAACGCAAGAAGATGCGCCGCTGCTGCAGCTGCTGCTGCTGCTGCCGATATCTGAATTCCTTCCGCTTTTTATTCGCCGAGGACTGGCGAGTCGATCTCGCCACCGGGGGTATGTTATAGGGAGTTTTGAATTCGATGATGGTATAGGAAATGGAATTAGGATGGAAGACCATAAATATCGCGATCGATTCATGCAGGTTATTATAACTCGTGGCTTGATTATTTTCGAGAGAGGCTCGTTATACGAGGGCGGCTCGTTTGTGTAGTCTCGGATTTGCGCGGGCAGACTTAAGGCGGAGTTTGCAGGGCAGTTGGTCGGTGAATGCTGGATTTATAATGAGGCTGCGTAATTGCAAAAAAATTCCGGCCGATGAGTTAGAATAGAATACAAGCGATGCGGCGGATGTATCGACAGAATTATGGAAAATAGTTTTTGCTGTAGCATAATCGACTGCTTAGAAGCAGCTGACAGTTCTTATTGAATTTTTATTCAAAATTATGATCACGTTTAAATAAGAAAGTACATATCGCATTCATAATATTTACTTCTTTTTCATCTCGAAACAAATATCCTTCGTACATTGCATACAAAAACTCTCGCGTTATTTTAATTCTGGTTGTTCAATCTCTCGTTGCAAAAACCCACTCACATCGTCTTACAATTTTATTTCTGAATGTTTCGATAAATTTCGACCTTCGTATCCTCACGCATACAGAAACACGAGTATAGCCATCTCTGGAACCTAAATTTGTTTTTTACACCCCACGAAACCGTGGGACACACGCGCGAGTCGCTCGAGTAGCTTGCTCTTCCCAAATACGTCGTGCTGCCGAAAGTGTCATTTTTTGCCTGAAAAGGGGGATTCGTCGTCGAAACAATCCGACGTGCGCGCAGATGTATATATAACCGGGACAGTAGCTTTTTCCTCCTCGCGAGACGTGCGGCACTTGTCGCTAGATTTTTTCGGAGCCGCGCTGTTGTGCTCGCAATCCTGTTTTCGATGAATCTTTTTTGCAGGAGCGACCCTGGCGTTTTTTCGTCAAGCGGTAATTATGTGAGGGATATAACTACTTTATTTGGAAATAGATAATTATATAAAGGTAACTCTACACTTGGCGTGTATACGTAGTTCCTGGTAGAGATACGCAGATGTCACATCTTCTTTTTGCTCGCGTTATACGCTGCCCTACGCGCGAAAAACTCAATTCGAAAACTGTCGCGAAACTTGAACAATTTTTTATCCGACGCGCCCAGTATGTACGCACTCGCCATCTACGGCCTCGTCCCCCACGTATTTATTACACGTTTATTAAATTTCCTTTATACGTACGTTCTGTTTATTACGAATGTAAGACACGCAATACCCGAACATCCTTAAAAACTCACAACATACACATGCACGCGCATATCCACTCCTTAACGTTATTAAAAGCCAAAGACAAGCGTTATACGCCCAAACTTAGCAAGCTCTCGCCGCAATAAACAAGTGTTGTTAAACAAATTCCCCCGTCACCGCTGCGCCGGCGTTTTCGATTTACAGTGTCAAACCGCGATGTAATGATTCACCAATTACCTCTTACAACGCGGAGCGCTCTCTCGGCCGCAACAATATCTTTTTATCCTCGTGACCGCTTCTTATAATAAGAATACATATGTATACCCGTGCGCAGAGAGGTAGGTGGGCCTCGTTAACGCGCATCTCGCGCCTTTTCCCCGCAAAAATCGGCCTCCCATACCCGCAAAAACGCGAATTCGTTTGCATCAATTTCCCTCGGTCCTTATAGACCTTTCGCACGCACACGCGCGCGCAGAAAAAGGAGACGCGAGGCTCTTGCGAGCGCGCGACACAAAGGAGAGAGAGAAAGAGCGAACGCGCTCCTTATAAGTATAAGCGCCGCCGCCGCGGCCACCGTAGTAGTAGTATAAGTAGTCCCACGATCATCCGGCCACGCGCGCGAAGTGGTGGGGAGCGGCCGAGCCATACGCCGCACACGTGCGAGTCGCGGTGGAGAGGAAAAAAAGCTTTTTCGAGGCATAAATCATGGACGAGGCTGCATGAGTGGGAGGTTTCTCACGCATCTCTGTGGCGCATGTGTGAGGGCTCTTTCGGGAGGCGCTAATTAGTGGTAGCGATTTATAAGCGATCGCTTAATTGAGTAGTAGTCGGTTCGTTGCGCAAGCGCAGATAAATAGTGGAGAAAGTCATTCTTATAAATATTTTGATTGCAGCGTGTGGTAGGTAGTTTTCGGATACACGCGGGGACCGAGCGGCGTAAATCTGTCTCATTAGGTATGCGCACCTTGGGGGATAATTATAAGGAATTTATGCGTTTTACAGGTATTTAGAGGAGAAACTGTGGGGGCATGACGTAGCTTCGTGTTTGTGTATGCGGCACGAGGTGAAAATTATTATTTTAAATATCGCGCCGGACAGTTTTATGCGTTACACGCGGGTCTTATAATTGGTCTCGTTTGGTTGAATTTATTTTCTGGTAGCCTAACTGACTACAATAATTTCACATCAATGTATTTAGTCGCGATGGAATAAAATGTCGCAACGGTAGCTTATAAATATATACTTCACTATAAACCTCAGTACGAATTACATTTCACAGCTATATGGCCAATTTTTCAACCTCGACGTGTACAACGAAAATTAAATCTCATCACTTCCATACCATCGCCATTTCAGATATACCTCCACCTGCGCTCCGCTTTATATACCCACTGTAATTGTTTACAAACACGACCTCGCACATGCTTGCGTATATACACGCGCTCGGGGATATTTAGTCGACGTATGTACCACCCGTACGCGCGCCAACTGCTGTCTTCCCAGGGCGATATATGATGATTACCGCCTCATGATAGCCGCTCACTCGCGCGCGCGCGCGCCTCAATCACGCCGCTTGCTCGCGCGTAATTTCACGCCGGGAGTCGCTTGGCGTACCACGCATGCGCGCGCGCTAATGATGTCGCGAATTAATCTCGAGAGCGCCGTCGAAACGTAATTTCCGCGGGGGCTGAGAGACAGAGAGGGGAGGAAAAGTGTTAAAAATATGTGAATTTTAATGATCGCTGAGATGAGTGCGAGTGTGTGGAGTGAATGAAGGGTAGGCTGGTGCGGCCGCCAAGTGGATTGATTTTAATTGAGGTGAGCGAGAAAGTTATGCCGCACAGTCCGCAGGTAATTGATTGTGGTTCTGGAATTTATGGAGAAATCGCAATTTTCGTTATTATATTAAACATTCTTAACATAAAAATCAATTCTCAAACGTTCATACGAAAAATCTCCTCCACAACAAAACGTAAACTATAAATTCATTAAGCTTTTATCTATAACCACACGCACAAAAGTTAAAAGATTCACACGTATCAGACGTCTGATTAAACTTAAAAAACAAACCAAGATGTAACGCAGCGCGCGTACATGCTTGCACCTATACACATATACCACAGATACTTCCAACGCAACGTCTCACTACTGATTGATCAGCCACGTCTGCCCCCTCAGTGCGTGTAAACACGCATAATATAACTCGCAGCCGGTTAAATTTCGCGGATCACTTCGCGCGCCGCTCGCTATACCCCCGCTCTAACACGCCATTAGCGTATGTAAATATATATGTGAGCGGCTATAGTGAAGAAAAATCAATTATGGCCTCTAGACGAGGCTGCGAACACGCGTCAGTATAGAGAAACTTCGCGTGCACGCGTAGGCGCTGATACGGTAGCGAGGGAGGTTCGCATTATGATTGCGCGTAGGTGAGAGTAATTAATGAGAGAAGCATGGACGGGTATATGCGTGTCTATCGGTAAGGAAATCGCAGTGGTATAATGAATGTATACTGGAAAGGTATTTCGGTTGTGGAGCGTACGGAGTCATGTGAGGATTCCAAGCGGAAGATAAATTAGAGCCTTTTTCGTGTGTTTAAAAGGCACACAGAGTTGGTTTGATTGTGCTAAAATAGCACCGAGTATGTTATCATGCACAGTTGCTCTCCCGGGCGATGAACTTTTTCTTAATTATGCTTTCACCTATATACAAAGATTATATAACGAACTCCATTCTGGAACGAAACTTAATTATCTGTCGCCGAAGTCACTCTCGTCGCGAGTAACAGGCGGCCGTTCAGCGCGGAGGCTGCTAAAACCGAAATACTATACTTTTTACAAGTCTTCACGTTCACGCACAACACGATAATTTGCGGCTGCGCGCTCGCGCGCGACAGACAAATTAGATGCACTACTTTATAGCTCGTTCGCAGGAACATTTCGGACTCGCTCGCTCGGCAACGCAACAAGCGACTACGCCAAGGACTCAATTAACTCCTGCGGATTTTATGAGGGCGGAGCAGCTCTTCTCCTTTGAGTTGAGCGTTGAGCAAGAGTAATGTTAATTGGGTTTTCGCGCGAATCGCAGACTCTCTTGGAACCATTGGCTCATTCGTCCGTTCGAAGGAATTATGCACTGCGCGCTTTACGAGTTGTTAAGTAGTTTAGCGCTGTTTATCCCGGCACACGCGCGAGAGCGAGCTCGTGATGAGTTAGCGCCTCGAATTACCGAGGGCGAACTATAACTAAGTCGTTCGCCCAGAGTGTGCGAGCGCCGATTTTAAATAAAGTGCGAAGAGAGAGAGAGAGAGAGCCCGGGCTTGATTAAAAGAGCTGATGGCAAGAGGTGGAAGGCGAGAAGAGGCCTAAGTGAATACGGCCGGCACGTGCGGAGAGGAGTTTCGGACGAGAGATAGTCGTTTGTACGGGCTATCAGCTGACGCGCCGGTTCATTATCGTGTAAGTGTAACGAGAGCTGTGTGTTATAAAAGGTAAAGCTGGATTTGTAAGGGGTTGCAAAGGTGCTGCTGTTGCGTGCAAAAGGTAAACGAAGGGATTTAATGTAACAATTTGTAAAGGATATTTTCAGGTTTAATGTGCAAGAAAGTGTAATGAAGGTAGAATCGTCTTAGGTCCAAATATAAAGAATAAATTTCTCAATTTCATTGGGGTTTTTTAGCAAAAAAGAACGCATTCTTGCTTCCCAAAAGAACTATCATCCAACGCGATGAATATCTCAGCCAACTACAAGCCCATTATACACCGACAACATCGCACACGGGAGTCGATCGGAAACAATGAAAGCCGCCCACAGCGGATGCATTTCATTATCATAATTATATTTGTTTATCGACTCCACCTCGCTTCTTTCTCTCTCTCTCTTTCTCTTTCTCCCGAACCGATAATGGAAGCCACGACCATAAATCTCGGAAAAGTGGACGTGCAAATTCGCTGGCAAACAACACGTTTGGGTCTTGCGAGCGCGCGCGCGAGTGAAAATACGATTAGCGCGCATGCGCACACAAAAGGAGAGAAAGAGAGAGAGACCACCGCTAAGTGTCGCATGGCGAGGTGTGGCACGTGTCGCTCGAGTCTACTGCTGAGCAAATAGGCGAGAAACGAGACCGGAGATCGTATAATGCAGCTGAGGCGCGTGCGCCAAGTCGGCGCTTACGTAAATAGCAGCGACGATGCGGAACTGGTTTGGCTGTGTAGGTATATGCATGTATATAGAGGTAAAAGATGTGCTGATGCTTGTGTCACAGTGGTGATGGCGAGGCGACGCTTAGTGAGAGAGCTTTACGAGATGGCTTTGAGAAATATGGTGCAGACGTTCTTTTTTTTTAAATTTCTGTTTAAAAAACGATAGTATAATAACTTCGCTGAATGAATTTAGATTAACGTATAATATTTGTATTTGAAAAAGGCGTGTGCACAGTCGGCTTCGTAAAAAGCGTGCGGTCTCTCGTAGTAACCAAATTCTTTTTATCTCAAATTTATAAAAAACAATACTATACGTCTAGTTATTATCATGTTTTGGACCAAGCGAGACACAATCTACAAAGATAACGAAAGTAAAAGTAAATAAAGACTTTCTATTAAAAGAATCACGCATTTCACAATGAAAATTACCCCACCTAAATTACCCGAAAGTATTTTCTCTCTTACGCAAAAATATAATCCCATGCATTATCCAAGCCAGCAGAGATTAATTTCGGCAGTCAACCCACGAGCTTACACTTACTCTCGCGCATGTAAAATATTCCTTTCTTCCTCCTCGCGCTCGCACTCACGCACGCGAGAGCGCGTTAAGTATATTTTACCTCTATGTATATCACGCGTTTTCACTTACGAGCGCGCCGCACTCGCCCGACGCGCAGTAAGTATAATGATAATGTCGCGACTTCGCACGCGCGCGCCGCGCTCTTGTGTTATTAACCTAAATTGCCAGGCTTCTCGCGCCTCTTTCTCGCGTATACGTATGCACACACATATGCGCGCGAACGGCTTCGCTAGTTCCACACGCGGATTGTTAAGACTATACTGCGTATACGGCACCTTTCCATTTCTCGAGCGAGGGGACTGCGAATTTTGATTTATCGCGGCTGTAATTACTTTGCGAAATGGGTCAGCGCGGTAGCCGGCTCTATTGAGAAATGAGCTTTTTATCGCGGCGCGAGCTATAGGAGTAATGCGCGCGGCGAGGTAATTATTGGAAACGACGTTATACAGTCGTCGTTGCGCCGGTTCGGAGGAAGGAAGTAGTAAAAATTTAAATGCGGACAAAGTTCTCGTTACGTTTGTTATTCGACGTTCGTTTGAAAACAAGCGATTTACTAAAATTTTCACATAAATCCCAATAGCATGCCCACAAAAGCCTTCTCACCTCACACTCCTAATCAATCATATATATCGCACGCGCGCGCGCGCTTTAATTTTCTCCGTGTATATTGTTATCAAAGCCGCGCGATAGCCGTCAACTCATAAACTCCTTCTTCGCCGTCTGCGCGCGGCGCGGCCTCTCGCCGTCGTTTTTATCGAAAACAAACAAGAAGTAGCAGTGCGCGTGCGCTCGACCGCGCGTCGTATAATCGCAAATACATATACTTTATGCTGGCTCGTATATACGAGCGCACGCGCACTCGAGAGACTCGCGCACCGCGTGCGTCCGCGCTAATTGTGCGCCACGTGTGTTCCCCGTCTCGCGGCCACCGAGTGTCTGCTGTCTCTGACGTCACGATGACTCTGCCCGATAAACTCTCGCGAGTGTATGGAAGCGACGCTCGCGAGTTCAGATAAGAATCGTAAATTTGTTAGTTAGATTAAGAGCGAGAGTTCGCCACACATAGGTCGAGTGGGGTTACGTGTATGTATGTATGGGAGAGGAACTAGTTGACTTTGGGGGGGGGGGGGGGGGGCAAAGTGTAACGACCCCGGCACGCCTCATTGCGCTTTCGCTTTCGTTTTTTGGAAGTACAGGAGATGATAGACTTTTTGGTCGCATCACGCGCGCTGGATTGTGCACCCGACGCGTTTTTTTTGGAGCACGGGAAAAGAAGAAGTCTGTGAGAGGTTTACGAGGAATGAGATAAGTCTTGAGAAGGTCTTGTTTTTTATTTGGCGTGAAACGTATAAAAAGTTTTCAAGTTTTTTTTTAATGGTAAATCATTGAACGGTTTCGTTGAGTTACGATATTTGATGATCACCAAATTATATTTATATTTGGTTTGTGATTAAATTATCCAACGAAAACAACATTATTGTTCCGTATTCATATATGAACGGTAAACAAATATATTCCGGAATCAAGTGTTCACCGGAGACATAAACTCCGCTCCGCGGTCTCTTAACGCTGCACCCGATAAACTTTAATAACGAGCTTTTCGAAATTAAAAAGTCAGCGAAAACCCATATAACTTATTTTAATTACCGACATTAATTTTTAAAAAACGACACATTTGTAGTTGACTTACATACTCAAACATTCTCATATATTACAACCATGTGCTGCAGAAATGCACATACAAACGCGGGCAGGCCTCCAATTATGTCCTTCTCGGAAATTAAATGAAATTTTCATAAGAATCGGTTGTCGCCCACCCGCGGTACATATAACAAAACCGAATACATCGACTCGCCCCGCAAGGGTTAATGCATGTGTGCGCGCAGTTTCCGCGCGCTATATATGAATTGGTAATGCCGCTCGCATTTAAATAAGCGGCGACGACGGCGCGACCGCTTTTAAATCTTCACACTGGAGAATGTCGGCGCGTCTCGGTGTGCCTTCCTTTCTTTGTATTTATAGACCAGAGCGAGCCGAGAGTGGCTCGTGTCAGAATTAACACGTGGAGACCCACACGGCTGAGCTTCACGGATATACATTATATATATGTTTTTATAAATTTGGCGTTTGAAAATTGTGAATGGTTTCCCTTGTTCGTGATTGAAAGGTCTATTTTTGAGTGGTATTCTTTCACATTGTAATAGATTATTATGATTGTATTGTTATATAATTCTTTCTCATGATAAAATATTTTGAGGTTTTAAATAAAAAATTTTTGGTTTGCTGAAAAGGAAATGTTTTTATGCATGTGAATAATACATCCGCATAATATATTTAGAACTATAGTTTATAATAATAATAACAATAATAAATGTATTTTAGTAACTCCAAAAACATAGAATACAAGACAAAAATAATATCTTTTATCAAATATTTATAGGTACTAGCTACTTTTAGCGCGCTTCGCGCGTATCATTTATCTCTTTGTTTTTTTGTTTTTGAGGTTATGAACATGATCAAGTTTCATTTTAAAAGTTTGTTTCAAATAGTTTAAATTATACGATAATAACGTAAGTCTCATAAATAAAATCATGAAATTTTTCTTATACTATTCAGTTTTAAATATTCAAAGTCAAGAATCCAATCTTCAAAATTCAAACATACTCGATTTTGGCGCTTATTCTATGTAGACCAATCAAATGAGCCAGCAACAACCAATCAAAACAGTCTTATTGTGATGACAGATTTCCTCCATCACTTTTTTATTAATAGATACTCGATTTTGGCGCTTATTCTATGTAGACCAATCAAATGAGCCAGCAACAACCAATCAAAACAGTCTTATTGTGATGACAGATTTCCTCCATCACTTTTTTATTAATAGATATTGCGAAATATGTTGTAAGCAATCGGTTATTGATCTAGCAGTGCGATGTACTTATCTCGATCTACAAGAACCTAGACAATATCATTTTTAACCTTAATCGTTCGATTCTGATTCGGCTGATAATGAATACGTACAATTTTTGTGTACACTTGTATATAGAATCAATTACAAGAAAATTCCATTACTTTATTGCGAAGAAATCATTTTTCTTGTATAGCTCGTATGATTTTCTGTTGCTTTAATTTTTACGTGTGTGTGTATATATATATACACACACACACACACACACACACACACACACACACACACAAGCTTTTCCTGGAATACATTCTTGCAAATAAATGTAATAATAGTCATTATACCTTGACGTTACCATTGCCAAAGAGTGACTAGCACACAACGACATTTGCAAAACTCATTTCCAAATCTACTTTTACACATAGGTAACTAAATAAAAAGCCACCTAATCTAACAAAATTAATCAACCCAACAACCATCTCGCCAATCCGTCCACAACTTAAGCACACTTCTCCCCGCGCTAAATCCATGACAAACGACCATCACATTAATACATCCTCATTACCCTATAGCTCCGCGTGTACCGCAGTTCCCATGCAGCGCGATGCATGCAGGTGTGGTTATTCCATCTCTGCCGCTTCACTTTCTCTGCGCGCGACGTAACGTCTCTTATAGATCCTCTCGCGCGCGGGGAGAAAGGACCGCGCGCAGGAGAATGAAAGACCGAGAAAAAAGCCTCGCGTCGTTATATACGAACCGAAAAAGGGGGGCAACGCGATCGTGGGAGCCGACACTCGCGTCCACCTCCTTCGGATTTACAACTCGTCATTAGGCGCGTCGGCGTAGGCGCATTACCTGCTGCTGCCGATGCAGAGGCTAGGGGTCCAGCAAATAGGTCGCACCTGCTGCTCACCGCTTCCTCTCTCCCTCTCTCAGTTTTTCGATGAGTGAATGACGACGTGCTATCTCACGCGCGAGCGGGTTCGTTCACCTAGTAGTAGTAGTGGATATAATAGTATGTGTACGCAGCTTTCCGAATTTTCGGAAAATGCGGGCATGTTGTTTGAATAATAAAACGTGTGTGATTGCGTTGCGTAAGAGGCGATGAGTGAGGTGTGTATCACTGTGCAAAGAGACTACTTTGGCTGCGTAGAAGTGCCTGGGAAAAATATGATTGCCCGAGTAGGAGTATATGTGCGAAATTCGAAGCGATTATATATCCGTGTAACAAAGAAATTATGATTGCGACTGCTAATCGTCACTGATAAAAATAGCACGTGCATACATTTTCTCTCGCTCGGTTTCTCTGGGTATTACTCAACACTCATAATTTATAAACACAATACCGCACTTTATTTGTAAAATACGTTATTACACAACATCGAGCGACCAAATAAAACCCAGTAAAAATATCATATCATCGATAAAAGGATTGAACCTTCTCAAATGTCACCTCTCTCTCCCTCCCTTCCATCATCCGTTTCGACATTCAATCTACGCACCCTCGATTCACCCCAACTTCATTGATGCTTTTCCGGCTATAAATACAGAGCCCAAGGTCGCGAGACGCGGCGCCGGTCTACATCACTCGCCTCACGCCCGAGAGATTTCGTATACCTATACCAGCCTGCACGCGACGTCGCTTATTATTGCTCGCGTAAGCAGCGGTGTGGGAAAATCACGCTTAATGGCGCGCTTTTAGAGCGTAAACGCGCGCAATGATCGAAGGTGCGATGAGAGCGCCCGCGCGCGCCTTTTTTCAACCCGCTAAATGGCGTCGCCGTTTACGGCGCCGGGACGAGAAAGGTCCTCTCTCTAAGTGTCGGCCGTTTAGGCTAAGTGGGAAGGTTAATGACTGCTAAAAGATGCGCTTTTTGAGAGGCGAGATTGGAATGGATCTTTTTTTGTTGCTTCTCTAGTGGGGGTGTAATAATGCTTGATTGACTGATTGTCTAGAAATTTATTTCGATGAATAATTTGCGCAGTCTGATGGAAAATTATCGACTATACAGCCCTATAAATAACGAAACGAGCAAGGAAACTTTCCTGGAAGTACATTTGCACATTTACAATGTATTTTCAAAAAAAGTGTCTGTTTTCGGAGCTCGCGTAGCTCTCACACGTTTCTCGGCTAACAATCAAACAAGCTTTTGACTGATGGTATTTCAAATCGTCGAGCAGCTCGCCGCGCAGCGAAGTGTAAAGCCACGCGGCGGCTCATAATATTCACCGACGGGAAAAACTGTTTCAAATTTAGAAATGCATCGTCGTCGCGCGGCAAAACTAAACATACAACTACTACGTCTCTGAAATCCCGTAAAAAGCGTAAACACACGGTAAAAATCAGACTGATGTTTATCTCTCGTCATGAGACACACACCTCTGTCACCGATACTCTCTCATACACGCGTACACAGAAACGCTTTGTTTAATTTTCCCGGCGTATGCAAATACATGCGCCGCCGTACGTGTATATCCATCATATACATACATACACATGAGGCGCGCGGCTGACGTCGACGACGAGCGCGCGCGCGGCTGTGTGTGAACACTTTAAACATTAACTTTTCAATGACCTCTCGCGTCGCGCGCACACTTATAGCGCGATTCTCTCAAAAGGCATTGAAAAGAGCTGCGCGCGCGCGCGGCGTACTTTTTTCAGCCCGAGAGCTGTTTGCTGAAGCTGCAGTCCACAGTGTCTCGCTTTTTTTCTGTTTCATGCGTAACGTTTTATCAAAGAGCAAATATAGAGACGGTTGTTTTTTTGCGTTTTTCAGATTCGTTGGATTTTTTTCCGACTTGAAGTTCATTATAAATAGGCGGCTAGAGTATGACGTATAAATGGTTTGTCTATTTGTTGTGTCTGTGATTGGTGATGTATCGAAATTCGATACACATTGGATACAAGTTTTTTTTTCTGATGACGTGTTTAAGTAAACTTATCGCGTTGGAAATTTGTTTGTTCCCGAGCTGCTTCGTATAGTAGCGGCGTGCTGATCCAATATTGGTGTTATATTAATATAGTAGGCCCGACCGAATTTCTCTTTAATCCAACACATTGGATCGCAAATAATAAATTTAAAGATACACTCATGAGCGCGTAACAAAAGTCCTCGTGCGATAGCAGGCTTATTACAACAAATTACGCACCACTCCGCATGTCATTGTCTACTCCCCTTATCTCTTCCACTCCTGGACTTTCCCGACCGCTGCAAATCATCACGTACATACTAACTCGCCTCGCGGAAATTGCTCACACGCGCCGCATCGCGATGTCATTATTCAACAACCGCGCGCGCGTGCAGTGTAACCTCGCGATTATACACACACACACACACACACACACACACACACACACACACACACGCGCCGCATGTACGGATATCCTGCAGCGAAATACAAAACCGCGTCGTCGTCGCGGCGAGAAAACACGAGTCGGGAAGCGCTGTTATAACAAGGCACCTGGCGATCGACGCGATTTTTTCGTTGCCTCTCGCTCTCGCGAATCATCATCAGCGCCGCTGACTTTTTGCCCCGCCGCCGCGTCGTCCGCGGACGAAGAGAGCGAGTTTGCGCGTTCGTTCAATTGCCATTGCGCCGAGTGTGGCTTAACGAGTAACCGATACATAAATAACTTGTTTGATTTGTGTTGCGCAGCGGCTTGGGGGAGAAAAAAAATTGTGTTTCGAGAGGGAGACGAGGCTTGCTCGTTTGGACACAGCGTGGCTGTGCGCGCGCGCTTGAGCGGTAGATAAGTAATGAGCTAAAGTATAATATATAATATTTTTAGTGTTAGCAATTTTGTTTCGGTCTCGTTTTTGAAGGCTGAATTTTGGGATGAATAATTCAATAGCGTACCAATTAAAACTTACCTTTTTTATAATTTTATAACAACCCTGGTAGAAAATTAAGCATATTTTATAGCTAACGTGTTAATTGAATGGAAGCATTTTTAGCAAAAATCACAATGCACAAATAATATAATTCATCTGAAAGTTCTACTATTACTTAAAATACATATTTTATGAAGTGTAAATGCCATAATTTATTTCGGATTGGTACATAATTATGAAATGTAAGCAATGTTCGTTTTTAGCTATAAAGTTAACTGAAAAATAGCTAGCTTCTGGTTAACATTTCTACCAGGGAAGAAAATAAGAAATATAAATTAAGTAACAAAAACAAAGAAAAACGTTTGTCCATTTAAATTTAATTTATTATTATATAGTTTTAAAGAAAATCAATTATTGGTCTGAGAAATCAAAAGATTACGCCAAAAGGAACTTTAACTTTGACCTGAAACTTTTATAGATTTGTCTAACGTTAGTTAGAATTTATAGAATGGTACACTTGATTTTTCATGATTCGATGTATATAGGCACTTTGGTTTATACACTTTATACAGCTCGAGCTGCAGTCCGTTTGTCTTCTCTAAGTGACTAATCCCATGTTTTTTATACGTATCACTTTTTCAAATACGATCTTTTTCAAGTGATGTGCAACCTGTGAACAATCCTTTGAGCCAGTTTTCTGTTTATGGAGCAGAGAAGTAAAGGTTTTTCCTGCATTGGCTTCAGGATTACTCTGATAATGCAATTATGTTTTTAATATCTATGTTATATTCCGTAGGCTTACTAGTAAAGTGTACTAGCTGCAGGTCAGTGATTTTGCTCAAATTTTAGGGTGTTTTCGGAAATGAAAATATGAAGAAAGCCACAATAGTATAGACCATAACGCCCTAAAAAGCTAAAGTTATGGATATTTCGAGTCTTGTTTAAAAAAAAAATGTTAAAAATCTGAATCTTCTTCAAACAATAATCAAACAATTTAAAAAATCGTATACACAGCTTTCATCCACTTTTTTCAGAATTCAAAATATATTAATTTTTATGAAAGCTATGGTAGTTTGAAGTTAGATGGGCAAAGAAAATGAATTAAAAACTCGCGATGATCTGCTTTTTTACGTTTAATGCATTTTTTTGCCCAACTTCAAACTGCTTTTCGCAAAAATTTATATTTTTTTAATTCTGAAAAAAGTGAATGAAAGCTTCTTTTCTCTAGTTTTATTTTCTATTTTTAAAGTTGTACATACGATTTTTTAGATTGTTTTATTATTAGTTGATTCCGTTTTTTAACATTCTTTCAAAACAAGACTTGAAAATCCATAACTTGAGTTTTTTTTAGAGCGTTACGGTCTACTATTGTGGCTTTTTTCATATTTTCACTTCCGAAAACATCTCATAAAATTTGAGCAAAATCCCTGACCCGCAGGTAGTGCACTCTCCAATTTTTTTTTTTTTTAATAACGTATTTCGGCTCCAAATGACTTAAAATATGTTTCTAAAATTTGTTTATGTTTTATTTTATAATGAAACAATAATAATTAAAATAATTATATGTATATGAAATGCCTAATAATTACGAGAATAGTTATTATCATAAAAATGTTGACGTATAGCAATCCAAGCAGATCATCCCAGTTTAAGGAGACAAAGTTTTGAGTATGTTTTTTTTTTAATTAAAATATGAAAAATGTTACAATCTTTGATTTTTCTTATTACATTTTACAAGTGTCATAGATCATCATATTGAATGAGAAAGTCAAAGAGAATAGATTTTCTGGATTTGAAGAAGTATTGTTGATTTTGGTATAGTCCAAAATAACTTGAAATATGAAAATACTCTCCTTATACATATGATGTATAAAAAATTTGTATCACTATACAACATTTGTCTATAACTTGAATCCTATCATAATCCAACCTTTACATTTTTCCACTGGATCCTATGCAAGTCTACATAAATCTACACGACTCAGCCTCGCTGTACCAACAATTCACTCTTACATATACCCCAACCTCTCACTCAAGCCTCCCCTCGCATTATCCTCGCCCCACATCATCCCGCAGAGCGCTCGTATTTCTTGCCGTTGCTGCGCGGCGCACGAGCCAAGGAAGAAGCAGAAGAAGAGCGGAAGGTTCCATCGATTGCGATTGGTCTCGCACGGCGCGCGGGCGCACGCCGGGTCCGATTCCGACACGTTCTCTCTCCCGCTCCGAAGGGTTCGCGCCAAAAAACTCGGCCTCTTCGATCCCTCTCTTTTTACGTCCTACGCGCGCGCGCTCGAAAATACTTTCGACTTCTTTCTCTAGGGGCCCCGCGCGACGCTCTTTACCTCCTTCCGATCGGCCCTTTTTCCTCCGCGCGCGCGTGGCCTTTCGATCGGGCGGCGTGCCGAAAGAGAGGACAAACGCGCGCAAGAAGAGCCGAAACGTGAGCCGCGAACCAATCGATATATATACGCGCGCGTACATCACTCGCGTTGTTACGATCGGGGCAGGGGCCCGCAGTTTGTTTTTTCGGGAGGGATAATGCGCACGCGCGCAATGGTATGCAGCGAGAAGATCACGAACGCAGGCGCGTGGTTAAGGACTCTTCTACCTTGAGCATAAAAGCAGCGAACAATTTAAACTTTTTATATGTTATTCCTTAACGTACAAGAAGATTACATGAATTTTTTCAGTATTTTTCATCGAGGTTATGTGATCTTTAAACATAAAAATTCCTTACAAAAAAAGCAGAAATAAAGTTAAAAAACCTTTATTTAAATAGAAAAATAATCAAAGAATAAAGACGGATCTTGGTCGCTTGTCAGGCATTTGGGAAAGAAGTATAAAGCAAAAACGTAAACCAAACACCGAGTTCGTAGGCTGCACGAGGTGGTGTGCGGTGAACGGGGAGCCGCCGCGGGGAGAGAGTGGCCCCCCTAGCCATGTCCCGCCGCATGCCATGATGGAGAGTCCTTAAGACAAAACGCGAAGGCATCCCGTGTGTGTGTGTATGTGTGTGGTGCAGGTTTCTTCGTCTTCATTTGAATCGCGAGGACAAGTGTATGTACGTGCGCACGCGACGTCAACCGGCTGCTAATTGATCGAGCGCGTATGGACGGCTGGATATTAAATACTTGCGCTGGTATAACGGCTAAAAAGATGTGATGTGCGTTGCTGCAGTAGCAGCAGGAGCATAATGTCGATTTCCTTTTTTAAGGGGGCCCGCAGGGTTTGAGTGATGTACGTACACCTGCTGACAGACTGCTGATTTGAATTCCGATTGAAAATGAGAGTAAATAAAGCGTGTATAAGTGTCGATCATAAGTTAGAGTATAATATATGTTTTGCGGGCTGAAATTTATTTGAAAAAAAAAATGTTCGGGTTGCTAGGTCCGGTAGTCGTTATAATCGTTTTTGAACGTTAACTAACTTATAAGTAGGTATAATGCAGTTTCTACGAAAAATCATCGATATTGATATTTTTTTTATAATTCAAGCCTAGTTTAAGACTATCATCATTTTTGAACTCCTAGTGACACTAGTCTCTCAAACACTACAACCAGTTATTACAATTCTTCTATCGATTGCACTACAACCGTCCGTACATAACGCTACGAGCAACACTCGTCCCCAAGATCTCCTCCTCTCAAAAAAGAAACCCATCGCGCACAACTATATCCGTGCCAGCCAAGCGCGACGGCCGCTCCAAAAACGGTCAAAGGCTTGAACCTCCGCTGCTCGCCCGCAAAACCGACCAGAGCTCTCTCAGCGTTTTTGCCCGAAAAAGGACCCAAAACAAAGGCCTCTTCTCCTCCACTCGCACTTTTATCCACAGCCGCGCGCGAGCCAACTTCTATAAGGCACACAAGCGCACGCGCACGCTCTTGGTCCCCCACCAGTTAGCCGCGGTCGCGAGACGCGGCGCGTGTCAACCTTGCCTTGTCCTTGAAAGCACGCGACCGCGAGAGAGTATGCCAACACCGCCGCACGTCCGCGCTCGTGTATACTGCTAACTAGAATGGCTCACGAGGGGGGGCCGACGTTGTCTCTGCCTCTCGTAGCGTACTATTTTCGTTATCAGCTGAGAGGCATCGCGGTGACCGTGATATAGCTCGATCCTCTCACGGGCGTGTGTAGGATACAGAGAGAGGATTGAGATTGGATGCGATAGTCGCCGGGGCTTTTTGTCGAGAGTTGGGCAATCAGGCGGATGACGGTAGTAGTTATAACTATAGAGAGAGGATTAGATTCGTATGACAAATCGAAGCCGAATGATAATTGGGTTCGGTACGTAGCGAGGTTGGTTTTTGTATGCGCAGTATATAGACGGCACGTGGATTGTTGGGACGTCGCGGTACCAGCATGGCTGATTGACTTTGTTTTCTGGGTGATATTCAAAACGGAGCAAGTACGTTCGGAGTATACGTTATATATATAGCTGAGCCGGAGCGACGATTAAAACTTTTATGTTCGTACGGGTGACAGTAGGAATATTTTTCTCAATCGATGGAGCTGTTGCTTTATTTTTTTATTATCGCAATCCAGAGCGCCGGAAAAAAAGGTAAACAAAAAACCTGCTCCAATATCAGGCGGCCTTTTTCCTTGGCCGCATTAACCCATACAGTACCAACGTCAAAACACTATATATATATATATACTATATATTCCACGAAAGCTAACTTTACTGCCTCGAATGTATCCGCCCAAAAAGCGTCAACTACACACAACCGGCACTCACCGAAAGCTTCTTAATATCCGTCAGAGCGCAGGAAATCTGAGACCATCACTATATATTTATACTTGAGGTTCAAAAGGCCAACAGCACAGCAGCAGCAGCATGTATGTACGTAGCTCTCGCTTCGTACACGCGTAGACGCGTCAAGCTTTCATTAATGCGTCCGGAGGCGTAAACAGCGCTTTATTAATGAAAGCGCCTGCGTACGTGCGAGCGACGGCGAATGCTTGAATCGAGTCCAAAAGCAGCGTCGACCGTCGAGGGGTCAGTCAGTCCGCGGTAGCGAGACACTCGATATCGGAATGATTAACCAACTCAGCGGTGGCGGCGGCGCAGGCCTCGTGCCAGCTTGGGGCCACGCGCACACACGCGCTCGTATATTTATCAGCTGTTTAGACTTCGTCGAATTACGTCGCACGCGCGGCCGAGCGGTTGGCTCTTTCGATCGCGGAAAAAAAAGGAGAGCGAGTGCGTTCGTGACCGAAAGCGCGTTAGTCATTGATATTGCATATATGTATATCTCGTTACGGAATAATTTTGACTGATACGGGGTGATATTCAAACTGCTGGATTAACACGTAGGCGCACGAATGGCGATGTGAAAGTGCAGGGGGGAATGATAATGATGCGTTAAAATGGAATGTTTCAAATTTTCACTGAATGTACTAATTGATGAAGAAAAAATGTGGATAGGATGTCATGTAAACAATGAATGGCATCGTACTTACGTTACGGTGAATCTACCGCATTTTTGCGAATCGCAACAATTAACTCTTAATAATGTCGCATGACAATGTAACAATGGCTATACATTCGTTTTATATACACTGAGTATTACGTACTGACAACGGAAGTATATTGACTCCATACACGAACACATCCTCTCGCGTACACTATTGCATAACCAAAATTACAGCAAAATTTATCATTCCCCTTTTACGTATACGTACGTACGTACGACCTCCGCATTCGCTTGCTGATAACGAAAATTTCCTCAATTTTCACACGCAGACACAGACAGAAACACCGTGTCTAATATACAGCGCGTGACGCACGCGGCACAGTTCCGCAACGGAAACCGTAATATAGGATACATGCTTCGCGGGCAGCGCGACGACGATTTCGGTATCTATATCAATTAACCTCTCTCGGGAATCTGAGGGGCCGCGACGCCGCGCGCAGCTCTTAATTGCATGCAAATGCCATTCTGTGCCCGGTTTTTCGCAATTGCGCACGCGCGTGCGCGCGTCATTTACATCCACTCGCGCGTGCAGCGCTTATTTTCTATATAACATTACTGCGCGCGGTTTCTTTCTTCTCGCACATGCACGCGCGCAGCTAAGTGCGTCAGGGGGAATTACGCGCGCTATTTCGAATGAAGTATAGAGAGAGAGAGAAAGAAACCGAGCGGCGCTTCGCGCGTGACTCTGACTCATGTGTGTATGTATGTACGCCGATCGCTCGCTCGCGCGGTTTTGAGAACGCGGACGCGGGATTCGATCGGCGTGCGCGCGTGCTTATCGGGAATATATATTGCGCTCGCGAGCGAGCGAGCGAGCTGAGTCGAGAAAAATATGTGTACGAGTGGCGGCGGGTGCAAACGGCACGAGCGCGATGAGAAGCGTGTGTATGTGTGTGTGTGTGTGTGTGTGTGTGTGTTTAATGAGCTGAGCGAGTGGAAACGTACGAGATTGGCGCATGCGAGGTTTTCGGAGTTATTGTTTAGTGATTTAGTGCGGCAGTATTTTTTTGTCGAAGATGACGGTGTTCTTAAAGCTGAAGAGAGTCACTATTTCCTATTTGTAACGCGGTTATTGTTTTGTGAAGAATCAATTGTCTATTGAGACGAATGAATGAATAAATGGGATTAAAATAATTTGACAGTTTTTGAAACGCTCCTTGTCTAATTTTCACTACCGATTTTTACAATTGTAAAGTGAATTTCGTACTTTTTCTAGCGTTTTAGGTTAGGACAAATAGTAAATAGTAATTTTAACCAAAAACCAAGCAATAAAGTGCACTGTAAATATTTAAAAAAAAAATAAAATATAAAAAAACTTTTATTACGAAAACCATCTTACCCGATCAAAATATACCGATCCCACTTACATCACCTTTCTTCAACAACAAAACCAGACCCCATCCCACCAAAAAATATTCTTAAATCCCATTTTTTTTATTAACAAGTACAAAGTTCAGCGAATATCCGCCAGGCGGCAGCACGTCTCTGCCGGCCACGAAATCCTGTACTTCGAGTGGTTTTGGGCAGCAGCGGTGGCAGCACACGAGCGAAGGGACGGCCGTCTGGGACCTATCGAGGCTTGGACCCATAACCACGAGGTGGAGCCACCTCACCGACTCCGGTGAGCTCGGCTGCCGGAGCCAACAGTGTCGGCCTGCCGCTGCAACAGCGAGGCCGAGGTTTTTTGCCGATGAATTTTCGAATGATTTGCAGGGGGTGGTTGGGGTAAAGGGGTAGAAAAGGTTTAGGATTGAGGAAGATGTTTCTGTATTTTGTCTAGTTTTTTAAAAGTTGTTAGAGGAAATAGGTACGTTTCCTGGATGGTTACTGATAGGTGATTTCTTGCGCAAAGTGCTCTTACAGTGGAGCAGAAAGAACTTAGAAAATTTTTGTGGTAGCTTGATCTTAACACTTTTACTTTTCATGAGTTGTTCAAATTTAAAATCGTAATGTACATTGTAAAATTAAATCTTTTTTTAGACGTGTGTGAAGTTAATTTTTCATGTATGTTACTTTTACTTTTTGTCATTATCAACTATTATGAAATGTAGTATACAAAAATTTTTGCAAAAACTTCTTTTTATAGTTATGAAAAATTTTTTTCTTTTATTTTTATGTGTAGACCATGCTAATTTTTTACTTGATAAAAAACTTTTACAACACGTATTCTAGAATACTTCTAGAAGTTGAGTTTGCTATATGTGAGGACTTAGAAAATTTTCGATGTTCTCCGTAACTACTCTACAGATTTTCTGGAACTTGTACTATTTTCAATCAGAGTATTTTGAATGATATTTTACTTTTATTTTTATATATGAATTTTTTTTTTAAATACTAAAGAAAGTTTTATGTTTGAAATTATTATTAACTTGATTTTTTTATATGTATTTTTTCTTTTTTTTGTAATTTTTTTACTTTAATATAAAAAAGAATATTTTGAACTTGTAAAAATAAGTAATAGTATTTTGGTTTCTTAAGACTAGAGGATATAGAGGGTATATTTATGAAGAATAAGTCAAAGTATTAAGGTTTAGAGATCAATATTTATTTTGATACTCTTACGTCGTAGTAAGCGTGGTTCTTCTATTTTCGACAATAGATAAGTAATACAAATTTTTTCCTCTGCATTCATAAATATAAATAGTATCTTTCTCTCTTTTAAAGCATACAGCACTCCCATCTCATTCACACGCTGATTCGCATTATTCTCGAAACTTAACTAATGCGACTTAACCAAGATAAACGAAGTTTTTTGCATCTTCTTCTTCTTTTTTTCGCTCTTGAGAATCTATATTTACAATGTTAAAATGACTTTCGTCGACGAATAAAACTCGCATCTCAGTGTAAGTTGTACATTACGTTCAAGAAAAACAGAATTGGAAGACGTCGGTGATTCTTGTTGCGTAAGGCACTTAATAAAAAATAAAAAAATATTACAGCTATTTACAGTAAATAATAATAATAATAATAACTAATTAATGATAATAAACGAAGAGTTATTAAGCGACGTGTGTGAGATGCGTGAGAAAAAAAAGTCGCGCTTAAGTAGGCTCGTTACAAAATATCACGGGTTAGAGAATGATCGTTCGAAAACTGTGTCTCTCTTTACAAAGTCATACAAAGAAGAAAATTAACCGCCTCTCTCGCTCTCCCCCGGTTTCGGGTGCCGCTTTCTCGTTTAGTGTCGTAGTTTTCGCGAATGAAATTTTTTGTCTTTCTTCAACTATTTACAAGGCACTGTTAAGGCATCGCCTCGTAGGCTACTGGCCGCCGGACCCGAAACAGACCGCGGGGGGGACACACGCAAGGCTTATAAGTCTCTCTCTTAATTTCTGCATCATCCGTACACGTCGTCTCGTGCACTCGCTCTGCGCGCAACTTCACCTCGTCAGCATCTTTTTCTTTCTCCGCTCTCGTCTATATATAATCCTCGATATCAGCACGCGCTTCGCCACCGTCTCATGTCCGGTGTTATTCTCGCTTTTCTTCCTCTTCTTCATCGTCATTTTTATACACTCTATTAATAAAGTCAACGGAAGGAACAACGCCCGAATAATTAATCTTCATATTATGTCACATTTTTTTTTCTTCGGCTTTCGGTACGTCTATATAATATATTTTTTATACATCTCTTATATAGTCTCTGAATTAAAATCACACACCATCGTCGCAGGATTGAAATCACGTCTGGAGTTTTTGACCCGCCCCCCGGCATATATAACACACAAGGAGCGAGCGATCACAAGTTGCTTTAATGTTCTGTACAAGGGCTTGTCGTACGACAGAGCAACTGTTTACCACGGCCTCCAGCACTTGTCCTCGATCGCGTCCTTGATGACGCTCTTCCTCATGACGAGGCTGAGGGGTTTCTGGAGGGGTGGGCTGTAGACGCGGGGGTCGAACTCCGGGTCGCTGGTGTAGCCCGAGCTGATGGCCGGCGAGGTGGCCACATCGCGGAACACTGGCGACGGCGACTGCGACTGCTCGCGGAAGTTGGTCGGGGTTGCCTCGAAGGAGACCGGGCTGCCCGCCGATGTGGAGGTGGACGAGGTGGACGAGGCGGACGACGAGGCGGACGCGGTGCTGGCTGTCCTCTGGGGGATGGGGATGAGCGTTGGCAGAGGCGACGATGGGGCGGGCGACGAGGCGGGCGTCGATGCCGGTGTGCTGATGGCGGTGCTGGTAGTGGTGCAGGTCTTGGCTCCGGCGGCGACGAGGGCGATGTGGCCGTTGGATAGCCTCGTGGGCACGAGCTGGAGGAGCGTGCCGTTCGCGTTCATGTACAGGATGCCGTTGGACTGTTGCACTTGGATCTGCGTGGAGTCGACTTGCGGCAGGATGTGCACTTGCAGCTGTGTGGTGGTGGTCTGCGCGGACTGTACGGACTGCGGGGTGACGGTTGTGGCCGGTGTGGTGGTTTGACTGGCGGCGTTGGCCGTGTCGTTGCTGAGGCAGGAGGCGAGGTGTGCGAGGAGTCGCCGTTTGACACCGGCTTCCAAGCCGGAGAAACGGCTGACCTCGCTGGCGCACTCCGTGAAACCGGCGCGGAACTTGTTGAGCACGCTCGGGTCGGTGGCGCTGGCCATCGCGACCTGTTGACGCTGTAGGCTCTCCAAGTGTTTGACTGTCATTTCCAGGATGTCGGCTTTCTCGAGCTTTGAGTGTCTGGCTGGCTGTAATCAGAAAGAGAAAATGTTCATGAGCGGATTGTTCGGATTTTTTTTTTAAGTTTTGTTGTGTGTTTGTGAAGATGTATTTTTTTTTAAGTGCATGTGAGTGTGTTGAATTTGAGTTTTGAGATCTGTGAAGATACTTACGTCTTTTTTGAGGGCGTCCAGGATGAGTGCCTTGAGGTCATTCAGACAGTTGTTGATGCGAGCGCGACGTCTTTTTTCCATAATAGGCTTGTTGCTCTGTAATCAGAAAAAATAAATGCAAGGTTAGTACATCTGTTACGAAAATCCAAAAGTTTTTTTGTTCCCCAAATTGTTTAAAAACTTTTAAAGTTGACCAAATGTCAAAAGAAAATCGGACTCTCAACAGGTGCTCCGATTAATTTTCAAAGTCCCCCCCTTTTAAGACGATCCGGAAAAGACACTAACCCGTCGGTTCTCGCTGGATCTCCTGGGTGCGACCGGCGTCGGCGATGGTGCCGAGGCTGCGGTCGTTGTGGTGGGTGTCGTGGTTGCGGTGATTGTGGCCGGTGGCGATGGTGGCTGCACGGCCTCTTGGGGCACGTGCTGCGCCGGCAGGGTTGCGCCCACCGTAACTCCACCCGCTGGCATCGTAGCGTTAACTCCGGTCACCATGATGATGACGACTGAGTCCTGACTTTGACGTTTATATTATATCACAAGGGCGTTTTTCTGGATTGTCGATGAATCCAAAAAAAAAACGTCGAAGATCACTAATAGCGTTGCACTGCACTGTGTGGGAGCGTATTCCGGTGTAAAACAGAAACACACTCGCGCTACATCCAAGTACAGTTGTGCGCTGTAGCCGGTATATATATATCTGAATATATATGAAGAAGCAAAGACACAAGTATCTAAGTCCTCTCTCTGCTCTCTCAGTGTTATACAAGAGCGTATGAGAGCTCCCGGACCTCTCGGTTAGCGCGCCAGAGCTCGACTAACTACCGAGTGTACCACGCCGCGGCTGCTGAACTTGTGCTCGCTCCGTCTCGACGGTGGAATGTAGTCGCTGCTGCCGCCGCCGCCGCCGTCGGGGTACAGATGGTGGGGGGAGACGAGGAGCGGACGCGCGCGGCGTATACGCATAGCCACAGCAGCAGCTCGGTGGTGGGAGCGGCGCAGCGCGTGACGGTTTACCCTCAGCTTATCCCCACCGCCACTCCGCTCCGAAATTCCGACGCGTGTGTATCGGGATGCGCGCGCGCCAGCCAACCCCACTCCACTCTCTCTCTCTCTCGCTCTTTCTACCACTATGTGTATGCGGACGCACACAGTCACACAGGTATATACGGGGGGACCCCCGCCGGGGCCTTGGGCCTGCTGTCGATTAACCGAGGGTTTCTTCTCTAGGGTGTGTGTGTCCGCGGAGTGGGGAGGAGAGCGAGAGAGGGAGAGAAAGAGACAGCTATAGGGGTGGGGAAGAGCCGAGCGACGACACACGGGAGGGAGGAAGAAGAAGCCTTCGATTTTCATGACCACCGCACAGCCGCCGCCGTTGATTGTGAGGGTCGCAGCCTACATATAGGTTTGTATAGGTATATACACGTATGCATATATACAAACGTGAAGGGAGGGAAAGGTGGGGACTGTGGGAAAAAAGCCGGGAGCAGGAAAGAGCCGCATAAGCGTGCAGCCGGGTGTGTGTAACTGGATCTCTCTCACGATGAGGCACACGGCAGTGGCGACGGTGCAGGCGTATGTGTGTCGCGTGGATGTATTTATGGTAATCGATGGGCTTTCGCACGCGCGCAACACCGCGGCAAGCTGCTGCTGCTCTGTTTGTTGTGTACGCCAGTTCCTCAGCACGCGACCGACGCTGCCATTGCACTTGTTAATGGATATATCGCGAATAGGGACGGCATTGCGATGTGCGTGTGTATGTATGTGTTTTGGAATGGGACGTGATTTTGTGGGGTCGACGGGGGATTTAATTAGCGGGGTACAGGTGCCGAGCGATGAGATCGCTAAGGTGGGAAAGGTTAAAGAGTTGGGTTGGTTGTTTTTGGGAACGATTTTGGAGTATTTATTGGTCCGTTTGCAATTCGGAGCAATTGGAGTACAGGTGAAGGATTAGGTGACGAGTAATTAAATCGGTAATTAAGTCGGTGTCCTGGGTTTAAACTCATTAAAGAGCCATTTGCTCCGAAACAACGCAGTAAATAAACAAACGGAGCGTCAAATGCAACAAGTGGGCCGTTGCTCCGAAATGCAATTTTTTGCACCTTAGGTGCACCAATTGGCATTGATGATGTCATCTTAATTAGATCTCATTATCAATCGCCACATTAATATTCAAGATAAAATCTATTATCAATCAATCAGCAGAAATTCCCAAAAAAATCACAAACTATCAACTTCCGATACAACGGCTAGAGTTTCTCACCGTCGTCAATGACACCACCATCGCGAACAGGTGCGCGCCATTCAGTCCACCCGACTCTCCTATTTCTCAATCGATTCATTCAGCAAAACAGCCTCGCGCACGCACGCACGCAAACCCAGACACGCGCGCTCGCGCACGCGCTCATTAACATGACGACCTATAAATTGCCCCTGCGGGCACGCTCAAAACAAAGATAACAAATCTCGTTACAATTTCTGCTCCCCCACTCCTCTCCCTCGATCGTTCGACGTCCGTTCGGTCACACGCCGTTCCCATATTATATATACACACACTCGTCCTCCGAGCACCAGGTGTAATATCGGCTCGCGCGCGCACCTTCCTCATAGCTCCCACGAGCTTTTTGAGGAACAGAAAGGCGTATGGGTCGTTATACCACAGCGCGCGCACGTGTCTGTATGAGCGTGTGCTGTGCGTGTGCGCCCGTATATGTGTGTGTGTGTGTGTGTGTGTGTGTGTGAGTGAGTGTATATACGTATATACGAGGACGGCTGGCGCGAGCGAGGCGCATCGAAAATAGCCAGCTGTCGCGCGAGCGAGATCGTGAGAACCTCAGCGGCTCGTCTGACGCACGCGGCGCAATTCTGGCACGTGCCCCGATCTCCTTCTCCTCCTCTCCCGCTCTCCTCGCTCCGCTGCTCCCTCTCACTCCGCTCGCTGCTCGCGCGCTCGTTCCCTCTCTCTTCTTAACACACGTATGCATATATATATATAGATATACAGACACACACGCGAGTGGCGGCCGGCTGTACGCGAGCTCGCGCTCTCACGAAATCATCCTCGCGCGCGACCATCCGCTCACTTTCCTTCCTTCTCTCTCTTTCTCTCTCTCTCTCTCTCTTTCGATATATACACATACACACACTATGGGCTCGTGACTCGCCGCAACTGACACACGCGACGGGCAGCCAGCGGCTGCTGCTGCATTAATCAGCGCCCGCGAGAGCGCATTTTCGCACGGTATATATACGCCGCGCGGACACATGTTGCCGCACGCGCGCGTGCGTGTATACGTAATGCGGGCACGCGCTGCTCTTATATTGTTGCTCCCCTTTCATAAATCGCGAGACACTCGTGAGTGCGCCAAGGGGCATTAGTCATCGTCTAATAAGAGAGAGAGAGAGACACAGACGACGCCGGCAGAGAATTAACGTCGCTTCTGCGAACAACGCGTGCGCGCACTTACAATACGAACGTACTTACGTATATTACAGGCGCCGATGTAGAACAATGCGGCAACGACGGCGCCCCCCGGCACTTGTTTGGTTGGCCGACCCCAAGCGTAGCCTCTGGGTGTATAAGTACGTTTTAGCCGTGAGGTTTAACTGTGTGTGCGTGTGGGGGTGAGACTGAGTGCACGCGCGTATACTTCTGTGTATGTGTATAGTCGAGGGGGTAAATCCCTGTTTACAGAAATTTAACGCACTTTCAGGGCAGACAGGATAATCGCAGGGGGTGAAAGGGGGCTTTTACGACAGGTGGTTGTAAAACTGCCCCATTTAGCTAGGGCTAGGCTATATAGGCTGGGCAGATCAGTCGCAGGTATGAACCATCACATTATCTTGCGGATTTTTGGAAATACATAGTAAGAAGGCTCGAGCATCGTTCACTGGATTAGGATGGGGCGGATAATGAGTCATTTTCGGTGAATCCGAGCCGAGGCCCGAGTCTTACAGGCGGATTGGCAAAAGTAGTATAAGAAGTGTACTTTTGGGAAACCGTTTATTTTCTGCAAATATATTTGTTCTGGACTATATATTGCATTGCCTATTTACTATTTCAAGATCTCTCCATAATGAGAGAATAATAATAATTTTAAATAATTTTTGTCCAAAAAGGGACATTTGTTAAATGAAGAAAATATTCCTGGCGTGCATTTAAAACCATTAATTTTTTGCAAGAGAATTTCTTCACGGTTCGGATATTTTTTCCCAGGCTCCTTATGTAAAACAATAAGAGTAACGATGATTTATGTTAAATTATAAGGCAAATATTTTATCAGCCTCGGGTTTACGCTTATTTCGTAAGAAAAAGGCCTGAAATGGCGGTGCAATTAAAAAGTCATTTAATCGACATTAAAGCTATGGGAAAATCGAGTGGCCCAGGCACGCGCGTAATTTCCAAATTAGACCGCGCCCCACGCAAATTGAAAAACATTGACTCCGATTGATAGCGGCTCGGGTGTCAAAAACGACAAATTTACAAAGTAATAATCGTCATATTCACACGGTCGACCAACGCGGTGTAATTTAAATGCCGATACGTATATACACACACAAAAGAGTTAATTCGCACAATAATTCTGCGTCCAATCAATTAACCGACATTTAACACGTTGACTCTCTCTCTCTCTCTCTCTCTCTCTCTCTCTCTCTCTCTCTCTCTCTCTCTCTCTCTCTCTCTCTCTCTCTCTCTTTCTCTCCCCCGTCTCTATATATGCTGTGAAAAAAGGGGGCGCGCGCATTAACGACATAATTGATCCAACGGTCTTATAAAGGAGCGCGAAAGGATGAAACACGTGAAAAATGTTAAAATTAACTCATTTTTCTCAGCTGCCGTTCGTTCGCTCCCTCACTCTCTTGAGAGCGTGCGACAGTCGTACACACATACACGCGTGTGCGCGTGCGTGAGTGTGTGTGTGGAGTGGGGGCGAGCGAGCGAGAAAGCCTGGGAAAAAGAAAAAGATTTGGCGCCGAGCGAATAATAACGAGAGGAACGAGGAGAGGCGCACAGCCGAGCGAGAGGCACTTATGCCTCGTACGTTGGTGCGAGCGAGAGGGGAAGCCCAAGCCCGGGAGTTCGTCGAAAGGCGCGATGGGTGCGAGGGGGCACTCGCTCCCACACACACGCACACCTGCGCCTTGCTCGCTCGCTCACTCGCGAGAGGAGAGAGGAGGGAGGGAGGTAGAGGAGAGGACACGTGTGGCGAGGAGCGGCAGCACGCGCGCGGGAGCGAGAAGGACGCCGCTATCAGCCTGGGAAAGGAACACCGAGCGCAGCCGGATGATGCCGCCGCCGCAGCCGCCGTCTGAGGGTGAAGGGGGGACGAGAAGAGAGGAAAAAAACGAGAGGAGAGTGAGAGAGAGACGGGGCGAAGAGAAAGAGAGAGTAGCGCGCGCGTGCCTCTCTCAGCGAAAACGACAGTGAGTGCGAGAGAGTGAGAGAGCGAGCGAACGAGGGCCCCGCGAATGAGAGGATGAGGATCCGACGCGGCGCGCGACAGACGCCTCGCCATTGGCTCCCCACTACTCCTCACCGCTCTTACTTCGTCTGAAGATACGAGAGGGAGCGAGACGGCGGATCGAATTCGAACGCGCGCGCCGAGTGTGTAGGCGGGAGTGGGGGTAGCCGGCGGTGCAGTCACTCGGGCGCGCGCGAGCCGACGACTACTACTGCAGCAGCGGCAGCGCGTGCACTGCACACGACGACGACGGCTCTTTTGTGCTGCATTATATCCGTTTTGCTCGCTGCAGTCTGCGTGCCGGAACTCGCGAAAGGGGGGAGGACAGTACACGCGCGTGTATACGCGGGAGGTGGCGGAGGAGGAAGGACGCGCGGCGCGATAACTACCTGTTGTCATCGCGCACGAATTCATTTTTATCGGCGAGAGTGCGAGCGTAGTTCCGGCGCGCCCGGCCTTTTGTTTACGCGCGCATTGAGGTTTCGGCTCACGTTTCTTTTTTTAGAGTTGTTCTGATAGCGCGGATTGGGTCGTTTATGTTAGGATTTTCCAGGGGTTTTATATATTTTTTTTTTCGATTTTTAGATTTAGGGAATATGTGTTTGTAATTTGGAGATTTTAAGTGACAGTTCAAAAAAGAAAAATGACATAAGTCTAAATATCATAATGTACCAGGCTATGATGAGGTAGAGAAAATTGCTGGATTTGGTGGCTTTATTTATGTTCGAATTTTCGCATATATTTATGTTTTATATACTTAAGCAGCTAGTAGAAATTTTTTTAATTTTATTTCCAAAAACCGTTAATTTGCATCGTTTTTACTATAAGTAAATTACTATTTGAAAGCAATTTATTTAGGTACTCCAATATGATATATTATTGCTTTTATTTAATCATATTTAAAATCATGAGACATGTGATGTATTTAGTTTACTTTAAAATCGAATCCAAATTACTTTCATAGAGATTACTTTCATTACTATCTATGGGTTGAGACGATTGTGGAATGCTCTCTCCCGAGTAGCTCTCGATTCAGCTTCTATTGCGGCATTTAATTAAAAACACTCTTAGAGATATTATATTAATTCACAGATACTATGCACAGTACATGCACAATACGTATTATACGTATTATATCACATGTTTTCACGTTACAACAAGGCTCTTTTGCACAATATGTATTCTTGTAAAGAGCGATCTGTCCGTCTAATTATTAAAATAAAATAAAATGAAATAAAGTAGTATTATGTAATTAATACAATAGCAATGCACTCCAACACAATAAGTATTAAAAAACGGAATCAATCAATATATTATTGAAATTAAAAAATCTGTGGATCAGATTTTGACGTTATAAAATTGTTTACCAACTCCCACTACGTTCAATAAACCCTTTGCTCGGCGATAAAGCAGCAGGTACAAGTCTGCTGCACGAAGGAGCGAGAGCGCGAAGGAGCGAAAAATACCGACAGGAGAGGTGCTGCCACCTCACGGAAGATGCCGGAACCCTCCGTTTCGGAGCAAAGGCGTATGATGAGTGGCCGGCAAGATTGCGATGCTGTTAGCTCCCCAGTCGGTTTCATCCTCAAAAGCTTTTGCACTTTTGCATAAGACTTTTTAATAATTATACGTATTACAATTATGAATCATTGAAATATTCACCATTATCATTGCATCGATTAAAATTCCTCTTATATTTTCTTAAAAAACAATACTACACGAGCTCTGCAAATTTTCCAGGCAATCAATCAAACGGGCCAAAACAAACAACCATCAATAGACACGTCGGCACATTTCACCTCTCCGTAAGATATATCGACCTCCGCTCCCCCTTGTACACGCTGCATTCACCATACCGCGAGTGCACAATGCGATCAGCGGGCCGCGAACGACGGGCGCGCGACAACGCAAAAGTCATCGTATACATATACATACACAACCGAGGGCCCCCTCGCGATCGTTGCTCTGTTTACGCCGGCACCGGCGGCATTCTCATGCACACACGTTTACATGCACATACGTATATACACGTACGCTAACCTCTCTTTCCCCCCGTCGCCACCTGTTGCCCGGCAGGACCAACGGATCTCACCCCATGACTCATTAGGCTTTACGTGCATGGGTGTGTATATGTGTGTACGCGGGACCCGCGTGTGTGTACATATACACACACGCGATGAAAATCAGGAGACGGGGGAAGGGAACGATGAATAAAAGCCCGTATACTTGTAGTCGCGTTCCGTAGTAGTAGGGTGGCGCGCGCCCCCCCTCGCACGGGGTATTAACCGCCCGGATTGCTACGGTTAGGGGTGTGCTTATTTTTAGGGAGCGGGGCGAGCGTATGTGTTTTGAGGGGGCATGGGAGATATATAGATCGCGGTCAAGTGAGCGATTAGGAGCGGAACCATTTTAATTTAAGGGTGGATTTCGGAATGGGTGGATTTTGAAGAGGCACTGATTTGAAGTGGGTTATCGTAGGAAAGAATTTTCAAAGATTTTCACGTGATATTTTAGAAATTAATATTTGTATTGCAAATAGTAATACTTGACGGGAGCTCAACCAAAGAATAATATAGTAAAATAGCATTTTTTTCATTTTGTAACATATAAGGCAGTTTAGACAGTTTAGACAATATGAACCATCGCCATATTACGAGCCTACGCGGCTCTATTCTTTGGTAATAGGTAATTGATTAGATATATGTTCTTATTATAGCCATTAAATGTATTCTCAAATGTATTCTCAATGAGATGATTGTTTCGAACAGCTCAAAATTATTTAAACAGCCAAAATCGAATGAGAACAGTTTATTAAAAGAGAAAAAGTATTATATACGTAATTATTATTCTAGAATCAGTACAAAGCATTTTATATTCATTTATTTTGATTCAAATATATTTTTATATCTTATACAATAAAAAGTACTAAAAAAACTCAAAAGTTTCTAATATGGACCACTTATTGAATTCTTAGTATGTGCAATGATGGGTACAATTTATATTTTTTCATATCTTTATTTTCTATCGCTAAAATAGGATTGTTTAGGAATTAACATGAGTAGAAAAATCATTTATAGTGATATTAACACAAAATCTTTGTATTTATGATTTGCTATTGCTTTCTTATATAAATAAAAAAATAAATGGACATTTATCATAGAATATAAGGAAGATTTTTCGATTTCTTAAACAATACTATAGATATGTTTGATTACTGAAATGTATGTTTTATTTATACATCTTCCTTATTTTGTAATAAAAACTATTCTATTCTATTCTATTCTATTCTTCCATGCTTTTTGTAAGTTGTCCATATTAAGAACCTATTTTTCAAAATGGCGAAATTTCTATTATTCTATTTTTAGCTCATATTTTGTTGATTACTTAGGTAATTACTAATTAGAAATTTTAACATATTATTTTTCCCTAGAGACTGACCACTCCGAAACCTTAGAATAATAATTTGCTCCATTTTTATAGTCATTTTCATTTTGGGTGTGTTATATTGAGAGCGCTTACCCTAGTTCATTATTTTCTACTCTCTAAATTTCAATCTGCCTATATGCACTCAAACAGAATCAGTGCTATACTTATAACTGACAGTAAGTGAAAACTCACTAAAATTATCAGTGAATTTTTAGTGATTATCATATAGTTATAAGTATACCCCTGATTTGGTATCAGTGCATACGCACTGATTTACAATTAGAGAGTGGAACCAAATACATTTAACTACAAAACGTATTTCACGCTGCATATTTAAACTTACCCTATATTTCTCCTAACGAACATCACACGAACATCCATGCAAATGACCACCTCTCACGTCACACCACTCCACCCGCCGAAATTAAAAATTTAATAAAAGCCGGCCATAAAAGAAATTCATCTTCCGGGGCGAAATAATCAAGGCGCAAAACGGTACGAACAGTCCACATATACATATATACGTGCGCTTGGCTGGAAGGGTTACTTTGGCATTCATAGTCTTTCGCCTCGCGTCGTGCCTCGCCCGCCCGTACTTACTCTCTCACACGTACACACACTACGCGTGCGCTCACGCGCGAGATATTAGATTAGGCTGGCTTTTATGCGTCGGGCATAAAAAGTATACTATATATATATATGTGTGCGTATATATATGTATATATCGGAGAGCGTCTTCCAGGGCGCGCGCAAAGAGAGCTCGGAGCATTGTTCGTCAATCTTGATGCGCGCGCGCGTGCACCTCTCACTCTCTCGGCGAAGATTGATGCGCGCGCCCGGCTTGTCCGCGCTCTGAATTTTTTTCATAAAAATGAGCTTTTCGCCGGGACGAGGCGGGCTTGCGCAATTGCATGGGCGAGGGGGGGGGGGGGGGGGGGGAGACGGTATATAGTGCAGGGGTATGGAGATGCGCTCACGTTTTGAGTTATTGCGGTTCCGGCAGGTGAGGTGAGTAATTATTCATTGTGTGTGTGTACGCGTCTGCACGCCAGAAATGCTCTCACGGAATTGTAAATCTTGGCTGAATTTGAATTTCAGACAGTTGTTTAACGATTTCTGCGCCTGTGTTATTTAACGTGCGCGGTTTACAACTTATATACACCGCGAGATTTATACAACGATTTTTACCAAAATTTAGCGGGGCCTAACACAAACACCACTTTTCACGCAATAATTTGAATGAAAAATACGACGCAGCATCCCCGCGCGTATATAACCATAAACCAAAAATACCGATTACACGCTGTAAATCGCGGGCTGTTTGCTCGGCCCGTCTCTTAAATTACATAATTCACCGCAATTATTTACACGTATCGCCCGAAATCTGGCCCCCGCCGTCTCCCCGTTTAATAACTCGTCTCCCCGCATTACACGGCGGCAATCATTGTCGTAATATTAAAAAACATTCCACCGCGCCACTCACTACTCCCTTTATAATAAGCACCTGTATACGTACGCGCGAAGCACACGCGCCAAATAAACCAACCTGCGGGAGAGGAAAATGACGACGCTTCCTCCTTCGGGACACGTTCCTCGCACGCGCACACAAATTACACAACGGATAGGAAGTGAAAAACGACGGAAAGAGCTGCTGCTGCAAATATATCTGCCTCTCGCTCGAGTATTGTACATTCGCCATATATAGAGACGCGAGTTGGCGCGTGCGTATACGGCACCCGCTCTCGAAAATCGATTCATTCCGATCTCTCTCTCTCTCTCTCTCTCTCTCTCTCTCTCTCTCTCTCTCTCTCTCTCTTTCTCTTACACACACGCGCACGCACACGCACACTTGGTCTCGCGGCGCGAGTCATAAATTGCGAGCTCGCGCGCGATCTTATCAGCGCGTGTTTCTCTCGCGTTCGATTGGCCGCCCCGGGACACTCGTAAAACTCGCAAGCGCGAGCGACTTCGCGCCAAGCGTCGCATCGCGCGCGCGCGCCCTGACTGACAACCCGCCAATTTTCCCTTATTATCGGTTAAGCAAATAATGCCGAAAGCGTCGTCGTTTTCGTCGTGGCGTAATAATAACACGCGCGGTGAGATGCGCTCAAGTGTGTGTATATATATACGAATGGGGAGAGGTATATATGCGATGAAAACTCGTTCGTCCGGCTGTCAAACTCCTCAAATTTCCGATGTTTACGTCGAGAATGAGGTATGAGAATCCGGGCGAGCACGATGATGGTATGCGCTCGTTATTTTTCGGTGATTATTTATGAGGGGTGGTACACGCCCTTGGTGAGATTTTTTACCGTTAAGCGCCGTGAATTCGGCAAGGGTCTTGCAAAACGTTTTGTACATTTAATTTAATGAGGAGTGGTTTATAGAAGGCTTGCATATATATACGTATCGGTTACGTAGGATAAGACGGAAAATCTCGTGTCTATAATTGGACGTAAACGAAACATTTCGAATGGAAATACCCAGACGAATATTAGTCGAAAATTCCAGTTTCGTTCAAGCGTCTCGGATAACATTATATATCTTTCATTTGGAATAAATTTCCATGCAAATGAGACGGCAAACAGTTTACAAAGCCATCTATAATATTTACACATCTATATGCTATACTTAGCATCCAGCCTCCGTCGATACAAAAAACCGCGGCCCGTAATACGCCTCTAATCACGACTTTTCCCATACTTAAATACAAGCTCGCGTGCATAACGATCGATACAACCTCAAAACAGCGCCTTAATTAGCGTCGGTAAAGGCGGCCAATCATACATCGAGGATCTCCGCAGTCAACATCGACGTCTCCGCGCAGCTCGCCGCAGGAATCCGCCTCGGCAACGCGGGAGACGCCGCCGACGAGCTGCCGAGTGACGAATAGCTTTCTATTTTCGAGGCATTCCTCGCTCTCTCAGCCGACTTATATCATTCCCGCGCGCGGATGTAAAGGATGGCTCTCCCAGGGCGAACGAGCGCTCGCGCATCAAAGCGATTATTAATCGTCGAACGGCAATGTTTCACGCTGGGTACTAATGAATCGCGCGCTTGATTTTAATTGCGCTCGCAAATAAAAGGCCCGAACGGCGGGCTTTTTAATCCTCGCGGATGGAAAGGCACGCGACTCTCGTGTGCAAAAGTTGCAAGGGTAATAAATTGAATTTTAGTTTCGAGCTGTGTGTGTGTGCGCACGAGCTGTCCGGGAAGCTGGGGGAGAGATTAATCGATTGTCTTTATGCGTCGGGTACGCTCATTGATTGAATTTTTCCGCTCGCTTTGCTCGTGTTTCTCTGCGAGGTGTAAAGGAATATATTGCTTCTGAACGTTTATTTTGCATAAGGCGCGCGCTCTGCAGCTGTTGTCCTTTTATTTTTCCTTCGAAAAATCAATGTTTCTCGTGTTAGCTGTCCGGATGGTAACAAAGATGAAAATGAAATTTTAATTAACACTTGTGTGAGGAGGTTTATTATTGTAATAAATTGCCGCAGTATATATACGCTGCGAAATCGCATCTGCGAAGGTTATACTTAATTTTTCAATCCTGTGTCTCGCGACGTTTGCTCGCGTCCATTTTTAATTTAAAACATTTAAAACGAGACCAAACAAACGGCTCGCAACTCATAAATAAAATACCTGTTCTCGCAGTACGAAAATACGTTGATTGCTAAGTGAAAGTTTTGCGATCTATCAAGAGGAAACACATACGAGGATCGTGTCCCGTTCACAAGCGATTAGCATTACAAGTATATATCACTTCACTGTGTCACGGTATAATTTTTGTTTAAGGATCCAGCACAAGTGAGAACGTCTCGTTTTTTTTTCTCCTCCTATTTCTTATCGATGAATATCCAGCAGTCTACACCTCGATTTCCGCACCCAGCAGTCCTGTGACAACTTTTTACCTCGATCTTCCTCTCTCTTCAACTCTCTTCCTCCATCTTTCCTAAACCAGCCTCTTGAAGTCTCGCAAAGTCGCCTCGACCCACCAAAAAAACGCAGACTATACACCAACCAAAAAACCAAACTCCCGTAGACTAGACACCGTTCGATGGCGAAAAAACGGGGCAAAAAGACGGGTTGGAGAAGAAAAAAAATCGTCCCGCCTAATTGACTGTCATTAAGACCGCCGGCGGAAAAGGGTTGCTACCGTGCGAGGCGCGAAGAAAAAGCCCAACCCTTTGGCTACCTGCGTGCGTTTCTTGCGGCCATTGTGCCCCGTCGAGAGAGAGAAAGAGAGGGAAAGGGTTAGGCGTGCGGTGCGATGCTGCTGCGTTCTCGCACGCGCGCGCGCTTCGTCATTATTTCGAGAGTTCTCCGCGTGGAAAAGGGTTGTAGTGTCGCGGTAAGGAGGGAGAGAGAGAACCACTACGAGTCTGCCCCCGGGTGACTGGGTAAAAGCCCAATGAATTCAACGGGTTAGCGAGCTGTAGCTTCTGGTTTTCGGCTGTGAAACAGGTGCAGCTGTAAACAACGAATTTTCCATTGTGTCTGCGGCTCAAAGTTTTTTTCTTTGGCTTTGTAGCGTGCTTTAAGATATTTTTTTTTTTGTGTTGTATTTTATGAATGCGTTAAAATGACTTTGTAAATACCTACTTTGCACGCTGTAAAAATATACAAAGAAAGAAAGAAGAGGCTT
Source organism: Torymus aiolomorphi (assembly GCA_036365515.1). Lineage (NCBI taxonomy): Eukaryota > Metazoa > Arthropoda > Insecta > Hymenoptera > Torymidae > Torymus > Torymus aiolomorphi. The sequence continues at coordinate 11,953,130 of CM070875.1, forward strand.
CTTTGAATCCTTTTTTTTCCGTTTCAAATATATAAAAAAGGGAATTTTAAAAGTCATTCCATTTTATTATCATCAAAACACTCTAATCATCTAAAACATACTCTCAAAAAACATTTACATTTACAAAAATACAAAATACTCATACAATTCACCAACGCCATTCTAAACCACATCGTAATTCGCATCTTTCAAGTCACACAAAACTCTCAACCAGTCGTTCGTATCGACACAGCACTGCGAGTCCTCTGCGAATGTTTAATACCGACTCTTACGGCCAAGGGTTTCATGTTTCCGGGAAAGGGTAACGATTACCCCCTACTAGGCGAATTCGGGTGGCAGTCACAAATAACAGGGATACTGGAGCTAAGTCGGAGCGACGTGCATTTCGGAGAAAGGGCTCGACGTGATGAAATTCTGGTCGACTGATCATCATGCAGTGATGATCATTGGGGTGCATTGGCCTCTGGTGTACAAGAACAGGGGAGAAACCGATCCACCTTCTCGTAATCCTTTCATAACTTTGGAAACAACGGACCTTGTTGTCCACGAGTCGAGCGTTAATCCGTTCGTGTACAATGACCATTTGGATTCCGGTGTTGTGGTGGCTGTGGTCGACTCAACTTGAATTATAAAATTTTAGTTTTCTTCTCTATTTTTTTTTACATTATTTGTTATTATTAGATATTTATTGTTTCCTACTACTATTTACTTATTTTTTAATGAATTATTCAACTGTTATAAAGAAACATGCGAATTACAAAAGTTTTGTAAAACAAATTCTGACAATGTCAACATTTTATTTTCGAGAAACAAATGAAAAAAACACAATAATTGGAGTCAACGCCCCAGCCAAAAGCCACGACTGTCTTCGACCGTATATTATACGAAAATAGCTCACCTTCGTAAATATTTACTCTGCCGTGACACTCACACCGAAAGCGGTAGTCATAAAGTGGTACTTTCCCACTCTCTCTCTCTCTCTCTCTCTCTCTCTCTCTCTTTCTCTCTTCCTCCCATTTGGCCAGCGCATCTGCGTATGTACGTGCACTGCAGCAACGAGCATCCGGGGGGCGGGGAGGGGATAAAGGTTTGCATTTGCAAAGTCAAGGTACGTTCCAACTCCACTGCGTCCAAGGCGTGTATCTCCTCGAATTGGGGTTAAATCGTAAAAGTCAGTAAGCCAACTGGCCGTCGTTGCGGCTCCGCCCCGGCCTTGGATATATACTATGCCCATCTCCCTTTTCTCCCAAGCCTTTGCGAAAGGAGAAAATTTGCAAACGACTGCCGTAAACTTGATGGATTGGGAAGATGCCTGCGTCGCTGCTGGGGGTATACGCTTATAGCTGAATCCTTGACCAGGCAGGCATAGGCACGGGGTATAATCAACGAAGTTGATTTTGACTTTTCTCTCCCCGCCTCTGTGACTTTCCGAGGCTGCTTGTGGCAACCCATAAGCCGGGGAAAGACAGGCGATTTTTCCAGAAAAGTGCCAATGCGAAAAGTATTGGGCACGCGCGCGCTTGCGCGCTCCTAAAGTGGCTAAACGAGCTACGGTTGTAAAAAGGCTTGCCGCTGCCGGCCAGACTAGCGTATACATACCATAAAAACCGCTATTTTGGCTCGTGCGGCGGTGTGTTATCCCTCTCTCTCTCGCCCCGAAAGTCAGTAGGGGTGACGCGACGAGGTCTACTAGCGCCTGACGGCTGCAGCAGCCGAAAACCGCAAAATTTTTGGCTAGTGCCATATTTTTTTTTTACGGACTCTTTCGTCTTCGGTCTCCGCGCGCGCGCGTGTTGTTTTTAGCCCGCTTACAAGGGGTTGCCGCATAGACCCAGGTATGTATAAATATATAGGGTCGTAAAAAAGGGACCCAAGAAGGGGTCTCGAGACGAGAGAGTTTCGCAAGGATTGTAAAAGGGTGCAAAAAGGATGGCCCCGGGGCATCGGGCTGGAAAATTGCCGGCGGCGAAGTGTTTTACCCTTGAACAATCGCGGAAAATCATAAACCCTTCTTTGTGTCAAAGGCTAGAGGACGTCGACGTTTTTTTCTTCCTATTTCCTCTTTCTCGTCGTCCACGGCTACGGAGACTATCGTAAAAGGGGTCGTAAAGGGGCGAGCGTGAGGGAATACACACGCAGACAAGCAACTCGCGGCGCGTAAACTTTCGACTTTTCCCCATCACAGGACTTTCACTTTTTTTTTCATTTTACGATCGCCGAATCCTCGCGAGGACACACCGCGTGTCACTGTCAGGGCCGCAGCCTTTGCCACGCACTACAAAGGGGTAGTCAGAGAGGCGTTCACCCCTTCACATTGAGCCTTAAATATCCGTGGGCGGGTTAGAAAAGGATTAGCGGCGGCGGTACCCTAAGCGCTACTGTCTGCACCGCTGGCGGTTTAAACCCCTTTATTGGTGATCAACGGTGGCCCACTGTCTTCTCTGTGATCGCTGTAACCCGCTCCTCAGCACTGCCACGCGCAGCCCTTTTACAGCCCCGAGCTGTATTTTTTCCACCAGACGAGGAGAAAGGGGTTTCGCTTACACTGAGCGAGAGTGGAAGAGGTGAGAAAGGAGTTAGTTGGCACGCGTGAGGCGCGCGACGCCGAGGGAGACTCTAAAAAGAGACGTCGACCAAATGACTTTACGGGGTCTGCGGATTTCGGAACTATGGAAAGGATTAATTGCGAGGGTAAATAAACTCTTTCGAAGGGCTTTCATGAGTGCTATTGTTGTATATTAATTAGAGAGATGTTTCGAACGGTTCGTTAGGGATTAATTAAAGATAGAATTTAATATATTATGTAAAATATTTCGTTCAGAATTAATCGAGCACTGCGTGTTGTGTGAAATGATTACTATATGCTAATTAGTGCATATTATGCAGATAATGTTAAATATTTAGAACGATTTTATTTTTCGCATGTTGAAGTTTTTAATAATGAGCAATTATTAAATTCACATGAATTCGAACCTTTTCAAGGGCCATATAGAAACCATTAGTGCTAGTAATTAAACATGAGCGCTTCGTATCCAATTATTCTATAGAAATAGTACATTACGATACGTGGACCGGAAATTGGATTTCCGGGCCGTGCGTGGTATGACGCCCGAGGCGAAGCCGAGGGCGTCATGACGCACGGCCAGGGCATCCAATTTCCGGTATAAGTATTGTATACTATTTTTCTTACTCCCCGGCCGAAAGTACGTTCTGTAATTGTTAAATAATTAATAAAATTGCGTTGTCGTCTGCTAGCTGTGTTTGAGTGTTAGTTTTTCTTTCGGCCCGCTCGATAGTACTGCCTCTGTCGGCCGCTTTGGGTAGCTCGGTCGATATTACCGACCGTTTTTTCTTTCGACCCGGCGTGGAGAGCTGGTTTTTTGGCCGTCTGCTACTTTCGCTGTTACACAGATGGTTTGATGCCCGCCCGACATTTGCAAGACCGAGGCGAAGCTGAGGTTTTGCTGGTCGGGGCGGGCATCAGAAACTCATTCATTAAAAAAAGACAACACCACTTTTTATTTCAACTAACTCTTTTTTCTCGTCACACGTGTACTTTCCTCTATCTATTTCGTACGTGTCTAACCTTCACAGCACACAAACATATTTTCCTCGGACGCTCCCGTCCGTACGTTTACTTCATTGTTTCTACACGACTCGAAAGTACGTGTAGGAAACAAGAGGAAAAAACAATGACCACGATCAAACACCACTTTTTGTTTCATTTAACTCTTTTTTCTCATCACCCGTGCACTTTCCTCTGTTTATTTCGTACGTGTCTAACCTTCACACCGCACAAACATCTTTCGTCGGACATGCGCGCAGGCGCTCAAGCGCCGCGGGTCAGGAAATTTCGGCAGCCAATCAGAGCGCGCGGTTGGTCTAAAATAGGATGCGAAAGTTTCTCTTTCGGCCCGGAGATGCGGGCCGGACGTACGTACTTTCGGGTGGGCGAGTAAGAAATAGTACATTACTAACGCGGGCGGAAGAGGATTATTTACCTCATGCGACGTTTTTCGGCCGAGCGAAGCGAGGTCGAAAAGTCGCATGAGGTAAAAATTCTCTTACGTCCACGTTTCAGTAACGTATTTTTCCGTCCGAGGCCGCAAAATGACATTTAAGATGGCATTTTGAGGTTAAAGGGCGGAAAATATAATTAAATGAACGATTGTATACGTCAAGTTTGTTAAAATAATTATATTTAGCTCTTCTTTTTTTGTAAAAAATAATAAATAATTATTTAAAAAATAGTATATTACGATACGTGGGCCGGAAATTGGATTTCCGGGCCGTGCGTGGTACGACGCCCGAGGCGAAGCCGAGGGCGTCATAACGCACGGCCAGGGCATCAAATTTCCGGTCCAAGTATTGTATACTATTTTTCTTACTGCCCGGCCGAAAGTACGTTCTGTAATTGTTAAATAATTGATAAAATTGCGTTGTCGTCTGCTAGCTGTGTTTGAGTGTTAGTTTTTCTTTCGGCCCGCTCGATAGTAGTGCCTCTGTCGGCCGCTTTGGGTAGCTCGGTCGATATTACCGACTGTTTTTTCTTTCGGCCCGGCGTAGAGAGCTGGTTTTTTGGGCGTCTGCTACTTTCGCTGTTACACAGATGGTCTGATGCCCGCCCGACATTTGCAAGACCGAGGCGAAGCCGAGGTTTTGCTGGTCGGGGCGGGCATCAGAAACATATTCATTAAAAAAGACAACACCACTTTTCATTTCAACTAACTCTTTTTTCTCGTCACACGTGCACTTTCCTCTGTCTATTTCGTACGTGTCTAACCTTCACACCGCACAAACATATTTTCTTCGGGCGCTCCCGTCCATACGTTTACTTAATTGTTTCTACACGACTCGAAAGTACGTGTAGAAAACAAGAGGAAAAAACAATAACCACGATCAAACAAAACCACTTTTTATTTCAACTAACTTTTTTCTCGTCACCCGTGCACTTTCCTCTGTTTATTTCGTACGTGTCTAACCTTCACACCGCACAAACATCTTTCCTCGGACATGCGCGCGGGCGCTGAAGCGCCGCGGGTCAGGAAATTTCGGCAGCCAATCAGAGCGCGCGGTTGGTCTAAAATAGGATGCGAAAGTTTCTCTTTCGGCCCGGAGATGCGGGCCGAAAGTACGTACTTTCGGGTGGGCGAGTAAGAAAAAATCATTATTAAACTAAAGTTTATCAAGGTCCAAAGCTAACTTTTTTTCTCTACCCACACATACCTATCACACCGCAGGATCAAGCCGTTCGGCAGAAAGCCTACACCTTATCAACAGTATAAAATTCGCGCTGTAAGGCATCTCTCTCTCCCTGGGTATATGAAAAAATCCATGCATCACGCACGTGCGCACGCGCGTGCACTCACGGGTTTCACCCGCGATCGATGTCGCGTCGATAATAATCGACCCAAAAGAGTCCCTTTCGGCTTCTCGCAACGCAGCATCATCATCATCATCCCCCTTTCCCGGTCGCCGTCGGTGCGCTGCAACAGTATCGATTTACAATTTACGTCTGAATGGCTCTCCCTCTCTCTCTCACTCTTTCTCTCTCGGGCACTCGACGGCTTCGTCCGTCCGCTCGCGCGATTCTTTTTGCGAGAGAGAGGCAAAGGAACCTCGCCGCTTGCTCAATTTGCACTTCATTTCTTTCGTATCGGATTGCTCGCACGCTTTTCTGGCACGCGCGCGCGCGGCGCTTTTGTGAGAGGAGCCGGCGGGCCGTTAAATCCCCGTGCGATGTATATATTTTCGCGTGGTGACGTTTTTTTTTTTCATCGAGTGATGAAAGAAATTATTTGGTTTTGGCAAAATTTATTATAAAATTCATCGTCATTATACGATATTTCGTTGTGATGATCAGGTTGGGTCGTTGGAGATAGTATCTGATTTACATAGTTTGTATGGAAATTCAACTACTTTATCAAGCCATTATAGTTTTATCTATTAACAAATTTTTTAGCAGCCCGTTTTCGCGCGCGCGTGTTATCTACGCCACACTCGTTTCACTCACACACGTATATATTTACATTCGCGCGCATATAATTCACGCGGCAATAAATTCAATACGAAATTCTTTTCTCGAAAGCTTTCTCATGCATAATGCATCAGCTTGCCCGGCGTATATCGCCGTCGTCGTCAAAACCTCGCGGGAATCCGCGCGGATCGTTAGAAATGATCGGCCATTTTTATCGCCAAAACGGAACTCGTCCCTCGCACCGGGCAGGGGAAAAAAAGAAAGAGGTAGAACCGAGCGTATCTTCGTCGTCTGTAATTCACGCCTACGTCCACTGCGCTCGCGCACGCGGTGTAATCGCCGCGTCTGTTTTTGCAACCCACACGCGCGCGCCTTCAACCCCCCGCCGAGGGAATGTCCATGGGCCTCTTTGATAGGAGTGAGCGAGCATTCATGGGAACACGGCCGCCGCGCCAACTCGAGAGCAGGCCTTTTCTACGGGACAAGATTCATTGCGCTAAAAGTCCTGTACGCGCGCATGTGTATACGTTAATGAGGCTCCGCGCGTTTGAAAACGCGTTCGAGAAAGGAGAGGAAGAAGAGAAGTGTGCCGTGTTGGACGTTTGATATTTTGAATAAAGCGCGGGGTGTATGTGTAATGGGGTAACTGCTGGATGTGTGTGATACTATACTGTGGTGATATGGAAGAATGGTGTGTGATGGAATTTATGCCTGCGTTTACGATGTTGTTTGTAGGCTTATTAAATATTTTAAAAGTTTTCTGGCGCTTGGAAGGTTGAGGGAAATGGAAAGTTAAGGCCTTTTGTAAACTGCACGCAGTTATAAATCGAAATGCTTATAGCTTTAAGAAGGTAGAAGGATTGGAGATTCTTTATTCTTTAACACTTTGAAATAAAGAATTGCCTTGCGAGACTTAAAGATTCGGAATCACTGGGAATTTTATTCTTTTTCAAAGTTACAATTAAGATAACAAAACAAATTTTATGGAATTCCCATTCATAAATATGCAATTGGTATTTATAAAACGTAAATTTAACATAACCATAGATAAATGATGAGTGTAATATTTATCGATATAAAATCAATGTGCAAACTTAATTATTACTCGCTTTGTTCATACTAGTGAGTAGAACTGTAATAGTACATTAGATTAGATTAGAATACTTTATTCGGCACAAGTGGTAAAACACCATCTGGCACATGAGGGTGGTACAAAGAATATACAATAATAATATAATATACAACTATGAATTAACATATAGGCATACAAAAAGTAATTTGACAACAGCGCAAAGGTTAGAAATGCGTGCAAAAAAGAAAAACTTGTAGTAGTTAATAATAAAAGAAACATAAAAGAAAAGCAGTTCATATAATATGATATGCTACTGAATATATACAATGCAATGTATGATATTTAACAGCAAAGTATAAAATAATAATAAAATAATAATAATAATAATAATAATAATGACCCATTAAAACGAGAAATATAAGTAACATTAGCAAGATAGACAACAAGAGCGTTATACAACTATTTTTTCTATAATAACACGCTTTTTCCAATCTTCATTGTCGCAGATCAAAAGGTGGTTGAAAAAAAACGCTTAAACTTGGAGTAATTTTCAGGTTTAAACTCCAAGGGGGCGACTTTATTTAGAATTTTTGAAGCTATTGAAGCATTGTGTAACAGGGGGAAAAATGAGCTCTTCTTCCCGTGTTACACACCGTATTTTTTTAAATGAATGCACATGAAAGGGCATTTTTATATGCATACAAGTTGGATAGGTCATCGTGCATTTCGAGTCGTGCACAATATAGTTAAAAATGATTACATTGTTAATATTTTACTTTAAATAGGCGCGCTCTGTTTATATCAATTATATCTCAATTGTAAATATTCATTATTTTATAATTTAACTTTGAATGTTCTCAATATCCTTCTAAATAGGTCAAAAAGCTTTAAAATGCATGAATTGGATAGTAGAGGACGAATCCACAAAATTTCTTCGTAACAGTGAAAAGAATTTTTTTCCCCCTCTAAACTGTGAAAAAAATGGATTTTTTAAATTCTTTCCCAAATCACGCTCAGAATGCGCGATTTTCTACCTGGCTTTTAGGTATATGAAAAAATGCCCGTTTCATGCACGTGTTGAAAAAAAAATTGTATTTATCTCTTTGGTCATATGTCCTCGAATTCTTCATGCATGTATACTCACATCGGTCTAGTTAGGCGGATGTATCTGTAAATGATTATTAATTGATGTTCAGATAGTACACTGTGCAATAAGGGGGGAAAATGAGCTATTTCTAGCGAGGGTGAGGTGTTCTGCACGAGCCGGAGTTGAAGGCGTCCGAGACAGCGACAAGTGCTGAAAACACCTCACCCGATTCTGAAATAGCTTTTCTTCCCGTGTTATACAGTGTATTTCCTTTTAATGAAGGCAGGACAGAGCTTTTTTTACGTGTGTGAGTCGAAGAGAGGATTGGGCATTTCGAGTCGTACACAACGCAGTTGGAAATCAAAATAATTTGAAATGTATACGCAATTAACTATACAAGGGAGGCAGAAATTTTTATTTCTCATCTGTTTTCGGGTAGAAATAGCCATTTCTCACTAGTTTTTTATTTCTTACCTCTTGTAGGGTAGAAATGGTTTTTCTTACCACTTTCATAAAATACGTTCGAAATGCGAAATTTTCTCTTACTTTCACACGTGAATAAGGCCTTATTTCATGCCTGAGTTGAGAAAATGATTATTAATCATTTTCAACATACCTGCTATAACTTATATTATACCTCTTATAACTTGAAATTCCACAAAATACACACTTGAGAAGTACATCGCTTTTCTAACATTATGACTAAAAAAAATAATAATACGCTGTTAATCACAGTTGCCTAAAAATTAATTTAGTATATTACGATACGTGGGCCGGAAATTGGATTTCCGGGGCGTGCGTGGTATGACGCCCAGGGCATCCAATTTCCGGTCCAAGTATTGTATACTATTTTTCTTACTCCCCGGCCGAAACTACGTTCTGTAATTGTTAAATAATTAATTAAATAATTAATAAAATTGTGTAGTTTTTCTTTCGGCCCGCTCGATAGTAATGCCTCTCTCGGCCGCTTTGGGTAGCTCGGTCGATATTACCGACTGTTTTTTCTTTCGACCCGGCGTGAAGAGCTGGTTTTTTGGGCGTCTGCTACTTTCGCTGTTGCAGAGATGGTATGATGCCCGCCCGACATTTGCAAGACCGAGGCGAAGCCGAGGTTTTGCTGGTCGGGCCGGGCATCAGAAACACATTCATTAAAAAGAGAAAGAAATAAGGTGATGAAATAATTGTACATTAAAGTTTGATCAACTAACTCTTTTTTCTTACTCGCCCACCCGAAAGTACGTACTTCCGGCCCGCATCTCCGGGCCGAAAGAGAAACTTTCGCATCCTATTTTAGACCAACCGCGCGCTCTGATTGGCTGCCGAAATTTCCTGACCCGCGGCGCTTGAGCGCCTGCGCGCATGTCCGACGAAAGATGTTTGTGCGGTGTGAAGGTTAGACACGTACGAAATAAACAGAGGAAAGTGCACGGGTGATGAGAAAAAAGAGTTAAATGAAACAAAAAGTGGTGTTGTTTGATCGTGGTCATTGTTTTTTCCTCTTGTTTCCTACACGTACTTTCGAGTCGTGTAGAAACAATTAAGTAAACGTACGGACGGGAGCGTCCGAGGAAAATATGTTTGTGTGGTGTGAAGGTTAGACACGTACGAAATAGACAGAGGAAAGTACACGTGTGACGAGAAAAAGAGTTAGTTGAAATAAAAAGTGGTGTTGTCTTTTTTAATGAATGAGTTTCTGATGCCCGCCCCGACCAGCAAAACCTCGGCTTCGCCTCGGTCTTGCAAATGCCGGGCGGGCATCAAACCATCTGTGTAACAGCGAAAGTAGCAGACGGCCAAAAAACCAGCTCTCCACGCCGGGTCGAAAGAAAAAACGGTCGGTAATATCGACCGAGCTACCCAAAGCGGCCGACAGAGGCAGTACTATCGAGCGGGCCGAAAGAAAAACTAACACTCAAACACAGCTAGCAGACGACAACGCAATTTTATCAATTATTTAACAATTACAGAACGTACTTTCGTCCGGGGAGTAAGAAAAATAGTATACAATACTTGGACCGGAAATTGGATGCCCTGGCCGTGCGTCTTGACGCCCTCGGCTTCGCCTCGGGCGTCATACCACGCACGGCCCGGAAATCCAATTTCCGGCCCACGTATCGTAATGTACTATTTTTCGTCACCCGTGCACTTTCCTCTGTCTATTTCGTACAGTGTCTAACCTTCACACCGCACAAACATCTTTTCCTCGGACGCTCCCGTTTACTTAATTGTTTCTACACGACTCGTAAGTACGTGTAGAAAACAAGAGAAAAAAACAATGACCACGATCAAACAACACCACTTTTTATTTCAACTAACTCTTTTTTCTCATCACCCGTGCGCATGAGACAGAGTGGCTGATGCGCGCGAGCGCTCAAGCGCAGCGGGTCGGGAAATTTCGGCAGCCAATCAGAGCGCGGTTGCTCTAAAATAGGGTGTGAAAGTTAACTTTCGGCTCGGAGATGCAGGCCGAAAGTACGTACTTTCGGGTGGGGGAGTAAGAAATAGTATATTACATACCTAGGCCTCAGGTGGCAATTTACACGAGCTGTGGACTGTCCAAGTTTTTTCCTCCCATGATACGTAATATACTATTTGTTTCTAGTATAGCTTCTACTTGTAAAAATTATCAACTTGAATATCTTTGGATTATCTTAGTTTTTTGTTTTTCATGCAAATTGTGGCAAGTGAACCTAATTTTAAATGATATTTATTTGGGAATTTAAATGATTAAATTTATTCCTGTAAATATTTATTTACAGGAACATGATCCGGTATTGGGCTACTTTAATGGTTATATTATTTCATTTCTAAATTCAAGAACTAACTAAATTCACGCTTTATAACAATTTTTATAAACTAATGACAGTAAGAAGAGAAAATTACCAATTTTCGCTACAATTATGAAATGACAAAGCAAATCATCTTTGTTACAACTTTCAGTAAATATACACACACCCAAAATTCCGGAAAATTATCGAAACAACAATGCCGGTCATAAACGCCGTGCGACGATTCCTATAGTCCTCAAACGTAACGAACATTAGGAGCACGCGCTCCCTGCTCTCCGAGATATATTCGTACGAAATAATCCCGCGTCTGGCGTGCGCGCGCGCGGCCGCGCCAGGCTGGGTACACAGGGTCACACGACCTTAGTTAGAGCCGGCGTACGTATACGCCCGTCGTAAAAGCGCTCGCGCGACCTGTTATAAAGCGAGGCAGAACAATAAACTGTTTACGGAATTAATTTTACTACCCGGACGACGACGACGACGCGACGGTCCCCTCAGGTATAGCAGAAATGGAAAGTTGGCGCGCGCGCGCGCGCCTGGGTCTCGGTTTTATTGATGGGCCCACACGACCGTTGGCTTTCGCTCGCACTGCAATGCACAATGAAACCGATGCATGCGCCGACGATCGAGAGTTGAACAGATGATTTTACTTGATGGGTATGATGTTTGCACTGTTTGCGTTTGAGAGATTGCAAAAATCCAAACGTTGAAGTTGTACAGAAATTACAGTGTAGTTAATTTTTATTGCTTTTCTAAAAGGTAGGATCATTTTTGAGATTTTTGCGTTTCCAATTAGTTTTGGCACAGTATGATAATTTTTACAGAATTTTTATTTATTTATTATTTATTTATTTAATATATTATAGACGGGCAAATTTGCATTAAAATTGCATTAAAAATACAAATTTCCATTTAATAAAAATTTTGAAGTTTTATTACAGAATTTATCTTAAATTTTAGAAAATATACTAACTTTTCCGGTTATCAATAAAGTAGTCGAATGATGAAATAGGATTGACCTTTATAAAAGGAGATAATATGACATTTACTGCTATTTTCCTCCGACCACTCTGAAAATGCAGTAATACCGTACACTGTACAACAGATTCTTAACATCCTCGATCAATTTTACACACATAAACAATTTCACATTATCGGCTTACAAAAGAATTTTTGTTTGTGATTTTTACTAAACATATTGTTATACCATTTTGATCTCCAACAATTATACGTAAGTGTATACGCTGCGGTAAAAATTTCCTTATCGCAAATGAACGGAAAGTTAGTAAATATCTAAGAATGATAGCTAATACTTTTCGATTGCAATGAAATGATTTTTTTCTGTTAATTTCTCTATTTAATAGTCACAATGTTAGATTGCGATATGTTCATAAATGTTTGTATGAAATGTTTTGCACTAATTTTTTAATCTATTATTAGAAACCTCCAGTGGAAAAAGATATTTTATAATTTACACAAATATAAATAAGAAATACAGGAATCAAATTTCTTTGTAGCATTAGGTTTTTCTTAAAAATAAAAAATGGCGTGTAATATATGAAATTGGGTCTACTTTTGTCTCTAAGAAATGGAAAAATACGACTAATATAAGTATGTATAAGCATTTTACAAACGATGAAAAAACTTTTCCAGTGTTGACACATTTCTAATGAAACGAGTGTTAATAAATGTTTTCTATCGTCACCAGGTATACCTATACTTAGATAAAAAAAATTGTAATACATAATATTAATCTAAAATTTATAATTTATTTGCCTTCCAATGAATTAAATACAATGGAAACATACCTAAACCAATATACTAGCATTCCATCATCTTTAGCCCCCCTAAAACCCACTATTTATTTTTTTCAATTATTTCATTTTTCAATCAATTTTATTCAACAAAAACCACGCGTCTCGAGAAACGAGTTTCAAGAGCGTTTCACGCGTGCGTTAGGCCCCAAGATTCCGTCCTCGTAGGGGGATTAATGCCCGCGGCTGTTTAATCCGACAATATTAATGACCGCCGATTCCTCGCGCGAGCTTTCGGCTTTTCTTGCGCGCGCACGTGGACGACGTCAAAAGGCCGCGGGAAAAACGCGCGCGCACGAGCGTCAAGGGGGGCTGCGCGGCCTTAAGCCTATTCACGTCGCGGGGGCCTTATAAATCCGAACGACGAAATTAATCGGGGCCTTACGGCGATAATAATTCCGATCTAAACCGCATCGCGCGGCAGCCAATGGAAGTGAATGGATGCGACTAGGAAAAGGGTAGTAGCTGCAGCGAGGTCTACCAGAATTACGCCGCGAGAGCTATACGGGGGTTATAAATAAGGCGATATTCTCGCGAGGATGTCGTTTTTCGAGATGGGGAATTCAGCTCATCGTTGTAATCTTCTTCGGAGCTGCTTTTGAGGATTCTTTTTTTGTGGTATAGCATAAGGAATGGATGGTGTTGGAAGTGATGGTCTCGTATTTTTGTGCATTTTATATGCTTCTACAGATGTTATGCGGAGTTAAGTCCACACAGCTGGTGAACCTCGCGTTATTTCTTTTCTAGTTAACAAGAGATTATGCAAAGTTTATGTTTAATACGTTATTAGCCGAAACTAGTTTCTGACGATTGCCACAGTAGCGACTTTCTTAATTAAAAGGATTTCAGAAGTCTTCTTTAAGTTTGTGAATAAACCAACTGGATTTTAAAATATTCCACATTGTCATAACACGGCAACAGCAATTCCATCTCAAAATCTTCCATTTTAAAAGACTTCGAAACTCAAAATTTATCATCTATATAAACAACAGTAAACGTCAAAAGTCGAGTCTTCCTGTATAAAATTAATGCCTTTCTTTATATATACATTTGCCAGAAAAAGTGTCTGAGCAGGCGTGAAACATCACGACCATCTATACGACTGCGCTGTACGCCATCCCCGCGGCTTCTTCTGAGCAGATGCGCAGTTTATGTTAATTCCGTTCTGTTTATAAACATGCCCCGTTCGAGAGAGAGAGAGAGAAAGAGAGAGAGAGAGAGAGAGAGAGAGAGAGAGAGAGAGAGAGAGAGAGAGAGAGAGACGCACGGAATTCATATCACGCGGCGCGGTGTATATATCGTATACACGTTCGTATATACATATATATGTGTGTGTATACGAAAGACCGCATGTGGCGACGTTTGAATAATAAGCGATTGATTAGAAGCCATAAGTGCTGCTGTATTTATGAGAAAAATACGTTAATGGAGCAATGAGCCGGCGGGGACCGGACGACGACGACGACGCGTCACGAAAAGTCTGACGATAATTATCCGTCGGATTTATGTGGTAAATTGGATTTGCATAAACATATAGACGCGGTTATAAGACGCGAGCAAGTTCTATAAGTGGTTTGAATAAATGTTCGTCGGCCGGAGTTATTTATTGGCTATAGATTAATAAGCCGCGGTGCGGTGACGTCGAAGGCAGTGTGCGCCGATGTTTGAAAAACGTATCGACAACGCATGTATCTAATTCTGAAATTAGGCTTTAACACTCCTCTAATCTTCATTAAAAACGCGCGATCGTCGCTCAAAAATATGAGACTTTTTAATCACCATTATCTTTAATCTCTTGGGGGAAAGTTTCGAGGTTTAAGTTTCGCGTGGTACGATTTTGTTGTTAAGATAAAGAGCCTTCAGTCATAAATTGTTTAAGAGATTTAATTAAGAAGGAAGTACATTTTTTTCGGTAGTGCAGTGGATGCGACCCGCGTCATCACGAGAAAAATGTACTATGCGAATTGAATAAATAAGAATGATAAATTCACTTAAATATTTGCTCGTAATGAAGTAACTCCTGAGATAACGATTGATATTAATTTTCGGGATCCAAATCTGGAGAAGTCGCATGAGCGAAAACCAGTTTTTTAAAAATAATTACTTAATCTCGCAGCAGTCTCACTTCCATTTTCTTTGCACATAAACCAACAAAAAAACTACGAAATTTGAATACTACGAACCAAAAAGAGAAAGAAAAAAAAAACGCCAAGCGAACACCACACAAGAGTGGAACAAATCTTCGGTAAAGCGTTTTAAGCGAATATAATAAAAAGCCGCTTATTTTTCAGGCAAATAAAAGAAGTAATTCTGTACGTGCGCGCTCAGCAGCAGAAGCGGCACACTCGATCGTCGATTCTGGCTGTCCCCTCCCGGCGTTTTGGGCGTGCGCGCGCATTCACCGACAGCGTGAAAAAAGAAAGAAATCGTAAATTCAATTACGCCGCGGGGTAGAGCGAAGAACGTCAATTACATCCATCACGTGACGACACAGAGCGCGCAGCGACGCATCCTCGATCTCTTGCGCGCGCGTCCGGGACCTTCGCATAATCCCAATTATCTACAGGAGCGAGGAGGCTGTGTGTTCCGTACGCGAGAGCCTGGTGAGTTGCATTAATTAGCGGAGCTTCCTTATGTGTTTTTCGGGAGTTCATAAAAAAAAAACGAGGAGAGAGCTGAGAAAAAATAGCGCCTCGAGTCGCGCTAAATGGCCGCCGCGCGGAAGCGAGTTATGCGTAGATGCATGAGCGCTGCGAGAGAGGATAGACATTTTTTGTCCGGCGCGATATCGTATACGCTGCAATAAAATTACCATTTCGGTGGTTTTTACGTCGTTGTTTTTACTGCTTGTACAAATTTTTATCGTTCCCGGAGGCTAAGATTCCTTTGGAGTTTTCGAGGAGATGGTGCTTTTTTCACGTGAAAATTTAGCAATTTTGATGTCTCTCTTTTGAGAAACCGATAAAAGCTTTGCGAGCCGAGATTGTATCTCTTGTCGGAGAGGAAAACAAGTCTGTTGCGGAGAAAATAAGGGTCGGATTAATAGCAGTGGAGTCTCAGTCGCACTTCAATAATTTTTCCGGAGGGTACAATGCGCTCAGAGCAGTCCAATAGACATAATATGATAATCGGAGGTTTTCCTCGTCAAGTATTATAGCAAACAACACTTACATTTAAATAAAAGAAAAATCGTCAAAATATTCAAAAGCCGCTTTCGTGAATACATTCACACCGAAATTAACATCGAATGCCGTGAAAATGACAAATAGCTGATGCTGAAAGCGCTCGATAGGCAGGAAAATTTCCGTGGCAACAAAAAACACACGCGCGTGCGCGCAAGATTGATAGTTTATAAAGAGAAGCGAGAGAAAAGTTCGAAAGTTGGCCGAGGAATAATCGAATTCGTAACGGCAGCGGCGCGCGCGTGGGGAAAGCCGATCATTATGCATAGCATAGCAATCTCGTTCGAACGCCGCCTGTCACTCTCGTCGTGAGAAACAATAGGCCAAATTGATTTTCGATCGCTCCGCGCGAGAGGAAAGTTTCGAGTTTCTCACGCGCTTGTATGTACACACAGCTCCCGAATGCATATTCCGTTATATGAGCTTTCGAGAGAGTCAATTTAGCCGCGGCGGAGTAAAAAGCCGCCTTCCGATGAGAGATGTATATATAATGGCGATTCAATCGCAAGAAGTACAAAATTATGCTTCTAATACACATTATAATGTATATATATATATATATATATATATATATATATATATATATATATATATATATGTGAGCGAGAGCCCGGAGTGGAGAGAAAAAAGCCGGACTTCATTCTCGATTTCCCATGCGCCGGCGAGTTCCGCAATCGAATTGAAACGCGCGCTGAGATTATCGTAAATAAATTCTAATGCCGATTGGTTGGGCCGTTTTTATACAGATTGTCTGATTAATATTCGGGGCATTTGCAAATTGGTACTCGCCTAATACTGGATATATATTTACGTCTCATTGATGAAAGCGGTATCTTATATTATACAACTTATGCTTTCATGATTTCAAAAGCTGATTTTGTTTTATAATTTGCATGATATTTTAAGCTCGATCATGGCTGATTATAAATTTATTTTAATAATTTTATGTGGTTCATTAAATAAATAATGCTAAATAAAATTAAAATTTTAAATATATTGCTTTTTAGCACTATACTTAAATACTTTATCGAAAACAATAAAGTACTTTTAATAAAACCAACAAAAATTATTTAATTAACGCCACCGGATTACCACTTTCTCGTCTCATTATAAAATTCAAAACAGCACCTCCAGACGTCGGGCTCTCATTCCCCGTCATAATCATATATTTCCCTACGCACGTATACACCTATACCCTCCAGCCTAACAGCCACTCCACTCGACAAAAAGACAACCTCGTAATCGAATCGACGGTTTTCCGCAAAGCAGGTGCGACCGAAAGCGCGGGTTTTCACGCAATTCCACACACTCACGCGCGCACACACGGATAGAGCGAAGAAATAGACGAGGACGGGATTCTCTTTTTGCTGCGTCTGGCGCAGATGTGCGGCCGTAGAGATTCGATAAAAAATAATCGGCTACCGTGCGCGTCCCCCCCCCCCCCCCCCCCATTCGGCGATGATGAGCGAGCATCCTCTCTTTCTATTCCTCTCTTCCCGTTCGGTAGCCTCAATCACGACGCAGCGCGCGTACGGATCTCAATCGGCCAAATTAGGGATCTATTCGGCCTAATTGGATATTATACCGGCGCATATTGAATTATCGGGAAAATCATGCACCTACTTTCGTCCCTCCTCTCATCAGACTCTTTCTCTCTCTCCCTTTCTCTCCTTGTGCTTTTTTCTATTTCTGCATCTCGTTTCTTCTCCCTCTCGTTCGTTCTTCATTGTGCGCGGAGAGTAGAGTCCCCGTCGACCGGTAAAACGGGAATTTGAGCAATTTGGCCATTGATAGCTCGAGATTGCTGTATTATAATCGAGCATGTATATTGCGAAATTATTCTTTTTTTCCGCAAATTGCGCTCGTTATGTGTATTTTTTCCTCCCCGTTGCGACCGTGAAAGAACGTCTTTTGCGCTACTTCACGAGCGCATCCGTTATTTTCCATATACTATATACGAAATAGGAAAATTCTCTTAATAAAAACACGTGTTTACCTTAGCCCACGTCTATTACTCTTCCTATATATAAATCCCATACAACGCGGCGAAAAATTATTCGCCAGGCTAATAGGTTTGTGATTTAAAGTGTAATAACACAACGCGGCCGAGAGCGAAAGAGAGTAAATAACGGTGATGAAAGCGCTGCGAAAGCAGAAATTATCCGTATAAATACATCGCGCAATTTCATGCTGTATACATACACATACAAACGCGTACATATACATATAGTATAACGAGTGAGTCACGCGCGCTCGGACTCTGCTCGTTCCCTCTCAGCTCGTTCGTTACCGAGTCTGACGTCACATTTAACGGGGTGGTGGCGTCATGCTCTCTCTCACACCCGCGCGCGACGTTCCCACACTAGCCGACCTTTCGGCTAACCCTGCGCCTGCTCTCTCTCTCTCTCGCTCATCATCTCCTACAAAACAACAACAACAACTCATCGCTCTTTACGAACATCATCGCAAAAAAAACTCCAGAAGCTCTTAAAGGGCGCGCGGGAGAGATGAGGCCGCTTATTTTGCCTTCGGTAAAAGCCGCGTATACGTAACATCACGGCTGCTGCTTTATATATACATATACATAGACGATGTACCGCATCGTCGGAAACACAAAACGCCTAATGGATTCCGTGAAGAGAGCAGCGAAGAGACGTGCGCCTGACACGCCATTATCGGACCCGGCGTTTCGGGAGACGCGACCGCGGAGAGCCCCGCCGGAATAGACTGTTGTACAAGGTATTGTGTAGTATATATACGCGACGACGTGCATTATGCGCCCGCGCGCGCGGAGAATCGTTTTGACAGGATCGATCAGCCGAGAGTGTATGTGTGTGCGTCTACGCGGCAAGAGGGCGCATGGAAATGAGATAGAGAAGATGATAAGAGAGGTGAAAGAGAGAGAGAGAGAGCTACCGGGCGAAGACAGGGCTTTGTCTCGTAATGACTTGAGAATTTCAGCCCTGAGTTGCTGACATATTTTAATAAAAGTATTATAGTGGTAACGTGAAGATAAAAATAAAAGGATGATTTTCGTTGGGTTGGAGAGTGTTTTTTTTATAGTAAAAAG
Organism: Torymus aiolomorphi; assembly: GCA_036365515.1. Classification (NCBI taxonomy): domain Eukaryota; kingdom Metazoa; phylum Arthropoda; class Insecta; order Hymenoptera; family Torymidae; genus Torymus; species Torymus aiolomorphi. Next base: position 11,972,121 of record CM070875.1, read on the forward strand.
TTAAGAGAATCATCAGTTTTTTACACATTATAACGTCAGTAACGTTACTCAAGCGCGCGATCTTACCTCGGAATTCAAAAACATCTAAATGAAAAGCTTAATAACAAACCCTCACTGCCACGAACTCGAGCTCTAAAAATACCCGCGCGCAAAAACGTTGATGGGCACTAAATGGACACTATATACGTTCTGGGATCCCTCTCCGCATATGTACACACGACAACGCCCTTCGCGCGATCCAACACTCCGATAACAGTCATCATCGCGGCGCATAAACGATGATAATTTCCGTGTGAAAGCATCTCAGGAGCAGCAGCGAGACTGACGCTGCACTCAAAAATCCAAGAAGCGCCACGAACGCGCGCGCTGTTATAAATATCAATTACGCGACTGCCGCAGGGCAATTGGCGCAGTCCCTCGCGGCGTATTAGCATAATATTCGTGCGCGCGCGAAATAAAAAATTTATGCTGCGACCACCCGGTGTATGTGTGTGAGTAAAGGGGCGGAGCGAAGGGACAAGTGTTCTGCGAGCGCGTCGTTAAAACGCATTAAACTGGAAGATTACACGAATCAGGGATGCAAATTGCGGTGTCACCGTCGTCTGCATAATGTTGCTCGTAGGTGGTGCGTGTGTCGCGGTAGGGTGGTCAAATGTAAGTGTTTGTGTGTGTATAGAGAGAGAGAGAGAGAGAGAGAGAGAGAGAGAGAGAGAGAGAGAGAGAGAGAGAGAGAGAGAGCAGCGCTTTAGGGGAACAGGTGGCAAAAAGATTCATATAATCCGTAGGCGGGTCGAGGTCGTGTGTGTGTATGTGTATGTGCAAGCGACGACTGACTGGCGGCTTTGATGTTATTGCACGGTTTTTTTGCGTGCTGCTGGTGGGATGAATTTCTTTGAGGGTGGTATATGTTTGTTTTTACGTTTCTCGTATGACGATTTTATTGACAGTTTTGTTTCTCTTTTATAGGAATTTTTATTATTTCTGGAGGTTTTGGTATTGTGAATGGAAGCGTAACTTCACGCCAGTATGATGCTTGAATTTGAAGTTTTTATTACAATATTTCTTTGAATAATATTTATTGGTCCAAGTATGCTCCGAAAAATAATTCTAGGCTGAGAAAATATTTTAGCAAAAGTTGCAAAAAATTTTCCCAAATATTACTATACTGTCTCGTAAAGCTGCCATAAACTATCAAAATTTTATACAGGAAATTTTGCTAAATGTACAAGAATTTTACTAGAGTATATTTCAAAATTTTCTACAAAATATTCCGATTTTTGCTGTTTTTACAGTCTGTGGTAGTTTTACGAGACAGTATCTATAATTTTTGCAAACCTATCGTATAATCTCTACTAAACTATTTTGCTTAGACTACTTAGTTTCTCAATATACAAGTTTCTCAATGAATACAACCTGATAACAGAGTAATCAAAAAGCCTACCCCTTTCTTATTTTACAACACAACCGTAGCTCCAAAAAAACTTTCAATTGATCTCGCACAGCCTCCCAGGCCAATTCCTCTCTCGCTTTCTCACACTACACTCCTCTCGAATACAAACACGCACGAGCTCAACCGCTCGCGCCGTCTGCGTCAAGCATCTTTCCCTCTTAATTGCCCATATAGCTCGTCGAGAATAAATCCGACGCGCGCGCGGCACACTCTTAATTGCTCATCCTCGCTCCTCTGCCGAGAGACGGGTCGATGGGTCAAGGGGCGTTAGATATGATGGGCTCTGTAACCGAACTCGCACGTGGCGGCGGTTCTTTCTTTATCTCCCCCTTCCTCTCTCTCTCTCTCTCTCTCTCTCCCAATTGCGAATCGACTTAATGATAGACCTGCGGCAAATTAATAAGTCTAATAAGCGTTCTTCATTATACTCTTTCACATATTTTACTTTCTAGTCATTTTTACGAGAGTTCCCGCCTGCCCGCCGCAGAGTTTCTTCCGCGAGCGGAGTGCGTTGTATTATGCGCGCGGTCTCTTAATTATTGCCATTATCTTAAAGTTTAATTAAAGCCGGCTTATGATTTCTGCCGCGTTTTTTGGCGGGGAGAAAGTTCCGCGGTTATAACGTTTTCGTGTGTATAGAAGAATAGACACATAAACGAAATTGCAGGCAATTTGTGGCGCATAATAGAGCATTAAGCGAATGACTAATTAGTAGAAAAACTGTAATGTATAAAATTTACGGCGAGAGAGGTACGCAAAAAGCGCGCGCATTCTCCGCCGCCCCCTCGGGCAAAAAGCTACTTTGCATGGTAAACAGCGTTTTTCCCGTTACAAACTCTCCTGATGCAACGTCAACTGACAGAACATACTTCAAAGCTACTGACAGCATGTATATAGATCAAGTCGTACGCACGTACGTACCTATACCTCTCTCGCGAGCGTGCAGCACATCCGGCTCGCGCAAAGAAATTAATGAAGCGCGTCAAAGAAGCCTCCGCCGCCGCCGAGAGAGAGGAACGCGATATCAATCAGTGCCGATAGCACGCGGGACACGCGATAAACGCGCGCGTGTGCCATCGGTTGCCCCGCGCCGTGCGGCTAATTTAATATTTCCTCCGTGCGGCAAGACAGGCGTGACACAGTCGTTCGCGTCGAGTCATGACACAGAAACAATTTCTCCCCGTGAGCAAGAAGAGGAGGAGGAGGATGAGGTGCGTTATGTATGTATACGTACGCGTGGCACGCGAGGAAATATGCGTACGCTCTTTTCTTTTCGTTCGGTTGTCTGCTGCCGAGGTCTTTGCTTTTTTGGCCGACGAGCGCACGCGTTCCGCAATGACAGTCGTATGATTAAATATTTTGTCGAGTGTGTATGCGAGAGAGGGAGATGTTGGTGAGAGATGCGCTTTGTCACTGCGCGCGCCTGCTTGATTTTAACGTCGGCGATGCTCGTGTGTACGACGATCGTTTTCAATTTGTAGATTCCAATTGTGAGATTATAGGTATTGAAATGCTGTTCGTGAATTGAATTATGAATCGAGTAATGGTAAATAGGGACCTTTTGGTCGATGTTTCCTTCTCATCGTCGAGCGAATCATATTTTTTATGTAGGTGAATTGTAATTTCTTTTTTATCGTACTTCAAGGTTTTAATATGAAAATTTAAACATTAGCTTTGTATATTTATTTACGACTGTATCGTTAACTTCCAGTATAGAAGGATTTAGTATTTTTAATCAGAATACGAAAGCAAGTAGTCGTCATCTAGATATACATAATATATAAGGTAAAATGACATTTCCTCTAGACTGCATATTATAAAAAATATATCTGTGCATAGGTCAGATAGAAAATGTTAAAGAAGACTTGACACTAAATTTAAAACTAAGATATCAATAATTTCTTAGTATTCTAGCATGACAACGTGTTTAAACTTTCGTAAATAAAATAATAGGATTATTTAAGTGGCTTCAATTTAAATTTTCATCGTTCTTTTTATAGTTTTGTAATATATTAATCTTATTTTTAGTAGGCATACTACAAGGTTTAGTTCCTCTGTAAAAGTGCACATTCTGTCGTGTAGCCTCGGCGAATATTTTATAAGGTAAAATCTTCAATTTTTTCGAGAAATACATTTTTATATAAGAATGAAACGTAAATTATTTTAGAATATCAGTGGAATTAAAAATTGCGAAATGTCTATTATTATTCAATGAAAGACGATTATTTACAACCACGGAGATTACATGTAAAAATGTACACTCTTGCACAGAATCACCCATTCAATTTCAAGAATAATAAAATTAAACAACAACGCACGAATAATCCACCAATTCCAGGTCAGACTAAACTGTCACCATAGGTCAGCATCAAGCCATAAGCAGAAAATCCGCAGCTATATAGCCGGGACACCATCTGCGCGTCGGCACGCGGCTGCAAACGGTATTATCGGCTCTATCGCAATTCCTCGGCTATATACGCCGCCGCCGTCGTCGCGGCCGCGACGCGCGTCAGCGGGGCCACGAGGCGCGGCGTATTAACTTAACGAGCGTCGGCGAGAGAAACGGCCCACGCGACGTCTCGCCGCAGGTCGAAGGTTAACTAGATGTGAGAATTCCCGAGAGTGGCGGAGAGCTTGTGGGGCCGGACTTTGGTATAATATTCGCGAAGCGTATAAAAAGATGAGTGAGCGTGCAGGACGCGGATGGAGTTTGTATATCGTGGGGGTAGGTATTTGGTGAGCTGTTCGTTTCGACTTGACAAGATTATAACTAATTAGTATTTAAGAATGTGAATGCAGAAACATTAGAGATAGCTTTATATTAATGATTAACAAGATCGACTTTACGAAATCTCGAGAATAAATTATTGATCAGTACAAGATGAGTTTCTGTCACAACAAAACGTACGCACGAAGCCAATAACACCCTGATTTAATTAAACTCGTAAAAGAAGGGAGATTTCCAATAATCCTGTAGAACGGATTAATTCCATCATACAGTGTAAAAGCTTGTATCCACCACACGCCTCTGCCCCCCTACCGTGCAATTACGCAGTCAGATCTCGAGCGCGCGTAAAAAGGGTCGGCCGCGCGCACTTTTATGTCCCGCCTAATGGCACGAAAATTAATTTCCAGGGTATCAATATAACGAAACCAAGCGTCTCCTCACACACGCGTACCACACTCACACAGAAAACTAATTACAGCCGAGAGAACTCACACTCGCCAGGAATTTCATAGGCTCTCTCGCGTCTCTCAAGTTCCGAGTCAGTCGCGGATATCGTTTCCGACTCGCCGTTAAATTAATTCCCAGCGTAAATTGCAACGAGCCGTTTGTACACGCGCAACCTTTACTCCCCCCTCTTCCTTCTCACAGCAAATTAACGCGCGCGCGCGTGCGACTATCCAATCGCTTGTACAAAAACCGGAATCGCACCGCGCGTGTATTATATACACTCCTCTCCAGCGGAACATCTGCATCCGCGTCCCGCTTTTTTCGCACGCGCGCGTGCCTTGTAAAAATGTAATCTTCCGGGGAGGCGAGCTCAGTGTGCGGCCGGCCGGGCCACACGCATATATGGGATTTTGATTGGCCGAGGCGCGTTCGTGAAAAAACCCGAGCGTTTTATGAAGGCCGAAATTTACGAAGTGGACGATAAATTTCGGGACCGGGTGACGGCGAGCTTTGATGCGCGTGGGGTGGTCAGCGCGCGGCCCTGTGGGTATATCAAGGGCTCGTAAGTGCCCGTAATCGAAACAATGTTTTTTCAATGATTTATGGGGGTATTGTTATGGAAATGAGGAGGGCGAGGATGATGGGAGAGTTGGGAATCGTTCAATCAAATCCGAGTACAAAAACGTAATGGTCGCGAAATGTATTTGAGAATGTCTCATTTAAGGAGAATTATTTCTGGCGATTGATTTATTCCTGCGGTTAGTGATTTTAGAATGTTTTGACTGATGTGTATTAGTGTTTCTATGATATTTTATTATGATTTTTAAACAAAAAGCAAAGAATTCAGATGATAATCATTTTAGTCTATTTTTATGAACTAGGTAAAAGTATAATATGTTTAGGTAGGAGTTTTACAGATTACTAAGTTTTTAAACGATTAAATTATTGTGGTACAAAACTAAGCTTTCTTAAAAATTCTTCGATTTATTTAAAATCTAAAAAATCCCGATATTAAAGGAGGTGCAAAAGAGCTGTGACTTTTTATATGAAATTATTATTGTTACATACTGTTACGAGTGAGAACTCGCAGGTAAATAAATAAATAGAGGGAGACTCGATAAAAAAATGGAACGGCGTAACTCGGCAGGGAATTGAACCCCGGACCTTCCGTTTTCCCGACGGGTGTTCTGTCCGCTGAGCTACCGATGGCTATGCGCGTCTTTTTTTTAGTCGTCCTAACGTCGCTAGATGCAACCTGATCCACCTCGGCACGTTGTGCATATTGTGCTCACTGAACAATACGTAGAATAATATTTTAAATAATTTTTTCTTTAAAATATAGTTTGCCAAAAATTCAGTAAATAAGATAGAAAAAATCTAGAAATACTTCGTATATTTTTATATACACGGAAAAAAAATAAATGTTTGATTCTACTTTTCACACAGTTGATTTAACTTGAAAATGACAAGTTCATTCTATTTGCGATATCGGTAGAAATAACATTAAGAAGAAATAGAATCTCCATTTTAGAATGTGGAATCGACATTCTAATTTTAAAAATAAAGTTATTCTTACTATAAATAAAGTTAAATTTACTTTTTTTTTTGTACTAATTTAAGATTTTCCTAAACCACTTGATTTCACTAGCGCAAATAAGTTAGATGAGGATTAAGTATTTTTTGTATGTGTATTTTTATGTAATCTATTTTGAAATCTCGCGAATTATTTATCTTAATACTTTTTGCACTCTTTCGCAGAATTGCAATATATCGCATTAGAAAAAAAACTTGATCTGTCTTTTATTTTCGAAAATTATCTATTCGAAGTTTTAGTATTTTCACAAAACTCTATTCTCCCCTTGATTGAAGATCCTTAAATGCTCGACTCAATTAGTTATTTATTTATTTTCCCCTCGCCCACTCTATTATTAGAAAACGAGTCAAATCAATCGTTAGTCATTATGTCAACCGGCCATACGAGACCCTCGCGCTCGCCTAGAGAAAGTCTTGAGAACCACATGTTTGTTCGGCAACACGTGCTTAACAGTTAGGACACACGAGTAGCCCCGTGAGCCACACTTACGCCCCCCGAAAAACGCGTTCACTGGGCTTTTTCAACCACACGCAAGCATCTGCGCACGCGTGTGTAGCAGTATAGTCCCTTTCGTCCTACACAACGACAAAAAATTGTCCTGTTAGTCAACCCGGAGACATGAAAAATTATAAAAACCGTTGCTCCCATCTAGCTCCATGTAGAAAAAGTTCACGTCTACCGCAAGCAGCGGACCTACAGGAATCTCGAGACATTTGGGTGAAAGTACGGGAGTTGTTTTTTCTACGCCTGTTTTCCGAATATTAGCCACGTGGGGCACGGCACGAAGTCGTCGACTCGGGGGTGGTAAGATGAAAATAAAGATTTACAATGACTGTAGTCCGGCCGCGAGCCATTACCATTTGCGCTTAAAGGGGTAAACGCGCGCGTATATATGGCCATAAGCGCAAGCCGCCTCGAAGACAAAATAAAAAGTCACTCGCCTTTACGACTCCTTAACCCTTACTAATCCGACGGCGCGTCTTCGGACGAGCAAAAGAGTGAAAAAAAAAATTTCGAGAGAAATCAGCCGGCAAGGGTTGTGTCCGCTCGCTCGGACGCGGAAGTCAAAATATTGCTTTATTGCGGGCCCCCGCACTGTGTCCTCGCCCCGTGTCCAGCCGCCGCCTGTGAGTGAAAGGGTTTTTTTTCAACGGGTTGAGCGAGTCGGAATCTCTCTCTGTCGTTTCTCGGAGGAAAAGCGCGCCCGTAAGGAAAGGATTAACTTTTACCGTTTTGCTCTTTAACTTTACTGTTTTAGTGCCGCTGCAGCCTCGACGTCGCGACGACAACGACGACGGCACGAGGGGAAAAGGGTTGGCCGCTGCGTTGGTCTTACAGTTAGGTCGCCTCGGTATTATTCTCGCTGACGAGAAAAAGGGTAGATATATATTGGAGAAAGGCCGAGCCGTTGTAAAATTTCTTTTGCCGTATATAGCAGAACTTTCTCCGAGACGAGCGCGCGCGCGCTTTATTATTTTCAACGGACGGGGTAAGGCGAGATTTTTTTTGGCTGGAGTTCATCGTAGCGAGTTGCTGACTTTATTATTGGACTCTACGGGCGATGGGGTTGGAATTTTCCAGGATGTGGGAAAAAATTTGAGAAAAAATCGTTCGGTTTTAACTGTAAAATGCAGAAAACCGTTTTTTGGCACATTTTTCCGGGAGGCCCGCTAGGTTGTAGGGGCAAAAAAAGGGTTAGGCCTGCGGAAAAATGTATTAGTGTGACAAAAACACGTTGGGCAACGCTGTAAAGCAGCTACGTAAGTTCAGGTAAAATTGGAAAACCTGTATTTTTTTGGGCTATTTTTTACCAAAAAAAATTTTCTAAGAAATTCATTGAAAAAAATCCTTTTTAAAATAACAAATGTTAAAATGTGAATATTTATAACACGATATAACTAAAATTTGAGCCGAGAACGAAAAAAAAAGAATTGAGTGATAAACGACTGACTTCTTAATAAATTTTTTTAATGAATTTGTCAGGTAGAATTAAATTAATAATTAGAAACGAAACCGATGTTAAAACAGACGTAAGGGTAGGCGTTCATTACTTTTTAATATCCCCTCGGCTAATCACTGTGCAAAATTGAAAGCCTGATGGGTCTGAAAACAGGTGCACACTAAACCTTATAACTATTTACGTGTTTCTCATTGCCGCATGAGAAACGCCCACCGCACAAATTACCAGTAACTTCTTTACACGTTGCGATGGCTGCGAATGCGCGCAGAGAGGAAATGAATGAACGCGAACGAGAGATGAAAAAAACAAGTGAAAACGAAAGCAAGCGAGTAAATGAAACTGATTAATCTTGTCAAGAAAAAAGTAAGAACAGATCAGATGGGACGAAAATAAAAATGAACGCTTTCGAGATGAGGAAATGAAGTTTTTTTAATACTGCACCTCTTGCTTTTTATGCAAGTGTCGGATTTGTTTTGTGAATAACAATAATATTTGTATGGGTATTTTAGAATAAAATGATAGAATAATATGCGATTTGTATTCCATCAATCAATTTCTTCTATAAAACGTTTGCAACGGAACTAAGATATCTATATCTTCTAACGACCAATTGATTCTTAAACAAATGAAATCCTTAATACAACTTTGATTCAACAAAAACGCCGTTAACCATTAAAAGCCTCAAATGCAAACGTCGTTAAACGAAATACCATTTGAAATATCGTAACGTCATCTTCGCACGCGCGGGCGCGTGGCGTCTTGTTTGGCTACGACCTGCAAAATCAATGATGAATTAAGCCATCGCCTCCGCCGTATGCATCAAACGCAGCGTCGCGACGAATAAGTCGAGAATGATTGCGTGATTGATGGTGGAAAAGACGTGCGAGCCATTCGACTTCGCTGCCGTTGCTGCCGACGACGTCATTAAGGTCAATTCGCGGGGAGACTTTTGCTTACACGTAAGACCGGTAGATGCGCCGGTTTTCAATCGCGAATCTCATCAACTACAATTTTCAGTAATTTAATTAAACCCGCGTGCGTATACCGACCTCGTCAACAGGCGCAGGCATGTGAGATTGAGGTTTCTTTTTTTTTATTTATCATGGGAGTTGGATAAGAAGTATGTGGTCGTGTGGTAAATTATTGCGAGGGAAAATTAGAAATTTTTGCGAATATCGTTGTTGTAATGACGACGTGGCGCGAGATTTCTCTTATACATTGCCGGTGGCCGGGCGTCGACCGCAGAATTTATTAAAATAACTTGTGAATGAGAAGAAATAATTACTTAACCATGGGAAGGCTATTTTATGGGCAAAGGAAATTGAAGATGCCACTAAAAATATTAATATAGTATGTGTAGTTCTATCATCTTGTGTAAATAAATACGAAAGAACTTATAAAGTAATTTTAAGTTATATTATTTTATAATTTAAAAATTAATAATAGTTTTTACAATTTACTGTTACTATTTATCTATAATGCTCAGTATTTACAAAGACAACTAATATACATCATCTTTATTTATAATTCTATACTATTACACTAATTTCGCCAGTATTTTATTAAACCGTACACGGTGAATTTTGATTTAAGGCTTTTTACGAGTAAAGCTCCTTATAAAACCATATAATCACAGGCTCTTCAAGAGTCGTAAAAAGTCAACAAAAGCATTAAATATCATCACGAGGGGCACCACCGACGTAGTATCCTTTGTTTTACCGCGAAAGAGTTAAGATCGCGCGCGTGCGCTATAATCTCGCAAGGAAACGAGTCCTAATGAACTCGGTGTGGTCGCGCCGCGCGCGAAGATAACAATCGAGCGCGCTGCTCTCTACGCTTCCTTCGCAAAAAAAAATTAAATCCGCTCTCCTTAAGTTTCTCTCCCTCTCTTCCTTTGTTTCTTTTTAGTCGCCATCTCCGCGTCTCGTCTAGCAAAGAGCGTACGTCAATCTCGTTTCGTGGAAGCGTTTTCCGGGCCCCCTTGTCTCCCCGAGGTCAAGTACGCTTATAAACCATCTCGCTTTATAAAACACTCGCAAGATCTGGCATACAACTGCGTAGAAAGGAAAAATCTGCTCCAATATTGCGCCATCCGTCACAAAAATGTCAAAAAGTAGCCCTGCAAAAGACGCTTCTGGCACCTATAAAACACCACCTACGCCGAAAACTCGGGCGAGAGCCTGAAAAAACAATAGCCCGTCTCGTTTAAACTGTAACATTTTTTACAGGGGGTTCTTTCGGCCTCTACGTCTGCGCTATATCGTAAATTATGTAAATTCCCTCTTGCTGATCCTCTTTCTCTCTCACTCTCTCGGCGAGACCGACCACTTGTGCGCGCGACAAAAGCCGGCCGATTTAAACTGTAACAGTTAGGGGAAACGGATCGTTCAGCCGACTGGCCTCGAGCCTGGCGCACGCGAGCGCGCGCTTACGGTTCGACAGCAATAAATAACGCCCTCGCCAAAAGCAGAGCAGAGTTCGTCGCCTTCGCCGCGTGCTGCTGCCTTTTGCAGCCCCCTCGGGAAAAACGAGAGCGCGCGCGCACAGGCCCCGGAAAACGAGAGCGAGGGACTCCCTCAAGAAAACGCTGTAAACAAGGACCGTTTTCTCGTAACTGTTGTTATATGGTGCGCACGCGCGCGCTGAAAAAATGGCAAGGGGTTAAAAAGCCGTAAACTAATTTTCCGGGGAGATTTACGGGGCTTGGCCACGAGGGCCGCAGTGGAGGTTGCGCAACGGCAGCGGTAAAAATGGCCCGGCGCACGCTTTGTTAGGGAAATGGGTCTGCTCTGGCTTTTCGCAAGAATGAAAGAAGGACCCAGAGGTGGTGGATGTGTATTAGGTCATTCTGGGGCTTCTTTCCAGGATGGCTGTTTGCGTTTTTTGAGGTCGGGATAAACGCGTAAAAAAGGAAGCACAAAAAAGCGGTTCACCTGTTTTTTAGGGCCTGCTATAATGAGTTCGATTAGAGGAAAAATGTTTTTTTCCTGTGAATATGATCACGGTAGTAGAAGAATAAAGCTAATCGGGGAAAAATTGAGTTTTGGGAAATTTTTTAAAGGCAGATAGAAGTTAAAGAATAAATGATGGAAACAAATGTGGTACTCAAGAGAAAAATTAATTTGCAATAAGTTAACCCTTTCGGTATTCAAAAGTATTACTAAAAATCTTGTTTTCAGAGGTATTAAATTTTTTGAAAAGGTGAAATATTGTGCCTATAATCTGCAATGTTTATTAATATTTTAAAGTTTTAATCGATCTTGAACCTACAACATTATTTTCTTTATTAAATAATACTTTTAGAAAGATTAACATAACTAACGCTTTAGGTATACAAACCACGATATCGTAAATATTAAAGGTCATTAAATTTTGCGCACAAAATTATATTTCGTGACTTATATAATATATTTATAGACTTATAATTCATGTATACGATGGTTACAAATAGCCGACCTTGCACCGACACGTCAACTCAAAACAATGCCCAACCCTAAACTTCCGAAAGCTATAGTCCAGTATTGAATAACCTTTGCCCCTTTTGCGTAACCCGAGCTAATAGCTTCCATAACGTTGCGAAAATTTGCGCAAAAGGATTAGAAAGTTCTTACTCCTCAAACCCGGAAACCCTCGGCGAGCCCGAACAATCACCTGGCAAACCAGACACAACTCTCAGAGGTCTACCCCTCCAAGGTTGAGACACTATCCCTGGCGGGAGATCGTTCTAACCCAGTGCGTGTACCCTTCGTTGTCTCTATACCGTTCACGGCAGGCTCCGCCGGTAGCAGCACGCGCACCCCCACTGGTAACGGCGCTAAGGGTCAAATTTACGTCTAACTGGAGCGCTGTCCGCCTCAAGCGCAGGTATAGTACGCAATACAACGACCGAGTGAGAGAGAATTTCGCAACATTGAGGGAGTGAAAGGTGAGAGTTTCACTCGACGCGTACCTCACCGGGAAATTTGGCAAATGGCTCGCTGCGGCGGCACGCGGCAGAACCATTATACCTGCGAAGGGGTTTAGGGGTCCCGAGAAGTCCCCTCGTTTCCGCCGACTATGACGGCGGTTTATTATTTTATGCAACTAGAGCACAGTTCGGCCGAGCCTCGGCCATTGTCCTGCAAATCTGGTTTTTACGACGTAACAGTTGATGCGATGGCTTTAGGGTTAAAAAGGCCGTATACCCTTGCGCCTCGAGGAAAGATATATTACGAGGGCGGAAAACTCTTTTGCCCTCGTTCTCCCCTCCAGTTTACCTCCAGCGCGGCACGGGGCCAGTTTACGAGCCCTGTCGACGCGCAATATTATATATGCACGCGCGCGTGCGCAATGTTACCCAGTGCCGCGCGCGTGGGAGCACGCTGCTCCAGTTGTAAATAACGCGCGAGCGGCGATCGGCCGGGATAAGGGTTGCGATCTTGGAAAGAGGTGACGCAAAGGGGAACACACTTGTATTTATATATATATAACGTAGACAAGGCCGAGGTGCGGACCTTGGACGTGAACTCCGTGCGGTGTGTATAGATAGCTCTTTCGCAAACGTCGTATATATATACATTTGCGCCATTCTCGAGCAAGCGCAATTCTAGATCACGCGGAGAGAGACAAGAGTAGGAAAGAGGGAAGAGCGAAGTGTATGTGTATAGGAGAGTGCGAGGCGAGAGAGGAGCCATAAATAATAACGCGCTTGTTGCGTACGGCTGCTGCTGCTGCATTGTCTCGTCGCTCGAGGAGATTCCTTGACTTGACTCGTTCTCTGGGATGATGAATGCGGGTGTGAGGGAGAGAGGAAGGTTTTTGCGCAGGCTTGCGCGATTTCTCGCAGATGTTACCTAACTCGTTTAGACGCGCGAGTGAGAGGAAGAGAGAGAGAGGAGAGTGACTATATAGGGGTTATACGACGCGCAACAAATTATTGAGATAAATTTTTCCCATAAATTTTCCGTCAATGAATAATATTAGCAAAGATTACGCCGTCGCAGCGATGGTGCCGCAGACGACGCACAGTGGGAAAACCCGGATTTTTTTGGACAAAACGCCGCTGACAGTGCAATTCTTAACCGATTTAAATGATTTTTTTTTAAATACGCGTGAAGAATTTTCCTTTTTCATGTGCCTACCCAAATTTGCGGCATTTTGTTTCTTAATCAAGAAAGGCCACAGAAAAGGTCAAAATTGCAGTGTCAAATTATAAAACAGTCCTGAACGAATAAACTATATACTCATAATTTATAATTATGACAGGGTGGTCTATTTAAACTTGTCTACTGAAATATATCAGTATCAAGCCATTTATGGAAAAAACTCAAGAGACTAACGTTTTAGGAAATTGTAGAGACCATTTGACAAAGTACCCTTTAATCAGCTCAGGGCCAGGCTAAGGTACATCAACGCTAAGGCCTATTTTTATTAAACATAACCCCTTCTTTTTATTACAGGTTTAATTATATGGCTCAAAATCCGTCCGAAAAGGAAATTTTTGAATTTTTTTCCGTGGGGCCTTTTTGGGCCCAATAGAATGTCGGGCCTTAAAAGTATCTCGATGACAATTTTGAATTGTATTTGTTTTGGTTTCAAAGTGTATTCGATTTCCATGTGTAACAATAAGAGTTCGAGTCTTAGATGGGCCTAATGGGTCTGATTTTCTAACACCTTAGAAAACGTTTCTATCATGTTTTTGAAAAATACTTAAATTTTACCATTAAAAAGGAGGAGGAAGCCAAAAGTTACTATCAGTTCGTAAGCCAAAAATGTTCCATGAAGATCATCAGGCCCATGAGTCCCATCTAAGACCTAACATCTTACACATGGAAAGAAAGGAACCCATTGTTACACATGGAAATCAAATACACTTTGAAACGTTAAGAATTGCACTGTCTGCAGATTTTTGTCCCAAAAACTCGTTTTGTTCCCACTGTACGACGCCGTATAGTCTTTCGATTGTTAATGGATTTGAGATAGTAGATTTCTCCGATCGGTTCAGGATGTGTAAATTTATTAATATTTAAAGGGTGTGAGCATGCTATGTTGTAATTTGTTGAAAGAACTTTACAATATTATATTATACTCGGAAAATTTACTCAGCTGTTTATAAAAAAAAAAAAAAAAAAAACAACTATATTCTTCATATTTCTAAAAATATCGAAAAAAGACAAGTTAATTTTCAGTCTTTCTAAATTTTGTATTTAAAATTACAGCAACTTATTGTCGAAAAATCCGTGCAATCAACAAATAATCGGACTAGAAAACAAACATAAAAACGCAGTAAACTTATAATAATTTTTACAACACTCACTTGGGCACGTTAAACATATACCTAAGGCTCGAGAGACCCACGAGACAGGCGCGCAGGCCAAACCCTCGGACGGATCCATTATGCGCTTCGAAAACTTCCTATATATATATTAGAGAGAGACAGAGCCAGGTCCGTCCTTCGGACAATAATACCCGGGCAAAAAGCTGCAATAAAGCAATAATGAGGCCGTGCTGATACAAATACAGGCAAATGTAATTCAGGGCGGACGCACACTCGAGAGCAAACCGCTTTCGCCCTGGCCGTCGTCTATGTCCCCCCACCACCGCCGAGATAGTTTTATGAGTAAAAACTTGACGCTTGGTGCTCGGAAGAAATACGTGCGTTTTTACGATTTTTGCGAAAGAAGAGCGCATTTTTACAGCACCCACCTCCCCTCCCCTCATAAACGTTTTTGTAGGGCACGGAAAGGTGACTTTTCCGGGCCTACCGTAAATGCGTCTCCTCCTGCGCGTGTCGGGCTTCTTTCGCGTGTATATTTTCGGGACCTTCTTCTTCTTCGGTACAGTTTTTGCGTTATTACGGTCAGCCAAATAAAAACAAGAGCCGGGCGGGGGCGACAGTGAGCAGGACACGGACTATTTTTAAACGAGCCAAAACGCAGTCGTCGCTCGTAATTTTATATTGCCGGGCCGCCAGGTGGGGGACGAGCCGAAGTCAACGAGGACGCAAAAGAAGCGTTATAGAGGGAAAAATTATAATCTCTCTCGCGCGCGCGCGCGTCTGTCACGTAAATGTGGAAATAGGTATATACACGCTTTGACGCTAATAAAGGTATACTGCCGACTCGTCATCCCTCGGCCGTGTTGTTTTATTTATTTTTTTTGCCTGAGGAAACGCGAAAAACAGTGCAGGCGAGGGGACAATAGGCCCGAGAGGACCCGAGCTCCGGGTTCTTTCGGAGGCGGCGTTTTTACGCCCGAGATACTAACGAGCCTGGGCGCAAAAAGCGAGGAGAAGAATCAGCTCGACCGGTACTCTACTTTTTACTATTATTAGAGCGCGATTTTTTCGCCCAGAGTGGGCGAGAGAATCGTAAAACTATATATACAGCGCGTGCTCTCCATTTGCGTGGCACGCGACGAGCTTGTTTATTGTGGGCGTAGGCTGAGAGGCCTTTGGCGAAAAAAGAGAGCGTAAAACAGCTCTGCTTTCTTTATGTAAATCGGCTCATCATGATTTTAAGGGGCGATTCCGCAGGATATTTATTGCTCTCGTTTTGCCGGGGATTTTTTGTCCTGTGAATGCGCGAGTAATCATTGGAGATTATTAGAGGATAAACATGGGTGTATTTAGAGGACGGCGATGCTTTTAAGGTTTGAAGGAGAATTTCCTGATTATTTGTATATATGATAAAAGTAAAGTACAAATTGAAGGCTTATCAATACTTGCTACATTTTGTTGTCAAAGAAAGAGTTGCATCTGTACTTTATATTAATAATTTGCATGCACACCTGGTTAAATTTGATAAAATTCGGATCACGTCACACAAGTTGAAGAGTGCACTTATTGTATAAAGTTACATGTTCCGCTGAAACTCAATCCTTTTCAAATACCAAAACTGGTTTCAATCAGACAACATTCGCAAATAAGTTTTTTTAGACAATTAATTTTTTACTCCAGTAATATACATACATGCTTCCAATACACTCTTATTTAATGGAAAACCATTTCACCATGACTGCCAAGAATGTCAATACTTAAGTAAACACGAGAAGCGACATACATTATTCTCAAAGCTGTACCCCCTTTCGGTTACGATATGGATAAAATTTCGAAATCCCATATACTATATATCCTCGTGGATAAAACGTCGATAACAGGAACTTTACTTCAGCATTCATACACACTCGGCTGGTGAGAAGAAGGGTGGAAAACGAAGTATATATACACGAGGAGAAGTTGAAGTCACGAAGCGCGCGTGCTGTATATTATGCATCATTCCAGCTCTGCTCTCTACTCTGAGAATCTCGCGCGCGCGCGCGAGGAAATCGTGAGGCGCGAGAGGCTCCCATAACCGCCCCCTTGTTTCCCCCTTTCCTTTATATATCCTCTACCTCTCGCTCTCTTTCTTTTTTTTTCGGTTGCGCAAATCGTGAGAAAAGACTGCCGCCGCCGCGCCACGCGCGAGCCACGGGCTTCGAGTTTACGTAACGCGAGAAAGAAAAAGAGAGAAACAAAGAGAGAGAGAGAGAGAGAGAGAGAGAGAGAGAGGCTACTCTTCTAGACACCAGCGTGAATATGTACACAATTATTTCTGGGGTATTATGGTAATCACCGATGCGAGAAATTCAATTTGTACCTTAATTTTCTTGCGCACCTCTCTGAATAAGTGTTCGCCGGCGTGGAATGTTTGAAAGTGGATATTATATATGTTAATAATGAATATTATTATCTTAATAAAAATAAATTCAATTAATGGAACGTGAAATATTTATATCTTTAGTCAAGTGTAATTAAGTAAAAAATATACTTATCTCGACTTCTTTATTATATTTTTAATATTTTTGCTTGAATAAGATTTTCTTATTTATTCACCATTCCAGTATTCATAATTAATGTTATATGTTGTAAAACAACTGCACGTATAATAAATACGTATGTAAATATTTGCAAACACCGTACACCCAAAAAAAATTACACCGTATACCCGGCCAAAAACCACGTCGATCCTTCAAAAAATAATTGCCTCCGAAACCGCAGCCTCTCACCCGCCCCCGGCAATTTTTCGATACATTCCGTATCATTGCAAGCTCGCGCGTGGCTACCTCACACACCTATACCTCCTCTCAAACGTACCTCACACACGCGCACATGCGCACACGCGCGAAGGGGCAAATTGTTATTTATCCGCGCGGGCACGGGGGGCTATCAAGCCGCCGCAGACGCGAAAAATCGCACGCCGTGTATATATGAGTGCGTACCGCGGGAGTCGCGGTGATTTATACTCTCTTAGGTTCGTTATAACTCTCGCCCCTATACACATACGCCTGCGTATATACACCGCGCAATTAGCAGATCGTCGATTCGCGGAGATTCCGGCCCGTGCATGATTTTAATCCACTCGTGTTCTTCTCTTTCGTTCTCCCTTGCGGCGCGCGCGCGCAAATGACCGGTTCTCGGCTCTATCATCATTGACCCGCTCTCCTGCCATTGCAATCACGAGAGAGTGCGCGCATGCGGAGGCGCGGAATACGTGCCCGGGGTTTGAGTGGAACTGACCCCGAGGTTTCGCAAGGCGAAAAGGTTTCGGTACGGCTGTTATATATGTATAACGTGCGCTTATTTCATGTGGATCGACTGTAGGGCGTGGCCAAATTTCATGTTGATCGTGTGAATGTTTTTCAGTTTATGCTTTTACTTATTTACTATAGAATATGGTATTGAGAGTTGTAAAATGTTTTCAAATAATAGAAACTTTTAATTATTGAACGGAATTGATTAAAAATTGGTTTCAATTTCTGGTACATGCAAGTATAACGACGAAGAATAAATAATTAATTTTACAAGATAATAACGTGCCTTCCTTCGAAGGAAATTGAGCGTCACGTCGGGTTAATCTACGGCCAATGTGTAATACCCGGCAGCAGCGAAGCGAGAAAAGGCACGCGTTTCCTCGCTAATGTCTCACCCTGGGTGTGTACACGCTACACTTCTCCTCCTTTTACCCTTCATCATTTCTCTATTACGCATCAGTGCATTTCTTTTCTTTCTCCATTACCCCTCTGCCGACTTGTCCATACGAGACGGATCTTCCCGCCTAATAACTGTTTACCGCGCACAAATTGATGAAAATAACGCGCGCACGGCTTATGATCATCGGGTAATTGAAAATCAGCCGGTGCGTATATAACTCACCGAATAGTTCATTTGGTTCCGTATTATACGCACTTCTCTCGCTAGCGAAAAAAAAAACACACGTGAAAGCTATATATATATATATATATATATATATATATATATATATATATATATATATATATATATATATATATATATATATATATATATATATATATATATATATATATATATATATATATATATATATATATATATATATATATATATATATATATATATATATATGTACGTATAACAAGCTCATTAAAATCATCAACGCGACTTTTATCTTTCAGTATATATATATATATATATATATATATATATATATATATATATATATATATATATATATATATATATATATATATATATATATATATATATATATATATATATATATATATATATATATATATATATATATATATATATATATATATATATATATATATATATATATATATATATATATATATATATATATATATATATATATATATATATATATATATATATATATATATATATATATATATATATATATATATATATATATATATATATATATATATATATATATATATATATATATATATATATATATATATATATATATATATATATATATATATATATATATATATATATATATATATATATATATATATATATATATATATATATATATATATATATATATATATATATATATATATATATATATATATATATACTGAAAGATAAAAGTCGCGTTGATGATTTTAATGAGCTTGTTATACGTATACGTGTTGCGCGATACCACATTACCCCGCTGAATTATTACGCGGGCCAGATGCCGCCTACGTGGTATGTTTACGTCCGCAGATGGGCTTTTTAAGGTCGGCGTCTACGAAAAAACTCGTAAACTCTCGGTGCGGCGGGTTTCCCAAAACCCCACGGCCGCTGTTATTTATGGAGAACAGAAGATGACTCAGGGGCGAGTTTCGGAATCGTAAGTATGTCAGTTTTTCCCTTTACCGCGCCCCCGCAACCGTTTTCCCGACGGTTATGAGCGTTTTTTCCCGCTGAATTATAATAAACACGTGGGTAGAAGGTTGCTTTCGCGTGAGTTAAGGTGCCATAAAGGGCCGCCGCCTTTTTTTCGGTAGCTCGGAAACGCTCCCGCAAAGGAATCTACGAGTGTATAAAAATAAACTGAATTACGCCTGTTTGCTTGCCATGTTGAGTCCATGTTTTTCTCGTTCTTTGTTTGTGTGTTCTAAATTCAATTTTGTCTATAGCTTAAATTTTTTATTTTCTTATTATTTCGATTAGTCAAGCGTAATTAATTACATTTAAATTACAGATCGGCGCTAATAACAGGTCAGGAGTGTGTACCGCCGCGGGTATATCTGGGGAACATGAAAATTGACAGGCGTGCGATAATCGAAGGCTGTTTTTAACGTTGAACCCACGAATTTTCACGCTCCTTCAACGCGTTATTACCGGCGGCGGCGCCGACGATCTCATACCCACTTTTTTTTTGTCTAATTGAATAAATCCTACTATTACAGGGCAACGAAACCAGCGATTATAATTCGAAATTTTCCCCTCTATAACGTATGATTTTCCGCGGCGAGGCCAAATATTTCCACGGCACGTCCCAATCAACAGATCTTTCTAAAGTGAGAGTGAGAGCGAGAGTCACGTACGATGATCCTCAACATTTTGACTTTTGATACAGTTACGAGATCCGAGCGAGAAATTATCTCTCATCTTCCATCAAGCAGTCTTTCTCTCTTTTTCAAGAGAGAGAAAAAAGGAGAACGAGATAATGTAAAAGTGTATCTCCGCCCGAAATCGCGACTCGCGGCGTCTCTCTCTCTCTCTCTCTCTCTTTCTCTAGTCACTTTTCGTGCGGCTAGTTCTCTTTCTCTCTCTTGAGACTACGTGTGCCACAGAGGTAGTATAATGTGTATACGGACAGCGCCGAGGGCGAAGAGAGGGAGAGACTAGGGGCGGTGACTTGAAAGAGAATTTCCTATGAAAGGATATGTGTGTGTGTGCGTGCGGCTGCCTTCGTCCGAATCTTTGTCGGCCCGGACTGAAAGGGTCCGAGGCGCGCGCGCACGCGCGCTTTTAACTAATTTTTACGTCTACCGGTTAAAAAAGAAAAAAAAGAGGAGAGAAGAAAGGAGGAGCGCTCAAGAGGAAGGATGTGCCCGTGCGATTTTACTAGCGGCTTAGAGGCAGGCTTCCTTTATTTTCCGCTCTCCTCGACAAGAGTGAAAATTGCGCAGGTCGAAACACCGGCTGCTGATTTAAGGATGCGATCTGAATAAATTTTTTAGAGCTTCTGGATTATTCGGCGCTACGTCTCAGTTCTCGAGATTTACATGTTCGGGTGCCTACTGTATCTCGTGGCGATCGGGAGAAAGTAGATTATCTTTGGAAATTTGAGGAATTTATTGTTTTCGACCTGAGCTTCTGGAATATGCCGATTGAATTTATTTGAAAGTAAAATTTTACTTGAATGTTACGCGATGAAAATACAGAAAGAAAAATTTTCAAACGAGCACATAATTATTTGGAGTGTTATTCTCGAGAAATATTTATCATGACTTACAGTACTATCCTATTTTTTAGTTAACTTTATGGGCATAAACAATATTATGTTTTTATTTGCCATTATAACTTTTAACAGTCTACCAAAGGAACTAAAAGTTTTAGATATAGACAAAGTCTCACAAAAAAAATTATGAAAAATTAGATAAAATCTAACTGTTAAACTGTCAATGAAACTTTTATTATTGTTATAATACAAATAAGTATAGTAAAATAAAGCGAAAAAGCAGCAAATATAATGTAAAAAAACTGTTTATTGTTAAAAATGAAAATATTATACATATATTAGTTTTTAAGTCTAGTTTGTAAGTTTTTCCTATTCTCTTTTGCCAGACCTGCGTACAGATAACTGTGTTTATATTTGCAGGGTTTTGAAGAGTATTTTGACTCTATAATTCGAATTGGTTTGAATAAATGAATAAATGAAATGAAATTTGATAATTTTGGATTTTACATTTGAGAATATAGATATTTTAAACGCTAGTAATACTTCTCAGACATTATCGTATTGTCACATATTAATTTTAAAATATGTTCTAAAAATATGTTTCCATTTAGTTAACACATTACCCATATAAAATATCGTTAATTTTCTACCAGGGTTATTGATATTTTGAGCTAGTATTTTTCCAACATTTTAAGTGTACAAATTTGAGTTTCAACGAATTATTTTTATTTTTTATTTTATCTGTAAACGCGTAATAAGATACAACACATACCAAAGTAATCCAAACAAACACGTAAAATTATAGAACTTTTACTAGAAACATCTCTACAAATAAACCCCATCATCAACCGTTAACTTATTTCCCATCAAACCTGACGGATTCCATCTGCTGATTGTCGGTGATGAAGAGTAACGACTGACTACCGCAATAGTCTCACGTTTAATTAACAAGGTCAAATGGGATCATTCAGCGGGCAGGCGACGACACTCACGACCCTGCTCCAACTTCATATCAAACTCCATCGAGCCATTCATCACTCGCGTGTGATGTCGGAACTGCCGCAGCGTTGCAAAGGATAATATACGTATATAGACGAGGCATTTAGAAAGTCACTCGCTCGCACTTGGAGGCATCATTCGCCTAGTCGTAACGACAGTGTAAAACGCCGCTTTACGACTGCGACCATTATCACGCCTCATACTCCCTGTCCATTCCCAGTGTGTCTCTACTTGAGAGGTGAGCACGTGCCGCTTATAGATGAGTCCAACTCTCTCGCGTTTACCGCACGCTTTTACGACTCGTGGAATTACGAACCCGCGCGCGGGAACGGACTAGATAAACGAAAGGTCCCAGCGCTGTTTTTGCGCGTCTGTATACGCTTTACGCGGCTATTAAAGCGCGTTTTTGTGCCGCGGTGCGAGCCCCTCGTATTCCGGTGATTTACGCATGTGCGAGAATACGGCGGTGCCTTGTTGCAGGAGAGATAGGCGACAAGGTAGATATACGTACGCGTAATCGTAATGTAGTTGTTATATACGGTGCGATAGAGAGATAGCTTTTGTTGTATCAGAGTGTCGTCGTCGATGGGACATATCGAACCGATTTTCCAACGGTTTACCGCCTATGGCACGGAAATTATATGTCGAGGGGGCTTTGAAGTTGCCGCTCGGCATTGTTGGCGACACTTCTGCGCGCGGAACGAATCGCCGGCGTGTTGGATTTTTCCGATTTCAAGCTGTCGTTATTATGATGCATAAAAATCGGATTTCACGTAGAGATTGTTAATAATTGATACGTACACAACGATACGACAATTTCTTTTGGATGATTTCTGAATTTATTGACATAGCATGGGGATTTTCTCATCTTTATTTGTAAGGAATCGATAAATTTAGATTTTTTATGCTCTTAATACGTAAAAAAATATTTGGAATGTCGTATGTCAAACTGTACATATTTATTATATAATCTTTGTTTGTTTAGAATCACAATTTATAGAAATAATTTCATAGTTAAATTTTGCAATAACTCTTTGTAACTTTGAGACACTCGAATTCTTACCAAAAAAATGCAATACCTTATATATTAAAATTACAAATATCATAAAAGTTGCTGCAAAATTAGAAATTCATATGACAGATCTTTCCAAGTCTTCCATTTATATCCGGGTATGCGCATTCCAAATCCATTTATCTCTTAAAAATTCGTTCCCGGAACCTCACTCACCTCTTCCCTTGAAAAATCCCAATCACTTCTCTGACCCCTTTCTTACACCGACACACTCGACCTCGTCCTACATCGAATTTGCCATTAGCCCCCCAATTCGATACAGCCAGCAACAGCAGCAGCGTCAGGTGGCACTTCTAACCACTTCCCGCGCATGGTGCAAAAATCCCCACCTTCCACTTCGGCCCTACAATTATCCTGATTTTCCACCCTCTCCTCTCCAAGTCTCCGAATTATCCGCGGCACTTTCCGATTTCATGCCGCCTGTGTCTCCTAACCGCTCTGACACTCGCATACCGGAAGAATCTACAGACGGCGGCACACCTCAACCAGCAAAAATCGCTTCGAGCTAAAGCGACGAACGTCGGCGTGGCTGTCGAGGATCAGTCGCCTGCCCCTTTCCCAGCCCCCGGGCATAATAAAACACCCCGGCGGCGCGGCACCTCGCGGGGCGCCATTGTCCTCCCTTGTGCAGCTTCCACGGAAAGCGAGCTTCAATTAACTTTTCGCACTTTCGCGCGCGCGCCCGTCAACGCGCCCCAAAACCGAAAGAGACGCGCGCCGCTCCACCCATCACCGAAGGTGCGCATTGTGTGCCCTTTCAAGTCGTAGGAGTGTGAAGTCGCCGCTCGCAGGCGCAGAGGGGAATCACCTGCGCGCTCGAGCCAGCCGCATTCTTATATAGTGTATAGCCGACTTTTTCGCGACGCGTGCTTATGATCCCCCCTCTCTCGCTCGAGCTCTCTTTGAGGCAGGACGCGCAGGCATGAGTAGTATAATGGGCAGAGGGACGTTTTGTGTACACGCGGGGGTAAAAAGAGTGCGGTGTGAATCGGCCCGCCTGGGGGCTTTATGCGTGTTTTGATGGGCCTGTGCCTCGATACCGATGCCGACGACGTTGAGGGCCCCGGTAATGTTGGGAAATTCCGTAATTTGGTTTTGCCGACTTTGATCGTATGGATGGCGGAGCACAGCGTGTAGTAAATAACGTGGATGCTGTTTTTTTTGTCGGGTTTCCGGGGTTAAGCGCGGGTTCTTTGTGGCGGGAAAATGTCTTGAAAATATGTTTTGGTAAAAAAAGCCGCGTTGCCGCTAAATGTAATACGCGTTTTTGGGGTACGCAGGAAATCATGAATTTCAGCTGAATTCCGTCATTGTGAGGAAATCTGTTGGGAAATTAAGGAAGATAGATGGCGATATGTATTCGTAGAGTTTTTTTAAGTTTATGTTTTGTGATGTAACAAGTTTGACTTTGTTTGCTTTGTTTTGGCTATAATTTAAATATAGAATAAAATATTCATAAAATAACAATTATATTTGACAAAATTCACTGATAAAAGAGAATGTAAAATGAAGGAAAGATAATATGTGTCCAAATTTAACAATAGAACATTTTCTTTAAATTCATTTCTTGGTTCATTGTTAAAAAAACAATGTTGATCTCATTTTATACAATAATTTGTATATAGTACAAAACATTAAAAAATTAACAATTCCTGGATAATTTGCATATTTTTTCTTGTGATTTATTTAATTCCCGGACTTTTATATTTATCAAATATTGTTTATTATTATAATTTTAAACAAAATAATTTGTAGTTTAAAAATATTTAGAAAGAAAAACCCAAATCATTCACTGTTAAAATTGTATATACTGCAAGTCAGTTAAAATTTGCACCACATTACTATTGTTCAGGTTTTTGGAATTCTTCTCCTTTTCAAAATTGCGACGAAAGTTTTCTCACCTGGCCTCCAATTACTAGTTCTTTTGTACCCATTTCCTGGTGAAAGGGAGAAAGGCTTTTTGATTTCCACGTGATGCAGCCTTTCCGCCCATCCTTTGAATTCGTAGGCAAGTCTCTAATGCTTTCGTTTCTATTGTAATTCAGCAGCGTTGTTTATTTAGGACTCCGAAATTTGTTATTGAAAAAATCAAGAATGTTAAATTGTTGACGTTTCCATGTATCAGCAGAATTTGAAAATATTTTTAAAAACAGCAGAAATCTATTGTTAGATGTGTTCATTGAGATGTAACAGTAGTACATAAATAATCATATATTGCGCCATATAATTGAATTCTCA
This sequence comes from Torymus aiolomorphi, assembly GCA_036365515.1. Taxonomy (NCBI): domain Eukaryota; kingdom Metazoa; phylum Arthropoda; class Insecta; order Hymenoptera; family Torymidae; genus Torymus; species Torymus aiolomorphi. The sequence goes on from CM070875.1 coordinate 11,997,319, forward strand.
AAATTCTAAAAATAAGAAAATACCATTCAAGCTATATCTTCGTATTTTTTTGTTCGCGAGAATTCCGTACAAAAGATTTTTCTACCTTTTATAGAAAATACTTGATATATTAATAACGTTTCTTAAAGTAATTTAATAACACGCATATTGACGCTTTAATCAGCGTGACAACTCACTATCCCAAGAAGTGTATATGTATGTATATCCGCAAAGCTGTATCAGAGCAAGAGCGGCACGTCTTCAAAGGCTCGGCGCACGAGCGATTTCCTTCCACAGGTTGAAAACTCGGAAAATCGATTCGATCTGTCTCGAGATCCAGCGGCGGCACTTTTGAGGTAGAGAGGAGTCTTCGAAAATCGAGCAGCACGACGAAACGCACGACTACAACATGGTTAAATTGTTTGTCGCCCCGATTAGACGCATCTACTTGCTATCCTTTGTTGACTCATTGTATTAATCACAAAAACCGTACAAAATGTTTTTTGGGGACTTTATGCTACTAGTTTTCCTCTAGGCGACACTTTTCATGAGGAAAACATTTTAATTTAAGATTGAAATATCATATAAAATGTGTTTATATAGAGTACTTCATTTTACACATTTCTAATTTGATTGAAACACATATAAAGACTTTATGTGACAACATTTGCAGTCAAGATTAATTTTCCGCATTATCAAAAATGAATCTCATTATATTTTTTAACTGTTACCAAACTAAAAAATATTTTTACTATAGTTAAAAAAGAAAGAGGTTATATTAAATTTGAGGAGTCAAATTTAATAACGCGATGAATTAGAAACTATTGTGTAGAGACTGCATAATACTTAATACACTCTTCAGTAAAGTGTTAAAGCGAATAAGCCAAAAAACTGTCGCCTATTCTCTACTATTTATGACATAATTTCATCTTGCACCTCGCGCGCGCGCGCGCCTGTACACTTGATCCTTGACGGATTAATTTCTTACGATACCCCAGTCCCCCTCAAAAAGCCTGTGGCTAATCGGCACTTTCTCGCTTTAACGCGCTCCCTCGCGGAAATTTTCATCGAGTTCAACTCGCTCCTCTTTGCAGTCGCCGTCGCCGGCGAACGAACCGTGAAACTCACGGAGCACGCGCGCTAGCTCTCGCGCCTGTTGCTCCTTATATTCCTCCCCCGAGGAAAGCCGACGACGCTGCGACGTCGTCGCCGTATCTCTCGCTCGCGACACACACACACACACACAGACATGTGAAGAAAAAGCGATCGTCAAAGGAACGAAGCATAATGCCAGAGAGCGAGAGAAAAAAAGACCAGCGACAATGGATATACGGAGCGCCTGCGTATAAAAAGGCGCGCGCGCGGGTCGAGCGAGGCAAATCGGCCTCTTGTCAATGGGCCTCTCTCTCTCTCTCTGCTCTTGGCTACTTAGGTTTTTCCTGCGGCCCCGGCGCTGTGTACTACCGCAGGCGCTGCAGCTCTCTCGCGCGTTTCGAATCGACGATTTCACGCCGAGGCCGATGCGGCTTTTGCGGACTTCTCCGCCCACGTCGGGACCCGCGCGCGCGCGTGTAGTATGCTCTCTTACAATGTGACTTCGTTAGGATTTCAGCAGCTGCCCCCTCGCCTCTGTAGTTAACGCCTGGGTGTCTGCAGGAAGGCTCGCGTGGAATCTATGTTCCCGCTTCTTTTTTTTGTCTCTTTTCGTTACATATGGGGATAGATGGATAATAGTTTTTGACAATTTTTTGGGGATTGAATAAGAGCGATACCTCCTGTGTCGCGATACTTTTCAATGTGCGGTGATGGAGAGTTAATGGTGGGGAAATGTTGGGGTGCGTGTGTCGTCGGCTAGATTAAGGTTTTCGCTCCGTCACTTGTTTTATTTTATTTATAAAAATTTATTAATAATTTGAGTTTGAACTAATCTGGAAGTTTTATTATGAATCGTAGAAAAATTATTTTTTTGTGGAAAACATTATTTTTAGATTATTTTGATTTATTTGCTGGTTTTGTTGTATTCATTTTGAATATTATAAACATTTATTTCGACTTTCTACGTCGATATCATTATTAAAGATAAAAATCTATCTATAATACATTTTAGTCACGATATCGATTTTGTATTAGAAATATGAGAAATTATAAACGGTAGAAATTTCTCGGTTAAAGTTGTATCAACTGCATACCGTGAAACTTATACCGTGACTACGACTCTTGAAATTTTGAACGAGTCACGTCAGCACTCTTATACCCTCCAGTTACTTTACATTTAATGAAACCCCAAAAATACCCATGACTGTAAATTACATGGTAGCTTTTTATCAGATAATTTAATATTATAGTTTACTAAAAGATCATAATAGAATAAATTAAATGTAAATAAAATGTCTAATTTCTGGCTAAAAATTAAATAATGTTTAAAAATAATAATGTAGATAGATGTAGATGTGGATGTGGATGTGAATAATAATAATATTATATATATATTACTATATGTTATTTTAATTTACTTTAGCGCGCTTTAGATTCCTTGATCCTTACTTAACCGTCGTAACCTTATAAAAAAAGAGAAGAAATTTCCCTACTGCAGCTGTTGCAAAAGTTTAAACTTCCAGGAACGTCACGACCGTATTTGCCATTCAAAATAAAGTCGTAAATCCTAAGCAAACTTTTGCGCCCACACTAATCCCCGTTATATAATTCCCCAAAATCATAAAAAATTCAGCAGAGGCGCGCGCCTTCGCAGAGTCGTCGTGTCCCTCTCGCTGGTCCAGTTCCTCGTAAGTCGCCCGGACCGGAATTAAAAGCGTGAAGTTCCCGGAGTGAGCGTAGCCCGTTGTTTTTAATCCGGCATTACCCGCAAAAACGTCCGCTGACTTTTCAGCTATATATATATATATACAGCACAGAGAGAACGAGGAGAATTCTCTTTAGAGGGAAACATCCAGGCCGAGAAAAGACAGGCTGGTGTGTGAAGAAGCAGAAGAAGGGCAGATGACGGTCGTGTCCCGATTTGATTCGGTTGCCGCGCTCCTGAATGGCCGGGGCTCCGTCACGGATTTTCGTGTGTATAACGTATCGGACCATCCATTCACGCGCGATTTCCGCGCTCCTTGGCCGCTGATTTCACGTGTCTCTCGTGGTAAACAGGATCCGAGTATAGTCGTACGTGCGCGCACCCGGACAAGCTTTATGTTCGTGGTGTCGCGCGCGCGCGCCTGCGTTGGATCATGAATTCAGCGCTCCTTAGCGCAGATGCGATCCGCTCGTGACGCGCTTGAGTTTTGACATTATCCACGGTCTCTCCCTACGATTCGTTCTGCGACACTCGTGTATATATACGGGTATGTGTGTATGTGTAGTTGGTTTAGGTAGAGCTATTATTTGCGCGAAATCTTATAATACGAGAGAGATCTCTCGGAAGGTCATCCTTCTTTGCCTGATTTCGAAGAATGAAAGCAGGGCTGAATGGGCCGGATTTTCCATGCACATTTCACAGGAATTTCCAAGCTCTTTATCGATAGGCTGAGATATAATGTAGAAGTTCTTGTAGATGTTAGGGACAAAGAGATTTGAAATTTACACGCGATATTAAATTTTTCTATGTAAGTCAATATTGAGTGCTTGGTTCTGAGTCATTAATCGAACATTATCGTAATGGGGTGATAACTTTTGCATATATTGTATAATTTTGATAATAAAATTGATAATAATGTTCACTCTCTATTAAATTTATTACACATTTTCTTAATTCTGTTTAATAAACATCTTTTAAATACTTAGCATATTCAAGCGGCAGATCCACATGTAAAGTGCAGCAACTATGTTGCACTCTGGTTGATGTTTACACCGCTAGAAGAGGTACGCTTTTTCACTATGAGAGTTTCACATTATATCTGATCCCTAGAACAGCTTGCGGCACTGGGGCATCACTGATTAGTCCACTCCAGTATAGTCCGGACGAAACGCCTTAATTTTCTTCGAGGATTTTCAATTTTTAGTCTACTAACTGTATAGTGGAAAAAATTGAGTAACAGATCCTCTCATATTCTGGTAGTGTTCTTCTAACACTAACCACTTGACCAGGCCAAGTTGAAATTGGGCATACTTATTGCAAACGTTATATGGTTGACACCGAATTAAATGAATCATATGTAATAGAAAATAATCTTTGGTCTATATTGTGATACAATTTTAATGTTGCTTCCTCTATGAGGAAGCAAAATTAAAATGGCCGAATCCATCTCAAATCAGGTGGTCCGTGTATGCCTATTTCACCGATCATTTAGGAATTAAAGTATTTATGTTCTTCTCCAAAAATCATTTGACACTTATTTTTTTATTTTCTTGTTGCACCAAAATTTCATGCGTTCAGCGATACCGAAAAATTCAGAGAAAATCCTTACTTAGAAAAAAATGTTTTCAATGTCATTTTCAAACTGCTACTGTTTCACCAGTGATCGTTTTCCCAGCGCAAAACCCGTGAATCTCACATATAGGTCTAGATAGGTAAGGTGACCTGCTCTATATAGTCGGACAGTTCTGGTATAAAATTTTTATAATTAGTCTAGGCGCAGGCTATGATTTCGTAGCCGATTGAGTGCCATTGCTCTACTCAAGGTTTTTATGCGTATTTTTTCGCCCTGACTACGAATTTTGAGGGTAGAAGTCCTGAAAGTGGTCAGATAAATTGTTATTAACAATTTAATTGTTTAAATCGTTATATCATTAATTCTTTGATAGATATCAAAATTTTGCTTTTGCAAAATTGTTGGTTTTTAATTCAGAAATATGGTCGATTTTAAATTTTTAAGAAAACTTAATTAGAAAAAAGTTATAGCAAAATTAGTGCAAAAAAGCCCTGATGTAGCTTCGCGTAGATCTGTTTATTCTTAATAAATTCCTTAATAAAATGAGTAAAATCGGTGAAAAAATTCTTTTTCTGAAATTTTTCGAGAAAGTATAAAAATTACGAGGGTCATTTGATAAGTACCTAGCCTACAAATGAAAACACCAAAATTTTACAAAAAATAAAATTTATTTTTCAATGTAGTCTCCTTTTAGTTGAATACACTTGGTCCAGCGGTGTTCCAATTTTTTTAACCCCGTTGAAAAAAATGTTTTCTCTTGGTTTGCAAAATAGGCCTCCGTGGCGGCGATTATTTCGTTATTGGAGTGGAATCTCTTCCCGGCGAGCGAATTTTTTAGGTTCGGAAACAAAAAAAAGTCGCACGGAGCCAAATCTGGAGAATACGGTGGATGGGGCAGCAGTTCGTAGCGTAATTCGACCAATTTAGCCGTGGCGAGTGCAGAAGTGTGAGCCGGTGCATTATCGTGGTGGAAAAGCACTTTCTTTTTAGACAAATGGGCCCGTTTTTCTTCTAACACGGCGTCAAATCGGCTCAATAGTTCGGCATAGTACTGTCCTGTGACCGTTTTGCCCTTCTCCAGATAGTCAATAAAAATCACACCTTGAGAATCCCAGAAAACAGTGGCCATCACCTTTCCGGCCGACGGGACCGTCTTCGCCTTCTTCGGAGCAGGTTCACCGGGTACGGTCCACTGTTTTGACTGCTCCTTGGTCTCTGGAGTGTAGTAGTGAATCCATGTTTCGTCGACGGTCACGTAACGACGCAAAAACTCTTTTGGATTGCTATTAAACAGCTCCAAACACTGCTCTGAACTGGTCACACGGATGCGCTTGTTGTCTGCAGTCAGCAAACGCGGCACCCACCTTGCTGACAGCTTCCTCATGCCTAAAATCTCATGTAGGATATGCCACACGCGTTCTTCTGAGATGCCTACTATCGCAGCTATCTCGTGCGCCTTTAATCGGCGGTCTGACAAAACGATATCGTGTATTTTTGTCACGTTCTCCTCCGTAGTGGCTGTTTTCGGAGCACCTGGGCGTGGATCATCAAAAACCGATGTACGACCACGTTGAAACTCGTTATACCAAAATTTAACGGTCGCCATCGAAGGAGAAGCATCCCCATACACTGCATCCAAGCGTTCTTTAATTTCACTGTGCGATTTCCCTTCCAAAAACAAGAATCGAATCACCGACCGATATTGTTCTTTCTCCATTTTTTCAAAAATCAACGGACACATTTGCTTTCACACGCTCTCAAAAATAAACTACAACTCCGATCCGGCTGAAATTTCGTCTGTAACCGTTTACAGGAAGATACTGCACTGTAGTGTATTTCTGGTGCGATAGTGGCACCATCTGGCGGTGAGGCTAGGTACTTGTCAAATGACCCTCGTACTATACTGTTTTATAAAAACTATTAAACTGACATCTTGTAGTAAGATTCCCCTACAGTATAGTAAATTTTCCTATAAGTATTATAAAAATTACACAATTTTTTTCTCAGTGTACTGTTACAAAGTAATGGGTGTTCCTGTGTATTAACGCTTGCAGTCGTTTGACTTTGAATACATGAAATATTTGTGCAAGAGGAAATCTGTAACGTTTCCGTATCTGAAAAAAGATTTCATACCTAAATGATAATAAAATAATTTTCTGACTTTATGAAGAAAAATGTCAGGTATGTGTACCATTAGAACGTAACGATGGTTCCTGATTATTAGAGATTGAATTCGTTTGACTTTGATCAGTTAAAATGATGATTGAACTCCTATTAACACTTTTTGTCTCCAAGAGCATGAATAAATTATTTATCTGAATGCCAGCCACTGGTACATCAATGACTTTGCCTGGAAAAAATAATTTAAACAACATATCATTAATATATCGTACAAAAATGTTAAATACAAAAGTTGTACATAATATTTAAATAAAACTTTTTTCTATTTAACATTTTCGTGTAAAATCAACTCCTGACGAGTTAAACTTATAAAAACGATTTTAGACGCCAAAATATACATAAAATGGACGATTTTTGGCTACAACTTGACAGGATTTGATTTTACATAAAAATGTTAAATACAAAAGTTGTAGATAATATTTAAATAAAATTTTTTTTCATTTAACATTTTTATGTAAATCGAATTCCTGACCTGTTAGACCTATAAAAACGATTTTTAATGCCTAAATACACCTGAAATAGTGGATTTTCGCTTATCGTACAAAAAAATTTACTTCCAATAAAACTGTTAAATACAAAGGATATAGATAACATTTAAACAAAACTTATTCCCAATTAACATTTTTATGTAGAGTTATTTCTGGATCACCTAAACCTATAAACACGATTTTTAACGCCTCAATACACCCCGTGTAGTGAATTTTCACTTATTATTTAACAAAATTCGATTTGACATATTCAAAATCTTAGATACAATAGCTATAAATAAGATCGGAAAAATCGATATAACATTCCAAAGATAATATAGATATTACAAAAACATAATAATAAGATACAAAATTACATTTGATTACAATATTCAATGCAATAAATACATTGGTACCAGTGATATTGTGCACATTTAAGGTCTACACATAGCCTCTACACGAGATAATTTGAACACTGATATGTTATACACATCGATAATCATAACAAAGTGTACACTGATTAAATGACCACATGGATAGTTGAACACGGACTAAATCTACACATGGTGTAGAGTTTATCAGTAGAGATTTTCTGCTGTGTTTATTTAAAAGGTGTAGATTTAAACTGTGTTTAATTAAACATATCCAATTCATTGCTGTGATCAATTTCTCGGTGTAGACCTTAGCTTGTGTTAAAAATGTCGGTGTTCACATTTACTCGTGTACAAACTCTCAATATTATGAATTAAATATGTGTTTAACTTCTCAGTGGCGACTTCTTCTGTGCGGAGTCTATCTGTGTACAGTTTATCTGTGTGGAGTTTATCTGTGTAGAGTTTATCATTATTTATTTCTTTATTGTTTTCATCATTTTCCAAGAAGAGAATATCTGTGTAGAGTTTATCTGTGTAGAATTTATCTATGTAGGGTTTTATATGTTAAAATTATATTTTCACCATACCCTGGCCGAAAGTACTACTTGCAAAAATCGTAGGAATCGGTAGCGCCGACTTTGAGAGCATTTTTATGCCTTTTCGACGTTCAACTTCAAAGCCTTATAACTTTTGAAGGAATTGACATTTTTTCATTTTCACAAAAGGAAATGAAAGATCTTTCTTTTTAGATTCAATTTCTTTTCTGAAAATTTGAGTCGATCGGTTCTGTAAATGGCTGAAGTTTGAAGAGGACTTTTTTTGCCATTTTCTTGAAAAGCATAAGTTGCTCGAGAAAAAGTAGTCCACTTGATGGACGCTGTACAACTGCGGACCTTCATTTTATATATACAAACAACGAGAAAAACCTGGTTAAGTAGATGTGCACGAAACAAATTTTTTAAATCGTAATTTCGGGTTTTGCCGTCACTTGAAAAAAAGAATTGCACATATGCGTACACTGAAAAACATTTGAGAGGGCGAGTCTTCCACTTGAGAAAGTCGCTGCCCCAAAGTCAGGTGGAGTTACGCGACGTTATTTTTAGAGTAAAATTTCTCCCAAAACGAGCGACTGAGTGTACCGTTATCAAGGTAAACGACTGGTAGATGGCGCGCAAAACTCTCATAAACCTCGCCTAAACATCCGTTAGGGATAATTATTCTCCCAAAATTGGACGAGACGTTCTGCGAAACGTGGATAGAGCTACACTGCCAGTATTTGTACGTGCCTTCTCTCTGATGTTTTTGAGTGTACAGTGTTATGAAGAATCAATCACGTAAGACCTAAAAATTTCAAATCCAAATTGTGAGGGAACTTGAATATGAAAAGTTAACGCCACAACTTAAATACCACAACTTCACATCACAAGTTTTTCCGAATCTATAATGTTAATGTTCCCACAAAACTTTTTTCAACTTTCAGGTTGAGGAAATTGAATTTATCTAGGGTTGTATTGGGATGATAAATATAAGTTCCGTATACTGTTATAAAATTTAATGAACGTTTATAGACTTTTTTTGGCTTAACATTAACATTTTAGATTCCCATCACTTATACAACATTCATTAATATTTTTTTGATTCTTCTAAAGTCGCTCTATTTTTGCTCTCATATTGGTGCCAATCAGCCACGCTGATTCATTAATTACAAAATTGGTAACGATGACATCGAATGATGAAATATTATATACTAACGTACAGTAGGAGCAATAATAAGATTCAGATATTTGAAAATACGGACAATAAACAACGTAAGTAACAAGGTAAGTCATATTTAATTAACATTTGTATACTAATTCGGCTTTACACATAAATATACGAACTCCACAAATTGCTAAAATTATAAATATAAATCGGTATGTCAAGAAAGTTATAATCAAGTTGCTTATATCTTATAATAAAGCAGGGCTACTGACATAAAATAAAAAAGATTAACATGGCAATAAAACTATAACAACACTATAAAAAACCGAAATTATTAAGTAAGTACAGCCAATTCATAATCAGAAATAATTTTATTCAAAATTTTTTACAATAACTTCATAAATGATATACAACGAATGAAATAGCAAACAAAAACATGCTAGTGCAATCAACATGGTGTGATAGGAGCGAGAAAGTATCTTCCATCCTAATGTTTTCGTTTCGTCAAGTTGTGCGTGTACACCGAGGGAAGTTGATTCTTGTAGAACGTGCATAGTCAATTTTAAAATCCTGCGATATCATTGGACGTTTCCAACTTAGAGTTAATGTTTATACTTCAATTATCCAATGAGATTGCAGAATTTTAAATTTACCAGGCACGTTCCACAAGAATTAACTTCCTTCGGGTGTACGTCTGTATGTGTGCGTGGGTGATTATTTGTGTAACTTAAGCAAATGAAAAGTTGTAATGTTGATTATATCGATTTAAGGGGGTCCGAAAGTCAATTAAAAATTCAAATTTCGCGCCACAATATAGCAGACAAAAAAATAAGTAATTTGCCTATGACAATTAGTAAAAACAATATTACGGAAAGCCAGGACTGCATTTCCCTCCGTTACATTATTATCTATCATTTTACAAAGTTTGCAGTTTCTACATAAATATTTCGCTGAATGGCATTTGAATTACTTGATTTTGAGACATTATTCAAATGCCATTCAGCGAAATATTTATATAGAAACTTCAAACTTTGTAAAATGATAGATAATAATGTAACGGAAGGCAATGCAGTCCTGATTTTCCGTAATATTGTTTTTACTAATTGTTATAGGCAAATTACTTATTTTTTCGTCTGCTATATTGTGGCGCGAAATTTGAATTTTTAATTGACTTTCGGACCCCCTTAACGAATTTACTAAATATGAAGTATTAAATTATGAATTACCATGGCTATTGGATCTCAAAATTCAAAATTCAACATGTGCTGATTAAAAATCTAGTGATTTTTAATTAGTTACGCTTGAGACGTTATTTTATACGATTGTTTCGAGATTATTTCTTGTTATCATCATTCTCAACGTAAATGATTCTTTAAACTCTAAAAATCATTCAAATTAATTTTACTTTTTAGTTCAGTCTACGTAACGTAAATAAATATTTTGAAAACTCAAAATTAAAACAAAAAACATTATTTTAAGCACGTTCTCCGAGAAAACGATTTTCTTGTGATTTTCCGAAACCTACAGAGAACGTGTGACTGTGTGTTCTTAGTACATATTTGAAAGCCCCACGTCCAAAGCGGTATTCAAAATAGAAATATTTGACTTTCAAGTTTTAGCGTTAACACGGGATCTCTAAGCTCGTTTCAAAAATACAGTTTGATTAATTGTGAAAAAAGTATTCTTTATGATTTTTTTTCAACCGTAAGGCATAAAACTAGAAATCAAGAGAAATAATATGGTATAACTTTCAATATGGCAAGCGATATTAATTTCAGAGATATAGCAACATAAAGAAAAACTCCATGCTATATGAATATCTATATATAGTCACACCGTGTAAGTGGTATTTATTTCAAATATCGTATTGACACACTGATAGAAGTATTTATTTACTGTAAGCCCCGTGACTTAACTGTTAAGCCACCGAGCTTTGAAATTTTGACACATGAATATTCCTTAACTATTAATCCACGTGGATTAATATATAATAACGTGGTGTATTAATAGTTATAGTGAGTAGTGTATCCGTCACTGTACACATAACCTTCAGAACAGCGGTTAGAGATGCGAGGAAAGATCGCTGTAAACACACACAGACACCCATCCACATTATACACGCACATAAAACCGCGGGTCCACGGCCGGCGAGAATAACGTAGAAGATGGTGGCGCATGGCGCTCGGTTGTAGAAGACGGCGGTAAGTACGCCGCACAGCAGCGTGCCGTCTATATCTAAGTTCGTGCATGCAAACGCATGCGTACTCGGCAACTGAAAACACATGGACAGCCCGCCCTTTTCCTTCTCACTGCTTGTCACCTCGTTTTTCGATGCCGTTCGCCGCGGAGAATCGACGGTCTCATTGCACGCATGAGGACAGAACGGAGTAGGCCGCCCATATGTTTTCAGGGACTCAGTAGTCTACGCCGCGTTCTGCATTGCCGACACAGCCAAACCTTCCAAATCCTGCGGAAGTGTGCGCAAAGCCAGATTCATTAACTATTAAGAAATCTGCATTTAGACTAAAGTAATTGATGGATTTCATACAAAACACATACGAACGTACTGGTTATGAATATTATGTAATAGTAACGAAATTTGCCTTCAATTTAAATACACCATGTTTTTAGATTTCAAAGGAATATATTCGTTTACTATAAATGAATACTTCTATCAGTGCACCTTTTGTCTTACACCGACAGTTTTTATTATTTTTGGAGTAATGTATAGAGACTCATAAAGCGTTTCCATCATAAATGGTATTTTTAAATAATAATTTTTCTGATATTAATGAATTTGAGTTGGAGAACGTCCTTAAGTCAAAGTTAAAAAAAATACATGAATGTAAAAATTATGACCAATTCTTTTATAATTCTTTTGAAATATAATGCAATCAGAGTGAGATAAAGAAAGTACTTGTCTACGATACCATAATGGGAGTACAGCGAGTACCCCGACTACCCCCCCCCAACCCATCCGCCAACCGCCTCACCACTCATCCCTTCTGCCACCAGCGGATAGACGCGCATATGTCGCTCGACTCGAGTTGCCCGCGCACGTGCGTATATACCCGCCGCTGCCGATTCTCGTCGGTCCTCGTCGGCAACGTTGGGCTCTGCTTCTCTCTTGCTACTCGCGCTGGGTGCGGATCGAAACTCCGAACAATCAAAACTTCGAATGAACTATTAAAACGAACATTATAACAACAAAATTTAAAACATAGAATTATATTTAAGCGAAATACAATTCACATAATTATCTACATAACGAATTAAAATATTGCGAAACTAAAATATTGCATATGAAAAAGGTCAGGAAATTACAATTACGAACAATCGAATTAACGATTTACTAAAAGTACAAAAAAGAGAGATTTAGAACGAGCATGAAAAGGGAAGGTTTTTATAAAGAAAATATTGTATAATAATGACACTACAACGAACAATTTTATTATAGAAAAATTAATTTTTCAAATGTCAGAATTATATAAAGACGACTACAGAAAGACAGATTTGTATAAATTCAACAAGAAGTTTCAAAGAAAAATTAATAATCCAAACTATAAATAACCGATAACACTCAATTGCAGAAAAAAGCATTATTCCGAAAACAATATTAAAGAGCAGAGTTATTACAAAAAAAAATATTGTATGAATGATGCGAAATTGAATAGGTAAAGGTAGAAAAGATTAATAGTACTATTGTTCAAAACTCCGAAAATATTTATCAAGAGGGATCAAGATTCCGAAAATATTTTTTAAGATGGGTCAAAACTCCGAAAATATTTAGATTTACAAAAAAAGAAAAAGGATTATTCCGAAAACAATATTAAAGTGTAGGTTTATTTTCAGAAAAATATTGTAATAATAATTACGAAACTCGAATTGATAAAGGTAGAAACGATTAATAGTACGATTACTTAAAACTCCGAAAATATTTTTCAAGATGGGTTAAGATTCCGAAAATATTATTTAAGATTGGTCAAAACTCCGAAAATAATTTTAAAGGTGAGTCAATGCTTCGAAAATATTTCTTAAGGTGAGTCAAGATTTCGAAAATATTTTATAAGTATGGGTCAAATCTCCCAAATTTTGTTACGTTTCAAAGAGAAAGAGCAATCTTCCTCTTTGGCAGCGTTCTGCGTGGCGAGAAAGAGGAAAAATGTATTGCACGATCGACGAACGTAAAGGAAACATTTGAAAAATCGCAACATGATGTAATATCAGGCTAACCCTAAAGTATCAAGTCTTACAGTTTTTCAAACTTTGTTTCTATTTTTCCATATAAAGATTTGATTAAAATTAGGCCTACGATTAGGTAATAGATTTGTTTTTTAGTCTTAGCTCCTAGAATATAAGAATAATATTAATAAAAATAAATATCCTATTGTAAAAGGGAGATAGCGATTAATGAAGCTTGAAGCTTTAGTGCCAACTTCAGAACGTTATCAAAAATATTACTCAGAGCGTTGCGGTACAAATGCAATGTACTTTAGCGCACGTTAAACATTTTGCGAAATTTAAAGAGAACTTTAGTGTATTTTTTCATTAAAAATATTATTTATGTCGACTGCAATTTACTATCAACTGATAAGAATTTTTCCATCGTTTTTACAGTCTTACAAATTAAATTAAAATAATTCATATTTATGGCAGTCAGATTGCCCTTGTTTATAATCACCCCGCAGAATCTGAAATAAAAACTTAATTAAAACCTGGAAAACCTTTGTTAGCAAAGGACGATCTGACTGCCCCCCATCACCACCACCTTGTCCAACGTTTCGAGCCCGCTCCGGCTCCTCCTCAGGGACTTTTTTTATTTTTTTTTATTTTTTTTTTTTTTAATTAATAAATATTAATTATTTTAATTTAATTTAGTGTATTTTACTATATTATATACTCCTAAAGTCTCCCAAAAAATATGTATTCCATCCAATATTAATTGAGGGCCTAAAAACAAAAAGAGGACATAGACTATTCAGTTAACATACGTTATATTCCCTTTTTACTTCCATACCCTAACTTGATCTACGTTTTACAATAAATTCAAATTATTTTAGTTTATTTTTTTTCCAACCATAAGCGATTTTCAATCTGACTTGCAATTTTCCAGAATGCAATTTCTTACTAAGATTTTATTGAATCTTCGTAAATTAAAAATTAAGATAATTGAGGGATTGCGTGGAAATTCCATAAGAGTTATACTATTCTTCTACGCCGCTCCACAATTACGATTTAGCGCTAAAATAGTAGTATTACAATTAATTTTAATACTTCTCGTTTATTTATTTTTCCTTTAGGTGAACAATTCAAAAACCAAATTATTAAGATTTAGCAGTAAAGTATTATTAAAACATATTATTACAATAAATTTCAATATTTTTTTATTTGTTACGAGTGAGCTATTTTAATAAAAGCAACTTTTAATAATAAACAGTGAGAAACTCTGGGATTGAACCAGAGCCGCTGACTCACGAGTCAGAAACGCTACCATAAACCCACGGCTGTCACCGACCGGACTTCTGCTAATCGGCCACATAAGTATTGTCATCGGACGCCCTGCTTATTTGTCCCTTCATATTCGCACGTGTATCCATACGTAATAGTTTATTTATTTATTCATTAATCGAGAAAAACTGAGAAAAACTGAGCCCATCACACTCCTTTGACGAAAGGCTCGTAGTAAGACTTTGCCACTATATTTATCATTTTTAAAATAGATCACAGTTTTCCGTAATACCATTTGATTTTACCAACTTTGCAAGTAACAGGTTACGTTTAAAACTTATAATTTTTCAGCTCTCCTGGTAGATTATCATACCTCAACGTATATAATTCCTCGTTTGACTTTGCGATGATGTTCGAAAACCTATTATGGAATACCATGTTAACAGACATTGGATGATTCATTCAAACAACATCGTAAAGTCATACGTTGAAAAATATACTCTGGCGTGAAAAAACTATAAGGACAGTTTAAAAATTCAAAGTTTAAATGCTATTTACACAAGGCGTCTCGATAACGAGAATATGTCTCTCCCCACTTCTCGCGGACGACACGCGACGCATTTTGCCTTTGTACAAAGCACTGCTACTCTCGCGGGCTGACCCCCACTCACTCGCTCTCGACAACGCTTGCTCGCGTTCGAAGCCTATAGCTATCACTCTCAAACACCGGCCGTGTAGTCTAGCGACGAACGTCTCAACAGCTAGACGACGGCCTGAGAGATTGGAGCAGATCTGCGCACACCTGAGCTGCCACTTCGTCTGTCCGTGGAGAAGATTGAGCTAGTCTCCTGAGGTAGATTACCCTCTAATACCCAAATACATATCTAAGCCACTGATTTTTTATTAAGTGTTCTTTTGAACTACAGAAATTTAACTTACAAATTATTTAGATTTTAAAGCATGCTAGTAATATAACGTAATGTAATATCTTTTAATAGATTACAATAAATCTGAATATTTTATAGTTTAAAACTTTATCATTAAATAGCCGATTTTCAAATAAAGTCGTTATTTTGTGATATAAAACAACAATATATATATATATATATATATATATATATATATATATATATATATATATATATATATATATATATATATATATATATATATATATATATATATATATATATATATATATATTAGGTAGAATATCCTTTTCAAATAGATGAAAGTTTTTATTAAGTGTTTTTTGATATTTGAAAATTAAAATTTGACATCATTAAGATTTTAAGGTAAAGTAGCATTATAACATAAAGCAATAATTTTTAATAGATTTCGATAACTTACTTTTTCATTCGATATTAAAATTCATAAACGTATTAAAATCACTTTGATATTATTAAGATTTTAAGGCAAAGTAGTGATATAATATAACATAATGTAGTAAATCTTAATAGATTTCGATTACTTATTTTTTTTTTCGATATAAAAATTCATAAAAGTATTACAATAAATTTGAGTATTTTTTAGTTTAAAACTTTTTCATTAAATAGCCGATTTTCAAATAAAGTCGTTACTTTCTGGTAAACTTATTTTGATCGGGTTTCGAAAACATTTTTTACTGTTAAGGATATTGACAAATCTAGGAAAAGTTTTGAAAATATCCATTGTATCTTTGACATGGTCGTAATTAAAATGACCTTTTCAAATAGATCATCGTTTTCTACAATAGCGTTTTCTTTTAAATTTTCAATTTTTAAGCTGTCCGGTTTAGTAATCACGTCTCAATGTATATAATTCTCCGTTTGACTTTACGATGATGTTTGAACAACTATTGTTGAATGTCATGTTAATAGACATTTGCAGCATTTATTCAAATAACATCGCAAAGTCATACGTGGAAAAATATACTCTGGCGTGAAAATACTGTAAGGACAGTTTAAAAAGTCAAAGTGTAAAATGCTATTTACACAGGGCGCCTCGATGACGATAGTGTGTCTCTCCCCCACTTCTCGCGGGCGACACGCGACGCATTTTGCCTTTGTACAAAGCACGGCTGCTCTCGCGGGCTGACCCCCCCCCCTCGCGCGTTCTAGACAGCGCTCGCTCGCGTTCAAAGCATATAGCTATTACTTCCAAACGCCGGCCGTGTATAGTCTAGTAACGAAAGTCTTAGCAGCTAGACCACGCCTGAGAGATTGTTGCTAACCCGCGTACATCTGAGCTGCCACTTCGCCTGTCCGTGGAGAAGATTGAGCTAGTCTCCCTGAAGGTAGATTACCCTCTAATACCCTTAGACATATCTATGTCAACGATTTTTTATTAAGTGTTTTTTTGATCGTCAAAAATTTAACTTACAAATTATTTAGATTTTAAAGCATGGTAGTAATATAACGTAATCCAATATCTTTTAATAGATTTCGATTACTTATTTTTTCTTTCGATATGCAAATTCATAAATGTATTACAATAACTATAATATTATTAAGATTTTAAGGCAAAGTAGTGATATAATATAATATAATGCAATAATTCTTAATAGATTTCGATTACTTACTTTTTTTTTCGATACAAAAATTCATAAACGTATTACAATAAATTTGAATATTTTTTAGTTATAAATTTTTTCATTAATTAGCCGATTTTCAAATAAAGTAGTTTTTTGTAATATAAAATTATTTACCTTATTTATTTATTGCCATTTATTTACCTTTACGAATATTTAAAATTCTACGAATGGTTTTGAAAATTTCCTTGTGTCTCCCGACATCGTCATAAGTAGAATGTCCTTTTCAAATAGATGAGAGTTTTTATGAATTGATTTTTTGATATTTGAAAATTAAAATTTGACATCATTAAGATTTTAAGGTAAAATAGCAATATAACATAAAGCAATAATTTTTAATAGATTTCGATAATTTACTTTTTCATTTGATATTAAAATTCATAAACGTATTAAAATCACTTTGATATTATTAAGATTTTAAGGCAAAGTAGTGATATAATATAACATAATGTAGTAAATCTTAATAGATTTCGATTACTTATTTTTTTTTTCGATATAAAAATTCATAAAAGTATTACAATAAATTTGAGTATTTTTTAGTTCAAAACTTTATCATTAAATAGCCGATTTTCAAATAAAGTCGTTACTTTCTGGTAAACTTATTTTGATCGGGTTTCGAAAACATTTTTTTACTGTTAAGGATATTGACAAATCTAGGAAAAGTTTTGAAAATATCCATTGTATCTTTTGACATGGTCGTAATTAAAATGACCTTTTCAAATAGATCATCGTTTTCTACAATAGCGTTTTCTTTTAAATTTTCAATTTTTAAGCTGTCCGGTTTAGTAATCACGTCTCAATGTATATAATTCTCCGTTTGACTTTACGATGATGTTTGAACAACTATTGTTGAATGTCATGTTAATAGACATTTGCAGCATTTATTCAAATAACATCGCAAAGTCATACGTGAAAAAATATACTCTGGCGTGAAAATACTGTAAGGACAGTTTAAAAAGTCAAAGTTTAAAATGCTATTTACACAGGGCGCCTCGATGACGATAGTGTGTCTCTCCCCCACTTCTCGCGGGCGACACGCGACGCATTTTGCCTTTGTACAAAGCACGGCTGCTCTCGCGGGCTGACCCCCCCCCCCCCCCCTCGCGCGCTCTAGACAGCGCTCGCTCGCGTTCAATGCATATAGCTATTACTTCCAAACGCCGGCCGTGTATAGTCTAGTAACGAAAGTCTTAGCAGCTAGACCACGCCTGAGAGATTGTTGCTGACCCGCGTACATCTGAGCTGCCACTTCGCCTGTCCGTGGAGAAGATTGAGCTAGTCTCCCTGAAGGTAGATTACCCTCTAATACCCAAAGACATATCTATGTCAACGATTTTTTATTAAGTGTTTTTTTGATCGTCAAAAATTTAACTTACAAATTATTTAGATTTTAAAGCATGGTAGTAATATAACGTAATCCAATATCTTTTAATAGATTTCGATTACTTATTTTTTTTTTCGATATGCAAATTCATAAATGTATTACAATAACTATAATATTATTAAGATTTTAAGGCAAAGTAGTGATATAATATAATATAATGCAATAATTCTTAATAGATTTCGATTACTTACTTTTTTTTTCGATACAAAAATTCATAAACGTATTACAATAAATTTGAATATTTTTTAGTTATAAATTTTTTCATTAATTAGCCGATTTTCAAATAAAGTAGTTTTTTGTAATATAAAATTATTTACTTTATTTATTTATTGCCATTTATTTACCTTTACGAATATTTAAAATTCTACGAATGGTTTTGAAAATTTCCTTGTGTCTCCCGACATCGTCATAAGTAGAATGTCCTTTTCAAATAGATGAGAGTTTTTATGAATTGATTTTTTGATATTTGAAAATTAAAATTTGACATCATTAAGATTTTAAGGTAAAGTAGCAATATAACATAAAGCAATAATTTTTAATAGATTTCGATAATTTACTTTTTCATTTGATATTAAAATTCATAAACGTATTAAAATCACTTTGATATTATTAAGATTTTAAGGCAAAGTAGTGATATAATATAACATAATGTAGTAAATCTTAATAGATTTCGATTACTTATTTTTTTTTTCGATATAAAAATTCATAAAAGTATTACAATAAATTTGAGTATTTTTTAGTTCAAAACTTTATCATTAAATAGCCGATTTTCAAATAAAGTCGTTACTTTCTGGTAAACTTATTTTGATCGGGTTTCGAAAACATTTTTTTACTGTTAAGGATATTGACAAATCTAGGAAAAGTTTTGAAAATATCCATTGTATCTTTTGACATGGTCGTAATTAAAATGACCTTTTCTAATAGATCATCGTTTTCTACAATAGCGTTTTCTTTTAAATTTTCAATTTTTAAGCTGTCCGGTTTAGTAATCACGTCTCAATGTATATAATTCTCCGTTTGACTTTACGATGATGTTTGAACAACTATTGTTGAATGTCATGTTAATAGACATTTGCAGCATTTATTCAAATAACATCGCAAAGTCATACGTGAAAAAATATACTCTGGCGTGAAAATACTGTAAGGACAGTTTAAAAAGTCAAAGTTTAAAATGCTATTTACACAGGGCGCCTCGATGACGATAGTGTGTCTCTCCCCCACTTCTCGCGGGCGACACGCGACGCATTTTGCCTTTGTACAAAGCACGGCTGCTCTCGCGGGCTGACCCCCCCCCCACCTCGCGCGCTCTAGACAGCGCTCGCTCGCGTTCAATGCATATAGCTATTACTTCCAAACGCCGGCCGTGTATAGTCTAGTAACGAAAGTCTTAGCAGCTAGACCACGCCTGAGAGATTGTTGCTGACCCGCGTACATCTGAGCTGCCACTTCGCCTGTCCGTGGAGAAGATTGAGCTAGTCTCCCTGAAGGTAGATTACCCTCTAATACCCAAAGACATATCTATGTCAACGATTTTTTATTAAGTGTTTTTTTGATCGTCAAAAATTTAACTTACAAATTATTTAGATTTTAAAGCATGGTAGTAATATAACGTAATCCAATATCTTTTAATAGATTTCGATTACTTATTTTTTTTTTCGATATGCAAATTCATAAATGTATTACAATAACTATAATATTATTAAGATTTTAAGGCAAAGTAGTGATATAATATAATATAATGCAATAATTCTTAATAGATTTCGATTACTTACTTTTTTTTCGATACAAAAATTCATAAACGTATTACAATAAATTTGAATATTTTTTAGTTATAAATTTTTTCATTAATTAGCCGATTTTCAAATAAAGTAGTTTTTTGTAATATAAAATTATTTACTTTATTTATTTATTGCCATTTATTTACCTTTACGAATATTTAAAATTCTACGAATGGTTTTGAAAATTTCCTTGTGTCTCCCGACATCGTCATAAGTAGAATGTCCTTTTCAAATAGATGAGAGTTTTTATGAATTGATTTTTTGATATTTGAAAATTAAAATTTGACATCATTAAGATTTTAAGGTAAAGTAGCAATATAACATAAAGCAATAATTTTTAATAGATTTCGATAATTTACTTTTTCATTTGATATTAAAATTCATAAACGTATTAAAATCACTTTGATATTATTAAGATTTTAAGGCAAAGTAGTGATATAATATAACATAATGTAGTAAATCTTAATAGATTTCGATTACTTATTTTTTTTTTCGATATAAAAATTCATAAAAGTATTACAATAAATTTGAATATTTTTTAGTTTAAAACTTTTTCATTAAATAGCCGATTTTCAAATAAAGTCGTTACTTTCTGGTAAATTTATTTTGATCGGGTTTCGAAAACATTTTTTTACTGTTAAGGATATTGACAAATCTAGGAAAAGTTTTGAAAATATCCATTGTATCTTTTGACATGGTCGTAATTAAAATGACCTTTTCAAATAGATCATCGTTTTCTACAATAGCGTTTTCTTTTAAATTTTCAATTTTTAAGCTGTCCGGTTTAGTAATCACGTCTCAATGTATATAATTCTCCGTTTGACTTTACGATGATGTTTGAACAACTATTGTTGAATGTCATGTTAATAGACATTTGCAGCATTTATTCAAATAACATCGCAAAGTCATACGTGAAAAAATATACTCTGGCGTGAAAATACTGTAAGGACAGTTTAAAAAGTCAAAGTTTAAAATGCTATTTACACAGGGCGCCTCGATGACGATAGTGTGTCTCTCCCCCACTTCTCGCGGGCGACACGCGACGCATTTTGCCTTTGTACAAAGCACGGCTGCTCTCGCGGGCTGACCCCCCCCCCCCCTCGCGCGCTCTAGACAGCGCTCGCTCGCGTTCAATGCATATAGCTATTACTTCCAAACGCCGGCCGTGTATAGTCTAGTAACGAAAGTCTTAGCAGCTAGACCACGCCTGAGAGATTGTTGCTGACCCGCGTACATCTGAGCTGCCACTTCGCCTGTCAGTGGAGAAGATTGAGCTAGTCTCCCTGAAGGTAGATTACCCTCTAATACCCAAAGACATATCTATGTCAACGATTTTTTATTAAGTGTTTTTTTGATCGTCAAAAATTTAACTTACAAATTATTTAGATTTTAAAGCATGGTAGTAATATAACGTAATCCAATATCTTTTAATAGATTTCGATTACTTATTTTTTTTTTCGATATGCAAATTCATAAATGTATTACAACAACTATAATATTATTAAGATTTTAAGGCAAAGTAGTGATATAATATAATATAATGCAATAATTCTTAATAGATTTCGATTACTTACTTTTTTTTTCGATACAAAAATTCATAAACGTATTACAATAAATTTGAATATTTTTTAGTTATAAATTTTTTCATTAATTAGCCGATTTTCAAATAAAGTAGTTTTTTGTAATATAAAATTATTTATTTTATTTATTTATTGCCATTTATTTACCTTTACGAATATTTAAAATTCTACGAATGGTTTTGAAAATTTCCTTGTGTCTCCCGACATCGTCATAAGTAGAATGTCCTTTTCAAATAGATGAGAGTTTTTATGAATTGATTTTTTGATATTTGAAAATTAAAATTTGACATCATTAAGATTTTAAGGTAAAGTAGCAATATAACATAAAGCAATAATTTTTAATAGATTTCGATAATTTACTTTTTCATTTGATATTAAAATTCATAAACGTATTAAAATCACTTTGATATTATTAAGATTTTAAGGCAAAGTAGTGATATAATATAACATAATGTAGTAAATCTTAATAGATTTCGATTACTTATTTTTTTTTTCGATATAAAAATTCATAAAAGTATTACAATAAATTTGAGTATTTTTTAGTTCAAAACTTTATCATTAAATAGCCGATTTTCAAATAAAGTCGTTATTTTGTGATATAAAACAACAATAAATATATATATATATATTAGGTAGAATGTCCTTTTCAAATAGATGAAAGTTTTTATTAAGTGTTTTTTTGATATTTGAAAATTAAAATTTGACATCATTAAGATTTTAAGGTAAAGTAGCAATATAACATAAAGCAATAATTTTTAATAGATTTCGATAACTTACTTTTTCATTCGATATTAAAATTCATAAACGTATTAAAATCACTTTGATATTATTAAGATTTTAAGGCAAAGTAGTGATATAATATAACATAATGTAGTAAATCTTAATAGATTTCGATTACTTATTTTTTTTTTCGATATAAAAATTCATAAAAGTATTACAATAAATTTGAATATTTTTTAGTTTAAAACTTTTTCATTAAATAGCCGATTTTCAAATAAAGTCGTTACTTTCTGGTAAATTTATTTTGATCGGGTTTCGAAAACATTTTTTTACTGTTAAGGATATTGACAAATCTAGGAAAAGTTTTGAAAATATCCATTGTATCTTTTGACATGGTTGTAATTAAAATGACCTTTTCAAATAGATCATCGTTTTCTACAATAGCGTTTTCTTTTAAATTTTCAATTTTTAAGCTGCCCGGTTTAGTAATCACGTCTCAATGTATATAATTCTCCGTTTGACTTTACGATGATGTTTGAACAACTATTGTTGAATGTCATGTTAATAGACATTTGCAGCATTTATTCAAATAACATCGCAAAGTCATACGTGGAAAAATATACTCTGGCGTGAAAATACTGTAAGGACAGTTTAAAAAGTCAAAGTTTAAAATGCTATTTACACAGGGCGCCTCGATGACGATAGTGTGTCTCTCCCCCACTTCTCGCGGGCGACACGCGACGCATTTTGCCTTTGTACAAAGCACGGCTGCTCTCGCGGGCTGACCCCCCCCCGCGCGTTCTAGACAGCGCTCGCTCGCGTTCAAAGCATATAGCTATTACTTCCAAACGCCGGCCGTGTATAGTCTAGTAACGAAAGTCTTAGCAGCTAGACCACGCCTGAGAGATTGTTGCTAACCCGCGTACATCTGAGCTGCCACTTCGCCTGTCCGTGGAGAAGATTGAGCTAGTCTCCCTGAAGGTAGATTACCCTCTAATACCCACAGACATATCTATGTCAACGATTTTTTATTAAGTGTTTTTTTGATCGTCAAAAATTTAACTTACAAATTATTTAGATTTTAAAGCATGGTAGTAATATAACGTAATCCAATATCTTTTAATAGATTTCGATTACTTATTTTTTCTTTCGATATGCAAATTCATAAATGTATTACAATAACTATAATATTATTAAGATTTTAAGGCAAAGTAGTGATATAATATAATATAATGCAATAATTCTTAATAGATTTCGATTACTTACTTTTTTTTTCGATACAAAAATTCATAAACGTATTACAATAAATTTGAATATTTTTTAGTTATAAAATTTTTCATTAATTAGCCGATTATCAAATAAAGTAGTTTTTTGTAATATAAAATTATTTACCTTATTTATTTATTGCCATTTATTTACCTTTACGAATATTTAAAATTCTACGAATGGTTTTGAAAATTTCCTTGTGTCTCCCGACATCGTCATAAGTAGAATGTCCTTTTCAAATAGATGAGAGTTTTTATGAATTGATTTTTTGATATTTGAAAATTAAAATTTGACATCATTAAGATTTTAAGGTAAAGTAGCAATATAACATAAAGCAATAATTTTTAATAGATTTCGATAATTTACTTTTTCATTTGATATTAAAATTCATAAACGTATTAAAATCACTTTGATATTATTAAGATTTTAAGGCAAAGTAGTGATATAATATAACATAATGTAGTAAATCTTAATAGATTTCGATTACTTATTTTTTTTTTTCGATATAAAAATTCATAAAAGTATTACAATAAATTTGAGTATTTTTTAGTTCAAAACTTTATCATTAAATAGCCGATTTTCAAATAAAGTCGTTATTTTGTGATATAAAACAACAATAAATATATATATATATATATATATATATATATATATATATATTAGGTAGAATGTCCTTTTCAAATAGATGAAAGTTTTTATTAAGTGTTTTTTTGATATTTGAAAATTAAAATTTGACATCATTAAGATTTTAAGGTAAAGTAGCAATATAACATAAAGCAATAATTTTTAATAGATTTCGATAACTTACTTTTTCATTCGATATTAAAATTCATAAACGTATTAAAATCACTTTGATATTATTAAGATTTTAAGGCAAAGTAGTGATATAATATAACATAATGTAGTAAATCTTAATAGATTTCGATTACTTATTTTTTTTTTTCGATATAAAAATTCATAAAAGTATTACAATAAATTTGAATATTTTTTAGTTTAAAACTTTTTCATTAAATAGCCGATTTTCAAATAAAGTCGTTACTTTCTGGTAAATTTATTTTGATCGGGTTTCGAAAACATTTTTTTACTGTTAAGGATATTGACAAATCTAGGAAAAGTTTTGAAAATATCCATTGTATCTTTTGACATGGTCGTAATTAAAATGACCTTTTCAAATAGATCATCGTTTTCTACAATAGCGTTTTCTTTTAAATTTTCAATTTTTAAGCTGCCCGGTTTAGTAATCACGTCTCAATGTATATAATTCTCCGTTTGACTTTACGATGATGTTTGAACAACTATTGTTGAATGTCATGTTAATAGACATTTGCAGCATTTATTCAAATAACATCGCAAAGTCATACGTGGAAAAATATACTCTGGCGTGAAAATACTGTAAGGACAGTTTAAAAAGTCAAAGTTTAAAATGCTATTTACACAGAGCGCCTCGATGACGATAGTGTGTCTCTCCCCCACTTCTCGCGGGCGACACGCGACGCATTTTGCCTTTGTACAAAGCACGGCTGCTTTGTACCTGAACCACCACGAATAGACATACCACCAGCAGGTAAGTTGTAATCAATATAATATGTATAATCAATTATTTGAAATTAATCTGTAACCTTTTCATTCCTAAATTATTTTTAATTATTTTCAAGTGTTACGTTTTCATTATTAAAAAATCTATTGTAAAATTCAGGGGCTGAATTGAAAAGTTTTTGTTGAAATAATAGTTGTACTTAAGATCTTTAAGATTATAACTGTATATGTTAATTTATTATATTATGCACAAAACTTTATAAAACTTTTATAGATAGAATAAAAAGTTCGTGTGCCATATGGTTAAAACGGGAGCGAAAGGTTAAACGATTTCGATATAATTACGTTAAATATAATCTCAATGGAAATATTAAATTCATTATCTACAAGCTGGCTTCATATAAATGTCCTTAATCTGTTCAATGTGTTGTTAATATATGTACGAACGCGATTTACATATCCGTCTATCGAGATATTATTGGAATGATTTATACAATTTAAAGATTCATCATTCGAAATAGTTTAGTTTATAAAATGACCTGTAAATTATAAAAATACGTCAACTCATGTAAATATTTCAAACTAATCCTGTATAAATAATCCAGAAGATATAGCTGTTGAAAGAGAATTCGGTCAGGGAATTCATCCTGGTGATGTGCCTCTACAGGTGGAAGACGCGCTCCTACCTGAACCACCACTACCACCACGAATAGACATACCACCAGAAGGCAAGTTGTAATCAATATGATATGTATAATCAATAATTGAAATTAATCTTTAACCTTTTCATTCCCAAATTATTTTTAATTATTTTCAAGTGTTACGTTTTGATTATTAAAAAATCTATTGTAAAATTCAGGGGCTGAATTGAAAAGTTTTTGTTGAAATAATAGTTGTACTTAAGATCTTAAAGATTATAACTGTATATGGTAATTTATTATATGATGCATAAAACTTTATAAAATTTTTATAGATAGAATAAAAAGTTCGTGTGCCATATGGGTACAACGGGAGCGAAAAGGTTAAACGATTTCGATATAATTTCGTTAAATATAATCTCAATGGAAATATTAAACTCATTATCTACAAGCTGGCTTCATATAAATGTCCTTAATCTGTTCAATGTGTTGTTCATATATGTACGAACGTGATTTACATATCCGTCTATCGAGATATTATTGGAATGATTTATACAATTTAAAGATTCATCATTCGAAATAGTTTAGTTTATAAAATGACCTGTAAATTATAAAAATACGTCAACTCATGTAAATATTTCAAACTAATCCTGTATAAATAATCCAGAAGATATAGCTGTTGAAAGAGAATTCGGTCAGGGAATTCATCCTGGTGATGTGCCTCTACAGGTGGAAGACGCGCTCCTACCTGAACCACCACTACCACCACGAATAGACATACCACCAGAAGGCAAGTTGTAATCAATATAATATGTATAATCAATAATTTGAAATTAATCTTTAACCTTTTCATTCACAAATTATTTTTAATTATTTTCAAGTGTTACGTTTTCATTATTAAAAAATCTATTGTAAAATTCAGAGGCTGAATTGAAAAGTTTTTGTTGAAATAATAGTTGTACTTAAGATCTTAAAGATTATAACTGTATATGGTAATTTATTATATAATGCATAAAACTTTATAAAATTTTTATAGATAGAATAAAAAGTTCATGTGCCATATGGGTACAACGGGAGCGAAAAGGTTAAACAATTTCGATATAATTTCCTTAAATATAATCTCAATGAAAAGATTAAACGCATTGTTTACAAGCATGGGTCTGAAGTTTGCATCATTGGAATGCAACGAAATAATGTTTTACAATTAATTAAAGTGAGTAGACAGTAACATTTTTATGTAAACCTTTTTCATTAAGTTATTTTATAGTATAAAATACTAAATCTTCAGGCAAAGCCAAAATTAATCCATATAACTTTGAAGTAAAATCTTAAGGTGATGTTAAATACCGACATAATTTTCAAACGAGTACATCTCACGAAAATACCAATAGAATCACTCAAAAAATGTTGTTTTCCGAATAAACGCCTGAATGTTGATTGAAAAAATATTAAAATTCACGGTTTCACATGGCCTTAATCTGTTCAATGAGTTGTTAATACATGTGCAGTTCTCATGAAAGTGGCGAAAAAATCCGAAATCACGATTTGAAACATTTTTTTCGAGCACACTTTCAGCGCGTGATTTTTCTTGTTTATTATAGTACATAAAATAAAGATCAGCCATTGTACAGCGTCCATCGAGTGAACTACTTTTTCGAGAGCATTTTATACTTTTTGGAAAAATGGGAAAAAAGGTCCTCCTCTTCAAATCTTAGCCATTTAGCCCAGAACCGATCAACTCAAAGTTTCAACAAAGAAATTGAAACTTGAAAAAAAAGCTTTCATTCTCTTCTTTTAAATTTGAAAAATGTCGATTCCTTCAAAAGTTATGGGGGGGGGGGGGTTGAAGTTGGAGTTCGAAAAGGCATAAAAATGCAGAAATCGCAGAAATCGGAAGCGCCGACTTTAAGAGCATTTTTATGCCTTTTCGACTTTCAACTTCAAACCCTTATAACTTTTGAAGGAACCAATATTTTTCAATTTTCAAAAAGGGAATAAAAGCTCTTTCTTCTAGTTACAATTTCTTTATTGAAACTGTGAGTAGATCGGTTCTGGGGTGAATGGCTGAAGTTTGAAGAGGACTTTTTTGCCATTTTCTTAAAAAGTATAAGTTGCTCTAAAAAAGTAGTCCACTTGATGGACGCTGTACTACGACGAAACTTCATTTTATATACTACTATAATAAACCAGTAATACTACGGCGAATCTTCATTTTATATACTATAATAAACCAGAAAAATCATGCACCCAAGGTGTGTTCGAAAAAAATGTTTTAAATCGTGATTTCGGGTTTTGTCACCATTTTCATGAGAATTGCACATATATACGAACACGATTTACATCTGTGTATCGAGATCTTATCCCCGAAATATCGATCTTCCATTAACAATATAATCTTCTGAAAGCATAAATAATTACTAGAACAAATTCTTATTCGTGTACGATTAATTGAATTTTTTTACTGTAAATATTTAACCTTATTGTCGATGTTTGCCGGCCTCATATCACCGGGCAGTTTGCCAAAATTTTTCGTACATTGTAATTGTAATTTGCTGTGCAGAATAACATCATATTTTTATCATTAAAAAGTCTCATGGAAAAAAAATAAATTTTTTAATTTAATACAATAAAAAAGTAATTTTACCTGAACAATATCCGGTTACTTGAAAAATATCTCGAAAATATATTTTTGAGCGGTTGAACAAAAGGAAATCTCAAAAACAATATCCTCTCTTAAAAAGGTGATGGATGAAATCTGTCATCACAATAAGACTGACTTGATTGGTGGTTGTTGACTCGTTTGATTGGTCCATATAGAATAGGCGCCAAAATCTAATATGTTTGAATTTTGAAGATTAAATTCTCTAGTTTGAGTATATAAAGCTGAATACTTAAAATTGGAAAAAAATGTCATTGTTTTATTTATCAAACGCTATTAAACAGTATAATTTAAACTGATTGGAACCAACATTTAAATTGAAACCAACATGATCATGTTCATGACCACATGATCGTGTCCATAACCGAAAATAAAAAAAATCATACGAGAGAAGTGCGTTCAATCTAGCTAGTTTAACTAAAGTACCGTGAATTTTAGATAATGGTCAAGATCACGAGCGTCATCACCTTAAGCATACAAATGAAGGCAAAACGTTTTTTTCACTAAGGTCTCATTAAAAGATATATTAACAAAAAGATCTTGAATTAAAATCTCCTTCAATTATCTTACTTACACAATTACTGATGAGTGACGGATAGGTATTGTATAATTTATAGCAAATGTCTTTCTTGTAGTACCTCGTTCAACAAAGCGGCGAAGAAAACAAAGGGAGAGAAAAAATCGAAAAAAAATAATGAGGATGCCAACACCAAACGATCCCGGGCAAGAAGACGCACAGAGGGCATCTACAAGTGCTAGACAAGAAATACTAGGTAATAACGATATATTACTAGTACATATTTTATAAAATAACTATGAGTACACTACCTATGAGTCACAGATGTTTCCCGAACTTTGAAATAAAATTTCAAAATAAGATTTAAAAATATTCATATATCCTCAACAGTATACTGTAAACCTCAGAAAAAGTTAACTTGAAGACTTCTCCATAATTAATTAAGAATTATCACGAGCGATATTCCATTATTTTCTCCACGTAAATTTCAAATATCAAAACTCACTTTTAATCAAAGCTTCAGCAACATTATTGCACCTATCTTTATATGACCATACATAAAAGATATCATACAGTTTAAGTCAAATTCATTACTCACAGATATAAGTACTCGTAGTTAGTAAGTAGTCCATTGTAGATTAAAGTTATTTATCCAACGTTACGATTAAGTACAGTACGATGAGATAGTAATTACCGAATAAAAATCTTGACCCCTAAAATGACAATAAACTTTATAGAACCTGTAGAATAAAAAAATACACGGCGACCCTAGATCGATAAATTGCCAAAAGCATACCGTCCGTATCATAACCGCCTTAATTACACCGACACATTTCTCGCACACTTTAGATTAACGGGTTATCGTGTCATTCGATTCCGCGAATGACGTGACGATTAGGTACAGTACGATGAGGTAGTATAGCGCCGAAATTAGGTTCAAAGATCAGAATTTTTCGAATTAATACTAGTTTTATTCAGGCTCATAGATAAGTTTCTACTCGCCGTAATTAATCGCAACATTGGTTCACGTAAGCCAATTCCGAATATTTTTATTTTCATAGTTTTCATCGGTGCTCGCATTGTGGCCAGTGGACTGTCAGCAGTCCCTGGGGAGACAGTGCCCTACTCAGGCTTTGGAGGGAACGATAAAAACTTATGGAATATAGTTACATACAATAGCTGTCTCTAGCGGTACTCGCGTTAACGACGTTTGAGAAAACGATACAGACAGTTTGTAGCCCGTTCTAGATTAAAGTTAATTATCCAATGTTACGATTAAGTACAGTACGATGAGGTAGTAATGACCGAAAAAGATCTTGACTCGCAGTTCCCCGAAATCACAATTAACATTATTGAACCTGTAGAATAAAAAAATACACAGCGTTCCCTGTTCGATAAAGTTCCAAGGCAGCAGCTACTTTAAGGCGGATTTTTACCCGGGATTTACTTTCAGTGTAACCTCGTGTTTTCCCTTGCCTTTCAGACGCAAATATGGGCGAATGCGAAGCAGTGTTAGGGGAATAGGAAGGTCGATAAGGTAGGTAGGCCGATCCGATGCACTAGGCAGGGAACGCCGGCCTTACCGGCGGGGAGCTGGTCCTGTAATATGGACCTTCTCCGGAGAGGCTTACTCTGGAAGACGGACCCGATGCCCCTCCGAGGGCAGAGAGTGTTGGCTTACCAACACGGTGCGAGACTCAAATATGTCCTCACCGGAAATGTCTTCCAGGAGGATTAAGAAAGAGGTAGGATAATATGAGAGGGAAAATATTGAGGTCATAGGATTAGGCACTACTTCCACACCAAGTTGGTGGAAGGCCCCCGTCAGCTGGGCCAATGGTCTGCGGCATAATAGGAAAAAAAAGAAAATTACACCGCCACCTTACACGCACACTTTATATTTACGGGTTATCGTGATATTCGGTCCGCGGATGTCGTGTCGATTGGGCACAGTACGATGAGGTAGTGTAGCGCCGAAGTTACGTTGAAAGATCAGGTTTTTTCGAGTTAATACTGGTTTTATTCAGTATCATAGATAAGTTTCTACTCGCCGTAATTAATCGCAACATTGGTTCACGTAAGCCAATTCCGAATATTTTTATTTTCATAGTTTTCATCGGTGCTCGCATTGTGGCCAGTGGACTGTTAGCAGTCCCTGGGGAGACAGTGCCCTACTCAGGCTTTTTGGAGGGAACGATAAAAACTTATGGAATATAGTTACATACAATAGCTGTCTCTAGCGGTACTCGCGTTAACGACGTTTGAGAAAACGATACAGACAGTTTGTAGCCCGTTCTAGATTAAAGTTAATTATCCAATGTTACGATTAAGTACAGTACGATGAGGTAGTAATGACCGAAAAAAGATCTTGACTCGCAGTTCCACCGAAATCACAATTAACATTATTGAACCTGTAGAATAAAAAAATACACAGCGTTCCCTGTTCGATAAAGTTCCAAGGCAGCAGCTACTTTAAG
The DNA here is from genome assembly GCA_036365515.1 of Torymus aiolomorphi. NCBI lineage: Eukaryota > Metazoa > Arthropoda > Insecta > Hymenoptera > Torymidae > Torymus > Torymus aiolomorphi. Next base: position 12,028,966 of record CM070875.1, read on the forward strand.
GCGGATTTTTACCCGGGATTTACTTTCAGTGTAACCTCGTGTTTTCCCTTGCCTTTCAGACGCAAATATGGGCGAATGCGAAGCAGTGTTAGGGGAATAGGAAGGTCGATAAGGTAGGTAGGCCGATCCGATGCACTAGGCAGGGAACGCCGGCCTTACCGGCGGGGAGCTGGTCCTGTAATATGGACCTTCTCCGGAGAGGCTTACTCTGGAAGACGGACCCGATGCCCCTCCGAGGGCACAGAGTGTTGGCTTAACCAACACGGTGCGAGACTCAAATATGTCCTCACCGGAAATGTCTTCCAGGAGGATTAAGAAAGAGGTAGGATAATATGAGAGGGAAAATATTGAGGTCATAGGATTAGGCACTACTTCCACACCAAGTTGGTGGAAGGCCCCCGTCAGCTGGGCCAATGGTCTGCGGCATAATAGGAAAAAAGAAAATTACACCGCCACCTTACACGCACACTTTATATTTACGGGTTATCGTGATATTCGGTCCGCGGATGTCGTGTCGATTGGGCACAGTACGATGAGGTAGTGTAGCGCCGAAGTTACGTTGAAAGATCAGGTTTTTTCGAGTTAATACTAGTTTTATTCAGTATCATAGATAAGTTTCTACTCGCCGTAATTAATCGCAACATTGGTTCACGTAAGCCAATTCCGAATATTTTTATTTTCATAGTTTTCATCGGTGCTCGCATTGTGGCCAGTGGACTGTCAGCAGTCCCTGGGGAGACAGTGCCCTACTCAGGCTTTGGAGGGAACGATAAAAACTTATGGAATATAGTTACATACAATAGCTGTCTCTAGCGGTACTCGCGTTAACGACGTTTGAGAAAACGATACAGACAGTTTGTAGCCCGTTCTAGATTAAAGTTAATTATCCAATGTTACGATTAAGTACAGTACGATGAGGTAGTAATGACCGAAAAAAGATCTTGACTCGCAGTTCCCCCGAAATCACAATTAACATTATTGAACCTGTAGAATAAAAAAATACACAGCGTTCCCTGTTCGATAAAGTTCCAAGGCAGCAGCTACTTTAAGGCGGATTTTTACCCGGGATTTACTTTCAGTGTAACCTCGTGTTTTCCCTTGCCTTTCAGACGCAAATATGGGCGAATGCGAAGCAGTGTTAGGGGAATAGGAAGGTCGATAAGGTAGGTAGGCCGATCCAATGCACTAGGCAGGGAACGCCGGCCTTACCGGCGGGGAGCTGGTCCTGTAATATGGACCTTCTCCGGAGAGGCTTACTCTGGAAGACGGACCCGATGCCCCTCCGAGGGCAGAGAGTGTTGGCTTAACCAACACGGTGCGAGACTCAAATATGTCCTCACCGGAAATGTCTTCCAGGAGGATTAAGAAAGAGGTAGGATAATATGAGAGGGAAAATATTGAGGTCATAGGATTAGGCACTACTTCCACACCAAGTTGGTGGAAGGCCCCCGTCAGCTGGGCCAATGGTCTGCGGCATAATAGGAAAAAAGAAAATTACACCGCCACCTTACACGCACACTTTATATTTACGGGTTATCGTGATATTCGGTCCGCGGATGTCGTGTCGATTGGGCACAGTACGATGAGGTAGTGTAGCGCCGAAGTTACGTTGAAAGATCAGGTTTTTTCGAGTTAATACTGGTTTTATTCAGTATCATAGATAAGTTTCTACTCGCCGTAATTAATCGCAACATTGGTTCACGTAAGCCAATTCCGAATATTTTTATTTTCATAGTTTTCATCGGTGCTCGCATTGTGGCCAGTGGACTGTTAGCAGTCCCTGGGGAGACAGTGCCCTACTCAGGCTTTGGAGGGAACGATAAAAACTTATGGAATATAGTTACATACAATAGCTGTCTCTAGCGGTACTCGCGTTAACGACGTTTGAGAAAACGATACAGACAGTTTGTAGCCCGTTCTAGATTAAAGTTAATTATCCAATGTTACGATTAAGTACAGTACGATGAGGTAGTAATGACCGAAAAAAGATCTTGACTCGCAGTTCCCCCGAAATCACAATTAACATTATTGAACCTGTAGAATAAAAAAATACACAGCGTTCCCTGTTCGATAAAGTTCCAAGGCAGCAGCTACTTTAAGGCGGATTTTTACCCGGGATTTACTTTCAGTGTAACCTCGTGTTTTCCCTTGCCTTTCAGACGCAAATATGGGCGAATGCGAAGCAGTGTTAGGGGAATAGGAAGGTCGATAAGGTAGGTAGGCCGATCCGATGCACTAGGCAGGGAACGCCGGCCTTACCGGCGGGGAGCTGGTCCTGTAATATGGACCTTCTCCGGAGAGGCTTACTCTGGAAGACGGACCCGATGCCCCTCCGAGGGCAGAGAGTGTTGGCTTAACCAACACGGTGCGAGACTCAAATATGTCCTCACCGGAAATGTCTTCCAGGAGGATTAAGAAAGAGGTAGGATAATATGAGAGGGAAAATATTGAGGTCATAGGATTAGGCACTACTTCCACACCAAGTTGGTGGAAGGCCCCCGTCAGCTGGGCCAATGGTCTGCGGCATAATAGGAAAAAAGAAAATTACACCGCCACCTTACACGCACACTTTATATTTACGGGTTATCGTGATATTCGGTCCGCGGATGTCGTGTCGATTGGGCACAGTACGATGAGGTAGTGTAGCGCCGAAGTTACGTTGAAAGATCAGGTTTTTCGAGTTAATACTAGTTTTATTCAGTATCATAGATAAGTTTCTACTCGCCGTAATTAATCGCAACATTGGTTCACGTAAGCCAATTCCGAATATTTTTATTTTCATAGTTTTCATCGGTGCTCGCATTGTGGCCAGTGGACTGTCAGCAGTCCCTGGGGAGACAGTGCCCTACTCAGGCTTTGGAGGGAACGATAAAAACTTATGGAATATAGTTACATACAATAGCTGTCTCTAGCGGTACTCGCGTTAACGACGTTTGAGAAAACGATACAGACAGTTTGTAGCCCGTTCTAGATTAAAGTTAATTATCCAATGTTACGATTAAGTACAGTACGATGAGGTAGTAATGACCGAAAAAGATCTTGACTCGCAGTTCCCCGAAATCACAATTAACATTATTGAACCTGTAGAATAAAAAAATACACAGCGTTCCCTGTTCGATAAAGTTCCAAGGCAGCAGCTACTTTAAGGCGGATTTTTACCCGGGATTTACTTTCAGTGTAACCTCGTGTTTTCCCTTGCTTTTCAGACGCAAATATGGGCGAATGCGAAGCAGTGTTAGGGGAATAGGAAGGTCGATAAGGTAGGTAGGCCGATCCGATGCACTAGGCAGGGAACGCCGGCCTTACCGGCGGGGAGCTGGTCCTGTAATATGGACCTTCTCCGGAGAGGCTTACTCTGGAAGACGGACCCGATGCCCCTCCGAGGGCAGAGAGTGTTGGCTTAACCAACACGGTGCGAGACTCAAATATGTCCTCACCGGAAATGTCTTCCAGGAGGATTAAGAAAGAGGTAGGATAATATGAGAGGGAAAATATTGAGGTCATAGGATTAGGCACTACTTCCACACCAAGTTGGTGGAAGGCCCCCGTCAGCTGGGCCAATGGTCTGCGGCATAATAGGAAAAAAAAGAAAATTACACCGCCACCTTACACGCACACTTTATATTTACGGGTTATCGTGATATTCGGTCCGCGGATGTCGTGTCGATTGGGCACAGTACGATGAGGTAGTGTAGCGCCGAAGTTACGTTGAAAGATCAGGTTTTTTCGAGTTAATACTGGTTTTATTCAGTATCATAGATAAGTTTCTACTCGCCGTAATTAATCGCAACATTGGTTCACGTAAGCCAATTCCGAATATTTTTATTTTCATAGTTTTCATCGGTGCTCGCATTGTGGCCAGTGGACTGTTAGCAGTCCCTGGGGAGACAGTGCCCTACTCAGGCTTTGGAGGGAACGATAAAAACTTATGGAATATAGTTACATACAATAGCTGTCTCTAGCGGTACTCGCGTTAACGACGTTTGAGAAAACGATACAGACAGTTTGTAGCCCGTTCTAGATTAAAGTTAATTATCCAATGTTACGATTAAGTACAGTACGATGAGGTAGTAATGACCGAAAAAAGATCTTGACTCGCAGTTCCACCGAAATCACAATTAACATTATTGAACCTGTAGAATAAAAAATACACAGCGTTCCCTGTTCGATAAAGTTCCAAGGCAGCAGCTACTTTAAGGCGGATTTTTACCCGGGATTTACTTTCAGTGTAACCTCGTGTTTTCCCTTGCCTTTCAGACGCAAATATGGGCGAATGCGAAGCAGTGTTAGGGGAATAGGAAGGTCGATAAGGTAGGTAGGCCGATCCGATGCACTAGGCAGGGAACGCCGGCCTTACCGGCGGGGAGCTGGTCCTGTAATATGGACCTTCTCCGGAGAGGCTTACTCTGGAAGACGGACCCGATGCCCCTCCGAGGGCACAGAGTGTTGGCTTAACCAACACGGTGCGAGACTCAAATATGTCCTCACCGGAAATGTCTTCCAGGAGGATTAAGAAAGAGGTAGGATAATATGAGAGGGAAAATATTGAGGTCATAGGATTAGGCACTACTTCCACACCAAGTTGGTGGAAGGCCCCCGTCAGCTGGGCCAATGGTCTGCGGCATAATAGGAAAAAAAAGAAAATTACACCGCCACCTTACACGCACACTTTATATTTACGGGTTATCGTGATATTCGGTCCGCGGATGTCGTGTCGATTGGGCACAGTACGATGAGGTAGTGTAGCGCCGAAGTTACGTTGAAAGATCAGGTTTTTTCGAGTTAATACTAGTTTTATTCAGTATCATAGATAAGTTTCTACTCGCCGTAATTAATCGCAACATTGGTTCACGTAAGCCAATTCCGAATATTTTTATTTTCATAGTTTTCATCGGTGCTCGCATTGTGGCCAGTGGACTGTCAGCAGTCCCTGGGGAGACAGTGCCCTACTCAGGCTTTGGAGGGAACGATAAAAACTTATGGAATATAGTTACATACAATAGCTGTCTCTAGCGGTACTCGCGTTAACGACGTTTGAGAAAACGATACAGACAGTTTGTAGCCCGTTCTAGATTAAAGTTAATTATCCAATGTTACGATTAAGTACAGTACGATGAGGTAGTAATGACCGAAAAAAGATCTTGACTCGCAGTTCCCCCGAAATCACAATTAACATTATTGAACCTGTAGAATAAAAAAATACACAGCGTTCCGTTCGATAAAGTTCCAAGGCAGCAGCTACTTTAAGGCGGATTTTTACCCGGGATTTACTTTCAGTGTAACCTCGTGTTTTCCCTTGCTTTTCAGACGCAAATATGGGCGAATGCGAAGCAGTGTTAGGGGAATAGGAAGGTCGATAAGGTAGGTAGGCCGATCCGATGCACTAGGCAGGGAACGCCGGCCTTACCGGCGGGGAGCTGGTCCTGTAATATGGACCTTCTCCGGAGAGGCTTACTCTGGAAGACGGACCCGATGCCCCTCCGAGGGCAGAGAGTGTTGGCTTAACCAACACGGTGCGAGACTCAAATATGTCCTCACCGGAAATGTCTTCCAGGAGGATTAAGAAAGAGGTAGGATAATATGAGAGGGAAAATATTGAGGTCATAGGATTAGGCACTACTTCCACACCAAGTTGGTGGAAGGCCCCCGTCAGCTGGGCCAATGGTCTGCGGCATAATAGGAAAAAAAGAAAATTACACCGCCACCTTACACGCACACTTTATATTTACGGGTTATCGTGATATTCGGTCCGCGGATGTCGTGTCGATTGGGCACAGTACGATGAGGTAGTGTAGCGCCGAAGTTACGTTGAAAGATCAGGTTTTTCGAGTTAATACTGGTTTTATTCAGTATCATAGATAAGTTTCTACTCGCCGTAATTAATCGCAACATTGGTTCACGTAAGCCAATTCCGAATATTTTTATTTTCATAGTTTTCATCGGTGCTCGCATTGTGGCCAGTGGACTGTTAGCAGTCCCTGGGGAGACAGTGCCCTACTCAGGCTTTGGAGGGAACGATAAAAACTTATGGAATATAGTTACATACAATAGCTGTCTCTAGCGGTACTCGCGTTAACGACGTTTGAGAAAACGATACAGACAGTTTGTAGCCCGTTCTAGATTAAAGTTAATTATCCAATGTTACGATTAAGTACAGTACGATGAGGTAGTAATGACCGAAAAAAGATCTTGACTCGCAGTTCCACCGAAATCACAATTAACATTATTGAACCTGTAGAATAAAAAATACACAGCGTTCCCTGTTCGATAAAGTTCCAAGGCAGCAGCTACTTTAAGGCGGATTTTTACCCGGGATTTACTTTCAGTGTAACCTCGTGTTTTCCCTTGCCTTTCAGACGCAAATATGGGCGAATGCGAAGCAGTGTTAGGGGAATAGGAAGGTCGATAAGGTAGGTAGGCCGATCCGATGCACTAGGCAGGGAACGCCGGCCTTACCGGCGGGGAGCTGGTCCTGTAATATGGACCTTCTCCGGAGAGGCTTACTCTGGAAGACGGACCCGATGCCCCTCCGAGGGCACAGAGTGTTGGCTTAACCAACACGGTGCGAGACTCAAATATGTCCTCACCGGAAATGTCTTCCAGGAGGATTAAGAAAGAGGTAGGATAATATGAGAGGGAAAATATTGAGGTCATAGGATTAGGCACTACTTCCACACCAAGTTGGTGGAAGGCCCCCGTCAGCTGGGCCAATGGTCTGCGGCATAATAGGAAAAAAAAGAAAATTACACCGCCACCTTACACGCACACTTTATATTTACGGGTTATCGTGATATTCGGTCCGCGGATGTCGTGTCGATTGGGCACAGTACGATGAGGTAGTGTAGCGCCGAAGTTACGTTGAAAGATCAGGTTTTTTCGAGTTAATACTAGTTTTATTCAGTATCATAGATAAGTTTCTACTCGCCGTAATTAATCGCAACATTGGTTCACGTAAGCCAATTCCGAATATTTTTATTTTCATAGTTTTCATCGGTGCTCGCATTGTGGCCAGTGGACTGTCAGCAGTCCCTGGGGAGACAGTGCCCTACTCAGGCTTTGGAGGGAACGATAAAAACTTATGGAATATATTTACATACAATAGCTGTCTCTAGCGGTACTCGCGTTAACGACGTTTGAGAAAACGATACAGACAGTTTGTAGCCCGTTCTAGATTAAAGTTAATTATCCAATGTTACGATTAAGTACAGTACGATGAGGTAGTAATGACCGAAAAAGATCTTGACTCGCAGTTCCCCGAAATCACAATTAACATTATTGAACCTGTAGAATAAAAAAATACACAGCGTTCCCTGTTCGATAAAGTTCCAAGGCAGCAGCTACTTTAAGGCGGATTTTTACCCGGGATTTACTTTCAGTGTAACCTCGTGTTTTCCCTTGCTTTTCAGACGCAAATATGGGCGAATGCGAAGCAGTGTTAGGGAATAGGAAGGTCGATAAGGTAGGTAGGCCGATCCGATGCACTAGGCAGGGAACGCCGGCCTTACCGGCGGGGAGCTGGTCCTGTAATATGGACCTTCTCCGGAGAGGCTTACTCTGGAAGACGGACCCGATGCCCTCCGAGGGCAGAGAGTGTTGGCTTAACCAACACGGTGCGAGACTCAAATATGTCCTCACCGGAAATGTCTTCCAGGAGGATTAAGAAAGAGGTAGGATAATATGAGAGGGAAAATATTGAGGTCATAGGATTAGGCACTACTTCCACACCAAGTTGGTGGAAGGCCCCCGTCAGCTGGGCCAATGGTCTGCGGCATAATAGGAAAAAAAGAAAATTACACCGCCACCTTACACGCACACTTTATATTTACGGGTTATCGTGATATTCGGTCCGCGGATGTCGTGTCGATTGGGCACAGTACGATGAGGTAGTGTAGCGCCGAAGTTACGTTGAAAGATCAGGTTTTTTCGAGTTAATACTGGTTTTATTCAGTATCATAGATAAGTTTCTACTCGCCGTAATTAATCGCAACATTGGTTCACGTAAGCCAATTCCGAATATTTTTATTTTCATAGTTTTCATCGGTGCTCGCATTGTGGCCAGTGGACTGTTAGCAGTCCCTGGGGAGACAGTGCCCTACTCAGGCTTTGGAGGGAACGATAAAAACTTATGGAATATAGTTACATACAATAGCTGTCTCTAGCGGTACTCGCGTTAACGACGTTTGAGAAAACGATACAGACAGTTTGTAGCCCGTTCTAGATTAAAGTTAATTATCCAATGTTACGATTAAGTACAGTACGATGAGGTAGTAATGACCGAAAAAGATCTTGACTCGCAGTTCCCCGAAATCACAATTAACATTATTGAACCTGTAGAATAAAAAATACACAGCGTTCCCTGTTCGATAAAGTTCCAAGGCAGCAGCTACTTTAAGGCGGATTTTTACCCGGGATTTACTTTCAGTGTAACCTCGTGTTTTCCCTTGCCTTTCAGACGCAAATATGGGCGAATGCGAAGCAGTGTTAGGGGAATAGGAAGGTCGATAAGGTAGGTAGGCCGATCCGATGCACTAGGCAGGGAACGCCGGCCTTACCGGCGGGGAGCTGGTCCTGTAATATGGACCTTCTCCGGAGAGGCTTACTCTGGAAGACGGACCCGATGCCCCTCCGAGGGCAGAGAGTGTTGGCTTAACCAACACGGTGCGAGACTCAAATATGTCCTCACCGGAAATGTCTTCCAGGAGGATTAAGAAAGAGGTAGGATAATATGAGAGGGAAAATATTGAGGTCATAGGATTAGGCACTACTTCCACACCAAGTTGGTGGAAGGCCCCCGTCAGCTGGGCCAATGGTCTGCGGCATAATAAGAAAAAAGGAAAATTACACCGCCAGGTTACACGCACACTTTATATTTACGGGTTATCGTGATATTCGGTCCGCGGATGTCGTGTCGATTGGGCACAGTACGATGAGGTAGTGTAGCGCCGAAGTTACGTTGAAAGATCAGGTTTTTTCGAGTTAATACTAGTTTTATTCAGTATCATAGATAAGTTTCTACTCGCCGTAATTAATCGCAACATTGGTTCACGTAAGCCAATTCCGAATATTTTTATTTTCATAGTTTTCATCGGTGCTCGCATTGTGGCCAGTGGACTGTCAGCAGTCCCTGGGGAGACAGTGCCCTACTCAGGCTTTGGAGGGAACGATAAAAACTTATGGAATATAGTTACATACAATAGCTGTCTCTAGCGGTACTCGCGTTAACGACGTTTGAGAAAACGATACAGACAGTTTGTAGCCCGTTCTAGATTAAAGTTAATTATCCAATGTTACGATTAAGTACAGTACGATGAGGTAGTAATGACCGAAAAAAGATCTTGACTCGCAGTTCCCCGAAATCACAATTAACATTATTGAACCTGTAGAATAAAAAAATACACAGCGTTCCCTGTTCGATAAAGTTCCAAGGCAGCAGCTACTTTAAGGCGGATTTTTACCCGGGATTTACTTTCAGTGTAACCTCGTGTTTTCCCTTGCCTTTCAGACGCAAATATGGGCGAATGCGAAGCAGTGTTAGGGGAATAGGAAGGTCGATAAGGTAGGTAGGCCGATCCGATGCACTAGGCAGGGAACGCCGGCCTTACCGGCGGGGAGCTGGTCCTGTAATATGGACCTTCTCCGGAGAGGCTTACTCTGGAAGACGGACCCGATGCCCTCCGAGGGCAGAGAGTGTTGGCTTAACCAACACGGTGCGAGACTCAAATATGTCCTCACCGGAAATGTCTTCCAGGAGGATTAAGAAAGAGGTAGGATAATATGAGAGGGAAAATATTGAGGTCATAGGATTAGGCACTACTTCCACACCAAGTTGGTGGAAGGCCCCCGTCAGCTGGGCCAATGGTCTGCGGCATAATAGGAAAAAAAGAAAATTACACCGCCACCTTACACGCACACTTTATATTTACGGGTTATCGTGATATTCGGTCCGCGGATGTCGTGTCGATTGGGCACAGTACGATGAGGTAGTGTAGCGCCGAAGTTACGTTGAAAGATCAGGTTTTTTCGAGTTAATACTGGTTTTATTCAGTATCATAGATAAGTTTCTACTCGCCGTAATTAATCGCAACATTGGTTCACGTAAGCCAATTCCGAATATTTTTATTTTCATAGTTTTCATCGGTGCTCGCATTGTGGCCAGTGGACTGTTAGCAGTCCCTGGGGAGACAGTGCCCTACTCAGGCTTTGGAGGGAACGATAAAAACTTATGGAATATAGTTACATACAATAGCTGTCTCTAGCGGTACTCGCGTTAACGACGTTTGAGAAAACGATACAGACAGTTTGTAGCCCGTTCTAGATTAAAGTTAATTATCCAATGTTACGATTAAGTACAGTACGATGAGGTAGTAATGACCGAAAAAAGATCTTGACTCGCAGTTCCACCGAAATCACAATTAACATTATTGAACCTGTAGAATAAAAAAATACACAGCGTTCCCTGTTCGATAAAGTTCCAAGGCAGCAGCTACTTTAAGGCGGATTTTTACCCGGGATTTACTTTCAGTGTAACCTCGTGTTTTCCCTTGCCTTTCAGACGCAAATATGAGCGAATGCGAAGCAGTGTTAGGGGAATAGGAAGGTCGATAAGGTAGGTAGGCCGATCCGATGCACTAGGCAGGGAACGCCGGCCTTACCGGCGGGGAGCTGGTCCTGTAATATGGACCTTCTCCGGAGAGGCTTACTCTGGAAGACGGACCCGATGCCCCTCCGAGGGCACAGAGTGTTGGCTTAACCAACACGGTGCGAGACTCAAATATGTCCTCACCGGAAATGTCTTCCAGGAGGATTAAGAAAGAGGTAGGATAATATGAGAGGGAAAATATTGAGGTCATAGGATTAGGCACTACTTCCACACCAAGTTGGTGGAAGGCCCCCGTCAGCTGGGCCAATGGTCTGCGGCATAATAGGAAAAAAGAAAATTACACCGCCACCTTACACGCACACTTTATATTTACGGGTTATCGTGATATTCGGTCCGCGGATGTCGTGTCGATTGGGCACAGTACGATGAGGTAGTGTAGCGCCGAAGTTACGTTGAAAGATCAGGTTTTTCGAGTTAATACTAGTTTTATTCAGTATCATAGATAAGTTTCTACTCGCCGTAATTAATCGCAACATTGGTTCACGTAAGCCAATTCCGAATATTTTTATTTTCATAGTTTTCATCGGTGCTCGCATTGTGGCCAGTGGACTGTCAGCAGTCCCTGGGGAGACAGTGCCCTACTCAGGCTTTGGAGGGAACGATAAAAACTTATGGAATATAGTTACATACAATAGCTGTCTCTAGCGGTACTCGCGTTAACGACGTTTGAGAAAACGATACAGACAGTTTGTAGCCCGTTCTAGATTAAAGTTAATTATCCAATGTTACGATTAAGTACAGTACGATGAGGTAGTAATGACCGAAAAAGATCTTGACTCGCAGTTCCCCGAAATCACAATTAACATTATTGAACCTGTAGAATAAAAAAATACACAGCGTTCCCTGTTCGATAAAGTTCCAAGGCAGCAGCTACTTTAAGGCGGATTTTTACCCGGGATTTACTTTCAGTGTAACCTCGTGTTTTCCCTTGCCTTTCAGACGCAAATATGGGCGAATGCGAAGCAGTGTTAGGGGAATAGGAAGGTCGATAAGGTAGGTAGGCCGATCCAATGCACTAGGCAGGGAACGCCGGCCTTACCGGCGGGGAGCTGGTCCTGTAATATGGACCTTCTCCGGAGAGGCTTACTCTGGAAGACGGACCCGATCGCCCTCCGAGGGCAGAGAGTGTTGGCTTAACCAACACGGTGCGAGACTCAAATATGTCCTCACCGGAAATGTCTTCCAGGAGGATTAAGAAAGAGGTAGGATAATATGAGAGGGAAAATATTGAGGTCATAGGATTAGGCACTACTTCCACACCAAGTTGGTGGAAGGCCCCCGTCAGCTGGGCCAATGGTCTGCGGCATAATAGGAAAAAAGAAAATTACACCGCCACCTTACACGCACACTTTATATTTACGGGTTATCGTGATATTCGGTCCGCGGATGTCGTGTCGATTGGGCACAGTACGATGAGGTAGTGTAGCGCCGAAGTTACGTTGAAAGATCAGGTTTTTTCGAGTTAATACTAGTTTTATTCAGTATCATAGATAAGTTTCTACTCGCCGTAATTAATCGCAACATTGGTTCACGTAAGCCAATTCCGAATATTTTTATTTTCATAGTTTTCATCGGTGCTCGCATTGTGGCCAGTGGACTGTCAGCAGTCCCTGGGGAGACAGTGCCCTACTCAGGCTTTGGAGGGAACGATAAAAACTTATGGAATATAGTTACATACAATAGCTGTCTCTAGCGGTACTCGCGTTAACGACGTTTGAGAAAACGATACAGACAGTTTGTAGCCCGTTCTAGATTAAAGTTAATTATCCAATGTTACGATTAAGTACAGTACGATGAGGTAGTAATGACCGAAAAAGATCTTGACTCGCAGTTCCCCGAAATCACAATTAACATTATTGAACCTGTAGAATAAAAAATACACAGCGTTCCCTGTTCGATAAAGTTCCAAGGCAGCAGCTACTTTAAGGCGGATTTTTACCCGGGATTTACTTTCAGTGTAACCTCGTGTTTTCCCTTGCCTTTCAGACGCAAATATGGGCGAATGCGAAGCAGTGTTAGGGGAATAGGAAGGTCGATAAGGTAGGTAGGCCGATCCGATGCACTAGGCAGGGAACGCCGGCCTTACCGGCGGGGAGCTGGTCCTGTAATATGGACCTTCTCCGGAGAGGCTTACTCTGGAAGACGGACCCGATGCCCCTCCGAGGGCAGAGAGTGTTGGCTTAACCAACACGGTGCGAGACTCAAATATGTCCTCACCGGAAATGTCTTCCAGGAGGATTAAGAAAGAGGTAGGATAATATGAGAGGGAAAATATTGAGGTCATAGGATTAGGCACTACTTCCACACCAAGTTGGTGGAAGGCCCCCGTCAGCTGGGCCAATGGTCTGCGGCATAATAGGAAAAAAGAAAATTACACCGCCACCTTACACGCACACTTTATATTTACGGGTTATCGTGATATTCGGTCCGCGGATGTCGTGTCGATTGGGCACAGTACGATGAGGTAGTGTAGCGCCGAAGTTACGTTGAAAGATCAGGTTTTTTCGAGTTAATACTGGTTTTATTCAGTATCATAGATAAGTTTCTACTCGCCGTAATTAATCGCAACATTGGTTCACGTAAGCCAATTCCGAATATTTTTATTTTCATAGTTTTCATCGGTGCTCGCATTGTGGCCAGTGGACTGTTAGCAGTCCCTGGGGAGACAGTGCCCTACTCAGGCTTTGGAGGGAACGATAAAAACTTATGGAATATAGTTACATACAATAGCTGTCTCTAGCGGTACTCGCGTTAACGACGTTTGAGAAAACGATACAGACAGTTTGTAGCCCGTTCTAGATTAAAGTTAATTATCCAATGTTACGATTAAGTACAGTACGATGAGGTAGTAATGACCGAAAAAAGATCTTGACTCGCAGTTCCACCGAAATCACAATTAACATTATTGAACCTGTAGAATAAAAAAATACACAGCGTTCCCTGTTCGATAAAGTTCCAAGGCAGCAGCTACTTTAAGGCGGATTTTTACCCGGGATTTACTTTCAGTGTAACCTCGTGTTTTCCCTTGCCTTTCAGACGCAAATATGGGCGAATGCGAAGCAGTGTTAGGGGAATAGGAAGGTCGATAAGGTAGGTAGGCCGATCCGATGCACTAGGCAGGGAACGCCGGCCTTACCGGCGGGGAGCTGGTCCTGTAATATGGACCTTCTCCGGAGAGGCTTACTCTGGAAGACGGACCCGATGCCCCTCCGAGGGCACAGAGTGTTGGCTTAACCAACACGGTGCGAGACTCAAATATGTCCTCACCGGAAATGTCTTCCAGGAGGATTAAGAAAGAGGTAGGATAATATGAGAGGGAAAATATTGAGGTCATAGGATTAGGCACTACTTCCACACCAAGTTGGTGGAAGGCCCCGTCAGCTGGGCCAATGGTCTGCGGCATAATAGGAAAAAAAGAAAATTACACCGCCACCTTACACGCACACTTTATATTTACGGGTTATCGTGATATTCGGTCCGCGGATGTCGTGTCGATTGGGCACAGTACGATGAGGTAGTGTAGCGCCGAAGTTACGTTGAAAGATCAGGTTTTTTCGAGTTAATACTAGTTTTATTCAGTATCATAGATAAGTTTCTACTCGCCGTAATTAATCGCAACATTGGTTCACGTAAGCCAATTCCGAATATTTTTATTTTCATAGTTTTCATCGGTGCTCGCATTGTGGCCAGTGGACTGTCAGCAGTCCCTGGGGAGACAGTGCCCTACTCAGGCTTTGGAGGGAACGATAAAAACTTATGGAATATAGTTACATACAATAGCTGTCTCTAGCGGTACTCGCGTTAACGACGTTTGAGAAAACGATACAGACAGTTTGTAGCCCGTTCTAGATTAAAGTTAATTATCCAATGTTACGATTAAGTACAGTACGATGAGGTAGTAATGACCGAAAAAAGATCTTGACTCGCAGTTCCCCCGAAATCACAATTAACATTATTGAACCTGTAGAATAAAAAAATACACAGCGTTCCCTGTTCGATAAAGTTCCAAGGCAGCAGCTACTTTAAGGCGGATTTTTACCCGGGATTTACTTTCAGTGTAACCTCGTGTTTTCCCTTGCCTTTCAGACGCAAATATGGGCGAATGCGAAGCAGTGTTAGGGGAATAGGAAGGTCGATAAGGTAGGTAGGCCGATCCAATGCACTAGGCAGGGAACGCCGGCCTTACCGGCGGGGAGCTGGTCCTGTAATATGGACCTTCTCCGGAGAGGCTTACTCTGGAAGACGGACCCGATGCCCCTCCGAGGGCAGAGAGTGTTGGCTTAACCAACACGGTGCGAGACTCAAATATGTCCTCACCGGAAATGTCTTCCAGGAGGATTAAGAAAGAGGTAGGATAATATGAGAGGGAAAATATTGAGGTCATAGGATTAGGCACTACTTCCACACCAAGTTGGTGGAAGGCCCCCGTCAGCTGGGCCAATGGTCTGCGGCATAATAGGAAAAAAAAGAAAATTACACCGCCACCTTACACGCACACTTTATATTTACGGGTTATCGTGATATTCGGTCCGCGGATGTCGTGTCGATTGGGCACAGTACGATGAGGTAGTGTAGCGCCGAAGTTACGTTGAAAGATCAGGTTTTTTCGAGTTAATACTGGTTTTATTCAGTATCATAGATAAGTTTCTACTCGCCGTAATTAATCGCAACATTGGTTCACGTAAGCCAATTCCGAATATTTTTATTTTCATAGTTTTCATCGGTGCTCGCATTGTGGCCAGTGGACTGTTAGCAGTCCCTGGGGAGACAGTGCCCTACTCAGGCTTTGGAGGGAACGATAAAAACTTATGGAATATAGTTACATACAATAGCTGTCTCTAGCGGTACTCGCGTTAACGACGTTTGAGAAAACGATACAGACAGTTTGTAGCCCGTTCTAGATTAAAGTTAATTATCCAATGTTACGATTAAGTACAGTACGATGAGGTAGTAATGACCGAAAAAAGATCTTGACTCGCAGTTCCCCGAAATCACAATTAACATTATTGAACCTGTAGAATAAAAAAATACACAGCGTTCCCTGTTCGATAAAGTTCCAAGGCAGCAGCTACTTTAAGGCGGATTTTTACCCGGGATTTACTTTCAGTGTAACCTCGTGTTTTCCCTTGCCTTTCAGACGCAAATATGGGCGAATGCGAAGCAGTGTTAGGGGAATAGGAAGGTCGATAAGGTAGGTAGGCCGATCCGATGCACTAGGCAGGGAACGCCGGCCTTACCGGCGGGGAGCTGGTCCTGTAATATGGACCTTCTCCGGAGAGGCTTACTCTGGAAGACGGACCCGATGCCCTCCGAGGGCAGAGAGTGTTGGCTTAACCAACACGGTGCGAGACTCAAATATGTCCTCACCGGAAATGTCTTCCAGGAGGATTAAGAAAGAGGTAGGATAATATGAGAGGGAAAATATTGAGGTCATAGGATTAGGCACTACTTCCACACCAAGTTGGTGGAAGGCCCCCGTCAGCTGGGCCAATGGTCTGCGGCATAATAGGAAAAAAGAAAATTACACCGCCACCTTACACGCACACTTTATATTTACGGGTTATCGTGATATTCGGTCCGCGGATGTCGTGTCGATTGGGCACAGTACGATGAGGTAGTGTAGCGCCGAAGTTACGTTGAAAGATCAGGTTTTTCGAGTTAATACTGGTTTTATTCAGTATCATAGATAAGTTTCTACTCGCCGTAATTAATCGCAACATTGGTTCACGTAAGCCAATTCCGAATATTTTTATTTTCATAGTTTTCATCGGTGCTCGCATTGTGGCCAGTGGACTGTTAGCAGTCCCTGGGGAGACAGTGCCCTACTCAGGCTTTGGAGGGAACGATGAAAACTTATGGAATATAGTTACATACAATAGCTGTCTCTAGCGGTACTCGCGTTAACGACGTTTGAGAAAACGATACAGACAGTCTGTAGCCTCTTCTAGATTAAAGGTAATTATCCAATGTTACGATTAAGTACAGTACGATGATGTAGTAATGACCGAAAAAAGATCTTGACTCGCAGTTCCGCCAAAATCACAATTAACATTATTGAACCTGTAGAAAAAGTACACCTTCATCCCTGTTAAATAAAATATTATCAGGATACTGTCCATACACTGAGAGAAAAGTTTTAGAAAATTACTGTACTGTCTCGTAAAGCTACCACAGACTGTAAAGACCCAAAAAATTACCATACTTTACAGCAAATTTTACAATAGAGCATAGTAAATTTTCCTTTATTTCTGGTAAAATTTCTTATAAAGTATGGTAATTTTTTGGGTTTTTACTGTCTGTGGTTCCGTTCCCTGCACAAGATGTTAATTTTATTGAACGTTTAGCACTTTTCGTGTACTCTTTTGTCAGTGTATCTTTAAGTAACCTTTTTAATTACGTCGACATCTTGCTTGCACACTATAGATTTACGGATTATGATATCCTATCTCACGAATAACATATCGATTCTATATAGGACGATGAGGTAGCAGTAGTACGAGAAGGTTAGGTTAAATGTCCTGCTTTACTCGAGTAATTATTGGTTTTTTACATTATCACACATAACTTATTACTTACCGTAATTAGTCGTAACATGCTTTTATATAAATCAATTTCCAATATTTTGAAATTCATGGTTTCATCGTTTCTTACACGCTTAATTTTGTATTCTTGTATTTATATAATCTATGTACTAATGCTTTCTAAACTTTACAGGTTCATGTCAAGTGTGCCATGGAAAAAATTTTGACCACGCATTCAGCCCGTGTGGTCATGTAATTTGCGGCCAATGCGCCGAGAATATTTTTGTTTGCGCCGGAAAAAATCCTTCAACCGACTCGATTTTGTGTTGGATATGTAGAGGAAAATGTACCCTGATTAAACTTTGTATTTAATTTAATTTATTTAATTATATAATTATTATTATTATGAAGTATTAGTATTATTTATTTATTACTTATTTAATTTTTGTTAGTATTATTTTATGGAATTAAGAAATGATTATATTTAAGTTCATGTATATTTTATATTTTAAAATTTTCTAAACTCCCGCTAAACTCTATACCGATAAATTCTACACATATAAACTCTACACCGATAAACTCTACACAGATAACCTCTACACAGATAATCTCTACATAGATAAACTCTACACAGATAAACTCTATACAGATAAACTCCATACAGATAAACTCTACACAGATAGACTCCACACAGATAGACTCCACACAAAGTAACTCACCACTGAGAGGTTAAACACAAATTTAATTCATAATATTTAGAGTTTGTACACGAGTAAATGTGAACACTGAAATTTTTAACACAAGCAAAGGTCTGCACCGAGAAATTGATCATCGAGAAATTGGTCTCAAAATCAAGTAATTCAAATGCCATTCAGCGAAATATTTATGTAGAAACTGCAAACTTTGTAAAATGATAGATAATAATGTAACGGAGGGAAATGCAGTCCTGGCTTTCCGTAATATTGTTTTTACTAATTGTCATAGGCAAATTACTTATTTTTTTGTCTGCTATATTGTGGCGCGAAATTTGAATTTTTAATTGACTTTCGGACCCCCTTAAATCGATATAATCAACATTACAACTTTTCATTTGCTTAAGTTACACAAATAATCACCCACGCACACATACAGACGTACACCCGAAGGAAGTTAATTCTTGTGGAACGTGCCTGGTAAATTTAAAATTCTGCAATCTCATTGGATAATTGAAGTATAAACATTAACTCTAAGTTGGAAACGTCCAATGATATCGCAGGATTTTAAAATTGACTATGCACGTTCTACAAGAATCAACTTCCCTCGGGTGTACACGCACAACTTGACGAAACGAAAACATTAGGATGGAAGATACTTTCTCGCTCCTATCACACCATGTTGATTGCACTAGCATGTTTTTGTTTGCTATTTCATTCGTTGTATATCATTTATGAAGTTATTGTAAAAAAATTTTGAATAAAATTATTTCTGATTATGAATTGGCTGTACTTACTTAATAATTTCGGTTTTTTATAGTGTTGTTATAGTTTTATTGCCATGTTAATCTTTTTTATTTTATGTCAGTAGCCCTGCTTTATTATAAGATATAAGCAACTTGATTATAACTTTCTTGACATACCGATTTATATTTATAATTTTAGCAATTTGTGGAGTTCGTATATTTATGTGTAAAGCCGAATTAGTATACAAATGTTAATTAAATATGACTTACCTTGTTACTTACGTTGTTTATTGTCCGTATTTTCAAATATCTGAATCTTATTATTGCTCCTACTGTACGTTAGTATATAATATTTCATCATTCGATGTCATCGTTACCAATTTTGTAATTAATGAATCAGCGTGGCTGATTGGCACCAATATGAGAGCAAAAATAGAGCGACTTTAGAAGAATCAAAAAAATATTAATGAATGTTGTATAAGTGATGGGAATCTAAAATGTTAATGTTAAGCCAAAAAAAGTCTATAAACGTTCATTAAATTTTATAACAGTATACGGAACTTATATTTATCATCCCAATACAACCCTAGATAAATTCAATTTCCTCAACCTGAAAGTTGAAAAAAGTTTTGTGGGAACATTAACATTATAGATTCGGAAAAACTTGTGATGTGAAGTTGTGGTATTTAAGTTGTGGCGTTAACTTTTCATATTCAAGTTCCCTCACAATTTGGATTTGAAATTTTTAGGTCTTACGTGATTGATTCTTCATAACACTGTACACTCAAAAACATCAGAGAGAAGGCACGTACAAATACTGGCAGTGTAGCTCTATCCACGTTTCGCAGAACGTCTCGTCCAATTTTGGGAGAATAATTATCCCTAACGGATGTTTAGGCGAGGTTTATGAGAGTTTTGCGCGCCATCTACCAGTCGTTTACCTTGATAACGGTACACTCAGTCGCTCGTTTTGGGAGAAATTTTACTCTAAAAATAACGTCGCGTAACTCCACCTGACTTTGGGGCAGCGACTTTCTCAAGTGGAAGACTCGCCCTCTCAAATGTTTTTCAGTGTACGCATATGTGCAATTCTTTTTTCAAGTGACGGCAAAACCCGAAATTACGATTTAAAAAATTTGTTTCGTGCACATCTACTTAACCAGGTTTTTCTCGTTGTTTGTATATATAAAATGAAGGTCCGCAGTTGTACAGCGTCCATCAAGTGGACTACTTTTTCTCGAGCAACTTATGCTTTTCAAGAAAATGGCAAAAAAAGTGCTCTTCAAACTTCAGCCATTTACAGAACCGATCGACTCAAATTTTCAGAAAAGAAATTGAAGCTAAAAAGAAAGATCTTTCATTTCCTTTTGTGAAAATGAAAAAATGTCAATTCCTTCAAAAGTTATAAGGCTTTGAAGTTGAACGTCGAAAAGGCATAAAAATGCTCTCAAAGTCGGCGCTACCGATTCCTACGATTTTTGCAAGTAGTACTTTCGGCCAGGGTATGGTGAAAATATAATTTTAACATATAAAACCCTACATAGATAAATTCTACACAGATAAACTCTACACAGATATTCTCTTCTTGGAAAATGATGAAAACAATAAAGAAATAAATAATGATAAACTCTACACAGATAAACTCCACACAGATAAACTGTACACAGATAGACTCCGCACAGAAGAAGTCGCCACTGAGAAGTTAAACACATATTTAATTCATAATATTGAGAGTTTGTACACGAGTAAATGTGAACACCGACATTTTTAACACAAGCTAAGGTCTACACCGAGAAATTGATCACAGCAATGAATTGGATATGTTTAATTAAACACAGTTTAAATCTACACCTTTTAAATAAACACAGCAGAAAATCTCTACTGATAAACTCTACACCATGTGTAGATTTAGTCCGTGTTCAACTATCCATGTGGTCATTTAATCAGTGTACACTTTGTTATGATTATCGATGTGTATAACATATCAGTGTTCAAATTATCTCGTGTAGAGGCTATGTGTAGACCTTAAATGTGCACAATATCACTGGTACCAATACATTGGAAAAATAATTAAAGAAACGAAATATCTTATACTCTCCCTTTTTTACAAAAAAGGAAAATATTATGCAAACGAAAACATTTTGGATACTATATTATGCTCTTTTGAATAGCATTAAAAATTATGGGATAATAGCTTGGGGTGGTTTATATATGAATAGTATAAGACCATTATAAATCTACAAAATAGAATATTTCAAATAAATATTGAGTACTTAGTTTCTGATGAGAGCGTTTTTTATCGTTATCAGAAACTAAATATCAAAAACAAACTATTAATACAAGAAATAAAAGTATACTGATACCAATAAAAAAACTAAAACAATAACTAACAAAAACTGTTAGATAGAAGCTGTCAGAACTTATAATTTCTTGTCAATGATCTAGAGAACTTAGTATTTAGTAGAATTAAAATTGGAAGAATGTTTAAGAATTGGGTTGGTAAAAATCTATAATTATATTATCTTACTGTTTTGATAACAAATAGAAATTTGATATAAGATTACACAGCTTAACCTGTTAATTATGTTCACAGGACCTAAGTGATTGAACTAAAAGAATCAAAATTGTTTAATATTATATAAGTACATGTTAAAGTAATATCATATTTACAAAAAAAACTTTTGTGTAATGTATGTGCTATAGATTTTGTAATATGGTAAATTTCAATGTATAAAGAATGCAATGTTCTAGCTGACTCTGTCAGTCTTACAGTGTGCTAGAAAATAATTAAATAGGTAAGTCTCACTGGGTAGAAGTCTACGAAATACATAAGCATGTATTTTAATACAACAGATACCCTGAGGAGAGTTCTTGTACCCTGACTAAACTTAGAAATTAACCAGACGAGCTAATATTACCAGCGACAACTACCTATCCGAATCGCATTTATAGTTCGGGCGCTGGTGGCCTCTGAGTATTTTTTTCGAGGTCCCCTCGGTACCTCGAGTTTTTTTTTGTTTTTTGGGTCGCTGAATCAGAATTTCGAGGGTACCAGGCTGAAAAGTGGCCATGCTATTTATTATTAACATTTTTTATAAACAATATAAAAAATGTTATATTTTCAATTTTACAAAAATACCAAGCTATTCTCGGTCGTTTTCTGAGCAAAAATGCTCCTTATCAACTTTTCCCTCTGACCCATAGTTTCCGAGAAAAGTTTATAAGGACCATTTTTGCTTAGAAGATGACAGAGAATCGCTCGGAATTTTTGAAAATTGAAAACATATTTTTTTTTAGTTTTTATACTCTCGTGAGAGATGATGCACCTGCCGCGTTCGTCTCTCACGGGTTCAGAGAGCGCACATGCCTGTGCGGGCTGGATGCATGCTTTCCGAAATTTCGCTCACTCGCGTCTCGTCTCTTTTATGTATGTATACATACAGGTATATGCGGGGTACGCATATAGATATACTGTGCGCGCGATCACCCCGAGAATCTTCCGTTTTGAGTCGCCCGCAAAGGATTTCAAAGGGAGCTCGGATAATGCCAAAACGCAATTACGTTCTTTCACCAGATTGATGCGCAAGTCGTTTCATCTGTACGTCACGTGTCTGCGGAAAGGCAACGTGGAGATGATGCGTTTAGGGAAATGCGCTGCAATTTCGTAATTTTTTGAAAGGTTTCTCGGTATGGTGAATTCCATGTTTTTGAATTTGGATGGATGTAGGGTGAATCTCAAGTGGTCATTGGGACGAGTACGCGTCGAGGTTCGGCTTTGAGAAATGAGGATGGGATGTGATTTGGACCTTTTCTCGAAATTTATGTATTTAGTTTCAGGGTTCTGAAAATATTTAATTATTCATTTTATAATTAAGGATTAAAATATTCATTTTCCATTAAAGGAGAGTTTAATTATGGCCAGTTTAATTAAGGACAGTTCAATTAAAGACAGTTTAATTAAGAATTAAAATGTTAATCTTTAGTCAAATGAACCCATAATCAATTAGGGTAATTAATTCAAATGTTTTTATATAATTATTTTGAAAACTGTTTAGTTAGTAGTTTGTTTAATAGGTATAACGGTTTAACGATGAAAACGTTTTTTTATGTATTTAATGAAATAACTGTGTACATTCTATTATATGACATTTTGCAATTCGTACAGAAACATACAAAAGTAAACATCTGTCTACTTGGAGACGTTAAAGCTAAGTGTACTTCAAATAGCGAAATTCATCGTCAATAGCGGCCCTTAATTATGTAATAATTAGTTCGAGTCCTACATTTGTTTTCTCTACTACGATCAGCAGTAACAAAGGTATCATGCTCAAAGTGGTTCTAGTGTCCGTTTCAGTATTGAATAGAATGATTTTCAAAAGATTGAAATTAGTGGGAAGTGTCTCGGATGCATCTTTCGAATTTTCATTCGCCGCAGTTATTTTCTTCATGAAGACACTTGGTATCTGGCCTTCATCAAATACTTTATTCTCTACAGTTCGGTACTTGATATTTTTCATAGGACTAACATTCTGTTGGATTATTAGAGTGTATCTAGTTATTGCTTCGCCGAATCGGATAGAGTTCTTGAAAGCGTTTATGTATCTGACTGTTACTCTGTCCATTCTACTGAAATTTATTATTTATAAATGTAAGAAAGAAAGTTTGAAAAGATTGCTAAATGAAGTGAGATATGGATGGGAACAATACACTTTCGTATCAGAAAAAAATAAGAACGTCATAATATATTTTATGAACATAGGACGGTGTATCTATCTGACATTTATAACAGCTGTACAACTACAAGCTATATGTAAGTAAAATATTTTTCGTCAACTTCTTATATTTTTTATACCACTCTAACCACAAAATCATAACTTTAATATGATTATTCGGGTCGCGTGGTATAAAATACTGTATGACACGGTGCGTAAGATGATTTTTACCGCATTCGACTTTTCTCACTCGCTTCGCCCGTGCAAAAAACGTCTTATGCGGTAAATAATCACCTTCCACACCCGTATCATAATGTACTATTATTTACTATATTTAAAAGAAACTATAATATACTTTGGAGTTATTGAATTTTTGTAGACAATTTTCCAACTTATGGCATTAATTTTTACGATGCAGAAAAAATTCGAACTGATGGACCTGATAGAATTATTTATCCTCGAGATTTAAAAAATTATGCACATTATTTTATATTATTATACTTTGTAGAAATTTGCATTAGCGAAATTTGTATTATAGTTTTTGTGACAGTAGATTCCTTTTTGTGTATGGTTATACTTCACGTAACTGCTCAAGTTAAAGTTCTTAATAATAATTTGGAATCATATAATGGACAAACTCATAAATGTGCACAAGAAGCCAATAATTTAGAAAGGTGTTCTTGTATAAAATGCATAATTGACGAGCATGTTAGGATAATAAGGTATTGTGGTTATTATATTTTTAAACGTTTAATCGTTGTAGTGGAATTAACACCCGAATGTAATATTACAGATTAATTGATCTATCCGAGGACACGTTTAGCATAGTACTTCTTGTAGATTTTTTGAGATATTTTATTAGCTGTGCGGGTACAATGTATTGTGTAGTAAAGGTAAACATTTTATAAAAGAAATTTGTTTAGTTATAGAAAATATGGTTCACTGATAAATAAACTAAATAAGGAATGAATATGCAATAATATTTTGGACTTGATTTTAAGAAAAGAAAAATTATTATTGAGGCAATTATTTGACATTATGTGGAAATTAAAGTGTATAATATACATATTTTTCAGTACTACGATACTAAGAACATGTCAGGATCAATCGAATTTATGTTTTACTTCATTACCGTAATTCTAAGTATATTGCTGCCATGTTACTTGTGCCACCAAATGACAGAAATGGTACTTACCATCCAAATATTTATTAGGAATCAAAGTATGCTTCAAATGTGTATGTAGGTAATTAAATGATTTTTTACAGACGGACAAAACTGGTAAAATAGCGTATCATACTGACTGGACTCGCTATAATCGCGAAACATCAGTTTGCATATCTTTATTAATTTTAAGATCTAATAAATCTTGTAATATTACAGCTGGAAAATTTTTCCCGATTAATCGCAATAGTTATAAAAATGTAAGAGTTGGATTTTTAAAGAAATTAAAAATATTAGTACAAAAATATATGAATATTATTCTAATAAAAATTTTGTTTTAGATCATTAATACATCGATATCATATGCCTCAATTTTGTTGGCTTTAAAATAAGTCATGAATATTTTTATACATTGATAGCAATGCTCTTATTTTTATAAATATAAATAGGGATAACTGCAGATATTTAAAAGTCAGATAACGTGGAGCCTTGTGAGGGCCAATTCCAAAAGAAATAATTTGAAAACAACCGTTATCTTGATTGCGACGTTTCGTCAGGATTTTCCCCGACCTCTTCAGGCTATATCTAACTTCTCGATACTAGTAAGATGTACCAGTAGAGTCAAAGTGGTACAAAAGTGGTTTTGTTAAAGTAATATTATATTTACAAAAAAAAACTTTTGTGTAATGTATGTGCTATAAATTTTGTAGTATGGCAAATTTCAATGTATAAAGAATGCAATATTTTAGCTGACTCTGTCAGTCTTTCAGTGTTCTAGAAAATTATTAAATAGGTATATAATGATGTATTTTAATACAACAAATACCCTGAAGTGAGTTCTTACACCTTGACTAAACTTAGAAATTAACCAGACGAGCTAATATTACCAGCGACAACTACCTACCCGTATCGCATTTAACCACGCAGCACTTTTATGATATCCCCAGTTCCTAAGTTCCTAACTACCTATCCCCTCACACTATAAAGTACAAACACTTGAAGATCACTTAGAGCTGCAGAAGCAGCAAAATAGGGTTGGACGGTCTAGGCTGGCACTACTCCATAGATGCCAGTGTGCTGAGAATCATCTAACAGCGATCCACTACTTCAGTAATCATACCACCTGGGAGGTAAGTACTGACAGAGACCGTCAATTGTATCTCAATGTCAAGGACTGCCTCAGCCTAGGGATCAACAAAGAACATGAACAGCAGTTCCTATTCTGGGGGCAAGCGAGGAGAGTCGAGCACCTAAAAACCACATATGACTAATAAATAGATGACACAAAAAAAACATTACCATACAAAACAAAAGTCTACAGCAATGGTTGTTGTTCACTCACTGTACCAGCTACCTGTAACAAAAACGATAAAAATAAAGTATTTCAATTTTTGCAATAATAAAATTATAAGATTCTTCTAAGCATTGCGGTCGTGCCTATTATGTAAAAACGAAGTTTTTGCATAGGGAGAGGGGGGGGGGGCGAAGCGAGGAGCAGATGTGTGTGGGGACGGGAGGGCTGGCGTGTCGAAGACACGCAGGGGGGCTCGCCCCCCCTAGTCTTGAGTAGAATCTTCAGTACAATTTTGGCTGCATAAGATGTTATCCATCGATTCATTGAAACCACCCTCTTCAATAAGATGAGTTTCAGTCGAATCTATATTTTGTTTTCTAATTAAAGTAAGTTTAAGATTATTAACATTTTCAATACAATTATTTTAGGTTTCCTATTTACACAAGAAATATTCACATTACTAGTACTAGATAAACTATTATTTTCTATGCTATCAACTATATTTTCTTCAGTCTCTCTTTTATCTATATTTCATATAAAATAGAATTAATTAATTTTAATTACAGTGAAAAATTGGATAAAATATCATGAAATGTAAAACTAAATTTTTAAAACAGATAACAATAAAAAATATTATAATGTTTAATTGCTATATACCACAATAGTTCTTCATTTTGAGCCAACACTTAAAAAGTTTTTCTTGATATGCAATTTAAACATAGAGTGCATTTTAGAAATAAAACAAATACATAGGTAAAATGAATTAATGTTTTGCGGTGAGTGATTTAAGAGAACGCTTGAACATAGATATGTTGTTGATGACAGAAATTCTTTGTGGAAGTAAATTCCAAGAAAGTTTGAATTTATTTACTGCTGAGAAAAACCCAAAGTTGGATGTTCTAATATTTTCATGTAAAATTCTATTACATCGAAGATTATAATTAAGTCGCCTTACATGAAACATGTTATTAATTATATCACAGTTAATAAAGTTGTGTAATATTTTAAAAGATAATAAACAGTCATAATAATGGTGTAAAGATTTGATCGTCGGAACCTTAAAAGCAATAGCAATACTGCTAAAATCATGGCCAAGTCTACTCATAGGAATGTTAATAATAAACAGTCATGATAATGATGTAATGATTTGATCGTCGGAACATTAAAAGAAATATCAAAACTACTCATAGGAATATTAGTTTTAAATATGGATTAAAATGTTGTTGATGGGGTGGGAGTAGGTCCGGAGTCTTATAAACCTTGCATAAGACTCCTTTTTGCATAAAAAGGGGCTGTGCAAAGCCTTTCATTGCATTGGGGTTTCTGTCAAAATTTACAGCAGTGGAAAGTTTGAAATTAATATTATACCTTGTAATATCTGCTTTATATCTGGAAATTAATTACAAACCACTAACCGAATTTCAAAAACATAGAGTGAAATAAAATTGTGGATTTTCTTTTAATTTGACTTGGGTATTTTAAAGTATAAATCTCATAAACATACATATCTTTTTTATAGCAAAATAAATAAAAGTTAATTAAACATTACGTAAAGCGAAAACGTTTTCAGAGAAGGTAATTAAAGCGAAAAGCGTTAAAAATTTTTGAGAAATAAGTTTCATCTTGCTCAAGGCAGAATTTGTGTACTCAGAAGATCAACGAACAATAAAGAGCCGGAGCGTCACGCTTGTGCAATTTTAGAAGAAAATTTCACCAGACCGAAAGATAATCCTCTCGAAATCTACCCTGCGCTCGCGCTTGCGCACCTGTTGGCTATAATATACATCGGGCTCAATTTTTTGCGCCCTCGTAAATCATTTTAAAACCAGCGCTAAGCAGCGAAACTGAAGCTCACGCTCACGAGAAAGGAAGCACGAGAAAAAAATTTTTTTTTCCGACTCGACTGTTGCGCAAGTCCCAGCGAGCGAGAAGAGCAGTCGTCGGTCCTTGAAAGAGATTAGGATCTCGCGGATGCTTCTCATCCTTCACCCGCGGACTGTCTTAATCCCGCGTTCTCGCCCGGCACGAGCGATGTGCAAGCATATAAAGAGAGTCCGGAAAGTTTTCACGCGCGTCTGTGTCCTTTACGGCTATAATAATCGTAGCAGCACACACTAGCACTGTATGTATAGTGCTATACACACATTGCTTGCGTGAGCATAGTCTTCGCATCCCTCGACGTTACGAGGCCGAAAAATGATTTTACAGTTGGCATGAGCAGCTAAAGAAAAAAGCCTTGGTGGATACGAGAGACGTTGCAATTCCTCGTATACGACCGTGATTATTACGAATTGTCCGAAGTTGACAATATCGGCCTGCTATGCCCAGGACACCCATATATCTTCCTTTCCGTCTCTCTCGCACTTACGCAGGAAAGCTTATGCAATTTTATTGCGGTCTCGGCGCACGGATGAATCGTGCGAAAATAATAACTTTACGAGGCTATACTGTACGCACGCACGCGGAGATTGGAAAACACACGGAAAGCGAGCGTGTTTTTCGCCGTGAAGCGTTTTTGCGCAACAAGATATGCGTCGCGGTCATATATCACTCGAAAAAAAGACGAGAGAGAGAAGAGGTCTTCTCCGGAGCGATTTTTCTCTCCCCGCGCGAGCTTAACGAATCGCGAAGAGCTGCTGCCGACTACACGACCGAGGAAGACTATGGCTTGTTTGCCGACCTCCTAACGTCTTTTGGCCATATTTCTGGTTGTAAATGCAGCGGCGGCCGCGCGGTGGCCAAAATACCGCGCCCGCGCGCCATGCACTTGCGCAACATGGTGCCTGCGTATCGGTAGTCCCGGCTACTCGAGGAAAATCGCCGGTACGGCCTTGAGCGTCGAAAAAGAGCAGCAACGACCTTCGTTGGTACGGACAAAATGCGTTATACGGAAGCATAACAGAGTTGTCGGGAAATTTTTCGTGGCCGCGAGCGCAGCGGTGGTCTTCTTTCTGACGATTTTTTTCGGATGAGATCTCACCCCGTGTTGGGGAGTTTCACTTCCGCGTTTTGGTGTGAGGGAAAGAGAGAGGGAGAGGGAGAGAGGTAAGGGAAAACTATGCGTGAAGCAGTAATTTTTCGGGAGCCGCTGTTTTCGAAATGCGTGGGCCTGCTGTGGGGTTCCTGCTCATCGGGGTCCGGTTGTAAATCCGTGAAGAAACGCTTATTATTTTAAAGTGCGTTGTAATGGGTTTGATGTTTGCAAATAGCGATTCGGTACGCGGCGATGAATGAGGTGTTCGTCACGTATAGAGCTGCTTTCTATTGACATTTTATGTTAATTATTTACACTAAAATACATGTTGCTTTGTTGATATTTGTTGATTTTAACAATATTGTAATGAAATACCGAATAATAATTTTTATTTTCTATTAAAAGTCTGGCAAAAAATCTGGCAAAAAGTCTGGGATCGTCCGACAAGCCAGGCTTTTGAAGCCAAACTTCTGCAAGACTTCGACCAGATTTTTTTTACATGGGTCGTCAACTGGAAGTGAAAAGACGCTATTTCAAAGAAGTCTTGTAAAAGGAGCTATTTGAACAGAGCGCTAAAAAAGGTGCTATCTCGCAAATATTTTTGCTTCTTCTAAATTCAAGTTTGTAGTCCGTCGGACATTTACAAAACGCAGAAATTTCAGAAAGCGATACTAAGTAGTTTAGGCTTTTAAATAGGTTTGTGAAATTGTAGTCGAATTAGGTGTATGGTCGGAATACCCAGAGTTACCAAAATTCTATTCGGAACAAGTATTGCAACAATATAGTTACCATAACAAGTATTACAACAATATAGTTACCATAACAAGTATTACAACAATATAGTTACCATAACAAGTATTACAACAATATAGTTACCATAACAATATTACAACAATATTGTTACGTAGGGACTCCTCTGAACACATTCGAATGACCGAGAGGATATACGGCCGGGAGATTCAATCGTTTGAATGACTTTTTACGGAGAGTCAAAATAACAAGACCTGCTTTGTTTTTGGTATCTCTTTACAGAGAGGCTCAACATTTTTTCGAAAGAATTTCAACTATGATTTCCCAGTAGGGTTAACATTATTAAGTACATATATCATTCTCCACAAAATTGTTCCATACATTATGAATAGTTTATGAATAAAATTATTTCATCGTAGTATGGAAAGTTTTTGCATAATTTATATATGCGAAGTTTATACATAATTTTATTTACTCCATTTCTGTGTATAGCACACTGAAAAAAAATGTGATATGTTCAAGGAAATCGCACTTGTTTCAAGTAAATATTACTTGTTTTAAGTAAATTTTCTTGAAACGAGTCCGATTTCCTTGAACACATAACATTTTTTTTCAGTGCAGACTATGTATAATTTATAAATAATCTAAACAAAACTTTTTTACTTAAAAAAAAAATGAAAATTTGTAAGTACGAAAAAAAACGCACAAATTTAATGAAATTTTACACGTTTTAAATACATTTTTTTACTCGTTACTTAAAAAATAATTTGTTTATTTATATGTAATTTTTGGTTTATGCCTGAACTTTCGAATGTCATTAAAATTTGATTTATTTATTGTGTTATACAGCCTATTCTTATTTATTTTTCCATAACATGATGCCGTTTTACCCTGCTCTCTGTTATCTCGAAGTTGTAAACAATTATTTCTTTGCAAGGATACACATATTTTTCAAGTACTTGTTCAAGCACTCATCTCGCGCCATAAAAATGCAAATCTACAAGTTTTTGAGTCAACTCACCCGACAATTAAACAAAAAATTTATCATTCCCTCTCATCATTTTGTCCCTTCGCAATGGCCATCGCATTACATTCATATCGCCCGGGATCCACCGCACCGCCAGGGGGTTATTAGGATTTCAAAGGCGTTTTAACAAGCCCCGACGTTAAGAGCTCGCTTGCTCATGTGCTGCCAACTCTTTCTCCCTCTCAGCTGCCGCTGCGCGCGGTGGCGCAAAAGGATGGCATTTTTGTCGCCTCCCCACGACGCGCAGTTCGAGAAAGGCGCACACAAACATATATATGCATGCGTTTCTTCTTCTCTTCTCCTTCTCGTTCCTTTCCACGAGGATAATCGCTGCTGTGGGAGATAAAAGTGCTCGCGTGCGCTCCTGGCACAGGCCCACCGCGTGCGCGCGAGCCCCCGGAGTCGTTGAATATTAAAGAGACGTATTATACGAGTCGGGGGTTTTCTTGCCGCGGGCGGTATAATCGCACGTCGTAAGTTATATATGCCGCTCCTGTGATTGCACACAAGGAAGGTCGTAGGTGAGTATCGGAAAGAGAAAGAAAGAAGCCAATTACTTCGATTTAAAGACCTTTTTTCGCGCGTTTCGTTTATTTTACGGTTACTGCCGCTAGTTCGCGATGGCTGCTGCTGTTAGTTGCAAGAGAAATTCATTTTTGGATTTTAATGCGGGTGCTTAATGTGAGTATGTGCGTATGCGTTGGCGTCATGGAAAGGCGAGATAAGAACTCGTGAGTGTGTTGTGAGATAAACTTTGTTGCGGTAGGCAGAAAAATTTTAAGTATCGAGCTCTCGAGCTGCAGAGTAGTTATGCGTGATACATGGTGCAAATTTGTAGTTTTACGGTGGCTGGTTTAAAATTTAATGCCTACTATGTTTATCCATTCAAAAGCGCGTTCGAGGTATTAAAAATGATTTGCAGTAGCAGTAATAAAGACTTACACGTAAAAACTGATATTCTTAAATAGTTAAAATAACGATATAGTATTAAAAAAAAAAAAAAAACAAATCAGTATTGTTTGTATCTACCTCAATTTTATACGGCTAAGCGTTTAGCCAACTTTTTTATAACACGAGAAAGTCTTTGTGTGATATACGTTACAAAGTTAAAACTGAAATTTTCAAGACAAAAACCGAATACTCCTAATGATCGAGAAAGCAGACACCCCATTCTCTCTCAAATCCACCATAAAACCTGGAATTTCAGCAGGCTAATCTCCCGCGCCCTCAGTCAGGAAGTTCATCTGGTCAACATCTCACATACACAAAACTTTCACCGTTAATTTTCCTCCTCACAGCGTTCAACCCTTTCTCTCAATCCAGGAAGCGTGTGCGGGCGCGCGCGCGAGCCACATTGAAATCTGACTTAAACCTTTTGCTCCTCTCTCTCTCTCTCTCTCTCTCTCTCTCTCTCTCTCTCTCTCTCTCTCTCTCTCTCCCCTCTCTCAATCCTACAATCTGCAAAATTTACGATGAGCATATTTACGACTAGCCAAGCTGAATGAGGTAGTAGTGGCCCAGTCACTCGTGCATATAGGAAAGGGTTGAGTCAGTGAGAGAGTGAGAGGAGGGCAGTGAGGCCACGCGCGTAGAGGAATCAAACGAGCAGCGACAGGAGCAAAGGGGAAATGACGACTAACCCGCAAACGGCCCCATGAATAGCCTGTGTGTGCCTCTCGCGCGAGTGCGAAAGGGTTGATGGCTCTGCCCGCCGCGATTGTCTCCCCCTTCAGGAATGGCGCACTAACTTACTTAGACTGCTGCTGCGTCTGCCCCTGGAGGTTAATCCGATGACCGCGAGCGCGACCGCAAACGTCGTAAATCAGGCAACGCTCGGCGAATCATTCCATACGAATCGACCGCACCAAAGTGGAAGGTGCGTACTCGTGGTTTTCCGCTCCACGAGCGGCCGCGTTGCTGCTGCGCGCGAGAAGAGAGCAGCTTCGAATGAAGATTTTCTCAGGGGGGCGAAGATAAATTGTTTCGTGTGCCGGGGGTCGATCATAAAAGCTGCCAGATTATTTTTGCGGTCGAGGAAAAAGTCCTCGGGTGGTAAAAGTCCGCTGCTGCTGCGTGCGTGCCGGGATATTTTAGAAAGTCAGATTAGCACGTTGGTCGAGCTCAAAGCGGCCGAGTTAAGGATGATTGATGGAGGAGTGAGCAAAATTTCACAGGAGCAAGGGTTACATTGTTGTTGGGAAGATTTTTGAAAAGTATGTATAATTTTTCCAAAAAAGTGCTTCGGTTGGAGAATATTAAGGCCAATTTCTATTTATTTACTTTTATGAAGGTTGTTTTAATTAATTCAATTAATACTACAGTCAAGTCATGAGCAGCTATCGTACAAAATGTCTTTGATTCCATCAAAAGCAGAGGATCCTCCAAAGATATAATAAATTTTAATTAATATCGAATCCTCTTTGCATCCGCTCGCGACCTGCCATGAATCTTACAGAGCTCGCGTTGAGATTAATATCCTAGCGTGCACGTCTCGTCCTTTATTACCCTGTGCGCAATGAAATGTTTGGCGTTCGCTCGATGTATAAATTAAATAAAAATGATTGCACTTGGGAAATTGAAGTTACGACTAGAGAGAGAGCATCACAAGTACACCGAACAAGACGGATCGCCGCATCCCAGCGCACGTAAATCGGCAAAAAATAGCCATAAACAATCCCCGTCCCTACTGCTGCCATGCCGCTCGCGCGTGAATCAGTTTGATAAAACGGGCAAAATAAAAGCGCGCATCTTCTCTATCTCTCGCGCTATAGCGCATCCGCTTTTATTGCCGCGCGCGCCGATGATGAGTCTGCAGGATTCAAATGAGAATAAAAGCGAGATAAATCGTCGCCTTTACGATCATATAAAGACGCGAGCGAGCGCGTGCGTTGATGACGATTCCAGCCCGCGTATAGAAGAGGAAGTTTTCACCCGCAGCAGCAGCGCCTGCGGCTCGTCTCGTAAATTTCGCGATAACGAAATCCCGCGCGCGTGAGCAAGAGCGCGGCTACGATGACGACTCCATTGTGTAGCCGCCCGCAGGGATCGTGCTTCGTGTTTTGCGCGGAGAGAGATGTGTACGTACGGGAGAGACAGTGTTTTGCGTCGTAAAAGCAGCACGTGGATGACTGCCGATGTTGTCGTCTGTGCGGAGCGATTTCTGGTTTGTTTCGGATTTTATAGAGCGAATTCGGAAAAATTAGTTTAATGGTGTACTGGTAGATACGACAATACTTTTGTCAAAGTCGAGGAATGAGATTTTTAGTTTGAAAAAGAGATTGTGGGAGTAGATAGAAAAGTATCAAAATGAACATGAAACATTTGTATATATTAATTACGATAATGATATTATTAGTGCAATTAATGCGTTAGTTAATACGTTTAGAAATGATATTTTCCTTATTTAATCTAGTCATGGCTTTTTTTATTGATGTCATATGATGTTTTAACAATAATACATTTTATCCTTTGGTAACAAACTTCTTAAACACATCGCATTCACAAGGATACATAGATAGATAGATAGATAGATATTTTTGCAGAACGGTTAAGCTATTGCAGGAAAAAGTTAGAGCGCCAACCAAGTACGGAAAATTCCAGATTCGTCCCTGTCATTGCGAATAAGAGGTTTGGTGTTCTGAGAAAGAGAGAGAGTAGGCCTCCTCACCCTGTGTGACCATGCATTTCGCGTTGATTGGCCGAATGCGACTCCCTCGGTATGCTCCAAAATATGAAGCGCATCGTTTTTTCAAGTACAGGACTCGTACTTGCGCGTCTATGTACCAATGTGTTATTCGGCAGTACGCGACTTTTTCTTGACAATGGCACCGATATAAACGTAAAGACACGCGAAAGAAACAAATTCTCCTTGTTATTCTCGGCGAAATTCAACTTCATAAAACAACAAACGCTTTGTTTTCCAGACCCAAGTTCTTCTTGACAATGGCACCGATATAAACGTAAAGACACGCCAAAAAAAAACAAATTCTCCTTGTTATTCGCGGCGAAATTCAATCGCCTGGCTTCTCTCCATCTTTTGCTGAAATTGGGCGCGGCCGCGTCATAATGTTATAGTGACACACTAAACACAAATTAAACTTATTCTATTGTTACGAGTTCCATTTATCTCGATTCCCGGTTGCTCTTCATATAAAACTATCATATAGTCTAGTATTTATGAGAATGCTAGACCAAAGTACCGGCACGGAGACGTACCAGAATCGGCGGGGATGACAGATGCCCCGAGAGCGACGACCAATTAGTGCTATTTTGGTAAGAGATAGCGCAGTTTCGTGAGCGCCATCTTCACGTTGGCCCTCATCTAACATGTAGACATGAAAAATTTAGCAAAACGATTATTCAAATAATTTTTAAACCCAAGTAGGCGAGGGACGCGAGGTCCACGCATATTAGGGAATTACGTAGAGGTATAACAATAAGCAAGACAATTATTTAAACAATTTTTAAAACCAAGTAGGCGGGGGATAGGAGTTCCACGCATGTTAGGGAATTACGTAGACATGCAACAATAAGAAAATTATTTAAATAATTTTTAAATCGAAGTCGCCGGGGGACGCGAGGTCCACGCATTTAAGGGAATCATGTAGACACGAAAAAATAAGCAAAACGATTATTCAAATAATTTTCAAACCCAAGTAGGTGTGGGATATGAGGTCCAAGCATATAAGGGAGTCATATAGTATTACGTAACGCATAGCGTAAGGTTCATTTTTTTTCATTTTTTTTTTAGATTTATTTCACCGACGTTTCGGAAGTATTTTTACTTGCTTCTTCAGGGCATAAATATAATCTAAAACATGTATAATTCGTCTACTAGAGATAAAAATTTTAAAGTTGAAACGGTTATGGTTCATATGGGCATATAATTTTATATACACTCAGTTCGCCTTTAGAAATTTATGTAAATGTTTTTATTAGCTGCCACTGATATTTGTGTTTTTCACAAATATTTTATTTGCTTTTATTTTTTATGAAGATGGTGTATCATTAATCCCGTTTTATCGGCTGAACACATCAAAATCATTAATATTAAAAATAATTATTTGAGTTTTAAACAAATTGAATAAAATAAGTGTGAAATAACAAAAAATTTAAATAATAAGAAACAAATATGGAATTTACAAATATTAATAAATTATTAAATCATTGAAAAAGTAAATTGGAATCGTCCAATGAGATTGCAAGATTTTAACATTGACTACGCACGTTCGTAAAGAATCAACTTCTGTCGGATGTACACTAATTTTTAAGAAAATTTAAAGAAAATCAATTTCCTGGTGAACTACCTTAAATTATATTTGAGTTTGAACTAATTTTTCGAATAATCGCGATTTAAGAAGTGAATATAGTAAGAATTACCCTCACTCAATTTTGAGATAAATATTTTAAAGTTTAAACGTTTATGGTTCACGGGCATGTAATTATATATCGACGGCTGAGAGGAAGAAGAACGTATCTCGGCACGCGGATGAAGAACGACGTATCTCGGCGCGAGGATGAAGAACGACGTATCTCGGCGCTCTTACGGCCAGTACACGGTCAGTATATGGCGAAATACGTTGTTCTTCATCCGCGCGCCGAGATACGTCGTTCTTCATGCGCGCGCCGAGATACGTTTTTCTTCCTCTCAGTCGTCGATATACACTCATTTTGCATTAAAAAAGTTATGTAAATGTTTTTATTAGCTGCCACTGATATTTGTGTTTACATAATATTTTATTTGCTTTTTTTTATTAAGATGGTGTAAGAAATGATAAAATCAACGATATTTTATTGAAAATAAAAGAAGAGGATGACGAAAATTATAACGGACCATTAAAAAAATCAAAATAATTTTAATTTTTATAATATGAACACAATTATTTATAATAAAGATACACAAGTATTGAATAATAATATATTTAAAATGTAAATAAGGCTCTCCCGAGTAGCGGTCGTGCCTAAAAATGGAGTTATTATATATGATTTTGAAAATGTGAGTTGATCTCAAGGTAGGTAGCAATTTTTTAATTTTATAATTTAAAATATTTATTTTTTGTTAAATAAAATAAGTGTCAAATAACAAATAATTTCAATAATAAGAATAAAATATGCAATTTTTTAAATATTAATGAATTATTAAATCATTGAAAAAAAAGTATAATGAATAAACGTATTTTAATTTAAAATATATACTATGCATATAGGAATGATACATTAATTTGGGGGACCTACGTGCCAATGAATTGGCAGCGGTTTCTTTAATCGACTTAATAATATTCGATCGGGCCGAAAAAAATATGGGTATAGATAGGAAATTTCGAAACCTTTCAGAAAATGGGCCTACTTCCGATTGATATCCAAACCCAGACCCAAAAAAAAAAAAATTTCGATTTTTCCATATTTTTCTTTTTGATTTTTTAAATACTTAAGGGGGTGGGACACCTTCAAATGAAGAAAAATCAATTTTTTTTTATTACATATTTTACTAAAAAAACACTTGTAGAATATGTCCCAATTAGTTTTAAAGCATTATCTATTTTTGTTTTAAGAATATACACAAAACACTGATAAAGCTTTTCATTTGTTTTTTGTTCAAATTACATTTTTCCTCTTGTATACATATTTATATAATCATATATTATTTCTACTAATTTTTTTTTTCATTTCACTGTTCTTAATATATTTAAAATTCTCACTCTACATACCTATATATACTTTAAAAGATCCAAAAATAATGTTTTAAACATTAATATAAAGATAAAAAATAAATAATATAATTTATGGACGGTATTTTTGACAAAAATAAAAATTTGAATTTAAAACTTATATAGCAGTTAAGTTGGCACCGTAACAACCTGACTTATCAACGACAGCCTTTCACAGCTCACTCCTTTATTGTAACAGAGCTGATTTTAACCTATGTAAAAGTCCGCAAGCAATGTAAACATGCACAGCTGTCATTTCATATAAACACTGTGATATCAGCATCAGCACCTTTTTTATACAAAGTGTTGTTCTTAATTTTCATTGTTTCCAACGAATTTGGAAGTAAACATTTAGTGTATTATATTACGTAAAGGTATTTTAAATAAGTTTTTAAAAGTGTTTTAATAATACGAGTGACAGTGAATTAAGTTTTAGAAATAGCTTTTAGTACTTGAACTTTTATTGGAAACTTTATACTTAAAATAACAGGGATTGATACTAAAGAAAAATTAAGTCTATACTGACGATTACGAAAAAAATTTAGTGTACTGATTTAAATCAACTTTTAAAAGAAGCAAAAGATGCAATTGTGCAGAAAAATGTTATGGAACTTTCGCTTCTGCCAGAAAGCTACCATTATCAGCCATTGCCTGAATCTCACTACGATATAATTGACATTTTATTTTCTGAAGTAAAAACAGTTATGCACTGCAATAAATATGTATCAGTTGTATTCTCTTTATTAAGTAATAAAAGCATTTGGCTATGGCAATACTAGCTGTATAACATGCATGAAGGATTTTGGATTTCTCAACACATTCTTTATTTACCTCAGTATATGTATAAGAATCTAATATATGTGATAAAGATTATTAAAAGCATATGGATTTAAAAGCACCAAAGGATCTACATGTTAAACCACTTAACAAACTTGACTGACTGATGTGGATATGACTGTTACGCGTGCTCATAGCTTACAAGTCTGATGGACCGGATATTGAGATACCAGAATATTTGTTCTAAATGTAAAATATTTTGAGCTAAAAACAATACTTTTTTGTGTTCCAGGGCAGAGATGGAGTTAAGAAATAAAGAAGAAGAAATAAAGAACTATTTTAGTAATTTTATCTTTAAAACTGTTTTCTACAAATGTAAAATTTTGGGCTCTGCCGTCAACTCCAGATTCAGGAACTGCATATATTTTAATGGGAGAGGTCCTAAAATTTTGGTATTTTATATGTCTATTGACTGAAGAGTTGTATGTATCCAATTTACTTGGTTAAATAATTTTTTACGGTCAAAAACTGCTAACAAATTTGAATTTCACTTAAATTTAAGATATTTTAGCAATTTTTTACCGTAAAAAATGATTTAATCAAATAAATTTGATACGTACAACTCTTCAGTCAATAGTCATATAAAATTACAAATTTTTAGGACCTATCCCACTAAAATATATACAGTTCCTGAATCTGGAGTCGACAGCAGAGCAAACATTTTGAAATGGTCATATATTTGGTTAAAATCGATCAAAAATTTTTTTTTGGTCTCATTTTATCACAAATTATATTTTTAGGATATTACTTCTAAATATTTCTAATTATGAAAATTTATTTTTTTCAGGTCATTTTATGAAGAAAATTTTAAAGGTGTCTGACTCCCTTAATATTACCGAATCAACTATATAATTGAACCTGCACAACTTCAAAATAAGCTTTATGTACCTGCCAAAGATAAACTTGATATCTATGGTCAGTTTCGATTTATACTGCGGACAAATTTATAACACACACACACACGCGCGCGCGCACACACACACACACACACGTACACACACACACACACACACACACACACACACACACACACACACACACACACACATTTTCTAGAAAACACATATTTCGACTCAGGGAGCTAAGAAATATCGAAATACATGGAAATCTCGAGGTCGAAAAATTTCACCGTTACCAAGCTTTCTCTTTGAGAAAACAGTAGGGGCCGATTTTTTAAGGTATAAGGGAGCATTGCCCATAGTGTTGGCACCCACACTGAAAAAATTTGGCACTCCAGCTAACCCGATAAGTACATACGCTATGCCGAAAGTAGGGTCGAATGTTGTACCGCGGTTCGGCACATCTCCTGCCCCGTACTGGCACAGCTCCTGTCCCGTAAAAGCATCGCGCGCCCCGTACTGGCACAGCTCGCTGTGCCAAAAGTGGGTGGTCTGACACACGCAGCGAAGGGGGCGCTGACGAACTGTGATGGAAACAGACGCCGTGCCAATTTTTTTCAGTGCATAGCATTTTCGGTCGTAGCTTTTGATGTTATCGGTTCAAATACCAAAATAGGAAATCACACTTAGAAGACCCCGGTGTAAAGAGATGGATTAGTTTTTTTTTGCTTCCTCCTAGAGGAAGCTTTGTAATAGTAAAATTTTCAACTTCGTTAAAACTCTCTATAAACATCATTAGAGGTGTTAGAAGTTTGTTTCACATGATTTTAGAAAATGTCTGTATGGATATGTGTGTGTGTATGTATGTATACCGCTTTATCTCCGGATCTACGCGGTCGATTTTAACCATCAGGTTCTCATTTTTTTTGTTTTTTTATTCCGAATTCGGGAAGAAAATAATTTTTGATGATTTACTGATTCGTTTTTGTTTTATTTCAAATTTTTGATTTTCGGAAAATTTATTTTTGATTTTTTTTAATGATCGGATTTAAATTTTTTAATCTGATGGGCTGCATTCGAAAGAGCATAAAAGACCTATAATTTCAAAAAAAAAATTATCTAGCTATCACGGTTCTCTTGTTATTAACAAAAAAAAGCTAATAACTCCTAAACTAAACGGTCAATTTTTTGGAGAAAATTCACGATAATGCAGAATATAAATTGCTATAATCTGTGAAAATTTTAATTCATTCTGTTGGTTAGTTTTTGAGAAAAAAATAAAAAAATGGAGAAAATGTGTCCTCTATGTCGCACGTTTTATGGAGTAAACCTGGATTAATCGCTTTGTAATTTCTTATAGAGGTAGATTTTGGATAGTTCTCGGCTAAGTTCTTTGGGCTACATGATCGGTCCATAAATTTCTGAGATATTTGAGGTTAAAATTTTTTTAACCTTTTTTTCAAATCGAAATTTCTTGAAAACGGCTCTATGTATCTGAATCGGATGGGTGGCATTCGAAAGCGAATTTAAATACCTATATTTTCTAAAAAAAATTATTTCTCTAGCTATCACGGTTCTTTTGTTATTAATAAAAACGTAAACATAGAAAAACGAAAAAAAATGAGTTTGGTATGTCTAACCATTGCGGGAGTAAAAACTGACTTAATCGCTTCAAAATTCCTCGTATATTTGAGGTTAAAATATTTTTAACCTTTTTTCAAATCGTAATTTCTCGAGAATAGCTCTATGTATTCGAAGGGAATGGGTAGCATTCGAAATAGAATTAATATAGCTATATTTCCAAAAAAAAATTTCTTTTATAGGGTGTTCTGTTATTATAAAAAAAAACATAAGCATTGAAAAATGAAAAAATAAAAAATAGTATATTGCATACCTAGGCAGTAAAAATAAGAAATGTCTCAGATCACATGTAATTGTCGGCCGAGGTCCCCAAAAAGTGTTTGACGCTGTGATTGTTGTTATAATACAAAATTTTCATGTAACTTTGTATATTCCTTATTTAAAATACCGGGCACAAAATATGTTGATTAAAATAATACGTTATTCAAACTCTCCCCTATGTTGATTATACGCTTGGTAAATATCCTTTAATCGTGTGGCGAAAATTGGCAAAAGTGAGATCGTGAAAACTAATTTTTACATATTTATTGTAAATATCCCAAGAATTCTTTAAACGTTACACGAATATCCAATATTTATTTTTGTCATGTTGAAAGAAGCTTTCGTAATTGTTAAATTTTGACTTTCAAAAGTGCAAATGAGAATACCAAAGTAGCCTGTCGGCGGTACGTACCTAGCGTAGTTAATTGATGAAGAGGTCTTAGCAAAAATGAGCAAAACTTTGCATTTGGTTTTTTAACGTTCAATCGAAAATCCCTTGAAATAAAATTGACCAATCTTATTTTTTTTTATTAAACAAATAATAGATATATTCCTAGATATGGTACCTGTAAGTATGGATTTGATGCAGTGCATTAGATAAGCGTTCAGTTATAGCAATCGATATATGATTTGACAATCTGGAGTAAATTTTTCAAGCAAAAAACAAAAATTTCTTTAGACATTATACTCTTTTTTCCTTTCTGCCCGAAACCTAGAAATTTCCCCATAAATCATAAAATAGACCAGAACAAGATAAGAGCATCAAACTATTAAACGTAATTCGTGGAATTTCGTCGTAAGCTATTTCAAAGGTAATCTGCTTTCGACTTTCCCGCTATACCAAACCATAAGTCACAAGCTTCCACGTAAGCTCATCCACGAAACTACAGCCTCAATGTTTCTCCCCACCACTGCCATCGCAGATAGTTCATCGAACAAGACCCCCACGTGCGGCGCCGTTTCAGGGAACGAAAGGGCTAAGGAGACCCGAAGGCGCTCATCTCATAAATACTGGTGAAATCGAACGGGTTATGGTGGCTGCGCGTGCGCTTCCAAATTCGTGTTATTGTTTTGACTTGCCTTCGGCCTCACGATAGCCGGAAGCAGTAAGAGGCTCCGATTGTCGAGCACAATGTCACTGTCGCGCGCTTATACGTACTTTCATGACTTTCCGAAGATGGGGTGTCTTCTGCCACACCCCGTTTTCCTGATTATAAATTTTGGAGAATGCGGGAGAAAGAGTTCGAGGATAGTCGGAATTATAGGTCAGTTTGGCCGGATGAAAGTGTGGAAATTATAGGCAGGGATTATCTGGCTAATGGAAATATTTTTAAAGGGTTAGTTCAAAGGGTTAAGCGTCACTCGGTACCTTGGCTCTGGGAACTCGTTGTTTGAGGTCTTGCTTAGAAAGTTGACTTTAAGGGGGTGTCATGCACCGTACTTTACTATATACTGCTATTAAAACAATAAAAATTTTAGATTTTTTTATATTAATTTTATTTTTGTGTAATTTATTAACTTCGTTTCTTATCATTCATTTAGTATAATACAATAAATTGGATTGGTCTCTTTACAGAAAAATTTTACGTTATTTGCATATTTATCGATTCAAGATACCATTCCAAAACATTTTTCACATACTCAATCGTTTAATTACAACAGAATTTGTTTAAAAATCACACGTTCAATTTAAATTTACAAATTAAAAATAAAATATAAAATCAAGTCAGTGGCTCATCCTGCCGCAACGTTGTTTCCCACGTGTATTTAAATAAAAATACGTAAAAAAATAAGAATACGTAAACAAAGTTAATGCACGCGACAATTACCTGATAAAACTATATAATTTAAATGGAACATTGTCCCGACAAGTGTTATAAATCTCGGTTTGCACCTGGGCTGAATATCCTAATAAGTAAAAGCTACATTTACCGATTTAAAAAAAAAATACAATTTGATAAAAATGACATTAAACGATGTTTTTCCATACACTATATACGTGAGAGCCGGCTACTTCAGTCCGATTCTTATGCATCGTAACATCACCACGCCGTATCGTACAAATTAAAACGTGAAATTCAATCATACCGTCCCGCACACTCATCCTCCTGACAAGCAATTAAGCGCCGCGACTAAGCGACAAGAATATATCGTGCGGGCCCGCACGTTTGTGCTCGCTTATACACATTGTATTCGCGAATTTTCATTAACTTTTCACTTCGCATTCTCGGCAATTTCAATTTCGTTCATCACGCGTGCACGTGTGCTATCTCCTCGCATAACTATACACATATATATACACAACCATTAAGACGCGCCCCCCATTCAACTCGCCGTCGTCTTCGTCGCACGCACGCAATACAAAGGTGTGCGCACGCATTCAATTATATAAAACACTCTAGAGAAAAACTATAGCTGAAAACTCACGCGCCGGTGCTGCAGGCAATTATACGGCGGATCAACGCTAATTGACACACTAATTATCGATTCGACGAGCTCTCCTTCGTAAAGGGCCGCGGCGAGAGGCGCTGCACCCATCGTGTGCTCTCGACGCGCGAAAGATTTGCGAGGTATACGTGAGATCCTTGACGCGAGGAGAGAAAGAGAGGGAGAATAAGATTGTACGTGAGG
The DNA here is from genome assembly GCA_036365515.1 of Torymus aiolomorphi. Taxonomy (NCBI): domain Eukaryota; kingdom Metazoa; phylum Arthropoda; class Insecta; order Hymenoptera; family Torymidae; genus Torymus; species Torymus aiolomorphi. Next base: position 12,072,420 of record CM070875.1, read on the forward strand.
GAATAACTTCTTTTTATCGCCACAGCGTGGGTTTTGCGTATATACATATACGCACGCGCGATCGAATTTGAACTTTACGTCTTTATTAAAGGGAGAGGCCTGTCGAATTTCGCATGCCTCGAGTGTTTTGTGCGCGTACGTGTTTGAATTCGATACACGCGCGCGCGGGTTTATATGCGGAATTCTGTTTTTTGCCGGCGAAGGAGGAGTGTTTAATTCATGCTGTCGAACTGGATCGAGTAATGCATCGTAATTGACTTGTATATGACAGTATAATAAATACTTAGTATTATTGAAGCGGATACGCTAATAATAAAGCTAAGACGTCACGATTATTTATTTACATTTTAAAATGCTTAAGGTTACCCTGCAGCTAATGTACGCTAGTTAAAAATTACATTCACGGCCGCATAGATTATTTATAAGATTATGTTTCTCTTTGATATACTTTATAAACACCAATAGAGAGAGAGAAAAAAGTAATTATCGACAGTTGAAAGAAAAGCGATGAACCCGAACGTGTACACGATGACGTCAAAAAATACGCCACATAGCGAGAGAAGAGGGAAGAGTTTGGCCTTCGAAGGTACATGCGTGATTAAGTGCGTTTGTTCGAGGTTTATTGACATCGGCTAAGAGCCTTACTCGCGCTCGACTGGAACTGATCCGCCAGAACAGCCGACGTCGGCTCTCTTTAGGCCCGATGATCGTCCGCGCGAAGCGAGGAAACGACGACGCTCGTCGATATATATATATGCATTGCCCTCGGTATTTAATATTAAATTACTCCGACATTTTTACGGGGGGAAAAAAATTGAAAGTATAATCACTTTTATCAGACTTGAATGTTGAAACTGTTGTACTGAGAATAAAAGAGAGGAGGATGATGGTTCTGCTTGGATGAATAATAATTAAAAATAGTAATGCATGAAACGTATAAGAATCATTTATCGTGGAGAGAAATCCGAATATACGTATACACATGTGTCTTGAAGTGTTTACATGCCATCTGTAAATTATACCTGCACGACGGCCATTTAGCATACTTATCGTGCATTCTCTCCTTCTCGATTCAAAGACTTTCTGCACGCGTAGCTATATCCCACAGTCGCGAAAAAAAATCACATTATTTAGGTGTATTGCCAGATAATAACGCGTATAATACACGCTCGCGTACAATTTCTCTATCAAATTTATACTCCCGGCAACCTTATAAATATAATTCGCCCCTCCTCGAAATGAAATTCGCGCAAGGTTGCTGCCGGCGGAAAGGTCAGGCGCATGTGTGTACACACACAGTCTAGCTTAGCCCATCATGAATGAGATGTATATCTGGCAGTTCGCCGCGTAATTGTATTGTGCGCGCACTTCCATTTTCTCTCTCTCCGAGCACGAGAGCGTCCGAGTTACAACAGGTAATAACGCTGCAGCACGTTATTTCGCATGCACGCGTGCTAAATGCCCCCCCACACACGTGCATGCGAAGGTGAAACGATGCTCGTCTCGCCTCATCCTCGAGGTAGAAAGAGAAGAGAGAGGGAGAGTGAGATTACTCTCGGGACCAGGTGCAGGGGTTATATGTGGGCGTACGGCGCATTCATACTCCAGTTTTCATAATAGACCCTTCACATGCGGGTGCATTCATTTGCTTATGGGTCGCGTGTGCGCTGCATTGGTCCAGCACGCGCGCGTGTGTGTATGCATGAGCTCTGACCCGCGTGAGACCCATATTATACGCGTCGCTAAATAAACGCTCGGGCGCGAGAGTGGAGGGGCGAGGCGCGCGATGGGGCTTTGGAGGACACGTCGATAAATCCATTAACACGTCGTTGAATGAGGGGAGAATACGCGTCGTTGGGCTTTCCTTTCGCTCCGTGATGCGCGTCGTTGAATATTAATCGGCAATTTGTAGGCGGTGTGTGAGTGTCTGATGATGGCTTTTTCGGTCGCGTGGAAAAATGTTAATGTTGTTTATGGCGGGTTTTGCGCACCGCGTCGGGGAGAATGCGCGGTACACTGTGTATCGAGAGAGAGAGAGAGAGAGAGAGAGAGAGAGAGAGAGAGAGAGAGAGAGAGAGAGAGAGAGAGAGAGAGAGAGAGAGAGAGAGAGAGAGAGAGAGAGAGGCCGTGCGAAGGTTTTGGTTTTCGATAAATTGCTTTTAGCAGGTTGTTTCAAGAAATATTTATGGGGAAATTATCATTTTTGTTGGCGAATCTTTCGTTTCTTCAAAAGCTATCAATTTGACAATGTTAATAAATTATAGCTGTCGCACAAGAAACTTTTTATGTTCGTTCCATCAAATAAAATTTTATTTAAACATTGTAATTATAAAACTTGGAAACCTTAAATTTTGTTTGTTGAAAAAGTTATTGACATCATTGTTGTGTATTTGTAAAATAGGATAGGAGCTATATTGCTTTGGAGTCGGTATTCGAAAGCATATGCGCTTTCCAGGGGTTGTCTAAAGTCGCTCCCTCTGTTGGAGAACGTTCCAACCCCCACGACACTTTTACCTACCCCATAACGTTTACCTGTCGTTAACTTTACCTGCCACATTCCAGTCCTCCAACGTGAGATGTTAGAATTATTTTTTTTTTTTTGCTGAAGTTTATAAATAATACTACATCGAAATTCGGAGCCGATCATTTTCATTTAATAGAATAAATATTAATATTTATAACTTAAAAAATTGAAACACTTATAGTAACTCTTAATCTCTACGTTAATTTTAAATAAATTTGTCTTTAAATTATTTTAAAAAATATACAGGTGATTATAATCGTAATGAAAATGAGCAAAATAATATATTTTAAAAGCATGTTTTCTAACCTTCGTAACAAAATTATAAATATTTATCATTAATTATAGAATTTTGTTATTATAAAAATGTTTCATTCACAAGGCATTCATTAAAAAAAGTACGAAATTATTAATGAGCTTCCCAAGTCTCAGGACAATTACATCGATAGCTACAAAATTACTCCTATTCTCGAATCTGGTAGCTATGTGAATTCCTCTAAATGAGCTTCCCCTCTCTAAAAAAAAGAGGAATAATCAGTGTCACTTAGCGTCATAGACAACAGCTTACTTTACTACCAGTGTGAATCATACCTCCTAGCTCTCCCCAGAATTACGCTAATAGCGTCAAATTGTCAACCGTCTAGAAACAGATGGTCCATTCCTCCTCGTACAACCGAGTTAATTTTCCACGCGCGTTCCACTTGCAGCCTCATCGCACTCCTCTCACTCGAGCGTCTCCGTGCAAGAAAATCCCCTCTCGACAAAAAAGAAAAGAAAAAACACGCGAGATGCAGCAGCGCTGATATAGCGCACGCCGAAGCGCAGCTGTCGCGCTGATAACTGCTCGCGCGCACAATATATATACGTGTACGCGTACATAAAGGGCTCTCCGTCTCTCTCTCTCTCTCTTGAACAGCACGCGCCTGGAAACCGAGTAAGACAGAGTAAACGGAGACGCCGCCGGTATTATCTTCAGCGCGTAACGTATATAGCCGCACCGCGCGCGCGCGACGTCGGATCTTTGCACAAGCAACCCGGCATATGGCGAGCTCGATGATTTTTCCCTCTCTTTCTCTCTCTCTCTCTCTCTCTCTCTCTCTCTCTCTCTCGGCTGTGTAATTATTCAAAGGATCTAGCCGACCGAAAGGACGCGCGCGCGGCGGATGTTGTGTATATACGCGAGAGCGAGGAGACAGCGCGCGCGAGAGAGAGAGAGAGATTATATACGCGTACTGCGGGTAATAGGTATATATATATATATACATATATATATACTCTTTGCCTTTTAATGCCATCACACGAGACACTGCTGTTGTGCGCACTTTCTAAACTTTGCGCGCTGCAGATGTGCAGCGGGAGGTGCGGGTATATGTATGTACCTACGTGATGTACTATTGCGCGCGCGCGCGCGCGCGCCGAGGGGAGCGAGAGTGAGATGTTTTGCAGAACGCGCGTGCGTGTGCATGGGGGATGTACGCGCGAGAGAGGACGACTGCTCGCCGGCAGTGCCGCTATGTAAAGGTAGGCGTATATAATGCTTTAGTTTGGATATATTCACTTACACGCGCGTGCACACGTATGCCGAGTATGTAAGCGAGTGCATGTGCGGTGCAGGCTGTGCGCGCGAGCTCGCTGTGCGGGTTTAGCTCATGCCGAGGTAATTTCGGCTTAATTGTGTGACGTGAATGTCGTGAAATCCGTTTGCTAATTTTGATGGATGTCATTTCCTGCCGTATAATGAAATATCATTAAAACTTTTCTTATTTACTCTATAAAAATGAATAAGTGCGGCTCTCTAAAATAAAGTAGTGAAAAAATCACTACTCTGGAGTGATAAGTAGGTCACTTCCGAAATAGTGAAATTTTACTATTTAAAAAAGTTAATATACACTACTTCGAAAGTGATCTACTTATCACTCCAGTGCGATTCACTAAAGTATTAGTGGATTTTTTCACTTATTCGAACCAGTGAGCGACTTTTCACTTATTCATATTTAGAGTGTCGTCTTTCATTTTTACTATTTTACAAAGGTATTTATATTATCGGTATTTATTTTGGATTTCAGATAACCACGTGCTGGCGAAATTTAAAAAATGCACAAAAATGATTTTACGATTTAGCCTTCCCATTAATAATCACACGCGTATTTAAATAAACACATTATGCGAAGAATATATGTACGCGGGCACATCATTAAAAAGGCGAAACGAGGGAGAGCGCTCGGGGCGGCGGCCTCGTGCAGCTGAAAATGATAATAACCCTCTTAAATAATCCTTCCACGTCAGAAGTCATTATCCATAATTAATAAATGTATTTCAATGCCCCCATTCAAGAAGACAAAAGCCCGAACTCGGGGCATTCAGCGAGTGTTGACACAGCTAAAGTACCCACCACCGCTCTCGCGCGAGATCCTTAAAGCTCGCGTCCCACGTTTACCTCCGCAATTTCAAAGAGCTCGGGCGCTGCACAATAAAGCCTGCAGAAGAGTCTCACACACACACAGGGAGAGAGAGAGAGCTAAATCGCGCTCTCGATGCGCGCGCGCGGGCACAACAATGGCCGTCACGCGCATCCATCTTATTAACGGATGTTAATCATGTCTTCAGCGGCGCGTCGTCCGCTCTCTCGCGCGTTACCGGCCGCGACCACCTCGGCGCGCGAGCATTGTTCGCGTGGAGGAGGTGGGGGAGAAGCTGCGCCACCCCTGCGCTCTTTCTCTCCGGGCTTGTAATAAGATACTCGCCATCTTCATATGTAAATGCCGGCCATTCATTACTGGCGGCGGGGCTGCAGCGCAGCTCTCTGAATGATTGGGACCTTCGCGCGAAGAGCGGGAATCCTTTCAGTGTGTGTGTGTGTGTGTGTATGTGTGTGTATGTGTGCGGTGGAGGTGGTGGACGCGCGCGCACGTGTGCAGGAGGCGAGGTTTTGTGAGAGAACGGGGAAATCGTGAGGTTTTCTCACGGAGGAGGCTGCGCTTTATATGGGGGTTCTGCGTGTATATAGAATCAGTTTCTCTTTCAGATTTTTAATTATCCTAATTTATCCGCTTGGTTTGTCTGTATTTAGGCCTTCGTTCTCCTGTCATTTGTTTATTTTTATTTTATACTTACTAATATAATAATAATAATAATAATAATAATAATAATAATAATAATAATAATAATAGTCATTTATTGTAAATGGATTACAAACAGTATTACAAATCACATCAATTTAAAAGCGCCTTTTAATACAATAATTCGGATTTCAAAATAAAATAAATTTTAAATATCATGTACATGTAGCACAGGTAAAAATGACTAGAAGAAATTAGTTGAATACCGTATGGTACATGAGAAATGACTATTTCGTTATTAGTTAAAAATATAAAACATCACTGACAAAGTTAGGTCGTAAAAATAGTTGAACTAAAATAAACAGCTAAAATAATTCTTGCAATACTTACTTCACACTTACACTCATCACTCACGCTATAATAAATACATTCATACCAATAAAACCGTGATGTATATGGGACGATACATAAAATAATTTAACATACAAAAATTGCTCATTGTACAAGTGATTAATCGAGATTTTAAAACTATACTGAGCGATGAAAGGTTTCTAACCTCAGGAAGCGAATTCCAGAGGTGCGCACCTCGTACACTGAAAGACTTTAATCCAGCATCGGTGCGCATCAGGGGAGCTGACAATTTTTTAATTTGGCTCCTAGTAACAGATCTGAGTACGTATCTAGTGAGGAGACTCACAAGATAGACCGGGTTATGCATACGCATGATTTTATAGGTCATCACTGCCATAAAATAATGTCTCTTCGTGTCAGTGCGTATCCAGCCTAGAGCTCCTCTATGAGACGAAATATGATCACCCCATTCTGCAGTCTTTGTAGTCTTTTTCTCTGCTCGAGAGATGCATCAAGGAAAACTATCGAACGATAATCCAGATGTGGGAACAGCAGTGCGGTTGCGAGCTGTTTACGCAAGGTCTCGGTAGTGTATCTACGGAAAAACCACAGAGCAAATATCACGCTATTAAATTTCTTTGTCACATGGGCTATGTGAGCTTTCCATGAAAGCTTAGCGTCTAGAACAACACCGAGGCTAGTGACGGTGTCAGAGAAAGGAATGTAGGCACCATCTCCAAGGTCGATCATCCACGGCTCAGCTCTTGAATAGAAATTATTGATAAAATGATCACTACCGAAAACGATCGCCTTAGTTTTGAGTTTATTAAGTTTAAGAGAGGCGCCTACAACCCACGCCGACACCGAACCTGTCGCCCGCTGCAGTGTTTGAATTCCCACATCTACACTGTCTTTTGGTACTTGAACATAAATTTGTTTAGTATAAATAGAGTAGAGAGTATAGTATTATACTGTGATAATCTGTCAAAGTCAAAGTTTAGACAACTCAATATAAAAGTTTCCAGACTCCCGCAGCCGTCTCCACGAACCCGTTCGTTAATCGTTATAGATCTGTCAAAAATTCCACTCGCACCAACAACTCACCTCGAGTAAGAATCTTTTAACGACCACCGTTCTCTCAACTCATTCATTATTGAATAAACATACATCATCCTATAGTCCCCCCCTAACGCTTTATATAATACCACAGGCCCATTAAATCACGCGAAAATTTAGTTTTGGCAAAAGAGCCGTTCGTTCAATTACGCCTCTGACTAATATTAATGTCGCGCATGCACGCGGAGAAACACCGGCGCTCTCGCGCAAAAAGAACGTCCGCCGCGAGAGTGACTTAGCCGACCATCGATCTTTCGAGCAGCAGCAGCGGCACGATGCTCGCACAATGAGCGGGCGAATAGTTCGGATGTTTTATGATGTTATACGCGAGGGAGAGAAGCGAGAGCAGCTGCACACCCCCGCAACTCAATATTCAAATTAGCGGGCCCCGTGCGCGCGCGGCCGATACATTTTTCTTCCCTGCCTTGGCAAGGATATCGTGCTCGTCGTTTTCTGCGCGCGCCCGTGAGCCTAGGCTCCTCGATCTTTTTCTCTGGGTTTATTTCCCCGAGCAGAACGCTCGCATATTTCTTATCGGGTCTGCTCCGCTTTGCAAACATATTTCGGTGCGGTTTTTTTTTTAGTCGGGAGTGAGGAAAAATATTAGCGTACACTTTGGTAAAGCGCATCACGTGGCGGAATCATTTTTAATCCCACGATTAACGAAAGCAAAAGCGGACAGGTGAGGATTCTATTTGCGTTCGTAAATATATATATATATGATGGGCTTGTCGCGCTTATATTGCTTTATGGCCACGCGTTTATGTACTTTCGCCTGATCGCGGTCGATGCGGAGAGTTAAAACGAGCAGAAAGAGTGTGAGTAACGAGCGCACGTGCATCATCGATTGAATATCGTATTACAGGAGCTATTTTTGTTTTGCTGCGGGAGATGATTTATTTTTCTTTAGATAGCAATGATTTTATTTTGTTACAAACTGTATTTTAAGCGTTCAAATTGATTATTTTACAAGACTGAACAAATTTGCGCACTGCAATATTGCCACACGTCACTTTATCCGTTTTTTCATTATATTCTAAATTCTAGGGTTATATTGTAATTAATAGACACATACTTCCTTATACATCTTTAAAAAAAACTTCCGCCTATGAAGTTTACCACTTTAAGTATAGTATCCTCCAGGTGATACTACCCAAAGTGGCTGCCTCCATACGCAAAAGTTATTTTTCAAACATTCACAAAGAAGTATGTTTTTTTATTATTTGTAATAATATTTAAGAATATTGCAAAAATATTGTAACAATATCGAAATGATACGGTCACAATATTGTGTGTAGGTTAAATAAGAAAAAAAAATCCTTAGAAATAATGTGAACACGAAAAAAATGTTCTTGTGGCGAGTGATATTTACATAGAAACTTAGGGTTCAGGTAATTGCAGATTTCAGATGATTTCATTCAATGATTTCAGTGATTGGAAATTTGAATTATTTTTAAAAAATGTTGTAATTTTTAATGATTTCAAATAATTCGAATAATTTCCAATGATTCTGAAACAAGATGAAAATCAATCATGAATCTTAAACTCTCAGAAATCTTAATTGACTCAAAAATGTAGAGAACTGGAAGATTATTTTTCTATAAAATGGTAAAATGCCACTTATATGAATATTACGGACTGTTATAAAATACACCGTATGAAAGTAAAAAAAAATTGAGCTTTTATTTGTTTTTCGTATCATTTTTTAAAAATAGTATCAATTACAAAAAAAGTTATTTGAATATCAAATACACAAGATAAAAGTTTAAAATGCAAGTTTCTTCATTTGCTTTTTATAAAATCAAGTAATAATCAATTACAATCACATACATACCGGATAAAAATTAAAAAGCGAGTTTTCATTTGGAAAATTAAGTAATATCAATCACGAATAAAGTTGCTCAAATATTAAATACACATGATAAAAATAGAACACGCGAACTTTTTCATTTACTTTTATCAAAGTTAAATAATATGATTTTCCAATAAAGTTATTAATTATATTATTTAATTCTAAGAGAAACTAAGGGAAGTTCGTGTTTTGTTTTTATTGTATATATTTGATATGCTACAGAGGATCTATCTAGACTATAAAACATATGCCAAAGATTAAATATATTCGTCACCCACGGATTTTTTCTGTAATTACTCTTTTTGGGTGGCAAGAATAAATTTTCTACTTTTACACCCGCGATATTTTGTTTGGCTTTGATTTATTAGAATCTCGATTGATTGCAGCGATTTCAAATAAAAAAATAAAAATAAAATCAAAAAATAATCAAACAATAAATTTTCAAATTTTGGATGATTTCATACGATTTCAGTGATTTTACTGTGATTTCCAACTGATTACGAATGGTAGAGTCAGTTTTTCATACTGAATAGCCCCCCGTCTTTTGGCAATATTATCAAATCTTACACCAGTCTTATTGGAATAACATTGTCCCAACATTGAGTAAAGCTCAAGTGCTGCATGATATAACTAAACGGATGCTATCGGCAAGTCCTATAAATATTTCAGAATCACAATACAATGAAAACAAAATGCCGCGCACACGACGTTCTTCACATATTCCGAGCGAATTCAGCAAACAACCCTCTCGACTCCGCTCTCGAGCATCCAATAAAACCCTGTCCCCCATAAAAAGCCCACTATCTCGCAAAATGCCATCCGCGCGCACTCCCTCTCAACCCCCTTCATCCGCACACGCTCCTAACAAAGTCCTCCTAAACTGCACTCTGCTGCTGCTGCCACTACCGTGGAGGAGAGACGCGTTTACGAGAGAAAGAGAGACACATACAGGGATCCCCGCGCTTGGGTGGTCCCGCAGCGCGCAGGATTAATCGCCGCGCTCTCTCGCGCCGCGTATAAATTGGACGAACTGCTCCGAATCCGCGTCTTTCTCGGCTTTCACGCGGGGGATTACAAATGCCCGCGCGCTCTTTCTGCTCCTTAGCGTCATTGTAGATGGATATCGCGCGGGCGCGCGCGTGGACGGATGGGAGAGATAGAGAGCGAGGGTTTGCCGCGTGCGGTGTCCTTTCGCGCTGCAGACTTTGATCGAGGTTAAGCGGCCGATGTCGTGTGGTATATATATATATATATATATAAAGTAGTAAGGTGAGAAGCTCGCGGACAGTAGCCGAGCGCGTGGACACTCACACGCGAATGGATGGGCGAAGGGTTCATGAGGTTCTTGGTTATCCTTTTTTGTAGGGGATTAGGGAGAGGATGGGGTCTTGTGGCGTATGTATTCTGGGACAGGTTTGAAGTGAATTTGAATTAGAAAGATTGAGGGTGATATTTATTTTAACGGTAATTGAAAGGTCAGTTTTATCATTTAAGTATAAACGTGTAGACTGTCTATTATTTATTTATTTTGATTAACAGAAAAATCGATACATGTCGCATTATGTGCGGTGACAAATACGTCGTTGACAGGCTCTATGTCAGTAGGTCAATATAAGTATCTGCAAAATTGTCGATGAATAAAACAACGAATTCGCGGAATCTCTCTGTCCCTGATCCGTTCGTTATCACATCGCTGCATAAACTCTGTCACTCGCCGATCCCACATTCCGTGATTGTAAAAAACGAATAAACGACGTAAAATTGTTTTCCACGTTCCACATTGACTTCTCTCGCAATGCCATAAACCAGCGCGAATAACCGATATCGAAGCCTAATTAGATAGTAAATACGCGCCTCATATATACCCGATAAAAATCCCTGCCCCAACGGGGCAATACTCGGAACAATTTGTATATTTACTGCGCCCGCGGCCGCGCGCGTCGCCATAAAACGCCGGCCACTGCAAACACAATAATCGCGCGCCTCGCCGCAAAATTCAAATTATAATTTTTGACGACGCTTTACGAGTCGTCGGTTTACGAGCTCGGGAGAGAGAGGGACAACGCGTCATTCTTTCTCGCGCGAACTGGCCTGTCGTCCCGATAAAACTACACACGCGAGAACGGGCCAAATATAGACACGCGCGCAAGTGTGGTTCAGAGGTGCGCGCGCGCACATTAGGGTGCCTCGGCCTTCGCGATGTACTTTTATGTGCGGGACTTGCGAGATTGCTCTTGTGCTCTCGCTCTCTCGCGAGTCAACGCGAGTAGTTACGACTGTAGGTACAAATTGTTTGATATTTTCTACTCCATAATTCACCCGCAAATGAATTATTTGACGTATAGGCAGCGCTTCGTGCAGTCGTAAAAATGTATATACTTGGTCTCTCTCGCACGTTTTTTATGGTTGACCGTATCGAAGAAGAAAATATCGTCTTTAATACCCTGCTACAATAATTTCAGAACAAGGCAAAAAAAAATAAAATTATTTTCTCATTTAATTTTCCCCAGACAATAGAAGAAAGCCACTTAAAAAGACACGTAGTCTTTGATGTCTCTCAGCAAACACGCGCGCGCCCCTTATCGTTGCAAGCTCTCGGACCTCACCGCGGGACACCGTCCTGCACGCAACACTCTCCTCTTTCACAGTATATATCGCATACAATACTCGAGCGATATAAGTACCCATCTCGCGACACTCGAATGACGGAGAGCGGCATGCGACAAGCACTTTAGCCGCGTTGTCGGACAAATGACGACAGGATAACAACGTGTGTGGCTTCTCTCTCGTGACGAGGACGACGACACCTGCGCGTGGGCGCCGCGTATAGCTTCGAATCCGCAACTTTGCGCAAGATGAAAGAGAGTTACGCGCGAGGGTATATGTAGGTACCTTAAGGACTGCAGAGAAAGCGAGAAAAACATCGCGCGAGCGCCGAGATTATCTACTGCTCCGCCCCGCGCGCGACTTCCGGATGGACGAGATATCTCTCGCTGCGAGCCGAGATCGTGAGTGGATAAGATTAAGTGGTATACCCGGATTTCTTTCTTTCCTTCCTTGGTGATGGGGGAGAAGGGCAGTGGTGGACCTTTGACAGTGAATCGCTTCCCGTTTTTAAAATGGAAATTTTCATTGTACTCAGTGCAGTGAATGCGGAGGGCTTATAATATAGGGGTGGGTTTTCGTAGTATTTGATTTGGATAGATTGGTGGTAGTGGACAGGATATGCGGGCGCAGTTCGATTCAAACGCAAATTTTTTAAATGAAACTCGTGCGTATCGATCGGAATATTTTATATAAAGTTGAAGTTGATTGTTTAAATGTAGTTTAAATTTAAAATAAATGAAGTGGAAAACATTCTTAACCTGTATTATTCTAAGAACCTCTATAAATTCCGATGTTTTCGCTTCGTTGGTAGTGCACTTACTCAATAATATGGGAATACGTAAACAAAAGTTTCGCTAGTTTACGTTATGGCTTTGGGAGGTTGAGCCTGCTCAAACTCCTATCATTCCGGAATCAACAACGTACGTGCCTCTCGTACGTACATTATAGTTCTCTTTACTTAAGATATGTATAATTTGTAGATAAAAATCATATTTCATTGTAAATATTTATGCAGGATATTGCAGTAGGTACGAGGTATGTATAAATAGAATATTATTCGTCAATACTTATTATTTATGACATTCAAAATATTGTAGTTTTCCATTGTTTTGAAATAGTTCTCCGAAGAATATTATGGCAGAGAAAAAGAAAGCAACGTTACAAAAAGCAGGTTCCAGTAAGATATTAAAAAAACCAATGAAAGAAAAGTCGATAGCCAGAACCGTTCGTTTAGAGATAAATCTTTCGAATTGCGATGAAAACGGATTCGTTAGTTTCAATTACCCACAACTTTTGGAAGAGGCGAGGGATAAACAACGCAAAAGTAAGAAAAAAGATGCGCTGATGCCCAAGCAATATTTAGGCTTCGACGACGAGGACGACGACGACGATGTTCTGGACGTCGCCAGATACTACGAGGCGAAGTATGGGAACCGCAAGGGCTGCGATTACGAGGATTTGGGCGCAGGATACGAGGAGGACTCCTTCATAGACAATGCTGATGCTTACGATGAAATGGTGCCCGAGGAAATAACAACGGCTCTAGGGGGTTTTTACATTAATATTGGCGCCCTTGAATTTAAGAACTCTGACGTCTGCAAACAGAGTCAGAATGATGACAACAACAATGATGGAAATATACACGTAGCGGAGAATAAGAGTGAAAAGGGGAATGAGAGTGAGGCAAGCGATGATGATGAGCACGAAGAGGAGGATGAGGATGATGATGATGAAGAAGAAGAAAAAGAAATTTATGAAGGAAACATTGTAAAGGTGAAAAAGGAAGAAGTAAAGCCGAGAATAGTTAATAAAAGAGCGCGCAGTTCACCTGAAGAAGAGACGAAGAAAGTTTCACGCTTGCCTAAAGCAAAAACCAGGAAAGTTAAGTTATAATAGGATTATAGTATGATAGTAGTGGATATTTATAGTAACTAAAATTATTATAAACTATCTATAGATATATAAAATTTAAAAATTCATTAATGTTTTTATTTTGTTGTGTAAGTTTGTTATATAAGCATTGGATCTAGATTTGTGTAATTTTGATTGTACAATATATGTAATAAATTTTGTTAGTTATGGCTATATTTTTTACTAACCTTTAATTAACTTAAACCTCATTTAAGAAGCTCACATTTTCTCATGTTTTTTGGTAACATCAAATTTTTATTTTTATATCACAACTATACTATTTTAATTGTCGCTTTATCTCTTTTATCATCGTCAAAGCTATACTTCCTCCCATCATCGCCATCCTCTCCTTTTAAAAAAAGTACAACTCTCAACAGCCTCGAGAACCCTATATACCGCCCCGTTATCTCGCCAACTCTCGATAGAAGGCTTATTCCCCAACTTTATCACACTCTCCACTCCTCCAAACACCAACTCCTCTCTACTGGCGCGCGACAAAAAAGGGAAAGCGGCACGAGACAAGGGCAAAAAGCAGGAGCGATCGAACACAGCACTCGACTCTCTCTCTTTCTACGGCAAAGTGTGTCTGTGTCTCTGGACTCTGTCGACTCTTGGCGGCGCCGCGACACACCGGGGTGTTGGCAGACGAGGATCGGCGGCCTTTTTCCAGAGATGCCTATCCGCGGACGCCGCCGCGCCCCGGAGAGTGACAAGAAACTGCGAGCTATCCCTTGGTTATGCTCCCGTGGTGCGAGAGAGAGAGGGAGGGAGAGCAGGTCTGGACGGTCGAAGTGACAAAGTACACGGATTCGAGATGCAAATCGCGATGGCGAGAGTATGTCCGAGATGCGGGTTATCTACGTCGAGTGGAATTTATTTTAAAAGGGCAAGGTGGAGATTTGTCAAATGTTCGATCAAAAATTTTTAAAAAAGTCAAGGAATTCTTATGATGATTTAAACAAAAAGCAGAATTGTTAAAAAACATAAAGTGAAAGCTAAATAACTGAACTAATATACCCTAACACTCTGCATAAATTTTTATCGAGGCATCTATAATCTTTATCCGGATTTTCAAAACGTTGCGCAACCCCGGCATCTTAGGGAAATCCGATTCCCAATATCTCCGCAACAGCCCAGATAGACACACTCGCACGACGCTGCTCGTCGCGACGATTAGCTAATGCTTCGCGCGCAGGCGTCCTGATCTCTCTCTCTCTCTTTCTCTCTCTCTCTCTCTTCAGATCCCCTCGACACTTGACACCTCCGCGCAGCGTCTAGCTGGCAGCAGCAGCAGCAGCTCTCGTCGCCGAACCCATCGGACCGGTCGCCACTGCACGTGCGACGAAAGATCGAAAGCGGGCCACTTATACGCGGGACGTAAGGACACATAATAGCCGCCGCCAGCGCTCTTAAGCGCACCCGGAAATCCGCGATTGCAGGCCGCTCTCCGTAATGACTTTTCGGACGCGAGAGAAAGAGAGAGGCTTGCCAGAGCTGGCCTGTGTCGCCAGATTGCGTCCGCACCCCGGGAGGAAGTCAAGAGATTTTTCGCGACTCGACTCAAGAGCCTTCTTCCTTCGCTGCTGCGGCTGCTGCTGCCGCCGAACCGTTTATTGCGTGCGATCTCGGGAGTGAGAGAGTGAGTGGAGGAAGTGGAGCTAATGGTTTTTACGATTTTCTCACGCATTTACAGGAAAGGCACTTGGGTCTCTTGGAATTGCCATGGAAGTGTCGAAAATTAACCTTACGGCAGAGCGGTGCTCTTCTGTTATACTTTGCCGAAAAAGGAGAGAGAGAGAGCAGTTCGGGAGTCATTGGGCGAGGAAATTGAGAAAAGATGGGTTGTACGGCGAAGGAAATTTATTTGATGGAGGACTGTAAAGGCGTTCGGTATTGTACTGTTACTTTTTACGGCAAGTCGAAATCGGACCTTAACCAGCTGTAAAAATAATCCTTTAGTAAATTTTTAAGAAGTATATATATATATTTACTGAGAACAGAATGTGTTTTAAAATAGTTACTGTCCGGCGTATTTTATCAGAGGGACAGGCAGAATTGGTTAAGAGCCAATCTTTTAGAACTGAAGTATAAACTTTTCTATATACGGAGGTGACGCGCATGAGTTTTGTGAAAAATATCTACTTTTCAGAAAGCGACAGGTAGAAAAGATTCAAAAGATTCTCTCTCCTCACTGCCCCCCGGGAGAATATATATTACACACCCACACACACACACATACACACACACACACACACACATACAACCCACACAGTACAAGAAACTTCGCCTCAGCCCATTCTGTTACAAATCTTCTCCGCTCCCGCGTCCGCGAAATAAATTTTGAATGCAAAGAGCGAGTTTCGAGATTTCTGAGGCTACCGTGGCGGGCGGCGGCGGCTTCTTCACAAGGAGAAAAAAGGAGGAAAAGAATCGCATCTTCCGCGTCGAGATAAAAAGCAAGAAGAAGAGAGAGGGTTCGAAAAAAAGCTGCACACGCACACGAAGTCAAAAGAATATTGATCTCTTGGGGGGGGGGGGGGTCATATTTTTAACTTTATGCCGCCCACGCGCGATGAAAGGGAACTTCCTATACGCGATCTTTGTCTGGGTTTCACGAAACCCTTGCCACGCGCGCGCGTAGGCGCGTGAAAAAGGCCCTAAACCAATACCTCTCGCGTACTGCTTTTGAGGGGGAATGGTTGTCTTTATCTCGGATGTAAATCGTGACTATAGAGAAAATGAGAGAGAGAGTGGTATATATCTCGGGGGTCTTTTATATGACGTTTCCCCCTTGATAAAGAGGGAAATGTCGTGGCTGTAAAATTTTTTTACGCCGAAATCTTGATAAATTTGACTGCTTTTCATTATATACAAGAGAGTAAATGGGAGTTTTTCGAATTTCCTTTTAGGGATGTTAATTTCCCTTTTTGTCGGGTTTATTTGTTCGCGATTGTACCTGGAAAACCGGAAACCGAACGTTACTTTACATCGTGTAATAAACTGTAATACTGCCAACTACAGCTTTTTTTTTGTCATGCACGAAAACCAACACATCGAGCACGCGAAATTAGTTTGACTTTACAGCCAAAAACGTATATTGGTTTTGCGGCAGGTGTAAATGCGTTTGCGGTCGCCGGGTATATTAGCATGGAACTGTTGACACTAGGCTCAATGATGCTTGCACGCGCGCAAGCGCGACATTATTTACTTTATTTCGAACAAACCTGCAGCGCGCGGCGTCGTACATATGAGCTACGCTGCGTAATGGAATATCCGTGTAAATTAAATTGCTTTTGTTTACCGTAACATATAATAATATTATGCCGTAATATATGGTTAAAATGTTGCCCTGCGCGCATTACACGCTCAACGAGCGGAAGTTATTACAGCAATTAGCTTTAATGAACGAGGCGATGCCGATTTCGATAAACGAATTCATCGGCTACGATAAGCGCGAACGATCTCCCCGCTATATCGATCCGATACATACGATTCCCGCGCGGCCTTTTAAGCGCTCTTTATATATATATATATATATATATATATATATATATATATATATATATATATATATATATATATATATATATATATATATATACCAAAAGATCCTTATATATAAAACGGAAAACTGCCGGGAATTGTTTTACATGAAGCCCGCGCGGAATTTCAAAAAGCGCCTTTATAGTTGATAATAAAGCCGCTTTTCCTCTCCCTTACTCCTTCTACCTTGAGCGTGTTTTACTAGCGCGTTCTTTTTTATGAGCACACGCACTGCGTACTGTATATGTACACACACACACTCACTCTCTCTTTCCCATACACAGGCGTCGCCGGGGCGTCATCTCGTCTTTATATTGGCACTAAAATGATTTTTACGGCTGGAAATTCGCGACTCGCGAGCCCGAGACGAGCGGCTGGTCGTCTCTCCCTCTCGCAAGATCCTTATCTCCGCACGCGCGCGCGATATGCGCCGGCGATATCGCGAGTGAACGTTTCTTGGGGGAAATTACGCGCTCTTGCGTTGTACTTGCGAGGAGGGGGGTGAGCGAGCGAGTAAGCGAGTCTTTTTTTATATTGGGCAGCGAGCGGGCGTTTTACAACGCCCCCGCGATGCGCAGGCCCGATAACCGATTGGTATCGAGAGAGGAGAGAGTAGTCTGTACTCTCGCTCTCTCTCTGTACCCGCTCACGGGCGAATTTTACGGGTGCGAGCCGCCTTCGAAGAGTTTTTTCCTCTCGTACGTACCTACGTACACGTGTAGGTAGGGCAGTTTAACGGTCAAGCGCATCAAACGTTGTGGGTATGTACGTATATACCTCGTGTGGTTGCCGTCCTTTTTCGCCCTCGTTATATGGACTCTCTCGCTGCACTATACATGTATATAAAGCTGCGATATCGGGGCACGCGGTATACTTTGGAAACTCGATGTCGCGCGTTTTACGAGGTAGTGCTGACCAGCGCGTGTCGTCTTGTTTTTTTCGCGAAGTGCGTTTTATTTGTACGTGGAGTGCGTGCGAGGGGCCGAGATGAATAAAAGCTCGGCGAAATGGACTGGATAGAGAGAGCTTTTACAGTGGATTCTGCGCCGACTCGTTTACTTATATATTGTTGCAGCGCAAATTTAACCTGGTGGTCTTTAAGGAAGCGCGCGTTTTCTCGATTTTTGAATAGAAAATTGAAAGCTTTCCCGAGTAAAAAAAAAGTCTGGATCAAGTCTAGCTCCAAAGTTTCACTAATGGGACGATTTCAGACATTTTCCCAGACCTTGTATTGCGAAAGAAAATGAATATTAGTAATAATTTTAAAATATTATTTAGAAGTTGGCAGAGAGTCTGGATTCAAGTATGACAGTTTTTTCTAGACTTCGCCGCTAGATTGAAAGTATGGCAGAAAGTCTTGGTTAACGTCTGGCTTATTCTTCCAGACTTTTCGATACGTTAATTAAAATCTGGTAGAAAGTCTGCACGGAGAAAAATAACATAGGAAAAATTGCCATATTTGATTGTAAGTCGAGGACAGACTGAAATCCTCCACAAAATTGCCATAATTTATGGTAAAAATTGCCATAAATTTATAGTAATTTTTACAATGTAGGAAAAATTGCCATAAATTTATGGCAATTTTTACCATAAATTATGGCAATTTTGTGGAGGATTTCAGTCTGTCCTCGACTTACAATCAAATATGGTAATTTTTCCTATGTTATTTTTCTCCGTGTGGATTAAAGTCTGGGCTATTTTTCAAGACTTTTCGAGGTAAAGTATGATGTCTGGCAAAATTCTAGGATTCCCCTAATCCAGACTTTTTTTTTATTCGGGTTTAGTGGAAAAGTAAAGCAAACTGTGCCACAAATTGCGTCAGACTTCACTGGTTTAGGTTATTATTATTCGCGCCTTAAATCATCTTAATCCCAGTATAAAATTGTAATCAACCATTGACTTTTACGATACCCGGAACCTCGCGCATTATAAGTTATTTTCGCGCGTTCTCCATACAGTACATTCCAATAATTTATCGAAAAATAAAATCCACGCGCACACGTCTAGTCTCTAAACCTGACGTTATCGGGCATCTTTTCGTCTCTCTCGCACCCCGGATGCTCGTAATAGTTGCCGATAAATAATTTTCCCTCTCCTATACCGTCGCCAGCCCACGCGCGACAAGTATCATCCAACACACACACACACACACACACACACACACACACACACACACACACTCATTTCTTAAAACCTCCTCACTTCTAGTCTTTTACGATCTCTCGCTCTCACCTCCTCTCGCGTTGACCCATAAAATCGTAAAACCTTCTCGCGCGACAATAAAATATTCAAATGAGCCGCGCGTGTATGTGTCGTGTACGCACTTCCGAGCCGGTTGCTCGCCGCGTGTATGTCGTGTGTATATTAACCGATCGTCGGGCGTCGGCTTTGGTGCAGCCGCGTGCAGTTATTATCTCGCGAGAACGCGGCGCTGGGAGATCGGTAGTTGGAACGCGCGCACGAGAGAGAAGCACTCGATAAGCGGCTGACGTCTACAAGGAGATAATTATGCACGCGCATGCGCGCTGGACTTTAACGATAAGGGTTTGAAGTTTTCTTCTTTTAGAAAAAAAAAAATGATTAGAGCGTTGTTGGTCTTTTTTAGATTGGAAATATCTCAATTTGCAAAAATTTGATTATAAAATTATTGAATGAAAAGATCGTTTGTTATGTACAACAATGAAACTTTAACACGCATATTTGATAAAATACCGTGATAGAAGACGAGAATTCAGTTTCACCATCCCGATAATTAATTACCAGCCATTTAACGTAAACGCCATTCAATAGGAAAGACTGCGCAATATCCCCGCACTCGGACTGCTCTCGACTCGCGCTCGTTATCCCTTCGATTGTACTATACGAGGAAAATCCGTGCTAAATTGCAACCAGCCTACGCACAAACGTTTCGTCTCTCTTTCCCTCCATCTATCTCTCACTCACCTAGACTTCCCAGCGTAAACAAGACGCTTACTCCGCAGTGCTGCACGTGTGCCGGCTGCGAAAAAAAACGCTAAGTGTAAGGCATATATAGATTCCCTCTCGTATCTCCGGCGACGGGCTTCGTCGGCGCGCGATCTCCTCGCTTCTCAGATTTCAATAGCTTCTATATATATAAGTGTACATACGAGAGCGCGTGCACGTGCGCGGCGCTCGATTGCGGAGGCGTTCGACACGGCGGAGCACCTGTCGATTCCCATATATCCCTGTTATATATCACACACACGGAGTTGCGCCCATTCGCGGAATAATGCGGTTTCAGTATTAATTCTCTCTGTGTACACATAAGCGCGCGCGTGTGGAGCACTTGTATACGATATACCTCGGGCGCACGCTTCGCTGTAGTTGTTTGTTTTGTCGCTTTTTACCGCGCGTATACTGGCGGGTATCTTTTTTTCCTTGTGCGCCGCGGTGTAGTCTGATTAATGGATATATTCCGCCGTATATTATAACACAACGTCGAAGGAGCGTTATGATAGATTCCGTATTTTCTGCGCTTGTTACGTGCCTCTGCTGCGGTTATTTATTGCTCTATTATTGCGGGCGCGTGCTTTTTATTTACTTCGTTCGCGGGAGAAATTGAAATGGAGTTTGTATTATAATGACGAGGAGTCTTGAATAGACGGTCGTTTGCAGGATTGATTTTATTATACAGTCTTAAGAATACGGAATTCATATAGCTGATGTGTCAATTTCTCACAAAATACAATTAAATTTAAATATTTCAATAAAAAAGGATGTGTGTGTGTGTGTGTGTGTGTGTGTGTGTGTGTGTGTGTGTGTGTGTAAATAATCCAAGACACTGAAATTCCGGCCACCCGCGCAACGTAGTTATTTTCGAAAAGACCACCACATGCGTTCGCTCGCACTTTTCCGCACAGCGTCGCCAAGGTCCAGCCCCTCACACACGTGTGCAGCAAGCTCTCTCGTATTTTAGAACGCGACGACAGAAAATAGAAACCCCGGCGACTTTTCTCGTTCGAAAACACAGACACACCACGTATAGTCCAGCGTGTATCCAATGCGCGCACGCGCTATCGGCTACATGGTCACGGCGCGACAGTGTTGGGTTACCGGCGACATTACCGAAACTCGAAAGATAAGGCGACGCTTGGCCCCGTCTTGGCCCATTTCGGCCTAGAGCAGTGTCGCTCGGCCAGAAAATCCATCGATAAGCCCTGCGGCCGAATATTTATGGCGTTCGTTTTTCACTTTCGATTTGGCCGACCGTGTGAGGGGGAAAAAACGAAGTAGATGCGGTGCTTGTGTTTACCAACTTTTGGAAGGTTTCTGTGTTTCGTTAATCAAAGTTATATGTGTGTTTCGGATAGCGTACATTTAAAAAATGTAAAAAATAATGATTCTAAATTAATTTATTTTATTTTATAGCGCATTAAAATTAAATTACAGAAATAGAAGTATGATTATTATTGCTATATCATCAGTTAAATGACCTCTATTCGTAATAAAAATATAAATTTTTCAATGTTCTATTCAGCAATCTTGATTCGATATTGTAACAAATATTATTTTATAAGACTGGTAAGATTTAAATAATTGTATATAATTATGATGAAATATTAACAATATCTATAGACGGTATTGTCACAGGATGTGTTTCCACTTTTCAGTATATTTTCTAACGTTTGATTTTTCCTATTTAACAGCATATAGTTTTAATATCGTTCCAATGTTTTGCAATATTGTTACAACATTGTTTTCATATTTTTCCAATATTCTTAATTCTTATAAATAATGAACAAAACTATTTTTTTCTGAATGTTTAAAAAATAATTTTCGCACATGGAGGTCGCCACTTTTGAGTAAAACCATCTGGGTGATATAACTCAAAGTGACTATTTTCATAAGCGATAATTATTTTTTAAATATTTATAAAGAAGTATTTGTTCGTTCATTGTAATGTATCATCTGGAGGTTGTGCTAATATTTCATAATACTTATCCAATATCTTGTAAAATAACATTGTCCCAACTTTAAGTAAAGATCGATTACGATAAGGGTATTCCACTTGTCACCTTATTTTTTAATGAAGTAAAGCTTCAATCCGACAAACCTAAGCATCTCTCAGAACTGCGCAAACTTTTAAATTCCAAGCACCACCCGCGTCGAGTATCAACACACTACAGATAGAGCACGAATGCGCTCGAGTCACGTCAGCGGATCTAGACCAGCAGCACCTGTCAGCCATTCAACGGCGCCTATACTACTGGCTCTGCGCGCACTCCAACAGCCATTACATCCAAACCCACTTTGCATACTCTCCGAGCTAAAGGCAAATCGGGATTCGCGCGCTCGTTGTGAATTCCCGACGCTCTCGCTCTCGCGACGGATCTTCGCGCACAGATAAGCGAGATTCCCGAAGACATTCCCCGAAACTGCGCTCGCCTCGTCGTGTACAGAGAGAGGGAGCGGAGAGAGAAGCGGAAGCGGCCCAGTTTACTGCCTCGCGCTGAGAGCAGACTAATCAGGGAGGCCGAGAGGGATTTTAGATAAGGGGAGAGTGGTGGTGTGGTGTGTGTGTGTGTGTAGAGGGAGGAGTGAGGTGAACGCGGTATAATAACGTATATAACAAAGTCTAATGCCGCGTGTGGAAAAACGTTCGTTTTTATCTGGAACAAGTGCTTCATGAGGGACGCCGGAATAGGAATTGGTCTTCCTGGAGTGAAACGGCGCGATTTTGGAACTGGTAATAGTCATTCTTGTGTTTCGGAGTTTGTCGTTACTATGGAGATGATATTCCGGTTAATAAAAGTTTTGTCGAAGATAAGTTTTTGTAGCTCCAGGCTCAATGTTGATGTAGGCTTTATGTGTTTCCGATACATTCTGATGAAAATATTATGCATAGGAGATACGTTGTTTTTTTCGCCATTAACATAAAACCTATAAAACTTTTACTCGTCCAATCATGTTTCTGCATAAAATAATATCCGTAAAAACTAGTCTTTGTCTAAATTTTGAAAACTTATTCAGCATCACAAACAACCCATCAATTATCGCGCGGCAATCGCTAAAAATCACTAACGAAAAGGCATTTCACGCTCGTAACAATGAGCTTTCTCTCTTTCTCCTATCGAACAGCGTAAGCGCAAACGACCTTTATCGGTCTCACTCTCTCTCTCTCTCGCGCGACGGCGACTGCGAACAATTAACGAAACAATAAAGCTCACCGGGGCGATAGAAGGCAAAAACACTGCGGCGGCGCGAGAGAAAAGGACTGGCTTCAATAAGGAATCTCGGATTGTGTAACGATCTCATTAAGTCGGCTCATTAGTTAATTCGATAAATTCCTGAAAGTCCGTTAAAAGAATCTCCGAGGTAACGAGGCGCTGCTGCAAGCGGGCGCGCGTGCTAGCACAATTAGCGCGACAACGAGATGGCTCGTTTTTGCGCGCGTGTGCGCACGAGGCTTCTTTTCTCGCTACTGCGGAATGCTTGTATATTTTGCCGAATGGTCGCGGCGTGTTTATATATAAATATAAGGACGCGTGTGGATGCTTGAGACCGCGATACAATGAAGAAAATTGTTTTAAATTCGTAATTGCCGCCGATTTGCAGTGAATTTTTTCAGTATTTAGGTAATGGCCGCTGGTGCTGCTGTGTTTGTGGGACTTTTCGTAATTATCTCGTGGGAATTTTACGGGCCATGGGCCGCTAATTAGGTAATTTTCCTGCTAATTAATTGCCGAATTAGAAAAATGGCGCTGTACGGTGCAGAATCGTGAGGTGATTTGGCGTAATTAATAAAATACATTTTAACGCGGTTGTATATTTAGCGAAACTTGTTTTAACGTGGGGAGATATTCGTACATTTCAGAGCGAAATAAAATTATTTTAATCGGACTTGAGGAAAGGAAGTATTTTTAATTTGAAAACGGGGTTTAAAGGTATTCGTGAAATAAATTGTTTACGTAATGGGAGTATAAATGCCTGTATTTTTATTTCGTTATGTGAATTTAAGTAAATGAATAAATATTTTAAGCTTTATAATTGACATGAATATGTAGATATTTTAACTTCTTAAGTGTATGCGTATCTTATTGAAAATTATGCTTTTCTTAAATAAATTTATAATTTCTGTGCACGGCTTGTTAATCGATTTATAAAAGAAACAAAACGATAAATCTTGAATTGAAGATAACTCTTTTTTTGTATTCTGATTGGTCAATTTTCTAAAAAAATGTAGCCTACTTCCAGTTATATGTTTTATAAGAACATGCGAGGTTTCAAAATAATAATAAAAAAAGTTTGGGGATACACCTATGCAACAAATTTTTTCTTGTTTTATCAAGGAGCGCGAGAGCGCTCCGAAGGCAAGTATCTGTCCAATGTAGAAGAAGCCTGAGGGACGACCGCGCTACTATATACTTTGAAATGGGTGTGCGAGAATAGGTTATACAATGAACGAGAAAAATGTCCATCCAAGGAAAATAGTTTTGTGACACTGTTTTTACCGCAAACACAATGGCATAGGAAATGAGTATCTTACGATTCATATGTTTGTTCATTGTCTCTCTGTCCGTCTCTCTGTTTATCTGTCGGACTGCCTATGGGTGCGTAAGTCTGCCCGTATGTCTGTTTTTTGGTCGTCTATCTGTGACTCTGTGTATCTCTCTCTAATAAAAGGGTAATGAACGCGTGGCAATGCGGTGTTGGTTTTATGGATAAACAAATAAATTATAATTATAAAAATATTACTTATTTGTAATGTTACATTGCAATGGCTAATGTATTTGTCTGAACTATATTGCAAACACTATTGAATTTTTAAAATTTCGAAAGTCGAGCGCATCATAAAGGAATGTCTTAAATTAACAAATATTTACATTACCAGAGAAAATAAGGACAAATTACTGAAATGGTTATTTGAATAAGAAAGAACCTTTCTGCCTGTTGCAGTACCATTATCTCACACCATGAATACCATTTTCGGACTTACTGGAAACATATTAAATGCGAATGTAACAATTATCTAGGTATTATTTTACGAAAAGGATCGTCACACTATCTTGGATACATTAGACCAATAAATCAAAATTGATTGCAACAATGAATTGCTTTCTCCTAGAGGAAGTTTTGTGATAGTTATTTAATGATCTGGAACTGACTACTTGGTAAATGAATCGTAAGTACTGAGTCTATTTGCACTAGATGAATATTGCATTTATAATAAATACGTGTATGTATGGATGTATATATAAATTAATTTAGATTTAATTGTAGTTACGATGTTCAAGATTATGTGTTAAAAAATTTAATTGACTAAAAGATACAGAGATCATTGAATATTTGATAAACACATGCGTTAATCTAGACATTTTACGATTCTAATACAAAAAGATGCTGGTAACATAAATAATAATGAAAATGCACATCGCAGAATTACGAAGCAGCAAATGCAAGACAGTGCAATAAAAAATAAGATAACGTTTAATCTGTGGATGGTATTGAGAAGACAAAAAATAAAAGGAAGACAGAACTTTTTGTTCATGTTAGTATAAATAGAATAAAAGAAAACATTTATCAAGTTATTTGTATAGTGAAATCGACCAATAGTCAAATGAAAATAGTTTGTAAATCAATGTATTAATAAATTATTTGTATGAAAAAAGATAAATAAAAAACGTAATACTGAAACCTTCCTTTTTCGTTATTTAAGGGTAGCTGGTTTTTAATTTTTTGTAATATTTGCATAAAATCGACATTTTATGCAAATATTAAAAAAAATTCAATTTTCTGCTTTTATCATAAATATCTATTTTTAATCTTCCTTTATACAAAGTAAAAATCATGAATAGACAAATTTTTTATCTTTATAAATGCCAATTTGAATTTAATAATTTTATTCTATTGTTCTTTTTTTTTAACTTTAATTGTTCAAAAACTTTTGTACGCAAGGGAAACTTGAACTTGGAGAATTGAAAGTTTTTTCAATATATTTTGACACCTATTACTTGTAAAATTAAGTCAGCATTTTTAGTTTAATACATATCTTCTTTTTTTGCAGATATTTGTATTGAAAAATTAAAAAATTTTAAATTATTTATTATATTATGAACATTTTACAGTATAAAAATAAATATTTTTAACTTATAACATATAAGCATATCCTGGCTTGGAATCATAGTCTTTATACTTATTAAACAGTAGTTTCATTATCAGTTTGATCGAACATCATTGGTTGCGTAGGAA
Source organism: Torymus aiolomorphi (assembly GCA_036365515.1). Classification (NCBI taxonomy): domain Eukaryota; kingdom Metazoa; phylum Arthropoda; class Insecta; order Hymenoptera; family Torymidae; genus Torymus; species Torymus aiolomorphi. The sequence goes on from CM070875.1 coordinate 12,098,590, forward strand.
CATTTTCAAAGCGTGGCTATTTTGAGGACTATTATCATCAATATCTTGAAACTTTGTAAAAATTTAAGTTTTTACATCTACGACAAATATGTAAAAAGAATATGAAACGCAAATTATAATTTATAAAACGAATATAAAGTTTGGATAAAACAAACGTTTATATTTGAATCTATAGCTAAGAACAAATAATCTATATATAAATTGTTTAACAACAATTATTAGTTTCAGAACGATTGTTTCTATGGCTATAGTAGTAACGTTGAACAAACATATGATTAATAATTAATGTTTAATTTTCTAGTATTATAAGTCTATAATTTTCTCGTTCATTATCAACGATACGACATTAATCCCAATCTCCGCCTCCACGAAAAAAGGCCTCGCGCGCGCCAGAACAAGGGCCCCGAGCTCGGCGCGCGACAGGAGGAAATGGAAGATGTCTGTTCTCCTTATCCACGGCTGAGATAATCCCGTTTTGCACCTGCTTTTGTCTGTGGTTAGTAAAAAGAAATGCCACTATACGTGTGGCACATATTTTTGTGTGGCGCCATGTACCTATATAGCCTCGAGCTTGTTCGCTCTCACGCCGGGAATTCCGAAAACACGGTAATTAGCGGTGAGACCTGCGCGCGTGCGCATACGATTTGTCCTGCAGTTTATGTGGTAGGCTTTTGCTGACGAAACTCGCGAGTGTATGATAAGCCGCACGTGATAGTGAATTCTTGTGTTCCGCATTTTATGGGAAAGGTTAATATACGGCCGATTAAATTCTTTTGGCGAGTGATTTTTAACGACTCGCCGATTCGAAAAGATATAGCTACTTTATGTAGGAAAACATATATGTCCCCTTTCTTATCTGTAATTCTCCTCGTTCTTTGCAAAAGCACGAATGCGTGTATTTGCATGCACTGAAAGCCCGCATTTCCATCATGTTTGTTATTGATATTAGTTCGTCGTAACTACTGCGCGCGACTTTATGCAAAAATTTTTCGAAAAAGCTGAAAAGTACGTGTCTCCTACACCACAGCCTCGCCGCGCGCGTGAATTAGCATTATTGAGTAACAGCACATATTCAACTATCACTCGACAAAGCGCACGCGCTCGCTTGGCCTCTCGTTTTTCTTAAAAAGTCAACACAAAACGCGTACTATTTGCGCGCACATACATATACATTAGTCATGAACGCGGGCTCGCGCGTCTTTAACCAGCCGCGCGTATGCGCGTGCACACAAAGTCAACATTCCCGCGTCTTATTCTCTCTCCTCCATTTTTCTTCTCCCTCTCGACCGCCTCTCGCGCGGGCATTGTCTCTCTCTTTCTCTCCTCTCGCACCGATAATACGCAGCGGCTGAATTTTTTCCTTCTCCCTCGTTCTTCTCCTCTGCCGCGCGCATATACATATACGCAACTACGTGCGCGCGCGCGCTCCGTTGTATGCAACACGTGTTGCCCATTCGACGTCCATCTGTCGTTGACAATAGCTCGCTCGTTGACAGGCTGAAAGGCGGCCGCCGCCACGGCCTTATAAGGCATTCCCGAGCGAGCGAGTTCGGATCATCAGCGGCGCATGCAAATGGAGCGGCGTATAAGGAGCGCACGCGCGCGCGCGCAGTTCAATTTCAGTATACGTGAGGGTGCAGCCTGTACTGCGCGACTTTTAACGAGCGCGGGCGCCCGAAAAATCTTATTCTCTCTTCTCGACGAAAATCGGACGTTGACTCGGCCCCGGCTGGGTTTCAAATGTATGCTAATTGAGGCGCAAGAGAGCATCAAAAGCTCGTGCATATGTACTATATATATATACCGACTCTATGGTAATGGATGGACAGACTGACAATTTCAAACTTTTTACCAAAGTGCCTTGGTAAAATTTTTTTTTAGTTAATTTAAATTTAAAAAATTAACTTTTTTTATCCATATTGATGGATATATAGTATTTTAATATAGAAATAGAAACAGAAACAAGGATGAAAAAACATTAAACTGAAAAAAAATTTTTACGGAAGCGGGATTCGATCCGACGATCTTTGGGTTGAGAGTCCGACGTTCTACCGACTGCGCCACGGAAGCTGTTACCAACAGTCATTTGAATCGCCGTTATTACTTACTGAAAATATGTGTATTGTTTTCATTTTAACGTCGCGCACGCCTCTAGTATCAATCTTCTGAAACACAATAATGCGCAGTGCGCATGCGCGAGTACACAAATACCAGGTTATTTGGTAAAATTTATCAGTTTTCTTAGTAAAAATTCTTAGGTTACCTTGTAAAAATGACTAGATCTCAATTTTTACCAGTGTGTCTGGTAATTTTTATTCCGATAATTTGGTTTTTTTTTTAAGTAGTTATGGTAGTTTTTCCTGGGAAACTTATAAATTGTATTAGAAACCTGGGAATATCACGGCTTCTGACAGTCTATCCATGCGCTACCAAGGCACCTTGGTAATTTTTACTCTAAAATTTCTCTCCGTGTAGAGACGATCATGAATTTGCAAATGCGGCTAGTTGATTATTAACTATTCATCTGGCCGCGCTTTTTTATGTGATGTTTTGAGTTGATGGTTTTCGTGCTCCATTATAGCGCGTGGGCCGCGAGTGAAATATTAAACGGGCATGAGTGGTCCGAATCGGTTATCCGCGTGCTCTAATCGCTTTCATTTGTCAGTGTGCGCGCGCGCATATACTTAATATTTACGGTGCGGCCGGTAACTGAAAGCCATTTGTCTCGAGCGCGCGAAATAGGCTTTCGCCGGAGAGTTGAGACGTCAGTCTCGAGCGAAATTGAACGACGTGCGCGCTAAAGAATTCAGACGGAGTAATGATGGCCGCATTAAAAGTGTATCTCGCCTCGTTATGAGTAATAAGCGGACAGCCTTGTTTCTAAAGATGATGCTCATTTTTTATACATGTAAACGTATAATGTAGCTATTCTCGTGTTCTGTATTTTTACTCCAATTAGTTATTTTTTAAAGCAAAAGATATCTTATTTTTGGACTATTGCTGTTTTATCATAGCGTCTAGGTTCTCATCTATATAGACACAACGATAATTCAAAAGTAGGCGTCGGACTAGGGTGTCACGTATCTCACGTTGATAAACGATCTCTAGCAAACTGAAATTTTTCACGACTCCTATACTCGAGTATCGTTTGTTTGTCACGCTTGAACTAGGGCTAAGTGATTACTACGCACTAAAAACACCGTGACTAAACGAAACGCATGGTATCCTTATTGCGCAAATAAAAGATTAATTGTTGCATTATACTGTTAATTTAGTACATCGAGAATGTTGACAAACAAGCGAAGACGTCAAGTTTAATGAGACCAGAAAATAACGACCAAAACGACTATAATTTTCGAAAGCTAATGAAAAAAATCTCATTACTCCGTTAATTAATCATGGCATTCGTCCCAGATTCCTTGACGAAACAACACGTACCACAGCCTCCAAAAACTCTGTACTTACATACAGCCTCCTCCGAAAAACATCATTTCTCGGAGCCGCAAGACAGAGAATCAACCACAACCTCGCAGCCTCCTCGTAACAACACCGCGTGCTTACCTCCCTTACGCCTCCCGCGGTGTACACTTGCATATTTTCGGAGTTACAGCAAGGAGCCGGCAAATTGACGCTCTCTCACTCGGATGCAAATTGCAACGGAGGCAACACTCGTGCATATATATATACGCACGCAGACGCACAGACAGCGAAAGAGAAAAGACAAAAGTGTTTGCTCGCACAATTTGCGGTCGGCCGACCCGAGGCAGCGAATTTCAATTATGTGTCTTCAGGGACCTGACAGTTCGCTCACTCTCTCTCGCGCAAAACCATAAGGAACGGAGGGGGAGAGAGAGAGAGCGAGCGCGTACTCTCGGTAGCCCATTCGAAATTCGGTAGCCGAGCGAGCCTCGCGGTAATGAAACATTCACGGCACACCGCAAATTGCCCCGCGCGCGCGAGCGAGCGAGAGCGCGTTGCACCCTCAATACGCGCCGAGAGTAAAAAGAGCGCGGGAGAGAGAAGCACGCCCATCTTTTTCGGACGATTCTCGTTTCGCGCGTATATATGAGCGCGAGTGTAGAGTGTAAGGAGCGAGGCTCGTTTCTTTAGCGCGAGTGTGTATATGTATTCGTTCTTTCTTTCGTTTCGAAAGAGAGATAGAGGATTCCGACAATAACAGCGCGAGCGTGCAGGGGCGGCCTTTCTTTCTCGCCCGCGCGCGCGCGAGCAACCTACTCTTTGCGCGCCGAGGTATTCCGCGCGTCTTTTTTAATATTTCGCGAGAGGCAAAAAGAGCCGGGATGCGCATGAAGATGTTTCAAGGATTTTTCAAATGTGAGAGAGGTGGAGTTTGGTCTTCTTCGTCTCGGCCTTTTCTTTATGGCCGTTGTCAGCTGCCGCAAGCGCGTTATTGCCTGGAAGAATTATTTCAGTCCGAAGTTTTACGGAATTCCGGGAGTCCCGCTGAATTTTAATTTTGCAGTTAAACTTGAGAGCGACAGTTAAAACTGCGTGATATTCCACTTCTACTCGACAATGTCTAAGTTCAAGAGGTGGCCTTCATTACGCGGGAGGTACGAACGACGCGAGTTACATTCACTTTTGAAATTCCTATAGCACCAGCCACTAATCCTCGAAAGGTATTATAAATCCCATTAATATTAAATCTGCACCAGTTTCATTGTTCCGCGCATAAGTTATCTCACCTACGGCTCACTTTATATATAATACCTTTTCACCGCTCAATCCGGCTCCCAATCATTATTGCTTCAATCCCGCGGACGCGACAGTAGCCACACGAGAAACCGCGTCTGATTATTTCCGACGCGACGATCAATCTGTCTTGCGGACTTTCCATCCGAGTGCCAGCTGGGAGATACAACGTATACTGCAAGTCATCCACAAGCGCCCGGCGAATCATTAAGGTTTTTAATACTTTGCGCGCGTGCGCGCAGGCTTGCATTATGGGAACGCAGCCGGGCTTCTTTTTAATCCGCGCAATTCCGAGCTCATTTTCCTGCAATCAGGTGTTGTATATGACGTGCGCGTCGTACGTGACTGAATTTTTGCCCGAGAAAAGGGTCGCGAGATTGCCGTTGCTGCGGCAGAACGCGTTTTAAGAGGGTTCTGATTTTAACGGTTCTTTTTTACAAGTTAATATAAACATTACAGAAAAAATGTAAAAGGCAATGTTTTATTCTGTTTAGTAACATTTTAACTAAACTGCTATGTGCATAAGTTATTTATTATTTTAACATTGTCATTCATAACAATATAATATATTTTATATAAAAAATTTTAACTGTTTTACTATAGGTTACCATGACATCGTAAAGTTTTCAATCACAGTGTATCACGCTACCCAGCACACGAAGCCCGAGTACAGCGTCGTCAGCAGCACTGCAGCTTAGCGTCCCTTCAAATTACCGACTTCTTCTTTTTTATTTTTCAAGGCGGGTCGCGAAGATTTCATGCCTCCCGACGAAAACGACTGCTGCGCTCGCTATACTCTCGCACAAGCCAGAGCGAGACGTGCCAGTCAGCGAGTCAATGGCTTGATTCATATAAATTACGTTTCATAAATTTTTCAATATCACGCACACGTGGCCCGCGCGGAATGCCAAGTGCGCCCGAAGCGTAATTGAATTTCGCTACTTCGGCGGTACGTTAATCGCTTATTTTCAACTCTGCTTTTTTTTCATGCGATTCCCTGTAAGAAGGCGTTTATTACACAGTGTTGGGGAGCACGTAGTTATTAAATTGTCGTGGATATGCAATTGCCCTAGATATCATCTTGCGTAATTGATATTTTTTTTTGGTCAGTGACAAATATGAACTTAATCTGTAATAAAATGTAAGAAATTGTTTTATTACACTTGTGCAAATGAGATAAATTTGCGATAAAGTTTGCAATCTTGGTCTCCAATTTATAGACTCTATTAACAGACGATCACTTCATATGATCAAGCGCTAAACGTTCGCAAGTGCTTCCACATTCCACTTCAACCTACGGATCGTTACATCTTCTGCAGACTAGCGCCAGAGACAATTTCTCGAACCGCAAGCGCTATCATCCTCCTCTACTATTCTATCCCTATCCAATATCCCCGTAACGAATGAAGCCCAACCTATATACTACCGAACGACCAAATTACATTGGCACCGGCGCGCGTTATTACTTTGCGCGTGCGCCCATAAAAAATCCTCGCCACTCGACACGCAACTGCTCATTACGGGCGCGCGTGGCATGAAATCGCGCGCATTCCTAGCCGCTCGCGCGGCGGCTTTCATCGCGCCGCTGCGGAGCAAGTGGGCTAATTGTTAATCGAATTGCGAACGACAGGAGACGGGCATTCGTCAGATTGCTGACAAATGAATTTAATTGTCGGCGTCCTTCGCTCCCTCGCCGTGCTTGCTCTTCTTGCTCTCGCTGCGTATAGTGTGGCTCGAAAGTGAAATAGCCTGGGAGCAGTTCTAATTACGGGAGAGAGAAAGAGGCGAATCAAAGGTTTTCGCCGGCGCTCTTTGCAAGGATTGTCAAGTGGATATACACGGCGACAAGGACGCGAGAGCCGGGAGCGAGGGAGAGAGAGAGAGAGAGAAGTAGCGGGGGGATGCTGCTGTTGTATAAATGAACCTCGTCGCGCGGATTAAACGACAAGCCGTATCGGAGCGTTTCCGTGAATAAGTCTCGTATAATTTTATGCGCAATTAGAGGGTATGAGGTGCTACGAGTTGGCTTGATGATTGTAATTTAATCGCTCCGCGTCTTTTAGAGCTTTTTCATAATCAGATGTTGGAAACAATCGGGAAAATGAGTGCTAAGGATTGAGAATTTTTCTTTTCAAAAGTAATCAGTGCACGTTCATGTACTTTGTATATACGAATTCATAAGTTATCGCTTAATGAGGAATTTGCATTTCACAGAAACTGATTTTTGGCTTGATTTTAATTGTAAAATAAGTATTCCCATGAAATGCTTATGATTGCCGCTCGGCAACTGTAATTTCCATTGAAACATTGAAAATCAACATACAGCGAAAAATCCGCAAAATGACGGACGCTACGTTCCATTCGCGTTGCGAAATCCACCTGCACAGCGAGATCCCGTAAATTAATGAGGGGAAAAGCATCTGTCACGCTAATACCATATCGAGGGAGAGAGAGAGACAGGGAGAGAGAGAGAGAGAGAGAGAGAGAGAGCGAGAGAGAGCACGGGTATAGTAATCCGAACCGCGCGGCATATTCGTACGCCACTTGTCGCTAATTTTTTCTGACGAATGGACAACCTTCATCCTGGTCGTCCCGGTGCTTTCGCCGCGCTGTCGCGGTATCTTTTGATTGCGATTTCTTTTTCCCTCGGTTGGATTGTTCTTGGCGTGGCTCGAAACATGCTGGCACTCTGTGAAAATTTGTAAAGGTATTAATTAAATTGTAGAGTGAATTTTAAAATGAGGAGGAATAATCTTTATAGAATAGGATGATTATTTTTTAATTAGGTATTTAATGAAATTTATGTATAGGCACAGAGAAGTACAAGGAGAGTCGTACTTTAAGAGATCGTGTTTTAAAGAAAAGGAGGAGAAAAAAGCAGATGAAGTGTTGTACTACATTGACTGCAAGCTGCTTTATAAATGAGCCTGTAAATCAATGTTCAGTGAAGTGCCGAAGAGAAAAAGGAGGAAAAAGAATGGGTAAGAACGAGTTAAAGTAAAAATTGAAATAAGAAGAAGACAAGATTCAGAAGAATGAAGACAATGGATTTAAAAAGAGGGAAGGAAAGAAAGAAAACGACTTTTACATTTAATGACCACTGGCCTACATAAATGTTGGAAGAACAATCAATGGAGTCTTACCTCTGCTTCGAAGAATTAACAAAGAAATTCTTGATTAACGATTACATTCTTCATTGTGTCTCCTGAAATGAAATTATACGAATGTTATTCTCGGCATTGAAATGATTAACGAAAAAAGCAAAAGCCATCTCGTTTTTACTATAAATTAAAAATTTCCTTTGATCTGATTCTCCGTTAATTAATAAACTATACCCTCAAAATAACTATCCTCGAAGAGTTCCACGACTTACCACCAACAATCAAACACTTTCTTCTCCCCCTCTCTCCAAATCTTCACATTCTAGTCAAATGAATCACCACCTCTCCCCCACTCCAGAAAAAGGAAAATAATAGCACGATCGGTACTAAAGACACACGTGCTCTCTCTCTCCCTCTCTCTCGCAATTAACGAGCCGCGCTTCAGCTCTTAAGCGTGCGCCTCCTCGCTATATTGGCTCACTTCGCGGCAATTATTCTCCGCGGCGTGCGTGCGCGCACGCGGACGATCGTCTTCGCGTGCAGCGAAATCGGAGGAGGAGAGAGCCCGCATATCTCGTGTGTATGTGGTGTGTGTGTGTGTCGGACGATTAAGTTCCCAAGCGACTCGCATAAGTTTTCGCGTGTCGCGAGTGAGAGAGCCTGCGCGCGCGCGGTAGCGAGTGTGTAAGGGGTAGAGAGAGAGGAGCTGGGAGAGGATAAAGTAGAACGAGACGAGCACGCGTCGGTTGCGAGGAAGCTGTAGCTGCTGCTTTCTCTCTCGGTCGCGTGGTTACCCGGCTTTTGTACTCGAATAGTTACGGAAATGATAATATTTTTTTAGTTAATAACGTATGGAAATATATTAGACAAAATGGAATTCCAAAAAGATGAATTGTATTTCACATGAAACTATAACCAAAGTTCGTATAGAAAAATTACTTTCCGTGCTAACAAGCAACATCGATATAGAGCCGTAAAATTAGCGCTTGTACCTCGTATCCCCATGCGAATAAAGCTCTGCAATATATACACCTCGATCCGCACCAGCAAACATCGGCGCCGTGTTTGCGTATCTGCAGCGCGCTGCACTCACACGGCAAACATCCGCGCAAGCGTACTTTCCTCTCCTCTAACAATACGCCCAACTCTCTCACCCCAACTCCAAGTTAGTCGGCCCTAACTAGATCGAACTTGGTAAATTATGAAGACCCAGCCTGCGCTCCTTTCCCGAACCTCAGCTCCTCGTGTACACGTACACTTTTATTTTTTTCATCTCTCCCGATTCCTGTTCCCGATAAGCTACTACCAAATGAAAGGACACGCGCACGCGCGCGCGGCATTACACGCGCCGACATTTGTTTGCATCCGAGCTGGTAGCGCGCTTATAATTCGCCTTTACTTTTTTCTCTCTCCCTTCCGTTTCGCGTATCCACGTTTCTTTCTTTTTTTTTCTTCTTTCGTTGCGCGTATATATACTCCCGCGTATATATATACGCGCGTATATATATACGCGCGAGGAGATAAGCGAGCTACAGCCGAAGGTTCGACACACGCCGCATTCCTCGCTTTTCTTATCGACGCTGCGATCTCTCTCTCTCGCGCGCGCACTCCGGCGCGTGTGCCGCGCGTAATTTTGCGTCGCATCCGCCTCGGGTTTACTTTAATTAGGATTCCACTCCGCCTTACATTGTCGAGGATATTCGAGAAAGAGACGCTGTTGCGGCGAGAAGTTCGCTCGGTCTGCTGTCCCCCTTGGTTCACCTAATCGGCGATTTTGTACGACGATAAGGAACGCTTATCTTACACTTTCCTTGCTCAATACGGGGGCCGGTAATTAATGGCCGAGTGCGATGCTCGCGTGTTTTGTTTAGCGTTATTTTCAATGGATTGGCCGGTAAATCGCGTTTTTACCGCCGCTCGCGCGCTCGTATGTGTGTGTGAAAGCAGGGGACACACCAGTAAAGTTTATGGTTTATCGCGCGAGACCCCGTACGAAACGCCGCTGTTTTCGTATTTTAAACGGCGATTCGATTTGCATCAAAGGCGCCTCGTATGCCTTTATGCATTTTTGTAAATTAAGCTTAATCTTTATTTTCGGATTTGCATTCGCATGCGCTACCGCTACCGCGCTGATTACTAATTTGAATTTTCCCTTTTCAATAATTTCGCCGGGTTTATGGACTCGGGCGTGCTTTTAGCCGTATCTATCTGAAGTTGTGTAAAAATAAATTTTTAGCGAGCGTTAGGCGATCATTATGTGCACTCTGGTGCGCAAAAAGGCGAGGTATACTTATTATTCGTTAATTTAACCTGGAAAATATGTTTGTTTTGCGCGATATCGCGATATCTAAAGGCAGATAATGTCAGAAATTCCAGTATGTCATTCATATAGTTAACGAACGAACGCGCGCGGCGATGTTTCACTCGACGCAACAATGGCCGCGCGCGCCGCGCGCTATTCGCGCGGTCGATGAATTCTGACGATTGCGATTGTGAACTATTATAAGCTGTCTCTCTCTGTGGCTCTCTCGGGCATAATCGATGGTGGCTGGAAAAATGGAATTTTCTCGCGTCATTGGAAAGGGAGTGCTTGCGCTTATAATACACACAATGGGATTAAGAAGATAACATTCAGAGGTAGAGTGAATGCAGATGCATTACCATAAGTATCGGCATCACGTGTAGTCTAGCAGTTTAATTAAAAAATAATGAATATCATATAGTCGTTGCAAAAGTTTTCGTTCATTTTAATTGAGCACTCACGTTTTTTGTTAATTTAAAACAAAATAATACTATAGTATATACGTCATGACGAAATTTTCAAAATGATTTTCCAGAACGAAAAGCAATTACACACACTACATCCCACCAATTGTTTTGCGATGAAATACGATAGATTTCCTTCAAACAACAACAAACTCTCTCTCCAACCTCTCGCGCGCTCGTAAATTCCATCAGCAGCGCTGCACTTCCGCAGAAATTAAAGCAACGCTAAATCTTCCTCCTCCTCTTTCTACCAACCAACTCCCACTTGAGCGGCAGCCTCCGCTAAAATTACTCGTAAAAAGCGATACGCCGTCGTTAGCGTTTCGCTCAGGCTGCAATGAAAAATTCATCCGAGCAATGCATAGAAAATAAGGGAAACATCAGCAGTGGCAAGTTTTACACAAGAGAGATAGATGCGAGCGCGTGCAGCATGCATATACACACATCGGTGTGTATATACTCGCACGCCCGTAACGAAGGAGTCGCGTGCGATGCAGCGGTTTCGGGGGGGAGGGGGACGAGAGATATAGACCCGGTGTGGGGAGCGCGTCGGGGGAGAGTTGCGTTTAAATTTTGGAGTAGTGCCACTGTTGCGAATTCGGGGGTACTTAATTGTGGTTTGTTTTGACGCAACTCTGGCAGAGGAGAACAGTGGTGAATATTTTAGGCAGGAGTATATACGTGAATTCGAAATTGAGAATTTATTTCAATATTCGTTATACCTGCTCTGAATTTTTCACGAATAATTTCATTAAAAGCTTTACGAATTCTGTGTCACATTAGATTGAATGTATGTATGCATAATGCATATTGATTAACCGAATCCAAACCGAAAATTCTGATTTTTCAATTTATTCAGTGACCTCGAAATTTATTTCAGTGCATATATATAACCTTCACTTGTCCAGGTAAATTATTGGAACTCCAATAAATATCCACAGACCGCTATGAAATTGATACGTTTTAAATTAAAACCATCACATTTTGTTGCACAATAAAAAAACTGTGATATTCTGTTCTTATTTCGCCTCCGCATCGACAACACCTAAAAAACGGCAGAAAAAACTGTAATACCTCAGCGCGCGCGCGCGCACACACCAGCCTCCTAACCGCCGTCAATAGTTAATCCGCGTGTGCCTGCCTCGTCCATCCTCCTCCTCCTTCGCTGCTGCTGCTTCTCGAGAGAGAGAGAGAGAGAGAGAGAGAGTGAGAGAAGGGGCCTCGCGCACGTGAGAGACGCGCGCTTCTTTATCTCTTTCTCTCGCGGGCGCGTGTGCGAGTGTATGGTGGTAGGGGGGAGGTATATAGGCATTATGGGGCCCCGGCCTCGGGTCGGCGCGTGGGCGGCCGCAGGCCACGACGCGCGCGTCTGCCTCGCGATGGAAGGAGTAGAAGAAGGAGGAGGAGAAGGAGAGAAACAAGCCGCGTTCCGGATCTTCGAGGCTCGTGCGCGGCTCGCGAGCTAAATCTTACATGGGAAAGGATGAGAGAAGGTACACGCGCCGAGGAGAAGGAGGAGAGAGGAATATGAGAGGGGGCGAGTTTTATATGACGCGGTGCTTTACGGCCGTGGGTTTTATCTGATCGAATTGCCACCGGTGAGAATTCGCCCGTAAATTAGCTGGCCGCGCGTAATTAAATGCGTCGATGTCATTAGCGCTGTGTGTAGTATAGTGTGCGAGGCGCTGGATTTTCGGGGGTTTTGGGCGCCCGGGTTGTTATACAGCGCGTCGCTTTGAGGTTTTATTCGCATTGGCTATGGTAATTTATGGGACGAAGCGCGCGAGCGACAGTCAATGCTGCGCGGGATTAATTGGAATGGAGAATATTATGTGGGGATTGGGAGGTGCTAGTTCGAGGTGGATAGGGAAATTATGATTTAGTGTGGAAACAATAGAATAATTTCATTTTAGTTGTCGAATGTTATTTATGTAAGTAAATAAATGTTGATTGTCAGCTCAAAATAATATTCATGCATCTCGTGTTCTCGATGAAGCAAGCCGGTAGATTTATTTTAAATAAATGATGAGTTCAATTAAATACACATTTAATTTATTAAAACTGTGCATTCGATACGTCGATTTGATTAAAATTCTTCTTTATTCATTTAAATTTCGATGAAAGTCCAATAACGCGCATGCAAATACAGCACAGTTCTTGTATGATTGAAATAAACTCCGAATCGAGAAATATCTTATTCCCTACCGAAGATCAAAAAATTAATTGGAAAAATAAAGAAACTAATGAACGTCATTACCGGCTTCGATTATTACAAACGTACATACTACAACGTATTACAATTAATCCACTCGCGTGTATAAAATAACGCGTAATGCTCCCTTTATCACGTTTCCATCCGTTATTTATTCCGATTTAAACGGACTACTATACACTCGCGATCAGCACACGCGAGAACGAGGGAACGAGTGAACTGCAGCGCGAGAGCCAATTTCGAAAGTGATTTATTCATTCGAAATGTCACTTATCATTGGTCGTAATTAAAAAGTACGTGTAAATCGTTCTCTCTCCCTCCGACCACGGCTGCCCACTTTATATTTACGATTATATTTTTAAATTGAAAATCAAAGTCATTTACATGACGCGCGAACGAGGCACACGCGCGCTTGTCCGACTGCACTCGCGGCTGCTCCCCTTCTCTTCCTTTTTCGTTATACCGGGCACAGCACGCCGGCAAAAGAGTTATCATTAAAGTCGTTATCGTCGAGACGACGCATGCCGATCGAATAGTCCCTCCGCGGGACAATTACGCGCTGCGTGCCGTGCAGAGAGCACAACACAGAAGAAAAAGTGGATCGCGCGACTAATTTGTGCGATCGACAAATTGAAATTACACGTTACGTGCATATACCTCGATATCTCGTTATACGCTGCCCGCAACGCACCGTTGAATTATCACGGTCATTTTAAAAGGCGCTAGCGAAAGAGAGAGAGGGGGAGTACAAAGTATCACAAAAGAGCGGAGCTGCATTAAGGGGGCGCACGAAATCATACGTTACCCGCGCGTGTAAGCGCTCGAAAAGGAGGCGTACGTGTATTACGCGCGCGTGCTTTCACTCGAGCTCGGGTGCTCTTCATTCTTTCCGCGTGCCGCAGCGCGCTCATGTCGGATGACAATCAATTTTTTCGTCCCGTATATACGTCGTTGTATCGTATAATGAGAGCGTACGTGCACACGCGTGATCTTTAACCTAGAAACGAGAGACAGGAATAAATAAGGGTTTTCGAAGTGATCGGTCGATTAAAGTGATTTTTTAAAAGTAGTGGGATGAAAATTCGATTCTGACTATTGTTTCAATTATTTTTCGTAGAATGAAGCGAAGGAATTGAGAAATTTCTGAAACTTTTGATTTATACACTTATTTAAAAATTAAGAAAATTGGAATTACTCACACGGAGAAAAATAACATAGGAAAAATTGCCATATTTGATTGTAAGTCGAGGACAGACTGAAATCCTCCACAAAATTGCCATAATTTATGGTAAAAATTGCCATAAATTTATAGTAATTTTTACAATGTAGGAAAAATTACCATAAATTTATGGTAATTTTTACCATAAATTATGGCAATTTTGTGGAGGATTTCAGTCTGTCCTCGACTTACAATCAAATATGGTAATTTTTCCTATGTTATTTTTCTCCGTGCAATTACTTAATAAAGACCCTCAATTCTTCAAACTGTCGACCAAGTCACCCTTTTCCATATAATTACAAAAAAATTAGCCTTCAACCTGCAGCAGCAGCAGCAACTCCCTCTCTCTCTCTCTCTCTCTCTCTCTCTCTCTCTCTCTCTCTCTCTCTCTCTCTCTCTCTCTCTGAACTAGACAGAAAATCAACACGCAGCCCTTGTGCCTGCTCACTCGTGGGCACCCTCTTTCCCGTTAAAACAACATGTAAATTTTTCCATCTCAATCCTGCCGGCGATTCGGCTCACGTCTTCCCTCTCTCTCACACACACTGCAGCATCTCTACTTCGACAGCTTGCCATTTTCCCATCCGTCCCCTCTCCCTATTTGCAATCTCGACGTACGCGAATTACCCCCGCGTGCGATCTCTTCATGCCCCCGCTGCTGCTGCTGCTACGTCGACTATTATTTTCTACCCCTTTATCTCGGGCGTGCGGCTGTCAGGAGAGCGCGCACGGCAACCGGGTCTTATCCCGTCGCGCTCGTTCGCGTGCTCTATTTCCTTCGCGACCGCAAAACAAATTTCCCGCGTGCGTGCAGTACACACACATACGCGAAAGGAGTGTAATATATAGGGATTTTTCTTGCAATTCGTTGTTTTCTTTTCGACCGAGTTTTCTAGAGCTGTTTTATTTTGATTCTCAGGTGAGAGAAGAGGAGGAGAAGGAGGAGAAGAAGTGTTCTTTGCATTATTGTGTACCATTAATTTGGAAAGTTGGTGCACCTGGGACTTCCGCGACACGTTATACTCTACTCGAGTTTGCATAGCGTTCCAGCGAGCGACTAATTGCTGGCGAAGATAGTAGTACGGTATATTCTACCGAGGATTAATTAAAGCCAGCTTTGTTTTAATGTCGGAAAAATAATGATACCCTCGCTTGCATATAATAATAATAGTAACCGGGACTTTACGCGAGAAATTCAAGAACTGGAGCCCCGACTTATCAAAGTCCCTGCTGGTGTGTAAATTCTCCATTGTATATTGTTTATATAATAATTTTAACGGGCGACGATGTACATTCGATAAAAATCCACATCTGCTGCCATTGCAAGGACAGCTCGCATCGAGGCCCCGTGAGCATAAAATACACATATCTTCCGACACGAAACGAGAGAGGAAGACTCGGGCGTGCAACGACCAAAGAAGGCAATAAAGTTTCTGCGTCTTGGTCTCTCTGTCCCTCTCTCTCTCCTCGAAACAATGGCGCTCTTCCTCCCTCGCAACTCTGCCCCCCTTTGTTTTCTCCTTTTTACACTCTCGAACTCACCCCTTTCTCCCTCCTTCATCTCCACCTCCTCGTTTGCCTATCTCCCTTTCTCTATCTGCTCTCGTTGCTTACTTACCTCCGCGTGTGTCTCGCGGGGCTCCCATATACGCCTCCTCGGATCTCCGCGGGAGATAGCCCTTATAAACTGGAGCATTAGTACAACGGAGAAGAGAGAGAGAGAGAGGAAGGGAGAGAGAGAGAGTATCTCCCGGATCTACACGTTACAGCCGGGTTACATGGGGGCGCAAAGGCGTGCCACAATGAGGTCCGGTACATAAACCATATCTGCATCGAGCAGCTCTCCGGCCCTCCCGCGCTCCGAGACACAGAGCGAGAGCCGTGTTGGATAATGCAGGCGTGTACGACCCCTCGCACACGGGAGAGCAGATACCCGGGCATGAAAAAAAGATGGACCGAGCGTCATATTTTTTGCGACCAGCGCCCCGATGTGTATTGAGTCTTCGATCCGGCTTTGGGCGCTATTTCTTTTTTGTGTAGACGGTTTTGTTTTTGGAGATCGAGAGTGCGATACTTGTGGCCTGTATTAATGAGCCGTGTGTTGGAAGAGGTTTCGAAATGTATTTTGAATATAAACATTGTTTGCCGATATGTATTGGTGTTTTTACGTTAAAGTATTATGATATTTTTTATATCACAGAATAAAATACAATTGTATCACAAATTTTACGCTACATACGTGTAATTAAAAGAAAAGGAAATTAAGGAAGAAAATAATTATTTGGAATGAAAAAAAAAAAACGGTAAAGAGCCATAAAATCCCTCTAAAGTGTCTTTTATACGCAACGCCGGGCTCGTAAAATTCGCGAAAAAGAGGATCCCGTTGCGAAATTGCTACTTTTGAAAATCGCTATAAAGCGAGAGCTCTGGGCGCCCGACGCGTGTTTGACTTCTGCACGTGCGGAATGACGAGCTGCGCTCTTCCTCCTCGGAGACTCCAGGTGGCGCAGGGCGTTGCAAAATAATAACTCCCGTGGTTTTATGTACCGTGGGTGGCTTGTATTTTACGTGCGGCCCGCCGCCGCCGCCGCGCGTCTGAGACAATTCGAGTTCTCATTTCGGAGCGCGCGTGCGGTTCGATCTTTACGACGCGGTCCACCAAAATCACCGGCTGCCACGGAATTGTATCTCGGTTCCGGAGAGGCTGCTATGCTGCTTTTGCTCTGTAATAATTTTAAATTTATATAATTTTGCCCAATGGTTGCGGAAATTTGGCGATAAAACGCGCGTCGTCGTTTAGAAATTTAATTAAGATCTCGCGCGTTTAGAAGTAGGTTTAGCGGTCGTAATAAACGGCGGCAGTGCTTTTTAATCATCGAGGTTATACAGGATTGGTCTCGTCATCATTTGCATTCACATATTATATATTACAAACATAATCGCCCAGAAAATATAAAAGAGATGCCTATTCGTTTCGAAATCAGCATGTGATCGAAGTTAACGATACGCTGAAAAATGCTATTGTTGTTCGCAACTGTGGACGCGCGCGCGCAACAATACAACGAGAAAAGAAAAAATATATATATACGCAACGCGGCGACGCGCGCATAACAAATTTATTATTCACGTCCGCGGCTCCTCGTAATTTCACTTCGTCTCACTTTATCTCCACAATAAAATACGCACATTATCTTTATACCCGCGCGCGCAAGCCTTCGAGCAGCTCTCTTTCTCTCATTATCTGATCCTACCTGCGTCTGTGCCTTACGCGCGGCCGAAAAGACGCGCGAAACTGCAAAAACAAAAAGCCTCCTCGCTTTGAAACAAAAAAGAAAAAAGAAACCCGTCGATATTTTTACGTTCGCGTATCTATAGACGGTGTGTCGGTAGGGCTTTTACACAATCGATGACCGCGATCGCGATATGCGCACGTATTCACGTGTGCTGTTGTTCGCGCGCGAGAGAGGGAGAGAGGAAGCGAAAGCTGATTTCGCGCTTTCGAGTCCGGCCGACGCCGCGAATGATAGGTGCGATAAATGCAATTATTTACGGTCGATTAAGAGCACACTCGCTCCGAGCTCCGAAAGCGAGGTCGAAGGGAGGCGGCGGCATCGCAGGTCTCTCTTTCTCCTCCCGGCTCGCGGAGGAGAGATTATGCTCGAATTTCCAGCGCGAGATTATCAGTTCGTATCGGCGGCACGGGTTATATGCCCTCCGCCTCCTCTCTTTCACCTGATCGGCCGATCGCTGTTGCGAGTCTCGACCTTTCGCAGCCGTTTATTAAGAACCGCGCGATAATGCGGCAATGCACGCGCCTTATTGCCCTACAGAGAGTTTTATCCATGGGCGTGTAACGCGCGCGAGTACTCGACTGCGGGTAATTTTCAGCGCGAAAAAGGCGGTCGAGTGCGGATAAAAGTGTCGATAAGGGGCTCTGATGATACTATTTTCAAGTGAAAGCTCCGCGTAATGCGAGGTGTGGAAGAGGTTGTTTATTTCGTTGTTATACTGTATGTAACGGTGTTGTAAATGCACTTTGGAGTGCCACATTTAACTAAATTATATAGTCGCCGTTGGATTTATTTCGTTTTAACTAAACTGTAATGTCACATTCGAGAGTGTCTAGTGTATATATAGTATATTATACTATGCAGACATCACAGGTGTCAGAGTTATTTTCACGCATTTTGAAACAATTTTAATAATTCAACCGTTACAGCCGTTTTATTCAATCAGCGTTCCGAGATGAAAAATAAACTCCATGCGGCTACATAATGATCCCCGCTGCGGGGAAAAATAATAATTCGCGTTAGAAATACCAGGTGAGCGTGCGAGCGGTAATTTGAAAAGTAATCGACTTCCGAAAAACGAGTTTTTTTTTCGAAAGAAATTCCGATTTCCATTTACCCTCACGTGTATATAAAAAGCTATACGTCTCTCACCGTAGTGCCTTATTCTCGTGAGAAACGACGCTGGTGAGTAGAAAAACGGCGTCGATAAAAAAAGAGGCGGCGTGAAATCATTTCGAATAATCTCTTTCCCGCAGTATCTCCGTTTTATTTCCCTCCACTCTCTCTCTCTCTCTCTCTCTCTCTCTCTCTCTCTCTCTCTCTCTCTCTCTCTCTCTCTCTCTCGCTCGCTCGCGCGCGTTCTTTATTTTACGGTTCGCTTTTTACATCGCCTTTGGAAAAAGGAAGAAGATAGACGCGAGCGAGAGACGAAGATACAGAAAGGAGAGAGAGAGGAACGGATGCGAGGGTTCCCTCAAAATTTACTCTGGCGAGACGTTAACGCGTCTACCTGGGTACATATTCATATATCACATCGCTCCTACCCATAAGAGTCGCCTCGGGCGTCGTTCCTTTTCTCTCTCACTCTTTTTCTTTCCGTATTCCCCTATCTCCTCGCCTTTACACCCTCGTCGTTTTTCTCCATCCTTATCATACACGGATAGAGGCGAAATTGACTATTTGACTTTTTCACGAAAATTGCTTTATTTATGTAACAAAGTTTGTGTATATCTCAATTTCGCGAGATTAAATTCTTTCCTTTAGCGTATTAGTAATCTTGCGCTGCGCTTGAGCTTAGATTCTCAATTTCAATAAAATGAAAAAGTCTGTATTTCCAATGGTATCCGCATAATATCGGTTCCATTTCATGGATCGTATAAATTTACGGGTTCTCAATATAACACGATCTCGACAATAATTTTTACAGCTCGTATTAAAACTCACGATATAAAAAAAAGAATTTTAGTACACGTAACCGGCTAAAACTACGTTAAATGCGCGCTTTCCTCACATTATTATAAATAAATTCTACCGTGTAAATCTGTTTTGACAGCTTGTAGTTCCGACTTAACTTCTCTCGCGACAAATAATTAATGCTTCCACTTGCGCATTTAGAGCGCACGGAGCTCTCTACAAAAAAAGGAAACTAAAATCTCAAATAATTTACAAGCAACATTTTCTCCCCCTGCCCCTATTCCTCAGCATAGCTATACGGCCATTAAATTTTTAAGTGGAGCAGGTAATTTTTCAATCCAGCCTGTCATAAGCATCGCAAATAAAACAGCGTCCCACAAGTTATTGAGTTAGTTCAAGAATTTATGTTGCGAGCTGTGCTCAACCTCTTTTTTTCTCTCTTCCCTCTCTCTTTCTTTCTCTACATAGTCCCGCGGCAACGGAAGACGCGCGCGCGACTATAGGGGGGACCGCTCGCGCTACGTGCGTGGGGTTGATGTATCCCTCCCGAGGAGAGAGAGCGAGCGAGCGAAAGAGGAAGTCTCCCGATATAAATCACTCGCTCTCTTCTCTTGTATGTGTATATATAAGCAACAGGTGTAGCGTTAGCTAACGATTTCTGGTCGCGACGGCGACTCGAAAATTTAATATGTGAAAAACTCGCGCGGCGGACGACGTTCTTCGCCCACGACGGTTGAGATAAGCTCGCGCGCGTGCGCTGCTCGAGAGAGAATGTTTAACAGGAGTAGTCGCGTCTTGCGAGACGAGAGGAGCCCGAGGTTAAATACTTATGTTAATTCTAAACTATTACGCAAGCGCGCGCGTGCGCGTCTACGTTGTGCCCGGGCGTGTGTGTGTACTGTTATCCGGGCGGTATATCACTCGGGGGCTTGCGGGAATACAAATATGTCGAGAGAGCCGAGAGCCGCGCGCGCTTTCGGGAAATTAAGATTAATTTATTGGCTGAGAGGCGATTCGGTTTGTTTAATTTGTCATGTTTATGCAGAAACCGTGTACTTAGTGCAACTCGCCGAGTGCTCGCGCTCACGCTATGCGTTTCGTTGGCGTGTAACCAAAACACGTTTGCTTATTCATCGCTGGGGCGAGAGCCCGTTTTTAGCTTAAAGTTTCCTATTGCGCGGTTTTTGCTGGATGCATAATTCCGACGTTAAATTTTAACGTAAAGTTCTCTTTTAATTTTTAATAACTTTTAGAGAATATTTCTCCTTTTATATTTCATAAAAATCTCTAAACTCTGCTTATATTATACTGATTTTCAAGCACATCGTTTCTCTTTTTCCAGGCAAAAAAAAAAATCATATTTCGATATACATACAGTTTTACTGTATAAAACTCGCATCGCGATGGAAACAGGCTGTTCCACCCGATGAAATAACAAAAAAAAAATTTTTTTTCAAATCGTCGTCGCGCGCGTCCGGCGAAAAGTGCGCTCGACATATACATTTTTTAAAAGGAAAAAGAGCGCTCGCGCGCGATTTAGTAGGCAATCGGACAAGCAGCTTTCAATCGGGCGGAAAAGTCTAATCCGGAATCCCGACGGGGTGCACTGGCTGCCGCCGATTCTCTCTCTTGGTCTCTATAGATCGTAATAAATTAATGTACACGGCGGCTACAGCCCCAGCGGTGTCCCAATTAATTCTGTTTTATCGAGAAACTCGGTGACGTCCTCACGGGTACATATGTACATATATATACATACGAATATTCGCCCGCAAGCCATTGAATTCGCTTCAGGCGCGCGTGCGTTCGGCATTTGCAATTTTTTTCACGGCTTTTTTTCGTACGCCCCCGCGTTCACTATATACATATACTCTTTCATATATACGTCGAACATGGGTATTTGATTAACTTTTCAATTCCATACTGCAAAATTCAACGGAAATGGAGGTACGAGCAGAGGGACTTTTGAGATTTCGTGGTAGCCGATGTAACTAAAAGATGTACATATGTAATGTTAAATTGAAATTTTTTTGGGGATAGAGGTGAAATTCCCGGAGACAAAGAAATTCTTACGGATCGACATGTATTTATTCGATAAGGGAAAGTTAATTGAATTCAAATGGGAATTTTGGAACAGAACAATCGAACCAAACCTGCGCTAAAATCAATAGTTTACATTCGATTCTGTAATTAAATCAAGGAGCGCGGAAGCGCTCCGAAGGCAAGTATCTGTCCAATGTAGAAAAAGCCTGAGGGGCGACCGTGCTATTCATACATTGAAATAGGTGCGAGAGAATTTCATGAATTTATTACGACTTTGCATAATTTTTTATATCAATGGATAGCTGCTTTGATATACTACATGTATAAAAAATTTCAATTAAAAATATTATGCCGTTTCGATGTATATCTCGTTTACATATTGGTTATGGCTATTTTCAGATTCTTTTTTACCTTCTTCTTTTCCCTCTCGATCAGCTGCTTTGTTCCGATCGCTGCTCAATATATAACTATATACATAGTGTTATATATAAAATTGAATGTATACTCGAAACGAGAGAGAGAGAGAGAGAGAGAGAGAGAGAGAGAGAGAGAGAGAGAGAGAGAGAGAGAGAGAGAGAGAGAGAAGAGAGAAAAGAATATGTGTGGCTCCCCACAAAAACCACGTTAGGGACGAGTTTTTCAAAATCGGTTTTATGCCTTTTTTCTTATCTTTAAACAGTCCTCTATCATCTGCTGTGACAGAAATTACGAAAGTGCACTCGTTGTCTTGAATCAGCACAAGGAAAAACAACATACCTCCATTTTTTTTCAACATTTTCCCGGAATAACCACGTATCTCCATTTCTTTTAGAATAATTCCCGGAAAAACCACATAACTCCACTTATTTTTTAGAATAATTCCCTGAAAAACCACGTAACTCCACTTTTTTTAGAATAACTCCCGGAAAAACCACGTAACTCTATTTTTTTTAGAATAACTCCCGGAAAAACCAAGTAACTCCACTTTTTTTTTATATTAGAGATGAGGTTAATGGTAGGAAGTGATAAATTTGTTATTCAGGAATCTAATGGCCATACTACCAGATAAGGTTGTTAAATAAATTATAACAACATTTTGGAATTAATCAACGTTTCGGACACTTTATTGTCCCTCTTCAGGATCTAACAATTAAAATAATTAAATTAAATTAAATACACTTGTTTACAATCACAGAAAGTTGCGCAAAATTACAATAATTACGACAACCTTTGAAAGTCAAATCTTAGTACGCGGGAGAACAATCCTCTCGTCAATTATTTATTGTGTGTTCTAACATTTAACCGTCTGCTCGTTAGAATTAAGGAACACGCAAAAAAATACTCATCGATGGATGAAAATTCATCGCTATATACACACACAAAAGACAATAGACATACCATAGATTTTAAAAATATCAAAATACTTGATTCCAAAACTAATAAAGAAAAAAGACTCCTTTCAGAAGCCATATTTATACATACACAACAAAATTATATCAATAAACAATTTGAAATAAATAGACTAGCCAACGAATACACATCACTAATCAAGAACTATGATTTCATACACACACAATAGTATATGTTCCAAATCGTTCGTTTGGCTTAGTTTTTTCTGCCCTAGCTCTTACATGTTGTTGTAACCCCCACCTTGCAACATTGTTACGTACAGTATAAATTCGTACACTCACACATACACATTTATTGATATAAAAGACCGATAATCGCACACAATAAATCATTGACGAGCGGATTGTTCTCCCGCGTACTAAGATTTGACTTTCAAATGTTTTCGTAAGTATTGTAATTTTGCGCAACTTTCTGTGATTGTAAACAAGTGTATTTAATTTAATTTAATTATTGTAATTGTTAGATCCTGAAGAGGGACAATAAAGTGTCCGAAACGTTGATTAATTCCACTTTTTTTTGTAGACTAATTCCCGGAAAACCCATGTAACTCCACTTTTTTTTTTAGAAAAACTCCCGGAAACCCCACGTAACTCCACTAAAATTTTTTTTTTTATTCCCGGAATAACCACGTAAGTGAAATTCGATTTCTAAAACATGAACGCTGTTTCCTCTGGTTACTATAGCAACAAATATGTTATTTACATTAGTATTCATAGACGCAGTGTTGCATTTAATCTCATTTGTCTTGATTTATAACATCGATGCGAAACCTGCGAAACTAAAAACTCGATTTACTCGAAATAATGAAAAGTGAAGATAAGTGGTTTTTCCTGGAAGCCACAGATATATATAACAACTACAAAATTGTGAATCTATAATAACCTCAAAATATCGTATGGTATTTTTAAATATACGTAATTAGGTAAAAAAAAAAGATATTACGAATTTTAATCAGCTGATGGCATGGCATGTGCATACTTTTATACATAGATAAGTATTATATATGGATTCTCAAAATGTAACAAAAGCTGTTAAGAAGTAACACCTACTTAAGATGTTTTAGACTCAGTATTATACTGATAGCAAATAACGTAGTGATCTGCCCGATACAAACATATTATTGTTGTACATTATTAAAAAGTCACATTAATCAGTATTTTGTGTAATAAATAAAATATAGTGGGCTTTTATGTCAGTGAAGTATATCTCATTTTGTGCACTTTGATAGAAGTGTTGTAACGTGAAAAGCATAAATAAATAAAATAAAAGGAGTAAATAAGTAAGTGAATTTGAAAAATTCATTTAAAAATATGTTGACTGTGCGATCTATATGAATGTAGGGTTTATATATGCAATTGAACCCTGAAACACGATTCTATTGTATTAATGATGGTTCAGTAATTTGAGAAAACAACGTGCAAACATATTAGTACACTGTTTAGACTATCTTATTTTTACAGATACCCTGGTAGAAAATTAATCATAAGTTGGCCAGAATATGGCTAAGCCATATGCTGGTTAAGCATATTCTGGCCAACTTATGGTTAATTTTCTACCAGGGTAACTTTAATTATTGAGGCAAAAAGTTGGGTCGTTGTGATAAGTGTTGAATGTATTTGCCGCGATCTACGCTATACTTGTATTCCCATCATTGTTGATGTGCGCGCCCCTGCGAGGCGGAGGTTTTGGTAAGTATTAGCGCTCTCGTGCTCCAACCGCCTAGTGAAGCACACGCGACGCGAATAATGGCTTTTAGCTAAACTCTCTATTTGTACGCATTTTTGTTATTGTGAATAGTGATAGGCGAGGTGCAATAAATAGTGGTGTTCTTTAAAAATATTTACTAGAGTCTCAATTATTCTCCTCTACACCCTGTCCTTCACTTCGTGCATGTAAAATAAACGACGAGCGCGTCAGCACCCAGGAAAGTGCTCGCTCAAACAGTATTATTGTTATTAATTTTTATTTTACAATAGAAGAAGTAGATAAATAACTAAATTTAAAAAAAATGCATTTAGAAATATATTTATTATGTTGGTGATCTATGGATCCAAGGTCTTATGTGAGTGTACCTTAGAACACGAGTTTGTTTGTGTGCGTGCGTGCGTGCGTGCGTGCGTGTGTGTGTGTGTGTGTGTGAAAAAACTATTTGAAATAAACAATAAAAATTAGCACAGAGAAATAAACATTTGGCATTTGTGTATAACTTGTGTTTTGTAATATAAAAGCACAATGCTTCCCAGTGAAATACATTTGCGGGTTCTTGTGTGAGTGACATGCACGTCATTTTGTGTATATTGATAAAAGTGTTGTAAAGTGAAAAGCATAAATGAATAAAATAAAAGGAGTGAATAAATAAGTGAATTTGAAAAATGCATTTCAAAATATGTCGACTGTGTGATCTATATGAATGTAGGGTCTATATGCAATTGAACCCTCTGAAACATGATTCTATTATGTTAATTGATGATTCAATAATTTGAGAAAACAATGTGCAAACATATTAATACACTGATTAGACTATCTTATTTTCACAGATAACTTTAATTATTGAGGTAAAAAATTGGGTTGTTGTGATAAGTGTTGAATGTATTCTTATTATTTTTTATTTTACAACAGAAGAAGTGGATAAATAAGTAAATTAAAAAAATGCATTTAGAAATATATTTAGGCACGACCGCTACTCTGGAGAGCCTTATAATTTCACCAGAGTGAAAATTGTAAGAATTAAAATAATGAAAATTTAATGTGTAAAAATCATTTTCCACTCAGAATAAGTGCGTTTTAAGCGTTTTCTGAGATGTATGTATGTCTATACGTCCGTATGTAATCAAGTTTCCAAATTATCTCGATAAATTTTCAACCTATTCCATCGAGATTGCGGGAAAATAATCCTCTAATTATACCTAAGGGCTGGTTCTCTATTAAGATAGATCGATGAAAAATTAAAAAGAAGCTATTAACATTATTTCT
This sequence comes from Torymus aiolomorphi, assembly GCA_036365515.1. Classification (NCBI taxonomy): domain Eukaryota; kingdom Metazoa; phylum Arthropoda; class Insecta; order Hymenoptera; family Torymidae; genus Torymus; species Torymus aiolomorphi. The sequence goes on from CM070875.1 coordinate 12,124,210, forward strand.
AAGGTGAGAGAAGACGACGTTTTAAGTGAGATAAGATATGACTATACAATTTTTATATGGCTCAATTCAGAAGCTTCAAAATGCGAAACGACTATCCAGCATCATGAAAAAATTCGTGCCAATTTAAGAAGATTGGGACGACTAAAACAGCAACTAAAACTTTTAAATGATAAGATTGATGAACTAAGTGATGTTTTCCATGAAGATTACTATGATGATTTTATTGCAGCCTGCAGAGAGATGGGAAAGCCAGATCCGGTGACGAAATTTATGACAGCCCCAGCTACAGCTAATGATATGTGTTACTTAATTAAAAATGTAGCTAACGTTTATCATGTTATGCTGGGAGAGAACAGTAGAAAAAAAAAGAAAGGAAATTGACGCTTTTCTCAAAAAAGTCCAGATTCTCTGGCACAGCAGCATCGGCAACACAATAGCTGAAACTCAAGCGAGAGCCAAAAGAAATAAAATAGTCAAATTACCTACATCAGATGACATAACATGTCTTCTCACATATTTGGAAAATCAAATGTCTGAAGGATAAAATTGTTTAAAAACTAAATATTCTGATAATAATTATATTAAACTCAGTAATGCTATTGAATCCTACCTTCATGTAACAAATTGCAGGCGGGCTGGGGAGATTGAAAGGTTGACTTTAGAAGATGTCAATGCTGTGCAAATATGTAATGAAGATTGTAGCATACAAACCAGTCCCAATTGTTTTCAAAACAAAGATTTACAAATATTTGCAGTTGCTTATTAAAAACAGGCAAAATGCCAAAATTATGAGAAAAAATCCATATGTATTTTCCAATATTCATGATGCCTCTACTCGATTCAGCTATGTCTCTGCTTCCAGCGTAATGAATAAATTTTCTGATCTGTGTGGTACAAAGGATCCAGAAACGCTTAGAGGAACACTTTTTCGTAAACAGCTTGCTACAGAAGAGGCGGAAGGAGGAGAACAACTAGTGGAAAATCTTTCGTCTTTTCTAGGTCATACTCCTAGAATCCATGTACAAAATTACAGACAACGAGTCTTCGAAAGGGATGTTTCTATTTCTAACATTGTGCGGCAAGCTCAAACGAAACAGAAACCACCCTTGAATACTGAGATGAATGAGATTGCACTTGCAGATGCTTTCAAGAAAGATCAGCCACAAAAACAATTAACCAAAGGAAATCAGTCCATGGAATTTGACAAATTTATTGAATCTGATAAAAGTGGAGATGCAAATAACATCAATTTAATGAATAGCAGCATTCCTTCAGGTAATATTAACTAAAATTATTATATCTCATGATAATAAACCTTCTAACCTATCTACACAGAAAAAAATATTGAACTGCCGAAGTACAGATACTCTCTGACTCAATAAGGAACAAGCATTATACCCAGCACAGCATAATGGTGGTACTGCGACTGCACAGCTATGCGCTGTACTGCTACAGTCTATAGCGCTTGACTGTAGCAGTACAGCACGTAGCTATACAGTCGCAGTACCATCATCGAACTGTGCTGGGTATATGCTGAGCTAATACAGTACAGTGATTATTTGTACAGTTACAGTCCCAAACTGTTGTACTCTCCTGGCTCCAAATTTTTTTCTGTGTAAAATTGCACAATAAAGTCTATAATATTTACTTTCAACAAGGTCAAGTACTTGAAAAAATTGAACAATGACCGTTTTTTTTCTCATTAATATAAATATACACATATTTCAGTTTATGACATTTTTAATTAACAAAAAAGATTTTAAATTGTTATGGTTCTTAGACTCTAGCTGCAATTCTATCCTAATGGTATCACATTAAACTGACGTGAACATATGTGTATACACTAAGAGGCAATCCAAAATTCAGCTGACAGAATTGCATCGGACATGGAAAAGTTTTTCTCTGTATCATCGGAAAAAGGCTTGAAAATGGAAAATTTGTTTTGAATGTAAATTACATTTATCACAATGTTTATGGGAAAATAATTCGTAACTAATAAATAAAATACCTATACCTAACCTAATAATATATTTATTAGATAGCACAACAATACCTACCCTGTTGAAAGTAAATATGTGGCAAAACCTGTAAGCAAAATAACGCTACCAATTCATTGGTACTAAGCTTCCTTACATTTTCTTTTCTCAAATGTTTGGAAGAAATTGTTTATTAAAAAAACATTAATAGATAGATATATAAATTATTTATGTAAAACATTGACGTAATTAGTTTACGTAGAAAAAAGTCCAAATTTGGCACGTAAATATCAACATGAATTATATACATAAATTATTTATGTAAATAGTTTTTTATTTATTTTTATTTATTTCAAAATCTTTTGAGTTTATCTTTACACGGTACAGAGAAATATGTCTTTAAGAAATTAAACTTGTATAATTTTATCTCAATTACTTATTTCTCCAAAATAGTTATACATTTTATTTTGATAAAACTTAATATTTTAATAAACATTAATTTTTTTCCACTGACAGCTCCATCACACAAGAAATTAAAATGGACACAAAAATCGATAAACACCCTTATGGCGCAGTTTCCAAATGCTCTTAAGGGGTTATATCTGGTTGGAGCTCAAAAAAAAAGGCCTTTTTTCATATTTTTTTTGAGCTCGTTTTTAAATTAGCATAAATAAATAATATATGAATCGGTTAAGCAACTCTTTTTTGGGAATATAAAAAAATTTTTTTATTGGTGAAAATTTACAAAATGGCGGCTATTTGTCAATAAATGTAAAGCAGTATTTGAAAAAGTATCTCTGCGGCACGCAGTAGAAGTCCTCTGGATCACCATCTGGAACAATAAAAAAATTTTTTTCATATATACATGAGTTTTGCGGTTGAAGTACACACGATTATATTTTTAGGAATTTTTTTCGCAAAATGGCGGTTGTTCAAACAAAAAGTTGCGTTTTCGACGAAAAAACTCGACTTAAATTGTTTATAACTTTTTAATTGTTTATCGATCGTTGAAATCGTGTGTACTTAAACAGATAATCTAATGAAGAAACTACAGTTAAAATTTCAAATCAATCGGATGAAAACTCATCGAGTTTTACTGCGTGCCGATTTTGAAAACTTGGTTTTGAGATAAACGCACTTGAAATTTGAAAACTTTATAATTTTGTGAAATCGTAATGAGGGCCGTAATAATTTTTTTACCTTTACTCTGCTATCAACAAAGCGACATCAACAAAGCGACATCTATAGCATAGTTTTGAAGTATATTCTCGGCGGTCGATAAATTATAAGCATATATATGACCGCGAGATTCAAAAATGCACCGTCAACGAAATAGACGAAATTTCTTCATTTTTCACCTCAGAATTGCTTTGGAAAAATTGATTTTTAAAATTTGTCTGAGTTTCTTTCATGTTTGGACATTATTGATCATAAATCTAGGGATGTTTTACCATACTTTAAGCCAATAAAAAAAAAATGGAAAAAAAAAATTCCAACCAGATATAACCCCTTAACAAGGATCACAAAGTTCCAAACGCAAGTGAAATAAAGAATTTTCTCAGGAGCACCAATGATGAATGCTTGAGAATGAGATCGGAACCCCAGATTCGGTCATGGATTCACTTTCAGAGAAAGCAGACCAAAGGTGAAGCTGATTTACCACTTAGAAATCATGTCCCAAATTACATTTATGCGAAATTTGAGAAATATATATCTGCTGGACAGATGCCGTCATCTAGAACATGTGGTAAATTTTTGGCCAGATCTCCCTCAAAGTCAAATATAACAATAAGTAATATCCAGAACTGGGTTAAATTGACCATAAAAAGGAAATCTAAATAGGATGTAGATTGAAAAAGTATCGAAAGAAAGCTTTAAAAAGAAAATCCAAAGAGAAGTAGATTATAGTTATTTAAGATTGTGTTTATAAAGTATTATTTACTAGTTGAAATGTTCTTTTATAATTATACTCATAATATAAAATATCGTTTTATTTTGCTTCCTCCTAGAGGAAGCTTTGTAATAGTAAAATTTTCAACTTCGTTAAAACTCTCTATAAACATCACTAGAGGTGTTAAAAGTTTGTTTCACATGATTTTAGAAAATGTCTGCATGGATGTGTGTGTGTTTGTATGTATGTATACCGCTTTATCCAATAACCACCAGGTTCTCATTTTTTTTGTTTTTTTATTCCGAATTCGGGAAGAAAATAATTTTTGATGATTTACTGATTCGTTTTTGTTTTATTTCAAATTTTTTTTTCGAAAAATTTATTTTTGATTTTTTTTAATGATCGGATTTAAATTTTTGAATCGGATGGGTCGCATTCGAAAGAGCATAAAAAACCTATAATTTCAAAACAAAAAAAATTATCTAGCTATCGCGGTTCTTTTGTTATTAATAAAAACGTGTTTTTTTTAAAAAAGCTAATAACTCCCAAACTAAACGGTCAATTTTTTGAAGAAAATTCACGATAATGCAGAATATAAATTGCTATAATCTGCGAAAATTTTAATCCATTCTGTTGGTTAGTTTTTGAGAAAAAAGTTAAAAAATGGAAAAAATGTGTTCTCTATGTCGCACGTTTTATGGAGTAAACCTGGATTAATCGCTTTGTAATTTCTTATAGAGGTAGATTTTGGATAGATCTCGGCTAAGTTCTTTGGGCTACATTATCGGTCCATAAATTTCTAAGATATTTGAGGTTAAAATTTTTTTAACCTTTTTTTCAAATAGAAATTTCTCGAAAACGACTCTATGTATCTGAATCGAATGGATGGCATTCGAAAGCGAATTTAAATACCTATATTTTCTAAAAAAAATTATTTTTCTAACTATCACGGTTCTTTTGTTATTAATAAAAACGTAAACATAGAAAAATGAAAAAAAATGAGTTTGGTATGTCTAACCATTGCGGGAGTAAAAATTGACTTAATCGCTTCAAAATTCCTCGTAGAGGTGGATTTTGTATAGTTTTCGGTCGAGTTATTTGGCCAAAATGATTGGACCATAGATTTAAGAGATATTTGAGGTTAAAATATTTTTAACCTTTTTTCAAATCGTAATTTCTCGAGAATAGCTCTATGTATTCGAAGGAAATGGGTAGCATTCGAAATAGAATTAAAATAGCTATATTTCCTAAAAAAAATGCAGCAAGCGAGTAAAATACATGATCATTGAACAAAGTAGAGTTCAAGAGGTTCGTTTTGGCTTTTTGTTGAGGTCTGTAGATGCTGCAGGAACGATTTTACAGCGATTTTACGTAGGAATTCAAAATTTGACAAAATCACGATTTACCATTTGCATACTTGAAATTTTTAACATTAAAAAAAAAATCATTAATCGGCTCCAGAAGCACCTACATATCTCATCCGAAGCTTAAATTAAAGGTCTTTGATAGTATTAAAAGACCTTTAGGTTGTATAGGTCTTATGAATTGTTGCGAATCGACCAGAGCTCCTGCAATGAAAAGTTTTCTTCTTCAACAAGATTTCATGTAATTTTCAAACGACGATTTTTCGGCTCTCAGGCATCCTAAAGAGGTTCTTAAATAGGTCAAATTAAAGGTAATTTCACGAACTTATAAGTACTGTGGTGCAAAAGAGGCTTTCCCGGTATTCAGATATGATAAATTGCGAAAAACGCTATTTTTTTTTTATTTTTTGCATATTGTGGCCTATACTAAGTGGACAAAAAATTATTTCTACATAATAAAAGTAAGTAAGACTGACAGTGGATGATATTTCCAAGTTTTATCCACCATTTAGATGCCTTAGCGCACGATAAAATAGCCACCTCTACAAATAAACCGATTTTGGAAAATTGTCAAAATTTTAAAAATTCATGTGCTCGGCGGCACATTTTTAGGTCTACAGTGTGCGGCTGAACGTTTTTCCTATTTTTTTGGCATATATTTTTGAAATTCAATGGGCACTTTTAGAATTTTCCAATTCTGGAAATAACGGACACCCTAATATTATTATATGGTTTATTCTGCCATAACTACCCCAGGTGGCGTCCAGAGCTTCCATAAAGATGTGCGAATAAAAATAAATGTTTCACAGGCTCTAATGTCTATATAATAACGTTGACTTTCTTGGAAGATCTACAGAAAGCGTCTGTTAAAAAAAAAATCAATAAAATAGAGTCAAAATGTCAGTTCCGTCCTTTGTCCTAAACAAGATTTTCAACATGAAACCTTGTGCCACGTGAAAATCAAGCGAAGAAGCCTAATTCCCACATACACATTGTAAATTGCAGGGTTTTTAATATATGTTTCCATCATTTTCAAGGTCAAATTCAACAAACTACTATTAAATCACGATGGATACTTTTTGTCCAGCGATTTGCACGAAAGTGTTGATAATAGCATTAATTGCTTTGAAAACAGCGCTACTTGGCTCCACATCGCCATCTAGCGGTTGATTCCTGCAGCGCGAGCACATGGACGAGTGATGGAAGCGGCAAAGCCGTTAAAAATTAGAAAATCCACAAACGCGAACTACTTCTTTTTCTAATTTCACAGCGTACAAATATTTTAGTCAGTTCCGTCCCCCGTGTAATCCGCTGTTTAGATTATGTATAATGGAAAGTAAAATGCATTTTTGTCGAGTATTTGGTGGATATAAGAACTACCTATGCGGAGAATAGGTAATATTGAGTATATGCAACGTGCGAGGTTTTTAAACTTAAAAATGTCAGTTCCGTCTCATAAAAGATTAAAATTCATTATTAAATGTTAAAAACTTTTTTAATTGAACTAAAATCTTTGGTGTTCGGACTTTTTTTTATTTCTTATAATAAAACTGATATTCCATATGGTTTCAAATCATAAATTATATATAAATTTGAGTAAATTCATATAAATAATGAATGATTTACATAATTGTGAAGTCTTTAAAATTTCTATTTATCTGCTTTTATAAGATAAATTTTGAAAAATGGCTCCGACCACGAGAAACGAAAATATTCTGAAGAAAAAGCATCAAATTAAACAAAGAAAATCGGTAAAAGTAAAATTTCAAAATGCTGAGAAAGCCGTTGATGTATGGACTCGTAATTCAGTGAATTTGCACTTTGTCCCATGAAAATCCTTTCTGCGGTCTCAGAGAAAAGTTACAACAAACTTTTTTTCTTGAAAATGCTGTAATTGAGGATAAAATGAGTTTAAGGATCTCTGCTTAGGCTCATTTTATTCAAGATAAGTTATATTTACAATATATTTTCATTATTTTATTATAATAATATTTTTTATCATTTTTTTAGGTAATTTTGGCCATAAAGGCCTATAGGTGTAAGACCGCATTAACAAATTATAAGTTCTTTTTTCGATTTAGTACTCATAAAGAGTGCATTAATAATTTTTCTTGAAGTCATATTATAGAAGTAGTAAATAAATAATACCGAACATGTAAAAGTGTTCGCTTTTTTTTTTTTTCTAAAAAAAAGTAGCCGTATTAGCAAGACGGCTGCTGGATGTCAGGACACAGCCTGACTTATAGCCGGAGCATGCCTGCCTAGTAGTGGGAAGCGCGACGGTAGGGGAGTCGCCGCCTAGTGGCGCGCGCAGAACTAGACTCTTGGCGGACCGGCGCTTTCGGCGCTAAATTCAAATCTTCAAATTCATAACTGCGCGGAGAGTCTTTACAATTATTGTTTTTTTTAATTATTATGCATTAGTAATTATTATTATTATTATTATTTATATATATGCATATAATAAGTTGTACCGGAATATTCTTATAGAGTTCGCGAGGACTTTATTATACATATTTCAACAATTGATTATTTATTTATTTATTTATTCACCAGTACTTAAAGTAATTACAATATAAGTATATAAGAAAAATACATTGTAAAGCCTACAGAGGTAATCCAAGTTACCTGTCGGACGTGAGGCTCATACCCGCGCTACTCTAACCCAAACTGTGCCGGTGTCGCCGATATCGCAGTCATTGTCCTCATCGTAGCCGCCGTCATCGTCGTCCCCACCGTACTATCGAGCGCTATTTAATGCTGCTTGAGTCTGCATATGATACGGGGATTTAAGGCAACGCTAGCTAACCTGAAAATATATACCACAAAGTATCTAGTTTTTGTCGTATAAAAAAATATTTTATTGAAAGCGTCAGCTTATCTGATAATTCTGCAATTGCTGGCCACCATGGTTCGACATCGAATTCAATTTCTTTCGTTTTCAATTTCTCTATCGGTATGCACGGCAAAAGATATTCATAACCCAAATTGAAATAGTATTTTGAAGTCTATAAACAACATAAAATTGCCGTATCATGTGTTTTGTCGACAGCCCAAATATGTGATCATAGCAACATGTTCAATACAAAGAACATGGAACTAGCTTTACGACGTTTATGGACTTCAAAATATTTTCAACGCACTACAGAATTTGACTTTATGATTTCTTCACGACTGCACACCTTACAGAAGAATGAAAAGCATGAGGAATTGAGTTCTACATCGAGTCTCGGCGAACAGCAATTGCAGAATTATCAGATAAGTTGACGCTTTCTATAAAACATTTTTGTATATCACAAAAACTAGATACTTTGTGGTATATGTTTTCAGGTTAGCTAGTGTTGCCTTCCATCTCCGCAACAGATCCAGACACAAGCAGCATCAAATAGCGCTCGATAGTACGGTGGGGACGACGATGACGGCGGCTATGATGAGGACAATGACAGCGATATCGGCGGCACCGGTACAGTTTGGGTCAGACGTTAGAGTAGCGCAGGTATGAGCCTCACGTCTCCCAACTCCATTTTCCCATCTTTTTCTTTCCTTTTCCCTTTTCAAAAACTAAAACTTTCGATTTTCAGGACTTAACAATAACTCTTTTTTCTTTAGATATTTTTCAAATCTTTTCATCATATATTTTAACTCCTCCTCACTTTTGGCTATTAAAGCTATATTGTCAGCGTAGCTGAAGTGACCAAATTTTAGAATTACCCACTACTATCCCTCCTAACTGACCCTCTTTCATTACTTCTTCTAAGTCAAGCACGTATATATTAAACAATGCAGGGCTAAGAGGACACCCTTGCCTAACCCGCTTCGATGTCCAAAATTCGTTTATTACTTCCTTATTAATTCTTGCTTTGTTTTTAGTTTCCACGTATGTCTCTAATATTCTATCTTTCAGCTTTTTTCCTACCTTAATTTTTTCCATGCATTCTTTTAACTTTTGCCTATTCACCTTGTCAAACGCAGCTTTTGAGTCCCCAAAAACAGAAAGATTTTTCTATTTTTCTTTCTTATTTCTCTATTTATTAAATAATTTAAAATATATATATACAGTCGACCGTTTCCAACGAAAACCGAATTGCGTTTCACTTAAATTATTTTCTATTACATTTTCTAACCTATCATTTAATATTCATGCATAAATTTTATACTATAATTTTTAATATCACTTTTATCCCCCTTTTTGAGCACTGGACTTATTATGCCTACTTTCCAATTATCTATAACCCCTCCTTCCTTCCATATCAACCTAACCATTTTTTTAAACGTTTCCGCTATCTCTTGTGCTGCATATATCCACACTTCATTCTCGATACCATCTTCTCCTACTGCTTTCCTTCTCTTCAGCTTTGCTATCTGCGTCGTGAATTCTTCATCTTGGATATCATCCTCATCTTCTTTTTCTTCTTCTTCTCCTTCTCCATTAATCTTTTCACATTTTAGATCATTGACTACTTTTATTTTAGTTCTTTCTAAGCTTTCCATAAAATGCTTCTCCCATTTTTCTAAAGGCATTCCCTCTTCTAATCCTTCCCTGTTTTTCCTTCTTTTATTTATATAATTCCACACTTCTGCTTCTGTCTTGATATTTTTATTTTCTCTTCTTCCTCTTTTTCGTGATGTTTCTTCTTTATTTTACACCACTCCTTATATCTTTTTCTTTCTTCTAGATAATCATTTCTTGTAACTAGTCCATTTTTAAAATCTCTTAGTTTTTTCTTACCAGTCTTTTTTTATCTTTCCATTCGTTACTATGCCATATCTTTTGACCTAACTTCCATATTCTTTTATTTTTCACTATTACTTTTTTCGCTTTATTTATCTGATCTTTCATTTCTTTCCAAATTGCGTTTTTTTCTATTTTATCATTTTTCTATTCCTTCATATTGTTGTGGAAATTATCAATTCCCTCTGTTGACCAGTCACTTATCTTCATTACAGTTATATTTCCATTCATTTCTCTTCTTTCACCTTCAATCATAGCAACTAATGGTAGGTGATCCGATTCACTTCTATTTTCTATATTTAAATTTTTCACTTTACCGCATGCTTCACTATTTGCAATAACATAGTCTATTATAGAACTTCCTTGCTCACCTATATAAGTCCATTTACCTGCCTCTTGCACTTCCTCACAACCATTCAGAATCATCCAACCTCTTTCACTGATCTCTTGTAATAACATTTTCCCTTCTCTGTTTATCGTTTTGTCCTTAGATTTTCTTGTATACCTATCTTTCTTACTTATGTCAATTATACCACCTTCTCTTCCCGTACTAGCATTAAAATCACCACCTACCAACAAATTTCCTTCCTCTATTTCGCCTATTAATTCATTTAAACTTTTTATATCTTCGTTACCTTTACAATAAACCGTGACTATCCTCCATGTTTCCTCGTTTATTATTACCTTTCTTTCCATTACATTTTTATTCTTTATTGCACTTTCTTCTTCCTTCAGTACCTTTCTGATTCCGGTAATTATTCCACTTATTGCCCTACCTTTTTTTTTCTCTTGTCGCTGGCTCACATTTCCAATTAAACTCTTTTGGCATATATTTTTTGAGTTGATCCTATCCTTTTTCATCTACCCATGTCTCAAGCATTCCTACAATATCACATTCTCTTACGAATTTCCATACTTCAGGACACTTATTTCTTACATCCGTCACATTCCAGAAATATACTTTTAGTCCATTATTGATGTCCCTTCCTAAGCCGACTGTATCTAAAAATTTTCACTTTCAGTTATACTTGACTCTCCTTTTCTTGCATTCTCCTCTAATCTGTTTTTGTGTTCATTCCATTTTAACCACTTTCCATTCATACACATTTTCATTTAACTCACTTTTACCTCACATGCTTCTTGCCTTTTCTTCTTCGCCAACTCTCTAATTTTACCTTGAATTTCTCTTTCTTTCCATGTCATATCATCATCATTAAAAATCTTTTCTGCCCTCCGGCCGGAAAGCGCCAACTTCCTGGCTGCTGCGCGAAACGAAGTCGCCGCTTTTCGGCGTCGTTGAGCAGAAAAATAGTATACACACCTTGGCCAGTAAAGTAAGAAATGTCTCAGATCATATGTAATTGTCGGCCGAGGCGAAGCCGACCTACTCGGCCGACAATTACATGTGATCTGAGACATTTCTTATTTTGCTGGCCTAGGTATGTAATATACTATTTCTGATCCTAGATTCTATTTATTTATTATAATTTCTTTCTTTTTCTCTATGTTCTAATGTAATTTTTCTATTTTCTTTGGTCTTGATGTTAAATACTTTATTAATTTTTACTTCTACCTTTATTTTATCTTTTAGAAACTTACATACTTTATTTTCTAAATTTTCATTATCGAAGTTCGCACCCTCGATTACTATATTTTTTCTTTTTTCCTCCATTTCTTTCCTTTCTTTTTCAAACTCTAGCTTTTTTATCCTTTCATTCAGTTCTTCTTTTTCTGTTTTCCATTCTTCCCTTTCTACTTCATCCTTTTCTCTCATTAGCTTGATTTCTATCATTATTTCTGTCCATCTTTCCTCATTTCTCTTCTCACTTGTTTCTATTGTTCTTACAAACTCTTGTTTTAGAGCTTTAATATTCTTTAACACTTTATCTAGTGATTCTTTATTGTTCTTAGCGGTTGGCGCCATAATCTTTTGGTGCGTTCCAAAACTCACTGCTTTTGGCCTAACTACTGGCATGCAGCTCTAGTCTATAACTTCACTTTTCTTCTCTTTATAAATCCATAAATCCAATTACCTACTTATTCAGTCCCTTTATCCTCTCACTTTTATTACTTTTGTAGTATTTTTTGTGTCTTCTACTTCACCTTTCTATTACTCAAAGCACCGCGCATTATCAGGCACATGTTGCCTGGGCAGCGCGCCCTGGTCCGTGAAAGTTTAGTAAATGAATAGGTACTGAATTCGTCCAACTGCTTCATGAATGAATATTGAACTCTTTATGAACACCTATTTAAGTCATTATTCGGATATCTTAATTTGTTCTAAAATAATAATAATCCATATATATAGTTTATTATCGCGCCATCTCTCACTTTGGCATCAGAGGTCCGTGTATGATCTCTATTACATTGCATTGCTCAAAGTACTTTGATGTGTAAATACAAATACCACTATGTTTATTGATTTTACACAATGTTGATAATACCAAACAAATGTAATTACGATTATTGTTAAAAAATACATATTTTATTGTTTTTCCTCAAAATGTATTTATTTATGGAAAAAGCATACGAAATCTATGCCAAACATCTACATACCGCACTTGCAGCTATCGATACTCGGTCTCGATAACAAAAAAAGTGGCGAAAGGTGTGTTTTGCCCCAAACTAAAAGGCGTTAAACTACGTGCCGCGGCCCGATTGAAAGTACACCGCACCGCTGCGCAAGATAAATTAGCACTCGCTTGCACGTTGCACCGGCCGACGAAAACGCTTTACACACACACACACACACACACACACACACACACACACACACACACACACACACACACACACACACACACATAACAACACAACTCACCCAAAAAACCCCAGCGAAACATCGGGGCTAGATCGATCAATCGGTGTGTGTGTATATATATATATATATATATATATATATCGCTCGCGATGATGTATATAACAGGGCACGTTAGGAGAGGGGGCCTAGCGCGCTATATCCTATTATTACGGGACGAGACCCTCCAGCACTCCCACGCTCGCGTGCGTAAAGAAGTGGGAAAGGGGGGATAGTAACCTGATCGGGGTTAATCTGACCCTGACCTGTACGCGCGCGAGTAGTGTGTATTGAATGAGGCCCGCGCACACCTGCGCCTCTCGAGAGCGTGTGTGTGTGTGTGTGTGTGTATGCGTGTACGTGGGGCTCAAAACTAATTCTGACGCGCGCGCGGTCTTCCCACAAGCTAGTTTTTACGGGCGGGAGGGGAGGGAGATAAAGGGATTTATATGGGTATAATCGAGCGTTGCGATAAGTTTCTCGGGGAGAGTAGTCGTCTGTCGAGGCTGTTTGTACGGGAGTTATATGAAGTGGATATAGTGTACGCGCGTGGGTTTTCCGTGAGATATTGGAAAGCATTTGTTGCGGGGATTTTTCTTTATTCGGAAGAGATCGTGCGTGATTGTGGCTGATTTTCTGTATATACGACGAGGGGTACGAGCGGTTTATTATAAGGTAGCTACTGGTTTTGAGGTTTGTGTTTTTCCCAGTATAAAGTCCATTTTAAAATGGTATTTTTATAAAAAAATATCTATACTTAAAGACTATACATTCTACCTCTAAAAACTATAATAAACCCATAGTATAAAATTAAGCATATTTTATAGCTAACGTGTTAATTAAATGGAAGCCTTCTCAGCAAAAATCATAAAGCCAAAATAATATAATTCATCTAAAAGTTCTACTATTACTTAAAATACGTATTTTCTGAAATGTAAATTCCATCATTTATTTCGGATTGGTACGTAATTCTGAAATACAAGCAATGTTTGTTTTTAGCCATAAAGTTGACTGAAAAATAGCTAGCTTCTGGTTAACATTTCTACCAGGGAAATACCTTCTATATTAGAAACAGAATTAGAAACACTCTCACCTCCTCCATAAACCACTACTCAAACCCCCACATCTCCGGATCGCTCCTTTTTTCCAAACTCCTAAAAAACAAGGTGGCACACCTCTCTTTCTATCTCTCCCATTCCAGGCATCGGTCGATAGTTAAAAAGGCATTATTTTATCAGCCACGCCGCTGGAGATCGTAAAGTGTCAACTGCTCTCCTCACTCGCGCCCCTCCTCTTCTTCCCCCCTGGACAGAGCGCGCGTGCGCGCGTCGGCTCCCGAGAAACGAATGTCCCCTCTGCTTTTTTTACAGCGGCAACGCGAGCGCACGCGGTAAAAAAGGCTTATGGGAACTCCCGCTCCCACGAGAACAGCGACAGGTGCAACAGCCGTATAAGGTTAAAAGGCCGCGGCGCGCGAGTATATGTACCCCCTTTTCTCTCCGCCACGTATCCCCGCGTTATTTTCATTAAAATTTCTTTCCTCCGCCTCGGAATCGCCCATTACACACGCACGCACGTGCAAGAGCATTGATATGTAGATTCCTATTTACGAGCGGCCTATTGGATGGAACTACCTTTCGTTCCGAACTTTTCGTCTTTCGGCCATAGAGATCCTTAACAATGAATTTATTGGTATTCCCCGTTTCCTGAAATCATATTTCTCGCGCCTCGCCCCTATCATATCTCGCGCGCGCATCTCTCTCTCTCTCTCTTTCCCGGCCCTACTGCTTATACGCGCGAGGGCCCTTCACTCACGTGTCCATCAAAGTCGGGCCGGTCCCTATCCAACTAGAAGCGTGAAAAACGTCTCCACAGGCCGATAAACCACTACCATACCGCACGAAGGATCGATCCGGAATGTGTAGAGCCCCCTCTCATTTCGTGCGGTTGTGTATGTGTGTGTGTGTGTATCCGCGCCGCTGCCGCGAGAGACGAGTTATTACGCCCGCGCGCCGCAACACGCGCTGCTCTCCCTCGCCCCCGTAATAGAAACCCGAAACCTCGCTGCTGTCGGGTACTCTGCTATCACTCTACTCTCGCGTGGCGGGTTGTTTTTTTTTTCACGGTAGATAGAGCGTGGAGGACGAATAAATAAATTATTTTGCGCAGTGACAGTGGACGGGAAGTGAATTAAAAATAAATATATAACAGTGTTATATATGTGGGCGGCGTTGTTGTTTTGATAAATTTAATTTGTCGGTTTATTTCATTGCGCTTTTTTGCATGTATCGGGGGTAAAAAGTGCTTGATTTATTTCTTGACAATGAATATGAATGAATTTATTTGCATGGAATTTTTAAAAATAATATTGTCTGGTCTCAGAGGTATGGGTTTGATTGATAATTTATAATTGAATAATGAATAACTGGAATTGCGTCTTACAATCGTGACGAAAAAAATAAAAACAAACGAACGGCAAAAAATTCTTTTTCCGAAAAAATACTTATGTATTTTAGAGATTTTAATAAGAAAACGTCTGAACAAAGAGGAAACCAGGAGAAAACTCATTGGTAACGTATTTATGGCGTAACAATTCACGTTCACCGCCGTGTACGCTCCTAAAATTCGAATACGCCGCCACGCAACGGAATAACACGTCTCCCCCTCTCTCCACCTTTCCCTCTCTCTCTCTTTCTCTTTCCCTTTGGTCCGTGCCGCCGAGCGCGCGTACACATCCCAAAAGCCGAATGTCGATGGGTGGAAGGGGTTTGTTTTTCGCCATCCACGGAAATTAAACGAGGAGAGAACTAAAGCTGGGGGGGCTGGCTCGGGTAGTAAATCCCATCCTTCCCGCGTAGCAGTAGTGGGTGGAGCGCGGAGCAGAAGAGAAAGAGGAAAGCAACCCGCGCGCGTCTTGTTAATCGGAGAGAAGTACGATTGGTTTTACGGTCACTGCAGCGAGCTGGATCCTTCGCTCGAAGGAAGAAGAAGAGACGCGCGAGGGCGCGAGAGCGCTATAATTCCGTAATGGCGTCATAAATACGCGAGCTGCAGGTTATATTGTTACACTTACAATTGTAGAAATATAACGCGCGGGGCGTTTTATATGTCACGGGGCAAGCGCGCGGCTGCCTATGATATTCGGAGAGATCGAGGAGGTGCGGGCTATTAAAAGAGAAGTCGTAACTTTCGGAAATTGGATTTCGTTTTCAGATTATTTAAAAGGGGACTGTATCGAAGGGTTTTCCAGAGGCGTTTCTTTTAAGGAGCTGATATTGTGGAGGTTATATTGGTGCGAACGTTTCATATAATAGTTGGGGAAATTTATGCCGGCTGTTTAGGTCTTTTAATAAAGTGTAAATTTTATAGTGAATCGGAGAGATCTCTTTAGAAAAGAAAAAAGAAAACATAAAATTTAATCTCATAGGCTCTTTACACTCACTCTTCATATTATGGACCTCATCAAACAAAGAGCGCGCTTTTACACAATCATCGTACAAATCTCTTAATAAAACAATCAAAAATATATATGTCCCTTATCAAAAGTCCTTTAATTAGAAGCCAGAACGACAACGACGACGACAAAGGGGCTCTGGGCCGGGCGCAGAATCCCCCTTCGGCGAGGGCGAACAATCGGCGTAACGCATCGCTTGCTCGCTCGCGCGAGTAGCTTTGTCTCGAATAAAGTAAATTCGTTAAGTCCCTCCGCGCGATGGCGGCCGAAACTTAAATTGCATAAAAGATCCCCGAGACAAGTGAGTATCTGGCCGATTTTAATGGGTCATCCAATTATTCAGTCGCGCGAGCGCGCAAGCTCCTTTTTCCAACCCTCCTCCCTTCTGCTATGCAAATTCTCACGAGATGTATATCTATAGGGCAACAGGCTTACGTGTATATGTATATAGGGAACGGTCCGTCTGACGAGCACTCGAATGTAAATGCAAAAAAGGCGATATAGAGCCGCGCTGCCGTCGCCGCCTTCGCTGAGCAGAAGAGCCGAGGGATGAGGCTATCGGCTGCAGCGGTTGCCGAGAGAGTTCTCCTCTCGTTAGGGAATGAAATCTCAAGTTAGCCGTATCCACTCGAGTGCACAGCGGCAGCGGAGCCTAGATACATCTCTCCAGGGCGAGCGCACGCGCGCGCGCGTCTTGCGCGTATATAAATATACAATCTCTCTCTTGAGGAGGCGAGGGAATGCCACAGCAGCGCACGGCGAGTCCAATTCGTAATACCCGATACGCTCGCGAGCGCATCGTCCGCGAAAATTCCTCCGAGGAAGTTATATACCTCCGAGTGCTATCGCCGAGGGAAAATCCGCAAGTATATATAGATCCAATTACCGCGCGGCTGGCGTAAAAATCCGCCTGGCAGCAGCAGCAGCAGGCATGACTGACTTCTTCTCCCAGGGTTGGGCGCGCGTGCGGAGATTTTTCAGGGATCTGGGTATATATACTATACGTACACGCGGACGTGGGATATAAACGTGGATTTGATTGAAAACTTAACCGCGTGTTGGCGAGATAACGTGTATACGCGAGAGCTCAGCGGGCGGTGGTTGCAACCGGGTGCAGCAGCAGCTATAGCGCAGCCTGCGGTGCTTTTAACTCTGTTTTATTCGATTCGATTGCGGGGATGTGTGTGTGTGTGTGTGGGTTTATGCGTGCATATAGGAACGCGGAGGGATTAGAAAATCATATGCGGGAAATGGATGGTTGATGTATATTATGATTTGTCGGGCGTGAGTTTTATGTGTATCGTTTCAATATTATATATAAATATAATTATAGAAAGAGAAATTGCTTTTCAATTAATCGTACAGGCAATCGTATTGAGAATATTGAATACGGCTGTCAGGCAGTATCGATCGTTTATATAAAAAAAATAAAATTGATAAAAATTGATTTTTTTTTACATAATACACACCTATAGCAATCACAATCATACCAAAACAAATCGTCCAGCCTCAAAATTGCATAACTGTACCCGAACCGCTCACATCCAAACAATTTAGCCGTAGCACTTTATTCCCATTGTCTCTCGATCATCCATCTATACCCACACATAAACCCCTCCATTCCCAGATATCGAACCAAACAAAATAAAGGGTCCAGCATGCGAGAAGATGGACCGGACCTGTAGTAATATTACAAGTCGATATATCGAGATTGAAGCATCTCTGCAGGGCAGCAACGGCAGCATCGCACTGCGGCGGTCCACCCGCTGACCTGAACCTGTGTTCTTTTAATTGGAGCCACAATCGAATTGCCGATCGAGCGCGCACGCGCGCGCAGGTGAATCGCGCCGATTTGTATCGCGGCCTCGAATCATTACTCATTCGGCGGGAGGAGAGAGAGAGAGAGAGAGTTCTCGTTCGGCCGATATTCGAGGATCAAAGAGTCGCGGGCGAGGCCATTTTTTCACGTTCAATCCGTGATGCCGGCTTATTTAACTTGTTAAACTTGGGCGACGTGCGTGCAGGAAGGTATATAGGGCTGCGCCGATGTAAAGAGATACGAAGGGAGAGCTTTTGTATATGCGTCGTTCGCGGCGCTCGCCGAATCAATTTTTTGCAGGTAACAAAGGTTTGACAGTCGCCAGAGATACTGTTGTTTGCGATTGTAACGGCACAATACTACAGTGGCATTTGTTCGAGTGTAATAACGGTGAAATATGAAGGTTTGTTACAAAGTCATTTTAAATTTTATAGTTTTTTGTACACACAGGGCACGCTTCGCTTGATTTTTATTTTCACGAAAAACCAACTCGCCGGTACAATTAAAATGCTGAAACAGTCCAATCTAACCAGAAAGCCATGCCGCGGGCGCACGCGCTATCAGCCATCTGATTAGACCGACGCACGACTGTCACGAGCCTCTCTCTTTCCGCGTATATTTACACACACAAGCGCGCAGATGTATAAACGCAGAAAGCCGGCGCACAAAGATTTATGTCCCAGATCAGCGGGGAAACGGCGATTTTTCATCCGAGATCGCAGCCGCGCGATATCCACCTTTCCCCCGTATCCACGTCCAACCTACCCCGCGGCCAATCAGGATTCAGCCGCCGCTGCTGCCGACGACGAGGTACGCGACAATTTCTAATGACTCGCGGGTATACCCCACCGAGCCAGAAGGAGACTGAAAAACGCGCGAGTGATCGTCGCTTATCTACAAGTGTCATCTCGCACGTAGTCCCACATTTATATGCGCGTGTGTGTCATTAGACGCACGGGGCGAACGGAAAATATACGCCTGCGGCTTTTCGCGTTCCCACAGCAGCAGTAGCGCGTGTGTCGTCTTTTGATTCCGCTTCCGGCTCTGTTGCCGCGTGTGACACGTGCGTCGGCTACTTTATACGTCGTCATGTATAGCACCTGAGAACTTTTCTTTCTTTTTTCTCATGCATGCTGATGCGGATGGTGAGGCGACGGAGAAATATATACACAACTGTGTGTACAAAGTATATACACACAGAAGCTCGATCGCGTGTGCATGTGTTTCGGTAATTAAGGAGGCGCGTAGAACCGATGACGCGTTTTATAAGCGCGTTTAACGACAGGCCGTTTCCGGTCTCGCGCGAGTTGCGTTTATGTATACGAACGTGTTGCGCGTGTGTGTAATAACGGATCAAAGGAAATAATAGTTATGGCCGTTTTACACGGATTTTGATCGTCTTTGTCGCGCAGCACGCGAGAGAGCTTTAACGAGCAATTACGACGGCTTTAGGTGCTAAATTTCTAGCCCATAGGGGTAAATCTTGCCGTTGATTGCCAATTTTATTGCAACATTCTGACACGCAATTAGGGGATTTTCGATGCCGCTTTACGGTGGATATGTTTTTATAGTGGTAAAGTGAAAATTGATTAATAAAAATTGATGAAGATGTTTTAAAAACATAAATATAATATGCGTCGTGATTTAAGACGTGAAAGTTATGATTAAAATATTACGCTAATTAAATCTGTTATTATCGGCGGATTTTTCATAGACCGGATCGATACTTCCAAGAACTTCAGTAAATGGTCTGCGAGATTTATAGCGAAAACCACCATGGTAGCAAGACGAATTGCGATTCTAATAATTTGTAAATAAGAATTCGTTTTTAATAACAGGCCTTAAACATATATAAGAAGCCGTAAATCGCTTTCTCCCGCCGCGAAACTTATAGTACGGCTAAAAAGAATTATAACCCCGTCGGACATATTATCGTAAATTGAAATTTCATAATGATAAAGAATATTCAAACACGCGCCGGGCAATGTGCATAAATTAATACTTACACACGCGCGCCTCTGCTTACATAGGATCCGAGAGGAGAGCAAGAGAGGCAAGTGTGACGCTATTAAGGTTCGAAATCTCATTAGGTACGGGTAGGCGGGGATTTAAGAGATTTTACTTTTTTTTCTCTCTCTCTCTCTCCTCCGTGTACCACGAGCGCATGACGCGAATATAACGCGCGCGCAGGTAAGCAAGACGCTCGCTCGCATTTATGGACCGTTTACGAACAGTTTATCAAACGCCGCGGCGACGCTGATGAATATCTTTAATCGTGAAAGTAAAGCGAAGCCGATCCGCACCGGCTACTATAACAGCTGCGCGCTCGCAGTATTTGTCCGGCGGTGAGCACACGAAATTTCATTCAATCGGGAGTGTATATATACCTGTGCGCCGACATAAATTACATCTATGCCCGGCGCGGGTTAATATGTATCGAATCGATAAAAAAAATCTATTAGCTCCGCACGCGTATAAGACGGCTTTTCGGGGTTTACGGTTTTTTTCCGGCATTAATAAAAATGATGGCACGGCGAGTCGTCGTGTGTGTGCGCGGCGGCGGCGGTACGTGTTAATGGAAAAATGGCTTCTGCCGCGGCATTACGAAACATATTTCTGCGATTTATCGACCGTTTATGTCGAATTTAAAATACCATTAAATTAGTTATGATATCAAAACAAAGTGTTCACGCTATACCTACTAACTCATTCCACGAAATTCGGATCTCCGCAAATTATAATCTCGGGTTTAGATTGTTTTTCACAATTCCGGAACTCAATTTTATTTACTAGTCATTAATTATTTACGTGACAATTATAAAAACCGTAAAGAACTGCACATCATATAAGTATGCAAAACATTGCAATTCTCATATCATAAACAAACATTTTTACGCTTCTCACATAATTTTTTTTTTTTTTTTTAAATATGCACGCACGCGATATGCAGCACGAGAGAACGAAACACGCGATGCATGAAAAAGTACCAACGTAGCATTATAAACATGTGACACATGTTTCCCAGCAAATTTCATTTACAGCCACTCCATTACCGTAATGAAAATAATTATTATCAAAACTTCCTCTCGGAATTTCGAAAAAACTGTCCCCTTTGATGCGTAATACACACCCACAGACACATACATCTATCTCCTGCGAACAAGCGGCACGAAAATTCCATCCAGCCGCGCTCCACTCCTTATAAAAATATTTTTCTATTTGCTTGTGAAAAAGTTAACAAACTTTCTATAAAACTCTTTTTCTCTCTCTGTCGTGGACGACAAAAAAACTATACGGAAAAACGATTCGCCTCGTCGAGCCAACAGTCGCCAGCAGCTACATACACCTACACACTGTGTCGCTCTGCGGTTTTTTCCTCTATTTATTTATAAATTAAACGAAATATCTCGCGAGGGTGTGCTCACTTATCTCACACGTTTCGACGGCTCGCAAGTGCATTGCAGTGTACCGATTCTGCGTTCTCTATGTGTGTACGGATATACGTGCGTAAAAAGGGCGGGCGAAGGCGCAGAATGTGGAGCGCGTGTGTTTTTTCTTCTTCTCGAGCCTATACCGGGCGATTTTTAACGGGTTAACGGTACACGCACGCGTGCTCGCTTATCTCTCGCGTGTGAGCGGCGTTTACTTTTCGCGCGTCTCTCCTCTCTCTCTCTTACACACCAGCAACGCCGCGGCAGCTGCATTTTTAAAACTTGTCCCGCTCGCGCGCGAAAATAATCTCTGCACCTTTTTTCGGAGGTGGGGGGGGGAGGGGGGGCAGGCAGGCGAACTTTCGCTGCAAAAACAAAACGCGCAGGCGAGAAAGAGAGAGATATCCCGAGAGAGCGTTGCGCAACGTTTTGCGCCGAAAATCCGCTGCCGCTGCACAGCGAGCAAGCGAGCCCGGGAAAAAAGCGAGCGACGCGATGTTGATTCTCGGCCGAAAGTTTTTGCGACCGCGTCAGCTTTTTGAGAGGATGCTGCTGCTGCAGTGTACGCGCACGGGGCTGTCGGCCACGATGAATATAATTTTCGAGATTACATAGTTCGAAAGTTTTAGTTTATTATAATTTAATACTTTCGAGGGCAGAGGCTTTAAGAGGAGTGTTTTTTGCGCAGTTTGTTTATTTTAACGGGGGGATTACGGTGGTTAGGCGAGTATTGTTAAAGTGCCCGTAGGCTTGTTTGCGTTTTAAAAAGAAGTTTGAAACAATTTGCGCGAAGAGCGAGTGCGGCTGTGTGCATAAGCGTGAGAGGAAGAGCGTGGCCTGTTTGGCATAGTATAATTTCAGTATTATTTTAAAGAAAAACAAGTGAATATTTTAATATAGCAAGTGTCATAATTTGTGGGATTATGTGTATATACACACGCTATCAATTTAAAAATTTTAATTCAGCGAGAATCAGCTCTTTTATCCAATTTTTAACACGCGATAACATTATAATATATTTATACACAAAACTCATAAAATCGAACCTCCATTCCCAGTATCGCGTAAAACGCTCAAGACACGCGTTCATCCCAGCCGCTAGAAATCGTTCGCCGCTTATTTAGGGCCGCTTAACCATCGTCTCTCAGCCATGTGATTAAAACGAAAGTGCTAAACTCGCCATTACGCGCGCCAACCGTCACTAAATATATAACCGCGTTAAAACTCGACCGAACCCGCGCCACAGGACTTTATCCAACCGAAAGGCATATAACGGGCTCGTTAAAGGGAATCGAACTCTCAAGAATACATCCGCGATTGCTAAAAGCTTCCTCTTCAACTCTCGATATATACACACACATACAAACACGCACACAGGTGCGAGCGACTCGCCATTCTCAATGCAATCCGCGCGATTGCATGACGCCGGGCTGTTAAGCCCCGACGGATTCATAAATATTTGATGATCGTTCCTCCGCATTTGGCGCCTATGTATATACTCCCTTCTCCGACGTTTTCTCCGCTGGCGTGTGTCGCACGCGTGTGAGGCTTACACGTGACCGTAGGCTTTGAGAGAGGCAGAGGCTGATTTTATCGAGGAGGCTGAGGGAATGTCTGCTGCGATTGACGCAAGAAGTGAAGGACTTCCACGGCGAAGTGCTTAGCGTAAGACAGCTTCATTATTTTATGCGAGGGATGAGCGGGAGAGTGGTCCAGCTGAATTATTGATACGGGGTGAATTATTTATGTGAGTTATTATATTCTTGATATAAATGTGGGAAAGGTCTTCCTCATTGTGTGTAGATTATTTTTAAAGGATTATTACGTAATGAAGATACGCCACTAATTGAAAAGTATAATACTGCTCATAGTGCACTATAGCATTTCAATAGTATTCAATATTTTTTAGAATTTTTTTTACCCTTTCTATATAAATTCAACAACGTATACATATATTTTACTTCTCCCATCCCTTTTTACGCATTCAGCTTCAATTGTTCAACCTTATCGCGCAGTGGTGCGCGTTTCGGCAATTACAACCGCCAATTAGCCCAAAAAATTTTACTGCTCCGAGATCTCGCCCTGCCCGAACGTGCAAACCGCCACTTGAAAAAGCACCTACATATACGCGTACCTCCATATTCATACGTGTAACGAGGCTCGCGAGCAACGAGAAAAATTCGCGCGAGTACGGTACGGCCCACTGCGAAAATAGTCCGCGCGCGTGCTGTACCCCTCCTCTTTCTCGCGCCGAAAGTGCGTGTACGTACAGCATCATTCCCTCTTTTCGCACTCGCGGGCGGCCGCCTTTGGGGAGTATACACTGTACTGCAGCGGGCGCGGGAAGGATCGTGTGATGGATACGCGGCGCGCCTCGAACACGGCAAGGCTTTTAAAAGCGGCCGCGGGATCGTTAGGTCTCTGTTTGGTATATATATATGTACGCTCTCTCTCTCTCTCTCTCTTTCTCTTCACTTTTCGTGCACGCGGAGTCGTCTCTTGTTCCGCCGACACACACGCACTGCACGCGAGGCCGCAGAAGAGGTTGAAAGAGGGAGAGATAATCAGCCGCGGCGCGGCTCGTAATGCGCGCCCGCGCGTTAGGGGCGTGCGAAAATAAAGCATGAGGCTCGAGATATTTAACGAGAAGGTAATTTGGCTGTGTGCGCTCGCGCGCACAGGTGTGATAGAGGCGAGGGGTGGGAGTGAGATGCGAGGGCGTTGAAAATTTCACCTCTCTCAGATCGAACGCGTGCGCGCGCATGAGGAGAAAAGGGTCCATATATACAGGTATATATATATATATATATATATATATATATATATATATATATATATATATATATATATATATATATATATATATATATACTTAATTAATAACGCTTTTGTTTGGAGGGAAGGAGAAAAAGGAGGAAGGAAGGAAGGAAGAGCGAGAGAGAGAAGATGAAGAGGGTACCGAGACTCCACACGTTGATGGTGTGCCTGCCTGCCTGCGAAATGTACGTAGTCGCGGGGCGTAGTTTATCGAAATTGCCTCGGCTGGCGCGCGCACGGTTATTTTTGAATTTGAAAGTAATATAGGAATATGGTTATGGCGCGCGTGTAGCGCTTGTTACGAGGGTAACGCTTTGGTACGCGCGCGTATAAGCGTGATCCATTACGATCGTCTGGTTTAATAAATGGGGGTTATAAGGATCTATTAAAAAATTAATCAGCAATAAAGGCGAGATTGTTGGCTCGTTTTTTGTTAATCTTATAAAGCCAGAAGTGTGATATACAACGTTACTTTTTTTTGTGGGGGGAAATAACAGGTGATATTTAGCTGGAAAGTCCGCCTGCTTTCAGATAGCCGCAACCAATGACACTTACAATAATGTGCTCAGAAATACAACTCGCTTAAAATGCGAAATAATGCGGGACGCGATAAGCCGCGAGCAGTTAAAGTGTAATTTTTATGTGTGGAAACAGTCATAATTGACCAGTCGGAGACCAAAATCCAGCTGTTTCACAAGCTCTCCAGGATAAGATAAAAGAACAGGTCAATATCCAAGGAAGATTAAAAACTTGCTTCCAAACTATACATGGAACCGCGCACCAAACTCAAGTTATCGAATCATCTCCACATTATACCCACGCAATATTTTCAAAACATTCGTAGACTTCTTTTCAATCCGCGTATCACTGACTAATGGACTCTGACGCAAGAAGCCTATATACCCACACCGCATCTGGCACCACATTTATCGGGCGCGCGCTGCACGCGTCGTCGTCCGCTTTTTAAGCGCTTTTTATCGGGCATTGCACACAGACAACGTCGCGCTCGCGCGTCACATCCGCAGGAGGCGACGACGACGAGAACGGCAGCTAGAGAGAGAGATCGGAAATGATCCTGAATGGATAATTAACGAGAAATACGCCGGAACCGGAAGGGCGCCGTATATGACAGTATACACGCGTCGAAGGGACACCCCCCTCTCTTTGCTTTGCGCCACGTGCGCCGCCTTTTCCGACACTTCGCGCCATGCACTGTCTCTCTATCGGTCTACAATGTGCTATTTCGCACTCCGAACGGAAGTCGGCACGCGCGCGCACCCGGGGGTATGAATCACGCGCGGATACGGCCTGTGGCTATATGCGCCCGCGTGCGGTTAGCTGATTTTTAATTCCCGACTGTGGGAAGTACGTGTGTGTGCGCGTGGATGGTTCGGGCGTTTGGATCGTATATGGCCCGTGAAACAATGTTTGTCCGGTCGTGTGCGTCGCAGTTGGCGAATGAAGCTGTATGCGTATATAGGTGTTTATAGTCGAGCGCGACATTTTTGTTGGTATAGATTTGGATGTGGTGCAGTTTAATTCGAAACGGTTTTTGGTTAACAAATAAATTTCTTGGTTTTAAATCGAGATAAAAGCTTCTGTGGTGCTATGAGAATTACTACACGATGAAAAATTTTTAATTTTTGTTTATAATTATATTCGGATTCAGCTGTATCAAATAGACAAGAATAACGACCAAAGCCAGCAATATATAAATACAGGACGTGAGGACACTTTTATCCGGAGAAATTCGTAAAGGATTTATTTGTATATACACTTACTACTTGAAACCACTGAACGCATTGAAAATGAATCTTTAGAATCGGAAATCGGATTTCAGATAAGGTTCCATTCAGATTCGGCATGAGGAAACTGAGAACTTGAGAAAAATTGAAGAAAACGTCCATCAGTTTACCTACGATTTAACTACGTATATATACATACAAATTATTTCTAAAATATATTCTTTTTAGTATCTCCAAACCAAAAAATAATATCCGGACGTGTGCCACGACCGCACCGCCGAGCCCCGCGGCATACCAATGCACAACATCAAACGTGCGCGGTCGCTCACGAGCGCGCCGACGAAAATTACGAGCGTTAATCGCGAGCGCGGGACATCCTTTATTGCCGCTGAATTTACTACCCGCCTGCGCGTGCATATACATATAGACACCATTCGATTCGTGTGACACGAAACACACGCTATGGTTTTCTCCTCGCCAGGAAACGCCTGCGGCTCTCTCGTGCGTCTGCGTTTAGGAAGCGCACGTGCACCGATCGGCCCTGATGAATATCAAAGCTAAATGTGCGTTTTAAGCTAATGCGGGAGTCTAAAGCGTAGTCGGAGTTTTTTCGAGTTGGAAATGGAAGGGTGTGACGTTGTGTTTAGACTAGAATAGTGTTTTAAGTATAAATAGGAGTGAAGGTAGAGTTTAGTTATTCTTCGAATAAATTGGTTCAGATAATAATTACAATATTGAGCAATTTGGTTTTGGCTATTTCTTAGTCAATGTGTCAAGTGTCAAACTTAATGTCACTTATGTCTTATTGAAAATCAAAAAATTATAAAACTGATATCATAATATTCCAGTTTTTTTCCCCAAAAGTACGCAATTAAAGCGATGTAAGTATCGGAAGCCAATAATGATTAAATTTAATAGCACAGCGAGTAATAAATTTTTAAATTACCGAAGCGTGTAATAAGCTTCCACGAAGAGCGAAAGAAAAAATAATCGACCGGCACAGATTTCCACTCCTTTTTTTATACACCATCGAAATTTACTTTCTCTACGATTAAATAAACAGATTTCGGGCAAATTGAGCGTTATTATAACGTTATTTCGGCTCCGTTTTCACGCTGCTCTAATTTTCTCAAGCGCGCGCGGCCCGATTCGTGATTCACGCGCGTGTCAAAACGAACGACCGCGCAGCGCGGGCCTCTTTGCTGCGGCGCGGCCGGAACGCGAAACCTGTAATTTTCGCGTCAAAGCAAAAACTTTCACCGAAATGTATTCGCACACTTCTCTCCCCTCTCCTTCGTTTGGTAGCTCCCGAGTTCGCGCGGTTAACAAGTGCATTTTGGAAAATACTCGAAAAGGAGAAGTCGTACTTATGAGGGCGCCCGGGGCGTAATTCTTTTACTTACTCGGCGCGGATTTTTAGCAGCCGTGATGTAATTCTGGCAATTTGGTGAGTAATGTGGCCGAAATTGGTTGGCAATAAGAGCTGGTATAACTTTATAAAAGCAATTTTTTCTGTTATTCTGAAAAAGTTTTAATGTTTTTACGTAAAAATTTATACGATGTTTTCAGTTTACGTACTGTTTTTATAGAAACTATAAATTTTATATCGATAAAATACAAATTCACAAAAATGTTGTAAAAATATGTTTGTATAATCGGAATGAGAACAATATCTTTTTACTGCTGTTTTGATTTACACCAATGAAAATTTCGGAATTCATTTGAAAAACAGGCTAAAAAAAATTCATGAAACCCAACACGATAATTGAATTAAAATACATTCCCGCCAACTATTTTTCATTTTATTCCTCGCAAAGTCGTGAAAAAATATCGCGATAAAACGCGCTCCCGCGCTTGTTTTCACTACTTGCACTCGTCATAACGCGCGCGCTCTTTCGCGTATGAAAATTAAATATCGTCCGTGGAACGCAAAAGTCACGTTCTCCGCCGCGTTCAAAAAGCCAACACGCACCCTCTCCCATATATATATAAATATATTATGCATTTTCTAAAAGCTTTATCCCTTCTTTCTCCCGATCTCTATATACGAAACACTTGGAATAAATCGGCATAAGCCCCGCGCACGTTCGAAAATTTATTCCAACTTACGGAACTATAATGGAAGGCAAATTTAGAAAGATTCTTTCGCCCCGAATAACTTTTCCACTCTATACGCGCGCGGCCAAAGTGGCTTTATATATACGAATAAGGATACCGTAAAATAATGCACCGAGACGCGGGGAATCCGAAAGCGGACGACTTTCTTTTCGATCGCTCGCACGCGCGCGGGTTCGTACACTCGGGGGATATTCGGAGCGTGTGTGTCCCCCCGTGTCTATATATCATACATACGTACGCCCACGAGTGAAAGAGAGCCGGCGAATCGATGCAGATGCAGCACGCGCGCCTACGCCGTATAATCCTTTCCGGACAGCCATAATGGACGATGGAACTGTAAATTCAATTGGCCGCTGAATCGGATACATGCACGCGCGCGAATGCAACTCTTCTCCCGCTGCTCTTTCAGCGCGGCCGCTGAAAGCATTGGTGCATCCGCGCGCAAATAAAACCCATATACGCTGGACAAAGCGCCGACCCGCTGAAAGAAGAGAGCCCAAAGGGAGAGTGTAGGTGACGATGTATAGCTATGTATATAGTCAGCTAAGTTTGTCCCTTTTACACGCCGCGTGTGTGAACGGAGAGTTTCATTCCAGTGCAGCTTCAATGGGATATTTTATCTTGGAGGAGTGCGGAGTTTAATTAATTTCGAGCAAAAAGTGCCGGGGGATTCGGTGGGGCAAAATCGTTGGCTTGTTGGGACGATTGCTAAAGATTACCGGGGAATTAGTTTGGTGAGGGAGTGAGATTCGTGTATTGGAGCAATAGAATAGATATACAATTGTAACGGATGTTTCGTTAGACTTTTATACGTTGAAAGACTTTATTCAAGCGATAAGATGGTTATGTAAGTTCTGATGCTGTAAGAAGTTAAAAATGAAAATGAGAATTCAGAGGGACAATTATTTTTGCGAAGAAAGTGGAAAACTAAATCAGCCGCTTTAATGTCTCCAAACTCTATTCGCCCGGGGCTTATCCTTAATCCCCGAGAAGTCCTTAAACTCAAAAGTATTATAATGTAACAATTAACTTGCCGAGAAAAGAATAACAAGATAAAAAGCCCGACGCGACGAATCGCCTGAGATTACGGCTCCGACTCAACCAAGAAGTCATTCGGCGCTCGCCTCTCCAATCTCGAATATAAGTTTTTCCCCGCCGAGAGACAATCTCGCCTCCACCCCCCGTTAAGAAAGAGAAAAGTCGAGCAGCATCCCCCGGCACCGCCGCGACGGAATTCGAAGACCGGCGTCTCTCATTTGAATAAGACAAATGAAGACATCTTCCTTTCTTCCTTGCCTTCCCTCTCGCCTCCGTCGCGAGATATGAGAGCGAGATTTCTCCCGATCGCGCGCCGTAGATCAGCCACGGCCGTGTGGAAAAGAAGAGGGAATATAAGGCCGTGGCTGAGAAAAGCGGAGCTGTGGCTCGCGCATTGAACCGCGTCGATTGATTACGATCGTTACGCCGAACAATGGGCACCGCCTAACGACGACGCCGCCGCCTAGGAATACATATCTAAGGGGATTACCGAGCGCGGGTTATATAGCTGACTAACAAGGCGGCTATATCTCGGTCTCCCTCTCCATCTCTCGTTGCGGCGACTTTGTCTCGATGAAAATTGATCTCGCCGCTACTGCCCACGCGACAATGGCACGCGTATTTTTCTCTAGCTGGAGCGTGTAAGCGTTTTCGCTGATCATCGCGCGCGCTCGGCCGCGGGAAAAAGTTGTGTACGCGGAATGCAATCATAATAAATCATGCCGATGGCACGTGTATATGTGAGTTATTGATTATTTTTCAGCATGCACTTTTTCGCAAATTTATATTTATATAAAGGTGTAATTCATCCTGATGAACGTGTGTTATTAATATTCTTGTTTTTTTTTTTTAATGTGGAATTTTATTCGTTAAAAAAAGAAAGTTTGATTCATTTTATAATCAATTAACTTGATGTTACGGCATTATTTATATTAAAACATCTACTTATACAATTACATACATATATGTTCAGCCATACTGCCCCCCACATACTACTTACGACAGATAATTGCGTCTGCAATAAAGTTTACAGTTAACATTAATCACCATTCGCGTTCTTCCACCCACGCCTGCAATCTCCATCCACCAACACTGTCGCGAAAGCCTCAATCATGGGCTATTCTACAACGTTCATTAAACGAATCAAAAACATTATTGTCACTTTTACACATGAGGGTTGTACACCACATCCGTTTAACTTCTCCGTTTCCCCCGTGACACACACACACACACATGTGCGCGCGGATCGCGATGAAATAAATATAAAAGAGAGTTTGGCACCGTGCGGGCGTATAAATATATTCGATGCCACGAGGTGCTCGCGTGCATTATCATGCAAATCGAGCGCGGCGCGAGCGACGCCGCAAATTGAAAAAGAGTCGAATACCCCAGACTCGAGCCCTTAATCTCCAGGCTTGCACGCGCCCGCGCCGCTACAGTGACGCGAGACGTCGTCGTTTAAGGCGGACGCGAGAGAGAGAAAGAGAGAGAGAGGGGCTATAAAGGGACTTTTCGTATTAATCTTTCTTATAATTTGTGGCCGATTGAAAAGAGAGTCGCTCATTTGTCAAGAGGCTTTGTGCACTTTGTTCGCTGTGTTTATGGAAATTTGCATTCGGGTGATGTATTCAATTGTAAAACTTGAACTTGGGTATTTTTTTCAAGGCAAGCCTGCAAGATATTTTTTTCAACACGAGCATGAAATGAGCTCTTTTCCATGCCAGTAAGTTGAGTAGAAAATCGCGCATTTCGAGCGTGCTTCCAAAAAGCGAAAGATAGTATTATTATTTCTCGCTAAAGTGGGGAATAATAATACCATTATTCGCCGTAGCGGCAGATAATATTTATTAACTGTACGTTGTACATAACTAGCAATACTCAACTTCCATGTGTAACACGGAGAGAAAAGCTATTTCACACTCGGGTGTTTTCAGCACTCGTCTCTGTCTCGGGCAGCTACGACGCGACGCCCTCGATTCCAACTTGTGCTGACCGCCTCACCCTTACTTGAAATAGCTCATTTTCTCCCCTCGCTGCACAACGTACTATTATTGATTTTCGTTTAACAGTAGAATTTAGGCTTGATGAGTATGAATTAGACATTGCAAGCTTTTATTCATTTTACCTTTCGACGTTGTCACGAAACATATTGCTGTAATATATTAAAATGTACCCTAATGTTTCAAATAGGTTTACAAAGTACTTCGAAATGAAGATGCAAATTGAAGCGAAATATGCATAAGAAGCTTAAAATTCCGTCTACAATTTAATTTAAAACTTGCGCAAAATTATAATAATACCTGGCGCTCGCTTATTGCAACAAAGTTCTGCAAATCAAGCATTTTAATATCCCGCCGAGCACGCTTATTATCATAGCCCATTACTACATACCCCCAAAAGAATGACATGCAGTTTAAACATTCCTTTGACAAGGCACTTTATAAAAATTTCCCTCTGCCGCTTCCAAGTTGTACACTCCTTAGACTCATCTCTCTCCTCGTTTCCTCGCTTAAACAGTTCCCGCGGCAGTCCTCGAAACTTGCTCTCAGTCACTCTCTCCCTCTCTCTCTCGCATTGTTCGCCCAATGCTATTTTCCTCTCGCGCCCATCAATCTACATTGCGAAGCGCGCGCGAGCTCCGCGAGTTTAACGCCAAGTGCAGCTTCTTCGTTAAAACATATTCCCGGAATTATCTACATAATACAAACTCTATTCGCTCTCATCGCTCAGCTCCTCTCTCTCTCTCCCCCGTCTTCCGCTCCCTCTTGCTAACTTATTGATTTTCTTAACGCCGAGCGCACAGAACACACGGCGGCAGTCGCTCCTCGTCTCACCCCGTACGTTATATAAAAACTGCACACGCGTGTGCTGCTGCCGCTGCAGCCTCACGTGGCAACGTACCTTTCTCCCCACGCGAAACTCTCCACTGCGGCTTTTGTGCGTTGAAAACCGCGCCGGTGAATTAACGGTCCTCCGTCCCCGCGTTATCAATCAAAAATTCACGACGCCCGAAAGCTCGCTCGTCCCTCGCCAATATCATATTAAACGTAAACACGCTTTCTCTCTCTCGCGGGCATCGCGAAATGTTTTATAATAATATATGCGAGCGAGAGAGACGCGGCGGGGGCAACGACATGAGCTTTTCACTTTATCGCGCGACGGGGGTGGCGGCGGCACCGGCGGGTGGCTGTGGAGAGGGAGCGTGTATATATGTAAGGGTGGTAGTGGGGGTGCGCACAAAGCTCGCGAGTGGCGCCGCCATCTAACGGATGCTGCGCGCAGCAGGAGACGCGTATTGAACAGCCCAGATGCGCGAACCTGGATGCGCCAATATTCCGGGATTCAGAGGAGAGCAGAGCTCCGGAGCCCGCAGTACGCGTAAAAACTGTAATCCGGCCGGGGGGACGAGAGACGGCGACGCGAGCAGCACACAGCAGTGCGCCGACGACGACGCTCCGTTCGCGAGATCAATCTCCTCTCTCTCTTCCTCGCTCGCTCTCTTGCTGGCTGGGCAGTGCGCGCGAAATTAAGATTAAGCGAGGAGAGGAAAGGTAACACGCGGGTGCTGGTGCTGTGCTGGTGGTGCTGCTTGTGCGAGTGAGGAAATAGTGGAGACTCTCGGAGAATGAGCCGCCGTGCGGGCTGAGAGGCCCGTGGACGAGAGGAAATATCCCCCGCGGTTTTTCCTCGACGCCTGCGACGTCCCAACGTGCGGCCCGGAGAAAAAATCATGTGAAAGCCCCGGAGGCGCGCGTGACTCCCTCGGCGCAAGCTTTCTCTCTCTCTATCTCTCTCTCGCGTTCTGTCTCTTCCCGCAACCGACGAGGCTCGCGACGCGCTTTTATTTTTGTATATACACAGAGACGCGTAGCGAAGCAAAAGCCGGGATGAGGCCGCGGGCGTCCCTGGCGTTCCTCGCGCTGCTCGCACTCTGCGCCCTGGTCCGCGACTCGGACGCAAAGCTCCAGCAGCAGACGGCCCAGGTCGAGAACGACAACGACGACGACGACGACGACGACGAGTGGGACGATGACAACAGCAAGGAGGACAACTACCCGTCCAAGCCGGAGATCGACGACGACGGCCGCGTGTACAAGAACCCCCGGAACTCACCCTCGGCCCAGTGTCCCCGCGACGAGGAGCAGGCCGATATCGTCGGCCAGAAGTGTCTGCGCAAGTGCTCGACCGACGAGGACTGCAAGAGCAAGAAGAAGAAGTGCCGATGCGACGGGATATGCGGCATGTCCTGCATCAAGCCGGACCGCGAGTGCCCGGAGCTGATGGAGATCGGGCACGGCGTGATGAAGGTGAGCCGCCGGCTCTTCGGCGACCGGGCCAACTACACCTGCGATACGGGCTACGTCCTCGTCGGGCTGGACGAGAGGGTCTGCAGAGCGGATGGGCACTGGACCGGCGTCAATCCCAACTGCAAGAAGGAAGGTGAGAAGTCGTTCTGCGGTGTGCCGACCAAGTTCCCCAACGCCCGGCACAACGCGCTCCCGGAGCAAATGACCTTCGACCTGGACAGCATGGTGCAGTATTCCTGCAATCTTGGCTACGAGACTAAGGGATCGCCCAAGGCCAAGTGCTTGATGACCGGAGGTGAGGTCAGCTGGTTCGGGCCCGATATCACTTGCGAGGCCAAGAGCTGCGGACCGCCGACTGATATCGCGAACGGCTGGCACGCTGGTACGTTGTTGTTGTTGTTGTTGTTGTTCGGTGTTTTGAATTGCTGAATGCTGTAGGTGATGCGTTATTTTTAGTGGTTTTTGAATTGCCGTTGAATATTTCATGAGTGGACAATGTTTGGCGAAAAGTTTTATTCATAGTTCCACGGTTTAAGCCATATGTGCTGGGCGAGAGTTGGTTTATTAAAGGAGATATTATGAAATACAGTTGGTCAATCAAATAGTGGTTTACCGTTCATTCATGATTATGATATAGAAAAAAGTTTGCTGATGGGCTAATATTCTCAGTCATCGCTTTTTTCATTGAAATAAATAATAAAACTGATGTTGACAGAGTTAATGAAGTAGTCATCGCTAAAGCGACGGAACATTATCTAGTGAATTATGATTCGATTTATTAACCTTTTCTAGCAAAACGAGCATTTTCTTTCTCAAAGAAAGAACTTTGTAACGGTTGCATTTTTCAATTTAATATCTTAATGTTTCTTAATGTTTCCGAAACTTTTAGTTTGTAGATAATGGTATTAATAATTTCCGCCAGGTTGATACAGTAAACCAATTTTACAGTTTGTATCAAGCTTTAAAAAAAAGTTTTGAGTTAATCGGTTTTGTCAAAACTTTCAAAAATAAATTTATATATCATCGCAGGATAAACTATTATTCCATCTATTATAGTTATTGCTTTAAACACTTCATTATGTTTGTTGTTTTATTGAATAATCAATTTACTGAATAATAATCATAACTAATGAAAATTATGTACATAAAAATATGAATTTTTATGAAAATAGCAATATATATCACCCTTAGATTTATTTTGAAATATTTTCTTGGAAGTATGAAATAGCGCTATTATACAATATTATACAATATTATAGATAAAAGTGTTTCGAAATTAAAGCAGTAAATTTGTGATTTCACGTTTATGACATGTATAAACTTTCATAATATTTATATTCCGTAGTCCTTTTTTTAATAGACAAAGAAATAAAGTTATTTTCATTGAATATTTGTATTGCATTATAAAATTTTCATGTGTATTTTAGATTTCACTTACTAATGTTATGTAACAGTAAAGTTTTAGTCTATAAAGAAATATTCGTTCAATTTAACTTTTTCGTAAATACATTAGCTGATGTAGATGCGTTAGATAAAGGATAATCAGAATTATTAGATCATAGTTCAAAGAAAACTAACTGTTCTATAATGTGTTTTAAGGCGAATGTTACAAGTACAACTGTCACGTTTCGTATCACTGTGCTGACGGTTACGAGTTGGTGGGAAAGGCTGAGAAAATTTGTGTTGCTGATGGCACGTGGCTTCCAGAAGAGCTTCCGAAATGCGTTGAGGTTGAACATTTTTTATTTTCTCTTTCTTCATAGGCTTGTAGATTACTGTGCATAATCTCGACACACTAGCTACACTTCCTATAAAAATTCATTAAACAGCTACAACATCAAAACCAGTTATTCTATCGACCTTTCAATCACCGTGTTGTTACATTATCTACCCAAACATAAAATTACTAAATCGCATAATCTTGTTTGTACACTCTCGGACCTTCTACTCCTTGCAAGCGCTTTCGGACGCGCTTTGACGGGCAATCGATATCTCTTAGCTTGCTTCCTCTCTCCCTCTCTCTTGGACAGCCAAAGGGCCTTTCGCCTGTAAAGCAAGACACAATATTCAGCATGCAAAGTGCCTTGTTATATTGTCGTGGAACGATTTGCATTTTGTATCCCGCAGGTGACGTCGGTGGAGTGCGCGGTGCCGCCAGATCCTGTGAACGGCAAGGCCGTCTACACTTCCTTCGCGTACAACTCGGTCGTGTCGTACGAGTGCAAGACCGGCTACACGATCGTCGGCGACGCGACCAGGCGCTGTGGTGCCGACGGCAAGTGGTCCGGCCAGACGCCCGCCTGCACGGAGATCAACTGCGGCTCGCCCGGGATCCTCTACAACGGCTGGATTGACAATATCGAAAACGGTAGGTCGAAGTTGCTGAATAATTTATCCACACTGCTTCGTGCTCCATTGTTCATAAGCCTAATGGCTTCGTTGTTAATTCAGAGTTTGATCAGAAATACTGCCCGCTAGTCTTTGACTAACCGAGCGACGACCGTTATTTACCCATCTCTTATTGATTTTAAAGATGATGTAATTGAACTGTTTGTAATGTTTCATATTAAAATATGTACTTATTATTTCATAAGTATTTGAAAATCTTGTTTTTCTCTAGAAACAAGGAAATTTTCGTAAAGAAGTAGTTATTATTTTTCTTTAAAAAGGATTTTCAAGAACTTAAAATCAACTAGATAATTTAGGCAATCAATTTAGAATATAATATATTGCATAAAACAATTCCAAATAAATTCAGCTTATTAACAATACAAGAGTAATAATATTTATAGTGTAACCGCTTTTCCTCTTATCATGAAAGATCCACTTTAATACCCCTTTGATTTAATTTGATTTTGTATAATTTACTGACCCATATCATTTCAAAACAAATTCAACTCTAATGTTACTATCACATCATCTTAAACCTCCTTCACGCCAATTTCTGTCCGCAGGAACGGGCATGGGCGCGAGTGTGATATTCCGCTGCAAGGAGCACATGAAGCTAGAGGGTCACAGCTCGAGCCTGTGTCAGAAGGACGGCAAGTGGCGTTACCCTCTGCCCCAGTGTCTGGCACCATGCATCGTGCCGCGAATAGCCCGGGGCCACGTGAAAGTCACCTCGGACGAGCGTGACCACATCAACAACGTGACCGTCGCCGAGCACGGCAAGTACCTCGCCGTCGACTGCAACAGCGATTACGAGTTCTATACGGCCAGCAGCACGCCAGTCATCTGCAACAACGGCACGTGGTCCATCGTTCCCACGTGCTCGCCAGCCAGGTGCAAGCAGATGCCGAAGCCACCGAAGAACGGCATGGTCATCGCCCCGAAGACTGACCACGGGATGAAGGCCGTATTTAAGTGCAAGGACGGCTTCGAGCTGATCGGAGGTGGGCCCTACAACAACTCGTTCACGGTGGAGTGCCAGTACGGCAACTGGACGGGTGACATACCGCATTGTATCGAGGTGTACTGTCCGTTCCCTGGCTACGTGGAGAACGGCAAGGTGCTGCTGGTAGGCAACATGGGTGTTTACGATTACCGTCCTTACGTGAGGAAAGTGGTGAATAACAAGCAGATCATGTACGACTGTGACAAGGGCTATTACTTGAGCGAGGGTCCACCGGGGGCTACTTGTATCGGGGGATCCTGGAGCCCCAAGGAGCTGCCCAAGTGTACGTTGGGACAGCATCCGCGAATCCGGTGGAACCGACGTCGTCGATCCATAGGCGAGCAAAAGAACGAGACGGTGATCATGGCTTACCGCAAGTTCATCGACTTTTTCCGCAAGATTGGCAAGAAACTGTTGGAGCTGGAGATGGAGAAGAGCCACGAGGCTCTAAGCCACGCCGACGAGGAGGAGGCTGCTCGCAAGGCCGCCAATCATACTTCTTCTAGTAACGGTACGAATAGCGTTAACGTAGTACGTAATATAACTAGGGGTCATGGTGGGGGCGGCCACGGGAATAAGCCGCGTTCCAAGGACGAGAAGATGATAGACTTCCTGAGGATCGTCTATCGGAAGCTGCAACGAATCGATGCGCGGCACGCGAGTAACGATACGAACGTGACGATGCACGAGCTGCTCAACGTTATGAGCAAGAACTTCTTCCATGTC
Source organism: Torymus aiolomorphi (assembly GCA_036365515.1). NCBI lineage: Eukaryota > Metazoa > Arthropoda > Insecta > Hymenoptera > Torymidae > Torymus > Torymus aiolomorphi. The sequence continues at coordinate 12,161,819 of CM070875.1, forward strand.
GACCTGTCGGAGCCGAGGAAGAATGCCTCCGGCAAGCACGAGAGCTTCGAGTCGAAGAACCAGCGGGAGTTCACGAAGCTGAAGCGCGAGTTCGAGAGGATCATGAAGTTCTACAACAAGTCGCTACGCTGGAGCGAGAAGCACCTGCGCAAGGACCTGAGGAAGAAGAAGAAGAGCGAGAGCCACGGTGCCAAAGATAAACAGAAAGCGAAGGAGAAGGAGAAGGAAAAGGAGAAGAAGAAGCAGCACAAATCGCCGAATTATTACAAGGGCTTCTACGAGTTCATCAACGACTACGTGACCCAGAAGCTGTCGGCTCTCGAGGCGCAAAACGCCACGGAGGAGCTCATCAGGAAGATGAAGATCGACAAGATATCCGTGCGCAACGGCACGATGTTCACCGTTGGTGAGATCTACACGTTCTTCAAACATATCATAGAGGCCAAACTCAACGCGTCCAAGTCGGACACCGAGACTGTCACTGTCAAGCCCTCGATAAAATTGTCCACGGCCACGTCACCGCACCTCGCGACCCAATCCACTAAACTCCCAACGTCGACGTCCACGACGACGACGACGACGTCGTCGACGCCAACTGGCAAGCCACCCTTGAGCACGCTCGCGTCGACGAGAGCGACACATTTAATCGTCTCCGAGAACGAGATCCCAGCGCTGGACGAGGAGAACAGCCAGCAGCCGAAGCTGCGCAGCAAGCGCATCCGCGACGCGTCGACGCGGTCACCGTTGGTCGCCGCAGACGTCGGCAGCAGGAAGCTGCTGTCCATCAACCATCCCCTACTCGACGAGACGACGTCGTCACTGGAGAGCAGCCGCCGTCAGGGTCGCGCCAAGCGCTTCCTACGGCCCGGCGAGCCGACGGCTGAACGTCAGGCGTTTCTTAAGAATTTGTATCTCAACGCGTTAGAGGAAGAGTACAGGGCGAGCGTGAAACGCTCTGCCCGATTGGCGAGCAATCAGCAGCGGGGCGGCGGCAGCGACTGGTCGGCGGCGCGCGACGCCAGGAGTCCAAGGGACGAATACCAGCAGCAGCGGCAGCTGCGGCTCAGACAACGCCGCGAAATCAAGTGAAGAAGATGACAAGAGAGCGACATCAAATGGTTTTATTGTGATATTATGGAATTTATTGGTAATTAACCGATTATTAAGCAACTAATTTTATGCGAATTATACAACATTATTATACAACCGATAGTTAATCTGTTTCCCTTTTTCGTCGATAGGCGCACTGTAACGTGTGTATCTGACGTTTTTTGATGATAAATAAAATCTTTTCCATACACTACTGACTGAAGACTTTAATGACGATATATATATATATATACATAGTACCGTTCGTATAACTTCATTATTAGACTGAATCACTCACTCGAACCTATCAATTATTAATATATATTTTTCTGTAACTATGATTACAATAAACTGATCTTTCCAGCCATTCTATATAAAAAAAACAGTATATGAATTTTGTGTCTTTTGCTCTTATTGTTTCATTATGATTTCATTATCGCCGGCGAACGAAGCGGGCAATTAAAGTTATAGATTGCGGGGCTACCGGATAACTGCCCGAACCGAAGTGATTCTTAAGCAGCTGTTCGCGAGATCAAGTTGTCTCTCAGTTCATTATAAAGCAAGTCATGAGATAGCTCTCGAAATCAGATCTCTCTCTCTCTCTCTCTCTCTCTCTCTCTTTCTCTCCCTCTCTGTTTTTTTGCGCAGTAGCTCATTTTTTAATCCTTCTTTACCACTTGACAAAAAAAAGTCGAAGCAGATAAAAAAGGACAATTGAGACGCGAAGTGGGCGAGCGCCCTCGCAGAGAAAGTAGGGAACGCAGGATTCGCGAGCAATTATTAATAAGTATCCTGTGCCGTAGCAGCAGCGACTGCGCGCGTGCGGCAATTAAAGCCGAAAATAAACTTTGCGGATTGAAAAGCGCGGGTCATTTAAGCGGCGCATTGAGCGCGTGCGATTGATCGCCTCGAGGGCTCTCGTGAGCGTCTCGTTCATCTGTCAATAAGGAGAGTGTCATTAATTACAAACCAATTATAATTTGAGAGAAGGAGAGAGCTGAGCGGTTTGGTGAGTGCGTGCGTGCATGCGTTCCAATCGCGTGTAACACATCTCGGATTTTGCGCGCATTCATAATATCGCCGTGTCTGTAACGAGTCAAATTGAAAATTTTGCCCCTAGTAAAAACGCTATATTGGCATAAGCGTACACACACGTATACACGCCCATATATGTCATACAGTTATCCCTGGTATTTATTGCCGGAGATAAATGATTTTTTCATTACGGATTTTTGTTTGATTTCGTTCTTATGCAAATTAAAATATATCTCGTAGATTAATCATTGCATCGAGGTATTAATGGTAATTAAAAATTGTTATTGATTTACAAATAACGGATTAATTAGTACTTTCAAGGCGTCATTTACGCAATGTATTTAATTAAAAACGTTTTTATCAAATTCCAACGTTATAATTATCGCGCTACTAATAAGGAAGTAACAACTCCCTATATATTTACTTATTACACATTCAAGTGGGCTCGCAAGCTCGCAGCCGTCTCATCCTCGCTAACTCCACCAACTTGTTACACAGACTGCAAATACACACGCACATATAAACATAAAATATTCTCTCTTACTCGGCAGCAACATTTTTAAACCGTATATATATATACGTGCGAGATAACGCAAATCTCTTACTCGCCTTCTTCTTAGACGTCTCCGAGACTGTTCGCGCGTCGCGTCGACACCGGGCATTAAAAAAAAGTAGAGTGAGACAGTTTTTGCTCAAAGTTGCGCGCGCTCGCTTTGCATTACTCCGCGTCAAGTCATTTTAAAGCTCCTCTCTCTCCCTCCCTCTCTCTCTCTCTCTCTCTCTCTCTCTCTCTCTCTTTTTCTCTCCACCGGGGACGCATTAAGATTTTCGCTCGAGCGCGGCAAAGCCGACGACGACGCGAGTCCGAAAAATAGAAGGAATGCCGCGCGCGACGACTCGTTTTCTTCGCCTCCTCTCGTTGGAAATTATATATACGATATATATATACATACGTATATAGAGTGAGACCGTCAGCGAGGCGTGATTACACGGTTAGCGGGGACGATTTCGCCGCTAATTGCGCTAAACGCGTAGTCGTCGCAAGCTCCGCGTATGTATATATATACGTATAGTATATATACAGTAAGTGGTTGGCGCGTTGCTAAGCGCCCGCGAGTGACGATTTAGCGAGAGGTGAGAGCGACTTGTGGTCGGTTTTTACACAAATAATACTGTTGGGTAGACGGACGCGCTGCTGTTATCAGGGTCTACGTTAACATGGTTGAAGTTGTGACAGCGTGATTGTTTACGATGCCGTGTATAATAGATAAACTTTGCGGTGATGTGGGAAATAAGAGTATTTATTGAAAAATTTTTCTTTTATCGCTTTAGTTTTTATTTTTAACGAAAATCATAAAACACGCGGCACTAAAACGAAATGCATTTTCACTTTACGCTCTTCATTTCGGTGTCGCGCGGAAATATTTCGATTCCAAATGCTCTCGCGGAGACTTACATTAAGCGAAATATATTGCATATTTGACTTTGAGACGCGGCACGACAGCAGCACTCTGGAGGAAAGTAAGCTGAAGAGTTTCGAGTACATTACCTTCGTAGCTATTTAATAGGAAGATTTTCTCTCGCATTGCACCTCCTTCTCGGGAAGGTATAAGGAGCTTCCCCCCTGCCTCTCCTTATGGGTCACGGCAGCATAATTGTCATTGCAGGCCGTTTGTTTTTAGTATCTCGATTTCTGTTGCGCGGAATATAGCAAGCATGAGCGAGAGTGAAATTTGTTTGCGTAAATATATCGCGAGAGTCAACGTCGAAATTTCGATAAATTATACTTTAATCGAGGCTATTAAGCGTGAAATCTGTGCGCACTTTGCTCGAGCGTCGAATTTGCATTTTGATGGCGTGGAAATAAGTATCAGTAAAATTAAGCTCTTGAGTAATTTTTTAATCGCTAAAAGATTACCGAATCGAGATATATACATATACGTGATTTTATTTTTCACCAATAAATGTTATCGCCAACTTTCATCTCTCGTCAAACCTCGCGCGCATATATATGTATATATATATACCAAAACGCAAGAATCGCATTAGCATCAATCGAAAAAAATCATTTCAACAATAATTAATTTATCCACAAGTGCACGCCGTATCCAAATAACAGATTTTTCATGTTCCGAAATCAATAACACGCACCGCCTTAAAAAAAAAACGCCAGTGGCTCGTATAATGAGCTTCTCTCTCCCTCACTCTCGCAATTATAATTTCCTCCTCTTCGAAGCTCTCCTGGCTATTCGTGGTGGGGGCATCAGCGCACGCGCGCGCGAGCACCTCCCGGTATTACGCATACGTCGTGCTCGTGCATATAATAATCTCGACATCTCCGCTCTCTTTCTCTTTATCTCCCCCTGCTCCGGCGTATATAATTGACGCGATAATTTCCCGAAATCTCGCCGGACCGGAAACCGGCGCACACGTCGCTCTCAGCGTGTTCCGTTAAGTGTTCCCGTACTGCACTCGAATATCCGAGTCTCGACAGGTGCACGCTGCGCAGAAAACTCCATCATCTCTCGCGTGTAGAGAGATCGTCGACATCACGCTGGCACGTCTCTTCCCATCGAGCGACGAGTTCAATACCAGCCTGCAGCCGATGACCGATGGTATAATCTGGGCGCAGATCCGAGGGGAAAATAAAGAAAAGTTATAAGCTCGAAGCACGCGCGGGCTTCCTGCCAATTCAGGGAGCCAGCCAAGTGAAATTACTGCGGCCTCAATGATCGCGCGCTGATGGTCACCAGCCACACTCCCCCGGGGATTCACCGGCGCTCCACACACACGTACACGAGCGCGTGGGCGCGGTGCGCTACCGGATATTGACCATTGAAGGCGTGCCAGAGAACCGCGCCATCTCAGCTCGAGACTGTACTTCTCTCGCGCAGCGTTTAAGAGGAATTTACGTGAATAGAGAAAGAAAGAGATCGAGAGAGGGAGGGTGTGCACGCCCTCCCGGCGAGTTTTCTCGCTCCTCGAATTGACATCTTTCTTTGGGTGTAGTTAAAGGGTGTATATTGCCTGCGCTACCTACACGAACGCCTCTGAACGAACTGCCGCCCTTACGCGCTACACAATAATGCGTCTCTCTTTCTCTCTCTCTCTCTCACTCTTCCGGCGCGTGTATCGTGTTATATACTTTCGACGGTAATATAGTGTAGCTATAGCGCGGGCGGGAAAAAGGAGACGTGCGATTTTTCCGAGAAGTACCAGGGAGAGAAAGACAGTCGTATTTGCGCTCCCTTGAGTGGAGCACTCGAGCGTGCTTCCTTTGAGAGAGCCAGAGCGCAGGCGAATGGTTCAGTATTATAAGGAACGGGATGTATATAGGGGAGGGTGAGAGAGAAATAAGGAGGAAGACTTTTCCGACGAGCGCGGATCCTTATACGGTGAGTGGCGGAGGTGCCATACGCCTTTTTATTTAATTTTCCTCAGTTGTAATAAACGCGCGTGCACGAGCCCCACGCGCTCGAGGTTTGAAGTTGCAGCAGTTGTAAGTGTGTATTATAGGAGTAAGAAGAGGGTGGATGAACGAAAATTGTTTACCCGCTGGAGAGGTTCATGAAAGTTTTGTTTATCTGGATCGCGCGGATGCGCAAGTATAAGATATTTTGTTTTGCGTGAATATACTACATTACATATATTTTTTAATATATTAATTTTATTTCGGATAGAAGAGAATTAACCTAGATTAGTTTCTCACTTTTCGCCAAACGTTCTCGTCAATTTATAAGTTTAAAAAGTTTTGCCAATTTTTCATCCCGAATATAGACACACATACACGTATGCGGAAAAGTTCCGCACGAGCTTATAAAATCCATATAGCCTTTTGATATAAAAATACGCTTTATGAAATAAAATTTCGCCCAAGTTTATTTTGCCGGTTCTATATAACGCACAGAGAGCGAGCGTCAGAGAGAAGGAACGAGCGAAAGAGCGAAGAGAAACCAGAACTTGTTTAAAGCCACCACGAAATTCTCGCAACCTCTAAAAGTAAGCGCGTACAGCAGAAGAGAGTTTGAACTTTCGCCGACTTCTCGTGGAGTACACTAGTTGTAGTGCATCCGCTCCCTCGCAGGTGAGTATATACACACCCACCAACACACACACACACACCTACACGAACACGACATAAAGTGCCCAAGTTTCGCTTTGGCGAACAACCAGCTTCTCCCCTCTGTTGTACAGCTTTAGCCGGTCGCACGGCTCATCTTCGGCGAATTAGACGCGGGCGCTCGCGTCCGGTGTCTATGGCGTACCATATATAGACCAAAACTCCAGCTTGGATTATGACACTCTGGCCTCTCCACGACACCTCTATATTCTTCAAGAAAAAAAAAGAAGCAGCGGCACGCCGGTGATACAGAAAAGTGTATAGTAGCGGGTAATACACACTTCAAAGGAGCGCGAAAGCGGAAGAGCGAATGAAAGGAGAGGGCGGATTTGGCCGCTATAGGTGGTCCCCTTTGCCACCTTTCCTTTCTCCTTCTCTCATACGCCAGTGCTCGTACTTGCGCTCCGAGGCATCGTCTCTCTTTTCTCGCACTACACCGCCGCTCTGTAATCAGCCGAGCGCGGTCTTGACCATTAACGCAAGCCCGCGCTACAAGAAAGTGCCAAAAACTCGCGCCTTCAATACGGGATTACTTCGCTCGGACAGACGCAAAAAATTCCACGGGGTGCGTGTAAGTACGCGCGGGTATATAGAAGCCTTAACCTACATTCGCGCGCGTACGGGAGACGGGAGAGTTTTAAAGAGGCGAGGGCGGGCACGAGACTTTTGTGGAAGAGAGGCGGGCGTATGCGTGAGCCGAGCGGTCGGACTAATTATGACACACCGGAGAGCAGTGCTGCGAAGTTGGGGAGAGCGGCTTTACGGTACGCTGCTTCCTGGTATAAAAGGCCACTTTTAACGAGAGGAATCGCGCGAGGCTTTCTTATGACGGACTATCGCCTTCGTGGTCGGGTGTAGAGTGTGAGATTTTGCCACGGCTGAACGGTCTTTTCGGATTCTATTGTGTTGTGCGTGTTCGAGAATGGCTCGTTTCTTTCTGAAGGGTTTATAAACCTTAAATTTTTCAAAGAAAATACTATACTATATATGACTCGACATATTCTTCATCAGCGATTACAAAAAACTATATATAAGCTGAATTATGCTGACGATCAAAATAAAATTAAAATTCCTGACGATCGACAAACCTCAAAAGCGTGTAAATCCGAAATTCGTCGACTCACGTGCTGCTCTTGCGTATAAACTAAACCGTACATCCTGCGCTCGCGCGCACGTGCGTCCCGTGTGTTATTTATTTTTCATCGATTTCATCGACACGCCGCGCGAGCCCAACACCTCTGCGCGCGTATAAAAAAGCCTTTTTTTATGGGCGCCACGCTAAAGTGTGTAACAGCTCTGGGATCGTCCCGGAACGATTTCATCTTAATTTCAGCCGAGCGAAATTGGAAAGAAGTGTTACATATACGTAAGCGCGCAGATTTATCGGAGAGCCGCGCGCTAAATACGGTGAACGCGGCCGCGTCGAGCGCGTCTTTTAAGGCGGTGATTCGCGTGTGCCGCTTAATTTCAATAACGAGAGTCGCGCTCTGTGTACACTCGATGAGTGTGCGATCGGCGAGCGGTGAGTTAAGGGGAGATACTTTTTTTTTAAGAGAGGAGAATCGGATCGAAAGTTTGCTTTGCAGGCGATCACGCGTTCGTTCTCGAAGGGGAGTTCAATTTTCACTTGGATGTTCCCTGATAGAAATTTCTCTATTACGAAATAGGTAAAAACTCAGTAAATAGGTAGGAAAAATGGCTATTTTATACTAGCGATATAACGATTTTTTCCCTATTATTCGCCCATTTAATAGATTGTACATAACCTAAAAATATTCAATTTAAATTTACTCATAGATTTGACGTTGCAGTTAAGAGCATTTAATTGTAATAGATAGCTTAGAAAAATGTAAACTATAAACGCATACTATAAAAAACATTTACAGCACTTCTTTCGTAGATATTAACCGAAATTCATATTTTTCCATTAAATTCTGTCTCTTTCATTCCTCGCCATAACAACAAGTCTTTTATTAGCCACTTCCTAACAAAAAATTAACCAAGTATTTCTTTTTTTCATAATTTTTAATACCTTTGAAATAGTCAAGAACAAGCTCGTGTAAATCTGTAAAAAAGCTTTCTCTTTTTTAATCTACATTAAATAGTCGAATAATGTCAGAAAAATCGTTTCATAGGTAGATAGAAAATGATAAGAAAAATATCTAATTTTTTGTAATCTCCAAGTAAAGCTATTTATTTATTAGTAAAATATAGAGTCGATTTCTACCAGCGTTTCGATGTTTTTTATGATGCGAAATATTGTTATGCGTACGCTCATCAATAGTAGGTATTACGAAGTAGTTTAATAAAAGAAAAAGGAATTTGGTTGATAAAAAATTACACCATTGCTTTTATCGGAGTATTAAAAGAGCACACTTGACATTAAAACCGCAAATAAACTGTCGGACCATAATTTTTTCGATCGGGCGCACAGAACTAACCACTAAGCCTCTTATATACACGGTAAGAGACGCAGAATGGCCAGCGTGGAATAATAATGATATAATTGATGTCTCGCACAAAGGACTCGGAGATAACAAAAGGACTCCGTTTTTTTCTGCATGCCCCCAATCAAAAAAAGAACCCGAGACCCGGACTTTTCCAGCTATATGCGCGCACACGAGGCCAAAGAAGCCTAGGCACATCACGGCGGCGGCTTTTATTCGCCAAATGGACCACCGCGTGCACAAAAAACACGGGAGAGCGAGATAGAGAGACAGAGGAGCAAAAAAAACATGCAAGCGCGGTAGCCTTTCGATTCTCTCTCTCTCTCTCTCTCTCTCTCTCTCTCTCTCTCTCTCTTTCTCCTCTCTCTCTCCCCTCTCTCCCTTTCTCTCTCTCTCTCTCTCTCTCTCTCTCTCTCTCTCTCTCTCTCTCTCTCTCTCTCTCTCTCTCTCTCTCTCTCTCTCTCTCTCTGTTACACTCGCGCGCACAATACGCAAAAGAGATCGCGGAGAGAGAGAGAGAGAGAGAGAGAGAGAGAGAGAGACAGAGAAAGAGAGGACGAATATCAGTCGCCCTTATACAATCGCGTATGAATCACGGGATTTGGAGATGAATTAAGGACCATCGCGCGCCCGTAGAGCCGGTTCAATTCGAAACGCGTTTACACACACTCGAGGATCTCTCTCTCTTGAGAGAATGGATGTTCGCTCGCGCCGGTGGTCCTAGACGTAACGCACACGCGCGCTCTCGCGTCATTGTGCCGAAATCCACGTCGCGTCTTCCCTTTCCTTTTTTTTCGACCTCTGTGAATCTTTATTTCACAACCGGCTCTCTCGCACAGGTGGCACACACTCACACACGGCTCCGGGTCCAAAGCGGCGCGTGCACTTGTGTGTAAAGAGCGGAGCGAAAGATAATGGGCCGAGAGAGGGGAAGGCTGGACCTCGCTCGCACGCATTATTGTCCGCGAGCCATCACGCGTGGATTGTTCCAAATTGCGCTCGCGCGCGCGCTGTGTCGCGCGTGAATAGGGTGGAGTGGGGAGAGGGAGAGAGAGAGAGAGAGAGAGAACCTTTTCACTCGTGGGCGGCACGGCGCGAGCGTGCATCGCTGCGTAATCGAGCTTTGATCGAAATTTAAATAAAGTCCGCACGCGCGTGTACAGGCTAAAAGCCTCGCCTCCTCTGTGAGCTGACAATTGCGTATTATTTTTTGTTTTTGATTCGCATTGTTGCTCTCCTCGTGTGAGCACTCGCGCGGTCTCTCTCTCTCTTTACTCCGGATCCTGTGTTGCAACTTTTTGTTGCTTTTTCTATTGTCAAGAGCGACGCGACGTGTTCCGAGAATTGCTTTAGCAACGATTTTCAATGTTTGTGTAAATATAGATGCGGGAGTTTGGGGTTGAATGTCGAACGCTAACATTTTTTTACGGTTAAATAAATTTTGGGGAAGTGTAAACTGTGATTATTGTAATATATAATTTCTTGTATGATGAAATTTTATTTTTGGAGTATTTTTAGACATAGGGGAAGCAGCAAAAAGGAAGTAGCTTTTGCATTTTACATCAACATACACGCACTTTGCCCACGATATTCGCAGAAAACTTATTTGAGGAAAAGCTACTTTACTCAAGACTTTCTTTCTGTACTTTGATACAATCTATAATTCAGTCTTTCATGCATTTCAAACATAACATTTTCCTAGAAAGTTTCTGTTAAATATTTTTGACTATTTAAAAATCGCTGACAATTTATTGACACGTACTTTGTTTATACTTAATATAATGATTTCATACATTAATTTTTATAAGTGTTTAAAAAATAACTTTCGTTCAAAAGGTGGTCATAGTAGGTCGTGTTAACCAGATTATATACTTTTCCGTTTTTTTTTTTTCATTTTTCGTAAGGGTTGACTTTTTTTATCTAACCATTACACATAATAGAAAAAAAATATCGTTTAAATATTGTTCAGATATTGTTTCAATATTGTTTCAATATTGCTTCAATATTGTGTTAATATTGTTCAAACATTGTTGTAATATTCCTAAATATTATAATAATTAAAATTTTGTTGTGATATTAATAATGACATATTATAAATGTCTACATAAGCTATATAGTAGACAAAAATTTATTGCGATATTTTTATTTTTTGAATATATCATATTTACAAAAAGTTACGTATTCTGGAATAATAGTGACTGCTCATAGCTATCAACACCATTTTTTTTTAAACTGTACAAAATTTCATTCGGGTTCAAGTGCATTTATAAATACATAAATATTGTTAGCTTTAAAGTATACAAAAATAAAAAAATAAAATACTCTAAATTGAAAAATGGCTATAACAAAAAAGAAAATCAATAGTGTACTTCAATTCCAAACGTCACATAAAGCATTTCTATCATATTTTCTCGAAATTTCCTTTACTATATCATAAAGCTTTTTCTAGGAGGAAGCAAATTTGAAGGTAAGGTAAAACTTTCTTAGAAATTGTACTACTACTACTCACGCATTTTACCGCACTAAAAAAAACAGCTCGCTAACTCCGGTGATGCAAATTTTCAGATGTTCAAATTAACCCGAACAAACTCCCCCTCCCCTATTAAAAACTTGCACATTCCGACAGCCATAAATTTCCATGAAAGCAGCGCAAAAACTCTGGTAGGCGCGGCGTCCCAAAAAATGTTAATCAACGCGCCGGCCCTCGTCAGGCCTAATAAATCAGCGGCCGTATCATCCTCGCGCGATGCTCTCCGGGAAGGGACAAAAATAGAAATTAATCCATTAGATTTCCTCGTTCCGATTTAACTTCCACGAAGCGGGACTGGGTGTGGGCCCTCCCTAAAAAAGGAGCTACAGTCTCCTGACGTCTCTCACTGCTGCTGCTGCTCGTCTCCCTAATTAGATTTGGATCGAATTCGTTTCCAATTAAGTGACCGCCTCTGCGCCTTTACCGCCGCCGCGCCTCGGCCTATATGCCCACTAGAGCACACGCGTACACGGAGTTTAGACATATGTATATACATATATAGGTCTAGATCACTCTAAGGCCGCGCGTGTGGTTACTCTCCGAAATCTAAGGCATTGGACACGCGTGCGTGCGTTATAGAGAACGAGCGAGGCGTAAAGCGATCGTTCAGGAACGCGAGTGTATCTGCCCTCTCCCCTCTCTAGAGCGGGTTGCGCACAATCGAAATGGAATAATTCTCTTAGTTGATCTTTTTATTTGGATGTTTGCACGCGCGGCCGAGCTAGAGCCCCGCTCCTATGGGAGAGCGCCCGCGCGAGGTGGCGGCGGCAGGCTAATTCAAATATTTATCACGCTCCCGCTCCGCCGCGATGTTTGAGAATGAATCCAGGCATTCGTTGGACGAGCGCATATATGCGCAGCGTGTTTGTCGTTGGCGAACAACAGGTTGGACGGAGGTAGGTAGGGGAACTGGATAAGCCGACGTGTTTTTGAGCGAGAGAGCGAGAGACGGTTTATTGCTTTCGGGAATCCGAGAAATTCGCGTTACGGACTTTTTTGTCATTGAAATCGCGCGGTAATGGGCGTTGGGTGTCATTTTAGGCGATTATGTTTTAAGCTATGCAAAGTGTGAGATTTATGGAAAGTTTTAAATGTTTAATGTTATATGTCGTCCGGAGATTTCGCGCTAAAAATACGTATTTATTATTTGAGGATGGTATTATGAGAGGAATGAATTATCAAGAAATTAAGGTCAGCAACAGGATTCCTCTTGACACACATAACACTTCTAATTCTACTCGACTTCCCTTTTCACTTTTCCGTATCAATTAATTTTAATTAGATCTTTCAAGAGTCAAAAAGCTGCGCTCTGAAAGATTAAAATAGCCTCTCTCTCTCTCTCTCTCTCTTTGACCTATAATTAGACCTAGATGTCACGAAATAATAGACTCCCCTATAATCTCGCGAGCGCGAGTACAATTGAGTGCGAGGGCGCGAGTCTGTGCATCATTTTCAAAATTGCCACTGCCCTATTTTCCTCCCCATTGTCTCTTCCGCCTTACAAAGTAAATGCCACACCGCTCGCGCCCACGCAGCTCTCTGCTGCAACCTTATTACAACGATAGAGAGCCTCCCTCTGTCTCTCTCTTACTGCAGAAAGCGAAAATCTAAAAGAGAGGGAGGGGGTTTACGCTTACAACGTCAAGTATAAGCAAAAACGCGTCCACTCGCGGAAGTAGCTACTCCAACAAAATTAACCGAGCGACTCCACAAAGCTTTTAGTTAGCGCGAGCGTGCACCACTGCCGCCGCTCTCTCTCTCTTACTCTGTGCGCGGAAGGTAAATAAGTTTGAATAGAGTCGCGCGCTGTGCCGGGATATGAAAGTTTAAGAGGTCGAGATAAGAAAGGCGAAGTATCCACGCTTCGGCGATTTTAGTTTAACTAAAGGATTCGCAATGATATCCCGGCTGGTTGCGGTCGAGGAGATGCGCGCGCGAGATTACGCGACCGCATGCACTGTAAGAGCTGCTGGCTGTCTTGTGCTATGAAGTTTTTCAGTTAGACCTGGCGCGCTTTATGAATTCGCAAACTGGGATAACTAATTCGCTAATGCGCGGGAGTAAGGGACGCGTGCGAGTTGACCTCGTTATAGAGAGGGAGTTGTTGGGGTAACCTGGATGTATAGACGAGAGAGAGTGCTGAGAGGATTAAACATTAACCGTACGAGCTTCTAAGCGGAAATAAGAGACGTATTTAACGCTGCAACAACATATCCTAGCCGAAGCTCTTCCTGTCCGATTTTTTCCCTCCGTCTGTACATGGGACTACGGCCGCGTCTGTTCTCACGTCCGCAGGAAGAGAGATTCATAACGTACGCGAGAGCTTGAAAGCCCGCCTTGTTTCAGCGGCGAAACCGACTCTGTGACCTCATCATCATCCGCTCGCGTCGCTCGTGTTATGTTTTTTCTCTTCTTCTTTTGCTCTTCATATGCGGGCGAATATAACGATCCGACTTGTGTGTATACCTCTATAAAAGACCACGTGTGTAATGTGCGCGCACGCGTGAAGGCGGCGCTGTGAGGGATCGGCTTTTTATATCGAACGCGTGCGTGCCTTCTGTGTTGTGTATATATACACACGAAAGCGTCTTTGATCGGTTTTATCCCGGGAATGCGTTGCCCAATCGTGTGTGCTCATGATGGACAGAAGATGCGAACGCGATTGTATTAATGACGAACAAATGAAACACACGATTGGATGTTTCATCGACTGTTTGACATTCTTGCTCAGTCACTTGCTTTTGAACCAGCACGGAATTGGCAATAAAATCTTTATTACTCGTTCTTTATTGTCCCGATATTAATAATCTTTTACGATTTAAAATTAATTTCGATTCTCGTTTATGGCTTATAAAATGAATATCGAAATTTGTGAAATGATAATTACGGGCTTTTTAATGGCAGCCACACACACACACACATCCTGGTATACGGCATTTCGGCGAAAATCAATTTTTATTATTTCTCATATATGCGTGCCTCGTAACATAACTACACAAAGAAATCCGCGGCCGCGCTCAAGATAATTTCAATATAACTCGAAATCTTTTTATGTTACTGGGTAAAGCGCGCGTAAAAGAGCGTATATACAGTATAATATGGCCGCGGTGCCGCAGCTCTCCGCACTCAATGGCCCTCCTTATACCCGCGCGCCTCTCTCCAAAAACTCTAAAACGTCGATAAATCCTCGAGACGCGACTGGTAACCCGAGAGTCCTCAGCGTGGGGAAAAAACATAAAACTCCCATCGCATTCGAATCCTTCTCCGAGGGCTTAGAAGGAGCCTATAAAAATATGTCGCGGGCGCGCGCGTCGCCGAAAGTTATACGATGGCCGAAGGGACAGCGCCTGCGGCCACACGACGGACAGAGAGAGAGGGGGGAAAAGCTACTGCAGGTACTTTATCATTGCATTTACATTCGATAAATATGAAATAGCGACGGCAGCGGGAAACCCCGCGGCGGCGGCGGACTCTCTCGCCCAAATCGTGCAGATGGAAACGTACGCGCGCGTGCGCACGTCTGTATGGCGCATAAATTTCTTGCCACAGTGATTCGTGCGAGATTTATTGGAGCGATCAAATGCATTCGCGTCTTTTTATCCGCGTATTTTCGTTGCCACGCGCTCGCGGAATGCATCAGGGATGAAACATGTTGTAAATATAGTGCATGTATATGTATACGTGGTTAAATGGAGTTAGGAGATGGGAAGGGTTATCGATTATGTCACGTTTGTGGCTAGTTTCCGTCTCGGCGAGTGATTTATTTTCAAAGTTTTCCGGTTTGAAATTGCGGTATGTGGTATTTGGTGAAGTTGGATACTTGAATTGGGAGTTGAATAATAATAGATGTCTTGAGGAAATGATTGAAAAATTGATTAAATTATGGGTTATAGTTCCATTTAACTATATCTGCGATTCTACTGATGTATCGGCTATTGTTCGTTTGTATCAAATAAGCTATCGTATCGCGAAAGTTACTTTACTTATTGCCTGATTAATGTTTACTATGGAATCTTCTTCCGATTGAAATTAGAGATGTTAGTTTGATTAATATCTTCAACGATAAATTAAATTTTTTAGTCACTATTTTTTAACTAACCGTACGAACAAATGCAGGCATTAATTTGGAACAATTTTGCCTCATGTATTGTTTCACTCTATTTTTATTGAAATTTCATTAATTTCATATCTTTTATTTCGTAAATAATAAGTAAATAATTCGGTTAATAATTAAATAGATAAATAAATAAAATGACTATTTAATGTAATTCAAAATAAATTTGAATTCAAAATTAATTAAACCTTGAAATTTCTTTTCCGTGATGGTCAACCCAAATTATTATACCACCTCTAATCCGCCGAAAAAGCATCAAGAAGCAGTTAATTTGTACTAAACGTCAGTCTCGCGTCAGAGAGAAAAGAGAGACACGCTGAGCCCGCGCCACCTTGAAAACCTTTCTTAAACAGCCTATAACCTCCATCATCGACGTCGAAAAAGGGAATAAATCCCGCGTCGGCGGCGAGCGCACGACGCGAAGAAAGAACGAGCGAGGGAAAAAAGAGCCAAGGGGAACAAAAAAATAGTCTAAGCAGCTCTCTCTCTCTCTCTCTCTCTCTCTCTCTCGATAAAATCTCCTCTCAATATACTATTTGGTCAACCCCACGCGCCACGGCATTGTGAAAGCTCGAGACCAGTCGCCTCTCTCACGGACACGCGAGCTCTCGCGCACTCGATGGATGATTTAAAGTGGCCTCTCGGTGAATGCTCGCCTAACGATTGAAAGCAGCGTCATGGGGGCCCAAATAATAATACCGAGTCACGGCGATGTCGTTCAATGCCAGATAAAATGTCCACCCACGCATGTACACACACACACATACCACATAAATACAGAGAGGGTATATATAAAGAGGAGAGAGACTGCTCCCTTGTGAATCACACGCGCGCGCGCCCGAGCATCACGGACAAGCGCGCGAGGAGAGCAGAGCTGAATTGTTGTGTATATGGGATGCTTTCGCATCCTTTGAGTTTTTCATAGGACTGTGTGTGTGTGTATATATATGTATAGAGGTTATACGAGGATGTCTCACGCGCGCGCGCTCGCACCGTCAATAAAAACAATTTTTGAGAGGCTTGCGGGGACGGCGTACATATAGTCGTTTCTTTTATTCTTGGTCCTGTGTATATATAGACGCTTTTTTAGACGCTGGGCTCTTGGATTTTTCCCCGAGAGGAGGCTAGCCTTTAAGAACGATGTCGTATATTACGCGCTATATGGGTGCGTTATTAGAATTTGAATTGAAAGGAATATGGGTATATATTATCCGGGCGCGACGCGCGGTTTCCCAGGGAGGTTTCCTGGGCTTTCTCGTGAAAATGAGGCGGGCGGTTGTCGGACGCGGAGATGAAATTTGTAGAGGAAAATTGAAATAAATATTTAAGAGGATGGGACGAGGCGCTCTCTGATGAGATGAAGAATATTGTTAGGTAAGTGGAGGTCGGTAAGTTTTTTATTTTTCTTTTTCTTTTGCAGTTCATTAATCTTTAAACAGTGTCTACTCTATTATGCCAAATTATCCTACACGAATTACATAATTCATAAGGAGCAAACTCTTTACTTCTCTAATTTAGAACGTCTGAGGGAGCGAACTTTCCGACCCACACTAATACTCAAAATTGTTAGAGAAAGAAAAAGTTAAATAATAACACTTAAAAATTCATGCAATAACGATATCCCAGCTGCGCACACACGATAAATCATCGCCGGCGCGCGTCCGCATAAAAAAAGCGCGCACTGCACACGGCCCGGCCCGATCTTTCTCCGAAGCGGCAAATAAGCGCGCGCATGGGCTCGAGCCACAGAATATAAAGCATCTCTTAACAAAGCGATCAGCTCGCTCCCCCCCTCCCTCCTCTTCTCTCCTTCCAGAGGACGACGTCTCGCGGGGTGGAGGGTCAGGGCGGCCCGCTGTGTCCTTGTGTGTGCTCTACCTCTCTCTCTCTCTCTCTCTCTCTCTCTCTCTCGCTCCTTCTCTGCAGGTCACGCGCGCGCGAGTCCGCACATATATAACAGGGACGAGAGAGAAAGGTGTATAGGTCTACCTCAAGTTCACAACCTCAGACCCCCTCGCGCTTTCATCCCGGGCGCTCGAGCTCGTTTGCTCTCTTTTTATTAGCTTTTTTCTGCAGCGCTCTTTCTTTTCCGCGCTTGCCGTACCGCCGTCGTCTCCTTTCTTTCTCGCCTTTGAGGTCCTCCTCTTCTCGTGTGAGTGGGGGGAGCGAGCGACTGCGGCCTGGAAAAAAAGTTTTTATTTAAAAGCGAGTTTTCTGGGTTATATTCGATAAAACTGGGAGAGAAGTGACTTTGCCGTGGCTTTCTCGTGGGCGGCGAACTTCCTATTTCTGCGCTGCCGCTGCATTAGGTATTTTCCGGGATAATGGGCCGCCGATGTGGAGTGCTGCTTGCCAAAGTAGCCGTGTAATTCCGTGCGGTACCTGCGGTAGAGAGGAAAAGTTGCGTTTAGTAATAACGTATTCTTTTTAACATGTAATAAGATTGTTTAAAAAAATAAGTTTAAACGGTACTAGTAGGTATTATTTATATTCCTGACGACTTCCTACGTTACAGCAAAGCGCTTTGTAAGACTCGCGCCTATTACTCGCCCAAATTGATTAATGTCCGTGCGCTTTATTAAAAAATTGTACACTCTGCGAGGATTAAAAGCCCCGGCGTAATTGCGGCGATCCCCAACAATAGCCCTCCCTTGCCCTCCCTCCACTCTCGTCCTTTTCTTTCCTTAATGATCCCCCTTCGGCCTCCACCTCTCTCATTCTACGTCCCTCTCCCGTCGTCCCTCATCTAGTCCCGTATAGCCACTCCTCACTCGCACCCGTATACACCTGATTTATTTATCGCGCGCGCGCGCGTTCCGACCGATCGGCTGGGCGTGTCGATCCAGGAGGGCGATAACCGTTACACATTGGGCCCCGCGTGTTTTTTAGGGAGGTGGGGGTGGCACACGCTTGCTATAGCGCTGGGATTACGACACGAGCATGTGCGCCGTGGGGCGGAGATCGCGCAACCCGTGCCCGTCGTAAATTCGGGAACGCGCGAATTCCGTGGGTTTCCGTCTTTAAAAAATGATGGCAGGCTATGTGTATAAGCGGGAGGTTTAAGGTGCAAGTCTCGATTTGAGTCGGTTGCAAAGGGTGAGGGAGATCGAGGGAGAGAGTCATTGATTTTACGTGCGCGGTGCTTGTGCAGAGAGGAAAAATGTTACGGTTTCGCTACATACTACAGTGGAGGTATTTGGGGTGGAATTGGAAAAGAAAATTGATCGATTTAAGGCGATTACTGTAGGTGGTCGTTCGAGTAGAGGAAAAGTCATGTATACGTTTTCGTGTATTACGTAGTTTTCTATAAATATAAATTTAAAAAGAAAACGATCGTAAGGTGAAATTCTCTTTTTTAATATTTACCCAATTCTATTAAAGATAGACTTAAAAAATACCATAAATTTTGCCGCCTTTCTCTACTCGCTACCCATCCTTTTCGCATGCATATGTCAGACAAAGCGACTACCGGGAACAGTAATAATATCCAATCAATTCGAAAATTGTATACAACACAGCCAGGCTCTTTTGCATACTCACGCCGTCTGTCACGTCCGAGTGGAAAATCAGCTTCTACTTTAAAAAATCAAGGGCCTAAATCACTCCTAATATCTTGCGGATAAAAAGGAGGCTGCGTGCCCCCACGGTGAAATGACAATGAAAAGCCGTGAGTCCAAGTTCTTCTCTTATACTAGGCCTCTTTCTTGCCGGGGGAAAAACGTGATTCCGATCGGCAGGTGCATTCTGCAGTGTATGTGTCTGCCATTAATAACCCGGATTATTCTTTCCGAAGAAACACGCCGGGGCTATACTGCTACACTCAAATGCAGCGCTCACGGGGCTTCGTGGGAATTTTTGGCGAAGATGCCGGTCAATTATCGGACACAATGAGTCTGCCGTGTCATTTGAAATCTAGAAACCACTTCACTCCCGCTGTTTTGTGAGTTGCCTTTCTTGTGTGCGTTTCTTTGCTATGATGAAATGCTAGAAAGTTCCGTTGGATTTATAAATTTGTTGTGTAATAATATTTTATAATTATTTCTGCGTCCACACATAACAATATTTGCATATTGTTTTCCAAACTGGAAATAATTAATAATTTAAAATTAAACTGACCGTCCTTGGTTATAAATACTGTAGATTTAATTATGGTTATAATAAATGTTTATAGCTTATACCAGTATATCTTTTAATAAGAGGCAATGCTTTCCACATTAATTAATATATTTTATTGATTCGAATGTATGAATCTGATAATCGCATGTCGCATGGATAATTCAATTAAAATAGCAATTCAGTTTAATAAGCATGCCCATATTATTATATTATAAATTTAACAAGTGTCTCATATTTATAAAATCCTTTACTAAACACGCTTAACTATTATATATTTTGATAATTTAATGTTGACTCAGTATAAAAAGAACTATAATTAGTTCGTCTATTCTTATAAAAAAACTTAGCCTACATCACTTCCAAACAACTTGACCCACATAAAAAAGAGCAACCGATCAAACGAACAGCACATCTTATACAGATCGATCGGAAACTGCAACCTAATCACCCACGTATTGCCCGCGGCGATTCACACCACACCGCATTCCCGCGACCATTTTCCTCTCCCCCATTCCGCCACTCGATATCCTTAATTCCCGCCGACGAGCCAGCCACACGAACGAGCGTGTAAAATGGGAACCGCGCGCGCAGGTTCAGCTGCTCTCGCTTGCACCTGATGATGATCCCTCTCGGATGCGGTGGGAAAATATTGTGACGAGAGGGAGCAGCAGCCTGGCGGGGTCCGATTAACAGATTTCAGGTGCGCGCGCGCAGGCCCCACGCGACGAGTGGAAAAACGGGGCTGATCCCGAGCTGCGTGCACACGTGCGCGTGACTGTGCACATGTGCGTGTGTGTGTGTGAGAGAGAGAGAGATAGAAGCGGATGCGGTCGAGTGGTGTTGAGGTGATGTGGAGGACCACGTGGATTGGTACGAGGAACCCCTCTTGTCAACCTGTTTCGCGTATAACCCGATTGCGAGGTGTGGTGAGCACGTAGATTCGTGCGTTTAGGGTTGGCTTGTGATCATTGATTCTTTTATTGTAAGGGTTTCTTTGTGGGTTTCGGTGAATATAAGATGGTTAAGTTTGTAGTCAGAGAAACGTGAATCTAGAGATATTTTATTACGGTAAAATAAATATTAAAAGTCATCAATGATATTGTTAATATACCCTCGTACCAAATTAACGATATTTTATAGTTAGTTTACGAATCAAATAAGCATTTTTAATAAAAATCAATAATATATGTAACAATAACACAATGTACCTATAAAAGTGTTACTATAGTACTTAAAATATCAATATTAATGTAAATGCCAAAATTTACTTGAAATCGGTAAATAATTATCAAATAAAAACAAAATATTGTTCTTAGCCATAAAACTAACTTGAAAAAATAGGTAATTTATGGTTAACATTTCTACCAGGGATATATTTTTTGCTTGAATTTAATTATTATTACAGTCACCAAAAAATAATACAAACTAAATTTAAGTCAAAATAAAAAAAAAACACGACAACCCCTCTCAAAAATATTGACTTCTTCCTTGTTAAAACCGATCCGCCTTATTAAAATATCCATGAATGAATAAACAAAGGTAAATTGGAAAACGTCACGTTCATTATAATAAGATATTGGGCAGGTCAGGAAAATATTATTGAAAAACACTTCGACGTCTCCCTTAATACCCGTTCTACCTTACTCCCCGGTCAATAAGCCAAGCCCGAATTCGCTTAAAATGCGGTTTTTCGCTAATGATTGAGCAAACACAGCGCGCGCCGAGTGAGAGTTAGAGTTTATGCAGCTTTCAGAGCCTCTCGGCTATGTATATACGTATCGCCGGGTCGCGTAAGACCTCACGCCACGAGAGACGATCCTCTCTCAGTTTCTTTTTGGTCGCCACAACCTGCGCCTTCGTGACCGCACTCGCTAACAACTCGCTCTCCTCGAGCGATTGTCGTCGCGCTCGGGGTGGCCGGGACGACTCTATGCTGCTGCAGACCCCCCTTCCGATCTCGCTGTGACTTTCCCTATAGTATAGCTGCGCGCGCGTCGTTGTTTTAGGACTGGAAACGTGAACGAGCGAGAGGGAAACTCGAGCTCCGGGGAGGAGGGAATTTGTTTTCATTTCCTCCCGCTTTCGCTTTTCTCGGTTGGTCGCTCGACTCTTTGCACCGGCGCGTGCATGCAGTTTTTCTCCGAGGGAGAGAGAGGGTATAGTGGCGTGCGATCGTTGAAAAAATAATGACAAACCTGCACGTCCGGCGCCTCGAGTGTGCGCGCAAGAGAGAGGGAAAGCTGCTTTCGCTCGCGAGACACGTAGCGTCAGTGGACAAACGAGCGCTGGAAAAATAATCGGAGCTTTCCTTTATTTACGGGGGATCGCTTCGGCGGTAAGTCTCACTCTTGCACTGGCCATAGTGTAGTGATGGTTCTCTTAATCTTCTGCCATCTCTTTCTTTCTTTCGCTCTCTTGTGTCTCTTTTTCTTCTAATTTATTATTATTTTCTCGAGTAACTTTTGGGATGTTTTCCTAAAATGATCCAGGCCAGCGTGGAAACGCCCTTTTTGCCTTTTCTTCGAGGATATGGTCATGAGGTGTCGTTAGATGAACTGCCAGAATGACTTTATCAAAATGATTCATCTAAGAGTGGTAAGCCATTTTTGCTGAGTAAATTGTATTACGGGATAACTTTGTCTCATATTCGCCCATAAAAACATTGATTTTGATATGCGAAGAAAGTATTAGAGCACGGCACAATAGCTTTTCAAATTCTATATTTCAATATTATTATAATTTGCAAAACTATTGTTAAGGTTATTTGAGAATCTCTTAAATTATAAAATTATTCGTAAAATTAAAGTACGGTTTGAAGTTGAAAAATTTTAAGCTATTTATTTTTTCACGTTTCTAAATGGTTAAACGAAGCGAATACATAGCAGACTATTTCACCAACAGATGTTATTTTAGATGGTGCTTTTGAATGAACCCATTTCAAATTTGTGTAAAAATATTGAAACATGAATACCCATTTCATTTTTCTGAAAAGAAACTACAACTATTTCCCACCGGAGTCGAGAACATCTGCCAAAAAAGACTTCCCGGAGCTTTCCACACAATTCACCTCCGTCGGGAAGTCGTTGAAAAGACGATCACTGAAAACGCTTTTAAACGCATACCATTCACAAAAATGAAAACTTATGAAATGTTTTACAGCATACAGTATTTTTGTCATTCTGTTAAATATTTTTATAAAGCAATTGCTGTTTGAAGTGCGATGATTATCATGATTGTAGGTTTTATCATTTTTAGCGTTATGAATTATTTTGATAAAATCGTAATAAAAATGTATTTTCACCGAATTAATAAATGAAGGATCGTAGGTATTTTTACTTCGATCTTATAATTTCTGCTTATTAAATGTTTAATAGTCAAAACCGCAATTATTTAACCAAATTAAACCAAAAATGTTTAATTTGTATTATATAATCTTACGGTACAAAACTGGCCGCACATAGGAACGAATTCAGATAAAGACTCCTGACCTATTGACCCCTCTGCATCCTGAGAAAATTCGTAGCTCACCTTGTACAACATTATTACCTGAATTATCATAACATCGGTCATTCAAAACCCTCCCATCTCACCTCACGAGACTCTCGCATCTGCCCTTAAAAAAGACATCCCGTCGCTCCGGCGTCACACAGTCAAAAAGAGCCATGATGCTCCTCGCAGCCGCTGATGCATCCTGCGGCGGCCCTCAAGAATATCATCTATCCGCTGCCCGTCAGCTCGGCGAAATTAGCGCTTCTACATGTCCTCCCAACCGTGTCGCACGCTCCTCCTGCTCCTCCCACTCACCTTCGGCATTCCGCATTTCATTTCCCTCCCTTTGACACTTCCACGCGTGCGCGCGCACGCACGAGTGAACAGTAAACACGGACAAAGGGCCTGACGTCTAGTTTACGCCTCGCGGCTCGCCCTCGCAATTTACTCCCGTTGAGGCGTGTATATACGTATACGGGAAAATGCGTGCTATATGTAGCAAGACATCTTCGTGAAAATTGTGAGCGCACGTGTATGCACACAAAGTCAAGCGTGTGGCGTGCGGGGGCGCATAATGGACCGAAAGGGCCCCCCGCGTGTATGCATATGTGTGTGTGTGGCTGTATAGATGGATACACGGAATCGCGTTCGCTGCGGCGTGAAGAGACAATTTCGTGCTGGCCAAAAAGAGACACGTCAAAGAATCGAGAGGAGATGGCTGTGCGGTGTCCCTCCTACGCCCTTTGTGCCCGCGCTATGCGCCCGTTTCTATGCCCCCCTTTGCAGCAACCTCCTTCCCTATACACACATATACAGTCATTGAACGGGCTCGCGCGAAAAAAGAAGACGACGAGAGGAACGACGACGACTATTTTCGGGGACAGACACAATGGAAAAGGCCGGGACGTTGTTGGGCCAACTTTTGAATAACTGGCTGACTCCTAATTGTCTGGGCTTCTCGCTGCGGAAATTTCTTTATCCGGCGACGTGACTCTCGTCGTCGTCCTGGCGCGCGCGCGCGCCAGCGCTTCCTTCTTCCTTCCTTTTTCTCTCTTGTCTCTCTCGTTTCGCCTTACCTCTCTCCTAACCCTCACTCCTTAGCCAGCGCAGAGCGAAGAAAGAAGACGTCTAAACTTTGCACGCGCGCGCGCGCCTGGGGAAAAGCGGAGAGAAAATGGCTGTACGAAAAAGAAGCTTACACGCGCGTGCATGGCAGCAGACGGCGCGCGCCACAGCTTGCCGACAGTGCAAAACACTCGCCACCGCCGCTGCTGCATTTTTGCACGCTGCACGTGTGTGTGAGCAAGGCGACCACCGGAGATGACCGTCGCGTCGCGTATGCGCGCTAGAGAGACATTCGCCGGGACGGACGTGGAGAGAAAGAAGGAGAGAGAGAGATGCTAAACGAGAGGAGAGGAAGACGGCTGAGGAAGAGAGAACGCTCTCTCAAAGTTTCTGAAATGTAAATAAGGAAAGTTGAGGAGGAGGACCGGGAGAAGGGGACGAGAGGAGGTGAGGTATGCGAGTGATGAAATAAACATTAGGAAAGTTAAGGCGAGTTTAAGGGCTGGAAAAAGTAATTGATTCGAAATGATGTCGAGCGGGTAAATATGTATAGGACGCGCGCTGCTGCGATGCTGGAGTTATTTGACTGTTGTACTCTACTCCGGACTAAGTGTCGTAGATCATAAGTTCACCGCGTGGCCTGATACAGAATAGAAGAGTAGTTGAACGAGGTTATTTAAACTTAACGTATAGCGGGTGAAAAAGGGGAACTTTCAACCTGATTATGAGAAAGGAGAGAGAGATTATGCTAAATTGAAGGATCAGTGTACACTGCGACGGTAGAGAACGCTTGAGTAATTTTGCGAGAGTTTTCAAATAAGGCAGAGAAATATTAATTTTAATATTGATCTGTTGTTGAAAATCAGAATTAATCTTTGCATTAAATTACGTCGACTGAAATTAAGAGACGCGCGAGCGGGTAATAAATCGAGCGATTAAACGAAATCAGTATGTTTCTGCAAGTCGTCGAAAAGGCAACATTTCATGCGGAAATTAAGGACATACGTGAGTTGTGGGTTTCATCGAGTGGGTACATATATGCGATTCTTAAAAGCGCCGACAACGCATTGCTGGCACTACGCATATTCGTCATTTCCGCCTTTTACCTTGCAAAATGTCGAATTATTCACGTGCTCGTTCGGCACCTGCAGTTATAACACCACCGGCCTCGTTTATTTTTTCAGGAAATTTTTGCACTCTCCGTCCGCCTATATCATATTACAGTGCAGTAACATTTTGTTTACCTAAAAATCGATGCTCTCATGGGTTAACTCTTTCGTGCTTCTATTTTTTTCAAACTTTATTCGGCAGCCGAAGCAATTTAAGTTCGATCATTTCCTAAATACATTTTCAGTTAATTCGATATATAAATCTTTTTCATTATATGAATTACGTTTTTTATCATACAAAACCTTTAAGTATACTGATTGTAAAATAAAGCAATCGAAAGTGTTATCAGCCCGACCGAAATTCCCGAAAAATCTCTCAAATGATTGCTGTAATAGCGTTTTTTATGAAAAATCAGTTCAGCGCGATACATACACACATGCCCGAGTAATTTCAAGAACGGTAAAAAAAAAATTGCTCCCGCGCCATATATACACGCGCAGGATTTTTTCATTGCGGTGCCGCTTGAGTATCGTTCCTTTTTTCTCTCCCCCTCTCTCTCTCCTCTCGCGGGGATCGCCTTCCGGGTTTGGCGTATGAGCGACGCTCGGTATCCATTAATAAAAGCTCGTACAAATGAGAGTGCGCTTGATCAAGCGCGCGTCGGGCGAGACTTTGAGAAAAAAAACTCATTATCCGCGGGGCCGCGTTCGTATGTGGGTATATATATACAGACAAAAGGCGCGTCGATCGGCATCTCTCTTTTTGGGGATACGCGCGCGATTTATATAAGACGTAAAAAATGATTATCTCCTTCTCGAGAGATGGCCCAGTGATACTCTCTCTCTCTCTTTTTCTCTTTCTTTCTGTCGGGGCGTAATGATGATCATCGCTGCCGGCGAAAAGGAGTAACTCCCCGGCCTTGTCTTGCAGGTGACGTGGGCCATTCCATCAAGAGCGTCAAATACCCCAGGAAGCTTCTTAATGATACGTCAGCCGCGTTCGTCGTGTGAATCGTAATGGCAAGGAAGAAATGCTCGTTAAGGAATAAAGAATCGCCATAAATTAAAATATATTAATGCAATTTAGTTCCGAGAGAATAAAAAAAAATTGTTGCACACAGACAATAAATGTTTTAACAGTGCTGTTAAAACATTTATTCTCCGTATGCAACAATTATATTATTATAATTATATTCAAAATCTTGTTGAATATTCTGATATTCAACAAGATTTTTCCCGAGTTTTCTCAAAGTCCGAAGAGCCTTCGCGTATTTAATTTTCTTCAAGAATCGCGGAATTCATTTTTAAATTGAAATCCGCCAACAGGAACAAACCGGCGCGGCTTGAAAAATCTGCTCTCTCCGTGCAAGCCGAGACTTATCCTTAAAAGCCCGAGCAGAGATAACAAAGACGTTCATCGATCAAACGTCTCCTGCATTCGCCGCCACCGGTGCAAGCGCGCGCGCGCGCGCGTACAAGCGACTGCTCTCCATCAGCATCGACTTTCGGCTCTGAAAATTGACTCTCTCTTTCTCCCTACAGAAAGTCCCTCCTGCATCCACGCGCCCCGCTATATAATCCTTTTTCAGCCTCTCTCGCCGCGCCTCGCGCTCAAAGAGAATCGAGAGACGCGCGAGTGAATTCCTGCGCGTATTACGCGCCTACTGCCTCTATATAAAATGAGCAAGAGAGAGTGGGGCCAAAAAGAAAGGCGACGCGGTGGTGGTAGAGGGAGAAAGGGAGTTGGAAAAGGACGCGTGTGCAGCGTATAATAAAGGGGATGGATGTATTATAGCGGGAATGCGGAAATATAAGTCGCGAGCGTGAACGCGAGCGAGTGAGTCGAGAGCGGAAAAAGTCCTGCGAGATTTATGAATATATAGGCGAGAGCGCGTGTACGTTTTTCCCTCGCTCCGGGATATATATGTGTGCGCGAATGTGAGAGAATATTTTAAGCGAGGATTGCGCGTGGGTGTGCCTTGAGTGGTTGCTTTTCTTTCTCGCTAGAAGCTTTGCTTTGAATACTGTTTTATAATGGCGAAAATGGACGTTTTATTAACAGCTTTTGAATTAAATGATTACTCGTGACAGGGTCGCAGTTATAGTCGCCATTAACGAATTTTTAATTTTTGTCCCGCTTCGGCTGCGTGCGGCGAATTGCCCGAGTTTCATATAAAGTTTTAATGGCTCAGGGGTAGGACAGCAGAGAGAGAGATGAAAATATATTGAAATAAACACTCTGTTAATGGTAGCCGACAAACTTGCTAAATGGAAAACATGGTTTGTGCATGAGTAATGGATTATAAATCACGATATTTTAGTGCGCGTAAATGTTCAAATTTGCGATTATTAAGCCTGCTCTCCCTCTCTGAAAAACGAAAAGTTTTTTAATTTCATTTTGATACCACAGCTCCGCACTCTACGTGCACTATACATAGCTTTAGTGCCATCACCGGACAACGGCGACGACGAGTTACCTGCGCCCACCCGGCCTCTTGTGGCATTAAAAATATCCTCAAAAGCAATTAGAAGAGTGACTTTAATAAAAGTGTATACCCGCTCGCTCGCGGAAACTCTCGCGATGAATAAAAAGTTATTAAAGCCTACGAGTCACTTTAAATTATTGCCCCCCACATGTTTACGAAGCTGCGGCTTTACGGCCCCAAGAAGCGACTTTTACTTCATTAGAGCAGCATACGTGACCTGCCACCGCTCCCCTCGTATATTACCAATCCTACGTTTACATTGCTTCCCTGCACTGAGCGCAAAAATACACGCGAAATAACAGAGAGAGGACTGGAGAGGGAAAACAGAATCGACGAAGATTGAGACACGCGCGCATCGTACGCGTATATATATATACACGTATATACGTATGTACCACCTGCTCCTGCGTATATATACGGCGTCTAAGAATAGAGTAACGTTACGCCAGAGTAGTTGCGCCGACAAGATGCTGCCGTCGCTCGTTAGGTCATGCGTGCCTTTCTTTTTGCTCTATCTCCAGCTCTTACTCATCTTCTCTCTGTCTCCTCGTTTTTTACTATTTGGTTGTTTGCTCGCGCTGCGCAGGCGAGCGTGAGAAGTGCCGGGAGGAAAATTGTCCGCCGCAGATTGGCCATATGTTCTATGTGTGTGTGCCTTGGCGGCGGTGGCGCGAAAACGGCTGTTGTTGTTGTTGTTACTTAATGACTCGTGGTTGCATTCTAATTCGATATATCCAAAGAACTTAAACCTTTTGTTTGAAATGAAAAGATATACGTTATGATTATAAGTTTAAGGCTCCTCACACCTCGCGCTTGTACGACAATAATCGTCCTCGAAAATTCATTTCATACCACACACCGAGCGCAAAGAGGGCAACGCTAGCCCTTTGTGCTTTGAATATTTCTCGTTATAACCCTTCCACTCGAGACAGGTACATGTATATGTATATATGGTCGAGGATGTATATCGCGCGCGAGAAAAGGAGCATCAAAACGGTCCGAGCGATATGAGCGTTGCGCGAAGCTTCTGCGGCTCGCTGAACCGTGCGAAGATCTTCGCTCCTACTTATTCTGAGATACGCTTCACTGAGACGGAAGATGCACCGAATACGCAGGGCTAGGGGGAATTATGATATCGGGATAGCTCTTGGGATTCCTCAGCTGTTATGATAAAATTCTTCGGTATAAGAGGATTAGTTATTAAATATTCTGGAATAAACATTTTATTTTAATATTGATAAAAATGTTCATTATACTTAAGAGGATTAAAAAGACTAACCATGACATTGCAGAAATATACGTTCATTTCCTTTTATAAATTTAAATATCTGTGGCTTCGAGGCATAACCACATAAGTCCACTTTTGAAGTTTTTGACAAAAAGAAGGTTTTAATCTTTAAAGATATATATGTAAGATCGGAACAAACGAGATAGGGCGCGATACTGTACTAGTCAATTGACATATTCAACACACATATTTACATGGTGGTATCACCAGGTTATACATTGTCTGCTTCGTGGAAATTCGCAAAACTATGAAGTTATGTTGTAATTTCGGGATCTGTGGACTTATAGTATATTACATATACCTAGGCCAGTAAGAAATGTCTCAGATCACATGTAATTGTCGGCCGAGGCGAAGCCGAGGTTAGTTGACCGATAGTTAAGGTAGTTGACCGGACAATGCCGTCATAAAAATGACAATATCGGAAAAATTGTGCTATAAGCATATTACGTATGGTGGAAACTCCTCATTTATCGTTGTATACCATTGTGTCAACATTAACCTTAAATTGGAATCGTGCAATGAGATTGCAGGATTTTAAAATTGACTAGACTCCTTCGGAAAGAATCAACTTCTGTCGGGTGTACACTAATTTTTTAGAAAATTTAAAGAAAATCAATTTCCTGGTGAACTGTCTTAAATTATACTTGAGTTTGAACTAATTTTTCGAATAATCGCGATTTAAGAAGTGAATATATTATAGTAAGAATTACCCTCACTCAATTTTGAGACCAATTTTAAAGTTTAAATTTGGTTGAACTTGTTTAAACTAATTTTTCGAATAATCGCGATTTAAGAAGTGAATATAGTAAGAATTACCCTCACTCAATTTTGAGATAAATATTTTAAAGTTTAAACGTTTATGGTTCACGGGCATATAATTATATATAGGGGAGACTGGGGCTAGTTGGCCGACTTTCCACATTTTATTTTTTTCTGCAAAACAGTATTAATTAATTAACGAAACTATTTTAGTACATGAAAGTACTTCATATAGAGCATCTTCATGATTTTTTCAAGTTTGTAAATTGATCACAAAAAAAGGTAGAAACAAGTTTCTAATTGCACGATTTTTGGTCAACCTGCTCCATAAGCGGGGTAAGTTGGCCACGTTCCTGTGGTATGTTCACTGATAATAAATCATTGAGTAAATAACGATGTTATTATATTATATAAAAGAATCACATATGAGAATGTGACATTGAACAGAAAATAATCTTTATTTTTTTATGTTTTATTTATTTATCCAGAGTACATTACAGAAGTACATTACATTGTTGTAACCCTGAAGAGAAAAATAAATTTCCTGTTTGCAGGGCCGGAGGATAATCAGCTAAAAACTATAAATTATCCAAAATGTATAAATGGAGGTTTTATTAGACTTCCATAGATTTTCTGTATCAATATTCAAGAATTTTTATATATAAAAATAATGTTATTAATTAGGTATTAAAATACCCGCGAAAAAATCGAAAAAGTGGGCAATATATTTAATATACATTGGCTCTTGATATTTACAATATATTTCAATCATATTGGATAAACAATTGCAAATATATTGATAATAAATTGCCGATTGTACATCCTCCAATGCATTGCTAATGCGTGGGCTATTTAAAACTTTCAGATAACAATTTAAAAAAATTACCAATGTAGCGGAAACATATTGGCTATTATTCTTATGGACAATATATGTGTAATATATTGGTAACTTTATCTAGGAAGACTGGAAAATCTTTTCAGTTAATATATGCGGTTTATGCATTTGCGTGTATACGTGTGCACGCGCGCGCGCGCGTGTGTGTGTGTGTGTGTGTATCTGTGTGCGTGTGTGGCAAGTGCATGTACGTGCTATCGTAATGTGCGTAAGTCTATATAATATATGTGATAAAACTCGTTACAATTTGTTTTTTAAATAATATTTATTCAAATTCTAAATTATTAACTGGTTCACAAACATAACTTTTTGTTCCTTCCAACTTTATATGAATACATACGTTTCGCAAAGTTTTTACATTTACCACAATAATCGCATCAATAATATTTGTACATTCATAAATATAATTTAAACGTAAAGTACTTTCTAATATATTTACAGTAAATGGATTAATTGTAGCTACTTTCTTAATACATGCATAATTATTTCCAAAACATTTACATAACGTTTTACATTCACAATCAGTAATACGTATATATTTTTGTACAATTCCCACTCCTATACTACCATTATTTACATAAGTTACGTAATACGATTCAGTTTTTTGCTCCTTCTGCGCTAATTCTGAAGTGAACAATTGTCTGTTTTTATACAGCTTTTTGAAACAAAATACATTGGTTCCAGGTAAGTGGTGTTCGGTTACTATATTTTCAGCATCTGAATCTTTAACTTTTGAAGCAATACCAACTAAATATATATCATTATCAATTTCAGTGAGTTTTAATTTTTTTTCGGGAGATGAAATTGTTTTACAAAAATTATAAATATCACTATCTTCTTGGAGCCATTCATATTTTAAGGTATGTATTTTTACATAGATATTTAAATTTGAAACTATTTGCAATTCTGGTTTTTTAGATCCGTGTATTAAATTTTTTATTTTTCCATTTAAATCTTCGAGCGGGAAACAGGAAGTTGTCCAGAGTGGGCCCAAACGACGAACCACAAGTGATAAATGGCCAATGCTATGTGTGTTGCATGTCATATTTTTAATTCCATATAGAAATTCATATCTTCTTAAAAATTCCTCTATCAAATTTTCAGCTAGATCTATCGATTCAGTCTCAAATTTTTCTTTGCATAATGTATATACAGCTAACACCAGTAGTTTATAGTGATCCATATATTCTTGTGGTAATATATCTTTCAAAAGGGGTAGAGAGTAGTAGAAAAACCAGTTCTTAAGTTCGGAAGCTTTCCAGTATTCGTAATTTGATTCTAGTGATCTCGAACGCCGCGCAATAAATGCAGGAGGCTTTATAGCACAAAGTTTATCGTCCACAATTGTTTTAAAATCTAATACATTAAAATTGTCAGCTTTATATTTAGTATCAAACCAAAGCTTTATCAATTTCTTAACTACTCCTTCGAACACACAGTGCATTATATCTACAGAGGTAGAAGTAATGAAAGTGTTACATATTTTAGAGAGAATTGACGGACCCTTTACCCCGCAAACTGGCATTCTAATTTTAAGGGCTTGCGCCGAACACTCTAGCACATCCTTTTCTGAACGTAACATAACATTTTGTTCGAAAGGATACGTACGTGTTTGCCCAACATTACTACCTTCTTGAACGTACACTTGGCAGCCGAATCGACCATTGTACTGAATCATACTAAGGAATAGAGCTTTTGCCGGAAGATCGGCTGTACCACACAAAATAAGACCTCGTACTAAAATATTCTTATTAATGTCTTTAACAAATAAGTTAATACCTTTATATAACTCTTTTAGTGGTTTTCCTAGTGGCTCTAAGAATAGGTTCGGGACAGGCTTTTTGTCTCCGAACCACAGAGCGACAAGCAACACATTCTCGAGTTTAAATCTTTCTCTATAAGGTAGTTCAAGAATTATCAAAAAGAATCCCCATACATTCAATTTTGACGACCTGAAGATCCTCACACCGTCTGTATACCACATGAAGCTAATATTATTCCTATTTGATAATATACGATCCCCTTTTGTTAACTCTTCATAAATTGAGCCGTCATATATGTCCTTGTAACAGCCAATATTCACAGGAGTGTCTCTGCCACTTAATTTTTCATAAAAACCAGGTCGGCGATAAAATGATTCTAGTTGCTGGGCTAAAGGAATCTCAATAAAATAATCATTTTTTTTGTTGCAATCGCATGGAATTTCATTTTCCGAAATTTCTTCAATGTCTATTGCTTCATCACTATTTACATTATGTACATTATTATCTTCAGAAACCAAGCAGTTTGAACAAAAAAAATGTTTTTTCAGCGGGATTTCATCCGTTTTGTTAAAATACTTTCTAAATTTATAAACACTTGAAGGACAATTATTAGGTTTCGGGAGAATCATAGAAATGAATTTCAAAATCTTACATGTATGTGAATCGGGTTGATTTAAATCGGATTTTAAAATACCCATGCCTAAAATAAACTCTCGAACTGTTAATGAAGATCCAGGAAATAATTGTTCGTCTAGCGGCGAATGATCATCCTCGAACTCACTTTCGTTATCTTCGCTATCACAGCAGCTGCAGGCGGTGTCACTCCAGTCATTGTATTCATCAGCATCTGCATTATAATAAAGGTGAGTCTTATAAGTCGATAAAATAACAATAATTTATGTTTTAGTATTTTCCAAGTATGCAATAATTATTTTTTAAGTTTATAAGGCACGCTGCATAACTACGACTCTAATTAAAGAGCTGTGAAAATGATAGGATCACATTTTATTCACATTTCAGTTTTGCAGATGCGCTTAATGAACTTAATAATTGAATGGAAATGTATCAAAATATATAAAAATATATAAATACTGTATAAAACTGTAAGAAAAACGTTCGAAAACCAATGATTTGGTATAATTTATTACTGTTTTTTACGTTTTCTTGCAGTTTCTTAGATTTTCTTACATTTGTTATTATTATGGGTATTACAACAAATTTTTTATTTACGATGATTTAAAAATGACCAAGTTCATGCATAAATTTAGAAAATACTTAATGTAGTTTTCAAACTTATAAAGAAAATCTGATCGCGACGGCTACTTTCTAGCAAGCTTACTTTAGAGCGTTCAAGAACGTAAGCTCGCTGCAAATCTCACTGTGGCTGTTTCATGTCCAGCACGCAAGATAGCCAAAACGCATGCTCGCTGTAAATCTCGCGGCGGTTGTTACACGTGGAGGGCACAAGACAGTTAAAACGCAAGCTCGCTACAAGTCTCACTGCCGATGTTCCCCGTGCAGCGAACAAGACTGCCATTACGTAAGCTTGCCACAAGTTCCATTGTTGATGTTGCACGCGGAATGCACAAGATGATCAAAACATAAGCTTGCTGGAAGTCTTACTTCGCATTCGTTTCATACCGAGCGTGTAAGTCGTCTAGTTTGATTGCACAGCAAGATCATAAGAAAGCAAGTCGCACTCTCGTCATGTCGGCTAAGATGCACACGTGAATACGCAGCGCGCTTGACCTTCTTTCCGTGTATATAGGATTGACAAATAGGGTTATAGTAACAAACAAAACAGGGTTAAACTCGCATACATTTTGGCCGATAAAATGACAAGAGTGTGACTTACTTTCTTATAATCTTGCTACATAATCTGACTAGGCGGCTCGCACACTCGACAATAAATGAATGCAGTAATATTTGCAGCGAGCTTACATTTTTACCGTCTTTCACGCTCCGCGTAAAACCTCCGCAATGGGACATACAACAAGCTTGCGTTTCATCCGTCTTTCGCACTTCGCATGGAATAGGGTTACAGTGAAACTTGCAGCGGGGTTGCTTTTTGGCCGCAGTGAGACTTCTAGTAAGCTTGCGTTTTGGCCGTGCGCGCATGTATAAAGCGGCCGCAGAGAGACTTGCAGCAAGCTTGCATCTTGATCTCGCTGTACAGCAGTCGACTAGTTCTGATTTTTTTCATTATGCAGGCACGATTTGCAGTAGGCAACTACAACTATTGATAGTATAATTTAAACTGTTATTTCCTAATTACCATACATATGTGCCTTTAAATTTTGTACACTTGAAATTTTCTCTGGCGTAATTTCTTCATCCATTTCATTTTCAAAATTATATTTGCAGCCGCGGTCACATTCTAAACTGCCATCGCAATCATCAATTGCATTAAACTGAAATAGAATACTCATATTTCAACTGCATACTATTATTAAAGTAATTTAGTATGTAAATTATTTTATGCGTACGTACCATAGATAGTGAATTTACTTACAGTAAAATCATTGTTGTCAGTCTTTTCTGCGGTATCCGTCCCTTCGCCAAGAAGCGGTGTTACTTCACCAAGAAGCGGTCCTGATTTTTTCTTAAAAAATTTTCCACAACGTTTTTTCCTCGTATTTTCGCTGTAGTTTGAAAATTGAACCGGTCGCTTAGCCATCTTAGTTACTTGTATGACCTCATAACCTCTTGATCGAATTTTTATCGGCAGGTGATATGACTTTGTTACTTATGTTCTATTCTTTTTCACCGTTGCCATGAACACGCTAGATTGTTTATTTATATGATTGAATGGTTAAGTCAGAAACATATCCAGTCAAAAGGAAATCATGTACGCTCTGCTTTTCTGGATAAAGTCCAAAACAACGAGTGTCATATCCACGCAGGATTTGATTCCAGACGCAGAGGAGGGAAAAATAACCTTCGTTAAATACAAGGGTGATAAAAAATACAAGGCGAAAATTATTCAAAAGAGTTGTAAGTATGAATAAAATAAGATAATTTTGGGATAAGTAACGGGTTTTCAAACTAAAAAGCGAGGGCCTCGTAGCATCTAAGTAAAATACGCCTGTTATGCGCGCGCGTTTTATAGTATTGCGTAAGTTTTTAATAACCGTGAATGATTAGTTAGGAATGCAAGCTTGCAGCGTCCATTTTTTGTTCAACAGTGCAACGGTCGCAGCCCTTATCTCTATAAAAAGTGTGCAGTATTCGGTGTTCTGTGGATTTTACTTAAATTTTTCGACATTCACGTTTAACCTAAAATTGGGAATTAGTTACACAATATTTTATTTAAAAAGTTATAACTTACCTTTATAACCGTATTTTAATTGATATTAATCTATTTACAGATGACAAACGATATTTAGAGCGACTTCACGTAAGCAAGGAAGGTCTTCTCTTACAAAGTAATAAGAGCACAGCTACTAAAGAAGCACGCACTAAAAAATCACAGTTGCAACAAAAAAAGAAAAATAAAAATAATAAAAAAATGAGTGCATTATCTGAAGCCAATTCTAAACTCCAGGGTTCACATTCCATTTTCGAGGAATCAAGTAGTGATGATGAGTCGCGTAATCAAGAAAAAGATCATCAAGAGGAACGAAAAAGAGAGAATCAGAGTGAGCGGAACAGCAAAAACCAAGAAGAGGAAGAAGAAAGAGAAAGCCAAAGGGTGCGCTACACAAAAAATCGGGAGGAAGAGCAAGAAAAAGAAATGCAGAGAGAGCACGAAAGAAGGAGGAAAATGGGGCGAGAAAGCCAGAGGCAGAAGAGACAAGAACGGGAAGGCTGCGATACAGACGAAGAAATGGTAAGAAGAAAAAGATTAAAGTTGAATAACTCTTGTAAAATAAATTTTATAGCGCTGAGAGGCATAAATCCGCATTTATGTCACGCCTATTCGTGACATAAGTAGTACATTATTGCACCGTGCTTATCACCCTCGCTATCGCTCGGGCAATACTGCACGGTGCAAAAATGGACTGCTAATGGCACGAATAGACGTGACATGGTAGATTTGTGCAGTCATTGCTATAAAATAATGTACGATACATGTGTCATAAGTCGTTCTTTATGGCACGGCGTTAAGCGCACTCGCTACGCTCGGACACTTACACACGCCGTGCCGTAAAGTGCAACTTATGCCACTAGTATCGTAATGTACTATTGTGAATTGTTATTCGAATTTTTATTGTAATTGTAAATTATAATGCACATGATTGAAAAGAATTTTCATTCTGTTATGTGATTGATTAGGAGGTTGAAGAACAAATCGATGTAGAAGAAGATTGGGAAGAAGAGAGAGAAAGAGAGATACAAAGAGAATGCGAGAGAGAAGAGTGGGAAAAGGAACGAGAAAGAGAGAGGCAAAGAGAACGCGAGAGACAAGACTGGGAAGAGGAACGAGAAAGAGAGAGGCAAAGAGAACACGAGAGACAAGACTGGGAAGAGGAACGAGAAAGAGAGAGTCAGAGGGAGCGTGAAAGAAGAAATCAAGAAGAGGAACTCGAAAGAGAGAGGCAGAGGGAACGAGAAAGACGACCGACGCATAGAGCTGTACGAGATCCCGATGCAAATGACGAAATGGTAAGAATATTTGTGGTTAGAAAATGAATACATTCTACTCCGTAAATTCATGACTTATACATTTTACATTATTTGAGTTAAAACATAAAAGTTCATTTAGGAAGTAGTTAAAAAAATTGTTCTTATACTAAAAAGGCAATTTAATTAATGTACTAAATTTGTATTTTACAGGAAAATGATCCTTTAGTCGAATGCCGTAAGGCGGGTGCTGGGAAAGTGCAAATATGCAGACAATATAATGTCTAGATAAGTAATGTTGATTTGACGCACTTTCAACGATGGCTTGAACAACCAAAGGAGATGACGAGACAACTCTTGAAAGTTTTGGTTGGTAGAACAAATTTGAAAGGAATGTGTGCGCGTGGCCGATCGAAAAAAACACGGGCGGTCCCGCAAGATATTTTTCATGCTATTGAATGTAAATATTAAATTTATTATCATTTCTTTATATGTATAACAAATTTACATAAATAAAAATTTTCATTTTCTTTTAGATTACGTCAACAAACAATGTTTGTCCAGACTGACACCAGCGCAGTTCACGAACGTTGTAAATATGATGTGCGCTACGTTACGTTGTCCAAAAGTTTGAGAATTTTTTATGTTCAAAAGTAGTTAATGTTTTATATAAATTATGAATTGAAAGTTACGTTGTCTCGATACATGTATTGTGTATTATAATTTAATAAATAAACATTAAATAATTGATGAATAATTATTGTTAAAATTTTTTTTACACATATGCATACAGACGTTCATTGCGCTTGCACGTACGCACACTTGCAACACACGCGCGCGCGTGCACACGTATACACGCAAATGCATAAACCGCATATATTAACTGAAAAGATTTTCCATTCTTCCTAGATAAAGTTACCAATATATTACACATATATTGTCCATAAGAATAATAACCAATATGTTTCCGCTACATTGGTAATTTTTTAAAATTGTTATCTGTAAGTTTTAAATAGCCCACGCATTAGCAATGCATTGGAGGATGTACAATCGGCAATTTATTATCAATATATTTGCAATTGTTTATCCAATATGATTGAAATATATTGTAAATATCAAGAGCCAATGTATATTAAATATATTGCCCACTTTTTCGATTTTTTCGCGGGATAGTAAAATGATTAATTAAACAATCTGCCTGTTCTCAATATAGGTCAGCCAACATGCCCCAAGCGAACAATAATTTAAAAATTCACCTAATAATATTAAAAATTGAAAAAAAAAAAAAATACCATCTTTTTTAATATTTGTTATTAAATACATGATCAAATTACAGAGAAAATTTAGTAAAACATTTTAAGGTTGTGTTATCTCCATTAAATAGAAAATATGACCCGAAAAATCATTTCATCAATAGCCAGAAATTAGCTATTTTTACCTGCTATTTCTACCAGGGATCATGGACTTATGTTGTTATGTCGCGCACAAAATCTGAAAAATGGACCTATGTTGTTAATTTTTGGATGTATCCTAGCTTTAGGGCAATATTTTAGCTATTTCTGACATTTTTAAATGAAAAGAAAAAACCTATTTGAAGATACTAAATCTAAGGTTTGCCCAATTTAAAAAAAAAAAAAAAAAAATGGACTTATGCGGTTATGCCTCGAAGCCACAGATATTATTTTAGAAACCTGCAAAATTTGCAAAATATTCTCACGATTTGAAGAAAATGTATGTTTGAAAACAAATTGACGATCTACATCGGGGGCAAAAACTGGGTCTCATTCAATCTCGCGAAGCAAGATCGTGTTTGTTTTTAAAAGATCGGACGGGATGAATTCTCATGCGCGTGTGTGCGCACTCTGAAAATAAAGAGTTCGGCGTGCAAGATCTGCCCATTTTTTCTATAAAGTGAAATGCCCTAAGTCGGGACAAGCTAAAAGTGATGCCTATACCTGGACAGTTAAATTCTCATAGTAAAATAAATGTTTAAGCAGTAAGATAATTATTTTAAATATTCCAAGGTTTTAGTTACAAGTAGGCGTGAATATTGTTTGATTTAAATATTAATTTAAACTATAAAATAAATTAAAAGTTTACCTCCAAATCGCATTTAAAGTAGTCTACTTTCATACAAATCATGTATTTTTTATAGCTTGACCTTTTATGAGAAAAAAGACATAATTTAACCCCAAAGTCAAAAAATAATGATCACAAATCAAAATATTCATATTTTGAAATAAATTAGGACATAAACAGAACTTAAATTATAATTATGTATTAAAATATTCCATGTCCAACTATAGAGCTATTTTGAAATACGAGTGCTCCATACCGGGACACGACAGCAGTAGCTGTCCAACTATAGATAAGTATTCGATACGCGCATTCCTTAAGTCGGACAGTGCAATCTACGCATGACTTATCTACAGAAATAGTACAATTATTGAAGTAATTGTACGTAAATAGTAACTTAAATAAATTATTAATTAGTATGTATCTGAATAGTCTTGGCTAGTGCTGTAACAACTGTGAAAATTAGCAGCTTCAAAAACATAACCTCAAAAGTAGTTAGAAGGTAAGTTGTATTAAAACAGTAAGTGAAAGGAAATTATCTATGTCAAAATAACTCTTAACAAAAGTATTTTTTCAGATTATAAACTTATTTATATAAAATCTAATTTGTGATGTTAAGGATGCTATTCACTCCAAAACTCAACTTTTAACATTTAATATATAGCCTACTTAAAATTCTTCATCAATATAATACATGAAATATAAAAAAAAAAAATAATAGATTGACATAGATAAAATTTTAAGATTAGTCCTATTTAGCTTACAAATACTGTACAAAATGGTAAAAAACTAGAATTCCTTCAAATTCTTCCAAGCGATGAAAAATAAAAGTCTACGGTGAACATACTTTTTCTTTAATATAAACTAATGAAAATGTTGTTGTGCTTTTGTAATGTAGCTTGAATTAGAAAATTTTCCTCTTTTTAAATAAATAAATAAAAAATAAATATTAATAAATAAATATTAATTTGAAATAAATATTTAAATATTTATTTAAAAAAGAGGACAATTTTATAATTTAAGTCGGTCTTACACCTGTAGGCCTTTCTGGCCAAAATTACCTAAAAAAATGATAAAAAATATTATTATAATGAAATAATGAAAATATATTGTAAATTAACTTATTTTGAGCCAAGGCAGAGGTTCTTAAACTCATTTTATCCTCAGTTATAGCATTTTCAAGAAAAAGAGCTGGTCGTAACCTTTCTCTGGGACCGCATGATGGATTTTCATGGGACAAAGTGCAAATTGTTCCTAATTTATGTAGTTATGGGTTCAAGAGTTGCAATTTTAAGGTTTTTATGTGAGAGTACCTTTTCCATGCTAAAAATCCTAAAAATTAAAAAAAAAATGGAAAAAATTATTGCAAAAAAATCAGTTTTTGTCATGAAAAAGGTACTTTTACATAAAAACCTTAAAATTGCAACTCTTGGGCCCATAACTACACAAATTAGAAACAATTTGCACTTTGTCCCATGAAAATCCATTATGCGGTCCCAGAGAAAGGTTACGACCAGCTCTTTTTCTTGAAAATGCTATAACTGAGGATAAAATGAGTTTAAGGACCCCTGCCTTGGCTCATTTTATTCAAAATAAGTTATATTTACAATACATTTTCATTATTTTATTAAAATAATATTTCTTACCATTTTTTTAAGTAATTT
Organism: Torymus aiolomorphi; assembly: GCA_036365515.1. Classification (NCBI taxonomy): domain Eukaryota; kingdom Metazoa; phylum Arthropoda; class Insecta; order Hymenoptera; family Torymidae; genus Torymus; species Torymus aiolomorphi. The sequence continues at coordinate 12,202,427 of CM070875.1, forward strand.
TGGCTAGAAAGGCCTGTAGGTGTGAGACCGCCTTAAGCTACATTATAAAAGCACAACAACATTTTCTTTATTTTATATTAAAGAAAAAGTAGTGGTTCACCGTAGACTTTTATTTTTCATCGCTTCGAAGAATTGGAAGGAATTCTACTTTTTTAAACTTTTTTACAGTATTTGTAAGCTAACTAGAACTAATCTTAAAATTTTATCTATGCCAACCTATCATTTTGTTCGATATTTCATGTATTATAAAGTGAACGTAATAACAAGTAAAACAGAACAGTTACCACTATCTGAGAGTAAGTATATTTCTATATATAGTTATTTCATTACTTAGAAAAGTATAAATTTATATCCATATTTTTGTTTTAAATGCCAACACTTTAAACATATTTAGTCATATGAAAGATAGTTTCCCTGTTCCTAGTTTAAAAATACCTAGAACGAAAAATAATAAAAATGATATACTTGGAGCCTCCGTTGTAGAAGATTTAATTGAATGTTATAGTTATTTCATTACTTAGAAAAGTATAAATTTATATCCATATTTTTGTTTTAGATGCCAACACTTTAAACATATTTAGTCATATGAAAGATAGTTTCCCTGTTCCTAGTTTAAAAATATCTAGAACGAAAAATAATAAAAATGATATACTTGGAGTCTCCGTTGTAGAAGATTTAATTGAATGTTTTGAATAAAAGAGTAAGAAACCAGAGTTATAAAAGAAGAAAATTTGTCAAAAAAGCAGGAAGAGAGAGAGGAACAAAGAAAAAACCGCTGCCAATTCATTGGCACGTAGCTTCCTCAAACTTGATTTACTGATTCCTTTAATTAATTTTTACTTCCAATATTTAAAATTTCATACTTTATTTTGTACGATGTAAACGGCTTAAAATCGTTTTTATAAGTCTAACAACTCGTCAGGAGTTGATTTTACACGAGAATATTAAATAGTAAAATTTTTTGTTTTAATATTATCCACAACTTTTGTATTTAACATTTTCGTGTAAAATCAAATCCAATCAAGTTATAGCCAAAAATCGCCTATTTTATTTATAACTCCTCAAATATTTTAAATATAAAAGTTGTCGATAATATTGACATAAAACTTTTTCCCATTTAACATATTTCTGTTAAGTTAAATCCTATCAAGTTATATAAAAAAAATAAAAAGGTTCTACTTTATTTTTACTCTTTTATACATAGAGCCATCCTCAATACATTTTAAAAAAAAGGATGCCAATTGCTTGATGCCAGATCTCTATACTCATTTTTTTTGTATATGTAGGTTTGAATGTTATGCATTTTTAAGCATGAAAATGGGTATTCAGAGGGTACATTGTTTTCCAAGGGTTACCACATTTTAAACAGCTTTCCGCACCACCACTGGGGTACTGTTATAGGCGCGTTGAATTTTTGATTTTATTGAGCTTAGGTTTTATATATAAGAAATAATAATAATTATATATGATTTTGGGACATGCCGAAATTATATAAAATTACACAATAATTTTTTATATAATGACCCTAAACACAACCATGGAATTCATCGCCAGTAGCCCTAAAAACCATGGGAGTCATCCCTCCGTAATCCTCCTTGACTCCAACCTAGCCCTCCTTCCTCCACCATGTAAGATGTGAATTAATTTTCATTTATCAATTGTAATTAATTTTCATCATCATTTAAAATAAAAATTGTACTAAATGTACAAACTTGAAAATATGATAATGAAAATTGATTCACATCTTTATTACATTTAATAAATAAATATTTCATATAAAAATAAATATTTCATATATGTGAAATATTTGTTTATTAAATGTAATACAATAATCAAATCATTTATGATATTAGGCTAATGTGAAAATACAACATGTCTTATACTTTCACAAAAGGAGAATATTGTAATTAAAGTGATTATTTTTATATATTTGTTGGGCACATTAATATTTTAAGAAAATATAAAAAAATAAATCAAACAATACTACAACATAATTTTTTAAATAGTGTAAATCAATTGTCTTCATTTCATATCGCAACCAAGACAACCATAATTCTGGTGTCAGTGGATACTTGGAACTCATATTCTCCCTGGCAATCCTTTCCAACTCTGCCATCGAATGCAGTTTCTCTATAAGCATTTTGTGAGCCTCGTAGTTATAGTTATTTTGGGCTAGGGTAGACTCAATAGCTTGAACCTCAGCCTCGTTCTTCATGCTGTCCTGAACCTCGTCGTCATCATCGTTATCCTCATCGCTGTCCTCATCCTCAATAATCACCTTGTCGATTTTCTCGTCGTCAAATTTCTAGAGCTCGTCATCCGACGGTCGGCAAGCAACTTTCATTCTCTTCTTCGTCGGCGGAAATACTCACTCCATTTCTTCGTCCGTTACGACAATTAAAATTAGTGAGAACGATTTACTGAGACTTTGGTACAAAGCCACCCTTTAAAAACAACTAACTATATTCTCTGCACTAGGTAATGCTGCTTTGGAGATGGGTTTTCTACTTTGCAGTCGTGCAATAGAGATCCTCATTGGCTCGATTCCTTTACGACGACAAACGAGCGGCAGCGCATGCGCTTGGGCATACGCGTACCTACACAACACACACGGGGCCCTTTCTACATATGTGTGTTCTGTCTGTTCTAGTGTTCTAGACAACTTCTCTCTATGTCTGTCTCTGTATTACATAAACGGAACAGATCCTATCTGTCTTTGTCGGGAACACACGGAACACACAGAACACACATACTTATGTAGAAAGGCCCCCGGACACGAGCTGACGGACAAGGCCGCAAGGCCAAAAGTTTCGCCGCAATTGAGTCTCTGAGTCAATGCTATAAGTATTAGAAAATATTAATATTTTAATTCTCTTTCAAATGCTACCCATCACATTCAGATACATAGAGCCATCCTCAATACATTTAAAAAAAATTGGGAAAATTTTATGGAAAATATTAACTTGAAATTTTTGCTTCCTCCTAGTTTTAAATATCTTTGAAATTTAAGGACCAATCATTTTGCCCGAATAACTCGACCGAAAACTATCCAAAATCCACCTCTACGAGGAATTTTGAAGCGCTTAAGTCAATTTTTAGTCCCGCAATAGTTGGACATACCAAACTCATTTTTTTCATTTTTCAATGTTTACGTTTTTATTAATAACAAAAGAACCGTAATAGCTAGACAAATAACTTTTTTTAGAAAATATAGGTCTTGAAATTCTCTTTCGAATGCCGCCCACCCGATTCAAATACATAAAGCCGTTCTCGAGAAATTACGATTTAAAAAAAGTGAAAAAATTTTAACCTCAAATATCTCCGAAATTTATGGATCAATCCTTTTGCCCAAAGAACTCAATCGATTGTGATACAAAATGTACCACTAAAAAAATTTCGAACTGATTAAGCCAATTTTACTCTAGTTATTGAACGACAAAAAAAACACTTTTTTTATAAATTATTTTTTTCTCCAAAAATAATGAATAAAAAACCTAAAAATTTAGTAAGTTATAGTACTCAGTATTCTTTATAACCAAAAAATATTCATGTTAATATCTTTTTTAATTTTGAAATATAACCTATTTACTAAAAATGACGTTTTCATGAATAACTTATGACGAAATATAGCTAACGGCTTTTTTTTTTTTTTAAATTGTAGAAAATTTTATTCTGCATACAGAGAATTTATCGTATATAAATAATATTTGTTCTAAATATAAAAAAAATTGAAAATAAAAATTTTGAAAATTTAAAAATGGCGATAAAAAACAAAAAAATCGATTTTGACAAAAATAAAATATTGACCCCAATTGTTGAAGCAAAATCTGAAAAAATGATCACTCTCTCGTTAAAATCGGTTGAGTAGATCATGAGATATCAGAGTATACGGACATACATACACACACACACACACACACACATCCATACGGACATTTTCTAAAAATGGTGTATTTCGATTCCAAATTTTCTATACAACATTCCTAAGACATTATCTCACAAACTTTTTTTTTTACTATCACAAAGCTTCCTCTAGGAGGAAGCAAAAAAGAAAAAGAACAAGAAATCAATAAACAGTTACAGAAAAGAAAAAAGATAATTAGCCAACAAATTAAACACATTAAGTTAAAAATTAACGATAATGTAAAAAAAATAAGGTCTGAAACAATTAAAGAAAATTGAGATGAAATCAAGGAAGAGAAAACAAAATTATGCACACAATTAGACGACCTGGAGAAAAAACTACCATGTCTTGAAATGCTTGTTTTGCAACAAAAAATGCCAATTAAACAAAAAAGGATTTCAATTTTTGTTTATTTACTGTTAAATATTATATTTCGATGTATAACTGAAGTTAATGATTCAATAAAGTTCAATTTGCCAATATAATTGCATTTAAATTTAATTTGTCCCGGTATAAGTTGCACCTCTGTCCAGGTATTAGCGTAGTTTGAATTCAATATGTCCAACTATAGGTTAGACTTATTTTTGTTAATACAATTAAAATATCAGTTGAAAAATGTTTTGTTTTTAATGAAAATTGCTTTAAATAATTTGAATATTGTGTTAAAGCTTTTAAAAAAAAATGTTTCATTTAAAATGGCGAAATCCACGATAACAAAAAATGCTGTCCCGTTATAGGGTGTTTCAACCTGGAATCTAAAAAGCGCCGATTTTTTTTCCTCGTTTTTCAACAGAACGGTTATCTGTACATTTGCTTGTCTTTTTAAGGACTTGATTGAATAAGGTCCTCTCTCTCTCTCTCTCTCTCTCTCTCTCTCTCTCTCTCTCTCTCTCTCTCTCTCTCTCTCTCTCTCGCTTTCGACGCGTATACGCCGAAAGTACTTCATATCGGCACAAAAAATTCTTTGCAGGTTTCGACCAGTTGAAAGGGAAGGGTATAAGAGAGTAAGAGAGAGGGAGAAAGAGACAGAGAAGTGAAAGAGACGCAGAGGAGGAGGTGGAGAAGAAGAAGGAGGAGGAGGAGGGAAAAAAGGAGAGGTAAAAAGAGCAAGGGGGCATTTAGTCGTACGTTTGCGAAGAACTCGATCTCTCTCGGTTGTCTCTTTTTCGAGGCTCTCTCTCTTGCGCGCGCGGAGCACCTGCCATGACTCACCACGAGAGAGTCCGCCGCCGCTCCCCCGCAAAACTTTGCCAGATTACAAAGACCTTAAATACCGGTCGCCCTCCACGAAAATACTATACACGACACGACGGCCATAACGCACACACACGCACACACATACATGTATAAGCACACTCGATATGGCTCTTGGTGCATTCGACCAGCAGCAGCCGTTCGTTCTGACAAGACAATGAAAAAAACCTCGAGTGTGGGATGCTTCTTTCTTCGGCATGACAATGATTATGGTACACACACGTGGCCCTCCTTTTGTGGGTTGCCCCTAAAAAGCGTTGTAATCGTGGCATTATTGTCCTTGAATTAAGGGTGATTGTTTTTAATTGAATGTGACACCCTAAGAATGGTGATTTAATTATCACGACCGATATATATACTAATGTTAAAACTTTTTTTATTAGTTTCAATTTATTTAAAGTACCTAAATAAAGTTTTAAAAGTTTCTTCGACGTAAAATTATTGACCTAAAAAAAGATTCGTTCCGTATATCAATTGACGGGTCATTTGTCTCGTAGTCCTAAAACTAATTTTCTCGCATTGTTCTCAGAAGCGATTTGTAACAAACCATCGAAATGGTAATATTTTGACATCTAAGGGCGATTTGGCGTACCTCCTATGCATAAATCCCGGCGCGACCCTTCTTGCAAGATGCCGGACTCCTGATTTCGTATATTTTCCTCTATATGTGAGCAGGGCGCACAGATCCGAGATCTCGAACGTCCCCGGCGCCCGGCGACCGGACGTACAGCGCATTTGCATAAGGTAGGTAGCCTACACTGTACGTATACCCTTGCGCAGAGAGAGAGAGTGGGAGAAAATCCGTTCGCGTGCGACAAAACACTCCCTCTCTCTCTCTGTCCGTGATCCATCCTTCCCTTCTTCCACCCTCTCCATCTTCCTCTTCGGGCCGCTCCCTAGATCAGCCGGCGATATCTTCACTAAATGAAGCGCGCCACCCAAGGTGTCAAGCGCTCGCGCGAGCTGCCGGAGAGAGAGATGGCACCTGCTGATACGGCAAGAGGTGGACGACGACGACGACGACGACGATCTCTGGTGTGCATTAGCCATTTCGTGGAGGGAGCAGCAGCAGCAGCGGCAGTCTCGAGATATAGTTAAGTGAGAGGATTGTCCGGGAAGGAGGGGGAGTAAATGACAGGCAGAGAGAGGTATATGTAGGAACAATGCAAATAGCAGGTAAGAGACGCCTGTGTGGCCAGGCGGAAGAAGAAGGACAAGAGAGAGCGCGAGAGAGAGGAAAATACAAGATAAGACGGAGATGGTCCAGCGGATTGACGTCGAGTGAGCGTCGCACGCGCGCGCGCGTTGGATAATCGATGAGAGAGACTCGCTTTTTCTCCCGAGAGACCACCACTTCGCACCTGCGTCATTGTCTCTCACGCACTCTCTTGGAATATAGTTGGAGAGCACTCTGCGTTGTTGTGTCGTAGGTGTGATGTTTGCATTCGCAGGTGCGCGGAGAAAAGTGTCGAAGATGCCGAGGAGATAGGAGAATCGATATCTCGCGCCAGCTATCGGACGGGCTAATTTCGAATGATGGTTTGACGTGGTCTTATGTGCTATTTGCAAAACAAGGACGGATTTGAATACGAATGAGGACCGTGTTTACGGTCGCGCTGAAGCGTCTGCTTATAAATTATGTCCCTTGGGAAATTGCTATAGAGGATATTCTGTATGCGAATTGGTTATCTCTCTAAATTCGAATAAGTGAAATTCTCCTTAAATAAGTGAATATTCACTTTTTGTTAGTACAAAGTCGTCCACTTATTGCAATAACTGCACGTCTATCTACTCAAATAAGAGAATATTCGCTTATTCGAATTTAGAGAGTAAGTTGGTTCATTTTTCAATTAAATGAAATATACTTTGCATACTGTAACCGTTATTACACTGAACAATTGCAATTGAAAATATCCTTATATAAAAGTAAATTGCAGCAAAGTTCTTATACGCTATTACACCGTTTCAATGGAGATTAGATATTCCCTAATACAATCGCACAATGGAAATTATTCCCTCGGCCAGTACATAAAAATCTGAACCCCACAGCGCATTACCCATATATATACAGAGCGCACAGAAAAAGTGTCCCTCATACCTTCGCGCATAATACACACACATACATACGCGCGCGCAATGTAACGCGTGCCCAAGGTAAATTACAATTGCGCCGTGCATTTCTGATTAACCGCGCGCGCATGCTCCGATTTACAGTGTAGCGCTATTAGCGATTCAGTCCGTATACACATTGGCGGCGGCGGGAGCTAAATTGACCGCGTGTACATCCACGGTAATTTAGAGGGGGAGAGGAAGAGAGAGAAAGAGGCAAATACTATTATGCAGATAAAAGCTCCCACCCAGACGCAGCAGCAGCAGCTGCAGCTCTCACTCCATTGCACACTGTACATACGTATACGTACAGACGCAGCGTCAGTCGCATGCTGCTGTTCCCGCGCGCTCTGATTGTTCCGCGAAGAGCGAGAGAGAGATAGGAGAGCGAGGGAGAGCTGAAAAAACAAAAGGCCGATACGAGCTAGAAGGTCAGAGCAAGCAATGAAGGATGCGAGGTTCGCTGTGTAGATGAGATTAAGTGGAGTGAGGTTGATCCTGCTATAATCAAGGATGAGGCGGTTGACTTTTGCTTTTTTAAAACCAACGTCCAGCCGTCTGGGTATGTTATATGTATGTGTGAGAGTGTATGCGCGGACGGATTATCCGAGAGTCGGAGGATGGAGAGTTTTTTCGTCGAGATCAGCGGGGATTCGACTATTTTTGCGAGATGAGCGCTTGGCTGCTGCTGCAGTTTAATCGAGCGAATAATATTTCATGTTTCAGCGGGGATAAGGGAAAATCGGTTCATCTGCTTATATGTTATTGAAAGTATTCTATATTTTTGGTTGTCTATATTTTGAATGATAAAGATGATTCACCCATTACTTTCCACGCGGATATTTTTGAGTCGATGAGCTTTTGGCTTGGAAAAATGACAAAACTGTATGAAAACGAGAAAAAGGCATGTTTTCTTATGTAAACAGAGTTGCTGTTTTAGATTTCGGTGAGAAAATTTTAAAATTTTCGATAGAAAATTCAATATGGACAATATTTTCGAATTTATTCGTAATAAAATATGATTGCTGCAAAAAAAATTTGTCAATTTTGAGCTGCCATATGGAGTTTTCTAACCAGAATTTTAAAGAGCAACTCCTTTTACATAAGAAAACATACTTTTTTTTTTTACTTTTTGATACAGTTTTGTGACTTTTCCAAGACAAAAGCTAATCGACTCAAAAATGCCCACGTGGGAAGTAAGTGGGTTAATTTGATTAACTTGCACTGACTTTCTTATTTTTAATTTAACATTCCGATATTACTTTTAGAACCGACTATCCCGTATCCCGATAACACTTACATCACCGCGTATTCAACCAAACAAGGATTTCCATTTGCCAGTAGACGGATCACTCATTACGATTGCGCCACACCTCCATTAATCAAAAGCCATTTTAATTCTAACATCTCGGCGCTCTCTCGCATAGAACCGGTTCGCACAGTCTCCCAGCGCATTTTCCCACGTGCTGCGAATCGACCATCGCCACCAAAAAGTCACATCCTCAAAATCGAGCGTGAATCTCTCTCTCTCTCTCTCGACGAGTGTGCGCGCCGCAGCGTATAACGAGAAAGTCTCGAGTGCGCAAACGCGAGTGCGATATAAGCTCGGGCAAGTAGATGAAGTCCGATTATTGCGGCTCCCGCTACTGCGCTCGCGGTCTGTGTGTTAAGTGGCAGCTGTTCGGCAAGACGCGCAATAATCCGAATCCTATGAGCTTCTACTCGCTCGCGCTCGCACGGGCTTGATGAGCATAGATAGAGAAGATATTTAAGAAGATTTATGAGCGCGGAGACCCCCGAGGCCGCTCAGTGTCATTCTCGAGAGAACGAGAGAGAACAGAGATAGACTTCGCGAAAGAAAGGGGAGAGAAGGACCATATACTCGATCTGGTTCATCGCTCTCGCGATCGGGCGCACGCGCGTGGATGACGCGGCGGCTGGCTTTCTTTTTTCTGTCTTTTTCATTGACTGATGCCCTTTTTTCTGACTCGCCGCGCGTCCACGCCGTAATTTTCTCTGATTGACAAATGGGTGCGCGATACGTGCAAGCAAGCGAGCCAATCGCGACTCTTCTTTCTCACGGCGCGCGCGTGTGTGTATATTTATCATGTGCGTGCAGATACTTCGTCGAGGTTTTGGTATCGGAGCGAGCTTGATTTATCGGGATGCGGTCGTGTAGCGGCGCGGCTGTGATTTTTCTTGGGATTCGTAATTATGTCAGTGTATTCTATACATTTATACACACGTTCATAATTGAATCACACGAATTTCACAAGGCGGTTTATAAGAAAACAAGCTAAAATTGTAAATGAAACTACTTGGTTAATGATAAATAGCTGATTCTCCAGACATTCTGAGAACAGTGTATTACACCCGACTGCACACTTTACGGTAATGGCGCGCTCGGCTGTAACAGCGCTAAACGCATTATCATAGCAGTACTCTCGGCGATTAGACGCGATATTTTATATAACGCGCGCTTGAAAAACGATCGGCCCGAGATTTTTCTCCGGCCAGTCAATCTCTCGCGCTCGCACGCGTATAATTACCCACTTTACAAATTGCGAAATACCTCGACCATTTCTCGCCTCACCTATCTGTGCCTAGGCATCTCTATTACATTAATCGTGCTATACACGTATTTTTCTACCAACTCCAAAACGCAACCATTCATACACACACACACACACACACACACATACACATGCGCGTGTGCGTATAATGTATGTGTAAAAAGCGAGGCTTGCGAAGGTCCTGGGAAAACCATCGACGTCGTCGACGCATCGCACTCCGCAGGCTGCGTGATAATAAAGGCGCGAGCTGCAGGCGCGATGATTACTATGTTTCTCCCGACAAATCACTTAACGAGTTGGAGTTTAAGAAACTATTCTGAATATCGCTCATTAGCCAAGGTAAGTATATTGTATTGGATTACCAGCTGCGCGCATGAGAGTCGCGCGCGCGCGCGCCGGATAATACCACGTTATTTCTGCGAATGCGATGTCGGTCGAAATTAATTCGAGTATTACGCGCGTGAGCTTATTTCTTTTTTCGTTTTCGATATTCCGACGCCACATCCTTGCGAAGTTGTGAGCTTTGTTATCGAGACGAGTGTGAGCGCGAAAAAATTAATATCACTCATTAGGCTGCGTAAGTATATTGTATCGAATTACCAGGGATTTTGATTTTTTTTCCAATGCGCGATAATGCGGCTTATTTCTGTGGATGAACGTGTAATTCTGGTTTATTATATTCAATTGCATAATGCCGTGGTGAAAATGATACTTAAGCTATAATTTGACTCGTATATCTCATTTTTTAAGGTTGTTATTTTGGCATTTTTCTGGATTATTTATTGAAATATTTACTTCTTAATTTATAAGATTTAAATGTAAAGCTCTCATGAAAAGTCACAATTTGTACCTGTAAATGTTATCCAAAAAGCATTTATTTACCGTTTACGTTTTTATCGTTATTTTTTTTAGAGTATACATATAAGAAAACACGTACCGGTTATTAAACTACCGATTTAAAAACCAAAAACAAAGGAAAAAGATAAACTCGTTTGAACATGACAAACCGATTAAATTAACAAGTCTCTCCTTATTCCATCAAAATAAGCTCCCTGGTAGAAATTCATCTTATATGAAATGGCCAAGAAGTTAGAAAATAGTTAGTAAAACTGACTAATTAATCGCTATGATAAACGATTTTTCGACCATTATTTGACTATTTCTCAGATTGACGTAACAATAAAATATTTGTATTTGATTTACTTACTAATTTTATCTTTGATGAAAGAGCATTAAAGTACATTGGAAGGCTTACCAAAATATAAGTAAATAACATTAACTAATAAATCACTTGTTCAGCAAAACTTTTATTTCTCCATCTGATTCTGTCTCTCTCACTCCTTGTCATAACAGCAAGCCTTCTACCGCCTTTCTTTAAAATACTCAAGAACAAGCTTGCGCTTGTCTTCGAAAACCTCTTCCTATTTTTCAATCTATTAAAAGGACAAATAATTGGAGAAAAAGCGTTTCATCGGGAGCTAGAAACTGGACAAGAGAAATCCCCATTTTATAACAAGTTTCTAATATAAATGGTCAGTTATTAGTTATAAAATGTTTTGAATTTCCATCAGGGCTTAGGCCCCGTAAACCCTGGAAAGGGGGTAGTGCCACAAAACATCATACATCATCCTCCTGAGAACCAAGACGAAAAACACACAACCACGTACACATATTTTCACGAGGCCTTTAATTAAGTTTTAAAATTGACTCCATACACTATATATACTCCCTCAAGACTTTGACAGAATAATGAATCAAAGTCAACGAGACGCGTCGTCGATAAGTCGTCGGGCGCTCACTAACTTTCTCGCACGCGCAGCAGTCATTATTGTTGCCGGAAGGTGCACGCGCAACGTATAAGTGTATGCGCGCGCGCATGCGCCAAGCGAGAGATGCATATGTCAGGAGCTCGCGCGTGATTTCCGATTTTCATCGAGCCCCGGCCGCTTAACGAGCACTTGTCGCTCGTACCTTTCGACGAGGAGGATGGGTATATGATGTACTTGCATGCTACAGCACGGATTTTCGTAATTTCGAGGTGAACTTTCTCTGAGAGATTGAACCTGCTCGATTTATGATGTTAGGGTAATGTTTCATTAATAATTATCAAGATTAATGGTCGCGTGGTGAAGTCGGAAATTGGTAAGTATTGATTTTGGTTTAAAAAGAGTAGTAGATAACAATTTAAAACTACTATACCTACAATAAAATGAATCTTTTATTTTTTTAAGAATATCGGATCCGCATTTGTAAGAATAATCAGTGCAAACAGAACTACCCTAGCGAAAAGCAAACCAATTCACCCTACGTACACATACTACGCAAGTTAATCAATTTTGAATGGCATGCACACGTACTCGACGGCTCGACATCTCAAGATGAATGTATTCCACGCTCCCTCTGCCGTTACATTCACATACGAAATGGTACACACATATACACGCACACACACACACCTTGCGCGTGCCTCCAGCCAACTTCTCCGAAACTTTCGCGTTCTCGAAATACGACGCGCGTCGCGAGCGCAGCGCGAAATCCGGAATTTATTAGCCCGCTCCTGGGCTTTTTCGGACGCGCGTGCGAAAAGCCCCAGATGTGCGCGATCGGGAGAAGAGCTGGCCCGGCTAAAGAAGACGTAAAATTTGAATATATCTTGCATGCGCGCGCGTGCGCGTGAGTTTTGGTAATCCCGCACAAAACTGCTGCAGCGGCTCTCGAGTTTTCCCGTGCGAGCGTCCGCGGATTTTATCTCGCGAGTATTACAATCCGGAGACTTAAGCTCTTTTGAGCTGGCTGCGTTAAAATTTTAATTTTAATGCTCAAGTCAGTGATTTTTATTCATAAAGTTTGCTGCAACAAATTGTGGATGGTAGTAAGTTCAGAGGCTGGTGTTGTTCATTATTTATTATAAAATAATAATTTTTTGTCTATAGTTTAATAATCTTAATAGATGAACTTAATTTACTCAATCCCACGTACACTAAATTTCACTAAAAACACTTAAAAGCCCACATAATCCCGGTGTTTCGTATATATACAAAAGTACCGTATCGAAGGTAATGAATCGCCCCCCCCCCCTCCGCGTGTAATGAATACGGAAGACCCTTACGCAGAACAATAAAGTCGGGACCGCCGAACCCCAAGTGTAATGAATCGACGCGCAGCCGCTTTAATCCGCTCCGGAATCTCTCGAATTAATCGATGTCCAAGAGTACAAAGCCAAAATCGGCTGCGCGCGCAACGCCATCGGTGTAATCAGTTACGCGCCCGCTGATTAATGATCCGCGAGCGCGCGCGACTTACATCCAGCGTATTATCTGCTTTTCTCTCCGGAAGATTCACGACTTGAAGAGAGGGACGGGAAAGTGTCGACGGCGATGAGTTTTTTTCTGGTTGTTGTAGAGACGGTGCGTGGGAAATTTAATTTAGTGATTGAGGAAGAAACGCATTTCGCTGATTGCGGGTATAAAGTGTGTGGAGAGTGGCTGTGTGGCGCAAGAAACTGAAAGCGCGCTTGCACGTGAATTATTGATATTATTTTTTAATCGGGTACGAAATTTATTGCATCTGCAGGTTTAAATCCGTCTTGCGGATATCATAATGCATACACGTGAGGCAAGCAGCACATTAATTTTTTTTCGAGCACGACGCGGTCGCAAAATCCCGTAAATTAAGAACGAACCGTTAGCCCCCGTATCAGCCCTTTGAGATCATCGGCGCATTAACGGCTCCTATAGGAGCATATCCGTAAATGGAGCGCAAATACGCATGCATGCGGGTCCCGTCACACCCAGACGATAAGCCCCGGATTTTTTCTCGCACTCTGCAGCGCGCGCTAAAAGCCGCGGCGAGCAATAAATGCACTCACTTCTCATATTGTACCCGTACGCAGGCGATAAGTGCATGCGTTCGCGTTATATTATGATCGCTCGGAATTCACTTCACAGATGGAAATCTGGCGGACGTGTTTGTTATCTGCGCTCGAGGAAAAATTTATAAGACCGAGGCGAGCGCCGTAATGAAGTGCCCGACGCGCGAGAAAAAGGGGACACGCGCGTGAGAGAGGGAGAAGGGCCGGATGAATGAAGCGCGGGAGATAAAGGAGCGATAACGAGTGACGGGGGTGATACGTCGCCACTGCTACAGCGGCTCGAAAATATGTGTCGAGTGAGATCGTATTACCGAAATGTATGAGGAAAGAATATAAATTGAGCGCGGCGCATTGTTGACCGGGCTGTCGCTTTCTTTGGACACGTAATTTTTCATTTGATTGTTCCGGAGCAATCTCTGGGCGCGGATTCTGGAGGGATTATTCTTTTTCGTTTTATCTTAATAATATTTTTTGAGTACTGTGCACCTGAAAGAAGTATAGTAGTATCTATATACAGTTAAAGAAAAAAGATAACTTATTTACAACGCCCGTCCACGAAAATAAATAAATCAACGAACCTCATTTTCGCAATTACATTCGTTACAAAAAATCCAGTTTCACAAACGAGATAAAGTGAAAAAAGTCAGCAGCGACCCTTGCGCAACAATAATAAACCCCACGCACGCGTGCACGCGTGTGCGCCACACGTATACTCCAAAATGAAAAAAGCACGCACGCGCGCGTGCAAAATTTACGTAATAACTCCTCGCGCGCGTGCCGCGGAGAGAAAAAGAGGAACAACGAATCAGCGACGCGTGTGCGTATCGGCGTTACTTTCTCCCCGCGCGAGTCCGGACACGCGCGCGAGCAGCGGGATCGTGACCCCGAGACAGCAGAGACGCTGATTGACGAGAGACGCGCGAGAGTCGCACTGCAGCGAGAGCAATAAAGCACACGCGCGCGCATAAACGCGAACGATCTCGCAGTGGAAACACCTGCCCGCTCTCCCTCCTCCCTCTTCCTTCCTCCACCGACGTTTATCTCTTTTTACCTCCTCGTACCTCATCTCTCGGTCTCGCTCGCTCGCTCTTTCTTCTTCTTCTTCTTCTTCTTCTTCCACAGACGTTTTGTTCGCGTCTCCCGTCATCATTTTGCTCCCTTTTGCCGACTAATTTTGTCTTTTCTTTGCTCTCCTACGAGAGCGAGAGAGGGAGTCGCTGAGTTTCTTTTTTAATCGCTCGTCCGTCTCTTTTCGCCGGCGGCTAGACGCAAAGGGCTGCACCGAAGTCCTCGGGGGGCGTTGATACATATTTGCTCTTTCGGAGTCCCTAGCTCTATCCCTCTCGCTCTTTCTGCTGAGTTCTCTTTTGGCTCCGAACCGCAGCGTGTATACATATAAGGAGAGGAAAGTGCATCCGCGGTGAGGTGAAGAGAGCGTGTATGAGCAAAACGCGCGACGGTGCACATATGTGCGCGCATTCTGCGGAGTAAAGGGATGATGAGGCAGCTGGTGAGGCACTTTTCCGACTTCTATTTCACGTTCTCATATATTTTTTAATAGCTTATTACTTAGCAGATTAAGTCATTTTTGTAGAACTATACTTCTAATGTTAATAATTTTTCAGTAAGTTAGTTGTATATTTTATGAAATTTTACTAGTTGTATTTTGTTGACACAATTTTTTTTTAATTCTGAAGAATTTTAGGAACTGGAAATATGTCAACGGAAAGAGATATTTTTTTCCCTTTAATAGCTTGCCAATTTTTTCGGTCAAATCCACACTTTTTTGCTCGTATCGCGAGATGCACTTCCTGACATTTGATGCCAAACTAGATTCCGACGCGGACGTGCGCGTCACTTTTCAATTTCACCTACAGCCACGAAAAAATCGGCAAAAAATGGATGTAGATTGCTATTGTACAATCGTACGCTTTGCAATTTTGATTTCAACGACTATCTTTCGTTTTTCCGAATATTTTTTATTTTAAATGTTGATCTTGAAAATAATGCTTCAAAATGTATATCCAACGAATTATAATGCAAGAATAAATACAAGAATTATTCTGTTATATCAAACTTACGTTCAATAACGTTTACCATATTTAATTACTCCAGTACATAATTCTCAAAACGTCCATATACTATACTCAGCGATGACTTTCATAATCCCTTGACAACCTACAGATCCACTTACCCACATAATTTATAAATCGCTCTATTTACATGAACATTAGCGGTACCATTAATCTCAACGCGAAGCTCGCATACTCTTTCAGAGCCCACAACACACGAACGTGCGAAACTTCGAAAGACCCTTCCTCTCTCTCCCCACCTAGTAAATAAATTAAGAACGAGAGCGCACGCGCGCACGTATAACTAATCGGCTGATCGTTATAAATATACAAAATCACAGCGACAGTTACATCGATTCCGATCTATCCATCTCTCTTCCTCTCTCCCGATCGGGCGCCCCGATACACACACACACACGCGCGGCCGACGATTTTCGAATTAAGAAAAAAAGAGACGCCGGCGAGAATTCATTATGCAAATTCATGCGGCGGTGATTCAGCGAGAGTGTGTACCCCTTATACACGTAGACGCTCGCGAGTCTCTCCGCACGTGTGTCCATACGGCGAGCGAGAGTGAGCGGTAATTCGCTGCCGTAATTATATTCTCCCCCTGCGAGAGAGCGAGGTGATGTGTATACGCCGTACTCGTTACGCCTTTCTAGGTATATCTGCTGCTATGCCACTACTGCCACTGTACACGAAGTTGCGCGCGCGCGCGCAATCGGGTCTGCGGTGTACGAGGGCGAATTCCATCTGGCGCGCGTAGCTTGCAGTACACGAGCGTTGGGTATATAAGAGACGAGCGAAGGATGTTTTTCTGCTTTTCCTTCGAGAGTGTTTTATGAAAAATGACCGTATAATTATATGGCGGGAAGCGGCTGCGTTCTTTATTACATATATGTGCGTGGAAAATGGAAGTCGTTTGGAAAGGTCCCTTGCTATGTTCTTTTTGTCTTTGAAAAATCTCAAAAAGCGCGTTTCGCTTAATATCTTTACAAACTTTACGAACAATGTTTATCATTTTCGATTTTAATTAAGATCGAGTTGCTCAGACAAACATTCTCAACGCCACCTCACGCGGCCGAGCACGAAAATCATTAATTCCATTTAATACAAACGTTATACACCTCTCTGCCGCAGTCGCGAGGTAACTTTTACATAAATATGTACACGCGCGAAACGGCACCGGACCCCGTTCACGCAATAAATCTCGAAATTAATGGCGGCTCTCGCGCGGGGCGCGCGAAAAACTTCGCCTTTTCAAAAAGATAAGGTGAAATCCGTGTACGCACGCGCCTCTGCGCACACACGTATATAATCTCCCGACCGATCTTACGAAACGCTTTACTCTCTCGACATCGAGAATATCTTCATATACACGCGCGTGTGTATACAGAGCTGCCGCTGCCGTCGCCGCTGCTCGCGCACTCGCTGGCTTAAAAGAAAGAAGAAGACAACGAGCGAACGCGCGCACCGCTCGCCGAGAAAAGAAAAGGGAAAAAAATATTTCGGCGGCCTCTTAAAGCTCTCTTGCACTCCTTCCGCTTGTATAAATCCGGCTTAATTGCGCGCGCACGCGCGAGATAAACAGAGACGCGGCGTCGGCAAGTACAGACTAACAAACATAACACGAGCATTAAATCCCGGAGGTGCCCGCGTGGGACAGGGTCACGCAGGTGTGCGAGCGAAAGAAAGGGAGAGAAGCAAGGCACGCGCTTGGAGATTCATAGCGCATGCGCCCGCGCGTGAAAGTTCGCCGCCGCGCGTTGTATCGTTAAAACGAGAGTATACAACGAGCCGCTTGGTTAATACTGTTGGTATCTCTCCCCCCAGCAGCGGTTCTTTGTTACATTGCCCTCGGAGATGTGTATAATGCTCACGCGCGAGAGAGAATCGAAAGTAAAACTCTTTGCCAGAGATATGTGCTTATGTTAATGCTGGCCATTACCAGCCTGATTGAATTTCGAAATCGACGAGTGTGCGTGCGTGCGACGGTAGCTTCGATCAAAAGCGGGTGTGTGAGTGAAAGCACTGGAGATTTTCACACGGTCTAATGAAGAAGAGAGGGCGGGGTATATAATGGGGGGAAGAACAATCAGGTGTAAATAGACGAGAGAAAGAGCTTTTTTCCCGTTGGAGAGAGAAGGAATCCCTTTGAATCGTGGTGTTTGAAACCCGGAGATACTGCGTAATTGTTCTCGTCGAGAGTTATAGCTGAAGTGTTTCGACATTCATTTGCATTTAAATGGCGCGATTTAAATGTTACCGAGGCAAATGAGCATTTTTTCCTCAGATTTTGCGTAACGAGGAAATTAGGTTTGGCGCGAAAATACTCTGCAAAGTCGTTTTTGCCGACGATGGTAAAGATTAAAGAGGCTTCGGTTTTGCTTTACTGTTGGAAAAGTTTGAAAGCTTTTTTGTAATTAAGATATTGACATAAACGCTAATTAAATTAAAAATTCATAAGATAGGATTGCATTTTATTGAAATTTTCTACGTTGAATAAAAATCCGATGCATCCTGTAATTCCCTATACTAATTGATAACAAATAAATTTATAATCTTTTACAGTCCAAGCTCATCATAGAGCCAGAAGAAGCAATTAAAGTGCGAGTGCAAAGGCTTTAAGAAACGTCAAAGCGCACAGAAACCAAGACTCCCCAAGGTCTCGAGGCACGCACGTGAATCAGCTTTGATTGGAAGGGACGCAAAACTCGCGTCCCGATGAGTAGCGAAGATTGCGAGTGGAGCGCGTGCCGCGTCATTACGCTATATTCTTCTCTATAGCTCGCATCCCTCCTCCTGTTCCTCAGGAACGCGGTAATTGATGACACTATTTATTAAATATTGCTATGTTAATGACCAGCACCTGTCACAGACGCATGTCTCACGCGCGCGCGCGCGATACGCATCCGCACGTATATACCTGGTGATTAAGGGTGAGCGCGCGCGGTCGAATTGAAATCCACGCGCGCCGCGCGTGGGTATCGATTTATATTAACGCGGCTTTAATTAACTCGGACTCAATGGAACCGGTCTATAGCGCGAAGAGTGGTAGACGCTCGTTTGCAACGGCGGCGGCGGCGCATTGTACGCGCGCGCGCCAGTTTGTTTATGCTTATTGAAGCGCGGAATAAATGACGATTAGCATAAATGATTCGGCATGATTTGTATGAAAGTGTTATAAGTGAGATAAGGAAAATTACCGCGTGTGAGTGTGCAACGTGTTTTGGTGAAATTCGCGCGCAAGAGGGAGGGAAGTGCTCTTATCGCGATGCAAATCAGGTTCTCTCGACGCGAGCGCGCGCGCGCGCGTTCGAATGTAATCTCACGCAAAACAGAAGAAGAGGATTCGCCATGTAAAGTGTAGAAACTTTAATTTATACACGTACTTACCGGCAAATAAATTTAAATTAATTAAGATTATTTTGCGCCGAGAGCATTTTCGTTAAGTATTCGCCGCGGTGTGTGTATATAATATAATATTCAAAACAAGTTTTGCTTATTTTTTTGTCTTACGAGATTGAAATTTGAAAGGACGCATATAAGAAACTTATTTAAAATGGCTTTATAAATTTAGAATTTAAAAATGACTTTTTACCCAACGCGTTGTATAATTAATGTCAGAGATATGAAAATAAATATCTGCGATTGCAGCCGTGCCACTCGCTAAAAGGAATTCCAATCCTTTATAATGTAAATGCAACACTTTTTTGCCCCAAGATAAATGGCTATACATACGTTACCCAAACGATCGTGACACATACGTCAATTTTTACCGTAAAGTTTCTCTCCTGCAGTCACAATGTCATTACACGAACCAGGCGCGCGCGCGCGCGAGTAAAAAATTTCCCCTACTCTGACAGCTCGTCTCTGCCTCCGTCGCTTTCCAAAAACGGCCGTTATAAATAATGAAAACCCGCAAAAAATAATAATAGCCCCCAGCAATCCACGCCACCGCCATCTACATGTTTAAGTGAAAAGAAATCTGTGTCGCGCTCGCGCAAAGATGAGGAAAGGGACCGTTCGATCCCTGCGCAGGTGCTCATGCAAGTAAACATACCGCGGGGCAAACTGTATGCGCATGCGCGCCGAGCGGGATTTATATTTATTTAAATATGTATGCCACGCGTATACGCATGCGCGGGCTTCTTTTATTCAGACATGGGGCGCTTCGTCGTTATATGGACTCACTCGTCGTTATACGTACACACAAGTCTACAGAGAGTTAAAGTGAGAGCGGCGAGGTCTCGATTCTTGTCTCTCTTCCTCCCGTGAGCGGAGAAGCGCGCGCGTGCCTCGTTAGGGCTCGTCTCATTTGTAGCGGCCTTCGATTTCGTTTATTTTTGTATATAGGGACGCCGGTTCTTGAATAACGGCCGCGGGAGAGGAAAAAAAACTGTCAGCGATCGGATTCGCTCAATTAATTATGCATTGTCGTAACGCGGCGGCGTCGTTATGTTGGCGTTCGAGCGAGGGGAGAGTCCACAAAAAACGTCCCACGAAGGGTTTAATAAGAAAGACATTTCAAAAACAAACAATGATGCTCGTGGTTATTAATTACAAACGTGTAACATTATATTTGGTTTTGTGAAAAAAAACAAAAACGGGAGGGGATCTGTTCAACTGTCTCTAAAACCAAAGAGAATTGTTTTCACTAGTATTAGATAGCTACAAAATGATTTAATAAACATAAAAAAGATACCTTATTCTTTCAAATCCTAGAAAATGATTCTCAATATATCGTAAATCCTTCGAAAACACCTTACTTACAGTTGCGCAAGGACGGCGGGCCGACAACCGGAGGGCTCAAGGCACAGCGCGCGGTTGCCTACGTTCAGGCGCTCCGTATATAGGGTGAGAGATTATACGCTCGCCGGGTTTATCCGCTCTGAAATTTTCATCGCCGTAGAATAGCAGAATCAGACTTTATCCGCCTGAGCGACTGTTCGTTCCAACGACTGTATATCACATACATGAGCGACGACGACGAATCGGGGGGAGACATTGTCATTCGGGTGTGCAAAGACGCCGGGATTTAGTTTAAACCGGAGCGAGGTTCTTGTTTTTTTTTTTTGGCAGGATTCGCGGATGTTATATGGGTGGCTTGGCTGTATTTTCTAACCGTTTTTGTAGGGGTTAGTTGATCATTTTAAATATTTGCTGTGTATCACTGATAGAAAGAAATATTTGAGCCAAATTTCTGTGACTTAAGGGGACTCCTCGGGCACTACAGTTTGTTGCTCAGCGAGAGCACAAACTATACCATGGGCGTCGTTCTGTCTCTCTCGCTCTCGTGCACGTCGTCTGCTATTTGTGTTTATAATCATTAATATCTTTTTAAAAAGATCGGCTTGACACATATTTGATAAACTTAATAGAAAGAGCCGAATTTCATATTTCTTAAGCTATGTTTTTCTTTTTGAAGTCCAGTTTTTTTGATGAGTAATTCTATTACTTTCTGTCACAGTTGATATAGCCCTCATTTACTCTCATGTAAAAATAACCATTTTCAAGAATTTTTTTCTCAAAAATTTGTTCCGCAATGTATGTAAACAAACATATGGTATCATTTCTGTGACTTTGAAGAATATTTGTATATTTTTTTCAGAAGCTTTTTCAGTTTTTGCAATGTGAAGAGAACTACCTTAACAGTTAATACACGAAAATAAAATTATTAAAAATATGATGATGTTATTAATAAGTAAGTCAAATTGAATTAAGTCATAAAACTTCAACTGTTTATAAAACATTTTATGAACTTTTCACCGTTTGTCAATATTTTATTTAACGTTTAAATTGCATATCTAGTCAATAGTTATTATTTCGTATTAAACAATTTAAAACATCAAAAAAGTATTATAAATACTGATAATGTTAGCATGATTATTCAAACTTTGAGAATACTATTAATTCTTGTTTATTTATTTGTAAGATCAATTTATTTTTTATAATTTTAGTTTCGTGTATTAACTGTTAAGTCACAGGAATTTGACTCAAATATCTCTTTCTATCAGTGATGAAATTTTTCGATGCAGAATATATATTATATAATAAAAGAAAATTTGAGTATTTTTAAAAAATTCAAACTTTTTTTATTTGATATATATAATCTCGGTATTTCTTTTATTTATTAAACGGGCTAAAAGCCCTTATGTTATAAAGATTGATAATATGTATTATCTATATACAGTACAATTTAATATTTTATTGAGAGGGACCTAATTGCGTTTTCGACCAGCGAAATGCTGTCGATCGCTGTGATGTGACGAGGAACAGTGTTCTAAGAACTTTTAAGACAATGGTATAGTAAAAGCCAGTGCTAGAGTATGCAGTTTGTTCTTCTATTGGTCTATAGTTACGTAGGTTGTAGGTCAGTGTGCGTTCAGTGAATAGGTTGCATTTGGGAGATTCGCAATTGGTCTGATTATTTAGAATTTTGAACATAAGAACGCAGTTGTGATAATAATGTAAAGATGATAGTTTGAAGGTTAAGAGTTGAGGCTACTTCGCAGTAATCATAATTGAATCTATATACATGGTATGATTAAATTTTAAAAGACATAAACTGAATAAATGTGTGCTGTACAGACTCTTATTTATTTGCTAGGATTGCAGTAAAAGGTGACCAGATTTGAGAGCAGTGTATAAAATTTGTTAGAACTAATGTCTTGTAAAGATGAATGGTTGCATCTAGATTGTTAAAGAAAACCGTACTTCGCTTAATAAAACCTACCAAATTAAAAGTTTTTGAAACTACCGAAATGCCGCAAATGTAAAATTATCATGACTAAATTAAACATTCGAAAAAACGGTAAACAAATTTTTATCTGCGTCTTTGAAATTTTCACACCACCGCAGATACAGTTACAACAATTTCATCAAGAGCTTCGTTGAATCCATCGCATTATTCATCGCGATACGGTAAGCATCGTAAATCATTTTATTCTCTTGACACAGCAAATGAACCAATAAGCCGTGAAATACAAGATATACACTCCGGCCTCTCGCTTCTATACAAAACAACCTCCAAGCTCCAACAATAAAAGCTTTTCTTCCAGCTACCGAAGCTATATACGCCATAGGACTGCGACGTCGTTCTCTTCCTAGAAAAATAATTAACTATGTTGTTTCAATTACGCGGAGCGCGCCGCTGATTTATGCGCCTATGCGCGTGCGCGCGCGTCGCGTGCTGCCGACGCACGAGTCCATACATCCTCTGGCATCCGTGCGAGAATTTTGATTCGACTAAATGATTCAGGGGCGCGCGCTCGCGACGGCAAATCATCGGCGTGTCGCGTGTCCTTGTATTATATATATATATGTATACGACGTGGAATGCAGTCGCGCGGTGCTGATTGGCGTGTCGCTCCAGAAATGCCGGCACAGCCGAAGCGTCGCCGATGCAAGAAAGACTTTATAACTCGTCTGTATATGGCGGCGATGAGCTATAACTGCAAGGGTCGCTCCGGGGAAGTCGTATACGGGAAGTCGGCGGCGCAGTTACGCATGCTGTGGATGCAAAAAATAGTTATGACGGCATTGTGACAGTGCGCGGTCGCGGCTGCGAGAGTCTACATACCGATGCTTTTTCTACATCTAGCGTGGAATGCAAAGAAAGATCTTTTTGTGGCGTTCGAAAAAGAATAACGAGGTTCCTCTCGGCACGACGTGCAAAAAAAACATTTGATATCATTCGGACGTTACAAATCAATATTGAACGCTTTTTGCAGCGCATACCTCGTTTATCTCGCTCCTTGAGTGTATTACGTATGTACAGTATACGTTTCAGTTGCGTGCGCGTGCAGTCAAGGCAAGAGTTAAGCACGTGATGGTCGTATCATTAACAGGATATTAATGATATACCTTTATAAGAGCCGCGCGCACTCGTAATGAGGCTCAGTTTCGGTTTCACTCGAATAATTAGTAAGGCATCAGATATGTATGTAGGTTAATGACTATATTCGTACGTTTATTTTAAAGCGCTCTTCAAATAAACATACTGCCAATGTACACTGCACGTGGTGTATATGTTATATCGAACAGGTGCGGTGATAAATCTCGCCGAAGAATTTCGCTTACAGAGTCGCAGGCACGATTGACAGTGTAAAAACTGCGCAAAAGAGCAATGCCGAGTTAAGGATCCTAATGCGAGCAAAAAATCAACATCCCAAAAGTCATTTCCTGTCGCGCATATATACACACAGGCGCGCACTACACAATGACTCGCTCTCGTCTGAAATTCCCTCGCGGTGAAAGCACACATATGTCGATGGACCGCCGCACACCTATATAAATCTCGAGAAAATAAGTCAATTACGTCCGCTCGTGTGAAACCGAGTCAGCCCGAGACAGAGGAGAAACACGACGAGCCGCAAGACAGGAAAGAGGAAATGGCGCGAGATATACACGCGTGTACGAGGCATCCATTCTCTCACTCTCTCCCTCTCGCTCGCTCGCGCCGACGGCGCTAATACCTCAATTAACCTAACAGCCTTGCGCGTGTGGTGGTGTTGTTCTCTCTGTTCTTTCCCGACTCTATGGCGGGTTATACCCCTATATGCCGCAATGTCATTCCTCCTCGGCCAATCCGTCTCGCTCGCCTGAGCCCGGAAAACACCGAGGCCAAGAAGACGCGATGATGATGATGGTGATGAACCGCACACGAGAGTGTGGCTGCGGTCCAAAATAGAAGCGAAGATGAGAGAGGGAGAGAGGGCGGGCAGCCCTTTTTCGATTCTCGGTTACGCGGCTTCCGGTTCGCGCGCCCGCGCGTGAGATATAATGATAGCCTTGAAAGAGGCCTCTCTTCTTCTCTTTTCTTTTGCACGAGCGTGCGCCTCTTTCATTCTATATATCTAGTCTGACGCGTCGGGAGGAAAGGGAGAGAGGAAGAGAGACTGTTTTGGGAGAGATGGGCGCGAGACACGGGATCTTTTGGCTAGACGCGCTGAATAGATGCGATAGATTGAATGCATTATTATGCTGAAGCGCTCGCGCTGGCGCATTTTTCAATTTTATTTTGTCTATATGTATGCGTAACCAGATACTCATAGTATGTTTGTCTGCATCGTTTTATTGCACGATTTTTCAGATTTAAATGGAGTGTATCGGGTGTCGGTATTATTTAAGTGCGAATAGCCGCGTAACGGTTGACCGTTAATTAGGTATCAATAAAACAAACAAATTGAAACGCAACCCAAACGAAGTTATACGATTTTCAATTCGTTAAAGTTTATCTTGTTCGATCGAAAAAGCAGTCATGTTCAAATTAACTTTGACTGCACTTTTACCCAATAATTCAATTAGACAAGCGTAAAACATTCTCTAGAACGACCAATAATCAAACTTTCTCGTAACTCTACCACTGTACTCCGCAGAACAATAGCCGCATCAGCCTCATAACCCAAAATTACAGCTGAAATTCGTAAACACGGCATAACCAACTCTCTCCCTCTTTCTCGCCCGCTCTCTTTGCTGGTATACTCCCATTATCCAGCGAGCGTACAATGCACCTGACCGTATGTACGGTATATATCCTCCTCTTTAGGCACACACGAAAAGACCTTTCCTGCATGTGTGTGCGCCACAGTTGTAGGTCGAGGGCAAACGATGCGAGCTCGCATAATACGCGCACGTATATAGCGACTCTCTCTCTCCCTCCGTTCTGCTATACACTACTTATACTACTCTCGTGAGAGATGATGCACCTGCTGCGTTCGTCTCTCACGGGTTCAGAGAGCGCGTGTGGCTATGCGGGCCGGATGCATGCTCTCCGAAATTTCGCTCACTCGCGTCTCGTCTCTTTTATGTATGTATGCATACAGGTATGTGCAGGGTACGCATATAGATATATTGTGCGCGCGATCACCCCGAGAATCTTCCGTTTTGAGTCGCCCGCAAAGGATTTCAAAGGGAGCTCGGATAATGCCAAAACGCAATTACGTTCTTTCACCAGATTGATGCGCAAGCCGTTTCATCTGTACGTCACGTGTCTGCGGAAAGGCAACGTGGAGGTGATGCGTTTAGGAAATTGCGTTGCAATTTCGTAATTTTTGAAAGGTTTCTCGGTATGGTGAATTCCGTGTTTTTTAATTTGGATGGATGTAGGGTGAATCTTAAGTGGTCATTGGGACGAGTACGTGTCGAGGTTCAGCTTTGTGAAATGAGGATGGGATGTGATTTGAACCTTTTCTCGGAATTTATGTATTTAGTTTCAGGGTTCTGAAAATATTTAATTCTTCATTTTATAATTAAGGATTAAAATATTCATCTTCCATTAAAGGAGAGTTTAATTATGGACAGTTTAATTAAGTTAAAGGACAGTTTAATTAAGAATTAGAATTTTAATCTGTAATTAAAAATTAAAATGTTAATCTTTAATTAAATGAACCCATAATCAATTAGGGTAATTAATTCAAATTTTTGTATATAATTATTTGGAAACTGTTTAGTTAGTAGTTTGTTTAATAGGTATAACGGTTTAACGATGAAAACATTTTTTTATGTATTTAATGAAATAACTGTGTACATTCTATTATATGATATTTTGCAATTCGTACAGAAACATACAAAAGTAAACATCTGGCTACTTGGAGACGTTAAAGCTAAGTGTACTTCAGATAGCGAAAGTCATCGGCAATAGCGGCCCTTAATTATGCAATAATTAGCTCATTTGTTTTCTCTATTACGATCAGTAGTAACAATGGTATCATGCTCAAAGTGGTTCTCGTGTCCGTTTCGGTATTGAATAGAATGATTTTCAAAAGATTGAAATTAGTGGGAAGTGCCTCTGATGCATCTTTCGAATTTTCATTCGCCGCAGTTATTTTCTTCATGAAGACACTTGGTATCTGGCCTTCATCAAATACTTTATTCTCTACAGTTCGGTACTTGATATTTTTCATAGGACTAACATTCGTTTGGATTGAAAATATATTTGGAGTTATTGCTTCGCCGAATCGGATAGAGTTTTGGAGAGCGTTTATGTATCTGACTATTGCTCTTTCCATTCTACTGAAATTTATGATTTATAAATGTAAGAAAGAAAGTTTGAAAAGATTGCTAAATGAAGTGAGATATGGATGGGAACAGTACATTTTCGTATCAGAAAAAAATAAGAACGTCATAATATATTTTATGAACATAGGACGGTGTATCTCTCTGTCATTTATGACAATTGTACAACTACAAACTATATGTAAGTAAAATATTTTTCGTCAACTTTTTATATTTTTTATATCACTCTAACCTCAAAATCATAACTTTAATATGATTATTCGGCTCTCGTGGTATAAAATACTGTATGACACTGGTGCGTAAGGTGATTTTTACCGCATTCGACTTTTCTCATTCGCTTTGCTCGTGCGAAAAACGTCTCATGCAGTAAATAATCACCTTGCACACCTGTATCGTAATGTACTATTATTTACTATATTTAAAAGTAACTATAATATACTTTGGAGTTATTGAATTTTTGTAGACTATATTTCAACGTACGTCATTAATTTTTACGATGCAGAAAAAATTCGAACTGTTGGACCTGATAGCATTATTTATCCTCGAGATTTAAAAAATTATTCACGTTATTTTATATTATTATACTTTGTAGAAATTTGCGTTAGCGAAATTGGTATTATAGTTTTTTTGACAGTAGATTCCTTTTTTTATATAGTTATACTTCACGTAACTTCTCAGGTTAAAGTTCTTAATAATGATTTGGAATCATATAATGGACAAACTCATAAATGTGCACAAAAAACTAATAATTTAGAAAGATGTTCTTGTATAAAATGCATAATTGACGAGCATGTTAGGATAATAAGGTATTGTGGTTATTATATTTTTAAACGTTCAATCGTTGTAGTAGAATTAACACCCGAACGTAATATTACAGATTAATTGATCTATCCGAGGACACGTTTAACATAGTACTTCTTATAGATTTTTTGAATTATTTTATTACCTGTGCAAGTGTAATGTATTGTGTAGTAAAGGTAAACATTTTATAAAAGAAATTTGTTTAGTTATAGAAAATATGGTTCACTGATAAATAAACTAAATAAGGAATTAATATGCAACGATATTTTGGACTTAATTTTAAGAAAAGAAAAATTTTTTTTCAGGCAATTAATTGACATTATATGGAAATTAAAGTGTATAATATAGATATTTTTCAGTACTACGATACTAAGAACACGTCGGGATCAATCGAATTTATGTTTTACTTCATTACCATAATTCTAAATATATTGCTGCCATGTTATTTATGCCACCAAATGACAGAAATGGTACTTACCATCCAAATATTTATTAGGAAACAAAGTATGCTTCAAATGTACATGTAGGTAATTAAATGATTTTTTACAGATGAACAAAACTGGTGAAATAGCGTATCATACTGACTGGACTCGCTATAATCGCGAAACATCAGTTTGTATATCGTTATTAATTTTAAGATCGCATAAATCTTGTAATATTACAGCTGGAAAATTTTTCCCGATTAATCGCAATAGTTATAAAAATGTAAGTGTTGGGTTTTTAAAGAAATTAAAAATATTGATACAAAAATATGTTAATATTATTCTGATAAAAATTTTGTTTTAGATCATTAATACGTCGATATCATATGCCTCAGTTTTGTTGGCTTTAAAATAAGTCATGAATATTTTTATACATTGATAGCAATGATGTTATTTTTATAAATAGAAATAGGGATAACTGCAGATATTTAAGGTATTTAATAAACGAATATAACATAATTGTTGTAAATTCAATGGATAAAAAATACTGACATATATGAAATAGCCAGAAATTCTAGATTAATTTAAGCTAATTTCTTTTTTTAAAGTTTATAAGAGTTTATGTAAAAGTTGAATTTTGAATATACTTTAATATAGTATATAGCCAAAAATCAACTTTATTTTAGCATGTAAGTTTAGTATGAATGTTGTGTTAGTTTTTAAGCTACCAGACCTATATACAGGTGTTTTGTGTACCTCTATAGGATTATAGGATGCTAGCTAGATCGGATATAGCCTTTTATATCCTGGTACTAGCTGTATTATGTATCTTTTGTATAATTTCTGGTAAATAAATAAATAAATATTCTTTCTCTGTATTATTGGCATTTTCATAAACCTTTTTTTCTTACTATCTATTCATTTATTATATCCCTTATAAATTCTTGTTTTAATATAAATATAACAACCATATAAAAAACCGTTGCCAATTCATTGGCACGTAGCTTCCTCCAAATTAATGTATCGTTCCTATATGCATAGTATATATTTTAAATATAAAATATGTTTATTCATTATACTTTTTTTTTCAATGATTTAATAATTCATTAATATTTAAAAAATTGCATATTTTTTTCTTAGTATTGAAATTATTTGTTATTTGACACTTATTTTATTAAAAAAAAGTAATATTTTAAAATATAAAATTAAAAAATTGCTATCTACCTTGAGGTCAATTTACTTACATTTTCAAAATCATATATAATAACTCCATTTCTTAAATTATAAATATATTATTATTCAATAATTGTGTATCTTTACTATAAATAATTGTGTACATATATTATAAAAATTGAAATTATACTTCTAATTTTGATTTTTTTAATGGTCCGTTATAATTTTCGTCATCCTCTTCTTTTATTTTCAATAAAATATGGTTGCTTACTGATTTTATTCTTTCTTACACCATCTTAATAAAAAAAGCAAATAAAATATTATGTAAACACAAATATCCGTGACAGCTAATAAAAACATTTACATAACTTTGTAAAGGCAAAATGAGTGTACATATAATTATATGCCCGTGAACCACAAACGTTTAGACTTTAAAATATTTATCTCAAAATTAATTGAGGGTAATTCTTACTATATTCACTTCTTAAATCGTAATTATTCGAAAAATTTGTTCAAATAAGTTTAAATTTTTAAATTTTTATCTCAAAATTGAGAGAGGGTAATTCTTACTATATTCACTTCAAATCGCGATTATTCGAAAAATTAATTCAAACTCAAAATAATTGGCCAGCGTATCTGACTAATTTCATGTTTCTGGAGAGCTCGCTGCAAATTAACCTCAATAAAAAACAAAAGTAAGTAAACAACACACGCGCGTATAGCGCGTAATTTCCATTTTCTAGTAACATATACATAAAATCGTTCTCGAAAAATTACGATTTGAAAAGAGGGCTAAAACAGTTTTAACAGCTTTAACCTCAAATATCTCTGAAATTTATAAACTAATTCTTTTACCCTAACAATTCATGTAATAAATAATATACAAACTCTACACCTCCATCAAATCTAGATCACCATCAAATTTCAAAGTAATTAAATTTTACTCTAGTTATTGTGCGAGATAGAAAGTCATTTCCAGAAATACCAAAATTTTAAATATCAAAAACCGTAAAAGAATTTTAACCTTAAATATCTTTAAAAATCATGAGACAATTCTTTTACCTAAAGGACTTATACGATAATATATAGACTCTACATCTCCACAAAATTTCAACATGATTAAACCAACTTTTGTTTTCTCTAGTTATCATGCGACAAAGAAAATGACATTGCAAAATACGAAAATATTAAATATCAAATATCTCAAAAAGTAATCGAACGATCTTGATGTAAATTCGCGCATATATTATCTATATCACACAGAAAATTATTTATAAATTTGGAGCTGATTCATCGAATCGTTCTCGAGAAATTCTGATTTGAAAAAAAGGATTAGAAAATTTTAACTTCAAATATTTCTGACATTTCTGGACTAATCATTTTGCCCAAAGAACTCGACCGAGAGCTATCCAAAATCTACCTCTACAAGGAATTTTAAAGCGATTAAGTCAATTTTACTAAAGTAAACGTGCTTCATACAAAACGCCTTTTTTTCATTTTTTATTTTCTTTTTCTCAAAAACTAGTCGACAGAATGGATCCAAATTTTTACGGATTATAGCTATTTATATTCTGCATTATCATGATTTTTTTCAAACAAATTTACCGTTTATTTTTGGAGTTATAAGGTTTAAAAAAAAACGTTTTTTTAAACAGAAGAACCGCAATAGCTAATATAATTTTTTTTTTAAATATAGGTTTTTTTATGCTCTCTCGAATGCTAGCTGTCCGATTCAAATATCTCAATGTTATCATTAAAAAAACGCAAAAATGAATTTTGCGAAAATCGAAAATTCGAAATAAAACAAAAACGCATCGGCGAATCGAAAAGAGGATTTCCTTCCCCCCCCCCCATTCACACAAGAAAAACAAAAAAAAAATGAGACCTGTCCGCTTAAAATCGATCGAATAGATCTTGAGATAAAACGGTATACGTACACACACACACACACACACACACACACACACACACACACACACACACACACACACACACACACACACACACACACACACACACACGCAAACACACACACACACGCACGCACGCACGCACGCACGCACGCACACACACACACACACACACATCCATACAGACATTATCTAAAATCATGTAATTCGAACTTCTATCACCTCTATTCGTGTTTCTAGAGCGATTTAACGAAACTTAAAATTTTACTATTACAAAGCTTCCTCTAGGAGGAAGCAATAATCCAATCAATACGTTGTTCTTTATAAAATACAATAATGCGACGCAAAATCTTCTACACCAAGTCCATCAAATTCAATCTGAAGATATTGGATCCTTCGCCTTCCCCATCCCGCAATACCCTAGTAAGAGCGAAATAAAGAAAAGGCACAAAGTCGGGAATCACAGCGGAATTTTCAAATCTGAAGAAAACGAATGAAATCATCGATTCGTCCGAGATAATCCGGCGAAACGACAGCCCGGATCGTGCGGGTATTCGATTGGGAACGAGTTGATCACGTGCGCGCGGTTAAGAATGCATCTGACGTAACTTAGAAACGATGATGTATATGATGTTCTCGTAACGAATCTATTTAATTATTAATGAATTTGCGAAATTTATTTCAGTCACACCGCGGGGCATTGGCCCTTTGTAGAAAAAAAAGGAAGACTCCCCGGCAGTGCGTGCCTAACATAATGGATCGCGGCGCGCGGTTGTTATACGTCTCCTCCCCCTTAAAATCGGGGCGAAATTTTTCGATTCACGCGTTCGCGCGAGCCCTTGCGTACAGCTTGCGATGTCTTCCGTAAATCCTTATTTATGGGAACGTGGGAATCTTGGGAGATACAGGGGCTATAACCGTCGGGTCTCGGGGGTCAAAGAAAATTTTCTTCTCCTTTGTAGAAGAAATCGATAGGTCGACTGAATGGGGGAGGCTATATGAAAAAAGACGTGCTTTTCAGGATTTTCCAATTGCCCAAATTATTGATTTCACGTGTCGATAGATAGGTCTTTCCGCTTGGACGATATTTAACGGACATCGAGAAAACGAATAATTTGATTCAAAATTATTTAATTTTTGCTAGTTTTTGGAATTATCAGAAAAATAATGTTCTCTCCTTATTTCTTTTATAAATTTTAAAACATCGTAATAATCATTATCTCACAATTGATACAGGATATAATTATGATGCTATGAATAACTGTAATAAAATTTTACCTCAATTTTTGGTCTGAGTCGCTATTAAGTATAGAACATGCGTCAAAGATTATTCTGCACAATGATGTTACGATAATAGAATTACTAATTGTTAGTGGTCAACTACTCATCACTATGATGTTTTCAGATGTTAGCTTAGCAAGTACTCTATACATAATTAAATCAGTTTGGTATTGTTACGTGTGGAAACACGCACAAATATGAAAGAACGAAATAAGCAAGGCGTTCGATTACAATATGACGCCGATTAGCAGAAAGCCGAGCGTGGCGGGCTGTGGTTTGTTGGTATAGTGTTTCTGATTCGCGAGTTGGCGGCTCTGGTTCACTTCTAGGGTCCGGCACTTTTTATTATTAAAAGTTGCGATAGCTTACTCGTAACAGTATCCCGAAATAGGAATGTAATTAATGTTTACTTGTTTCTACTGTCAATAATATCCACATTAATGAATTATTTATTCATATTCTGTTTCTTGAAATATACTGGTTAATATAATTAACGTAAATTATATTAACCTTCATTCAATAAATTAACCTTTATTCTAATAAATATTGTATAAAATTAATTTAAAAATATGCAAATGGATATACTCGTCTGCAATATAAATTACAACAATTCTTAAACATTTTCAACAATTAACCTGAGCATTACACTATATTTTATATCCAACATTTGCATTAACAAAAGTAAAAGCTGCTTGAATGATCACGCCACCACCACCACCACCATTATCATTATTATCATAAGAAACGCGCGCTTTGCAATCCGCATACCATTATTACAAAGCACTCCGACATTGTCCGCGCGAGCAAAATAAAAAAAGAAAAGGTTGAATGACGAGGCTCGCACATATAGGGGTGTTGCACCTGCAGCTTCATTTCAATGGCTCTGCAGGCACAAAAGAATTTCTCATTTTCCCGGGGAAAAGTTACACATCCGCCCTATAGGCGCACGCGCGAGAGCGCCCACACCTCCGGGACCGCGCACGACATATGGTTTACGTGAGAACCCGCCGCGCGGAGGAGGCGGCGAAGGTACAAGTGATTCCGGCACCCGGGCTCTTTCGCAAATCAGGGGGGCCACACCCCCGGTTCTCGCGTCCCGGCGTGATCCCGTTAATTTTTCACTCTCTCGCGACCGTTACCTATATATATTCTCCTTTGTCTCAGGCCGCGGTAGAGGCTTACGTACATATACCTGCAAGGGGTTGCGCAAACGACATGTGGCAAATCCTAAAGAGTTGAGTCATATATTACGGGAGCAACCTGCCGGCTCCGACGGCCCCCCTTTTTCCTCTATTATGTGCCCGGCAAACGCGGCTGCGGAAGAGGTGAAAATCCGCTCCGTGGACGAATACAGAAGTCGCCGGCGCTTCGCGCGTAATGGCGTGAACATGACTCCCCGGAAAGAGAGTGTTGGATTGCTGGTTTTCGCCCCCTTTCGCAGGTGATGGGAGGGTTTCGGCGTACGCGCTACGGAGAAGAGAAAATCTCATAAATGTTTTTCGGGAAATTTCGAAAAGTACGCGGGATACGAAACATTTTTGTAAACAATTTTTATGGAATTTATTTGTTTATTTAGAAAAAATATAACGTCGAAAATAAGTCTATTTATTTCTATCTCTCGAATCAACAAGTGTACACTGAGAGAAGAATATTGTTACTGCTAACATATTTGTCTATTTGAAATACAACTATTTGACGTGTTTAAGGATAAAATTTGATATTGTCATAGTTACAATATCTATATTAACTAATAACATATGGCAGATTTGAAAGTAGCTGATGGTAGAAGTTCTTGTAAATTGTAGTTTTTTAATCTAATAGCCAAATTTCTACCAGGATGATGTTGTTATATAACAAAAATGTTTGAAATAAAAACGCCATTTAGTTTTTTACTCCAACGTTTCGGACATTGTTATAATAATATATTGTTTATGTCCCTCATCAGGATAAGCAATAAAAATGTCCGAAACGTTGGAGTAAAAAAATAAATGATGTTTTTATTTCAAACGTTTTTTTTATAAAATATCATCCTGGTAAAAAATTGGCCATTAGATTAAAAAACTACTATAATAAGCATATTGTAACTATTACAATATGAATGTTCTCAGGTAACATATTGAAATTGTTTATGAGAACATGGTAACTTAACTGTTACAATGCCTATATTTGATCATATTTAAACATACGCATGTTAACAGTTACAATGCCATGTTAACAGTAAACAAATCTTTTTCTCAGTGTACATTGTATAGTTATGACAACAATTTTTTTATTCAAATTTCAATATTTACTTTTCAAGTAATTACAACTACAGCAAACATATACAAAACACAAAATTCCAGACGATAAAAGTGAGAATATCTCAGCTCTAAGCTCGTTCGAGTAAAAATTTCGACGCTGCAATTATTTCAATTGTGTTTATATACGCATCCACGTAAAGCAAACCAACTACACCGCTCTGGCGCATATTATTCTCGTATCTCCCGGCGGCTTATTATCCCGTCTACGCCGTACGCGCATCTATCCACCAACAAAGTATACAACAGCGTAAACAGTTCAGCTATACAACTCTTTTTCAGCCCTTGTTTAAGCATCACGGGCGCTCTCATAGCCGACGCGCGCGCACGCACCTGCCCGGAAAAGTGCAAAGTCGTTGCGCTCGGCGCTATATAAAATCCGCCTCGGTTTTCCCCTCGCCCACGAGTTTTTCTCTCTCGCTGTGGCGAGTCCCAGGAAATTTCCAGTAAGCCGAGTAAGCCCCGTCCGACGCCCGGCATCGGGTTAATGAAAGAGCGCGCGGGTTATACAGCGTGCGCGCGGGTTTCGAGCGCAAATAAACTAATTATGGCACGCCGCCCCTCGGATCGCTTCTTGCGCGAGCGATCGAAGAGCAACAACACCGCGGCGAAAGTTTTGCGGCCTGGCCGGGGCTAAGTAGGCGTACCTAGAAAAGTAATTAGGTTTTGAAGGTGCCGCAAGGGCGCGCGGTAATTACGGTTTAGACTCCGAAGCGGCGGTGGTGGCGGCACTTAATGCAGTGCGCCGCACGCGGCAAAGAAAATATTTTTATAGGACCCGAAGGCGCCGCCGACGACTACGACGACGATCGATTCTCGTGATACTCGAGCGTAAGTACTTGCAAACACTTCGTGCGAAGGGGAAGTTTGTGCCTTACTGAAGGAGGTGGAGGAGGTGGAGAAAGGGGGCGGAGAAGGTGGCCGAGAGTTTGATGACAAAAACTTTGTGGATGCAGAGAGAGAGGAAAGGAGCTGAGGTGCGGGAAGACGACGTTTTATGATCCTTTATAAGAAGTTAAAGATCGTAACTAAATTCGCGTAATCCGAAACTTTTCACGATCTGCGGCCTTTCTTCGCGCGCGGAATCGCTGCTTTCGCGTGAAGACAGTGCTGTGCGTTTGTAGCAAATCAAACGCTAATCCTTCGGCGTAAGGATATCGCAAAAAGTTAGTGAGCGTTTTTATATTTAAGAGCTGTAAAATCAAGTAATGCATCATTTTGCTTTATTTACCCTCTAAAATCAAATAAGTGAAAATTCACTTCGTATAAGTGAATTTCACTTATTCGAATTTAGAGAGTATATTTCAAAGGAAACCTATTAGTCGTTAATTTATAACTCATCTCAATCCTTTCTTCAAACAAATACGTCTAAATAGCAATCAATTATCAGACAAAGGAATAAAGAAGCGATCGAATTACAAAACCAGAAACGCGGCTCCACACACACACACATATATATATACATTCCCAAATAGGTTAATCCTTTCATAGGCTCTCCCCTTTACTTTGTCCCCGGAGAATAATTGCCCGCGTGGATTTGTCTTGCCGGGCGCGGCGAATGTTTACGTACAAATAAAGCCCGGCAATATCTGCGGCCGAATATCTGACGCAGGCCAGGCTCGGGTTACGAATGGACGATTTAACACGTCGAATGATCCGCGCGAGATTCTGCGATCGTTAAAACGATAGACCTATCTCGTTTCCACCGAGAACCGTGGCTTCCTTTTTTCTCCCTCACTCGCGGCCCTAAGGGTCCCATTGTCCCGTCTCCTGCTGCAAC
The DNA here is from genome assembly GCA_036365515.1 of Torymus aiolomorphi. Lineage (NCBI taxonomy): Eukaryota > Metazoa > Arthropoda > Insecta > Hymenoptera > Torymidae > Torymus > Torymus aiolomorphi. Next base: position 12,238,893 of record CM070875.1, read on the forward strand.
AATGGCACATTCGAAAGGATCCTCAACGGCGCGCGAATTGGAGCAAACCCCTTTCTTCGAATCTTTCGTCGTCGTCGTCGTCGTCGTTGGGGCAATTCGAAAGAGCCGCAATGAGGCTCATGCGCCGCGGGGCGCCGCATTCAGGGGCTACACTATACTTCGAAACTGGTTCGAAATGAGTTCGGGAGGAGATTATCTGGTCCGGCGTTAGTCGAGCGTTAAAAATGTATACACGGACGTTGGTTGTCGTCGTCGTTATTATATATTTTGTCAAGCGGATACAATGTTCTTGTCATAATATGTATGCTACGCGCGGGGGAACGGAGGAGACGACAATTGGATTCGAGAGCTTTCTTGAGAGCAAGCGGGTACTTATGGGTGGAGTGATCGATTAGTGGCTATAATGGTGGGGAGAAAGAGTTGTAAAAACGGTTTTGGCGTAAGCCGGGTCTCGGCGCTCGCTCGAGGACTGCTTCCGAAATTGGATCAAGCTTTTAACTTAAATCTTCGGGAAATGGAAAAAGGCGTGGTTGCGTCTTTTAACTGTATACCCTTCATAAAAGAACAATGTTCTTCCGACTCTCCCTATATTTACGATAGAAATAAAAATATTTCCGTTGGCAACATAATAAAGATGCAGACTATGAAACAAAAGGACTGCACGTTTGAAAATAAAATAATGATACGTGTATTATAATCCGATTAGGGTTAATTTTATAAGACATCTGCAGAAGTCATCCTAGAAATTGGACAAATTCATAAGCACACGCTGTGCTCTTGCGTCGATCAGGAGCGCGGCGTGCCCTAAAAAATAAGCAAGCCAAAGCCATTGAATTGCAAATCAAATAAGAGCTCCACCTTCGAACTAATCTTCCACCTTGAAATCGTGGTTGTACCGCAATTTCATTTTTAATCAAGGCCCCCCGATCACTGCGGCCGCGTATATACTATATAAAAAGAGAGAAAGAAAAAATGAAAGGAAGAGAGAGAGAGAGAGAAATCACTCCTCATATACATCGAACGTGGGATGAACTTCTCGCGCGCGTCTCACTTTCGCTCTCGCCCCTCTCCTCTCTCCCCGCGATTGGCTCGCCGAGAGAAAGAGAGAGGAAGAGAGGATCCATTGTAGTCCAAATTGGCTTTTTATGGCGGCTTAATAACGCCGATGTTGTTTGCAATTTTGTTTCATGTAGCGCACGCGCGTGTAGTATGTATCGACGGCACGCCGGCCGTGAGAACTCCAATAACGCTTACTTTCTATCGCTTTATTACGTTGGGAGATGCATAATTAATCTCGCAATCAATAGGTAATCATGAATAGGACGTTAGATCGCGCCGATTCATATCTATTCTTCAGCGCGCGTAACGCTTTCAATGAAAATAATCGAACCGATTTTTCACACAGTGAAAAGTTCCGAGAAATCTCGTCGACGGTGAAATTTCATATGCCCTTTACTCTGTCACCGCGAAAAAAATACACCAAACTCAAAGACCATCTTTTTTTTATATTCACGCTCCTTCTCGTAATTGTACACTCGAAATTCGAAGTACACTCGGCTCGCGGCAGATAGAATCCGCAGAAGCCGCCTGTGTCGAAAAGGACACTATATGTCTATGTCTCTCCTCGTTTCACCCAGTGATGTGTGGCTTAACTACCCCAGGGTAGTTAGGCGTGCGCGGGACGCATTGAGGCGAGCGCGCGCGCGCGGGCCCGGAAGTGGGCGGAACTGGCGCACAGACTGCTGCTGCTGCAGTATTGTATACCCCGCGCGCGCGCCAGCGCTTCGGTTTTCCCCTTGACGCGCGTTCTGAGATTTCGAATGTAAGGCGCCCTGGTAAAAAGGGAGAAAGAGGAGAGAAAGAACGGAAAAGCTAGGCAAGGAGAGAGGGAGGCCAAAAGGACATTCGATATCCGTAATACCGTAATAACAAGCAGCGTTACACGCGGCCAAGTGTAATTTCGGCTCGCGCGCGCGCGTCTTCTTCTTTTTGAAGGTCGTATATAGGGAAAAAAATCATCGGAGCGTCGTGAAGAGAGCTCGTGCGCATGAATGGTGACGTAAGCCCCCGTAAGCAGGAAATCGAGTGGCTCTGTGTTGCGATTTTTCTCTCTTCCTTTCTTCCGAATCTCTCTCTCTCTCTCTATATATATATTTATGGATGGAGGTAGTAGTATACTACAATCGGCGCCGCGCGTGTATATATGCTCCGCTGGAGGCACGGAATTGCCGGAGGAGCTTTTCTGGGCGGAATAGTGGGAAGGAGGAGGAGGAGGGTGGAAAGAGAGAAAGAGGACGAAAGCAGGGACTTCGAAGGATATATACAAGGGCACTTATATTTTCGTTGAATGATTGTTTCCTGACGTATAGCGGTGGATATGTTTGCCGTGTATCGTGAACAATGATTGGTTTTTCGCAACAGTAAGTATTTTGCTGGGTTGCTCTCGGAAGTGGAAGTTTCTTTTTGAAAATGTACTCCTAGTAAATTAACCGTCTATAATTGTATTTGTATTTTAGTAAATAAAACGCCGCTAATTTCAATTTAATATTTCAAACGGAAATCGGTATTTATTATGAGGTAAACTAATATAATACTTATTAATATACAAACTTATGCTGTACAAACACATAAAATATAAGCAGCTGCGCGGAAACACGATCCGCGAAAATAAACAATATTTAAACTAAACTGAGAGAAGAATATTGTTACTGTTAACATATTTATTTATTTGAAATAAAACTATTTGACATGTTTAAGGATAAAATGTGATATTGTAATAGTTACAATATCTATATTAACTAATAGACATATTCAGACACATATTCAGATTTGAAAGTAGCTGATGGTAGAAGTTCTTGTAAATTGAAGTTTTTTAATCTAATAGCCAATTTTCTACCAGGATGATGTTGTTATATAACAAAAATGTGTGAAATAAAAACTCCATTTAGTTTTTTGCTCCAACGTTTCGAACATTTTTATTGTTTATGTCCCACATCAGTATAAACAATAAAAATGTCCGAAACGCTAGAGTAAAAAATAAATGATGTTTTTATTTCAAACGTTTTTGTTATAAAACAACATTATCTTGGTAAAAAATTGGCCATTAGATTAAAAAACTACTATAATAAACATATTGTAACTATTACAATATCAATGTTCTCAGGTAACATATTGAAATTGTTTATGAGAACAGTTAACTTTATTATAACTGTTACAATGCCTATTAGGTCATATTTAAACGTACGCATGTTAATAGTTACAATGCCATGTTAACAGTAAACAAATCCTTTTCTCAGTGTATATACATCAATACATATTTGTTATCCAAACTAATTTCGCCTCTCTCCTAACCTTCATGAATATTCCTCGGCACATTTTGTACGAATTTCAACTCGACCATACCTCGCAGTGTTCTGCGTTCACTCACAACTACTATCTCCACCGGCGTTGACCAAACACCGCAGACACGTTACCCCTGTAAAAACAGAAAAATACTCGCAGTGGTCTACGTGTGGTCTCTTCCTCGATCGTGTGGTCCAGCGCACAGCGAACAGCGATATACCCTCCCGCTTTCCCGCAGAATAATATTTGTCTTTTGCAAAGGATCGGTAATGAATTCCTCCTCCCGTCGCCGCTGCTACTGCGATGTATATATATATACGTGTGTACCACACCCCCGTGAGAGACGCCCACGCGTACACGAGCGCGCATCGGGGAAAACAAGCAAACTATATATAGCTCGAGCTCTCTTTTCGCTCGGTATATGAATGAGTAGCTGGCGCGCGTATAACTCCGAGGTTGGGCAACACAGCCCCACGCGCCGCGCGTGCGCCACCCACTTCCGTAAGGATCACTCGAGACGGCTGGCCTGTCTGTGCATCATGCACACGTGCGCACTGCGTCGCTTTGAATTCCGGAAAGAGAAACTTGCACCGCCGAGGCTATTGGTTCTCTGGGGCTGGAACAAACTAATTTATGGAAATTGCTTGACTTATTGCCCGCTTGAAGGCGGCGGAGGCGGCGGTGGTGGTTGCCTGTATACTTCCTCGTCATCGCGCTTTGATCGCGAATATACAGGAAGGGGGAGGAAAGTTTGGCAACCTGGCAGGGTTTGACTTTGTCGCGGCTGGGTGGCTCTCTCTCTGGTGTTTATCGGTAAACTGGAGTATGAATTTGTTTTAAACTATAGTATAGATACCGAGAGTTTCGATACTGGGGAACTGCAATTTTCATCTGCACCGTTTTTCCGAAATTCTATATACGTATCGCTGTGTTCATGCGTTTAATGCTTCAAGATTGAATTATTAAGAAAATTTATGACAAAATTGCTTCGAAAATTGCTTAACAGGTTAAACACACGTTTCGCAAACCATTACCCTCTCCTCGTCGCTCTTCATTTACATAACTTTCAATAAACCTCGATATATATATATATATATATATATATAGATATATGTATATGAGAGAGATAATTTCGAGATTAAAACTCGTTACACCATTATTTTTCCTCGCGTTGTCACACGAATAAAGTCGTAAAATCAAAAATTATTCTCACACACTCGCGCTGTTCGTTTTTCATCACGGTCAATTTATAATCTCATTACTCGCAAAAAACGCACCAGAAAAAAACCACCTCGCAGCACACCTTCTCAAGTCTCGCACACGCGAGCGAAAAGAAAAGACACACAACAACCGCTCCAAAATCAATCGATTACCAATTGACCGAGACGAGAGTGGCAGCTTTCCCATGGAACCTCTGGCAGCGACTACGCGTCAATCTCGCTTTGCACCTGCGCCGGGGATTCCGCGATTGCGTTTTATTGCCCTCGCCGAGGCTTAAGCCGTAACAAAAATAGGAAGTAGGGGGCACACGACGCGATTCTGGGACGCACGGATTTTAAAACGGTGCACTTCGCATGTATCTGTGAGTGTGTGTATGTGTATGTCGCAGCGCTGAGGCCCTTATCTCGGTCTGATTCCCCGCCTTTCTCTCTTACGTGTATATGTATATATATGTGTGTGTATGTGTACAGAGTACCGCACGTCGCGCGTGAAAATAATACGCGTGGCGCGCGCAGTTGCCGAGATAACGACACAGTTAAGGAGGGCGAACGACTGTATACGTGGGATTCCGCGTGTCTTAATTCAAAGGATTTTAAGAATTTTTATGTCTTTGTTTTGCTCGCTCGCGCCGGGTAGAGTAATTCTTTTTAATCGCCTCGAGTAATCGCTTTGTCTTGTCATTTTTATACCGGCTTCGTTTCCCGGCCTGAGAGGGAAATAATAAAAATTTTAACAAACTGGCTTTTAAGATAGCTTATATAAAGTACGTGATGTATGAACGGGATTTTACACGCAAATTTTACGTTTAAAATTGTAATTCCAAAAATATTAAATCTAATAAGGTGAACCAACTAATATATAGCTTAGAATAAAAAAAAACTAATTCTCTTATAAGTATTAATTGATAATTAGATAAGCCCCCAAAAAACAGGTCACTCACTGAATTTACCAAACACATTTGGTCAACATCCACCGGCCACCCCCGCCGGCAGCTCTCCCCTAATTACCATCGCGTCGCGCGCAGGCGTAAAACAAATATAGCTTTTTCCGTGACGCTCATAAATACCGAATACGACTCTTTCGACACACGCTCTCGCTACATCACCCTCGTCTTCACACAGACCTCGGGGGAGGGATATACCGCACAGCTGAGGACAGCCGCAAGCAGCTCGGAGGTGGCTTCTAATGAACCGCTTAGTCGTCGGGCTGATCTGGAAAGTGTCCTTCTCTCCCCTCGTCGACAGATTGGATTTTCACGTCCGCACGCGCGCGCAAGTTTGTAACCGTACACTCTGGAAGAACTCGGGGGGCCGCGCGCGCCTCGGGACAACAAACAGGAACTGAAAGAGGCGTTCGGCGGCTACTTATCGAGTTACCCGCGCACGAGTTAGTGATTTATCGGCGGAAGCCGATTAGGCTTGCGCAAGTGGGCGCGCGTGCTCTTACGGGTAATTAGGAGAGGGGATCGAGATATTTTGCGACTGTAGGTTGCTTGATCGCTCGTTACTTAAATGCTTTATGGCGTGCATCGAAAACTTCATTACTGTAATTTCGAAGTGAGCACGCGCGTGCAAAAGGGCTGTCGCAAGAAATTATTTTCGTTTTCGGGCATAAATTTTCGTCGCGCCGCGCGATTAAATCGCATCACGACGCGGTATATGAGTGCTGCGAACGTGAAAGTTTTGGAACGGCGGTAATGCGGTGGACTGTTTTCGAAATTCGCGAGAATTTTTTTGTAAAGTTGGATGTGTTAATAATTACTGTGTCATTTGCTTTTTTTATTTTGCTCAGTTTGTTGCGCTGACGTTTGTACACTGAAAAAAAAGTACAGGAAAAAGTACTAAACGTTCAATAAAAATTACCATTTTGTGCAGGGAACGCGACCACAGACTGTAAAAACCCAAAAAATTACCATACTTTATAAGAAATTTTACCAGAAATATAGAAAAATTTACTATACTCTATTGTAAAATTTACTGTAAAGTATGGTAATTTTTCAGGTCTTTACAGTCTGTGGTAGCTTTACAAGACAGTATAGTAATTTTTCCAAAACTTTTCTCTCAGTGTACATTAAGAATATTATAAACTAAGAACTGTATATATGCAATCGCCTTAACTTTTAAAATGTCTCTTCAAAATTGCATCTTACAGAAGGTATCACATTACAATGACATGGCCTGAAAACAAATTTCACATTATAAATATTTGACAGGCCATAATAAAACCGATAGAATCCCTTATAAAATAGAAAGATTATTGCCCCCCTTCCTGCGAGCTTATTACCTGAAAAATATAATAAACCATGCAGTTTACCCTCCACCGGCATGTTAAACTAAAAAACAAACATAATAATAATACCCCGCATCATCGCATCTCAGCGTCCTCCCCTCGAAAATATTTCAACTACCGTAAAAAGAGAGGGCAAACACTCTCCCTCTCGAGCCGGGTAGAGATATACTCGCGCGAGCGCGCGCGCAAGATAAATAAAGCGAAAAAGAAAAAAAGCTGGCTTTCTCCACCGCGCGTGCGTGCGCCACTCGCAGTTTTCGTTATATAGAAAATCAATTCGAAAGAATGGAAAAAAAGAGTATGCGCGAGGCCTATACAGGCAGGTAGGTATATACACAATGCGCATTAACCGAGTGTGCGCGTGGGCATAAGCCAGCCTCGTAATCCGTTCAAAGTAAACAGCACGCTACACTGACCTTCTTCATCACTTTTCATACTCTCGATTTTCCACAATGCGCCTGCGCGCGCGACGCTCGTCCATACTGCATCCCCTATAACGTATATACTATACACGTGTATAGCACACATGTACGAGTGGGAGAAAAAAAGGAAGGGAAGCCCCGTCTACACCGATACAGAAAAAAACGCGTGCGCGCGAGGTCTCGAGATGCAGATGCTCCGTTACTTTCTTTCCCACACGTCGTCTTGGCTCCCCCACCACACGCGTCTTTGGTAAATTCGTCGAGGATTACGGCTGCGTGCAGTGGCGTATATACAGAGGAGAATTACCGTGCGAGAGAGCAGCTCATTGATGGGATGATCCTAAATAAACACGCGAACGGCCACACGACCCGCACCCCCACTACCACCAGACCTATATAACGTCTGCGTGCATGTGTGTGGGTCTGTATGGGGTCCGAAAAACCTGCGCCTCTTTCCCATGACCGAGCATGCGCGCGCAGCCCGCGCGTATATTGGGCGCGGACGGGCAGCAGCCTTCGAGCAAACAAGGCCCGACAATGCGCCTCATTGTCGCAACGCACGCGCGTGGGCACATGTGCGAAGAAAAGGCCGAGTAGTCGCTGTCGGTCCCCCCACCCTTCTCTCGACGGCGAAAAGGATGGATTCGTATGAGGGCGTAAAAGGTGCCTGCAGTATGCACACACCCCCGCGTGGCCCAGACTCTTCTTCTTTATTTCGTCCCTCGCGTTGCGCGATACATATATATATACGTACATTATGTCACGCGCCGTGAGAGAGAGGAGCATCAGCATCCCCTGAATCTATTCCTCGAGAGGGGAGGAGGGCAGCTTGTGTTCCCTCTCGGGGTGGGGATCGGGGGCGAGAGGACAAATGCATGCGGAGTATCGGGGCGTATACAAGAGTCGACGACTGCACGACGACGTAGACGACGACGACTTAAATGATGATGGATCGAGCCGAGTAGTCTTATTCGCCCTCGCCTATACATGGATGTGTGTGTGTGCCCCTGCGTTGTTCCCAGCAATTTCGCGATTGTCGGAGGAGTGGAGGGGGGAGTACGCTGGTTTTTCAATCGGTTTTCCATTATTCCCGCAGCGTGTTTGATGATTATTGGGCGAGAGGGAGAGACTATAATAATAAGTGCGGCGGCTGGCCTTAAACCAATATATGCCCACTGTGGCCTCGGGGAGAAATCTCTTCTGGCCCTCTCTCTCTCTCTCTCTCTCTCTTACAAAATCGCTGTCAATCTCCTCACTTACAAGCATGGATGAAGCGCCAGCTTGGTTCACGACCGCACATAATAAAAACATTGCTGCCATCGAAGAGCTCTCTACGAAACTCACTGCGTTTGAAACTAAGCTTAATGAAAGACTTGATAAGAACGAGAATGAGATTATAGAAATTCGTGATGAACTATCAGGTCTCTCGCACAAACAGTCACTCGTCGATAATTGTGAAGTGATCCTTTCCGGTATACCACATGAAACATTGCTGAGTAACAAAGAAACTATAGATAGGGTCCTAATTGCTCTAGATCTTCCAAACCTGCAGCAGTTCATAATTGAATATAGAGAATGGAAAGGACCAAAAGAGTCACAAAACAGTTCCAGACAGGCTCCCGACTCCGATGCGCTCCAGAACCCGTCTAAACATGCCGGAAACCAACACCGCGCGCTCGTGATTAAATTCTGCTCACAGTGTACACGCGATTCAGTATTAGCGCGCTGCCCTAGACTGGCAAATCGAAATTGCCAAGACATCTTTGGAGCCGGCGGTACCTCAAAGGTTTTTATTCGTCCACTCTGGCCAAAACCGCTCTACAAGCTTTGGCGCGCAGCATTAGACACACATAAAGGCTTGAACTATGCACGGCCTATCATAAAAAACCTGACAGTTTTTATGAGAGAAACGTTGAGTTCTCCCCTTATAGCAATAAATAGTGAACGAGAACTGGCCAAACTGCTTCCGCGCCCGCAAACCGTATGACTATCTTCTGAACGTCAAACCGTCCCGTCACACAATATCTCTGCAGCCCATGTAAATATCTACCACCTTAAAGATAAGCTCGCGCTATTGGAGGCTCAATGTTCAATGAATGACTATGACATTGTTGCTATCACTGAGACTTACCTTACACCTGCTGATTCGGACTCAATTGTGCACTTAGATGGTTTCAACTTTTATCGTCTTGACCGTCTAAAAAGGGGTGGCGGGGGTATTGGTGCCTATGTTCGGGACTCGTTTCAAGTAAAAACTCTTCAACATTCTGATCCCGAGTACAACAATTTGCCAGAATATCTAATACTTGAAATAAATACATCACACTCAAAAATCTTATTTGCTGTAGTATATCGCCCTCCAGACGCAGTTTTTCCATCTAAATTTTTCGATTGCGTATCTGAACTATTACCCTTGTATAAAAATGTCATTTTCACGGGTGATTTCAACGCCGATATGGCGAAAGTGTCAGATGAAGCGGATTTCATGAGGTCACGATTAAATGCAGCGCATCTCTGTCTTGTACCTTCGGAAGCAACTCACCACCAACTGTGGCGAAATCCGCCTTCTCACACCTGGATCGACCTGTTTCTCGTTAATGATCTCTCAGCACTAAATTATTATAAAAAATCTGATGCCCTATTCTCAGTTGGACATGACTTCACGGAAATTAGCTTCAAATGCTACCGCCCACCTAAACGTGATAAATCTATATGGGTTCGAAACTTGAAAAACATTAACCCTAAAGCTCTCTCCAACGAAATATCGTCGAAATTGGTCTGTCTGCCCTCGTTCCCTCAATCCGAGTACTCCTTAAATAGCGAAAACTGTGTGAGTTCTGTAAATACTTTAGATAATAGTAATAAAGATGCGAATATTGTAAATAATGTAAATAGCATGTTCAATATAAACCTCGATGTAAATAAATTTGCGGAGTCCGTATCTGAGTCTGTTTATTCGTCGTTTGACTCACTAGCGCCGCGCAAGCTTATATATATTTCTTCAACGAAAAAACCATGGCTAACAGGTGAAATCCGTCTGCTAATGCGTCGTCGCGATCGCGCATTCAAAGAAGCCAAACGAACAGGCCTCCAAGGGGATCATCTTCACTTCACTCAATTGCGGCGTGATGTCAAAAACAAACTTGACTCCGCGAAAAATAAATATTATGCAAATCGTCTTCAGTCAGCTAGCAATATGAAGGCAAAATGGAATATCATTCGTAATCTAGGCATTTCAAAAGATAAGCTTCCCTCGCCACTCACCTGTTTTAGAGCGGATGAACTAAATCGGCATTTTACTTCAGTGAGTGCCAACATACCTGCGCTTGCACCCATAAACCTCGACGAACTACTTACAAGCCCTGTCACACAGGTAACCACTTCCTCATACGAGTTCCATCATGTAACGCCGGAGCGCGTTCAAGCGGCTATAAATGCAGCATCGTCGAAGGCGATCGGGGTGGACGGCATCACCGTCGAAATGCTTAAGAAGCTACCACCTTTTTGTGTAAACACCTTGGCCGACTTATTTAACAGCTCTCTAACAAATGCCACATTTCCAAATACCTGGAAGCGAGCTCTCATAGTGCCCCTGGCTAAGACAAAAAACCTCACAGCTCTAAAAGACACGCGCCCAATCTCGATTCTACCGGAAATGTCAAAAATTTTAGAAAGAATTGTATTCGATCAACTCTCCACATACCTCCTGGACAAAAAATTACTTGATGAACATCAACACGGTTTTAAAAAGGGACACAGCACCCAGACGGCGTTACTACAAGTATGTGATGACATCCGTTTAGCCATAGAAAAGGGACAAATTACGGCACTTGTTCTCTTTGATTTCACAAAAGCCTTCGACTCAGTACCTCATGCCTTACTTCTAAGAAAGCTTGTCAGCTGGGTTGCTCTGATTCTCCGTTAAAATGGTTCTACATGTATCTATGTGACAGACTGCAAGCAGTAGCCGATGAAAAGGGCAAACTCTCTGATTGGCTTCACATAGGTGCTGGGGTCCCTCAAGGAAGTGTGCTAGGACCACTATTATTTGCTATTTTCATAAATGATTTGGCCACCATTCTCACATCATCCAAGTACGTCATCTTTGCCGATGATCTGCAGCTATATTATTCTTTTCCTCCGAGCAAACTGGCTGAAGGCATACAAGAAATAAATAAGGACTGCAATGCTATAGCTCTATGGGCAGCCGAAGACGGACTCACACTAAATGTTGAAAAATGTAAAGCAATGATTCTAGGAAGCCTACTCTTTACATCTAGGCTCGATCTAAAAGCGATACCGAAAATCACCATATCCGGAAATGCTCTTCCCTATGAAACGAATGTTAAGTCGCTGGGAGTGTGGCTAGACCCCAATTTAAACTGGAAAAAGCATGTTGGTTCAATTATGCAGAAAATCTATGGCTCTCTCCGCACACTAAAATTCCACAGCCGGGCCTTATCTAGAGATCTTAGAAAGACCCTAATTGAGACCATGGTATTACCGCACTTCGACTACGCATGCGCTGTCTACGATAGTGTAGACAAAACTCGAAATCTGAAATTGTACCGTGCACTAAATGCGTGCGTCCGCTTTGTGTGCGGGAATATTGATACCTGTGAACACGTCACACCCCACCGCTTAGAGCTAAAATGGTTGTCCGTGCAAAATAGGCGAAAGTATTACATAGGATGTCTAGCCTATAATATAATAATGTACCAGTGTCCAAATTATATCGCTTGAAAATTTATAGTAATAAACACAGAAAACCCTGTCCGATCATCATCTCGTCTACAGTCCAGATCTCTGTACTATAAAGCGACTCGTACTGAAGCTCAAGGTGACTCTTTTATTAACTCAGCAAGTAGACTTTTAGATAGGTACTCGCCTATAAGTTTTCATTCACGTTTTATGAGTAAATTCAAGAAATTTTTATTTAAACAGCTTTTAGAGGATGATGCGGAGGACTGGGCTAGGCAATTAATTATAGATGAGTCTTGAACTCGAATATTGTAAAACGCACTCTAAATGATAAAAATATTGTAAAGTGTACACCATATTAGTAATTTAAGTCAAACTGTAAATATATTGCGATGTTTCACACCAAATTTTTAATTTCAAATTTTATATAAAAAATGTAACTGTTATATGTATGCTCAAATGTATTTCTTTATATGTAAAAGTCTTCTTTTATGTACTTACTCATCTCGAATGAAAATTGTTGTTTTTCTTTTGTATTATATTACATTGTAAATATTATAATTGTATCTTTGTACTTAAATTAGTGCCACATGGGGTTCTGCCCCTTAGGCCCAATAAAGAATATCTAATCTAATCTAATCTCTCTCTCTCTCTCGTTCTCTGAGGTGGCGCTTTTGATTCCTTATTCAGAACTGCAGCGTGCGCGTGGATTTTACCTCCGAGGCTTGAACGTTATTATGCGCACGAAGTACAGTTGAAGCGGTCGAGTGGAAACTGTCGATTAAATTATTCTCGGGTCAGATCTGGGGGTTTATCATTTTTCAGAATGCCACAATGGATGATCGCGTGAAATGTTTATGGGGCACGCGTGGTCTTAAGTATGACGGATTTCTGTGAATTGAAAACTTTGTATTTCTGGATAATTGTGTTATTTTGGTATTTTTATTTGGTATAAAGATTAAAAATAATAATGAGTTTTTTTTAATATACTTTATGTTTCGTATTTATAAAACCTTTAGTACGCTGAAATATTTTGTTAAAAATGTTTAGATAAGGGGAGGTGTCTACAAAAATAATCAGTATTTGCTCCAAAATATTCAAAACAGATTACTTAAACTAATAATAATTTATTTACCACAATAATTTTCTTTTTTTTTTTATTTTAAACACAATAATTTATTATTTATTCTTACTCAACGGACTCTTAAAATGTTAACAAAATGTATATTTGCTTCTTGCAATTTAGTAAGTGTGCTTTCCATACATGATTGCTTGATTAGTCACATTGTCAAGAATCGAAGATCAATGGCCATCCTCAGCTCAACAGTAATACTAAAAACACACATCGCAATGCTCTTTTTCTAAACAAACTGCTACTCCTAACTGCGCACTTGTACACCACTCTCTATCTCCATCTTAGTCCTCACGCAGTCTTGAGCATCGAGAGCAAATATTTATCGGAAGCTCATTGAGGAGTTATCTCGAGCTCGGGCAGATCCAAACATCCAGATTGCTCTCTTGCTCGCAGTAACAAAAGGACATTCTCTCTCTCCGTCAAGAACGATAATAACCAGAAAATTCAAGTGTCCCCCGAAGATGCCAGGGACGTCATTATCCTATCGGCAACAAAGAGCGAACGTCTCGAAGAGCCGACGTCGACAGTTGACACAACAGACGACATTTTCGCAATCGCCGGAGGGGCCGGTCTTCTTCTCACTCACCCCAACGGATCAGCCGCATTATATCCTCGCTCGGATGTCCGATCGACGGACCGTTTCGCGACAGGAAGAAAAAAGAGAGAGACAATGCGAAGGGAGAGGAAGAAAGTAGCCTTTCGCCGGCTAGACGTGGAGACCCGAAAAATCAGGTATAAGAACCGGCCGGTGACCGCTAGTCGCCCGGACAATAGGAACGATGAAAGGGAATCGGAAGCGAGATAGGCATTCGTCATTATATTATTGCCGTTGGTCCGCGGTGATGGGTCCGCACCCATTCGGGATCACAGGAAGTGGGTCGGGACGGATCGTGCGAGAGGAGGGGGAGGGGGCTGTGCGAGCCTTTTTTCACATTCCCCGGGCCCCATTCAGGTGTAATGGTCAGTTAAAGACTATCCAAACACGACAAACCCACGCCACCGGTTTCTTTGCCACACTGATGTGCCTCTCTCGGTAGACCGCGCGCGAGAGGGAGAAAGATGCGACCGAAAATCCAGGGACTTTTTCTCGGGGATGCTTTGTTGGATCTTCCTTTTTTTCTTATTCGTCCTCTTATTCGTTTGCCTTCTTTTATTAGACGGGGATTTTCGGACAAGGGAGTCACGCTATATATTTTTGGTTTGGCATTGACCTTGCATGTGTGTATGAATATTCCCATAAATTATTTCGGACAGTACGGGAATTGAATTTATCTTTTGGTGTTTATTTATAAAAATATTTCTTCCTTCGAAATATATTGTTATTTAGTTTTTTATGAAATATTTTTCCAGGAATTAAAAAACAATTTCTTAACATATACGAATTAATAAGGTTCTTGCTGTGCAAAGAAGCTCATCTATAAATTCTAAGGATTGTACTGATTTGTTTAGAATTAATATATCATTCTGTATTAAGAACTTTGTGTATTTATTGATTCTGCGGGAAAAGAAAACGTGATCTTAAATTTAAACCGCGGATATATATATATATATATATATATATATATATATATATATATATATATATATATATATATATATATTCGATACACAGCGAGAAAAAGATATTTCCAAAATATTTCCATCTATTTGTATATTGTGTTATCCACGTACAGATGAACATCAGTATACGTATGTATACATAAAAATAAAATTATAAAGAAAGCCGCACGAGGGTCGCCCGGCCGTGTTTTACATTTTTTTCGTGTTTATCTTTTTTTTCGGTACTATGCACTCACGCTCGGGCTACACAGCTACTCCGTAATTTTGGAAGCGCAAACGCGTGTGTCCCATCCGTTCTCACCAAACGAGTGAGAGAGAGAGAGAGAGAGGCAAGAGTGGGCCAAATAGAGAAATCATTTGGGCCGAAAGTATATTTGTCCACGTGATCTTCGAATAACAAACCCAGAAATCCTTAAATCCTAAATCAACCTGCAGGCTGTGTGGAGCGATTTAAAGAGAGCCTCCGGCACGGTAGATAGACGAGGACGCGCGTGGAGAGAGAAAAAGGGATAAAACGAGCGAGTGTGTCTGCAAACAAATGCTGCCCGGCATACAAGCGCGAGAGCGCGCAGACTCTTCTATATAGCGTTCGGCTATGGTTCAATCCGGGGCCGAAAGTCAAATATTGGGTAAATAAATAGGACGCGAGAGCGTACAGTGCTCTAGCAAAGGTGGAATAGAGTATCGCCCGCGCGCGCGCACACGGAGTGTCTATACAGTCATCGCGAATATGACGAAGGAATTTACGGAAGATACGGCATATAGGGCTTTTAGAGGAGCACGCGCAACCGTGGGACGCAATGCCACGATTGAGTAACTCCCGAGCCCTGGCATTTTAAGATTATCGTCACGACCTTTATGAGGGTGCGCGTCTTGATCGGCCGACTAGGCGTTAAATTGCCAGGCTCAAACATAACATATCTCTGTGTTTTAGGATGATTGAGGTCTTGCGGTATATTTGATTGTTTGTATTTAAGTATAATTGGTGGTAAGTTTTTTTTTCTGAGTGAAATAAAATTACTGCAATATAGCCAATTTTTAATTATAACTTGAAACGGAAAGTTGTAAAGTGCGTTATAATGTATGGAGATCTTTCGAGAACACTTTGAAATTAACGTATAGATACCGTATCTCTCGATGTATGTCATGCAGATTCTGCGCGTAAACACACTCGTCTTATTAGCACCCAACTGTATATAAAAATGCAATAACAGAAACGCACGTATATTAATGTAAGGAAATATGGCAAAGTCGAATTCATTATCAAAACCTGAAGAGACTTATATTAGGTTGGTTTTTTTCACTTTATACGTGTCCTTGAGACAACCAAGCTCCCACGTCTATACTCGCACACAACAGCACTTTTTTCACAGCGCTAAATTTCCGTTTATAAAGGCCCGCAATAAAAATCCTTTTCACAGCTCTCCCCCTCTATACACACCGCGCGTGAATCTCGCGACTCCTCGTCTCCCCTCTAATTGCTCCTTATCTAAAAACACGCGTTTCGTCTTCCAGCCACCGACGTGCCGCGCCAAAGGAGAAACCTCGAAATAACTAAAATAACTACAAAAAGATAGCCCAGAATACTCACATATACGGTAAAAGAAGCAACAAATAAAAGAGAACTCGACGCTAAAACCATTGGCCGAGTAAACAAGTTCGAACATCAAACATCACCGCTCGCGCGCGCGGAATTTGTGGATTCCCGGGGCAGCTATGACGAAACTCTGCCGAAAGGGATGCACAACGCGAGGGATGCAGGCGCGCCTGGTTTCGGGTTTTAAGAACATCCGGTGCGAGCGCGTGAGGGTCTGAAATAACAAATATTTGAAAAGCCGCCACGGCGCGCTGAAAGCGCATCGAACCCTTTCATTTGTAAGGACAAGGCGAAATTAGTGGCACTGCCCGCTCCCGGAAAAGCTGCAGCTTGTTATGTGTCTGTACATATGTGTATGTTGTTCCTGCGAGGGAAATGTTTTACTAAGACCTGCAAATTTTCCCATGTATCCGAGCATACACGTAACGGGAGGTGCGGATGCACCTTGACGTAGCTTGGAATACGCAAATACAGGTGGTTCGTGCTTGGAACCGATGTAGGGTAGCGTTTCGGCTAACTGCACACATTCTGAAAATTATTATTTGCTAATATAGGGAGAATGTATGTTTTTAACTTTGATGATATAAATAATATAAGGTAACTCGAGGGAATTCCGGCACACACACACACACACACACACACACACACACACACACACCTTATGGGAAAACCTAATTAGATATTTATATGTAGCTAAAAAATGTAAAAATATTGCTTATTCCAAATTTGTTCTAATCTTTTTCACTTGTTTACAAGCGTATTAATCTGACAAGTGGCCGTATTAGGTACACGTGCAATGACACAGATAGCCAGATTTTTTTTGTTTAGCTCTTAGCAAGGCTACACTGACAGAAAAAATCTGGTAAAAATTCTTATGTTGTCGTGTAAAAATTACCATGTTGGAATCGTAACTCGACCATATGTCGGATTTTTAGCAGAATTTGCAATACACGTAGGAAAAATTCCAAGTCTAACATGGGAATTTTTTTATAACTGATTTTAAAGAGCGAAAAAAATTATTTCATCTTTTTTTTAGGAGTGGGGGAGGAGCGAGTATCAGACACATAATTATTATATTTAGACAATACAGAAGTTATTTTTGAATTAAACATGATTAAAGAAAATTTATTAAATAAATTAAAAATTTTTGACGACATCGAGACTCGAACCTGGAACCCTTGGCACGGTAGTCGGGAGCGCTAACCACTTACCTATAAAGACATATGTCCTACAAAATTTTGGAACTTGTATATCCCCAAACGTAAGATATGCGCGCTAATTTTATAACAAATTATGCTTTAACTCGAATAATACTATTCTCTATTTTAGCGTAATTTATTACAAATGTTATATATTAAGAATATTGTTTAACATTTTATAAATATTACCAATACCTTAAATTAAACAAGCTCATTTATTTATTAATGAATTTGTATTTTCGATATAATAGTTTTTCACAACCTTCCTTAAAAATATTATAAATAAACAATTATTTTAAAAATTGTCTCATCATAAAAAATAAAAAAAAAATAAATAAAAACAAGTATATTGGATTAGAACGGCACATTCAGTTGTTGAGTTTATCGTTTGTGTTTTGTCTCGATGTTGCCAAGGTGGATTGAGTTTGTTGACATGTATCTGTCTGAATCTTTCCTATTTTGACATTGAAGAGGTCAACTTTTCGTGCACTCGCGGGCTGTTTACGATTGAACGTGTGAATTCTTATTCTAAAACTCTCTCAATTTTTACCATGCTAGCCTGGGAAAATGTACAAAAGATAAAGTTCCATTAGCCACGTGTTAATTTTTACTATGCTGGCATAGGAAGTTTTACTTGTGACATTGGACTTTTTCATATAAAAGATAGTAAATTTTTCGATTTTAAGCAGTTGTGGGCAACTTCCAAGAGCAACATAGGAATTTTTCCCCGGGTTTTTCTGTCAGTGTAATTTTATTTTTAATGAGTCTAGAATTTTTTCTGGTGAAAGATAGATTGTATTTTAATGCATGATTATGCATTTTTGCATAACTCATTTTGGATAAGGAGAAAGAGAGAGAAAGGAGACAAAAGTGAAGATAGAGCGAGATGAAGAAGGTTAAAAATTGAATCGGAATGAAGTTGTTCATAAGCGTATTTAAATAAATTTAGTTACTGATATTTATTATTATTTTATTCCATATTTTATTACAATATAGTTCAAATATTGTTGCATATTAGTGCGATATTGTTTAAATGTTGCTAGAATGTTGAGTTCCTAAGGGTTGATCTTTCTATCTAATTTCTACAGAATATGGTAACAGTAGTATTTGTTCCGAATACACCTAATTCGGCTACACACATTTCCCCGGTCTTACTTTATGGAAAGACTCAATTAGAGGTATGTAGGTAGCTAAAAAATGTGAAAAATATTACTTACAAAGTTTTTTTATAAATTTGTCTTCATAGAAGAGGTACTATATTATTTTGATATTTTTTTAATAGTTTATTTCTAAACATTCTTGCAGAAATTTACAACAAAAATTCCGCTTAAGATGGCTGAGTTACCTTAGCAATAAAATATTAATTCTATAACAAAAATAATTGTAATATCACAACTGCTATATAATATAGTTAATAAAATAGTTTCAACACATCAAAAAATTTCAGATATGCTAGCATTCGAGCCTCGCCCCATATGTAATTTTCAAAAAAGACTCCTTATCTCTCCCCTTTAATGGCATAAATAACACCGCGAGCGGCTCCTCTCTCTCGAGATCCTTTCCCAATATGCTTTTAAGCGCGTCCAAACAGCCTAACCAAATCCATTAAACCAGACAGCAGAAGCAGCAGCTGCAGCTCCACGCTCTCGCGCGACGATTTGATTTAGTCTTAAAGTTCGTCTCCTCCCCCTCCTTCTTCATCTCCACCTTAAAGGAAGCACGACGACGTCAAGTAGGGCGCGACGCAAACTCTCGCGCGTCTATCTGCATATATACCGAGCTGGCCGGCACCGCCCCCCTCTAATCGTTCAATCAGGAAAAAATTAAAAAAGAGAGCAACCTCGAGAAAGCGAACTCCACCCATCCGTCTCTCGCGCATATTTCGAACGCGGCGCGGCTAGTTTTTTCTCCTCCGGCGGAGATTTATCACGGCTGCGCACGTGTAGACGCGGTCTCGATAGGCGAGTGATTGCGCGCCTATGGTTAGTCTTTACGCGTGCGCGCGCTCGCGGGGGGATTAACGTTAATGTTGTTGTAAATCTTGGTTGTGTGCGCGCGCACGCGCAGGTATTTTTAGAGGAGGTGTTCCGGGGAAGTTGAAGTAGAAGACCCATTTGTTACTTTCTTATATGCAAGGTCGCGTTCCAGGCGCGGTAATGCGGTTGCTGCGTTGTTTCAAATGAACTGGGAGAAGATGATGAAGCGATTTGTTACGTTTATTGCATATAAAGACGCTGGAAGAATAAATATCAATTTATTCGAGGATTTAAGATTAAGAGCAATCTTTGTAGTATAATATTTTATATAATGGTCCGCGATGTATTTTATGGAATTATAAAATTGAAAAATTATCATTTTATCGAAATTAAATCTCACGAGCGACGGCGGAAAATTTCGTCACCGTTGATATCAAAGTAAATATAGATTTACCTTAATGAAAGCGCGCGCGCAATCTTGCTATTAGCGTTAAATTTAAATAGTTGCACAACACGCTTTTAATTGCGCATAAAAATTCCGTCCCCGTAAAAGAGTCATTACGAGCGTTTCATTAAATAATTACCGCAAATTTTTCGCGACGCGCGCCGCGGCCAGTAAGAAAGAGGCACGTCGCCCGCTCGCCCGTGTAATCAACTGCCGCGAGCAAGTACGCGTTAAAAAAAAATATTGTTATTAACCTTAAAAGCGCTATGCGAAAAGCCCCCAGAAGGACACAGCGTCGAAAGCGTTTCGCTTCGCGTCCCAATAAGTGCGCAATTCAGAGAATTTTTTTCTCCTGCACGACGCGCAAAATAAAGTGCCAATATCCATTAGCGCTCCATTCGAGAAAATAAATTAAGCAATAAACTCGCCTTGAGCCCGGGCATCAATAATTTTGAGAAATCTTCCTCGTCTCTTTAAGCATTACCTTCGGCTCTCTTTAACGCTAATAAGCCCGCATGAATACGCATCTCTTATGTACACCGAACAGGATTTAATTGAGTCACCGGTGCGCGGCTGTATAGAATCAGCGCACGCGCTCTTTTTACGCGCAAGTATATTTCATTTCAGAGGCGACTTCTTCGCGCCCGAGTATAATTGACCCAATTCGTGAGCGCGCGCGCCTGGCATTTGCTCAATTCCCGAACGACGTAATTATACAATTTGCGATGCGTAAGGACCTCTTCTCGCTAAATTGGACGGTCGAGTGTAGCTGCTTTTCAGGCATGACGAGTGAAAGGATGAATAAGGGCAGCGGGAGGAGGAAAGAAGAGAGACACGTACGCGTGGATATGTGTGTTGGGATTTTTGGGGGCATAAATCTGGCGGTTTTTGCGTACAGCGCGCGCAGTCAGAGTTTTGTCAATTACTTGGGTGACGAGCGAGTTCAAACGGAACGTAATCCATTGACAGAGACATTTTAGCCTATACTTGTACACATGGGGTACTTTCTTCTTAAATTGGCTTGAGTTTTACTGACATGGGTCAGAATATTTTTTGTAAAATTTAGACTGTTTGCATCTACTACTATATTTATGAACAATTTTCTTTGCAAAGCGTAACCCAAATTCCGTCAAAGAGCTATTCGTTAATTTTCACATCTCCTCTACTCTTACAGAAAAAACGAACACGTTGCTTTACAAAAACATTTCAAACGCGTAACGCTCCCCGGCAC
The DNA here is from genome assembly GCA_036365515.1 of Torymus aiolomorphi. Taxonomy (NCBI): domain Eukaryota; kingdom Metazoa; phylum Arthropoda; class Insecta; order Hymenoptera; family Torymidae; genus Torymus; species Torymus aiolomorphi. Next base: position 12,260,011 of record CM070875.1, read on the forward strand.
GCAGTTAACATCTAACCGAACTCGCGCTATTTGCTCTTTTTGACAGCTCCCGTCTGTGTCGACGCGAGTCGTCGCGGGTAATCACCAAAAGCTTTTATAATTACAGCGGGGGAAGGAGGAGAAGGAAGCAGCAGCCACAGAAAAAACGCTCACGCCGCCCGAGCCTAATAAGCGTGCAAGTCGTTATACGGCGCGCAAGTGAAAAGGGCGAACACGGGACTCACACATACGCGCGCGCTCGCGCTGATTCACTTTGCGCCGAATTTCCTTGTGCGCGAGCGCGGCGGCAACGCTGCAATTACTCGCAATCAATCAGTTCCCTCGTCGGCGCTTTAAGCACCGACGGGAATCGTTTTTTCACGCGCTGTACGTGTACCCGCGAAAGTGAATTTCTCGTGGATTTATAAAATATTTTTGCGCGCTCGCGTAATTCGTTTTTAATTTAACGAGCACTTATATATACGGAAGAGCGAGAGTGTCGGGAGAAATTATTGAATATTAACCTCGAAATGTTGCGTTTTCCATCAGGCGGATAGAGATATGTATTGGATATAATGGCAAAGGTCATTAGTGCTTTCGCGTCCGAAGTCATTAGTTGCACTGAAATTCACGCCATGAAGGATTGCACATATCAATATGATGAATCTATAGACATGTTAAATTTTATCGCTATATAATAAAGTGTTCATTACTTTTTAATTATTATTATTTTTCTCGTTTAATTCAGTCACTTATAGGACAATAATAAAATTATCTTTCTATACTCAAACGCCCATAATAGTGTCAAAACGTGACGACGCGCTCAATTATTATTTCACGTGAAATTTGAGTTCTCAACCAGCCGAGAGGCGATGAAATTTCAAAGGGCCCTGCGTCGCTCGCAGAGAAAATATTTTCGCAAGTTTTGCCGCATCGGTCGAAAAAATAAATAAACTTCTTCCACACTTCGTTTGCAGCGCTGCTACCGCGCTTTCGCTTGCCGAAGGTATATATTTACAGGGGAGGGGAGAGGGAGCGAGAGTAGCTTTTCCAGCTAATCAAATAGTTGGGAATTAGCCGGAACAAGGGCCTGTTGGCAAAATACAGGAGGTCATGAGAACAAACTACGAGTGGCGAACGTTAGTGTGTAAATACAGATGATACTCGAGTGCCATCGAGAAATTTAATCTACTTTAGAGATAAACGCGCGCGTGTGCACCGGTGAACGCAGAGTTCGTTTTTAAACTGTATATCCTCGTCTGTGAGTAGTATGGTGCAAATATATAGTAGAGGTATTATTCGGTATTTTATAGAATGTTTCAACGTTTCATATTTTAAAAGTATTTTAGAATTTTTATTAGAAAATTTTGCTTGCTTTTATCTACCGAAGAATAAAATTAAATAATACATTCTACGACAGATTACACAAATCACGTCAGAGATAAACACATTATTAGTCTTGTTTTGACGGTTACAGTTCGCAGCGCACCGACTAGAGCTCCAAAATTCAAGCCAAGATCAAAGCGCGCGATCTTGTTATGAAATAGTAAACAAAAGGACTGGGCTATTGAGCAGCCAACGATTCCAACAGGTGTATAGTCGTCAGTTGTGAAGCAACAATAATGAACGAGTTCAAAGAGAAATTCTCCCAGCTATTGCTGCAGTACACATCGCTCACGGTTAATATAATTACCATTTATAACGTTGTACATATAATATGCATGCGCGCGTGTTTGCTGTGCTTAATAATTTCAAAGAGAACAAAGTGTGTACTTTAGCCTCTTTTGTTTACATCTGATTGTGTGTGCGTTATTGCAATATTTTCCAGATTAAAAATCCGGACATGCCGCCGCCGCTCACGAACCAACAAATTTTTGATACCGTGGAGGAGGTTTTACGCGATAAGCTCAACGTAACTGTGAATAATTTTAATTCAAGTTCGCTCAAGACTCCTACGAATGAAATCATTGTCGGTACACCAAACGCTCCTGATGTTTTACGAATGGACTATACTTATAACGCTTTATTTCAAAAAAGGTGGGTAAAAGCTCTTATGAAAATTTTTCAACTAAATTATGGACCGGAAATTTAATTTGTTAACAGATTGACATCTTTTAATTCTATGACTCCGAGCGAAGAAGATGACAGACCTCGCAGCTCCACAAATTTATCTAGCCATTGCGAAGAAAAGATGGAAGTATCGGATACTGAAAAACCATCTGTTTCATCTAACAAAGTAATTATTAAGCTATGCCTTTTAAATCTGTTTTAATTCCTAATTCTATATTTTTATTCTTTAGGAAAATGAAAACGGCAGCGTTACAACAGAGAAGTTCACAAACGAATATGACATTCTTTCCAAAGACCACGAGTTCAAAAAAGAACTGCAGAAACTCGATTTCAGAGAAAACGGCACAGCAATCTACGCCTTGGCCGAAGAAGCCCACAAGACCGCACTGAAGGTCCTCAGCAAGCTCGAGGAGTTGTGCGGGGTAATACATAAAAAGCCACTTCTAAATTGTTTAAATTCCCACGCCAAAAAAAAAACGCCGCAAAATCTTAACCATCTTAATCCGTAGCGACAAGCAACAATTAACCCGTGACAACATCATTGCTCTGAAAATAGCCCTCGCAATCGCACAAAATCCCTCGCTGACAAAAAAAACTCTTCTTTCACAGATCCTGGCGCCGGCGGACACTCGACCGAACCGCCGTCTTTCCAAGATCATGTACCTCCCGCCGCTGAATACACAGAACCAGCAACACCCGAACCACCATCAGGCGCCAGCGTGTGCGAACCTCCGCACCATCGCTCGGGCCAATGCCCTTCGTCGCTCGAACCACCAGCTGAACGACGACGTGCCGGTGACACCCACCTCCTCGCGGCCCAGCCTCGGCGCCCCTCCAACCCACAGCCAGCAGCAGCAGCAGCAGCAACACGCGCCAGTGTCGGCGAAAAAAGCGAGCGGCATCGTGAAACCGGCGAGCAAGCTGCCGTCGGCCCTCGGCCAGCATAATCGCTCCAACAGCACTTTGGCCCTGACGGAGTCGAATAAATCAGCCGCGGCGACGACAGCGACCTCGAAATCGCCTGCCTCCAAGAGCCTGCCGATGCGCAGCGTCAAGTACGCGCACGTGCAGAGCACCATACCCCGGAGGCCGATAGTCACGACCTTAAAGCGAAAGGCTCTGTAAGAAGCTTTAATGGCGGAAAATTGCCGGGGGGGGGGGCGACAAAGACCAACGCGCGCTCGGCCACTTTCCTTTTACGAGCGCGGGAATCTGATGTATCTTAAACGGCTTCCCTTTTTTACTTCCAGCTTTGATCTATGAGCGAGTTTGGTTAATATTTTTATTGGTTAATGGTGATTGGTTAATTGCGGTTCCTTAAGTTATATTAGCGATTTTGTCATCGAAACGTTTGTATTAAAAAAAAAAAAAAAAAGAAAAACATTGTCATATGCGTATTGTGATAGCTTGATTCATTATATTATTTATTTAACACGACCAATTTTAAACTAATTTTAAAGATTGATAACAGAATTTTTGTAGCGTAATTGTAAGTTAATACTAGTTGTTGTAAATATCTGCGAAATCAATTATAAAAGAGCAATTTCCTGCTACGAAAGGCGGGCGAATTAAAATTTCACCTTATATACAGAGAGAAAGAGAGAGAGAGAGAGAGTGAGAGTGAGCCAGGATATTGAATAAACATTTGTTTTAATGCACTCAGCCTTTGTTTTCTCTGACGCGTGGCGAGATATTCATAAATTAATTTCGGAACTGTCACTCGTGATTCATGTTATTTGCGCGCTGTCCGTCAGACGCGCACGTATACGGCAGCGAAAGAAGGAACGCGTTTTAATTGTTTAGAGGGATGGGCGTTTCTTTCTAAATCCTTTTCGCTCCATCTTCGCCGTTTCGACTTCAAGTTTTTTTTTCTCTTTCTCTCCCCACTGACGCCCAGCACTTGTGCAAGCAACCCAGAGGCCTTATTCAATCATCAGGTGAGATGGAGAGAGAGAAAGAGAGGCTCGCAGCACCTTGCGCACACACCCTTCCCACGCGCGCTAAATTAATAAAAACCTTATTCCATCCTGCGTGAAATTCTCTTGCGATATTTGCTCGTTCAGATATGTACGAAAAGAAATTATAATCAACGTCAGGGGAGGATAAATGAATTAACGTTATACGTGAGCTGTATTATAACATTGAAAAGATTCTTTGAAAAATGATGTTTATCGGTATATACTTTTCGAAGCGAAAATATATTTAAAAAAATAAATCGATATATTATGAAAATCACCATCTCCACCCTTTGCTCGTTTTTCGCGATAAGCCGCGTGTTGATTTAATAAAAGCCGAAAAATTGCCCGAAATTGCCATACCGGCCGAAAAAAGGGAGGTATATATTCAATACAGCGTAGCAAAAACATAATAATCGAGAGACTACACGACGCATCCGGCGATGTCTTATCGCGTGTTGCGCGCGCGCGTGCGCACGAGGTGGCGGGCATCGAAACTGCCATTTAATACTGCGCCACACCACGGGGCGGGTATTGGAATTTCAAATTTAATAATCCGTTGATGCCCCGAAATTGCCTGCACGCACTCGGGGCCCCGAGAAAAAAAGAACCGGCCTCACGCGAGCGAACACCTTGCGCGTTCGAATTCACCCCCGCGAGCTACTGCGGCAGAAAGCAGCGTCTAGTCGCTACGACGCGCGCGCGAGAGAGAGAGAATAACTCGTTCGTGATGATTTTTTGCCGAAGGATTCCGGAGTTTACTATGTGTGCCCGCCTTAAGCCCATCATTCATATTCCGAGGCCTCCACCTGCAGCGTAATTCGTCTTTATCTTTCGCGCAATTTCCGATGCTACCGTTATACGTGCTGAACGCGTGCGAGAGCGCGAGGGTATACGGATGTGTCGATATTTATATATGTATGAGAGAGGTTTTACGAGGGAGAAAGTGAACGAGGGCATTCTCTTAGAGTAACAACGGTAATTTACGATGGCGCTTTTTTCACCGGTGAAATTTCGGAGTGTGTTTATGCTGTGTCAATATTTTTTGTTAGTCCTGGGATGTATTAGCTCATTTTTATATTGCAATTTCGGATTTTTCTCAGCGCGCGTTGGTTACTCAGAGAGTAACTGAGGCGTTTTTCTTAGGGATAATTTCTCAAAATTACAATTATTATTTTATTCAAAGTGAAAATAATTTGTTACGAGTATCCTTGGCTGCTACGAGTTACTGTTCACAGTTCGGAAGAAAATTACTGGGTTTGTGTTCAACAAGCGTTGGCTCTTATAGTAAAAAGTAATCTATATTTAAAAGTTGTATTTCCACGCTGAACTTTCCAATCCTCCGAACAACATTTTCAATATTAAACATCCTACAATAACCCACTTTTAATAGCTAAAAATTGCCAATCACCCCACACCTCCATTCACACGTCGCGATCATCATCGCATTCCCTAACAATTCACGCACGCCCATCCCCGACTGCAAATTTCTATATTCCAGCAGCGCGTTTGAGCGCGCACCTCCATCCATTACGGGCTTCGTCGTTTTTACGAGAATAAGTATAAGTACCTGCGCAGGGAGCGCGCGCGCAGTGCATTCCAGCGGCAACTTACCCGGCGAGATTTATTGTCTTGACAGGAGCGCGCGTCGCCTGCTGCAGCGGCGTGTTTTTTTCGCGCAGTTTCAGACTCACCCCTATTCGAGCGAGATAGCCGATGGACTTGAGCGAGCGGCTATATTTTTCCCCCGTTCTCTGTCGTCTTGTACCTAGCGCGAGTGGAGAGGAAAATTGTTGGTCGCATTTTTACCTGGACTTCTTGAAGTATTTTAACTTTTGAGAGCTGAGAGTTGTTTTCTCGTTGTACGGAAAATTTGTTTTTAAATACTTCGGTGGAGAGTTGCTGCTTTTATAAAGCTATTATTACGGGAACGAGATTTTATAAATATTTTAGGTTTGAAAATATTTCAGCGTATATACACAAACATTTATGAAGTGTGTATCAGATTTGCATATATAGCACCGCAACGTGACTATTAATTATACAAAAATTACACGTTCTCTTCGGTAAGAAAAAAAAAATATTTTGCACGAAAAATAACAAGCTGGCTTAGTCAAACTGTATCTAGTTACATAAGACAGTTTCAAATTGTGCAATTACTCACGGCGAAGATTTACCCTGGCATTTGCGCGCGATGACATATGACGTTATAAATTCCCCGGGCCCGTGCACTACTTATACGCGTGTCAAGCCGCGCGCGTCCATAAAAAAAACGCAGCGCAATAACGCGTGTATACACACACAGGCGTGAAGTTTAAAAAAATATTTCGCGGGAACGTATAAATATGAAAAAGATTTCAATCGAAATTGGAAGCGGCTCGGGTGAGGCTTATTTGCTATCGGGTTACGCCGCCGATGATGCGCGCACTAGGTGCGAATTTAATTATCCCACAGAGGAGCGGCCCTTTTCATGAGGCGTCGAATTTCGCGATCGGCATCTATAGGCTCGGTCGCGCTTCGACGTTTTCGCGAAAAGAATTAAATTTTGGTTAAAAAAAAAAAAAAACTAATAAGTTTGTTACGAGCTGCTGGATGATGTATTGCGTAATTTATAAGGAATGTATACATAAGTTATTTTATCGATAAACAAGAGTTTTTCGATAAATATCAAATACCTCTTAGGTTCGCAAACCATAACGTAATAATATGGTTTGTTTACTGATAAGTTCAAATGAGTACCATAATGTTTTAATTTTTACTTTTCGGGAATTTGAAAAATATATAAAATTTTGAAATCATACTATAATAATAAACTTCAATGTTATTACCGCATTGAAAAGTAAATAAGTATTCGTTTCATTGATTTCGCAGCATTGTTTACAGTAACGCCTACGGCTACAAAGTTATGTAATCCCCACAACCAGCTGAATTTCCAGGAATTGATAAAAACAAAATTTTCCACGTACCCAAGCTGAATCGCAATAATACTGGATCGAACATACTACAACCAATACACAGCATTAGTAAATATTAAAGCCGACACGATTATTTTTTCCTCTGTCGAGCACAATAGAATTACTTGCCTTCCAGGTGCGCTCTCATTGTCTTATTAGACGGCGCGCGCTTGTCTTATTCAAATGAAGCCCTCCCATTGTTGTGAAAGCGTTTCTCGAGATATTAACTCGCCGGTGCGCTCGATATGTATATATATATAAAGCAACCATCCCATCAACCCTTTCATCCGAGGCGCGATGGAAAGTAAATTACCGGCGGGCGGATTGAAAAATTTCACATTACACGGACCAAAGGGAGTGAGCCGCTGTGGCAGTCGACGATGCACGGAATGACCGAGCGTGCATGAAAGCGAAAGAAATATTTTGATTTTGTTAGGGAAACATTGACCGACCGAATTGCCGTAATAAAAGCGGTAATGAAATATTTTCCGTTGAGGAGTAATGCGAGTAAACGTACGGTATTTGTTTTTCATGTTTGTTATAATTCAACTTTTATGTTTTGATGAGTGGGAAACGAAGTTTTTAAGCGAGAGACAACTAAAAAATCAGCGGGTCCTGTAGAGTAAATAGCATAGTTAATTAGTAGATGCATGAGATACGTGAACAAATTATCGGTAAATCCAATAAACTACGTTATCTCATATACACAATTATTGCTGAAATTATTCCAACATAATTCCGACCTGCTTAATTAACCCCGATTCGAATTCGCGCCCATTGAATTGCAAATCAAACCTTCAATGCACTCGACATATATACATATATATTATCCGATAACGTATAATAATTCGATATCTACCAATGATAAGAAAATTAGTAACGTTTTTTTTCTTATATAATACGTTATATATGTTTCTGACACCTGATTCTCCTTTTTAACACTTGTTTTTCACACTCCCGGATTCAATTTAAAAACGGCTCCTCATCCTCTGCAGCCACTTACCCGCGGCCACTTGTTCCCATTGTGTGTCTGACAGGAGCGCGATAGGCAGATCATAAGAATAAGGAAGCGAAAGGTGGAGGCGCTGCGCGTATTACCGTAGGAGTTAACGATTCGGATGAAGATTGACGTTCGGGAAGTACACGGACGCATGCGCACGTGGTCCATTAGCGACCTCCCGGCTAATTACACGCGGGGGCGCCGCGGCTGCACTTTGACGCTGCTGCAGCAGCAGCTCCATCGATCATCAGTCGTCGATCTCTACAGGCGAGTAAGTGTAGCAGAGATTAGCTGATCGCGCTGACGAGGCGAGCCCGGATTAGACATCTTATGGTTTTCAAGAACGGATGGATTTACTCTGCTCCGGAGTGTTTCATCGCGATGGCAGAGGCTGGGCGCGGGATTCTTATCTACTTGTGGGCTGGATCGATCGGATCTACGGTACATTTGGCATTCCTTTGTGCTCTCGCGCGTGCGTCTAAGACTCGAGTTGCGAGATTTGAGGTTTTTTTTTTACTTCTAGAGAGGCCTGCTATTAAACATTAGCTCGGGTGATGGGGTAAGTATAGGAATTTTCGGTTATACGTATACCTGGATCTCGTTTTTTTTTTAATTGGAGGATCGCGGGAAATCGATTAATTGGGGCTAAGGAATTCCTAGGCGTTTTCGTAAGGCTGTAATTTGGAGGCATTTGAAATTCAGATAAGCGGTCCATCTGTGTAATTTAAAATTTTCCAATATTATTTCAAAACTTTTTAAAACTTTCCTCGAATTCTGGTACGCGTACACACCTTTGTTCAGACCGCCATTATAATCAACGAAGCGTAGCATATCGTGCAAAATTCGGCGATTCAAAATACAGGGTCATAAGAGAACACCTTGCCCCGACTCGATTGCACCACGTACACCGCTAGTTGCTCGCGTAGCTTCGGGCCTCGAATCTCTCTCCCTAATTTTCGAGAAGAGATCTCGCCACGTACATCTCACGGGCACGAACAATGTACACGCGCCGTGCGTGCGTGTCCCGATGCGCGCCTTTCGTGCATGATAAACCGGCGCGAGCATATTACACGTGCGATGAAGGCACATTGTAAGAAATTTCCTAAGATCCTCGCCGTACACGTGCCTCGGAGCCTGTTCTCTCTTTGTTTTTTAGATCCTCGCTTCCTCCCATTTACACCGATTTTTTATCTCCCATTTCGGCCGTCCATCATTATATCGACACGCGGATCGGACCATACCTATGTAGGAAGCAAATTATCATCGGCACTCGCGAGAGGTTATAATTAGAAAACCGTCCATCATAGTCGAAATTAAGATTATATTCGGGCGCGTGAGCCTTGACCGTCCCTCTCCCTTTCCTCTTTTCTTTTTAACTCAGCGAATCTCCGGACGCTTGTACACGCGTCCTCGTGGGAAGTTCAGCACGCGTTTACGCGATAGGACACTCGATCAAGCCGCGCGTGCGCGCTGATTCAGCCGGCAAATTTACGAAACGACGAATTACGGCCGATCGATCATTTTTGGCGAGCGATATATATATGCTACTACTATACACTACTACTACTGCTGCCGTTGCGACATGACAAACTTGCCGCCGCGCGCGATCGATCCTCGATGTCTCCGCGAGACGACGAGATGTCGCCGCGTTATAATTGCGGCAGCGGCAGCAGCCCGACAGACGGATGGAGTAGCACGGGCAATATATATATAGGAGGAGCCGCAAAGTGTCCGCGGCAGGTTACGGGCGAAATTTATACGCGCGCGAAGGGCGATCGTGTCGACGAGGTCCTAAGTGATAGGGATAGCGATGACTCGCGACTCTAATGAGATGTATTAGGGCTTGTTACCGTACGTATCGCTGTCTAATTTTGAAGGATAATTTTTGAACTTATTGGTTGTTGAGTATACTTTTATTCATTTTTTATTATCTTAGTGAGCATTTATACAGTTGAGCTGTGCGTCGGTATCCCTGTTTGATTAAATTGTGAAATTAGGAATTCATCAATTTTTCAATATATATTTTTTGATATTTCATTGGACTATATTTTATTTATTTTTTAATTAATATGGAATATAACTATTAATATTAATATTAAAATTATAGTATTTATTTAAATATATTAACGATTTTATTTCAATTTAATTTTTAACCTCGAGTTACCTTATGATAATAATACGAGCCCCGTCTGGGACAAGAATTTTTGTTGTCTCGAATCTCGTCTATACGCACACGTTAGGTTATATCTATGTCTTCATTTAAAATTCTATTTTTCACAAGAAAACATATTTAAAAACTTGCAGAAAGTCGAAAAATCGAAAATGTGTCAGTAAAGCAAAATGTTTTATCTTTTTTTTATAACATTATACTCAGTCACATTCAATTACAACTTTAAACCTCAAACATCTTCAGCTTTATACATTTTCGACACGCAATAACACGTCAAATCAAGACTTCAACTCTCGCAAGTAACATCATAACCACGTACTCGTCGAAACGTCGCCACTCAGATTGAATCAGTATACTTACGGCCGATCCGTCTTTAATTACCGTGAGACGCCTCAGGACGGCTACCGGTCATCAGCCGTCTCGTCCCGCAGGTGCATCGTATACTTTCTCACCTCCGTCCTTGACTAGTTTCACCTCTTCCTCGATACGATCAACGAGGTGCGAAAAAGCGCGCTTGAGACGCTCCACCATAATTGGGCGCGAGCAGCTGCAGTTTGCACAAAAATGAATTAGAGCCCCTTTTTGTCACCTACTCTTTCTCCGTCCATTCGCCACGCTCCCGCTTGACTTCGCCGCATAGGTGCGATTTTTCAAAAACACACTTCTCGCCCGCTCGCAAAAAGCGCAGCGAGAGGCGGCCCGCTGCACGCGATTATAAATCACCAGGTAAGCATAGGCGAGCGAGAGCGTGAGCTTTCGGTGGCGTTATGTCGTTATAATAATGCGGGCCCGCGCACGCGCGCGATGACTTTTTGGCTGCTGCTGCGTTCGCACCTGCGCGTCGACACGGGCTCGTTAATTCGCGACGGAAGTTGACACATCGAGTTGCCGTGCTCGCGAGAATATCCAGTAGGAGAGAGAAAGATTTGACGAAGGTTCACCTTCTCGAGGCTTTTTTATTCGCACTGCGGCTCTGCGTAATCTCGTTGGATGGATAGAGGCGCGCGCGCGAGGTGGCAATAAGAATATTGGGAATAGTTTTTGGTGCGGGTAGCTTATTTTAACGATGAGTCAGATGAGCTAAACGAGACTGAAATAAATTTATGTCGATTTTATCGTGGGCAGGAGACTGAGTTCGAGTCCTTTATGATGCAAAATGACGTCGAGAAATTGGCTAAGCTTGACTGACGGCGTGTGATTAATTAACGTAGTTTTGGACCTTAAATTTTTTATTTGATTAAAGAAGAACAGAGGGCTTACTTTTTGCATGGAGAAAAAACGCTTCTACTCTACGCTAATTAGTCGAGTCTTTTGTACTTCGGCGAAGAGTTCAATTACTTTGGCCTTGACCGTCGGAAGTATTGATTGAAAAAACTGTTTACACAGCACGCCAATACTATATAATTAAACTATCCTAACAAGAGTCTACCTTAACAAAGATTGCTCTACCTCGTAGAGAGAGCCCTTGGCGCGAATAACAGGTGCGCAAAGTTAAAACTAGTCTGAGAAAGGCGAAAAATACATTCTCTCTACACCTATCCCCCTTCCTCTAAGCTTAAAAACTAAAATTGCTCGATTATAGGCTTGCAGAACAAACACACTTAACGGCAAAAAACTCCCTTTCCGTAACGAACCTACACGTATATAAAAATCACTTTCGCAGCCTCTTGCGTCATGTGGTCCAGTCGAAAAAACAGTACAGCTCCAAAACCTCATTTTTTCTAACGCGAAAAATAATCAATAGGCGAGACGCAAAAGTGCCACGCCGCTAGCCAACTGCGCTCTATGTATGCACAAACATAATATGCACGTGCGAGAGTAAAAAACTTAAAAGCCGAATGAAGCCGTCAAGTGAACCGGCGACGTCGCCAAGTGCGCATCGTCGTGTGCATACGAATTGTCCTCATCTCCTTCGCGCGCGCACACTCCTCTTTCGGCAAATATCTATACGCGCACTCGACACATCGGCAGTTTTTTGCTCTTACACTGCGCACTATACACTCAAGGCGAAGTGTAAGTACAGCGGCAGCAATTTGGAGCGCGCGCGGCTCTTAAAACTCTCTGACCACCCTGACATCTGCGCACCGTATACGCGCATGCACGTGCTGCGCATCAGACGCATTTCCTATGCAAAGTAGACTTCATCTGTCCTCTTTCTTTTTCTCTCTCGCGCGCGCGCTTGAGAGAGTGCGAGCGTTAAAAAACCTGCCGCGTCCGCCAGGTATGTATGTGTGCTACTCGCATAAAATTCCCCCTCGGGGGCCTATATCCCCGAACGGGGGGTTCCCTCTCTCGATTTTTATTCGTTTCTCCCCCTCCCCCCCGAGTTCCTTTTTTTTCGGCCATTTTTTACGTAGCCGGAGGAGCGCACTCTCGGGAGATGATTACACGTGTCTTTTTAACACAAAAGGCTCGAAAACCAACACCGTAATACGACGGCTGCCGCGCGCCCTGTAATCTATGCTTCCTCTCCTCCCCCTGCGTTCGCCTCTTTTCGTTCGCCGGTGTGGTTATAGGGCCAGGAAGGACACGACGTACGCACACACATACACATATATACTAACGGGGGGAATCGGTGATGAGACAAGCATTTTCGAAAATTGCGATAGCCCCTGCTCGTGCGAGATTGGCCGGGACGAGGTGCGCGCGCGCTCACGCGTCTCGAGTTATTATTTGTTTTTGCCCGGCGAGCATCACGGTACTTAGCGTGTCAGTGCGGCTCCTGGTGTGAGCGGAGCGGACGCTGCAGCATCACCTGCGCGCGCGCATGTAGCGCGTGCGCGACGACGGGTCTCGTCACGCCCGCCGCCGTTCTTCGGCGAAAAAAGCGCATTCGGATATAAGTGCTCCGACGCGCGGAGCAGGACCAGCATATATGGCTGATGCGCGGCCTGGATATATAGGCCTGAATTCGGGCGTGTTGGTTTTATTGGCAAAGGGTTGCGAAAAGAGCGTGCGTGTATTTGGTCGTTGGTAAGTGACGTGGTTCTTTTAAGCTAAATTTGGTTTACAAATATGAGCTGGGAGTGACGACGATGATGTGGTAGTGGGGAGGGGGAGGGTTGATGCGGAGCTCAAGTGTGCTGCTAAAATTCAATCGTTATGAGTAATAAAGAGCAGTGATTATGCGTATGCAAATGAAAGATGCATTAAAACTGTTTTATATTACTTTTGAAATTTTGTAGCAAAAAAAGAAACGGGTTTAATTAAAATCCAGAGTTAATTTTTAAAATTATAGGACTTCTTTTCAAATTTTATCTTACGTATTAAACGTTTTTACAATGGTACTTATAGCAGAGGAGAAAATACTTTATCATTGTCGTCAGGTTAAATCGTGGGTACAATTTAATGGAAAGTTTTCCCGAGAAACGCTAAGTACACAGATTCGTTAAAATACACTTTTTTAATACATTCCGGGAAAAAATACTTCTCCAAACCTCGAATAAACTTGTAAATGAGCGCAAATAAGCGACAATTCGACGCTTCGCAGCTCGTTGCCATAAACGCGAAACCCATCCTGCGTCCACAGTGAGATACGCGCCCTCGAGCTCGCTCTTTCTCACTCGCTGAAATTCTCGATAACAGTCCGAAAAAACAATAATCGTAAAGTAAAACTCCATATTCTTCCTCCATCTCGGACTATTTGACTTTGTAATGCCGGGGAAAGGGGGGAAAGAATAACGAACCGACTGCAGCAGCAGCAGCAGCAGTCTAATTCACACTCATCCTCCTGCTAATATCTGCAAGTTTACGATGGGCATTACACTCTCTCTTCGGAGAAGGCAAAGTGATTCGTTTTACCCGTAAACTCGCTCATTCAGCGCGCTCGTACTCGTCGATATTCTCCGGTCCGATACTAATATCGGTCTCCGCGCGCATTCGTATCGTGTGTATAGATATACACACGCACGTTTCTTGGAGAAGATACGCTTTCGCCACGAGAGAAGAGGAGCTAAATGAAAGGATGCGCGCGAGAGAATCGAGCAAATTGGCTCGCTCGAAGACAGGAGGTGTATTTCTCGCACGCGTGAGAGAGAAAGAGAACCGTGGAAACGGCGCCCCGCGCGTAATTGATATCACCTGCCATGTAAATATTGGGTGTAAGCAGTCCTTGCCTCCTCTCTTCTTTCGACTTGGGTGTATTATACCTGCGTGTGTAATCCCGCGTGTGAGAACTAGGGATCCAGTTAGACGGAGCAGGAAATAGCACGCCCAAGGTTTTGCTATAATTAGGAGAGCGAGGTGGGTTTTTTTTTTTCATACGTATATTATATATATAATTTTTAATTCGAGCCCTCAATGACGTTCGCGGGCCTGTTTGTTTTTCGACCGAAAAATGTTACGGTTAGGATTTATATATATACGTGTCTCGCTAATTGGATCGGGATTGGGCTCTCGCGCAGTCCCCTATCATTTTAGAAAATTTCTTTCATTATCATAATAACGCACTCGAGGGAGCTTTGTTTAGGCTAGACCATCGATCACCTCGCAGATGACATTTTGCCCGAGGATTATTGATTCCAGGAAGCCAGCGTAATTTTTAATTCGAAAGTTTGTAATAAGCTCAGCTGGGGTGCACTTGTGGTGTTTGCGTTATCTATAAAACCGTAATTTACGATGGAAAAATCCGCAGGCGAAAAGTCCGAAGGATAAATATTTGTCCAAGCGGATGTTATAAAACATTTTATCGCGCGAGTATAGGTATGAAAAAATACAGCGTGCGCGCCAGAGATGACCATTAACTTCAAATGGCTTGTGTACTCAACGCGAGCGGGCGCGTAAGCCCGGCATTTAGTGTCAGCACGGTGAGCGCGAAAAAATATCGCCAAAATATTCACACGCACACAACGACGTCGCTCTACCAGTTCGGAAGTCGTCCTCTCCTCCCTCCCTCGGTAGGATCATTTTTATAATTCTCAATTTAAATGAAAACAAGAAAAAAGGAGCCGCGCGTGAACGGCAACAGCAGCAGGTGAGAGACTAAACGCGATCTCTGGTCGTCAGCATCGTCGCCGGCGAAAATTGCACCGAAATAACAGACGACGATGCCGGGCCCGGCCAGCGAGATAATTACGTGTTGGTTTTAGAAAAGGGCCCCGCGGCTCAATTCCGCGGCAAAAAGCGAGCCGGCTCCCCCCTCTCTCTCTCCATATTCCCAGAGACTACTCGTACGCACACACACACACATATGGGTAGCGGCGGCTACGTGACGGGAATCTGCGGCAGTAATGAACCGATGAGAGCGCACGAAATCACGGAGTAGTCGCGCGACGACGGTGCGCGCGAGATGATTGAAGGGCAGTCTGTCGCCGGGGTGGCGATTTCGTCACTATCTTCTCGAGCTGCTGCTGTGGAGGATTGGTGTTACCAAGCGATGCTGTTCTCTCTTTCTTTTTTCGGAATAGCACGCGCCCCGGATGAGGGAAGCTCTCTCATGCCGAGAGTGGTGAAAAAATGGGTTTGGGATATGTGGCGATGATGGGGAAACGAGTTTTTAGATCAACCTGTAGATTCGAGAAATAGTGTGGCTTAAGTGGCCGGCTCTGTGGTTTATTTTTGTTATTTTAAAAATTCAAATGGATTTTTATAATGGATATAAATTTATTTGAAAGGTGTTGCGGGAAAGAACGATTTTTTTTCTGGAAATATCTTTCGAAGTAACACAGCAATTGATGTCAACCGATATAACGACTAATGAGTAGAAGGAACGTTTAATTACAAGAAAAACTGGTTCAACACGCGGATTCTTTAACTTTGAAAATTCCTGCGTAGCACTGTATAGGCTAAAGTCGACGCCGCGTCCACTTACGCGTCAGACGTCAAGATGATCGAGTCTGATTGGAGTGAACAGCGCGTCGACAAGGCGGCTCGCGCTTAAATCTTTTCCCAGGCAACTTTTTCCCGCGAGTCACCGCGCCTGGCCTTTGTAAAAATTGAGCAGAAGTTTACTTTTTTTATCGAGCTCGAGATTCAGCGAACTCTCCGCGCAACTTCGAGAGATATTGGAGTAATGAGTCCTAATGGCCTCCGACTTTACGTAGTTAGCAGCTCTCCCTCTCTCTCTCTCTCTCTGATGCAACTGAAATAGTTTTCGACGATTGATGAGAATTCCTGGAACGAGGTATTTAACCAACAGCCTCGGGTATGCTCGTGTGTTTGAACTTAGATTTTAATTGTTTAAATGAAATAATGAGTGAGAAATCGAAATTCGCCGAAATAATACCATATTTTTTTTATTAATTAATGCATTCAATAGTATCTCGTATCTGCGGTTCTACCGGAATTCAGTATAAATTTATGCAAATTAGCTGACATTTATTTTATCCAACCGCAGCGCATTCCATCCCGAAATACCAACCCCCTCGAACAATTAATCCTCTAATCTCCTCTCAGCGTCTACTCTCCGCAACCACAAATCCTATCATCTCGCAGAAAGGCGGCTCTGTATATATAAATATATGTATAAACATACATATACACGCGCTGCTGCTGCCGCCGCATAGACGCGCGCGATCGATTTGATTTGTGGCATCTGCCGAGAGAGAAAACAAAAGGGCGCATTAAACACATAGACGCGTCTCCTACCGTTTCTCTACCTATAACCATAGCCATCCCCTATATATTTAAAACAACACACACACACGCACTCTACTCCCTTTATAAATATACAAAGCCATTCTCTCTCTCAACACCTGTGCTTCGCGCGCCACGGAGATTTTTTGATGCACGCTTCACACCTCGCAATCAAGCACCCGAGACGGCGCTATCTCGATCTGCCTTCTCTCAACACCTCCCTTATCGATGCTCCCCTTTTCGAAAGGGGCTGCTGCTGCTGCTCGCTTTCGCGTGCGCGCGATAATGACACGTTACACTACAGAAGCCCGCGAGGCGAATCGCACGCAGCTATTGGTTTTGAAAAGCGCGCGCGAGAGAGTTTGCTTAGTAAGGCGATAGCGTGGCGGATAGTATAGTGTGCGCCTCCGGCTGCAAGTGTATACATATACGGCGTGAGAGTAAGAGAGAAGAGAGAGCTTTGCGAGTCCGTCGAGATGCAGCGCGAGAGAGAGACAGAGAGTGAGGTGCACTTTTATGTCTCGACACATCGAGAATGAGCGTGTGCAAGTCGATGATGGTTATGTGCGCGCGCGAGGCCGCGGGGCAGGCAGTGTGGCATATAACGCGCATCGCGACCGATCGGCAGACAATGGGATTTCGTAAATCGGCTGCAGGTGAGAGAATCTGATTTTTCGCCTCGTTCTTTTTTAAGCTCGCAGCGGAATTTTAGCGAGCGCTTTGCATTTTTATTACCGAGTTATTATATGCGACCGGTATAATATACGCTTATTCGATGGCGCTGTTGTGTGTACAGGGGACGTTAGATGGATGGAATATTGCCAGACCACGGTAATTTCGAGTGATACTAAATTGTAAGGGAGTCATGAATTTTTACGATTGATAAATATTTACCGAAGCGAACTTTGCATATTTGCAATATTATTCGATAAAAGTCATAACGTGAATATTTTAACACTTACCGATCACACCGAGAACAGTGAATACGTGTGAGCTGGTAGTTTGTATGCCCATTAAACTTTCCATTTCTTATTATTACATCAGAGCATCACAGTACACCGGCCACTCAAACACTTACGCATCACACGCGGTCGAGCACGCGGTGCATCAAAAGCCGACTCGAGCGAGATAAAACAAACAAAACGGACATGCCTCTACACATACACACACACACTCTCTACGCGTGAGAAATTTATCGCCTACGTGGCTCTCACATACCCATTGGCGAATCCCGTGGGCGTGTACACGAGATAAGTTGCGCGCGTCGAGTGAAAAACTGTATCGTAAAATCATAAAGGCGTGTTTTTCCATTGCCCCCGTCAAAGAGCCCCATCAAATCTGAGAATACGAACCCGTCACTATATTCGCTCTCTGCCGACGCATACACGCGCATAACCTTGTCTCACGCGCTATACACTAGGAGAGATCTGAGCCCTCGATAATTGACTGTTTGAGCAGAGCGAGTAGCCTGTAATTAAAGACATTAGGCCCCGTAGAAAGCTTTTCGCGCGCTGAGAGGAGAAGCAGACCAGCTGCTGCTCTGGTATTATGTAAAGATTTTAGACACACGTTCGCGTTCCGCGCGAAGAGCCTAGAAAGATGCCGAGTCATCGCGAGGCGCATGCGCTCGATAAAGCGCAATTAAATTGATTGCCTCGCGGAATTCAGTCACGAGACGCGCCTGATGCATTATCCGCGCTGTGTTCTCTGTGAGCGCGCGACGGTGCGCGTGAGTTCGTTCACTCTCGATTTTGCATTGTTGGGAGGGGAGAGAGGCTGATAAGAAAATAGGTGAATGGTCATTGACGCGGGAGAAAGAGAGAGAGGAAAAGTGATGCTGGGAATGCACTCGCAAGCGCGTGTCGGAGGCTGTGTTGCAGGCGCCAAGCGAGGCTCCGATAATTGTAGGAGGAAAATTCTCGCAGTGAGTGTCTGTATGACTGGTGTGTCGCAATGTAGATATTAATTGCTGCTGTTTTCAAGCGTGTGGAAGAAATATACAGTGTTAAATGTGTATTTTCTTGCGAATGGAAAATATATAAATACATTATTTAACATTCTTTTAAAGCAAATTTTACGGTTCTTTTTCTTTGCCAACAAAAATAGTGCCATATAAAAATATTTCAAAAATCTTTTTTCAACCGCAAATTCAAGACCGGAACGCGGGAGATTCGCATCTCTCACGCAAAGCAAAGTTTATTAGCATCCGCAGCCTCGCGCGCGCAGGTATATCAGAAAGCACCGCGCAGACGGCAAACCGCAAAAATGCAATCCCGGGCGGGACTCGCGCGATAAATTTGCGCGCCGCCGACACGCTTCTCTGGCATTTTTAGGTTATTAAGACGCTCCGGGTGTGATGGTCACGTAGTTTATATAATCTTGTACATATATGCACGCGCCGTTCGCAGAGCTCATTTGCCGCAGGTGTGCCACATCACGCAATAATGAACGATTCACACGGAATCCCATATAAATTGGCGGTCCGGAATCTAAGCACGCTGCAGATTATTTTGGTAGATTCGTCGCATTACTGCTGAAAATAAGAGTTTTGATTACATTTGTGAATATAAATTATTTGCATATATAATAAATAGATTTCGTCGACGTAATTTTAAATTATTTATGTCAATAAAATACTTATACGCACGCGTTCAATTAGTGTGATTGCGTCATTGTAACGAATTAGATAAATCATTACTACGTTCGAATTGTATACCGGGGGATTCAATTGCGTTTAATTAAAATTCATAATTGCCTCACTGAAGATCTATTATGTACGGTTCGGACACGTTTTCATTGATTGCATCGAGTCAGCCTCCCTCTCATTCAATCCGCGTATTTATTCAGTCCCGCTATTGATATTCCATTCGTTTGTTCGTTTATCAACTCTCCGCGGCTGCCAATGTCGCGTGTATTCAAACTCAAAAAAAAAAAAAAAAAATGTCGCGAGCTCGCGTCGCCTGTGTAAAGATGCATGCACGCGGCGCGCGAAATTCAAGCCCCATCGTAAACAACCGGGAGATCGCTATTTATGGCAGCCTAATTAATTCCTATGTGTTTTCAGGCACTTCCCATGCAAATACCCCCGCCGTCAGTTTATGGGTCCACGCGCGCGCGCGTTCACCTTATAAATGATCTGATAAAACGCCAAAAACGCAGCGCACGCTTCTTCATTTTTGTTTTGCGTTGCTTCTGGCGTAACCCAACACTCCGTCTCGCTCTTATGCGTTATAAGACACGTATTTCAAAAAACGAACGAAGGAAAGCGTTGAAAGTGATTCCGCGTATATAAGGTGCGAGCGGCGGGCGCGAGGTGTTTCGCGCTCGGTCTCATGAATATTCATACAGGGGAGCAGGACATTCTTAGAAATCTCGGGGATGCGACACTGCTACGTATGTATATATGTGCGCAATATATATTATGCATGTGGCACGTGTAAGCATTGCCGCCCTCTGCATGATCGACCGGCTTACGCGAGACATACAAGAGGTATATATAGTGATATATACGAGGAAATTGTTGTTTTCGACCGCTTGTTTATGAAATACGAATACTTTTAAGGGCTCGCGGAAGCTCATAATGAGATAAAAACTTTTAATGCGGTCGATTAGCCAAAGTTTACTTTACATACAGTAAAATCTAACGAATGTTTTAAAAGTTATTATTAAAAGTTGTAGCTGTAAAACTCTCTCCATCATAAACTTTCATTCAGTTTACTCGGCCATTTTCTCGAAATACACTTCCCATTTAATTTAAAAACATAAAAGATATTGGAAAAAAATTCGGAGCCCCGCTAAAACTGGCGCGAGTAAAATTCTCCTCTTATAAAGTTTCCGGCTCGCCGTTACACCCACATCGAGGCGCGCGCGTCGTAAAATAAATCCGCGCTCGCGATCCTCAATTGCGTATAAACCTAGCGCACACTGGCGCGCGCGCGGCGAAAACACAAAGATCGAATTCGAAACCAGTTGCTCTCTCACACGTATGTGTGTGTGGGTGTGTGTGTGTGTAACGTACGCGCGATAAATCCTCTTAAAAGGGGCGAATTACAATGCGAAGATTGGCCGCGGCAGAAAAAGACTCGCTCGCTCTCGCACAGTCGATTGCCTTCGTTAAATCCCATTCTCTCCGCCCACTGCGCCCGCGAGAGAGCGCTTTTGCGAGAAATTTATATTTTATCGATTTCATCGGGAGAGAGAGAGAGAGAGAGAGAGAGAGAGAGAGAGAGAGAGAGAGAGAGAGAGAGAGAGAGAGAGAGAGAGAGAAGCCAGAGCGAAATAATTCGCGATGCTCCCGGGAATGTTATTACAATGGGAGCGCGCGTCGTCGATTGCGAAAGGATAATAAACCGAGGCGTTGGATGTTTTTTAACTGAGTGGTTGTTTATGCGGTAATTATTCGTTTGTTTAGGGCATTATTTTTGAGATTACATGATGAAAGGAAATAATTGGGGTGCCGGAGATATTCGGCCGATAGGGTGAAATATATTATATCGGAGTAATAACAGCGATCGTTTATTTTATTGAAGCCGAAGCGGTGGAAAAATTAAACTCAAAAGATAAGATTTTTATTAGCCGAGCAGCGTAATTCGAATTCGCGGGATCGTTCTCATCCTTCTCGTGTCTCGCGTAACTCTTAACAAACTCGCGCGAGACCGCAGCGCGGTATTTACTTTGGTGAGTTTATTTACATACATACGTAAACTCACTCTCGCGCGGAAACACAAATTTCTTCGATTCCTTCCCTCGGGAATGTGCTGTTATACTTGTCTGAAAACTCTTCCTAGCGCGTCTCGCAGGAAAATATATCGCCCTTAAATTTTGATATATAAACAATTATTCTGAAACGCCGCAGCTTTATCGCTCGTAATATTCACTTTAATGCGCATTGCGCGCTGAGGGGAAGAGGAACAGGAAGTCCCATAAAATTGTACTCGACAAAGTGCCCATAACAAGTATAGGCCGGCGTGTAGCGGCGAATCTTCGGATGTGCTTTAAATCCGGAAACCCGGGGGGAACGTTAAGTTGGCAGTGACGCGCGCGGGCTTAAGGAGTTAAAATCTCCGTCCTCGCGAAAGAGACGTTGCCCAGAGCTGCATTCGTCCGTATAAGAAGGATAAGGATCTCGTGGCAGAATGCGCGGGCTGTAAATTTAGGGGTCGAATGCAAAACTGAAAAACTACCGGGTAAGTGTTATTTATTTTAAGGTGTGCCGTGCGTATTTGTTTTTAGTATTATAAATCTTGATGATCAATAACTGTGTAATTATAAATATGATTTGTTCTGCGATAGATAATCAAGTAACATTTTTATATTTAATAAACTACGTAGATCGTCAATGAAAAGTTATTTGGTTTACTATTTTATAAACAATGTATTATTATGCATGTAATTATACAATTGGTATATCATTTTGTCAATCGTCTACAGTTCTGACACATTCTAAATTTTTGCATTCAACTTAACATGACAAAAACCGTTGAATAAATTATAACAAAACACACCTCACTTCTTGTTCGGTATTCAACTATTTATGCAAATTTTAAATAGCTTCCTGTAAATTCTCCTAAGAAACATGCGCTACAAAACAACAAAGACTTAAAAAAATACACAAGCCATCATCGTCTCAGAAAACTATCACGAATCAAAGAAACGTACCGTGTAGACGTAACACTGCACAGCTCCACGCCCGATTATGCATTTATTAGAGTACCATACCTATAGCGGCGCTACTCGCATACCTGCATCTCTTTCTCTCTCTTTCTCTCCATACTCCCTACTCTCGCGCACGTGACACACGCGAGTGGCACGCGCGCGAGCGTCGGCGCACGCCGCGTGGAACCAGTTTCCTCCGAGGAATAGAAATAACATTCCACTGTCTCTTTCTCCTTCTCGGCGCAGGCGCGTGTTGCCGGGGCGAGAAGACGCCGAAGAGGAGGAGGAGGAGGAGGAGAGGAAGAAGGATGCATCTTGGCGCTGCAAATAGGGGAAAACTTGTTTTGATGTAATGGATTGGAAAGCGATGTTTGCCGGAGTATGGAATCAACGAATTTCGCGAGCACAGTGCGCGTGTTCGGAAAGGTATACGTATACCTATAATGGCTGCAGAGAACGGAGTGATTTTGGGCGAATGAGAATTTCCAATTAGCGCGCGGAATAGAAGTAATGATCGCATTCGTCTGCAAAGCACACAGCCACACACGTACATTTGAGAATTCCTCTGCATAGTGTATTCTTTAATTAAGGAGTGTGCATTTTCAATTCTAACGTAACAAACGTAATTCGCCAGCACGTTAATAGAATACCTAAGCAGCCCTCCTTTAAGGCGAGCAATGAAACAGGGCGCGCTGCATTAAAGTAGCACTCGCCAAATGAGACCGGCAATCCTGCTACTACCCTCCGAGAAAATCGAAAAAACGTACTTCTTTCTCTATATAGGCCCATTACAGCCAACCCCATTGCCGCGTATACTATGTATCTTCCAATGCCGCATGCAGGGATATATCGATTTGTACGGCGCGCGAAGTCAACCGGCGGCGCACGCGCTGTCGCGCCGCTTGTAGGCACGTAAATTACGAGGACACCGGAATGCGCGTATCGTTAAGTATAACTGATTGTCCTCTCGCATATGTGCGCTGCCGCCGTCGCGGTTTCCTTTAATCTGTGCGCAATCGAGTCGTCGTCGTCGTTACAACTGACTTACTGCATATTTCTACATATGGTAAATCCTTAGTGCGTCGCGTTATATATTTTTCTTTGCTCGAGGTTGGGATATTTCACTTTTTTCAAGTGCCTATTGGGGTGAAGGGGATAGGTGGTTGTACTGTGGGCATATGGCGAAACGATGTTGTTAGGCCCGATTCATTGGCGCACGAGCCGGACTTTGGGTAATAATTGACAGCTGCACAGTATATTACGGCTAATAAGCTTTTGATCGGTGAGTTATGGGTTTCGATTGAAGTTGTTGCAATTGAGAGAGAACTATTATTTATCAAAATCGGCTTTTTATGAGGGAAGTGAGATTTGTGAATGGCGAAGAAAACGTTGAATAATATCTTTGTATCGTTTGGTTATAAAGAACTTTTCGCATACACATTCCGATAGATTATTATTAATATAGATTCTTTAATATATTTTTCGAAAAATAAAAAGTGTAGAAAATCCAATTTCACCGTCTGAAATAAAATGAAATAGTGTCGGGCATAATTTATTAGAAAGAGGGGTAGCTAGACATCACACGTCAGTAGTCATTATAAAATACATCAAAATTCTTATTTGAAGCGTGACACTTTAATAACAGTTCTATATAAGAAAACGGGTTTGTGATAGATACAGATTAATCTCTTTTTCACAAAATAAGATGTTTCGCAATCCCATATCCATCGCCGAAAGGTGGCAATATATCACCGCATTCCAAAAATGATTCTCCCGAGTAAAAATTAGGGTCGTATTTCATTTAAAAATACCTATAATATCGCTAATCCTTAAACATCGTATAGTTGCGAATACACTTAGTACGACAAAAGATCTCAAGTTTCCGTGAACATTCTAGGACTTTAGAAACTTCGATATAAAGGGGTAAATACTACCGGACTTGATACCGAACTAATTCCAAAGCCCAAAACTTTTAATAGGCCTTCCCTAGCACTTTGCATGCGAACAAAAGGGGCCACAAGGACGTTGTCTCATTGATCTCCCGTGCTCACACGCATACACGACAGCTGGACACAGTTGTATTCGATCGGCTATTCACGCCGGCGCGGCAAAAGCGCGGGTGCAAGAATGGAGAGCGAGGGAAAATATTTCGGGTTTTCTGTTTCATAAATACACGCATCGGCCTACAAGGATCTCAAAATATTATCGGATTCGCTTACAAACGCGAGATACACGCACCAGCCCCTCTCTCTCCTCCCGGAATTCGAAACAAAAATGCATATGCGGAAGAATTCGTCCTCCTGCGGCCGCTCATTGGGAGCGAGATGAGGAGAGATTTTTTTTTCCTTGAGTAGCACACATTGTTCCCTCGTTTCGGAAAGAACAGACGCGGCACAATGGACTACTGCGCGCCTTGGAAATGTTTCTGTGTGTATATATGTATATGCGAGAGTCAGACGGGATCCGCTAAATAATTCCGGAAGATGCGTAGACCTGCCGTTATTACGCTTCCTTTTATGTTTTAATTCTCGGGGCCAAAGCGCACCTCCGCTACTCCGCCAGTGGACCGCAAAAGTGGCGCGCGGCCATGCGCGCGCACTACTGCTTTCTTTGTCGACGGGAAAATTGAATTAGTACTTGAGTATTCAGTGCTCACCTTTCTGCATGAATTCTCCTTTTTGTGTAACCGTGTGTATGTGTGTGTGGGGGAGAAAAAGGTTTTCTGGAACGTAGTTACTGTCGCCGTTGTAATTTTTCCCCTGCGAAAATTCCATTTGAAACGCTTGAGTGCTGAAAGTTGTTGTATTTCTTTTTTATGGCCGGGAAAGTGGTTTATTTTAGCGTATTTTATAGTCTCGAGTCGTCATTGTTTTGCATGATATTCTACGGGTAAATATAGTACAATAAACCGATAAAACCTTATTAGAGTGTGAATAAGTTTATAATCTTTTCATATAATAATAAAAGGAAACCTTTAAATAGAAAATTTAATCTATGAATATTTTAATTAAGATTTTAACGGACTTCTTCTAAGAGAATTAATATATAAATATTGTTATAATACTATAGTGATATTATAGTAATATTGTTATAATACTATAATAATATTATGGCAATATTATTATAATATTGTTATAAGTTTAGTTTACGAACATGGATTTCTATAATGACAAAAATAGTAATAAATTATATGTAAATACAGACAATAAATATGATAAGACGTATCAATTATTGACATTGTATGTGTTACTTAACCTACTATAATGTGTGCGCTGAATTTATTTCATTTTACTTCAACAAACAAGCATCATTTACTAGAACTCACAATACCTTACAAAATAATATGAAAAATGTGTTTGTAAATGTTATTGTTATACGAATAAATATTATTAAAATTATTCAAGTGAATGCATTTCAAACTCGAACGTCAGGAACCTCACAGTCCACCGCACCTTATCTCGACAAATCGTCACAAGCAACTACACCCGTCTTTCTCTCCCCGCAGCCAGGGGAAATGGTCATTCCGCTTCCTTGGAACCAGGCACGCGCTTGACAGATCTCCCATGGAGATCTCGTCCGCTCACTCGGCCAAAGATCTATCCTGAGACGAAAATATGCACGTTAAGAATCGAAAAGAGATAGCTCGAACGCGCTCATTGAGTCGCGCACGCGCACGAACTTCATTCCAGCTGCCCGTTGTTCTTTCCAGCCGCTGAGATAATGCCTCGGTATACCCCGATGAATGGGACCTGCGGCACGAGAACAACTGGCCGACGCCGCGGGCGTCCTGAACTTTTTCGCATTTTTCTCCACCCCATTGAGGAGAGAGCCACGCGCGACTGACGCCCCCGTTGCTCAGCTGTGATGGCTTCGTTCTCACACGCGCACGAGAGTGAGTGGGGATAAAGAATGAAACGCACGGCCACGTGCCCCACGTGTGGCTTTTCCTCGTTTCCTGAAATTCCATTGAACGGAATCAACAGTTTTGTAAACTCGTTTAGCCATCTTGTTTTTTTGTTGGGACAGGCGCACCTTTTCTTTCCGGCATAATGGAAAGAAAGGGTTTATCCTTAACGTACCCACGGACTTCCATAAAGGTGGTAAAGTAACCGTGAGATCGAATAAACGGGAAGTGAGAATGTGTTTAATTTTTCTTTACTTTAAAGATTCATTTTATAATTTTTTAATGCTGCTTTATTAAATTACTCTTGGCATATTGACCATGTTGAATATTAAATTTTTTATGTTGTTATTTCTTCTATTTTTCGATAGCGTGTGCAACTATATAAAGTAAGATGTATTATCAGAAACCTAATCAGTTCAAAGATTGTAGTAATTTAATGACAAGATTTTATACAATTAGCGTTAATTAGCACACTACGCTCCCTTCGTCTTTCGTCTTACTTCTTTCAAGGTTCGAGATCGAGATTCGCACCGCGAATAGGTCGATATATTCTCGAATGTAAAAATGATATCTTGGATAATACAAATAATTTATCGAGAAAAGATTTGCTTGTATTTTATTGATACTGAGAATAAAATAAGACGTCGACTATCATACTAAAGAGATAAAGAGCATGATTTTGCCTTTTACAGAAAGATAAATGTGACTATAGAGCTTTATACCGTGCTTGGCTATCATGGAGAATACTGTCAGTGACATTTTACAACCACTGCCTCTAGAAAAATGGCCGCTTCTTTCAAACACCTTAAAGAGGGACTGGCCACGCTTTGCATACGTAAGTTTTTCGTAGCAATCATTTTTCTATTGATGAACATAAATAATTAAATTTTATTGTGTAGTACCATTACTTTGTTGAAAACGTTATACGGTGGAAAGAGAAAGAATCAAATTTAGCAATTACCATATATTGTCCAGAAGGAAAACACGATGTAGGAGTATATGTTGCCGTTTCATCGGTTAGTGATTTTATCTTCTTTAGTGTTCTATTTGATTAATTGAAATAATAATGAGTATACTGCACATTTTCAGCATTCTCTTTACATGCTTCATACATTTGCGTTCCAAGAGTCACGACCACTATTATTCGATTGCCTTACTACTACAAGTAAAATTGACTGGACAAAACGAATATGTATTACATGTATTCATGAGTATTTTGAAGATACCGTCAGAAATGCCATTGACTATTTAAGTAAAAAAATCGGTATAAAAATTGTAAATAATGGCCCTTCGAACTTTTATTTTAAATGTAAAGAAGCATGCATTGATGTGCAGATTGAGTAAGTTTCTATAATTATTGGTGCAGAATATTTCGATTAGTGAAAACTGGAAGTAGTTCTAGAAATAAATGTTATTTTTTAGTGTACCAGACGGCATGGAACTAAGACCTTTAGCACAATCAGATATACCAGTGATACATGATGTTTGGCCCCACGAAGAAGTCAAAACAAACCCGAAAGTGTCATTAGGTTTTCTTTCAAGAATGCTATACCTTGGTAAAGGTGTTGGATTGTATTGCAAGAAAGAAAATAAACTTATTTCTTGGGTGATGCAAAATGAATGGGGCGGTTTAGGTAATGCTCAGACTTTAGTTGAATACCAAAGAAAGGGATATGCGAAAATTGTTATAAACGCTCTCTGTAAACAAATAGCAGAGGAAAACAATTGGGATATAACACTATTTATCGTGCAAGACAACGTGCCATCTGAAAAAATGTTTGGTTCATTAGGATTTGAACGTATCAATACAGAAACTTTTATAGTTACAGATATTGAATAATTTAGTTACTTGTAATAAATGTTGAATCATGAGGTAAGAAATATGAACTTTATTGTAATCGATTTATTGTAATGTTGAATCATTAGCTATGATATTCAGTTACTGAGTATTATTTTTGTTGCAATGTAAGTTTTTCAATTGAAAACTTATACCGACGTTTGCAATAGAGACGTTGTAATAATATAAAAAAATTTTTGTAAAACTTGTATCGTTGTAGAATAAGTAACTTTTTATATATTAAAAATGTTATTTTACAAAAAATATTTATTTTGAATATGTTAATGATATATCAGTAATCAGTTCACACCATTGCTCGAACACCTGTTATCTGGTTCAAGAGCATGCACCGTTCTAGTAAGATATATTCTATATGAAGATTACTATTGAATTAAGGAAACGTTATCATTAGACCATCGAGTTCCTTTTTGTTTGATACTTCCAGTAAGATAAGAAGTGCTTTATCTTATGATAAAATATGCTCATTTTACCTCTGTTTTGTCATACCATGACTTATTATTTAACAATATAAGTAATAGTATATTTTAAAGTTGGTTTTTAGAATAAACAAGTATAAGAACTAAAATTACTGTAAACATAGCACTGAAATACTTCCCTATATACATCAGAACAGCAAATAGCTAACATCAACAATTAATGCAATAACCGTCACCTCCGCGTCGGAAAATCCATTACGCGATCCTCGCATCCATCAGCCGCACAGACGCATCACTCGCGTTCACCTTACTCAAAGCGCCGAGCCTTACCGTAGCGGCAGCTCGTCTCTCTTTCGTACCCACATACATGTATACACATAGAGAGGGAGAGAGAGAGCGAGAGAGAGAGAGAGCGCGAAAACGATGGCTGCCGGCAACATTAATATTGCAAATGTGCAACGCGGCGCACGTGCGCTCTTGCTATCTCCACGGCGGCATCGAATATCCATATAACTGCGAGCGGAGCGCCAGGACGATTCCGATCGGCGATTATCTGAGCTCCCGTGTCACGTACGTACAATGCGGCAGAGACGCTCGTAATAGAGAACCTCCATCCAGCGATATCCTGTTCGCGATGCGCCGGCACTCAAAGCTAGGGTATAGAGGTGAAAGCCTGCAGTGAGGAGCACAAAGCATTCGGTGAGAATATGCAATTCCCGGGACATTATATATAATGAATTCATGTATCACTTTGAGAGTTATTCATTTTAGAATGCCATTAATGTTACTTTTGTAAAGATAATCTAATGAGAAAAACTTTTCATTGAAACTGATGAAAAGATAATGTTTCTTGTAAATTTTCATGTGCTAACTTTATAACCGGTTATAAAACACTGTAAGGCGCGGTAAAAAACCGTTAACCTAGCTCGTATAGTTATAAGATTATTTTTCAAACACCTTAAAACTATTTGTAAAGGCATTAGCCTGATATTACAATCTTTTCAAAAACCCATTACGACACGGTGGTCCAAAGGCCACTAACACGCAACTTTTCTCGCCACGATGCGAGAGACTACTTCGCAGGCCTGCGAGCCGAGTTATCTCATCAAGACTAATTACAAGGGCGCGGAGAGAGAGAGCGAGAGAGAGAGAGAGCCTCGACTCACGCTCGCCAATATAAATACCCGGCGTACGCGCGTGCGAGCGCACGAAATTAAAGATGCGTATCGGGCGACATTTGCTTAGCAACATTGAATTAACACTTCCACGAGCGAAAGATGCTCGCGCACGTGCGAAATCTGCAGAGCGCGCGGGGCCCTTGATAATTAATCGATTACGCGATAAAGGAGGCGAGGAGCGCAGGGATTTCGCACCTGGTGGGGGCACAGTTATAAATGCCCGATTACGCCCGAGCCGATCGGACTTTAATGCGCGAGGGAGCTTGTCAGCGATCGTGTTTTCGATTGTATCGCCGGGAAGACGCGTCCCGCGCGAACACGCGCGCGTATAATAAATGCGCATGATTTATGCTCGATGAGGAGAGCAACTGCGTATGTGTGCTTACGCCAGCTTCCGCGGCGATGCTATTGGTACTGCGCCGGGCTGCTCTTAAGACCGCGCGCGTGATCGAAATTTTGTTTATTTATCCTGCCCGAATCGCTCGCGTACGCGCGCTTTATAACCAATATTGAATTTTCGGCCCCAGATTGCCAATTATCACTGCATACATTATACTGAAGGCTCGTGCGGGCTTTTTTGGGATAAAGCTGGGCGATAAGGGTTGTGTCCCTTCGAGTTTGGAAATTCTTATTATGTGAAACGGCTTCAGTTTGAATTAAAATGATGTTATACTTATTTCGAATAAAACTTTATACGTGGATTTTTTTTCTGTAATGAATAATGTCATTTATAATAAAAATAATTCTATTTGTGTATTTTGCATTATCAGTACTATCAAAAGACAATTATTTATAATGGAATAAACTAATTGATAGCAAAATTATGAATTTAATTCATGGTATTCTTATGGGGCTAAATTCATCAAATTTTAATATAAAAACTTTCTGCGACAAGAAATGTATTAGTTTTATTTGCTTTCTATAATATTACACAATTATAGATCGTATATGTTTACTCATAAATCGATATCGAAATGATTACCATTATTCCTTGATGTTATATATTTTTTTTGTGGTAACTCATTTACCATTAAAAAATTTCAATAGGTATGCTAAAAAAATGAAAAACTAATATTAACAATTATTGGAATAGCTGTTACTTAATTTGTATTTTTCCGTGTTCTGTAACGGATTAAGGATTTCGATTAAAATGAAAAAAGTAATGTGGAGCATAAGGGATCGAACTTAATCCATCCAAGTGAGAAGCAAGTGCCCGTAACGCCGTGCTTAAATACCGCCGTAATGGTAGTATGTAGCAATGCTACATACGACACGAATTGTCGCAGTACTACTTGAACTTCGGATTTTACTAATAATTTATGTACATACCCAGGAATAAACTTGGAACATTTTCGTACGTTTTATTTTTTACCTTAGTTATTTTGTAAGATTTTTTTTATAATTTTATGTTACATAAAGGGCTGAGACTCTTTTAATGATTAAATAAATAAAAATAAATATCTCAACCATTTAAATTTCTATTGTCCAATTTCAGTTTAACCAGAAGCTAGCTATTTTTCAGTTAACTTTGTGGCTAAAAACGAACATTGCTTGTATTTCATAATTATGCACCAATCCGAAATAAATTATAGCATTTACACTTCATAAAATATGTATTTTGAGTAATAGTAGAACTTTTAGATGAATTATATTATTTTTGCATTATGATTTTTGCTAAAAATGCTCCAATTTAATTAACACGTTAGCTATAAAATATGGTTAATTTTCTACCAGGGAAAGCTTAAATTTTTGCTTTTCCTTTCTACTTTTATAATCTTCTTTGCTCGTTTTCGTATCATAAATAAGTACTTGCAAAGTGATAGTTAATAGAAGAGAAATAAATTTTTAACGAACTGTAGCATATATTTGAGTTTAGATTGGCCATATTTCAAGGAAAAGGTCCTATTTGATGGAAATGTGAGCACTTAGTTTCATGTTTACGTACCGAAAATCGACTTTAAAAACCTTGTCAAAATCGATTTCTCGGAGGGTGGGCCCTCTTCTTATAAGACCATTAACACAATCAGATATATTTGGTCTTTTGAACAAGTTAAGACCAATTCAAAAGAGTCATTATAGGTCTTCTTTTAAGAATGATATACATTGATAAAGTTATTAGATTGTACAGTAAGAAAGAAAATAAACTTATTTTTTGGGTATTGCGAAATGAACGAGATGGCTAAGGAAGTGTGTACAAACTCTGGATAAGTAATTATTTATGAAAAAAAATATACAGTCAATGAATGTTTTAAGTCCTTTATGTAAGGTAATTATGATACTACATCATTCGTTGTGCTGGATAATATAGCATCTGAAAAATTAGTATGCTCAATAGGTTTCAAAAGTATTAATATAGAGATGGCTCCGAAATTGACAATGCTTAAATCGTCATTATAACTAACTGATTCAAAAATAAAAATTGTTCTGATCATAAGCATAAACTGTATCGCGAAATCAAGATTATGTCAATCAATAAGGTATTGTCCTTGTAGCGATATTCATTCAGCTTTTCACATAAAGTAAGTCTATAATATTAAATAAATTCATAAGAAATCACCTAAATCAAGCGAAAACTAGGTATATTAGCCATCGAACCCGAAACTAAATACCCCGATCACAACAAAAAGTCGATTGATTCTCGACTCCCAATCGGCCCCTTCGTCTTACTTACAAAGCTCTAAGTACTCAATTAAACTACGAACGGAACTCTTGGTGCCTCAGCGTGCGCGCGCTTGTAGAGGAGCACCTCGAGTGCAAAAGTTTCCTTTCAGCCGAAATAACGACGTTAAGTACGAGAGGTGGCCCGGTGCGCCACAAGTGCAGAGGAGGCCCCACCGGCCCGGCGTTCGGATCTCAATCAGAAATTGGTTAAATTGAATTCCCAACAATTTCCCGCGCGCGCGTGAGCGAGCAAGCGCGGGAAACCCGATTAAACGGAATATCGAGTCGGAGAGGCCGATCAACGAGTCCCAGCCGCATAAAGACACTTTGTGTAAGAACACACCTCTCGAACGCAAACGTGTATACCTATACGCTACTGTTCCTACAGCTGTACTCGGAGCTCTTACCCTTTCGCGTGTAGACACACAGGCTGCCTGCGCGTAGTAGGTACTTCCTAATTATTCCCTGTGTGCAGAGCTGTTTAATTAAGAGCCGGTCACGTACGGGAAGCCTCGTCGATAAATCGCCCGGGCGATCGATTTGCCGGGAGAATGATGAGCCATCGCCGCGGTATTTCCGCGGTGAAATAATCGCGAGCCCCGGGTGTGGGAAATACAGTGCGGAGAGCTATGTATGCAAATAATTCATCGGCTTTCGATCGCATCTTTAATCGGCGTCGCGAAATTAAAAGCCCCCGCGCGAATGGTTTTTTGAGCCGTAAATTATGGATACGCTGGATGCGCCATTCGTTTTCGGATGCGAAAAAGTGTGGATAGAGGCGTCGCGCCGCGATATTGCCTCGTGCACGTGGGGAAAAAAAGGAATAATGGGTATTGAGGGGCGGGAGCTATAAGTGTGTGTTTTTCCGCATGTGTACGGATAAGAAATCGATAGAGTAATAAAATAGACCAAGGGCGATAGCGGTCGCAGAGAGTTTGCATACGGCTGGCGATTTTTTAAAATTTATGTACACAGAGGTGGGATATTATTTCAGGTAGCAGGAAAGAAATAGAAGTTTTTCTGAAATTAGATGGAGAACAATATTTTTTCGAAACTACTTTTTTGTGTCGTGAAAACGGATATTTCTTTAAACATAAATTATTTTGAAAATTAAAATTCAACCCAGAATTTCTAAATATTGTCTAACTGAGATACGAGAGCATATCAAAAGTAGAAAAAATTTGCTGATTACCATTCACACGGCAATATACAGTAAGCCGATAGAATTCCATCTTGAGCTTCTCCATTCCTAAGCATACGTATTACGCCCAAGCTGCCTCTCTTGTTATATATTCACGCTATAGGCGCACACAAGCCGCGCGAGCCGAGAAACTAAAAGAGAAAAGCGATGGGGCGCGCGCACGGGTATAGAATAAATATTCCGAAAAAGATAAAATGAAATGGATGAACCGCGCGTCGCTCTAGCCTCTCGCGCATGTGGATGTGTATATGTGTGCAAGTGCACGCGCGACCCAGTTACGCGCGAGCTCTCGAAGTATCGGTAATTTAAGATCGATAAAGCCAGAGCCGGCTCGTGCTCCGCGGCCTCGAGCCGTCGATCTATCGGCTGGTAGCTATCCAATTTCGTATATAAAGCCTCGCGGGGATTAAAATATTGCTATTCATGGTAATCCCTTCTTTGCGGAAAATAATATGAAATCTCTCCTTCTCTCTTGCGCATACGCGCGTGGCAACTCGATACAGAGCCTCACTTGCGCGCCCCGCCTTATTCTTTCACCGCGGCGCAACCTCACCATCGCTCATCTCCTTCTTCGCCAGCATATTCGATCGATATTGGATTTCATGAATTGCCCGCGCGCGCGAATGTTTTTGATATTCGATTTTCGTATGAGCAGTGAGAAAAAAGGGAGGAGGGGGAGCGCCTGTGCGTGCATCTCTCTGCTCGTTGCGCATCTCAAAGGATTAAGTTCCAAGTCATTATACTGCATTACGGGGCAAGGATGTGTATCGTATACGAGAGTATATAATACGTGCGACGATTTTCGAGGTTAAGTTTGAAATCCTCTTTATGAGCTTTTTCACGGTTTTACGTTTCATAAACACGCGGACACGGGAGACGCGCGCGCGCTCTATACACACACACACACACACACACACACACACACACACGGACCCAATATTATATATACATCCGATATAAACCTATACGCGGGCATAGAGAGACAGAGAGAAAGGCTTATATGACATTTTTCTGGCCACGACTCGGGTCCGACAAATCCCTAAATCTTGTTTACAAGCGAATTCCACAATACGCGCGCCCCTATATATATACGCGGGATTTAATGCGACTCCGTCGATGGACGAAAGCCTTCTTTAAAGTGTAATTTACTACGGCAGGATTATTCTCCTTCGGATCCGCGTTGATCGGTCCCGGTGAAAAACCTTGTCTGCCAAAACTCGTTTCCCCGATCCTCTATAGACACTCCGACTGTGTGTGTGTGTGTGTGTGTGTGTGGGACACGACAAAAGCGCGAATTATCCGAAAAATTGCCGCCACCAGCGGGGCGCGCGCGCGGCAACCGAAAGAGTTCTCGCTCTGTTTCCGAAAAGCCGCCGCCGACGACGAGCCCAGGTCGATATTTTCATATAGCATGCGCACGCCCGCGTCTGTATAGAGTCGAGCAGCAGCTGACGGCGAGCGTATCCCTCATCGATATTCAACGGATTTGCGAACTTTTCGATTTTTGACCAGAGCCCGGTTTTTATGCCTTTGAGGGCTTTACCGTATGGACCGCCGCTGCGTGCGCGCGCAGCGCAAGCGTCGAAATATTTCTTTGACCTATGGGGCTCTCTAGTGTACGCGCTGCAGCCAAAGCCGGCTTGAATATTTGTGTATGGCAATGTATACTGTTTGTTTTGAAAGCGAGAGAGAGAGAGAGAGAGAGAGAGAGAGAGAGAGAGAGAGAGAGAGAGAGAGAGAGAGAGAGAGAGAGAGAGAGAGAGAGAGAGAGAGAGAGAGAGAGAGAGAGAGAGAGAGAGAGAGAGAGAGAGAGAGAGAGAGAGAGAGAAGTCCCCTGGGAAAGTCGCCGAGCGGAAACTGCGACTGCGGATTTCGTAGGGTTCATAAAATAATTTATTTACCTACGGGGTTGACTGGCCGGATAAAATATCCTTTGTTTGAGTTCGTTCGACGGTCTCGTAATTTTATTTTATAACGGAAATTATACACGTCGAAATGTAAATTAATAATTCAGCTAGAAATATCACGCTGGTATAAATATACACCGTTTCGTTTATTTCATTAACGGCTATATAATACAACTGTTTGTCCTACTACTTTTAAACCCGTTTATTTTCGTTTCTGTTATTTCGATCGAATCAGTTCATCATTTCCCGAATTTGCATATTTATACGCCAAAATTCGTACAATATATTTCACATAATAAAACCCTCAGCTCTCTATACAAAAAATCATATTACACACGTCATTGCGATATTCATCGTACCTTACACCTCTCGATCAGCGTTCTCCTAAATGCTACAACAGATCGGTACAGCTCGCCGGAATTTCACGTCGATCGAATCACTACCACGCAATTGGCCTCAGCGGTTCCTCTCCGCAACACAAGCCAGAGATATCCTGACTAACAGCAGCAGCAGCAGCGGGGTGTCGCCCTCTCGCATATATACGTATACATACACACGTATCTATAGGCGTACAGCCGCGCATGCAGCGGAGCGTCCCCTAACAGGATTACCCTGACGTGATTGTGCACGCGTCAAGGAAATAGAGTGGCATTGTGAGGCGGAGGTTGGATGTGGGCCAGAGAGGCCGGCTTAAAAATTAGGAGGAATGGGTCCCCCCTTATAGCGTGTGTCTCTCTCTGTGTGTGTGTATGTTAAACATTTTTACATTCGCTCTTTCTTCGAGGTTTCTTCCGTACACACCTGCCCCCGCGGATTAGGCAATGCGCGCCTTTATGGGAGTTTATATGCAAACGTGCGCAGGAGGCTTTATATGTGGAGGCGGAGTCGAGGCCTGCCGCGATTCAGGCACGCGTGAGAGAGAGAGTGAGAGAGAGAGAGGCAGAGAGGAAGAGGGAATAAACGAAGTCACGATTATTGGGGTAATCGGCTGGAGGCCGGGCGATCGGGTGGCTCGAGAGGACGTCAAATAGGATGATCAGATTTGTAAATAATTTTCGAGGATTTCGATAAATAGTTTGCTGTTTGCGCTATACTCGAGTGCGTCGCGTTGAGCGCATAGTTGATTGATCGTGCTGTGTTTGATTTGAGACTTATTCGGCGGATCGTGATTATAGGTGGGTAATTTTCGAGTTAATTCAAATTAA
This sequence comes from Torymus aiolomorphi, assembly GCA_036365515.1. Taxonomy (NCBI): domain Eukaryota; kingdom Metazoa; phylum Arthropoda; class Insecta; order Hymenoptera; family Torymidae; genus Torymus; species Torymus aiolomorphi. The sequence continues at coordinate 12,296,697 of CM070875.1, forward strand.
ATGATGCTTTGAGCAGTTTAAACTAGTTTAATTAAACATGTATATGAGTATGTTTATAAAATTATTGTTATTTCAAAAATACTATGATACAACTTTATCTCACTCTCTTGAATTTCAGAGGGCATGTAAGTACTCGGAGAGCTTTCGTAATGAAATACAGATAGCCAATCTAATTGAGAAATTTCTCCGAACGCTCGCGCGCGTAAACGTATCCAGACATTTGTACGTCTAACCACCGTTACAAAGCAAGCACACGCGCATGCGCGCAGTAAAAATACAGCCAAAGGCGCGAGCAATATCTCCCGACACTTAAGAATGAGAAAACGACGATTTTTCTCGCCGACAGCGGCCATCCATCGACTCTGCGCACGCGAGATATCCCCTTACCTCTCCTTCTCTTTCTCTCTCACTTCTCGATTTTCACACTACCACACACGCGCACAGTCATCCGAAATTCGTGGAGTCAAAGCGGTGCTGCTAAATCAGAGTTTCTCCGTACGCGTGCCAATAATGCGTGCGCTAATTTTTCAATCGCGGGCGCTGATATATGTCTTCTTCAAGGCGGCGCTGAATAAGGATGAACGCCAGCTGACTTTCTCAAAAGTCGCGGCGAGAGAAAGAGAAAAAGGAGAGATACAAGGGACATCTAACACCCCATTTGTCGAAACGCTCGGGATCATTTGTAAGGAAGGGGTTGAAGCATACGGATGAAAATAATCGCTCGTGTACAGCAGCGTCGTCATTAATCCCGTGCGCACGCGCGTCTCGCTCGCTTCGGGGAAGGGAACAGTGTTTTATCGGCGAATTTTTCTCGTTTTTTTGGTGGATGTCGCGTATACGCGCGATGCCTCGTTATTTTCGTAAAGAGGATAAGGAGGCGAGTTATCTCGTTGTATAATGTCGTAATTTAAAGGCTATATCCGTAGAGCTATCATGGCGTATATCGTAAATACATAGGTGATAGATGGGTAAGGAGAAAAAAGCCCTCACAACGCGAGGCTATTAATTTTTCAGAGATCTGGGAGATTACACGAGTAGACTTTCTAGGAATTAGATGTTTTTTTCACTTATACACATTCAACTGTAATGAAAGCCAAATTTGACGTGAATGAATTTTTAAATGATTTATGATTTTAAATCATAAGTAATTATGATAATATTTATAAATTTTTTACAAAATCTTTTTTCATCAATATTTAGTATCTTTCATACGAAATAAGCGTCTTATAAAGAATGTCTTTTCACACACAATACACAAACAAAAAGAAGGCTTTTTTCCGGAAAAAATGTATTTCAAAATTTTTTTAGGATCTTATTAGCAAATCAGTTTCGAATTACAGAGCCGACGTGCCGCCTCTCCACTACGAACCATCTCAGACGCTAAAAAGCGTAAGCTCATTCTTATGGAGATCCAACCAAGCGTCACCTTAACGATCGACGCTGCGCGCGAGATAAAAAAAAGGGAGCACCCGCACGCGCTCTTTTCATTTTCCCCTCGACCTAATACACGCTCCTGACTGCATCAGCAGCAGCAGCACGCCACCCACGCGCCCAATTTCCCGAGAAGAAGACGATCCTCGGAAGATGGCTTCGTCTGGGCGCGCGGCGCGCGTCGTTTCGTGATTTCCGAAATTGCACAATGGCCCGGCATGAGGTCCGAAAGGTGTCCCGTACGCACAATAGCGCGTCACCCCCGCGCACAATGCGCGCCTGGAAGAGAATGGCGGGGCGCGGGAGAAAAATCCTCCGGGAATGAGCCACACATCGGGAGCCCATCGATTTACGCTTCACTTAGTTCGAGCCTTCGGCCGACATTTGTCGTACAACTCACTCCAATGTTGTTACATAACAATTCCCTGTTCACGGCTGGCGGTGCTGTGTATACACGACGACTCTATGCTCTGCAGCCGGCTGCTGCCGCCACCGCTGCTGTCGATATTCCGTGTGCAGTCGCCTCGTTTTGTGAATGGAGCTTTTCCTCGGCTAGTTGTCTTTCTTCCTCTGTTTGTAAGAGCGCGCGCGTGAGTATTATGCAGTGGAAAACATCTTTTTCCCCGTGGCGTGAACTTTTAGCGGTCTTGCGCGCAGGTACTTTGGCGATCTGGCCAAAAGAGGCGGCTGCTGCTGTTCTCCACGTTTCTATCTCTCTTTCTTTAGTGGAGAGTTATGGGCTTTGAGAAATACGTTACGTTTTTATATCGGTTCCGTGCACCCGGTGTCGGCAGCTTCATTCTGCTCGACCCTTAATTCCGCACTTTTTTCCGGGTTTTCTCGGAATATTTAAAGTCAAGTTAGCAGCGAAGAGGAGACGATTTTCAATAGATTCGACGTACGGTTTCTGTGTGTGGACGAGTAATTCCGATTAATGGCCACGAAGAACCTTTTCATGGCTTTTTTAATGTTTCGTATTTCTCGTGTGAAATAAATTACAGTAATTCATTCTTTTAATAATAAGTTACACGAGGGAACTGAATTTTTGTTTTTATCATTATTACATCAGATAATTAAAATTCAATATTGAATGAATGAATGATTGGTGGTAAGCAATCGATTTTTCTACTTAATAAAACATTGGTTTTAACAAGAACTTTTTCGAGGTAATGTCCGTGTGAAAATTATCCATCATCAATTTGAAATTGTGTAATCATTAACTACAACATGAAATCAATTTTAAAGAAAGAAACCACCGTCTCCTGCTGATCGAGAACAGATGAGCCAACTATACACCCAAGTGATTAAAGAGTACAAATCATTCGTCGAAGAGGAATTAAGATGATTAAGATGAGGCATATACCACCAGCCAGTTGAACAAATAGCGTTAGAAGCACCGAGAGAGTATCTTCGCTGGCATCTCTCACCTCAAGTCGATGCAGCTGCCGCACGAAGACGATTCACGCGCGCAATTACTTTATAAATCATTAATCATATAGAGCGTAAAAAGTGTCTCTTTCTTTTTTTCCGGAAACCGTGCTTACGCGATGAGATCGGGCCGCACGATCGTTAGCACTTCCAGTTCCCGCTGGTTATTTTTTGACGTCGTCGTCGCAGGAGAGCGCGCAAGGTTCGACCTAAAGCAACACGCCAGCGCGTTTTACATCCCGCGGTGATTTATCAACGCCTTGTAGAGAGGAAAAGAGAGGGAAAAAAAGGAAGGGCGCTTTGAGAATTTTTTCAGCGCTGCTCGCGCTGTCTCGTTATCGCAATCGTCGCTAGATTTCTCATTCCTCGGGTCGACGGGGCGCTGGATAAATATTTCTCGAGCCATTCGCAACGTGTCGCTTTACTTCCTACTTTCTTTTATTCCGTTCTTTGAAATCCACGCGCTACGTATTTTTAGATGTCTCGTTTTCTCGTAAACGATACTGATGAAGAATCGTTGAAGCGTTTCTTCCTCTGAAAAAAACTCTAAATCTACGTTATTAATAATACTTTGAGAGAGAAAAAATTACATTCGTGGAAATTAGTTTCACGCTCATTAAAATAAAAAAGAATATATATTTATTTTTTAATAGGTTGGCGCGTTCACGCCTTTCTTGGCAACTTTAATTTAAACGTCATTAGTGTAATTACAGTGCTGATTGCCTGCTTTGCAGCGACGCTTCGGCAAATCAATGAATACAAATAAAACATAAAATTAAAATTAACATAAAACGTAAAATTGCAATTTAATGAATTTTTGCATATACATAACATAACAAACCCATAAAACAAGTCGACGAAGTCCTTCGGAAATCGACAGATGGAACAGTAAAGCCCCGTCATAAAGGAACCTCGCGCGCAGCTTCTCTCTCCCTCCTTCTCGCTCTCAGCTCTTGCATTTCAAACATGATTAATACCGTGTGTTTTCTCCGCACACACGCGCGTGGCAGCGACGGCGGCGGAGGAGGAGGAGCACGAGGACTCTCCCATTTACGAGTGTGCAGCATGCTGTGCGCTCTTCCTTTCGGGCGCGGCCTCGCGCGCGCCAATATACCCACGCGCGGCAATAACTTTCGAAATTCGATTACGCGCGCGCGAGCGAGCGAGCAGTACAGATAGTCGGGGGAGGCCCGCAACCCCGAGGGCTACGCGGTAATGAGTGGCTCAACCCTTCCCCGTGCATGCACGTGGCCATAAGCACCCGCACGCGCCTATGCGCGCGAGACGCGCCAGTCCAAAGGTATGTATGTATAAGCTGCACGTCGTAAATAATGGCGCACGAAAATTGTTGAGCGCCGTTGCTCATGTGCACGCGCCCGTTTCCGTTTGGTTTTAAATCATTTCGAGAGACAGAGAGAGAGAGTGAGAGTCGAATACAATCGAGTGAGTTTTTGCTGACGATTTTTAATTTTAATGCACGCGCGCTTGAGAAGTGGTGGCTTCGAAAAGAATTCTTTTCGTTGGGTAAATGCATTGAATAAAAGGCAGTTTTAGTTATTTTATTAGAAATATAATGATGAAAGACAGACGTATATTACGAATGGGTGCAGTTTAATTCTTAGAACGAATAAACTTCTACGAGAAATGAAATCATCTGTTCCAAGCTACTATTTCATTCATCGATATAAACCCGCCCGTGTAGATCTCGATCGTCGGCAGAAAAAGAAGACGCAAACATTCGATTTCTATTCATCATCCGTACAATCGCGAGTCAACCCTTTAAACAATGGACCTCGCTCTTGCTGATCCATACGGATATACAGTCGTACACGCGTGTTAATCTCGGATCTTTGTCCGGCGGGGTATATACATCACATCCTCCTACTTTGTCGGGGGAGATAATCGGAAATAATTATTCGTTAGATAAATACGATCGCAGTCGGCGATAATGCGCTGAAATTTATGACGAGCCGGCGCTTTATTAATGAGGACGAGCGGGGGCGCGCGTTGGCGCCGATTGTTCGCAAAGGCCGGTATATGTAGCCGACCGGCGCAATAGCACTTTTGTTCTTATTTCGCCGGGGCGATACGTATAATTGATTCACGGTATATCTATACCCGAGCGCGTGGCGAAGAGAGCTCGACCAGATGAGAGATGCTGATTTTATTATTGGATACCTCGTTGCAGCTGCCATATTAGAGATAGATTTAATAATGCGTTTAATTTAAAATCGTTAATTTGATAGGCAAAACTCGTTATAGCTATCATGCTGAATGAGGGATTTTAATTTAACTGATGCGATTATTATAACGGCTTCAATTATCAATAATTCGGCGAATGTTAATTTTATTATGTTCAAAATGACTGATCGTTTACTGCTAAAATCAATACATGACCGAAGACTCTTTTCTTGGTACTTGTAATAATTCATAAAATATTTTATAGAATTACTATAAAAATGAATTTGTAAACTTGTATCTTACATAAAATCAATCCAAGATTTTGAATGTAAAAAATGTATGATTGATGGTAACGTAACATTATGTATTTACTTTCGCCAGACCGAACTCTGTTATTTCAGTCTCCACCGAAAAAGGCGCCTGGAAGATTAATATTTCAGCTATAAAAGGGTAGACTTCCGAGCGAAAAAAAAAATCGAAAGACCGTCTGCTTGAGTCCACATCCAGACACTTGGCCAACTCTTTCCCCACATAACAGCCCGCAGCGATTGAGTACTCTTTCCTGGCCTAGGGAACGCTCCCTATTTTGATATTCCCTCTTCTACATATATACACATACATACTTACACCTATATATATACACTGCCGTTCACGAGTGCGTCGTACATCACGCGCGCTCCCGCAGGTGGGCGGACAGAACGTCAGGCTCTCGGCGCACGCTGACGTCCCGCGAAATTGAATCTAAAGTCTTAAAGTCGAAAGTTGCTGCTCCTCTCTCTCTCTCCACATCCTCCTCCTTACCGGGAGCTTGTCTGTGTGCAGACAGTGTCTGCTTGCTTTCTCCTTGGGGTCGCAAATCATCACCTCCGAACGTTTACAGCGTTAGATTGCCGAAGATTACAGCTCGGTGCTGAGTGCGCAGCGGGAAGAGCTGCTTACGCGCCCGGATGATGATGATGATGATGATTCTTCGGGGAAGAAAAGAGGAGCTGCTCTGCAGAGTTGAATAGGGCTGGTGCGATGGGGGAGAACCAACAAAGTCGCGAGAATGCGAAAAAAATCGCGAAACCGCAGAACAAATGCTCCCGAGGAGTGAAAATCGATTCGCGGAAATAAAATGCCGGGACGTGCACGCATTTGCCTCGCCGCAACGATGGCAAAAATGTAAAGATGAGCGTGGCAGGTCTTTTAAGAAAGGGAGAAAATGTTATGGGCTTCTTGTAAGAAGAAATCATTATTTTTCGTGATTATTATCATTGAAGTTTATAAACACGAGCATTACTTTAAACGTTGAAAGATAAATAATTATGCAAATTTTATTGGGCAATTACAATTTGCGCTTTACAAATAGGGTTCAAAGAAACATATGTGAAAATTTAAGTTTTATGTTAATTGCAAGAATGCACTCTGCATACCAAAATGATTTGCTAACTGTATACCAATTACCGCGGCAACACATTAGATACCGTTACTCATAGTCAAGTATGAATTCAAACATAAGAAAAGTTTGCTGAATAAATAAAAATAATAATTTTACTGTTAAATGACTCGCAGAACTTCGAAATAGTTTGGAAGTTCTTCAGTCGAAACAATTAAATAAATCGCTTGGGGGAAGGGATAGAGCGAACATAAACACAAAACAGATTATTAAAAGTTAAGACGCGTCTTTTAGCGCGGCGCAAAAAGAGTACGTTTCGAGCGAAACGAAGTTCTAAAAAGCAGATTGCCATAACTCAGATGGCTGTTTTGCATTTTCAAACTCTCTCTCCGCGGCTATACGCCTGCCGGGCGAGTTAATATACCGAGGAAGTCGAAGAAACCGCGAAGTATGAAAAAGTGCGGAGCACGCGAGTTCTCCACAGGACGGTGGGGGCAAGGGAACAACGAGCCCTTATTTTACTCTAATAAGCCGGAGATGACGTCTTTCGCGAAAGACGCCACTTGGCTGCTAGCCAAGGTGTTCGCAACTCAATTTCGCGAAAACGCAGGGAGTGTGAGAATGTAAGTCCCCCCTGACAATATTTATTGCGTAGAGAATTCCGCCGGAGTTTTAAAAATAATAAAAAATCGCTGGATTACGTAATATCGTCGATGAGAGTTAAAACGAAATTTTAACGTGGAGATAGTGAAATTATAGGAACCAAGTTTTCATGTAATACATATAATCCGTGAAATGTTAATGACTGTAACAGAGAGATTCACAACATCAAATGGGCGATTTTATTTGCTGCATAAGGGCCTTGCACGGCAACGTTATAAGGTCTTAAAAGTAACATCCAAATATATACTGATCCGATCAAATATATTGTTGTTAGTACCATATACACTTGGTACACTTGGGCCGTCGAAACTTTTTTAATTCCGCTTTTCAGATTCTCGAAAAAATTCTTTTGGGTAGCGGCAGGCAGATTTTATTGGGCAGTGCCAGCCAAAATGATGCCATTAGGTGTACTTAGCCGACATTTTATCGCTGTCTTTTATACCGGCAGCTTCTGTGAGGCGATAAAAATGAGTGTCACGATATTGCGAACCCGGGCAAGCTTTTATTGTATCTTATATGTTCAATTTTGAAATAAATTTTCACTTTGGACTTTAGAGTATCGTTATTTAGTAAAGTGAAAAAAGAATTTTTATGTGAATGTAAAGTTGATTCATCCGAGTCGTATATTTTTGTTTCCGTATTTCTTACAATACTTTATTATTAGAATTAGAATTCGTTTGTCAAAAGTTATCAGTAATTGTCATTTATACAAAAAGAAAAGTGTAGTGCAGTAAAAAGTAATAATTTATTGATCATTAAATACAATAATAATATGACAATTTTATTTTGATCTTGGTTAAAAAAAATTTCATTTGATTTATAGTAATGATAAATAAATACTACAGAGAAATAGGATGACTTTACTAGTAAGTGAACATTCAAGTCCAATGAATGAACGGGTTACGTGATATGTTTAATCGCTTAAATAAAATGCTTTATGATATTAAACTATTAAATATGACTTTTTTCAAAGTTTGAAATTGGGGGAAGATGCTTCATGAGGCCAAAAACATTAAAAATATATTTTATCAATGATTTTTATTAAAATATGTTCATTCGCTGGTGTCTGATCCACCACTGGTGAAGTCACCCTATGTAATAAAAAAAATAAATATTTTATACTAAATTTATGGAAATATTTCTATGAGATTAGTGTTACAAGTCAGTTATTATAAATGTCTCTTTATTGATACGTTTGAATCCTTGAGAAGTAAATAATTTTTCTGATGGTGTATTACCCTGCGAAACAAATAAAGTTATATCATAATTTTCTTCTTCTGCGATCATTTTACACAAAGCACTTATAACAATTTTTGCGTATCCATTCTTTTGATATTCTTTCAAAGTTTGTGCAATTCCTAACCCACCCCACTCACTTTGAAAGACCCAAGAAACAAGTTTATTTTCTTGTTTGATGTATAAACCAACCCCCTTACCCAACCTTAGAAGATTTGAGAAAAATCTGTAGGATAGTTTAGGATTCTTTTTTAATGGTACAAGAGGCCATACGTCATGTATTACTGATATATCCGATTGTTTTAGAAGTTTCAATTCCATATCATCGGGTACACTGAAAAACGATGTTTGTCTCAGTATCGACGTATAAAAATTGCATATTTAATTAATCAACACTTACTTAATTTCTGCAGCTACGCATACATCTTTGGATTTAAAGTAATAGCCAGAGGGATTATCATCAATTATTTTTAGACCAAGTGTTACAGTCAAATGATTAATTGCTTTTCTAACAGCATCTTCAAAATACTCATGTACAGATGCAATGCGCACTCGTGATGTCCAACTGATTTTATTTGTTCTAGTAAGGCACTTGTATAGCAGTAATTTTGATTCTCGAAAAGCAAGTGTATGAAGTGTATATATAGAATCCTAATGAATAAATATACTTGTGAATAATTTAATTAATTGTATAAAAAGTTATTACATGAAAATTTCACAAACGGATGATATAGCAATAAATACTCCCAGTTCATACTTTGCTTCTGGACAATATATGTTGATTCCCAGATTTGGTTCTTTTGTTTTCCATTTTATAAAATTTTTTACCAAATAGTGATACTTTGATATAAAATAAGATTAATTTATATTTGCTGTGAAAAATAAAATTACACTTACAAAAAACTTACGTATGCAAAGTGTGGCCAGTCTTTTGTCAGAGTACTTGCAAGGGGTGTCAATTTTTCAAGAGGTAATTGTTGTAAAATGTTATCACGAGTATTAGAGGTTACGAGTGGCCGACTCTCCATCATCTTAATTAATCAAACAGGTTTAGTTCTTTTTTGATGTTTGAAGCATTTTCTTATCACAAGACAGTGTGATCAAATCTTATCTTATCAAAGCCATTTATTAGTGCAAAGTCAATTTAAATATATCTTGATCAGCCCTCCTGAGATAAAACATTTTTTGTATTTTTTCGTAAACAAATTTAAGAAAAATTTCTAGAAAGCGATCAATTTTTATTATTCCATCTACCAGAAAAAATTTAAACCACATAAAGTGATATTGGCTTAATTTTTGAAAATTCGCTAATAAGGAAAGTCTCCAACCTTTGGGAAATAGATTTTGGTAATATTGCGGAACTATAATAATAATATGATAGAATTATGTCTTCTATATAGTCACGCAATATTATATTGAAGATTTTATATTCTCCCTATAATTGTTGTAAATACGTTCAATGCTTGTAATTATATTTTACTAATTCATTACAAATATTGAAGGTGGTTTTATTGTAATATTTATTTTGAACTCTGATAATATATAAATAACATCTAAGAATATTGTGGAACTATGTTAATAATGTTGTATTATACACAAATATGGCGACTCTAGTCCCTCAAAGGATAAAAATAATTTATTCACAGAGATTTTGTGTATTCTTTATTAATGTATGTACTAATATACTTATTTTCTTTTGTTGCTCATGAATTTTTTAAAAAGACGGCTTCAGCCTTCGATGTTTTCATTCACTAATTTATTAGGTGATTGTGATTAGTCAATTAAATTGTCGGAAACGAGGTATCATTTTTCAGCTTATCAGTTTTTTGAGAGAGAATTTAATTATTCAAAATTGAGAATATGCATATGTAATAAATATTATTTCAATTACTTATTATTACCAAAAGAATACATATAATAATATAAAAACAAAAGAAAACCTGTCATTTAGAAGTTCTAGCGTCAATAATAACGAAGTAAACATAACCAAAATATTAAAAACGAGCAGCGGTAGTACCTAAAAATTACAAAGTATAAAATCGAAACATAAAAAGTTAACAATAAATTAATCACAATGCCGAGAGAACTGCCTATGGACTTATTAAATGACTCTACAAAAGAAGTGGTATATAGAAGGAAAAATAGTCAACTATTTAAAAAGATTGCCGAAGTATCGCATTTTTCAGAAATAGAAGTCAAAGGTGATAACTTGTGTTATCGATCATAGTGTTCTGATATATTATTATCGAGTAACAGATTTAGACTGTCGTACAATTTTTTAGCACTCGCTCTAATACATCGGAAAATTGAAAAAACAAGAGGTCCGCTAAACAGATCAGTGTTCCGCGATGTCTTTCACGGAGGATTAAATTTTACCGAAAATATTCGACATCTACTGATAGATCGGCTATTCTCTCAATTTGATAAACGAAATATGCTTCAGGTAAGTGAATTAACGATATTATGTATTTAATATTTACTGTACACTTTTATAAAAATATCTTAATTCATTTCACATTTTAGATTACATCTGACCAATGGAGCGAGGGATTATCAATATTATTACGAGGCTCCGTAGAAGCTAGAACCGAGTTTGCATATAAAGTATTCGACACACAATCTCCTAGAATTTATAATTTTCAGTAAATAATGTAGCTTAATCTGGTTTTAGGTATACGATTTAATGAAATCAAATCGGCTAACAAAAGATCAAATTTTCCCGATGTTACGCGGATGTCTAATAAAACTACAACCCGAAGAAGATGCCGATGAGGCATTAAAAGTAAAATAATTTTACATTATCTACGCCTTATTTTACAGTTAAAAACGAAACTTATACAGCAAAGTAAAATTAATCGAACAACCAGACTACAGCTTTCAATTCAATTCAAAGCAGCTTAATTGCGCGACTGGCATTTTCCCCCGTGTCGAGATGAAAATTTCATTTCGCTCGTTTCTTTTTCCGCAGGACATGATAGAACTGCTGGTGAAAGCAATCGACATCGACCGGGACGGCGACGTCTCCGAGGAGGAATTCCGCGAGGCGGTATTGAGAAAGAATTTGCTCTTCCTCGAGTGCATGGGCCCGGTGTTTCCCTCGAGAGAGGCCAAGCACGCTTTTCTCACGACGTTCACCAGCGAAATCCCGCATTTTTAACTCTCCCCCGAGTATTTACTCCTCTACCTCTCTTTCTCCGTTTGATTGCTCGGCGACGACGACGACTACCACGAAAAAAAACGCCAAATCGCATTTACGTTACACGGGGCGCTGCGCGCGTATGCATCCGAGGCGCTGCTGAAACTGCTTCCAGGTACTTATACACCCATCGTAAGAGTCGACCGAGCGCGAACACGCCTCAAATCAGACAGAAAATATCGGCTAAAGAGAGGAGCGAGAGCTGCGCGCGCGACGCTCGAGCGAACTCGCCTAAGTCGGCGCTTCACGATTGATCGAGCAGCCGCTGTGGCGGTGGCGGCTTTGCAAACAATCGCAAATGGACCGGCGTTAATGCGGGCGATCGTAATCTCCGAGACACGCGCGCGCTGCACTCAATCGACCGCGAACGCGCGGCTGCGCGCTTTCCTCGCGTGGCGAAGAAGGTACAATTGGAGGGGGACAGCTTAAGGCGAGCTCTGGAATTCCTTATCAGCTTTCTTAGCATACAATTGAGATCGCGCGCTTCGTTTGCGAATACTTGACGCCGGGAGGGCGAGGAGCGTCACGGCCGTCTCTTAGACAAAGAGAGCTTCTCGGTTGTACACGGAGCTGTGAGCATGAATTAGCTCGGTTAATGAGAGGCGACTGATCCGCTTTGGAAAGCGTTTACACTTTCCCTGAACTTTAGGTATTTAGGTTATATTGCGCGTAAGAAAATAAGTGACTACCTGATTGTTGTTAAATAATTATAAATTATTAAAGTTAAATACTCTTTAAATAAATTTGACGACTGTACTCTTTTGAAAATTTGTATAGTTTTGTACTGCATTTAGACCTTTCTAGAGAGGAGGTTAAAATGGGTAATATATTTTCTAATTCCATGAAAAAGGTATCAATAACAATTACGACAATCTATACACTTTAGGCAGTCCTTGCCGAGCCTGAGAAAACCCTTCCTAAAATAGCGAAAAAAAGCAAACATCGCCCGCAGCTCGAGCGATTTTAGTATTGAATTACAAACAACTCCGCCGTATTTTCAAACACGCTTACGTTTGTTTCCGCAATACGTCGAAGGCACGATGCCGGGGCATTGATCCGCGGCGGTGTTCCCTATAAGAATCGGTAAATAACCATTCACCGCTTCGGAGCCAAGAAAATTCACATTGAAAATACAATAGCTCTTTCAACCCACTCAAATTCCCCTTTACGTCAACCCTTCTTTCATCCTCTGTGAATCGCGAGTGTATACATACGCACATATACACACACGCGACTCTACGAGACGTATAGGAAAATAAAGAAGCTGCGGCAAATGAGACGTCCGCGCGCGTACCAGTACCACAAAGGAAATCCGCTGCTGGTCTCGATAGAGCTGAAACCGTAACGCTGCTGCTACATACAGATGTGTAAGTACTCTTACGGAGAGTCTTATACTTATATGCGCCCGGAGGCGGCTATCTCGCAAGATAAACATCGCGCGTGAATCGCGGCGGCGACGCGTTACCGAAAACATAATGAATGTTTGACGAAGTTCTTTGCGCGTCGGTCTGTGTAGAAAGAGATCGTCGGCAGCTACAATAACAAATTAAAAAGGAAGAGGCAGAGAAATCCGGAGCTAAGAAGCGTATGACGAACTCTGAAATACATAACACGCGCGCGGCTTATAGGGGAGCCACTCCGGCCGAATTGCGGGCGCCCGCGCAAAAGCTTTATATAGATATTGTCAAAGAGCCGAAGGTGAAGAGCCGCGAAGCGCTCGCTTTTCTCCGCTTTTATTATACCTTCTATCCTCGTCTGTATGAGTGTGTGTGTACGATACAATGTGTCGCGTTTACACACACGCACGCGGCGGAAAATCGCCGGGGCGACGATACCTGCCGGGTTTTTCGGCCCGCGTCTTAAGGGCTCTTGTAGTCGGGGAAGGGGGGATGTAGGGCTATATACGAAGGCGCTGGAACGAGATATATTGTGTAAAGAGTATAATAACGCGTGTACCGAAGGATTCGAGTGAGGGCGGCGGAGACGACTAATTCTTTGTGGGTAGCCGAGCGTGTCGTGAAAGGATCACGGCGGGATTCACGCGGGCGAGGGAATGAGAACGGGGGAGGAAAGACATACGGGCTGCCAAGATGGAGAGAGCGTGCGCGGGAAGGAGGCCGAGAGATTGACTGATTAAAGGAACTGGGGGAGAAAGAGAGAGAGAGAGAGGAGGTTGTGTGTAACGTTCGAGAGATAGTCGTGAAATATAAGTGGATAAAGGGAGGAGATTGACAATTGCAATAGGAAAAGGTATATAGAAAATTTTAAATATACGAGACTAGCTAGATTAATAATTTATACTGTCTGCCGTTTATATATAAGTCAATACAAACAGGTACTCCGTCCTCGTATATACACTCGTAAACTCCTTGCCCCCATAAAAATTTCACTCTCCACATGACATCCGCTCCACTACTGCGCTTAATTTCACGTCGAAAACTTGAAACAACATTTTTCTCTCCACTTGCCCCGGTATACGATACGTATACGTCTCTCGTTGCGCTGCGCTATGCACGCGTGCGCCCGGAGAAATAGAGCAAGAGCCGCGTGCGCGAGTATCGGGTATACATGTGCGTGTCGAAGAAGAAGCGCGCGCGGCACGGGTTTTCCAGGGCGCCAGCTGAGAAAACACGCCCGTAGCGCACGCGAGGGGGAGAGAGAAGATGCACGGCGAGTTGCAAGTGCTCGCACGTACAAGTGCGCGTACACCTATACATACGTATGCTGCTGCTGCTTCTTCTTCTTCTTCGTTTCGGTTCCTTATATGCCACGCCGGTTGAAGGATATATAGATTGCTGCCGGGTGCTGCTCGAGTAGTTTCTGTATTGAATGGGGCAAATGTTGTTAGATTCGTTGCGAAATTGTAATCGTTAGTGTATAATCAATGTAACTGCTGTATAGAAAACATATTTTATTTTACTTATTACGCTCAGCGTGTGCGTTACGTCATTTTATATTCCATTGAGAGTAGTATACAATTCAATTTCGCAAAATGTGCGATTCTCTTTGCTCGGTTCCACTTTATACAGCAGAGCAAAAAACGCTTAATACGGTTACCACAAGCGTGCATTGTACAACGTATACACAAGTCGGTGCTCACGTGAAATCCGAAAAATCTCCGGGTCCCCGCGTTATTTAACCCCCACTGGCTCGGCTTGTTTAATGCCCGCGAGAGTTAAAGGAGCGGGAATCCCTCCAGAACTTCGCTTACTCCCCCGCGCGGTCCCTGTAGGCACGTGTGTATAGCTAGCTGCTGCCGCGCACGTAATGTCCCAGAGAGGATTGCGCTGCACGTACGCGAGCCTTATAAGTAGATGCGACTACACTACCACCGCCAAGTCGACCCTGCTGATCTTGCTGCTCCCCTTTGAGCGCCGGCCGCGTAACTTTTCGAACAATTCGCGAGTCTAATACAACGCACTTCCGCGCCCGCCTTTCTGTAATTACGAATTGCACGAGGGAGGGGCGGTATAGAGGTACGAATACCCGACGACGTGGCGTTAAACTAATTTCATTGAGGGGCGCGCGTTTGTGCCGCCTGCGCGACCGAGTGCAAATACTCGGAGGGGCAGCATTCTCGAGTCATCGCTCGGAAAACGTTTGTGGCCCGAGGAATTCCGCGCGAATAAGTTTTCACGAAGTTCGGGCTTGGGGTGACACAGTTTGCGCGGAGGTTTTGCAAAAGTAGGTATGAAAGAGTGTATATGTGTTTGAATTATTATTGGTAATTGAATTTGGCAAAGCAAATGTTTGATAATCATTTAGGCAAACATAGGTATATGGAAATCATATTCTGTATTAGCAGAAGCATTGGCAAGTATGCATGTTGGCAGGTTAATAAACGAAGCGATATTTGTAAACTGTAATTTTATTTGCAATGTTTGCCAAGTATACTCGATACGTTACAGTCGCATGAAAGTTCAATATTTAATTTAGCATTTTAATGCACTTCAATAATTTAATATATAAAAAAGCGAAACGTAACTTAAGGTTAGCTCAGTTCTGTAAAGTGTATACGTTGTAGCTCCTTTATGAAATAGTTCCAAATTTAACGACCATTTTACTGCCCGCCATTAAAAGATTTAGCTACCATTCGGATTTTCCATATTACAACACTCTAAAACCCAGCGCCCCAGAACCAACGAAATCGGTTAATCCCCGCCATTAACATCTCCGCTCCGAGTCTTCGATCACACGAACCTCGCCTCAAACCCCAAAGATCACCGAGGCGAGAAAGACGAATAAGAAAGACGAAGAGCACGCACGCAGCCATCGAGAAAGAAACCTCTTTCTCTCCCTTGACGATAGCAACATAAATTATAATCAGACGTCGGATAGAGAGAGAGAGAGAGAGAAGGAGAGATCTTCTCGCGTTTCAACGCGAGCGCGCCTACGTGATAAAACGCCGAGCGATTCGATTTGTGGGCCCCCGCATCAAAGGGGATAGCCGCGCGGGCATATAAAACCGGCCAAAGGATTATACGAAAAAAGCTTTGTCCGCGCGCGAGCGGCGAGTACGATAATCCCGCGGAGGTGCTGCCGCTGCATCTTCCGTTCCGTTTGTACGTGTGCGCAGTGAATTTCTCGGATATATATACGTGCTCGCGAGAGCGCTTTGGTGGGAATCGTGCGGACGCGGTTCAGGTGTTGGAAGGGAATATTAATGCGCCGCAGGTTTGATGATGGGTGAAGGCTGAATTGAGTTGTTGATGGCCGCTCGTTTTTCGTGTTGTAATTTTAATGGCGGTCTTAGGGATTTTATCTGGATATTATTGGATACTTTCAGGTAGAAAAAGGTGATTATTTTTTGGAGGAATTTTTACAACGTTATATAGGTGACTTCTTGTATATAAATTAATTATTTTACTTTCTATTTTTAGTTTATTTAGCTACTATGGAAATATTTTTTTAAAGAAATCAATTATAATGAAATATTTGCACGACACTTCATATAGTAAAATTTTAGACAGTTTTATTTTAACATATCCTTCAATATACGCCTTCTTTGTAATGAATTTTGGTGAGCGTGAGCTCTATAGTCAGCATAATTAGATAGAAACATTCAATAGGCACGAAGTGACTGCTTAATTAGGTATCCTTTTGTTAATGAAGCACTACAGTTCTGAAATAATACTCTCCATGAAATCCGAGCGAAATATAAATATCCTTATTTTAATAAACTGCTCTAAATCATGTTCAAAGTTCACTCTCCAGTGGCTGTACGAATATCTTATTTGAAGATCTGCCCTGTATTAACTCTGTAACCGTTTTTATCTTTGTGAGCATATAAATTCGTTCTGTTATATTCATTTCGTATCCGTATTATTGTATTTTACTGCATTTGACTTCTTTGAGATATCGTGTTTCCACTGTATTGTATATTTACGTACACATGTATCATTCTACTCTTTTTCTGTGATAAATTACTTTATTCCGTTGCTGTCACTTATGTTGTTAATACTTTATATTATTTACTTAATTATTTATTTACTTATATTATATTATGTAGCTTACATTATTTTATTATATTGTAAACCGACGTATTATTGTACAAAATAAAATGATTATATATACTGCGATTTATAATATAGCTTCGACTATTTTGGATTGTTGGATCCTTAATTATTTAATAAACTATATTATATTATGCTATGCTCTACTATCACTCTTACACATTAAATTGAATTTTCAGCCAAGAAATCGTCATGACATCCCCAACGACAAGCACCGCGTGACCTCTCATCACTCTACAACCCCCGCCTATAGAAATCACAGCCTAATCCTCAGACACACACAGGACACGAGAAAAAGGAAAGAACAGACGCGCCGTCGCGGAGAGCAGCAATACGGCAGCAGCGGCAGGAGCATTTTACAGCCGTTAGATTTTCTACTTTATTATGTCGACGAGTCGAACGAGCGCGCGCGCAATCGCTCCTTTCTTTCACGCTTCCAGATTCGTCCCTGATATACCATCGCGAGCGCGCGCGGATGTAACATCTTAATGCAATCCGGCCGACGTTAGAATGACGCCGGAGAAAGGAGATACTAATCGAATCTTTTAGAGAAGGCACACGCGCGCACGCGCGGAGGCCCGTGATTTCAGATATTGTGCGAGAGAGTATATACCGGCATCGCATCGGTAAATAATCGGGCTATTCAGCGCTCGCTGTACAATGTAACGCGGTAATGCGCGCGCGTCGCTTTCAACTTTCTAATCAAGGATTTTCGTCTTGAGAAGGGGTCGTACACGCGGTGTACTCGCTTCCTGACACGGTGTGCGAGGGCTCTCTGCGGAAAACACGTCTTTATTTTCATGATGATCAATCTTTTTCAGGCGGAGGTTAAAAATGCGTTGCCAGATGAAATAAATAGCTGTACTTTCGTTGGAGGGGAAAAAATAGTAAATTGAGATCATTATGTAATCTCATGTCTTACAGTAAAGTGGCACGGTTAATTCAGAGAAAATTAATCGTGTTTGTATCTTCTTGTTCCATTAGTATCATTCGTTAATCATTGAGTTGTTTAAAAATCATAACATTTGTATCTACAGCAAATACAAATAACTTTTAAAACTAAAAAATCTCTTCCATATAGAAACAACGCCTACCTCTAAAAGACAAATATCTTCCTTTTCACAAACAAATTTATACTTTAGTGAACTTTTTGCGCACTAGAGAAGGCAATCATGCGCAAC
Organism: Torymus aiolomorphi; assembly: GCA_036365515.1. Taxonomy (NCBI): domain Eukaryota; kingdom Metazoa; phylum Arthropoda; class Insecta; order Hymenoptera; family Torymidae; genus Torymus; species Torymus aiolomorphi. The sequence continues at coordinate 12,314,904 of CM070875.1, forward strand.
GAAGCCATTGCAAATCGACACATTTCTGACATCCTTGGGCACTCGTCCTAATAGACGCAGCTGAAACCAATCTAGCCAAACCAACTAATCGACTTTTCCTAGCAAGACTTCACTCTCTCTCTCTCTCTCTATCTCCCTCTTTCTCACGTATATATACACACGCGCGTGCAGCCACTGTGTCGTAACGGTAATGACGCGTGGCAGTTGGAGTCAGGCGCGCGTGCGCGTTATTCATGTGAAACGTGCCAAACGCTCGCGCCGAAAAGCGTGTGTATATTGGCGAGGAGGAATGCGCGGTATTGCGTATCGGGTGAATCGGTTTCGGCTATTGGCCACGGCGCAATGAAATTTCGCCCTCGTTGTGTGCGCGAATTTGTGGAATATCAAGTGGTTATATGCTCTCGGTCTATTTGGAATTTTCAGCGCTACGAATGGGGGCAATTATACAGGCGTACTGGTTTTAATGAGTGTATAATTGTCGGCATTATTTGTACTTTGTATATAATGGAACTATAATCATGAAAAGAACGCGGATTGAGGCTAATTTTAAAATTTGCTACAATGTTATTGCTGAAGTATTTATGTTATGGTCAACGGTTACTGAACACCTGCATCAATCAACTTTATACCAAAACCTGCAGCTATTCATTTGAAAAAAAATTTAACGACACTCGTACACAATATTCGCAAATGAGCAGTTACACCAAAAGCAACCTCAACGACTAGATGACAGCGAAACAGACATTCGAAGACATAGAACCGGCAAACTCGTTCGTCCACTCCGCTCCTATATATACATATTATACTTGCCCATCACGTGAGCCCACGTGTCTTGCAGTCCACATATAAACACACGTCGCGCACGCGCCCGGAACGTTTCGTTCGCGCAACACGACACCGACTTGGCGAAACAGCGGGACACCGCAGCGGCGCAAAATAGAACTGGTCTACACCTATATAGAAGCTCGCTGCTCGTACTGGATTCTTCTAATGAATCGCTTGATTTATTGCACGCGCGCGGTCTGTTTACTCGGAAGCTTGAGGCTTGTTTTCTGCGCTGACGCCCCGCGCTTCCTGTTTCAGAGGCCTTGAATTTCAGGAGGTGGCTATGGCTCTCGACGTCGCACTCGTCGAACGATTGATCAATGATGATGATTTGCGAGTGCTGCTGCTGCTGCTGCGGCGGCGTTGCTCGTTTCTGCTCTGCAGTAGCTAGCACACGTGTCATATGCGGTTGAGTGGCCTTTCCGGCGTTCGATGATTTAATGAGTGGTCATCGAGTGGCTCGAGTCTGGGTGATGCCGGGTTTCATCTCTCTGTGGAGTAATGAATAATTTATATTTATATGTAGAAGAAGCAATAACAGGTTGCTGAAAATTTTTCATTAAACATAACATTGCTTTTATTGTTAACCCTTTCGTACCGAGACCCCTTTCCCGGGGAAAAAGTGACCTTTTTTTGTATACTATAATTGTGGAGGCTTTAACTAAGATCAATCGACAGTTTTTTTCCTCCAAAAGTGTCGATAAGTACTATTTTCCAAGCGGGTCCTGGAGGATCCATACAACCCATACCCGCCAATAAAATTATTTTATTGGACTCGGATAGTGATAAATTCTTAGTACGTTATCTCATTAATAAGATCTACCACTCAGAATAAAAAAAATAACCATTAACCATTTTTTTATTCTAAAATAAACCATTCAAGATCCGAATTTTCATCAAATCCCAATTTTCATCGCCGATCCCTTTTTTAATGTACTAAATGAAACGGAAAAAAACAAAAAAAATTTAATTTTAATGGCTAGAGGGGCTTCCCCTTGAATAAGAGGACACGACTAAATAAGTAGATTTAAAAAATTATTTAATTTCAGATTTCTACAGCATGTTGAACAAAGTGGGTCCTAAAAGACCCATACGTGCGGTACGAAAGGGTTAACAGCATTTTATTCTTTAAAATCAAAACTTTGAATTGTAATTGTATATTAAATACATATGATAATTTAATATTCAGTTTTATCATATGTCAGAAAATTCACCACCCTCGTCTACCTAAAACTAAGAACCCAAATAATAATAATAATCAGCCTCTCCGGACAACCGAGCACGAGGCGCGTGCCACCAAGTCATCTCTCTCCCACCACGTATCAGGCAGATTTCCAAGACGAAGACAATCCCTCTTACTCTCTCCGCAAGTCACCACGCGCCGACCATAAGCCTACAAAACTCTGCCGCCTATACACACACACACATACACACACACACACACACACACACACACACAGACGTGCCTCTGACGGACGGCTGCATTAAGTTAACTCTCCCTGTACACTCTTGCGTGTCTACCATCTCTAGTTGTTTGTTTTCTGGGTCGGATTCAATTTAGACGCTGCCGCCGCCGACCTTCTTCTTCTCCTCAACCCGGTAATTCGCGAAATATAATTGGACGAGCCGGACACGCGCGCGCCTGACATAATGCACATTTATTTTCGCGCCTGCGCGCTCTCGTTTTCCATTTGCATTCTTCGCGTCTCCCGCGGGCACGCTTCAACAATGCCATAATTTATAATCCACCCGAGCGCGTGAGTGTTTGCGGAGGAGGTGGAGGTGGAGGAGAGCGAGGTCCGGGAGCATCGGAGCGAATTTTACGAGATGCACGCCGGAGATGGATGCGCGAAAAAAGAAGCGGGGGAGGAGAGTGTGTGTAGGTTGCCGTGGCATGCGGCTACCGCCGGTGGGCGAGATTCGTGCAAGCGTAGTGGCTGCGTTGGATGAGAGTTTATATTGACTGCTGGCTCGTTAGCGATCTAAGTTATTGGGAGCGCTGGGTGTATCTGGAAAGTTTAAATAAAGTGGAGTTTGGTAGTACTTGTATTTATTTGTTTATTTAAGTCAACTGGCCGTAGCTGTTTATATAAATTAATGTAGATAGTTGAAAACAAAATATAAAATATTAGCTTTGTGAAGATGCTGTTAAGTAGGCTGAAAAATACGTAAGCTCTGACTTTACATGCATAATCAAAAAGAAAATTGCAATATTTATGGTTTTAGAGAGTTTTTAACAACAGTTTACGCAATTGATTGAACAAATTTTCTTCAATGAATTTGAAGAATATAAAATAATAATACGAACAATTATCATTGAAAATCTAAAGTAGGGTAAACCCAATAGATAGATAGGTAAAGCGGACGACATTCCAATAGATTTTCTAAGTAAAATATATAGTTTGGCTTAAAAGTTCAAGTTACTTATTAATTAAACGGTGATTCGTCTATCTACTGGTGACCGTCTATCTACTGGGTCTTTTACCCTAACACATTTAATATACAACATGAATTTGTCGCTTTATGCTATTTAGAATTATTCCCAGCCTCCCATCTTACGTAAATTAGCATTTAAGATATTTCAAAAAGACCCGTATTACACGATAAAAGAAGAATTTTTCGCGTCTCTTCGAAAACGCCGCGCGTTAAGCGTACCTCACGACAATGCCCGCACATTTATACAAAAATGATGAATGAATTACGTGTCCAATAGAAACCTCAGTATCTTTCCCTCTAGCCTCGGAGGCCTCGGGGAGAAAGATTAGATTCTGCCGATGCGGCCCATAAACCATTTCAACCGGGGTATCGGGTTCGTCACGGTCATGCGAGACGGAGTTTCCAAAACAGGATTAGACGTCGACCGGATCTTCGCGCTGCGTCCACCGTATACATATATCTCCCCCCTGGCAAATGTGCATCGCCCGCTGGATACATTTTTCACAGCCCGCTTATATATTTTTTTTCTTCACGCCGACGCGACGCGCGCGCGTCCTCTCCCTCCTCTCTGACCCCGAGCCGAACAGGATTATCCACATCCGGTCACTTTTATTTCGCGTTTTTTACCCTCCCTCGTGATGTCTCGGTAGCCGGTAGGCTCGCGTGGGTGTGGACCCGAGCCCGTAAAAAAGAAGAGGAGCGCGAGCGAGCATTGAAAGGTATCGAGTGGTTTACATTGATGGGTATAGGGGCCGCATTCACGCCGCCTGACCGACGCTGGGGTATATATATATACCCCCGCGAGGATCAATGGCTTCTTGGCATTATTCGTGTCTTTTATTCTTTAACTTTTTTTCGAGGGGAGATGCGTGCGCGTACGCACAGTAGCCGATTTCTCGATCTGATTATGTGCCCGCGCTCTCTCTCTCTCTTTCTGGGGGGAAATTTAGGTACGAGTCCTTTTTCCATTATTGCGCATTTCCTGTTGCATTCAACGTTTTTTGGGGATGACGTTGAATGGTTTTTTTTCTCATCAAAGATTTTCATCGTAAGAATTTTTTTATACGTGCGTTGTAATAAAGGTAGTCGGTTGATATTACACGCAGATTATTGTTGGAATTAAAAAAAATCGTAATCAATACAAGCAATCAGCGATTCTTTTGTGATTTTTTACTATCATTCGATCTATAAAAATCATCTTTTTCACAGGATTTTTGTAGAAAAAATTTGAATCAAACTTCAACTTCCGTGGTAGAAATCTTGAGCATATTCTAGGTATAAATTAGTTAGATTTTCAGAATATAGTTAATTGTTAGCTAAAAGTTTGCTAGAAACTCCGATAATCACGTCACCCTTTAAGCTTTAAATCTGGTTAAAATATACTTAAGTCTTGGTAAAAATGTAAACTATAAATTACTCATTTTTTAACTAACTTTACGGTTACGAACAAAATACAAAAAATAGGTATTGTATATACAACCTGTTCTGAAAATGTATGCGTCTTTAAACATAATCGTGTAGAGCGCAAAATTCTAAGAAAAAAGTTCCTTTACCATTTTTTCATATGACTAGTACTTTTTTAGTAACTGATGTGTTTAAATTGTTTGTTTTTAATAGGAATCGTATATCTATAGATATCATTTTATAAACATAGGTATACATTTTCTATTAAAAACAAACAATTTAAACACATCAGTTACTAAAATAGTACTAGTGATATGAAAAAATGGTAAAGAAACTTTTTTCTTAGAATTTTGCGCTCTACAAGATTATGTTTATAGACGCATTTTCAGAACAAGTATAACGTGTGCAGTAGGTATCGTCTAGATCGTATTAGTTTTCGTTAAAACTAATTGTATCTTAGTGTTAGATTTAAAATTATTAATTATTTTGGTTAAGTGAAATGGGCGAACATTAAAGGCTGAAAATGATAGGAAGAAGAACGTTTTTCGATTGCGATGATGTACTACCTAACTTAACAAGTCAACGTGATATCAATTTATTGTCAATTAAGTACATTACTTATAAACATATGAAATACTGAAATACGTGTAAACACACTAAAAAATCAGTATCTTCAAAGCTTAACTAATTCTTAGCTAAGAAAAAAATTAATTAATTTATAGCTAATGAATATCGCTTGTAAGATTAAATAAAAATTTATTGGTTTTTAGCTAGATTATGGTTAACAGAGTAATTTATAACAGTTAAGCCACAAAAGCTGATTAATATTGTAAAACCAGTCGAATCCCAATAAGTCTAACAACTTCACACTCTTCCGCTCTCAGATCATCTCTATTTGTATCCCTCTGTCTTGACATATTTTGAAAATGAAAAACTTCAAAGCAATTATGTAAAAAGGTAGAGAGCTAAGAAAAACGATCTACAACTCGTTCCACGAACCCGAAGACATTCCTAAAAAGAACTGACGCGTGGGCGTACACGTCAACGGGATAATTTTCCCCGCGTGTGGCGCCCCGAGAGAGAAGTTTTTTAGAAATACGTAATCCGAAGCTAACTGCGCGCAAGCTGCCGCCTCGTTATCCTGACGAGCGCGCGCGCTCGTCCAAGGAGAAAATGACGGAGCTTTCCAAGAGAGAGAGGGAGAAAGTAGCGTCGCAAGAGAGAGAGAGAAGTTGAAAACGAGACGTGCCCAGGATGTGCGGATTAGCATTCCGAGACAATCGGACGGAAACATGGACTGGAAAATGTTCAGAGAGAGCTGATATAACGCCGAAGAGATTTGTTACGAGTTAAACGCGACATTTGTTACGGAAGTGTGCTTCGTTACGAGAGTGAGGAATTTATTTCTTACGTAAAAGCTAAGAATTTAGTAAGATAAAAACGGAGTTTAAAAGTGACGAAAGAGTTTAATGAAAACTATGGGAATTTTGTTTGCCACTCATCAGATTGAGGATGGACTGTTACCAAGATTTTGGAAAACAAAATAAATAATAGATATTAATATAATATAATCAATATTAATATTATATAGTTCTCATTAGAATCTTTAAATTTATAACATATGATCGTAAATTATGCCGCCTTACAACAAAACGCTTGCACAACGACGCACAAAGCCCCTACCGCACACCACCCCACTCCTCGCGAGAATTTCAGGCGTTTTATTTTCACTTTTGCCTCACAAACGGCGCATCGTTTCACACGCGGCTAAGCACCGCGGGAGCTTTACGCGCGTAATATACCGCCCTACACGCTCTTCCCCACCTCCACCCACGCGTCTCGTCATATCGCGACCTCCCCGTGTACTCATATATCGCGGCGTTATATAAAAACGACGGCGCGTTGCGCACTGCCGTTAATTACACGCGGGATGCAGATAGGCAGCGTACGCACATGTGCGAAGGTGCTCGCCACCCCCGCCATGCCGAGGACGAGTAAAATTTAAATTAAGCGTTTTCTTCGTGCGTGGAGGGAAAGAGAGAGAGAGAGAGAGAGAAAAGGGAAACGGCAAAAGGGGTGACGGCAATTTTTTATGCGCCACTACGAGGGGAGGAATTATGCGCGCCATTAATATGAGAAAAGTTTTTTGGAACGAGCGAGCATTACTCGAGAGCGCCGAGAGTTTGTCCGCCCCCCGTAGGACCCTTTGTCTTTATTAAGCTGATTTGTTTTAAAAGGGCTGAGTGATTCAAGGGGTTCCGCGTGAATTGTAGTAATGCACTTTAATTCCGCGCCCTTTTCAGCCAGGTTAACAGTAATTTAATTTAAAGCCATTTATATTACATTAAAAAGTACTTTTTTTTAGTTATCAAGATTATTAAAATAAAAAAGAAAAATGTACCTCTATATAAAGAAGTGAGAAAAGGGAAAATTCATCTTAAGTATCGGTATTAAGTAAGTCGTACAACAGGATTACGAAAGTGCAACATGCTCTCCACGTGTAATTATTGATTTTACTGCTCTGGGATTGTCGGAAAGCACTATTATAGCTTCCCAGACTCTCTTTCTCGGTCGCGCTCGCGCGCGAGCGAACTAGTATTTCCTTGTAAGATTCTTATAAACATACTTTTAATACCGGCGCGCCGTAAAGCTGATTTATGAAGGGATTTTTCGGAAGCTATTCCGAGGCACTTGCTTACGCGAGACTCGCGCGCGCCTCTGCCTTTCATATGTGGAACGCGAAGGAGAGCAGCAGGAAGAGAGAGAGAGAGACGCGATTTTACGACTTTGCTTTACGGTCGCGAGTACCCTTTACAATAAAAATAAACCAAAACTGCCGGAGTGCGCGTGCGCCCTGAGCTCGCGGGGCTCTTCTCTGCGAGCGCGAAATTGATGAGAGCCATTTTTCTTCCTGTCGCGGGTGTAATCCCTTCGCATATGTTGCGCAATACGTAATAGGGTTGCACGCCTGCGCCACTTGCCAAACTTTTCGTGTACGTAATGCGCGATGAAAATTTAACGGTTTCGGAGTAGCAGCGATGTCTTGATGCAGCAGGGGAGTAGCTTAACTTTGTAAAATGTCGTTTTCAGTTAGTGCGTATTCGACGAAAAATGTGATTCATGTTGGAGGAAGATTTTAAAGATACTTTTTGAATTAGACTAGAGCTATGTTTATTTAAATATACAACCAAAGCAAAAATAACGAAATTTAATTGAAAATCCGAGTAAACAGTATCTTTCAGGATGAGATCATCTTTATATTCTGCTCACCACACAATAAACGTACCACTTGATTTATTACTTAATTTAAAAAACGCCACTCGAAAATAGGTCAACACACCAACGCGATATTTTTTTCTTTCACTAACCAGCCCAACTTAATATTTATACCGGCCTCTCAGACGTCTCCCGAAGTGTGAAGCCGTTAAACCGCAAAAAAACAGACTATACTAAAAAGTAAATCCACATAACTTCGCTATATTATATAAAAGACAAAAACTCGACATTCCCCGATCGACCTAGAGCCTCTTCTTCTTCTCCGAAAGACGTTCGAATAACCATAACTCCAAAACTCTACTCCTCCTCCTCGAAACAAAAACAGCCGGGCGTCGTTTACCTCTCTCGGTTGCATCGTGGGCGTAGTCGCGTCCGCATAATACCACGAACACGTATATATGTATATATGTACACCGACGGCTACCAGCCTTTCGCAACACCTCGCCCGGTGGGTAATTGGCTGCTCGGCGCAGCTGACACGCAGGAAAGCGCAATTTTCCCAGACACGAGGTGACCATTCGGTGTCTTCTTTCGGCACCCTTTTGCCGGGGATCCCATGCATCCGCGTTGGGTATTATTATCGCCGGGGCGAGGTCCTAATGATGAAGTTGTTTTGCATATCAATCGGAGCGACGGCTGACCAGCGCTCTTTCCTCTCTCCCGCGGTGCGAGCGAGGTGGACATTGTAACGAGGCGGCCGAGTTTCGACTTAATTACGCGGTCCGAGACGTGGATATCGTGTTAAAAGTCTCGACGTCTTGCTTTTGGCCGTCGCGCGGTTCGTTCCCGAAGGATGAAAGAGAGAGACTGGTTGGTGTTGTTTTTTTACGTTGCAACACGAGACTTCATAGAATCTGAAAGGGATATTATGTACGCGCCCGGTGTCTCTTGGGGGATTTGCGTACACGACTTTGTGTGGTTTTCGAGACTTAGTTTTGGTAAGCGGGAAGTACATCTCGCAAGTGTTTTCAATCATTCTGTATATAATTTACAAATACGTTTCGCAGCTGCATTTCGCTCGAAGGGGTATATAATTAATACTGTGTACATAAAAGTATAGGCGATTTCCGTTCATATTCACCCTCGACAGGTAAAACGACATTTTTTTGCGGATCATGCGATAATATTAGGATAAGTATTTTCCACGAAACCTTTTATTAAGCGACATATTCAAAACTACCAACGTTCAAAGAGAAACCCCTCGAGACATTTTTCAAAATTGCAGACTGCGGCGGCCGCGCGCCCAGGTATCAAAGGAACTTGAATGACAGTATATCTCAGAAAAAAAAAGTATTTTCGCTAAACTAATGATGGCCACAGCCGCATTAAACTCCATTTACAAAACCCTGGTATAATACCAAAGACTTAAAGATATATATACACATGGCGCACGCGACTCTCCTCTATTCTTTGACGCAAATCTCAAGTCCTCGTATAGTGTCATTATGCCGGTCCCATTATTCGAGTGTCGTCACGCGTATTTTCGCGTACACACATAAATACCTTGGGCGTCGTTGCACTTTGAACCGTCCGCGCGGCGGCAACAATATTTTGCCTGACGCCGCACAAGTAGAAGGGCCGAGACAATAGGCGGTCGCAATCCAAGCGGTGGGTCCTTTCGTGGGCCTCACGAGTAGACGACGAACGCCGGTGTTTTGAAAATATTTTCACCAGCGCCACCCGCGACGACGTGGCTAATCTCCTCGGCTCCGGTAAATATTTCCTCCCGTCACGCTCCATCGCATTCGAATCAGTCGCGGACGCTCGCTAACGAGACGAAGAGCGAGGAAATTTTCTTCCTCTACCAGAGAGAGAGGAGTCACCTATATCCAATTTAAGGCAGATGCGCGCAAGAATTAACGAGAAAGAGGTAGGAGCCTCGACGAAAAGGTGGGAAAAAAGGAGGAAGAAAGGAGCAAGGGTTCGTCGGACGTATAGAGCCGTGACAAATTAAAACGTCCTCTCTTTACCTTGATCCCTCGGGGATTTAAATTACACTGGCCAAAAGGAAAGGATCTCTCTGCACCGGCGAGTAAGAATATCGCCCTGGCGATTTTTCCAGCGGCGCACAAAGCGAGTCTTTGCGGAAACGGCCCGATAATGACGCTCTATCTCTCGCCGGATATACACGGGGGCAGCGGCAAAAAGAATCAACGACGAAGGGGATGTGATTAAAGCCCGCGAGCCTCGATAAAGCCCATACGCGAGGGAGAGAGAGAGAGAGCAATCTATATATTGAGCCCGCCGCCAGCAACGACGATTCGATTTTATTTCTGCGCCCTCGAGCCAAGAGCCTTTGGGATCCCGGCGCGGCCGAGCTGAATCCTGTCATCGCGGATGGTATTGCTTTTTAAAGATGTGAGAGAGGGATGTGGCAGCTCGCGCGAGCGCGAAGTTGATTGAAGTGTTTCGTAAACACTGGGAATTTTAGTGCTTTATATTACATGAGGGCGAGGCGGATGTATTGATGTTAGCTTTTTATCTATAAGAGAATAATAACACGCGTGAGGTGGCAGGAAGCTTTCTGTGAGATTTGTATATTAATTTTGCGAATGAAAATCTTTTTTACAGGGCTTATATATTTTTTAACTTATTTTGATGCTTGTCCATTTTTTAGTGATGGGTTCCAAGAAAAACGTACAAACAATTCTGCAAACTGAACCTTAAAACCCCCTGTTTCTTTAGCACGAATCTCCAAGTCGAAACTTCCAGGTCCACTCTCGGAAGCATCTCCTTGCACCGCCTCGAGAGCAGCATAACGACGCCTCGGGCAAACAACTGCACGTTCGTTCGTCTGTGTGTGTGCGGCGCGTGCAACTTTTGTTCTCTTCACTCTAGAAGAGGATTTCCGTGCAATCAATGGAAGAGCGCGCACGCCTTTCTTTCCCTCGTTGGGTGCGCTCGCGCGAATTACATGATTACAACATGCGAGCGAGAGAGAGAGAGGAGGATCGCCGCAGCGCGCGCGAGCAGTTTATCGGCGCTCTTTACTTAGCAGTCATTATTGCCGCGACTTTGCGCGCTCACGTACTTATGGGGAAAATTACGAGCGATCCAATTTCCGGGCCTCGCGCCGACGTACATGTATATATGGAATGTACACGGGGGGTAAGAAAAAAGGAAGAGAACAGCGAGAGAGAAGGGAGGAAGAAGCTGTCTGTGTGTGAGAGCGAGAGGGAGAGAGAATCGTGCAAGAAACTTTCCGCACTCTCGGGCTAACTTCGTTTCTCCTCGTTCTTTGTTCGAAATACTTTCATTTATTTTTGCAACTTTTTACGGAGCGCGTGTGCGATAAAAATTTTAAGCCAAACACTGCGTATACCCTCCGCGGCGGCTCGGTATTTGTTTTGTAAACTTCCGTGTTTTGCGCTGGGAGAATTTAGAAACTGTGCTGCTACTGCCGCGCTGCTGTCAAATTGCCGGAAAATATCAGTAAACAATAACGATTGGGAGAATTTTCTTTCTTGAAATAATGGCGAGACAGAAAGAAGTTGGTTTTTAAAAATAAGAATTGCAAGGTCTGATTTCACCTTAATAACAGTGTACACGTCGAACGTATCATTAATTTCGCTTCATTATAACCGGTGATTTTTTTTTTTAATTAAAGCCACGTAAAAAGATGTACTTTATACTATTATTAAAAGATTGAAAAAGACAAAAAATTCGTTATTGCAGTTAAAAGTGTGCAGCGTGTATCGCCACGAATTAAAGCGAAGCCCTCGCAGTATCATAACCTTATCCGGCATAAAAATATAAATAAAACTAATTTGGAGCAAACGGGGCACTTTCAAGATATCTCCTTCGAAACGATCTCTTCGCCTCCCCTTTTTTTAGCTACAAGACACGCGCTCACGCGCGCTTGTTACGACTTGGCGCATGTATCGAATATATGTAGCCGCTCTCTCGCGGCCGAGGCACACGAGTAATTCAATTTCGCGCAGCCCGAGGAGAACGAATACGCGGCGACCTCTCGCCGCGTATAATCGCGTATACTTTATGTAATTGCCGGGCTCTCGTGGACCGGGACGAGCGATACGTGCCGAGGAAACATGGACGGAGGAGGAGGAGGATCATCGGTTCGTCTTTATTTAAGAGAGGATCGAGCGTTATTACGGCGTAATATCGATTTTTACCGCTCGGAAAAATTGACAGCCCCTGCCCCATCCTTCGAGTGGGAATGCATCGTTGTCGGGTAACATAAGGGCGATTAGAGTGCGTTATAGAAACAAGTGTTTCCGATAATTGGCCATAAGCTCCGCTGATGAGGCGGGCTTATATGGCTTACTCGCGTAAAAAATGGGATGCGTGCTCGTGCTGGTGGTGTTACGAGCGCATTGTTCATTAGATAAAGTGCAATCGAATGCCGCAGAGCTGGCTTGCAGGCTTTTAAGTATCAATTATGTGGCTTTAGTAAACTGTTATGTGATACAGTAAAATTTTATTCAAATTTGATAATCGCAACTTGATTTACGAAGGGTAACTTTAATTTAAACGAAAACAGGTTTTTATAACGTTATTAATATACATTAAACAAGTCGTTGAAATAAACCGAATGTAAAAGATCAGTAAAAACTTTTTCTAAAAATATACCTTCTAAGTTATAGTTATAATTTAAGCTTCACCAAACACCCAACCCAACCCTCCAAACCTGGCGCATACGAACGTTTACCCTAAGTACCACATCTCTCGATTCTTCTTCTATCGTTCTCTCTCTAATCACCTCGACGCACCTCTCCGCTTCCCTATACCCTTTATCATATCCATCGGCCGTCGAAAAATCGCCTAATTGAGATAATTCGACGAAATTGAAAGGGGGAAACACCCCCGTTCATAATTTTATACCGTCATTACTCGCGTCCTTCTCCTCCTCCTCATACCCGTTTTTCAGCTCTCCCTCTCGACCGCGTGCGCACTTTCCCGCCGCAATTACTCGCGAGAGCGAGCGGTAAGCCGACCCCTGACCCCCTTCCTTCCTGCCTGATGCTTGCTCGCCCTCGCGCGGCGTGCTGCCGAGCGGTAATCACGTACTCTAGCGTGCAACATGCCGATGCGCAAGCGCGAGTCTTGTCTTCGACGTTCGCCTCTCTTCTTGTCTTCGGTTTTCTCTTGTTTTCGCTCGACCGACGCTTGTAAGTCGAAGCTCTTGCTCGTTCGCTTTCTCACTGCTTTTCTCGCGGAGGAACTGCGGGGCTTTTGTTTTCCTTGCTGCGCCGCCTGGTTTTACGGGATTTTTGCGGCCAGGTGGAAATTCTCCGCTGGCTTCGCTGCCGAGAGGAACTTGAAATCGCTGTAAATTGTGTAGCGCGGTGGAATTAAAGGTCGCAATTAACGAGTTGGATTGTTAAAAGAATTTTATTGAATTAATCAATTCGAGTATTTGAAAGCTTTGGCGTGAGTGGCAGAAAAATGTCGTCGAAAAGAGAGAAGAGAAGAACATGGATTTCGAATGAAAGTTTTTATTAATGTGGCGAAAATTATTTCAAAATATCTCGTTTCGTTATAAATTTGAGTCATTTTTTCAATTTGATTATCGTTACATATTCTCAACGTATCGCGAAAAAGGTATCTATAACGGTTCACTTCTACAATACATCGATAAGCGAAAAGGAGTATATAATTTTCTCCATCCACTTTCAAAAGTAATCAACCAGAGAGTTTGATATAGCATTCCTCATACTCAGCAAACCATGCGAATGCTTCGTTTAAACTGTAAATCTCTTCAAACGGTATCTAAATATAGAAATCTCAAAAACTACAAAAATGTATACCAATATGTACAACATTTTCAAGATAACAAACATATCAATCAAGCAAACTTCTAGGAACAATCATCCCTGAAATTTATGCAAAAAGAAGATACGCTTACATTAAATCCACGCATAATGCACCATAACAAGCCTATCATTCACCCTTAAAACTCTACTCGCGCTAAAATTAATGTAATAATATAAACTATAATGAACCCCGTGGGGTGCGGTATATAAGAACCTCCACGCGATTAACAAGGTGATTAATTAAAAAACAGCGATAAAACCCGACGCACGTGCAACAAAGCTAATTCGTCGGCATTAATAATGCATTCATCGCGGCTCTCTTTCTCTCTTGGCGAGTCAACACGCGCGTGCAGCTACCGCGTGAGAAACGTCGGGGCAACCTTGAAAGTCGCGCGTTAAAAGAAACGAAAAGGAAGCAAAAAAGTGCGGCGCACCGGTATGAAGCGAGCAGCCGCGCGCACGTGCATATACACGTATATATATGAACGCTCCTGTAACCCATTATGCATCGGCGCGAGCACGCGAGCTATACGCCGTGAGATTTACCATTACAACTTTATGCATGCAAACGAGCGCGAGTGGAGAGATAGAAAGAGCAGAGTTTTTACGGCGTTTCTATGACTGTGTGCCCCTCGTCCATCGCTACAATATTTCCCGTACAGTTTTTAGCTTTGCCCCTTTCACTGCGATGTCTATTTTTCTCGTACAGTTATTACCGTTGCCCGGATGCTGTGTGTATATTTTTCGAATGCTTCCCTCGATGAGCGTGTTTTTGCTCTGAGATATTGTTTTTCAATTTTTTCGTATTTTCCTCGCTCTACTAAACTTTTACAAAAGGTCGTGGCTTTTCACAAAACATTCAAAGTGCACGATAATTACCTCTTCGGTGAAAATTGATTACAGTAGAGAAAATACAGCAATTGCCTTAATTTATTATTTATTTTTAAATTCCGCGACGTTTCCTTTGCAAAGCCCGCGATGCACCGGAATGATAAATCCGCGAAAAATATATCAAATGAAGACACTTTAGAAATTTAACATGCCATCCATCTCCCGCGGCCCGGCTTAAAGAGGCATATCCATTCTCCATATGTACTTCTCCGCAGCGCGCTCTCCCAGAGTATACATCTGCATGCGCCCTCAGCGCGCGCTGCAGTGCTCTGTAATCGGGCATTAAGCGCGGCCGGGCACGCGCGATAAATATCGGCTACTCGTTTCTCGCGGGCGTGTAATTAGCGCGCGCGTATATATACTCCCTCTCTCCGAGTGGGAGGGGTTCAGTGAATATTCGAGCGATAAAGAGAAGCGGAAAGGCGTGCAGAGGTAAAAACGTTCGAGCGCTGCTGCTGCTGCTTAAAGTTATATACGCCGAGCGGCCAAGCGCGCCCGCGCGCGATCATCCTTAAAGATCCTTGTAAGTTGTAGTGTAGTGGGATCGTTTTTATGGATGGCTATATGTATTTATAGGGCAATATAATAATGAGGGTATAGGAAAAAGTGGATTGTTGCGGTGTATAGTTTAGGGGATGCTCTTATATTAGGGAAAGAAGTGGAGGAGCGCGAGTTGCCGCTAAACGTTGCAGAGTGTACGGCGATTTTAGTTTATGGAAATCGCTCGAAAATATAGTAATAAAGCGGTGGTATATAGGTACATCCGATGACTTGTATTATCCTATGTTGCTGGCAGATTTTTTCCGGTTTTACGGACGCCTTATGTGTAATTTGTTGTAATTTGTACCTTTTAACGTGCATACGGTGTATACTCTAAATAGACATTTTAAACGCATAATTTATACATGTACGATACCGAATAAAAAAAAGCCAATGTCTTGTTCATATCCCTTGCTTTCCACTTAAAAAGTTTCAACATATTAACTTTAAATTTTTACCATTTCTTTCATTAATCCGCTAACAAAACGTCTACTCTAACAACACCAAAAACTTTAAAATCTTCACCAATATCCCCAGCCATTCTTCGCAAATCGTTTTATTTCCCCGTTGCTCCCGTCAAACTTCTTAAAAGCATCGTTTCGAAGCTTTCAAGCCCCCCCCCCCCCCCCGCGCTACCACACACAGCACATACATACACGGCAGTAATAAAACGTTCTCTCATTCCCCCGGAAAATTGCCAGCCGTGAGGTCATTAAAGGTAGCTTTCTCTACCCCTGAATTGCGCAAGCCGCGCGCGCGCGCACGACAAAGAGAGGAAACGAGCGCACGCGCGGCCTTAAAGAAGCGCGCGCGCGTCGTATCCGCACCCGCATGCGCGCGGTTTTTGCGGCACCCCGCGCGCTTACCTCGCTCCATTCAGCAGTTTGTTTGCAACCCGCGTGTATGTGTGCAAGCATTCTTCGCGTATATACGGCCATTCATAAATTAAGGCCCCTATATGCGTGGTCGTGTGCGAGCGAATGAACGAGTACGCAAGTGGCGTCTCCCCGCTGATTGCTTCTTTCTCTTGGGTGAGACGGAGAGAGAAGGGCCAGTGGGTGCGCGTATATACTTCCTTATGGGAATTCTTGAAAATTTTGCGGCCGAGTGTGCCGCCACGTACGCGTCGGCAATGGGGAAATATTGTTTTTCGAGAGGGGAAGTTGTCAGTGGTTCATTAGATTTATTAGGTATAGTTTATGGCTCTGTGAGTGTAATTAACTATATGTGTACGAAAATTCAAAAAATTAATATTATCATATGGAATACATTCTAGAGTTATTTTCATTAGATTTAATAGAAATGATTGGTTTAACAAGCAGGGTATCATCTTGTAATCCTATTAGCTGGATATCCAACCGACTGATTTTTCGTCGACTGTGGACGAATCACAAATCACGTTATAGACAGAAACTTATAACATTCCAATACATATTTTCCTGCTCGAGCATGTTGACAAGCTCTCGGGACTCCATCCAGATGCCTAAATACTGAATGATCCTCTGTCATTTTTATGTATATAATATATTCAAACCTCTAATTCGCTCTGCCTCTCAGGGCTCGAGAATCATGCCACCGTATGCGTCGAAATAGGGATGGGACTTGGATCCTACCAATACAAAGCTGTCAAGACGTTTAAAAATGACACTTCGTGATGACGAGGAAACCTCGATATCCATCAGTAAACGCGGCCCAAATGCTCTCGCATAAAGCTTAATTTACCGTGGACTCGAGAAACCGATGATCATCCATTCCTCCATAAGAAAAAGACATACGCAGATAATAACGTTTATTTACGAAATTTCGTGTAACGGGCCGCGAGGAACCTTTCCCAAATTTCCGTGTCGCGGATCATTGCTCAATATCCCGTGAAAGATGTGCTCTCTTCTTCGGAAGGGAGAGAAAACCAACCTTCTCCGCGCGTCTCGTTACTCTCGACGTTAAAAACCCATATGTACACGCGCACGCATACATACCTGCGCAGGCTTATAACGCATAAATATAGGCGCGCGGCGGGGGCCGGTAATGCGCCCATTGAAATTTCGTGAGCAAGCAGCGGCAGGAGCAGCGGCAAAGTGAGACGAAAATTGCAAAGTTATGGTCGTTGCCGAATATCGTGCATGAGGGAGAGAGAGAGAGAGAGAGAGAGAGAGAGAGTGGGAGAGCTCCTTGAGTTATATCGGGTCGTCTTATTATACGCATTACGACCGTCGAGATTCGAGGGGCAGCAGCTGTCCCACGCGAGAGCGCGCGGTTATATGGGTGACGTGTATAATGCAACGCTCGTCGTTGTGGCCGCGCGGAGAATCGTAATTTTCGTGAGAGGTCTCGCGACCTCGTTCCAGCGCGACGGCGGCTCAAGTGTTTATGTGCGGCTTTGCGTATATGTGCGCGCCGCTGACCTGATAGTAATGGGGATGGAAATTATTTCCAGGAGGTTGTTAGTGACGCTTGGTTAATGAAATCGGCGAGTAATTTTACATCGAAAGGAGTTTTGTAAGCTTGTTCTATAAACTGTAAGAAAAAATGAGAGAAAATAAAGAATCTTCTCGGCCCTTGCGGAAATAAGAAGCACGTTGTTTTAAAAAATAGAGGGTAGGTTCGCTCACCCGCGTGACCCGTGTGTTTTGCGCTGATTGGCCGAACGCGATCATTCGGCGCTCCGAAATGTGCAGCAGAGCATCTTGTCGATTAGAGGTCAATGTGCCGCGGCGTTTTGTCAAAGCGCGACTCGTATGCAGGTGAATGGATGATGGGGAATGGCCACAAACGTGCTCTCTGCCCTGCAACGAATTAATTACCGTAAGTGAGATTATACACTGTAATTTTCATCGTATTTCATATTGAATAAATTTTAGATTAGTTTTAATTAAAGCTCCCAACTTACAAAAAAGCCTTTATTTCAAAATTTACAATAGACTTCTTTTATTACACAAAAACCTGCCATTACATGATACGAAGTATCGAAATTCGATAATTACAGCACTACCAAGCACCCATTCAAATTAAAAATCAAGCCGAAACTCTCCTCTCACAGCTCTCCGCCGAAAAAAACTTCGCTCCGCACCTTCAATCGATGCTCCTTGCCGCGCTCCCGCCGAGCGCGCGCGCACGCCGACCCTCTCGCGGAGAAAGTGCATCGCTCGCGCAGCAACAACACTGCAGAAGACAGCAAGTGCAAACAGAAACGAGAGACGTCACGCGATGATGCACCATCTTTCTGCAGTGTGTATATACACTCGCTCGCTCGCGCGGGGCGAACAATCAATTACTCCGCCGCTACGATTCTGCCGGAGCGTTTTTTTTCTGCCCATCACATATACCCGCGGAGCGAGAGCGTGCGGTCGTTGTGGGTAAATTGGATCGCGAGGCGCGCACGCGCGGGAGCCTCGACTTCCGCCATGGAACAAAGTGGTGATTGTTACGCGGGGGGTGCGGAGGGGGAGGGATCCGTTTCGTGCGGTTTTGTTTTATCGTGATTTTACTGTTTGGCTGCGCGCTGGTCTTCGACGCGCATTTTTCCAGACCCGCTCTCTTTTTATATTGCTCTTCTATGTTTGGATTTCAATCGGCCGCTATGTGATGTGTGTGTGTGTGTGTGTGCGCGATTCGACTCTTTCACTCTTATTCCACCCGTACGAGGTATAAAAATAAACTTTACGAAAAAATGAACTCTAGGGGAAAATGGAAAACTTCGTGGAATTGAAATGGATAGGTGTGTATATATATACGAATGCTGTTTGTATAACTTTTTTTGATTAATGTTTGCATTACGATTTAACTGGAAATATTTCTCTTACGGTAGGCATTTACGATCCTAGATTTCCGCAAAATGCCCCACCAATATCGAAAGTAAACCAATCCGCGCGTAATTTCCTGCATCATTACACGTCGAACTCGGCTCTCGAATTGAGAAAAGATGCTCGGCACTCGACCGTTGCGATAAGACACTACACATACAGCGCGAGAGTAGAGCTCTGCAACAATACCCGATAAGCTTTCCGAAAAAATCCGGCCTAGAATAATTTCACCTCGCGGTGGGTACTTAGAACTCGCGCGATCGCGGCGCGATATATATACTGCTCATAATACCCCACTTCATACTGTATGTATACTGCACTCTCTATATACACGTCGGGGTCAGCGTGATACAACGGCCGTCGGCGATATAACGGCGCCCGCGCCGATTATACCATTGTAAATCATTTTGCTCGTCTTAATCTCTTTTTCGCGATCGCGCCAAGTGGGGGGTCAATGGGTCAACCGGCCCGAAAGCTCTTTTCGCGGAACGAGCGACGCGGGACGCTGCACTTGCCCGGATTATCTGCACGGAGAGATTTAATTGCGATCGCTTTTTCAAGCGGTTAATAATATGGTATGTCTGTTTTGTGTGCGCGAGCGATATGCGGATGACCCGGAAATGAAATCGAATTAATGGGTCGTTTGTTACTTTACAAAAGAAATTAATGCTTGGAATAATTTATGATTGTAATTCGGAGAAATGTTTTGGGTATAATTAAAAATATTTTAAATATCGGGGTGGATTTTAATGGGTTTAAGTGTGTTCAAATTAGTTGAAAATAATATTAATAACAAAAAAGGAAAAATATAATGATTCATGTAAGAAATTCTACAGTTTTACATACTTTTCATGTAGAATCAGTAACAGCTATAATAAATTTTAAGAGATTGTGTAATTAATTCAAAATACTTCAAAAAGTCGTTTCGAAACCAAACGCTGTACAAGCATTTAATCCAACAATCTCCAACCTCGAATATCAGAAAAAGGTTGCGCATGTATATACAGATTGGTTATTGCAAAAACAAATGCAGAGAAATCCGATGATCGCACTATTGTCGTGACCGTGTAGTTTTGGCTTTGGATGAACCGAGCGATGGCCGAAAAAATCCAAAGTCTCGCATTACTCGCAACACAACATGCGATACGAGGATGCTTCTCGGGTTGCGCGCTCTCCAGGCGCGTGCGCGCGCGCGCGTCAGCGAGTAAAATGTGCATTTATCCCTAGTGTCGAATTCCCCGCGCCAGCGCTGAAATTCGATTCGACAGCAATAATTTCATACAAAAATACACGTCCCGCGCGATTAAGGAAAAAAAATATGCGCGCGAATCAAGATGTCTGTGGCGGATAAGCGCGCGTTTATTTACAGATCTTCGCCCGTATTTACACACGGGAGAGTGAAAAATTTTTCTCAAGATTCCGAGTATGTTGATTAGCACTCGGCACGTTGCGTAGACATCAGCTGTGAGCGTATCTCTGATGCTGATAAGACTCTGCGCGTGATGAAAGAGAATTTTATTTTATATCGAGGTATTTTCTATAAGTCCTTCCTCCTTTTACGAGAATTTCGGTTTTTTCTCTTCTTTAAGTGCCGGCTTATCTGTTTAGGCGTAGATGTACGTTCTTATGGAACAGAGGCGGCGTAACACGCGTTTTCAATCAATCCCCTAATCAATTAAAAAGGAGATTTATACGAGACTAGATAGGGCGGGACACGTGCGGCGAGTGTTGCCGCTCATTAATTCGTCAGAATGTCCCGTTAATAGGATTCTTGTACGCTGCTAATAGGGCTCTCTCATGCTGGATTCACGTGAAGTTGAATTTTGACTGGCCAAGCCTTTATAACTATAACGATAAGGCGTCGGATTCGTTCTGGTATACGATTTTTTAATTACTTACGAGAAGCACTCCGGTGAATATTCATACGGCGGTTCTTAGGAAATTTGTAAGATCTGTTAAAACCCTGTGTTTCCTCACCAGTGTTCGAAAATGCACTGAGAAAAAAATTTAATTGAATCAATGAATATTTAATTACAATGTGATAATCAAATATTTCATTAGATCAATTAAATATATTATTTAAATAATAAAATATTGTGTTACATTCATTTTGAAAAAAAATATTTTGTTGTTTTAATGAAATTGTATACAATTTCTAGAATTTTAAATGTCAACGACAGCTGACGTAACTTTCAAACGTTTTTAATAATGTAAAATTAATGTTATAAATTATATATTGCTTAAAATTGTCAGCAGCCGTTTACCTATATAGTACACAGGTAAATATTTGTCGAATGCGTTCACGGGAAACAGGACACGTTTATCTTCATCGTCGGGAAAAAAAACGTTAAGTGATAGTTGCGAAACTACACACACAACGCGTATGTACAACAACAGCAATGCTTTGTGCAGCGGCGATTGATTGAACGACTTACTCTACGATAATCGAGTGCTGTCGACTGAGAGTTCAACAATGGCATTTTGTCCTGCGTGTGATGTCGGCGCATGTATATGTATACGCGCGCTTGATACCATGCATCTCGTTCAGAAATGCAATTGAGCTTTATAAAACAAAACGTCCGACATAGACGAGCGCAAACAAAGCCCCATACCCTCGTTAACGGTGTACACATATGCGCACGTGTACATCGATATTTAATTTACGCATGGAATCGCGACGGAAACGATCTCCCCTCCTATATGTGCAACACGCATAGGTATAATACACGGCGAGCTATCGACTTACAGAAAAAATGCGGAAATATTAAGATGGCGGCGGCCGGCGGTACGGGGTGTAACTCGAGTAGCGCTCGCACGCGTCCACTGATGAATGAACCGCGAGTTTCATTGCGCGCGAGTGCGCGAGTTACGTGCGAGCGGTGGGCAATTACATTTCTCTGTAACGAAACACCGGTGCCCGCTCAGAGTTCAACGTACAGCTTGGGAACGTTCCCCGCATCGCGCGGATGCAGATATTTCGCGCAACGATTCGTCGATATGGTTTTCCGCAGCGCGTAATTGCTAGATGGTGAATATATACGCAGGCATGAGTTTTGACCGCGGTGAGGTCGAGCAATTATTGTTTGCGCTCGTTCCTCTGTTTTGCATTCGCACGGGCGGGTATGTAGATCGATGATTCGCGAGAGAACGTTATTATTTTTTTCTTTCGGCCGGTCGAGGACACGCGTAAGGCGTCTTTAGGTTGGCAATTCGCCAGGGTTGGAATTATTGAAAGGCGCGGGTCGTTAAACAAAAACGGCAAGTTTTTATGTTGTTACGGCGGGCCGTGGGAGTCGTGCGTTATGGCCCGGAAAATGGCCGTGATTATTTTAATAACTGTAAAAGTCGGGCGAAAGAGTGGGGAATAATCAACAATGAGTCATGTTCGATTGCTTTTTCAGCCTTAACAGCTCTTTCAATTGTTACTTTCGTATTCGTACATGAAAAAAAGCGTTTTTTTTTTAGACGAAAAATTGCATTCTTTATCATTCTGTATTACCGGGCATGCAAGATAAAAGTAACACAATTTTCGAAACTATACAGAATTTATCATTAAACCGCGTCGCCGGCAACTTTATATAAGAAATTACACGCTCGGGTTCTCCAGCCCCAAAAAGAGCAGAATTAAATTGGAGAAATTCCTCTCTCTCGAAAAAAGAAACCACCGGCATATACCACACACGCACACATACACGCACAGCTCCACCTTCTCACGGATAATCGGCGGAACGCGTGCGCGTGGGCAGGTTACACTCTCTCACGTGTATATAATACGTACACACTCTCGCTGATATAATACACGCGCTCCCATGCCCGAGAGCCGGAGGCGCGCACACGCCGAGGTCAGGCAGGTGCGCGAGCGAGCCAGGGGTCACGGCACGCGCGCGCACTTGCACGCCGCGCAGCGCACTTTCCATTCCCGAGGGCTAATGGACCGCGCACGCAGGCAGGCTCCTTCAATGAGTCTTCGTTATTATCGGTTATTATTGAGCAGGAGGTGGGGGACGGCGGAGTGCGCGGGTAGTTTGGAAAAAGGGGCAGCGCGCGCTCTTAATGGAGTTTCTAATTCATTAGAATGTAAATTTACTTGGGCGCGCGCGAGGAGAAGGGTAGGGGAGAGGGAGAGAGAGAGAACTGTTTACAGGCGTCATGAATTATTCAATGACTATTGATTGCTTAATTATCAATCAATGATTATCGGGAATTTGCTCGATCCACGCGAGCGATGCCGGTGTGTATTATGCAGGAGGTCGCGTTTGTTTTCTTGTGTGTACGTGATTAATCGAAGTTTTGGCTTTGTTATGAGTTTTGCTGGCATTTGCTTGCGAGGTTTTTTGGTCTAGATAATGATTAGTGTTGTAACTTGTGTTCATAAATATGCAGTAACTTATTAGCGGGTGAATGAAAATGTAAAAGCTTTCAAAGCGCTGTCTTGTACTTATATCTAATTCATTTCTCCAGTTAGACTTTTTCATCACAAGTTGTTATTCACAGTCACATATTTTACATGCACTTTTTTAATTAGATTCATTAATATATTTCAACCTTTATTATACAGAAGAATATTAATTCAAACTCAGTCAAGTATCTATAAGTGCTTTCGAAAAATGAATGAGATTCATTCATAATTACTGTACATTTTACCTAAAATATTCTAAAATTTAAAATATCCATCACATCCAACGACTCACGAAGGCTGTTGATATTATGAATGAATATAAGCTAATTTGAAAGAAATGTAATTTCTTTAGCATTTGAAATAATTACCGCTACTTTTGGCGTTATCAAACAATAGATACAATAGTTGATGAGTTGAGTAACGAAGTTCTTTTCAGAGACCAATTGAAACTATTTTTCTCGAGTAGTTTAATTGAATTACATTATTAAATTTGAACTACAGTTATTTTTCCAATAATGTCGGGCATAGATAGAGGAATAAGGGCACGTAAGACTAAAGTCTGTAAAGTCTGTCTTGAATTTTTCAATTTATAAATTGATTTTATTATTGATTTTTTCTAATTAGACGGTAATTTGTTGAATTAAAAATTTTGATACTACTTCTACTTTGTCTACTTACCAGATATAGCTAATAATGGACGATACTGCACTGTTACAATGGATTAACCGTGGCTACCTAGGCAATACCTACTCGACCACCTGTTTCGTGTAATGTCCTCGCTCCTTATAAACGAAAACTTATTTTGAAACTTCCGGAAACGGACTTTGAGGGTTTCCATGTATCAGTTGAAGATGCAATTATGGAAATGATTGAATCTAATGGCTATGCTATCTATGATGTAGACTGCAAAACTGTTTAATAATAAGATATTAAAATTATGTTTTATAAACAACAACCTACATTTTTATAAACTAGCTACATTTAACTCACTTCACGCGTATTATTACTAACATTTTTTTTTTTTTTGACGTTATGAATATGATCAAGTAAGATAGTTTCAATTTCAAAGTTAGTTTCAGTCAGTTTAAATTATACAGTAATAATGTAATTTTGATAAATAAAATAATGAAATTTTTCTTATACTATTTTAATTATTCAGTTTGAAATACTCAAACTCAAAAATTTAGTTTTGAAAATTCAAACATCAGATTTTGGTGCCTATTTTACATAGACCAATCAAATGAGTCAACAACAACGAATCAAAACAGTCTTGTTGTGATGACAAATTTCACCCATCACTTTTTTAAGAGAGGATTATTTACTAAATAATTTACTAACTAGGAGAGGATCACGCCTCCGGATCACGGATTCGGCTGAAACTTTGGAATAGGTTTTTGGATACAGAAATATAAATAAAGATGCAATATTAGACTGTAACGCTAAAAAAACTCAAGTTCTGGACATTTTTAGCTTTATTTTGGAATAAAAACTTGAAAAAAGTTCCTTTTTGAAACGGTAACCATTTAATCTTAGAAAGTCTTAAATGCGATTTCAAAAAGAGAAAATAAAATAAAACTAGAGAAAATGCTTTTATTTGCTTTTCTCAGAATTAAAAAATATTAATTCCTTGCAAAATGAAAGTTTAAAGTTGAGCAACGAAAATCCACAAAAATATGCAATGTCAAATAGCGGATTTTAGGCGTTTATAGCAGTGCATTTTCATTGCTCAACTTTAAACTTTCAAGAAAAGATTTTTTTTTTCAAATAAAGTTTAAAATGTCCAGAACAGCTTTTTTTTAGCTTTAAGATTTAATATTGCAGCTTTCTTCATATTTCTACATGCAAAAACATATCCCATCTTTGAGCTTAATCCATTATCCAGAAGGTTGACCCTCTGGAGGGTCAGCTAGTAAGGAGAGTCTCTTCTAGTAAGTAGGCTGATACGACGTGCCACAATACTATATCATATTATAAATATATCCCACGTGGCAATGTAATATTTTTACAATACTACACCACAATTGCAATATTACTACAATATTGTGGTTATATTGCAATGATATGGATGCAATATGAAGTGTTAGTCTTATTTTTATTGCTGTAATATTACAAAACCATATAAGAAATATTCAATATTTTGTATTAATATTACTTCATTGTCAAAGCGATAATTGAATTTATAAAAGAAGTTCACATGTACTGAAGTATTTATTTATAAACTAATTAGTACAGTAACAAATGGAAACGTAAACTTTAAGGAGGTTCGGGGGTTTTGTTTGACGTCAGCTTAAAGAATTTTTTACGATAATTTTTACACATTCCATGATACAAGCAGCGACATACATTGAGGGTAGAGGTGTTAAGATGACGAAAAAATTTTTTTTAACGACATTTAATTATTATTTAAACTAGTTACCGTTACCTAGAAGAAAATTGAACAAAATATGACAATCATTTTGTCTTTTTATCTAATTTAGATTTCAAAACAGTCATGTTGTTCCTTGTTCAATTTCAGAGGTATAGTTGCCACAGGAAAATTAGAAAATTATCTAAACCTGCAAAGTTACAATCAATTGTTTATGAGAGACTTTCACATATTTATAAACAATGGATTGTAACTTTGCAGGTTTAGATAATTTTCTAATTTTTCTTGTGGTAACTACCCCTGAAATTAAACAAGAAACAACATAAAAAACAAACAACATAATTATTTAAACAACATAAAGTTTAAATAATAATTAAATGTCGTTAAAAAAATTTTTTTCGTCATCTTAACACCTCTACCTTTAATGTATGTCGCTGCTTGTATCATGGAATGTGTAAAAATCATTGAAACCCCCGAACCTCCTTAAAACATTACATACTCAATCATAAGTACTTTATTATTGGCGTAAGTAAATACGCCATAAATGCATTATATATAATTTGAATTACGAAGAAAATTTTTCTTTAGTAAGCATCTGATTTTTTTAGTAATCTATAATTTAAAAGTTGCAAAATTAAAATTCTAATAATTTAGATCCCTATACGAATACAATCATTTCAATGAATATATTGAATAGTCTACTCAAATCAATCTAGACTATTCGTCAGCTTCCCAGAATGAGGAAATCAGCTCTCAGCGAAGCGAATAATATTCAAGCTTGCGATAAAAAAATACCAGCTGGCGACTACCTGACCGGCACCCTGTAAGGAGTGACCGGCGCACTTGGGTTCGTAGAAGCCACGAGATACATATTCCGTGTTCAGAGCCGAGATTTGCGGATGCTTTTTCTCTTCCTCTCACTTACTTGCTTTCCTTACCTGACCAACGATGGGCGCCTTAATAAGTTTTACTAGATGGCCCTCGTAATAAGTTCCCCGTAAGAGAGAACTCGAGCGCGCTGCAGCACGACATATATATACATATACATACTTATACCTCGGTGCCGTACCTCGCGCGCGAGTCCGAGCTGCAGACAGCTCATTTATGCTCCTGCGCGCGAGAAAGCCGCCCCGCGCAGTCGTGACTTCGCAATCTGTATAAGACCGAGCGCGGGCTCCGCTTCGTTTTCGAGTCCTATGGGCTGTTCTTCGTGCCTCCCCCCTTTCGTGCCAGTCCCTGATTGTTTTCTCCTCCTCGCGAAACGAGATCAATTTCGATATATATATATTCACGGTTTCGTTACGTAAATAAAGAAAAAAGGAGGGGGAACAGGTCGGCGAGGGGATATAATGAGAAATTTCTTCGGAGAATGCAAATTATCTTGGCTTTTACATCTTAATGATTTGCTATTGTTAAAAAGCGTGCCTGAAAATGATAAGGTTCCGGTGGTTCACGTCAAATTTACGTATAGAGGTACGATTACTTGTGGTTTTGTAACCATTAAAATTCGAAATAATAATAAAAATATATGGCGTAATGAAAAAAAAAATTGTTGAAAAAAAAAATTAGTTGAACCCAACAACACTAAATATGTATTATGTGTAATAAATCCTTCTACCAAGCGCTCGGAAATTTTCACTCCATAAGCGCGTCCCGCTGAATCTCAACGAAACGAAGAGGCTGAAATTATCTCATCAAAATAATATGAATAACACATAAACTTCATGCAAAAGGCGGAGCTAGCGTTTTTCTCTCCTATACCCTTCCTCATCCTTATGCAGCAGAATTACGTTTCGGGCATAGCGAGGCAGCAGCGCAGGTAGAGCGTAAGCTAAACAGCTCCGCTCTCGCTCTCTTTCTCTTATAATCATTAGTCTTCGCGCGCATGACGCGCACCGGAATTAAGAAGAAAACGAAAATACCTCGCGCGCCCTCCCTTTCTCTCTACGTGCGCACGCACGTGGGAGCGCGCGCATGCATCGCCGCGAGTGCAGAATTAAATTAATATTAATCTGCCCGCGCGCCCGGCGCAGGCACGCGAATTCCTTGGCAATCTCCATAATTTCGAATTTCACAGATCCACCGCCATATCCTCCCTTCTCTCTTGCTCTTCTGTTCTGCACGCACTTGATTACACGAGGTTATTGTGTGTAGAGAGCAGAATTACGCGCACACGTAGGTGTCCATGGCGGTGGCGGTGGGCGGCAAACCTTTTACCAAGCTTGATCTCTCAATCTCGGCCGAGCGATGTGAGCGCGAACTTCCATGCACACCGATACGGTACAGGAGGAGGAGAGAAGTTCCCAGAAATTGAGAGCGAGTATGCTCGTGTCGATAATTTCGCTGCGAGAATATCTCTCGCGTGGAGAAAGAGCAGAAAATTACTCATCTCGCGTTGTTTTGAAAGCTGAATGATTCAAAAAATTTGCAAGGGAAAAAGAGGGGAATTTGCGATTACTATGGATCCATAAAAACAAGGTGAAGTCTTACCCAACCCATACAAAATAATAAAGATGTTTGTCATTATATTGTTAAGTAATATATTATAATAAATCCAATTTTTCTTACTATCTGTGGTCCAAAATCCCTATTTAAAATGCGCCATTCTGTTAACAAACTATCTTCAAAGGTATTGGTTAATAATGTTGTTATATGATATTGTTGTCTGCTCTCATATAACTTTTATCCTTTCCCACAGGATCTTTTTTATACGTGTGCAGTGCTTAACCACTCGATTTGAACCTTGATTTTATCTTCAAAAACGACTTAAATTTATTACTAGAAACAAAGAATAAAATAATAATAATAAAATAGTTTTAAAAATTAAATATACGTCATAAATTTTGTATGTGTTAGTTCAACATTTGATTTTGTTCTGGTTTCATTTTCTTTGTCTGGATCACAAACATTTTATGATTTTATCAAGTGAGTTTGTAAAGGACTAGATATGAATATATATCTTCCTATATCATATAGTTGAATCGTCCCTCCTCTCCCCATCCCCTCAGTGCCCCCCTCAGACCCCCCTCGACCCCTCAAAATAACGTGAAATTGGGTCATTTTTTACGTTATTTTGTGATTCTGAAAGCTCAGCCTCCTCTCCTTCTCCTTGCTGCCCCTCTCGGCCCCATCTCAACGCCCCTTTCAGCCCCTTCCTCAGCTCCCTCGTAATTTTCCTATTTATATAGGAATAACTTGGGTTTTCATGTTAAATATGTAATATTGATAAGTATGTAAAATTTAATGAAAACTTTAAAAAAGCGCTTTGTTAAGCCCTCCGCAGTGGTGTAAAGAAAACCCTATTAAATTTTTTAATGTTTCTGTTTAATAGATATTTT
The DNA here is from genome assembly GCA_036365515.1 of Torymus aiolomorphi. NCBI lineage: Eukaryota > Metazoa > Arthropoda > Insecta > Hymenoptera > Torymidae > Torymus > Torymus aiolomorphi. The sequence continues at coordinate 12,343,952 of CM070875.1, forward strand.
TAAAAACGTTTTTGAAATTATCTAGCCGTGTTCTTATTAATTATTAATTTCGAAAACGTTTTTAGAAAAATGTAGCAGATAGAATGATACCAAAATTTAATAGGGTATTCTTCATACCATTGCGAAGTGCTTAACAAAGCTCTATTATCTAAAATTTTATGTTGAAATACGAAAAAAATAAAATTGACGTGCCGATAAGGTAGGGATCTGCGTTTGTACTCCACATCATATTACAAATTGTTGTCAGATTTTTAGGATGAAAATTGTTAACAGTAACTTCACAGAAGAGCTACTGAAAAAATTACAATATTATGAATTTTTTCGAGACATTGTGGTAGAAAATAGACCAACTTCGTTGGTTAATATGTTAATCAAATGGAAGCATTTCTACTTAAGATTAACATCGAAATTTAATTAAAATTATTTTAAACTATCACTATATTTTAAAGCATCTACAATATAATATTTCCACATGTATAAATATTCTTCGTCGACAATAACAACGACGTGACGATTTTAATTTAAAAGTTGACGAACGGCTCGTCAACCGTTGGTTAGCATTTCTACTAGGATTATCTTAAAAAATGGCGGAGAAAAGAAATAAAAACAAAAAATCACATTTTTCTTCATAACTAAGGAAATAGTCTATAGGGACTTAAAATTTTAGCTAGACGGCGCCTATACATTTTGGTCTCTCAAACACGAACCCGGCATCAAAATTCAAAACAAATAATTTTTAAAAACAAATATTTCCATTTGGTTTTGTAACAATGCAAAAAGCAGAATTTCCCATAAGAGCCCACGTTAAACGCATACAAATGAAAATGCAATAAACTTTTCTCTTTCGCAGTATTGGTTCACAAAGAATAAGAAATTCTACATACGACACTACTACCTTAAACCGATTATTAGGCATTTGTCTAATAAACAACATACTAGATAAAAGCAAGAACCATTAATGAATAAGGAACAGAAAGAATCTCCGCTGCACTTTTATCTCCAGCCATTACTATACTTCTCCTGGTAGCATCGCCAGGAGCGAGAAGGGCGAGTATACCGCTCGCTATATACAAAGATGAAGTGCCGCCGGTGAGGGAGCAAGTCGAGTCGCGAGAAAGAGCGCATACACGTCCTACGCGCGCCGCGCTCGTAGGTGTATATACACACCCAACACCTGCGGCCCATCCTTCTTCCACATCCGTATACAGCGCGTGCCCGTCGTATAATATAGATTCGCGATCCTTGCGCGACTTCTGTTGCTCCTACTGCCGTTGCTGCTGTTCGAGCGGTCCACTCGCGTATCGCTGTTAATTTATCGGCCCGTCTGCGAGTGCCGAGCGTATTAGAATCGCGCTCGGCACGCCACTAATCAAGCTCTGATCGACCAACAGCAGCAGCAGCAGCAGCAGAAACGTCCTTGTTCGAGGCAGAGCTATATGAGTTCGCGGTAGTTGCGAGTATATTCGGTATGCGCGCTATTCGTTCCCCAGAGCGAAGTATTATAGTTTATTCTCACATGGTTAAATATTTTTTTTTTATTTGTGTTGGGTAAATGTGGCGTTTCATCTTTGTGTATAAGGCTGGATTTTCAGCAAGTTTATACAGAGATAAGCTGGGATTTTATGTAATGTGGAAAAAGTGAGACCATAGAAAATCGTGTAGACAATAGAGAAATGTTGTATTTATGCTCCAGACGGTGCTCCCACGTTATCTGCATTACACCGCGAATATTGCATCGTATAAACTCGCGCCTGGGCGGCGTAGCAGCCATCCTTTATACCCACGATACACGTTCCGCGCGGGGAAAAAGTATAAAGTGCACTGCCCACTTGCCCTGGCCGTTCGTGTTAAACGTACCGCATCGTGACTCCGAAATGGACCATCGGCGAAAAGTTTCACCATCACCGCCGAACCTTTCGCAGAAGTATAGCCACAAGATATTTTCTTTCTTCACAAAGAATGGAATATCCTGCATTCGATCTCTAAAATATTCATAAACTTTTTCTTTTACGAGCAGTGAAATGTAAATATTACGCAATAAATCTTTGTAATAAAAGCATTTTCAAAGATAGTATAATATGTGTATAATAAAGTACACGAAAATGGCGAAAGAGCTTCGGACGGAGCCATTTAAGAAGGACACGTATAATTACTTGCAAGCGTGAGATGTTTTCGAAAGTAGTTGAGCATTTCGGAGACTCTCGTGTGCGTGATTTGCAGCTGCGGTGTGAATGTTTCGTAGTTGATTATCCAATTATGGCACGAATTTCAGTGAGATAAACTAGGTTGCCGAGTTCCAGATGTCAAAAATTCTGGAAGAGATAGAATAACTCTACACTCGCACTGAAATCTTAACAATCCCGGATCACGCACGTGGCATCGCCACGTTTTAATGGAGAAAGCGAAAAACATAAGAGGACGTTGAAAAGACGCGAGAATAAAAACTAAATAGTCGCAGACCTGTTTTGAAAATTTGGGATGAATAAGGCGAAGATGAATAGAGTATTAGAACAGATGTCAGATAAATGTTTCCTAATGGCATTTTAAAGAGCAAAAACTTGTACTAGACTGATGCAGAATACATACATATATCAATTGAAAACTGTAAAACGAATGTAAAAGGTGTAATTCTCAAATTATCAAACTACAAAAAATTTAACGCGAAACCTATAATATGAAATGGTTTAATATCTAAACAAGTAAATTGTTTATAAAAACAGTTTTACTGTGTGCTAATAATAAAAGGAATATTAAGAAATAATTATGATTATTGGTATAATTGATTTTTAAAATATGTTGTATTATGTTCCTTTTATATTTTAATGAAAAACTACAAAAATTAAACAATAATTCATCATAATATTCTTTCTATTTTAAATAATTATATCAAATATTTTCTTAAACTTATACTTATTGAAATAATATTACTTAGAAACTATTTCTCGGCATTTGACCGCATGCAAGCACATAATGTATACGTACAGCACATCAACGGCCGAGAAATTACATAGGAGCCGGCCATTAATAGCCGCATTAATTCATTCACAACGCACACGACGAGCAACAAAAGCTCCTTGAGAATCAGTAGTAATACCAACAGCACTTTATCACTCTCGGCATTCGATTTTTCCAGTCGCTCGTCTCTCCCCTGGCTGCACCGTCGTGTCCGGCACTTAATAGAAGGAAGTTATCGCACGCATGCTCGCGCGTCCTTTTCTGCTCTCTCGCGCTACAGCAGCAGCACACAACAGGTGCAAACGGACGCCAAGGTAATATGCGAAGTCTCCGGGGCATAATCATCATCATCGTCATCATCATCATAAGCGTCGATACGGCTGGGCGGCGGCAGCGCTGGTATATTGGAAACGGGCTTAGAATCAAAGATGCTGCGCCGCGCCCACAGCTATATCGCGCGCGTCGGCTACCCTATGCATACACAATGTTGCTACCAGGAGCAGCGAGAGAGAGAGAGAGAGAGAGAGAGCCTCTGGCGCGCGGTACGAATTTATGATATGAACTCATTTAAGGCTCCTGATGCGCCGACGGACGAGCTAACGCCTCTCTTGGACCGTGCCGCCTTCATAGAGGCAGGATGACGGTGGTGAAGAGGAAGAGAGTGAATGAGTGAGTGAGTGAGTGAGTGAGTAAGTGAGAGAGAGAGAGAGAGAGAGAGAGAGAGAGAGAGAGAGAGAGAGAGAGAGAGAGAGAGAGAGAAGTGATTGCAAACAGGTGGAACCACAAAATTAACTAGGATTTTTATAACCGCAATCTGTGTTTGCTTATTATTCTTAATTAAAGATTCTAATCCCCGAAGGGCTGATGCGCCCCACCGGAAAGCAGTTACGCGTCTGAAGCGGCGCAGGTATAACTGTAAGTGCTGACGTTACTTGAATTTACTCGCAGATAAATAATGTTTCTAGTCGTTTAAGAATATTTTCAGGTATTCTCTTACAAAGGTAAGACTTTGAAGATATACCCGTATTAAAAATATTTATCAAATTACAAAATTTTCATTTTGACCTATAAAAAAAGTTTCTGATGGCAAAAAATAATCGAGCCACCACCACAGGTACAGTGCCTAGTTCTACAGTACTTCTACTTATTTACGCGATACTAGTGATATTGAGCACTTTTAGATTCTACACAAAGCTCCTACACAGGACTTTTATAGCACTGCTAAGTTCTATACAAATAATATTAAGAAAAAATGTACACATGTATAGTCTATACTGAGATAGTTTACACGATTAAAATCTACATAATGTGTAGATCATATTGATGTAGATTTTAACTGTGCACAATTTATCTCGATAAATAGTGTTACGATTTAATAATCGCATACAATAAATAAATGGAGGAGGACTCGATAAAAAAACGGCATGGCGTGACTCGACGGGGAATCGAACCCGGGACCTTTCGTTTTCGCGACGAGTGCTCTGACCACTGAGCTACCGATGCCGGTGCACGTCTTTCCTCGAGTCGTCCTCATGTTGCTGCTATATGCAACCCGATCCGCCTCATCACGTTGTGTGTGTGTGTGTGTGTGTGTGTGTGTGTGTGTGTGTGTGTGTGTGTGTGTGTGTGTGTGTGTGTGTGTGTGTGTGTGTGTGTGTAACTTCATGTCAACTGCTCAGCTCAAAATTTTAAAATTGCTGAAATTTTTTTTACTCATTCCAAATTAGCCTAAAAACACAAATATAATGTTTTAGAGCAAAATATGCAATAGTTCTATTTAATTTTTATATCATATATAAAAAAAAATAATTATTGTGTATTATTATTAGGGCATATCCCCGAGAGTCATTTCGGATTGACTCCTACGGCAACGTGTACTAGGGCAACGATAAAAATTGACTTTCAAGATATGAATTTCGTAAAAATTTTATAAAAATATTTCATAAAAATATAAAATATCTTTAATCGCAAAAGTCAGATTTTTGCCCAAAAAGAAGATATTTTTGGGCAAAGAAATCGATTCTTAAATATAACAAAAACTACCTCTCTGTTAAATTTCAAAACGATTCATTGACGTTTGTTAAGAAGTATAACTTGCTAGAAGAGGCCGCGAACTCCGGATCACGTATTCGGCTCAAACTTTGCGATATGTTTTTGGATGTAGAAATATAAAAAAATGCTGCAATATTAGATCCTAACGCTCAAAAAAACTCAAGTTCTGCGCCTTTTTAGCTTTATTTTGAAAAAACCTTTTCTTGAAACGGTGACCATTTAACTCCGGGGAGTCTTAAATATAATTTCAAAAATAGAAAATAAAACTAGAGAAAATGAGCTTACATTTGCTTTTTTAAGAATTAAAAAATGTTGATTTCTTCCAAAGTTATAAAAATTTAAAATAGAGCATCGAAAATGCACTGTATAATCCCTAAGATTTTGATGCACTTTCGATGCTCAATGTTAAACTCACATAACTTTTGAAGGAATCAACATTTTTTAATTCTTGAAAAAGCAAATGAAAGCTCATTTTCTCTATTTTTATTTTCTATTTTTGAAATTATATTTAAGACTCCTTGGAGTGAAATGGTTACCATTTCAAGAAAAGGTTTTTTCAAAATAAAGCTAAAAAGGCGCAGAACTTGAGTTTTTTTTAGCGTTAGGGTCTAATATTGCAGTTTTCTTTATATTTCTACATCCAAAAACATATCGCAAAGTTTCAGCCGAATCCGTGATCTGGAGTTCGCGGCCTCTCCTAGCTAGTTATTATATTTGTATGATTGTTACAATGATGGATTAACTTTAAACCACTAAGTCGAGCAGGACAGTGGTTAAATACCTGTTTCAAAACAAATATTTATTAAATTATTGCCAATACATACTTTTCTTTCTCAAACTAATGTATTTCTTTAAAATTTTTTATAACAATAATTAATTGTTTGTGTAGGATACGTAAATGAAAAAACAAAAAAGATATTTTTTGTATTAAGTCAAATTGTTTAACAAACAACAAAGAACAACAAAGAAAACAGTTTTATTTATTAATAAAGTTTGTTATGAAAAATTTACTTTTGTTTTTTAAATTTAAAAAATGGAATCGATAAATTAGTTTGAGGAAGCATCTTGCCAATGAATTGGCAGCGGTTTTTATTTGCGAAAAAAAAGTTTAATGTAATTTTCTGTTCAACTTGCCAAAACTTCGTTCGTTAAAATCAGATATTTAGAGAAATTAAAATTAAAATTACAATATCATGTATATATATTGTAATCTTAATCTTCAGAAATGCGCAACCTTAATTTTTAATATTCACTTGAACAAACTGATTTTATTAAATATTGATTATTTTCGCCATTTTGAAAGAAATAGTTACAAAACCCTGTTATCCTTCTAAAAAATAATGGTTGCAACTTCCATATATATAATTGAGATGTTTAAGAAGATTAAGATTACAATATCTTCAATTTAAGGGTTGACTACGTTCAATTTAAGGGAAGACTAACCTTGTATTAAATCAGACTTATAGAAAAAAAATAAGTGTTTGCGCACCTGCACCTGTATTTTTGTGTAGTTATCTGATGGTAAAATTTGTCAAAACAACTATAGATATTTTTTTAATTGAAAAACTATTTATGTTTTTACTCCCCTTTATTATATTTTATACATTATTATAAATACTTCTTCAAAGGCAATCGTACCGTTTTGATATGTGATAAATAAATAATTAAGAAAAACTAAGGTCTAACCTGCGGGAAACCGATTTTAGCGGGCATTGGAGAGTCGATTTATGGTACCTAAAAATGAAGCTCAGTACTGACAATTTCATTCAGTGGGACCTTTTTCTTGAGATATAGGCAATTTAATCACAAATACCCTCTATTTCGTTAAAAAATGATGTCTCTTCTATTGAGTGTCACATTGCAAATATTTATGATATGAAAACGAGAGGGGGTATCTAAAAATAGAAAAATTTTCATTAGAAAGCTTTAGATGCCAAAAATTTGTATACAGACTCATAATTTTACAAAAGTTTAGAATGTAGAAAAGGCACATATTAGAAGTAGATTTATTTTAGAAAATTCATTTCATGGAAAAAATTGAATATCGAATTAAATTTATAGAAGATATTACTATCGAAAAAAATGATATAATTTCGTACGCTAAAAATGAAGAATTCCCCTATTATAGAAAGTTCACAGTTCCGAAAATGCTGAATTTAGTGGAAATTCAAAGGATCAATTATTCGAATTCTACTCTATAGAATGAAATATAATAATATGAATTTTAGAAAACCAAAATATAGAATGATACTTTTGGAATTTCTAGCTATTCGAATATAATGATTCGAAAGATATGAATGTAGAAAGGCAATACGTCAAAAGTTCAATGTTTCGAAAAACAAATGTCGAAGGTTCAAACTTTCGAAAAATTAATTGAAAAGGTTTGAACTTTCGAAAAAAATAATTAAAGTTAAACATTTAGAAGGTTCAAACTTTCGAAAAACAAATTCAGAATGTTCAGACTTTCGAAAACATATGTACTATTCAGCTAGGGTAAAGAAAAAGTAATTAACGCTAGATTGTAAACTTTCGACATTTTGAGCTTTCGACATTTTGAACATTCGATATTTTTAACTTTCGACATTTTTAACTTTCGATATTATGAACTTTCGACATTTATCTTTCGATATTTTGATCTTTCGATATTTGGACCTTTCGATATTTAGACTTTTCAATATTCTGAACATTCGATATTTGAACATTTGATATTTGATATTTACGAGATTTTCAGCATTCTAGATTTTCAATTTTCGATCTTTTGAACTATCTAAAGATGCTATTAAATTCTATATTTTGATCTTTTGATATTATGATTTTCTAATTTATGTACAGATATTTTCTGTAGATTTCGTTTCTGTAATTTAATTTCTAAAATTTGGGTTTTCGAAATTATAGTATTCTAAAATTATAAATAAATATTTTTTCTACAAATTTACTATTCCTTAAAATTATAATTCGTAAAATCGAATTCGAACTTATAAATTTTCAACTTTATGAATTTCGAATTTCTTTTTATTGAAATTACAAGTTTTCCATTAAAACAAGTTCTGATAAATTACCTTTCTTTAAAAAAGTTTTCTATTTTTCGATACCCCCTCGAAAACGAGCAAAAAAGATTATAAAAGTAGAAATTAAAAACTAAAATTTTCAGCCCTAATTCGTTAAAAAATATTGATTTTTCAGAAATTAATAAGCCATCAAAGATAGCATACGAAAATGGTTAAAATACGATCTATTTAATCGGTTAAAATGAAGACAAATTTTTAGCCATTTTCGTACACTATCTTTGACTGCTTGTAACTTCCTGAAAAATCAATATTTTTTAATGAATCAGAACTTAAATCTTAGTTTTTACTGTCTACTTTTATAATCTTTTTGCTCGTTTTGGTATCATAAATATTTGCAATGTGACACTCAATAGAAGAGACATCATTTTTTAATGAAATAGAGGATATTTAAGATTAAATTACATATCTCAAGAAAAAGGACCCATTGGATAAAATTATCAGCACTGGGCTTCATTTTTAGGTACCAAAAATCGACTCTCCAATGCCCGCTAAAATCCGTTTTCCGCAAGTTAGACCCTCTCCTTGTAAGTTAGGTTTATAAATTTTATAATTTGAGTCCAGTTTTTTCTACAATCCAATCATAGTATTTGCACGCTCTAGTGTATACTCCAGGAAATCTTTTCAATCCACATCCTATACCAAAGGAAATGATTCCATAGAGTTTACCATGAATAACACCAGGTCCACCAGAATCACCATGGCACGCATCAGCTTCTCCATTCCCCGCACAAAACATATTATCGGTGATGAGATTTAACTTGTAAGCTTTCTCACAACTTTCTTGATTTATTACAGGTACGTATGCATCCTTCAAAATAGGAGAATGGAGCAGATGTTCCTAAAAATAGTTAATTAAATTAATTAAAGAAATTCTAGAAAAAAAGAAAACCTTTCTCTGATGATGATAAGAACTTACCCCTATCTTTCCAAAACCAGAAATCCGCATCAATTCATGTTCTCTGGGAATATCGTGTGGCTTTGCAAGTTCTATGGGTTGTTGTGTATTACTAAATTTAATAGGCTCTGCAAGCTGGATGAAAAATATTGTATAATGAAAATATTCGTGTTAGTCACAAGTTCTTAGTTCTTAATCAAAAATTAAAATTTGTACTAAAATTTATTTAACAAGTTTCGAAGTTGTATAAAACTATTATTACACACATTGAAGTACTAACATTGTTATGAATAGTGATATTATATCTATATACTAAATCCTTTCTAAGTAATTCACAGGTAAAATAAACATATTTAATTACCTTGATTAAAGCAATATCGTTCTGTTTGCTGTTATTGTCATAATCCTCATGCATTATAATTTTGTTAACTTTGTGTACTTCACCTAAAATGTTTTTGTATCCACTGCCAGTTCGTACTGTTATACTCGATTTATTATCTCTATTTTGCAATGAAGAGATTAATTTAATTTGTTGTAAGAAGTTCTATTATATAGAAATACTTAATTTAATTATAAAAATTAAATGAAATCTTACTTGACACAGTGTGATGCAGTTATAACCCAAGATTTATGTATAATAGTTGCACCGCACATGTTATCTATTCTGAACCAAAACAAGCTAGCCTAAAAATAAATTTAAATACTTTCATCCTGAGGCTTAAAGATTTATATTGAAATTATTATGTTGATATACAAGATATAAGGAGCTTTAATCAGATCCAACATCTTTTTTAATTATTTTTAAAAACTTTTAAATTTCTATAAACTGTTTTGTATGAAATTTATTCAATACATAATGCGATAAAGCAAGTACGTCTACTAATATCGTTCATGGACTATTTTATTCAACAATTTATTAATAAATAAATCTATTAATAAATCTATCAAATAATCTATTATTGTTTAACCAGTTATATTAAAGAAATTGCTGCAAAGGAATAAATGTTACAAAATTTAGTTTATATTTATTTACCTGATATGGTACATCTTCTATTTTAACGAAATATCCTTTAACAATTTTATCTTCATGTGTTTCATTATTATCTATTGGAAATTGAAATATAATATGTAATTGAAAAATTTATTTTAATCAACAAAAATCTCTTTTACCTATATAGAAGCCGCTCGCAAAAGCGACGCACAACAAAATACACAAAACCTTCATGACTTCCATAAGTGAAAATGGAAAAAAAATCTTCCTTATATACACCGATCTTATCGAATGATCATTAGTAGAATTATAAAATTAAAAATAAAATAAGCACAAGTGTTAGAGTCAACTATTCCTTTCGTACTATCATTAGCTTGGTTATTGATACTAGTGATGTTGAACACATTTAATGCTGTTGAAGGCCGCGCGTCACGGTACACGTATTACGACGTGCGCACGGTACGATCACGAAAAATGGTACAAATTTTTACAACAACAATACATACACTACTGAAATTTTCGTGTCGTGTGCACGTCATAACACGTGTACCGTGGCGCGTGGCCTCCCGAATGGAGAAAATAAACGGTACTACAATGTAAATTATCGTATGTTTCAGCACATTCCTTTACGTGTCGCTATGTTTCTCTTACGATTCGGTACATTTTGATTAATATTCGGACATTTTATACGAAAACCTACCAAAACGTACCAAATCGTATGGAATCGTACGTAAACTTGCAAAAACGTACGGTGACGTAATTTCTAATGAAATCGTTGAATTTTTGATTTCTAATCCTCGCCTCCGTCAGAACGACTTAACTCATCACCTTCTTAGAAAAAATTTGGGAGTGCGATATTTTACTCATATTCTACAATTTACAATAATAATGTACTAGATTGTAACATAGTTGTACGATTATTATTTCCATTCGGGCTTCAACATCATTTATCGTAACGATCACAAAAAATTCTATTTAGCAACAATGCATAGAGTACTGGAATGTTCCAATAAACTTCCTTAGGCGTTTAAGAATATAGTAGTTCTAATCAAATCGAAAAATTCAAAAATTCGTTACACAACGTTTAAAATAGCGAAAAAAATTGTTTTAAAATTCGCTATTTGGTGCAATAACAATCTCTATTATTTCGCTATGGTTTATAATATTCCTAATACTCCAACATTTATTGGTTAAAAATTTTTGAAAGAAACATTTGATCTTAACGAAGTTTTGGCGAGTTGAATAGAAAATTACATTAAACTTTTTTTCGCAAAAAAAAAAACAGTTTATTGGGATTTTTAATAAAACTAATAAAGATGAAAATTTGATTTCTTCACAGAAAAATGCGCATTTGAATTCTTTACATGCCTGTACTTTAAAAAACGAGATTGCTCAATTTTCAAATTCGGATCGTTGGAGAATACTTTTTTGGCAAAATCGCGGTATGTCCCTTTTTGTTTGCAGGCTCTCAATTGAAATCAAATTTTATGTAATTGATTAAAAACTATCTATAATATTAACCCTTTCCTACAGGACCCACTTTGTTCAACATGCTGTAGAAATCTGAAATTAAATAAATTTTTAAATCTACTTATTTAGTCGTGTTCTCGTATTCAAGGGGAAGCCCTCTGGCTACTAAAATTAATTTTTTTTTTCTGTTTTGTTTAGTACATTAAAAAAGGGCTCGGCGATGAAAACTGGGATTTGACGAAAATTCAGATCTTGAATGATTTATTTTAGAATAAAATAATGGTTAATGGTTATTTTTTTTATTCTGAGTGGTGGATCTTGTTAATGAGACAACGTACTAAGAATTTATCACTATCCGAGTTCAATAAAATAATTCTATTGGCGGGTATGGGTTGTATGGGTCCTCTAGGACCCAGTTGGAAAATAGTACTTATCGACACTTGGAGAAAAAAAACTGCCGATTGATCTTAGTTAAAGCCTCCACAATTATAGTATACAAAAAAAGTCACTTTTTCCCCGGGAAAGGGGCCTCGGTACGAAAGGGTTAAGTATGTGAATTTAACCGACGACTTTCGGCGATATCGTACACAAGTATTTTGTAGACGATAATAGTGTACAAGTCTTTAAAATATAATAAAATCTACACAAATAAAGTCTGTACAGAGAATTTCGGCACGCAAAGTATTGGCCGAGATAAATTGTGCACAATTAAAATCTACATCAGTATGATTTACACATGATGTAGATTTTAATCGTGTAAACTATCTCAGTGTAGACTATATATGTGTACATTTTTTCTTAATATTATATTTGTGTAGAACTTAGCAGTGCTATAAAATTTCTGTGTAGGGGCTTTGTGTAGACACTAAATGTGCTCAATATCAATAGTATCATTTACGCAATATAATAGTTCGTGAGGAATCCGCTCACATTCTATTATACTGAACCGATTGGAAGACTTTTTAAGCACTTTCGTAGTCATTTAAAATAAAAAAAATAGCGAATATACGCACTACGGATACCTATGTCTAAAAGTCTCTTTTTTGAAAATTTTAATCTCATTTAAAATGAGAATAAATAATGAAAATAGTGCGTACCTTATTCTTTCACAGTACTTTATCAATGAAGAAATCACCCAAAAAACAAATGTTTTAGCTTTCCCTTTGTGATTTTTATCAATAATTATAGATAAATTTTCATTTTTCCTCTCGTTACAACAATAAACTGTTAAAAATAAGAATGCAATTTAACATTACGTCACCGTCATCAGCATATAAACATAATTTCCAGCGTAGGTCATAATCCATATTTCAATAAAAAATATTGACCGCATGAAAATTAATATTAATTGAAAATGAATTCTTAACATTTTGATCTTTTCCATTACTTCTTGATCCGACTAAACACCGCTGTTACCCTGTATAACACAACTCGCCTCCTTGCCGCAGCCGGAGAAGACACCGCAGACAGCCGCTCGCCTTCTAGCAGTGGCAAAACTATCCTCCTTCCCGCTAAAACTTTTTTTGCTCCTTCTTCGCCGCGTCCAGCATGCCGTAAGCGCGCGACCGCGAAATATTGTGTAATTGCCGGCGCGAACGGCGGGTCTTCCCTACAGGTGCAAAAGAAGAAGAAGCTATAGGCGTATACAACAGATCCCCAACTGATCCCCGCGAGAGAGCTCCGTGCAACAACAACCCTTTGGACGAAACGAGCTTCATAAATTCGACGCGCGGCTTGCGCGCGCCCCGTATGTTTACAAGGCGCAATTAGCCTGGCCGGCCGCGGAGAGAAATCCCTACTCGCAGCTCGGCGGATTATGGGCACGAGGATGAGCAGCCAAGGCTCGCGCCTTGGGAAATGCGCGCAACAACGTATTTATACGGCGGCGATGTTATGCGCGCGGGGGCTTGGGAGAGAATGAAGCGTTCCGCGCACGCGAAATTCTTCCGAGCGCGAGAGGGAGAACGCCGTTAATGAACTGCGGCAAGGGCTACGAGTGTAATTTCGTTCAAAAATTCAGGGGAATACAAGGGGATGGCGTAGCGTATTTGCCGCTTCTTGGCCGGCTGGGTGATGTTAATTCAGAGGGTAAGAGATTTATTGAATGCTACGGGTGATGCTATGCTTGGCGTCGTGGGGAGTTATTAATTATATATATATACACTCGCTGTAAATGAATTCCATTCCTAGTATAAGGAAATAAATGAGTGATGATTATTAGTGAATGAGGAGAAAAGGAAATTTTTCAGGTAAAACCTGTAGCTTTTTAGCAAAAGATTGTAGTTATTTAAAATTTGATTTGTCGAAAATTACTCCAATTTCGCTGAATGCAAAAATTCACTTATTTACACCACGTAATGAAATTTTATAATCAAGACAAGTCCGACGGAATTATCTGGGGCGTCGCAAAAAAGTGAAAGACTTGTTAACTGGAATTACAAAATTAAGCGGAAATTGGGTTAAGATAATTAAAGCAATTGGTTTTTTGCTTGCGTTCGCACGTTCGCGCGCTCGCGAGCAATTGAAGTATGAGGCGGCAGCCACTACGGCTGCGATTTGATGCATCGCGCGCAGAAGCATTACACTTTCAGGCGGCGAACGTCACACGTCTCTGAGAGAGAGAGAGAGAGAGAGAGAGAGAGAGAGAGAGAGAGAGAGAGAGAGAGAGAGAGAGAAAAAAGGCAGCCAAGGTATCGAATAAGGTGTCAGAGAAGAATATAACTGCATCGCTGGAGGGCCAGGTCTCCCTGCTGCCAATGAATCGTGGAACGGTTTCTTGCGGTGGCAATCATAACTCGCGATAAAATACGACGCAAGCGCAGGCTTTTTTCACCCGAAGCGCTTACACACACATTCAGGCACTCTTCTCTTCCTCTCCCCCAATCTCTCCGCGGAAAGCGGCAGCAGCAGCCAGGCGCAAAGGTTTTATATATATGTATTTCGCACCTCTCGACTACTGTCGAGGAGGAGGAGGAGAAGGAGGTAGTTGCACAAGAAGCGTCTAGTAGCGTTTACGCGTAACGAGGGCTTTTTCGAAAATTCGTGCGGCCATTATCAGCCCGTAACTGTTGCAAATTGCCCCGGCAAAGTGTTGCAAATTGGCGCGGGTCGAGGGAAAGATATACGGTCGGGTGCGCGCGCGCGATCGTATGGCTGGTCTCTTTTCTCGTTCTCACAGATCATAACGCCACCAGCCGGCGTGAGTCAGGGAAAAGAAACTTTGCGAGAGAGATATATTGGCGTCTTCGGGCAATTATCGGCTGATAAAAAACGCAAATATGCGCAGGCCGGGACGGTCGAAAATTTTACTATCTTAAGCTTGAGAGAGTGCGAGGCTCAGGGAATTTTCAGCTGGATTGGATAAACGGTTCGTCGAATTCTGTGAGATACATGTTGGGTCGTTCGAATTATTAAAGGACATTATTAGATGCAAATTTGTACGACTTTCATGAAACGAATTTCAAAATATTTTCACTTACCTAAGAACAGCATTCATTGGCATTCGTAGCTTTCGCAAAATAATTTATTGATTATTCCTAACTTTTAATGCGAATAATTAAAAGTTATCCGCAATAATACTATAGCATGAAATACAAATAAATTACTAATAAATTTGACTTTACTACCTAGTATTATCTAGTTTTTAAGTTTTTGACTTTAATATTACAAATTAGTTTAAAACTTTGACATGACTGAAAATTAGTCGTTGATACTTAAAAATCTTAATATTGTATTGTATATTTTTCTATGTTCTTATTTATTTTGTATTCGAAATATTATAACTATTACGCAATGTTCTTGAACTTTGTAAATCATCTATATGTGCAATGAACGACTATCATTATTATGTTTTTTTTGTTTTTTCGAGGTACTAGGTGAATCTTCCGGGGCATCCGCTCTTGCTTTCAGCAGGAAGTGAGGCTCCCTAAAACCATCACGAAACATCGAGCTCCGTGATGTAAAGGATTTCCACCCTAGAAACACCTAAAACTTTTCCTAAAGCAAACCCAGCCTGGAACTGCTTTCGCATTATTTCAAGCCAGGACGGGAGCCCTCCCGCCCCCGAGGGCGTCATATGTTTCTTACTTTTTGACTTTCCTTTCTTTTTCTAATTCCCTATCTATTCCTCTAAATATCCGTCCCGATTTTTAGCCGGAAGAATCCCTTTCATGTGAACTGCTACTACGTCCCACCTGTCTCCCCGACATCATAAGCCCAACCACGATGTTGGGCACATGTTAGCCTATCGCATCTTCTAGCTGTTGTCTTTAAGTGGCTCTGCTGCTTATAAAATGCTATAAAACTATGAAGGTTCATGTACACTATTGTAATATTTGATAACAAAGATGTACCTATGGTTTTTTTAAAGAAAATTTAATACACAAAAATTATTGTATAACATTTAAAAAAATCCAAATGTAAAAATAAGTATATTCAATTATTTTAGAAAAATAAGAAAATGATTATGTTACAGTTTAAGAAACATTAATATAAAACTAAATATATCACGTATACTCCAAGTGACTTGTAACATAGTTTATACTTAAGATGAATTTATTCTGTAGCAGTTCAAACAACTCTAATATAAAATAAAATATATTAACACTTTGATAGCCATGATAAAAAATTCTCATAACAGTACCCCCCTTAACATCAGACAAGTATTCTAACTCGAATCAATTTCATTCCATTATCAAACATTAAAAATAGCACTGCAATTACTAGAAATAAATCAATACAATTGTCAAAAATAAAGATGAGAATTAGTAACAAAAACAGCTACATAGAAACTATTAGAATTTTAAACAGATTAAGTACTGAACTCAAAATTATGTCTCCCAGCAAATCTGCAATAAAGAAAAAATTAAAAATTTGTATAACTTCATAAATTATACAAATTGTTATTTGTTAGCGCTAAATCTTTATAAATATTCGATTATCTAAATTATTATAAAATGTTAAATTAATTAATAGGAAATTTGTGCCATAATCACTTTCTTTAATTTTAAGATTAGCCCTGAGTATTTGTTGTTATTTTGTATCAGATCTACATATAGGCAACGATGTTTGCCTGAGTAGGACTAACTTTATAAATTTACTATGTAAATTTTATATTATGTAAGTATTTTGCTTCCTCGTAGAGGAAGCTTTGGAACGATGAAAAAAAATTTCGAGACAAAAAATGTTCAAAAAAATGTATTAAAGGGATATATGAGGAAATTCAGAAAAATTTAAATATAATTCATTCCTTCCTGCTACTACTACTGTTCAAAGTGCTACTTGCTCTGTCCCTATATCATCTACCAAATATTGGTAGATTAGAAATATCAATTTCATAATTAAAAAAAAATTAAAGATTAGAATAATCAATTCTAATTAAACATTTCATTTTCTTTTTTTTTTATTTTCATCATGAGATCCACTCAACAATGTTGGAAATTATTCTGCGCGGTCTAGATATAATTAATTCCTTCATGCTACTACTATTGTTCAAAATGCTACTTGCCCTGTCCTTATATCATCAAACGAAATATTCGATCCAAGACGCAAAAGAGCTTACCCGTGGCTGGGGCTAGAACCCGTCTGAGTAACCCGGTTGCCTTGGGGCAGGGTTGGCGGCCGAGAAACTCGCAGAGAAAAAGAAGCGGATATAAAGGAGTATTTCCGATCCTGATGTGAAGCCGGCCAGCAAGAAAACCAAGCAGGGGCCAAACCCCGCAAAGCAAGGAGGCCCGTCGTACTATTCAATCTCCACCAACCTAGAGAGATGACGCCCTTCGATCTTCTCAAGGGGTTGATCGTGGACAGGACCATGGACATCCCAGCGGATGGACTTGTTTCAAAGTTCAGAGACACGTACCTGAGAGATTTAGTAGCGGTCTTCAGCTGCAACGACGTGGAGTCGAAACAGTGGCTGCGAGAGGCAGTACCGTCCATCAAGATCAAAGACGGGACTCTGGTGAGGATCGTTCTCCCGTAGAGACTGGTTAAAAGAGGGAAGCCATCCTGGCTGGTTAAGCTTCTGGGGCGTCAGAACCCGAAGTTGGACACCTCGAGGTGGGGAATCCTCCAGAGTGTGGAGAGAGGCCTAGGTAGCCTCCTCTGCCTGGGAATTGACCAGGCATCAGCGGGTGTGCTGAAGGCAAAAGGAGGGAAAGCCCTCCTTGAGGCAGAGGAGATCAGCTTTAGGTTGGCCTACAAGGACCCGGAAAGCAAGATAGGTAAGAAGGGGCATAGTTAAGGCAAAGGAGAGCAGCTAGAACATAGATAATCCCCAAGTCAACATTCTGCAAATTAACTTGGATCACAGTAAAAGCGCCTAGGTAGTTTTAAGCACCATGAGCGATACTGCGAGACTGTTTAGAGTCCTGACAGACGCACCGTGTAGGAGGTTCTTCTTTATGTCAAATAATGAGATACATGTCTCAGGGTTTTTGTGAATGGACCTTTTGTTCCGAGATTCAAGCTATTTTATGTCTAAAATGAACTTTTGATAAAAGGGGGTCTCTTTCTTTCGTTATACATAGCTTTTTGAATATTTCGGTCATATAAATGAACGAAAAATTTTATAAAAGAAGCCAGAAAAAGCTTTAATTTAAGCTGTGTTTCGTTAAAAAATGTCGATTTCTCAAAAATTTATAGGCTGTCAAAAATACGGTAAGAAAATCACTAAAAATTTCTCATTTCCTGCAAACATTTAACGGCTGGTATTTTAAGCTATCTTCTGTAGTAGGATAGCTGCTTACATTAGCAGTCTGAGTAGTACGAACTGGCAAGCGACGGCGGGTCGTAGCAAAGCAAAGACTCTCTGGGGCGACACGAAGGATAGGTGGGGCAAAGAACTGATTTCCCTCAGTAGGTGGAAACTTAGAACCGTAGTGGCTGGTAACAGACTACGGGAACCTAAAGGGTTTTCAGCACAAAATAGGGAAGAGAGCATCACTCGATTGTGCCAGATGCGACGATGAATACAAAGAAACCCCAATCCATGTTGTCTGAGAGTGCCCAGCACTCACTGCCACTAGGCGGAAGGAGTTTGATAGTGAGAAATTACTACCAGAGAAAATCATAGTACAGCATTAAGTGGGTACTCGAATACTGCCTAGCAGTTGGTCTATTCTAGCTGTACCCTGAGGTAGGGGTGGGAACAGTGTACAATGGCAACAGCTAAGGGCACTACACCGCAAGGTCCCTCTGAATTTTCCAATTCTAATTCTATACTTATTGAAGACAATATTGGGTTAAAATTTCAAGAGATTATATTCATTTGTTTTTGAGAAAAAATTATTTGAGAAAACTATTCGCCCTTTTACAGTAGAAATTTAAAGATCTTTCAAGAAAAGTTCATTAAGTATATTAAGTAATAATGACTGTAAGATATAAAAAAATCAAAATAACTCAAAATTCAAAATCGTTTTTTGGTTATCAAAAAAAAAAGAAAATAGATAAAAACTTAAATCAATCACAGTACCGAGTTTTCTCCTTGAGACGTAGAAAATAAGCCTTGCCCGACGAAAATCGGCCGAATGGTTCTCGAGATTTAGAGAGTTTACACACATACACACACACGCGTGTATACACACACGCGCGCGCGCGCGCGCGCACAGGCGGACATAAAAAACCATTTTCTCAAAATCGACAATATCGACAAATGTCGACATATATCGCCTTAAAACATCTTTTTGAATATTATTGGTCCCGAAAATTTTTTTCACCGTTACAAAGCTTCCTCTATGAGGAAGCAAAAAATCCGATCATCACGACCAAAGATATTTGAGATAAAAAATTTCTTTTTAATTTTTTCGATAGCATTTTCCTTGGGAATATTTGACTTATCAACGCAAAATTTTAGCCACTCATTAAACTTATTAACGCCAATATTACATTCAAATTTCAAGAGATTATCTTTATTTGTTTTTGACAAAAAAATTATTAAAAAGAAATCGCGTTTTCATTTTTGCACGATAGCAAAAGTTAAAAATCAATGAATCGTTCTGAAATTTGGTACAGATATAGCTTTTTATATTTTTCTGATTAAATAAATAAATAAATAAAAAGATCTCACTAAAAATTGTCTTGACTGAAAATTTTAGCTGAATTGGTTTAGCGGTTCACCAAATGGTGTGAGATACGTTAGATGGTTTCAATTGTTAATGGAACATCTATAATTTTTGTTTTATTCAATTATGTCAAACAAATAATGACGAGTGCCAAAACTATTTCATGGAATGCACGTCAGTCCCTTATGAAGGAGCAATAAATTTTCATTACATTTCGTCGGCTTAGTGGAAAAAGCTGAGTTTAAATTACTATTAATTGAGTTGAGATCCACTGGCACTAGAAAATCGGCTGGCTCGCTCTCTACTTTATTTATATATTTTCTGGTGTCGTTGCTTCAATTACACATTTATCAAACATATCTTTTTTAATAAAGAGAATAAAATTCAGGCGCGACGTGTCCGCTTTTTCCACTAAGTCGACGATTTACTCTCAAAATGGGTACCTTATCAGCTATATTGTAATGGCCTAGCACTCATAGGCCAAATAGAATAATATTGACAAATTACAATCTCATAGTCACTGAAATAATGCAAATAACGCTAACACTATTATACTGCATCGTAAATTCATAGTAGACCGTAATAAACCAACAACGCAGACTTTATTCGCGCCTGGATATCTAAAGCGCCATAACTTCCGGTACCATTTTCAATTCGAAACTTCGCGCCGCGCGACTAAGCCATTTTTCCTCGCCTACCTTGTCATTTATCATTTAACTTCAATTAAGAGCTTGTTTCACAGCGGCGTGGGCCTGAGATTTACCATTTCGCAGCACGGTACCGATTACAAGCCATGCGCGCGCACATATATACCCGGGCACGGTATAACACGCGTATACGCACATACCGCGAGAGGGCAAATAATTCCTTCACACGCATGCATGGCGCTCACGCGCGCACACGCGCGGGGTGTGAGTTACGCTGATCAGATACTTTATGGCTAATGCCAGGCTCGCCTCATGACTATTCCGAGTAATTATACGGCTCGCTGGAGCATGAGCACCGTCTCTGTACGCACACACCTTTGCCTTTCCGCCGCTGCACGTTCCTCGCCTTTACACACTCGCATATACACACACACACACATCGCGCGCACACACCCACACATGTAAAGACCTGATAACACGAGTGAGCTCTGTTTCCGCATGGGAAATTATATATCTCCCATTGTACGGATATTGCGCGCGCGAGCCCGACCGTAATCCGGTCCCGCGTTCGCTTTCGTTGAAATTTCGAGCAGCGCGCGATCCTCTCTGCCACCACCCCCACCTCCCCCCGAGCTCTGGATTATTACCCGGCGCTCACAGCCAAAGTTATGAGGCTTAAATTCTCTCTGTCTCGCTCGTTCGCTCGCTGCGGACAAGTTTTTTGGGTTAACACTTGTACGTGCTCCGGTTATAGTTGGAAATAATTGAGTTTGTTGAATTCTGTTAGCGATTTACTTCCGTTTTATGTCTGCCAGCCGAAGCTCCTGCTTGCGAGAGAGACAGCAGCAGCAGCTATACAGCTGTAGTACTAGCTCGATCGAAATGCCCGCTTGGCCGAAAGGGAAATACATTTCCGTGTAAACAGCTCGAATAAACTTACGCGCCCGAGCGTTCGTATAAAGGGAATTTTCTTTCTTGTAAAGATTTTATTACGAAGTTAAATTTAATTTCTGTATTTTTACAAGAAGTAATTTTGAATAAAATAACGAAAGTTTAATAAATGCTTATAAAAAGGCACTACGGTAAACTGAATAAATGCGCACACAAAAGTTTACTTGAAATTTCTGTAATCAGATAACAAGACGAGAGTTAGGATTCAAACAATCGCTGAAAAAACTTTACAAACTGCCGACTTTGCATCTGCGCGTGCACGGGTAAGCATGAAATATGCTTTCCATTCTCTTACTATTAGCATAAAAAAATCTCTTGCCCGCGGGAGTTGCGCGCTCGCGCAGCACACTGGGCATATATAGCGAGTAAAAAGCACAGCGTCCGAAAAATCAGTAGCCGCGCATCTCTCAGCCATGGAAACTTTTTGTCCCGGCCGAGGGAGAGAGACGCGCACATCCAAAGTGACTTCTAAAGTGAAACATAAATTTGTTCGCCGCGAAGCGCTATTTTTCTTCGCTTAACCATATTCCGCTTCTTACTCCTTGCTTCTCACCCCCCTTACACACACACATGCACACATATACACACACGAATAGTCACGCTCGTGACAAAAAGCGTGAGATGACTCGCTGCATTTTTCAAGCTTTCTTCCACGTCGTAGGCGCTAGCATAATAAAAATCTCGCGCGCAATCTATCCCCATCTCCCTCCCCAGCTCTATCTCCCTCCGATCAAAGGCATTCCCGGCATAGCGCGCGGAGACGATTTTTGTGCTCTCTTCTCTTCCCTTCCTCCCCCCTCCCCCTCGGCTTGTGTCCGGGCGCATAATGCATCGTAGGCGGGGGCATTAAAAGCGCGTTTAGCCGCGCTCGCGCGTCATAGAGAAGGGACGGCAGCGGAGAGATAAGAATAAGAAGAAGAAGAGGAGGGAAGAGTGGAAGGGTGCCAGGCCGACGGCGAGCGAGAATAACGTCTCCTCGGGGTGGAGAGTAGTAGGCCCCGAGAAAGGACGACCACGAGAGAGTAGCGCAGGGGGCTTAATTAATGAGACGTATACGCGGCAGCTGCTCTCGCGTTTGCAGTCGCAGCGTAGTCGTCCAATGCACAGGCGCACGCGAGAGACCGAGAGCGCGCCTACTCGAGAAAAACTATTGTCCCCCCTTGGGAGAGAGTATCGGAGATTTATGTCTGTCCCAATTACGCTTTGCAAGTCGAAAATTTTTTCGTCCTTCCAGCGCCCGACTATGCATCCTGTTAGAGGCTCTTCGCTTATACTTCTTTTTGCAAACGATCGATCGTTAGGAAATAAAAGCATTTTTTCATTCCACATATGTAATATATATATATATATATATTATATTTTTGCAATCACCAAACCAGAGCAAAAGTTGCCTCTATACGTGCGACGTGATAAAAAAGAGGGAACGGATGAGTAGTCGCTTTATCATACACGCATGCCACGCGCGCGCCCGCGCCTATATACACGGCGCACGTATTCGCTTGCGCGAGTGCGCAGTGCGCCGCTTATTACGCACGTGCCCGCGAGAGAGAGAGAGAGAGAGAGAGAGAACGTGTATCGTAAAGTGTTCGTGAGCTGCTCTCGCATGCACCCACGCGAACGCTGCACCCGTTGATTTTATGCGTTTCACCGGCGGCGGCCGCGACGATACACGCGTGTGCCGCT
Source organism: Torymus aiolomorphi (assembly GCA_036365515.1). Taxonomy (NCBI): domain Eukaryota; kingdom Metazoa; phylum Arthropoda; class Insecta; order Hymenoptera; family Torymidae; genus Torymus; species Torymus aiolomorphi. The sequence goes on from CM070875.1 coordinate 12,366,724, forward strand.
GCTTCTGCTGCTCGTATCGCCGAGTGATTTATCGGCCGGACCAATAAGTAGCCTCGTAATGCTCGTGTTTCCAATTTGTTGGGCCCCGATGAGCCATCGAAGATTGTCCCGCGGCGGCAGCTGTATATATAGTGCAGCGCGCGTTACGACTCTGCGCGTCGGAAGAAGAGACTATATACGATGAAGCGTGAGGATGAGGATATGCGTAGGGGCGAGCGTCGTCTCCTACGCGTTGCAATTTTCACCTCGTGGGATTAATATTTCATCTCGGTTTGAGTTTCTTGCGCATCCGCGCGCAGTACTGCGGTTACGGGAAATAAATGTACAATACAGTGTACCATCTGTGTTGCCACTTTTTAATAATTATATATAGCTTTTGGTAATTAACGAAATAAAGATTCAGTTGAGAATATTTAATTGATATAGTAATTACCGCTGGAAATATTGTAAAAGTAAATCACGAAATAAATTTTCGTTGACAAGTAAGACTGTGATAAATACATACTGAAAAATAACGGTGACAAGTTTGCAGGTACTACAAGTAATAACGCCGCCAACTCGATTTAATAACTCGATTTAAATAATATTATAAAACATCGCGTGTCATCGATATTTCTCCCTTTTACAAGAACACATGTAACGATTTATAACAATTTAACAATTTCACCGTCAACGCCTGCGTGCATACGTACGCCTCGACAAAGAAATCTTGCACTGCAACAGCGACTCGAACAGAACGCTGATGAATGTTTTCATTAATCTTCATTTAATTAACAGCTGCGGTGTATAAATAAATGCATGAATATTTAATGAAAAATCGATCGCTTAATCGACACGAACAAATGACTCGGCCGTCACCGTATGTGTATCCACTTCGCTTGCACCACAGACCAAAGAGAAGGTAAAGCCTCATCGCGAGAACAGTGGGAGAGAGAGAGAGAGAGAGAGAGAGAGAGAGAGAGAGAGAGAGAGAGAGAAGTGCATCTTCGTCGCGGAGCGCTAAGCTGCTTCTACGGAACTCGTTAAAACCGTCGGTGCAGCAGCAAGCGCAGAAGCCGAGGGCCCGGCCCTGAGCAAATTCGAGATTAAATTCATCAGAATCCAATCCCGAGCGAGTTACCCGCCGGGCTGATGCATGACACGGATGAATAATGCATGCGCGCGCACATACGTACGTAGCGCCGAGGGTTGTTGCGGGCGTAGTCTTCTCTCTCTCTCTTTCTCTCTTTCTTCCTCTTTTGCTCTTGGCTTCCTCCGGCGCTAGACGTTGACCGATCATTCTCTGACGGCGCGTGATTAGGTCGAGGCTCTCTCGATGCAACTTCAAGGGACATTTAGCCTTCTTTCAGTGTCGGTTATGCAAGAAAAGGATGGGGCATACTTTTTGTGCTTGACATGCGGTAGTTCCGGGAGCGATGAAACATTAATTAAGTTTGAAGAAAAAAAAATTTTGAAAATTGGTGGTGCGATTGATGGTGGGCAAGGTTTCAAAATTTTTATATAAGAGATATTTATATGTACAATGATAAAATGAAGGTCTGCTTCGGGCAATATACCTTGGTTCAAGAGTTATTACAAGTCATTACGATTTGTTATTATTTTAAAATAATGGAATATATTCCAGAAATAATGTGAAAGGAAATATTTAAAATATGTAGATATTCGTTTAATAATAAGTCTCTGTATAGAGACATAATCGACTTTACTCCCGTGTTGCACACAGTACTTTATTCCCTGCTCCACTGTGGCCACTTTATACTCTTGAAAAGTTGTTTTGTATTTATGTGTTATAATTTTGTTAGTTTTAAACAATTTCACCGTAAACGTATAAAATTAGAGAAAAAATATTAAAATATTCCATAATAATTGACTAATAATATTACCGTTTTCCAGAATTTCCCGTTTTGTTGAGCTAAATAGACGCATAAAAACATCAGGTGTCTTTTAAGAGCTAACAAAGATAAGAGCACAGTAAATGTTTGCTAGAATGATATACCCGTATGTAAAATGTATTATCACTAAATTGCGTAGTACGCCTTTATCGTGTGTTATATATACAATATATTATGCAAATATACTTGTGATCCATAGGATTTATCCGTTATTCAATGAAGGTCTAAAATAATCTTTTTCGAAGAAATGACTAAATGCTAAATTCCTAAAATACATTGTTTAACCCGTTAACGCCGGGAACTCCCTATTTTTAATCTGATTTTCAGTTCATTATTAGAACATGTTATCTATGGGAAAAAATTTTCAAAACCATGATTTCGGACGTAAAAGTTCATGAACTTTCTGAATCTGACCTCAAATTTAGTGACTAATGGGTATTTAAAAAGTTATAAACAATTTTTTTCAAAAAAATACGATTTCTTAATCGGAAAAAAAAGTTTTTAATTCATATTTTCGCATCCAAAGAGGTATAATCTATGTCTGTAACCTATAAAAGTAGTAGAATAATCGCCTAAACTTTGAGATTCCATTGATGCAATATTGAAATTCAAGATGGCGGCCACCCAAAATGGCCGTTTTACACATAAATGTAATAAGAGATTTTGCGATTTTTTCACTCGTGAACGATCAACTTAACAAAAAATCTTTGTGGAATAAAAAGTACTTACAATTATTCAAAGAATACGTATAAATTTTTTCAGAATTTTTCCAACCAATTTTTTTTTTTTAGATCTGGCCATTTTTTCAGTTTTTTTCCAGAATTTTTGAAATTTTTGAAAAATGCCCAGATCTAAAAAAACCAAAATTGGTCGGAAAATTTCTGAAAAAATTCATACGTATTCTTTGAATAATTCTAAATACCTTGCATTCCATAAACATTTTTTGTTAAGTTGGTCGTTCACGAGTTAGAAAATCGCAAAGTCTCTTATTACATTTATGTGTAAAACAGCCATTTTGGGTGGTCGCCATCTTGAATTTCAATATTGCATATATTTATTAGAAATGACATGTTCTTGTTTGTGCACATAAGGATTGTGCACATATTTATTGTGCACAGATAGCATTGGTACAGATCTATATATATAGATATATACCAATGTTAACAATTAATACGTGCACAATCAGTATGTGCATAAACAAGAACACGTCTTAGAAATTATACAATTATAATTATATTACAATTATATTACAATTACATAGTATTATATTTCAATATATTTTTTGGATGATTTTGACTGTAATGGCTTATAAGGTATAATAAAACACTCATGGTAAATCTTCAATTACCTAGTTTAGTTTTAAAGCTGTCTGTACCTAAATCTGTTCAAAGGGAGTAAAGGGAGGAAATTAGAGACTTACTCTAAAATTAACAAATTATTTTTTTCTAAATTAACATATAAAACGTCATTAAAAGTTAACAAACATTGTATTTTCCCATTACGATTAGTAAAATAATAAAACTCTTAAACCGTCGCATTTTAAAACAATTTTCCTTAAAATCATTGCACAATTCAAAGCACATTCATGAATGCATTAAACGACCTAAAATTCACCAATTAAACCTTGTCGTTTATTTTAAAAGAAAAAAAAAGAAAACGAAAAAGACGAAATTCAAGCTCTCGCCCAGCTCTATAGCATAAAAAGCGTATATCCCGAAGGGAAAAGTCAGACGCGCTTCGTCTCTCTGCTGCCGTCACACACACGGGACAGCGCAGCAGCAGCAACATTGCGCCTGCAGAGAGAAAGCAGAGCGCGCGCTCCGGGAGTGTCTCGACTCTCTCTCTCCCTAGCGCGCGGCATTTGCTCTTGATTGCGAGGGACAAGAATAAAGTGGCGAAGCCGCGCAAAAGGAGGCACAAAAAGCATTATACATACGCGTATACGCTGTACAGAGAGATATAGAGAGAGAAAGAGAAAAAGACTCGCGCCAGGAGAGAGGGAGAGAGAGAGAGAGAGAGAGAGAGAGAGAGAGAGAGAGAGAGAGAGAGAGAGAGAGAGAGAGAGAGAGAGAGATAATCGCGGGTTGCGTACGCGGGTGAGTGATTGTAATTGCGGAACAGTAGCGCGAGGAGAGAAAGAATCGCCGCCGGCGACTACTACACACATATACATACACGTGGGTCCATCGCATTACGCTGCGTAGGTCGCATAAAGTACGACGCGCACGTGCGAATGAGGCGCACGCGAAAGCCCCTCGCGCGCGTGCAGGATTCTCGCGGAGTGAAGTCGGAGAGGAGAGAGAGAAAGGGAGAGAGAATATGGCGCTGTTGAGGACATAGTGAAGTGCCGAGAGAACGCCAGTGATTCCCAGAACTCGGCGACGTTAGCAGCGACACTTTGTTAAGGTTTACGAGGCTACTGATTTTTCGCTGCGTGGCTGTTGTTTGTTGCTGCGATTTAAAGGGTAACATACTCTAATTAGGCCTTTTACGGAAATGGAATTATTATTCTTTTGTTACCTAATCACTTCTTCAAAATGCTTTCATTTTGGCAGCCAAAAAGAATTGCCATTTTTGTGTCAATTACGGAAACAATGCACAGTCTAAGCCTTTAATAACGTAACATTAATCAATTCATTCAAAGGATATAACTAATTAGCGATCTGAAACTTTTTCTATCGGAGCCACGCTCGCGGCTCCCTCGTGACATTACTTATACCTCCACAAGCACTCCGAGAGATCCTTATTAAGTATACTAAACATAATGGGGTGGGAGCAACCGAGACGAGTATCGCTTAGTGACTTTTCTCATTAAATCAGCGAATCTCCCGCTTAAATAACCCGCAAGTTCGAGGCAACTGTAGAGGGCACTCGCTTTCTTTTTATTCCTCCCGCTCGCTCACGGCTGAATCAGCCTGCGGATTGTATGCAAATTGCGGTGGCGGCGACGGCTACTTGTGCGCAGCGCATTCGAGCGGCACCAGGCCAGCGCGACGGCGGCGTTGCCCCGCTGAGCGCTGCACTCTCCTTCGGGGAGACCAGTGCTCTTCCCGTTCCATGCCAACGGCAGTGGGAGAAAGAGAGAGAGAGAGAGAGAGAGAGAGAGAGAGAGAGAGAGAGAGAGAGAGAGAGAGAGAGAGAAGTTGCGAGCGACGGAGAGGGGAAAAGAAAAGTTGAAAGAAAAGAGCAATCCGCGAGATAAGGTGGAGAGGAAATAAGAGTATTGCAGAAATGTAGAATAAAAAAGTTAAATGCTTTGTGCGAAAATAACATTTTATTCGTATAGCGATGGCAAAATTTAATGTCGTGGAAGTAAAGTGGAATGAAATGTTTGTAATACGCTTTTGGAAAATTTTCACGTCTGATTATAAGAAAAGAGTGCACGAGGTGTTTTAGAGCAGCGATTTGCTCACCAACCCCTGGTTTTCGACGCAATGTTTGGCAAACTTCTGAAGAAAAAAAGGAAATTTTCCAAAACTTTCTAATGATGTGCAAAGAACGGAAAAGAGAGAATTAAGAGCGAGGGAGAGAGGTAAAATAGGGAAGACGGCCGCCGGTGTCTCTGAATAAAACATCCAAGAGCCAAGGAATTTCAAGCGAGAGTAGATGGACCGAGAGCAAACGGGCCGCTTCTCTCTCTCTCTCTCTCTCTCTCTCTCTCTCTTTCCCTCCGCCGGCTGTTTCCAGCGCGTGTGTACACACACGCCAACCTGGATCACAGAGCCGGCATCCCAGCCGCGGCCGGAGGGTTGTTACGTGCACGTCGCACCAGCTGATGCTAATTAAAATGAGGCTCGAGACTCGCGGAGTGCGAGGAAAAGATAGAGAAGGAGCTGCCGCTGCCTGCCTCTGCCTGCCAGCTAGCTTGCTGCCCACCTTTCGCCTTATGGCTAAGAATATAAAGATCCTACTTAGCCGTTTATTACGGCCGAGCCGCGCCGCTATCATGGCTCGTGTGGAGGACGGATCTCTCGCGTTGCCCTGCCACTGTTTTTACAGGGGAGGCGAGAGGATTCGCGGCGGCACAGCAGCCCTGTCGCAGGTTTAAGCGAGACGCGCCTGGAATTGCCTTGACTTGACATTTGAGCTGCTCAATTTTTGTTTTGTTTTTGTTAAAGAAAACTAACTTAAGCAGTAGGTTCGTTTGTGAAAATATTGATTATAGGAATGAGTGGCCAGTAAGAAGTAATGGATGGAATTTTCTGGTTCCACCATGATTCATACAAGTATGACTATACAGTGGTTAAAAGATGTTTTTAAAAAGATTTTTGTTTCACCAGATAACATTAAAAGACTCTTGAATTATTTATTTTAAGCTTTTTAAAACTTTTAGAGACGTATTATTCTTACAAGAAAAGATAATACATTCGATTACTTCAGAGGTCAAAATAGATCTGCGATTTTTCTGTTGTTAATGTGTAACTAGGGAAAAGATTACTCAATTATTTTAGAACTTCTCTTACACGTTCCAAGGCCCTCTTCGCTTATCGCGAGGTAAACATAGAGCCTTTTCGCTCAATGTTTCTTCGAGAAATTACAAATATTTTTTCAAAATAACAAAAATATTAACGGAAAATTTCAACGAAGTAATCAAATTTACAATACATTTACATAGTTTTATTGCCGGCAGTATATAAAATAATTTTGTAGATTTAAAGATTTTTACATCATATTTAAAAAATGATTTCGTTGAATATGAACCGTCTTTCAGCTTTTAATATAATATTTGTTCAATTGATCCAATCTGTCTTCAAGATGAACGAGTCATCATTAAATTAATAAAAGCATCTTGCAGGTAACCCATGACAAAATATTTCATGATAAAAAAATTGTTTTCCCAGTGTATATTGAAAATATGTAAAAATTAGATAACAACTTTCACATTTTATTTTTTTGTTTTTTAAATTAACGTACCTATTTGTTTCATTTTAAACTTTAAAAGTCACGATGGCAATAATAAATTATGGTTATACTTTTTAAAATTTACTCGCTTAGTTGGCAATACTCAATTCTTACAACAAGTTTAGAATGACATTTTTAAAATATTGTACCAGTTTCAATGAAGTGTACGATGAAGTGTACGATGAAATTGTTAAAATTTATAACAGTACTGTTTTATTTTTCAATGTGCATAGCATTATTTGAAAACATCGCAATCCTAAATTTTATTTATTTAATTACATTTGATGATAACAAAATACCAATCCGCGTAAGAACAGATGAAGAACGTGATCGTTGAAGCAGCGAAGTCGTTTTGGATTTTGTAAGTCTACACCGCGATGTAAGTGTATGATAAATTTAATTTTAAACGCTGTTTACCCTTTTATATTCAGATTGGATTAATTCAATAATATCAAGGATATCAAGCAGAAGAATATACGGCCACGACAAAGGATGGTTATAATGTTATAATTTAGGATTACATAGAATTTGCGCAAATCCTCTCAGTCCTACAGCAGCAGGCGAACCTGTCGTTTATATTCAGCATGGTTTATTTGGATCCTCAGATTTTTTCGTCCTGTTAGGACCAGAACAATCTCTTGGTAATTTTTCGCATTCGATATTATTAACATGATTTACTGTAACAAAACTTATGAATAAATATTCTTATCATCTAGCTTTACAGTTAGCAGATAAAGGATACGATGTATGGTTGGAAAATGCTAGAGGCAATACTTATTCTAGGTCTGATAAGAAGCTTTCTCCTTCAGATAACGACTTTTGGGACTTCAGGTGATATGAATGAAATTTTATGAAAGAATATTTGGTTAAGTTAAATTTATATGTGATAAATAATGACGCAAAATTTTTAATTTGTAAATTATTATTGTAATAACAGCATGGATCAAATAGGATCGAAAGATCTAAGTACTATTATTGACACAATCCTAGAAAAAACTGGTCAATCGAAACTTACGTACATTAGGTATTCAATGGGAACAACAGTAAGCTATATATTTTTATCTTCAAAGCCTGACTACAATGAAAAAAACAATCATCTTGTAAGCCTTGCGCCAGCAGCTTATTTCCAATCCGAATCATTCTACCTTAATGCAATCATTTTGGGCCTTCTCGTAAATACATATTTTTTATTTCACAAAAATATATGTTCTTTAATACATTGCATTCAATTTTTATCTCCCAAAATATTTTACAGGCTTCTGTAACACCAAAGGAATTATTACCTCAATCAGTTACTATTCAAGAACTCGCAAATCTTCTTGTGCCGATTCTGAGCCATCTAATCTTTGTGCCACTTTTCTCGGTTATTCTACTGACATAAATAATATGAATCTTATATGTATAAGAAAAACTTAGAATTTATGTATTGACTTTCACTTAAAATCATTTGATTACTGAAATTTTTTTATAAACATCTATTCCGTTGATTCTTTCTCACTCTCCTGCAGGCTCATCTTATAATGTAGTTAAACACTTTAGTCAACTTGGAAGGTCTGGTGATAATATGAAATATTTTACGTTACATAAAAATAATAATAATGTAAAAGAACTATCATATTTCTTAATTTTATATTTTATAATTTTACATTTTATGGAAAGAATGAACATGTAAATTTAAAATTAAACTAATGCCTAATTATTGAAAAATCAATATGATTTTTGTATTTTTTAAAAGGTAAACTCATGAAGTATAATCCTTTCACATTTCTCTATCCGGATGACTATTCCGATGACAGTACGACTACAGAAATTAATGTTTCAGAATATGATATATACTACAGAATATGATATACACTAATCACTGTTCCTACTGTAATTTTCTATTCAGATAGTGATGTCTATGTAACTAAAGAGGTAAGATATTATTACGATTCGGTTTATTTAATATATTTATGAACAAAAATTGTTATTTTCCTAGGATGTTGAGTATTTAAAAACTAAATTGCCAAATTAGAAGTTTTTCAAAAAGTTCCCGATAACAACTTTAATCATTTAGATGTCGTTTGGTCTAACAAAGCAATAGATTTAGTTTACAACCCACTTTTAAAAATCATTACAGATCGCGTTCTAGGGAAGCAAAACTAAATGTATGATACCTAAGTATTTATACTTTTATTGTATGTTTTTTGATTTTAAGAGCATTTAAAGAAATTACAAAATATATCTGTATACTTTGCGTTATATGTTTATTTACTGAATTAATTCACCTTACATTTTGCCGAAATAAATATAAATAAACCCGTAGTTTACATTCAGCATGGTTTATTTGGTTCTTCTGATTTCATGGTGGTGTTGGGTCCCAAGCAAGCTCTTGGTAAGATAGAGCATAAAATATTGTAATTATATCGAATGAATAACTTGTACGGGCGTAGATTTAAGATGTAATGTATTTATTAGTAGTTTGTTTTTTAACTGATTTTATTATTTTTCTAGCATATCAATTGGCAGATGCAGGATACGACCTTTGGCTGGGAAATGTGAGAGGAAATACTTATTCGAAAGCTCACGTTAACTATACATCTTCGGATTCCGACTTTTGGGATTTCAGGTAATAGCATAAAATTTTTTTTATGTTATGTATGTAACGGTCTGCACATAATTACGTTTAGGATTATCATTTAATTACACATATATGAACATAAATTTTGTATGATATTTTAAATGCGTATTACAAAATAAATTATTTTTTTTCGAGCAGAATGGATGAAATGGGATTGAACGATTTAAGTACATTCATAGATGAAGTACTACAAAAGACTGAAGAAAAAAAGCTTACATATATCGGGTATTCAATGGGAACAACTTTAAGCTACATGTTGTTATCTTCAAAACCCGAATACAATGATAAAGTTAATCTTGTTGTTAGCATTGCCCCTGTATCTTCTTTTAAAATAAAAACAAATATTTTTATTAGTGGAATAATATCAGCTCTGTTGGTAGGTTACCAACAAAATATATTTTGTGCGAATTACCGAATAAGATACATATTGCTATTAACATAGTAATTATAAAATCTTTTTACAGGCAGCAAACAAGTTTTCCAACGAAATATTTCCGCAATCAGCTGCGATAGGAGATTTTGGAAGAGAATCATGTAGCGATCCTGATACCATGAACCCGTGTAAAGTTTTCTTTGCATCATATGTTGATATCGACAATTTAAATGCTGTGAGTAAATATTTATTGCATGTATAACTATATCATTCTTGAAAATTATAATTTGTCACATAAATAATATTTTATAGAGTGCTATTCCTGATCTTCTTGACCACATTCCCGCTGGTACATCTTATTATACATTAAAAAATTACAAACAGCTCATGGATTCTGAAGGTGAGAAACAGATTTGAAAAAAAGATAATTTAGTTTTTCATTGAATAACGCGATTTAATTGTCAATTATAATAGAAGGAAAGTTCCAGAAATACGATTATCCGTGTGGATTTTGGCACCCATTTTGCTTAAATAAAGATAGGTATAATCAAACAACAGCCCCAGAATACGACGTATCGCAAGTAACGGCTCCAAGTGCAATATTTTACTCTAAAAATGATATATTTGTTAGCGTTGAGGTAAGACAAGAATAATGTATACAATTATCACCATATTCACAAATATTATATCAGTGATAACTACTGTTCTAGGATGTTCAATTTTTGAAAAACAAATTTCCAAATGTCATAGCATCGGAGGAAGTCGCCGACGAAAAATTCAATCACTTAGATTTTGTTTGGTCTATGAAGGCTAGAGATTTAGTCTACAACCGTATACTAGAAATTATATCTAAAAACTTGTAAGTAATGTTTTCATTTGTAAACTAAACGATTTAAATAAACGCCACTCCTATTTATAAATTCGCTTCTGAATTCGTCATCTTTTATGAAACTCTAATCGAGAGATCATCTTGGATCATTAATCTTTTATATTCTTTTCGCCGCGCATCGCTTATATATACCACACCGTCCTCATTGCGCGTTTCGCTCTCACAAAGGACCGCGAGGGACAGCTGTGATTGCGTCGTATCCGCGCGCGCGTGGCCGATCCGTTAATTGCGCCTGCACGACTTCTTTCTTCCCCGGCCCTCACCTTGGCTTTCGTCCGCGCGCTTGATTACTCCGCGTGAGAGAGAAAGAGACAGCAGCAGCCCGTCGTCGCGTGCGCGCAGTTTTACGGCCGACTTGATAGACCGTCGCTGCCGCGTGTGGATTTTTTAACGAGAGTGTATATGTATGCGCCGCGCTACCGCGCTGTGCCATGTGGAGAATAACAAGAGATTGCAGTGCAGACGGTCAAGAAAATCGGTGCGTCGTGATTTTTCACGCGCCGCGGAGGCAGGGAACACACGCCTTTTATGAGCGACCTGTGAGAGAGAGAGAGAGGACGTTTTAATGAGGACAGATGTTAAAGTGCGACGTCAGTCGGTGCGAAAAGAGCAGGAATATTAAAGCGAAACGTAGTGCCTAATTAAACACTGTAATTCCGCACGAGCAAAGGTAATCGCGTCCGTGCCCGCGTGTTCTATATAGTGAATCAGGGCGCGAGCTGCCGCCGACGTTATTGTTGAATTAGCGAGTCGAGAAGGTTAATGGCCCGAAGATTAATCAAGTGATTTGATAAGGCTTAATTAAAACGAAATACACAAGATATCGCTCGATTGACTTAATTACGTTTAGTTATATTACGCGCGTTTTTGGAAATGTAAATGGTTGATTTGGTTTCGGTCTATAATAATGGCAATAACCACTCAGAATTTCTAGATTTATAGCTAGATAAAATACGCTGTTCGCGCCTTAGCGTTTCCCGGAGTTTCGCAGAATTTGCGTACAGTGCAATCAATATACCCGTGGCAAAAAAAGTTACGCAAACGCATTTGCAAAAATCACGAATAACTGCGCGCGCCATTCACATACACATACACACACACTGCACACCGTCCGAGCGAATACCAGAGTAACAGAAATAGATTTAAGCTCGCCTTTTGAAGGGGAGAGAACGCGAGAGAGAGATTGTACACATACACAGAAGATGTATTGCGCTTCCCGGGGAAAAACGCGGGCGGAAACTCGTGCAATAAAATGTGGGAATACACATCACATATACACCGTGGAGAACTTGTGAGCAAGCGAGATTGTTAACGAAGGTCGAAAAATTTGCAGCAGGTGTTGCGGCTCGCGAGAGCGCGCATGCCGCACTCGTGAAAAGTAGAATCGTTTATGGGAAAGCAAGGTTAAAGTCTCTGCGTGTACGTTTATTGCGAGGTATACGCCAACAGAGTTTTACGATCGAGTGAGAGTCATCCATCAAACGCGTTTCTTTAAAATTGTTCGATAAATCCTCGAGATTTTAATCGCATGTGTGTGCTCGAAAATGCGGTTCATGGAGTCAAGAATGAGTCCATTTACGCAGTTTAATCAACATTCATTATATGTATACGTCATAAATAAGGTTACGATTTTAAGTTTATTACATTCTTCTAAAAATTTATTACTTTTAATTAATAAATGTAAACGTGAATTTACAATCAATAATATTTCTACGACATCGTAACTTTCTTCAAACCCGTTTTTTTAACAATAAACGAAAAAACTAAACTAATGCTATTGATAGAATCGCGATTTATCGTCGAATTAGTATAAAAATACACTTGTTAACACTCACGGAGAAAGCGCTTGCTTGCTCGCTTGCTCGGAGGCGCATAAATCGTGCCCGCTCCGACGCGCTCCGATAGATAAAGAAAGCTGCCGCGCGCGCCGGCTAAAAGGGATCAGCTCGCTTTTCGCTTATAAATCTTCATAAATCATGGGCCCCCAACAATTATAATCGATCGCTCAGGATGCGACACCTCGATAAGCGCGGAGCAGACGACGATGATGCACGACGCGTGCATATACACCGGGAGACTGACATTCCCCGCTTTTATGATTCGCGCCGGCGCATAATTGACGCTCGCTCGCGCTTATTAGGGCGCACCGGAGCTTTTGTCAACGTGCCAGTGGCTCGATGATGATTTTCTTGCGCGCGCGAACGCGAGGAATGCGTCGCCCACCCTCGTCTTATTTATTGCGAATTAATGCGCGCGATCGTAATTTGACACCTCTTCGCAGGCTTGCCAATTTGCCGAGTGACTCGGCAAGCGCGCGTATTATACATATATCTATATAAACCGCTTTGGCGATTTTCGAGAACGGCGGGACTGCGTGAGTTAGATTCTTATTATGCGATTATTCAAATAGCATCCCTGCGAGGTTTCTTTCCTTTTGCAGAGGCCGTCTTCTCCCTCGCGCGCGCGTAAGCGAAAACGAATGAATTGGAATTACCGGGCCCATTTTCGGGAATAACACGCGTGCCTTATTAAATGCGGCTTTTTGCCCAGGCAGCAGCTTCCCCCCGAGCTGTTAATGCCTTCCCTGCAACGTAAAACGTTAACGAGATCCTCTAGTTCTTACCTATTTTAAAGAGGCGAGCGCAGCCTGAAGACAGTCATCAGCAGCGGCTCGTTCATTTCGGCTAGAAGAGGAAGATTTTTCGTCTACTTTGCCCTCGTTCTCCTGGCTTTTTCGGACCGTAACAATCTTGTCTTTCTCTCGCGTTAGTCCCGAAACTAGACGAGTTCTCGCGCGGTCCGTCAGCGGAATCAAAGAGGAGAGATAGACTAGGCTGCAATTTTCGGAATAAACTTTTCGGCCTCGAGTATATAGTATAGTTGCTGCACGCGCGCGCGCGCTTCTCAATCGCTAAACTGACACACGCACGTCCATTTACCGGGTAAATGAGGTTTTAATGATACACAATCAAATCCTCGCCCGATATACATAGCGCCAAAGATGTTTTCCGCAAGTTCGAGAGCCCCGAGATAATGGACTAGATTCGCAATTAATTTCGATTTAGCGAAACAAAGGAGAAGGGCGTTTGATTACGGGTTGTTGGAGCACTGAAAGAGGTATCTTCTTCCTCCTCTTCAAAATGCGAATTGGACTGTACGGTTGTCGGACATGCAACTGATTTCAAGCTGTTTTTCAATTTTGAAAAGTATGTGGTAAAATTTATGTTTAAATAAACTAAAGAAATGATACTATACGACGCTTACATTTTATCAAACTCGTTAATTACTCCTTAAGGTTGATTGAATTTCCCCTCAAAAGCAGTATCGAAGTAACTAGATGGATAATTTAATAATGGCATAGCTGGCGACTGGCGTTAGCTGTACAACGAAGTTTATTAATTACAGCGTTGATGGGTTCTTTTATGCGAAAGCCAGCGGGGTATACGAAGTTAGGTTGAATCTAATATCCATTAGCGACGAAGTTGCAAAATATTTGCAAATTCTTACCAAGATCGTTACGAAAACATTTAATTATTTTTATTTATTTACCAGAGTAATACAGTAGTAATACATGTTATTGTTAACTTCAAGACACACGTTATGTATCTGAAGCAATAAATATCCTATAGATATAGTCATAGCTATCTGTACATAGGTCCGGCGTATATATAATTATTACAAACTAACTCAAAATCTAAAATTCCAAGATTAATATTATATCTTGGGCAAAATAATAGATGTTCCAACCTATTCTTAAACAACAGTTAGATTATTTATTCAAAGCATTACTTTTAAAATATATTAGCTCTAATCCATTTCTTAACTTTTATTTTATTATAATTTTTGATAATATCTAGATTTTTGAGATTTGGATTAGTTTTCGGTAGACAATTAAATATTTGTATTGCTCTGATAAGATTGTTTTTATCGCTTACAGTTTTCAATCACTTAGGTGGTAATATAAGTTTATTTCTGGTTATGTTGATTGATGTCGTGTATAAACTTTTAAGATCATTATAGTGATAGGATACACACTCATATGCGAGAATTTGTTTTAGATTCAGAGGATTATCTTAATTAAAAGTATTTTTGTTTATAATTTTTAAAATTCGATTCTGCGTCTTTTGTAATAATTCTATGTTGCCTTTGTATGCACCACTCATGAAATATTCCTATAGCTAATTATACTATGGAAAAATGCATAGTATATCATCTTAATGGGATTATACTATAGTTAAAAATTTTGCTTTCTCATAGAGGAAGCTTTGTAACGGTGAAAACAATTTTCGAGACAAAAAATGTTCAAAAAGATGTTTTAAATAGATGTATGTCGATATTTGTTGATTTTGAGAAAATTTTTTTCGCGGATGTGTGTGTGTGGATGTGCGCGTGCGTGCCTGCGTGTGTGCGTGCGTGCGTGCGTGCGTGTGTGTGTGTGTGTGTGCGCGTGTGTGTGTAAAGACTATTTCTCTTTGTCCCGTGAAAAAAACTCCTTGATGGATTTCAGTTTTTATTGATTTTATTTTTTTTATAACCAAAAAACGATTTTGAATTTTTAATTTTTTTGATTTTTTTATATCTTACATCCATTATTACATAATATAATGAACTTTTCTTAAAAAGTATTTAAATTACCTATATTTTCTTTTTTTAATATTTAAATTATCTTCACTCTGTCATTTGTTATTAAGAAAAACGTTTTCATATTTCATAAATTAATTTCTCAAAAAATATTTTATTTATCGACTTGAAATTTTAACCACTTATTACACTCATTGAAGACTATATATTATTTGGTTAAAATTTCAAGAGATTATCTTCATTTGTTTTTTAGAAAAAAATTATTTTAGAAAAAATTTTCGTTTTTGTTGTCGCACGATAACAAGAGTAAAAATTATACAATCGTCCTGAAATTTGGCAAAGATGTAGCTTTTATATATATCTTCAGATCGAGTTCGTTGCCCAAAAAAATCTGTCTATTATGGAAAAAGATATTTGAGGTTAAAAATTTTTTTAAAAATTTTCGAATCGCGTTTTCTCAGAGATTACTTGATTTATCGACTTAAAATTTTAATTACTTATTAAACTCTTTCTAAAATATAAAATTGTATAATAATAATTGCTTTTTAATGATAAAAAATAGAAAGAGTAAAAATAAAAAGTCACAAACCATTTAACATAGTCTCACCGTACAAAATAAAGTATTAAATTTTAAATATTGGAGTTAAAAATTAATTAAAGGAATCAGTAAATTAAGTTTGAGGAACCTATTTTGACTGGTGCGCAGTTTTTGAGAAGAATATCCAATATGTATTTAAGAATATCCAATTTTTGAGAAGAATATCCAATGGATTTTCATGAGATGCAGCCTAAATTACTTGAAATTTGTGCAGTTATGGCACGAAGAGTTGAAAATATAAGATTTTCTTGGGCAAATTGTGTTTTGATGGAAAAAACTAATTTTATAATTCGTGAATTTTATGAATTTTGACCTTTTTTTGTGGTTTTTAGCATTTACAAATTATTTGTGCAAGGAAATCTTATATTTTCAATTCTTCGTACCATAACTGCATAAATTTCAAGTAATTTAGGCCCCGTCCCATGAAAATCCATTGGATATTCTTCTCAAAAAACTGCACACCAGTCAAAAAATTGAAAATACTATATCTCCGAATAAAATTGGTCTACAAATTAAGTTTTGAGCGATTTTATCAGAAATAGTGCATAGGTACTTATAATATATAGATTGCATATTGCTCAAACTAAATTTTATTTTATTTTTTCAGACGATTTTGACCTCCGAGACCACTAGGTGTAAGTCTGGCTTAATGGCTATACTGTGCGATACTACGAAAACGTCGTCACTAATTTTTGATATCGCCAAATTTTAAATTAATGTTTTCATTATAGCTTGATACATTTCTAAATGTAGCTTTCTATATTCGAAGTTCATGCTGCTCATACGTAATGTTGACATTGCGACATTGGTCACGAGTGAGAGAGATGCGTCTCGTCTGTCGATTTATTTTTAGGCGACCAGTGCGATCAGATACACTGTGATAGCTGTTTCTTTTTTCTGTCAAACATAACCTTAAACAAAACTGCAACAATTAGAGTCCAGTGTTTGTTTGCGATACTTTTATCGTTTATTGAAATTCCTAACTAAATTAAAAGGTTCGGAAATTCTGTTTTCGAAGTCTTTTCCAGTAGGTACTATATCATACGCAAAGTTTAAAATCATAGTTACACGTTTTGTTTGTATTTTTTCTTCTTACAATGCATGTCAAGTACAACGCTGAGATTCTACGCATTATTTGTTTTAAGTGAATTTCCTCCTGACTTTCTTATTGGCTTATCTGTACCTTATATAATAATTTGATACGCAATACAATCTAGAGAGTATGAAACGCAAATTATTCGGGATTTACTTGGAAACAAGTTATAATTACGACCGTTAGTTAAAATACTTATTATGTGAAAATACATGAGATATTTAAGTACAAAAACAATATTACATTAATAAATTATAATATTTTATATGCATAAGGTTATTTACATTTTAAGTACATTATAATTATAACAACAACATGTTACAAAGTGTGCATGAAAATTAAAAATTTAATCCATTCAAATTGATGTCATATATAATTATAGAATATATATACTTTGAAATCAAAATTTCTTTATCTTGCATAAGTCATTATTCGAACGCACAGCATAGGCGAACCACCATTGTACTTAAAACAAGTGCGCGCTTATCGATTTTGTAAGCCTTCAAAAGTGAATCATTTCATTAGTGGAAAATAAATAAAAAGTCTGATAATTATTGAATAGTCTTGCTATATACGGTAGCCCGCATAAAATGCAACAGAGCACGCGCGCAATTGTAAAGCCGGGCATTTCTTACGGTTTTAGCGTGCGATCGAGAAAATTATTCTCGATTTAATCAGAATAATAATCACTCGGTATCCCTACGAAATTCATTCAGCCAATCAATAATACATCACGATCGAACCTCCAAATATTTCCAAGATAAACTGAGTTACGTTGAATCGCAACTATGCGCGGTCACGTTTTTTCTTTTCCTCCCACCTGTGATACTAGTGATATTGAGCACATTTCGACGCTCCCTACGAAAACTAGCACCTTTTTTGGCCTCCTTACGAAGACTGGCACATTTCAGAAAACTGCATAACGAAAACTAGCATAACTCACGACTTTGCCGCGAATACTAGTACAATTCGCGAGGTTGCCGCGAAAACGCATCATTCACGAGTTTGCGCCGAATAATAGTATACAATTCGTAAGATTGCGAGGAAAAGTAGCACGATTCGCGAGTTTGCGACGAAAAGTAAGACGATTCGCAAGCTTGCCGCGAAAACTAGCACTTCGCGTCACCGTGTTAATTTACATAAGAGGCAGTGGAATGTGCTAGTCTTCGCCGCAATCAAGCGGATTGGGCTAGTTTTCATAGGGAGCGTCGATTTAGTGTCTACACAAAGCCCCTACACAGCACTTTTATAGCACTACTAAGTTCTACACAAATAATATTAAGAAAAAATGAACACACATATAGACTATACTGAGATAGTTTACACAATTAACATCTACATCATGTGTAGATCACATTGATGTGAATTTATCTCGATAAATAATTTGCGTGCCGAAATTCTCTGTGTAGACTTTATTTGTATAGAATTTTATTATATTTTAAAGACTTGTATACTATTGTCGTGTACAAAATACTTGCGTACGATAGCGCCGAAAGTCGTCGAATAAATTCACATACTTAATTATAGGTAGTTTCTAATCAATTACATAAAAGTTGATCTCAATTAAGGACCTGGAAACGAAAAGGGACATATCATGATTTTGCAGAAACAGTATTCTCCATAACGATCCGAATTTGAAAATTGAGCAAACGTCGGTTTTTAAAGTACAGGCATCTAAAGAATTGAAATGCGTATTTTTCTGTGAAGAAATCAAAATTTCATCTTTATTAGTTTTATTAAAAATCCCAATAAACTGTTTTTTTTTTTTGCGAAAAAAAAAGTTCAATGTAATTTTCTGTTTAACTCGCCAGAACTTCGTTCAGATCAACTATTTCTTCCATAAATTTTTAAGTATTAGGAATATTATAAACCATAGAGGAATAGAGATTGTTATTGAACCAAATAGCGAATTTTAAAACAAATTTTTTCGCTATTTTAAACCTGTATTTTCAAATACAAAAGTTGTATAACGAATTTTTGAATTTTGCAATTTGATTCGAACTACTATATTCTTAAATACCTAAGGAAGTTTTTTGGAAAATTCCAGTACTATATGCATTGTTCCTAAATAGAATTTTTCGTGATTGTTACGATAAATGCTGTTGAAGGCCACGAGTAATACTGAAATGTTCGTGTCGTGCGCACATCGTAACATGTATACCGTGGCGGGCGGTCTTCAACATCATTTATCGTAACAATCAGGAAATAACCAAGCTAACGATAGCACGAAAGAAGTAGTTGACTTTAACACTTGTGTTTATTTTATTTTTAATTTATAATTCTATTAATGATCATTTGATAAGATCAGTGTATATAAGGAAGATTCTTTTTTTCATTTTCACTTATCGCAGTCATGAAGGTTTTGTGTATTTTGTTGTGCGTCGCTTTTGCGAGCGGCTTCTATATAGGTAAACGAGATTTTACATAGTATTTTTGTTGATTAAAATAAATTTTTCAATTACATATTATATTTCAATTTCTAATAGATAAGAATGAAACACACGAAGAAAAAATTGTTGGAGGATATTACGTTAGAATAGAAAATGTACCATATCAGGTAAATAAATATCAACTAAGTTTTGTAACATCCATTCTTTTGCAGCAGTTTCTTTAATGTAACTGGTTAAAAAATTAATAGATATTGACCAGATATTTAACCATAAATTAGTCAATAATTAACCAGAAATCTGGTCAGAATCTGATGGGCAACGATTGGCAGTTGCAGTTCATAATATAAAATATAAAATGTGTGATATACTATCACAAATCGAATCGTATGCTTTTACGAAATGCTTTTTATTTTTATTTTATTGTAAGAGGGGTGGTGTATTGGACAAAAATAATTAAAAATATCTAAAATTTTTTAAATATCTTAAATATAATATATATTATTTAAAATTGTTAGCTTAATACTATTATAAAAGACTTTGTTTTGATTCTTAAATAGTGTATTATATATTCACCTCACTCAGTAATGCAAACAAGTTAAAGGAATATAACAGCTTAGGATTTTACATCAAGTGTCCCCTGCATGAATGAAGAAAATACATTTAGAATTATTTTCAAGTAATTTATCATAAAAACATTACCTCTCATTATGTAAGCTAAGCTAGAAATTCCGAAACCCATTTTGTACATCAATAAAGCATTTTCAATATTTTGACTTTGGTATATAACCAACCAGGTAAAGGATTTTCATGAGACAAAGCTTATATTCTTTGTATTTTGGTGATAGTTATGATTTGAAAAGTTTCAAATATGAAAATTTCCTAATTTTAAGTTTTCTTATATCTGTTGGGCATGGTGTGGTTTATGCACATAAGAATTATGCACATATTTATTGTGCACACTTTAGCATTGGAGTATACACATAGATATAGATATACACCAATGCTAAAGCGTGCACAATAAATATGTGCATAATTCTTATGTGCACAAACCACACCATGCCGTGATGTTTACCATTTAAAAATGACTTATTGAAGTAATTTATTAAAGTACAACTCTTCGAATCAGAACTATGATTGATTTACAAGGAATTTAAGCTTTGTCTCATAGAAATCCATTACCCGATTGCTGGGAAAAGATATTTACTTCAATAAATAATTTTTAAATGGTAAAAATCACAAAAAATGTAGGAAACCTTGAAATAAGGAAATTTTCATATTTGCAACTTTTCAAATCATAAATATGAACAAAATATGAAAGATATAAGCTTTATCTCATGAAAATCCATCACCCGATTAGTTATATACCAAAGGCAAAATATTGAAAATGCTTTACCAATGCATAAAATGGGTTTAGGAATTTTTAGCTTAGCTTACATTGTCAGAGGTAATGTCTTTATGATACATTACTTGAAAATAATTCTAATTATTGGGATTTGACATTCGTATATATAGATAACTAAAATACATACTAAAATATATCTATATAACTATCCAAGATGGCGCGAGTTAGCCAGTAGCCCCATTTAAATGCACCTAACTAACCTGCGCCATCTTGGTTAGCCATATATTCGGATGTGAAATTCACAATAAAAACTTTATGATAGATTGAAAATCATTGTAATTATATTTTTTTCATTACTGCATCTATGACTTACTGTGCACGTCTGTGTGTGTGTGTGTGTGTATGTGTGTGTGTGTGTGTGTGTGTGTGTGTGTGTGTGTGTGTGTGTGTGTGTGTGTGTGTGTGTGTGTGTGTGCATGTGTGTGTGTATGTGTGCGCGCGCGTATGTATGTATGTGTGTCGCTAACAGACGTTACTAAACTATATACAGATTAGCTGCTCCGCTTTGATGTAAAATAGAGTACAATCAGAAAAACTCTATTTACTAAAAAAATTCAGATTCATTATGCGTGTTGCATTCAGATGAGTGTTGCAGTGAGTATCATTATATATACAGGACATAACCTAAAATATAATGATTTTATTTGACCAGAAATTCGTCAGATTCTGACCAGAAACTGTCGCCAGCACGCGGGGTTTCTGGCCAAAATTTTCACCATAACCTGACAATTACCAGAAAATTAACCATATTCTGGTCAAATTATGATTAATTTTCTACCCGGGATTATTTGATAGATTTATTAATAGATTTATTTATTAATAGATTGTTGAATAAAATAGTCCGTGAACGATATTAATAGACGTACTTGCTTTATCGCATTATGTATTGAATAGATTTCATACAAAACAGTTTATAGAAATTTAAAAGTTCTTCAAGAAGATGTTGAATCTGATTAAGGGGATGTCAAACTCAATTCTGCGATTTGACCGACCTATAGGTCGGTAAAGTAGGAAGTACATACTATTGATAAAATATGACACAAGCGCCATCTCTAGAAAATCCTAATAGATTTTAACATAGATGCCGCTACATATTACAAAAATATTAAAGATCTCTATTATTATTATACTATAATAATAATAAAAATCTGTATTTTCTATTGTTAAAATCAAAATTTACGTATTTCGCCTATACGCATTTTTTTATTATAAAGAGAAATAGATATGCGTATTTCGCATATACGCATTTTTTTATTATAAAGAGAAAGAGATATGCGTATTTCGCCTATACGCATTTTTTTATTATAAAGAGAAAGAGACGCGTATTTCGCCTATACGCATTTTTTTATTGTAAAGAGATATATGCGTATTTCGTCTACGCGCATTCTTTATTGTAAATGAGTGTGCGTATTTTGTCTATACGCATTTTTTATTATAAACAATATTGTACGTATTTCGCGTATACGCATTTCCTTTGATAAATAATTATGCGTATTTTGCGTATACACATTTTTTAATATTAATATTAGTGCGTATTTAACATATACGCATTTTTATTTGCAAATAATTGTGCGTATTTCGTCTATACGCATTTTCTTTTATAAATAATTATGCGTATTTCGCTTATACACACTTTTCAATGTTAATAATCGTGCGCATTTCGCCTATACGCATTTTATTATAAATAATTTTGTGTATTTCGCCTATACACATGTTCTACTATTATTAACAAATATGCGTATTTCGCCTATACACATTTCTTATTATAAGGAGATGCAGGTTAGTCACTTTACGGTAGTCTCAGTTATTTACATTTCAAAATTTAGGACATCGCATCGCGTGATTGCAACTGCAATCCTAAAAATAGGTACTCGTAAAAAATAAGCTTGTTCCATACTGCAAAACAAGCAAGACAATCGTGATAGATTATCAACTTACTCGATTCTGACTTATTCTTCGCAGAATGGTAACTCTTTATCATAGAGAGCAGCAAGTGAACGCGGCCGATGACGTATAGCAAAACAGCGACAGCAGAACCTTAAGGCGTTGCGATGTCGTTTACAGCAGCTCCTCGCTTGAGGCAATAAAATGTAATTAATATAGAAACGAGTGAGCTGTGTAAGGAGCGCCGATGATGGAGTCTAGGTAGTGCGCTTCATAGGTTTTTGAGTCCAGGTGTCGGGACATCTCGAATGCGAGGTCTAGCTGTTCCACGCGGCTGATGATAGAGTCTAGATGATACGCTTCGTAGATTTTTGTGACCACGTGTCGACACAGCTCGATTACGAGGTCTAGGTGTTTCAGGTGGCCAATGATAGAATGTAGTCGGTGATGACCTCTGGAGGTTTTTGTGTCCAGGTGACGAGACAGCTCGAATGTGAGGTCTAGATGTTCCAGGTGGCTGATGATGGAGTCTGGGTAGTGCGCTCCGTAGGTTCTTGTGTCCAGTTGACGAGACATCTTGAATACGAGGTACAGCTGTTTCAGGTGGCTGATGATGAAGTCCGAGTAGTGCGCTCTGTTCGTTTTTGTGTCCAGGTGACGAGACAGCTTGATTACGAGGTCTAGCTTTTTCAGGCGGCTGATGATGGAGCCCGGGTAGTGTACTCTGTAGGTTTTTGTGTCCAGGTGACGGGACAGCTTGATTGCGAGGTCTAGCTGTTCCAGATGGCCGGTGATAAAGTGTAGGTTATGCGCTCAATAGGTTTTTGTGTCGAGGTGACGGGACATCTCGATTGCAAGGTCTAGCTGTTCCAAGTGGCCGATGACAGAGTGTAGGTGATGCGCTCCGTAGATTTTTGAGTCCAGGTGTGGAAACCGATCGGATGCGAGGTCTAGGCGTTTCAGGCGGCTGATGATGGAGTCCGGATAGTAGATTCCGTAGGTTTTTGTGTCCAGGTGACGGGACAGCTCGATTGCGTCTTCGCTTGTTCGGCTAGATGATGTTTCAGGAAGTGGTAGATGCGTTGGCTGCTCTCGACGAGAGTAGAATTATTCACGAAGACGCGTTGTCCTCTGCAGGAGCTCTTCGCCTAGGGCAAAACAAAATCTATTAATAATGTGTTAAGCAGTGGGGATGAGGAAAGCAGCATTGAACTGCCAGGAATAGAGGAGTAAACAGATGGAAAGTTGGAGGCTAGGTTCGACCATACTACAGGATAAAGGCCAAATCCGAAATGAAGTACTTACTCGAGTCTATCGCCGGAGCGCGTACTCCATTCAATTAGACCTTCGCCGTCACTTCTACGATATCTTCGCCTAGCTGATGTCTTTAGTAAGTGGTAGTTGAGTTGGCTGCCCTGCAGAAGAGCTTCGCCTAGGATAAAACAAAATATATTAATAATGCGTTAAGCGGTAGAGGAATAAGGATAGCAGTATCGACTTGCCAGGAACAGAGGAGTAGATAGATGGAAAGTTAAGATATTTGTAGGGAATGTAAAGGAATCTGCGGAATGAAAAGTCAAAAAAGCGCATGTGCATTTCCAACTAAGACCACCTGACCCTTGCTCAAAGTTGACCAAAATGTCCTCACACAATGTAATACATGCTGAGGGATTGTATATCCAATTTCAGACCTTTTCAATCAGCCGGTGTTGAGGAAATAACTTTTTTTTTGGAAAATTTCCTGAAAAACATACAAAAAGGGCAATAACTCCACACTTGCTGATTATTTAGATCTCAAACTTGATTCATAATCCCCCAGCATGTATGTATTGCATGATGTATGTAAAGTTTAAGATATGTTTAGAGAATGGAAACGCATCTTTTGGATTCAAAAATCGAAAAGACGCATGTACATTTCCAACTAAGACCACTTGACCCCTGCTCAAAGTTTACCAAAATGTCCACACACAATGTAATACATGCTGAGGGATCGTATATTTAATTTCAGACTTTTTCAATCAGCCAGTGTTGGGGAAATAACTTTTTTTCTGGAAAATTTCCTGAAAAACACACAAAAAAGACAACTCCACACTTGCTAAATATTTAGATCTCAAACTTGATATTCAATCACTCATCATGTATTGCATGGTGTGTATAAAGTTTGAGATATGTTTAGAGAATTGAAACGCATCTTTTGGATTCAAAAGTCGAAAAGACGCATGTACATTTCCAACTAAGACCACTTGACTCCTGCTCAAAGTTGACCGAAATATCCTCACACAATGTGATACATGCTGAGGGATTGTATATCCAATTTCAGACTTTTTCAATCAGCCAGTGTTGGGGAAATAACTTTTTTCTGGAAAATTTCCTGAAAAACACACAAAAAAGACAACAACTCCACACTTGCTGATTATTTAGATCACAAACTTGATATTCAGTCCCTCAGTATGTATTGCATGGTGTGTGTGAAGTTCAAGATATGTTTAGAGAATGGAAACGCATCTTTTAGACTGAAAAGTTGAAACGCCGCATGTGCCTTTCGAACTAAGACCACCTGACCATTGCTCTAAGTGACAAGCAGTGCCTTAACTAAATCTGAAAATTGCATAACTTAATTCTTTTATATTAAATTATACCTATGTCCAGAAAGATAAAATTAGCTTAACAAAACATGCAATGCCTGAAATACATTATAGAAGCGGACTTCTTGTACTCTTTTAATACTCTTCTAAATTGAGAAGTAAAACACATCACCTCAAAGTAAACATCAACAACACTGAATCATGAGTACATCTGCTGAATATGGCAGGTTGCTTTTTTTATATTACAGGAGCAGGATTAATTTATGTTTTCAAGTTGTAATTTTCAGCCTATTTCATTAAATGTGTTTTCTCTTATGAAATCTGAAGTTCTCTGTCTGGTCGAAAGAACTATAGATCTATAGGCCTGCTTGTAATATAATGGTATTTAATTTTTTCTTTAAGCGAGTATGATTGAATAATAAATCTGGGTACCTGTCAGATTTATGAAAAGTTGACTATAACCTCTAAGAGTCAATTAATGTTCATTAATTATTGATTACTACTACAATCAAACTGAATTTTACAGGTTAAAGTAACTTTTTCACAATTTTTACATGCACTCATATTTAATGTTCAACTATGCCCTCTCAAATGACCTATTTGATGCCTTGCATTTTTTTGAACACAGCTGTTACAGCAAGGCAAACTATAGATCTATAGATCTTTCGGACAGACTCACACTACATTACACTACACGAAAAGGGCCAAAACTAAAAACTTGACAAGAAAATTCATCCTACTCCTACAATATAAAAGCCACCTGTCAGTTTTAGCAGGTGGATTGGCCATTCCAGGTTATCTATATTTACTTTGAGGTCATGTGTCCGTACTTAATTCAAAGAATATAAGAATGATAGAAATCCGCTTCAGTAATGCATCTCAGACATCTCATGTATATTTGAGTTGATTTTATCTTTCTGAAAGTACAAATAATTTAATAAAAAAATCAAAATGTGTAACTTTTCAGTTTGACGGTTCTAAAAAATACACAAGCAGTGCCTTAACTAAATCTGAAAAATTGCATAACTTAATTCTTTTATATTAAATTATACCTACTTACAAAAAGATAAAATCAGCTTAAAAATAAATGCAATGCATGCAATACATTATAGAAGCGGATTTCTATTATTCTTATACTTTTTTAAATTAAGTTCGAAAACACATATCCTCAAAGTAAATATGAAATACACTTAATGATGAGTACACCTGTTAACTCTGACAGGTGGCCTCTTATAATTGCGGTTTTTTCTGGAAGGAAAATGAAAATCCTGAAACAAAAAAATGAAGCTATAGCAATGGTTGAAAGCAGTAGATTAATAATAATTATTGAAAGAAGAGATCACAAAGTGGTCACAATGTATTAAAATAATTACGGACTAGATCAGGTTCCATGGATAATCTTGAACGTGAAGCTGTCAAGATGAGCGTATCAGGAAGCCCTTCACTTAAGGTTGCCCACTGTAATGCCATTGTGTAGTTTTCTCAAAGTTTCAGTTCCCAATTTTGAGGTATTTTCTTAAAAGTCTCCTTCCTTATGATGCTCATATTAATGGCTATATCGAAAGTCCATTATAACTTCCAATCAATGCTGAAGAACTGTACTGGGAAAAAAATTTGGTTTAGTAAATAATGGTTGTTATTTTAGATTTTAATACCCTGACACGTGTAGAAAAGGAAAGGGAAAACAAAAATAGAAATATTTTGGATTCAATATGAAAAATAATTACATTAAATAAAAAAAAACTAAAGAAATGGATTATCAATAATATTGTTATGTGTTCGTATGTGTGTGTGAATATAACAATATATTTGACAAAATTCTGCTTAGAATAAATTGTCACACTATTACCTATCGGTCGGAAAATCTAGCACTATTTCTACAAAATATTTAGATGTTAAGATAGGTTGTGTTTGTATCGGATCTATGTACAGATATCATAACCATAAATTACAATACCTACACTATACATAACTGACTGCTTGCTGCAATATAAACACAGCTGTCATCACATAGCAAGTACTATAATTTAAACCTTCTTTATATGGCGTTTCTCAATTCATTTTTTCTTTTGCACTCTCGAGTTGATTTGAAAGTAAACATTTAGTGTATTATATTTAATAAAGTACATTTTATAAGTTTGTGAAAGCGTTTAATACAACTATAGTGTATACAATGAATGTTTTATTGAAGTTTCAAATCAACTTGAGAACGAGACAGTATTGTCAAGCACTCTCACTATGAATAGAAATATATTTATGTCAAGATTCAGTTTAATTTAAAAAAAAAGATACATGTAAGCGAACGAAAATGAAAACATCTTATACTTTGGTCAGAACATTTTAGAACAGATCATCAAGTCTATACAGTTATATCTACCTTTATAGGGTATAAGTAAGTTCAGACATATAAGGTACATACATACATCTTGAACTCAACTATGTACTGTATGTCTGGTTGAAATAAATAAATAAATTAATTTTCGTATCAATTACTTTTCTGTTATCTCCTCAAAAGTCTTCATAGTAATATAATCCATCCTCCTGTATCATTTGGATTTCTGTAGACCAATCACCAATGCGATCATGTTCTCCTTCTCTTATAATTTTCAAAGAAACAGGCTTGTGATTGATTTTCCAATGCTCCTTGGCGAAAGCTGTCGCTGCCACCTCTGCTGCTTACGTACGATGCCGACCTGACCGTATCCTTCCTTCTTGAGTTGCTGCCTCCCTGCTGCTGCTCCACGTTCGCCACCTCTTCTCTGCACTTATCTCACTTGCACAAAATCACAAGCGCACCTCGTGCGCACCCCCTCGCTCGCAGCCGAGAGTCCGAGACACCTCACCTAACACATGCGTCACGCGATAACGGAGCTGCGACCCGTTAAAGTGAGGTTATGGCTCTATGGTGCGCGGCGCCCGCCTCGTGGGTGTGTTCCGCACGCGGTGTGAGATGGCGTAGGCCGCGTATAGGTACCGTACCTTGTCGTTGTCGTGGTTAGCGATCAGCTCGCATTGTTGTCACTTCAGCGAGGGGCTGCGGGGACGCGTCGCGGCTCGACACCTGCGTGCCCGACAGTGCTCAACTGCTCAGCGTCATGCTATCATGCGTAAACATCACACGTATACACGAACGTCATATACGAACAATATGACGATGACCATTGCGCGGTAACATGTCCGTAAGAGGCGGTCACTAACGTCTTTTAGACGGTAAAATTTTCGCTTATTATCTTTTCTATTTACCGCATGATAACAAAAACTGTTTTTTTTTTTTTTTAAATATTGTGCAAAATCATGAGTGTATTGCCCTCCGTAATGACATTATTAATCATTCTGAAAAGTTTCACGTCGATATTTTATGGCATCTAAGAATGGCATTTGAACGAAATTTTCGTTCAAATGCCATTCTTAGACGCTTTTGAATATTGACTTGGCATTTTGCAGAATGATTAATCATGTAATTACGGAGGGCAATGCACTCATGATTTTTAATATATCGTTATATTTTTTTTTCTGCTAAAAACCATATATTTTTTGCTCGGTCGGTAAAAATTGAGTTTGACACCCCCTTAAAGCTCCTTATATCTTGTATATCAACATAATAATTTCAATATAAATCTTTAAGGAGGTTCAGGGGTGTCATGCTGCGGGGTGAGGCTAGGGACGTCCCCTCTTTCTCCGCGGGCGCTCCCCGCTCACCGCGCACCCCCTCGCGCAGCCAACGAACTCGGCGTTTTGTTTACGTTTCCACCTACTTCTTTCCCAAATGCCTTATAAGCGGCCAAGATGCCTCGGCGTTTTTATTCTTTGTTTATTTTTCTATTAAAATGAAGGTTTTTTAACTGTATTTCTGCCTTTTTTATAAGTGATTTTTATGTTCAAAGGTCACATAACCTCACTCTCCCATAAGAGACTATGCTAAAAACTCGATTTTCAAGAATTTTTTTCTCGAAAAAATGGCTTATAAAAAATACTGAAAAAATTCATGTAATCTTCTTTCAAATTAAAGAACAATATATAAAAATTCTAAATTGTTCCCTGCATTTTGATGTGATGACTGAACCTCCTTAAGCCCATAGCTCTCAGGATGAAAGTATTTCAATTTATTTTTAGGCTAACTTGTTTTGGATGAGAATAAATAACTTCTGCGGTGCAACTATTATAGATCAATCTTGGGTTATAACTGCTTCACACTGTGTCGAGTAAGATTTCATTTAATTTTTATAATTACATTAAGTATTTCTATATCATAGAACTTCTTACAAAAAATTAAATTACTCTCTTCATTGCAAAATAGAGATAGATCGCATTTATCAGTACGAACTGGCAGTGGATTCAGAACATCTTTAGGTAAATTACACAGAATTGTGAAAATTATAACGCATGAGGATTTTGAGCCCGACAGCAAAAACAATGACATTGCTTTAATCAAGGTAATTGGTAATTAAATATGTTTATTTTACCTGTAAATTACTTAGAAAGGATTTAGTATAGATATAAAACATCACTATTCCCCTGGTAGAAACATTAACCAATAGTTTACAATCGGTTGGCGAAATCGGAACGAGTTCGCTAACGGTTTAACCAACTCTTGCTTTAAAACGCCATTAATTTCGTCACAAAATGATGGTTCGCTTAGCCAGCAGTTGAACCAATCGTTGGTTTAAAAATTCTATAAATTTATGCACCGAGTTAATGAGCCGTTGGCCTACAGATCCTTAATTTTCAAAATTACTAAAATAATAAATTATTCATTTGGTATACAATAAAAATCATTAAATTAATAATAATAATGCTGTACCGACAGTGTGAAAAAAAATATTTTTATAGTAAGTGAATGTTTTGTACATATTAAGAGTTTAAACATTTTGAGGTTAAATATATTTTTGTAAAAATTTTTATATTATAAATGACACTTCTTTTGTTTTTGAAATGTTATATTTGCTCTTTTTCCGAACTGTTGGTTAACCATTGGCTTACACTTGTTATAACCGCTGGTTAAAAAAATGACCGTACAATTACGTTACCAGTCATTTTCATTAGCATATTTTCTACCAGGGTCATGACAATGTTAGTATTTCAATGTGTGTAATAATAGTTTTATACAAGTTCGAAACTTGTTAAATAAATTTCAGTACAATTTTTAACTTTTAATTAAGAACTAAGAACTTGTAAATAACACGAATATTTTCATTATATTTTTCATCCAGCTTGCAGAACCTATTAGATTTAATAATGAACAACAACCTATACAAATTGCAAAGCCACACGATATTCCTATAACAGATGAAATGATGCTGGTTTCTGGTTTTGGAAAGATAGGGGTAAGTTCTTATCCCTCACAAAGAAAGGTTTTCTTTTTTTCCAAAATTTCTTTAGTTAATTTAATTAACTATTTTTAGGAACATCTGAGGGAAAGTGATGTTTTGAAGGCTGCGCACGTACCTGTAAGGAGTCAAGAACACTGTCGAAGAGCTTACAGGTCATATCCCGTAACCGATAATATGTTTTGTGCGGGCAATGGAGACGCTGATGTGTGCCATGGTGATTCTGGTGGGCCTGGGGTTATTCATGGTAAACTTTATGGAATCGTTTCCTCTGGTACAGTTTGTGGATCGAGAAGATTTCCTGCAGTATACACTAGGATGCACAAATACTATGATTGGATTGAAGAAAAAACTGGGCTCAGATTCTAAAATTTATAAACCTAACTTAGTATAAAAAATACTTTTACGTGATAAAAATAAAATTTTGTACGTAAAGAAAAAATTAAGCTTGATTCTTCCTGCTAATAACGTCACACGATTAGATTATACTGACTAATTACTCCTAAAAACCGCTGCCAATGCATTGGCGCGTACCTTCCTCAAACTTAATTCACTGATTCCGTTAATTAATTTTTAATTCCAATATTTAAAATTTAATACTTTATTTTGTACGGTGAGATTATGTTAAATAGTTTGTGACTTTTTATTGTTACTCTTTCTATTTTTTATCATTAAAAAGCAATTATTATTATAAAATTTTATATTTTACAAAAAAATTCATTGCCCACAAAAAACCGCTGCCAATTCCTTTAATTATGTTTTAATAACAAAATTTATAATTTTTGCAACAATTTATGACATAATTATAATTAAATTCATTTATGAAGATTAAAAAGTATTAATTTTTAAATTATGTATAAATATGAATAAAATAATAGGTATGATTTATTTTTCTAATTATGTGTGAAAAATAAATAGAATAATTGATTGTAATATTGTCGTCAAAACCTTTTAAAATTCCTAAATAACCTTTACTTCAAATTATATTTTCTTTGTGAAATTTCAGACATAGCGTACTTGTCTCTAGTAGCATGCCTGTCCGTATTTGTGTGCGCTTTCTGGAATTTCCGATGTAAAAAAAAGGTTCTATCTTTAAAAATAATAAATGGCTATTACAAAAGAAAAGCAGGTACACAACACGCGCGCATAGCGCATAGCGCATGTCATTTCCATTTTCTAGGACTAGCAAAATCCAAACGCGCTGCGCGCGTACTATTTTGTTTTTTAGGTTATGAATATATAATTTTTCATTATGACTTAATTTTAATTGGTTTAAATGATAGAATAATCTGATCATTTTTCAAAGCATGACAATTTGATTTAATTATTTAGTTTTAAATAGTTAAGAATAAAAATTTAATTCCAAAAATTCAAATGTAGCGGAAGTAGCGAATTTTCGCGCCTATTCCTTACAGACCAATCAAAATCACTCTTTAAGTACTTCACAACATCCGGCCATCGTTTTTTAAGCGAGGATACATAAATGCGTTCCCGAATAATTACGATTTTAAAAGAGGGCTATAACAGTTTTAACCTCAAATATATCTGAAATTCATAAACGAATTCTTTTACCCTAAGAACTCTTCTAATAAATAATATACAAACTCTACATCTCTACCAAATATCAAAGAAATTAAAACAATTTTAATGTAGTTATATTGTGCGACAACAAAGAAAGTCATTTTCAAAAATACTAAAATTTTATATATCAAACGTCTCAAAAAATAACCATATAATATGAATGGAATTTTACACAGGTATTGCCTATATCGCATACAAATAGTCTATAAATTTCAAGCTGATCCATAAAGTCGTCATTGAGAAATTACGATTTTCAAAAAAAACCGTAAAAAAATTTTAACCTTAAATATCTCTAAAAATCATGAGACAATTCCTTTACCTAAAGGACTTATACTATAATATATAAACTTTACATCTCCACAGAATTTCAACATGATTAAACCAATTTTTGTTTTCTCTAGTTATCATGTAACAAAGAAAATGACTTTGTAAAATACGAAAATTTTCAAAATCAAATATCTCAAAAAATAATCGTACGATCTAGATGAAAACTCGCACACATATTATCTATATCACATAAAAAATTGTCTATAAATTTGGAGCTGATACAAAAAAGCTAAAAAAATTTTAGCTTCAAATTTTTTGAAATTTCTGGACTAATCATTTTGCCCGAACTCGACCGAGAGCTATCCAAAATCCACCTCTACAGGGAATTTCGAAGCGATTAAGTCAATTTTAGTCCCGTAATCGTTGGACATACAAAACTCATTTTTTTTTATATTTCAATTTTTTTCTTAAAAACTGGTCGACAAAATGGATTCAAATTTTTACAGATTATAGCTATTTATATTCTGCATTATCATGATTTTTTTTTTTTTTAAATTGACCGTTTAGTTTAGGAGTTATAAGCTTTTTAAAAAAAGAGAAACTTTTTTTTTTTTGAAAATATAGGTATTTTAATGCTCTTTCGAATGCTATCAATTGGATTCAAACATCTCGATCTTATCATTAAAAAAAGCAAAAATCAATTTTGAGAAAATTGAAAATTCGAAATAAAACAAAAACGCATCGGTGAATTAAAAAACGAATTTTTGACCCGCCATCACACAAGAAAAACAAAAAAATGAGACATGTCCGGTTAAAATCGATCGAGTAGAAGCTAAGATCCAGGCGTATACACACACCCACAATCACACACACACACACACACACACACACACACACACACACGCACACACGCACACACACACAAACACACATACACACACATAATTATTCATAAGTGTTATTTATATAATTATCCGTAAGTGTTATATATAAAAGATATTTGAGGTTAAAATTTTTTTTTTAATTTTCGAATCGCGTTTTCTCAGAGAATACTTGATTTATCGACTTAAAATTTTAACCACTTAATAAACTCATTGAAGACTATATTTAGTTAAAATTTCAAGAGATTATCTTTATTTGTTTTTCAGAAAAAAAGTGTTTTATAATAAAGTAGAGTTTCCGTTGTCGGATGATAGCAAGAGTAAAAATCATCCAATCATCATGAAATATGGCACAGATGTAGCTTTTACACACCTTCAGATCTAGTTCGTTACCCAAAAAAATCGGTCCATTACGAAAAAAGATATTTGAGGTTAAAAATTTTTTTTTTAATTTTTGAATCACGTTTTCTCAGAGATTACTTGATTTATCGACTTAAAATTTTAACCGCTTATTAAAACCACTGAAGACTATATTTGGTTAAAATTTCAAGAGATTATCTTCATTTGTGTTATTGATAACTGTCTCTATCAGGCCTTATTTTATAGTGGAAGATGGGAAGTGCACCAAGAACAACCCCAGATGTATCAAGTTCTATGATTGCATTTATTTTAATGATGCCTGACAATATAATCGAAA
The DNA here is from genome assembly GCA_036365515.1 of Torymus aiolomorphi. Classification (NCBI taxonomy): domain Eukaryota; kingdom Metazoa; phylum Arthropoda; class Insecta; order Hymenoptera; family Torymidae; genus Torymus; species Torymus aiolomorphi. The sequence goes on from CM070875.1 coordinate 12,400,686, forward strand.
AGGCGCCTGTAATAGAAAGAATTACATCACGCTCTTTTCTTGTTTACATTCTTATATTTGTCTACATATTATTATTTATTATCTACACGTATAGAGAGAATACCGTACCTTTTAGTCATTCCAGACTTTGCCAGCTTCTACGATTATATTAACAATGCAATTTGCAAGTGTTCGACAATTACATTTCTCATACAGAAAGTATGTGCGTACAATCCTTTATTATAATTGAGCGTTCGATATTCGTTCGCTTTTCGAGCGTATTTTGCGAGTTGTCTCGAAATCTCGAAAGCGAGCGAGTTATCTCGAAGTGCGAGCAAGTTTGCGAACGAGACGAGTGGGCGAGAGCGAGCGAGCGAGCGTGCGAGAGCTGACAGAGAAAAGAGGAATACGATGATTCTTTCCTTTTGCTTTGCTTAATAGGTAAATATAAAGGTAATATATAACAAAAAAAAATCTTATTAAAAAGTAATATTTTATATTATATATATAAAAAAAAAGAAATTCTGTTGGAGATACAAGGATTTGGGACGAGTAAGACATCTTTGTTTGGAATCAAACAAATTTCCAGTGGTGGATCGGTACTACCTAACCTACGTTACGTTACAAAGTAAATGGTTTGTCTTTTTGTTTTTTTAAAAAAAAAATTATTCTCTTTTTTTTAGAGAGACAAGAAAAACTTAATGATTCTTGCAAAACAAAATTCAAACGCGCTTCATGTGTACGATTTTATTTTTTAGGTTAATTATTTTAGGTGATTGTGTTTATGATGTTTATGAACACTTTTTCAATATGATTTAGGTAATTTTATAATTAGTTTAACTTAAGATAGATTTTTAAGTGGATCCTTTATTATAATTGTAACTAAGTGTTATTTTTTAAATCATTTTTTTATGGATATAGATGATATTTTACCCTTAATATCCATTATTATATTATATACTAAAAAGTATCTGTTACATGAATTTACAAATGCAATTTGTACGTTCAATATCATAAATATTTTATATCATAATTGAGAGGGGTGTCAGCTGTATTGACTTTCAAACTGTCGATTAGACTATTGAATGATATTGAACGATTCATATTAATATATTTGTCGAACAGATGTTAACACGCATAAAATGTTATCATCAATATCTTATACTAAGAGATGTCATTTTTTATATAGTTTCGTTGTCTTTATCAGGAATAAAAGTGTATTTATTACTAAAAATAATTTTAATATTAACAGGTTGATTGTGGCATGCTATGAATTAGCGAAAAGTTACACTTTTCATTTTTCAATTGAAAATTGAAGAATGATTTGAAGTATTCCATTCATTCAGTACTTAAAATTTCATTATTTAAGAAATTAATATTACACATTGTTAGCACTCAACCTGTATTGTAATTATTACGTTATATATATATTTGTTTCTTTGTTACTGTTTACAGCATTTCTTGAATACTCCTGAACTTTTTTCATCTGGTTTTCCGTCATATATAAGGATTCTGTCTGATATAAGAAGAGGGACCAGTATTTAATCTTTCCCTCACCAATCAGATTTGCACTTTCATCGTCAAAATCAGATTCGCACAAGGCTTTCTTTAATTAAAATTTTAAACAAAATTTCCTGTAGACTATTATCATCAAAGTATACGTTACAGAGTAAGTAAATCGTTTGTTGTTTTTTTATTATTTAAAAAAGCTATCTTTTTTTCAGATAAAAAAGTATTTGCAGATTACCAGCAAAATTTCGAAAGGCTTTGCATATACTCTTTTTTTTTTAGGTTATGGGTACTATTTGCCTCTATGATTTAATTTTGTAATATTAGTTTAAATATGACAAAATAATTAGATACATTTTTTAAGTAAATATAATAATTGTACTAAGTGTTATTTTTTATTTGTAAAAATTGATATATTAATGTATAAATAGAGGTTAATGTACATTAAATATTATTATTAATATTTCTTATATCAAAATATGTAATTTTGTTTCGTATATGAATATATGATATATTATCATATAAAAGATACATTGTTTATTAGGAATATTTGTAAAAAGCCATATTTTTATTTTTTCAAGTAAAATAATTGTTTTAAACTATTCCATTCAGTGATGAAATTTTCATTATTTTAGATATTTTTAGATTTTTATCACTCAACCTGTTTATATTATGAAAAATTAAAAAAAAATTTATATTTTACATTAATATATTTCTTTCTTTGTTACAGTTTGAAGCATTTCTCGAATGAATTATTTTGGATTTGAATCTTTATTCATTGCCGGTGAATACTGAAATTGATAACAAATATTTTTCATCCAAAATTGAGAAGGTAATTTGATTTTAATTTTTCTTAAATTTTCTTAAATTCATATTTAAAGAATTAAAATTGTTTTATTTATAAACGTTAAATGATGGAAAATATTGCATTTTAATTTTCTTAGATTGAAATATTTATCTTCCTTTTATTTTTAATAAATGATTTATTATTGTTATTATTATTTTTATTATTATTATTATATTGATTCACGTATAATTTTTGTTTTTGTTTCAGGGATTCCATTGGATTTTATCAACAAGTATTGTGGATATGAAAATACGAAGATATGAAAATTATATATGAAAAATGAATACGAAATTTATGTTTCAATAAATATATGAAATAAATACGAAATTAATTTTTGAATATAGCATATGAAATGTCAATACGAAATTTATCTTTTAACATAAAATACGAAATTGTATTAATGTAATACGAAAATTATATTTTTGCATATTAAAACATTTGTTAATTCTACTGAATAATGTATCTGTGAAGTATTTATTATACCCGATTTTCTTTATTATTAATTATTAGCAAAATCCAAACGATTTCGTTGTTAACGTTTACTTTTCTTTATGATTTCATTTCAAGTAGTTTAAATGAATGATTGAATAATCAGATAATTTTTCAAAACAATATTTTCATTATATTTTCATTTAATTATGTTATAGCTTTAAATATTTTAAGAATGAAAATAATTCAATTTCGAAAATAGAAATGTTGTAGAAGTATAAGCAAATCGTAAGGCCTATTCTTTACAGATCAATCATCAAAATAAAACTTTAAATGTTTCACAAACCTCCAACCAGTGTTTTTTAAAGAGTGGTTTATTATTAATTTAAATAAAAAATTTGTATCTTATATTGACACTGTTGTATATTTTTTTTATAATAATAAATAAAAGCAATATAATTGAATCAATTTCTCATTTCATGTTTTTTATTATTATATAATACGTCATTAACAAATTGTTCACTCACTTTGAAAAATATCATAGTGTCAAAGAGTGGTATTTTAGGATTATTTTTTTATATTTTTAATAAAATTCTTATATATTTTAATTAGGTTTTGTCAAACTCTTGCATTTCATTTCGTACCTATCTTATTTTTTCTATTTTCATAATAATGAATGATAAAAATCAAGAAACGCCTAACAAAATTCGAAAAATCACGGGACGTGTTATTAATTTAGATGAACCACTGACATTAAATTGCTCTACGTTACAAACGAATGAAATTAGGAAAGATCCAAAAGCCAAGGACCGCTTTATTAATATAAACAAACCACTGACATTACCTTGCTCGATAGTAGAAAATAAAAAAAGATCAACAACCAAGGGGCGCGTTATTGATTTGGACGAACCTCCGGTATTAACATTATCTTGCTCAATGAATGACAAAAAAAATCAAGAAACACCTAACAAAATTCGAAAAATCACGGGTCGCGTTACTAATTTTGATGAACCCCTCCCATTAGCTTGCTCGACGTTACAAACGAATGAAATTAGGAAAGATCCAAAAGCCAAGAACCGCTTTATTAATTTAAACAAACCACTGACATTACCTTGCTCAATAGTAGAAAATAAAAAAAGATCAACAACCAAGGGACGCATTATTGATTTGGACGAACCTCCGGTATTAACATTAGCTTGCTCAATGAATGACAAAAAAAATCAAGAAACGTCTAACAAAATTCGAAAAATCACGGGTCGCGTTACTAATTTTGACGAACCCCTGCCATTAGCTTGCTCGACGTTACAAACGAATGAAATTAGGAAAGATCCAAAAGCTAAGGACCGCTTTATTAATTTAAACAAACCACTGACATTACCTTGCTCGATAGTAGAAAATAAAAATAAATCAACAACCAAGGGGCATATTGATATGGGCGAACCTCTGGTATTAACATTACCTTGCTCAATGAACGACAAAAAAAATCAAGAAAAAACTAACAAAATTCGAAAAATCACGGGACGTGTTATTAATTTAGATGAACCACTGACATTAAATTGCTCTACGTTACAAACGAATGAAATTAGGAAATGTCCAAAAGCCAAGGGCCGTATTATTAATTTAGACGAACCACTGCCATTACCTTGCTCTATAGTAGAAAATAAAAATAAATCAACAACCAAGGGGTGCATTATTGATTTGGATGAACCACTGGTATTAACATTATCTTGCTCGACGTTGGAAAATAAACAAGATAACTTGAATCTGCCATCTGATGGTAGTACAGAAGATATAATAAGCAACAACAAAAATAGTAGAGATATTAAAATAGATCAACGTGAATATGATAAAGTTTCTATTGGAATAGATAAAAATGAAAATGAGAATGGTAAAATAAGTAAAAAGAATAGTTCAAAAGTCGCTGGACGTATTGTAAATTTAGATGAATCATTGATATTAACATTACCTAGCTCAAGATTAGAAAAAACAAAAACAAAATCCGGCATGAGTTTAAATGTTACGCTTTTAAATACAATAAAAGAAAAATCACACGTAATGCATGTCGTTGAATTGAATTCATGTGTAGAACACTATATAGGAGAAATGAGTGTTTCATGTATACATTGTGGTGCAAAGCATTTCTCTCAAGAAAAAGTGTCATCCAGAAATTCGTTTGATGACTGTTGCAATCATGGTAAAGTTATTTTAGAACGTGTTCAAAATTTTCCTGACGAGTTAAAAGAATTATTCAATGGCACTCATGAATTCTCTAAAATTTTTTTTTTAAATATTCGACGAATTAATATGTCTTTTTCCTTTGCTTCTTTTAACGCCAATGTCGTCAATTTCCGTGATAGAAGGCCTGGACCATTTTGCTTCAAAATCCAAGGCCAAATCTATTATCAAATTAATACAGCATTAAATCCAGAATCTGAGCAAGATCCTTCTTATGGCCAGTTATTCATTTACGATGGTGAAGAAGCAAATAAATTCCGTTCAAATCAGTGTAATATTGATCCTACTTTATTAAGAATAATAGATAACTTGATGCGCGAACATAATATATTTGCTAAATCTTATATGATGATGGATGAGGAAATAAAAATGCAACAATTACAAAGAGCTGAAACTAATCAAGTATTACCGGAGCTAAATTTGACTTTTACTTTAAAACAAGGTCTTGATCCGGGTCGATACAATATACAAAAATGTAATGAAGTTGCTGCTATTTTTACTACAAATTCTGATGGAGAAATTCCAGATTCACACGTTGTCATTAGAAATAAAAATACTAGACAATTGAGAAGAATTAGTTCAATGGATCCTAATGTAGAACCTTGGACATATCCTCTATTTTTTCCATACGGCACACAAGGGTGGCATACTGATTTAAAGAAAGTAAATAGTAATCGTAGAGTAACAAGATTGAATTATGTTAGGTATCAAATAGCGATTCGCGATATTGAATTTAATGCTTTTATAAGAGGTGGCCGCTTATTCCAACAATATTTGGTAGATAGCTATGTGAAAATTGAACGAGATAGAATTAATTGGTGTAATTCCCATCAAAAAGAATTACGTGCAGAATCATATCAAGGACTTCTCGATTATGTGAACTCAAGGCAGGCCAATTTGCAAAATTATCATGTGGGTAAAATTGTTATTCTTCCTTCGACTTTTATTGGTTCTCCACGTAATATGATACAAAAGTATCAAGATTCCATGGCAATAACAAGAGTATTTGGTAAACCAGATTTATTTATAACTATGACCTGCAACTCTAATTGGCGAGAAATAAAAGAAAATCTCTTACCAGGTCAACAGGCAAGCGATCGTCCAGATATTTGCGCTCGTGTATTTGATATTAAGAAAGATGCTATGCTAGATTTGATACGTAAGAACAAATTATTTGGTGATGTTGCAGCTTTTGTTTACACAATTGAATTCCAAAAACGTGGTCTACCTCATATGCATTTATTAGTAACATTAAAAATGAAAGATAAGATAAATACTGTTGCCAAAGTTGATACATTTATATCATCTGAGATTCCTGATCCAATAGATGACCCTGATTTACATAAACTGGTAATGAAACATATGATTCACGGTCCTTGTGGAGATTGGTGTTTTAAAGATGGAAAATGTTCGAAACGTTTTCCAAAATGTTATCAAGATGAGACTTTTATTGATGCTGATAGTTATCCACAATATCGTCGAAGAAATAATGGAAAAGTTTTTGAACGTCCTGGAAATTATATGGTTGATAATCGTTATGTAGTTCCTTATTGTCCTATTTTATTGAAAACATTTAATTGTCACATCAATACTGAGATAGTTTCACGAATTTCGGCTGTAAAATATTTATTTAAATATGTATTGAAAGGTCACGATTCAGCTGCTGTTATTATTTCTGAGAAACAAAATGATCCATTACAAGTTTCAGCTGATTCTTCGTCAGGTATTATCGATCATGATGAAATAAAAATGTACGTTGAATCACGATATGTCAGCCCTATTGAAGCATGTTGGCGAATATTCAGTTTACCTTTGTATAATAAAAGTCATACCATCATTAGATTACCCGTACACCTTCCTAATCAACAAACTATAACGATACACAGTAATCCAGAAGAAACAAATTTAGAGAATGTTATAAATCAAACGACAATGTTATTAGATTATTTTGCGTTAAACATGCGTGATGAAAATGCTCAACAGTACAATTACGTTGAAATTCCTAAGTATTATACGTATAAAACTAAAGAAGAAAATAATACCGAAATTCGTTGCTGGGAAAAAAGGAAAGGGTCCTTCAATTGCATTGGACGCATATATTCAGTTTCTCCAAGCTCAGTTGAATTATTTCATTTGAGACTGCTATTGTTAAATATTAAAGGTGCAACAAGTTTCGAAAATTTGAAAACTGTCAATGGCGTTTTTTATGATACGTTTGTAGAAACATGCTTAGCTTTACACCTTATTGAAGATGATGAAGAATGGAAGAGAGCGATGGAGGAAGCTTCATTTTGGATGATGCCTAGGCAACTTCGGAGGCTATTCGTTAGAATATTAATTTATTGTAATCCGTTACATCCACTTGAACTATGGAATACTTTCAAGTGGAATTTGTCAGATGACTTTAAATGCAATAATCAAATGACTTCTGAGCAAGCTCAAAAGAAAGCGTTTTCTTGGATATGTAAAATACTCCGCATAGAAAATCATCAGATTTCAGATTTTATAGATACTGAAGAATTAATAGAAGACGAAACCGAAGAAGAAATAAATCCTCAGCTTTTAACATCACATTTAGAAACTGGTGAAATTCAGTATAACAGTTTGAATAGTCAACAAAAAATTGTTGTAGATTTAATTATAAACAGATTAATTTATAATGATAATAATGAACCGTCTACAAATTGCTATTTTATTAATGGTCCTGGTGGATCTGGTAAAACTTTTATTTACAAAACTTTATACAATCTACTCATAGCTAATAAAAAGAAAGTTTGTTCAATGGCATTCACAGGAATAGCTGCTACATTGCTTCCTAATGGGAAAACTGTTCATAAAACTTTTGCTTTGCCGGTTCCCCTATTTTCGGATTCTGTGTCGAATATAAAAAATCAGACAAAGGAAGCTGAATATTTGAGAAAAGTTGATCTTTTTATTTTTGATGAAGCACCCGTGGCCCCTAGATATGCTTTAGAAGTAATTGATAGAACATTGAGAGATATTATCCAAAAAGATGAACCCTTTGGTGGTAAGATTTTTCTTTTAGGAGGTGATTTTAGGCAACTTTTACCAGTTCAACGATACTCTACACGCACTGAAATAATTAATTTGTCCATAAAAAATAGTGTACTTTGGAATAATTTTCAGACGTTTGATTTGAAAAACAATATGCGTACACTGCCAACAGAAGTTGAATTTTCCAAATTCTTAATAGATTTAGGAAATGGATCTTTGAACGATGGAGATAATAATATAAGTTTATCTTATTTTCCAAATAATTGTATAGCTGCCAAAGATGAAGATATAATTGAAGGAACTTACGCTTATATGTTACGAGCAAAAAAATATAGAGAAGCTATAAATTTTGCTATTCTATCTTCACGTAATGATGATGTTGATGAAATCAATAAAAAAGTGATTCAATTATTAGATGAAACAACTGAAAAAATTTATACCAGCATTGATAGCACAGAGAATTGTGACAATGGTGCTCTTAATGAATCCTTATTGCCAGAGTATTTGAATACGTTGAATCCACTATCAATGCCTCCTTATGAATTAATTTTAAGGCAAAATTGCATTGTTATGTTGATTAGAAATTTATGTTTAAGTGAAGGCTTATGCAATGGTACCAGATTGTTAATTCTAAATATGAATGATAACGTATTACGTTGTGAAATTTTAACAGGGGATAAGGCTGGTGATATAATTTTTTTGAATAGAATCACGTTATATTCTGAAAATGATTATCCATTTACGTTCAAGCGACGACAGTTTCCAATCAAATTAGCATTTGCTATGACTATCAATAAATCGCAAGGGCAAACCTTTGAGAGAATCAGTCTTGATCTTCGAAAAGATGTTTTCAGTCATGGACAGCTCTATGTTGCATTATCAAGAGTTCGCTCATGGGATGCATTTAAAATTTACCTTGATAATCAATTCGATAAAGGTAGCATAAAAAATTTCGTTTTTAAGGAATTATTTCAGTAAGACATCTCAAAATTATTTATTATAAAGTTTATATAAATTATTATTTATTCATTTTTAAAAATATCCTTATTATCTAATTATTTTTCATAAGACATTGAATTGTTATTAAAATGACAGAAACTTTAAAAATATTTTATACATGATGAATTGACAGCTTCTATTCCAAATAGTTAAATTTACAATTTAAATTTATTTTCAAGTTAGAAAAAATAAAATTTAATATTTTAAGTAAAAAATTAAAATGATCGTTTTAATATTAATTTTTAATGATAAATAACATAAATTTATTGAATAAAAGAAATGTGTGCACTATAACAATTGAAATAAGTGTTTCAACATTATTTTTAAATGATAAATAGAATATCAATTTATTTATCTATATTATGTTTTACAAAATCTTAAACATGGTGTGTCAAATTGTAGAAACAAATAATATAATTTTACGGGAATTTTACTATTTACTAAGTCAGTACGAACATACTTATACCGATAGATCTATGTATTTATATCGATTAGTACAACGTTATTACATAAGAGACTGTCTACATAGTGGGTTTTGGGCTTTGAGCTTTGGGCTTTGGGCAATGTGTAAAAAAATCGTTGTCGGTTATCTTGTAAATTCACAACCCGTGGTTGAAGACGAACAGAACTTCTATACAACTGAATACTGACATAACCTTATAATTGACCACGGATTGTGAATTTACAAGATAACCGACAACGATATTTTTTACACATTGCCCAAAGCCCAAAGCTCAAAGCCCAAAACCCACTATGTAGACAGTCTCTAAAAAATAGTTTATAAACTAAGAAACGTTTTATTTTAAGTATTGCAATACTATTTACTAAGTCAGTACGAACATACTTATATAGATAGATCTACATATTTATAGCGATCAGTACAATATTATTACATAAAAAATATCTTATAAACTAAGAAATGTTTTATTTTAAATATTGCAATAAACTAAATCATATGTGTATATTATATTGATTTTTTCAATCAATTTTTCTAATTATCTACGTGACTTTTGTACGAATTTGTACTAATGATTTTAAATCGTAAAATGGCGTTAACACAATTTCTTAAAGGATTTTAGTAAACAGCTTTTCAATTTTCACTCAACAAAAATAGAGAACATTAAAATCTATATAAAATCTTAGATTAAGTCCACATTGCGTGTCGCATGCCGTGCGAAATATGCTGTGCCAAAAACATGTGTTCAACGTCCACAAAATTTATTAATCCAGAACAAAGTGGAATAGACCTACTCATTTTTCGATAACGAACAATATTTATTTTAACAGGGCACAAATCGCACATCACACGGCACACGGAACGGAATGTGAATTTGTCACTGTTATAAATTTTCATATGTCAAGTGCGTCAAATTTTAGCGTTACGGACTTTCCACATGGGCGCCGTGTGCGCCGTGTGCGCCGCGTGCGCTGTTCGCTGATTGGTCAATTCTATCGTACCATCAGTTTTTTCAAAAGAATTAACGAATCAACACGGCGCACACGGCACCCGAAACAGATCCGGATCCGGATCCGGCGCTCATGTGGAAAGTCCGTTATACAAAGTTTACTTATATCGATCAGTACAACTTTATTACATAAAAAATAGCTTAGAGACTGTCTACATAGTGGGTTTTGGGCTTTGAGCTTTGAGCTTTGGGCAATGTGTAAAAAAATCGTTGTCGGTTATCTTGTAAATTCACAACCCGTGGTTGAAGACGAACAGAACTTCTATACAACTGAATACTGACATAACCTTATAATTGACCACGGATTGTGAATTTACAAGATAACCGACAACGATTTTTTTTACACATTGCCCAAAGCCCAAAGCTCAAAGCCCAAAACTCACTATGTAGACAGTCTCTTATAAACTTAGAAATGTTGTTTTAAATATTACCACAAACTAAATCATGTGTATAATATATTGATTTTTTTTCAATCAATTTTTCTAATTATCTATGTAACTTTCGTACGAATTTGTACTATTGATTTTTTATCGTAAAATGGCCTTAATACAATTTTTTAAAGGATTTTAGAAAACATAACTTTTCTATTTTCATTTAACAAAAATAGAGAACATTAAAGTCTATACAAAATCTTAGAGTAAGTTCACATTGCGTGTCGTATGCCGTGCGAATTATGCTGTGCCAAAAACATGTTGTTCAATGTCCACAAAATTTATTAACCCAGTACAAAGTGGAATAGACTTACTCATTTTTCGATAACGAACAAAATTTATTTTGACACGGCACAAATCACACAGCATACAGCGCACAGCTTGCAATGTGGATTTTTCACTGTTATAAATTTTCATATGATGTCAAGTAAGTCCAATTTTTAGAAACTTCATCCATTTTATACACGCATATATAAATGTATACTCTACATTATATCTTTCTAACTTGCATCATTAATTTTAATCTTGTATATCACCTATATACCTATATTATAAAAATCTTATAGTCAGTCGTATTAAATGAAGATCTCATATCGTAAAAAGGGGCAAAGCAGACAGTTGAGGAGAAAAGCGGGCATTATTTAATATATTATTGTATAATTTTTTATGTATTTTTATGTACGTTGAATAATAATTTTTTTAACTTCTGTTGATAGTAATAATAAATAATATAAGAACTACCCGCTTTTCCCCTCACTTCCAATTTTGCGCTTTTTACGGCAATACTTTACTTTGGTTTTAATTTTGGAATGATTTTTCATGACTGCGACTAATGGGGAAAAAAATAAATATTCACAATACATCCCTTTTTGTAAATGATTCCAGATTGTCTAAAGGTCAAATAATTGAGGTTATTCGAGAATATATGACAAGGCACTCCATATTTCAATGTACATTCTATTGATAGTTTTCTTTAATTTTCTTTTTTGCATCCAATTTTTCTTAATCTACCAACTTTAGTTTCTGAAATAAATTATATAATAATTAATTTTATTATTCAAATATTATTATATTTTTTCTGTCACTTTCATTATAATCATAATTATTAAACTGTAACAAAACATCTATATATACATTTGTAAATAAAAAAGTAAACACAGTGTGTGTGTGTGTGTGTGTGTATATATTGAAGTTTTATTTACAGTGTCACTATTTCTATACAATTATCATAAAGATTGTTTTACCTTTTCTTCAATAGATGAATTGAGCTCTTCAGATGAATTTTCCTTATTTAGTCCTATACGCTTAGGAGTCTTGAGGACACCTCGCAAAACTTTATCACATAATTTTGGTTCATCTAATTTCTTGATGTTTCCTGAGTTTAAAACTTCAAAATAAATCTTATTTGACATAGAAATTAATTTTCCTATCATTCGAACTTTTTGTCCCTTCTCAAATTGATCATCTTTGTCGAAATCACATACATAGGTTATTAATTTGGCAACACCATCAGTAACATCACCAATTCTCTTTCCAGACTTTTCATTTTCCTTACGGAATTCTGTTTTAATGTATGCGATGAGAGCTAGAGAAATTATAAAAATAATCTGTTTATATTATCATTCGATATCAAGTATTATATATCAAACTATTAAAGTATTATATACCCAATATTAAAATAATATTAATATAGTATTTATTTTTTAATTTACCAATTTCTTTTTTATTATCATTTAAAGCATGTTCAACACAATCTTCTATTTTAGAAAATTCCAATAAATCATGAAAAACATAATTTTCAGATTTACATTTTCCCAAAGTATTAATTAGTGTATTGCTGCGACAGGTTAAAATAAAATCACGACCATTTGTCCATTTAGATGGTGACTGTGGTCTGGCATAAGGGCTGTCCAAGTGTAAAATCTGAAAAAAATATTTAATAGTTAAAATAAAAAACATCATATTGAAAAAAACATGATGAAAACTTCTTTCATTACTCACATTCTCAATACATATAAATGGACGTAGACGTTCAATGTTTTCACCCCATATACAAAATGGCAATTCAATTTTATTCTGGAATTGCATTGTGAAATTGAATACTTTCATGGTTTGATTGTCTTTGATGATATCTCGAGTAGATTGTAGACTCACAACAATACCAATAAGATCACTAAAATGAAGAGAAAATCAATTTCATTATATTATATAATACATCGAATTAGACATTATTAGTTGCTTAACCTTTACAGGCCAGAAAGCCATTATAGTAATTCAATCTACAGCCAACACTTTATAAATTATGATATAACATACATTTTTCTTATGTATTTTTATTGAAGAAACACATACTCAAAATGGCGATACTTTAAAGGTTAAGAATTGCTTTAAATGATATAATAGTAAAATCTGATTTATAAATTATATTTTTAGTTTAAATAAGATCAAATGTTTATCCAATAATGATTAATTGTAAAATAAAAATACAATCACTAATAGAAAGAGATACATATTCTATATGTACATAAAAAATGTAAATAATTTTTTAAGTATTAAGATTATTTAAATTATAAGAGAAGATTATTTAAATAAAAAGACAGTTGATTATCTCTAAAAAAGTGAAAAAAAAAATTTGATAACTTACATTGTAGCATCGTGTGGTTTAATCGCATGTATTATCTCTTCACTAGAGATATAGTCCATTGGATCTTTTATCTCCATTATGATACTTAATGGGTGTTGATCCGCTTTTCTTTCACTGTCTGTTTCACTCATTTTGTATTAAAAATCGAACAATAAATTGACAAATTATTAGTTAAAATAGTAGAACTTTTTCAAAGTTATTGGTTATGCTGTAGTTTTACTAAGATTAGATTGATTGAATCCACTTTTATATTACTACTCCTCTTACACACGTGTTCGTTATAACTGTAATTATTCCGCAACAGTTTTCGTTATGATTTTGCTTTCGGTAAGTACACCATGCAGGATGCGACATGTAAGCAAGGAGAAATGACGAAAGTGGAATGCGGCGCGGGCACGATCGTGCGGGGCGCGAGCGCTGATGTCTGGCGCTATAAGCGTTATAGGGAGATTGTACATAAAGGTGATGCGATGTGGTGTGATGCGACACAGGCGGTGCTGTGCGATGCCCGTCCTGTTGGTGTTTTAGCTACTTATTAGAACAACGCCGTTGATTGTCTGATATTGAAATACCGACCAATCAGAAACGTAGTTCTATAAGTAACCAAAGCATCAACAGCACACGAGAATCGCAAAGCGCCACGCCATATCGTATCATCTTTATGTACAATCTCCCTTACCTATATAGGTACTTACTCGGCCGGCGAGACGACGAGGCGCCACTTGGAGATATATGCATACCTATTGATATCGCAGATTCCCCGAATAAGGTCTAAAACAAAAGCGCGCCACTAGAAACATTTCACTTTCGCAGTTCCGCTTCGAAAAAAAATTTCTTTTCATTCTTCATTGTTTCATCGCAACGAAGGTACATGCACGTGCTTAGTCAATTATTAAATCTTTATAAAGTAGAATATTTGTACTAAACGTACTTTTATTACATTATTTCTGATTTTTAAAATTTTATGAATTATATTTTATATTTAAAATAAATATTACCAATATAACCTACAAATTTGAATAACTTATACCAATTCGGATAGTTGTATTGAATTGTTTGCTACTTATTCAATAATGGCCGATGATAATCAAGTAATAGATAATTTTACTTCGAATGAAGTAATTGAAGCTATACAGATAGATGACAACATGGTGTAAGTATTTTTCTGAAAATTAAAATTGTTAATGTTAAATCTTAAATTATTTATTAAAGGATGTTTTCCAAGTTGAAAAATTTTCACGATAAGATTATTTTTTCTGTGATTATAATTGTATAAGTATATCTAAATTCTTTTAGTGCCTCTAATTATATCATAGATTCAAAATTAGTATTATTCGTATTATTATTTTACTATTTGTTGCATTATAAACTCAAATGTATTTTCCTTAAAATTAACAGCTTCAGTACCATATGAGTCAAATATGACTCATTTAATTATTTACGTTAAATTGAACCGTTAAAATTAAAATGTTTGAATAAAATCATGTGTTATACCAAATAATATCTTATTTAAATTTACTTTCAGAGAGCTGACTGGATATATAAGTACTGTAAATAACAAACAAAAAACTCCTAATGGGAATTTTGTTCAGAGAATCATAGTCAACAACGCTAAAGGAAAATTAGTTCAAGTTGTTGCTTGGGGAAATCTTATTGACACCAAATTTGGCAATATAGCCCAGACAGATAATGTAAGTAAAATATTTATAATTTTAATATTTTAATATTTCATTTGTAAATTTACGTATTTATTTCTTTATTTTAATCTACATTTATTCATCTATTAAACTAATGTTTTAATGAATAAAAACATTTAATAAGTTTTTTTTTTAATTTGATTTTTTGTAACTTATCTTTTATTATTCTCTACAGATTATTCAAATAGAAGGAGCATTGGCCAAATCAGTCAGTCCTAA
This sequence comes from Torymus aiolomorphi, assembly GCA_036365515.1. Taxonomy (NCBI): domain Eukaryota; kingdom Metazoa; phylum Arthropoda; class Insecta; order Hymenoptera; family Torymidae; genus Torymus; species Torymus aiolomorphi. The sequence goes on from CM070875.1 coordinate 12,416,156, forward strand.
CAGTCGTTATAATGATGGGAATGTCAACTTCCAACTACTCATTCAACAACACACGGTAATTGACAAAATAGGTGTCTGCGTGCCTCCTTTACCCAGAAATGTTATACCAGAACATGTTTCTTTTGATCAAATTGGACAAACTCAAGGCTGTATTCGTAAGTATTTTATTTATGGATTCTTTTAATTCCTTAATTACAGTTTAATGATGCTAATGCAGTGTGTGTGTGTGTGTATATATATTCCAGGTGTTATAGGTATTCTTAAAAATACATTCCGTTTACTCATATCCAAGTATCAAAGAATTGGGATCGGAAGCATTACAGATGGGAAAAATAAAATAGAAATTCATATTACATCCCTTCTTGAAAACGACACAAAATTTTCGAAAGGTCAAACAGTTGAAGTAATTGGAGAATATATGACTAGATATCAAGGCACTCCTTATTTTAATGTGAATTCTATTGATAGTATATCATTAATTTCAGAAAAAAAAAATCTTTTGCTTTCGTATTGAATGGATGTCATAGTTTCAAATAAAAAAATTATAACAAACATATGTAAAAATGATAGTATTTTGATATATTATTTATTTTAACAGTAAAAGTTTGTAACAAGATTACACAAGAAAGATTTGTAAGAACATTAATAATAAATTAATAATAAATATGTATGGTTTTTTTTCATAATAAATATTTAATTATTATATATATTTTATGTGTTTGTGTGTTTCTCTCCCTATAAGCGCATGTGTGTATATATACATATATATAAATTTTTCATTTTTATTATTATTTATTAATTAATATTAATTATTAATTACTTAATTTAATTATTATTTTATTTTCATAAAAAAAAATTAAATAAACTGCAACAGACATCCGCGCGCAACGCGCGCGCAGCGAGATTGCTAGTGTACAGTAAAAGCACGAGGTGAGCGGCAAGCGATACATTCTCATGCGTGCGACGAGTATCGATAACCTAACCTAAGCTAACGTTCGAGAGATCGAGACAAGATGGCCGGTCGCGCGGCTAAATTTGAATTGAAAAATAATTAAACTCAACAATTTGTTTTTCAGAAAAAAAAATGTTTTATATATCGTCGATCGAGTTCGTTGCCCAAAAAAAATCTGTACATTACGACCAAAGATATTTCAGGTTAAAAATATGTTTAAAAATTTTCGAATATCAACAATGTATTCCAATAGACAAATTTCACAATTCATGAATAAAAATGTATCGATCGCTGCTAGCATTATGGTGGTTTCCGTTATCGATGCCAAACATTTTTTAATAAAAACGCAAGTTTATTTTTAAATAACTTTTTTATCAAAAGAAACAAAGATAATCTCTTGAAATCTTAACTAAATATTGTAATAAATAATTGTAATAATTGGTTAAAATTTCAAATTGATCAAATATTCTCTAAGATATCAGTATTAAAAAACATTTAAAAAAATTTTTAATCTCGAATATCTGGTCGTGATGATCATTTTTTTCTGTTTTTCGTGGGCAATGAATGTTTTTTTTTTTTGTAATATAAAATAAATATAAAATTGTATAATAATAATTGCTTTTTAATGCGTTTTTATTAAAAAATGTTTGGCATCGATAACGGAAACCACCATAATGCTAGCAGCAATCGATACATTTTTATTTATGAATTGTGCAATTTGCAAAAGAGTTTACATACACACATATACACACACACACACACACACACACACACGCACGCACACACTCATACATACATCTACGAAAAAAATTTTCTCAAAATCAACAAATATCGACATATGTCACCTTAAAACATCTTTTTGAACATTTTTTATCTCGAAAATTTTTTTCACCGTTACTCTGGAGGATTATGGAGAAAAACTTGGTACACAATAATATAAGTTCAGTTCAATTTATTGTTTGTATCTGTACAAAACGTCGCACATAATAATAGTAGATCTGATAACAAGTCACACAGCATAAATCTTGTCTCTACCACACAAACGACTCATGACACTCGGACACCTAACTACTGCTACGACGGCAGGACTCAGACTGACGCGATGAACTTTAGTTCTCGCTATAGTTAGCGCACATATCATCCTGTAAGGTAGTGTGTTTACATAGAGTGTATATATACACGCGATGACTGTGTCTTATGAAGCTCATGCACACAAGCATATACATACATATTAGATGCGATAAATATCCTCAATAGTTACAAAGCTTCCTCTATAAGGAAGCATTATCAAATGATTCAATTTGTAGGTTACGGCAGGATACAAAATTTAAAATCTCAATATCTTTGGATCAAATGAGTTTACAGACCTCTGGTAGGGCCTATTTCATAAAAAATAAACTTTTTTGTCCTCAGACCGCAAATGGTATATTACGATACAAGGCCAGAAAGTTGGATTTCCTGGCCAGGTGTCGAATACTATTTTTCTTCATCCCCGGCCGAAAGTATGCCCATATATAGTTGATATTAATTAATAAAATAGCGTTGTTGCCTGCTAACTACGGCTCGGCCATATGTATAAAAAGCCTGCTTCAGCGCCACTTTACATATCGCGGAGCGTAAGGCTAGACTTCTGCTTTTTTTGATGCTCGCCCGACTTTTACAAAACCAAGGCGAAGCCGAGGTTTTGCTGGTCGGGGCGGGCATCAAAAACACTAGCAAAAGATGCTTAAAAAAGATGATGGACCAAAAATATCTACGTACTTAATTGATGCTCATTTCAACTACAGAACAACTTGAAGTTAAACTTGTAGTTTATACTGTATTATACTGTAAACAATTATATGTTGCCTTGTATATATTAATTATTCGATAATATAAGCCTGGATGGGTTGTAGACAAATGTTTAAGGAGTAAAATGAGACGATAAACATTAAAATCGAATTAAAAATTAAAAGTTGGCAAATAGCGAAAATAACCTTTTTACTTATTGAACAATATTTACGTGTTCGATTAACAATTTTTTGATCACAAGTTTTTTTCGGTTCAGAAAGTATTTGCCTTTCATATCTGTGTGAACTTTCATTATTATATTTTAGTAATTTATGACATAAAAATTAAATAGTGAACCCATTTTAATATCGCATGAATCCCCTTAATTCTAAGAGTTGAAGCACAAAGGTAAACTTATTCCCTAATTCCCGGTCAAATTTTAGATAAATCTATTTGAAAATAAGGACGAAATTTGAAAAATCGCAAAATGTTATATTTTGAGGTTAATATAGTAATATGCGAGTAATATGCGACGTTACGATTTTTCAAATTTCGTCTTAATTTTCTAACAGATTTATCTGAAATTTGACCAGGTATTAGGGAATAAGTTTATCTTTGTGCATCAACTCTTAGAATTAAAGAAAAAGCTTTCAACAATTAATATTTAATTGAAAACATTGTGGCCGGTACGGCAGAAAACTTTGCCGGTATAAGGCATCCTCTTAAATATATCAGTTAGCATGTATTTCGACATTTTATGTAGTATATATATTATATATTTTGTTCTCTTCATTATGTATTCAATATGTTTATCCCATCTTAGATTAAAATCAAACATGATACCTAGATATTTACAATATTCTACCCTACTTCATTTAGTACCCTGCATGTATAAGTTCATATCTTTAGGAACACTATCACAGTAGTTACCAAAAGTTATATATACTGTTTTCTTTATGTTCAAAGATAATTTGTTTAACGCTAACCAAATAGTTATATCTTCTAAATATTTATTCATTTTGTATTCGACATTCTCCCAACTATCGTCAGTTGAGATAATAACTGTATCGTCTGCATATGAAATAGTACTATCAGTTCTGTCTGTTAGCAAGTGGTTGACGTATATTGTGAATAAAAGTGGTCCCAGTATAGTACCTTGCGGTACACCTGTAGTTATTGCTTCATAGTCGCTTTCAGTCGTTCCTATTCTTATTCTTCTTATAGCTAGATATAAGTTTATGCTCTGTACCTCTTATACCATAGTTATATAATTTATCTAATAAAATAGCATGGTTGACACTGTCAAATGCTTTTGCTAAATCTAGGAATGTAATAGCTATTGGTTTGCTTTTATCTAATTTGCTATATATTAAATCCGTTATGCAGCTAAGAGCGTTTTTAGTACACGGAGAGAAATTTTGTAGTGAAAATTACAAATATTCGAGACAAAATTACCAGTTTCTATGGTAATGGATGGACAGACTGACAATTTCAAAGTTTTTACCAAAGTGCCTTGGTAAAATTTTTTTTTAGTTAATTTAAATTAAAAAAATTAACTTTTGCTTCCTCCTAGAGGAAGCTTTGTGATAGTAAAAAAAAAGTTTGTGAGATAATGTCTTAGGAATGTTGTATAGAAAATTTGGAATCGAAATACACCATTTTTAGAAAATGTCCGTATGAATGTGTGTGTGTGTGTGTGTGTATGTATGTCCGTATACTCTGATATCTCATGATCTACTCAACCGATTTTAACGAGAGAGTGATCATTTTTTCAGATTTTGCTTCAACAATTGGGGTCAATATTTTATTTTTGTCAAAATCGATTTTTTTGTTTTTTATCGCCATTTTTAAATTTTCAAAATTTTTTTATGCATATTGATGGATATATAGTATTTTAATATAGAAATAGAAACAGAAACAATGATGAAAAAACATTAAACTGAAAAAAATTTTTACGGAAGCGGGATTCGATCCGACGATCTTTGGGTTGAGAGTCCGACGTTCTACCGACTGCGCCACAGAAGCTGTTACCAACAGTCATTTGAATCGCCGTTATTACTTACTGAAAATATGTTTATTGTTTTCATTTTAACGTCGCGCACGCCTCTAGTATCAATCTTCTGAAACACAATAATGCGCAGTGCGCATGCGCGAGTACACAAATACCAGGTTATTTGGTAAAATTTATCAGTTTTCTTAGTAAAAATTCTTAGGTTACCTTGTAAAAATGACTAGATCTCAATTTTTACCAGTGTTTCTGGTAATTTTTATTCAGATAATTTGGTATTTTTTTTAAGTGGTTATGGTAGTTTTTCTTGGGAAACTTATAAATTGTATTAGAAACCTGGGAATAACACGGCTTTTGACAGTCTGTCCATGCGCTACCAAGGCACCTTGGTAATTTTTACTCTAAAATTTCTCTCCGTGTACTTTTCTTTTTTATAAATCCAAATTGATTGTGAGCTAGTAGGTTGTTGTTGTCAAAGAATAATTGTAGTCTAATATAAACAAATTTTTCTAGTATGTTTGCCAAATTAGTGATTAAGGATATCGGTCTATAATTTGATATTTCCATTTTACTACCAGACTTCAGGCCATATTGATTTTCAAGACAGAGATTAAATATATGCGTTAATGCATTTACAATTAGATATGACATAGTTTTTAGTGCCTTGGCAGGAATGTTATCAACTCCACCATTTCTTATTTTCATATTTTTAATTATTTGTAGTATTTCTTCATTATTAGTTGGTTTGATAAATATGGAGTTGCTGTTCATTGGTGGTAAATGCAATTGCTTGTCTTGTGGTTTTACGATTTTGTCACTTAAATCCATTCCAATTCTACAAAAATATGAGTTCATATGATTGGTGATTTGTGTAGTATCATCTCGTATAGTATTGTTATTTATTGCTATTTTATTGATTATGATATCATTTTGCAAATTAGATCCCAGCTTATTTTTTATGTGTTTTCAAAATTGTTAAGTATTACTGATATTATTCTTAATTAAATATCTGTCATATTCAATTTTTGCTTCTTTAATGACATTGTCAAGGCACCTAGTGTAGTTCTTATACCTATTCTAATCTTATTATATCATTATTTGGTTCATTGCGCATTTTGATGTATAGTTGTTCTTTCTATTCACACGAGATCATAATTGTTTTAGTTATCCAATCAGCTTTCTTGGATTTCTCTTGTTATTTTTTGCTTTTAGCACGTCTTTAGATTTTTCTAAACAGTCTTGTATTTCAGTTATCAAAAACCCAGTAGCTTCATTGGGGTTATGATGTTTCAATTTTTCATGATAGCTAAACTTGGAAGTTTAGTGTAATTATAATGATAACAAACATTCTCTTTTTTAGAAATTGGTGACTTGTTTATCTTCAAAAATAGAGGGTAATGATCAGTAAAGAGCACCAAAAGTTTAAAAGTTTTAGTGTCTATAAATTTAGTTTTTGTTTTGATGTAGATGTTATCAATGCATGTGCCGCTTCCACCACTGTTATTTGGTCTAGTTGTATGTATAAATCCAGGGATAAGTTCCTTATCGAGCATATTATTTTTCTTTCATAATTGATTATGCAATGGAATAATAATAAAAACCATCAATATCCATAAAAATACGAACACAAGTTCCTCCTCATAGAGAAGTCGATAAAAACGAAAGACACTACTAAAACACACCCCTTTATTCCCGAGGAGAGCAAGTTGACGAGTTACATCCAGTCGAGCAGCCAAGTTCTCCCTTTCGCAAACAATACGCCATTACTATCCTCATCACCCCGACATACATTTTCTCCCCAAAGCAAAGTGGAAAAAGACCACGAACGGCATCGACTCTGCAGGATAAATACGACGTCCGATGTATAAAAGAGCCGCTTAATGCATGCGCGCAGTGGAAAGCTCGCTCGGCCCCATAGCAGTGAACTTACCGATAATCGATGGCCGGACGATATTTCGCGGTGCCATCGGGATGAGATCTCTCTCTCCCTCCCGTGCCAAAGCGGCGTGGTGCGGTCGTCGCGTAGATAGGAAGACGGAAAGCGAGGGAGAGGGAGAGAGGTAAAAAAAGTTGTCCAGATCTGCCGTCGGATCGAGAAGCGGTGCTATTGTTCTTCGGCTGTGCCACGCCTCGCGTCTGTAATTATAGACAGGGCGCTTTTCGGAGCCCTTTGATGCTGCACTTTTGGCCTCCTCTGCAAGCGGAGGGAAGAGTGACGGGCCCTTACGTGTACAGGGTGTACGCTGCGAGGAGTCGACGTTGAAGTGCCCGTAAACAAAACAAAATTATTTACAAATAAATGGGTAGTCATACGATTAGTTAATGTTATTATTTAATAACAACAAAGGAAATTAATAATGTTATGTTACAGTTTCGATTAAATTATAAAAAAACCTTTTTATTTGTTAATTTTACAATTTTCCTTACAACAACTCCTTTATTCTTTGAAACAAACATTCGAAAATGGTTATCAAACAATCGATATTCATATTGTCATTTTACAAAAGTGTATTGAAAAATATTAATCACAATTTTTAATAACATATAAAAACTATTTCTAACAGTAACATTATTCAGACACCCCGTATATATCGCAGCGATTGATCCTAGGAAAGCTTCTACTTCTCCGGTATTAAACCCTAAATTAAAGATTGCCGATAAGGCGCCGCATAAGACACGCTCGCGCGAGAACTAGGAGGTTACCGATTTCTCCTGAGTAACTCCCATTTTTTTCAGCTAAAAGGTTCGGCGTCGGGTTTAGGTAGTGATTTCGATAAAAAGTGGTTTCACTCTTTTGTTTGGAAGCTTTCATTCATCTTCGGGGATGAGGAGCGTGGCAGTTCGATTATATCATTCTGAAAAAAGTATAGGATTTGGTTAGATAAATCTTACTAGATACATATGATTATCTAATAATTTTAAGTTTTTGAATTTCAGATCTGTAAACTGAATTTAATTATGTACAGATTGTATTTTATTATAATTCTTAAAAAAAGATTCCTTCAAAATATTTGTACACTTCAGTAAGCCCTTTCATTTCACAGGAAAGCAAAGGAGATTATTTCGTAATTACAGTACATTAAATTACATGAAAGATTGACATAAATATAAATCTATTGAACGTGTTCACATGAGCTTACTAGATGCTACCGTAATACGAATGGAATCAAAACAGGTCATTGAAATCCATTCAAAGGAATCATTTTAATGGCGTGTAATAAAAAATAGTAAAGTACGCAGACGATGTATTCCCTTCGTTTCGCATGATGGTCAATCTAGTTCTCAGCTACTGAAAAAGAAATAACAATAAAACTGTCATCGTATCAATGATTTTTCCATCTAGACTGCTCCATAAACCTATTCAACAAACTAAAGAAAAGCCCGATCGTACCTCTATTTTGCCACTTACATTCGAACACAATAAGATTTTCATAGACTTCCCGCTTTAAAAGTCGCTCGTAAAGTAGTCATTTTCAACACCCCGAGCGAGCCTCACACCCGGTTATTATTAAGGCACGGCGTCGGCGGCGGCATCAGCTTTTTTGATGAAATCGTCGAAAAAGGTGGAGAAGAGCACAGCGAGAGAACAATGCTACGTCCATGCTTTATGTGACACCTAATCGGCCCGTGGCCAGCGCTGCGGGCCGCACGCGCGCACGCAGGGGGAAAGTAGAAGAGACGCGAATCGCCACTTACCTGCTGACCTATCGAACCAGCCGGGGGTGAGACGCGGTAAGTTATGTGCGCCGCCGCTGCTACGGAAAAGTGGTATGCGCGTAGCGGGGCGGGTTAGCTCGCCCCGGACACAATGGCGCGGACTCTCGTAACTTTGAAAGAAATCGCGCGCGAGCCGCTGCTTCGATTTTCGTATATGGAGAGAAAGAGGGAGAGGGCGAACCCACTGAGTTATTGTTATTGGCATTAGAAACTCGCGGCGATCTCCGCACTTCATTTCTCGCGTGTGCGCGTGGCCGGACCATCTGTTGTGCAAAGGCTTTACGAGGCTGTAAATCGAGAGGCGAGAAATCTTATTTCTTTTCTCTGATTCGAAACGCAATAAACTCGGGATATACACACGAAATATCATTCGATTTTCGAGCGCGCGCGGGGGATGACGTTTAACGTTTTTGCTTCGGCGAACTCCGGGCTGTATTTTTTTCGGCCCTTATAGGAAAGGAAGATGAACGGTTTTACCGATCTAATAATTTTTAGTTGATTGGAAATGAGCTGTAAAGTTATTACACCACGCGAAGCAACTCATGAATTATTATTTAATTTTACAATGGTTTCTATATATAGTTAATTACATATATAAATGTGTTTTCTCGTTAATTATGAAGAAACCTATTGAACGCTTATAAAGTTATTCATATTTCCCGGTTAAAAAGTTCCAGCAAGTTTAAAAAGTTATTACGTTATGCTTTTACGAGGGCATTAGAGCCTCCATTGACGCGAGCGCGCTAATCGACTCCTAAAAAAAGACTAATGTGACAAACGTGCAATTATCGAACTTTTAAGCGGCTTCTCCCGCGCGTAGACTTACAATAACCCGACACTTTATTAGCATGGCCACACTAACGTCTTACATCAAGCGATCACGAGAATCAAATTCCTGGCCACTATACGTCGAAGATCTCTTAATTTTTTCCTCTTTGCACTATAAATTCGAAAATTTCGTATAAATCGAGCTCTAATCCTCCACGCGCGGCTTCCTTAATACCCGCGTGCCCAATTCATTCTTATATTCCCTCCGCACGCGAGCTAGACCGTGTATGCGCCATAAAGGCAACGCGCTTCTCGAATAACCTTTCCCTCTCTTCTTGACCAATACACAACCGGTAGCCGTTAGAGATTATCACCGGGACGAATCTCGGCTCGGGCCTCTGCTGGAAACCCATTCTCCGAGGCAGGCTCGCGCGCCTGGAGAAAGACAGAGAGAAAAAATTTCTTTACAGCCCCCGACGCGCGTGCGTGATTCTTTTTGATCCGGCGCCGCCACAGTAGTACAAGAGTATAATATATATAGCGTATATATACGCACACACACATACGCGGCTATCGGCTATCGCGACTAGCCCTTCTCCAATTTCGCTCGATAGTTTTTGCGCTCGTAAACGCGCGCACGTCTCAGATTAACTTTGGCACTTTCGCGCGAGCGCGAAACCCAATTAACACGCCGGTGGTGGCGTGCGTCCTATAACCCTATTATGGCACACTACGCGGCAGGCCGAACTGTCTGTGTGTGAGCGTATGTCTGTTCTAGGTCTCGCGTTTATGTACGGTGCGCGCGGCTCGAAATTAACGGAATGCCTAAGTGAATTTAGGAGCGAGCGGAATGGAATTGCCGGTCTGATTGGCCGATTTTGAATTGCTAAGCACAACCGCCCGTAATAATTAGCAGTGGCAGAGTGAGCAATGCGTTATCGCTGCCGATAAACCAAATTATTTTGAGCGATAGTCGCGTTCTGGAAAACATTTTTACATAATCGTATCATGACTGTAGTTTAGCTGTAGCGAAATATCCCTTTTTCGATGCGATTATTATTATAGATATAAAATGCAGCTAGTATCTTACTTAAAAAGTATATATTGGGAAATTTAAAACTCTGCTGAAAGCTTCCCCGACATAAAATTTCATCGCATTTTCCGAAAATTGACAACCAGAAAATATGTGCCAAGTAGCTCGACTTGGAGTGCGCCAATAAACTCATTCTTTATGATAAAACTTTAGTCAAGAGCTATAGAGTCGTAAAGTGGATTCCGCATATCGGCCCATAAACTCGTCCCTCATTCACTCAGACCTTAAACCCACTTCAGCGGCCAAATTTCAGACGTAAAAATCAAACGCCACTGCCCCTCTCAACTTTCCCAAATATATTATTTCCCGCGTAAAAATAGCCCTAATATATATAACACTTTCGTAACACAAGTGACGCTCTCAGCCATATATGTATACGATAAAAAGAAACCGCGCAAGCGGAATGAAATCGTAAAGATCGGCGCACGCGCGAGACGCGTAATAGCGTTCCCCGCTGCGCGAGGTCGTAACCTCGTGCGCGCGTGCGCGGCGGGGGAACTTGCAAGTACAAGGTCGCTCCGTCATAACTGCACCGGGCGAGGGAGCGGATATGTAACGTTTATATATCGCGGCGGCGGCGTTGTTATGTACGGAGAGAGAGAGAGAGAGAGAGAGAGAGTGGTAAAAAAGAACGAGGTAGACGTGTAGCGAGTAATTTGATGGCGCGTGCGAGCGAGCGTTATTTGGCCGAAACGTTGTTATTGCGCGCGTGCGCGTGCGATCGGTTTTAAGAGCGTGCAAGCGCATTCTTCTTTGGTATTAAAGCATGACCCGTAATGATAAAGTATATATAAACTGCGCAGATATCCGGGAGATAATTCGTTTCGTTAATCCTCGACGAGCTGGCCATCTTTGTTATTGCCATGTTGCGCTTTATTCTCCCGGAGGCACACGCCGTAACCACCGAAACTGCCGATTAACCTGACCTTGCGCACCAGCTTCTTTATCATAGGTGGCTAGACAGTAGTTCCTTTATAATCGTTTTCGTCTAATAACAGCGCTTGGAGAATGATTATGGCCTGCTTGGAGGGGCGAGCGTTGCCTTTAATTAAGGAACGAATTACTTACTGCTTTATATTGTAGTGATCGAGTCGTTTGGGATACGCTACTAAGATTTAGGAATCAGATATATCATGTCGAAGCTATTATAAATTAATGTTAGATGTTAGGGAGACTATCAATTTATGATTTATGCTTATATGTTTCATGATTATATGATTTTTATTTTTTACTATCAATGAGTAACTTTTAGTGCAGTAAATATATATTTACTATTTATTAGAACGTAAGAAATAAAACTATAAATAACCTTACAGGCTGTACTTACTGAGCTATAAACCCAAATACTATTTTATATTATGCAGTAAATAAACGTTTTATGTAAGGAATCATAAAATTCATAGTCAATTCCGTAAGATTATTTTCTCTAGTAAAGTAAACGTTATTTTATTTATTTCACTATTTGAAAATGTAACCTATATTTGAGATGGAGATTTAATCAGATTACGCCTTTCCATATTAATTACATTATTAAACGAGTTTCAAGAGATCGTTGATTGCTGCACCGGCGTGTTTCGCTTCGATGATTTTTCTGCCCGGGGATTGGCGGGCACTTTCGATTTGTAAGCATCATCGAGAACTAATTATAGAATCGCAGAATTTTTCAAATTCTCGACTACGCAATAAATACGCGCCAGACTAGGTACTAATTAATAGTTTCAAGTTGGAAAGAAATCAATATACTGTTTTTTCTCTTGTTAAAATGTGTGATGTTATTCAATTAATGTCATAAGTAAAAGGAATAGATTAACTTTAGACTTATACCTCGTCATGTGAAGTTGATATGATCGAAACCACTACGGTTGTAATCAATTTTCCTCTATACTCTTTTCACAGATTTTCTTTTACCATTGAATGAAATGATCCGATAGATTTATTGGCGTACGAAAATGTGCTTAGTAATCTAAGAGCTTCGGCAGTCTTCGACTGCGCTGCACGTCGGGAAAATGAATTGAATTTTTCTTAGAGTAATCGTCTCAAGTTGCAAAAAATATTTGATACGAAGATGAAGTTTCAAATAAATTGCGTTATATTTTCCAGAAAATTTACATTACCTCTCTAAAGTATTTAAAACACAATTAACATTCAGATGCAGTACACATAAAGAAACCAACACCGTAGAACGAAATTCCACGTTATTTATTGACGAGAATCTCGCGCCTCGTGTGGTCCGCATTGTTCACGCTCAAATTACGCGGAACGGGGTGCTGCTTCTAATGTCAGGTCATTCTCCCTTCTCCCTTTCTCTCTAACAGATACATAATATTTCCCAAAGGGGCAGCATGTATAATACGCTCTCTCGCATCCAAAGGATTTCGAACCCACAAGAAGAAGCGAGAAACGGAGACAACAGCTCGGCAAAGAAGACGAAGAAGCCGCTAAAAGAATATAAGGTAGAAAGGCAAAAAAAGGGGGAATCGAAACGATGATCTTCGCAACTCGTGTTGGTCACGCTGCTGCTGCGCGTCGCTCCGTCGTTTTTAACTTTGACTCCGGGAATGGCACATTCAAGAAGGAGAGGTGAGGCTGTAACAGCTGCCGTCACTCGTTGGATGTTATCTCGCGCGAGCGGCAGGATTTTTTTAATCAGTGCTTTGACACGTGACGGGTTATTAAACGTCGGCCTAAATTCGGTTATTACGAGGGCCAGAGGCAAAGTGACGGGTGTCCTGATAACAATTAAGCCGTAACGCCTTACAACTTCGTTGCTTGAAATATATGACGGATTAGGGGGGTACAATGTTGCCGTGTATTCGGGTTAGTGGGTCAGAAATTTTTCAATTAGTCGTTCGATTTTTGCATAGTTGTTGTAAAATCCGATTATTTACGAACCATTTTTCCCAATCGGATCTCCTTGCACCGCTGTATACAAAGAGACAAACCATTAAAAGAGACATAATTTACGATCTATATACGTATCGCGTCCTACATCGGCCAACCTGCATCCAAAGAAACAGCGCACGATCGTGAAAAACGTAGCGATTCACGTTTTTCTTAATGACCGTGCACTTATACACCAATCCAGCTTTGTATAGGCTTCTTCTCGCACAGTACTTATATACAGAACGAGAAGCTAGCCACCGCTCCCACAGTAATGCTCGCAGCCTCGGCGAGCGGCGCGCACAAAAAGCAGTTTCTTCAGAAATGACGAGCGCGACTTTTGATCGGCGCGAGATTAAGATCTCTTGCTCGTGCGCGCAGGCTTTCTTATGCGGGCACAGAAACGACGAAATAAAAGCCCGATATCGCGATGGCCAAAGGAGAGAAGAAGCGATCGAGGGGGACGGGCAAAGAAATTTAACGGTAACGCCTCGCGAGAGAGCGGCCATTAAGGATTCATTATAGAATAAAGTAGTAGCGCCCGATGAGTCACGCTGCGTGCGGGACGGCTTTTAAAGAACAATAATTATTACGAACTATATACTGTAATTTAATGAGTTTCAGTTTCTTTTGCCGAGAGTTCGAACCATCCATTAATATTTTTTTTATTCAAAATTATTATAATGCACGATCGGGAGGGAGGATATTTGTATCGGTTTGTCGTAAAAAGAGTATACACACTGCCACGGAAATTAATTTTCGTTGACATGATTATTACAAGACGAATACGACGATTATATTTATTTTCGAAAAGATTTTATATCGGGTAGATGTTTAAAGGTAATTGACAATTTCGACTTTGTATATCACCGGTATTAATTTTGTAAGATATCATGCGCAGTAATCGAAGTATATTAACTTAATCTGAAACTCATACTGCAATATTTATACAGTTATAATTATCTTAATCTGTTGATGTATTATAAATTACGTACTGAATATCTCAATGACTACGTTGGTTAATGAAGGCGAATTAAAGTGATAAATATTGTAATAGCAGTAATTTTCGCGTACATCATGCAAAACACTATGTGCGAAATAAAATAGACAGAGAAGAATCGTTTTAAAAGTACAGAGCCGAAACATTTCGCTTACTGGAAACAGACCAACATTTTTCAGTGAACCATTTCGCACACCAACATCAATATGTTCATCCCCCTTCTCCCCGCCAATCTCGTCTTCTTTGTCTCTCGCACTCCTTTCCGCCTGACCATCAGCACTTTCCATCCATTCGCGCTCACACACTCGCTTATACTCGCGGCGACTCTGTGCGGTTAATGGGTCGCATTAATTTTGTAATTAAATCGTCGCGGATAATAACAGAGCGCGCGCGCCTCGCTTGGCGCTGCCCGATCAACCGGCAATTTCGAGTCATGACGAGATTATTAAGGGCCAATTACAGCGCGTTTTATTGGCGGATAGACGCGCGCGCGCGCCTGCGAATTCAGCTCGCGTTCACTGACTGCCACCGCCTTCTACTTTCGCCTGACAGTGATTTATGGTGTCGCACGCGCATACGCGCGTGTCTCGATTTTGCCGCGGATCGGTTATTTATTGGAGGCGTGTGTGCGTGTGCCGCGTGCGTGTGGAAGGATTCTTGAAGAAAGGCGGAGAGATGAGGATGGAAAAAACGTGGGCGTGTGCACGGACACACAGGTTTCGCGCGAGGAAGAGGAAGATGGAGAGAGAATGCTGATGGTATAAGTGATTGCGAGAATGGCGTACAATTACGTCGATCTACACCTACGTTACTGCTTTAACGAGTTTTCACGGGTATATAGGATCGCTTTAATAAACCAGAATTTACATTATATACAAGAATATAACGCTGTTTAAAAATAGCGTCATAAACATTATAGGCCTGAAATTTAAACGCACTTTATTATTCTTATAAAGCAGATTTCTCTCGCTGGCAGCCTTCATTATTCACAAAATTGCGAATCCGTATTTACGGTAATCCTCAACCGGCTTACCTCTTTTATATCCCCGTATACGTTCACAGCTTCTCGGTTATATCGTCCCTGATTCAAGCGCAGCTTATCCCTGTTTACCTTTCCCCATATTTATCTATATAATGCGTATACGCGAAATCGCAGTCTCGACTTGGCTCTCTCCTCCTCATACGCGATTTCCGATCGAGAGCGAAACTTTCGCGACAAATCCTCCAGAGCAGCAGCTGCGCGACGCGCAAAAACACGGCAAGGGGAAAACTCTCTGCTGCATATATACACGAGCATCGCGTGCAGCTCGTGCGACTGCGTTAACTTAATCCTCTCCGAACTTTAGTACCGGCGCGACGCATGGATCCGATCTCTCTGACTGATGAAGCCATAACGATATTTTCATCTTAAAAAAGGGGGAGAGAGGGAGAAGAGCTTCGGATATAATTCCACGTTAATCTGCAGCGACGGAACCCGTATGTATTCCCTCCGCGCGCGCGCACTCGGCTGAAATTTATGCACGTATAGATCGAGCGACGCCGAGCTCCGATATATATACAAACGTGCGCGAGACGTAATCCTCGCCAGATATTCTCGGTCAGGACTCGAGAGACATATAGACGTACTCAGAGCACACCGTATTTTTCCGTTATGGGAGAATAGAGGGCTATTGTAACGCGTGACGTCTGTGTACAAAACATAGGCCGTTATCGGCGTATAATATACGCCCACGTTCAGAGGGAAGTGTGCACATTAGCGCGCTCATTGTTGACCGACCACTCTTCGATTTTTTTAAGGGTTCGTGCCGTGCCGCTGCTGCTGTGTGTATTTTAAAACGTAGAGAGCATGGATCGTCACGTATTATGGGGGTGCTAAGATCGCGCGGCTTTGATTCCCGGCTGGAAATTCGAGGCTATATACGTACGAGTCGGATATCGCGAGCGGGGAGAGTGTGTGTGTGTGTATATATATATATATATATATATATATATATATGGGCCCTTTGAGGTGAGACGTGTATGTATATACGTAAGGACCTGTTTCACCATTAGAGAGAGGGACTACGCTTTATTTGAACGCGTGAAAATTGTCGGGAAATCAAGCGGGGTCACGTTTTACACATAACAGTCGGCTCTAGAAGAGATAAAAGAAAAAAGAGCGCAGAGTAGAGATTTCACTGTCATAAAATACACATAATATCTCGGGGTGAATTTTAATGCTGTCTATATATAAACGGTCTAAGAGATTTCCGTGTAAATAATTTCAAAAGGGAATGGTTTCGTATTATTATAAAACATATATACCCTTATAATCAAAGATCTGAAAGTACCCTCAGCCCTATTTCGCGCGCTGACGTGTTCCAACCTCACTTCTCGGCTACCAAAGACCCAGCGAAAATTACCTTTCTTTGACCCCAAAACGTCAAGGTGTCATAATAACCTCTTACAAGCCCGTGTAATAATCTTGAGTAAATCAAAGAACGCGAGCGCGCGCCCAAAAAGTGCATCTCTCTGCATCGCGCGCTTATATACCTTATATAACAAAGTAGCTCTTCTCACCGAAGAGTATACGCACCTTCTGCGAAAATCTCCCATTTCATCTCTCCTTTCCCTCTCTCTTAAAACCTTTACCACCTCCTGCACATCAGGGCATTTAATTAAGAGCGATGCTAGCGCTCTCGTTTTATTCATGCGCGCGAGAATTGCCGGCGCTTCAGGGCTATGCAGCAGCCTCCTTCTCTCCTCCCGTAATATGTATAAATTCGGCCTCGTACACAGAGAGAAGCGTTCTCGAAGGAAGCTGCAGCGGCGGCTTCTCTCCTCTCTCGAGTGACTTACGAAATTACAGGCTACCTTCGTTTCGGCTGCGGTCTCCTTTGCGAGAGCGCGCACATGTGCCCAGGGCGGGAAGCTGCGCCCCAACGCGCGGGAGCCCTAAATTCGCACACATACTCAGACAGACACGAGTGTGTATGTGCCGGAGATGGGGGATTAGAAGATTGTCGGTTCGCGGAGGAGAGGAGAGAGCGGCTCGTTTGCCATAGGGAGTGGAGAGAGATTAAAATTGCGTAATTAAGCAATTAACGATCGGGTATATATGCCGGAACGGAGCGACGGTGGCAGCAGCAGCCGCGGGTGTGGATACCGGCTTATACCAGGACTGCTGATACAATTGCCGGCGTGCGATACGCTGATTTCCATGATCTGCGCTTAATTGAATTTTAGCCTATTAGCACGCGGAGGTCATGGAATTGATCGGAGCTATTTTTGTTACTGTTATAGAGGAGAAAAGGTGTTTTGTTGGAAGAAAAATTATTAAAGTAAAGAGTATCTTCGATGGTTTTTCGTGCTATCTAATTCGTGTCAAAAAGACGAATAATGTACAAGTATCTCTACTCTTGACAGATTTCTTACAGGAAAAATTTGTACGAGACTGAGGCTTAACATAGTCGTTGGAGAGATAAAGTATGATAACAAATAAAACGACAAGCCTTTTTGGTACGATTAATTTTATCTATCGCACGACCATGACAAACTTTCGGGCACACCGAGAGATGTTAATTTAAAAAGTAAATCCACAACGAGAATCGGCAATGTTCCACGAAGCTTGATATTTAAATGGAAATGAGATTCGAGATAGGCACAGGTGTCACAATCAATTCTGGCATTATCAGGCCTTTCAGCCGCGTGTACGCACCTTTGCGGTAATGCCTTACCGTCGAGAAATATCTTAGGCGCTGAAAGATGTAAAAAAGTCCATAAAACAGGACAAACACACCGGATCAAAAACGGACGGGAGCGAGTGAGTGAAAATACTTATTGATGCCGTATATATGTATATACATACGCGTCATCCCGAAAAGGGAAAAGAAGCGAGATGTAGGCGAGAAGGCGCATTTATGATGAAAAATTGTTTGTAGAAGGCAGGTGTTTCTTCGGGCGCGATGAAGGGACATCGTCCCACGACATTCCAGTCTCCCCGCGTCGCCTATGTCCGTCATGGGAAAGGCGCGGCGATATACTGTACGTGTATGGATGTGTGCGATGCGTAAGATAAATGATGGTAAAATTACCATTTTGGACAAAAAAAACTGAGATTAATCGCCGAAGGAGCAGTCTGTCAGTGAACATTAGCACTTGTGAAATATTCTCAACAATTTTAACAATTACGTGAATACTGAAGAATTTTTTTATAATATTATAAACAATATATTTGCATATTTTAAATTTGAAATAAAAATAAAATTCAAAACGTGTAAAATAATAATTCGTAACAAAATTTTCTTCTAAAACTAAATATACAAATTTGGCTTCCCACTACTGATTCTAAACATTATTTCTAACCATACGAATCAAACCACAATCGCATCTTATCCGTGCCCAGCCAACTCCTTCCCACTTCCCTTACGTGGGCTGCCTTGTATTTCACCGTCGCACGTGCGGCTTTATCTTCGAAATTTATTACTTTCCTCGATTCGCGCACGCGCGAAATGAACACACGGACGAATTTATAATCGCACTCGACAGAGAGGAATACGGCACGCGCGCGTGAGGCCGATTTACGAGGAAATTTCGGCGACGGCGTACCTGCTGACGCAAGGGGCGAGAGAACGACAGATACGTAGGAATGTCCGGGAGATTACGACGGCGGTCGCAAGCGTGAGGGTAAGTAACTGCGGGATTTTTTTCCCAAGGTGGGAGGAGTGTAAGGTTACGGGGGAAAAGATTGTGGGATTGGAGTAGGGTACGGAGAAAATGCAGATCATGAAGTTTTTTTCAATTTTCGTTGGTAATAGTATTAGGGATAGTGGCAGTGAGTCTCTTTTAGAGAATGAATAAAAAACCTATATGAGTAATTTGGAAGGTATTATGGTTTTTCCCCTACTGCATGACAATCACCTCCCCGAAACCTTCACTAATACAGAAAGAATTCCTCGACAAGACCGGGGCATTAAAAAGTCACCGGGCGACCGCAGGTGGAAATCTCATCACCGCGCTCTCTCGAAAGAGAGTCCTCCTAACTCCTCTGCACCGAGATGACGTGTGAACGGGGCAAGACAAAGATAACACAAAAGCGCAGCCATAAAGCTGAAAAGAAGGTGAAGGCAAACGACCAGTTCCCCAGATATACACATGCATATACACATCCCTCATCCCCCTTTACGCGCGATCTCTATCTGGGTGACAGTCGGACGGTGCGCTCGTGAGCGAGCGCGATGATTAGTAACCGAGGCAGTGCGCGTCCTCGCTCCGAGGGTTGTTTTCGTAATTGACCAAAGGCAACCTCCTCGGCTTTTCGGTCTTTGTAACCCTCTGCGCGCGCGCGCGTGCGACGAGCCGTATATTAATGAGAAACGCCCACGTGCGCTTTGCCCCGCTTGACGGTGGAGAGGAGTTTTTTTGTGAGCGAGTTAGGGTTGGGCTTTTAAAGCCTGAGAAAAAGAGAAGTCCAGATTTCGAGCTGGAGATATGCTAATCCCTCGGGAGGTTGAGGTATTCGGAAAGCTCTGTAATTTCTAAATTACGGGATTCGGGGTTGAATGTTAAAAGATACCTTTTATTTTAAGAATTTTGAACTATAAAGTACGTCTAATGATTCCTTTAGTTTGCTGTCAACTAAAGAAACGCCAAGACATATTGCAGCGAATAAACTCGTCATGCGCGTACTTAATACCATGGATCCTTTTTGCTCAATCAATATGCTAACGAATGCGCAAATTAAAGAAAACAATCGAGGCAACTGCGCACTAATTAAATAAGGGGCCCGCTCGCTGTGAACGCGCGGCTCATCCCGCGAGCGCAGGTGCAGCTCGCGCTCGTCTCCGTACTTCTTATACACCTCGAGTTGAACGCCAACGTCTGCGGGACGTGCTTTCGACGCAAGCAAGCCGGGAGGTCTAAACTACACGCGTGCGTACGTGCGTGAGACGTACATACACACGCGCACGCGTAGAAGGATTCGACGTCGTTTTTCATCGAGCAGCCGCGCGAGTGAGACAACAATGAAGCTACGCGGTTCCTGATAGTCATCATCGCCGCGGTTTTCCACGTACAGAGGAGCGAGCTAGTGGGAGAGCGATTGTGTACGTGATTGTGTATATGTACTCGATGTGTGTATAAAATGCCTCGAGTGAGATGTACAATCTCCGGGGGTCTGTTCGGTACAGGTTACGTAAGGATTTTTATAGTGAATGAAATTCGTGGATGTGTGATGTAATAAACGATAGTACACCTTACAGCGAAATGTAGATTGTAATTCATAGCTTACTTGGAAGTACACAAGAGTTCTGAAAAAGCATCGACAGACATTATACAGGAATACAATGGAGCGTAATTTCAGTTGAGGGAATTGGCAAGCACTCCAAACGATATTATAATAGACAATAGATAGATACACAGACTACAGTACCATTTGAATTATTCCATGCTGCCAATATTATACCAATATCTAATTACGTAATCAATCAATTACATCACTTAATACCACGGTTAATTTTCACATTTCGCGCGTTCCATATTAATTAATATAGAAATTTCCTGTTATATTCCACAATTATTACTTTTGAGTATAGATCTCCGTGCGCAGCAGCGTTAACATTATTAATACTCTTGGACAGTGTAGCAAATTGCGCGAGACCGTGCATCCACGCGTTTAATTTTCTAAAATGAGCTCGCTCAATTACCTCAAACACCGTAGCGCTGAAAAACTGCAATATATACGCGCGCGGCGCGATATCTCACCGTCAATTAGGACTTTTCACTTTTGCGAAACACGAACTTTACATTTAGCGGGTTAAGAAAATTAACTCCCTGTCGACGAGAGTCCGATGAATTCCATCTGCGTGTACTTACGCGTGTCGCGAAAACTGCTCACTAAAATAAACCGGCGTAGTCCTCAGCGACTTGCTAAACCACACCGGAAGGCTGTGCGATGTTACAGCCTGTAAATCGATTCAACTCGCGCACGGCCGGCTATTCGTTACCAGAGCCAAAACCCTTTGGCGCCGAGAGTTGACTGCTTCGCGCGTTTACGCCGGGGCCAACCGAGAGGAATTCATCTGCGGAGGAATCTGCTGTTCGTTAAAAGACACTTTGTACAAAGAATTCGTGTGCATAAAAAAGTAACCATAGGACCGATCGTTAAACGAAAACATAAATTTTGCATTACAAAAATCGTTAGTTACGTTTACACCGCTCTTACTAATGCGCGCGTAATTTACGACGGCGCTGATAAGCGGGTATTTTTCAGAGCCAAAACTGTGATCAACAACTTTCTCGGAGTATATAGCATCGCGCGGAAAAATTAGAGGCGGCCGATGGGCAATATAACACGCGGCGAATTAAGTCGCGTGCTCTCTCCTCCTTTGCTGAATCTCGGCGACGCGCCTGCGTATACCGTGCCATTTTTACACGTCCGGCCTCATTAGTATGCCCGCTGACTCGCACGCGGTATATTAATCACGCTTTATGAGAGCGCGGTGCACAACTAAATTACCGCCTCAAAAGCAGCGACCCGGCCATAAATAAGCGTAACGATATAGGGCGTAAAATCATGCACACATACGCACGCGCGCGCGATCGAGTTTTACGATACTGGAATTTATAGTAGCCGCAGTTCCTTTTTTCCGCGCTTTCGCGCGAAAAAGCTGCAGCAGCGCGTTATAATACACGCGTAATTGAAAGCGAGAGGCCGAACATATTTATCGGTTACACGCGGCCGTGTGACACTATACGTCTTGTAATTTGACTTTTTGCGGGAACCGACCGATTAGGAGGCAGAAAAATGCTCACTCATAAAGTTCCCTGCTTAACTCCCTACGTGTGTGTACCCCCTTCGGTGGCTCATATGTTTACGGCAACACAAATGAGATAAGAGGGAAGGAGAACGCGTCATAAAGAATCAAAGTAAGCATTCTATCTACCGCTGCCGGAGCAGATTACCCTGCGAATATCAAAAGCGCGGAACCTCGCTGAAGAAGAGAGAGAAAAAAAATCAACACGCAGCCTCGCTCGGCGGCACTGAACGGATAAGAGGGAATAATCGAAGACTAATATTTTCGAGATTGGACCTCGCGTCTACTGCGATAGCATGCACCTAAAAGCATATTAAATAACCTTAAATTCAATTAAGGAAAACACTTAGCACGCCGGCAAAAAATCGTCCTCGGCTCGCGCGCGCGCGCCGCTGGAACTTGCGAAGTAATTGCGGCTGCTGGCGCGCGCGAGTTCCGAGAGAGTGAGAGGGCATCAAGGCCTTATATTTCTGGACCGCCTACCGGCCATAAATCCGCGTTTTTGCCCCGACTCGCCTCTGATTGGCTCCCGCGGGATGGAGCGAGAATGAGACGAGGGAAAGATATGTGGCCTAGCAGCTAGGGAAGACGTAGAGCTACACGTATATATACGTATATATATACGCCGCAGTCTGAGTGAGGCGATTTTTGTGCGTTATTTCGTTGAGCTCGTAATCAGTACTCTGATTTATTTCGGTGGAAGAGAGAGAGAGAGAGAGAGAGAGAGAGAGAGAGAGAGAGAGAGAGAGAGAGAGAGACGTATACTTACTGTATTCATATGTAATCTGCTGATTGTCTTTTTGGCACGAGTCGATTAAATGGATATGTAAATTGTTTTCGTTCTCGTTGTTCTTATGAGATTATCTTGTTTTCACAGAGTAGCTTACACTTGTAATGCAAGCGTTTTGTATTTCTGCTTTTGTCCGTTATCGTTGTTTTACCAAACTAACGTTACAAACAGATATAAACTAAAGTTGCGATATCTATAATTATGAAACGGAGCAATGGCACAAAAGAGGAGCCAAAGTTCTTTTTACCCCCTCACGAATGGGATATAAGTTTTTCATGAAAAGCACACTTCGCTTAAACATGAAAATTAGCCTGTCTTGCTCCAAAGATCTAATTTAATATGCATACTGTTTTTCTTTGTTTCGCAAAGGATTTTAAAACGGAAATTATACTTGGAAATTTCTTATTCCTTGTTCGCAAAAAAAAATTATTAAAAAAAAATATCTAACGCGCATCGTCTTTTGTAATTAAAAAATCTAAAAATTAGATTCCACGGCATACCATGTTGCCCCGTTCCTTTAACGCTGCACACATCCTCCCCGGTCTTTCTCTTTCTCTCGCGCCAAAAGCCGCCTCCTGCTCACCCCCTGCGCTCCGCAAGAAATCTTTTGGCATCTGCGCTTCTCTCTCTCTTTCTCTCCCGCCACGTAAGAAGAGCTGCCGTCTCATCTGTTTCTTCCCTCCTCCCAAAACGCATCGCATGGGACAGAGACAGAGAGGTGCCGACTCATCTCTCTCTCTCTCTCTCTCTCTCTTATATACTCGCAGCAGGTGGTTACTGCAGCGTTCGCTCGCTCGCGCGCGCGTGCGTCTACTCCCTTCTCCACGCTCGCTCGCGCAGTTAAACGGCCTGAAATGGCCGAGGGGCCGATTAACGGGGGGCCTTCGCCTCGCGTAACTCAGCGGGCACCATTAGCGCTATCTGCTCTCTTTCCCTCTCTCTCTCTCTCTCTCTCTGTCTGTCTCTCTCTCTCTCTATCTCTCTCTCTCTCTCTCTCTTTGTTTTCGACGGGAGAGAAATAGACGGATAGAGTGTATAATAGGTAATCGCGAGAGGCTTCGGAAATTCGCGGGAGGAGGGCAGGGAGAGAGATGGAAGACGCGACGGGGGGAACGAGCGCAAAAAGAAGAAGACAGGGGCTGAGGGAGATTACGAGTAGAGAGAGAGAGAGAGAGAGAGAGAGAGAGAGAGTTGGAACCGATGGACTGTTGCGCGCACGCTCGCAGACGCGCCAGCTTGATCGAAACTCGAGCCAATCGTTTTTGCGACTTTCGGGCACGCGTGCAACGAGGGGGATCCGATAGAGAGCTTTAAAGTTGCGCGAGGTTCTCGACGAGATTCCGATTGGAATTTATGGTTATCACGTGTAAGGTGGCAGCTT
This sequence comes from Torymus aiolomorphi, assembly GCA_036365515.1. Classification (NCBI taxonomy): domain Eukaryota; kingdom Metazoa; phylum Arthropoda; class Insecta; order Hymenoptera; family Torymidae; genus Torymus; species Torymus aiolomorphi. Next base: position 12,440,308 of record CM070875.1, read on the forward strand.
TTCGCGTCTTCTTTCTTGCGATATGATTGCTCGACGTTTTATTTTATTTCTCTTTTGGTATTTGTAACTTGGCAGGAGTAATCTGTAGTTCTCCCATCGTTGTCAAAATAATGTTTCTTCTAATTTGTCTTATTTTTATCCTATATTACTTTGCAATTTTGCTTTCTCCAAGAAAAAGCTTTGTAATGGTGAAAATAATTTTCGAATCAAAGATTTTGATGAATTTCGATATCTTTAAGGTTCCCGAGTCAGAATAATAGGTTTTTTAAAAATGTATGTATGTATGTATGCATGTATGTATGTAGGTATATATGTATATGTGTAAGTGTGTATGTAATCAAATTTTGTCTCCACCATAACTCTTGAATGGATGCATGTAATGAGCTGAAATTCTACATGTATCTTAGGTATGTCCTAACTTAGAACTGATTAAATTTTTTAGTCAAACCCTGGTAGAAATGTTAACTAGAAGTTAACTATTTTTCAGTTAACTTTATGGCTAAAAACGAACATTGCTTATACTTCATAATTATGTACCAATCCGAAATATATTATGACATTTACACTTCATAAAATATTATATATTTTAAGTAATAGTAGAACTTTTTGATGAATTATATTATTTTTTCATTATGATTTTTGCTAAAAATGCTTCTATTTAATTAATACATTAGCTATAAAATATGGTTAATTGTCTACCAGGGAATAGATCAGTTTAATGTCTTATTTGCATAAAATAACAATTTTGCATAAATGTTTTTTTTTTCAAAAATAATTATTTTTCTTACTTTGTGCTAAAGATATGCAAAATGTAGACCGATATTCTTAAAGTACATTTGATTTCCTTCTAAATTATGTATTTTAAAAAAACTCACGAGTTATTTTTGACTTAAAAATATAGATTTTAAAAAGTAGCTACTTTTTCGAAAAATTACCTAAATTTATGAATTGTATATAACTTTTTCGCCATTTCATCTCAAAGCTTTCTATCATCCTGTCACTGTTAATAGTTGATTAAAAAAAATAACATATACATTGTTATTGTTTAGAAGTTATCTTCACACAGCAAATCAGTTCACGCGATTCAACATTCGGTTTTTTAAATAATAAACATTCTAGTAATTTAATTTGAAAATAACTTTCAAGAAATTTTTAATGGAAAATCAATATTCGTGGTCATATTGCCGCAGTAATAAAAGAATAATAAGCTGAAGGAATTTATAAAAATTATGAATAATCAGAATTTGCTTTTAAAAAAGAAAATAATAGAAATCAATAGATTTTTTGAAATCACTTCTTATCTACATTTTCTACTTCTTTAATATATTCTTTGAAAAAGCATTCTGCTAATTCAGTTAGCACCGGTTTTTGAAATTGACGCGTAAAAAAAAAATGGCTTCATAACAATGAAAGAAAAAAAAGTAATTTTTCATAGGGCGGTAATAACTGTTTTTTTTTCTTAATTTGAGCTTCCTACTTTCTACTTTCTATACTTACTATATTTAAAAAAAAAAAACGAAAGTCGAAAGTAAAGAATATAACTGAGCGGCGCATCGTTCACTGTTGAAATACCACCTGCGCAGACTCATACAGTGTCGCGATTTACGAGTGCATTGTGTGAGATTTTCAATTTCGCGTAATTGGTGGTGCCTTCGCGCCTGCGCCTTGCGGTTTATGCCCACACGCGTATTCCGAACGGTAACGCGTGAATAAAAGGGCCTCACTGTGAGGTAAAAGGGCCGGGCGAAATTTAAGAGAGAGTCGCTATGGCTCTCGGCATAAAGTCTCGGTGTAAGAAAAGAAGAAATTTGCGTGTTTTTCGTGTAATATGTTGCTGCACGTATAAAGGAACGAAATCTTTGAAGCACAGCTACACAAAAAGGACAAAGTCTAAGTTGCACGAACTTCTGAATGGACGCAGTGAAAGTTAAGAGCTTCCGGAAGCGAACTTTCAAATATATGTATGAATACATTTAAAATAAATCTTCTTGCGTGTTCGTCAAGTAATTGCATCAAATATGAAGCCTACATTTTTTCTAAACTAAAAGAAATGAACAGTTTGCATTACCTGAAAACTACATTGAAAACCATTAAAAAATATTTAAAACATAAAACGAAGCCCATAAATCGAACCTCCAAGCTTCCGGATAAAAGCACCTATAGTTATCCACGTTCTCCCCATGCGCACAAAACAATACTCCCCAAAACCTCACGTCACCCAAAGTTTATTGGTCAATCTCTCTCGCTCTCCCAGCCTTGTTCTGCATCTCTCTCCGTATTAAAATCCCTCCGAACCTCGCTCGCATGCATAATATCGTCCTCGAAAACACATTCGACGGAACCACCGCGATACGCGGACTTCTCCTCTACCGCGCACGTGTGCTGCTCGCTCCGCGCGTGACTTTCCGCCGAACAATGGGCAGAGCAGATACACAGCAGCAGATTCGGCGCGTGGGTATATATACTGCATGTATCCTCCGAAACAATTTAAGGCTCGGACCGCGCGGTAGCTCCTGCGCGAGTTCTTGAATAATTTTCATAAATTTCGCGGACCGCCGGCCCCCCTCGTAAAGATCGGCCGCCGGCGAGCAAACGGCTGCAGCGAGGCGATCTGGGCTGTACGTATATATATATACATACGCGAGAGAGCGAGGGTTCCTTCGATTTATTGGATTATTACCGGCCGCGGAACGATGTTTGAGCTTTCGTCGGGACAATAACTGTCCGCGTAATCGGCCGCTCGCGAATATGTGTATAGGGCGTCGATAATTCGAGGAGGCGGCGACGACTACGACCGTGATAATGATGATGATTATTTTCTTATTCTCTTTGCAGGGCTGGATATTGCGGTTATTTCTATCGTTCGGTTATGTGTAATACGAGTTTTGCGTTAATTAGAATTTATACGATTATGGGACGAGTTCCGCTCGCTTCTTCGATTATGGTGCGTGCGCGGTGGGCAGGTGGACCGCCGTCGTCCGTAAATATGCCATCGATAATAATGATTGGAGTGTGGGAGAGTAGTAGTACGATCGAGCGCGCAATACAATTAGGTTCGTGCATTCTTTTTATACGTAAATAATGCGTTGTAAGTGCATTCGTAAATTCCAGCGGGGTGGATTAAATTGTCCTGAATAATGTCATCATTTATGCGTTTAAGGCTTTATGCATGGGAACTCGTATTATACGTTGAGTGCCCGCGCTCGCGCTCGCCGACGGCCCGGCATCGTTTAGACATATTATTTTCTTAATACCCGCGTTAAGGGACATCGAAGGCTATTCTTATTTAATTTGCATACGAAGATTACCAACGGCAATCAGATAAATTTAATGTAATATGTAATAACACCAATAAAAATATCTTTAATTCTCTAACAGCATGATTAATTTTACTATAAATGTTGATTCATTAGGATATTTATGAAAAATCAAACATTTTAAAATCTGTCAATGAATTACATTAGATACGTAACTTTCTCAAATGCTTTTGCGTTGATAAAATGAATATATTCTGAGAAAATGCTATCGAAAAAATTAAAAACTCAAATTTTTAACCTCAAATATCTTTGGTCGTGATAATCGGATTTTTTAGAAAACGAAATCATTTTGAAGATATAAAAAAGCTATATCTGGGCCAAATTTGAGGACGATTGTTGTGATTATTGTGCGATAATGAGAACGCTATTTTGTTGTTATAAAATAATATTTTTTTCAAAAACAAATGAAGATAATCTCTTAAAATTTTAACCCAATATTGTCTTTAATAAGTGTAATAAGTGGTTCAAATTTTAAGTCAATAAATTAAATATTTTTTGAGAATTATAAACACATTATCCTTAATAATAAATGGGAGACTAAAGATAATTTGAAAATCAAAAGAAGAAAATTTTAATAATCCAAAGATCTTTCAAGAAAAGTTTATTACTTTAAATAATATTGGCTGTAATATAAAAAAAAAAATCAAAATCGTTTTTTCGTTATAAAACAAAAGAAAATCGATAAAAACTTGAATCAGTCAGGGTACCTAGTTTTTTTTTCGAAACGAAGAGAATGAGCCTTGTTCTACGAAAATCGGTGGAATGGTTTTTGAGTTATTGAGAGTTTACACACACACCCACACACACGCGCGCGCGCGCGCCCACGCACGCACGCACACACACATATAACACGTCGTGTGTCTAGGTCCAGAGAAGCGTGCCCTTCTCTCATTGGTCATCGATAACGTGTGCGCCTGCTCTCAACCAATGAGAGAAGCAAGCACGTGCGCCCGTGCGCTGCATGGAGGCGCAGCAACCACGATTCGCAATGAGCTGTATACTAAAATCGTATCAAGCCTCCTGGGAAAAAGGCGACGCACCTTGCGGTTATGACCACCGTTCTTGAAATTTTACCTAGTTAAAATGTAATACGAAATACGCCTAATTCAAGTCAATGCGTTTATCGCTAGAAATTTCTCTCCGTGTACAGTGCAACACCCCAACCTACCCCTACTTGTACCGTAAAATTGCAAAAAATTCTAATTCTGCGCCTTTTGAGATTGCCAAAACATTTTTTTTCCAATTTGACGGTACACATAGGAGTAGTTTGGGGGTGTTCCGCGGTACTTGCATGGTGTTGCTAATTTTAAGAATTTTCGTGATTTTTTGTGATTTTCGTCATTTTAAAATTGGTCACACAAAAAACTTTATATTTCTAACTCTTAAAGCCTGTTACGGATGGATATCCGTACAAATATGCAGAATAAGAAGAGGCAAGGAGTACAATTACAATATGACAACGATTAGCAGAAAGCCAAGCGGTGGCGGCAGTCGCTAGTTGGTAGTTTTTCTGACTCGCGAGTCGGCGGCTCTGGTTCAAGCCCAGGGTTCGTCACTTTTCAGGCACGACCGCTGCTCGGGAGAGCCTTATTATTATTAAAAGTTGCGATAGCTCACTCGTAACAATCCCTAACTGCATGAATTTCAAGTATTTTAAGCCCTGTCTACTTTTTTCAAAAAGCTACGCCAAAGTCTAAAAAAGCTTCTTCTTTGAAAAAGCAAAAACTATATTTATTAAAAAAAACCTTTTTAAATAAAATTTCAATAAAACTTAAAAAATATTGAGCCATTTAATTCCCATTTTTTTCCTCCTTCCTGTAACATAAGAAATAAGTTTTTATATTTAAATATAATGTAATTTTACAAAAAATATATTGTTTATCCTTTCTAAACACAAACATAATGTAACGTCCGAACATATGCCGCGACCGCGAATGACAAACAAAGAGAGAGAGAGAGAGAGAGAGAGAGAGAGAGAGAGAGAGAGAGAGAGAGAGAGAGAGAGAGAGAGAGAGAGAGAGAGAGAGAGGATGAGAGAGAGAGAGATTTGAGAGATATTTGAGGTTAAACTTTTTAAACTTTTTATCAAATGGTAATTTCTCGAAAACGACTCGATGTATCAGCTCCAAATTTATACGCAATTTTGTATGTGATATAGTATAACGAGATTCCAGGATAAAATACGGAGAAAATAAGAATCTCGGTTCTCCATATTCTATGAACTCTTTTGGCTCTCGTTCCCGCGAATTCGCGCATCTCGAGCGCGTTTACATGGCTCGGACGATGTATTCGTGAGAGACGCGCGGGAAGAGCGTGACTTTGGTGGTTGCAAAGTCGCGCTCGATTCCATTTCGAATCAGATTCTCTCGGGTTGTCGAACCGCCCGCATGCGAGTTAGATCGTTCGAAGAAAACGGTATTATGCGTCCTCACCAGTACAGCGCAGGCCTTTCCGTCGGCTCTCAGCGTCCGACGTCCCATCGCCGGCCGCCTCGCCATCATCTCGACGCAGCCTCCAAGATCAGCTAAAGATCATCGCCTCCAGCGGGGATTATTTGTCGAAGCTACGTATTTATATTTGTTTGCTTTCGCGAGTTACAATAATTAATTAATGCAACTTCGCATTAATTTGATCTCTCTCATTCATAAATGCATTAATTATTCGTGCCTAATATTAAGATGCCTTTACTTCTTGTACGTTTTTATAAAAATGCCGAGTCCAGCATTAACTACAATTCTTACATAAAATTATCTGCCTCGAAGTATCATGGAAAATTCCATTTCGACAGGAACAGAAGAACTCACCTCGACTCCTAGTGAGAGAGAGAGAGAGAGAGAGAGAGAGAGAGAGAGAGAGAGAGAGAGAGAGAGAGAGAGAGAGAGAGAGAGAGAGAGAGAGAGAGAGAGAGAGAGAGAGAAGATAACAAATACTACTTTCGATGCGTCTCTTCGGCTAAGAGCAAATAAAGTAAATAAATAAATAATAATGCTAGAATGCAATAACTGCAGAACAATTAAAGTAATTACTTGATAAAGTAGTGTGGACAAGTCCTCGTTATATACACATTATATTCCCGCACTGCGGATCTAAATCTATTGTTGCTTGATAAGTGCCTTACAGACGAGAGAAAAGAGTTCCACAGGCAAAGTAAAATAATAATAGTAGCAAAAAAATAACAAATTAGGTGGGGCAAGCGAAAGCTCTCTCGCTTAAAGTCGCGGGCACGGGGGGGGGGGGGGGGGCGTGGTGGTACCGGGCCCCTATACGATCGATACAGCAGCGATGCCGACAGGCCCTCGTCCCTGACTCGCTTGGCCCAGTCAGCAACTGAAGTTATATATGGTAAACTCTATGGAATCATTTCCTTCGGTAAACGTTGTAGATCGAGAATATATCCTGGAGTGTACACTAGGGTGCACAAATACTATGATTGGATTGAAGAAAAAAGTGGACTCAGATTTTAAAATTGATATACCTAATTTAGTATAAAAAATACTTGTTTTACGTAATAAAAATAAAATTTTGAACATAAAGAAAAAATTAAGCTTGATTCTTCCTGCTAATTTCCGACATGCCATGTCCAGAGACATGCGCCAGCAGCTTGTTGAAACCCTAGTATTTCCATGCTTCAACTATGCATGCCCTGTGTACCACCATCTAGACAAGACAAGTATGGAGAATATCAAAAAGGCTCTTAAAGCATGCGTCCGTTACGTAGTCTGCAACATCCCTTTCCGCGGTCATGTCATCCCCTACAGGCTCGGCTTCGGCTGGCTCTCTGCCCGTAGATGGTGTGAATATTTCATCTACCTCGAAGCTTTCGCCGTACTAGCCGACACGTATGCTTCCTACCTCACCGAGCGGTTTAACTGCCGACTAAGCATTGACCGCGACGTCCGCAGCTCGGAACGCAACCCGTCGCAACCGTTTGATTTCCCGACGCGTACTGAGGCGTACAAACACGCGTACGCCCCTGAAGTCATGGGGATCCTCAACTCTTTCCGAGCCATCTACTTCGTACGAGCTAATACCTCCTTATTCAAACGCGCAGTGCGAGCTGCTGGAATAAGGAGGTATTAGCTCGTGCGAAGTAGGTGGCTCAGAGAGAGTTGAGGATCCCCATGACTTCAGGGGCGTACGCGTGTTTGTACGCCTCAGTACGCGGTGTCGGGAAATCAAACGGTTGCCACGGGTTGCGTTCCGAGCTGCGGACGTCGCGGTCAATGCTTAGTCGGCAGTTAAACCGCTCGGTGAGGTAGGAAGCATACGTGTCGGCTAGTACGGCGAAAGCTTCGAGGTAGATGAAATATTCACACCATCTACGGGCAGAGAGCCAGCCGAAGCCGAGCCTGTAGGGGATGACATGACCGCGGAAAGGGATGTTGCAGACTACGTAACGGACGCATGCTTTAAGAGCCTTTTTGATATTCTCCATACTTGTCTTGTCTAGATGGTGGTACACAGGGCATGCATAGTTGAAGCATGGAAATACTAGGTTTCAACAAGCTGCTGGCGCATGTCTCTGGACATGGCATGTCGGAAATTAGCAGGAAGAATCAAGCTTAATTTTTTTTTTATGTTCAAAATTTTATTTTTATTACGTAAAACAAGTATTTTTTATACTAAATTAGGTATATCAATTTTAAAATCTGAGTCCACTTTTTTCTTCAATCCAATCATAGTATTTGTGCACCCTAGTGTACACTCCAGGATATATTCTCGATCTACAACGTTTACCGAAGGAAATGATTCCATAGAGTTTACCATATATAACACCAGGTCTACCAGAATCACCATGACACGCATCAGCGTCTCCATTGCCCGCACAAAACATATTATCGGTTATGTGTTCTGAGCTGTAAGCACTTTGACAATTTTCTTGATTCATTACAGGTACGTATGCAGCCTTCAAAATATCAGATTTGCTCAGATGTTCCTAAAAATAGTTAATTAAATTAACTAAAGAAATTCTAGAAAAAAAGAAAACCTTTCTCTGTGAGGGATAAGAACTTACCCCTATCTGTCCAAAACCAGAAATATGCATCAATTCACCTTCTCTGGGAATATCGTGTGGCTTTGCAAGTTCTATAGATTTTTGTTTATTATTTAATTCAATAGGCTTTACAATCTGGATGAAAAATAGAATGAAAATATTCGTGTTAGTCACAAGCTCTTAGTTCTTAATCAAAAATTAAAATGTATACTGAAATTTATTTAACAAGTTTCGAAGTTGTATAAAACTATTATTACACACATTGAAATACTAACATTGTCATGAAAAGTGATTTTATATCTATACTAAATCCTTTCTAAGTAATTTACAGGTAAAATAAACATATTTAATTACCTTGATTAAAGCAATGTCGTCGCGTTTGCTGTTGATCACATAATCCGTATGCATTATAATTTTCTCAACTCTGTGTATGTTACCTAAAGTTTTTCTGTATCCACTGCCAGTTCGTACTGATATATGCAACTTTCGACTATTTTGCAATAAAGAGATAAATTTAATTATTTATAAGAAGTTCTATTATATAGAAATACTTAATGTAATTATAAAAGTTCAATAAAATCTTACTCGACACAGTGTGCAGCAGTTAGAACCCAAGATTCATGTATAATAATTGCATCGCATACGTAGTCTACTCTGTACCAAAGCAAGTTAGCCTAAAAACAAATTTAAATACTTTCATTCTGAGAGCTATGGGCTTAAAGATTTATATTGAAATCTTCTTGAATTATTTTAAAAAACTTTTAAATTTCATTATTGTCATTCTAAGTTTCAGAAAATTAAATCGCAATTTATTAACAATTTACTTCAAAATATACCCCTTTAGAAAATAAAATATATCCCTTTGGAAAGGGGGCAAAGCATTTATTAGTCTATTATCCAACTTTCTCAGTCTGGATCTTTATCAACAACGCAAGCCCTACTGTAAATATTTACACACACTTTGCTGATATGTAGATTATGTTGCCATCACTGATTGGTATTAAAATACGAGCATATAATATAGCAACACAAGCAATATAAAAAATCTTTTAACTACTATGCAATCATATTTTTTTAAATAATAAGTTTTTTTTAATTAAAAAACACATAGATATCAAAAAAGCTCTTTATTTTTTATTTTAATATTAAACGGGCTATAAAAGTCCTTGATACAGTAATAAGAAGATTATTACAGGTGGCTAAATAGTTTAGAACAATTTTACTCGCAATTACATGATACGTCACATACACTTGCACGCAAAAATATTAAAACTAGAATCTGGCAACAAATAAGTGCACTGACGATTTAAAAAGATTCAGAGTTTGTATATTAGTTAATCTGTCGGGTAAAAGATTCCATGACCTTTTTAAGCGGTTAAGGCGATGCGAGGCTCTACAGTTACCGACGATTGCAGGGACCCATTTTTCTCATTCAATTTTGAATTTTGACAAAAAATCTCTCTGATACGTTTTAGATTTGATAGTTAACTATAACGTACCAGAGCGATATTTTCTTAAAATTCAAAATTGAATGAGAAAAACGGGTCCCTGCAATCGTCGGTAACGGATGGCACTCACATCGCCTTAAGTGTTGAGTAGAAGCCGTAGTTCGAGCTTGATTCGCCCTCTTTTAACGGTCTATGGTTTCGAAGGGAGTAATTAAGACATCTGATAGTGAATAAGTTATTGATGGAGCTACAGCATAGGTAATTATTTAAGATTTTGTATGTGAGTATACAGTTGTGGTAGTGCTGAAGGGATTTTATTGTTGTAATATTAAATTCGGCTGCAGGTATCGTACAATCATGCTCAAATCTACTTATGGGCCTTCCAATTTTGAAACAAAGATAGCGAATAAATTTATGCTGTATAGATTCTAACATATTAATTAGAACGTTGGTAAACGGAGACCATATCTGTAAACAGTAAATGAGTTTGGGAAGGACCATAGCATTGTAGAGATGAATTATTGCCGCAATGTCAGTGAAACCAGTAGTGGTGCGTTTTATGAAGTCTAAAGATTTGTTTGCCTTTGCGATGGTATATTCGATGTGCATGCGAAAATTTACTTTAGAGTCAATATAGACATCGATATCTTTTATAGAGTCAACTCGAGACAGAAGAGTTCGATTTAAATGATAGTCAAATATGTACCAATTTTTGCTATGATGGAATGAGATTGAATGGCACTTATTAATGTTAAGTGGCAGTCCGTTTTCGCATGACCATCGGAAAAGTGCTGTAAGGTCCGCTTGTAATTTCTCGGAGTCGTCCGTCGACTGTATAATCGAAAAAATTTTCACATCGTTCGCGTACATAAGTATTTTCGAATATTTGACACAAGAGACAAGATCATTTACATAAACGCAAAATAAAAGCGGGCCTATGTGAGTCTCTTGAGGTACCCTGGAAGCCACAGCAATGATAGGAAAGATATAGTTATTCGAACGTACTGCTTGCGTGTTTAACTTAAATCATCGACGCAAAGCTTTTACGTGTACTATAAGACGCCCGTGTTCAAAACCCGCGGTAATACCCACATTTACCCTATCTCTTACATATTATGATTTCTTCGGAAGCGGAATAAAATTCTCTACAATTTGAATAAAAAAAGTTTTCGTTAGCTCCATTATTTGCGGAGTTATTAACGTAAACATGATTTTTCGAAAATAGGTTATATTTCAAAAATGAAAATAGATGATGTTTTGAAAATTTATTTACATATATGTTAAATAAAAACCTATATTTTACCAAATTTTCAAGTCTAGATTGAAATTATTCTCTGAGAAAAAATATAATTTATAAAAAAATGTCATTTTCTTTGTCCAACAATAACTGAAGAAAAATTGTCTAAATCGCTTTAAAATTTTAAGAAGGTATAGATTTTATGTATACGTCGATCGACTTCGTTGGCCGGATCAATTAGTCCGTAAATTTTCGAAATATTTGAGGTTAAAAATAAAATTTTTTTTTTCGAATCGCCATTTTTACCATAGTACTGTATTATACTACTTCAATTATTTTATTGTTAAAAAAATATTTTTTTAAAAAATCACGTTTTCGACAATAACTCAGCAAATAATTTAGCTACCTAAAACATTTTTTTTCGAAATATCTCGTATCATGGCGTAGTGTAAGAGAGAGCCAAAGATAGATTTGGTGCGGAAAACGAGTGAAGACGCGCGTAGCGCGTCCAACTTCTAGTATAATAAGTTCGAGGAAGCTAAGTGCCAATGAATTGGCAGCAGTTTTTTAGGTGAATAAAAAAAAAAAATTAACTGTAGTACCCCCTTAATTGACTTTACTACGTAATCAAATTGACTTAATAAGTAGTTTAATATTTATATTAAATAACTTATATGAACGCAAGCTGCCACACCTTTCTTAAAAAATATAGAAAATATATTATTGAATCATTTTCGATGTACATTTAATTAGTTTTTAGAAGAATTATTCCACCATTCATTTGACTAAAGAGTTGCTGTAGAACCTCCTTAATCTTCTAGCGTGATACGATCTACATATAGTAACAGGCAAAACGTATGAAAACTAAGATGCAGCTTTGTATTCCACCAATAAAATGAATTTACTGATTCTTATGGTAACATCTTAAAAAATTGTTGTAAAAAGTTGAAGCTTGTCGTGTCTAAAGATACAAAAGCGAAAGTTATGGATGTCTATGCGACAATAAATAAATTCTTGAGTTTTGTATAAATCATTTACTCAATTTCTTAGATAATATAAACAGAATATTTTAATTTATATTCTCAGAATGCTCGAGCCTGGGATTTCCCTCTTCGTCGATCCTGAGATTGCTGGCTTTGTAATTGAGCAAGTTGGCCGTCCTATAGGTGCTCCAGAGCTGATAGCCGTGCTTGTAATAGGCAGGCAGGGCTTCGAAGCCTCCCCGGCACACCAATTCGTCGATGTACACCCACTGTGCGTCGTCGAGGAAGTGCGCGTAGCGCTGCATCTGTCCAGGTTTCAGGTAGTACGCTTCATCCAGCATAATCGAATACGCGGGCAGCGGCTCTGCCTCGCGGCGCAGCAGCGCCACGAAATAACGGGCCTATATATATATATATATATATGCAGAAAAAAATAGGTAGAAGATTAATGGTATAGGGTGCGGCGAAGATAATTTTTTCTGTAAATTAGAGATTATAACGATTCAGCCAAAATATATCTACTACCTTAAACTTATCATCGACAAAATCCTCATTACCTGCACGTGGAATAGAGAGAAAAGAACGGCGACGAACGGCAGGCCGATGAGGGCCATGGACGGATGCTGGACGTTCACCACCTGCTTGTATAAAGGCGCAACGCGGTTGTCCTGAACTTTGAGGCCGCTCGCTTCGTCAAGGAAGGGGAATGCGTACTCGTAGCCTGTGCAGTACAGAAACACGTCCGCCTGGATCTTACTGCCGTCCTTGAGGATGAGGGTGTTGCCTTCGGTCGATACGACGCCGGCGACTTGAATAATGTTCTCAGGTAGAGGGCTTGTAATCCTGAAAAAATAGAATCGATACATGAATTTGCTATGAATATTAAAACTATATTGAATTTGGTTTTGCGTTAATCTTAATTATATTCCATGTTGACTTATTGTTGATCGATTGAGAACAAATTTTGATTGAATCAATCAAATTTGTATAAAAGACCGCTGCCAATACACTGGCACTTAGCTTCCCCAAACTAACATATCCATTTTTTTAATTTTTCATGACAATAATTAATTCTATCATAACAAATTTTCTCTATGAATATTCGCAATAAAACTAATATATATTTGTCGAAAATACGCATTTGAAATGTAAATACACTACTTTTCTCATGCCCATATTGATATGTGTGTGTGCGTGCGTGCGTGCGTGCATGCGCGCGCGCGCGTGTGTGTATGTGTGTGTGTGTGTGTGTGTGTGTGTGTATCTGTGTGTGTGTGTGTGTGGTAGGGAGGGGTGTATGTACCAATAAAAATATCTTTAATTATCTAATGGGATGATTAAATTTACTATAAATGTTAATTCATTATGGATATTTATGAAAAATCTAACATTTTAAAACCTGATAATCAATTACATTAGGTACGTCACCAATAAAATTGAAATGTAAATACACTATTTTTCTCAAATGATTTTTTTAGACGAACTTGGTTTGAATACATAAATAAGCTATATCTGTGCCAAATATCAGGATGATTAGTTGATTTTTACTCTTGTTATTGTACGACAAAGAAAAGGCAATTTTATCTAAAATAATGTTTTTATCAAAAACAAATGAAGGTAATCTCTTGAAATTTTAACCCAATATTGTCTTCAATAAGTGTAATAAATGGTTCAAATTTTGAATCAATAAAGATTTTTCAGGAAAAGTTTATTATATTAAGTAACATTGTCTATAAGGTGTAGTGTTACGATTTAATAATCGCACGCATACAATAAATAAATGGAGGAGAACTAGATAAAAAGCGGCACGGCGTGACTCAGTGGGGAATCAAACCCCGAACCTTTCGTTTTCGCGACGCGTGCTCTGACCACTGAGCTACTGAATCCGATGCACGTCTTGCCTCGAGTCGTCCTCATGTCGCTACTATGCAACCCGATCGGCCTTGTCACGGTGTGCTGACTATGCACACGATACAGTAGAAAATAAATAAAAAATCTAAAAATTCAAAATCGCTTTTTGGTTATAAAAAAGGAAATCGATAAAAAGTTAAATCACTCAGGGTACCGAGTTTTTTCCTCGAGACGAAGAGAATAAGCCTTGTCCGACGAAAATCGGTTTAATGGTTACTGAGATATCGAGAGTTTACATAGACTCATACATACACCCATGCACGCACACACAAGCGAAAAAAAATGTTCTCAAAATCGACAAATTTCGACATATATCGCCTTCAAACATCTTTTTGAATATTTTTTGTCTCGAAATTTTTTTTCCCCGTTCCAAAGCTTCCTGTATGAGAAAGAACTATTCGATCAAATCGAGTGTATATTTTATTGGATTAAGTTAATCAACCGTATTCAAATACGGGTTTAATGAAGTCAATGAAATTGTGTTGAATACGTTTTATCTGACAATTTTGGAGAATGATGCTGACTTGTCATGGATGTTGGTAACGTTTTATTTGATAAAAAAAAGAACCGTGTGCTATAGCTATATATACAAGCAATAAACAGTACGAGTAAACGCATATAAAAATGACGTCTTCCTTTAACCAAAAATTGATTGAAATACGATAAACAAAAATAATAATATATCGATCAACACAACACTATTCACGATTATTACACAACGTTATTCAAATAAATACATCTTCCTTATGTGTCAAGGTCACCTAATCGCAAGAAAATACGAGAAATTGTCTAGTCACTATAACTACACAAACATATATCCGATCATCCGCGTACTTTATCACCGATCCAAATTGGTCAATGCGCCGAAAAATCGAAATATACGAACTAAGAAAAAAAAATACCAGACTCACTTTGGTTTGTTGTGACTGAGGTACACCGTCTTGGCGCCGTACTGGGCGATCTCGATACTGATGTCGCCGCCGGACGACGAGGCTCCGAGGACGACGACCGTTTGGTTGGCGAACTCCTCGGGCTTCCTGTAGAAGTGGCTGTGCATCACGCGGCCGGGAAAAGTCTCGATGCCAGGGATCTTCGGTACTCGCGGTTTAAAGTAGTGTCTGAAATATTGAGTAATATTAATATAACGACAAAATGGAATGTAAGTCTTTATTAATTAAATATGTGTACACGTACCCGTTGCAGACCATCACAGCATTGCAAGTAGTCTCGGCGGTAGCGTTAGTGTCCAGGTTACGCGTCTCGATCCTCCACTTGATCGTGCGCCAGTCGCTGTCGCCGAGAATCGGCGTCACCTTCTCCACCAACGTGTTGAACTACATTGACGAACAACGAAGATTTTTAATTATGATCGATTTATTGTAACGAAAGCAGGAGGGTGATTTAAAATTTTTATAAATTACTTTGATGTACTGTCGCAGATTGAAGTGATCCGTGTAGTTATTCAGGTACGACAAGACCGTCTCGTGCGTGACACAGCTGCGATCCTCGCTACCGAAGTCCCGGTAATCCGGAAACGCCATCAGCTCTTTCGGCAGATTAGTCCTGCACAACAAAAAAGATTCACCGATCACTGCCATCACGTATCAATACACATAATTAATCGTTATAATAGATACCTGAGGTACTTATACATGCTGCTATGCACGGGTAGATTGTGCTCGTCGACTTCGACGCTGTCGCTGTAGATCCAGAGGCCACCCACGTCGCTGTTGCGGTCAAACACGACGACGTCGAATTCGTCGGGATGGGCGGCGAGGTTCTTCGCCGAGGTGAGACCCGATGCACCGGCGCCTATCACACATACGGTGTCCTTGCTCCTCGTCGCCGAAGCGCTGATTGATACCGCTAAACATAGCAGCAGCAGTACCTGCGACGCGGTTCTCCACGTGAGGTTCCACCTGTCAGGCATGCGCAGCAAATTACATTGTAATGTATATAGCTTATAATAGTGGTTTTGGAATTTGGTGTAAATCAAACTTGTTATTGCAAAAGCTTAATTGGATTATCATCATGGTAGACTAATAAATACTTGTTCCCTATGTTTAGTCCATGCTCATCGTAAATACTTCCGTTATAACTAAGAAATTTAGAATAAAAACAAGTCGAAATGTAAAAGCTTTTAGGTCAATTAATATATAAAGAAAAATTACAGTTTCGGTAACACATCGTAATATACTATTTAGGGTGAATTTTAGTTAAATAGAACACGTTTAATATGGCTTAATTATTTATAATTAAAATATATAGTTAGTTAAGAAAAAATATATGCTGTTTAGATATTTAAATAGTTATTCAAAGTATAAAGATGTCAAATCAATTTGAATTCTTTTAATGAAATGAATGAAATTGTTTTTACAACTGGCTAAAGTTGTTAAAAAATCGAAAAATTGCAATTTCATAAAATCATAACTTTTTCAATTTGTATTTTCTGAAGGTGGAAGTAAAGGGTGGAAGTAAAGGGTAAATTTTCAAAAAAATACTTGTATGGCAAAAAAAAATTATTTAATTATTTGTGTAAACAATCGTTGTTTAAATAATGTTGTACCACTTTTATCGAAAAAACCTCCAGATTCGGATTCTGCGGACCAAAATACGCAAGGGAGAACAATTTTTCCAGGGGAATGTTAATTGCATACGAGCCGGTACCCGGCGATGGGACTATGTTTCTCAGCGCTACTATGGAAATAATAAATTTTCTTAAAAAAAAGTAAATTTTACAAATAAATGTTTTTCTGCGTAAGCAAAACTTACGGAAAATTATTTTTGTTAAACATCGGCGCACAGCGTACACTTTTATTATGGTCACCCGACGCCCCTGCCAACTAATTACTTTTTATGCGAACGTTCTCTAGCCTCTTTGACTTACTTGCACGTATAATGAAATTGATTTTGAACCGAATCCATTTCAAATCGAACGGCCCGACTGCGCTCATATCACCAATCATTTTGCAACGTATTTTTTTATTTTTCGATTGGACTAAAATTTAATCCGGTATGCAATATTCGAATTTTTTTATAATACTCTGACTTTGAAGTTTTATATTTCAAGGTTATTTTCAAGCTACTGTCATCTCACAAGTTTCGCTTCCTCCTAGGAAGCTCTGTGATAGTAACAAAAAAGTTTTCGAGATAACATGCTAGACATGTTTTCTGGTAAATTTGGAATCAAAATACAACATTTTTAGAAAATGTTCGTGTGAATGTGCGTGCGTGCGTGCGTGCGTGCGTGCGTGCGTGTGTGTGTATGTGTGCCCGTTCCTGGTCTGCACGATGCCGATGCCGTTCGCCGACGGTCGCTTACCGGCGATCCTCCTGTAGACGGCAAGGGAACATCGGTGACGGCGGCTCACTGCACTGCTGTTGGCTGACTGGCGGGCTAGCTGGCTGACTTTCTCTCTCTCTCTCTCTCTCTCTCTCTCTCTCTCTCTCTCTCTCTCTCTCTCTCTCTCTCTCTCTCTCTCTCTCTCTCTCTCTCTCTCTCTCTCTCTCTCTCCTCTCGACTGGCGCGGTCTGAAGTGCTCGGCGTAGTCGACTTGGTGACACGGTGGCCAGATAGCGATTCTACGTCTTACCTACTCTCAAAGAATGTGACGTCACTTACATGTAAGTGAAAAGGATAGAAGGTCGCGAACTGGTCACTCTGCTTGGTAAGTGTCATGTTGTGACTATCGGCTCCTCTCGGCGCGCTCAGTTGCGCTGGCTCGCGCGGCGCCTGGGAGTCCCCACTCGCTGCTCCTCTCTCTCTCTTCTTTCTGCCTTCTCATCGTGTCTCGCGCCTCGCCGTGTTGCCATCACTGCACCTTGCAAACAAGTATTCTAAAGTAGACTTGACTATATGCATATGCATGGCCTTGGCAGAGAAAAAAAAAGGAGTGAGAGAGAGACAGCCAAGTTTTTCCTAGAGTTCACTATAAGGTGCCGAAGAGTACAGACATGTTAATTTGAAAGCTGTCAGTTATCGTGACTTGGTATTATTGAATAGCCATTTGCAACGTATATCATAAGCAAGATAGTCAAATACAGTATTCCAGAGGATCTAATAGGGGAAACAAATAAATTTTCAAATTTATCAAGAAAGCTTTTGGATAACAGACTGGTCAGTTATAAAGGAAAAAATGTTTTTGACTCTCCCTATTTATTTAAATTGCCAGTGCTTTTAAATTAAAATGTGTAAATTGTAATGATAAAAAGAAATACCTTTTTGTTCTTTTCTTTTCAAAGATTAGATCTATTGAAAATGTACATACCTATAGAGTAGATACCTATAGATATAAGAATTTAATTAATTGTTAAATTAATGGGAGGAAATATTTTAATGCTTACGAACTCGGCGTTTTGTTTTCGTTTTCACTTCTTTCCCAGATGCCTGACAAGCGACCAAGATCCCTCTGCATTTTTATTCTTTCATTATTTTTCTATTCAAATAACGGTTTTTTAACTTTACTTCTGCTTTTTTGTAAGGGATTTTTATGTTTGAAGACCACATAACTTCAATCATCCGTAAGAGCCTATGTTAGAAACTCGTTTTTCAAGAATTATTTTCAGTTAAAATACTGAAAAAAATCATGTAATCTTCTTTTAAATTAAGGAATAACATATAAAAATTCTAAATTGTTGGCTGTTTTTTTGCAAAAGGTAGGAGAGTCCTTAAAACATAGTTGAATATTCATTTAAACTGTAATAAGTAACTCTAATAAAAGGAAATATAATGATAATAATAATTTTAATAAAATTATAAGAAATTTGGATGGAAGTAATATAAATGAAAATAAGAATATAATTGATGATCTTGTAAAATGTAAACAAAAAATAGATGTAAAATTAATTCTGACTGACCTTTTGTAGTCCATCTCTTTGACGAAAGACCGAGAAGAAATTTATGGAATCTCCATCCTATGGTGATTGGAAATCAATTTAGATTTAATAATATTACGATTAATAGTACTGATCTTTCCTCAGAAAAAAGTTTGTAGTATTATTTAACATAGCACTTCAGACTGACGAATTTGTTACTAATAAGGTGAAGATAGTAAATAAAAACTGGAGTGCCATGTTTACTGGATACCATATTTTACTGTTACGTGGCTTGGGATAATTCATGAGATATACCTTTGACCTTTAATAATTAAGATATTATTGATGGTATTGAAAGTAAATACAGAGATAAAATAACGAAAGTTCTTAGAATTAAAAGAAAAGTAGAGGGAAACCTGCTTGCAAAATACTGGTATGATAACAATTTTTTTAATACACACTGAAAAAAATTTGGCACAGGAGCGGCCCTTGATGGTATGACCTCTATGCAAAAAGGCGGAGCTGTGCGATCTCATGACTTGGCATGGCTCTTGCCCCGTGGCGGAGCTCTCCCATCCCAGCGCCGCACCGCTCATGCCCCCTTCGGTGTACGCGCGACACCAGTGGTAAGGTTAGGTTAACCCGGCACATGAGCCATGCCGAAATTGGGAGCTCTCCCGTGCCAAACAAAGGGAGCGCTCCAGTACTATGAGGAAGGCAGCTCCTGTGCCAAATTTTTTTCAGTGCAGTGTTGTCAATAAACCACGACAGTGAGTGTTCAGATACAAGGTGCGCAAATTGTGGGGGAAAACATAGAGCTTCAGATAGAAACTATATATTTTTTAAATTTTATAAGGAAGTTCCTCAAGTTAAAACAATACTAAATAAAACTTTTCTTGAAGAAAAAGAAATTGTTAAAAAGAGATTTAGATGTAAAGTTGCTAATTTTAATAATCTAGATGATTCTGTTAAAAAATTTATAGAGATACTTAACTTATCTGTATATAACAAATCTTCTGAAAGTAATCTAGTGAATTATCAAACTAGGAAGATTCTTAACTTATAGTTTAGATTTTGATGAAATGCATAATAGAATAATTTTAGAGGAGAGTAGAAAGAAAAATGTTGATTTTGCTCAAAAGTTTGTTGAAAAAGACAGCAAATTTTTGGGAAGAATCTTGGTGCAAAAGATAAGACTTTTTTACGTTTAAAACTAAAGGCATACATTTATTTGATTCTATTTCTGGTGAGGATATTTGTTTGGATGAGAATATGAGTGATCAAGAAAGTATAACATAATAGTATGGTAATGTATAATAGTAATTGGATGCATCCTAAAGTTGGTTAATCAACATTACTTCTTATGTACAACGTTCCTTTAAGCGATGGTCCTTCGATCAGATTTAACAAAGATTAAGGAGCACTTAGAAAAAATTTCGAACATCAACCTAGATGCAGTAAGAATACGCCGCTTTGCCAAGCCCTCCAAGAACAGGACTTATGCACCTATTCTGGTAGCTTCGCATTGCGTTATGAGCCATCACGGGTTCTAAAAAACATGAGCAAGATACTCAAGCCCATACAAATTTCCGCAGACCGCACCATACACCAAAGAAGTCAGTACCAAAAAATAAAGATCCTGGAAACACAACATAACGAATCGAATCCATCTGTCAAAAAACTATTAAATTTATTAATGGTGTGCCAACTCTTGGGGACGTGAAAATTGCAGCTAGTGAAATTAGCAATAATAAGCGCAAGGATTCAAAAAACTAAGATTTCAGCATATTAATAGTAAGAAATTGTCTCTTTATCATCAGCATACGCATTCCATATGCGGTAAAATTTCTCTTTTGAAACTAAACCTTCACCAACTGTCTTGCGTACCTGACATCATTGTTTTGACAGAACTGCACTGCAACCAGGTGTTTTATCAAGTGAACTTGGATTTCTTAATTTTAATGTATTCAGGTCTGACGGAAACCTGGACTCATTTAACACTCAAACAGGTGGCGGTGTTCTCATCTATGTTAAAAAGCACATAGGAGCTGAATTGATTCTCTCGGACTCAACGCTTGAGCAGTTGATTATAAGAATTAATCATTCATCTTCCAAATCTTTAATCTCAGCCTCATATATACAAGGGTATACAAGACACACGGACAACATCGAAAGATCTCTCCAGAAATATTCTGATTATTAGCCCATATTGTTGGGAGACTAGGGTAAGTGTGCCCTTTAAGGCGATGTCCGTAGTATTTAATCAATTACTATTTTTTTTTTCAATTTTTAATCATCTTAAGACCTTTATATAATAATTATATATTCTGCGAGCAGAATAAGCACCTTTTTAATACAATATTATGTAAGGAATATTAAATAATTAATAAAATAACAGCATAAGCCTTTGCATCAGTTACTGTATCATTAATTTAGTTACTGTGTGTCAGTTAGTGTACATCGTTTTAATTACTGTGTGTCACTTAGTGTACATTGTTTTAATTACTGTGTGTCAGTTAGTGTACATTGCTTTAATTACTGTGTGTCACTTAGTGTACAGTGTTTTAATTACTGTGCCTTAGATTCTGAACACTGTATTTAATCCTGTGTCTTTTTTTTCTTACTCATCTGCATCTGCATAAACTATATAAAATATATTTAAACGTGAAATTTGTTTTTTTTTTATTATATTTAGTAGACTCCCTGCTGGAAATCATCCATTTCTCTCCCATTGCTATGATTTACTACGTATAGAAGTACTTACTTATTATAGAAGAAAATAAAATAAAGATGGGAATAAAATATATTATTTTTAAATATATTAAAAACGGTGTTATTTGCTCTGTGGGTAAGCAATGAACGTCGAAGTTGACTTGTACAGGCGACGAAGCATGAGAAAGTAAGGTTAGCGTAGCCTACCGCGAGGGGGTACAGTAACTAAATACATTCATGAAAACTTGTCCAGTTACTATGCACAGTAATAGAAACATGCCGAAAATTCGTTTTAGTTACTGGATTATATTAAATTAAACAATAATATTAATCAAAACTACTTTTTTATTGTTCTTTTGTCAACTAGATGGGTTTTATAAACATTAAGTGTATTTTTTTATTCTGAAAAATGTTATTTTTATAGTTTTTCAATCACTTTTGTATAGGCATATTCTTAAGCGTTTCGATAAGAAAATCATAGAAATCGCGATGAGAAATTTAATAAATTATTTGAAATATATTATAAGAATAATTAAGTCATACTGTAGGTTTAACAATAAAAAGCATGAATTGAACTGTATATAAAAATTTAGATATTTATGATTAAATATGATTATACTCTACTATAAATGAAAATGATTTAAGGGCACAGTAACTGAAGCGGGCACAGTAACTGGCACACTTACCCTATAATCTCCGTGGTATTTCCTGGTATGTTGACCCTCTTCGTTACACGGCGACATTATATGCGCATCATTTTCTACACAAACCTGGTTCAATATTACCAACTACATCCGGACAAAGGCTATTCTTTAGACCTCCTCTTCTCTTCTGAAGGCATTATCACACCGCGGGATCAACACGAGCAACTGTTACCAACCGACATGCAGCATTTAACATATTTTTTTTTTAAATTACGATACCTTGCGCTCCATTGCCACCAATGAAAAGGATTATGCGTAATTATTATAATGCGAATTATGTGGAGATTTCTGGATACCTTTCGGATATGAATTGGGATGCTATTTTACTAGATGTTGCATCTAACGCGGATTCAGCATTAGATAAATTCTGTAATGTTATTAACAATTTAATTGAAACTCATGTTGCACTCGCTAATCAAAACACTCATTCATATCCGAAATGGTATGATTCTGAACTTATTGAAGCTATTCATCAAAAAAAAGGGCCCACTATAAATGGAAATCTACCAAAGCGTTATCTGATTTTAGAGTTCAAAAGATTGCGCGCAACTTGTTTAAACTAGTTTAAAACGTAATGTACGCAGCTTCTGGTCCTTTGTTAAAGAGCAAAAAAATAGATTTTGGTGTACCATCTAATATGTTTTTGAACTCAAGCACTGCTAATAATAATGCATAAATAACTAACCAATTTTCTCGTCACTTCAGCATAGCATACAGTAACACTGATCTACCAGAATTACCTCGGACAAATAATACTGACTCGTGTATATCTAATATTGAATTATCTCGCGAGAATTGAATATCAGATATACACGAGTATTGAATTGTACGAAATATTGTATTAAACCTAGACTTTATTGTACTTTTTTTCTCTCGAAAGTCAATTCCCCGAGACTTCATATATAGGGTTAGGTAGGTATTTACAACACTTACCTCCAAAAAATAATTCATCAAAAAAAAGATGGGGTTTTGAAGAAAAATTCATTTTTCTAAAAAGTGCATTTTTTAGTAAAAACTGCATAACTTATGCATTTTTTATTATTATGCAAATATCACGCAAAGGGTGAAAGAGGGCGCTAAACTGAGTATAACCATGAGTTTACTCAAAAGCTTAATAAATTCGTAAAATGGCAGCAGTTTGAAGATGACCTAGAAAAATAAAATTTCAAAGTTAGGATTTTGTAAAAAATTTTGTACATTGCCAACCGGATGCTATTTTAGTGTAATCGAAAAATGAAAAAATACGTGTCAAATCATTTTTAGAGAAGAACAGCAATACTTTAAATTCAAAATGATCGGTGATGTAGGCATACTCTTGCTGTTCGATTTGAGATGGATTCGGTCATATATAATGGTCAATATATGGCATATACCTACATATATGTTCATTCATTCAGAATTAGTATAGCTTACGCATGGAACGGCCTATCACCTAACCTTAGAGAATTGTACACACGTCCCTGCTTCAAAGCGAAATTACACGAACACCTGTTAGCGACGACTCTATGATCCGCCTCAGTATTATTTAGTTTTTTTTATTATACCAAGTATTATTATGTCTCAGTATTGTATAACAGTATTATATTACGCCTCAGTATTGTATAACGACTTATTTTTATTTTGTCTTTTCTTTATTTATTCTTTTCTTTTTTTTATTCCTGCGATAAACATGCGATTAACATGCGGCTATTTACATATTTTTGTAAACACTATATTTTACCTGCCTTTAATTATTTGTTACATTTTTGTTTTTTTTCTCTCGTTTTCTACGTTGTAAAGGGTTTATACGCCCTCGGCAGTCATAATGTATTTATAATTAATTGTTTGTAAAACAGTTTGTAAAACAGGAACATGAGCCCTTAGTCAATAATAAAGCATATATTCTATTCTATTCTATTCTATGTTCAATAAGGCATGCACGGATATACAGATTATTGAAATTTGGTAATAGCAGATATAGCAGTCAATACCTTCAATTTAATAGATTTTACCAGTTTTACGCGCTACTATTTCTCTATAAAAACGTAATATACGTCGCGATATCATTTTATCCCATAAATCATAAAAATATCTAAAAAACTGGATATACTCCATTAACCTTATTAAACCCCCTCGCGCAACCACCAATAAACAGCGAATTTACGGTTAAACGTTCGTGAAAGCGGCCACACTCTGCGTGCATCGCGTATATCGCAGCCCCCGTCCGAGCCGCGTTGGTCGATTGATTAACACTGTATCCACCTCCATAAAATCTCTCATTAGCGTCTCCCTATTCCTCCCTCCAGAAAAAAATCCAAAATGACATCCCGCCAACAAAAACAAACTTCCCTCGAAACCCCACACCAAAAAGACTTCCCGCTTTTATCGGCTACCCGAACCGATCGATTCGCAAGAGCAACGAGCTAACGCACGCGGTATATAAATCGTCGTCGGCGGCGCTGCACACCCCGCCGTCAGCCGTTTCTCTTTCGTCGACGTCAAATTAACCGCGGACTGCGGCAGCCAGCCTCAATATGGCGGTGGCGGTGGCTGCAGCGCCGCGGCGTAATGAGGTGGCAGCCCGAGGGTGGATTTTAATCAAGGATCGATGCGTGGCATCGTTGATTCGTTAGCTCGCTCACTCGCTCCTGCGCCGCACCGCCCGAGCGCGCGTATACAGACGCGCTTCATTTGGCTCGCTCGCCTGATCGGCCACCGCCGCCGCGTGCCACGCTCCCGCAGTGTGCCTATACCCGCAACTTGCCCTCGGTTAGTTGTGTGTGTATGTGTCGCTATAGTCCCGATGTTGCGTATGGTATGGCGTAGCGGAGGCTGGATAGCAGTGAGGCTGATGCAATTTATGGTTTCGAATGCGGTTGCGCTGCGGAAAAATGATATCGCAACGGTTCCGAAAGTTATTTAAATTTGAAAATGCTTCGAGAGAAAGAGCTGCTCTGGAAAAAGTTTTTAATTAAAAAATAGTATACGTGCCTCTCTTCTTTTCTAAACAAAAACGCGAATTGAAAAGCAACTAAAAAGTAATATTTTACAATTTTAGTTCTCATTTTTTCCTTCGCTATTAATAAAGGGAAAAAAGTCATCTTTTAGTTACCCCGCAGAATTTCTCAATAAATACCTCGTCGACACATCTAGCCGTACCTCTGCAGCATCCGTCGAAGCTCTATCGAGGCGTTATTTGTCCACACACGTAAAGTGTGTGTGTGCCGGCGAAATATACTACGCGCAGGTATATCGTCTTCCTTAATAAGCCCGCGCGTTTCTATATTCGGGCCGCGGCTGAGAGGGAAAAAGAGAGCCCTCGAGTCACCGGCGCTCAATTATCGGAGCCCCGCACATATATGAGGCACCATTAGATAACGAGCCAGCAGATGCAGCGAAGAACTCGAGCGTGTGTGTGTGTGTATATGTATATAACCCATTTTCGATATCGCGCGAGGGCGAACTGTATTGCGCGCCGGAATCGAAAGGTCTTTTGTTTATGGCTCCTAAAGTGAAGAGCTACTGTGCCTTCGAGGCCCCGAGAAACTGCTATCTGAAATAGGGTTCTGGGAGCCCCCGGATGAAGTGACGATCCTCAATTAGACCAAGTATATAGGTGTGGCTTGGGTGAAAGGGAAATGGATTCTCTCTAGTGCTTTTTAAAATATCGATTGAACAATTGTCGGTGGAACAAAATTAAAAATGAAAAAAGAATTTCATCAAAATAATAATCCTGGTATAACGTAAAATATCAATTTAAATCGTATACATAAATCATTGCCACAACAAATTTTCCAACTTGTAATACCTTTTTACGAGTACGCCAAGGTTGGCAATTAAAGCACAATCAGACTGCGCCTCGGTAAAAATCAAAAGTCAGAGGTAGAATTCTCCATTCGCCACGATGTTTATCGGCGTATCCTGCTGGTCTCCCAAAGGGCATAACAATTTGCATGCATCCAAGGCGTGACGCTCATACATATATACACGCGCCAGGCACGCGCCACCCGCTGCGCGATGTGGATATGCTAAAGGTCATCTGTATAACGCAAGCCGCAGACGTTATAATATCTCGGCAGTGGATTCACCCACCCTTGAATTATACACTGACACCGATCGGTGAGTGTTATAACTCGGACTTTTCGGGCCACGGCGAAAAATGCCTGTCATCGTCAGCCGTCACGGGAGTGAATTGCGAGTCCTTTCAACTCACTCTCCCGTGAGAGCGATTCTACGGAAAAAAAAAACTTGAAATGTTTTCAAGGGACTTTCGATCACTGGCACACGCGCTAGTGCGGCGTTTATTAGAGATTCATATAGGGGTGCAGCGTTTTGTTGGTGAGTGAAAAATGAACCGCGCGAAGGATCGCGTCGTGGTGTACATGTATATGTTACAAATCAATTTTCCGCGCGCGGCACAACAGCGAGGCAAAACATGACTCCGGAATGGACGACGGGGGCCGCGCGCGCTCGCGTAATCGATCACGCGGGACAATTTATCTACGAATGTATATCTACGAATAGTGTAGGCGGAATGACAAACAATGTACATGCGTGATCATTCTTCAGTGAACAATGTTTCCCCCAATAGAGGAAACTTTTCGTATATACCGTAGAAACTCATACGAAGAGTATTAAATCTAAATAAAAAATTGTAATCATACACTGTAATACGAGTCATACTCAAAATTCCAAAGCCAATAACAATTAAACTTCTTCCCAGCCTTGGTTATGTAGATCCAACCAACAGCGACCGCGAAGCACGCGCCACAAACAGCAGCAACAGCATCACCACACCACCAACCACACGAGCGAGATTATAGCACGAAAAAATTGAGTGCGGGAAGCCTTGGCTCTATAGCCTGCAACACCACCACCACTACTATACGCTCGACATCGGCTCTTACAAAATGGTAGGTTGTGTAAGGTTCCTATTCGAGCGATAAATTAAGCGAAAGGGCTTCGCTTCTTGCATACGCGAGTCGCGGGTTGTAAGCGAGCGAGCGAGCGAGCGAACGCGCTAGACAAAAAAACAAGTCGAGAGAGGAATGCCGCTTCAGCCCCTCCACGAGAGAGAGAGAGAGGGCGAGCTGCAGGATGAAAGTATACCGAGGGCAGAGAATAAAAAGCAGCGAATAACAGTCTAACGACTTTACGCTTGATAGTCAATTACTTCTTATAATGTTATCGTAACTTATCAGGGGCGAAAAAATCGCGGGGAGAGAGGCAATAGAGCGACTAAGAGGGCTGCGTTAATGGCTTATGATGCTGGTTTTCAGATTTTTACGGGATTGTTAGAGGGAGTGAGAGATTACTAGTGAATCTGTATTTGAAGTACTTTAGAAGAGATGATTCAATTTCCATATCATAATCCTGGTGATGTGCGCAACAATAAATATTTTATTTCGATATTATTTGGAATTTGTTGGACGAATCCGACAATCATTGTCAATTTTAATGTCGTTCTCTCCGGTCAGCGCCGTTACTGTAATAAATTGATGTTGACAACGATCAATTAAGAATTTCAGTAATAAATTGATAAATCGATTCCTGGTATTACCGGGCTTTAATTAAATATGAATGACAAAACAATTTCTGATCTACGGGATATAAATTTAAATATAATTTACAAGAATATTGCATTCAAATATAGATATAAATTCAATGGATTGGTAAATGAAATGAATAAATGGAAAATGTGTTATGTCCAGAGAACGTGTACGAGCATTATGAGGACAGGCACTGCAAAGTATATTATTTTTAACAAATAGTAACTGGATATAAAATCACAAACGATGAGGTTAAGCTATACAAGATTAAAATTATTCTTAATATTAAATCCCAGAACGCTGGTAAATGATATTACGCAAAAAAAAGATACTTTGAAATTCAAGAAATGCTTTTTCCCTTAACCAAATATTCACTCAATTATGAACAACACGAAATGAGCTTACTGAACCATAACCAGAACTTAATTCTAGGCCTTAACCCACATTCCCAACCTCTCAACCTCCCCTGCATGCGCGCATTTAATAAAGCAATTCCACGCGTAGATAGACTATGTATATATGTATATACGACTGGGTCGCAGTCGCAACAGCCCTCCCAGATATACACACATACCCTCTCACAACTACGTCGACAATTCCCATCTCACTTACCAGTAAAACGCATCATCGGATCTACTCTCTATCTCTTTCTCTCTCTCTCTCTCTCTTGCGTATAACGAAGCACCGAAAGCGGTCGTCATTGCCCGTACGAGGTAGGCGGCAGCAGCAGCCGTCATAATGCTCGCGTTATACTGCGGCTCCATGCACTACGCTCCGCTGCAATGTAATGGTATCCGCGCCGGTGGTAGTTAGTGCGTCCGATGTGGCTTTGTTGCTTGATTAATGCCCTCCGCGGGCCCTGACACCTCGCGGAGTTTAATTGCACCTTATTCGCGCGCATGAATATGGATGTCTGCCCAGCGGAGAGTGCGCGGCACGTGTATACTCTTGGCTGCTGCTGCTGCTGCTGCTGCAGCGAGAGTATTACCGGCTGGATGTGTACTACTATAAAAAATGCAATTATGGTTTTGAAAAATGGATCGCGAGCGAGCGAGTTCTCTCTCGAGGGAGAGCGAGAGAACAAGCGGCCGCGCGACCGGTTTTTCGCACGCGCCGTTTAGCGATGTGCCGAGTTTCGTCCTTTTGTTTTCTGCTTTTATTTTTTGGCTTTACGCGCGCGCGCGCGGGATATGTTCGGAACGAGAGGGAGAGAGCTCTCTCGCCGAATATAACACGTCGCGCTTTTTTACGCGTACCTACATACGCGAGAGTTGTATGATGCTACAGGGGCATATTTATGGCGTGTTCTAAATATTGAGTTTATTTCACTGGTCGCCGCTGCGTGCACGCATTGGCTATTAAAATAAAATATGGACGAAATAATTAAGCTCTTAATTAAGCGTCTATTCAAATGAAGAGACGCGCGCGCGGTTATATGCGTACGCGGCGGTTCGTCTTGTCGGCGGCGAAAGAGCAGGTGTTAAGGATCGTGCGGTTAGCAGTGTAAGGGAATGATAAAATCAGTGAGCTTTAATGATAGAAGCGGAGAATGCGCGTGAGTAACTGGCAAGTATATAAAAACGTATACGCATGAGCTTCTGTATACTAAAATCTAATATGTTTCCACCGCCAGTGATTGGAGTTTATAGCCTGTTTTGTCGTGAGAAGCGACCTTGTAGATCGGATTAGTACAACAAACCGAAACGCGAGAAATAATGTTCAAAAAGTTTTTTTGTAAAAATTTGTGTGGTTGTATCTTAATGCTTTGATATTGTTGATGGTGTTTTAATAGTTGCGATTTTATGGTTGCAATTTCGAAGTCAGGATTAACCATCAAATTAAATACCCTTATCGTACTAATATCATTAATATTTAGGTATTGCCATTATTATTATTCATAAAATACCTTCGATATCTGCCGTTTTAAAAGATTTTATGTCCGGCCAATATCGTGTGCTCATTTTTAAACGATCGGATATTGGATCATTTGCCTTATCTCTTAAGAGTAATTGAAAAAAATGGTAGTGCCGATGGTATCAGAAATCAATGACGATTTCAGAAAATTTTATAATCTGTTGGATCGTCCATTTAAAAGACAATTTAATTTAATAGTCGAATAATGAATGTTCAAATTATCAATTGCAAAGACCCATAATGAACTACTAAAAGATTCTAAAGTATTAAGACTTTTCACTACCTGCATATCTTTTATTTGATATTTAATCGAAGAGCTTGATATTACTATTTTACAATAAAGTATTAAAATTATTATGTTAAAAAATAAATTGTGAAATTTATTTTCATAAAAAAGGGAAAGTAATTATGAAAATAATTGGTGATTGGTTCACGCAGTTATTAAAATTTACATGCAGAATAATGTGCAGTGAATTTTATACTTCCACGAAGAAGTTTAATAAAATTATCGAAGACATTGGCCAGTTTCTTAATTAACTGATAATGTAGCGCCAAACGAATTAAAAATTACATATTAACGAAAAAAAGAAAGTTCAGTGATACGTATAAATGAAAATCCTTGTACACCATCGAAGAAAGGTCATTAATGTTAATTAAGCTTTCGTATGGACATCATTTTTACAAAAAATAAACGATCGCGCTAAAATAATATGAAAAAGTAAATTTATCTACCAAAACAGAAATTAATTTGAAATAAATCTTTATGCATATAAAGAATAAAGCTAGCAGTAAACCAGGAAACCACGAGAATATCCTCGTACAAAGATACTTAATAGAAGTTTTCTTCGAATGGAGTTTCAAAAGCATACTTCTCTTATATTATCTAGGGAGCCATTACTTCAACTCCAAAGTTTCCCAGAAAAACAAACCCAGGCCCGCGAGAAAGCGAAATTCCGAAACCACGAAAAAATCAATTTAATGAAACCCAAGATTACAATACAAATCACCACCACCAGCGCTAAAGCCGTGAACTTGGCGGCCGGTATACGGCTTAAAGTTTCATTCATCGCTCGAACTCATTAAAAACACGTTACGCTCTCATATTTTCAACGATAGCGAGGCATCTGCGGCGGCGTCGACGGTGGTAGTGGCTACACCACAGCGGTCGGCAGAGATAAAGGCGCGCAAGGCCGCGAGGAATTCGCCAGCCGCGCGTGTGTGTATATATATATATATATACACGAGCAGCGCGCGCGCGTCCCATTCAGAGTTGATCTACCCGTGCGAACATTAGCACGCACAAAGGAGCGCTCGCTCATTCACTCGGCCCGATAATGTGGCGGAAGTGTGCCTGCACTCCGAGAGAGATAATCTCGATTTTCGCCCTTTTTCTTATACGCGCGCGTGCCAGTCGCGCTGGATTATGTATGGCAATGGGATATCGAGTTGGGGGGCCCGATCGTATACAGTATATAGTCCTCTGGCCTCGATATCGACGATAAAGATCGCGATCACGGCCCTTGATATTATACGCACGCGTGTGTGTATATGTGTGTGGCTGGCTGGTGTACTGCACGCGAAATCGATAATTTTTCGGGCCCCGGACTTAATAAAGTTGATAGGCTCGAGGGCGAGAAACTGCGCCGGCGATCGAATCTCCGTGGTATATCTTCCCTTTTGGGCATTTGATGATTGCGCGGCCCGATTGATTCTGATCTTGCCGGATGTGACCTTGAGATTCGATCGGCGTTTTGCGGTTTTAATATGTATGTAGTTTTGTGTGGGTTTGTGGGACATTGCGTCATTAAAATTTGACCATATTATATATATATTTGAGTATATTACATATGCATATACGACAAACAAGTTTACTAATAGTTTAAATTAAAAAAAACATGATAAAATCAGCTCCAATGTCAATTTATTCGCTAACGTACTTTCTTGTAAAATTTCGATTATTAATAGTCAATTGCTTTTAAAGAAAGTAGCACATAAAGATTAAAGTTTACGTTATCTGCTTTTTTTAAGCTTTCCTAAATTATCTCCGTACAGATTTTTCATAAATTTAAAAAAAGCGTAAATAATAGCACACTATAACAATAAATGATAATTATAAAAGGTATTAGCACGGCTTGCAGTAATCATTTCTATGTAATATCGTACCCCCCCACCCCCCCTCCCAAGGCCGAAAATATACGTACACCTTTCAAGTTGCATCGAACTCATTATAACCTTTGAAGATTGCCGCTGATCGCCCTTGCAACTCGTGGCTACACGATATTTAAAATTTAATTATAAAAGCCGCCGAGATCGTAATCTTCTAAACGATAATGGCCACCTGAGCACATACAAGATAATCGTACGGCCACGATAATTGGATAATCATATATACGTATACCTGTGAAACAATGACCTGTCAGGGTAAATATATACTAATGTGCATTACTTTTACGCTCTATTGCATCTAAACGCAGATAAACTGTACATTCGCCGGAGTAGACCACCGGGAATCCAGGTTTTAGAACGTCTAATATACTTGGTTTATTTCCTTTTTGCTAAATAAACGGGAAAAGGTAGATATAACGTAGATAATAATAGCGCATAGAATTTAAGAAATAGCCATTTTACCATTTAACTTGTAATTATGCTTTCAGGAAGCTTCTAATTAACTCAAGATTTCATTATGATTAGCTGTAATTAAATTTTGTTGTAAACAAAGTATTGTTTTTCTTTTCAAAGTCGACTTTGCATTTCTTTTACTCTAACTAAAATCTGATATAATATCCCAAGAATACACAGCCCCTCATTACAATATACTTATCTGGAAGAATACATTCGAAGACAGTAAAAATCTTTGTTTGATGTTTAATCTTTACCCAGACTTCACGAAAATATTTTTCTCACGCCGAAACCGCAATTAATTGCACAAATCCTCCCATTCAGCATTCAAACTCGCGCGATTAACATATAAAAGGTATACGCTCAACATAATAGGATTCGCTCTTCAATTAAAATACATCAGCCGCCCGTATTTTTATTCACTCCGAAATTAACTTTATCAGTGAGCACTGACGCAACAGCGATAAGACACGCAATTATAATTTCAATAATTCCGGCGCTCCGCTCAGCGTACACGTGACCACGAGCACACGCACGAGCGTGTGATTTTTGGCAACGCGCGCACCTGCTCCAATCCACGAGGTCAAAGTTCGCAGAGAGAAAAGAGGAGGGGGATACATAAGCCCTCACGTACGAGGGGGGAGAGAAAGAGAGAGATAAACCAATAAAGCGAGTGCGCGGCAGGTGCAACGTGGGAGGCGTGAGTTATACCGCGCTCGGGTCACGGGTCATCCTCTCTCTTACCCTTCGTCGTCATCTCCCCTTTCTTTTTTGCGCTCGCGTGCGCACACTTAACGAGAAACTTAAGGCGCGCTTTAAAGTCATAATCGGATCCGCGGAGAATGGCTCTTTTATGGCTGAATGAAAGTTCAGCCCGCTCGAAGACGTTCCTTTATACGGGGCTATTTAAATAATGACACGATCCGATGGCGCTCGGCGCTTTTCTAATTATTACGAGAAAACGCTGGGAATAAATTTCCTTTCGCACGCGCGCGAGACTTTAATTAAAAGTGCACTGGCGAATGTATAATGGCGACAATTTCTCGGAATTGAATTTTCGAGATGAAAAAGTCAAGCGCGCACACGTGACTGCGTGATGCCAAAACGCGCTGGCACACACGAGTGCGATATATATATACACCTGCGCTCTCGTGCGCTAACGAGAATCTATTATCGCTTAAAAATTCATTATCCTTTTTTCGAAGCGCTAAATTTTCACTTTCGCACGAGTTTTTGCCACAAACGGTCGCTCGAAGACGCGGAAGAATTCTTCCGCCGTCCCTCCGGCCCCTTGTTTTCGCGCGCGTGACGAAAGTCGCGACGGCGGCACTTTTCGGGCGCGACGCCTAATGAATTTGGAATGACCGGTTGCCCCGCGTGAGCGCAGGGTGATAACGCGCTGCACTTTTTTTTTCGCACGGCATAAAAATGCAAATGCTTCTTTAACGCGCGTCCGTGCGCGTTTTTGCACCTTTATGGAGATACGCGCGCAAGAGTTTTCGGCTGGCGCGCGAATAATGCTGACGAATCGCGCGGCCAAATCGCTTTTTAATGACGCGCGTGCGAGCCTCGTTGCGGAGGCTGTACGTAGAAGCGAGAATCCGAACGTTTGCGCGCGCGCTTTAGCCGGCGTTGATTCGCTTTGGGGGAATGATTATTAAAGTTTCGGGGATACGCCCGGGCGCGGGGAAAAAAGAGAGAATCAAACGGTTCCGTGCTTTGTATGTGTCATATCGTTGATATTTATTGCAGGGTCGTTACGACGTACACCTTCCTTTTGGGGGTTGGATTGTGTTTAAGGAAGAGAGCTCGAAATGCATCCTCCGTCTGTTTTTTTTTTTTTTTTTGCACAGGTGTTGGTTAATGATAAAGTGAATCAGATACATTTTTTTACGATTTTTTTTCATGACAAACTTATAATCAAATTTTCGTCTTATTGATAACGACATTCCTTTCGTTTTTAAATTACTCGATGCACAAAAATATTCATTCTTTTTTGGACAGAAAAGAAAAGATTATTAAGAAGCAGTTATACTTTTATAAATCAGTTAAGAAACATTTAAGTGAAATTTAGGGCGAGCATTATTTAATATCTGGATAAATAAGTTACTATATACACAACCTCGCCGGTTACGTTCTCATTAGCAAAAAATAATGAAACATTATCGAGCGCAATAATCCCTGAGGAGGGCTGCGAGTGATTGATGTTAATTGAACTTGGAGGGCTCACTTTCGTTTTACATTTATTCTTTTCCCGGAGAGAACGCAGCTCCTTCTTACTCGTCAAAGCGCGCGCGTGCGCGAGATTCCGAGAAGCTGCGAAACGCCAACGTTTTTGTCCTCCCTCCTAATGAGATAATGACTCGGAGCGGCGCGAACTTCATTTAAATTCAATGAACTTTTCAATCAATCTCCGTGCGTCCAATTATCGCAATCGCGCGCTCGCTCCAAACGCGCGCAGATGCAAAGCTATCTGCAGGCATCTCCACTCGGCGCGCCATATTTTCCCTCCTTCGACGCCTTTTTTCTCTCTCTTACCCATCACTACACGCGAACGTATACAGTAGCGGCCGCAGGAGTTAATTTAATCTGCCCGGAATCGAGCGCTTCGTCGCAATAACATTCGACAACTCCGCGGCCACCTTAATATCCCCCTTCTCCTCTTTGCCGACCTCATCTTCTTCGTTCCGTTTGTCCTCTACACGCCTTTTTCTCCGTTCTCTCCCCCTATTCACGTTCTCGCCATTCTATATATTTTACATTTTACGGGGCGAGTGGTTTTCTCGAATCCCGTTTCTGCCTTCCTTCCCCCCTCGGTTTCTCCTGGCAGTTTAGCGCGCCGTTATCGAAAGAGAGCCCTATTTCATGCGCAGAGACTCGAAAAATTAACGCGAACGCTGCGAGCTCGATTTATATCGCAGCGAGAGGCTAAAAGGGAGAGATTTCTATCGTTTCGGTCTCCTTTTCGGTCGGGG
Organism: Torymus aiolomorphi; assembly: GCA_036365515.1. Classification (NCBI taxonomy): domain Eukaryota; kingdom Metazoa; phylum Arthropoda; class Insecta; order Hymenoptera; family Torymidae; genus Torymus; species Torymus aiolomorphi. The sequence goes on from CM070875.1 coordinate 12,475,464, forward strand.
AATACAGCGGAGGGACTTAATTGCGCAGAAGATGGCGCATTATATTCGCGTTACCTGTCGTCGGCGTCGTCCCCAAGCCGTTTCCTCGGATAATTAATTGCGCGTGTACACGGAGAGAGCCTAGAGCCGCAGTTTTGCTTTGAATGTCGGCGATTTGTATTGTGTATGTGTGTATAGCGCCGCTCTTGTGAAAGTTGAGTTTTTATAAGGGACATGGTATAAATCAAACGCTCGGATCTATAAACGGTATTGCCGAAGATATTTCAAGGGGACTTTGCGGAATTAACGTGTAATTAGTGAACAATTCAGATTCTGGATAGATCTGCGTGTTTTCTTTCATTGTTTGGCGTAATTTATCAGCACACCTTAATATAAAAATTACGAGAATTCGCTTAAACTTCTTTTAAAAAAAGAAAGTAAAAAGAAAAGAAATTCTCTACATAATGTAACTTCAAACTAACGGATCCCGTGCTACCGCAGTCACGATCACCAGCACCACAGAGCCACACTCCCCTGTTTCCCAAAACCTCTCGTAATAACATACACAGCCTCGACATTGTTCATTAACCGAATTCTCCCGATATAAATTTTCTCGGGACCCTCCAAAGGATTCTCTCATACATCGCGCAGGTATACCAAATCGCCGACACTTATAGGAATTTATGTACTCCCGAAGAAGAGAGCGTCGCGCTTCCTTCCAGAATATTCGTAGAACCATTATAAACGTCCTAGCGCCGCGCGCGCGATCCGCAGAGAAAGGGGATATCTCTTTCTGTCCGATGTGTATAATATCTCGCGTACGCAAGGGGGGCTTCGGAAGAGTTATGACTGTTAATTACTCGGTCCGCGCAGAGAGCGCTCTGATTAGTGGCGCATTTTGTTAGCACCTGCGCGCGTGCGAGAGAGAGAGAGAGAGAGAGAGAGGGCAGGTCTTCTAAAAACGCAGTTTCCAGATGACCGCCGAGACGCTCGAGTAGTGTAGCCTCCCTCGGCCTACTTCGGGCTTATATATACGTGTCTGCGAGATGCGGGCTCTTGCGAGGTCTGAATAACGGGCGGGTCTCGGGCCGCCGTATATCCTGAATTTTCGAGCCGAGTCGTGCCAGAGAGAAATATATCCGCAACCTAGTTTCGTTCGTGCATTTTTTGAATTAGTTCTCGAGGAATCCGGCGAGATGGTTTACTTTTTTTTTTAATAACTTGATTAAAGAAAAAGAATTCCTGATTAAAATGATAACAAAAATTAAAAAGTTTTTAAAATTTTTATATTATAAGTGAGAAGATACCAGAAACAAGGCATATGTAGAAAAATTGTAAAAAAATATATATATTATATGAATTGTGAATACCAGAGAAACAATTGAAGTGTGTTGCTGCGTGTTCAATACGTTTTCGTTTTTGAGAAGAAGCGGAGTTTAAAAGAAAACTCTAGTTGAAAACATAAATGAAATAAAGTTACAAAATGAAAAAAATAGGTATTATTTATTCCAATTGACCTTCTCCATAATCTTTCCGTAATTTCACCATGCGTGGAACACGAAACAAAATCTTTATTTTTATGAAAAATAAATTTCTGTACAAAATATAGCATGTTAAGATGTTAAGAACCTATAGTTTAAAGTAAATGTAACTACATAAAATAAATTATCATTATTTTATTTTTTATATTCTTTACAATACTGTTCAAATGTTGTTAATATTATTCAAATATTATTATAATGTACCCATATTGTTGCAATATTGTTCTAATGTTGTTTAAATATGACTTTTCTAAGGATTGATTCCCATCTAATTTCTACAGAATATGGTAACAGTATTGTTACAATACTTGTTCCGAAAAGAACTAAAGTAACTCTGGGTAATTCAGTCATACACCAATATACTTAATTTGGCTGCACACATTTCCTCGGTCCTACTTTATGAGAAAACTTACTAAGAAATATATAAGTTGCTTAAAAATTCGAAAAATTGCTATAAATTATTTCAAAATTTTTTTAACTATTTTTCCGACGAATAGTAACCTTATTAGGTACACATCCTAAATGTACAGTTAGGTTTTTTATATAGCTCTTAGCAAGGCTAATTTCATTATCCGACTGTTTGTTTTTTTTTCTAGTAGAAAATATATTCTATTTTAATTTCTGTTTATACGTTTTTGGTGATTTTGCCTTTAAAAAAATGAAAAAACTTTTTTTGATTTTAATTAACTACACATGACGAAGCATAGTCAAAATGCTCTTTTTACAGTTTTGCTTCATGTGGATGAATATCACTTCAAGGGTTTCCTGAATTTATTTCGTAGATGTACTATATTTCGATTTTCCAAACATGTTTACAGGAACATACATCGACAGAAGTTTCATTAAGTTTTATCGCTGATACCTCACCTATTATGAAATTTTCAATTTTAAAAATTTTTGTATTTCCTACGGTTTTGTCAAAGTCAATCATGTATTTCAATCCTTTATTAGTAAATAATTTACAATAAAATTCTAATTCGAGTTTTAGAAACAATGTCAATAGATTTTTACTTTTGAAGTAACTATAGATGTGCATATTTTTTTTATGAAATAATTGTATATTGCAAGATAAATAGCGCATTGGGTTATGAGTTCTTATTATGTTTAGGTAATGAATTAAAAAATTATATTTTATTTAGTTTTAATATTTGATGAAATAATTCTATAAATTGTTTATTATATAGTTCAATAAGAGATTCTAAATAATTAATATCGAATTCTGAAAATGTAGAGTTATTTACTGAATCGACTAAACAAATAGAAGCAGAAAAAACTCCCACACAGGATCGTCTTCAGGAACCAAATTTATGACAAGAATACTAAAATACGAAATCAAAAATGACGTTTCAGTTGCTGTTGTTATATAATACTATTATCTTGTATAAGTGTTTACAGTTAATACGAGATATTTTACTTCCTCTATCTGTGTATGAAAAATGAAAATCTTTTAATCGATTATTCAATTGATCTAATGAAAAATAGTCAGGAGATATATATATATATATATATATATATATATATATATATATATATATATATATATATATATGTATATATATATATGTATATGTATGTATATATATATATATATATATATATATATATATATATATATATATATATATATATATATATATATATATATATATATATATATATATATATATATATATATATATATATATATATATATATATATATATATATATGTATATATATGTATATATATATATGTATATATATATATATATATATATATATATATATATATATATATATATATATATATATATATATATATATATATATATATATATATATATATATATAGTAGATGTATACATATATTGTAGTAGTAAATATAGATATTGTAACTATTACAACATCAAAGTTTTAGATAACATTTTGAATGTTATTATACTTAAATTATTATCTCTTTATAGTTATGATCACATATCTTATTATTAATAAAATGTAGGTTCCAAACCTCAACTGGATAAATATGTTAACTACAAAGATTCCTTCTCTCAGTTTACAAAACTTTTCCACTTAAGATGACCAAATTACCTACTCTCACATGAAATTACATATATTTATCTTTTACAGTATAACTTTGCGAAAAATTCCTGTTTGGAATCTAAAGACATCCCATTTCACACTCAGACTTCGGAGTACTAGATCCAAATACCTTTCGCGCGGTAACTTACACTATATCTACCTGCATCCAACCTGCTGCACGCCTACATACCGATTCGAGGGCACGAGGGAACCGCACTCTCGCTGTCTCGCGCAGGCTGCCACAACAACCTCGTCGAATAAATCGGCGTAATTGATAAGCGCTTGCACGAGGCGCCCCCTCGTTCGAACGCCGACACGATAATGAACCGGCGGCCGCGACGGCGGCGGCAGGCTGCACTGCACTTTCTTCCTCTGCCCTTTTCTTTTAGCCGCTCCTGCCTCCTGCCAGCCAGTAGGCTCTTCTCCCTTCTGCGTATATCCATTATCGAAAGCGCTTAATTGTTTAACAACGCTCCTCGAGCCGCGCATGCGCGCCTGTGTACGCGCGTTCGAGTGGAAAATTAAAATCCGAGCAGATTAAAAATTACGCCCTAGTCGTAAATCAAAGGGTGGTTGTGAAAAATTAATTGAAGCCAGGGAAGCTGTGCTGCGCGCGCTCGCGGGATATTGAATTTGCTCTTAAACGCACATAGGCGTTTCTATTCTTTCGCTCGTGGTTATTTTCTCTCTCTCTCTCTCTCTCTCTCTCTCTCTCTCTCTCTCTCTCTCTCTCTCTCTCTCTCTCTCTCTCTTTCTCTCACTCACTCACCACGGAGTTTTATGTTTTCGCTAATTATAACGTTGGTAAATCATCTCGCGTTAGGGGGATGGACGGATAAACAAAGGTACTAATTATAAATAAATGCGTGGAGTAATTTAACGTTTTAATCAGCGATGGAAGTATGGCCGTTCATATTCTCTGCTGGATGGATAGTTAAGTAGAAAATGTTTTCAAATAGATCCGTACACGTGTAGTTTGCGATTAAACAATTTTTTAATAGGATAATAAGTAATTTAAAATACAACCTCGTGCTACGTGTTTAACGTTTTAAGAGTCTACGAATAATTTATGACCAGCCGTTTAATGAAGAAATATTTTATCCGTAAATCAAAAATTTTAATTACCTAATGTTTTAAAGTAAGAAATAAAAGCAAAGTACGACGGCGTAATGAAATCCCGTAAGAGCCTGCATAAATCTGCGGTAGAAAAAATTAGCGAACAATCAGCGAAACCTCTGCGATCCGGCAAACACCGCGCGCGCAACCGCACAGCGCATTCTCCGTCGACGATCTGCGTTCTTCAAACCGGCACGTTTTTCGAGCCGCGTGCGCGTGCGCACCTCACTCGCCTGACATTGACGTACACCGAGCCGCAAACTTTCGACGCTTTTTTCCTTCCCAAGAGAAAGAGAGAAACGTAGCTGGGCTCGCACTTTGGGCCTTTTTACGCGCGCTCCGCAAGAATGAGCCTGATTTTCGAAACGATTAAACGCGACTCGCATTTTACATTCTTCTCAACGCGGCTGGACGAATTACGCCAATTTTGTGTAGCCCGCGTGGCTCTAATTCCAGCGTAATTACTCTTTTCTCAGGCGGATAGTGCGTGTGCAGTGCCTATGCTGAGATGAGGGGAAAAAAGAATATGGAGTTGATCGAGAAAATACGGGCCGAATGAGTTTATCGGAACGGAATGGACGCGGTGGTGGAAAATGGGAAAAAACGCGGGAAGGGGGGATTGATCGATTGTGCTGTTCTTCGCGTGATTTCAATTATGGTCAGGCGGCCGCAGCAATGATGTATGTGCGAATGAGAAGAAGGATTTTTATTGGTCGAGGGAGTAATTTTTACAAGATCCATCTTCGAGGGTTGCTGCTATCGTTTCACAATTTCAGAGTTCTCGTTGATTTATGAAAAATTTGTATGCACATAACTTGAACCAAAAATAAAAATATTAACTTTACATTTATTTTTGACGGAATAATTAAAGAAATTTATAATTATAATTAGGAATAGAAACGCATAAAGGTAAGTAATAGAATGTAAATGCTACAAAATAACAATGAAAAAAATGTTTTATATCGCCCCTATACATGCGTCACAGCCAAACATTCCAGTCTCGCAAACAAACATCAACACCTGCAACTGCAATTCACACGGCCCATCGAACCAACATTTTCACACACTGAAAAATGAGTACCGCGACACAAAACTCGCTCGCTTACTCGCCCTATACTGCTATGTTGACGGTTTCAGGTGTCGCAACGGCGAAAAATAACGAAGTTACGCCCGCATTCCGCGGCGGCAGTGTGTACACAGAGCAGCGGCGCAGGTCAACGGCGACGACGGTGGCGGCGGCTGCGCGTCAATTAAATGAGGGGATTTAATTGAGATGTGTCTATTTGTACAGCGGTGCCCGGACAACCCGTGATTACACGGGCAGTGCGCGCGCGCCAGTCCGCAGTGTAATGTGCTTATAATCGTCGGATTTTAATCTTCGGGTCCTAGAGGCTCCCATCGATCGTGTATGCCGACGAGGGTGTGGGTATTTCGGTCTGCTGCCGCGGTTGTATAATTTCGCAGCCGAAATTGTTATGTCCAGCGGCACTTTTCTTGGATCAGGTTTTGTTGGCGCGCGGTAGAGAATAGGAAGTTGATTTTAATTTATGAAAATTGAGGAATTATGGATAATTCTGTCCTGAGAATAGAAAATTAAAACGTATAATGGCATTGTTCTATATTACAGTTATAGTTGTACGTTAAATTTGAATAACAGAGACATTCTGAAAAAGTTAACATAAATAACAGAAGTAACCTTATACTTTATACCGATGATAAATGATAAACTGCCTCGTATATCGCACGACACACGCGGTATACACATTTGCAAAATACGAAACCTCCGACGACAATTTACCGTGTTTTCGCGGCACTTTTCGCGCGCAAGAACTCGGCAATACTCTCGGCAATAAAGTAAAATAGGGATAAAAAAGTTAAGTGAGCGCGTGCGCAGATCGACGCTCGTGCGCGCGGCCGCTTAATACGACCTCCTTCGAAGCAATTTTAACAACTCCGCGGCGCGGCGTATGAGATTCTTATATAAGTACCCCGGCGTATTTTCTCTGTACGCGCGCGTTATAATACTCTACTGCGCCGCGGGGAAGCCGCGCGAGAGCGCAAAGGAAGTCCGCCGCGCACGCGCGATCGGCAAAAAGCAAATACGCGCGAGAATTCGAGCGCTCTCTTACGCGTCACCTATAGCGGACACCTCTCCCGGCTTCTCACTACACACTTGTATACCCATATACTGTGCGGAGGGGATATCCGCGTCGGCCGAAATTACACGCGCGCGGGTAGAAAAAAGGCGAGAGAGAGAGAGAGGCAGGGACAGTGATAAATCACGAATTACACGAACTCGTTGCGGCCGAAGACAAATTGGCCCTCGCGCGTGCGCACTACAGTCATGAGAGCTATATACGCAGCGGGTAATAATATAATTATAGGACTGCCAGCGCGAGAGAGCGAGAGAGTAAGCTTCTTGCGACGTTTCAGTTTCAGACTTCTTGCACGATGACGATGGATACTCGCGCGAGCTCGGGTTATGCGCGCAGGGGCCGCCGTTTGATTTACAGCCGGGGCGCTTTTTACGCGCGCCGCCTCCTTCTCCGCGAGTAGATTTCAATATCGGGAGGCGCGATCGCGAGGTCGATAAAAGGGGAAGGCCGGGGGAAAGTTCATATAATTTCGGATAGTCGATAGGAGGCGCACTTGAGACGCCGCTGTGTGCAGCAGGGATAACCGCATAGATCATTCTCTCAATATGACAGAGATAGGTTTAATTTATTCCGAGAGTGAGAGAGGAGGCCGCTACACTTTTCCATTATTTATAGCTGGGGAAAGTGAATTTTGCCTTTTGATAAAGCTCGTATGTTTCGGGGCCGCGGGAAACGAGCGCAAAAGCGCGATAAAGTATATATCGAGTGGGAGCTGGAGGGGCGGAATGAAATACGTCGCGGCTGAATTAAAGTTCGTTGGAAATTCAGAAAGGGGTGGGTATTATAACTCAATTTTGATTAGGATTCTATAAATATGCATGGGGTGGCGCATTATTCGTAGATTATTTTGATTAATTCGTGGATAAATATGGAAGTGATTTGTAGAATAGAGGTGTGTATTTGTATATCTTTTTACAAAAATGAACAAGCATTAATTACATCGATTCTCTGCATAGTCTTTAGAATATATTATGAAAAATACAGCGATAAAAATATCACAGTGAAAAGGTATTGCAAAGTTTCTACATTGATATTCCTACTAATGTCAAATTATCAAATATATAAATATTTCATTTTAAGTAGTTTAAAAGGAATGTATTTTGAGTATTTTTAAATGTAAACTGAATCATATAATTCAGATCATAAATAATTTTCAGAATGACAGGGTTTCATTTAATTTATTCCATTAAAAGGTGTATTCCTATTATTTATGACTAGGAAAACTGTAATTTAGAGTTTGATAACATTCATATGGCATTCGTAAATGGACGCTTGTGAATGCAATAGCTTTGTGAGAAATTCATCAAATTTTGATTTCATAAATGACCACAGCGATGAGATGAAAATAAATTCATTTCAATCTCCATTTTGTAAATATATCCGAGTAAACAATATAACAAGTTATGAACTTTTCAATACAATTGATATCGACACGAAATAACAGAAAGAACTATATATAAAAAATTCTTTATCTATTTGAATAAATCCTAAAAATGCCGAAAAAGATGAATTTTAATCTCCTAATACAACATTTATATAAGAGTTTCAAAAGCACGCGCGTGTAATTAAAAAAGCTTAAGCATATTAGCCGTTTCAAGTAATATTACAAGTCGGCGCACGGAAAAAGAAAACAATTTCCGAGGCAGTTCAGCGCGAGCGGCTTGGAATATTTACATAAAGCAATAACGCGGTCGCTAGTACCAAGAGACAGAAAGAGAGGTGAGAAAGCCAGTCAGCAAGCGACATGTCGAGTGGTGGCGGCAACAGCAGCAGCAGCAGCAGCAGAGGCAGGAGATCCTCTCGCCTTTAAATAGTCGCCGTATGCAAAGCGGATCGTTACGCGCGCGCGCGCTTGCTCGGCTGTGTATATGTGTATACCTACATACATATAAAACAGCGTCTCGGGACCCGTGGCGCGATAGTGCCGTAATAAATACTTCAATCAGCACCGGGTAAGGCGTCACTTAGCGCGCGCGAGGCAAAGCGAGCGAGAGAGTAGCCGCGCGCGCGCTTGGGGATACATATGGTACGGTGGATCTTCGGTTTGGATTAAGAGAAAGAGAGAGAAGGGAAAGAAATTAAATCGGAATGAAATAATTATTAATATCAATGTTTATTATCTTATTTAATATATATAGGTACAACATTGTTCAAATGTTTCAATGTAAGTGTATGTGTTTTAATGTTTTCACATCGTTGCAATATTGCTTAAAGATTGTTTAAATATTGTTTTTCTAAGGGTTGATTTTCCAATCTAACTTCTACAGAATATGGTAACAATATTGTTGTGAATAGAAATAAGGTAACTATAGGTACTTCGGTCATACCCCCACACTGAGAGAAATAATTCTAATAGTCAATATATTGATATCTTTAAACGTTTCTGTCTTGAAAAGGTTATAATAACCTTTCGTATATTAATAATTAAGATAAATTCTCAATCCAAATTTCTGTATCTTCATAGTAACCGTCATATCTTAACTATTAACATATATAGGGTTGGTCTGATTTTCAATTCCATATATTTATAGTTAAGATATTAAGTTTATTATAACCTTTCTTTTCTCTCAGTGCACACACACACACGCATTTCCCTATACCCCTACTTTATAGGAAAATTTTATATATATATATATAAGTATCTAAAATGTGAAAAATATTGCTCATAAATTATTTAAAAATTTTCGGAATATTTTTCATTTGTTTACAAGAGTACTAAAAGTGTCAATATTATAGTACAAATGCTAAGTGCATAATTAGCCAGTTTTTGATTTAGCTATTTGTAAGGCTAGTTTTATTTTTGAAGTGTTGGGAATTTTTTTTTAGTAAAAGATAGATTGTATTTTAATGTATGTTTATAAATTTTTGTTGAGTTTTAGTCTTAAAAAATAATGAAAAAACTTTTTTTAGATAAAATTGACTTAAAGAAATTGTATATTTTGATGTCTATTAGTTTTTTCAAAACATGCTTACAGATCGAAGCATACATATAGACAAAAATTTTCTAATTAAGGTGTCCGAATTGCTCAGGGTTATCTTAGTATGAAATATATCTTACAGAACTATATAAAAAAAGATTTAAATTGTTTGAATAGATTAAGGTTGTTCTTTCATGAAGCCATATATCTTATACTTACTTCATTTTAAAATGTATATGTTATGCAAAATAAAACTGTAAACTAAAAATTTAAACGTTTTCCCGATTGGCGTGAAAATGAGTATGCATGTCACGAGCGTTCTGTGCGAAATAGTGCAAAATACGAGAGCTTGAAAGCTCTTCGTTGCCGAGAGGATTTTTTTTTTACAAAAAAAATGAGGATCTCCCGTCAGTCTGGGAGACGAGAGCTAATTGTTCTTTTTCGGTCATTGAAAATCAAGCTGTGAAAAAGGAATGTCCTTAATATTTTTATTTTTTATCTGAATAAAGTTATTATATTATTCTAAAGTTTAAAAAAACAGTACTTATCTGAATTCTCTTCTGGCGCGCAACGAAAAACTTACTCTAAACTTAGAAGGTTTTCTATGACTTTGATCAGTATGTGCCCTAATTGAGTAATATAGTCTAGATAATTGAAATATTTCGAAATCCTTTATAGCTAGCAAAATTGGCACGTATTTTCTTTGACATAGAAGAGTTTAAATATATTAGAAAACAATTTCTATGCTGATAATTTTAAAGAGATATCTCAACATGTATCTGCGTTTTCGGGTTATAATGTCTCCAAATCTCGAGAAGTATAATCAAATCGGCAATTCGATTTTGCAACGAAAACACATAATGAGAAATTCATATTTTTGTGCAAAATTGGTATGTACAAATAAAGAATAAATTAGTGAATTCTTTACTGTTCGAGATTTAAAAATTCCCTCCGTCCGTAGTTTCGGTAGCTCCGAAACAACACTGATGTTCAATATTGTTTCAATATATTTTCCTAGGGTTGATTTTATACACATAATACAAATAATTATAAAATATAACGATCAAAATTAATAAAATTATTATTCAACATTAAAACTTTTTAGTTTAAATATAAAAATATCCCGATGGTAGACTTTTCTTACTTTATTTTCAATTAAAATTTAATTAAACATTGCTCATTCTATATTTTTTTGTTACTTTCACAGAAAATTTCAATTTATACAATTTTACATGATTAAACTTAAATAAATCTACGATAGTAAAGACAAGAAAGAGTGTTACCAAAACGGAAGGCACAGATTACAAGTGACTAAAAAGACCTCGCAAACCCAAAAAAGAGCCGCGAAAGAAAATGAGACAGAAGCGAGGCGTCCGCACGCGGCGAATACCAATGCGAGCAAGCGCTCTCGGCCATCCCCTCCTACCTCTCTCCCTCTTTCTCTCTCCCCCACAGACTTGAAGTATGTCCTCTCTCGCTGACAGCCACCTGCGCCTTCTCTCTCTCTCTCTCTCTCTCTCTCTCTCTCTCTCTCTCTCTCTCTCTCTCTCTCTCTCTCTCTCGATATCTGCATATATCGCCTATATACCATCGCTCGCGGAAAGAGACGCGCTCGTGCAGAGGCAGTGTGGCGCTTAAAGCCCAAAATCGATTTGGGGAACGGTAGCCGGAAATCCCTCGTCTCATCCTCGTGCGCACACGATCGACTCGGCCCGATAGCAATTAATCCCGGAATGCGCACGCGCGCTGGCGCGGCTTTGAAGGCACGCGCGAGGAGAGTTTGTTCGGTTCGATTCGAAAGGAAGGGCGGCCGAGGGACTTTGGGAGGATTTCGTTGGAAATGTTAATTGGTCGAGACTTCGAATTACCCCCGGTAGATCGATTACCGGCCTTTTTACCGTGAACTTTTGTTTTCGTTTTGTTCGCGGGTTGGAGTGCAGTTCGAATCGAATGCGACATGAATTTTTTGCCGAGTCTTGTTTACTGCGATTTCGAGGTTGCTTTAAAATTGTATTTTTTAATGTAACAGATACAAGATAAAAAGTAAATAAACTTCCGACGTTCTTTTATAATAAAAATTCGTCTTTATTACATTTAGATTGATATTTTAAAAAGCCCAATTAAAATTACTCAACAAGTTACAAAATAAAGGATAAAATTGAACCCATCGTAAATAATATATAATAAGCAAAGAAATAAATCCGACCGCATCTGCAGTCTGAAACATCACATTATTATTGTGAATATAGAAACATATACCCCTAATAAGCCATTCACTTTCAATACGACGATTTCTCCTCACAATAGCGCTGAAAATAATATTCCGTCTCAGACATTTGCCAGTGTACAATACTTTTCCCCTATCGATTTATTTATTACTTATAGAAATCGATATCGCGAGAATCGGACTTGTGTGATGCGCGCGGCGCTGAGCGGCGAGCTCGTGGCGGTAAGGAGCCGTCGACGCGAACAGGCGCGCGCCGTAAATCATGTCAATTATGGATTGTTTATGATCCCCGAGGAGATTTTCAGATCGGTTTCAGATTGCCGCACTTCTGCGATAAAAATGTTTCGACCGTTTTCAAAACTCACAATCGCATAGTCATCTTACGTATTATATACCTATATATATATACTTGCAAAGCCGACTCTTCCGTTTCATTGCGCGGGCTTTAACAAACGTTGTAAATTGTAAATCGAGAGGTACTTCCACCTTTCTCTCGAGAAAGGGAAATAATGCCATCGTATAATGGTCGAGAGCTCTAAACCGTAAGATAAATATTATCCGTTCTCTATATATACCGAACCATATTATTTCCAATAAAAGCTATTACACTTATTATGAAACATTTCGGTTTATTTCCTAGTAACTTATATCTACTTTTACGTAACATTATATTTTTCAAGTTACCGAGAAGGAAGTGACTCAAAACACCCATAAATCGATACACATACCTGTTGAAACGCAAACATTTCGTTAACTAATGAAGACGCCATATTTTATAACAACCGACTTGTCACCGTTATACACCTCCCGTATGCAAACGAGCCCTTAAAATAAGCATCAGAGGGCGAAAACAAACGATCAAGCCTTTCTCGCGGCGCATTGTTAAAAAAAATGTCAGCGGGCGCACGCAATAACTTTGCCAACTTAATGACGCACTCGATCACACTGCGACTGTGGCGTCGGCCGCGCGCGCGCGCGCTCGAAAGGGAGAAAAACGTCCTCGCACACACGCGGTGACAAAGGCTCCATCTTTCTCTCTCCCGCGCAAGAGAGTGAAAAGGGACGGCGTGCGTCGACGTCCCGAAAAGAATCGCGCGAGCTTTTGTACACGCTGATAATTGGGTGAGCCGATCGTCACGGGAAGGCGGCCACACGGCTCTCCTTACTTTGCGTCTCGCCGCGCTGATTTCAGAGAGCCGCGTCGTCCTCTCGCAGCAAAGGATTCTAGAAGGATAGAGAGAAAGAGGGAGAGTGACTGCCACCGCGCGCCACGCAACGAGGGACGGCCCGCCGGACAATAAATCTGCGCTCGCGCGCACAGCCCTCTCAGGAGCGGGTAATTGGGTTCACTCGCTCGCCAGATCAATCCGATACTGTCTGCCGCGCGTCCGTCCGTTTCCTCTCTCCTTCGCCTTCGTCGTCTTTAACCGCGCGCGCGAGAGAGACTCGCTGGAAGAGAGATAGGTAAGGATGTGCACCCGCGTGCACACAGTAGCGGCAGACTATACGTCTCTAGGGACGTCGTCAAGGCACTTGGATTCGCGTTTCCTCGCCCGCAGCACTTTTACTCTCTCCGGCGAGCGCTAAAACGAGAATAGAGCTGAGCTTTGCTCGAGCGCATCGCTGATTGGCTTTTCATTTGCGTATTTATTTTATTTTTTCTTTAGCGAGCACGTACTTTTTATGGGAAATTATGTGCGATGGTGTGGCGGAAAAGCGAGACCTGTGTGGGAGGATAACGTTTTGATTGAAAAAATTGCAGTGTGTAGAGTAGAGAGGAGCAACGATCGGATGAGATTTTTTATGTTATATATTCTACTTGCATTTGATCAATTTTCCGCAAAGTGATATACGCTTTATAGGTTTATGCTGTCGAACGAATCGGGATTTTGATGTCTGGTCGTTTAATAAAAATTGTGTTATATGTGTTTCATTTCGTGCTCTTGTATATAAACATGAAAAATACCAGTGACAGCCCTAAAAATAAACGCATAAATGGTTTATCGGAAATCATTGATTCCTATAATAATATTTATTCAAAGATTTAATTGAATAGCTTGACAGATATATTTTACGATTGCCATCGATTAACAAATAGTTAAAACTTATAAAAGATACTATATAACCATTTAATTATTATTATATACCAAACAGCGCTCTACCTATCTGTTGCAGAACCAATCTCAGAAGGTGTACGAGTACAGACAGTAGGATGTGTATGTAGGGCCCTCTATAGCTCAGCCCTACTTTACGACTTCTAGAGCCGCCTAGGCCTATTGTGTACCTCGCTCACCGAAGAAGCGCGCAACACGCGCGTCGTGATCTGAATTTCATTCCCCCACCATCCCCTATCCGTCGACGAAGCGTATATAGGCAAAGCGAAAGGGAGAATCACGTGCCTATATAAAGGATCGGGAGCGCTTGTTATGCGCCGGGCCCTGAAGAAGCCTTTCTCTCTCTTCGGGAGATCGTGTCGTATGCAAAACGTCGAATTTCCGAACTCGCCCTTCTTTTATATCCCCCTCTCGTGCGCGCGAAACTCACGCGGCGGCGGCGGACCTGCCGATCTGTGGGAGTCAGTCCGAGTCCGGCTATAAATCTGAATAATAAACGAGCCCCGACGGCCTCTAAGAAGTCTCCGCCTCGGCGACGATGGCTGCGATGAATTTACGGCAGCGCGCGCGGGGTAAAAAAGAGAGCGGCGCGTTTTCATCGCGTTTTCGTGCGGATATTGCGCGAGGGTGACTTGTATCTATACGCATGAAATGTGCGATCGCGATGGACTGATGTCTTCTGGTGGGATGTTGGAGGCGGTTTTATGCTAAAAAGAAGTAGTTGACAGTGAGGGACGATGATGCGAGCGGAAAAAATGGAGGCCGAGGGAGGATGACGGGACAATGCGAATTTTGAACTGCGCCGCGTGGATGACAGAAAATAGATTGACCGGGACTGACTTGGGGAGACTGCGCTGAGATGGCGGTTTTGTTGTAGGCGACAGAGAGGAGAGGAAGTTTTATTGGCACGAGAGAAGAGGGAATTTCGTGATCGTGCGACCAAGATTTCCAGAAATGATAATAATTTCATTTTGGATTGGAGACTGACCTTATTTTTAATATATGGTAACTTGAGGTAATTCGGCCACAGATATATCTCCTCGGCTCCACTTCATAAGAAAGCTTAATTAAACACATACGTAGCTAAAGATGAGAAAAATATGGTTTAGAAATCACCTTAAAATTTCCCGAATCTTTTTTACATGTTTACACGAAAATTAATCCAAACAGTAACCGTATCAGCTGTGGACGATGAGCAGTGGATCTTCGTTCTGGATTAAAAAAAGAGATCTCTTTTTTTTTAATGTTTATGTTTAAATCAGAATAAAAAGGTTAATAGATCCATTTAAATTAATAATGACATTAATATTTATCATTACTTATTTAATATTAAGTTGCAATATTAGTGAAATATTATCTAATCGTAACAATATTGCTGAAATATTGTCTAATCGGTACAATATTGCTGAAATATTATCTAATCATTACGATATTATTCCATATTGTTTGCAATATTGTTCAAATATTGAATAAATATTGTTTTTTAGGGGTTGATTTTTCCTATATCTAACTTCTACAGAAAATGATAATAATATTGCAATACTTGTTCCGAATATAATATTATATAATAGGTAACTGGCGTACACATTTCCTCAGCCCTGCCTTATGGGAAAGCTTAATTAGACATATAAGTAGTTAAAAATGTGAAAAAATTATTTCAAAAATTTCCGAACCTTTTTCACTTGCTTATAAGAATATTAATCTGAAAAGTAGCCCTATTAGCTATACATGTTAAGTACACAGTGAACTACTTTTTTGTTAAAACGCTCTTTTTATGTATTGAGAAGATTCTAGAGTGTCCTCAATTTTTTTCTTCGTAGAAAATATACTACAGTTTGATGTCTCTTTGAAGTAGGTTTTTCTAAATATGCTTGTAGAAACATAGAAAAAAATTTCCCAGTTTACAAATATTCGATAGAACGATTCTTACATTAAATTGAACACAGTAACGTGTAGTAACACGTAAGAGTATAATAAAATCATAGTACAAGCCATAAACATAATTATCTAACGCTACACTAACGCAAAATGCAGCTGTTTGCGTGTCAACGTTATCAGGTATACAAAACCCAATCTCTTCGCGTATCTACCAGCTCGGCTATCTCGCTACCAGCATTTTATTACAAACGAGAAACTTTCTCCGCTACAAAACCCCGTACAAGGCCGCGTGCATCCCTTACACAACGCGCGCTCAACTTCTGTCAGAAGCCCGCTGACTTTTTCCTGTTCCGCAGGCACCGTGAACAATCTCGCCGGAACAATCGGCCGACACGACGTCGCGGCGGGTACGTATACGGTAAAAAAAATGTGTCGCCGTTTGTTAAGAAACGCCTGCTTGCTTGCTTGCTCGCTTGCCTATTGTGAAAATCCGAGAAAATCTTATCTCCAGCGGCCGGACAAGTCGAAAGGACAGCGCGCGACATCTTTTCATTTATCAGTTATCTCACCAGTCTCTCCTCTATCCCCTTCTTGTACACGGTCGAGGGAGAGAGAGAGAATGAGATAAAGGAAGGGCGACATCCTCCGAGATCTCGGGGCGATCTACAAGAGCCTGGGAACCGAGGAAGGAAGAAGGAAAATCTTGCCCTAGTCGGACATGTCGCGCGCGCCGGTCCCCCGCGTGGTGGTGAGCCTGCACCACCTGCTCCCGTATGTTTAGAGGCGACGTTGCGACGTGACGGTTCGGTCCCTCGTTTTTTTTTTCTGTCGGGGTATATAGGAGTTTTATGTATGGGTGTGAGATGCTAGGGGACGATCATCGGCCTAATGAATTACGGTGGCGCGCGGCGTGAAATTTCGGCGATTCCGTAATTGGCCAGTTCATTAGAGACGCACGGCCAGCGATGCGGCATCTTTTTTTTTGGGAAAAGGGATTTTTAAGTAGGGTCGCTTGGGTTTTTTGGAGGTTTTTGGAAAATTCTGTTTTGACAATTGTTTAATTAAGGCGAGCTTAATGGTTTCTCAAAATTTTCTTTGATTATTTCTCAGAGAAATCGTTTTTCACTAAGTAAGTGGATTTTTAAAAACACACTATATTTTGAAATCGATATGTTATTACGGCTACATGGCGAATGCTCAAGTATAAAAAAAGTAACGATCCCGACTGTTTGAAAGAAGAATCGGTCCAAAAAAGCACTCCAGAAGCAATTGAAAGGCCAATTACGCAGTGGCAAAGAAACCGCGGCCCCATACATCTTGTATAGTGAAGCAGCTAGCAATCGGCATAATGCGTCGCATGTAAAATCCCTTTCGCGGCTAAACAAACAACAATAAAATTCATATCGATATTATCCTTCCTCCCCCTCCTCTACGCGCTTTGTACGTCGCGAAAACAGTGTCTCATTCATCTTGTGCTCGCGCGCGCGCGCGCATATACGCGGGGCAAAGAATGAAAATTCCGCGGCGACGGGGCGGCACCTGCTATACGATGCGATGCCGCCGCCGATGATTCATGACTCGGCAAGTGCATAATAAACATACGCGGCGCGCTCTCTATCTCTTTCTCTCTGCAGCGTCCTTCTCCTTCCACCTATCCGAGAGCGGCCGCGGTACGCCGTGCATCTTCCTGATGGCACTTTCGGGGTAAAGCACGCACGCGCGCGTCTCCCTCCATATTGCCCGTTCTACACTGGTGGTCGGCTCTTAGTTTATTTGAGTGGAGGTGCAGTAGCAGCTTTTTAAGAGCGCTAGGATGGAACTCGGTACCTTTGAAGACAATTTACATATTTCTATGATGAGGTTTACTGTAGTGTTTTAGGGTTTTAGGTGCGGTTGGTATAATGAAAGTGTATTGGAGTTAATGTCGGCACGGAAAGTGCGTATTAGCATTTTCAGTGGCTTTTAAAAGTCGATGAATTTAAATTAAGAGACTACACTTTGGAGAATTCAAATGCAAACAAGCCGAATAAATAAGGCGGAGCCCGAAATTGTAGAAGATAGGGTGATTTACATAGAACAGCGTAATGCAGAAAGTTTTTACGAGTCTACATTATGAATGTGAGATTGAAAATTCAAAATTCCACGAGTGAATCCACGTGGTACAAAAATTGATAAAACCAAAATGGAATACCGTAATATTGCAGAATAAGAACACGCTGAAAAGTTTTACTTTAATTAATGTGGCTTTCGTAAATTTATATGACCAGAGGTATAAATTTAAAATGATTATATAAAAATCTTTAATAGGTATATTTGTGAATCAACCCTGGTAGAAATTGCCTCTATCGGAAATGGCCAGGAAAATAATAAATAGCTACTAAAAATAGTTCAATACAACTATTTGACATGTTTAAGGATAAAATGTGATATTGTAATAGCTACAATATCTATATTAACTAATAGACATATTCAGATTTGAAAGTAGCTGATGGTAGAAGTTCTTGTAAATTGTAGTTTTTGAATCTAATAGCCAATCTTCTACCAGGATGATGTTGTTATATAACAAAAAGGTTTGAAATTTAGTTTTTTACTCCAACTTTTCGGACATTTTTATTGTTCATGTCCATCATCAGGATAAACAATAAAAATGTCCGAAACGTTGGAGTAAAAAAATAAATGATGTTTTTATTTCCAACGTTTTTGTTATAACGCAACATCATCCTGATAAAAAATTGGCCATTTAGATTAAAAAACTACTATAATAAGCATATTGTAACTATTACAATATCAATGTTCTCAGGTAACATACTGAAATTGTTTATGAGAACATGGCAACTTAACTGTTAACATGGCATTATAACTGTTACAATGCCTATATTTGGTCATATTTAAACATACGCATGTTAACAGTTACAATGCAATCTTAACAGTAAACAAATCCTTTTTCTCAGTGCAGTGATGAAATGATTTTTCCGGTCATATTTTCTATTTAATAGAGATAACACAACCTTAAAATGTTTTTACTAAATTTTCTCTGTAATTTGATCATGTATTTAAAAACAAATGTTAAAAAAGGATAGCTAACGAAGATGTAAACACGAATTATTGGTATTTAATTCGTTTATAGTACTGTACCAGGGGATACAAACGAAAACAATGATTTTTACGTTTGATTCTGTCTTTCTCACTCCTTGCCATAGCAATTTATAGCAAGCCTCTTATTAGCCATTTCCTGACTAGAAAAAATGTCCAACTTTAATATCTTTTAAGTACTCATAAATAAGCTAATGTAAATTTATGAAAAAACTTATTCTATTATTCTGTCTATTAAATGGCGAATATGATTGGAAAAATCGTTTCATCGATGGATAGAAATGACCAAGAAAAATATCTACTTTTTAACAGTTATTGGGGAAACTAGCTATTTATTAGGTAAATAATGGCATCGATTTCCACCAGGGAAAGGATGTATTTAAACTTGGACAGTTAAACTTTAAGCTTGATACAAATTACGAACGTAACAAAAATAAAAAATATTAAAAATTCTGTTTTTTTTTTAAATTCACACATTCACTTAATTTTTAAATCAGTTGCCTCGAGGTTTCGAGTTTCCCGGTGTACACTCTACAACATTCATTTATACCCACATCGATTACTTTACCAATAAACTTTTCAAATTCCCTTTGAAAAATCCCCTTTCAATTTGTGCACCACACTTTCACAACTTCAGTAACTCTCTCATCGAACCCTGCAGCGTAATAAGGTCTCGCAACTTGCACACATACATGCATGCACTCCCTACTCTCGCATACTTGGCCAATACCACGCGAACTCTCGCGCTGCGCCGCAGCAGCAGCAACATCAAAGGGCCGCAAGCCGGAGGTGTGCAAGGCGCGGTATATAAATATGATGAGCTTGTGCGATATGCAGGTTATATACCCATGGCGCACGCGCGCGCGAGTCGCAGTTTTGGCCCTTTTGCCTTGGCGTAGCGCCGACGTAACTCACATCCTCGCCGCCGCCGTCGGCTCCTGATTAGATCTCCCGCGGGCGTTCTTTCACTTTCCTCGGACGCACGCGCGTATGTGTATATGCGTGTACCTGCAAAGACGGCGACACTGGGAGACCTCTGCGTCGTTAGTCTCGTGTACGAGCTTACTTTTCTGATGTTTTTCCTATTTTTTTTTTGCGGTCATGGCAAGTTTTTACCCTCATTAGTCATGCTTTTGTGGAGCTTTTGACTTATGGCTACCGTAGAGGCCATTAATGAGACGTAATGTGAGGGGAAATTTTTCCGCAGTGGCCGCGAGTTGTGATGATAGCAGGGAAAATTATTGTTATTAATTTTTTAGTCATTCAATTGCGATGGCTAGCCACTGGTATAATTCGAGAAAGATAAACTTGATGTACGTATCCTTCTTTTTACAAATCGAATAAAAGTGCATATCATTTGTACAGATTTTATCATTCTTATTCACCTATGTAAGCTTATATAGTATAATACACAGAAAATTCCTCGACAGATTAACATTTCAGAAACCAAAAGTATCTCTTTCATCCGAAAATCCAAGAGCTAATCGAAAACCGTGCATCTCCACGAATAAAAGAACACACCCGATCCCACTAGAATTACAATAAAAGTCGAAAAAAAGAGTACCGAATCCGCATTCGAGTAAAAAAAGAACTTGTAACACATGTTTTTGAATAATTCGACCCCAAAGTTGTCCCTCTTTCATCTACAACGCACATGCACGCACTATGCTCTCACGGACTTCTGGTTTCCGCGCTCAAGTCGTATATTTCACGTTATACGTATGCGACAATCGTCCGGACTATTCCCATCCCCGCGCGCGAGCGGGGATTCACAAATACCTAAGCGGATTCGAGGCGCCGAGAGAATTTCATTACGAGTTCGTCTTTGTGCGCGCGTTCTCCGTTTGTCTGTGTGTGTATATATAGCCGAAGTGAGAGATGACATTCCGACACGTGGTAAGAGAAAACTATTGTCTCTCGCGGATGGAGGAGGAAATGGGGAAGTTGATCGTAAGTCGATTACGTAGCTTATGCTGCACGCGGAAATTTAATAGAGCTTGAATGCAGCGAACACCTAATAAATTTATTTTGGAAGTAAATGAATCTTATACGATTTGCATGATAATTTCTTCGTTAAGTACGTGGTTTTGTATTTCTACGTGTCTTGAGACAAAACTTTGAGAATAATGTGAAATCAACACCAGACATTAAATCATAATGTTAAAATTACATATAAATATTATTATTAACGTACACTGAGAGAAGAAAATCTTCATACTTATCATGGTTAATATGTAATTATGGACATAATAATGAAATTATTATAATATCATTACATTAAAAATGAAGATTCCTAGTGTATGAACTTAGTAACAGGAATAATACAAAAAAAAAATATTATTATTTCCTCGAAAAACTATTACATCAAACTCGAGACGTCATAACTTTTTAATTGTCGTGTGAACTCAAGCACCACTCAAAAATACCCGGCCCTCAAAGGCTTGCGCGCGTGCGCTACATCGCGCGCCGCTAATTAGCAATTATCGAAAAACGTTAATCGAGCGCTCGAAAAATTAATTTTTCGCGTGAAACTCTCTGCGCACTGGTTACCGACTCGATAACGAGGACAATCATTACGCTCAAATCGAGGGTATTTCCTCGAAATCCTCCTTCCTCTCTTAAAAAAACACATACACACAGAATCTGCGAACCAATCGCCGCTGACTCTTTCACGGTCCCGCGGTACAAGAAACGGGGCCGCTCGCGACTTCTTGCTGCGACACTCGTCGAATATCGTATCTCTATACTTAAAGCTCTCGGACGTTGCAGCTGTGGGTTTTGCGCTTCGTATACTTACTTTCGCTCTCTCGTCGTCGTTGGATCATTAGCCGCGAGCTGGCGACTAATTCAAATTGCAATTCCGTCGGTACAGACCTGCGCCTCATCAAAATACCGCCGGACGCGCGAATTCCCGTCGTCGAGCTGCGCAAGGACAAAAAGCCCCCTCGAATTAACTTTTACAACGTCGGGAGTAAGAAGCGCGCGCGGGAGCGTGATTCGCGTTTCCACGGGAAACTCGTGACGACGACGATCGTTTAGCGCTTTAATTATTGCGCCGCTCAGTATTTTTGCCGGCGCTGCTCGATGCGCTGAACTGCGGCGGTAGTGGTGGTGATGAGAGGCAAATTGAAAAATCTTTGGTTCAACAAAGTTTTGTGGTTGTTAGGGGTAATAGTTTTTTTTAGGGCGACAGTCGAGTGATAAAATGTCACTTGTTTTTGTGGGATGAGGTGGTAATGAGGACGCGAAGATCCCTGTTGGAAATCCAAAACAGTTTATAACTAATAACTGACCATTTACATGAGAAACTTGCTATAAAACAGGAATTTTTCTTGTCCACTTTCTAGCTCCCGATGAAACGCTCTTTCTCCTATTATTGGCCATTTAATAGATTGAAAAATAGAATGAGTTTTCCAAAGACAAACACAAGCTTGTTCTTGAGTATTTTAAAGGCATTAAAACTGATAAGTTTCTTCAGTCTGGAAATGGCTAGTAGAAGGCTTGCTGTTGTGACAAGGAGTGAGAAAGACATAATCAGACGGAGAAATAAAAGTTTTACTGAATTATTCATAGAATCAGCACAACAAATGATTTATTAGTTAATGTTACTTATATTTTAGTAAGCCATCCAGTGCACTTTAATGCTCTTTCATCAAAGATAAAATTAGTAAGTAAATCAAATACGAATATTTTGTTGTTACGTCAATCTAAGAAATAGGCAAATAATGGTCAAAAAATAGTTTCATCATAGCGACTAATTAGCCAATTTTACTAGCTATTTTCTAACTTCTTGGCCATTTCATATAAATGAATTTCTACCAGGATTGTTTTCTTTGGGAAAAAGGATTCCATTATTTTCCTAGTAAATAACTAGTTTTACTGGGAATATGGGCTAAAACTAGATTTCTAAAACTTTCTTGGCCATTTATATTCTACAATGAAACGTTTTTTTCCATATTATTTGACTATTTAATGAATTAAAAAATAAAAGTTCCACACAACTGGTACAAGCTTGTTCTTGAGTATTTCAAAGATACTAAAATTAGAGAAAAAAAGAAACAGTTCGTCAGTTTTTTTTAGTTAGGAACTTGGGAAATAACTAGTAGAAGGTTTGTTGTTATATAATGAGGAGTGGGAGAGACAGAATCAGATGGAGACATAAAAGTTTTACTGAATTATTCATAGAATGACTATAATAACTCGTTTTTTAGTTAATGTTATTTATTTCAATTTTGGTAAACTATCCAATGCAGTTAAATGCTCTTTCCTCTACGATAAAATTAATAAGTAAATTAAATGCGAATATTTTGTTTAATATATGGTCGAAAATACATTTCATCCCCTGGTAGGAATTGTCTCCATCGGAAATGGCCAGGAAAATAATAAAAGCTAGTAAAATATCTGATTTCTGGACAGTGATGAAATGATTTTTCCAGTCATATTTTCTATTTAATGGAGATAACTCAAATAACACAACCTTAAAATGTTTTAACTAAATTTTCTCTGTAATTTGATCATGTATTTAAAATCAAATATTAAAAAAGGTAGCTAACAAAAATGTAAACACGATTTATTGGTATTTAATTCGTTTATATTACTGTTTCAGGGGATACAAACGAAAACAATGATTTTTCCGTTTGATCTTGTCTCTCTCACTCCTCGCCATAATAGCAAGCCTCTTATTAGCCATTTATTAACTAAAAAAACTGTCCAACTTTGAAATCTTTTAAATACTCATAAATAAGCTAATGTAAATTTGTAAAAAAACTTATTCCATTATTCTGTCTATTAACTGGCGAATATGATCGGAAAAATCGTTTCATCGATGGATAGAAATGGCCAAGAAAAGTGTCTAGTTTTTGACGATTGTTGGGGAAACTAGCTATTTATTAGGTAAATAATGGAATCAATTTCCACCAGGGTCATAGCGGTTACTTAGCCAGTTTTACTATAGATATTTTCTAACTTCTTGGTCATTTCATATACATGAATCTCTACTAGGGTCACTTCAGACCTAATTTACTATTTTTGGTAAATCGTTGTACTATTCTTCAAAAGTTTCTTTTGCATATTCTCGAGCATATTCTAAATTCATGTACCTAAATGTTTGTTTAGTTTTCGTAAATAACTATACAGAAATTCTACCCTAAAATGTAAAAACAGTAAAAGAGGACAAATATATAAGTTTTCTACTACAACGTCGACAATTATTAATTACACGAAATAAAATATCTGGTATATCTAAATTATTAAAAAACAATTTTATTTGTAATTTTATTGTTCATTTCAGCATTCAAACTATTTACTCATTTTTTCATAACGTATACAATAATAATTTTAAAAACTGTATTTCGCAATCCAACAAACTCCACCAGACGCTTATATTTCACAACAATTAACACCATTAGTCTGAACGAACCCATTTCTACTACTGACAATCAATGATCATCCGCACTTATCTAAGACCCAAACCTTCCTCAGCTCGGACACAAACCCCCGAGGTTCATCATTCCTCCGTTGAGGGCAGCACCTTCCCGGAGCCACCTCGCACACGACAGTCGCGCGCAGCGCTGCCCCCACCGCGGGCGGCAAGCTCGGCGAGTCACGCGCGGCACGCTCTCCACCACGCGTGAAGCGCGCGCGGCCTCCCACGCGCCGGGTGCCGGGTGCGCCTGCGCGTCGCGTGTCCCCGCGCACGCGAGTGCGGACTATGCACGCCTTTTTCTTCTTCCGCGGCGAGCGCGCGCGCGTGCGAGACTCGCGAGCGGCTCGCGCTTCGCTCTCTCCTCGTCGTCTCTCTGCTGTACCTCTTTCCGACCGTTGCTGCAGCTCGCGCACGCGTATATAGTATGAGAGATAGGGATCGGAGTGGGGGACGATTTACGTTTTTTGACTTTTCGAATCCCGCTTTTTTGGAGACTTATTATTTTTTCAACTATTTTTGTTTATTTATACCTAAGTGCATTTTAGCAAACACGAAATCCTCGAAAGGTTTAATTGATAATATAGTTCTACTTTGAACAATTTATCAATAATAGAAATTTATTTTCAGCAAAATAAATTATAAATATGTTTGATTTACATGATTCATTAAACATAGTAGCGTACATAAATTATAGTTTACTTTACAATTCTGTAAACTTAGTCTGCAATGACTCACTGCAAACTAACAAACTAACAAATTGACATTTCATTACACATATGTATTCGCAATATACCCAAGCGCAATGTATTAATTAATAGTAAATTTTGTTTTGAATTGCAATTGTAATTAGAGTATTGCAATCAATATTGGCACACGGCTGTAATTGCCATTTCAGCGAACAAATCAACGCTTATTTAGCCCCGGAATTATATCAAACAAGAGAGGCTTCCTCGCAACGTAGAGACAATAGATTTAGATTAGCAGCGAAAACGCCCTGCTGGTAGCTTGATTTCCAGAATTAGTCCATTCCGAGTATAGCGTATACGCGCGCTGCACTTAGGCGCGCTATAATTTCCTTTTCAATAAGACTCTCTCTTTCTCTCTCTACACGTGTATAATAATGCTCTCGCAGAAAAGGCCTAACTGAACGTCCATTAAGGCACCATTTCCTGGAAAGTCTACGAAAGTAATTCGACATCCGGTGATTTCACGGCGCCACCGCGCATAAAGGACTCCTTATATTCAACGCGGAGAGCTTTCGTGGAAGCAAAAAAGTATCTACGAAAAAAAAAACGAAGAAGTCTCCGCGCGTGCTTTGGTACATTTGGCGCGTATCAAAACCCTTTATATGTGCGGCAACCACCCGCTTTGCCGTTTTTTGCCGCGAGTATATAAGTGTGTACACGCTCGATTACAGGATCGGCCTAACAAGCCGGCGCGACGCACACACACGCGTATGTGGTCCTCCTAATTGCCCGAAAATTATGAAAAATAGCCGCTCTCTTGCTGCCGCTTTTTCGGGCTTAGAGAGAGATCGTAAAATTAGGCTAACGAGACGGATGCGCGAGAACACCCGCAGTCTTCCCCGTCCCTGCGTATTATTTTGACTGCTGCTGCTGCTGCGCCTGTGTGCGAATTATACCGAGGAAGGGCTCGAAAAGGACACGGCGGTCATCTCCCTAAAATGCCTATTATTAGCCGCTTTATTTCAATTTCGGGGGACCACACAGTGCGATCAAAACGAGCGAGCCGCGCAGTTTTGCGGCAAAACACGACGAGGACTTTTTTTATACATGCTCTATCCTATGCATCTGCTGCGCAATATGAAATTCGGCGGATATACGCACCGAAAAATCTCGCATTAATTCCCACGCTACCGATCGGGCGAAAGTCTTGTTTATCCGCCTCCTTCTTGTGTAATAAAACCGCCGTTACGCACATCGTATATAACAGTTATAACACATCCTGCGGCGGTCGGTCGGCTCCAATATATACGTATGCACGTACACAAAGAAATCGTGACAGGTGTGCGCGCGCGAGTCTAGGGTGTCTCCTTGAATTCTAGCCCCCAAAAGTATATAACAGTATATTGCGTAACAGGACTTGTCGCACGCGGCGCGGGATGTTTTCCACCAATAACAGGCGCGTGTGCAACCTTGCGACGGCGAAGAGTGAAAGGAGAGAACGAGAGCAGCAGCAGCACCCGATCGTGGAGGAAGCGCAAAAAATTGCTTTTTAAATCCCACGCGAAGGCGTGTTTTGGTCCCACGATCCGCCATACACCTGCGCGTAAAGGAGAAGGAGAAAGAGAAGAAGAAAGAGAGGACCTCTATACCTGGAAATCATAACGCCGTGCGCGAGAGCGCTTAAAAAGCTTGCGTGGGTGCGTACATGAGTGAGAATTCGGCGACAGGACGCACGTCACGCGCGTGCGATCGCCGATGGGACAAATGAAGATATTTGCAGGAAGTGGCGTGGCGTGGATGAAGGGATTAACCCATTTCGTCCCAAATATCCAAGATTTTTTTTGAGTCAAAAAAAATGTAAAGCACCATTTCGGATAGTTTGAAGCCTCCTATTTGGAATTCCGTAGCCAGAATTGGGCTACGACTTCACTAAAAAAAGTTATAACAATTTATTGCAAAAAAAAAACAAAATTTTCAACATTTTTTTTTCAGAAATTTGAATTTTCAACATAATAAACTTGTACCAGATTTCGCATTTGCTATAAATCGTGGAGTTTTTATGTTCTCTTTAAAACCCCGTTGGATTTTTTTTTTAATTCAAGATGGCGCCTATATGGCGCCCTAAGCATAGAACAAATTTTTAAAAATGCAAACTTTGCAAATAGATCATATTTTTTATACAAAAAAACTATGCCTGATCATTACAATGAGCATAAATGGCAACAATATTATTTGCTTGTCAAAATCCATTTGAAATTTTTCCAAATTTAAGATGGCGACGTCAAGATAGGGCTCAAAATCTACAAAACAGTGTGTAAAAACGTTTTCCGCCGACTACACTTTTTGTTTCAAGTTTTTTTCCATGGAAAGTGTGTAGTTAATTCCATGTACTTTTTTGCGCTGATTCCGAATATGCAATTTATTTTTTCGAAAAAGTTGTTGCTAATTTGTTATTTACAATTTAATTGTTTATAACGCTATAACTTTTTTATTAATTAATATTGAAAAATAAAATTACACCAAAATGTATATTTTTACATATCTTGCATATTTTCCGAGATATTTATAATAAACCATAACGTATATGCTCATAGGTGTGCATAGGCTATGCTATTATTATATAAATATTTTGTAAATGTGCAAGATAGCAAAATTTTACAAGAGGCAAATAAGTTTCTAAATGTAAAAATATACATTTTGGCGTCAATTTTATTTTTCAACATTAATTAATAAAAAAGTTATAGCGTTATAAACCATTAAATTGTAAATAACAAATTAGCAACAACTTTTTCGAAAAAAAAAAATTCCATTTCGGAATCAGCGGAAAAAAGTACATGGAATTAATTACACACTTTCCATGGAAAAAAACTTGAAACAAAAAGTGTAGTCGGCGGAAAACGTTTTTACACACTGTTTTGTAGATTTTGAGCCCTATCTTGACGTCGCCATCTTAAATTTGGAAAAATTTTAAATGGATTTTGACAAGGAAATACTATTGTTGTCATTTATGCTCATTGCAATTATCAAGCATAGGTTTTTCGTATAAAAAATATGATATAGTTGCAAAGTTTGCATTTTTTAAAATTTCTTCTATGCTTAGGGCGCCATCTTGATGCCGCCATCTTGAATTTAAAAAAATCCAACGGGTTTTAAAGAGAACAGAAAAGCTCCACGATTTATAGCAAATGCGATGATCTGGTACAACTTTATCATGTTGAAAATTCACATTTCTGAAAAAAAATGTTAAAAATTTCGGTTTTTTTGCAATAAATTGTTATAACTTTTTTTAGTGAAGTCGTAGCCCAATTCTGGCGACGGGATTCGAAAGAGGAGGCTTCAAACTATCCGAAATGGTGCTTTCACATTTTTTTTTTGAGTCGTTTATATAAAAAGTTAGAACGCTGAAAACTCAAAAAAAATCTTGGATATTTGGGACGAAATGGGTTAACAGAAATTGCGCCATATGGTGCGAAGGCTACTTTTTGTCATTCTTGTTCGCGTGTAACACTTGGACTTGTGCGTTATTGTTATCTTGAAGGAAGGACCAGCGAGATTTAGGTCAGAGGATACCGCAGTCTGTCGGGTATATGCGAGGCTGAACGTAATTTTAGAGGATTACTTGTAAAAATCATATAGCTTCATTGTCAATGAGGGAAATGGAACAAAGTCAACATTGTGATTTTCAGAGTTAATTGCAGTTCACCTGTTTACTTTTTTCAGCGCTCGCTTTTGTTGCACCCACGCCCACTCTCGCTTGGACGAAGGGGACGATTGTGTCCGGCGGAATAAAAGGGGCCAGCCCCGCATGTAATAACTTGGTATTTTGTTGAAAGAGAGAAAAATCCAATAGCATTAACCCAGAAATTCAAAAAGAGGAGGCACAGGCCTAAGATTGACCGATAATTTTGCAGGCAGGCATGAGACAGACATCTGCACTTCAGGATTCGCACTATAATACTCGTCATTTGACCAGAAAAGGTTTTCGGTCGACAGTATTATTCGCGCGCACTGCTGCGAGATTGCGGCTTTGCATGAAAGGAAGTTTATACTTTTGGAATAGAAAGCCCGGAGAAAGTGCATTTAGCAGGAAATTATTTTCTGTGACAATATGTTGCAGAGTGGAACGTTTTTTTTAAAGAATAGACATTATCTTTCGTACGGTATATCGTTTTACTGCACAATACTTATACAACTACTACATTTTTATAAAGCGTGATTTCACTAGGGTACATATTTAATTTTATAGTGTTCATAGCGCTTTAATTTTATAAAGTTTAACAATATTATTTATCAGTTACACTGGTTATTTAATTGCATAGTATTTTAATTTCATAGTTATTTAATATCATGCATTGAATTTTTAAAAATTTGACATAAATTAAAAAGATTTGGCACTTTTATAAAAATTCACCAAAGTAACAATTATATCAAACGATAAGGTAGTTAATGTAAAATGCAGAATAAAAATATGTTTTCTAACTCCACATTAGACGAGTGATTTCGTCCTAAAGATACTGTACATTTAAACAATTATCTAAAAAATACATCATTTATACAATAACAACGTCTTTTTTAAACAAAATGATTGCAAACAACCCTCTGATAACTTCACATTTAGGGGTAGAGTAGATTCCAATCTCACTTGTAGAAGGTCAAAACTGGTCCCAGTCAGAGGCACCCCTGGTGGTCAAGTGCGCAAACCTGTCGCGGCGCTCCTTACCCGGCGTCGGATTGCAGGAATCTATCGCAACATTCCCCGAGTCGGTAAGAGCCGTACCTCGAGCCTAACGATTTAAACACCGCCGCGCCATTGTCATCAATAAAGCTCTTTCCAAAAGCGCAGTCGCTCCATTAAATAACGTTTTTGAAATTACATAAGCCAGCCACTGCCGTTAGACAATGACCCGGAAGGGAAAAATGAAGCACGACGGAAGCGTCTCTAACGAAGTCAAGCGCATCCCTTCGACGAAGACAATTACGCAGGCCCACGGCAGAGAGCGCGCGATCCCAATAAAAGGCCGATTGAAGAAGCGGCCAGCAGCGAAAGTCCCGCTTGAAAAATTAAGCGCTCGCACTTGCGCTCCGGATCGTCGCACACATCCATAATATAACGCGATCCCGCATCATGATGCACGGGCGAACGGGGGGAAGCGTAGCTCGTAATTGACCGGAAACGGGCCTTGTAATCAAGGACAGTGCCATCACTTGGCACCTGTTCCCTCTCTTCTCTCAGGAGCTTTCCCACTCGGCTCTCCCTCGGAGCTGAAAATAAAACGTCCACGCCGCGATTTGCATATTGCGCGTCGCTCGGCCGGTTTGCCCGCTCGCGCGCGTGCGTATATGCGTATATATGTATGTGTATATATACGTACCCGCAAATATATACGGGAAGACGACACTGCGAATCTCTTGAGGTCGCACGCGCGCCAGCGCGACTGTTCATCACGTCCATCGAGTATTACTTTCAACAGGAAGCGCATTCCACGGCTGGTAAGCGATACCCTGAGAAAAAGGAGTGCGTGCGTCAAAGACGATCGAAAGCTCAAGGAGTTCGATGGAAACCGTACGATTTCTGCGCGAACATGATGAGAGAGGCCCTTCGATTGTTGTTGCCCTGTATGTTCCTATTTGTCGGCGAATTCAACCAAGAACTTTTCACCGCTCTGCTACGACCAGTTATTAACAACAATAATCATAAATAAAGCACAACATTTATAGTGACGGAAAATAATAAATAGTTAATTCTACTTTTCACACAGTTGATTTAATTTGAAAATGGCATGTTCATTCTACTTACAACGATATCGGTAGAAATAATATTAAAAAAGAGTAGAATCTTCCTTTTAGTAAAGTGGAATCGTCACTATAATTTGAAATATAAAGTTCTTTATACCACTCTAACTTCAAAATCACAACTTTGGTATGATTTTTTGGCGCTCGTGGTATAAAATATCGTTCGAAACGAGTGCGGAAGTTGATTATTTACTTCATGTGACTTTTCGCACTCGCTTCGCTCGTGAAATTTTCCTTCTTTTTATGCTAATTTAACTTTTTCCTAAACCGGTTGATTTAACTGATGCCAATATGTTGGATTAGCTTTATTTTTCCCGAGTATATACAAAGGTAACATAGGGTAATTCGGCCACGTTGCGGAATTTTTTCTTTCTCCTTCTGTAAATGCGTTGGAAAAAAATTATAAGAAATTCCTGGTAGAAAATAACCTAACTAAAATGGCTTATCTACTAATATACTTTAGCAAAGTTGCAAACCTCAATCAAAGGTTATACCCCTTTTCAACCGGACGCTGAGATGACACCTTTTCCAACTGGGCGCCGAGATGACTCCTTTTCCAACCGGGCGCTGAGATGACTCCTTTTTCAACCGGGCGCCGAGATGACTCCTTTTCCAACCGCTCGCTGAGATGACTCCTTTTCCAACCAGGCGTTGAGATGACTCCTTTTTATTCGGGAACGACGATATGGCATACATGTATAAACTAACCTCAATTTGAAGTATAAGTTTAGTGAGTTAAATCTATTTGTATTCAAGTAAGGTACTGTCTGTATGTGATTTTTTGGCATTCGATGAATAATACAACTTTGAATATTTTATTTGAATAATAAATTATTTAAATTGTGATGGCGAACCGTTGATGACTATTTCCACCAGGAAAGGCTTTAAAGCATACTAAATATATTACCAAGAAAAAAATTAGGAACGCCCTAAATGTGATATTGGCTTTATTGGGTGCAAAAGTGTAAAATGTGCGTTTTGGCCAAATTAGGTGACGCGATACCTAATTCGGCCCAGTATTAAAAAAACCGCTGCCAATTCATAGGCACGTAGCTTCTTCAAACTTAATTTACTGATTCCTTTAATTAATTTTTAATTCCAATATTTAAAATTTAATACTTCAGAAAGACAGAAATAACAAAACTCCAACATAATTTATTCAAATTTTTATAGATTATACATTTCCACAAAATTTCACATACATAAAATATATATCACAATTACCTATAAATTTGCAACTGATATTTAGAGCTCTATGTATTTGAATGTAATTTATAGCATTCGAAACATAATTAAATTACCTATATTTTCTAAAAAAAATTAATTTTCTAGCTATCACGGTTCTTTTGTTATTAACAGAAATGTAAAAATTTAAAAATTAAAAAAAAAATGAGTTTTGGATGTTCAACTATTTGTTTTTTTTTGTTTTTGTTTTCATTTTTCAATTTTTCAAGTTTTACATTTTTGTTAATAATAAAAAACAGCGATAACCAACAAATTTTTCTTTTTAGAAAATAAAAATATTTTAATTCTCTTTCAAATGCTACCCATCCCATTCAGATACACAGAGCCATCCTCAAGAAATAGATTTTAAAAATGTCTAGAAAAATTTTAACCTCAAATATCTCTGAAATTTATGAACCAATCACTTTGCCAAAAGAACTCATCCGAGAACTATCAATAATATACCTCTACAATGAATTTTGAAGCGAATAAGACAATTTTACTCTTGTAATAGTTGAACATATAAAACTCATTTTTTTTTCATTTTTCAATTTTTACGTTTTTGTTAATAACAAAAGAACCGTGATAGCTAGAATTAATTTTTTTTAGAAAATATAGGTAATTTAATTCTCTTTCGAATACCACCCACCCCATTTAGATACATAGAGCCGTTCTCGAGAAATTACGATTTAAAAAAAATTGAAAAAAATTTTAACCTCAAATATCTTCGAAATTTATGGATCAATCCTTTTGCCCAAAGAACTCACTCGATTGGTGTACAAAATCTACCCCTACAAAGAATTTCAAAGTGATTAATCCAATTTTACTATAGTTATTGAACGACAAAAAAATCACTTTTTTTTATAAATTATTTTTTTTCTCAAAAAATAATGAATAAAAAAACCTAAAAATTTAGTAAATTATAGTACTTAATATCCTTTATAACCAAAAAAATATTCATGTTAATATCTTTTTTTAATTTCGAAATATAACCTATTTACAAAAAATTACGTTTTCATCAATAACTTATGACGAAATATAGCTACCGACTTTTTTTTTTTTAAATTGTAGATAATTTTATCCTACATACAGAGAATTTATAATATATAAACAATATTTGTTCTAAATATTAAAAAAAATCGAAAATAAAAATTTTGAAAATTAAAAAATGGCTATAAAAAAAAAAATTAAATTTTACAAAAATAGAATATTGACCCCAATTGTGGAAGCAAAATCTAAAAAAATAATCACTCTTCCGTTAAAATCGGTCGAATAGATCATGAGATATCAGCGTATACGGACATACATACACACACAGACACACACACACACACACACACACACACACACACACACACACACACACACACACACACACATCCATACGGACATTTTCTAAAAATAGTGTATTTCGATTCCAAATTTGCTAAATAACATTTCTAACACATTATCTCATAAACTTTTTTTTTACTATCACAAAGCTTCCTCTATGAGGAAGCAAAATAGTACAAGGAAATTCATAAACTCTAAAAATTAATAAAATTAATGTTTTTAAATATATCAAAATACTTTATTTAATTCTTAGTTCATATAAATAATACTAATAAATATAAAGGAAACAAAGGAATTTTTTTACATTATAATATATTCCATAAATGATTTTGAAATTTTATATAGGAGTTTGCCCTAAACTAAACAAAAGCCCCTGCCAATTCATTGACAATTAGCTTCCTCAAACTAAAGTTATTATTCTAGTATACAGTGATTGTTTGCATCAGCATATAGTAAATAATTATTATTTATCAATGTGCATGTATTTTACATTTTTTATTTTTTCAAACTTATTTTACAAAATTAACTTTAACGTTTTATCTTTTAAGGTGGCTCATGCGATTTCTTATAAAAAAGCAGATACATCTTAAACTTAACAAATATGTTCTTTAGACATTAAACTTTCGATCTGTACTAAGAAAATTGTAGGTCAACGACCAAATTATCGAAAAAACTGAGTTTACAAATAGGTATGTTTAACACATAACCTTATGGGAATGAACAGTTTATTGCTTCGTAGTAACTTGTAAAAAAGTAGTTTTTAATGTACAATATATAAAATTAAAGATTTTTTTGTGAAGAATCAAATGATATCATCAGAATTATAGGTTAACGACCAAACAAAAAAGATATTAACAATAAACGTTACAAATGTGCTACTGCGCATGCGCACTGCGACCAGTCATATAAATGTAGCGACAAATTAGCAAAGTTTTTACTTATTTATAAAATCTTTTTTTTGTTTGAACATTTAGAAGTTATTTACAATAAATTTACGTAAAATACGTTAACTTAATTTGGCAATAATAAAGAAACCCCTTGCGGGGCCCTGACTTGATACGGCACCAAACGCATGAGCCACCTTAAAAATTTCTTGAACTCGGTTCGAAGACATAAAAAAGAATGACATAAAAAGACATAAAAAAAATGCCGTACCAGATAAGTGTAGTAAGTGGTTAAAATTTTAAGTCGATAACTAAAATATTCTCTTAGAAAAAGCAGTTAGAAAATATTTAAAAAAAATTTTAACCTCACATATCTGTGGTCGTGATAGTCAGATTTTTTTGGCCAACAAACTCGGTTCGAAGATACAAAAACGCTATCTTCGCCCACTTTCTTCTTGAGACACTAACAAGGAGAGGGTCCAACCTGTGAGAAACGGATTTTAGCGGATTGGAGAGTCAATTCCTGGTACCTAAAAATAAAGCCCAGTGCTGACAATTTCATCCAATGGGCCCTTTTTCTTGAGATATAGTCAATTTAATCTCAAATATCCTCTATTTCGTTAAAAAATGATGTCTCTTCTATTGAGTGTCACATTGCAAATATTTATGATACGAAAACGAGCAAAAAAGATTATAAAAGTAGACAGTAAAAGCTAAAATTTAAGCCCTAATTCGTTAAAAATATTGATTTTTCAGGAAGTTACAAGCAATCAAAGATAGCGTACGAAAATGGTTAAAAATAAGATTCATTTAATCGGTTAAAATGAAGACAAAGTTTTAACCATTTTCTTACGCTATCTTCAATTGCTTGTAACTTCCTGAAAAATCAATGTTTTTTAATGAATCAGGGCTTAAACTTTAGCTTTTACTGTCTACTTTTATAATCTTTTTTACTCGTTTTCGTATCATAAATATT
The DNA here is from genome assembly GCA_036365515.1 of Torymus aiolomorphi. NCBI lineage: Eukaryota > Metazoa > Arthropoda > Insecta > Hymenoptera > Torymidae > Torymus > Torymus aiolomorphi. Next base: position 12,510,864 of record CM070875.1, read on the forward strand.
TGCAATGTGACACTCAATAGAAGAGACATCATTTTTTAACAAAATAGAGGATGTTTGAGATCAAATTGCCCATATCTCAAGAAAAAGGGCCCATTGGATGAAATTGTCAGCACTGGGGTTCATTTTTAGGTATCAGAAATCGACTCTACAATGTCCGCTAAAATCCGTTTCCCGCAGGTTAGATCCTCTCTTCGCCAACTTAAATCTGGGGCAAAAAACTTTGCGTGCGGGATAACGCCTTCTTCAGCCGGACTCTGAGATAACGCCTTCTTCAGATGGACTCCGAGATAGCGCCTTCTTCTGGCGGATTCCGAAATAACGCCTTCTTCGGCCGGACTCCCAGATAACGCCTTCTTCGGATGGACTCCCAGATAACGCCTTCTTCGGCCGGACTCCGAGTAACGCCTTTCTATTCGGAAGCGACGATTTCTAGATCAATAAATATTTTATTAATTCGAAAGTCCGAGCTCTAGTTTCATAACTTACCTGTTCTTTTTAAGCTATTTCAATATCAACAACGTATTCCAATAGACAAATTTCACAATTCATGAATAAAAATGTATCGATCGCTGCTAGCATTGTGGTGGTTTCCGTTATCGATGCCAAACATTTTTTAATGAAAACGCATTTTTTTTTTAAATACCCTTTTTGTGAAAATAAATAAAGATAATCTCTTGAAAATTTAACTGAATATTGTAATATATAATTGTAATAATTGGTTAAAATTTCAAATTGATCACATATTCTCTGACATATCAGTATTAAAAAACATGAAAAAAAAATTTTTAATCTCGAATATCTGGTCGTGATGATCATTTTTTTTGTTTTTTTTTTTGTGGGCAATGAATTGTTTTTTTTTTTTTTTTTGTAAAATATAAAATTGTATAATAATAATTGCTTTTTAATGCGTTTTTATTAAAAAATGTTTGGCATCGATAACGGAAACTACCACAATGCTAGCAGCGATCGATACATTTTTATTTATGAATTGTGAAATTTGTCTATTGGAATATGTTGTTGATATTGAAATAGCTTAAAAAGAACAGGTAAATTATGAAACTAGAGCTCTGACTTTCAAATTAATAAAATATTTATTGATCTAAAAATGATGAATTTAATTTGCGACTGATATTTTCTGGAGATCACAGATATTTAGCCGATCACAATGTCTTAAAAATGTAATTTATTCTAAATTTAACCTCAAATATCCTTTTTCGTAATGGACCGATTTTTTTGGGCAACGAAATCGATCTGAAGATATATAAAAGCTACATCTGTGCCAAATTTCAGGACCATTGGATAATTTTTACTCTTGTTATCGTACGACAACAAAAACGTAAATTTTTTCTAAAATAATTTTTTCTAAAAAACAAATGAAGATAATCTCTTAAATTTTTAACCAAATATAGTCTCCAATGAATGTAATAATAGCGGCGATTTTATAATTTTATTCTTAACAAGATAATTTCTTTTATGCAGAATCTTTATATAAATGAAATAAAAATTTTCAAGGATTCGAAAATTATCATCGTGTTAGATAAACAATACATAGAAAGCTTGATATTTTTATATATATAAAGAAAATGTTCGTTAACTGATGATGTTCCAATACTGGTGTAGTCACCCTAGGTGAATTATACACGCTAAAGTATTTTACTTTTATAAATTATAAATTTTTTTTTTGTTTAATATTACTTCTTTACGAATTTCATGGAAAAGACTTCCACCTTCCTGCCTGTATTACTTTCAATTGGGGTTTTTAGTTTATACATATTTCGACTATAAACGAAAACTTACATAAAAATGTATTGATTATTCTCTAACAATTGGAAACGATTTATAAGGTATATTTTTCATATTTGGAAGCTCCCGACGTTGGCTATTTAAGCTCTCGGATAAGTGGAAATATAGAGAACTAGAAAAATGGTCGAATTATCTCGAGGTACTTTGGATTAGGCAAATAAAAAAAGACAATCAAGCCGATCCTCGAAAGCTCACTGCATAATCTATTTTTTACTTACACCTAAGTACACTAACGTTTGTACGTTTATCTATCGCAATGTAGCATGGTAGCGACTGCTCGCGTGCGCTTTTTGCTCACATACATATATATACACGCGTGATGCCCAACCGGACGCGATATACACCGCGGTGGCACGCGCACCTTCGGCGAGCAAGTATTGTCCCTTGCCGGCGGCACGCGGCCGGCCGTTCTTTTTGCCCGGGACAAAACTTAGCCGGCGCGTGCGCGCACGCGCTCGCCTCGCCTCGCGCCAGGTGCTGAAGCATCCATGGGAATTATGTTGATAAATCATCGCAATTCTCACGGTGGTCCAAGAGCGCTGCGGCCAACTGTTCACGTTGATAAAGGTGTATGTGTACGTATGCATAGACGCGCGCACGAGCAAATATATGCTTCTAGGTCGTATCCCCTCCCCCCTCTCTCGGACTTCCGTCGTCAAGCTCTTAGCTTCCTTATCGACTATTTTTGTTTACCTTCCTCTTTTTCTTCCGAGAAGAAAAGTGCCTTGTATTATATAGGATCACATGCTGGTCAGACGGTGGGAGTGTAAAGTAAGCGAGTGCGATGCGAGATTTTTGCGAGGTTAGTCTAGTCGGAGTTCGGAGAAGCCGGTGATTGGTTGTCGTCATGATGAAGATGATGTAATTATTGTGTGGAATTCGGTTAAAGTGGAGCTGCTCGTTATGAGCATCGTAGGAAATTTTAAACGTTGTATTATAGTAGAATAATCTAAAATTTACATGGGATTCATTTTTCATTTATTTATTTCAAATTAGAGTAAGTATGCATCAGAAACTCACCTTACAGAAAATATACAAACTTAATAAGAAGTTATATAATATTGTACTGTAAAAGAAATAAAAGAAATCTGGACTACTTGCTTATAGATGTGACAAAACCACATACCGCTATAAAACTGATAGACAAATTGTGAGTTGGAGTAACGGAGTAAAAAAATCATTGTGACAACAACATTTTTTGCAAAATAAAATTAAAATTTTATCAAGTCCTCTTCCCTCATTTTAAAAATGTTCACAAACCTCACTCCCGTTATACAAAAATTAATCTCTGAATTCTCAACTGATCCAAGTATCAAAGATCGAATAAGTTATCTTTCGATCCGGACGAATCCGGAAAGCAATCACCACCACTGCCACCCGCTTCGGTCGAAACCCCCTTCCCCGCAAAAGACCCGGCGCTCGCGCGTAAAAAGACGCCTCGAGTCTGCGCGTTCGGTTCCCACATCGATAGCAGCAGCAGCAGCAGCACGCGCGGTAATCAGCTGCATATGTCGCGCGCACGAAACCCACCTGGGCCCCGCTGCTGCTGTACCTGCCGCCTTATTTTTCTCATGGCGTGTGACCCGACTACTGCGGTGATGATACGTATATATACACAGGCGCGAGTATAATGTCGTTTTCATTATCTTTGGCAAACGCCTTAGCTTTTTTCGCCTTTAAAGTCGCGCGCGAACGTATATACGCGTGCTGGCTTTTTTGCTCCACGAGGCCCCCTTTCGAGAGGGAGATGCGAGCGCGATAAGAGAGTAAACGTCGATGCACACACGTCGAGTGTATACGCGCGCCCGTTTAAGGAGTGCGCGCAATTAAGAGTGTTTTTACTTCTTCGACACGTGTTGCGCATTTACATCTTATATATGTATGTATGTGTGTGATGCGGTATGTTTGCTCTATTTTTGTTTGGTAATGTAATTCGAGATGATAATAATACGTGGCGCTGTACGTATAAACCTCTGGCAATTATGAAAAATCGTTGCAAAAGTACGACGAGTCGCGGTGTAAGTGCCGTAATGTAAAAGAAGTGTTTATTTAAGAGGTTTAAGCGTGGAATAAAATTTTAAATTTCGGTTATAAAATAAAAGCTTATTGGTGTATTCCCATAAGAAGTATTTACACGGAAATTTTCTATATGGAATTATCCCATTACACATTAAATTTTTGTTATTAGCAAGAACAAAAAAAAGTAACTATATCTGTACTTCGTCGTTTTATCTTTATACGAATCACGTAATCCGTTGCCCGCATACACAGGGACACAAAGAGGGTCTCTCCGTCCACAAAGTCCATCCCAGCCGCGTCCCCTTGACGCGAAGAAAACGAAAACGAGCCCTACTTGCAAGGCACACATCATTTTAGCATAATCCGGAATTTCAACGCGACGAGTTTGCTCTCTCTCTCTCTTGCATTCTTGCGAAGAGTTCATAATACACGTGCGCAGCTGTCAAACACTTATCCGCGCGCACACTGCCGCCCGTAGCGCGGAACATTGACCCAGTCTCCTTTGAAGACGGGAACGTGATCAAGGGGTTGACCGAAAGTTCCTTTTAGCTTACATATATGTATGTATACTCGCTCCATGCAAAGTATATACGCTTCCGTGTCACATTAACGAGGTCCCTCCGACCCTATACGCTCATTAGTACCGATCGCCCCGTGAGTTTTTTGCGGCTGCTGCAGGAAGTTTCTTTTTCAGTTCTCGCGTTCGCGCTCGCATTGATTAATTTTGCGAGCCGCGGGATAACGATCGACCCACCATACAAAAAGCAGCGCACGTATATATCTCGTGCCAAAATCGTTGGCTGCGCACGGCCTTGCGCGCGCGCATAAAAAACTAATTCCTTTCTGTATGCTTTTCTAGCTTACATAAGAACTTGTACATATATACGTATATATGTACTTACACGACGTCATTGTCCGATAGCATCTGTCATTGAGTCTATGCATAATATACCGTCGGCATCTGGAATATCGAGCGATCTCGTATCCCGCACACTTTTGTGCCCCTTCCCTCTCCGCACATAAGAAATCGTTCGGAGGGCTGCGAGTACACGTGGACCTCGGCGATACGCGCGTGTCCTTAAAACTTTTGCACCCTTAGCCCCAAATCGTCATAATAGAGAGAGGGCAAAAAGAAAACGATGAAAGTCGCGGCAAAAATAAGGGTTGCGACCTGCACGCGTCCACTAAATATAAAAGAGGGTAAACGCAGGCCATGTGTGGTCTCTTGGCATTGCGCCGATTCGTGACGTCAGAGAGCGACGTACGCAGCACCCCACGAAGTGTATAGAGTGCACACGTCACTCCTCTCCCCCCGAAATGCACATGACGTCGAGGGGTGAACGTCCGCGAAGGGTGCGAGTGTATATATCCCCGCGCATTCCTGCATAGGGGAAGGAATATAAGCGATAGGGGAGGCCGCCGTCGGCGAATTCCTTCACGTACATGCAGTCTATACACGCGCGAAAGCTCGAAATCGCATGTGTGTATATACACGTATACACACGCGAATGGACACGTGTGTGCAGCCAAGATCGGCGTGCAACACGCGGCGGTGAATTGGAAAGGAGAGAAAGAGACGGCGCGAGTGGCGCACACGCAAAGGTGTGCGTGTGTATACACTGCGCGTAGGAAGGAGGAACGGGGGGAGACGGCACACGTGGGAACCTGGCACGTGGGACTCGCGCGCGCGCGTATAATGTGACCACGAATGGCCTTGACACCTGGATGCGGCTGCCGCGGCGGCCGCCGCCGGGCGTGTGTGTGAACGCGAGCTCTCGGCTCTCCTTCCTTTTTGTTTTTCCCTTACGGGAATCCATCGAAATTCAAAGAGCGTTACGACGCGTGCGAAGGAATGCCCGCGCGTACATACGTACGTACATATACACACACACGCGCGCGCGAGATGCGGGTTCGTGTAGTGACTCACGTGCCACAGCAGAGCCGCATCTCGCTCGGCGACTGAAATCTGCCCGCGAGATGCATACTAATTTTTGCTATTCACGCGAGGATCCGGCACGGGATCGCCTTTCGGTTCTGTGTGCGCTGCGAGCTGGTGCGTGTACGACTTGCATAAATGAGAGGAGAGAGAGCGAACGACGCGTGATTATGTTGTTTATGATTCGCGGAAATCGCGATGCCTAGGGGAATTGAGGTTTGATAAAGCTGTTCGGGGGGATATATACCGAGGTTGCGTATTTAAGTGGAGCGATTTATCGATCTAATTAGGAGGTTGTTTATTGGTTCATTTGGTTGGGATATTATAGGGCTCATTAGTTATTTTCAGCTACTGCGATTTGCAAAGTTTGTGAATTAATCTTCGCAAGCGTAATGTGGTACCATCTTGGGATCTAGAATGTCTATTATTAGTAAACTTTAGGTGTTAGTATTTGATTGTAGTTTAAATATAACTTTGCCGAAATATTTAACCAATTAATAATTAAATGGTATACAGCTGGAATATCAAAATTATAGATACTGACTGGTCACTTTTATAATCTTTATGAATGCGAACATTCAAGGTATGATTTAATATTCTAGCCAATGAAGAACCATGATTAATCAAGCCCAATAAGGAAAGTCTTCGCGGTGAACGGTATTGTCTCAAAATTAAAAAAAAATGCACTCGCAAAAAGTGCGCAACTGCAAGAAGATGAAGAACAGCCAGTGCATAAATCTGTACACAGAAGCGTACCGTACACATCATCTCGGTCCTTTCAGATCCAGCGCATCTAAAAAAACACAACGTCTCTATACATCCCGCTTATTAACTCCATGGTCCTTCTTATAAATCAAAGTCTCACGTTGAAAAAACAGGGAAATCCCCGCGCATAATATCTCAATCTACTTCTCGTAAAGCGCACGCCGGGCTTAATCAGCCCGCCGCGCAACGAAAAAAAAGCACGACAACCTGCAGAGGAAACAAACCGCCGGTGGGGAAAAATCGGCATCACCTCAATTAAGAAAACAAAAAGCGTAGACCGGAAAAATATGATCATCGTTAAGCATCGCCGTCGTTGTCGTGTGTCCCTTTGTGATGTCCGGGCATATACGTTAAACAATTTAACGACTCGAATCTCAACGTTCCCGCGCTTTGGGCCATATGTCCGTCTTACGTAATGAACACTGAAAGAGGTCTCGCTCCGATGATCAAGCGCAAGGCCCATGACACTCGCGTGTGCTCTGTAGTAGTGCGTATAGGAGTGTGTGTGCGCGCGCGTGAACCTCGATCCTCGCTGCAGCTGCGCCCGCGGGACTACAAGAAAATCGGAGCCTCTCTCTCGCACGCTCCCACAGTATGCGCCTGTGTATATACATATGAAGTCCTCGACTACTACGGGGCCCGCTGCTGCTGCTGTTCCTGCTTGTAGAGACCTGTGAGAGTCTCGGGCAGGTGACGTTGGTCGCGTGCCAAGGCTCCCCTTCTTTCTCTCCCGCTCTTCCCTCCTTCTCTCTCTCTCACTCGTTCACTCTCTTCGTTTCCTCCTTCTCTCTCTCTCTCGTCTTCGTCGTTTTCTTCCTTTTTTTCCCAACGATGTATAAGAAAAGCATCTTGCGCCAGAGGCATTGTCCTAGCCCGCCCTTTCTCACGGGCTCGCCTCGCGCGCTCGCGCAGCTCCGTTTCGCTCGGCTGCTGCCTGCCCGTGTCCCTTTAACGCCAAGACAGTGTGTACTTGTATGCGTGTATGTATTAGTGGCTCCTCACCCGTATAGGGCACTTACCGGTGGTTCTTGAAGGGATTTCCTTGTCGACGAAATCAGAGAAAGTGCTACCGGCTGCCTTGACGCGTGTTCTTTTTAAAGTCGTCGGCCCTTCGGCCAGTTCTACCCGTGATGACTGACGATTAAGCTGGGACTATATACTTTTGGCGAACAAAAAATTGTGCCTTTTTTCTAGGGGATCGTTATTTTATTCGGGCTAATACGACGTCGAGACAAACTATGGGAAAGGGTTCTCAATGGGCGCTGTGACATGTTTCTTAAATATGAGTATAGTGGTATTGTTTTTTTTTTGCATTTATTAAATTTTTATTCTATGTACACTGCAAGAAAACTTCCATATATATATATATATATATATATATATAGATATATTTATTTACGTTTTGCGCTTTCAAATGTACACATTGTATACCCATTATATGGGTAACTTCATGTCAACTGTTCAGCTCAAAATTTTAAAATTGCTCAAAATTTTTTTACTGATTCCAAATTAGCCCCAAAACACAAACATAAAGTTTTAGAGCAAAATATGCAATCGTTCTAAAGTTATAATTAATTGAACATTTGAAAATTTTTAATTTTTTCGTAAATCTTAAATTTTTATTATTTTTTAACTGAAAAACTTGAAACTTTTTGTATAGCATGTTAAATGGGAAAAAGTTTGCAAATTGTAAGTAGAATTGCTCAGAATTTTTGCAGATCGATGCCAATTAAAAAGTACTATTTTCACTGTTTTTACAGCTTTAATTACACACGGAGAAAAATGTTATAATAAATTTTATTATAAAATGTGAGAAAAGTTATTATATTTTATAGGAACGGTGTGACATATCGAAATTAGAATAATTTTTGCTACACAGCATAGTAATTTTTATGGCTGACTTTAAATTTAAAAAAATTAATTTTTTTTTCATTTTTTGAACTATTTTTGCATTTTAATAGAACACTTAATGTGAAAATAAATTTCAAATTAGAAATAATTTTTTTTTTTTACGACGGTTGGGATCGATCCTGGGTCCCTCAGCATGGTAATTGGACGCGCTAACCACTTACCCAAGTAGGATTCTTGAGTACAAAATTTTGGAACTGACATATGTCAAACCTCTGGTTACGAAATCTCTTAAATGATAATAAAAAATAAAATGATTGAATCGAGATTTTCAAAGTTTTGCTTACTTAAAAGCAAGGCCAAGTGAAATTGCGATAGAGTACATAACCTCAATTAGACCATGTGCACGTCTCGACGAATGCAGAAAGTACTATAGTTGTGGCAATTTTTACTATATTGGATAACAAAATTTCTTATGACGGTTGGCTAAAATTAAAAGAATATATTTCAAATTTTACTATATCACAGTTTTTGCTATGTTGTATACAAATTTTTCTTTTATGTCGTAATATTTTTTAACCAATACTGTAATAAAAATTACTAAAAATGTTGTAATTATTCATATAGTTATGACAAAAATGCAGCATACAGTCGAAATGTCACACTTTTCCTATATTATATAGTAATTTTTATTATACTTATAATACAATTTATTATAACTTTTTTCAGTGATCTATTTCCATCTTCATCAAGGTCGCATTTTAAACGTAACATTTTTTACAAATCTTTTAGCCTTTGGTGAGGGATATTGATACTCTCGCATCCGCCTTAAGCATATTTTGAATGGTGTTCTCTCAAGTATAAATTAGCAAAATAATTCGCATCGATCTGCAAAAATTCTGAGTAATTCTACTTAAAATTTGCAAACTTTTTCCCATTTAATATGCTATACAAGAAGTTTCAAGTTTTCGAGTTAAAAAATCATAAAAATTGAAAATTTACGAAAAAATTCAAAATTTAAAAATTTCCAATCAATTATAACTTTAGAACGATTGAATATTTTGCTCTAAAACTTTATATTTGTGTTTTGAGGCTAATTTGGAATGAGTAAAAAAATTTTAAACAATTTTAAAATTTTGAGCTGAATAGTTGACATGTAGTTTATATATATATATAGAAGTTTTCTGGCAGTGTTATAAATAATAATTCTTGATAATATTTCAGCTTTTTAATCATTGTATTTCGAAATCTATTAATTAAAAATGACGTTTTATATTTAATGACATTTGATTCTTTTTAATACACGAACGGGCAACAAGTCAACATATAAATCTTACCATTACCATTTCCTGCATCAGCCGAGCAATCAGCCAAACTCGATACGCCAGCTCGTAATCGATACACTCAATCTCCACTACACACAGACCGAATCTCTGTTCGCAACGATTTCCGCCGATTCTTATCGATTAAAGAACTCGAGAGAGGGGGGGGGGGGGTAGAGAGACAAAACGTTGATCGCGCAGACCAGCCGAGCGCGAGAAAATCGATAAATCGAGCGGCAGGTGACGTCTGGCACGTGCCGCGTGATTTTTGCCGGCGCGCGAGCAAGCGAGAGAGAGAGAGAGAGAGAGTAGAGAGACTCCCCTTTTTCCTTCGTACATATACGAGGACGAGGACGAGGACGACGAGTGTATATAGTATGTAGGTAAAGGAGGGACGGTGTGCGTGCAAGATGCAGTGCGTGCATTGTTCCGGCGCGCGCAACCACCCCGGGCTCGCGAGTCAAAACAGCTGATTCTTACGCTATGGCTAAATGGGGCCTAGGGGGGCGAATACTAGTTTGGTGCGGTTTTTGTACTTAGGGTAGCAGAATTATTTCGAAGGAATGTTTAAAGTTTGAATGGTCAGCGACGGTAAATGTCAACAAATTTTTATTAAAGTGATGGAAATCGTCCATTTTTTTACCATTTGGAAAATGATTTTTCGCACACTTTGTAGCCATTTTGTAGCGATTTCGGGCAACTCACCATAAAATACCTGCGGAAAATGTTCGAACAATCGCTTCATAAACGGTAGAAAAATTGACAATTTCCATCAGGAGGTTACTAAATTTTATTTTATAGACGATTCCAAATTTTGAGTACAAAATGGCAAAGATTTATGATAATTACGAGTCAAAATTTATTCATAAAATAATTATCATCGTGGCATTTTATTTCGTGAGTTTCTTATTAAACTTCATTAATTTTTACTTTGAAAAAAGGCTTTTCGTATACAGCAACAGATATGAAGTATAACTTCAGATATATACGCCTCATTGATTCTGATGAAATTTCTGACCGACCTCGATAAGTCGATCTTTTTTATCAAGCACTTCGACTTAAAATTCCGTTTGCGTTCGGGGACTTCGAAAAATGTTATCTCGGCGCACTTGCAAAAATAAATTGAAAATAACTTTCCTGTTTGCAAAAAAATGATTAAAACATCACGTACACCGCAGGATCATCCACTTAAAAAATGTTTGGCCTCGGCGAAAAAAAACGAAAAAAATAACATCTCTCTTTATCACTCGGTAAAAATCTTAATACATCATAAGAATCGTGAGAATATCGAAAGTCGCTCGTCGTCTCGAAAACGCGCGCGAGATCGAGCGAGTCGTCTCTCTTTCTTTCTCAAGACGCAGTAAGATGAGTACACGTGCGCGCGCGCGCGCAAGATTTCTCTGTCTCTTTCTCTCTTACACTCGTTCTCCGCACGCGGCGTAGATTGTGAACCGGGAACGATGGGAACCTTTTGCATTACGGTTTCAGTTGCATTATCAGATAAACCGCAGAAGCCCGCAGCAGCAAGCCGCAATGAACACGTCGCGATGGTTACGGCAGCGGCCGTCCAAGCGAGAGAGAGAAAGAGGCAAGATCTGGATCAAGAAGCGCGTCTATACGCTCTGCAGACTTCCTTCCCCCCAATTAACGCGTTACGCGCGCGCATCTGGACTTTCGGCATTTTGCTTTCTCATCGTCTGCGCGGAGCAGGTAGCAGCATTGAAATATTCGATTTTAACCGATCGATTTAAGGAGAGCGCGTTATGTAAACCGGCATTTTCATAATAAGTTAATGCGAGCGCGCGGACGACGTGGATATATATATCTTAAATCATCGCGTTCGTTTCTTTTATTTGGCTCTCGAGAGCTGGCGGCCTCTGCGTGCGCACTGCCGAACATACCTGTTTATTAAATATTTAAGGAAAGCGGGCCATAAAATTTAAATGAGCAAATAAATTATTCATCTTTTTATTTTACAAATGAAGGATAGGATAAGATTAATACATCAATGTCGTGAGAAAATATAACTGCCACTAAAAGAGAGCATTATAAAATACTCGCGCACGTATAAATATATTTCTTGTTGTCTTTTTTTACTCACATGATGGGGAACTTTTAGTAATTATATGTGGCTGTTTTTAAGCAGAGCTTCAAATTAATTCCTTACGTCGATCAAGTGTTGAAAGTATTTTTAAAGTCATCGACCAAAAAAAGCTTTTTTCCGCAGCATCACCAATTATGTGTGCAAGTCCATTCGATAAAAATCCAAATACCGTAATTGCACATCGGGCAACAACGGAGGAAATCAACGACCCCGTATTTTCCCAGCGGCTTATACCTATATAACCCGGGCAGTCTAATCCACGCGCTCGCGTCGGAGATAATGCAAAGCAAGAGATTTCCGCAGTCCGGCATTATGCTAATGGCGGCAAATGGAAGGCGTTGCGTCGCCAACACAGCGATGTGCTCGCCAGGGCACGTCGGCAGTAAGATATGCGCGCACAGAGAGGGAGAGATATAGTATAGCCTCGCGAGCTGATCAATATGCCCACCATGACTCTCTCCCTCTTGCAAAGAAGGCGGCGGAAGGAGGTGGTGGCAAGTGTGACAAAGTGACGAGCCGCAGAAAGTTCTCACACTCGCGCGCAGCCTGCTGCTGCTCGAGCGCCAGCCGGTCTTTTGCTTTTTCGCGCGCGAGGGAGAGACAGAGAAGCAACCCGTTGTGCGTCGAAGTGCGTACCAATTTCAGGTGGGCAGTATCGGCGAATTAGCATAGAGCTAGCTGGCTGCAGCTAGCTCTCCTCGTCTGAACCAGCTGTTTTTCGCGCCGCCGTCTCCCGGTGGCTTTGTTCTAGACGAGAGCTGTAGCCCGTAGGTATATACATATATGCACACACGCTTCCTTCTTTTACAAGTATATACTCTCGCTTGCTCCTTTTCTTTTTTGGAAGAGAGAGAGAGAGAGGGTCCAAGCCCAATTGCCGCTTTTAGTTTTGCAGCGCGTAATTGTCGCGTGCGCAAAATACTGCTGCCGATGACGATGGCTGCAGGGGGTCTGAGTGTTCGTAGCGGAGGACAGATGTCTCGAACTGCTCCGAAAACTTTTTTTTCTAATTTATAATGATGTTTCTGGTAGTTTTTGTGCTCTTCTTCTCATGCATAAGCGCGGCTGGACTTTTTGGTTTGTCGAATTTCCAAAGGGTGAAGTTCTTTGTTCATGCTGCATCGGCGGAATAAGAATGGAAAATTTTCATTTAGATAAGTCTTATTTGATGGATGTCTGAAGTGTTCCATTTGCATAAATCTTATGTCGAAGTAAATGTTGAATGAGCCAATTTCAGTTGTCGTGATTGATATAATGAGAAAAATTATGTTGATGAAAGTTATTGGGTCTTGTTGTATAACTAATGCGAACTGTCGTTAAAGTCATAAATGATATTTGTTTTAATAGATTAGCTTTTGGAGTTTATACGTTAAATTAATGTGTAAATACAACAATGATCATGAACCATTAATTCATTACTATAAATTCTTGACTAATCACACATGTTTATACTGCTACACTCCTGGGTGGTTATGTAAATCATAGAAAAAAGTATTTGAGCAAATAAAATGATCGATGAAGAACGAGATTAAAAAAATCGATAAAATGGTATGACAATTCAAACAAAAAATTTAAAGATTTGTCAAATAACGAGAAAAAAAAAAGATTTTCAAAATTCCCACACAATAACGCATTGTTTTAAATTCCTCCGAGCATTCTCACACCTACCCACAAATTTGCAAAAACCTAGCCAAAGTAAAGAGAAAGAAGATCGCCGCGTTCTTCGAATTAAAATGCCTCTGCCATCGGCCGCGACTCCTTCATGATGTCACTCGCCGCTTGTTTGCCGCTTGCGCAGCTCGAATTTCAGCCGAATCCGCGCCGATAAGCGTCGTCGGCCGAGTGCCTGCGATACCCCTTAGCATCACAGACACGCACATATACATGTCAGCACTTCGCATGGGAGCGCGCCGCGCGAGAGTCTCAATGACGCTCCGGAGCGCTTATTCACACTCTCGTGCGCGTGTCTTTTCACTCGCGGCGAGTCCTAAATTGACCTTTCCAAGAAGCTTCGCCGCAAGAAAACAGTCGCCCGCCGTCGCGTGAATGAGCCGCAAACATGATGCGTGTGCGTATGTGTGTATACGCTTGATCGCCTTGGCATTATGAATGGCGTAGTAGAAGGAGCGAAGTATAGTGTATACTATGTGTGTATATATATACGTCAGAGACGGAAGTTTGATATCGCGTTTATCTCGCGAGGGCCTGAGGATGTGACATGCGATAGGCTTTGCGCTCGGGTTGTGTGTTATTATTGTGGTACGAGATTAATCTGGATTTTCTGTAGGGTGAAGTATATATATTATTATCGCCTCGCGCGGCGATAGTTTGTCGCGAATATTTGATCGAGCGCGCGTTCGTTCCGGCACGCGCGCTATCGATTTATAGGTAAACGAAATAGTAAATAATAAATCGAGTTACTATATTGTTTGTCTAAACTTAAGTACACATAGAGGAACAAATTCTTTCACGCTCATCTCGAGAAAAAACCGTGGTGGCGCCCGATTAACCCATCGCACAAAGAACACGGCGATCATCAGCGAGCCGGAGATAGAGCTTTGCTCGCTGGCGGGAAAAAGAAAAGAAATTAAATTTTTTCCCCTCAAAAGCAACAAAATTAAAGCATCGACAAGCGCGTCAATTGACGAGGTTCTCTCTCTCTCTCTCTCGAACCGCGAGCGAGCCCACAGGAGAGCGAGGGCATAAAAAGCCCCCTACAAAAGAAAAGCGTATCGCTGACGCTCCCTCCGCGTCCCCCGCCACACACATACACACACAGAGACAGACAATCATCCTCGACATTTCGTAATCTCGCGCGCGAGCGCGGACAGGATACCGGTAATTGCCCGGCTATATACAAGAGAGAAGAAAGGACAACGCGCACGCGCGCGCGAGCGAGGCGCGTGGGGACGGCCGGGTATATCCTGAACAGTGGCATCACTCCTCCCTTCTTTCTTTTTCTCGTGTTCTCGTACAGCTCCTCGTTTTTTATCTTCCCAGCGCGCGAGAGCGGAGGTACTTTAATCGCCCGGAGCAGCGTCAACTTTTAAACTTTGAATATCATTGTAACGAATGAGCTTGGGTACAGCATTTAGGTTCTTGTATTCATAAAAATGCGTAAAAAAATTAAAATTCAATTATTGTAATTTATATTATTTAGATTAATGAGTACCTTCTGGTAAAGTTCAGGTGTTTTCCTATAAATTTTAATTCGCATGTTCTCTAATTTTTTTGGAGTAAAATTTTTTTCTTTTAATTTCACCGTATCATAAAAACTCAAAAAATTTTACTTTTCATTTATAATAGCACCGATCAATTGCCAAAACGGAGCCACGTCATTTGCAATAATTTTTCGCTCCCCGTCGAATCTTTGCATTCGCTCCTTCACCGTCCCCTCCCGTAAAAAAACCTCAAAATCGCTCCTATCGGCCACTCTCGCACCACATAAGAAACTCTCGCGTAACCTGGGCGCGTGCGTATATGCATATATACCCACACACAATGCTCTCCAGCCTCCTTCCGCCCACATCGCACTCGCACGCGTTCACAGAGATTGAGCCTGCGTGCCGGCGCACTGACTTATACACACGGCACGCTTCAATCTTTATCATCCAATTACATCAATTTCCCGTACTCTCCCCCTTCACCTCCCCATCTATATATCTATTAACAAGAGGCCGCCTCGTCGACTCACTCCCAAATCACCTCGTCAATTAAAAATCCTCGGTGAAAAAAAAGTCGAATTCTCCTCTGTATATACACGCAGCCATATACAGGTATAATACAGCCGAGTCTCGTATATCTCTCGCTCCATCTCTCTCTCTCCTCTCCGCACGTGGGCGCTGGCACACATATACACACACACACGGTAGGCTCGTGCCGTCGATGAGAGCGTGTGTTTAAAAAGCGTGCTACGAGAGGGTGGGCGGGAGGGGGAGCAGCGGCAGCCGCGTGTGCGCTCGCCGCGTCACTCGCGGCGGCGGCGCCCGGGCCGAGGCGCGCCGAGGAGCCGGGCCGAAGACTGCCGAGGCCGATGGTGGGAACGCCGAGCGCCGAGTGTTCTCACCAGGCCGCCGGCCAGGCGGCCCCGGCGCGCAGCCGCTCGAGCGAGCGAGCAAGCGAGCAGCCACCGGTGGCCGAAACGCGCAGCTCGTGGCTGCTGCTGCTGCTGCCGTCGCTTCTTCTTCTTCTTCTTGTTTGGCGCGCGCGCGCGGGGGACGCGGTAGGCGCAAGGTGCCTCCGGAGCGTGGATCTGGAGTGTGAGAGCGGAGGCGCGCGCGCACGAGTTGGCTACTGGTCGCGAGGCTGCAGCCGGTCTGTTTCCTTCTCTCTCCTTCTCTCTCGCTTACCCGGCCTTTAGGTGACTGTCTCTCTCGCTCGCTCGTTTGCGGTTGTTCCTCTTGTTCCTTTTCCTTCGCACCGACTGCGAAATCGTCGCACGCCGATCGGACGAGTTGTTGCGGGATCGCTCTCTCTCTCTCTCTCTTTTTCTCCTCTTCCTCTCTCGCTCAACTCACTCGTACGCTCGCCCGCGCCGAAACATTATACACGTGCAATAAGCACGCACACGCGGCCTTCCTCCTCCTCCTCCTCCTCCTCCTACTCCATTGCCGCGTGTACACTTGACGCGGAGAGTAAGAGAGAGGAACGCTTTATTATTATTATCGCGTACGTGCGCCCGCACTTCTCGCGGAGCGGGAGGAGGTTGATGATAATGATGATGACGCGGAAAGCTGCTACTTCGCTAAGTGCTCGTTTCTTTCCGTTTTGCCTTTTCTTCTTTTTTTTCACGAACTTCAGCAGTTGCACTTTCGAATTCGATTTTTATAGATTTCGGAGCGCAAGCGCACGGACTCTCCGTCAAAATTGTACTCGACGGTCAGCGCACTCTCCGCGCGGAGCAAATGAAACGTTTCGATTTTCGGGGGAGCAGTGCAAATAAAAAAGTTAATTTGAAAAAGGTGGGAGGATGGATGTTTTTGTAATAGTTTCGCGAAGCAAATAAGATAAAGTACCCGAAAGCGGGACACATTCGGAGTAGAACCATATACAAATGGTATTTTGAGAACCGACAACAAAATTTTTAAAAACTTTTTAATCTAATCATTGACACGCAATCTATTTTACTAATCTATACAAAAATAAACCTACTTAAATACTTTTTTCTAATAAATAAGTAAGATTGAAAAAACATGTGTACGACTGTTATTCCTCGATACTGTATGTCGAGCTGGGACCTAAATCGGGACGTTACTCGAATCCTATGTCGGGACAATACTTTTAAATGAGTTCCACTTTCGGGTATTGGGAACTATGAGGCGCCTAAAGTGGGACAAAGATTTGACTACTTCTCACGCTACTAAAATATAACCTCGAGAAGTTTGGATACTGTTTGCAATCAATTAAAAGAGTAAATTAAGACAAAATTGACGTACGTACATAGTATCACAAATAATGCTAACAAAGTAATGCCGTTATCCTATTAAAATTTTATAGTAGTTATTTCACTGCTGTTCCGATTTCGGTCCCATTTTTAATTTGCCCCGCATTCGGGTACTTTACCTTATAGAAATAATAAAACTAAATGGTTTACGTTGGAAGTATGTGTCGTTAGTGAAATAAAAGGTTGTAAAAATATTCAGAAATTTTTTCTTTTAAACACATTGGAATAGCAGAAGAAATTCCTTGTAAATGTAAAAAAAAATTTAAATTATCTTTGGTATTTTAAAATTAAAGATAATTTACTTACAACTATATAATGAAAAATCTATTATCAAAGCTGTAATTGAAATGAATAAAATATAATTGAAAAGTTACAGGATTTAATAAGTATCTTCGTCAAGCTTTAAAAGAAAAATGTCCACAAAAAATTCCTCTAACAAAAATATATAATTATACAAAATTAACGAAAAAATCATCGCCACACACACACGTATTTATATCAGGATAGAGCCAAGTGAAACGTTACCGGGAATAAAGATCGGACTTACGCCTAAACCATCCACCTGTCAGATGCGGACAATTAAGAAGGAAAACAAGCCTCGAGCGGCTGCCTTACTACTGCTCCGACCAAAACAAACTCTCGGGCCCGCAAGTTTCTCACGCGTTATACGCGAGAGCCATTAGCCTTTTTGCTCTCACTTCCTCTCTCCCGCCAAAATAAATCGTGCACTTTACGCACTTTACTCCCTCTCCCTTTCTAATGATGGAAAACCGAGCAATAAATCAAAAACTCGCAGCGGCGCGTAATCGTTGAAAATTGGAGGCGGAGCAATTTCTTCTTCTTCTTTCTTTTTTTTCTGCAGCCGACATCCTCGTTCTATATACGCAGGCATGAGCGCGTACACGCGCGTGCGCTGTGTGTATATACATACAGCATGTGTCGCTATGCGTTATATGCAGCGTATATAGAGCCCCCCCGAGGTTTTCTATACGCGCGCGCACCGGTCTTTTGTGTAGAGCGGCATCGCGCCGCGCTCTTGCGGAATCCGCGCGCGTGACGAGCGAGGACAGCCGGGTTCTCACTTTGGGATCCCCCTGGTACTCTCGCGTGCACGAGGCCTTTATTGGCCGATTCAATGGGGGTCTGGGGCACGGCTGACTATAAGGTGTATTCAATTTGGAGTTTGGGAGAGGAAAAAAATTGGATTACACGGGACAAAGTTTAATAATGAAATTAAATTTTCTAGGTATTTTTTTTCGTCGTAAAATGTAACCGGCGTATACTATAACCTGTATTTTCGCCGATTAATTTACTGTTCCTGAAAATGAAAAATATTCGAGGCTGGGCTACTAAAATTATAAAAGTGTCACAATGAAATGAAAAAGAAAACAGTAATTTAATTATAATAGTTAATGATTCATTTGTCTTTACGAATTCTCTTTTTCCAAACGGAATAACAAAGTAATAAAATTATCGGATGCCTCAAGTCAATCTTGAATTTCGATTACGGCCTTATGTATATACCCGCAGCGTGGAAGGGGCATTTAGCCAAGAGGCGCGCGCCTATATACATAGGGGGAGAAAGAGATCGAGGCGGATCTCGATCTCCCCACACGAGTCTTCCTCTCTCTCTCTTGGAACGTGTCTATGATTACGGATTAATGGATCTGCTGCCCCGCTACCGTAGGTACGCGGCGGCGACTGGAGATATACATTCCATAAGTGCCGCTGCCGGCCGAAACTCTCCTTGTCGGCGCGCGCGCATCGCGGGAGCTCGATTATGGAGATTTCGATAATCGACGACGAGAGTCTAGGAGAGAGATAGAGACAAGGGGCACATAAATATGCCGACCGGACTTTTATTGTCTCTTTTTATCGGGAGATGGGATGTGTATAGGTTTCTTTTTTGTCGTTACCGACTCCGGCTCGGGTTGCGTTGATATACGTCGGGCGAGGCTGTGTCTTAAGGGTCCGGGTTTGTTTTTTATTAACATTTAAAAATAAGGAAAGGGAGGAAAGGAGAAAAGATTGATAAATAATGACATTTTTTTATTAAAAAATTGCAACAGTGATTGCACGGTTCTGAAAATGTCGTTTCGAGTGTGCCAGGAGAAGTCATTAAAAATAAATTAAATCCGATAAAGCAGTACGCAAAATTATTATATGCAAAAAACTAATTTCTCCCTTTTTGCGCTTAATCGCGTCCTCTTAGTCATACGCCGTGTATGTTAAAAGAGGAAAAAAAATCATCATCGAACGAGTTTGTTTTTGCGAAACTATATACGAAATTTCGGCGCGATTATAACGGTACAAAACTACCGCTCGCTTTACGCATCTGCGGAAAAATGCAGAATAATAATAATAACCCTTAATGAGATAATAATTTCTGCGAATGAGAAAGTTTCTCCGTCTTAAAATGCCCGTAACAACTGCATTTCGGCTCTCGTCTCACATATAACACACACGCACGCACGCATATCCCCAAATTGATCTACATACTTAAAGCAAATAATTATTCATATCGCTTATTTCTTTCGTAAACGACGGCTTGCCCCATCCGCACACTGCAAAAGCACTCGGCGCACGCGCCGTGTGACTTTTATTCCCGCACACTCGGGTTTTCGAATTTGCGAATAACCGCTCTTTGGCGTACATATATACGCGCGGGGCGCGCACGTGTATCGATCCTTTAAAACATCCTTTCCCGCTATATAACGCGCGAGTCGAATCCTCGTTCGGCTGTATTTTTTTTATTTTTCGCTCGCTCGCTCGCTCGCCCAGCGAAGCGATGAGAAAAAACGCGCGTAATTGTAAGCGTGGAAAAAGAGGTTCCTTTTTAAAATTATAACTTGAGCGGATGATGCTCGAGCCGCGGCTTCTTCTTCATCGTGACAAGCGTGCGGCTCTGGGGTTTTCGCTCTCTCGCTTATTTTCGGTAATTAGGCGAGGATCAGCAATTAGAAAACAAAAATGCCCCGTGAGAGGCGAGCGAGGCCTCCCCGAAATTTCTGAAACCTCGGCTATGTGTTGCACACGCGCGCGGATGCGATCCCACGAGCGCGCGCGTGCGCAGTTGAGTGTTGCACGCTGCAGCGCGCCCGAGACTAAACATATCGTGTTTCTTAAAAGAGCCGAGACTCCGACGAGCCATTTTAACGGGCTTGCGGATAGCTCTGCTTACCTGCCGCCGCCGCCGACGGTACGGAAAATGCAAAGGAACGACTGACCAACGGTGAAGATTAGATTACGTTAGAGAGGCTTAACCCCGTCATTCGGCCGCCACATCCACTCCTCCCCCCTTCCTCTCGGTTTCCGGTTCAAATTATCAGGTTCACGTTTTGTTTTGCTTTTTGTTGGGGCAAAGGGGCAAGCACTACTTTCCGCGTCTACGCTAGCCCACGTCGGCGATTTTTTTACTACCCCGCACTTTTGGACGTCTAATCAACTGGTTTCGTCTGGCTCCCAGTGGGTCTTTTTCTATTTTTAGAAGGTTATCTATATATATATACTGCACATACATATACTTTTGTGAGAAATTTTGGGAATTATATTGGGTTATCGATGGATATGGGGAGACTGTCGGCTGTATTGATGTTTGCGCGCTTGACAAAATAACAACTTTATTAATATAACGTTCGCACATTAATTTTTCTGCAAGGATTAATTATTCCTATGAGCGAATTGAATATCTGATTCGCAGACACAAGATTACAACACGCCGAAATTTCGAAGACGACTTTTGAATTATTCATTTATGTAAATTGATATAAATGTATTCGAATTTATCATTGTTCCGTACATATATATACGCGCGCGGCACATCGATTTTAATATACACTCTTACAAAAATAAAGCCACGAGATCAATAAATCCAAATTAACTTTACTTCAAAAACCATTTGTACATTTCATTCTCGCCGAAAATCCCTTTTTCATTTCAATGCGCTACTTTCTAGCGCTATATACATTTCGCCAGCAGATTTCACTTCGCCAACTCCATTCGCGAAAATCAAAGAGAAAAAACCATTAGTTTTACACCCTTCGTTTGTTCGCTCTCTCTATCTCTTTCTCTCGAAAAAATTGCAAACTCGCCGGTAATTGCCGAGCCGCGCGCGTTCGCGAGCGAAATCCTAGCTCTCGTCTGTGTGCGCTACTATAAAGATTTATCGCCCCTCCGGTCGTGTGCAGCGCGCGCGCGCGCATCGTTCACTCTCTCGCCTAAAACACGCCTTTAACCTCGACGGAAAACCCCTAAAAAAAGGGCGAAGAAACGCGCTGCGGAAAACTCTAGCCACACGGTGGAAGAGGTTTATATACAAGCCGCGTTTATTGGCTGTGAGGATCTATCGGTCAAGCACATTGTCAATATATACACTCCGTTGACTTCCTCTTACCTGCGTATAGAGAAGAGCTGTTTCGCTCCCTCTCCCACCCTTCGTATCTTTCCTTTTTTCCTTAGGCTCGTGCTTCTCACTTTCTCACCATAGCAATAAAATAAAACCCCGAAAGAATCCGCCGCTGCCTGCGAGTTCGGGCGCGTGTGTCCGCCACGCGCACTTTTATCCGCGTGCGTACACACACGCGCGCGCAAGGAGCGGTCAGGTCATAATAGATGCACGAGTCGCGTCCCCCCGCTATATATGTATTCTTTCTCTTCTTCTTCGCCCCCCTTTGCAATTTCTTTTTCCTTTCATTTTTACCTGTCGATTCCCTGTTGCTCGCGCGTTCTCTCTCTCTATCCCCTTGCTCTATTCAGCGCGCATATCGTGCCGCATGCCTTCTCTCGCCCCGAGCCAAGTGTATACATACACACGCACACACGTGTATATAAGGAGCATACAAGTAAGAGAGTAAGAGGGAGAAAGGAAGAGAGTGAGAGGGGGAGCCTTGAAAAACGGACTCTCCGATGGGGTTGAAGCCGCAGAACGAGCGCGTGCGCGAATCGCAGAAACGTGGGAACTGCCGCCAGGTGATCCTCTTTTCTTCGACCTTTCTCTCTCTCCCTGGTCCCGTGCGGCTGATGCTGCTGCTGCCCCCTCTCTGTCTCACTCGCTTTCATGCGTGTGCGCTCTTTCTCTCCCTCGCTCGTGTGTGCAAGCTTCCGAATGCAAGCGCCCAAAGGACCAATATAGGTATATATGTATATATATATAACGCACACGCGTGAGCGCGGGAAGGGGGCGATCCTGACTCACGTGGATGCCTATACATATGTTGCTCGTTCTCTCTCAGTGTGTATGGGTATGCGTATTATGAGAGTCCCACTTGGGAGAGGGGGAAAAGGAGGGGAGAGAACGAGGCTTACTTTTACCGCGTGCATTATATAGAGCGAGGGGTGCGTGTAAGCGCGCGCTCGCATATATAAGATCGAGGAAAAAAGTGCGCGTGTACGTCTTCACGTGGGGGAATGAATGCAATTGCATCACGCGACCGAGAGGGGCT
Organism: Torymus aiolomorphi; assembly: GCA_036365515.1. Taxonomy (NCBI): domain Eukaryota; kingdom Metazoa; phylum Arthropoda; class Insecta; order Hymenoptera; family Torymidae; genus Torymus; species Torymus aiolomorphi. The sequence continues at coordinate 12,533,545 of CM070875.1, forward strand.
TTCGTCGACTTTGGACACACGGCTCTTGTGACCAAGAAAAAAAAGAGGCTTTTCTTTTTTTTCTTTTTCTTCTTTGTTTAGTTTCGAGAGCTTCATTCGTTCTTTTTTCTCTCTTTGGGGAAGTGCACGACTAAAGTAATTTAATTATTGCATTGTGGGGAAGAATGGATGTAATTAGGGTTGTTATATGACAGCTGATCAATCCGTTTCTATTGTTAGTGTAAAGACAGTAAATGTATACGCTTTGATTTTCTAGAATGTTTTAAACAATCAATATTTTAATGTTGATGTTTACTGAGAATAAATTGTAATCCATTAGGGACAAAGTGACACTTTCTCTTTCAAGTCAAACTGTCACCATCGCCACTAAACAGAATATATAATCAATAAATATGACTGTTTATTTAACGGAAACGTTAATTACCGTCATTGTAAGGTGACAATAGAGCTTTTATAGGGGTGACATTAAACCATAAAATTTTTTGCCTTCCACCGATATCTAATGAATTCTGACCTGGTCCGTGTACCCAGCCGCCCTGCTGTAAAACGTTTCGCACGCGCGCGTGTGCCTAACACGTGACCTTATATATTACCAAAACCGGGACACGTTGACCTAATTCAATCCCAAAGAGAGTACCGAGAGTATATGATCGGTAATTCAGACTAAATGGAAATTGTATAGCCGCCGCTTAAATTACTTTCTACATGATAGCATCTTTTTAAACGATGCCTCGACAGCCGACATTATATTGCAATATGGAGGCGCTTCTTGCGTGTGCTTTTGGTAGCCTTTCTTAAAAGTCCTTTAAAGTACCATTGGATATGTTTTTTTTTCGGAAATTTTGCTCATCAGTAAAAATATCGGCGTTTAATTGAGTTATAATTATATGGATAACTCGAGAAAATATATACAATTGTACTAAACAGTTGCAGAATAAACGTCCGTAATTGATCGATTTTGTTTAAATATTCGTGTAGCCTTTCACTGCGCTCATTAATATTGCATATGTGCAAAATAAATCACGCGAGTCACGAGGCGCGCAACATTCGTTTTCGACTTCCAGACGGCCGTGCGTAAAAAATTCTGCGCGAGCGCGCAAAAAATGCATAAAGCAGGAGCGCGCGCGCGCGCGCGCGTTCGTCTCTCTCACGCGGCGCAATTTTTAGGCTGAGAAACCGCAATTCCGAAATTCTCAAACAACTGCATAACAGCCCACCTCGTGATGTATGGGCGGCTCACTCGTCTGCTGATATATGTAAATCTTTTTTAAATCGTTCAAATTATGAAAATCAAATTTAATTTTAAAAATATTTTCATGTTTATTATATATAAAAAGAATATTACGAGAAAGCTGACCTAAAAATCCACTGAAATAAGATTAAACCGAATGATGAATGCCTCATTGAAAAAATATACAAGTACAAAAGCGATCCTCAGGAATGCAAATAGATCGGCAAAAAGCCATCGCGCAGCAAAAGCGCAAAAACCGTCCACGACACGTGAGATGATCAGCCCTTACATCCCACAACCCAATTCTTAGCCTGGCTGGGAAACCGCAATTCTGCGATTCCCAAAGAATCATCATCTCGCCATACGAAAAAAGAATAACCCACCCCCGTGCTACAGATCACGAACGATGAGCGTGTGTCTCAGTGTGCTCTCAAACCGCACGTATCCCGTTTAATTTTAGCCTCGGGCGGTTTTTTAGTTCCGGAAAGTCCTCGTATTAGCCGAGGCCTTTTTTTACTCCTCCTCGTCGTCGCGTGCTGTCGTACAATGCAGTTGCTTTCTCGCGACCCCTTGAGAGGGAGAGAAAGAGAGAGAGAGAGAGAGTGCGAAAGGCACACTTTTTACCGAGAGATTTCAAAAGTCCGCCCCTCGATGGACTGCCAGCGCGAGCGCGTGTGTGTATATATAGCCGAAAATGTTTTTGCCGAGAACGAGCCACGTGGGAAACAAGCTCGATATAATTTGTGTCTTTCGAAATCATCGGGGGCTATAAAAATTTCGAGGCTGAGTCGGTCGAACTTTTTCTCAGTAGCAATCACTGCTTATACGAAATCGATGACGATAAACGCACGTTTTACCCTATATTTTTTTTCAAAATCATTAAAAGTTACTTAAATTTAAACAAAAAAAAAAAACAATTTCATGTAACCATCAGCAAAAATGTATCCTCATTCGAACCTTATCTTAATTTATACTTCATATAGGTTACACAAACGTGAGAACATATCCATCCCACTATTTAGCACAAAAGCCTGTGGCCGGGGCGAAGAACAGTCCACCAGACAATTCTGGAGCGAGCTGCTTTCAATCAGGGCGCTCGCTCGCTCGTGCGCACCTAAGAACCCTGTATACGTCGCTTAGAATGCTAAAAACGGCGCACCGAGGGAGACAGACAGTAAAGCACAGCGGGTTCGGTTCCGGGGTGATATATACACGTTATACATATATATATACAGTGAGAAACGGAAGTCACAAAGTGACACAAGGCGGGCGCTGGCGACTACACTCAAAGGCTCTCTCGGAGTTTCTTGGAGTGTATCCCATGACCTTCGAGGCCACAAGACTTAGCAGGTGCATCGGAGCGAGGGTGTGTGCGGGGATAGAGTAGGGCGTTACAATTTTAGTATGAAACTCGCCTTCTCTCTTTCATGCAACAACCCCGTAACTCTTGAGGAGTCTGTGGTCAAGTCGAGCCGATCGGCCCGTTTCACACAGCGTCTTACCGTTGCGGAGTTTCGCATTGTTCGGGTGTCAAGTGTGCGATTGACTTTCGAAAAACCAAGCAAGTGCTTGAACGAGAGTGCTGTGAACGACTAGCTGGGAGAGATAGTATAATATTTCGACGAAATTTGTTACTGTTATACTAATATCAATAAATATTATCTATTTAGTAAGTAACTTTTTATTAATTAGAATTAATTAATGACGAATATATCGTTTAGCTTAAAAATGAAGTTCAACGGTAACCTCGTTATCTCCAAATCTTTTTGTTTTCCCCATTCGAAAGTGCCATATTTACACTATAACTGTTCCTAATCCTTCACTCTCTTCCGCCCCATACCCGCAACTGCTATTCGTTTCCCTTCCCTTCCGCACCTCCGTCTTCCCTCTCTCGCGCATATACACGTCTTTTCCTTCCTTTTTGGGTTAACGGGAAGGTCGTGTATACGCGCGCGCGCAACATATGACCGCGAAGCCCCTTCCATTATGTCAGCCAGTTGGAATATTCATGGGAAATTACGAATCATGGGAAAAAAAATAATGTTGCCCAGTGAAGAAACCAAGAGGGGAGCAAGGAAGACGAATCTTTCTTGGGAGTTGGTGATTTTTCGAGAGACCAGTAGCGAGCCAGTCGCAAGCTTCTCGGAGATTATTCGACCGCTTAATTGCTCCTTTGCGAGAAATTAACGTGTCGCGCGCGCTCGAGCCGAGTTTTAAGTGCCGCCGTGGCGGCGCATTCGCACCGTTCCTTAACGGCGGCGAGCGAAAGAGGGAGGCGAAAAGACGCTCCGCGTAAATTGAAATTATGTCCGGACGATCCGAGTAAGAAGATAGCGTTAATTAAGTAATTTTTAAGTTAATTTATGATTCAAAGTGTTTTTGAGGCTGATAGTGGTGCAGTCTCGTGAGATCAAATGTAAAATTCGTACATCAGAATTTAGCCCTTGATTTAAGGTGGTTCTTTCATGAATCCCTAGTCAAAGCAGTGCTAAATGAAGAGGGTACCTAAAATTAAGAAAACCATAGTTGAAATGTGGTTTATTTATTTAAAATGATACAAATAGTCAATGCATTGTAAATAAAGTGTATTTAACATGACTAAGATAACTTTTTTTACAAAATGTCGATATTTTAGAAATAGCACAAATAATTATTGATAAAACATCTTAATCTTTTTTGTTTCATAACCGATTTTAATTTTCAAGGTGTCATTTTGTTCCTTAAGTAATTTCATGAGGACTTGCCAAGGAAAAATTTTAAATTATTCAAAACCAAGAAAGTTACAGCCAATTGTTTATAAATTCATGCACGGGGTTAAAAAAATATTTCTTTTTAATTGGCTATTCGTTCTTGGTTTTGAATAATTTTAAATTTTTCCTTGGGCAAGTCGAAATGAAATTACTTAAGGAACAAAATGAAACCTTGAAAATTAAAATCAGTTAAGGGGGCTAGACACCTTTTTTCTCTGAAATAAGAAGTCACATTTTAATACATAAATGTAAACTAATTATTTCATACTTTTTACATATAAAAGTGGGTATATTTACCTTACCTTAAAACTTTCTCCGATGGGCAAAGGACCATATGGTCCAGAACCATAGTCATCGATGAAACAAGTTTTTTCACTAACCGTAAGCTTTGAAATTTTCCTGTGGATGGATTGACTCCAGATTTGAACTAAATTACTCCTGAATAGTATAATTCTCATATGAGTGTAGGGATTTTTGATCTAATGAGAAAAAAAAAATTGTGCTGTTTTTCAAGAGTTTTTTTTAATTTTTTTAATTTTTTTATATTTTTTCATAATTTTTCTGATGTAAAAATTTTTTCCGACATTTAATCCTAAATCCCTACACTCATATGAGAATTATACTATTCAGGAGTAATTTAGTTCAAATCTGGAGTCAATCCATCCACAAGAAAATTTCAAAGCTTACGGTTAGTGAAAAAACTTGTTTCATCGATGACTATGGTTCTGGACCATATAAAAGGCCCATCGGAGAAAGTTTTAAGGTAAGGTAAATATACCCACTTTTATATGTAAAAAGTATCAAATAATTAGTTTACATTTATGTATTAAAATGTGACTTCTTATTTCAGAGAAAAAAGGTGTCTAGCCCCCTTAAGAAATAAAAAAGATTAAGATGTTTTATCGATAATTGTTTGTGCTGTTTCTAAAATATCGACATTTTGTAAGAAAAGTTATCTTAGTCATGTTAAATACACTTTATTTATAATACATTGACTATCTCTATCATTTTAAATAAATCACATTTCAAGTATGGTTTTTTTTTTATTTTTAGGTATCCTCTTTATTTAGCACTGCTTTGACTAGGGATTCATGAAAGAACCACCTTAAAACTGATCAAAGCCTTTGAGATATAAATATACATGGCGAGTATATGTGAAATTTTCCCGACAATTTCCCTTAATCTGGTCATAAAATAACAACAAAAATTTGAGGCACATCTCTGCAATAAGTTTTTTCTTGTTATATATACCACATAATACACGAAAAAACTTTGGAACACAAGAAAATGGTCTTGTGACACAATTTTAAACGCATATAAATTTTTCTTATGGAAATTTAGCATGGAAAAAATGATCGAAAAGTAGTCACTGATGATTAACCAATAGCAAGCTTATTAAAGGTGCCAACAAATTTTCCACAAGAAAAGAATTAAAGTAGTAGAAAAGAGCTTTAATATGCAGGAAACAATGTCTTCATCGTTTTTCAACGTTTTTTTGCATTTTAAGCTCATCTTCAAAGCTACGTAACTTTCGAAGAAATCAACATTTTTTAATTTTCAAAAAAGCAATTGAAAGCTCTCGTTTTCTATTTTAATTCTCTTTTTTCAGAATTTCTATATTATTTTTCCTGACAAAATGACTGATATTTGAAAGAGGGTCTTTTTTGAGCATTTTTTTAAAATCATTTTTAGTAAACAAAACCGTGTCACAAAAGTTTTTTCACTTGTTTAACATTACTTTTACAGAATTTACGGTACAAAGAACGAAAAAAATCATGTAAAGTGTGCATCTAAAAAAAATTTCGGCAGTTTTGTGACACAAAAAGTGTGACGGTTTTTTAGATTAACTCATATACCAGGTATGTTATACACTGTGGGATTCATCATCAGGAACCTTGATAATATTCTCGTAAAATTTCCATTTTTTCTATAGTCATTCAAGAATCAGTAACTCAAATATTGACAAGCTTTTCTAATTTTTGTACGCTGATCATTGACTCCAATCTAGATTAAGCATTATATTTGACATACCTTCAACTTGCACGTAATGTTTATATCAAATCGTAACTTCACATGTGCTTAAGCAAACAACCTTATCAGAGCAAGTAAACGTGTTTTTCGCTATACCGGTCACACGAAATTTAAATGGCACTCCCGAATGTCGCAACAGTCTATTTGACTTACGTGTATATATATACAACTGCTCGTAAAACAGTGATCATTTTTTTTGCCGACTCATTTTTTACTGCTCCACCCACGCGCCCCAAAATAGATAATTACTCATCATGTTATAAATCAGCGACACGGAGGTAACAAAGCCGTGGAGAAAATCTCCGGTATCAGGCCCTTCCATCTGGAAGTTTTTTTTTCCGGAACAGCAACAGAAAATAAAATGGAAGGTATAGGAACGAGAGTGCGGACGAGACAAGCGCCTCGGGCGCCCGCGCGCGTGACCGAGCAACAGAAAAGCCCGGTACTTATTACGGTTACACTTGCCGGCGGCGGGGAAAAACGGGACCCAAGGTCGCGGCGCGGGGGCCCCCGAAGTGTCTGAGGCCACGCGGTGGCGTAAATTTCGGAGAGACGAGCGCTACGCGACGGCCCATAACCTCGGTTCCGCCGGCGCAACGCAATGCAAAATGCGATCAGCCGGCTCTCCCGCCCCTCTGTCTTGTGTATACGAGGGGATTTGTCTCTCTCAGGAGAGAGGGAGAGAGAGAGAGAGAGAGAGAGAGAGAGAATTTGCGCTCCTAGAGTAACCTCCAGTACTGCACGAGGAGCGGTTCACGGCTACGCAATAATATACCAGTCTCAGGGACAAAGCTGCAGTTTTAACGCGGCGTATTATGCATTTAGGGGAGAGGGAGAGCCAGAGAGCGAGAGAGAGAGAGAGAGAGACAGAGACGGCCGGAACCCCAAATAAAACCATAAACTACGGGGCGCAGAAGAGGTCTCTATCCCTTCCTTCCTGCCTCTGTCTCTCTCTCTTTCTCTCTGTCCCGGCTTAACGGACTTTTTGCGCTAGGCCTACGCAATAGCCACAACGAGCTAATCTCATGTAACCATGTCTTTCTTACGTCTTGTCTCTGTCCAAACGCAGCGGATCATTATTACTTTACAGCGTGTAGATTTTTTTCTACAACAATTTAAATTTAGTTCAGGAACTTAGAATATTGTCGAAAATGTAATGTCATATTTCACTTAACGAAGTTTTAATGAAGTATACCGCGTTAATGTGTCCAAAAAAGGCGTGTAAAACCTTTTTCGGCTCATTAAAATCGCTTGGCGGCCGTGAGCGTGCTTTGCTCTTAAAACTATACTATTACAAAAAGCAACTCGCTTTAAAGTCAACATAAATCATTAAAACTTCAAATGAGATAAACGAGGAAAAAAGAAGAAACAACGGTAAAAAAGAGGTATATAAAACGAGCACTGCTGCGCAGAAAAAGTTTGCAAAGTGACAGACTACAATGAAGTAACCCGCGCAGGCGAGAAAAAGAGAAGAAATATTCCATTCGAAAAAAGAAGAATACAAGCCGCCGACTTCTTAAATTCAATCCGCCGAAAATTTGCATTCAAAGACAGATTGCACGCGATACGCATGCGCCACACGACAACTATATACACGCGCACACGTCTCTCGATTAGTACACAGCTGTCCGTCGCAACAAAGTTCCGACGATTATTATCGAGGCAAATATTATTACAGCGTCTACATACATACGCGCGGGAGGCGCATAGGTATAAGCGTGCGCTGTACGCGCGATCGATAAGACGTAGAGGTACGTATATACGCGTTGGCATTAAGGGTGGCGCGCGGTTAACGTATGCTCCTCTCGAGGGCCTGCGCGCACCGAGATTCGCAATCGCGCGCTGCCCGTGGCGATCCTCTCGGAATACTGCAGAGCGGCACGAGTACGCGTATACATCGTAATCAGGATTTCGGCGAGCGACATTGCGTATAAACTCGAGAGTGCGTGTACCGCAGCAGTGCGTTTAAGAGCCCCGCGATCGCATCAGCGTCGGATTCGCTGATTTTATCAGCCCGCGCGCGCTCGGAAACGATATCTTGATTTTTCAAGCTCCTGTTGCAAATATTAAAAAGCGTGCAGTCTCGAGTTGGGGGCGTATGTATACCCCACCCCATCTGTTTCGCGATTTGCGCTGCACAAATAATTATTGACGTAATGAAATCGCTATGTAGCGTGTGCTAATATTGACGCGACGCACACACGCACGAATATGTTTGGAGCACGCATTACTACCGAGTGTGAAATGTGATGTCTGGTGTGATAATATAGGGCCGCGTGTACCGTTGAAAATTTTATTTATAGTCGAGCCGACCGGAAAAAACTTTTTACGCGTGATGAGACATGATCGGTGGGGGTATGCACGAAAAAAACACTTGGTATCGACTGATGTTAGAGCTGAAATGTAATAGTTTGATTAGGTAGGATTGCAGGCGTGATAACCGTTAAAAATAGAATCGATTGCGAAAATTGGCTGCTCGCGACGGTCTTATCGCAATTTATCATAAATTCTTTCCCAACATGCGTGCGGTTCGTTATTATAAACGTGCGACTTTTTGAAGTTTTAATAATCTGCTGCCGTGTCGTAAAATAATTTCCAACGTTTGACGTCAATTTTTATGGTTACAACGAAGAGAAGGACAGAGTCAAACGAGCTGTAAAAAATAAAAAAATTAGTTCTTAATTTTTAAATAAATTATAATTGATGCATCGCAATATTAACACAATTTTTGTACCGTTATGTTCAATAATTAATAAAAATAAGAACGAACTAAAACCTTATGCAGACATTTAAAAAAAAACAGCTCAAGCGACTTCCGACTTCAATTCACCTCACTATTCGTAACATCACGTCAAACCTATTCACTTAAATACCCGACATAATGAATCAAAATTACAATCGCTCCTTCGTGCCCGAGAAGAGAGAGAAATAAATCAAACCTCATCGACCAGAAAACACGGAGCACTAGCAGCTAGCGCGCGCCAGTGCTATATACGACAGTCGTTTCGTCGCCTCTAAACAGTCTCTTCCTCTCTTTCTCTCTCACTCTCTGACTCCTCCCCTCTTCCTCCTCACCTCGGTTATGAAAATCGTGAAGGTCTGCGGACGAACAGCTTGTTCCGAGGGCATAGCGTGCCGAGGGGCGGTTCTTTCTTCCCCTCTCTCTCTCGCTCTCCCTGGCGAAAAGTAAAAGTTTTCCGGTGCAATAATCGGGTGCCGTAAAATTTTATCCGTTTATTGCCGCGGCCCATTACCTCTTGAAACGGGGCAATAACTGATTTCGTCAACAGTCTGGCCTCAGCCTCACCTCGAGGCTTGTTGGACGACGCGTTTATTGAAAGGTTTTCCTCCGGTCTCTGGGGATATAGCGAGGACAGCAGCGCGCTTGGCTTCCTCGTTAGGCTCGCGCGCATGTGCATCATCGAAAAGCTGTGTTTATCGTGTTGCGGGGCGCGAGGACGTCGGGGACTACTTTTTTTTAATTGTTTTATATTTATACGTTTACGGGGCGGGAGAAGATCCTGTATGTGCGCTCGAGCGGTGGTAGGACCGTGCCGGCGACCAATCGCGAAAGTCTTTGCGACTTGTTGCTGTATGGTGATTCACTCGGAGCAGGATTTCGCAGCCAGTCAGATATTGTACATGTATGTGTAATAAAACCCTTTTTCTTATCGTTATCGAGTTACATTGATCCAAATGCTTATTCACGATGACACTGCTATCACAAGAGGTACCAAATATACAAACGATTTCCGTTACGATTTGATAAATTGAAAAAAAATAAAACTATTGCAATTGTTATTCTAAACTTCAGACGAGCACAACCTGCCGATGAATAGAAAAATCTTTAACAGAAATCCAATTTCACGAAGCAGCGGCAACACCAAACCCACGCTTGCACACAAGAAAAGAAAAACAACAAACTCACAACCCTCCGATAAAGCTCCTAAAACAAGAATTTATTGTTTATCCGCCAAATACGAGCCCCCTCCCTTCTATCCCCAAAAAAGTCGGAGGGGGTTGGAAAAAGCCAACACGGAAAGCAAACACAATCCTTCCGTCCATGGGAATTCCCAGGCGTGTGCGCGCTGTTGCGCTCTCCCTCCTCCACCTCCTCCTACTCTCGCGTCTCGGGCTGCAATAGCATTGCGCGCGCCGGCCACACTTATGACGTGTGCGCCGCTCGCACGCTCACGTGCGCCTCATATATATACTCACACACGAGTGCGCGCGTCCTTCCTCCGCCGCATGCAGTCACTTCTCTGTCCGTACATACGCACGTACGCACATACCTTTGCGCTTTGCCGACTACTGTGCATGATCATCGCAGTTGTGGTGCTGTGTGCCGCCCCCTCTCTCTCCTCCCACTCGCTGCTGTTGCTGTTTTATTCTCTTCCTTCTCCCGCGCGAGCGCATCGTCCGTCATCACTTTGTCCCGCTCGCTGATTTCGAATTCGGAATGCCCGGATGCGCATGCGTGTACGCAGCCTGATGGCAATTCGCAGCCGTCATTAAAAATGGAACTGTGGGAACGGTTTTATGCTGGACGTTGTACGCGAGATTTTTTAAGGATGCGTGCGTGGCGTAAGGTTGTTGTGTAGGAAGGACGAAGGTTTGTCGTTGCGAGGAGGTCTAGAGGGTAACCTTCAGATGAGTTCATGATTGTTTGGAGTTTTGGAGTATGACTATGATTTTGAAGTAGAAGGTCGTGCACACAACATGATTTTTCGGTTTTTACTAAAGAGAGCATCTATCTACAGAACAATAAAAGAACACGCGGTCGATGTCATTTAACAACCTCACAGTTGCTCAACGTTTCATTATTGCATACATATAAAAGATTAATAATAAAGAGTGAAACGAGATATTAGAATTTTTTACTCTTAAGGAAAAAGTTTGTTGTACCTAAATGAAATAAAGATAGACCAAAATAAAATACACCAGATGCAAATGTTTTTATTACACGTGGAATATTTCTCTAGTAAAAATGTGAAAAAAGATGAAAACTACTAGCTGCTAGAATGGGGTTGGTTAGAAGGTCGAGGCAAATTTTTGAAGCGAAAAATTGTACGCATTTTAAAAGTTTTATAGAAATTAAATCATAACATGGGAATAGAAAAAAAGTGACGAGTAATGAAAAATTTAAATTAATCGAGAAGTACGTATTCAGTTACGCTGGAAAATTAACAAAGCTATTTAAAAAAAGTGCAATAGAACATTTTATTATAAAATAACAATATTCGATTTGTATTAAATCAGTAAATATTTTTTCCTAAAATTACAAATGAAACCCTTTCTAAACAACGATTTTTAATAGAAAGTATTAATTTAGAAATAAATTGAAAATATATTACAATCATTTTCGTAAAGTAACATCGTTCGAATCCATTTCTTCTACTGTTAGCATTTCTGTTTAATTATAATTCACAGTTTTCATTCCGACCAATTAATAGCGAAAAATTGAATTACAACCAACCGCGTATATACCTCGCACATAATATAACTACGGAATAAAACAATCCCAAAAACCAGCCTTAATCATAAATCGCAACCCTCAATCATATACCATTGTACGTACACGCACACACGCGCACTCGATCCTGGCGAATTACGAAAGCTCTTACTCTTCTCAATCATCCTTTTTTTTTCAACGAAAAAAAATCCACCAGTTCCCACCGATACACACAACCCACACGATCCAGCGGCGCGCGCCGCGCGTGCACGCTCTCTCGCTCGTCGTAAAAAATAAAAATTATGCCAATAACAAAATTAAGCAGATGTTCGTATTCCAGAGCGTGCGAGCTCGCCGGCTCGAGAGAGAGAGAAATACTCCCCCCCACCAGCATACCCATACACACACACTCGGGAGCAGCGCATGTGCAAGCGAGCGTGCGAGCGAGATCCACGGGGATATATGTGTACCCCAGATCAGCGCGGCGTGAATTCCCACACATCAACAGGTCTCGGGAGGGCCGCCGCCGCCTGCTGCTGCTGCCTGCTGCTGTTGCTGCTGGCGGTGGGTCCCCCACTCTACGGGCTAGCCCATTAAAGGCGCGGGGCCCCCACCACTGCTGCTGCCCCGTCGCCGGTCCCCACCATACCGCCGTGCGGCGGTGCATCGGCATGCCGATCTGCCGAGAGCCAAACGTCAAACAGTTTAGTTATCCTTCACACCCCGAACAGGCCGGCGGTCCTGCTTTGGGGACAAGAGAAGCGAGTCTCTTATATACATACCTATACACTCTTTCTCTCTGAGTCTTAGTTTTTTAGAGGAGAGTAGCATAGTCTTATACATACACTTCGGAGCAGTGATCTCGAAGGATACTTACCTGTTCTTTGCCAGTCAGTTGTAAACAGTGTGTTGTGTGTTTTCTTGATAATAGCAAGAAAACGAACTCAGTTCCTCGGTTAGCATATGCATACCAACTTGTGATCTTCTGCGAAAGAGAACTTTTTTTTTCTTTTTGAGAATCTTGTGATAAAACTTAGCTGTTTAAATGGTTGATTACTACTGCAAGATGTCCGGAAGCGAGGACGAATACGAGCCCCAGATCCACACGCAGGGGATGACCAAGGCTGAATTGCGAAGGGTAGGTTCCCGTGACAATACTAACGCAAAAGTGTCGAAGTGTGTAACTCTACGATTGGCATGAAAAAATATATCAGACCGAATTCAAGGGCACTCGCGGTATTCGACTTATTATCAAAAGCAATTTCTTATCGGTGTCATTTGTCAAAATTATCAGACTCGGCCTGTCTCTCTAGCGCTCACCGCGGGTGCAGTTTCAAGTGTTAAAATAGATAACGCCGCGGGAGGCTATTTTTATTTGTCTTCGGCTTACATAACAACGCGCAAAAACTTGAATGGCGCGTCGGCATTCGCGCGAGCTCCAGCCACGTGTGACGTCCGCACGTGACGCCAGTGCGCGCGCGTAAGCGAGCGAGCACATATACACAACCATACAGTCACCAGACCAAATATATACGTGTGTGGGTGTGTGTATATGCGCGGAGTGCGATAAGATCGGGCGCCGTGGTTGCTTCGGGTCTGTTGAATTCGGTCTTTTTCAAATGCTCATCGATGAATGAGAATAGAGTTATATAGAGTGAATTTTGGGCTCCGGCTTGAACGAGAAAATTTTTTGTTTTTTCCAGAGCAATAAGCCGATCATGGAGAAGCGAAGAAGAGCGCGAATCAATCAGTGCCTCGACGAGTTGAAAGCTCTCATCCTAGAGGCAATGAAGAAAGACGTAAGTTGATATTTACATTTGAATTTTCGAGTTTTATCGCACTGTTTACTTCAGTTTAATACATCAATCATTTGAAATTTACAACGAAATTCTAGTCATACGAAATATAATCATTGAATGACTTACTTAAAACTTGAAAAACATCCTTCAACAGTGTTAAGATAGCAATTGAGGTTAAAAACCTGGCCAAGGCTATTTAGCAGGGCACATCCACGATGTCACCCGTGTCGTCATCGAGCGCATTTTCGCACCAGACGCCGTCGCAATGCCATTCAACTCGATCGCTAAGCCGTGTATAGTATTACGAGAACCTCGCCGTGGCGAACGCCGGATGCACACATATAATACATTGTATATGCGCGCGCATATCTACGTTCATCGCAGCCGCGTATATTTGTAACGTAAACGTATGATCTAAGTGTCGTCGTTCGCACTTTTGCGCAGCAGTCGCGCGTACACTCGAGACTCACGTTTTTTCCACGACGGCGCGATAATGTACGCGAGACTCGCGATGCACTTTTCGCTTGAATGTATATGTATATACACACGCACATAAAGAGACAGACACATGCATGCTTCTGTTTACGCAGACATCGATCATTGCCTCCGCTCGCGTTACTTTCGGCTCGAAAAAAATAGTATCGGCGCGCCACTTAAGTAAACAGCTCCGCATTTGCGCTATGTTTTTCTAAGAAAGCGTGCCTCGCGCCAGTAAGAATATTTTAAATCCTTAAAAGAATAAAAAGAGTAAAATTGATCCATCGAAAGATCCAAAAGTGTATTGAACCAATTTTTTGTAGCTTAATAGACCCGCGCTCCAAAAAAAAAGGAAAGAGAAAAAAAATCCCGACATATAGCGACGCGTTAAATCAGATTGCCGCGAGGGGCCGGTCCCTAACACACACCGCGTGTCCAACGGCATTTGTTTTAGGGGACCATCAGCGCTCGCGCACACACGTAGCATATATAGTAGTAGTAGCAGGTTTCGTTTCAATGTTTTAGATGCTCGGCTGCGCACGCGCCTCCACTCGTGGGAACGTTCCGCCGAGTGCGCGCATAGCTCAACACAAGGCTCACGCGGGCGCGCGCCATCAATTACCCGGCGTATAGTGTCATTTCAAACCAGTTAAAAGGCCCACCGTAAAAACGGACCGACTATATATACGATTTTTCTTTCCTTTCTTTTTCTAATTATACATATACATACACGCGTGCAAGATAATGTATACAAAGTAGATCGGTTTTTATCATCGTGCCGCGTGTCACGTTTCGCGCGCTCGCATACAAATGTATGCTAACGAGACTTTTCGTTGATTTCGAGAACCAGCGCGTACATATGTATGTATACATAGACACGCAAACGTACACACTTACGACGGCTATATTTAGAGGCCTGGGAGTCGGCCGCCCCGGTAATTTTTACGATATTAATTTCCTTTTCAACGCGGCGGAGGGACACGAAAGGAGAGCGAATCACGGCGAGGGCGACGAGCTTCGTCCACGAGATAGATAGAGAGAGAGTAATTCAATAACGAGTCGCGTGATTCTTGATCAAAGAACCGACGAGCGGGCGCACGCTATACCCTCCCCTCTGCTCCGGAGAGAGACAATCGGCCGTGATTATATGCGCGCGAAGGGAGAGGCGCTGCTCTTCTCCTCCTGGCCCACTTGTTAATCAATTTCGTAAACGCGCTCGCTCTCTCGAAGAATTATGCAAATAGAGTAGACGAGAAGAACACGTAGCGCGCGCTACCGCGCTTAATTACTCCGAAATCACGGCGCGGCCCTGTATACCGGGAAGTAAAGAAGAAGGGCTGCCGGCAGTAGGTCTCGGTGCGCGCCTCGTCGTCGTAACACTATCCTACGGAGAGATTGATTTCTCAGACAGGCTTAACGAGGCGAAAGCGAGCGTCCTCGGCGCCTCGGCGCTCTCACCGTTCTCTCTCTCTCTTGCTCACTCGCTCACTCCTCGTGTCCAGATGACTTCCGCTACCTGCTCCGCTATACCTGTGCGTGTGTGCACACTACATATACGCGCGCACCTCCTACTCTCCCCACGCGCGCGCATCTGTCTCGCTCGCTCATTCACCGTTCACACACGCGCTCGCGCGCACCTTTCGCTCCCTCCACACATACACACACGCTCGCTCTCGAAACGCCCCCCGCGTTCGTGGGAACCTCCGAATAATTATTAAAAAGAGAAGAAGAAGAAGAAGAGGGAGGGAGGCTACGGCGGCGGCGGCTGTTCGGCTCGCGCGTCTCGGGTTGCCCAGGCTTTTGTTGACCATATCATCTTCGAGGATCCGCTCGGCTTGGTCTCTATATACTCGAAAAAGGGAGCGAGAGAGAGGGAGAAAGACTTGTGTGTGTGTCTGAACGTGGGAGCGTAGCGCTCGATGGAAGGTGGAGGGGGGCAGCAGCAGCAACCTTTTTCCCCTCTGCTACACCCTTAGCAGGTGCCTGCATTTGATCTCCTCGAGGGTGCCTGCCAGAGCTATTCTCTCACTCACTCTCCGCGTGCGCTCGGGTTTTTTCGCCCTGGCTTTCGCCCCGCGCGGATAAAGTGTTATTGTTGACAGATTCGGTTTCTATCTTTGGCTAATAGTACTTAGATTCCTCCTATTGATTGAAGCTATACCATATTAGTAATTGAATATCTGGTACCTTATACAGTATAGCTTGAATTAAAAAAGAAAAACAAAATGTTATCCTTTAAAACAAATACATTTTGAAAACGATACGTTACAATCAACCGCATTAAATCCCGTACTACATTACGAATTCAACGGTGGTCGTTTTATTGTCCGAAATTACGGCTGATCGCGGCTTCCGTTTTACGATTCCTCGGCGAGATTCCCAGCGCCTCAGCAACTCTTTACACCCGCCGCGTGCGGCGTCATCCGTGTGATGGCGTAACCGAACCGTAAACACACTCCCACACTCATTGTCAAGCTGACCGAGTCTCTCCTCTCTGTCTCGCGCGCGCGCGCATTCACCATGAAAAGTCGTGTATGCGTGTCTCCGGGGATATACAAATCTCTCTGAAGAAAGCCCTGGTGGGACACAGACAATACACCCCCTGACGAAAAGAAGAAGAAGAAGAAGAAGGAAGTTAATGCGCGCACGCGCGCGAGGGCGTCGGTCGTCATCGATGCCCCGTTAAAGGTGGGCTTTCCCCTCCAATTGCGAGAGCAAAGGAGCCCCGAATCTCCTCTTCTTTTATTTTTTTGTTCTTCATTCTCCTGGAGGTTTCTCACCAAAATGAGCCGAGACACGAGAGCAAACGCGGGCTCGCGTACACGGGCATCATCGTTATACACGCGAGGAGAGACGGCCGGCCGCCCTCCCCATACTCTCTTCCTTTCTTTGTAGCTGACTGAGCGCGCGCAGTGCGGTAGTAACGGGTTCCCACGCGCGAGAAAATAGAGGGAGAGAGTGAGTGAGCGAGAGGGCCAGTCTTGAGGAGAGAGAGAGTGAGAAAAAAGCCTTGATCTTTTCAAATGATCACGTCCAGAAGTTAGGCAGCTCGATGAGATGGTTGATTTTGAGGTTCTTCTTTCAGTAGGGAGCTCTAGAAAAAAAGCTTACCGCATGATTGAATGACCAGTGTGTTTGTTTTTAATGCTTTTTCTGGTGCTCCGCTATATATATTGGTTAGAGCGTAATTACGGTGTTTTAGGGTAAGCGGCACAGCAAAACAATAACAAAGTATAATAAGATATGTTTAAACTTTCTCTTATTTTTCTTAATTTCTTGTGTTCTGGGGATTGCTATAGAGAAAGTAAAGCAAATCATATCACCCCGTGCAACCCGACACTTTAAATCGCGCGATAAAATGTATCATTCGGGCTACTGAAATTTACGGAACTACCATCGGCAGCCGATGGTCATGTTTCTGATTAGATAGTCGCAACCTGCCATTATCATAGATTTTTACGATTCGAGAGTCGAAGCTACCGCGCGCGCTTTATGATTAGAAGCGCTCGAGACGCTGCTACTTAAAATGCTAGCGAGCCGCTGGTTCCCATCCGTGTATCTCTATTTCCCTATCCTCGTCCCTCCTCCGATAGCCTCGGTAAATGATAGTCTAAAAATGAAACTTTGCTTTCTTTTAATAGCGTGTTATGCATACCAAAAATTTGAAACAATTTAAGCTTTACTTCAAATAAGTAAGCCATTCGATAAACCATTTCTTATTTTTTTAAAATGATTGATGAATTAAATATGACAGTGCATACAATAACAAAAAATTTCGTTAAAACGACATAAATAGTCTAATAAATTTATATTTTAATTGCAGCCAACCAGACACTCAAAGCTGGAGAAAGCCGACATCCTAGAAATGACGGTAAAACACCTGCAGCAAATTCAGCGCCAGCAGTTGAGCACGGCCGTGGCCACCGACCCTGCTGTTGTCACCAAATTCCGCTCTGGGTTCTCCGAGTGCGCAAGCGAAGTGTCGCGCTATGTGAACCACCTCGAGAACGTCGACCCCACGGTCAAGCAGCGCCTCGTCTCACACCTCAACAACTGCATGAACAACATTCAGCAGACCTCGCCGTTCTACAACCACTACGTGCCTTACATGCCGGAACGCCTCTACCCCGAGGTCAAAGTCGGCTTCCAGGGTGAAGTACAGAGCGGCGACGAGAACAACAACGGCAGTGCCAGGATCCAGATCCCCAGCAACGTGCAGCTCATCCCGAGCCGCCTGCCAACCGGTGAATTGGCGCTTCTGGTACCACCGTCAGCCGGTATCACCGCCAACTTCCCCTTCTTCCCACCCACCTCCGAGGCTAACACAAGGCTGGGCCAGCCATCGGCTTTCACAGCGGTGCAAAGAACCCACAGCCCACTTCTCAGCCCGTCAACCTCGACGTCCAGCTTCGAGGAGAACCATCACTCGGAACAGTACCCCACCTCGATCTCACCACCCCAAAGCCAGATGCGATTCAAATTGGCCGACCAGAGCCCAGCATCGTCATCATCAAAGAGCTTCTCCTCGCCGGAGACGCAGAAGCCACAGATCAGCTCGAGCAGCGACAGAAACTCACCGATCCTCAGCTTCGCCGAACAGAAACCCGAAGTCAACTCCACGACGATAAAGAGGGACGCCGACAGCCTCGACTCGTTCAGCGTCAGTGCGTCTGCCCTCAGCCCCCGTCAACCCCTGTCGGTTATCACTGACAAATACAACAGAACCCTCACCATCCCAAAGAGAGAGGGTGGACTGAAGAGACGCAACTCCGACGGGCTCCTCGCCATCACCGAGAAGAGGCCCAGGTACGAGGCCTCGACCTCCGTCGCGTCCACCAGCTCCTGCAGCAGTCCGCCACTGAAAATCAAAGAAGAAGTCACACAATCGTCGGATGAACTCACAGAGAAGACGACTCCAGTCATTAGCAGTGAACCCGCGACGACCACTAACGGGGACATGTGGAGGCCCTGGTGATTTTCTTTACCAAAGTAGTTTTATGTACGTTTTTTTTTTCTTGTTACGCTCACTGTGAGAATCGAGGTTATCGTCGAGGGATTAATCACGAGAGTAATCCCGCTGCTGCTACTGCCAAATCAAAGTCGTATTGTTTGTCGGGTTTTTTTCGTTAAAAATTGTTGATTAAGCATGCGATGTTAAAACTGCGTCTGCCAAATGAAAACAAAGAGATGTGTAAAAATGATTTTTTTATCATTGTAAAGCGGGTCATGCTACAAACTGATGTATTGCAATAAGCGCGTTTTTTTTATTATTATTCTCCACGATGATACGTTTGAACGCTTAGGGTTCGATAATGTTTGTGCCTTAATCGAAAATAGAAATAAGTGTCTTTTCATAGTGTTTATATTTTTAGGGAAATGTGATTCTAATAAGAATTAGAATTGTTTTTGTTGAAAAAGTATATTATGACGATGTTATATTAAAATTACCTTAACCAAAAATAGTTTTAACAAATTTTGTTAAAGATATAAACACTCTCAAATACAAGATAAAGTAGAAAATACTTGAAAATTCTATGATTCAGCCCACCTTATGTAATATATAGGAAGAATTATATTTTCACTGAAGTATGTGTAAGAATAGTACACTCAAAACAATGTAAGCTTTAACAGTAGTGAATCAACTACTGATTGTAAATATGTACATAATATTTTTAAGTTAATATTGTTTTACGTTAGCATGTTGCTAGTTAATTATACACGTAAAAGATCCTTCGTGGTCAGTATTGAGAAAAGCCTAAGTAGTATTAAGAGTTTGTGATAAATACTTTCCAGTCGTTAAAATAAAACCAATTTACACTGAACACCTACCATCTTCTTATTTAAACCCTGTGTTACTAATTTATTTGCTATATGAAAAAGTTAATACTTGAATATACAAAGTCGCTTCTTAATTATTGAAAACATGCAGAGAAAGTCTTGAATCTTAAATTTGTACCAAAATAAAACTAGCAAGTCGAAAAAAGTAAGTCAGTGGCCAAAAGACGATTTAACGACACATTAAAGTAGATCTATTAAGCATTAAAAGTTTCTGGCGGCACTGCAATAAAGCGCGTCTGAATATCTAACACGTTATATTCGCCGGCGAAGACCCATCGAGGTGTTTTATCCTTTTAAGAGCGCGTTTAACGCGCCCGGGTTCATAAGCTGGAGATTGCTCTCTTCGTTTTTCCTCGATAAAGGAATAAAAAAGGAGAACTTAAAGAGAATGAGAATTCCAACCACCTGTTACGCCGCAAAACCACCTTCGTATTCATCGACCGAGCGCGTGAACTGATTTATCGGCTAAGGCCGCGCACTTCACGGCGTGCTTTCAACCTTTTCGAGTCTTCCGATGTATGCTGCTCCTTTGGAGTAAGCAATTCAATTTGCTCCGGTAGTCAAAAGTAATTTTTTATTTTTTAAAAGTGCCCATCGAATACTGTTTTCCTTTCTGTTCAGTGCACAAAAACGTTATTTTATACTAAGAAAATCATTATTGTTAATTTGAGATATTATTATTTTATTCAAAGAAAAAATGTGAAGGATTGAGTTGATGTATACAAAAAGTATAGAAATAATAATATTCTCACAGATTTTTATTAATATTTTGGTATTACAAAATAAATAGGCGAGTAAAGAATGGTGTATAGTTTTAAATTATATTTCGAGTAAGATTTCTGCATGACCACATCGCACTTGAAGCGCCACCTGTGGAATATGCGCTGAACCTTCTATACTTCGGGGTAACCGAGTAAATCAATAGTTTTCGTATAGGTGGCGCTACTATCACGTAAACGTCGATAACTTTGCACAAATAGTAATTTTTACATAAATAAATAAATAGTAAGTCCTAATAGGTAAATTTTAATTTATTAAACTTTACTTACTAATTTTTAGCTAGATTTTATCAAATTCTACTGATAATTTGCTTTTAATTGTTGTGATTGTACTAAATATTTAATGTTCAATAATTACTTCAGAAACATTGCAATGTTTTGTTTTACAAAATTCTTTGAAATATAATATGAACCTTTATTGTATGCTTTTATTTTCATGTGAGTTTGGAAAATGGTTTTTATAGTATTATGCGATGGATTTATATTTTTATAAGTAGATCCTATATTTCCATAATATGCATTAGTTAAATGAACTTTCTATTTAATTTAAATGTAATATTGTAAATTAATAAGTCACTTGTTATAATATTTTACACGTTTTCGAAATGCACATTTATTTACAGCTTTATTTCATTTCATCAATTCGTTTGCATGTTTATGTTCGATTATTGTTGAACATTATTGAATTGTTCTAAAGTCTACATTTATTCTATATTATTATTTTAGTTGCAATTGTAATAAGTATTGGTTGTTAAGTTCTTTATCAATTGAATGTATAGTTTACCTCTGTATCATAATTTTCGGAATATTTTGGACCTTGGATCTTTAGTCCTTCAATAAACATTACATTACATTACATTATCCTACGACTGCCTATAAACTATTTCAGTTGCGACAAATATTTCTTTCTACTAAAAAGTAACTCATCGAATTAGATATGTTGTGATTAATTATGCAACAATGAGCTAAAACAGATAAATGCACTAAAGCTATTCAAATTAACTCTCGTGTGTATCGCAAGTTAAATCCAGATAGGCATTCCACCTTCCGTATTCGATAGGAAAATGTATACTGAAGCATTGCACACACACACACATACACAGCGTGTAACTGCTGACAAATACGAATACAGTCGCCAGTAACGGTGCAACCCTTCGCCGTATCGGGAGTATAAATAATTATACTGGCGCGCAGCAATTACTTTAAGTTATGGCGTAGCCGGTACAATTTGCAATGTCAAGACATAAACACTGCTACTGCTTATATTTGAATACATTAAAAGACTGGCGAGCGTGGCGATTGGCTGAAATTGTCCGACGAGTGCACGCCCGTATCGGCATGGAGCTGAGCTACGATCTGCTTGACGATTTTTATTGTGTAAAACGCCTCGTGGACTCATAAAACTTTGATGGATAATTAAAGAGTAATATGTATCTGCTAAGATTTATGCTTATATTCCTGTGTGCTTTTACCCACTGCTCCTTTTTATCGAATAAAGTATGCAGTTAATAAATTTGAGTAATTTTTACTTATCCATTTTAACGGCAAAATGATCATAAAATGAAAACGTAAAAATATAAAAGAATAAGGAAAATATTGAGTTAAAGAATAATAAATCCTTTTATAAACCAATCGAACTGATTACAATAAACTGCATTATTTCGATTTTCAGGAAAGAAATATGTGTGAGTCTATTTAAAATCATATCCAATTACAACTCAAATTAAGTATTTAAATGCTTCGATCTTTCTTTCGTTTATTCTAAGAAAAGTTCAGATTTTCAAATTATACTCGATATAAGCCAACAGTTCAGACAGTAACAGATTCTCAATACAAATTTATTGATAAGTTAATTTTTGTTCTCTACAATCAAGCGAACAAAACATAATATATGGAATAAGGAGATCCTTTAATTATTAATTTTCAAGGAGACAAACTTTATAAATGAGATTTATGAAATTGTTTTGACATTTCGAAACGATAGAAATTATGAAATATACATCTGTATATAAATAATGGAAAATATTTAATATAAGTTATATAAGAAATATGTAAAAAAAATATAGTGGAAAATGTTAGTATTTTTTCTTTCATACAAGATGGTTAAAACTTTTCATTGTGTGTATCATAAAATATTTCCAAGATTTTATAGGTTTTGTTGCTTAAAATGATCATTGTGCCTTCAAAAGATATCAATGGCTAACATATCTGAATAAGACTTTGTCCATTAAGACATAATTTACCATAACATTCTAAGCAAAGATATTTGAATTATAAATCGTTAAAAGTAAAGCATGATATAAAACATTTTTGAGTTTTATTATCAGAAAGGTAAACGTATGAAGAGTCATTATAGATTTCCTCATCATATTTTTTTTATTATAAATAATTCTAGTTTATGATTCTATCAATTACTCTTATTGTATTGTATTTAAAAAGCACTTGAATAACCTTAAAATGATTTATTAGACTTTTAAATTACCCGTAAGCCGTAATGTATAGTAACTCCAGATGCCCTTTCGATATAAAAGAATTATTTTAATATTTTGATTGCATATCTGCGTATATAATTGGCAACAATTATTTATTTTAATTTTGTTAGATTGAACAATTTTTTAGAGAAAAAGAATTGAATTGGTCTTCAAGAAGCTACATTATAGAATCCATAAATATATCGACTTTCTTAATAAATTCATGAATCACTATATTAACAACCCTTATTTGTTACCTAACGTTTACTAGATATCCCAATGCATGTGCCATAGCTGTAAAATATTCTGCTCTGAGCATCATGGCCATATATTTTTTCTATATAAATAAAAAATTTATTGCAATGCCTATTTCTTCCTTTATTCAAAATATATAAAATATTATCTTGTTAAAAGCTTCATCTATTTAAAAGAAGTATTCTCAACATTGAAGATACAAATGAAATTACTTTTTGAACATATATTATTAAATTGTTAGAAGTAAAGTAGACGTTCGTATAACAAAGTAATTGAGTATGCTCTAGCTATCTAGCTACTATTTTGCATTCATCACCAAAATTATATACATTAAGTGGACATCGGATACCGACGCGATTTACGTAATACAGACATCAAATTTGTAATTATCCTCTCTTAAAAAAGTGATGGAGGAAATCTGTCATCACAATAAGACTGTTTTGATTGGTTGTTGTGGCTCATTTGATTGGTATACATAGAATAAGCGCCAAAATCGAGTATGTTTGAATTTTGAAGATTGGATTCTTGACTTTGAATATTTAAAACTGAACAGTATAAGAAAAATTTCATGATATTATTTATGAGCCTTACGTTATTATCGTATAATTTAAACTATTTAAAACAAACTTTTAAAATGAAACTTGATCATGTTCATAACCTCAAAAACAAAAAAACAAAGAGATAAATGATGCGCGCGAAGCGCGCTAAAAGTAGCTAGTTTATTAAAAAAGGAAATAATGTATGTTTCGATAAATTTAACACTAGCTAATAAAAGAAATTCCATTCTGTCGCTTAGCTTTCGAATTGTCTGTACGACACCGAGACAATTTCTCGCACTGGTAAACGATGGGTGTTATAAAAATCCACTCGAAGAGGTTTCGTAGACTACCTGTAGTGGCAGCGCGTTTCGTCAACACGGTTAAATATTGTTTTATAGAGCGCAAAGTCGTTCCAGTATCTATCAACGTACAACGGTAGCAAATAGAAAAAAATCATTAAGACAATCTACTGTATGCCACTGTCGCAGCATCAGAACTCGCGGAAAATGGAATATTCCAAGCTTTACAAGGAAGTTGTATCCATTGATGTTTTCATCCGATTATATTTGCCTACTTCACACTTTCAAGGTGTACCATTATGAATTCGACGTATCGATACAAAAATGATATGATTCTTGATTTTGATTCTTATATCTACGTCGAACTCATGCTCTCTGGTTCAAATGATATTATACACTGAAAGAAAACTTAAGTAAAAATATCTTTATTTTCACAAAGATTACAGCACGCAGCCAAGCATTAAATGTCAGACTCTCAGGCCGTTCTGACCTGAGTCTCCGGTTAATGATAGTGAACTTTTCTCTCGGTGGTATGCAACACGGGCGTGAGGTTACTAATTTTGAACCGGAGGTCGACAAATCGATGTTCTATATACTGGAGCTCTGGCGGGGGATTAAAAAACTTCAAAGCAAAACTTGAATAATATCTTTCAATTCAATATTTTTTCTACAAATAATTAAATTATTAAATCTTTTGCCAGCCGCGGCAAGTATGGGGTTATATAGATAGCTGAGAGGAATAACCTACTAATTTAGCGTTAGCTTCGAAAACTCTAACTCGGCGAAGGTTTCAAAAACCCTCTGACTCAGGCGCGTTTTTTGCCTTCAATTTTGTAATGGCAACTCTGTAGGATTTAAAAATACGATTTCTGCGTAATATCTTTAGTATATTACGATATTTTATAGCACGTTTACATAAATCCGCTGTCATTCCTATCCGTGGCAAAAGTATAGTCCATTATAGGACCGTGCAGTGCGATAAGCTCGGTGCTATAATAGACTACTTATACCACGGATAGGCGTGACAGCTGATTTATGTAAACATGGTATAAAATCTTGTTTTGTTAATAGTTTAACAAATTTTTTAAATATTTTTTAAATTATTTTTAGAAATACATTACGTTAATACGTTTTTTGTAATTCAATCTTTTCTTGGTACATTTTATGTTTTTTTACCATGTGTAGATCTTTCGCTCTTAGCTTTATCAAGGCTTCTGAATATCCTTTACTATTGAGTCAATAATTGCATTATTTAGATCATCTATTGATCATCTACTGGGATCCAGTTTCGTTTGCTTACAATACTCAATAGTACTTAATAATTATCCGATTTAATTTGATAGTTTATCTATTTCGTTTAAACGATCCGTTTAAGGCGGTCTTACACCTATAGGCCTTTCTGGCCAAAATTACCTAAAAAATTATAAAAAATATTATTATAATAAAATAATCGAAATATATTGTAAATATAACTTATTTTGAATAAAATGAGCCAAGGCAGAGGTCCTTAAACTCATTTTATCCTCAGATATAGCATTTTCAAGAAAAACAATTTGTCGTAACCTTACTCTGACATGAGACCGCATGATGGATTTTCATGGGACAAAGTGAAAATTGTTCTTAATTTATGTAGTTATGGGCCTAAGAGTTGCAATTTTAAGGTTTTTATGTGTAAGTACCTTTTTCATGTCAAAAACTGATTTTTTTGCAATAATTTTTTCCATTTTTTTGAATTTTTAGGGTTTTTAGCATGGAAAAGGTAACTTAAACATAAAAACCTTAAAATTGATATATTTTGATTATTTTATTATAATAATATTTTTTATAATTTGTTTAGACATTTTGGCCAGAAAGGCCTATAGGTGTAAGATCGCCTTAAAAATATCATTATCGATAATGTTATCAATAACTATGAGAAATAATTAAATAAACTATAAAATTAAGTTTGATTTAATTCAAAGAAAAAAATCTTTATCATGCACAGATACGATAAAAGCAATGTTAAATAATCGATTCTAATTTTTTTCTGAATTTCTAATCGCGTCTATTATGTAGAAATCGTATTTTAAAATCCTGCAGAGCTGCCACTACAAAATTGAAGAAGAAAAAAACGCGCCTGAGTTCGAGGGTTTTCGAAACCATCGCCGAGTTAGAGGGTTTTCCAAGCAAACGTCGAGTTAGTGGGTTTTTGAAACCTTCGCCGAGTTAAAGGGTTTTTGAAGCAAACGCCGAGTTAGAGGGTTATTCCTCTCAGCCGTCGATATAGAAGAAGTACACAAAAACAACCTGAATGAAGTTGCGCCAAAAGCAAAACATATTACATGTATGTAATAAACAAATTCATCTGTGAACACGGGAAAGAAGAGACCAATCTGGTCGATAATAATCGTCATAGCCTCATGCGGCCTCGATAATAATCCTAGACCACTATAGACAAAAATAGGACCACATGCGTCTCTTTT
Organism: Torymus aiolomorphi; assembly: GCA_036365515.1. Lineage (NCBI taxonomy): Eukaryota > Metazoa > Arthropoda > Insecta > Hymenoptera > Torymidae > Torymus > Torymus aiolomorphi. The sequence goes on from CM070875.1 coordinate 12,559,928, forward strand.
TTAAATTATTTAGGAAGTATTAAGGAATGGAAATGCAGCTGCTTATTTTAATGATAACTGATTAATTTTATTTACAGAATTAAAGCATATAACTTATTGAATGTGGAAGTACCACAAAGTGCCGATAGCCTATCTTATCAAGACTGCCGGGCATCATCTACCTATCGTTAAGAGTTATGCCCAGGAGTAGGCGTCTCGGGGAGGAGCCCTTGAGGCTCAAGATGATACGCAGATTGAGGCCGGCACCATTATATGCCAATGACATAAGTAAAAGCCAACTCAAATCTGGCAGCTGACGCAATATTTGTGTGTAAGCCACAGGTACTAGCAGAGAAATCAGACAATGCTATTATTCTGGTCGAGTAAGCTAATTTTTTTTATTGTTTACTCTTATTACTCATCATTCCCCGGGTTATCAAACTTATGACTAATATTTTAGTGATCAACATCAACCAGTGGGTATCCCGCTTAAAAATTTAGTCTATAAGCAACATATTGATATATTGGGTATTAGTATTAGCAATATGTGGTGCACATATTCGAACCATATGGCCAACATATATATCACATCGCAGACGCACACTATCTAAGATATCACTCATATGTTGCCATTGTCATAAAAATAACATAAAATGATACTATTACCAATGTATTGCTAATATTTTTGCTAGTATTTTTATTTATTTATATTCTTTCTTATATAAATCTATTTATAAAAGAAACAACGCTATCGATCTCAAATTGAATGTAACGCTTTTGTTCAAGTTCGGTTGGATTAATTATGTAAAAAATGTAATCAGCTAGTAATCAAAATTATTCAAAAAGCATTGCAAACATTTTTGTACCCCAATCTAATGGAATATCAAAAGCAATTCAAATTAAGATAGTAAAGTCATTCTAACAGTTGGGGTTATGGATAGCTGAATTTCGGAATATCGCTATGAGAATCGCATCTTAAGGTGGTTCTCCTTGGACTCCCTAGTCAAAGCAGTGCTAAATGTAGAAATTACCTAAAATTTAAAAAAACCATAGTATAATGTGATTTATTTATTTAAAATGATAGAGATAGTCAATGTATGATAAATAAAGTGTATTTATAACATGACTAAAATAACTTTTTTCACAAAATGGCGATATTCTAGAAACTAGATATTGTCACTACAAATAATTGTTGATAAATCACTGGGATCTTTTTTGTTTCTCAACCAATTTTAGTTTTCAAGGTCTCATTTTGCTCCTTAAGAAATTTCATGGGATCTTGCCGAAGGTAACATTAAAAATTATTCAAAACTCAGAAAGTTATAACCAATTAAAAGAATATTTTGTTTTAACGACGTACATGAATTTATGACCAATTATCTATAACTTTCTGAGTTTTGAATAATTTTTAATTTTTCCTTCGGCAAGTCCCCATGAAATTTCTTAAGAAGCAAATTGAGACCTTGAAAACTAAAATCGGTTGAGAAACACAAAAGATTCCAGTGATTTATCAACAATTGTTTGTAGTGACGATATCTAGTTTCTAGAAAATCGTTATTTTGTGAAAAAAGTTATTTTAGTCATGTTAAATACGCTTTATTTATAATACATAAACTATCTCTATCATTTTAAATAAATAAATCACATTACAACTATGGTTTTTTTAAATTTTAGGTAACTTCTACATTTAGCACTGCTTTGAGTAGGGAGTCCGAGGAGAACTACCTTAAGGGGGTGTGAGATACCTAATATGTTTGGAGCATACACATATAGACAGCATTGGCCATTAAATTTATTTTACAAAAAAAGTTATACTATATATACAATTTTTACTATAAATTGTTGTAATTTTTTGTTATAACTACCTCTATAGGATATATAAGTTCCATATCAGCTATATTCCATTGTACGCTTTGATGTAAGCAACATGTACGTTTTGTATTTCTCTGATAAATAAATTTTAAAAAGTAAGAAATAATAATAAATAGTCTCGACAAAATGTGTGAACTTTCTTATTTCTGCCTTGCGATCCGGCCACAGCTTCATTCCATTTATCAATACCACAAAGAAACGATTTTTTCCGTTCCTGGAAAAGAACAGCTGCTATCGCTTTCAGTATTTCATTCCACCTCTTCCACTCTCCTTGCAGTATCATTCGCCCCGACCAAGCCGGAACAAAATACTTCGTTAGTTTCGATTGAATAAGACAATTTTCAGAACGCAGCACGCGCACTCTCTCTCGATTCGCCAATTTCCCGAAAAGTCATAGCACTGGAGGGAGCAAGCGAGAGCAGTTTACCCATCGACGCGACATTAATAAAAATCGGAGCGGCGGTGGCGGTAGCGGCGTCGGCGGCGACGGTGGCAACGACGGCGGCGGTGGTTCCCTGCCGAGTAAACAAGCCAATCTCTGCATCGATACTGACAAAACGCCAAAAACTGATCGATCTACGGTCAAGCCGAGCGCGTTCATCAATTGAAATCAAACTCGGTCTGGTCAGTTATTACAGGCAGTTTTCATCGTGGTAACCGTTACCCAACGACGTTCTCTCTCAGTAAGCTCTCTCTCTCTCTCATACTCACGGGCACCACACATACATACATAGCGAGAGATGGAGTGTGGGAGAGAGGCAGAGAGAGAGAGAGAGAGAGAGAGAGAGAGAGAGAGAGAGAGAGAGAGAGAGAGAGAGAGAGAGAGAGAGAGAGAGAGAGAGAGAGTACACCGGGACCATCAGCCTCGCGAAAGTGAATTTTTGCGCGTCGCGATATTTCGACTCACTCTAGCGGGCTTCCGAAAAGAGAGTAAAATGTACTGGCTGTCGTCGTTGCGCTGCTACTGCTGCTGCAGCGCGCGGCCGGCAGCCGCACCGTCGGTTCGGCCCGTGGTCCAGAGGACGACCTGCGCGCCGACCGCCAGGCCATTTGCTCTGCGGTCACTTGATTCCCAGCGACCAAATTTTCATCTGTACTCATTCAAGTTTTAATGTGTTTTTGCGGCCTCGGTCATTCAAACTTAATCAGCAGCCCAGAGCTACTTTCACTCGCCGAGAGCTACAGCCACACACACCCACACTTACACACACACACACACACACACACACATGCACTGACAGTGTGTCTAGTGTAGCAGTCGAGCGCTACTGCGTGGTGTGTGGATAAATATATATTGGCCGTTCACGTACAGAGTCACACATACACACGCAGACAGACATACGTAGCTAGCTGCGCAAAAGCGAGGTATGCCGAGAGAGAGGGAGAGAGAGAGCGTATTAATTATAACTCTGGTCAGAGGAACGCGCAGTGAAGAGATGCGCTCGCCTGATACTACCTACGATAAATTGTCGGTTTACCAGCAAATCTCATTTCCAAACCTACCCCCGGACATTTTTCCGCTCGTTTGTCCACGCCCATTGGTCCGCGCGCGCGTTGCGGCCGCGAAGCCTCTCGCGCTCTCTTTCTACCCGCCGCTCTCCCTCTCACTCTGTGTCCTATGGCACACATGCATATATGTACCCCCCGGAAATTCGTTCGTTTCTCTCTCTTTCTTTCTCTAGCACGAATATGCGGGATATGATATTGTTACATTGTTGGAGATGCGCAACGCACCGGACGCATGTCGGCCTTTTTAAGTGCTATCCCCGCGCGGCTCATGCCTGTCGCCCGCGCCAGCGACGAGTCCTACTCGATCGGTTTGTCGCGTAATAAAGTGATGATGGACAGACTTGTTTCCCACCACTTCATGATTCGAGCATTATATTGCTTCGTTCTTTTGATTTCCGAACTTTTGTTTTTGCGAGCTGCTGTCGGGGGCTAGAACACTTTTAATAAATGACATTTATGTAGTTCATTTAGTATGATCTCTTTATGTTTATTTTGAATCTTGAGTTTAAATGCTATAAAACTTTGTTTTAACAACAATTGGCATGTTGTTTTTGATTTATTTATTTTAAATAATTTTCATAGAAAAAACAATGTTTTCGATTTTCTTAATAATTTGTATTTTTCTTCATTTATGACAACTAGTCTGGAATATTATAAAATACTTTACGTTGAATTCATTATTGCGAACATAAATTATATAAATATAACAATCAATGTAAAAATAAGTTTTACAATAACGCACGAAACGATGTTTTCTAATATTTCGGATAATATTCAAGTTTGAAAATTATCCATTTCAATAGAAAACCTTATAGTCTTGCTACATGTAATGTTTGTACACAGATTCGGTTTCTGTTTACAATAAGTTTATTCCATTTCTAATAAAATTTTAAAATACTACATTGGGAAAAATGAGGAGTTGTTTGTTCTTTCAGTTTCTGGAATCTTACAGTAATGCTCGTGAGAGGGGAGTAAGTTACGATACGGAGATAGCAGCCATTGTATGTTCTCTCCGCAGATTAGGTACCTTGGTAAAGCTATGCGCAGACTTGGAACGTCGTGCTATAACGGAACAACTACTAACAAGGTGGGTGCACATCCTACGGGAAACGAATTTGAACGGGGCTCTGAAAGGATCGATTTCTGGTACCTAAAAATGGAGCTCAGTGCTCATTTCCGTCAAATGTGCCCTTTTTCTTGAGATATATAGGCCATCTAATCTCAAATATGTCCTATTTAGTTAAAAAATGATATCACTTTGCAAGTACTTATGATGCGAAAATGAGCAAAAAAGATTCTAAAAATAGACAGGAAAAGTTAAAATTTAAACTTTTTCGTATATCAATTTTTTACGAAATTAAAAGCAATCAAAGATAGCATAAGAAAATAGTTAAAAATACGAATAGTTAAATAGTTTTTAAGTAATTCAAAAAGAAGGCAAATATTTAACCACTTTCTTACGTTATCTTTGTCTGTTTATGATTTCCTAAAAATTCAATATTTTTTATTGAATCAAAGCTTAAGTTTTAGTTATTCCTGACTACTTTTATAATCATTTTGTTCGTTTTCGTATATAATAAATACTTGCAAAGTAATAGCCAATAGAATGGACATCATTTTTTAACGTAATAGAGCATATTTGAGATTAGATTTCCCGTATCTCCAGAAAAAGCTTATTTGACAAAATTGTGTCTTAACGATTATTATCATTATAAGAAATTTCATTATATCTGAGAGAAGTTGGTTGTCTATTTGTTATATGGGTGATTCTCAGGAAAAGTGCACATTTTTACATGTAATCTCTGTGGCAATAAATAACCCTCTTTCATTGAATAATAATGAACATTTATTGATTTATTTATTTATTTACTAAATAATACATGCTTTTTGTTAACTTCGAGACACACTTAATGTGTGTGAAGCAACAAACATCCTATAGAGGTCATAGCTACCTGTACGTAAGTCCGATGTATATAATAACACTTACAAACTAACTTAAAATCTGAGTTTGCAAGATTAATATTATCTTGGGAAAATTGTAGATGTTCCAATCCATACTTTAAGGGAGTACTACTGCTAAGGGATTGACGCCTTAGAAAAATCTGAAATTTGTCAGATAGGTAGATTTTAGTTTAAAAATGACTCAGTTAAATTTTGGTGATCTTTGGGAGCGTCAGAAAGAAGTTATAAACATTTCAATTTTCATATATTTAATACATGGTTTATGGGAAATGGCACATTTTTCTCTTTCGTTCTAAATTGTACAACATTGACGGCTTCGACTTTGCTCAAACTTGGCAGGGTAATAGTGAAAAAACTAACGAACAATTTGAGTGCTTGATAAGAAAGATTAGGGGCCTAGAAGCCTATGAGCGTAGTTATGAGGAAATGAAAATAGAATCTGACGGAAACATGACTGTTACAGCCATAGCCATAGTGTGACAGCATTGCGAAAGAGGTTAGGGACGCATATGTGCACTCGCTTGACTAGCTACCTACCGGTAGTACTCCCATAACAACAGTGAGATTATTTATTCAAAACATTATGTTTTAGAATATGTAAGCTCTAATCCACTTCTTTAACTTTATTTTATTAGAATTTTTGGTCAATTATTTCTGTAATTTCCAATACGCAGTCTTTTATATATACAACTACATCATAATTTTGATTTAATTTGCTATTATTGTAATATAAATTTATAACTCTTTATTCCAAATATTGAAAGTTTAGTAAATTTCATGTTTCTAAACAAAAAATTAATAAGGTTTGATCTTTAAACTCTTAATAAAAATATCCAATTTAGTTTAATTAACATTGAGACTTCTAATATTATGCAGTATAAGATTGTATTTCCCTTTTTAAATTTCTATTAAAAGTTTTTAGATCAAGATACAATGTTTCTTCTTGTATCACTTCTTTTAGTAATTCTTCAATGAGATTTCTTTTAATTTTTAATTTCACTATGATATTCTAGTAATTTACGTTTCATTCTTGTAAAAAAAATGTATTTTTTGAAAAAATTGAAGATTTTATATTATAAAATTAACGATAAAATTAAAATTTTATTTTGCAAAAAAACAGACACACTGTCATAATAAAGAAAAGTTTAGCGCGAATTTGGATTTGTTTCCTACAACAAATCGTTTTAAAACAGTGGAATTCGTTCGCATGTTGTATAGCCGAAGAGCCTTGTTTCACTCCTTTACAGAGCACTTCCATAGCCTTTCACAATAAAATATTGACATTATTCTATTATCTATCTTATAGTTAACTAATTTTTAATATTACTTATTTTGTAAAGGATTCTGGAGCCTATATTTTGAGTAAATAAATAAATAAATATATTTTGTAACAGGATCTCTCTAGATAGGAAATATTTCGAGATTGTGTAAACATGAAATCAAATTTTTTGTGTTATATATTTATAAGCATTGTTTTGGAATTTTTTGTAATTTTAGGAAAAAGTATAGTCACGACCGTAATACAAGGAAATCGTGATCGTAAAAAGTTATTGATTATTGTAGTATTCTATTCAAAATAGAGCAAATGTATGGCAGCTGATATTTTGTTTACTATAAGGTAAGTAAAAAAATAAGCAATCTCATTTATAAGCATCGGGTACCCTTTAAAATTAGCAACATAAAAGATATTTAAAAACGACATTTTTCAGAGAATTCATAGCAACAATATAGTTTTCACCGAAACAACATCCGATAAAATGACAATTTTCCAAAAATTTCTCAACTATATTACATATCTGAAACGAAAATTCCTCAATTCGCGTCCTCCCTCTCGTACAAGCTGGATTAATTAAAACAGTCGCCGGATAAAAATTAACCAGCGTAATTGTGAATAACTGAGAACAGACGTATACGAGGGGATATCCATCTCACGCGCTGAAAGAATCTCGCTCGCGCGCTTGCGCATAAATTCTTAAGCGCATTAACGAATGCTCGTCACACGCCGCGTTCCATCGGATACATAAGTGAATTCTCCCCGTACGCATCAGCCCTCCCCCGAACTCGCGCATACATTCCTATCCCTCGTACCGTGTGGCAGCTATATGCGCAGATATATATACGTACGCGGAGGCGTAAAGTCGAATGGGAGAGTGAGAGAGCCGTGAGCACAGAAAAGGCATCGTCCCCGACAAACCCACCCTTTCCATCTCACTCTCTCACTCTCGTCCCTCGGCATATACGAATACAAATGCGCGGCCTCGTATATGTATATATATATATATGTATGCGCGTACAGAGCGCGGACTACTCACGTAGGCAAGCGCGTTAACGTCCGCCCGCGTATATCGGGCAGAGCGAGCGAGCGAAGCCCGACGCGCCAAATGAAAATGCCGAAGGACAATGGAAATACTAATGATTGATTGGATACGAAAAAGAATTATAATTGAAAAAAACGCGCGCGGAGAGTGCGCGCGCCCGCTCGCGAAAAAAAGCGACGACGACGAGGAGTATACGCTCGCGCTCGGTGCGCCTGGCGACGGGAGGGTGGGGGGTTCACAAGCGGAGGAGGTGGAGGAGGAGGAGAGAGCACGAACTATTGGGAATAATATATCAATACCCATCGAAGCCACGCATACGAATGCGAGAGAACGGCGGCGGGGTGCGCGCGCCCGCTCAGCGAGGGTGGGGGTGGCGGAGAGAGCAAAGGGGTGGACGCGAGGCAACGGTTTGCGGATGAAACGGCGAGATGAAGCGCGCGGGGAAAGGGTCGCGTCGTCCGCTCTCTCCCTCGCGCGTGTGGGGGAGAGAAGAGTATAGAGGCGAGGAAAAAAAAGGCGGGTAGTGGCGGCGGCACCACCACCAGCAGCGGCAGCGGCCAGTGGTGGTGGCGGTGTAGCGGCGGCGTTGCTGGTGTGTTTGGAAAGAGTAAAAAATATTACACCCACCCCTTTTTTTTCTCGTCCGCGCGCTCCTTCTCTCTTTCTCTCTCTCCATCCCTCTCGCTCACTTGCTCGCTCGTTCGGGCATCGACGCGCACCAATACAGGGCTTCGCGCGCGATATGCAGGCGAAAAGTAGTGGTGGTGTACAAAAGAACGGCCCCTGCGCCACCGAAGCCGCCGCTACCACCGCCGCCAGCGGCCTATTCGCGCGGGAGAGAGAGAGCGGGCAAAAAATATATCTACAAGTCGCTTGTGTGTCAATATCTGTACGATTTCGCGTACGACTAATGCACGTGAAAAACGTTACGGGCAAGCACGCGGCCGCTCTAGAGCGCTAAGGTAACGGATGATCTCGTTTGTTTTCCTTTTTCCCCTGCGTTCCTACGTGCGAGTGTGTGATGGCTATGTAGATGTGCGCGTATGTAGATGTTTTTGTTTTCCATCCCCGCCGTGAAAGGTATTGAAAAGTCGAATGGGGTTTATGGGGGACTTTAAGAGATATACGTTGTTTTGTTTATTGTCACGTTTGGAATTTGTTGGGAAAACGTACAAGTTATATTTTTTTTTTTTTTTTTGTTACATGTGTCCGAGCCGCCGATGAGAAAAGGGATTCATTGCATTACACGCGGATGGCCGAACTTGCAAATTTTTTTTCGTCGTGGAAAAATCGTGGACCTGTGGGTTTTCTTTTAAGTTTCTAAAGTTATTAAGTAATTCATTCATGTTTTTTTAATAAGTAGGAAAAAATTTAGACATTAAGGTAGTTGCCTACCGCGCTATACTTTAGTACGCTCGCAGCGAGAGAATGTAACCTATACCTATATAGCATGCGAGTCGTTCTGTTGCTTTCGCACCCCCTATAAAAATATCCTATAGAAAATCCTGTAGGAAATGCTATAGGAAATTCTGTAGGCATTCCGTAGAAATCCTATAGGAATCCTATAGGATACTCTATAGGCAGTCCTATATGAAATTCTATATAGGAAGTTCTATAGGAAATCCTATGTGAATTTCGCGCTTTTCCTGTAGGAAATCCTATAGGAAATCCTATAGGAAATTTTGTAGGTAATTCTGTAGGAAAAACTGTAGAAAATTTTACATGGAAAATCCTGCAGGGAATTCTGGAGTATTTTCGTGAAACGGTTTATAGAGGTTTAGCATCTTATTTAGCGCTGTAACATCGCACAGAAGAATCAGTGGCAAACAGTCCTAGGTAAGGAGTTGCACCTAGGGACTGCCGTGCACGACTGCCAGCGCTTACCGATTAAGCCCAATGAGCTCAGATATCAAAATCAAGGTAATCCTTGTCACATTGACTCTCCGTAAAGTCGTTCAAACGGTTGAATCTCATGGCTTTACATACCCTCGCGGTTCCAATGTGTTTATGAGAGTCCCGACTGCTGCGCTGCGCTGCGGCATGCGGTAGAAGCTTGCTTCTCCAGAGCCTCGTTTATGTATGTTCGCTGCTATGCCGCTATGGGGCGCAGCAGTCGGGACTCTCATAAACACATTGGAACCGCGAGGGTATGTAAAGCCATAAGATTCAACCGTTTGAACGACTTTACGAAGATTCAATGTGACAAGGATTACCTCGATTTTGATATCTGAGTTCATTGGGATTAATCGCTAAGCGCCGGCAGTCGTGCACGGCAGTCCCTAGGTGCAACTCCTTACCTAGGACTATTTGCCACTGATTTTGCTGTGCGATGTTACAGCGCTAAATAAGATGCTATACCTCTATAAACTGTGTTTTCACGAAAATACTCCAGAATTCCCTGCAGGATTTTCCATGTAAAATTGTCTACAGTTTTTCCTACAGAATTACGTACAGAATTTCCTATAGGATTTCCTATAGGATTTCCTACAGGAAAAGCGCGAAATTCACATAGGATTTCCTATAGAACTTCCTATATAGAATTTCATATAGGTCTGCCTATAGAGTATCCTATAGGATTCCTATAGGATTTCTACGGAATGCCTACAGGATTTCCTATAGCATTTCCTACAGGATTTTCTATAGGATATTTTTATAAGGGACTCGTGCAAATTATCTGCAATTTTTGTTTATAATCATAAATATCTTTTTAAAAAGCTCGGTTTGACACATATTTGATAAACTTTAAAGAAAGAGCCAAATTTTATCTTTCTTAAGCTATTTTATTTATTTATTTTTTTTTTTTTTTATGTTCCGTTTTTTTATGAACTAATACTATTACTTCCTGTCATAGTTAATATTGCTCTCAGTTACTCCCGTGTAAAAAAACCGCTGCCAATTCATTGCCACATAGCTTCCCCAAACTAATTTATCAATTCCTTTTTTCATACTTTTTAATAAAATAATTTTTTTCTCAAAAACAAATGAAGAAAATTTATGGAAATTTTAACCAAATATAGTTTTTAATAAGTGTAATAAGCGGTTACCTATATCGCAAACAAAATAGTCTATAAATTTCAAGCTTCTACATTGGGTCATCATTCAGAAATTACGATTATCAAAAAAACGTAAAAAAGTTTTAACCTTAAATATCCCTAAAAATCATGAGACAATTCTTTTACCTAAAGGACTTATACAATAAATATGTAAACTCTACATTTCCACAAAATTTCAACATGATTTTTTTTTCTCTAGTTATCAGGCGACAAAGAAAGAAACTTTGTGAAATACGAAAATTTTCAATATCAAATATTTCAAAAATTAATCGTACGATCTTGGTGAAAATTCACACACATGTTATCTATATCACATACAAAATTATCTATAAATTTGAAAAAAACTTAAAAAGTTTTTAACCTTAAATATTTCTGAAATTAATGGACCAATCATTTTGCCTAAAGAACTTGACCGAAAACTATCCAAAATCTACCCCTACAAGAAATTTTAAAGCGGTTAAAACAATTTTACTCCAGTTAACGTGCGACATACAAAACTCATTTTTTTCGGTTTTCAATTTTTTTCTCAAAAACTAATCAACAAAATGGATTCAAATTTGTACAGATTATAGCTGTTTATATTCTGCATTATCATGATTAAAGAAAAAAAATTACTGTTTAGTTTGGGAGTTATAAGCTTTTAAAAAAAACACGTTTTTGTTAAAAACAAAAGAACCATGGTCCGTGATACCTAGAGAATTTTTTTTTTTTAGAAAATATAGGTATTTTAATGCTCTTTCGAATGCTTCCCACACGATTCAAATATCTCAATATTATCATTAAGAAAAAATGAAAATTATTTTTTCAAAAAGTGAAAAATCGATATAAAAAAATTATACAAAAAACTAAATAATATTATGATTTTCCAAAAATCTTGAAAAAAAAATTTTTAAGCGCTATCCAAAAACGATTGGATGAAAATTAAAAAAGTTACAGCGTTATACACACACACACACACACACACACACACACACACACACACACACACACACACACACACACACACACACACACACACACACACACACACACACACACACACACACACACACACACACACACACACACACACACACACACACACACACACACACACATACAGACTGACCTTTTTTAAAATAGTATATTTTGACTCCAAATGACCCAAAACATCTTTCTAACATGTTATCTTGAAAACTTTTTTTTTCAACGTCACAAAGCTTCCTCTATGAGGAAGCAATAACCATTTTCAATAATTTTTTTTTTCGTACCGTATGGGTCCTGTAGGACCCATTTTGTTCAACATGCTGTAGAAATCTGAAATTAAATAATTTTTTAAAACTACTTATTTAGTCGTGTTCTCTTATTCAAGGGGAAGCCCCTCTGGCCATTAAAATTACATTTTTTTGTTTTTTTCCGTTTCGTTTAGTACATTAAAAAAGGACTCGGCGATGAAAATTGGGATTTGACGAAAATTCGGATCTTGAATGGTTTATTTTAGAATAAAAAAATGGTTAATGGTTATTTTTTTTTTATTCTGAGTGGTGGATCTTGTTAATGAGGCAACGTACTAAGAATTTATCACTATCCGAGTTCAATAAAATAATTCTATTGGCGACTATGGGTTGTATGGGTCCTTCATGACCCACTTGGAAAATAGTACTTATCGACACTTTTGGAGAAAAAAAAAACTGTCGATTGGTCTTAGTTAAAGCCTCCACAATTATAGTATACAAAAAAAAGTCACTTTTCCTCTGGGAAAGGGATCTCGGTACGAAAGGGTTAAAAATTAGATCGACAATCTACTGTAACGAGTGAGCTATCGTAACTTCTTATCATTAAAAAGTGACGGACCCGGGCTTGAACCACGGGCCGCCGACTCGCAGATCAGACACACTACCAGCTAGCCACGGCCTAATAACGCATCTTTTATTTTCTTTTTAAATTTAGTATTTTTCGATAGTAGCAAATGTTCAGAAAAGCTTTGAGGTCGTTCAGTGCAACTACCCTTAAAAATCTAAAGTCAGAATAAAAATAATAGTTTTATAGTATATTCGGATCCCGATTTAAAAATATCCCTGAATTTCGGTTTACCTTTAGAGAAACTTCGAAACCTACCAAAAAAATATCCTTTTTCTAGCAAAAAATATTCCCGAAAATTGAAAAAAACTTCTCTATCCAACTCACCCGGTCACGCGACAATCCACAAAGAAAAAGAGGAATAAGACTCGCCGCTCTCCGCTTGACCACTTTATCGTATTTACAAAGACGACTGTGCTTTTATAGCGGTTAACGTTATTTTCAGAAAACACGCGATTTGGTGCGGATCTGGCACCTACGTGACGTTGACTGCGGGCGATGAGCGGGAACAAACGATGAGGCGAGTACGCGCGATCGCGCGAGGCGGCAACACGAGAGAAAGAGGAGGACGACGCGAGACAGGGAAAAGAGGGAAAAGCGTTTAGCATTTGAAAAAAGCTCTCTCTCCCTCACTGTGCGGCGTCGACGAGTGTATCTCGAATCCCCGAATCCATGCGCGCTCTCGCACCCGCTCCCCCGCTCTTCCAGACGTACAAACAAAAGAGAACATTTAGCATTAAAAAAGCACCGAGCGAGGAGCGACAGAACGAGAGAGAGAGAGAGAGAGAGAGAGAGAGGGTCGGTGTGGCGCCGGCAGCGGCGTTTTCAGTGGCAGTTACTCTCTCTCATCACTTTATGCGTATGGCCAGGACACGCGCGCGCGCTTCCCCTCTCTCTTTCTCCGCTAAAATCGAGCGAGGGGCTCTCTCTATATGTGTATACACATCCAGCGACGGGGGTGGGACGCACGGGTGTATATATGATGCCTTCATCGCCGCAAACGGCAAACTCAAGGTTATATAGCTACCGCTGCCGCCGTTGCTGCTGCTGCATCTCTATATACACTGTGGTGGTGGCGGTGCGGCGCGCGCGCTTCTGAAACGCGGTTCCGGCTTTAGAGACAGCCGCGCGACAAAGGTGGGCGCGAACTAATTCGCACGCATCCATCAGACAAACGCATTCCGGTGTTTTCAAGATACACCGGACCTCTTTTCTCTCTCTCTCTCTCTCTCTCTCTCTCTCTCTTATCCCCTGACGCTCACGCTTGTTTGTCGAAATAAACTGTCTTTGTTTGATGCGATCCGCAATACGTTTTTTGGGGGAGGATGTGTGCATGTCTGCGTTCTGTACAACGAGTGACAAATATATCTCATACGGTTATTTTAGAGCAGTAGTTTTCCAATCTTTTTCGATTGAAATGAAATTTTAAATGGATTTTAAAAGTCATACCTGAGTTGAGGTTAATTAATTTTTGAATTCTTAATAGAATTTAAGGTGAGTATTATATCTCTCGGTTTATTTCCGTGGCGGTAGAGGATTTTCTTAGTCACTTACTGTCGTCGAAAACTGTTCATCTATGTAAATTTCATCCAAAGAACAGAGCAAACATACTCTGGCAGAGCTATACATAGCGACATTTGACGAGTCCAAATCTAGTTTGTTAAACGTCAAAAATAGGCATTATCACACAGGAGACATCGGCGTTATAACGTGTGCAACATTGAAATTCTATAAAATCAAACATTCGACTTATAACGGCTACTCCCCGCGTGTATTTATACATAAAAATAACACTTTTTCTAAATTAGTCGAGATCACCCGGCGTGCGTCTGCAGCAGCGCTCGAAAGCCATATTAAGGCATTTTATAGGCCACGCGCGCACCTCTGGCACACGCAAGTAAAAGTAAATGGACGCGCACATGCATGTATCGTACGTATACGCAGCCCGGTGATGCGCACCTATCAATCCCCGTTCGACGATGCATTTTTTACGTGACATTCGCGGAACATCCGCCCTTCTGCTGCTGCTACTACTGCCGCTGCGCGAAACGTGAGGCGGAATGAAAATAGAAGTGTAACGCCGGGCAAAAAATGGCGGCTGCAGCGGCGACGGGCGCGGAGATCGTGTAACCGAATTTGAAGTGCGCGCGCGTATAACATAACGAACGGCATTGACGCGGATAAACGTGAATAAATTGTCTCATATCGCGTAATGCCGGGGCTGCTTTTTTCAAATCACCCCGATTGTTGCGCTCTTTTTCGGCCAAAATTTTTCACCGAAAATTCGTTCTCATGTATACGTCTGTGTTTACTAATGATTTGCTTTCCATTGGAAAAAAATATGGTTAATGTTATGACAAAGTTATTTGAATAATTTGGAGATTCGTACTTGAAAGTCATTAGTGTAACGTTTCCAAGTTGTTTCTCGGTATCAAATAAAGACACAATTAAAAATTTAATAAAAGAAACTTGATCGCGTATCATTATTAATTCGGAAGGCCTGCCTCATTTCAAGACGCATTAACATTATAAGTCATAATAAACGCAACATTAAACGAATATGTAAATGAAAAATAAGAATTCAAATGGTATGCGAGGAATTAAAGTATAAAAAAGAGGGTGGGGAGGAAAGAGGATCGTGCCGCCGTGCGCGCGGCGATGGATAATTAAAAATAATCCCTTTTAATACCCGCAGCAACCCCTCTTTTCTTTGCGCAGCTCCTTTTTCGCGGCTCATTAAATCAACCATAAATTATGCATCGAAAATTACAGGCAGCTCAGAAGAGAGAGAGAAAGAGAGAGAGAGAGAGAGAGAGAGAGAGAGAGAGAGAGAGAGAGAGCTGCTGGTCGAGCGCGCCGAATATCAGTCTGGGCATAATAAGCAATTTGTAATCAAGGGGCGTTTTACCGGTGTTAGTGAGAAATCTAATAACTGTTCGATATATAGGCTGCTTTGAGATAAGTAAAAACAGAAAAGGTACATGGAGTCCAACAAATGTATCGATCTTTACAATTGGCTGTTCTTTCGCCAAGTTAGATGAGTGTTAATAATTTGCAAAATATTTTATATCTTTATAGTAGATAGATAGCTATTCAAATAGAGAATAGAATAAGCTTCATGCGTGATAGGAAGGTATATTAATTGCTACAAGTTTAAATAATATTATTATAAACTGAAACATTCAATGTAAATATAGTGTCAAGCAGGAATATCAATACATGATACTCAACTAAAAATACGCAAAAAGAAAGTAATAAGTTATTCGTTCAATTGATATAGGATATAAATGAACCGCTGAAAAGTTCGATTTACTTAATTTAAAATAATCGAAAGCATTGATTGAAATTGATCCAATCTATCCAATCTCCAATAACTAAGGTCCGCACATAACAGCAGTGTCTGCCGAAGCCCTAGAGGTAATGTTTGTAGCAAAAATGGTAATTTCAAATTTTATATTACATTTCGGACGTAGTGATCGATTACAAACGTTTGTATAACTTTCAAAAGCTTATCTATTAAATTATTACGTTTTTTATGGTGTTTTGTAACTCTGTTGTAATTAGGATTTATTTACTTTAATATTGTAAAGTCGGAAACAACGATAGATTATTAGTAAAATAAATATTTTTTATTCCCATCTTAACAAATATGGCCATTTTTTTCCCTGAAATGCGGGACAAAAGTTAGATTTGTTTCCCTCTTTCAACAAATTTAATGTTTGCGGGAAATATCGTCATATTTTTCGCAAAAAGAGGGAAATATGGCCACATTTCCCTCTTTTTGTCGGCCACCGCCCATGTTTACAAACACTCCCCATATTTCCGTCGGTCCCACTTTCCAAATAAAAAAGTGGCCACAGTTGAGATCGGAATAAAGTACTATATGTAACTTGGGAGAAAAGTCGATGATTCCCTCGGGTGATCACTGCGCTGCGATCACCCACCCGCGGGAATCAAGAGCGACTTTTCTCCCTTGTTACATAATGTATTATTACTTCATCGAACATTTGGTTATTAAAATATATTTTATATGATTAAACAACATTGATAAAACAGGTTCTTTATATAATATTTTACATGTTATCCATATATTTTAATGATATTTTTCGTTTGTAATTATCACTACGTAACACTTTGCAATTCAATTATAATTTTTTTTCTCTTATTAAATGATACAAACGAAGACTTTTCATTACGACTACATAATAATAATACACGAATATTCTCAATTAAAATGTTTAGAAATGCTCTCTTCCTATATACGGCGCCTAATGAATGTATATCGCACCGATACTCAAATGCCGGGATCAACAAAATGTTCTCGCCCCTTGTTAATTATTAACTTCTCTAAATATTTCGGTGTTAGTTCGGGGGGCTTGCGCGAGCGGGGACGGATCACCCACCTAATTTATCGATCGCTCACTTGACATCTCAATGCGACACTTTGTCGTTAATTAACGTTCCATGTCAGTACCCGGCAATTTCGCCCGTTCGCTCACGTGGCTCCACGGGCACGCTATAAAAACACCGATTTCATTTATTACTTTTCAGCAATACCGTCGAAAGATTAGACGCCCCCTCACGAGCATCACGCGTCCAATATATAATTATATACCATTCTGCACACATGTGTGTGTGAGCGCCCGTGCGAGCAGACGGTGCGCATCGGTTTTAGTATTATGCGGACATTAACCGCCTATAATAAATGGAATTAGCAAAACAGTAAAGTGCTTTTAACGTATCTGTGTCTAGTCTGACTTGTTTAATATGACGAGCATGCACACATGAGAGCGCGCGAAATCACCGGACAGTTCGCCATTGGCTCGCGGCCTCTTCGACGCGCTGTGTTCTTGCATTTATTAAAACGACGCTCTCTCGCGTCCGGTATTAATGGCAACGCGTCAAAATCAATTTTCATTTGCCGAATACTTATGTACGGTGCAATCCAATTTGCATGGCCACTGCGCTATATTCTGTCCCCCCTGCCTCCGCCCGATACTCTCTCGCCTCCTGAGTTTCGCCACCGCCACCGCCGCGCGTCTATACAGCAGCTCTACGCGCATTTTACCGTAATTGGAAGCTCCCGCGGAACGTTTGTTTCCAGCCCCGGAAAAAAGAGAGAGAGAGAGAGGGAGCGAGGGAGATAAAGAGGCGAGGGTCCGCGCGAAACGGCTTCCGGTCGCTGTCGCCCCTCTCCGCGCTTATAAAACGCGAGAGCCAAAAATTTTTTTTACGACCGTCGGCGCGTCGCGAGCTTTTTCGCCTTTAGCGTAGGGTGCATGCGCGTACGGACGTTTCGCGACGCGATTGACACGCTTTCGAACGTTATACGCGCGCGATGTTTCTTGCGTGTGCGTGCGCTCTCGAATTTTATTTTTCGGCAGCCATGAGCTGCGCGGCGGTGGTGGTGGCAGCAGCACGATCGTTTCTTTTTTCGCTGCCAGACGATTCGTGACCATCGCGCGTAAAGTAAGGCTATTCCGCGAACGCGCTCGCGTATATATACGGTTCGCAAAATTTTAGTGCATTGAAAAATATTTCTTTTGTTCTTTCGAAATTTTAACGAGTTTTCGGGAAAAAATAGCTGTAAAAGCCGCCCTCTGTCGACGTGAGGTGTTCGAGCGCGCGCGCGATACTTTTGTAAGTTTATATCTATAGCGTGTTTATGTATAAAGTCGAGGCTTTGTAACATTTCTTTTTTACTTTACTTCGCAAGATAAAAGTAGGATATGGCATGTAGAAAAAGCTAGTAATGGTTTTTGGAGACGATAAATCGGTAACGGTGTCATATATCTTTATTCGTCGTCTAAAATAGTACATTATGATACGGGTGTGGAAGGTGATTATTTACCGCATGAGGCGTTTTTCGCACGAACGAAGCGAGTGAGAAAAGTCGAATACGGTAAAAATCACCTTACGCAGCAGTGTCATACAGTATTTTATACCACGAGAGTCGAATAATCATATTAAAGTTATGATTTTGAGATTAGAGTGGTATAAAAATTATTTTCAAACAAATTTATCATATATTTTTTTTTATTTTATATGACTGAAAAATTTTGTCATTACCTTTTTTATTATACTTTTAGTACTGACTTAAATCTCGACTTCAATATCGCTGATCTTAAATATGTTATAAATTGAATGATGTTCTCCTAACTACTCTTCGCGCTTTCTTATCAATCACACACTTTTCTGCGAACACGCGCAACGTTTGCTCCGCTAAATTAGACTCGCCCTACCTCCTCAGTTATTGATTATAATTTAAATTTATAACAGATCGTATATTTCGAAGTCCACGCACCTTAGCAATTTAAATTTGCGACCACTCGCACACGCACACGCAGATGCCTTCTTTTTCTTCTTCTTCCTTTCTAAACGACGAAATTATGACGAACAACGAGACGACGACGCTGGCGATCGGCAAATATATAGCCAAGGAATGCGCGCCGCCGCAGATAGAGCCCGATATAAAGGCGAAAGTATACCGTAACAAGAAGAAATCGAGAGAACCCGACTATATACCTCCGACGTGTTTCTCGAGCGTTTGCCCCGGGGCGGCTTATTTCGCGTCTTCCGTGCAGGATTATAATTAAAACGTCGCGCGCTCCCCAGTACAATAAATGAATACATAATTAACATAGCTAATTATAATACCGAGACTGGAAATTTTTCTCCCCGTATACTCTCTCTCACTCCCTTCTCCGCAGCAGTGCGCGATCTCGCTACTAGCGGCGTGTGGTGCGCGCACCGCTCGGCTAGCATATGCGGAGGCAGTGCGCGCCGGCAGTCCGGTAATTTATGATCGGACATGAAAAATTACCGTCTCGGGGGGGTTTAATCATCCTCCGACTCTCTCTCTTTCTCTCTCCCCCTTCTCTTCCTCTCTTCACTCATTCCCTTTTTCCTGGCACACATATATATATATATACACGTACTGTCTCCCTTCTCTCTCTCTCTCTCTCTCTCTCTCTCTCTCTCTCTCTCTCTCTCTCTCTCTCTGTTCACTCTCTTTTTCGTCTGGTCGTCCTTCTAGCGCCGCGCTAGTCTCTGCGTGTGTGCCACCGCAGCGGAGGCTGCTGCTGCTGCTGTGTTTCCGTCTCTCGCGGAGCCGCCCCTTTTCGCTCGGACTTAATAACTTATTATAATCCGTGAACGCCGTAAAACGCCGCCTGTGTATATCCGAGAGTGTGGCGTGCATAAGAGTGAGCGTGCGCGCGCGACGAGATCGCCGATGTTTATGATGCGGGCACGAGATTGTGTACTGTAATCGCGTTTGTAGGAGGGCAGTGAGGGATTTGATACATTCTTCTTGTGTGGTTCGTGATTCGATTGTTACTTACGACGGCTGATTAATTTAGGTTGTTACGCAATTAAACGGTTTAATTTTTCGGATCGGGAAGAGGTGCATGTGTTTGCAAAAAAATTTTTTTCACATTGATTAAAAGTACAAATTGCGATATCCTGAATGATTTCATTTCAAAATTTTAAGCATGGATGCATAATTTTTAAAGCAAAAAAAGCTTTAACATGCAGTGAAAATGAAACCAATAATTTAATAATATAGGTACAACAGTTATTACGTAATTAAATCCCGTAATTACACCAAGTGTGATGACTATGAAAAACACGTGAAACTCATTTTCTACCCTTGTACGCTCATCCCTTTATTACGAATTTCTACGTTAAATTATCATCTCGCTACCTTCGCTTGAATATTACATTCTTCATTTCACTTGCACGCGTACAGTACTTGCCTTAATGAGCTCATTATATCAAGAAATCTTAATGCACTATCCTCTAATCCCAGAAGGATCCTCGCTTCCGTATGAGGAAACGTATTCAGGGTTCTCGGTGCCAGCCAACAATTGTATTTTGAAATTCTTACAACAAAATTAAATAGATTAAAATGATTTGTTGAACTTATTTTAATAGATTATTAAAATAATTTATTTATTTATTCAGATTAATTACATGTGCGTAATTCTATAGAGATAGAAATAGGTACCTGTACATAGACTGGAGGAATACATTAGAATAATAACTTACATAATATACTTAGCACGCTATCACTGTAGTTACCTATAGTCATGTAGGGAGTTTTATTTGTATTTAAGGATAGTTTGTTTATGGCTAACCAGTTTGCCATATGCTCTAAAAATTTGTTCATTTTTTCCCGTGCGGATGCCCACGTGTTGTCAACAGCGATGACAAGTGTGTCATCCGCATAGGATAGAATAGTGTTTCTTTGCATATCTAACAATAAATCATTAACATATAGTATAAAAAATAATGGTTCTAGTACAGTTCCTTGTGAAACTCCCGTTTCAATTTCTTTTTCAATACTTTTTTTGGTCTAGTATCCTAACTTTTTGTTTTCTATTAGAAAGTTAGCTAGTTAATAATTCCAAAGTTTTGCCCCTTATCCCATATCTTTCAAGTTTTTCAATTAATAGCTTATGGTTAACTGTTTTAAAGGCCTTTACAAGGTCTATAAATGTAACTATTAGTGGGATACTCTTATCTAAGTTGGTATAATATAATGTTCGAAATCCTGTTTAGTGCGTCAGTTGTACCTCTACCTTTTACAAATCCATATTGAGCATCTGATATTATATTACATTTTTTTAGAAAGTCGTATAATCTGTTCTAAATTATTTTTTCAAAAATTTTTGCTATGTTAGAAATGTTACGATTTAATAATCGCATACAATAAATAAATGGAGGACAACTCGGTAAAAAAACGGCATGGCGTGACTCGGCGGGGAATCGAACCCCGGACCTTTCGTTTTCGCGACGAGTGCTCTGACCACTGAGCTACCGATGCCGGTGCACGTCTTTCCTCGAGTCGTCCTCATGTTGCTGCTATATGCAACCCAATCCGCCTCGTCACGTTGTGCATACTATGCACACGTAACAAATTGAATATGTAAAAAGCACGCGGTTTGCTATCCGACAGCGGATGAAACTAACCTATAATAGAGAGAAGCATTATTATCATCATTTTTATTTATTTTTTGTGGTTTATCAACTGTTTACGAAATTTTACTTCTTTTTCTGTTTATTCTTATATGTAAAACCACATTTTAGAATAGTTTTTTAGATAATTGGCATTAATTACGGGTCTATGACTTAAGTATATTCAATATTTCACGGCGTAATAATGGGCTGTTTAAGTCACAGGTAAGCGTGACTTAAGTGTGAATTTAGGTCACACAGTGCTATAATAGTACATTTCGACATGGGCGCGGAAGGATATTATTCAGCTCATCTGACATTTTTCGCACGAGCGAAGCGAGTGAGAAAAATCACATGAGCTAAAAATCTTCTTACGCACCCGTGTCGAAACGTACTACTATAGCCATAGCATCTTGATAGTTCTGCATCATATATCTACGAGAACCAACGAAAGTTGATAGTAATATAAACATTTTTCCTACTTGATAGTTCATGTCATTTACGCTATTATTTAAATGATAAACTAAATCTTGATATGATTCAACGTGTAACTGTTTTTGATTATTACAGACATTCAATTCGATAACTTTTTACTTTAACATGTTATATACACTAATAATAATTAGTATTAATTATTATTAATTATTGTAAAGACTCTCCACGCCGGTTGTCGCAATCCGGAATTTGAATTTCGCGCCGAAGGCGCCGTCGGCCGGGGCCTAGTTCGCGCGCCGCCACTAGACGGCTCAGCGCCGAAACTCCTGTACTCAAGTCAGGTGGGCCGCGAAGATATAGGGGAGCATCGCCGGCCGCCGTAGCAGACTGATTAACCCTGACATTTCATTTCCTAGATAGTCTCGGCGTCTCGCCTAGTTTACGGAAGTGAATAGTGTAAGATTTCTGACTTTGTCAGATATGATGAATATTTAAAATTATTAGTTTTATGTTCTCGAGTACTTTTGAATTAATTTACCGATCGGTACAGACGAAATGCATTTAGCCTTCCTCTCTATCGATCTTTTCCTTTTTACGCAGCCCTTTCATTTTAAATATTTAACAGGATCAATCCAAAAATTTGTTATTTTTCCGCCAAGTTTTAATTCAGTCTTTTTTGATAATAAATATTTTACAACTAGTTGGGCCACTCCAGTGGTATAATTGGCTTTACCAGTTTTCTTTATTTTTGGTTAATGCCTTTCCGTCAGCGTTGTTCTTGTTTCTTAAGGCCTATAAATTAAATAATGTTGAATTATATATATTTTTATTTTATAACAAAAAAATTACCTGTCGGTAATCCATAGTGGGAGTTTTTTTTCATGCACGACTTCTTTTGTTATTATGGGTGATTGTGATTGTGCAGTGTTATAATTTTCTTGTGCTATTTTCATACTTTTTTCTTCTGTTGGCATTCTTTCATCCTGGTTTTTTCTTCTTAAGGGCTATAAATTAAATAATGCGAATTTTCATATATTTAGAAATCTTTTATAATAAAAAACTTACTTGTTGGTAATCCGTAACAGGAGTTTTGTGTACTTCCATTTGTGCCTTATCTACAGTTGCAATTGAGTTTTGGGTAGCTGTGTCCGATTTGTGTAGAGTGCTGCGAAATATCTGTAATCGCTAACAGTATTATTTGTTATTAATCATTGTTGAATGTAATTTTTTATAGTTTTAAAAATAGTCTATACGTACTTTTACATTTTGAGCTTCCACTATTAAGGTTTTAATTTGTAATTTCTCAGTTGAGTATTGCTTCAAATTTAATTGTTTTATAATACGAGGAGCCATGGTAGTCGCTGTCTTGACCTTGACAATGAACTCCGTCATCTGTCGATCCGTCAATACTGGTGACCACGTATTATAGTTGCCACTTTGATTGAAAAACATAGTTGGCCAGTACCGAATATTAGATTCAATATAGTTTAAAAATTTCTTTCTCGAATCCTCACTTATATGCTTGGTTCTGCCAAAGCAATGCATCACAACGATTTGTATAGATACAGTCTTTGGTTTTACAATGTTCGTATAAACATCTTTAGTTGTTATTTTCACGTTGAAATGGTGTGCACTTCGTTCATGATAAAAAAAATTTTTTGTTACATTGTCATTACAATTATAATCAACTTTTTTGGTGGTTATCAATTGCAAAACCATCATCAATTTCCGAAAAAGGTACTTCAACATATGGTTCATATCAGTCAAGCTCGAGAACGGATGATCGTATCTTTTGGGTAAATTTTGGCCTTCTTCGCGTGCACTATTATACAACAAATGGTAAATATTTGGACCAATCGAAATAAATTTGCTGAACCTTTCTTTGTTATGACCGAAGAAAACTGCATCGTTCAACGATATATCATTCTTCCTTATAGATAAAATTTCACGACCATTGGAGGGACAGGTGATGTCTTATGAATTTAACATCATAACGCAGGTGGTGGGCGTCTATGAATTTCAATATCCTGTGTTCGGCCGTGTACGTTGCTTCCAACAGCCTCTTCATCGGTGCACATCGTGGTATACTTGTTGTCCAAATTAATTTCATATCAGCCCCAATACTCTCATTAATATATTCCGACCACTTTGTCACCATCACTATAATATTTGCTTCGATTACGAATGCCAAAAAATTTTGGAGTTTGAATATTCCAATTATACTTTTTGCATTCATAGCTGTCCACGCACTTTCAAAATTACTCTGCTGTATGTCACTAATGTCGATTTTCACCACTATTTTAACTCTCAAATCACAACTGTTAGCCATATTTTGAATGTACTGATTGAATTCGTCAAAAGTATTTTTATACTTTATCCAGTCATGTGGAAATCCATTGAGCAGTCTTGATTCAAAAAATGATGGGTAATTTTTTTCTTTTATTTTGTGGTTAACAGTTTCATAAAACTGAAAATATTGAATTTCCGGTATTGGCCTAAAGGAATGGCCGTACGCATAACCATATCTATTAAAATAAAAATTTGGTTTCAAAGATACTCCTGAAGTACCTGCTACGTTATTTAAACGGCTTAAATCTAATAGAAAAATTGTGTCGTTTGGACATTTTATGGATGTACCGAGGTGTACTTGTCCTGTGATGTATAAATGTTGATAATCTTCATTTATTACCTCTTTCGTAAAATTAACGCCATCCGAAACAGTCGCACGTAATGCATGTGTAGCTGTATAAAACACCACGTCCACGACTGCTTCGTGTTTTTGTATGAAATGGTGATTGTACACGTCCACATAATTGGCGAATTCATCATATTCGGTTTTGAAAAGCGTACAGCTTTCCTCTGATGCCTGTTCTCTTAATACATTTATCATGGATGTATTGCTCTGGCTATCCAATAAACTGAGCGCAGCCTTTACAACATATTTGTTATAGGCTTCCGCCCAATTAATATATTTTCCCGCAAACCGATCTAAAATAAACAGTACGAATACTTTGTGCAGGTCAGAATGTATCAAATTGTACTCTATCAGACTGACTCCGTTTGGATTGTATCCTTTGTTTTTGATATACGGTTCTAAAACCGATAGAGCTTTTGTATTTTCAAATTTTGAATAGTAGTTTTTATTGGCATTCAATGTTGTTTTAATAGCTGGTTGAAAAAGGAGCAAACTACTTCCACCAAGAAATACACTATCTATGTCGATATCCCCATGCAACTTATTTAGCGGTGGCCTAGAAACTTGTCTATGCTAGGGGTGAATGATTAACGTGTATGTTAATATGTGCGTGGAAAGGAGTGAAGATTTCCAGTGCCGAATACCGATAAATTTTAATGTTTATTTGATATCGTTAAAAAGCTTCTATATTCAGATTTATTTCTCGAATAATTAAATATTACATGGTAATGGGTTTGTAAGAATAAAACTCCAGTCGATTAATTGCCATATTGTCCAGTTTGTCTGTCACTTTGACTGCGTATTCAACGCAAAAGAGAGGGTAAAATATCCTTTAAAATTGATGTTTTCAGCTATCTCAGGAATATCTTAATCTTTTTCATGCGCACTGAAATGACCCATAGGTTTCCCAGAATCTGTTTCGCCGTAAAAAAAACATTTTGCAACATGGAAGATAGATTACATGGATACTTTCACGCCACGTCAAAGTAATAAATATTTATAATGTATTCGTTGAAGCGCGAGATTTGAAAAAAGATTCCTAGTAAAGAAAATAATGTAATTCGCGATTCAATCTCTGACACTTAATTGACACATTCAATGACGCAGCATCGATAATTAGTGAATGTTTGTTCAGTTGAGCACATCGGAGCTTTGAGCCAAGATCGTAAAATTAGTAAATTATTAGCTTTTGCGTATATCATTAATATAAAAAACAAGTTGTGCAACATTTAAAAGACCTGGTAACATAAACAATTGTAATATATATATTTTTTTAGTTGGATTTAATTGATGTAAATGAGTACACACATTCAATATTAAATGTACAACGTTTCGATAACTTGATTGTTATCCTTTTCAAGTACTGAAATTTATTAAAGGAGTATTTTCTACAAGTCAATGATAATACATTCGTCACAAATAATAGTCTTACCTATATTAAATTCCATGGATTACATCGTCATAAATTTATAGCCTCGACATAAGAGTTTTTTTCCTTTTCTAAACATTAAGAAACAAAAATGAATTATTTCTTTATTCAATCTAGTAAATTATTTTAGATTGTTTTACATATTTTAATTTTTCAATTTACTAAATTTATGAAACTTTTGTGTATATTAAATTTTTTTATAAGACTTTTTTTTTAAATAACTAAATTAAAATGAAAAAATATATTCATACAATGAGAATGTTTTGGGTCTGTTGTACTATGTTCACATTAGAATTACAGTTTTTGGATATACATGTGAAACCTAATCTATTTAACCTAAATTGTAAATAATACTAAAACCTAGAAATGTTTATTCGCAGTTTTCGCAGTTATAATTATCGCTATTTATAACGCTCGCAGTTATTTTTAAACGAGCAAAACTCTCTTATATATTAACCGCGGTAAGATATGGCCACTTGCGAGAAGAAAACGACATAAAAAGCTTGTCGCCACCTAGCGACAAACTTATAACATATACGGGCTCTCATTTTTCAAAAGTCTTCGCGAGCTACTGTACTTTTTTACCAAGAATAAATTAGAAATAACTAAAAATGATAAGGAATAAATAAAGAAAAGGTTGCAATAATAAGAAAATTTTATTAGATATATATGGTTCATAGGAATACAAATTAAGGTTACATCCAACTTTTTTTTATAAAATAAAAGCCACTTGATTGATATAAGATATCGGTGACTATACAAGCTTCTATATGTATTTTAGATAACACTTTGTATTTGCATTTAGCAATATCGTACACCTTATAGGCTGAAAAATGTTGATCTAAAAAACAGTCTTCTAATTTATAAACTAAGATAAAAATATCTTCTTTGGAGTTTTTTAAAATTTGAGAAACTAAGTAAAATTTTGGACCCATTTCACAAAATAATACTATAATTAAATTTTTTTTTATGCGTTTGTCGTAGAATTCAATCCAATTTAAAGAAAAAATGTCATTTAAATTTTCAGGTAAACAATCAGCAAAATTTTGATAGTTCTCAATATCGCTAGATTTACTTATAAGTATGTTTTTACCGTAATTGTAAGTAGGATACGCGGATAGTCTATTAATAAATCTATAATTTAACATTAATTGATGTTTTATCGCCACAGTTTTATTAATATTTAATCTCGACGCAGTTACTTTTGATACTGTTTTTCCTATTTTGTGTTTCGCCTCATCCCTCAAACAACATACTTTTCCTAGGGGTCCAAACAGTTTCATACAACGACCATAATGAACTAGAAAATGATGCTTTGGTTTCAATCCTTCTGGAAAGATAGAAACCAATGTAGATAAATAATCTTCAATGAGTACTCCTAAGTAATTATGTGTAGTAGGATGGATATTTGAGCTCCAGATAACAACATCTATATATTTTAATTGTAAATAAAGATACCAACATTTATCATTATCTGGAATGACATGGCCAATTATCAAATTTAAATTGTCTATCAAACAACGCATTTCGCTCGAACTCATAATCAAACATCCATTTTTTACATGTACATCAATAATATCAGGAGGTTTATTTACAGCAGCTTGACAACCATAGTCAAATGAATGAATCCTATAATTCAAATTTTCTAAAGTTAAGTACTTTTTATTGCTCACGAATTCATTTAAAATTCTTGCCATGTCATACCTTGCAACGCCTTCCAGAATATCGTGCATCGCATCGACAGCTACATTCTCTGTTACGTGGAAATTCTCAAGCTTATGCAATGCACATTCTTCTCTTATCCCAGATTCTTTTGCATTTTGACATAATAACAGAGATTTATAATTAGTTTTGTCACGAAGTTGACAATTTCTTTTCGATGTTACTTGATTTATATTGTATTTTTTAATCAAACATTTATGGCAAAAGGAGTGAGCATTAAAGCTTTGCAAAAATCCTAACAGAGAATGTATCCCGAGGTTATCACCGGTAACTAACGCCACTTCAAAATAAATTTGCTTTAATCCATCTGGCAAATTTACTTCAATACCGACATCTTTTAGATAACGCAATTCTTCTATAATTTTTGATAGGATAACCTCGTTGCCTAAAACTTCCCTATCAATAGTATTAAACAGTGAAAATACAAATATATTTTCTAATTTTGAAGCGTATTGTGGCGGCAGAGAAAGAATATTTACATAAATGGCCCCTGTCTTGCACACACCTTTATGAGAACCAAGGGGGTTGTTATTCTCATAGTCATCAGAGTATAAAGACAAAGGCAAGATTAATTTATCAGACTTGTCTTTTCTACTTCTCCAATAGCCTGCTTGAACAAAATTTTCTATTATCTCAGAATTCATGTTTAAAAATTCTAGGTATTTTTTTGTATCACTAAAAACGTTTGGCAGTTCAAAAAAGTTTTTTAGAACACTTGCCAAGGGAATTATTTGAATACTTATAGGCGCGGGAACCATTTTTCTGTTCAAAGATTCTTTCGTAAATTCCATTCTCTGACCCACCACAACATTCTTTGGTTCTACATAAGTTTTTAAATTCTTAAAAATTTTAAAACATTTTGTTTCACTTGTAAAGCTATCTAAAAAATTTTCAGAACGTTTTAAAATAGCAACTAATTTAATCTTTTCTGATTCATTAATATCTAAAGATGCAGTTTGTTTTACAATATTAGCTATTAATGCGTTACAAACATTCTGCGTGTCATTAATTATAGAAAAAACTTTTTTTCTGTTTAAATCGCTGTCTTGATGAAGCTTAGATACAAAACGTAACCCTAAATTTAGCAAACAATCGTCCGTTAGTACATCAAAGAAAGTTTCGGAATCTAAATAAATATTTTCGTTTAAATAATCCTGACTAGTTGACGTTTCAGAAGCATCAGATTCGTAGTTATAAATAATCTCAGTTACACAGTTAATATCAGGTACATCCTCGCTTTTTTTAAATTCAGCGGTTTTCATAAATAAATTTTCTGTTGTGTTATCGATGTGCGAATTTTTAACAGGTGTTCTATGTTTTCGTCTGATATGCTCTTTTAGAAAAGTAAAAGTAGCATAAGACCTATAACAGTCTCTAAATACACACTTATAGCTGTTACATTGTTTGTGAAAATTAGCGATGTGGCCTATTAACAATGTAACATTATTGAACGTTAAATCACACAACTTGCATTTCTCCATATCTAAGCATTCAATTTTCCAGTAATGTGACCAATTAAGACATTAAGAGATACATTTTTTAGATCTTGCACTAGATTTATATTAAAAAGACATTTTTGTACGAAAAGCCACAATGTATTTGATGTTTCCGGGTATTGACAGTCAAACACAAAAAAAATCTTCAGGACTAATTCAAGGGCCTGCAAGATTGTGGGTTTCTTATAATACTCATCATTTATAACTATAAAATGTTCTGTAATATTATGCAATGGGCCTACAGCTACAATTAATGGTTGAAAACTTTGTCCTTTTCTTCTAAGTTTTTCTTGTAATTCAGAAACTGATGTTCGAAGATTACCGGGCGTCTAAAATTATAAATATAAATTATATTTTTATTGCAAAGAATAATACCATAATTTAGAGAGGATTTTTAAGAGTATGAAAAGTTACTGAGGATAAAAGACTGATTAAGAGGTAATTTTAAAAATTTTCAAAAACGTGCGAATTTGCACAACGCATATGCAGAATACAGAAAGTACAGACTCAATAATCAAAAAGACGTGCTAACGGAAACGTACTGCTAAAGACCTGAAATATCCCCGACACAGATATAGCTTATATAGACGCACATGCTCGGATTTTTTAACATAATAAAAAATAAACCTGGACATGTAGGATAAATGTTTCTAGGCGTTCGCTTATGGACAGTTTTGTAGGCCGCCCATTTTCATCGGTGTTACTTCTTCTTTTTCTGGTTCGTTGCGAGCTGATTACGTACGGAAGCAGATAAAGAATCATAAAATCTTCTTGATCTATAACATTATATTAAAATGTTAATGAAATTAATAATTTTTTACCCTTATATGAGTCATGTTACAGTAAAAATATAAATTATTCATAAAATATTGATACATTTAATATATCATAACATTACTTATAAAATTTGGAATAGTCGATATAAAATTAAAATGGCATATATTGGTAAGAAAAAGAAGAATTTTAATTTTAATGTATGTTCAAAAGTATTTAAAATGAATGATATGAATTTATGTGTGACTATACACTTCTAATGAGTCTGAAGTTTGCAACGTTGAAGTGCAACGAAATAAAAAAAATAATTCACTTTACATCAAGTTTATACTAATTGATATTAATTTTACGTGTAGATTTAGTGTTTTATAGTATAAAATAACTTTATAACAAAGATATAGAAAAAATTTCCATTGTTTAATAAGTTTAATCAATCGAAAAAATTATTTCGTTGCGTTTCAACGGTGCAAACTTCCGATCCATCACTTCTATAATGCTGCACGGAAGAAAGTCTCCATAGCTTTATATCATGCTGATATAATCAGGCTTGTCGTATGTGGCCCCATCTCTGCGAGAGCCTACCGCGCGTTGCTGGCGGTCGTCCCGTTTTTCGGTGATTGCTAGCACAGCGCGGCAGGCTACACAGCCACCGCGTACCTTATATGCCAATGTCGACACGCTCTCTGGCAGTGGAGGGCGGTCGGCGAGCCTGGCTACTAGCACACGCCATAGAGCTGTGGAAACCTTTTTCTATGTACAATAGGTACTTACTTTGTGTTAATCCAACTGTAGATAAACCGAAGATCAACCCTTGAATCTAAGCGCATAAACTTCTTCGTACAGCCTCCAAACTTTCTTTGATGCAGTCTTTTAT
Source organism: Torymus aiolomorphi (assembly GCA_036365515.1). NCBI lineage: Eukaryota > Metazoa > Arthropoda > Insecta > Hymenoptera > Torymidae > Torymus > Torymus aiolomorphi. The sequence goes on from CM070875.1 coordinate 12,590,843, forward strand.
TTTGATCCAGTCATTAGTAGAAACACATTTATTGTTCGGATAAAGTTGATCATAATCATATTCAATCTGAAAATCAATTTCCTTATAATTAATCATAACAATAATCATAAAATTTGTTGTACCAATTAAATAATCTTTGGTGGAAATGTAACAGATCTGAATTTACAGGAAATTAATTATTAAGTAATTATGATATACGAATAAAAATATGTAATATTGCATAACCTATTCCGTAATAAACATTAAATTTTGAATGAAATAGATTAAATATAATATTATTTGTCTAATCTAATTGTATAATATAGTATACTATTTATTCATTGTTTTTTATTTTTAAGTGAGACGTACGTTTGGAAAACTGAGATATAAATATAAACTCACCAATCTTTGTCCTTTCTCGGATTGTAAACACAACAAGTTAGAAATGTAGTCGTTGGTGGAAATTCCAGAATCCAGTTGCTGACGTCTTACATTGTATGTATCTTTCCAATAGATTTCAATTATGTTCCAGTCATCCACGTTTGTTTTTAAATATTCTAATTTGTTCAAATCATCTATAGCAGATGCTGCTTCATTCAATAGATTTTCATCGTTCCTTATTTTAACATCAGCTAAAAGTCCAGTCTTTCTTAATCGGCGCTTTTCGTACTTAAAGTTATCCCACAATTTTCCACTAGTTGGTATTTGGTTTCTGCCAACACGAGTAAAAGGTGTGTAAAATGTAGCCTCATTTTCATTTTTGAAGATCGTCACAATGTCTCTGGCTAGTAACTGGAATCTTTGAGTCGAAATTCTAAAAAATTATTATCAATTTATCGTTCAATCAATTAATATATTATATAACCACAGTATATACTATATAATCACAATAGTATTTATAAACCATATTTTATAAATTAAAATAATAAAAAACAATAGTATGAAAAACTGTATTTTATAAATTATTATAAATTCAGAAATAAAAAATTAAAAAAAAAAAATACTTACTGAAATTTCTCTAGCTGTTCTTCAGGAGCTACATTACTAGCTTGCTACGAGTGGTATGTGGCAAACGCTGGTTGTTACTGTTATATTCCTTCAAAAAATTCCTTCAAATTTCTTTGCCGCGTCCAGTATTTCTCAAATACTTTTCTAAACATTGTAAGAATAAAACACATAAAAAGAAAATATAAGGAATTCATATAAAAAATTTGTTCAAATATATAAAGTATACATACTGTACTGATTTCTTGGTTCAATCTGTTGTCAGCTCTTATAGGATCTTGGTTGAGTCCATCTGTTACTTGGTTTGCCTCTTCGTTATTGGCTTGCTCGTTTTCTACTACTAAGAGTACAACATTTTTGTCATCTTGGAATTCCACATCATTTGAAGCGTCAAACTGACCCTCGATATCTAGGTCATCCCCGTCGCTTTCAGTCGCCAATGTCTCTTCGTGCTTCTAAACATAAAACAATTATAAACAATACATTCTGGTTTTTAACTTTATTAAAATTAATGAAAAATGTATAGGAAATGATGTTACGGATTTGTATTTTTTGAATATTAGAGTAGATATAAAGGAAGATGGAATGAGTTCACCTGATGAAGGAGGTTAGGTTAGAAGATTACCTACAGCAAAACACCAGCCATGATCTATTTAAATTAGGATGATGGTAATTAAAAACCTATGATATTTGAAATCAAAGGTTGATATTATTATTATAAGTTGTGCAGTACTTACGATTTGTGCAACGAAGATCCCGATGCCAGATGATGAAAACCGTCCCGGCTCCGTGCACGATGCGCAGAATAGACCTGTTGCGCGGTTAGGTACGTAACGGCACACGCGCGGCAGCGCCACTTCACAAAATCACGAGCGCGGGAACAGTTACTGCGCAAGCGTAGCATCAAACGCTACTACACGGTGGGTAAAAATGACCCTAGTGGCTTAGAAAATCTGTCAGATGCACGATAAAATATGATATAAAAGCCATATGAAATTTATAATTGAGTGTTTTTACCATATGATATACTAATTATTTCGCAATCACAGTCGTGCAATTTTTATTACTCAAACAATAAAAATTATTGCATTTTGCGTAAATAGGTCACTTATGACAGTTTGTGGTCGGATTCCCTGTACAAAATGGTAATTTTTCTAAGCTATTCTTATAATTTTTCTACTAATTTTTTCTCAGTGTAGAAAAAGAAATTGACAAAATGCTAAAGTTAGGTATCATTAGACCTTCTCAAAGTAACTATATAAGCCCGATGTTAGTTGTTCCAAAGAAAAAGGACGATATACGACTGGTTTTATACGGTCGGAAATTAAATGAAAGACTGATGGACGATTATGAATCTCCGCTCTCAGTAGATGAAATTTTACTTAGATGCACAAAAAAACCTTTATATCGAGTTTAGACTTAACAAGTAGTTATTGGCAGATCGGTTTGTCAGAGGAAAGTAAAAAATACACAGCATTTATGATCTTAAATCGCGTATTAGAATTTAATGTGTCGGCTTTCGGAATTAAAACTAATTCAGCAGCATTAATTCGCGCATTTGGCGGAGTAATCGCTGATTTGCAGCATTTCTTGTTAACGTTTGTCGATGACATGCACACGCGGTCAAACACATTTGAAGAACACTTAAAACATTTAGAGTTAGTCTTCAAAAGAGCTTTAAAACATATATTACATTTAATTTCGGAAAATCAATATTTTGTCATGAACATATAGAATTTTTAGGATATATATTAACCTCGGACGGAATAATTCCGGACCCGGAAAAAATAACTTCGATAAAATGCTTCAGGGAACAGACAAATCTACGGGGAGTTCAATCATTCCTAGGTTTTGTAAATTTCAAACCGGGATGATTTGGAGGATACTTCGGATTTACAAGAATGGTTAATAAAGGCGGAAAAAAATAACAATTTAAATACCTTTCAAGAAAAGTTTATTATATTATGTAATAATGGCTATAAGATATGAAAAAATAAAAAAAACTAAAAATTCAAAATTCGTTTTTGGAAAATAATTTTTTTTCTAAAAAACAAATGAAGATAATCTCTTGAAATTTTAACCACATATAGTCTTCAATTAGTGTAATAACTTGTAATAACTGGTTATTTATTTCAAGTCGATAAATAAATTATTTTTTGAGAAATTAATTTATGAAATATAAAAAATTTTTCCTTAATAATAATTGACAGAGTGAAGATATTTTAAATTTTAAAAGAGGAAAATATAGGTAATTTAAATACCTTTCAAGATAACTTTATTATATTATGTAATAATGACTGTAAGATATGAAAAAATAAAAAAAACTAAAAATTCAGAATCGTTTTTTGGTTATAAAATAAAAGAAAATCAATAAAAACTCAAATCCATCAAGGTACCTTTCTTTTCCCGCGAGACGAAGAGAATAAGCTTTACCCGACGAAAATCGGTCGATTCGTTTCGGAGATATGAAGAGTTCAAATACACACACACACACACACGCACACACACACACACGCGCACACACACACACACACACGCATCCACGAAAACAAAAATGATCAAAATCAACTAATATACACATATATCGCCTTAAAACATCTTTTTGAACATTTTTTTTTTCGAAAAATTTGTTCACCGTTACAAAGCTTCCTCTGTGAGGAAGCAAAAAGCAAATAAAATATTATGTAAACACAAATGTCAGTGGCAGGTAATAAAAACATTTACATAACTTTGTAATGGCATAATGAGTGTATATATAATTATATGCCCGTGAACCATAAATGTTTAAACTTTAAAATATTTATCTCAAAATTGAGTGAGTGTAATTTTTACTATATTCTCTTCTTAAATCGCGATTATTCGAAAAATTAGTTCAAACAAGTTTAAACTTTAAAATTTGTATCTCCAAATCGAGTGAGGGTAATTCTTACTATATTCACTTCTTAAATCGCTATTATTCGAAAAATTAGTTCAAACTCAAATATAATTTAAGGCAGTTCACCAGGAAAATTGATTTTCTTTAAATTTTCTTAAAAATTAGTGTACACTCGATAGAAATTGATTATTTCCGAACGTGCCTAGTCAATTTTAAAATCATGCAATCTCATTAGACGATTCCAATTTAGGGTTAATGTTTACACAATAGTATACAATGATAAATGAGGAGTTTCCACCATACATAATATGCTTCAAGCACAATTTTTCCGATATTGTGATTTTTATGACAGCATTGTCCGGTTAACTACCATAAATTTAATTATCCCTTGCGGTCAGTTTTACCCGAGTAAAATTTTAAATTTACTCACATTATCAAAAAATGAAAAATTACAACAATTTTACTCCAGTCATTTACAACCGAGGGAAGTTGATTCTTTCCGAACGTGCCTAGTCAATTTTAAAATCCCGCAATCTCATTGGACGATTCCAATTTACTTTTTCAATGATTTAATAAATTATTAATATTTGTAAATTTCATATTTTTTTCTTATTATTAAAATTTTTTCTTATTTCACACTTATTTTATTCACTTATTTTATTCAATTTGTTTAAGACACAAATAATTATTTTCAATATTAATGATTTTTAGATGTTCAGCCGATAAAACAGGATTAATGATAAAGTATGAGTATTACACCATCTTTATAAAAAACAAAAGCAAATAAAACATTATGTAAACACAAATATCAGTGGCAGCTAATAAAAACATTTACATAAATTTCTAAAGGAAAATAGTTCTACCTGAACATAATTTTGACATAATTTATTCTAATATTAACATAATTAATTCTTCTAAGATTACAACATTGCTTATTATTGTGAATTTTACTGTGCAATTTAATAACTAATTGTATTGTGTTTTGAACTACTTCTGCCCATCACTTAAACAAATAATTAAAACATATTATTTATTTTTTTAAGCTTCAACCAACATTAATTTGATTATTATTTATTTAATACTTTTCATTTTAATCATTTTCATTCACGTAAATAATAATTATCAAATAAATATGCATATTTAATTTTGTATTCTCGCGCCTTTTATCCAAGAGCCAATCATAGATCAAATCTATGGAGGCTTCACTTCTTCCGTTCATCACTTTTTAAGAAGGGATCTCCCAAAATTTCAATTAAATCGGTTAATTATTCAAAGAGAAAACTTTGAAAAACTAACTGACGTGACTTCGGCGTCCACTTAATCAAATTCTTTCATTTTGATTTTATTTTGAAAAATGTTGTAACGTCAACTAAAATGATATTTCAAAAAGCCTCTGAAAATAATAATCAAAACCACAGATACCTTGATAGTAATGACCTCACATAAACGAACTTTACATCAATCAGCTGACTAGAATAACAAAAAGTACTCGACAGCGAACCGATTGTCCTAATAACTCACTCGGAACATCGACTCGAATCACAACGAAAACTCCCATACGCTCGCGGACATTCCTAGCTATGGAAAAACTTTGAGGAATCCCATGAATCTCGACAGCCGCAATTTTTCCCTATACAACAGAGATCCGACTCAATGCTTATGCTTGCGATCGCTCTCGGTTTCTACAAGGCCGCAGCAATTTACATTGTAAAGCGCGACGGCGCGCGATGTTCCGCGAGAGGAGAGAGGGAGAGAAGACACACTGTCGCGCGCGCCCGTATAATTTATACGAGGGGGCCCAGCGAGAATATAATCAGCGCGCGCGATAGTAACCAAGGCGGAGGCGCGCACACACGCACACACACACGCACACACGCACACACACACTACACATACACACACAGATACACACACACGCGCGCGCGCGTCCATCGCTCGCGCACTTACGCGTCAAGCTGTGGCGATGCTATACCGATCTCCCCACGCAGTTCCCCCCCCCCCCCCCCCCCCCGCGCACTGACGTATCGTCGCCGCGTGCTAGCTCGATAGCTAGAGACGCGCGATTCCGCGTCGCACCGAGATCGGCTGTAATACAATGACGACGGCGATCGCGAGGAGAGGAAGAAAGACACACGGGCAAACGAAGACGAGGACGTCGACTCATAAGTTCGGACCTAACGTATATGATTACGCGAGTGTGCTGAGGATATATACATTCGAAGGCGCACAAAACGAGCGCTTGCTCGCTCGCTTGCTCCGCGGCGAGTATACATAAACATTTCCAGTATAACGGCAACATAAGTATGCTTGACTGACATTAATTGTGCATAATTTCGCTGTCCCGAGGAGAGTTGCGTTATATCCACGCGCACGCGCGCGCGCGTACCCACGTGGGTGCTTTCCTTTTTGATGAAACGCGAATGTAGATGCTTATTGTCGACTTATTCCCTTTTTCCCGCCGGCCCCTCTCATCCCTATTCCGCGCATACGAATGAGCCAAAGAGCAGATGTCTGTGTATGTAAGACGGTCGCGCGGGTGCTGCCCGCCGTCAAAAGGGTCTCCGCGGCTCTCCGAATGACGATCGACGACGACAGCTCGTCAGTGCCCGCCGGGCTGCGAGCTTTGAGGTAAAAAAAATTCTTTGGGATTCCGCTCTCCGGGTATACTATAAATTAACGTTAATTGTGGTTAAGTTGTTTGATTTTGAGCTTTCAGCTTTTTATAGCAGGGCATTGTGTTCTTCCAGAGGGTGTTTCTTCGTTTTTGCTTGGACGCGGGTATTTTTATGCCGCTTTTTGTCGCCGCTATATATAAGCAGGAGGGGAACAACGCGCTTGATGTCACGCGCGGGATATTGTTGAAACCCGTGAAAACCGTGTTTTGATATACTAATTCGGAAAAAGCTCGTCACCGCGACGAGTTATTAGTCTGCTTAATGTTGCATCTGATTTATCCGACATCATATAATGACAACAATGTCGCGTAAAAACGAAAATATTTTGAAATAAAATGTAAAACTTGGCCTCGTTCATTCTCCGGCTGACAGGTCGCTCGCGTGCGTATCCCCGCTATTTTTTTCGTAATGGATACGCAAAAAAATTTTGTAAACACGCGAAAAAAGCCGAAAATTAAACCGTATACCGTTAAACAGCCACACGTCCGATATATTAAGGCTACTTTAATTAAATCTTGATGTCCACCCCAAGTATTATATTATTGATGATCATTTGAGCGCGTTTCAATATCAAAACATTTATACATTTCACTAACGCGCGCGCGCACGCTTCAATTTATCTTTTTTATACCCGCCCAACTGGGACGCAAGAGCTTTCGCGAGAGTGCGCCGCCATGTTCTCCCTCCCCCGCGAGCGTGATCGGAGGCGCAGCGCAGCGGCACAGTGCTTTTCAATTTTGTTTAGCCTTTTTTTTATCCTCGGCCCTCTGCCACTACGCTCACCTCTGGCGGCAGCCAGGGTAGCCAGCCAGCCCTGGACAGGGTAATTTTTTGATGCTACAATTTGTCGGCTAACCTATTCGTCTCTATACAGAATTTCCGCACGCTGGCACAACGGCGGCGGCGGCGGGCCTTGGTTAAAAAAATTAACCCCTTTCAGCTTCGAACGCGCCCCTATTTTTTTTGCCGGCAACTGTCTGTCATTAGGCGTGGCATTGCGCACATGCACGTAGGGGCGAAGCGAGTGAGTGAGAGTCGCTCCTACAGCGTTGCACAGAAATGTGAATAGCGAGAGGAACGCAGCAGCAGCCCTGCTGCCTCTGCGCGTTAGACGTGGCCGCCTGTGCGCGAGCGCGAGCTCACGCTTGCACCGCCGGAAAATGCACATATAACAAGGTCAGATAGTGATTCGATTTTAAAAAATCGAATGTTCGCCCCGTCGGGTATTGATTAGCCTTCGACATTGTCAAATCATGGGACAACGCACTTTTTTCTCTGTCGTGATTCTTCCCTTCCTCTCTCGCCCGCTTGCACTCAGGAGCATGTATATATATGTATATATACCAGCGCTTTTTTTCCAGCGCGCATTTTTCGCGTAAAAAGCTTCATATACGGCCGTGTAAATTTTCGTTCTCGACGTTTTAATTAATTTTAGACGTGTGTGCCTCTGCATGCATGCATGTGCGCGCGCGCATAGACGGTATTTGTAATGCCCGTAAGAGACGTAAGGAAGGCCTTTATGAGCGGCGCTTTGCAGAAAAGCGTATTTGATTAATCGTAATTTAATTGTTTATTATCGGTTTTCGGAATTTCATATGTATTACGCGAGTTTAAAAGTTTTTACGCGCTACGGGGATAAGTTTATTAATGGAAGATTCGCACGAACAAAGGCAAGAGATGCCGCCGCTGTTGATGTGTTATAGAATATTAATTAATATCTCTTCATTTTGCGAACGGAAAAATAACAGCGAAACATGGGCACTCGAATTCCTAGAGTAGTGGAAAAATAGAAAAAAGGGAAAAGGGTTTTTTTTTTTTTAATTCGGACAAATAAAGCAAATTTTTCCATCTCAGTTTTATAAATGGTTCAACATGCTTTAACATTTTCTACAGATTTTTTTCAACAAATAGATCTTTTTTTGAAATTCGAATCCGACCAAAGTGTACTAGAAAAGGAATTCCAAACATTTACCTACTCTGTGTTGACTAAAATATTTTCGAACACCGTTATGCCTCTTCGAAAGCTGTTTTGTAAACTAAAGATATTTTGTTTTAAATGTGTTTTTCTTCACTATCTCCTATATTTATTTTTCAAAGTAATCAAGTCAGCCGTCAAAACCGAAAAGAATATTCGGAACGAAAATTCTTTGAAAAACCCGTTCCAAAAAAGAAGTACCATTGGATCTCACAATAATAGAAATACTGAATTCTCCATCAAAATTCATCAAAATATACAAACTCAGCATCACACAAACCTATACACGGAGAGAAATTTTGTAGTGAAAATTACAAATATTCGAGACAAAATTACCAGTTTCTATGGTAATGGATGGACAGACTGACAATTTCAAAGTTTTTACCAAAGTGCCTTGGTAAAATTTTTTTTTAGTTAATTTAAATTAAAAAAATTAACTTTTTTTATCCATATTGATGGATATATAATATTTTAATATAGAAATAGAAACAGAAACAATGATGAAAAAACATTAAACTGAAAAAAATTTTTACGGAAGCGGGATTCGATCCGACGATCTTTGGGTTGAGAGTCCGACGTTCTACCGACTGCGCCACAGAAGCTGTTACCAACAGTCATTTGAATCGCCGTTATTACTTACTGAAAATATGTGTATTGTTTTCATTTTAACGTCGCGCACGCCTCTAGTATCAATCTTCTGAAACACAATAATGCGCAGTGCGCATGCGCGAGTACACAAATACCAGGTTATTTGGTAAAATTTATCAGTTTTCCTAGTAAAAATTCTTAGGTTACCTTGTAAAAATGACTAGATCTCAATTTTTACCAGTGTTTCTGGTAATTTTTATTCAGATAATTTGGTATTTTTTTTAAGTGGTTATGGTAGTTTTTCTTGGGAAACTTATAAATTGTATTAGAAACCTGGGAATAACACGGCTTTTGACAGTCTGTCCATGCGCTACCAAGGCACCTTGGTAATTTTTACTCTAAAATTTCTCTCCGTGTATAAATAATAATCGAATCCCTTGACAGGCATCTTAACTAGTACTCGGGGCAGTATAAAGATTCAAGCTCGCCTCTCAAAGGGTACAGCCGTTGTCGCCGCTTGCTGCGCTCGCGCGCACGGCACAGAGGCATTCCAGGGACTTTTATACTGTCGCATAATCATCTTAAAAGCGCGAACAGAAAGAAACCCATAAAAGGCCGCGACGGGGAAAAAAGGCAGAGGAATGAAAAATAAAGAGCAGCCGCGCGAGCGCGCTACGTCGGCAGCCCGAAGAGGTTGGCAAACCCTTGTCGCTCCCGGGACGCAAATCTGATTGGCTCATGAATATTAAGTTCGTCCTGCAATTATGATCTACGTTATAAATCGGCCGAGCTGCCTCTTTCTCTCTCCTGTCTCCTTCTCTCTGTACGGTGGCACACATATACACACGTGAGCTCGCGCGTTATTATCCCAGGCACCTGCACACTATATACAGCATGCCATATAGAGAGGAAAGCGCGACGATCGCGCTATATAGCGCTAGAGAGAGAGAGAGCGAGCCCACGCTGGGCTTCTAGCTCGCTCGCGAGCGCGATTACTGTCAAGTGTTAATTACTAATCTCGCGTCTACTAATTATAATTAACGCCTTTCGGCCAAGCGAGGAGGGGGGGGGGGGGGGACTCTATAGCACAGCAGCGGCGCACAGTCGTTAGAAGAGCTTGCTTCTCTGATAGACGATCTAATCAGCGCTTGTCGCGCGAGCGAGCGAGTGAGCAGCGAGTGTGCAGGAGCGAAAGCCTAGATGTGTGACGCCACCGTTGCCGCAGTCCGGGCTGTACTTTGTGGCTTCATCGATAGGCTTGCTTGTTCTCCTGCGCGTGTGCGAGCAAGGACTTCTTTCCTATCGTGTAGCCGAGACCGCAGCTATGATCACTTTCGGTCGCTGAAAGGATACTGGACTGGTGGCGATAATATAACGTTGTATTTGGGTTGGGTGATAATCAAGTAAGAATGTTTTTGTAGGAAGTTATTTTTGTTGTTTTTTACATCCAAAGATTGGAAGATGGAAATTTTGAAGGCAAATTACAGTTTTTTTTACACTCAATTTGGTTATATTACTTTATTTGTGAAATAAAAATTACAAACGAAAGAGCGGCGCTCTTCTGAAATTTCAAGATCAAGATATACGCATTCCCTTGATTAACCGCAATCCCCTTTTTCTTTCGTTCGAATTTAATTCGCTCTCTTTCTCTCTCTCTCTTTTTCCCCTCCTCCACGCCGATTCGATACGAAATTCCCTTAGACCAATTGTCGATGGTCGCGCAAATTAAAAGTACCCCTCTCTTTCTCTCTCCTTTCTCTTTCTTTCTGCGGCGCAATTCCGCGCGCGCTATTTATTCCCCGGCATCGGAGCATACAATACGGTCGGCCCTTTTTGGGGAGAGGGCGAAAGAAGCAGGAGGAGAGCGAGGATCGATGCCTTTTTTCGGCAGCAGGAGCGCATTTAGACGCCCGCGTCACATTATCATCGGCATTCGCGCGCACAAGTAGGAGGACGAGAGGAGTAGAGAAGGAATTGCCGGCTACCGGCTACCACCACTGCTACTACTACTACTACCTGGACCGTAGCGCGCACGGCGAATTCAGGCTGAAGCGACGGCGAACGTCCGGTGGCTCATTAAAATATGCAAATACAAGCCAGGGGTCGTATTCGCGTCCCGCCGCCGCCGCCGCTGAATCTTTCGTCCCCGCGTGCATCTACTCTACCTACTACCTGCCCTCGTCCCTACCCCGGCGTCGAAATGTTTACGATCACGGCGAAATTAAAAGTACCGCTAAAATACTGCCTGCAATACGTGTATACGCGCCGCTATATACGGTGGCTGCTGCTGCTGCTGCTCCTTCGCCTTGAGGGCACCGTTGCACACGCGCGCAGACCCGCGTTGCATCCCGTCAAGGGAGTGAGCGAGAAGCGCACCTCCAGGCGTAATGCGAGGTAGCAGCGGCAGCAGCAGCTTCTCCGACGACTTTTCATTCGCCGATGTCCTCCGGCGCTGAATTGCCCGAGACGTGTCTACGCAAGAGGGAGAGTATGATGATCATCAGTATGCGCGAATGGGTGTTGCGGGAGAAAGAGAGGAGGGAAAAATGAAGGAGGAGGCGAGGAGCAGTATTTACATGGATTGCGACGCAGCTTCTTTTTCTTTTCCTTTTCAGATGGGTGATGGGTGTAATGACGAGGATCAGCGGCGGGTTACACGCCTTATTCCAGCTACTGCTGATGCTGCGGACAAGTTCTTAGTCTGCGCAGTCTTGAGATTTATAAGCAACTTGTAATTAGTGTAATTAAGAGACAGGGGGAGTAGTACACCGACCGCTTGTTCGCTCGGTCGACAGCGTAAGAGGGGGGCCCTTTTTTGCGGAATTTGAAATAAATTATTTCTGATAAAGGACGTGCGAAGTGGCCCGTTTGGCGAGAAAATTGTGTTTTCCGCGATGAAAAGTGTTATATTCAGCTGCTCACGCTGCAACAGCTCCTAATGTATGTTATCAAACATTTAGAATCTATTTAATCAGAGGGGCAATATATAGCTGCGAATCTCGAATGTTTTATATACTTGCCCTCGTATTTATTTTCGAATTGCACGGCGCATTCGTTATGTTTTATATGAAGAATGAAGAGTATATTTTAATGGAAAGTATTTTATGCACTCGCGTAACGGGGGGGGGGGGGGGACGTTTTTTGTCTGAATTCGCTCGAGAGAAAAAAATGTGATTTATTAATAAAAAGTCCGGATAATAAATACTAATATTCGGAGGAGATAATATTTTAAGTATATTTTATATATTTCACAACTGTAGCTTGCATAAACGAAATCTCAAATCAATTATATTGACGTAACAGATTCATAACATAGATGTATGGATACTCTAAAGTAAGTAATATACTCTTTATGACATGTACCAGAGATGTAACAAAGTATACTTCGTTACATTTTAACTGGATCTGAATAACTAATTACTCGACTATCTTCCTATTAAACCTTAATCGCTCTCGAAATCGATTATCGAAAAACAAACATAAGCAAGAATTATTAATTTCAACCGCAGAAAACCTACACTCCATTCCTCCTAAAAATATAAGCACAAGCAATCCGTGCGATTGCAATAATATAATAAAAAAACACGCACATTCTGTCTCTTCCTCCCGACTGGGGCAATTTTTTATATCGACTAGCCGGTCGCGCAAGTAATAATATCAAGACGAGAGCGCGCATATGCCGCGCGCGCGATGCTTTTTACGACGCCCCCCTAACGAGTATAAGTCCCCGCGCCTATTCACGAGTCTTATATGCGGTGATAATTCTTCATTATCGTACATTGTTGCGCGCTCGCACCGCCCTCTCTCTCTCTCTCGCTTCTCCGCTCACGCCGGCCAAAGATCATCCCCGCGAAATCAGAGGCAGACGACAACGACGACGACGATGGTTTTACGAGTCCGCCCTGCGCGTGTGCCAATCAGATAGCGTGCGCGTCCTTTTAATTGCCCACTCTTTTTTCTCTCCTTATGGCTAAACTGAATTTGCTCCTTAATGATGCACAAGTGGAGTATGGATATATATGTGCGTAGAGGGGGATTGCGCGAGTAGCTTCCTATATGCAAAGAGTCGACGACTCGTTTGGCTCTGTTCTTCTGAAGCAGAGCGGCAGCATTAAAATCCATACGTTTACGCGGCAAAAAGCGCGCGATGCGCGTATTTCTATACTTTTATGCACTTTGATATAATGTAGGACCGGATAAAATATGGCGTTCTAGTGCAGTCGAATATCCTTGCTTTTCTGCTTGTAATGTGTTATAATAGAGTAAAAATTTTATAAAATTGAACATATTTTACGAGAAGAAATTAGCGTGATTTTGTATTCAAGATCCTGGGATTACTTTCATAAGTCACGCTTTGAAATAATGTTTGTTTAAAATAACTCGTACGGGCGCTGGTATAATTGCCGATTAAAAAGGCCATTTTTCACAATCACGAAAACTCGTTCGTGCCTCAGCGCCCAACGCCACGAGAGAAGACAGTGTATTTACCATCTTTTCGTCTCAAAAATTCCGGCATCCCCTTACCCTCTCTCTCTCTCTCTCTCTCCATGCTCATTTTTCTCCTTTGGCTAATTTTCATCTCCTACGTCATCGTCCACTCCTCTGGCGTCCGGGGCTTTCTTCCTCCTCCCTCCCCCCACATTCCCGATCTACTATACTTGCCAAATGCCTCGTCCCTCAGCACCGAAACCGCGATCGATATGCAAGAAGAGTGGCACACAAGACGCGAGCTCGGTATTTTTCACGGCGCGATTAAATTTGATTTATTGCCGCGTAGAATGAAGCTACGCTGCTGCTCCCGTAGCGTAGGGCTTCTCGATAGGAAGAAGGAGGAGGAGAAGGAGGAGAGCCTCGAAGTGCTGGCTGCTCTTGAGAGAGAGAACCCGGTGTGTGAGAGTGTGAGTGCGGTCCGAAAACCGCGCGCTCGGACAAAGAAACGGAAGCCGACGTGCTAATTATGCAGGACGAGAGAGAGAGAGAAGCCCGGTGGGTGAAGGAGGAGAAGGGGGAGCTCCGATGTTGCTGCAAGTATAACTTTCGTATAGTCTCTCGCTCTCTGATGGTCCTTTCGGTTTTGCCTGCCGCGCGCGCGAACGTTCAATTTATGCGTCGGGGTAGTAGCTACGTTATCGTTAAACACTCCGAGGAAATCTTGCCCTCCCCACCTCCGGGCAAAATCTATATGGGGGCGAGGGTTAGGCTAGGCTGCGAGGATAATAAAAAAGTTCGGGTAAATGCGTAATTATACTGATTTGAGGGGGCATCAATTAGGGCCAGCGCAAAAGTATTTTGGGACCCTCTGTTTGTCTAGAATGAAAATTTATTTTTTAGAGCAGAGAGAGAGAGAGAGAGGGGGGTTTGAAAATTATAGATGATTGTATATTAGTCGTCTCGTGGTGGCATTAATCTTAGAATTTACGCTCGACAATTTCTTCACCTCGTCATTAATAATTCACGTGTAATAAGTCGCAATTATTTAAAATTTTTGTTTGCTTTGATTTGTCCATTCGACACGCGCGCTCGCGCTGTCGATATAAATGACGGCATTTTTCTAAACAGGATTTTAATAAGCACGTGACGACTTTCGCGAAGAATTAACAGCCATAATTTCCTGCGTGAGCGCGAATGCGTATATACAATTTGTATAAGCGAAGGTATATATAAGGTGTGCACACACCTACGAGAGCCTCGCACTCGCCATCACCGCGCAGCAGCAGCAGCAGCAGCAGCCCGCGAATCATTAATTGTACGGCAAAAATGAACTGGTAAATATTGATAATGAAGGCCGCGCGGTAATTACGCGGGAGCCGCGAGTCCAGACCGCGAGATTTATGTTTGGCCGCGCGGCGATTCCTCTTTTCCTTTTTTTTCTTCATTCTTCGTTCGCTTTTAATAAGTTAAAGTTTCAAGTGCGCGGCGAGAGAGGCGCGAGTGTAGTAGTCGCTAAACAGAGACAAAGAGATACGTGAAGCGGAGCGGAGGAAGAACGAGGGAGAGAGAGATATAGAGAAAGAGAGGAGGAAGGAGGGAGAAAGACAGAGACGGAGGCACTTCGTTCGACTTGGACAGGTTCCCAATTGCGGGCGCAATAAATACGACGCGACGTGGCAGCGAGATGAGGCATGGCCGTACATTCGTTAAGTTAACGCGCGATTTTATTACAAGTACATTTTTAATTGTACCTTTAATGACGCGCCGCGGGTCCTTGGAATGGAAACGACGACGACCACCGTTGTTCGCCGCTTCCACCTTCCCCCTGTCCTTCTCTCTCCCCCACTCGCGCTTTCGTCTTTTTCCCTCTCGTGCTACTGCCGTCGCCGACGCCGCTGCTGCTTCCATGCCCGACCTATAAATTTAATCGCGCAATTAAAGCCAAAACTTGAATAATTATTCCTTAGCGGAACGCCGTTTGAAAAATTCAGTGCATAAAACTTTTTCGATTTTTCACTCTCTCTCTCCCTCCTTGCCGCTCCGACGGTCCACCGTCGTTGCCGCGTATTATATGCGTATATGCCTACGTAGAGTTATAAAACCCAACGTTTTTTGAATTACGATAAATAATAAATTGCGGCGGCCCGCGCGCGCGCGCTTTTGCCGTCCTCATTTTTTCGCCTCTCTTTCGCCCTTTTGTTTATGAAACTGTTATTATTTGCTTAATGCAGCAATCGCCGATGATTCAAGGCCCCTGTTTAAGGAGCGCATTATAATACTCTGCTCTCGCCTCGTCTCGCCTCTAAACTTAAATAATCGAGCGCCGAGTGCCATTATAACACTTTGTATTAATGTTTCGTCTACACGAATTCTCCCTCTCCCTATCTCTCTCCTCCGCGGCGCAGATTTATCTCTCTTCGGTAGCCGTAGGCCCGTCCCGCTAAACACATGATCATCAATCTGCGGGACTGCTCTCGCTCTCTCGCTCGCTGGCTCGGGCGAATAATGCAAAAGAGATTATAAGCACATAAATTAAAATGCCAGAAGACACTTCATTATGCATGCTCGTATAACGTGGCCTGCCGCCGTAGCTGCTGCTGCTGCACCGCTCGGGGGACGTATAATAGCACTTTCAATACACCGTCATCGAATATTCTTTATAACGCGACGGCGCGGTGGCTACCACTCGAAAAGACTGAATGATAGCTTTTGTCTTATCTGCTTTCATAGGAGTGTATTAGCCGCCGATGAGCGAGTGGTTCCGGTATGCCCGGAATGTTAATTGTGATGGTAAATTTTTGGTTTATAAGACAGTTTCGTTTCTAGACAGAAGTTTAATTTAAAGGCTGGCATTTTCGAGAGCTGTCTTGTAGCACGTTTGATAGTACGCAGCAAATTTTTACTTGATTTTAACTTAATAAATGAAAAGGGTATCGAGACAATAAAAATAAGACGTACAGGCGCTCGAGTCGAATGAAAAGCGCGACTTTATAACCCAATTAAATCGTAATTACTTTGGCAATATTACCAATACGAAAGCTCGCGCCCGCTCTCGCGTTCGCATGAAAAATAAATTCCAATTAAAATCAATTGACATTCTTCACGTGTGGAAGCGCTGCTCCTCTCTCCTCAGCTCTCGCTCGCACGCTCGCTCGCACGTACTACCTACGTACAATCGCATTTTAAATCTGCGCGTATCTCTTGACGTTTTTAATTACATTAGAGATAGGACACTTTAGCCGCGGGCTTTAATATATCCCCCGGCGAAATATGTATATACGGCCGCCGCGCGCTGCCCCGTATCCGTCTTGCTGATTATTCATTAAGTGCGAGAGAGAGAGAGAGAGAGAGAGAGAGAGAGAGAGAGAGAGAGAGAGAGAGAGAAAAGGTCTATCGAAAACATGCCTCGAAGCCTTCTTAGAGAGAGAGCGGCCGCGCAGCTCTCGCATTTTTGCTAATGCGTAATTGAATTTACAGCGGTGGCGGTGCGCTCTATTAGATCCTATCGCGCTCTCGTAGATCCAGCTCCTCTGCTGCGGACGACAAGTACAGCACACGCGTGTGTGCACGTGTATACGTGTGAGGGGGTAGGCGTTCAATTCGAGTTCCATTTATTAGCGCACACCTCGGAGCCAGTCCGTCTTTGTGTGCTGGCGCGTCCATATATAAGAACGCGTTAGTATATCTCGGATCTCGCGCCTCGCGAGGGAGAAAAAGAGAGAAGCATCTCGTGTGCGCGTGGTACACACACACACGCGCGCGCGCGCGCGCGCGCGCATACGTACACGTAGACGCGACTTCAATTACGCGTATATATATACGCTCGCGTCCCTGGCGAAAGTGTCCCTCTCTACTGTCTCTCATTGTCCTCAGTAATCAATCAATTTCTCCTTTTTTCCATCCTGACTCTTCCTCATCCCCCACCCCACCCACTTTTCTTCCCCTTCATTATCCGCCAATGAATTTCTCTTTAAACAGACGAGTGAATTATGTATACGATCGCTCTCTCACTCCCGTTCTTTTCTTCCTTTATACGTACCTACCCTGCGCTCGCGCAAACGCTCTTACGTGTGTGGAGAGAGAGAGAGAGAGAGAAAGAGAGAGAGGAGGGGGCGTAGTAATTATTCCCGTCGGGAAGGAAAAATGAAAAGGATGTTAATTGCCTTTATCGCGCGAGGCTGCTAATCATTATTGAATTGACGTGGGTATAGTGCGCGCGTGCGGGGGGGAAACGAGAGGAGGAGGAGTGGGCGCGATTAAAGTGGAGGGAATCGACTTGAAACGTAATTACACGACTTGATTTCAAGAATTTAAAGACTCCACCGCGCGTGTGTGCGCAGTGGCCAGGCAAGCGTACGTGAGAGCGCTTCTCATTCTTTTTAAGATTAATGAATTAAAATTTAAATTCGTTAAAGGTGCTGGCTTTTGCAGTTGAATTCCTTCGGATGCGATTTGTCAGCTATATGCGGTTATATCGAGGAGAGCTGCAGATTAACCTTCATCGGGCGAGTAATCGAATTTTAAACGCAGTTTGGTATCGCATAAAATATATTTTCTTGATCAAATTAAGAAGCTTGAGATATGTTAATTATGTTAATTTTCATGCAAACAATTGTTTATAAAATCGAATTCATATCTCCAATGTACATGAGCGATTTCGCGTTTTCTCGACATATAGTTAAACAACACCAAAAGATGTATTTAGGTATACACTTCCCCGATATCAACTTCTCAAATCACTGCGAATACGTGATATACATTGCACGCTAAACCTGTCTAATGAAACGTCGAAAGGTCCACGGACAAGTCGTCCTTTACATCAGCAGTGCACGAGGTTATACCCGCACAGTGTTGGGGTGCAGGCGGCGGCCACATAGTATACAGAGAAAACGAGTCTTTCTCCTGCCGCGCGACACTCTTACACTCTACTCGCGACTTGGCGATATATCCATAATCTTGCACGGCTCGCAGGAAGTTATAATATTCGCGCGAATTACAGTATCTCAGGGCACCACGTCGTGCATTGTCACTTAACGAGGTGGCCGCCCCCGGGCAAATTGTTGTTAACACGCGTACACACACATATCGGCGCTAACCCGCAGACGCGCGCGTGGGCCGTGCGTCTTTCCCTCTCTCTCTTTCTCTCTTGTACGCGATTGTTATAATTGTCCCGAGCGACGCGATGCTTTACGGCTGCCGCTCTCCCGCGCGCTCGAATGATTTGTTCGATGTGACGTCGATTTCATACTTTCTAACGAGCTCTCGCGAGCAAAGCCGAGACACGCGCGCCCAGTTTAATCTCGCGTATTTCAGCGCCGCGCCTGTCACACATGGCTCGCGGTACGGAGAGAGAAAAGGGAACGCACGGGTGAGATAGCAGGCGCACGCGCGCGAGAGAGAGATGTGTATACGTGGCTTATAATGCACCGTTAACGCTGAAAAATCCCCCCTTGCGAAATTAAAGAATTACCATTGTTTATGGACGCGCGACCTGGCAATTTACTTTCAATAATAGATGTTTACGAGCTTTGGCGAGACTCGCGCGGAGAATGAGGGGAGAGGGAGAGAGCGTTGTTGCATATATGAGAAATCGAAACGCTAGCGCGATCTATTTTAGCATTGTGCGCGAAGTGAATCGGGATTCATAAATTTTCCAAAGAATACTTTATCCTTGTCAGCTGAATAAACTCGCGCGTAATGTGTGCATTTGGAAAATTTATCTGGTAAAAATTATGAGTAGCGAGGTTGTGTCCGCGTCGCTTTGTGTCGCGGGAGCGAGACCTATTGAAAACTAGACTTGTTACAACATTATTCATTAGCAGCGCCGCGTTTGAGTGTCTATTAATTTAAAGAAACAGATGTTCTGCCGTTTGCAACATGAGTTAAAGCGAGCGCTATTCGTTTTGCTGCTGTTTTAAAAGCAAAATTGTCACTAAATTATAAAATATTTACGCTAAAAATACAGGGTTGCAGTTTTGGCACAACTTCAGACTCGTAAGTTGGGTCAATATAGTATTCACCGTGTACTATGATACAACCTAGAAAGTAGTGCAGCCTTTTTTATTAATATTTGCACTCGCTCATATGTACATTTTTAATGGGTACCTATACTAATAATTCAATCTTTAAAATCGCGAACGGTAAATTTATTTTTCTAATTAAATTTTACAATGGTCGGTTTTATTGTCGGATTTCGTTCTAATGATTTCAAAATATGTTTTGCGTGTCCTAATAATGATTACTGGATCATAAAACAAACGTTAATGTTTGAAAATGAAATGCTCTTAAAACTCATTATGCCGCAGTAAAAAGAACGAAAGAAATAGAAGTAAGAAAAAAAGTATAACTGTTCTTGAATGCCTACGTAATATAGGAGAATAGTAAATGCAGATGTGTAATGTAATATTACATCAACAATGTTCTTTCTAGAACAAATTTATTATTCCTATTTAACAAGATTTGTAAACATTCTCAAAATAAAAAATAAAATTCTCTTTGTATATTTTTAAATTTCACTGTAAAATAAAATTTTCCATACCAATAGAATTTTTAGCATGTTTCGAGAAGTTTTACAAGTTCAAAAAATTTTTCTCCAATCTACAGAGAAATCCATAGAATACACGGTATTCAAGAGGAAAAACATATTTCACCTTTAGATTATAGGTGTCTGAGTAAACGTAGTATGATTTCATGTATGATCAGAATAAATGAGCGGGAAAGAGAGATTCGTTGAGATACCTAGAAAAATAGTTACATGCATCAAAATTAATTGGTTAGAAAGGGGTACACTTATACGGTAACAATTTAAATTTGAATTAGTTAAAAGTTTAATAATTCGTGTAATTATTTACAAGGCTTTTGTAAATCAAATGGATAGAGGAAGGCTTTCTTTAGTAAAATTTGCTTATTAAAACTTATTTATTATCATAACTATTTTGCTTAAACCTAAACTATTAATACGTAGTATAACTAACAGATAATTAGTTAAACTAATTATTTTACTTTTCTTGGTATTTTTTTGTTTAATAATATACCTCTCGCTAACTATCCGGCTGGTTAAGTAAGGTAATCATTCTTTTTTTACCTCCGAGATATTAAAAAAATCTCAACTTCTCGTATTATACAAAGTGAGTTTATTAATGAAATATTTGAACCAAGGTAAAACAAAGCATCAATGGCAATCGAAATTATTTTCCCAAGTATTAAATACATTTAGCCGCGGACAATATATCAACTCGTGTATAGACGAGGGAGAGAGAGAGAGAGAGAGAGAGAGAGAGAGAGAGAGAGAGAGAGAGAGAGAGAGAGAGAGAGAGAGAGAGAGAGAGAGAGAGAGAGAGAGAGAGAGAGAGAGAGAGAGAGAGAGAGAGAGAGAGAGAGAGAGAGAGAGAGAGAGAGAGAGAGAGAGAGAGAGAGAGAGAGAGAGGCTATTAACATATGAATGAACCGAAATAGAAGTCATTAAACCGTCCTGAATACGGTAATTTGAAACAGTTCAATGCAAATGGTGTCTTTTCATCTCAACTGCCGGTCAAGAAAGAGATATAGATCCAGTCTCCCTCTCTCCCTCTCGTACACAGCCATCCGTACATACACACGAACGCAGATAGAGAGAGAGAGCGAGGTAAAGGCAACTCGAAATTCCCATCAACAAATTCCAAGTTGGACTTTATACTATACGCGGCGGGCAGTGCTCGGGCGCAGCAGCATCCGTCGCAGCGGCACGGTTAGTTTGCTTGGCGGTCATGCGACAGAGAGAGGGAGGTAGAGAGAGAGAGAGAGAGAGAGAGAGAGAGAGAGAGAGAGAGAGAGAGAGAGAGAGAGAGAGAGAGAGAGAGAGAGAGAGAGATGGTTGAGCAAGTCTTGCGCGTCTTGTACCTAAGCGTCATGCAGTTGCCGTTGCCAGGACACTTGGCGACAACCCATCCCTCATCCTCGCGCCCGGCTGTCCAGCTAGCCAGCCAGCTCAGGCGTTGTCCAGTCACCGAACTCTCTTCTCTCTCTCTCTCTCTCCCTCTCTCTCTCCTCGGCAACTTCTGTTATTATAAGTTAACCCTGGAGTCCCTTGTAGTCGCCTGCAGCGGCGGCGACGGCGGCGGCGGTCCCTCTCTCTTTCCTAGCTCGCAGATTATGGCCATCAGCCAGCGACCCGAGATCTGGGTAACGTGGTTGTCGTCATCTTCTCTCTGTTCACGCCCCCTCCCCCCTCTCACTCCTACCAGCGACGCCTTCGAACTTCGGCAGCTTCGTTTGTATAAGGAAGTGTCGTGCAGAGCTCACGAAGAATAACACGTTCCACCTCTTGACCGGCTCGACGTCCCTGTAATAAGTAGACTCGTTATAGGCATGCCGAATGTACATATCGGCCGCTCTCCTTCAGTTATGTCCCAGAGTATAGCGGACTACGATTTTGGGATTACAAGGGGAAAAAAGTTTGCCGTGCAATATGATGGAAATTATGAGAGGCTCTACAATTGGTAGAGCTGATGATATCGACGAATTTCGAGAATAGGGTCTCAAGTACTGTATTTCAAATTTAAGTTTAGCGTATTTAATTTTAGGTACGTATGTCTGTGTATATTGCGTCGGTCTTCGGTAAAAGTTTGCAGAATAGCAACTCGATGTCATTAGAAGCTCATTGACCATTAAAACCGCGGTTATTTCAAATAAAGAAAACGCACAACGTCATTTTTTCGCAAAAGCACAGAAATAATCTACGTCAGAGTTCAATCTAAAAGCTCCGTCCGCACGTAAACATTTAGACTCAACCATGTTTCCGCACTAATAGTCCCAGCCCGCGAGGGAGGGGGAGGGGGGCATTTTTTTCCCGCGAAACCGAATACCCCTAAAAGTACGATTTTTCCAATTCTATATATAAGGAATATACGCGCGCCTGCACACAGCCGTTCGTATCCAATAGCATCGGATGAAAAAAAAAAAAAAGGAAACAAACTCGAGCGTCGTATCAGCAAAACGAACGTACGCGCGCTTGCTCGCGAAAACGATCGCTACGCTGCTTTTTGAAAGCGTAAACCACGTGTGAGAGAGCGTGCAAGTATCCCATGCTTGCGTTCCCAGAAAACAGAGAGATCTCAAACGTGCAGTGAACGGCGCATACACGCCGCTTCCTCCTCCCTCAAAACCGCGCGTTCGAAAGGGGTCTCGAAAGCTGCACATCACCTCTACCCTACCCACCCACACACACACCTTTTTCGCGGATTAACGTTTTTTCGGGTTAAAAAGTGCGTGGCCTCTCCAGAGTCGAGAGCGCGATATACTTTCGCACGCGGCAGCACGAAGAACGGCTGAAAGGGGAACGACGGAAGAAAGGAAGGAGAGTATATAGAAAGCGAGAGTGCCGGTGCCGCGCGCGTGGAAGCGGCGAGAGAAAGAGAGAGAGAAAGAGGAGTGAGAGGGTGCGCCGCGTGGAACAGCTTTACGAGTGCAGAAAGTTGCTTTGGGGATATAAAGCAAGCGCGTCGCAAATAACTTACAATCAGCCCGGCTTGCGCGCTCTCGGTCCTGTTGCAGGAGAGACAGAGAGAGAGAGAGACACTTCGTATACCTATGCGCGCCTGTTTACCTTTGCGGATTAGCGCTCGATTTAGCCTGCGTATAAGAGGGAGAGAGGGAGAGAGAGCTAAGCGTTTCTCTCTCCCTACACTCGCTTTACACACGCGACTTGCGTTTCGCGCCCGTACGAGTAAGGCGAGCGTGGAGGAAAGGCAATTAACGTCTTGCACGTGCTCGAGAGAGACTCTCTACGTTCAGGGTGATGTATATTATATTTATGTGTATTATACTTTGCTACTAATTTAATTTAATGTAAGGCGGACAGAAGATAGTGTTCTTGTATATTTATGGGCCGAGTTGAATTATGAAATTATGGGGAGCGATGCTGTAATGGGAGTTCTTCTCGAAAATTAGACCAATTAGTCGTTTATTCTGTTACAGTGATCAAAAACATGGGAGATTTCGTTATTGTATAATTTATAATAATATAATTATCAGCGGTTTTCCAAAAACGCTTGTAACTTACAATGTCACACTGCGAATAAAATAAATACAAGGTCTCGGGTATAAGAACCGCTGTGGGTAATATTCCCGTTCAATACATCTTATTTAAAATGAAACCTTACGCTATTACATTCCAATCGGCAACTTATCACCTAATAAAAACGAATATGCAAAAAGCGAGTTACGTTCATTAGACCGTCCAATAATTCGTAATAACCAAAAGAAAAGCTCTTTCTCTCTTTCTCTCGCAACACCGCCATGATAGCCGGAGCATTCGAACGCGTAGCAGCAGAAGCACAGCAAAAAAGACAAAAACTGTTTAGTATACGATATTCAAGGTGATATTTCCCGTATACACCGCTTGTGCTCTCGGTGCTCCCGGGGACTTGGACTTCCCGAGTGTTAATTCAAAGGTATTAGCAATTAACGAGGAATTACTTCCTCGAGGGTGCATTAAAGAGTCGCCTTCTCTCTCTCTCTCTCTCTCTCTCTCTCTCTCTCTCTCTCTCTCTCGACTGCTTTTATTTCGCTTGCATTTTAAGGAAGCGTAACGGCCATTACCCGCCCTACTCCTCCTCCTTCGTATACGTGGCCCGTCAAGTAAACGCGCTCGTTTACGGCTCACGCGCGCGAGTTCCGGACCCCCGGCCAATGAGTGCTGCGCAAGGAGCGCGGAATGAGCACAAAAAAATCAAGAGAGAGAGAGAGAGAGCGAAGGAGCAAAACGACGCGACAACGCGGCAGCAGCAACACACCGGGATACTTTATGCGAGACAATATTGAAAATAAATCGATAACTTAATTAAAGCCGGCAGCGCGGCAGCGCGGCGGCGACGGCGGCAGCAGAGTCCGTCGGGAATCGGCACGGTTAATCAATTCACACCCGAGAGCTGAGTCTCTCTCTCTCTCTCTCTCTCTCTCTCTCTCTCTCTCTTTCTCCTTTCCTCTCTTCCTGCTCCTTCTCTCTCCCTCGATGACTTCTGCAGAGCCTTCTGCGGTAGCAACGCGTATGCGCATAACAATCCGCGGCCGTAAAGCAAAGTATCAAGCGGTGATTTCATTAACTTATCCGCTACTTCTCTCTCGCTGTGGTCGACGCGCGCATGCGTGACTCGGGGAAGTAAGGCCAATGCTGCTGCCGCTTCTTCTTCTTCTTCTTCTGCTTCCTCTCCTTTCTCTCTCTCTTTCTCCGTGCCAATTACAGATCTCTCGCCACCCTTCGTCTCTCTCTCTCTCGGGCGCGTGCGATATTTCGCGCGTTTTACATCTTTTTGCGGGACGCGCGCTCATCGGTTATTCGCGTTCGTAGCGGATAACGAGCCGCTCTCGCAAGCGCACCACTTTACGGCGAATTTGTGTGTCGAACGGTAATGTTATCGCCGGCGCGTATTTCACGCGCGTTCTTAAGGCCGTTAATTTGCGAAAGGACGACGACAGTGGAGAAGGAGGAGGACTAAGCGCTGAAAAAATTGCACGTTCGGGCCGCGCTTTTCGGCCACGCTTGATTATTGGACCTCGCGCACGTGTATTAAATAATGCCGAAAGTTATTTCATTGAGGATTTATCAGAGGGAGTACGGGGAAACGCGTGTCGGACTCATTGATGGCGTTCATTAATTTTCGTCTTCAATTTAGCGACTGGAAATCGAACTCGGATGCAAAAACAATTTATCAACCCACCTCCCCTTTACTATAAAAATCTTAATAAAAGAAAAGAAATACATGCACCTTTATTTTTAACAAAACTCATCCCTGCGTAATAATACTCCTCCCTTCGACAAAATAAATCACTCATTTATTAGCAAAAATATACGGGCGCGCCCTCAATTATACAATCGGACGTTTCTCCCCCTATCTGCCGTGCAATTACGCGGCGCTCTCGTGCTCTCGCCCAGCTCCCGCTCCTCGTTGTCCTAAACAAGCTCAAAAATTACGCGCCCGTAAAATCAATCGACGGGTAAAATCCGCGCTCCCGTATATAAAACCTTATACATACGCACACATATATATAATACACGCAAGAGAGCTGCGAGTGAATTTCGGAAAAGAACGCGCCGAGCGACAATTAAATCCACTGTGTTTTAAATCCGTGGAGAAACGCGCGCGCTCTTGCACGGCCCGGTAGAAAAAAAAAGAAGTCGCCTCGCCCAGCGTGTGTATATATACGCCCGACAGAGACGGATAGAGCTCTCTCTCTCCCTCGCACTCTCTCTCTCTCTCTCTCGCATATTCGCTATCGTTAATCCGCGAGCGCCTGTGTGTTCGCTGCTGCTCACTTTTTTCCTCGCGCTCGCAGATTGTCGTTATTTCGCGACACACAATTTCGTTAAACGGTTTTCCGTGCAAGGTGCACGCCATTAGGCGAAACAACGTGCGCGAGCGCATAGGGAAACTACAACAGAAACTACTGTGCGAAGGGGAAACGTGTGATAGTGTGTATGTGACTGCATGTATGTATGTGTGTGTATATACGGAGCTACGACACGGTCGGGACAATAGATATCCGGCGGGACAGTACAATGGTCATTGTAAATCAGAGCATTTTAAAAATCTGACAGGATATATGTTGACTCGGCCCTCGTATATCGAGTCACGCACCGGCTTCTCTCTCTCTCTCTCTCTCTCTCTCTCTCTCTCTCTCTCTCTCTCTCTCTCTCTCTCTGGCTCGCTCTCCTACTTGTACACTCGTGTGTATACACAGGCGGAGGCTCCTGTGTGTACGTGACGTCGACGGCGGTCGTGTGTGCCCATTAAATACAGCATTATGCTCGGCTCCCCGACGTCGACTTGAGGGCAGAGCAGCATCAGCAGCAGCCGCGTAATGGTAATTGCCAGGACGTATGCCATTTTCGGCAAGTTGTTTTTCGTCACAGCGCGCACTCTCGGATACTCATCTCCCCGATTTTGCTCGCTCACTTCCACTTCTTTTCTCTTGCTGCGCCGCGATCGTTCGCCCCCTTCGATGCGCGCGCGCGATTATATGCACATAGGAAAGCGATCGTGTTGCACGATAACATTTGTTACGCGGGGGGCTCCTTCAATCGTTTCTCCTCTTCGCCTTCTTCTGCTGCTGCTGCTGCTTGTAGGAAGTGGAGCCGCGAGGGAATGCCGCATTGCTTGCTGATTTCTTGAGCATTGTGCGAACGGGGATCTCGATTTATACGACGATTCCGTCGGCCTGGAATTTTCAAGCATATTTGAAATAGCCACACATATGTGTGTGTATGTGTGGAAGGGATGTTAAGACGATTTTATGGTGCGTTTAAGTATTTAATGAAATCGAAGCAAGGCCTCAGTTTAATTAGTTTTTTTCTTTTGTTTTCTGGAATTCTTTTCAGTAGATAGTAATCTTGTTACTCTCTAATGAATAAGTGAAAAATCGCTAACTGGTGCAAACAAGTGGAAAAATTGACAAATGATTAAGCAAATGTTCACATACGACGTAGTGAAAATTTTATTCCACTGTTTCATTCAATGAGTATTTACTAAAATATTAGCAGATTTTTGTTCACTTATTTGTATAAGTGAGCGACTTTTCACTTATTTATTCTTAAAGTATACGTACTTAATATGACTAAACAAACGATCTTTTAAATATATGTATTCTCCTCTGTAAATATTTAGGAATAACGAGGAGACGAAAGTTTTGAAAAATTTATCCGAATTTCAGTAGAATAAGGCTAAACTGAGACAGACGAAATAATATATCTACAACGATTATTGATTGAAATGAAAAATAAAAATTTTAAAACAGTCAACATTCCATACAACGTCTGGGCTCCAAAGTATTCCAAGTACTAATTGAAATAGTCGTCCACTTCTCGACAAGGCCCACGCCAACAATAATTAGAAATCGTTCGTCTATTTCAAGAGCCCACGTGCACACCCATAACCCCGTCACCTCCCTTCGATAATGAATTGTTTATCCGTTTCGTGTGTGAGCACAAATAGAACGGCAAACACCGCAGCCGCCCACATGTAAATAGCGTTTTCAAAACCGTCAAATTAACTTGGCAGCCGCGTGCGATGTCTCAATTTAGCTGAAAATACAGTAGTACACGACTCAACGCGCTCTCACCCTCTTGCCGCCGCCACCTCTATACGTGTATATACATATATAACGCACGCGGCAAAAACGGAATAAGAAAAACGCGCGCACTGAAATACACTCGTTTTTCCCGTGCGAGCGAGCAAGCGAACGGGCAAAGCGTTTACCGGTGTGTACATATAGAGATAAACCGGCAGCAGTAGCGGCGCGGGAGCTCGGGAGCACAGCAAAGGGAAAAAAAGGAAGCGGCAAATGCTCGCACGTGAGAATCAGAAGGTGACGATGAAAGAAGAAGGAGAGCTGTGCGCGCATCGCCGAAGAGAGATAGAGGGCGAAAGCGCGGGAGTAGAAGAGAGAGAGAGAGCGCACGTGACGGGGAGGAATTTTCACGAGCGCACGGCACGCCGCGCTCGAGGCTCCCACATAAATACGCCCATTCGCGCGCCCTCTTGCATACTATTATATATACCTATCTCTCTCTCACTCCCGCTCCCTTCCCACTCTCTTACGGCGTGTACGCGGTAGCGGCTTAAAAAGCGAGATTGGCCCCACTTATACGACTTGCGCAAGCGGACGATGCGCACAACCTGCAATTATTCGCCGTAATAAAATCGCGCTCCGCCAGCGTCTAGCCGATAAATAGTCCGCGAGAGTGTGTAAAACGCCTGTAAAACGCCCGCGAGAACTTTGCGTCTGTGTATGTGTGTGTTTGAGTGTGAGGGAATAGACTCTCGCGGCGAAGGAGGCGAGAAAGAGAACGAGAGTAAGAGAATACATGAGAAAGCGCGAGAGAGCGGAGCTTTCAAAGGGTTGCGCCCGCGATGCTTATAGGCACGATACAGACGGATTTTAGATGGAATTACGGAGGCACGTTAAACATAGCCTCACAATGGCGCTGTTGCGGGATTTTTCAGGGAACACCGGTGGCCACCGCCATGAGAATCTTAGAATTTCGAAAAGTAATAGAGTTATTAAGGTTGAAATAAATGTTTGACGCGTGCTTGAGTGGCGGGGTAACTTTCAAGGAATCTTTATGTGAGAAAATGATGACGTGAATTTACAGTCGCACGTTAAATCTTAAGAGCAAAAAAAGACAGATTTTCTCTTGGAAAAACGATAATTTTAGAAAGATATTTCATTTTTCCAGACGTAAACGTGTAGTATTCATCTAAGTTGTAATTACTTGGCACACGTGTAGTGTGAATTGAATAAGTCCTGAAAAATGACTTAGATCCACAAACACAAACATTAAAGTCGTTTTGCCGAACCAGTTATAGCACGTATTCAATTTGTAGTATATTTTCCGCGTAAAAAGAGAGCTTAAACGGAAATACTTAAAAGTCCGTATAGGTATATATTTTCTTCGGGACGACGCATTAAAGGTGCGCTCGCAGCGGCGACGCCGTTTATTGGAGCAGTTGGTTCTAACAGGATACACGATTATACTAATTCCAGCCGCGCATGTGGCCTCTGTAAATCTATCCCGTCGACGGGTTTTCCAAAGTAGTTTGTGCCCCGCGCTTGCAAGCGCCCAGATATATCGAGATCATAAGCGCAGTAATTAATGGTCAGCTAATGTATCGATTACTTACACCGATTGCGATCTCACCGTTTAATGCGAAATTATGATGCTTCCTTGCAAATAACAGTGCGTCAATTCGGAGGGGGATATAGCCTATACTCGGGCGCGATATATACCGATTTGCAAGAATTGTCCGGAGCGCATAACGACCTTGTGGGTTTTGAATTTGCTATTGTGATTTGTAAGGGTTTATTATTATTCTTTTTTTTAAAGATTAACATAATATATAAATTTTTAACTAATAATTAGAAATAAAAATGAACACAAATATTAAATTTGTTTTCAGCTAGTCGATAACATTAAAACATCCTACATTATTCATCAATAATAAAAATTGCTACAAATTGCTGATAACGTTGATAAATATTAAAACAAAATGCACTGTTCGAAAATTAATAAAAATATAATGGTATAAATTTGTCGAAAAGTCCGAGTGGCGCGCGCGATAGGGGTGGGCGCTTTCTCTCTCTTGCCCACAGCTAGAAATCCGAACGTTAACAAGAGGTTACGTTTAGGGAAGTAAGCAATAATTTATTCCAGCGGAGAGAAGTGAAGCATGCATATTCTAGATATATTATAAATAATTACTCAATTATATCTTTGAAAAGGCGATGAATAAAGATGTACCGCCGGCCGACGGCGAGGAGGCGGAGGAAGAGGAGAGGGTAACCGGGCTAATAAAAAAAAAGCTTGCGTTGAATATTCAAACGCAACAAACTAGGTACACGGTTATGGCGATGGCTGAGTAAGAGAGCGAGAGGGAGCTAGGCTTCTCCCGCTCACGGCCGAGGGGTTGCAAGAGGGAGCGAGAAAGAGAGGCTTATTTCAAATGGAGATCTGTATTACACCCTCGCCCTCCCTCCCTCCGACCTACCCCCGCTACACTTTTCGTTCCGGTTCCGCAAGTTTCGACACTCTCGAGGCGCGCGCGCGCGCTCTTAGCAACAAATCCATTTCCGGGAGCCGCTACGACTATTAAATGTTTCGCTCGTTCCGTCACTTAAAACGACTAATAAAGCCCGCGATTTTGTTTTACATTTCTCTCTCGCGCGCGTTCACGTAGCGTATTAACGAACAACGAGTGCGGAGACTCTTTCGTTTTGGCCGCAGCAATTATGTGCATCTGGAATGGGCGCTGCCGCGCGCGCTCTCCAGCGGAATTGGCGAGGTTTCTTGATTCGCTGGAGATGCGTTGAGCCGTGAACCAAATCGACGAAGTTTAAGATATATTGATAATATTATTCTGTATCTATGTCTTACTTTTTATTTTGTATTAATAAATAAAATATTATATCGCTTAAATTTAATTTATTTTAATAAAATTACATAACGATTTTTTTACTCTTATCCCCGCGTATTTTTATTACGACGGTATAATAAATATTATTAATTTCAGAAATTTTTTATGTACGAAGGCCGCGCACTACTTTTATTTTCAGCCATAAAGAGACTTTGATTTTACCCATAGAGGCGCGTTATTTATAATTTCATTCTCATTTAATGCAGATGTTTTATGATACTTTTGTCTGACTTGCCATAAAGTTAAAAAAACTTTATAGAGGGCATAAATTTGTTGACCGGACACGATAAACTTTAAAATATTACGGAAATGAAAAGCTTTTGCCGCCTGCTACACATACGCGCGCGTATGCAGCGGCGGCCTCGCCCGCGGACTCCTTTTCCGCGCAAGATAATGCGCCTGAAATTTACGGGACGTCGCTGTTGTGTTGCGCGACGCGCATGCGCACGCGAGTGAGAACAGCCTCCTTTTTCCCAATCCCTAAAAAGATATGCTAAATTTAATTCACGCTCGAGCCCAGCTCCGACTCGTGCTTTATCAGCTTTTCCGTGTTTGCATGTGCTCGGTTTTCTCGTTTTCAAGTGCCGCTACGAGTGTGTTAACAGGCAGTTGTTAATATTACTGGACGACGAGTGGGTAATGTTGCCTTTTATATACGGAATGTTCTGAAAGCTTACGTTTATTTATTTCTAAATTGCTTGTTATTGAAAATTCAGTAATCGTAGCATGTATTTATGAAATAAATATCAATTGTTACGGATTTAGTTTAGTTTTTTAACAATATAATAAACGATATTTCAAAAAATATATAACATATACTTTATCCTCCTGCTAAGTTTAAAATAATGATTTTAGAATATCTCAGAATGTGATTAGAACAAATTTTCTAATTGTGTCTGATTTGCTTAGTAAGTTCTAATGCCACCCTTAAATGTCTTGGAATACTTACTAGAAACTGTATAAGAGTAGAGCATATCATTGTGGAGGGCAACAAAGTCATGGGTTTACATTAAATATTTTTGTATATCATTAAAAAACTGTAATTATCTCAATCCGTATACAACCATTAATTTTCACACCCGTTTGGCAATAAAGTAAAAGTATGCTTGGCCTTTAAAAATCGTGTATCAATAAGTGGCCGCATGCACTTCAACGTTACATTAATACATAAGATTAAAGATAATTCCACCCCAAAAAGTGGCCACATGTACACAAAAAGAATAACTAGCAACTAGGGGAGACTGAGGTAAAACAGGATACTTTTTGGAAATTGTTTATTAAAAATAGATAAAAAAATAATAACAATATTTAACACTAGAATTGTTTTTAGTTTACATTCAGGTAACTGGAAAGCGACTTGGATATCCAAAAAAAATTTGTAAAAAATGTTACTAGAAATTTACGAAAGTATCTGATTTTACCCCATAAAAAAATCGCGGTAAAACCAGATACTTTCATTATTCTTTATACCAAGTTAAAAAAAAAAGTAATTATCATTTTTTGCAATTAAAAGTAAAATTAAGATACGGAATTACTCCTACTTATTTAGTATAACATAAGTAGTAAGGTTATGGACTTACTGAAAGAATATGTTGCTTACAGGAACTCTTACGATAATACAGTCTTGCGAATTAAGAAATCTTTGACCTCTTCTAAAGTCAACATGAGGCTATCCTTGACATGCCGCTCATATATACAAAATAATAATAGGAACATTCTCAAAGAAATACCATAGCATTATACAGATCGCTCTAGTATAGTAACTGAGAAATTGAGAATTCCGGGTTTGCCCCGGTATCCGCTTTTATCCCAGTCTCCTCTATATATGCAAGTTCTATATATTTTTGTAGACTTTATAATATATTACGTATCTAGGGAGAAAAAACTGGGACAGCCCACAGGTTGTGTAAATTGCCACCTGAGCCGAAGGCGATGGTTGTAAACACGAGATGTGGGCTGGTGAATTTTTCTCCCGTGATGTGTATACTATTTTTTTGCCTAGCGGGCTGAAAGTACTACTTTTGCTCCCGGTGCCCGATCAAGAAGGTTGTATTTTCGACCTCGCCAGTTTAAATACATAGTGCAAACAACAGTTTATGTAAGTTGACAATTAAAAATTAACCACATATTCTAGATCAAGGAAGATTGTATTAACTGTATCGTAAGTAAGAGAGCCAAGTATTGGAGCAAAATTTTAGCACATTAGGATCAATTTTTTCTGTAGTGGCCAATTACTAGTGCATTTCATCGTCTGAGAAGTGAAAAGAGATAATTCGGTTGAGCGCTAAGAAACCAGACAACTCAGCTGAGCGCTAAGAAACCAGACAACTCAGCTGAGCGCTAAGAAACCAGACAACTTGGTCGAGAGGTAAAAACCAGACAACTCAGTCGAGCGCTAAAAACAGACAACTCGGTCGAGAGCTACGAAACCAGACAATTCGGTCGAGCGCTAAGAAAAGGGAATATTCACGAGCTTCTTTTTTGCATTTGCTGTTTAGTTGAGAACTGCTGTAGGGAGTTAAAAAATCAAGAATTTTAACTCCCTATAGTGGTTCTCAATTGTATACAAAAATTTGTTCACGTATATAAAGAACAGCGGTCCTCAACTAAAAAGCAAATGAAAAAAGAAGCCCGTGAATCGTGAATTATCCCTTTTCTTAGCACTGGACCGAATTGTCTGGTTTCTTAGCTTTCGACCGAGTTGTCTGGTCTCTTAGCGCTCAGCCGAATTGTCTCCTTTCACCTCTCAGTCAACGATTTATACTTGTCGTTATTTAATTAATTTATGATGATAAACTTATAAATTGTGCCTTTTTAATGTTTCTGATAATTGAGGAACGATTCTACAATTATAGATTACAGTTGTTTAAGATTTAATAGTATTTTTATACATCTAACTCTTATAACATCTAACTCTAAGCTCTCATTACCTTAGTCTGGTCGTACTTTGCAGCCTACAACATTCTTTATTTACCTTTGAAAGATTTCTTCTAAATATATTTTATTTATTTTTACATTGTTACACGATTACACATATTATCTTGTAAAAACTTGGAATTAAGCGCATAATACTATCAAATGGAGAAAAAAGTTATTTACTGAGATGATCGTTTCGTGAGATCAAATATTATATTAATTATATATTACAATATTATATGCTTTATGTGATATATATATACGTAATATTTTTATTTTTACTTAAAAATCTAGCAAAACACTAAAAAAGTGACTGCAGCAAAATATAACCAGATTTTTCAAGTCATTCTGTAGCCAGAGTTATTTTTCACAGGCACTGAACATTACTTAAACTTTATTACAGCATTTCTTCTATACTCCATTCCATTATGCGATAGCCACTATTCCCGCAAAACGCATTAAACAGGCATTTCGAAAACCTATAATGAAAGAAGCTGCAAACACTCAATATACTTACATCTCTCCCTCTCCCTCTCTCTTGTAAGAAATTTCTACTTTTAGCGCTCGAGTCCTTTTATTTAAAATTCTATTACCCCCGCTCTCAAGAGCCGGGCGCTCTCCTCGCGTGCGGATCTCCAGGCGGCGGAGTGCCATTTTCCGTCTGGACGATTTTTCGCCTAGAGAGAGACGCCAACGACGACGCACTACTCCTTTCCTCCCTCAGACGTGATTGGCTTCTGATAGAATTACGAAGGGTGGACTGCTGCCGCTGTCGCGAGACTCGGCCGCTCTATATACGCGCGCGCGCACGCGCCTCGCCTTGCCGAGGGTTCTCTGTTCTCTCTCTCTCTCTCTCTCTCTCTCTCTCTCCCTCGCTCTCTCCTCGTTCTTACTAATACATACAGAAAGTCATCGATGAATAAGCTTGAGAGAGAGGGACTAAACAAAGGCGCCTCGAATCTCAGGAGCGCTGCCATATGCGATCGGTAACTTCACTCTTCGGCTTTTATCCGAGTTACGCGAAATGTTAAATCGGACAAAAGTTAAGTGTTTGCATTATGAATAAGGACAAGAATTGTCTGCTTCTGCTGCTGCTGCTGTCGATCAGTGAGTGGAAAATCAGTAGGGTAAATCGTTTCGCTTTCTGTACTGTGTGCTAGCTCTTTTTCTTTACAAGGGAATTAGTATTCTCTATATAAGAAATACGCCCAGAATTCGACATCCTTTAACGTTATAAATACTTAAAAAACGCCATATTGAGTTAAGAATAAAATTATCGGTAGTAAGTAAACTTTAAAAAATAAGAGAACTTATAGAAACAGAAGTATAAAAACAAATAAATAAATTACCGTGAATATTATCATAAACATTTATTTATTCCCAATTCTCCATCATCGATGAAAATTCATTAAAATATTCAGCGCGGGTTTGTTTCGTCAAAAAATTTCGCTTTCTGTAGCGTTTAATCGCGTATCTCGCTCTCTCTTAAAGCGATATCATGAAAATATCATGAAAATCATTACGAGTGCGTAAACAATACAGTTCTACAAATAGTCAACAACACCGCGGGCTCATGCAATCACTAAAAGCCCCACTTTCTATCTTTCGCTACCTCTCTCTCTCACTCATAAAAATAAAACTGTTACGTTAGCGCACACCTGTGGCATCAATCATCGTAAACATTAAAAACGATGACACACAAAACTCGCGGCGCGCCGGCTATCGGCGCCGCAGTCATCGCGGCACGGCCGCTTTAAAGCCCCGAGCTCGCTCGCCACGCGAGGGTGGAAAAAATCCGCACTCGCTCTCTCGCTCTGCGGGGTTAAACGGTTGCCTCGGTCTCTCGCATCATGCGGTACCACCCACACATACACACACACAGGCATAGATATACACGCATGAATCTACCCGACCCTCTAGATAAAGACGAGGAGATTGAAGATCGCGAAGGCGCGCGCGGGCGAGGGTGCGTATACGTGTTCGAGCGAGAGACACATCAGGGGACTGGGGTCGCGCGCGAAATTGAAAGATACGCCGAGGGGTAGGGAGCGAGCGAGCGAGCGAGCGCCAATTTCCTTTGCCGCGATTCCATAATTTTATTGGCAATTTGCGAGCCATTACGCGTATACACGCAAGCGCGTACTGCGCGCTCTGCGTGACTGCGTTGACGGATTTCCGAGCCCGTACACTGCCGCTGCGGCAGCATATGTACGCGCAGAGAGAAAGAGTCCGTCGGATGATGATGATGGCGCGCGCATGTAAATATATATACACAGGCGTTGGTAGCACGCGCAACGGGACAGCTCGCCCCGCGGTATATAGAGCTATTTCGCGTATCCACCGTGCCCGTATGTGTGGGTGTGTGCATATATATATATATATATAGAGAGAGAGAGAGAGAGAGAGAGAGAGCGAGAGGGACTAGTGTATGTGGCGGGGCGATACTGGGTTTTAGGGTTATGGGTGAAAACGTAATCTCCGTACGCGAACGAATTTACGAGTGGCGTTACCATTGATTTGATGACTGTTTTGCACGCGGCCCCGCTGTGCTCGCTCGCTGTGTGTGTATATGTATCTGTGTAGCTCTCTCTCTCTCGCTCACTCGCTCGCTCTTTCTCCCTCTCTGTCGGAGCGAACGAGCGCGCGCGCGCGCGGCCGGCAGCATGTGGCTGACCAGCTAAATATTTTGAACGACTCGGCCGCTGCATATACGCGGCTGGTTGTTTGTGTACCGACGGCACGCCCGCTCGGCCCGGCCGACCGGCCGCTGATAGTCATGAGTTACTTCGTTGAAAGTGAGCGGAACGCTTTCATTTTGCCAATGACACTGTTTCAATGACGAGTAATCCGATTTGACGGATGCGCCCGGAATTTCGCTGCTCGTTTTTCTGCGCTCAGAGAGCAATGATTTTTCACCTGCAGCGCGTTGATGCTTTTCCGCGCGTACGTGTGTATACGTGTGAATGATGCGCTTTTGTGAGCGTTCCTTGCCCAAAGAGCGATAAGGCTTTTAATTGCCGCGGTAAATATTGATGATCGTCATTAAACGTCATTCCCCGTTAATTTTTATTTAATTCGCTAAATGATTTTTATCGTTTTATAAGCGCTTTTTTCAATCGGGTTTATTTTCGATTTCGGTTATCGGGTTTTCTTTCGCCCCCGCGGGGTATCGAATTGATGACTGCGCTTTTGATGACTTTGCCCCGCGGGATAAGAATGACTGTAAGACGTAAATCTTTGACTTGAGACATTTTTCTTGAAATTTAATATATTTTCATTTTTTCTCTCTTTGGAAAATTGTTGATCCGTTTTGCATGTTAATCTGAAACTGCGTTAATTTTACGAAGAAAGAAAGTTTGTGAACACAAACATAATTTTCTTGCAAATGTTACTATCTTACCTAGCTTGACCTGTGTCTACTTAAGTTTATTTATCATTTTTGAAATATAAACTCTTCTCTCAATAGATTTTAGTTTATATATAAAATCGTTGTGCGAGAAGATCAAATCTTTCTATTTAAACATGTTTCCAATCCTTTCCTTACTTTCATCCTAAAAGTTTTCGAATGTTCTTATGAATAACCAATGTCTTGTAAGTCGAAGAATGATAAAACGATTTGTAATTGGTTAGTCACATATGTAGATGGAAAATTGAGTTTGGTTTATAGTTAGTCTCAAAAATAGATATGAGAAAATACATTTAATTTTAGTTAGGGTAAAT
Organism: Torymus aiolomorphi; assembly: GCA_036365515.1. Lineage (NCBI taxonomy): Eukaryota > Metazoa > Arthropoda > Insecta > Hymenoptera > Torymidae > Torymus > Torymus aiolomorphi. The sequence goes on from CM070875.1 coordinate 12,627,953, forward strand.
GTGGGTACTACCGCGGACGCTGCAATTACCGCGGATCGACGAAAAACGCTCTGCAACTTCATTTTTCATAGTATAATTCGGCATTTAATATTTATTCGATCATACAAAATATTAATTAATATAATAAATCGTCTTAAAAAGAGAATAAAGCATGATTTGTATGAATATACTACATTATTGTCTGGCCATCCGCGGTAATATTGTCATTTGTATACAAATACGATTGCTGGTATTACTGCGGCATTGGTCCAACGTAACCTCAAAGCAGTGAAATCAAGAAGTCTACAATATATATGAGAACATTTGCCAACTGCTACGTTCTAAATGAAATATGATGTAAAAATATACAGATATGTTCATTTTTTCGGTTGTAAAATTATAAATAATATAACAAGCTCAAGGTAAAATTCCGCAGTAATACCCCCGCGGTAATCCATCATACACACGGTAAAACCCCCGCGGTAATTCAATCATACCCGCAGTAATATCAGCCTCGGATCTATTTTTTAGATTACATTTATTAATTAACTATATGTTTTTTATCATATGATAAGAGTCATTTTTGCATTTCTGGTACGTTAAAGAAGAGTTAAAAAAAGAATTCAACTTAAATCATCGAGGCAAAGCTTTTAATTCGTGTACTATAAGACGCCCATGCTGAAAAACCGCGGTAATACCCACTTTTACCCTACATTAATCAAATTAATGGAAGACAACGTTACCTTAAATAACCAAAATTTTATAAAAAAAAAAAAAAATACCGAAGATTGAATTTAGTACCATTTATGACTTTACGAAACTCTAAAAAACATAAAAACTTCTCCCACGTTCTTCACATTTTTTTAATTAATAAATACATCACAGCTCTGGTAGAAACTTAACGATATTTTATGGTCAATGTGTTAATCAAATGAAAGCAATTTGAACAAAATCAATATGTAACAATAACACAATGTACCTAAAAGTATTACTTGTAGTTAATATATCAATGTTGTCAAATGTAAATGTCAAAATTCAGTTTAAATTATAGTATGCGTACTATTACATTTAAAAGCACAATGTTTTTCTTTGCCAGAAAGTCAGCTAAACATATAGATATAATTTACGATTAACATTTATACCAGGAAAGGACAAAATTTAATATCTCATCTTATACATATATCAGTTCCGGCAGAAAATATCAATGTACCGCAGCATAATATTTGTCGAAGCAAACAAGCAAACCGATCCATCTCTCGAAAATCACTATCCGCGAAATGACCGGGCCTCTAGCCGCGGCGCTGAAAGGCTTATCAACAAACCCCCGGCCTCTCGCACTTCTAAACCATAATGGACAGACGGGCAGCGGCTCGTCACACGTTATACACACTACACACCCCTCGTCCAACACACGACACACACACACACATCCCGCTCCTTCGCTCATAATCGTAAGAGCGAAAAGTGCTCGGGAATTTCCCCAGCGGACTATATACACGCGCATCATTTTATCTCCATGATAAATACGCTACATTTTATGCGCATTATTTTGGCCTACCGCTAACCCCCTCTTATCACGCGCGCGCGCGCGCGCGTGTGCGGAAAGGAGTGAGAGCGAGGACGGAAAAGGACCGTAAGGGGCGAGAGAAGGACGACACACAGCATCGTCGTCGCGTCGCGCCCCCCTCGCGTTATATATATTCGGACATCAGCCGAATAACCAGACGCGGAGAGACATGTGTGAAAGCACAAACATGTCTTAATGAATGCATTTTTATTTACGCGCCTACGGTCGCGAGAGCCAGCCAGCAAGCTGGCGTTCGAGTGTAATTTATGTATCTATTCAAAAGTAAAGTTATGTTGTTTCTTAATAATACGGCCGCAAATTTGAATTTTAAATAGATGCCGATGTTCCATTAATTTAGTATTTATGCATTTATTAAGCATATATTGTGCGCGGTGATTGAAATAGGAGATTTTTATTTTTATATCATTTAATTGCGTTTTGATTTGTTTTGTAGTTGATGTGAATAAAATATTTTTGTAGAATAGTCATTATTTTAGCGATTTTAAGTTATGTTTTACGAATAGATTCGGCTACGCTTGCCGTCGGATGAAGGAAAATTCGATACCTAGTTGATTGTATAACAAATGAATGCATTTTTAATATCTCTTGCATCATAAAAATGTCAAAATTGTTAAATAATCTTTTTACGAAACGTGTTTCGAACAATAAAAAATGGAGATCATGATCCCGAAGTTTAAAATATAGTTGTTTTCAGAAATACTGCATTCAAGTAGAAAAAGTATCGCTTGTTCAGACAGAAATTTGAAAAAAATCTTTATTCTTTCAACAGTGTCTCCACTTGATTCCTCTAAAAATTTCATACCTCGTACACTTTTCTTGAAATATTCGAAACTGTACGGATCAGATCAACACGTAAACCCGCTCTTTTAAAACATTTACCAAAACAAATTCATCATTCAAACCTCACCGCTCTAAACCTTTATTCTTTTTTTAAACCCATGCTACTGCTCCAAACCACTCGAAGAGCCCATCACGCTCACCCTTAAACAATCTATCACCACAAAACTCGCATAAAATCGCCATTTGAAACCCATGTCCGCCTGGGATTAAAATATAAGTTTCGCGTGCGCAATTACGTGGGCGACGTCTCACTCGAGAGCGCTGCTGCCACATAAAATTCTAACACTTTGTCGAGCTTTTCCTCCCTCTAAACCCAGCCGTCAAACATGTATATACAATACTGTAGTGCGGGGGTGAAAAAAAAACAAACTACGCCCACTATACGAGCGCCGACATTCTACTCGAAGACTCAAGCTAGCATCAGCACTCGATCACAGCTCGATGTCAGTCGTCATCGATGCATTGTCACGCCTACGCGAAAAAGAGGCCTCTCACACGCATCAGCGCACGCTCGCTCATGGGGGACAGCAGCAGGTGAAAATCGAAGGGCCAGCGAGGGCAAAGGGCTCGACAGAGAGGGACGGTTTCACTCTAGCAGTAGTTATCCAGCAGCCCCTCCCTCCGACTCACCCCCGCGCGTATATAGGTCTGCCGAGCGAGCGAGCGAGCGCGTACACAGCCCATCTTTTTTAATGTTAGGCAGTTATAGCCGGGCGCGTACAGCGCGTGTGCAAAAAAAAACTTAGGTCAATTTTTATCACACAAACCGACCGAGCGGGCGGCCGGGCGAGATACGCGCGCGACGGGAGAGAGCGAAAACGTGCGAGTGCGAGAGGGAGTGAGAGAGAGAGAGAGAGAGGGAGAGAGGGAGTTAAAGAGAACGGGCGGCTGCAGCAGCGGCGGCGGTGGCGCCCATAAAAAATGCCTCTTTACGTATGGCGATTGGTCCGCGGCAACAGGGGTAATGCCGCTCGCGCACTTTTTTGTCCTCCCTTTTTTTCGTTCTGATGCGGGGAAAAAATGCGCGCCGCACGTCGATTGGTCGAGGGGACAGATGACGTAGTGAGCGACGTGCCACCCATCCACTCTCTCTCTTTCTCTCTCGCTCGCTCCGCTTTGCCTCTCCCCGCGCGCGCCCGCTCGCGGGTGGGGGGAATACACTGCACACGGGCTACTGCTGCTGCTACTGCACGCGGCTGCTGCGTTCTCGCTCTTTCGCGATCCCGAAAGCCGGAGGAAAGAGAGAGGAAAAAAGAGCGCCGGCGCGAAGGAACGAGAGAAGCGAGAGGAAAAAATCCGGACCGGGAGGGATAGACAGAGATAGAGAGAGCGGGAGAACACGCGGTGTGTGTGTGTGTGCGTGCTGCACGCGCTTGCATCGCCGGTCAGCCGCGTTTCCCCCCCGCTGCTCAAACCTCCACCCCACTACCGGTGCAGCAGCAGCGGCGGCAACGGCGGCTGCTATCGCAACGCAGGTAGCGACTGAATTGGATGGAAATATCATTACATCGGAAAGCCTCGCGCGAAATAAAGAACGTCGAGAGGTGGAAGAGGGAGAGGAGTGGGTAAGCTGCCGTGCAGAGAAATCGGTAATAGCGCGAGAAATCGAGGATGAGCCGGCATCGACGCCACACTTCCTTTGCGGAGCGCTGAGAGGGGGTAGAAAAGAGAGAGAGGCGGGAAGCCTTTTTTCTTTCCCTTAAGCGGCGCCAGCTCTCTCCCTCTCGCTTACTCTCTTATCGAGCAGCCGGATTCCCCCGGCTCGGAGGAAACAGGTGGCAGTCCGCAATTCACGGCTAGAGGTGTAGGATGAGAAGAGAGGGAGAGGGAGAGATGCGAGCGAACGGAAGAGGACGAAGATGACTGGATGAAACGGCGCGCGAGTCAAGGGGTTGGGGAGCAGCGAGCGTTCGCACATACTCTACACTGAAAGAGGGACTTTGCTTTCGGCTATATCTGCGCGTGAACTTGAGGAGTTTTTTCCCTCGCTTTTCGCGGTTTATGTGCGAAGATTAAAAACGTGCGAGAAATCACCGTTTCAATGCCTCTCGACAGTGAAAGACGTGTGCCGACGCGCGGTGCGTTTCATATGTTCGAATTCGACCGCAAAAAGATGGTGAGGGAAAGAGGAGGGAGGAGAGAAAAAAATTTTCCAATTAAAGTTACTTTGTAAACATAGTTCGTCGTACTTTTTAGTTTTTTCCGCACGAATGAAAATGTATATGGTATTTCTATATAATGAAAAATCGTTTTGGAAGCGAAAGCCTTAAAAGGATTTTAACTTTTATTGATTCGATAAAGTTGATTAGTTTTCTAACAAAAAGATCGTCACGACGAGGTTCGAAATAATACATTATCGAAATTAAATCAATCCCAAGAAAAATTAAATTGGAATAAAAATCCTGCGTTTATTTGAAAAAGTCGCGAATAATCGTGCTGGTTCTTGATTGGTATTTATTTTATTCGAAAAATTTTCATTCGTGAAAAAAATAATAAAGCCTTTTTTTGTACTCGTCACGCTCATTTATTTCCAATTTTTAGATGTTATTAGGTATTAGTAATTAGAGCAATTGACTTGACAATAGCACCATTTTAACTTGAAAAAAATTCGAAACGAAAACGATTTTAACTATTGAATTTGTTATAACTATTGCATTTATTTATACGTTCTACATAATATTACATTCGATATTTTCTTAAAATTCTTGGTTTAATCGTAAATCACGCTTCAAAAACACGAATTGATCCGGTATTTGGTACTGCGCTTAAAAGGACTTATTTTAAATTTTAAAATCGCTTAATATAAAACTCGATACGACAAAATTACCTAGAATATTCCTTCGCGATACATGAATTTCCTGTGAATCCCCGGCATCGAGAGAAAAAAACGTTGCACGTCGTCGGCGTTACAGCCACGTGAACATATAGATATATATGATCTCTCATCCGCGCGCGAACACACGCACATCAAAACGCAATAAATGAAATTTTCAAGAATTCCGGGTGCAAAAAAATTTGTTTTTCCCTTCCACCAGCACGTGACAGTATAACTTTTTCTACAGCTTCAAATGATAAAAATCGAGTAATCTACATCTGGCCACGGCGAAAATGACGAAATGATGATACAATTCGCTCGTTCTCCCGCCTCACATCCACGCGATTTCTCACACACACTACTCCTACCACCGTTCTGACGGAGAGAGATGAAAACGAGCGGATGGCGTCGATGCTAGTCGGAGCGAGAGAGAGAATACAGAAAACCCGATATGTATTCGTTTAACTCGCGCGCGTCCCGATATGACATGATCGGCGCATTAACCCCTCGCGCTCGCCCGCGTTTTTTCCTCTCGCCCGCGATATCCTCTCTCTCTCTCTCTCACTCGCCCCCGCTACTTCGCCCGCGCCCACTCTTTTTCTGGCTGGCGCCTGGTCTGGGATGCGTTTTTATCGATTTGTTAGACCCCTGCCCGCCGCGCACCGCACCGCACCGCCGCTCTCTGCCACCATCGTCCGATGCCCCCCTGTGCACGCGCGCTGCCCGCGTATATCTGCATGTACGCGAGAGAGAGAGAGGGAGAGAGAGAGGCCTGTGCACCCTCCCACCCCCGCCCTCCCCCCGCGTGCTCGCACAAAGCTCCTATAGACAGCCCAGTCAGATTGGTTCGGGCGTGACTCTTTTCAGACGGTCGCGGCGGCGGCGGCGACCCGGACTTCCTCTATATAATACTTTCGCTACTGATGCCACTGACGCTGTTGCTGCTGCTGCTGGCCTCCACTTTCGCTCTCTGTGTCATTCGATGACTCGTTTTCGCCCGCGCCCGTGAAAGTGTATACATGAAAGTGTGGGTGCGAGAGCCGGCGTTATAGCATTATCATCGACCGGCGCGCGCGAGCGGCCGTGTGCGGTATTTCACTTTTTGATGACGGGATACGCGAGCGAGCGCGTAGGAGAGAGAGAGAGAGAGAGAGAGAGAGAGAGAGAGAGAGAGAGAGAGAGAGAGAGAGAGAGAGAGAGAGAGAGAGAGAGAGAGAGAGAGAGAGAGGCTGTGTTATATAAAGTGCGATATCGCTGATCAAATATTTGACGAAGGATTTTAAGGGGGAACAACGTGCCCGTGAAAATTGAAAATAATGAAATTTTGGCCCCTCGCGAGAGCCTCGATGATCGGACTGTAGTGATAAATTTTTGTTTATTATTTCATGTACTGGGAGCTGCGTTTATTGAGGTCCGGATGACTGTGTCGAGCTCATTATCACTATCGATAGGTGAATTAGCGCGAGTATGAGGGAGAAACTGTCATCGTTTTTAATATACTCTTCGCTTGTTGTTACTTGTTTGGAATAATTTTTGGATTTCCAATGTAGGATGATCCCTTTTTTTAATAGAAGTGGCAAATGAAATTTCTTAATTTTATCGCTTTTAATTTCGACTGCTTTGAGAATTTACGATAATAATAAAAAGCGTTTGGATAAATTAAAAATCAAATATTCATATTGCTTTCTCGCTATACATATACACGTATTGTAAAAACATTTCTTCCAAATCTATAATAAACATTACCTCGAGTTATAGAATAATAAAATATTTTCCGTCAATATTTAATACGAAAGCGAAGTTCTATCGACAATGCACTACATCAGAGTTAGAAACTCGCTTAATAAAGAAACGTCCCTCGTATTTATAATTATTTCAATACGAAATTCACAGGAAAGATTAACTGTTTCTATTCGATAAATACTTACTCCTTGTTTCCTTTATCGACTCTCCAGAAACGTATACGTATTCTACTCGATATTCCGCACTCTAAATTAACTTACTCCACCATTCTGCTATGATATTTCTTTAAATTTTAATAATAATTCACCGGCTTTAACGGGCGAATATGTTTATTCATTTTTTCCTCTCGCATAATATTATATACACATATGTATATATACGGTATGCATATAAACGCGTGCGCGCGCACAGGGGCGCGAGACGCCGAAAAAAAAAATCAATTATAAATGCTATCAGGTGCACATTTTTTCCGGGGAAAAAATCGAGCCCCCCTCTTCTCTTCCCCCTCCCCAAACTAATTAAACTATATTCATAAAAACGATGGCGCCAATGGTGGTGGGGCTCGCGCGTCGGCGGCAGCAGCAGCGATGCAGTGGGGGCAACGAAAACCGGCGGCATAAAGCACTCTGCTGCTGCTGCTGCACGCACACGCAAATTTTTTTTTTATTATTATTTACCGGAGATTTTGATTACAGTTCTCGACGAATTCCAATCGAATATTCAGATTTCATTTCGAGCGGTGCGCGCGCGCCTCGTGTACCCATTTTCGTTCGTCACGGCGGCCGCGCTGGGAAAATTCGAAGAGAAAATCAAGGCAGAAAACTTTATGTTTACATTCCGCAAACTACATCGTTGCACGCGTCGGACGCGTTTCCTCACGGACTGTGCTCTCGCGTTTGCAGTCGCCGAACGATTTAATCGTAAAAAGAGAAAACAAGCTGCTGCTGCTGCTGCCGAGTTGTTCCTCTCTTTTCTCTCGTCTCTCCTTTCCCTCTCTCTTTCTACGTTCGCCTCGCGCGCGCCAGGCGCCCCGCGCGCTGCCTCTTTTTCTCTTTCTCTGCGCGCACTCGCCTCTCGCTTTCTCTGTCTTTCTCTTTCTCTCTCCGTGGGCTGTAAGTGATCAGGGGGAAGAGAGAGAAAAAGGGTAGGAAGTCGGCGGCGGCGTCGGCGGTGCGCGCAGGGGTCGCTTTTATCGCTTACGGAAATGCCAAACACCTGTGGAATAACGATCCAGTTAAGTGGGCCGTCGGTAAAAGAAAAAGACTGGCATTCAGCCCCCGCTCGCTCGCTCGCGCGCTGAAAAGCGTAGTAGTATACCGTTTTCAGGTATTCGCGCGCTCGCCGGGCATTATGTGCTAAGGCGCAAGCTTTATTAACCGCTCCCGCGCTTCGGGCTTTTTTGCTCACGCCTTTCCTCCCGCTCTCTCGCTCGCGTCCGCGGGTATTAAACCCAAGGAATATAACGCGCGAGCGCTGTTTAATTGCGGAATCAACGGGGTGCGAGCATCGAATCGTTTTGTTCGAGCTTAATAACGTTGTTTTGAAGCGGAAAGGGGAGAGGGAATCATTTAGAAATGCATTTTTAATGAAACGAAGGTGGATTTACAAAAAAAAGTGCGCGCGAGCATACTCTGGTTGCCGGAAATTCAATAATAACATTAACGACTGATAGTTATGTACTGGAAAAAAATTTATTTTACACGTGAAAAAAAAAATACGCGCTAAATTAACGTTAGGGGTGGAAAAAATAAAAAACATTTTATACAAGAAAAATTTCAAGCATAAAAAACATAAAAAAGTTATTTATTTCATTTTATGAAATTAAAATCCTTTTATTTTAAAAATGTTTGAATCAATAATTTGGTGCGTATAAATATAACACAAATGTGTAAAAAATATATATTTTTATAAATGTGAACGAATGGCAGAAGAGTTATTTTCTTACTTTCGGCGTACGAGCAGTTTGATTATATTTAAAAAATCTTCGATATTCTTTATCACATTGATAGCTGACAATTTGGCAGGGTCGAGAAATATTTAATGCGCGTAAAACCGGTTTTCCTGCTCCAAATTAATACAACTCGCCTTTCTTCCAAGAGATATTTTCGATTTTCACTAAAGAAATTCGACTTTATCTAGTCGAAAATAGTACTTGCAACGAAAAGCGATATTCTTCGTTTATATTTTTCATAAACTCGATCTCCGTCCTATTTAAAGCCATCATCGCTTCGTACCAAAACCCTCGCTTATTCTAAGCCTCCCCATTTTATTCCATCCATTCCGCATAACTTTTACAACTCCGCTTTGGGAAAATTACAAACGCACTTCCCAGAAAACGTCCATCGCACAATGGCCCGGGTCGCGGCGGAAAATTCGCGTAGCAGAAGAAGAAGAAGAAGGAAGGCAAAGTGCCTTAAGTGTCGTCGAGGCATAAACTTCCTTCCTCGTGCTTTATGCGTCGTTGTCTGCTGCTTTAAAGCTCGTCGATCCGAGGGCGGAGAAGGAAAGCAGCTCGACCGCGCATTCTTCTTCGCCGCCCGAGGAAAAGAAGACCAAGACGAAGACGAGCAAAGAAAAAAACGCACACCCATACACGCAGAGGAAAGAAACGACCGCAAGCAAAAACAGGGGGAAGGGGTGAGCTGTTAAGAATGGCTTTGCGGGTGGCCGCCGTCGGATCGGGTGCTGCTGGCGGCAGCGCATAAGCATAACAATCGGCGAAATAGAATCGGTTGTAAAGTCAAATGTGATACTTGGCTGACCGTTCCGGAAGGCTTTCTCTGTCTCTGTAGCTTTTGCCGCGCCGAGAGACAGCCGTAACCATGGAAACTCACTCTCCTCGGTTCATAATGATCTTCGCTGCGCGTCGTCCGGCGCTTCGGAGGAGAGTCCGCCCCGGCCACTCGACTCGGAAATCACCCGCACGCCACGTCGACCTTTATCCTCTCTCTCTCTCTCTCTCTTTCCCTGCCTTGAACTATAAGACGGGTGATAGAGCGTTTCTGGCTCAGGGTGCCCGCTTTTGGAACTCCCTCCCCCCCTCCCTGCGCTACCTTCCATCACTTTCATCATTCAAGAGGGCTGTGCGCCAACACCTGCTTGATCTCGACGCCTAGCCTCTCTATAAGGATGCTTAGAGCTGCCAGTGCGGGGACCTTTATCTAGTTTAGTATTAGACTGCGGATTAACTTTGATCTGTGATTTTTTGACTAAGCGGCTGTGATACCTTACTGTGATATTTTATGAAATGGTTAATGTATAACTGTAATTATTTTCCTTTTAGCGTATAGTACCAGCTGTGATATTTTCTCTAGTTTTATTTATTTATTTTGTCTTAATGAAGGGTCCTCGTGATTTTTAATGATTTTTATGTATTTTATTTTTATTTTATCCTATGGTTCTTTTTTATTATTTTTTTATTATTTTTTTTATCGTAATTGAAGGTCCTCGTAGACAAACATATTTTTATGTATAATTTATATATTTGTATCAGGTTGTATTACTTTTATTTTTATATATTTTTATTATATCTTATTTTACTGTATTTTATTTTAAGTTATACACTGTATAAATTCTGTATTAATTATTTTGCCGCGAAGGCAAATAAATCGTATCTATCTATCTATCTATCTCTCTCTCTCTCTCTCTCTCTCTCTCTCTCTCTCTCTCTCTCTCTCTCTCTCTCTCTCTCGCTTGCCTGAGCTGTCTCTCGTCGCCTATAATAACCTGCTCGCCGGATGGCCACTGTCCCTACTGTAATATTCTTATTTCGAGACCTTATGCGACCCGATATCAGACATTCGATGGGACGATGATTGGTTCGATAATGCGAACTTCTTCTTTCTGGGGAGACGAAATATCCTTTTTTTTTCTTCTTTCAAGTTGATATATATAAGGGGAAACGCGATGGATAATGCCTTTATCAGGCATTATTGTAGGAAATAATTGGCATTCTTATTTGATAAGTGTATCATGATGGTTGTATGACTGTTTTTATACTTTGAAGACTTTTTTTCACAATTAAATATAAAACGGAAAATTAACGTTATTTTATGACGAAAAATTCCATTAATCGTCATTATAGCTTTCATCGCTTAACATCATTAAAAAAATAACCAAAGTCTATAAAATTCATTTGTTTTAATAACAATATTAATTTCATAAAAAGCATTTCACTGATTATTTTTTATAATTCATTTTTCATTAAATTACACAGCGCTAAAATGTTAAATTAAATCATTACATTAAGCGCATTAAGTACCTGCTTACACGATTGTTGATGATGAGCCAACGTAATATTCCCGATATAAAATTTTTGCAATCAATTTTAAACATGAAAAACAAATCAAATGATAATTCATAATGACGTTAATTTACACTTAATGATATCAATAAATTAATCTTTCACCATGTCACTGACAATCGCATAAAGCGCGCGTCGTTCGCTGATGATACAGAAAAAAAGTCCGCTAAAAAATGATGAAAAATCACAGCGTTTATGATAATTAAACGATCATCATAATTGTAGGAACGAAGCGCAGTTAAAGTCATGCCGCGCGCGCGCGATGATGAAGCCAATTCGATTCATTTGTTTATTAATCAATTTTCACTATATAGGCGCGTGGCCGAACGCGAGCTCTCTGGCACGCGCGCGTCGTTTGAACTTCAATAAAAAGTAAATCAAAGTCATCGCGGAATTTCGACCAAAATATCGCACGGTTCAGTGAATGACCGGCCCCAGTCATTCATCGGATCACGCTCGGTCAATCAGTACGCCCGCGTATACACATACACACACGACCTCCCGCGCACTCACACGCACTCGCGTTCCACCCACGTGCCCTCGCTCGCTCGCTCTACCCCCGGCGCCAGACTCACTTTTAAAGGGAACACTTCAAATACGCGAAACCGAAAGTAAAGAACTCGCGTCTACTGCTGCTCCGGGCATTTGATTTTTACGCATTTTAAGTGCCAAAGCCACGTAACTTTGCTTGTGTGTATGTACGGGCGTGTACACGGGAGCGCGCGCGTTTGCGGCAGCGCGTAATTATTGCATTAAAACGCAAGAGAGCGAGCAAATGCGCGCGGGCTCACGCGAAAATTATACGCGGCAAATGAGGGACTGCGCGCGGGGAGTAAACGTTTTTACTGTATATGCACGCATGTGCGCGCGATTCGCAAGCGGCAACGCAACGCACCGACAGACCGACGCTGCGGCCGTCGGGACGCGAGAGAGTAACCGTCGCTTCGACGCGGGGCTGCTTTTTTACTTTTCAGCCGATTTTCAGAGCTTGCTTACCGTGCGCTCATTTCGAGGTGTTTTCGCTGAATAATTAATTAGCGCGATGAAAGCTGTTTTAGCTACTTTGGGATACTTCGTTTACCCGTTTCTCGGTTGTATTTTAAAGTGTGCTGGCTGGAAGTGTCGTGGTAATTTGATTTCTTTTCACTCGCTAATAGACTCTTCTGTGAATGTAGAATAGTTTTAATTATTGAAGCAGATAATTTATCTTTTTTGTAAGCAGGTTCTATTGTTTCTAAAGTTACAATCTTTATTAGAACATTCTTTATTGTTATTATCTAAATACGAGTTTTACATACTTTTGCAAATAGAAATATCTTTAGAAATTGAATAAAACATGAAGAATGACCGCATATGTGACACGTAGAACCTACATTTACCTTTGATACTGATAGAAACTAGTGAGAATGAAATTGGAGACTATTACTTTTAAAAAATTCAAAGGCTTAATAATTGAACCTTAGAATTGTAAATTTGACGCATGTTATCTTTTCTCTATAGAATATTATCTCACGCTACCTCGTTGAAATTGTCTCCTATTGAGCTATTTTCAAAGACGTTTAATTATATACGTTTTCAGAAGCAATCAAAAGCGATTAATCAACCCTGGTAGAACTGTTAAGCATAATATGGCCATAATATGCCGTATTTTATGACGGATGACCATTTTATGCCACATATTATGCTCATAAATCCTGTCACCTGGCGACATAATTATGACTATAATTATGCTGATAATTATGATCATAATTATGCTGATAATTATGACCATAATTATGCTGAAGGGATAACGAGATTAGAGAGACTATAGTAAATAATTATGACCATAATTATGCTGAAGGGGCAGGGGAGATATAGGGCTGCCCGTAAATGAAAATGTCCGAACGTTAGAAAGGGAGAGAAGATCGCGGGATGTATAGCTATCTCTCTCGTCACGCAAGCTGACGCTCACTTTCTGCGCGTTATACTGCGCACGCGCGAGTGTAAGGGTGCGATCCCATGCGTTCCGCAAAATTAAACGGAACGACAAAATCGGAGTGAACTTGCAATTCGAATAATGGCGCGCGGATTTCCGTTACGTTTTTACAAAGCCCTATTCCCATGAGAGTGAGAAAAAACGCCGGAATGAGGATTGTAGTGCTTCAAGAAATTAATTTGATAATAATTTTAAGGAAACATAATTTTATTTTGTTCAGTATTTATTAAATTGTTGTTTTTTAATTTATTCTAATGCAATTTTAGCATTATATCAACAAATTTTAATAAGTTTTAACCGAAAGTGAGGTTAGAAAACCATTTCGCTAAAAAAAAGTACTCCATGGGAATAGGGTGTTGAAATTTTGGTACGGAATGGGCCCGCTCATTATGAATTATTACCATGTACATACTGTTAAACCCAGGGTTGCAAACTTGAACGAATTATTTACAACGTTCCGTTCCCTGAACGGAGCAAAATTTTTAGAACGTATAATGATTATAGAGTAAAATATTAATATTAATATTATCGATTACTCCTCTCTAAACTGAACAATGCGCCAGAAAAGCTACGATACTCCGCTCAAATTCACATTCCTTCTACATTTAAAGCAGACCGTTCTGATGTGACTTAAATTTTTCCGACCATGTAACGATAAAAATCATTACATTATTATAAATTGGGTTGTTGGTTACTTCCAAACGACCAAGTGATTTAAGAAATAAATAAAAACCTACATTGATAACCAAATTGTCTTTCATATTTAGCATACGATCATTCTTAACCAAAAATTATATGGCATGAGCCGGACACGCTCATTTTTGAGTAACACTTTGCTTAACGATGTACAGGTGGTGCGCACCATAGCTTTTTGCGTTTATATATCCAAACACATCGAAGGCGTCGTCTAGGGGTTTAAGGTAGCCGATGACGATGTCCAGGTGGTGCGTACCATAGCTTTCCACGTCTATATATCAAAACACATCGAAGGCATCGTCTAGGTGTTTAAGGTGGCCGATGACGATGTCCAGGTGGTGGGCACCTTAGCTTTTCACGTCTATGTATCAAAACACATCGAAGGGGTCGTCTACGGTTTTAAGGTGGCCGATCACGATGTTCAGGTGGTGCGCTCCATAGCTTTTCACGTCTATGTATCAAAACACATCGAAGGGGTTTAAGGTGGCCGATCACGATGTTCAGGTGGTGCGCTCCATAGCTTTTCACGTCTATATATCAAAACACATCGAAGGCGTCGTCTAGGTTTTTAAGGTGGCCGATGACGATGTCCAGGTAGTGCGCACCATAGCTTTTTGCGTCTTTATGTCAAAACATATTGAAGGCGTCGTCTAGGTGTTTAAGGTGGCCGAAGACGATGTCCAGGTGGTGCGCACCAGAGCTTTTCGGCTCTATATGTCAAAACTGCTCAAGTGCGGCGGCTAGGTGTTTAAACTGGCCGATGACGATGTTGAGGTGGTGCGCTGCATAGCTTTTCACGTCTATATATCAAAACACATTAAAGGCGTCGTCTAGGTGTTTAAGGTGGCCGATGACGATGTCCAGGTAGTGCGCACCATAGCTTTTTGCGTCATTATGTCGAAACATATTGAAGGCGTCGTCTAGGTGTTTAAGGTGGCCGATGACGATGTCCAGGTCGTGCGCACCATAGCTTTTCGCGTCTTTATGTCAAAAAATATCGAAGGCGTCGTTTAGGTGTTTAAGGTGGCCGAAGACGATGTCCAGGTGGTGGGCACCATAGCTTTTCGGCTCTATACCTCAAAACTGCTCGAGTACGGCGGCTAGGTGTTTAAAGTGCTCGCTTCGCTCGTGCAAAATGTCACACGAACAAAATAGTCGACTTCCCCACCTGTGTCGAAATGTACTATTTAATTGAATATTAATATGTTGCTAATATACGATTATTTTCAAGCATAAAAGACTTAATATCACTGTTATTTGAGTAATTATAAGCCAAAGTAGTTTTAGCATACTTTTCTTATAAGAAAAATGTATTTTTAAGCTCATATTTAAAAGCAAAAAGAAAAACAAAGATCAAATTTAGTCTTAATATTCAAAGTCTTTTAATAAAGTTCTGTAATGATGTACTTCAAAATAGTTCCTTTAAAGTTAAAATAACAAAGAACTTTGAATATTAAATTAAGTTTATTTACATTTTAATTCAATATTTGGTTTTTGTGGAATCGAAGAATACTGTAAATTGAAAATTACTTAGCAGCGCACCGCAATTTTAAATTAAAACTAATATAATATTAAATAAAAATGACTAGTGAATAAGATGATAAATTTTTTTGCGTTATACTTATACCGTATAAAACTTTATTTTGAGATCTCTACTCATTATTTTCCTTTCTATTTTTTCTTGTTTTTTCACAAGATTAACAAGAAAAATATTTGATATAAAAAATATTATCAAATTTTGTCTGATTCCATATTAATTAGTTTTATATAATTGTTTGTAGCAAATATTGAAATCTTTATATTTACCATTATTACTTACCTAACTATTTTTAAGTTTTTAGAAATAGTACATTATGATATTAAATCAATCCGTGAAAAAAATAATTTTGACAAGGGCCAAGGTCGTTCTATCAAGTTGCGGGCAATACCCATCGAGGCATTGTCATTGCCTCGAATATATAACCAATGCATTTCATGTATTATTACATCTAGACGCGCAAAGCCAAGGTGTTGCGAAGTATTTTTCGCAAAAAGCTACGTAGCATATGATCTGGTCTTTGTCTTTGGCAGCAGTGGACACCCAGACGACGTATTTGATATGTTCCGAAGTGTAGACCCGAAAAACCACACAGCGCATCCCCTATAGACAACACATTCGCTGTGTTGGGCAGGTAGGCGCAAAAAGCTGCGAAGCTTACCACCTGGATATCATCTTCGGCCACCTCCAAAACCTAAAAACGTATTTGATGCATTTGACTTTTGGCGTAGATACACGAAAAGCTACGGAGTGCAGTACCTCGACATTGTCATCGGTCACCTCGAGCACCTAGATTCCACACTGAACGTGTCTTAACGTATACATGGAAAACAAAAATACAAAGTGGACGTCGTCTTCGGCCACCTTAAACATCTAAACGAAGCCTCAGAATTATTTCAAAGTGCGCCACACACAATGAGTTTTGACGTATAGACGCTAAAAGCTATGGTGCGCACCACCTGGACATCGTCTTCGGCCACCTTAAACACCTAAACGACGCCTTCAACATATTTTGACATAAAGACGCGAAAAGCTATGGTGCGCACCACCTGGACATTATCATCGGCCACTTTAAAAGCCTAGCCGCCACACTTCGAACACCTTGATGACGCAGTAACCATGTAGAAAACGTTTTGACTTGGTTTAATTAATTCATGTTCCGTTCTGTCAGGAGCATTTCTTGAACACTAAATAACAGTTTTGTTGAACGAAATACAATACCCTTTTATTTAAAAACGGTTTGATTTAGACTAAACAATTTTTAATAAAAGAATGGTTTAGAATGCATTATTTTTGTTAAGTTATTTAACGGTGTAGTATAGAGTAGAACATTTTGATTATAATTTAAAGTTTCTTTGGTTTAGAACATATTACTTTTCAATCCTTTAGTTCAGAAGTGAACATTTTTTTTACAATTCGAAGTCGGTTTTGTTCAAAAAGGAACGTTTTTATTAAAATTATAAACGGTTGAATTGCAAGAAAACCAAAGTATGAGCGTTTAAAAGAGCGAAATTCCGTTCAAGTTTGCAACCCTGGTTAAATCACATTGTTTATTGTTGATGAACAATGTTTTTAATAAGAAAAAGAAGATAAATATCAATTAGATTGTGCACAAAGTGAAAATTGAAAAATTGTAAATATGTAATGTTATTAATTAATTACGAGTAACTTTTATGAAATTAATTATTTTATTGTTATTAAGACTATTATTGTTTTTATTTATTAATATGATAATATAACTAATCAGACCAACATTTACTACGTATTATTTAATTATGTAGTTAACACATTTTAAGTTTCGCATCACCGCCATTACGATTTTACCATTCCGTAAGTTTTTCCGTAACGCATGGGAGCGCACCCTAAGAGAGAGCTACGTCCCGCGATCTTCTCTCTCTATCTCTGCGACGGCCGGAGGCCTGACTTCCCTTATTATACTCTATCTATAATACCTCTGTGACTGTGATACGAATAGCTGTAATATAACGAACTACCAGAGCGGAGACTGTGTGTGTGTGTGTGTGTGTGTGTGTGTGTGTGTGTGTGTGTGTGTGTGTGTGTGTGTGTGTGTGTATATATATATATATATATATATATATAAGTGTGAGGGAACACTGGGAGAAAAACACAGCCCAGAAGGTTCGAAATTAAGGTTAGAATTGCCGAAGCGCTCGGTATAAACAGCCTGAGCGACGAGCGCTACGGAGGTCACGTGACCTTTGTATACGTTTGTCGATCGTTCAGCATCTCGTTCACCATAATTATGACGAATTCCCCCGTATTAATTATGATTAATTGTCTAGTTAGAATTATGACCATCGGCCATTTCTTATGCTGAATCCCTGGTGGAAATTAAAATCATTTTTTGAGCATAAATGGCTAGTTTGATCCAAAATGGCAAAAAAATGGACTCCAGTTTTCTTCCATAAGTGTGTAACGATTTTTTTAACCTATTTTTCACATTTATTGGCCGCAAAGATGGTCACAATTTTGTACTATCTATTAATTTGGCATTTTAATGCTAGTTAAAATAGGTAGTCGATGAAGCCATTATAAATCTAGTAACAAGCGATTTCTTATGGCGATGAGCAAGAGAGATAGAGTCACGTGTCAAAATAACGATTTTGGTTTATATCTTATAGAATAAAGCTGTAAATAGTAGAAAGACTACTAAATTTTGTTTATATCCCGGTAAACTATCTCTTAAGGGTATAAGTTTTAAAATATATGATTGAATTGTTATGAAATTTTAATGTAAAGATTTTCAGGTTAGGGCCATTCCATAAAATGGGATAAGTTGATGAAAAAAAAAGTTACACGTCTGTCTAATAACTAGCCATTTCTAATGGCCAGTTTCTGTTTTCCTTCCCATTTTTAGTGGACTAATTTCTACCAGGGATATTCTTGCAGGGAAATTAAAATTTAATAATACGAGGAATCAAATAAAATCATTTCTTTGAATTATATATAAATCATAGAACATTTTTCATCAAAGTCTTTAGAATCTGTGAGTGTAAAGAACTTAATAAATATACACTTTTATGACATCTATAATCTTTGCATTTGCAAAAAGTATTAGATTATACGTAACTTATATTTTATCAATTTCATAGAAAACTAGGGCAATTTATTTTTAACCTAATGCGCGGTTACAAATGATTTGAATATCAGTATGAAATTTCTTGAATATTGACTGGCCAATTTGCTTTTTGTCTACCGCGGTTACGCTAGTTAAAAAATAATGGATCGGTAAAGACGCGAATCGAACGGCCGCAAAATTAGCCGAAATTACAAGTGTGCAGCCTGCAATGAAAGGCAGCTTAGACTCGAAATGGTGTAAAGACTTTTGTTATCGCTGTAAATCAGATATGCGGTCTCGCATACATGAATGCCTTTATGGATGCATATTATATTATAAGAAAAACGGCATTTCCTCTTAACGTTTTTCTTCGTCCAACTGGAACATGTTGTAATTGTACGATGTAAAATTTTCACGCGCTTATACATTCCACGTTAATTGTTGCAAGAAATTGAAACATACCATTAGGAAATGAGGTTTACGAGAATATGCGAAGAAAAATTAATGAATACTTTCCATTAAGATAGTATTATGCATTATCCTCTGAATTAGAAGTCGAATGCTGCAAGTTTAATGCGCGATGACTTAAGAAATGAGCAATTGAAATTTAACGAAAAGATAAAAATAGAATTATTCTAATGCCATGCAGTTGAGAAACTCGAGCCAGTTATTGCGCACTCTTGGCTCGTTAATCGGTGCAGCATTAATGAATGCGTAAAACATAATAACACTTGCCGCATACAGACGCACAAAATAAGACTTTTGGTTTATTCCATCAACATCGACGCAATTCAGCCATTCACCAACCCCCTGAAATTATATACTAGGAAAACTCTTTATCTCTCGGCGGGCTGGCTTGATTCGGAAATCAATAGGCACGACCTGATGACAAACTCGAAAAATTTTCAAAGCTAGCAAATTATCGTAATAAATAAGCCCCGGCAGCTCTCAATGAAGGCGCTAAGTCCGAAGAAAGGGACATAGAATGGGCTTTGAAACGCTTCCTCTTCTTTTCATTTCTCGCGGCGGCGAGAAAGAGAGATTCTCTCTCCCCGCGGCCGGTAATTAAACTTCTTTCCCTATACCCTCGCGCTGATATATATCTATATACACTTAAACTCGACTGCTCTTTCGAGCCGCTCGCCAGCTAATTTTCCGCGCTCTTAATCATTGGCTATTCATCGCTTGAAAGAGATCTTGATTTTAAGTGCGACCTCTAATAATAATTCCTAATAACGACACTCTTTCGCTCTCTCGCGACCGTCTGCCCGCCCGTCCGCCCCGCGCATATAATACATGCCCGGCCCTGTCATTTCGTATATATAAGCTAGTAGTAAAGAGCAGGGGAAGATATGGTGTGTATATATATGTATATATAACTACGTCTATTGCGCATCCTCGCTCGCTTATGCAAATTATAAGAGCGTGCAGAGGGTCAGGAGAGCTTAACTTTCCACTGCGAGCGCGTTCCGAAGTTCTTATTGCGGAGGTCGCTGTGAGGAAGGAGTATAAGTAATCGGGGCGGGGAAGAAATGATTGTTCAAAGAGATATACATGTTTATCTCAATAATTGCGCCTGACTATACTTCCCTTGCATTTTTTTTATAAAGGTAATGCGATTGCAAAGAAAAACAAGTGTATGAATGCGCAGCGAATTCATAGAATAAACTCTAATAACACGACTCGCTCTATCATGGTCGTTGATTATTATCCGGCTATTCATTTTTTTCGTATAACGCACGGGCGCACAACTAAAAGGCCGACGCGTGAATCCACCGACCGTGTTCATGATATTTGTCAACTTTTATGTCGAAACGGAAGATTAAAAAAATATTGCATTCTGGAGGATGGGGGGGGGGGGAGACAAGTGCAACTGGCCACGAGCTCCAGCAAATGAAAAGTTAATACCAACTTTCATTCCAATTCCGAAGAATTTCATCAGCAATTGTCCCAAGAAATTAGATTTGCCATAGTCCGGCATGTCGATTACATATGAATGAAAACTCGCGCACGCGCGTGGACTTTGGTGCAGCAGCATTGACGACGTCGACTATACGCGGGCAGCAGCAGTTGTCGCGCTCCATGTTGTATAGCAGTCCGATGGAACGGGCGAAAAAGAGAAAGAGTGGCGAACGGGCAAAGGGAGTATGGGAGGGGGAGGAGGGAAGAGAGAAAGAGGCAAAGCGCATATCGTCATTCGTCACTTGTATAAGTGCACGCGCGGCCGCCGCCGCCGCCGTGCACATTGACGTTTACTTGCACATGCGTGCGTGTATTTCGGTCATGTGTGCACATTGGCGCTGCAGCGGCGGCAACGGCAGGCCTCGTAGAGGGAGAGAGAGAGAGAGAGAGAGAGAGAGAGAGAGAATGAAAAATGGACTTTAAAATCGAATAGCTGCTGTCATATTATAAATTGAATTTCGGCATCGTAGCGCCTCGCCCCGTGTATTTTTTCATCTCTTTCTTTCTCGCTCACTCTCTCGTTGCAGCAGAGAGAGAGAGAGAGAGAGAGAGAGAGAGAGAACTGCATCGCGCGAGCGCCGCACCCTCGCCGTACTCTGGCCCTCCCCTTCGTCCCACCTCCACTGCTACCACCACCACCACCACTGCACAGGCTGGGACTCGCGCTTTTTTTCCCCGAACCAGCAACGGCAGCTCTCGCGAGCACTTTTTCGCGAAATTCACCGTTTTGCCGCGAACAACTACAAACGCGCGCCGTTCGGGTGCAGGAGGTGGAGGAGGAGGAGGATGAATCGACGCGCGGGGGTGCCCCGGTGCAGTATAGCAGCGGGGTGGCTGCTACTGCACCCCCGGCGCGAGGTGGGTGGCCGGGTGGGCGGAAAATATTTTTTCGGGCAAATACGCGCAGCGGCCTCTCTCTCTCTCTCTCTCTCTCTCTAGCTGTTTCTGTCTCGCGAACGAGCGAGCGAGCCGCGCTGTCGATCGACGTTAACGTTAAGGTTACTCTTGCGTGGAGCTGCTCGATTTTGTGAGTGTTTTGTGTGAAGAGGCGGAGAGAGGGGGAGAGGAAGACTGATGTGGGAGAGTGAATTTCCGCTTTGGTAAGGCGTGTGACTAGTGATTCGGCTTTAAATAAATTTTAGATGTAATGCAGGTGATGAGAGAGGAAAAGTTTTGTTATGCATGTATACCGATTTCAATGCGTCGAGTGTACCAACGTTTTCTTGCGCTATGGTTTCAGTGTAGGCGGCATATCTAGTAATACTTTGAGATTTGGCTTCAATTGTACAAACTTCTGGAGTGTGTGTGAATTGAGTGAATGGACTTCAGGCCAAACCAATTTTAATTCGAAATTTAAGTGGAGTTTGCTGAAAAGTTTATCCTTTGAGATTTATTTATACTTGGTTGCAAATATCTCAAAGTCAAGCCAAGTTATTTCTTGACATTTGTGTTGTGTAGTTGTTGTACTTAATAATTGCGTGACGAAATTCTGGCATTCTTCTTATATAATCACGTATAGGTCAATGACGTTCGAAATTATGTCAAAAACGAAATTCTACAAGGAATACAAGACGCGTTTTCTTTACTGCTTTACCTCATAAAACGAAACTAGAGATAACTGTTCCAATCGTTTTGTCAGACTTCTAAGTCTCACTGCGGGTTTCCTCAAACAGTAGAAAATAATATTACCGACGGTTTCCTCTTTCAATACTATATAAATGCGTATACGTATATGTCTATTAAAACAGTAATTTTTTTAGGTATAATGCTTAACTATTCGTATCCTTTATTTCATGTATATGTAATCTCAACCTTATAGTCTCGAAAAACAAACGACATTTTTTAAAGGCTTTATCTTACAACTCACAATATGCATCATGAAGGAGCATCGTATTTTATTTTCTAATGAATAATTGATCCTGTTCCCTTACATGTAAATCCACCATCAAGCATTTTATTGCTTCAGTCAAACTGAAAATTCTATTAAAAAAATTCATTTTCAGAATACCAACGCCTTTTCCCTCGCCCCCGGTCTGTATTAATACTACAAGGATTAAATTCCCTTCCTAATCCCACTGCAATTCGACATCCTCCGCACATTCATCAAACCTGCGCTCGCACACGCCCACACCCACGTCGCTCGCTCGTGCTCGAACGAGCGGCCGTTCCATTTTTTCCCCGACGATTCGAAACACACGAACGAGCGGAGCGGCCGGCGCACATCTCCGGCATCACACAGTGGCCATAGCTCGCGGAGTGCAGGCCAGATAGCCGCACACAGCCGGCCGGCATTTTCGGCCTCCTCTGATTTGGCAGCAGCAGCCGGCAGCAGCTCGAGGCAACGCAGCACCTCACTCCCTCGCTCTCTCTTTCCATCCACTCTGTCGTCGTCCCCTGTCCGCGCGCGAGAGAGCGAGAGTCGTCCACGGACGAGAGCAGTGCAGCAGAGCACACCCGGGGCAGTGATCGTCGTCGTGCCGCGGCGGCTGCAGCTCTCTCTTCCGCGAGCGAGATATGTATACGCGAAATCACTCGGCTAACGAGTGCGTAGGATCGCTCACTTGAAAGAGAAAGATAGAGGAGGGAGAGAGGTAGAGAGACTAATGCGCTTACCGTGTGTTAATAATCAAGTGCGCGCCAGCCCCGGCTAGATTATATTTATTAAGTCGCGCACGATCGGGACACAGAGAGCGAGCGCGCGTTGTTTTTATCAAAGTTTAAGGGAGAGAGAGAGAGGGGGGCAGATCGATGAGTTTCACCATCGCTAATGGTGGAAGAGAGAGGAGTGAACTGGCTGGTTAGCTGCACGATTTATGAAGCTGACCGTAGGAGAGAGGGAGAGAGGGGGGAGAGGAGTATGTTTCTTTGATACCTGCACATGCATTGAGGGAGAGGGAGAGAGAGAGAGAGAGGAAGAGAGCTAGAACCGTACGGGTTATGTCTGCTGCAGGATTACCGAGTAAGTACTGATTAGACCATTACTTTGCCGTTCGTCATAATAAAGCGACGGATACAAAGAGTCGCTTTGGCTCTTGCGATGATGCTGTGTGTCTGTAATAAATATTGCTTCGATCCTGGTAATTAAATGAAGAGCTACGATTAATGCATACGTTTCTCATATAAAAAAGTATATCCAAGAATGGCTAATGGGGTTAAAATAATCGTTGACGGGAATAAAGTCACTCGTCAATTATTGAACCCAAAAGATATAAAGATGATGTCTTATGCATTCTCATAAATTTATCAATTTTCTTTAAATTGAGCTTCTTGTATTAATTTCTTACTTTATAGGTTTATTTGATGGATTTCAAAACATCTTATTTTAACACAGAAGTCAAAATCATTCATAACAAAGTTAAAAATACCATAAAATTTTGTTTTATTTTGAGAGTAATCGTTTAATAGAAATATAAAATTTATAAAACAATCTCTATAAAAGGATTTTTACAACTGCTGATGTGGTACCAAGATCGTCATTGAAATTTCAAATGTCCATGTTAGGGAGTAGTGGCAAATTTAAGAGTTATCTATTTATCCATATTTATTTATTTATACTTCAATTTTTCATTTGACAATACTTTGTATTAAAAAATATGGTATGAGTATTTTCACGGCGTTCTTAAGTTGTTGTATAGAGATTGCTGTCACAAGATTTTTCTCCAACAGACGTTAGGAAGCTGTATTGATGTTTAGCGCCCTCTACAACTGTTGCGACACTTTCATGCATTGTATTCGGATTGCATTTGAACTTTTAGTTCGTTATAATCATTATTACTTAGTGTATTTTTTGTTTTTCTTAATCACATAAGAATTTTTTAGTATTTTCTAAGTGTTTTTAACAACAGGTATTGTTTGATTTACACGAAATATGAGAATGATTGGTACATCAGATGAGTAGATCAAAAGTTCTAGTAACTTTAAAATTATTTAAGTTTGTGAGCTGTAAAATTAGACAAGAATCTATAAAATTTTAGTTTTCATATGTAAGAGTACACCTTTAATTTTGGTATATTCTTTAGACAAATTTTTCAACCTTATACACTTTGTTTCTTTACAAAAAACCCTGCTATTCTTCCCTACATCCTTTTATAACAAACTTTTCTCTATTATCGTTTCAATTCATTCTGCTTATTCCGATTGAAGGAGCGCCTAATTCCATTCGGTGCAACATTTCGTAGATTCACTTCGTTGGACGGAGGGGGAGGAGAGAGTATAGGGAGGCAGCTATAGAGCAGCTCGAGAGCGCGCGCGAGTAGGACGAGTAACGCAGAAACGTAAAGCGAACGATTATTACAGTCATCCTCGGTTATCATTATTTCGTCGCTTATTACGGTATCTGTACATTGACGATAACCCCGTTAGGACCTGCGTGTGCGTGCGTACGTGGGTGGGTGCGGAGGTGAGAGAGAGAGAGAGAGACAGAGAGACCCTTCTACTACTCGACTGCTGCTGCCGCGGCTATACACTGTAACCCTTCCTCGAGCCGCTCTGCCAATCGAACACTTCCATTTCCAGGGCTAGCAGCAGCAGCAGCACGCCGTTGTTATCTGGCACCGGCTGTCCTGATTATGCTAAGCACTAAAATCGATGGCATTAGAACGGTCGGCGGTGGCGGTGGCGATGGCTAGCTCTCACCCTCGTTCACGAATCTCCTTCTCTGTGCTCGTTCGCTGCTACTCGAGCTGCTGCTGCTGCTGCTGCGGAGTGTGGGTAGCGCGAACCCTCTCCAGTTATATTGGCCGGTTCATTTGCTCGCACTTTCGCGTGTTTGCTTTGTCTGAGCGGTTATTAAAAATCGAAATTTCAGGAGCTCTCTTAATTTAGCCGGGCAAATGTTTTCTCGCCGAAATGCTTGGTAGTGCGAGCGAGCTGGGAATGAAAATTTTATTGAACTGTTTCGCGCTTGAATTTGTATGACTTTTTCTATACGATTCCACAGGTTATAGGTTTCTTTTTGGCAAATTTTATTATTTTAATAACGTGGATATGGAAATCTATTGTTCCGCTAATCTTTTTGGTTCTATAGGTAAAAAGATGGATACACATTTTAAAAGTGTTACGGATATGTTTCTACGTTACATCAGCGATATTGAATACATTGTAAAAACACAAGATAAGTAAATATACTGTTTGTGCCAAATGTAAAACATAGCAATTTTTATTTAACTCACGGACAAAAAATTTCCATTTCTAAAATTTTCTCGTAAAAATACTTTTTAATTAAACCCTTTAACGAAATAACGGCAATATTTACTTTGTAATACGAATGTATTTAATTAAAGTATGGTTTAATTTTAATGAAATACAATAATAAAATGTAATTATGAGGCAAAGTTTTGTTCCCAAAAACAGTTAAAATTTATTTTAGCCATAATTATATTGGTGAATTTTATTCAGATTTACCATGGGTAAATTTTTCTGCGCTCTGGGAGTCCTTTAATATTGCAGATAGCATGAGATTTCAGGCCTCTCTCTCTCTCTCTCTTTCATGCTATTTTGTATACCCGAGCTGCAATTTTCTGCCTCAAAAGAACAATCGTCCGGAGAATAATGTATAACGGAATTGTTTACCGCGCGTTCGAAGGAGAGCGCGCGCGCGCTGATGTTTTTGATGCAAAAGAAGACGAATAGGAATGCGCATAAATTTTCCGTCCAAACGTTCGTGCGCGCGTTACTCACCATGCAAAGAGTGATCCGGATGATATGTGAAGTAGTCAGAAAAGCTGATCATGATGGAATTTTAATGGCATTTTTACCGTTCTCGATATATGCGAAATCATGCCTGCGAGTCTCGCTCTATCCTTTTTATTCACTTTTCTTAAAAATACAATCTTCTGCTGGTTTTACAATAAAAATACCATTTTTCATTTAACTTTGGTAAATAATATAGAGTAAAATATATTCACGACAACTGATCTATATTCTTATATATGATAACAATGAAAATGATTTAGCAAAAAGTTTTGTAAATGTTAATCATACTTTTAAATGATGTTTTCAACGGCTTCAAAAAGTTCAATTAAAATAAAGCGTTTATAGATTTATTGATATTTCTTTTATAATCAAGGATGGAGGTTTATACTACTATATTTCAAGTTTGCAGATCTTTTTAGTTTTGATTACTTTTGAGCAGTGGTAACTTTTACTTTCTTTAAAACAATTCTCTGCACTCTGCAGATCTCTGGTAGATCTTATTCATATATCTAACGTATAGTAAATAATGTCGATCTGACGGAGGCAGTAGAAATAAATCAAAAACTAAATTTCATATTTTGCTGCATAATATTTTCTATACGTTAACAATGGGGAATGCAATACTAGTTCGATATTCAACTTATTCATACCTTTTTTATCGAAGCCAATTGATATAAAAGGCCGTACTGACACAATATTGCCAATAAATTGTGTGATTTTAAACTATCCTTTTAATGTCTAAAATTCTACTCTAAAGCTATATGCGTCACTTAATTTTAGAATTTTAAACTATGCGATAAAAGAAAACATTGTAAGGACTCGTTCAGTAAATTTGAAATTTTTTTCTTCCTATTTTTTATATAGATGTGGGAAGAATTCTGAATTATCACTGTTCAAATTGGATAGTTATTATTTCACGCCATTCTTTTTTCTCAGTGTATTATTAGTATATATAACTAATTATATTTTATTATGTTTAAGTTAACGATTCCTCAGCATTGAAGAATGCGTTCTTGTTGCGTGTGTGGAATAATCAAACTTGGCTACAAAGGAAGCATAGCAAAAAAAAAAAAAAAAATGAAAATTACAATGCTAAACAGAACAAACAGTCAAATAGATACATGCTCATGAATACACACATAAATACATACAAACACAAATGATCTTAAAGATACACTAACACAGACATTATTTACAGGGGAAATACTTAAAAGAAATAGCATCAAAAACAAAGACGGGTGGAAATACAGAAAGAGGTCGCTAACAAAAAGGACGATAGTATACAACTGAAAAATGTTGTGTATTATTTATCAATATTTTTTATTTGATTAATAGAAAAGTTATTGAAACGCGAACTTTCAAAAAGTATAGAGAAAATCAGTTAGATTTGTGGGGAATCGTTCATATTCAGGAGCGTTATTTCAACATTTCTATGGGTTAATCTAATATTTGAGTTCTTAAATTGTAGATAATCCGAATATCACATTTTTATCTTTTCTAGACATTTTTTAAGAATACTTTACGTTCTTTTAAATAGGTTACAGTCGTAAAATTTCTGGACAATAATATGTCTTGTGCAATGTTAATGTTTAGGGAAATTTTTAATAAGTATTTTTGAATAATTTTATTGAAAGGAAATGAATTTAGATGCTTTCTATACATTACCTTCTTAAAAGATATCGGCTTAGAACTTCATACTTATATTCTTAATTTTTATACAGTCAAATAGAAGTATTTTTTTATTTCGTTCTTATACAAAATATTACATAAACAATATAGCTCAACTATTCATTTGATATCTAGGTTTATGCAGTTGATATTAGGTAAAATAGTTGAATACAAATCAGCGAACAAATATTCTAGTGTTGCAATAAAGTATGTTGTAACTTCCTAGCGCAAACTACAATGTCATTTATTACACGCATAGTATCACAATGATATTCACGTATCATAGCCCACATTTATTAATTGCTCATTCAAATGATTCCCGTTCGATCATTCTGAATAAATTGTATGCGCGCACCTATTTGATCTATTGTTGGCTTCATTATTCCTAATAAGACGTTCGAATGTCAACAGTTATAACTCATAAACTGCTTTAAAATATGACAAACACTACCAGCTTCTGCCCTAAACTCAATCTATATTCCTCACCGAAAATCCAAAATATAAACGACTACCTTCTCTTCACACCAACGTCACCCTAGTCGATTTCAATGACACAAGCATCCCCATATCTCAGCAGTTCTCTGATAGAAAAAAGAAAACGTCACCGACACAATCGACGACGTCGGGACCCATGGATTTCCCCGAGCACTGCACACACACACGCAGAGCGGCGCATTGGCACTACATTTGCATTACAAGTGTCGGCGTGACGGCCGAGAACTCTGCTTGTGTGGGAGCAAAAGAGAGGGGGGGAGTGCGACGACGAGAGGTAACGGTGCGCGTTGGCACTATCCTCTAGCGGCCAATTCCAGCCAATAATCCCGATGACCAGAGCGCGCGCTCGTCTGTCCGGCAGACATTCGCTATCGGCTAATGACAAAACTACAGGCCTTGGCATCTCCGATGCGCTCTCTCGCTCTCCCGCTCGGCCTCTTCTCTCTTTGGCGACGCAGAGTCGTTGTTCCCGACGCGCGCGCACGTTCGATTTGCCGCTCGTTTCCATCCCGGCCGTATCAAGTTGTAGAGCGACGGTCCAGTTCTCCTCTCTCCCTTTCCCTCTCTCTCTCTCTCTCTCTTCTACTCTGCTGCCTACTCTGCAGCAGCCTTGCTCTGGTCGCAAATGATAATTTGCCGGTAGTGCACGCGCGCGCCCTCTCCGAGCTTAGCATACTCTCGAGGACGCTGCACGGGTCCAACCTCCCCTGTCGCCTCGCGGAACTGTCGAATCGTCCGGGCGAGAGCCTCGGAGCGCGGCGCGCATCGCCACCCTTCGCTCGTTCTCTTCTAGTCTAGCCAGCCGCGCGCGCGTCTCTCTTTCCGTGTGCCGCTGCGCTCTCGCACCAACACCATTGTGAGCACCCTTTGATTACGCCGTGCTCGCGGCGCCCTGCACCCCCACCCACCCGCAATCCTCTAATTATATTCACTCGCTGCTGCTCTTGCGCGCTGTGCTCCGGGGGTCCAATTCCGTTCACCTTTCATTACAACTGCTACTAGCTGCCCAAGCGCGCTCTACGATTCGACTACCGATCGAACGCCTGCTGCCCCCCTTTTTTTCCTCTCTATGATTATAACGGCTCTCCACTCCCCGGCTTCGCTCTCTCTCCCTCTCCATTACGCCCCCCTGTTCGCCAGTGCCGTCGCCACTCGCCTAGTATATACTCCTTGACTGGAGTAGCCGATAGTAGACGTACCGAACTTCCCGATCAATGAAACTTGGCAATATTGCGCAAGTGCACGGAAAAGTCTGCCTTAATTTCATTTAATTTTTCTTTTCTTTTACCGAAGTTATCCTTGACTTTTATTATCGACACCAATTTTGGATTAACGTCACTTCAATTTTACGAACTCCCGTTTAATGTCGTATATTAAACGAAATAATCTCGCCGAATAACCCTAAGATCCAAAATTTCCTGTCATTATTCTTAAATATTACAAGCGGTCGATTGAATACAACAAAACCTAATTATATTTTATACCCCCGTAGCCGTATCAGCCGAATCACACTTGCCCACCTCCGACAATAATAATTTGAACGCTCGCACGTGTTCGCACCAGACGCTAGACACATCCAACGGCAGAGCAGCTACAACACAGCCCGCCGACGAAGAAGCACCGCACGGGCGCGCGTAATAAGAGCGAGAGACAATTGTAAACGAGAATAGGGGGGCCGCCGCGCCGTCGTCGCAGCCTGGGGCATGAAAATCCAGTGGGCGCGACGACCCTCATGCACTCATCACCCCGCAAGTATACAATACGTGCTCTCATTTTTCTCGCTTCGCCAAAAAAGGAATATATATGTATATCCTCGAGCGCGCGCGCACGCGATACGTAGTACGGGCGCGTGTATACTCGAAGGATAAAACCGGAGTAGCGAAATCTCGCTGGGGGTCTCGAGAGCCTCGCATGCTCCTCAGCGCTTAGACATCGTAATATTCAAAAGAGTGGGCGTGTTGCACGCGTGGCGGCAGCGGCGGCACGTGTACTTTCGTGGAATCGGACCGCTCGTGAAAGGGGGCCAGCACGTATTATACACACACACGCACACACACTGACAAAGGAATCTACGTCATTCCCCAAAGCGTTGATTATAAACTAATGGCCACTGAAATATTGAGATATTATACGGGAACGGCGGGCTGGTAATTTTTCGCGGGGTGTAGAGGGAGAGAGAGAGAGAGAAGCAGGGAGGCGAAATTATCGAAGGAAGGAAGCGAGTGTCTGTTCGCTACTCGCGTATATAAGAAAGCTCAGTATTACCGTCTCTACTCGTGAGCACGCGGCCCGCGCTGAGACAGAGAGCGTGATTTAGGGGAAAAGTGCGAGACGCGAATGACCCTGTGGGTGCTTATTATTTATGCGAGCGCGAGCAAGGGGATTCGTGCCTAAAAGTGTCGGGTTTCTGTGATTGTTCAATTTTAGATGCTGCCCCCCGCTTGCCTCGCGCGTTAATATTTATGACGCGCGAGCTCCGATTTAAGAACTTTCGTGTATGCGTCTGTACGTGTGTGTATATGTGGCGATGGTGTGGTAGAGGAAGAACCGCATTTTATTTTTAGAGGTGATGTAGTGGCGGCTGCGCACAACGGCGGCGACGGCCGAATGGGATTGCATAATGCAATAATAATCGGCGACATGTAAATGTCTGATTTCTGTTTATAGCGTGACGCATCAAAATACTGCTATATTTACGCCCGAATAAAACCTCGCCCTTTCGCGCTCACTCACACTCGTGCGCGCGCGTTCGTTCAAAGTGAAATATTAGGTATAATTCATTAGTATCAGCAATAAATGATTGTCAATCTGCATTAAAATTTGCGGTTGTACATAATAAAGGTCTTTATTTGTATAAAATAAGTTTAATTACGGCGTGCGCATGTATGTATATGAATATATAAACGAAGTAATGCAAATAAATCGCTCGCACCGGGTTAAATTGTTATATTCTTTACCCCCCCCCCCCGCCGAAATTTGCTTTGTAGCGTTAAAATCATATAGGACATAACGCCGAACGAAGCGTTTATTTATTCACATAAATTTCGGCAATTTGCAAAAGCTGATTGTCGCTGGAGAACGAAAGAACAGATAAATATTTTATCCGCGCCCGCGCCCAAGCGGCGCTATACATAAACGCGGTAATCTTACCCTATCTAAAGCAGCTGATCGAATTTTAATTGCGGCGCGCTCAAAATCTTAACTACCTACATATAATTTGCAGCAATTAACATAGTTTATCGTAATTAAACGCGGGGTACACTCGGCAAGGAAGAGAAGAAAAAAAATACGTATAACGCAACAGTGCAAACAACGAAAGACAACGAGGACGACGATGAGTCGGCCACCTTACGCGTAATAGCGTGTGCCAAATTACCAAATATTCGTGTATACACGGCCGATCCCGCGGGTAAAATTTTATAATCGTCGATCGATAATCGAGGCCCCGCGCGCGCTCCCCGGCACGTAGTTACTAATTGACTGAAAATAATTGGCGCAATAAATAAGTCATTATCGGCGACTCCGCACGAGATTATTTAATCAATGAAGGAGCTTGAATCTTCCTTCCGATCTTCGGCCCCATTTCCATATAATCGCCTGGTGCCCCGTCCCTCCTCATCCTCCTTCTCTCTTTGCACTGCCTTCCACAGTGGCGCGCGCGCTGCCCCCCGACCGGTTCACGTGTATATTAATATCCGAGATGCACGCGAGACGCCGAAATATTTTAATCATGGCTAATTGCAGAGTAATAATGGAGTTCCGCCGTCGAGTCGTTTCCCCAAGGTGCTGGCTAGAGATAGAGAGCGCACGCCGCGTTGGCCTCTCGTCGAAGTTCCCCTGCATTCTCTCGCAGGCCGGAAGTGCCTGGAAGAGCGATAGAGACAGGACGATAGAGAAAGAGAGAAAACCGGGCGAGCGACTAGCGCTGCTGCTGCGTAGGCTGACAATATTCTAAGATATCTGCCCAAGTATTTAGAGACAATCAGCCGATCACCCCGCGAATACTTGCTCTCTCTCTCTCCCTCTCTCTCTCAAACGTGTCGGCTGCATATCGTTTATTTCACGACACGCGCCCGTCTAATTCATTAGAGCCGGAATGCGGTATAAATGAATTTTCAAGCAGTACTTATTGTGGCTATAAGGTGGGCTGTTGCGAGTTCTTCGCCGATAGCGAAGTTTCGTACTAAACTCTTCGTTTAAATATATCTAATTGCAAAAAAACAAAGATACTCACTATAATTTATTATTCCTTATTACCTAGTGATGATACATGGTCATCAGCTCAGGACAAAATTTGTATTTACCTAACTTATGTAGCTGATTGGCTAGTTTTTAACAAATTAACTTTAAATATAAATAAAATGGTTTATATATCTTTCGGTAGTTACTGTGAGAGCGTACCAAATACATTAAATAACAAAATAGACAATGAATCAATAAAAAGAGTAGAAACGCACAAATATCTATGACTAATTTTTGACTATAACATGAAATGGGATGCCCATATAAAATACATTGTTAAAAAAACTAAATACTTGATATTTATCTTTGTGAAAATGAAAAATATTATAAAAACGAAAATGATAATGTACTATGCACTATTTCACAGCATAATAAACTGCGGTATAATAGCGTGAAGAGGTGCATATCACAATAATATTGAATTAATACAGAATACAATTTGAATCGGTAACTTACCATTATCATAAACTGAAGAAAAAATATGGCGAGAGCAAATCGAATACTAGAAATAAAATTATACATCTATCAAAAATGAAAAAAAGAATAAGTAACAAAAACAGCTATATAGAAGCTATTAGACTTTTCAACAGTCTGAGTAATGATCTCAAAGTTTTGGCAAGTAACAAATCTACAATTAAGAAAAAATTAAAAAATTTTATTCAAAATAATATATAAGAAATGTTATATTTGTTTAGTTAAATGTTCAATTTATTTAGCGGGAAAGGAGGGGGATCTCTAAGGCCGGTTTTTGGCCCAAATTTATTTTCGCCCAGAAAATCTGAAAAAATTTTTTTTGTATCTACTAACAATATTGAGTCGATTTCACCCTAAACGGACCAGTTCCCCTACTCCTGTCTCCCCCTTGACTGCCTTAAATGAAGAGGAGACCATCACATATTAAAAGAATCTTTGAAGAGATTTGACATTGGAGAGACATTCATTTTCCATGAATCATACATATTAAGGTTTTTTTTTGGTCGCTGATTACAAATCTGAAGTCAGAATTATGAAACTGAAAATGGCAGATCCAATATGGCGTCCAATGTGGAGTGGGAGGGGGGAGTAGGGGAACCGGTCCGTTTAGGGTGGAATAGACTCAATATTGTTAGTAGATACAAAAAAAAATTTTTTTGGATTTTTTGGGCGAAAATAAATTTTCGCCAAAAACCGGCCTTACAGACCCCCCTCCTTTATATCATTCTTTTCATAGTTTTTAAGGCTAGTTTTTAAGTTTTTCTTTTTATCTCTTGTATTTTTCACCAGATCTCTACACACAGGCAATGATATTTGCCTCGGTAGGACTTACTTTTGTAAATTTACCATATAAATTTAAAACTATGTAAGTTTATTCTGGTTAATAAATAAATAAATACTTTCGTTACAGTAACTATCTCACTTAAAAAAATAACAACGCGTATACCTTCTTATTTTTCTTATTCGAATTCTCCCCAAGCCGAAAGAAAATAAGATAATACCTTAAGCATGACGCGCCTCAATTGCGGCAATTAGCGCGGGCGAAGTGGGGGCGCGCCCAGCACACAAAACGCGGAAGAACGCCCGCACGCCGATAACCACGAGAAGGAGCAACAACGAGGGGCGAAAGAAGAAAAAAGAGAGCCCGGGACTAAATATCAATAACGTCGATGCAACGCTAAATTATGCCGCGCTCTGTTTCGAGACCGCCGCCGCCGCCACCTCGCACACCGCAAGGCGCGGATTTAATCATCGCTCGCGCGCGGCGCTATGTAGCGCTCCGTTCGTTCGTGGAGCTGCATAAATTACGAGGGGAGAGAGAGAGAGCCGTTCGGAATAGTTTCACCGGCGCGGAGTTATGTATCACGAGATCCCCGAAGATTAGGCGAGATTCTTCGGACTTTCGCGTGCAACGATAATTCAGAACTTTGAAAATTGTTCCGGTGCCCCCCCCCCCCATTCACCGCCCAACCACCCACACGGCCTCGTAATCGCACCCTTCATCTTGTGCTTTTACCCTTTCGTTAGTGGAGAGCGCGTGCTAAGTGCGCGCGGACGGCCGAGCGAGCGAGCGTCTTTATCCCCGGAGGTAATTACATTTTTGGCGGTGTGCGAAACAAAGTATTTGCGGGGGAGCCGAGGTCTTGAGGTATGACTGCTGAGATTAATCTTTGGGATATTATGCTGAGAATATGCGTGAGAAATGATTTTTCAATATTTTTAAGTTGTTGATCTCAGCTAATGGTAGAGTATTGTAGATAATTATTTTATGAAGCTAATGGCCATATCTACCAGTGAAAGGTGATTTTTAAAAAATTAAAAAATAAAAAACACCATAATCTTCGACGTTTCGGAGACTTTATTCATATCTCCCTCTTCAGGAATAATCCTTAATTACATATCGTAATGTCAAGTAGTTTATGCGGGCAACAATCCGCTCGTCAGTACACTTTCACTGGTAGATATGGCCATTAGCTTCATAAAATAATGATTTTTCAATATTTCTAGAACAAGGACTAGAAGAACAAACACATATTTGTTCTCATTTTAATCTATATTTTCTTTATTTTTTTCCATAAATATTACACTTGCATTACACGTTTTCTTCCAAATACCATATTACAATCGATGAATTAACATACGTAATCAGAGGTCATTTCGCATTACTCTTAACCATTATGATCAGCAATGCTGTAAAACGAAAATTAAAGATTACAAAACCGCCTTTACATCGTCCCTCTCTCTCTCTCTCTCTCTCTCTCTCGTTCAACCGCGAGCTATAAAAGTTTAAGCTGCTTCGACGTCTCTCGACTTATCCCCAAAAACAGAGCATTGCAAAATATCGGTCGCGCGCGCTCGCTGTAATTAATTGTAATGCCATTTTCGCGTCGGGTAGACTTTTTTCTTGAAACATAATTCGCGGCATTTAGGGTCTCGCCACCGATACACATCGCGAGCCGAGGTGGCGAATCCCTCTCTCTCCCTTTCTCTCTTGCACATCCAAACGAATGCGATGCCTTCGTATACGTACACTACATCCGCGTGCATGCGCTCATATATGTATGTGTGTCCGTTGGTGTGAGCTGTGTATGTGTGCGAGCGTGCAAAGCGTCAGGCCGGCCTCTCATGCATATGGAGCATTTCATTATATTAAACCCTTTCAATGTATAATTTACTTTTGCGTGAGTCATTTGAGGACCGGCCGCGTTGCACGCTCTCGTTCTCTCTCGCACACACACACACACACTCGTTTCGTGCCACCGCACGAAGACCCAATCTGACGAAGCGAGAGTGAGTGAGAAAGAGAATTTGGAATGTGTGCGTGAGTGTCGCATGAGCTCTCCGATAGCGGCACACACGCCGGGTGTTTTCTCTCTCTCTCTCTCTCCCCGGGCATCCTAGCTACTCCTCCTCCTCCGCCTCCTCCTCCTCTGTCTCTTCCTGCGAGCGAGAGAGAAAGCTATAGCTCGCTACCTCTCTCTCTCTCTCTCTCTCTGGTATACATTATCCACACGTGCGATTTTCAGGGCGTCAGGCGACGCTCGGCGCTCGTGCGATCGCTTTGCATCTCGACTTTATTGCGAAAGACCTCGCTCCCTCTCTCTCACTCCTACATATACACATATACGCGCTCGCATCGGTGTGTATATGCGCGCCGACGCTGCTGCCGCCGCCGCTTCTCGCGCGCGCGCGAACGCCCGGATTTGCATGCGCCCTATATGAGATGATGCATGCGCGGTCACTTCGGGAAAATAAAAAAGGGTTCTCTGCTGCCGCTGCTGCTGCCGTACGCCGCCGCCGCCGCCGTGGCTGCCGTTTAAATTCCGAGCGCCGATAGAGGGTGAGGGAGAGAGAGAGAATGCGCTTTCAAAGGCTAAGATAGAGCCCTATAGTGTTTGGGAATTGATAGGCGGCTGCGATGATTGCCTTTGAATCACGCCTATGTATGGCGGGAGGAGTAGCTACGGCTCGCCCGCTCGCCCGGGCTTCAAAATTGGAAATGGAATTGCGACAATCAGTTTCGAACTTCCAGCTTTTCCTCATCCCAGTGCTCTCTACGCTCTCGCGCGCCACTTTTATGTATGCGCACAAAGTACGCGAGTCTGAAAAATTGTTATCTAAAATAGCCCCTCTCTCTCTCGCTCTCTCGCATTTGCGTACTTTTGTGAAATCGCGAGGGAGAGAGTGGCGCGCGCGTGACCATTTTTGGAAGAAAAAGTGCGTGTCCGAGGTGGAAAAAAAGGTTTTTAAGCGCACTTCTTTTTTTTTTTAATAAATAGAGATTGGTGAGGGATCCGTCTGTGAAAAAGCTTTTTTATAGCGGAATGAAAGATTTAATTGAGTTTGTAAAATGCATATTTGGAAATACTTAAAACGCAAATGATATAGTAGGACTTGGCTTGGGTAAAATACGAAAACGAAAAGTTAATATGTAATTATTTTTGTTTCAAAACAATTTCACGTGGTGCTTAAATCAAATGTTGCAAACAGGTGTAGAAGTGTCTATCATTATTCTGAAAAAAGCCGCTGAAATATCCTCGGGTACATTCCTAATAAACGTGATTGCATTTCCAGGCGCAGAGATAATTTCCTAGATTAATAGTCAATAAAACTAAGTTATGGGTGAAAAAATAAGCAGCATTTATGCATTCCGCTGCTGGAGAACCGCCGCGCGCATTGCGCGCAATAATTTCTTTTCTCCCCGAGTGCGCGCACACACACTTCTACTTAAAGGCGTTATTTCAAAGTTTTTGAAACCACAATGACACGTTATCACAATGATATATTGCCGTATTATGCGGTAATAAACTTTTGTCTCTCGCAGCAGCTGAAAGTATTCAGTTTAAAGCGAGCTCGAGGAAAAAAGAATACGAGCGAGAAGGAGAGAGAGAGCGAGAAAGAGAGAGAGAGAGACGTAGCACACGACTGCAGAGATTCTTTTTCGAGTATTTATATTTTAATTTAAGCGCGATAAGATTCTCCCCGGTCGGCAGAAAGATTATTCACGGTCACTGTGGCCGCAGCCACGGGGAGGAGAAGCTGCTGCACGCGTACAGAGTTTGAGAATTCGAGAACGCACTCGACGAAAAGATTATGCTAAGGCCTACTTAATTATACGGCATCGGCATATCTTTGAATTATGCAGCGGCGTGAATAAGCGCGTATACGTATACGGAGCGAGTTCGAGAGAGGGAGAAGGAGACAGAGAGAAAAGCAGAGAGAAAGAGAGGGAGAGACCGGCCTCCGATCGGCAAAAGTAATAAATTTGCTTTTATGTTCGGTTGCAGGCAGAGTCGTAAAAAAGATGCAACTATGTCGAAACCAAACGTTCGAGAATGCGGCGAGCTCTCTCGGTCATTCGCTCGCGCTTACTTTTTCAAAGTACATAATCTTTAGTGCCGAAACGCGTACGCGCGTTGTTGCTTTGCAAAATAATCAGATAAAAATTACGTTTGTCTGCGCATGCGCACGCGCGCCTACCATTTTTAATACCTATCTCTCCTCCCCTCCACCCTTCCCTTTTTTCTCCCGTTTAAGACGTAATGAAAGAGTCGGGGAATGTTAAATTAATATTGAAATTTATGCGAGTTTCTATTATGGGTTTAAAGAGGCGAGCTTTTTGTTATTATGGAAACATTTATCTTTTATAGCACCTCAACGATTATTGCCGCGCGCACTAGCGACGCCGACGCGCCGCCTCTTATCTACAACTGCTAAAGTATTTAAGAACGGTTTCAACAACTAAGGAAGCCCATCGAATTCATGTCGAATTAATATGCCAGGCAGTTGTCCGTTCGCATTTGCATCGTGCAATCCGGCTTTAATTACTGAAAGCCTTTAATTCATTATGCAAATGGGCATAATAACGCGAGAACCAGCAAACGATCCGCTTCTCGTATGTAACTTCCCCCCGGTGTATATATGTATATGTGTGTGTATGTGTATGTGTGTATGTATGAGCATTCGAAGTCCGAATGTGCGGGAGTTGGTTAAAAATTGATTTTATTATTCTCACAGACTAAACTAATATTGTTTATTGGCTTAATTAAACTGTAGCTCTTTGTGAGCTTACGATTATAAATGCCGTTTTTCATATAGAGTATACTGATAATGAATGAAAGAGTGTATTTACGAAATGGAAAGCGAAACATTAAAGGCCAATTACTTAAAATTCTGTGTAAATGAGGTCTGAGGTATTTGTCGATAATGTTTCCAAACATCGACTGTATTGGTTAAAGTTTCATAAATAGCTTGTGTACATTATATCTGATGTATAACTGAACAAATTATATAAAAGAGTATATTTTTTTTAAATATATTTGGTTGTACTTTTGCATATCAATATCTTTCTTGTTTATTTTATGTATTCTGTTCTGTCAATTAGTTTACAAACACATTGAATTTTTTTTTTTAAATAGTTTTTGTTAGAGTTAAAAATAGAAAAAAAATAATTCTTCTAAAAGACTTGAATAGTATAATATAATATTTATTATAAATTTGATTTCTTATTTAAGAAAGCCACTCTTACAAATACACCAATAGAATTGCATAATTTTTTACCTTTAAACAAAATTTGTATAGACCCATTCATAAATGTTTTATAGAGTAAACGACTGTTCTTTATTTGATACGTTTTATGTTTTTAGAGGTATTTATTTTACTCTCTATTTTTTAGCAGCCTCCACCATTTTCTTCTTATTCTTGACGAACTTACTTCCGTTGGTACGGCAACAGGTGTTTGCTTCAGACGTATTTCAACCGGTTTTTCCTTTTCCGTCCCATTCGAGCTAAAGAATTTTATATTCAGATTTAACACGACTCTCAAATTCTCATTACCGCTAATATAGCGAATTAACTTTTTTATGCAGTAAAAAAATCCACAAGTTTGCTATACAGTTCCTTAATTTAGTTCAAATAATATGAAGTGTGTATTATTCATTTGGCGTTATTATATTTATAACAAACAATAAATTGTGTTGTATTAAAAATGTTTTGATTACAAAAAAAGCTTTTCCCATGTCAGGTGCACCCCCACAATTGTTATTCCATCAGAAACCAATATATGTTTCCTCAGAAATTGCTCAAACAGATGCGAACAATATTTCATATCGAAATTAAAAAATCAGTTGAACGTGAAAGTACACTTATAACGCAAAAAAGAAGCCCGCGAGCAAAATCAAAACAGATGAGAGAAAAAGTAGTGGGTAGAGAAAAGAGAAAGAGGGTGAGAGGGGGAAGAAGTGGAAGAGAAACTGTTACTTGGCAACGTTTAATTTCAAACGACCTCGATCATCAAAATCCCAACTAGTAGCGTTCGCTCGCTCGTGCGCTTATATACGATTCGTGCAAATGCATTCAAGTACACGAGAGCGATTTTAATTTCAAATCGGGCAAATCCATCGGGCGAAAAACATAGAGGAAACGTAGCGCTCGCGCGGTAGCCACTTCAAAAGGAGAGTAAAAGAGCCCGCGCTCGTGTGATTACAAAAGAAATATACTTTTCCATCCATCTATCCTAAACGTCAGTGTCACACAGCGTACGTACGCGGTAAGTACTCGTGCTCTCGCGCTCTCACTGCAAAAGGTTAATTTCATTCAGACTGTTTCAGAGACAGTTGCCCTCCCGGTCGAATAAATTATAAAAGTTATGTGCCCCCGCGCGACTCTGTAAGCGACTCTCTCCTCCCCTCTTTCTCTACTCCCGCTCCTCGTTTGACGGATAAAAGTTGCATTAATTTTCTGGCTGTTTCGCCGACATTAAAAAATATGCAAACCGCCCTCACTTTCTCCCCCTCCCTCCCTACTCTCCTTTTTTTACATGTCAGAGGGCTGGCACCGCGGCATTTTGCCCAAATGCGTTTCCCTCTTTTCGCTCTCTTTTCTCTCTTTCCATGCTCTACGCAAGCTGATGCTGCTGCTGCTGCTGTACGGGCGAGCCCTCCGCCGTCGGGATGAATCGGACATTCACCGTAACGCAATTAGAACAACAATCGATAGAGCCTGCGCTAAGTGATGAGTATGAACTGCGAGGCAGCGGTGTACTACTCTGCTCCGATCGTAAACGAGGAAATTCATCAACGTCTCCGGGCAACGGACAAGTTTATTGCAAATAGAAGGGTTTTCTCTTTTCGTGTTCTGCGAGTATAACACAATTTAAGTTTTTTATTGGCAAGATTTGTGAAATAGTGGTAAAGGTCCTAAAGTTACGGGAATTATAAATCTGTACTTTCCTTATTCTAGATTTTATATTTTATAAAGTACAGGGATCCAAGGTATTGATCCTAGAAAGTGGTTAAAGTTTTATGTGACATTATTTTCAATTTCTGGCCCTGAACGTGTTTTCATTGATGACGCTCGTAACAAATCCTTCTTAGTTATAATAAATAATGGAAAATAATGGAAACAGATCAGGACACTTGTTCACGATTTGGCAGATACTATAAGCATTGGAAATTAATTACTATTGTTGTTTTTGAAAACGCCATCTATCGGTTAGTATATTAACTGAAGTATTAATATGTGTCAGAATCATTTGATGTTAAAATATTAAATAAAAACATAACAACATATGTAACCATATGTAACATAACATATGTTATTATTTAATATTTAGTATAAATACTAAAATCATTATTTATAATATAGAATCGTTACATAGCATATTTATAATAATTATAGTCAATTTATGAAAATCTTGACTAAACAAACGATTAATCTTATCTATTCTTAAAAAAACGATGGCCGGATGTTGTGAAGCATTTAAAGATTGATTTTGATTGATCTGTAAGGAATAGGCGCGAAGATTCGCTACTTCCGCTACATTTGAATTTTTAAAATTGAATTTTTATTCTTAACTATTTAAAACTGAATAATTAAAATCATTTAAACTAATTAAAATGAAATGATAATGAAAAATTATAGTCAAAACCCGAAAAACAAAATAGTACGCGCGCTGCGGGTTTGGATTTTGCTGGTGTTTTATAAATTTTATTTCTTTCGCTCGACGATGCCATTCTAACATTCTTAGCATAAACGTCCCCATTCCCATAATTAAAAGGACGAAGGCAACTTTAAGCTACGTGTCGGCGCGAATTCGCACCTTTATTCTCACTCGCCCCTCAGCGCGGCTGTAACTTATCCGCAAATCGATATGAAACAAAGTATAAAATGCTCTCTCACACGGCAACTGGGCTTGAAATTCGAATATCTCGGCGAAATCGTAAAGAAACGACGCGTTCGCTCGCCGTGGTAATCGATAGCTTGCTTGCTTGCGCGGGAGAGAAAGGTAATCGTCGACGTCGTTGTTTGGATTCACGGTATTGTTCCGAGAGTTTTTGCTACTGGGTATACACGCATCCGCGAGTCGCCAGCCCCTTGTCCAGCGTAGGATTTCATCCGACCTCTCCTCCCCTTAACTCTCACCCCCTCGCTCTTTTTATACCCAGCCCACCGCCGTCGCTCGCCTCCTCTATCTCATTTGGCCTCATTGTGCCTTGGCCGTCCATTGTTTTTTAAATTACGGACCGACCACTTCTCTCTATACCGCGCGAGCCACGGAACTCGATTTCAGTTTTTGTTGGCACTGTCACTCGTCTGAAATGCTTCTCGCACTCGAAATCCGTTTAGGAAGTCGCCCGCTGCTGCTACTGCCAGCCGATATATATTCTCATTCCGGTGGATGTGGGATACACGCGCGACGTGTAATGAGATAACCGTACGTTTGATTCGCATTCAGCGGTAATTGCGTGATGTCATGAGTGACTGCGTTACTCATTCCGCCCTGCCTTATGGCATTCATTCTTTCTCTCCCTCTTTCCGTGTGCTAGGGTGTATGTATATAGCGACAGCGTGTGTAGTGCTCTTTCGGGATGGGCTCGCAATTAAATGTCAATTTCGTTTTTTGATATACGTGTCTGGGTTCATGAGAGTGAGCGAGGACGTGGAGATGGCACATCTTTTATTTTTGATGCGGAAAAATAGGAGAGCTTTAGCTCACGAAAATGAAGGGGCAATGTTAATACTCTTTTTTGGTGTAGTATAATAATCTGCTTAAAAGTTTGTTTTGTGCTCTTTAATCAAAACTGTTTCAAATGAAGAGTCTCGCCAAAAAATGGACGCAATAATTATTGTGTAATAGATTAAAGATGATTACTTTGTCAGAAAATCAACTGCATCACTTGTAGTGACTAAATCTAAGTAGATACAGATGACCATAGCTAGACAATGCTTATAGCCACTGTAACTATTCCAGATACGATAATTGTTCATAACTTTGAATAGTTGTTTGTTGTTATTAGATAGCTGTTAGTTCGAATGCTAACCCTGCAATTTGACTTTCCTGAATGATATCAGGTACGAAACAGCAGTTACATGGAATGGTAAAATTTTTTCCAGAAAAATTTCAAGCATAAATGTTACCCAAACTACAAATTACTCAATGGTCGAAACGTGTAATGTAGAAATTTTTGCATTCTAAAAAGCCTAGAATGTTAAGGAATGCACGCCAACTTTTTTTTTCCGCGGGCCATATTAGCTCGCACAAGCGCACATTACACCAGCACTTGACTTTTCAACAAAGTCCCAGTAAAATTTAACTGCATTCTAATTTTTAATCCTAGATAAAACCGCCTAAGCGTCGCGTTTATTTTTTTACACTCCAGGCAGCTGCCGTTACCGCGCGGACAATTCGTATAAAAATGTTTTACAATCTTAATATTATAACAAATACGCTTTAATAAAAATTAGTTACGATCCAGTAAAATTTATAGCCTCGAACGTGTACACCATAGCAGCAGCACAGCGCCGATGCAGTATTTTCATTTTTTCCAGAGGTACGTGCGCCACCCTCGCGTGCACATTCTGCTCCTGGCGCGCTCAGCTAAGTCCAAA
Source organism: Torymus aiolomorphi (assembly GCA_036365515.1). Taxonomy (NCBI): domain Eukaryota; kingdom Metazoa; phylum Arthropoda; class Insecta; order Hymenoptera; family Torymidae; genus Torymus; species Torymus aiolomorphi. The sequence goes on from CM070875.1 coordinate 12,671,432, forward strand.
AAATTGATCGAAACTCTCTCCCGCAGTATTTGCAGTTCACGCATACTTCTGTGTACCTTTCTCCCGGCTCGTATTTCCCAAACAAAAATAACACATAATATCGCAGATGGGGGGGGGGGGGCACGGCAACAGCAGCAACAGCTCGATCCCGTCGGGAAACAAAAAATAAATACGTTGCACGCGGACACCAGTGCTGTGCCCATCCACGCCCATCAATTTTCAAAAACCCCCGCCATGCACACACAGTCCCGGGGAAAATCCACGAATGAACGAACGAAGACGCTCACCTTAACAGCGGCTTACCTGCGCGTATAAGTACATAAACGTATAACGCACGGTGCGGTCGCGGGAGGCATAGGGTCACGCGGACGTAACCGAATCGCCGGCATAAATCATTGGAAACGAAAACATATCCCCGCGGGCACGCAAATTTGCCAACACCCGGCCGCAACGCGCCCGCCCGCGCAAACAAACGTAAAATCATGACGCGCGCGAGCCGCGCGACAACGATGACGACACGCCGAAAGACCTGCCACTGTGTGAGTGCGTATACACACACACGCGCGCGCGCGTATACGCGATACTGTTGCGCGGGTGGGGAGCGGGGAGAGGGTTGAAACGCGCGAAAGAGAGCGAGCGAGGTGTTCTAGCATGGATGACTCGTCATTGCCGTGGGGCGCGTGCCGCGTACACACACCTACACCTACAGGGACACACACTTGCACAGCACGCGCGCGCGTGTGAATTTATACGCGCGAATCGCTTTACTGGAAAGTCTCTCTCTCTCGCTCTCTGTCAGCCGTCTGGCCCATACGCGCGCGCGGGGGGGATATCCACCCGCGCACGTACGCGTACACGTATACGTGTGTACAGAGTGGCTTTGCAGTATACACGGGCGCGAGAGCCTGCTGGCAGTCATCGGCGGTAGCGGAGCGCGCGCGAGCGAGCGAGCAGGGCACCGGCACACCACTCAATTACTCGCGTGGCACGCTGTGAAATCATTTACCCAATCATTTAGTTACATCAACGCAACCGGCCGCGTGCGCACACGCACACATACCCGTACACATATAGAGGGGGCATGCGTGTGCCAGGGGAGGGGCGAATCAGTGAGAGTGAACCCGCGAGGATGACGCGAGAGAGAGAGGGAGAGGCAAAATGGAGCTATTGTATTTCGCCGCGCGCGGGAGTGCGTGCCCGCGAGAGAGAGAGGGAGAGTAGCGCTACCCTGTTGATTTTGCGTTATATCGTTATGATGACGATATAATAGCTTCGCTGACGCTCTCTCTCTTTCTCTCTCTGCCGCGGCTCGATTTAGCGTGATATTATTGCCGGCGTATGGCCGGCATGAGTGCGAACGTGTGTTTTTCCCTGGATTTCTCACACGTGCCTTTCGCGCCTACCCCACCACCGCTGTATGTACACACACAGAATCTACTGACGCCGCCACCCTTTCGCTCTCGGCGCTCGCGCGCGCTTTCCCCCCGCCAGCGCCGATATGCACTCAATGATGACGATGAGCTGCGGAAAGGAGGGTTTTGCAGCAGTCGCGGCCGTAGCGGATTCTTTTGATGTAAGGGGCGCGTCTTCGTCTTGGCAAACGTCTTTAAGACTTCAATTAAGATTTTTCACGTTTGTCCGCGAGGATCGCGCAATGCCATCGGCGCTTTATGAATATTCCTTTTATCTCTCCTTCTCCCTTCCTCGGGGGACAGAAGATGCAAGACGCTCGAACCCTTTGAAGGAATATGAGAAGGTTCCTCGCTGTAATTGATTGATTTGTGATTGGTTCTCTCATTAAGTCGGAGACGACGTTTATTCAAATTAACGCGGGGGTTTTTCGTTGCAAATCAGGAATTGGGTACGCGCTCGAGTGTCTCGTGTGGTCTCTTTGATAAGGGCCGCTTTTTGTTTGAGTCCTGTGATGTCATAATCTTCAGTGGATAAATATAACTTTGTAAAGTTTTAAAGGACCAACTTGAGAACCTTTTTTCCTTAAATATCGAGCGAAATAGTTAAATTAAGCGACGTCGGGGTCATGGAGCGTAAGACAGAAAGGTTCTGTCGGAAACAAGTTATGTTTAAAATAACCATTTGACAAAGTTTGATGAGTCTCAAGCTTTTACTAATCGAATGGGCGTTAGCGAACAATGGTCGAACAATCCCTGAAAAAATAATTCTTGTTTAACGCGTCGAAGCAAAGCGCGCGTGCACACACACGAGCGAGAGAGAAAGAGGCGGCTCACAAGCGACGGCATCGTTTCTGGATTGGCAAAAAAGCGAGCGAGCGAGTGAGAGGAAGGGAGGAGAAAAAGAGAAAGAGAATGCTAGAGCGAGAGAGAGTGAGAGCGAGGCAGCTTTGACAGAGACAAAAAAGGGGACATACAAGCGAGAAAGAGAAAAAGTGTATATAACATCGAAGAATCAGTCATCGTTGCCGAGTTATATCGCAAAGCCGATCGCCAGCGAACTTCCATCCCCGGGCATTCGGCAAGTCCAGATACGTTTTTACAAATGGAAAAAATTCGTCGATGGGAGATGCTCGGGGGAGGAGGGATGTGGGGGAGGGTGGTGGCGGTGGAGCAGCGGCTACGGCGGCCCAGGGGGTGGGGGAGCGCGCCCCGGTGATGGTAGGGGTAGGTGCATAGGATTGAAAGGGGGGTGAGAGAGAGGTGCTGCGCTGCGCTGCGTGTGTGTACGTGCGTGCGTGGGTGGGTGGCCGCGCGCCGGAGGAGGAGGCAGGCAGGCAGGCAGGCAACGGAAAGAGAGGAGGAGGAGGAGGAGGACCACCGCCGCGAGGGTGAAAAGCCTGAGCGAGCGGGTGGTATATTGCAGATCAATACAATTGCACGTTAGTGCTAATAAATAATAGGCGGTGGGAGCGAAAAAAGCGCGCAATGCAGCACAACGCGAACGCAACACACAAATAATACGCGATACATCAGCCGGCCTGGGTAGCTACGTACCAGACTGCGTTCCTCTCTCTCTCTCCCTCTCGTTTTTCCTCCCTTCTCCCTCTCTCTCTCTCTGCTCTTCTCTTTTTCTCGCGTTTCGCCTCGTCCTCGTTCTCATTCTCTCTCGCGCTCGCTCGCGCGCGCGCTCTCTCCACCTACGCGCGCTTGGTCCCCCGCCTTTTTTTCCCAGCGCCGTCGCGCACCTATAAACCCCGGGCGCAGGCAGGCACCACCCCCCGAGGCACCGCCATTTCCGGACAAATAAACTCTAGTCGACGTAATTTTTACGCACGGCGGCCGCGGCCCGCCGGCCAAGCCGTGCCGCGACGAAAACCAAAGGGGGCCGCACAGCCCCGCGCTCTTTTGCCCGCCGAATGCCGAGAAATTGCCCTTGCGTTTACATGTGGACATATAACATACGTATGTGTATACAGAGAAATAGCTGTATGAGTGCATCTCGGGCTCGACGACTTGTACGCACACGGGCCGATCTCTCGACGAGATGGGCGAACGAGACGGTTGTAGCCAAAGGGCTGTGACTCTCTCTCGGCCGCTCCTCTACTCGGGCACGGCGTGTCGCTTGACGAGGGTTAAACTTTTATCGGTGTTGACGCGTCGACGAGCAGTGTACCCACGCGTTTACGCGCTTGAAATGAGCGAGAGCTATTGAGGGAGGGAGAGACGCTCAAGTTCAAGTTTAAGAACTCATGATTGACTTATATATGGCCGAGTGTAATCTAGGCATATTTTTCTGTGATTAGTCAAAAATAATGGTTGAAATAAAAATGTTATAAAATAATGAAAATAAGGTTATTTTAAAATTGAAATGATTTCAGGATCCAATTGTATTTGATTTAATTGAAAAATAATCCTCTTTAAAAATGTTAAAGCTTTAATGCAGTTTGGTACATTCGATTAAAGATCTCGTATTTCAATCGTCTGATTTGTACGATGACATTTTGTTGTCGCTACGATTTCATTTTCAGGTATTTTTAGCCATCAGCCTCAGTGGCTGGAAAAATATTTATGAAAGCTAGAAATGCATTTCTAAAGTTGTAAGTTATCATAAAGTAACCATCAGTTCTTGCCGTTACTTATCGCATTAAATGGAGTAGTAAATTAATTTTCCGATACTTTGGAATAAAGTTTTCCTTGAATTATTTTGCGATTCGTTCGAAGCAACTGCACGGCAACATTGAAAATGGTCGATATAATAATCCCTTATACATTTTCAACCAGAAATCTCTGGTGCCCTGGAAATAATTTAATTCGCATTCAAAGAAAAGTCGCGAATAAATATCATCACGCCTACACAAGCATCTTTTCAATTAAGAGAAATGAGAACCACCACAAAATCTCCTTGCGGTTGCGGCACCGGTTAAATGATTATTTGTTGGTCAATGTGATCAAAAATCTTTCAAAAGACATCAAACGGCAGTAGCCACGCCGGCAGCTGCAGTAACAACTTATCGCGCCGGCGTAGAATATAAAACAAAAAAAGCAAGCCCCCACGAGCCTACTACAGCACTCTGTTCGCACCAGCGAGGTAGCGAGCGCGCAGGGCTTGTCGAACATTAATTAATTTTGAAAAATTGAGGCTAAACGCGTTCGCTCTCTCGCTGCAGATATATCGACGGCTTGTATGCTCCAGGGGTTTTAGCAAGCCAATCGGGAGACGTAGACGAGCCCCTGGCCTCTCTCACCGACCCCCGCGCACTGCCCCTCTCCTTTTATATGCTGCATCAGGCAGATCTGGTAAAAACGCGCGCGCGCGCGCGCACCGCCGCTGCTGCAAGCGCGAACGTATGTATACGCCGGTAGTAGCTGCTGCTGCTGCGAGCCCTCCCTCGGTCCCCGCAAACATCGAGAGATCCCTTTTTCGATTCTCGCACACACGACTACACGCACACTCCCCCCTCCGTTCTATCGCACCCATACCGCCGCACCCGAATCATCCCGCCGCCGCTGCACCCGCACCGCCCGCAGGTTAATGCCTGAAAAATGTACGGCAATTTTTTATTTTTAATACGCCTTCCCCCATTTTTTTTCTCTCCGCGCCGCTCGCTCACGCGCCGACCACCTACGCCTCCCCCCCTCCTCCTCCGCCGCCTATGCCGGTGCGCCGCTGCACGCGCGTATAGCATATACCCACCCCACCCAGCGCGCGCGCGCGCGAGCACACACACCCTTCGTCCACTTCCGCGCGCGTCTATGCGTGATGCAGCGAATGCGCGTATACGTGCGTGCATATGTACATGTATATATAGAGAGATACGCAACGAGCCCGGCTTTTTACGCGGGGCGCCCGTGTTTTTTTTTCTTTTGTGTTTTTTCGAAACCTCTCCCACAGCTGCCAGAGCCGCCGCTGCCGTTCAGCCGGCCGGCTGCCGATAATTTCTTTGGATAATTTACAGTCGTATTGATCTGGTTGGCAACATCTCGATTGGATGTACACAATGGCTTTGATGTTTTTTCGATGCGATGGCGGGGAGGGAGAGGAGAGAGAGGCCTCCGAAATGCACGCGCAGCACAGGCTGATGAAGAAAACTTTGGGAATAGAAGAGAAAGGACGAGGACAGAGGGAATGCGCGCGCGTGTACAGCGCTCGATTGAAACGTGAATTATTTTCGGCTTTATTTTACGTTAGCTGAATGATATATTTACAGTTATGTCGATGTATGTGGAGTACGTGCGTGTCAGTCGGCCGTACAATGACATTTTTTGATGCTTTTTATGTGGTGCGCGCAGCGTATATATATATATATATATATATATATATATATATATATATATATATATATATATATATATATATATATATATATATATATATATATATATATATATATATATATATATATATATATATATATATATATATATATATATATATATATATATATATATATATATATATATATATATATATATATATATATATATATATATATATATATATATATATATATATATATATATATATATATATATATATATATATATATATATATATATATATATATATATATATATATATATATATATATATATATATATATATATATATATATATATATATATATATATATATATATATATATATATATATATATATATATATATATATATATATATATATATATATATATATATATATATATATATATGAGCGACCAGCAGCCCGCGTGCAAAGCTTTAGATGACCGAGACATTTAAATTTGAAACAATTAGAATAACAAGTGAATTGATTTTATTTAGTGTTGGTTAGATGATTTTCGCAGTTATTCGATGCTTTATATCTTTTTGTTCATTCATGCCCATTCAACAATATTGTGCTCGCATTTCGATAACAAATACCTTTTTGTGTGCTGCAAGTAATTAGATTTTTCATTTCAAATCTCTATTGTCTATTATAATTTTATTTATTGTCTAAATGGAGTAAGAAAACTTCTTCAAACAATTTATGGTTTTTCTTAACAGAAGAAATAGGAGCTGATAACAACAATTTTTGTTTTTTTATTTTTGTCTTTTATAAACTCTTTATTATTCAAGGAAAAATTAGTCATGTCACACAAGACGTTATTTTGAAAAAATTAAGGTGCTTCTTAAGGTAGATACTATGAAATGAATCGGCGCAGTGATATAGTCATATTGCAAATAATGTATGATTTTAACAAAACTCATTTAACAAAACAATTAACATAGTTTCAATACGGAAAAACGGAGATTTAATTACCTATATATTTTGAAGCCATTGTTTCGGAGAAAATAAATAAAGGTAAAAGTATCTAAACCTCTTTTATTGTAGAGTAGGGGTGGGACGAGTAGTTTGAAAATTTCTTGCTATTTTTTTAATAAACATAAATATAATAGTGTAAATGATAAAATAGCGTATCGAAATCACCCACATTTTCTAACCATTACATTAATCTAGTAAACTAAAATGGTTCAAAAGCTCATAACACATTTATGAGCTCACGAGATTCATGCAACCAAGATCGAACTTTTTTTGAACTTTTACTCGAAAAAATAATTCCAAAAAGTACACGAGTCAAAGGTTATTGTTAACAACTTTAAAATGAAAAGTGTTGATTTAGTTTCGTACATGTCAAAACATTGCAATTTTATATGCTTGAAAAATTTATTTCACCTACATGGATTTTCTAATGTGTTACACGGAGAAAAATTTATATGTAAACTTTACTCTTTTTATAAGAAACTTTATTATTTTTATAGTAGTGCTGGAACACACTCGACATTTGGGATTTTTACTGTTTTAAATAGTAATTTTTATGATTTTCATAGCAAATTTTACTTTTTAAATAATAATTTTTATTATTTTTGTAGCAAATTTTACTATTTGAAATAGTAATTTTTATTATTTTTTCAGCAGTCATAAAAAGTACTATTCCAAATAGTAAAATTTGCTACAAAAATAATAAAAATTATTATTTAAATAGTAGAATTTGCTACGAAAATCATAAAAATTACTATTTAAAACAGTAAAAATCGCACATGTCGAGTATGTTCCAGCGCTATTATAAAAATAATAAATTTTTTTATAAAAAGAGTAAGTTTACAAATAAATTTTTCTCCGTGTACGAATGAGCTATCGCAACTTTTTAATAATAAAAAGTGACGGACCCTGTGATTAAACCAGAGCCACCGACTCGCGAGTCAGAAACGCTACTAACAAGCCACGGCAGCCCCCGCCCGACTTTTTGCTAATCGGCGTCATATTGTAAAAGAACACCTTGCTTATTTCATTCTTTCATATTCGTGGGTGTATCCACACGTATCAAATGCAAAAAATAAGAATTGAAAATTTTTTTTAATACAGATTATACAAGATTTTCAATATTTTAACTCTGTTGTTACTTTTCTTTTAATTTCTTGGTAGATTTTCCTGGGACAAAGCTTAAATTCATTGTATTTTGTGCAGTTATGGTCCAAAGAGTTGCAAAAATAAAAATTATCCGAGTAAGTAATCTTCAAATGCCAAAAATAAAAAAAATCTTAAAAAAAATATTAAAATAAAGCTGTTTTTATATTTACATCTCTTTGGACCATAACTGCGCAAAATACAAAAAATTTAAGCGTTATTGTATGAAAATCCTGTATCCTCATGCTCTATCTCTGCAAAAAATGGCTTTATGAACTTCTACCTTGGCTTATTTTCTCAGAAATAATCTCGTTTTAAGATATTGCTTCAAAATATTGATGATTAAATCTCCTTTCCTCCTGGGAAAATTATATATCAAAATCCAAAGGTATAAGACCTTCATTCTAAAATTCTCAAGATTTGGAAGTTTTATCATTGTATTCATAAAGAATACATATTAGTTACATTTAGCCGAACACCAACATTGGTACACATTCCGTCTGAAAAATTTTTTTTCCTAGAAATCCAAAGCGATAATAAGAACAAGACACAATAAAATAAAAATAAGATTATATGGTGATTATTCTCAAATTAATATTCTTTTTTAAACGTTTCGGTTGAAATCAGCTGAGATAAAAGAAACCTAGATAAAGTCTGATAAAAGTCTAGGCTAAATAACTAGTTTTACTAGTAAAATGAACTAAATTTCTTTTTAAACTATGTATATTTAGTAGCGATAATTGATTGCAAGTTTTTTATTATTAGTAGTTGTATAAACTATTACACATATGTGTGTAACATTCAATTAGAAAAGAAGAGAGAGCTCTGTTTATTAAATTCATCTTATTATACGACCAGGTTAATCAAAACATGAACAGTCTACTAAAACTATAGGATTGTTCCAAAAGTAATACTCCGCAGAGTACTGCATTATTTCTACAATATTGCACAACCATTGCAATGCTGCTGCAATATTACCAACAATATTTAAGAAATATTTCAATAATATACAACAATATTATAAATGAATATTTGCCAATGATGGCTAATATATCTTGTGGTGATATTGCAATAATATTAATACAACTTCGAATCTCCGCCTACCAACAATATTTAAGAAATATTCTAACAATATACAATAATGTATTGCTTCCTCATAGAGGAAGCTTTGTGATAGTAAAAAAAAAAGTTTATGAGATAATGTGTTAGAAATGTTTTTTAGCAAATTTGGAATCGAAATACACTATTTTTAGAAAATGTCCGTATGGATGTGTGTGTGTGTGTGTGTGTGTATGTGTGTGTGTGTGTTGTGTGTGTGTGTATGTATGTCCGTATACGCTGATATCATGAGATCATGAGATCTACTCGACCGATTTTAACGGGAGAGTGATCATTTTTTTAGATTTTGCTTCCACAATTGGGGTCAATATTCTATTTTTGTAAAATTTAATTTTTTTTTTTATAGCCATTTTTTAATTTTCAAAATTTTTTTTTTCGATTTTTTTAATATTTAGAACAAATATTGTTTATATATCATGAATTCTCTGTATGTAGGATAAAATTATCTACAATTTAAAAAAAAAAAAGTCGGTAGCTATATTTCGTCATAAGTTATTAATGAAAACGTAATTTTTTGTAAATAGGTTATATTTCGAAATTAAAAAAAGATATTAACATGAATATTTTTTTGGTTATAAAGGATATTAAGTACTATAACTTACTAAATTTTTAGATTTTTTTATTCATTATTTTTTGAGAAAAAAATAATTTATAAAAAAAAGTGATTTTTTTTGTCGTTCAATAACTATAGTAAAATTGGCTTAATCACTTTGAAATTCTTTGTAGGGGTAGATTTTGTATACCAATCGAGTGAGTTCTTTGGGCAAAAGGATTGATCTATAAATTTCGAAGATATTTAGGTTAAAATTTTTTTCAATTTTTTTTTTAATCGTAATTTCTCGAGAACGGCTCTATGTATCTAAATGGGGTGGGTGGTATTCGAAAGAGAATTAAATTACCTATATTTTCTAAAAAAAATTAATTCTCTAGCTATCACGGTTCTTTTGTTATTAACAAAAACGTAAAAATTGAAAAATGAAAAAAAATGAGTTATATATGTTCAACTATTACAAGAGTAAAATTGTCTTATTCGCTTCAAAATTCATTGTAGAGGTATATTATTGATAGTTCTTGGATGAGTTCTTTTGGCAAAGTGATTGGTTCATAAATTTCAGAGATATTTGAGGTTAAAATTTTTTTAGACATTTTTAAAATCTATTTCTTGAGGATTAATTTATAATTTTTTTTAATTTAGTTTATAATTAAATTAAATTTAATTTATAAAAAGATAATTTTAGCTTATAATATCTCTGAAAATTATGAACCAATCATTTTGCCAAAAAAACTCTGCCGAGAACTATCAATAATATACCTGTACAATGAATTTTGAAGCGAATAAGACAATTTTACTATCGTAATACTTGAACATCCAAAACTCATTTTTTTTTTAATTTTAACATTTTTACATTTCTGTTAATAACAAAAGAACCGTGATAGCTAGAAAATTAATTTTTTTTAGAAAATATAGGTAATTTAATTATGTTTCGAATGCTATAAATTACATTCAAATACATAGAGCTCTAAATATCAGTTGCAAATTTATAGGCAATTGTGATATATATTTTATGTATGTGAAATTTTGTGGAAATGTATAATCTATAAAAATTTGAATAAATTATGTTGGAGTTTTGTTATTTCTGTCTTTCTGAAGTATTAAATTTTAAATATTGGAATTAAAAATTAATTAAAGGAATCAGTAAATTAAGTTTGAGGAAGCTACGTGCCAATGAATTGGCAGCGGTTTTTTAAGTAATATTGCTAAGATATCGTAGAAATACAGTAGTATTATTCCTACAATATAACTGCAATATTACTGTAATACTACTGCTATATAACTGCAATATTACTGTAATACTACTGCTATATTACTGAAGTATCCTAAATATATTCCTTTAATATTGGTTAAAGTCAATTGATTTGAGATATTCAATGTATTTTGTAGAAATATTGTAGTCATGTTTGCAAAATATTCATTAAAAGTTATTTTATTTTGTTGTTTCACCCTAAACGATAAATCGATTTTGCTGGAACTTTTTTATTCAATAAGTACTGTGCAAATACACAGTTGGAAAAATCTATAGATTAAAACCTATAATTTCTGCATATTATCGCGCGGTACCAAAAAAAGCCAACTTTGATGTTACAGGCGAAGAAAAGTCAAAAACGCATCTAAGGCGAAGAAAAGCCAACAAACAGCTACACCGCGAAAAAAGCCAGTTGGCGTCTTCCCAGACGAAGAAAAGCTAATTTTCGCCGTCCCTGCACGAAGAAAAGCCAGTTTGCGTCGTCCCTGCACGAAAAATGCCAACTGACGACATTTCGCACGAGAAAAAAATCCAATTCTGTTAGCGCAAATACTTTTACGTACGAGTATTGATGAATAATGTTGTATTAAGTTTGTAAATTTTAATTATCATAATAAAATTACTCTTAATACTATTAATAAGCGGTTCTAGGAATCTTGAATGAATGTACTGATAATTCCAGTTTTTTTATCATTGACTTTGGTTTGAAGTTGGCTTTTTTTCGTACCGCGCGATGATATATTTAATATATATTAAATATTCATATATATTTCATCAAAACAAGAAAAAGTTTTTCTTCAAATAAAAAAGTCTTCTCACAAATTTAAGTAATAAAGTTCTGTCTAAACTTAACTTCTTCTACTTTCAGAATATTCTGAAAGATGAACTTTGAAGAAATATGTAAAATTACTTAGTTATATTTCAATCATGAAATCAGAATACATTCTTACAGTGAAAAATTACCAATTTAAAAATACTTAGAAAAGTTGATGTTGCCTATTTTTCTGCTGATAATATCAAATTGCTTAAAATACATGAGGTAAATAAATTTTGTTTTTTAATCTTCGTATACATGGTTTCTTCATTTTCTAAATGAAAAAATAAAAGTATAGTTGCTATAACAATCAAGCATACAATTGCATTTCAGTTTTATTGCATTATAACGAAAAAACAAATGACAAACAAAAGAATAGAAAACATTTAGTAATTTGTCCATTAGTATTTTAATCACAAAAAGATGGCACGGGCAAACGAAGAAATGAAAACAAAAGTCGTCATCAAGGGATCCAAGTTTCAAAAAGTCCAGGCATTAATTAACATGAAGGTTCTTTCAATCCCGGCGAGCGCAAGCGCAGCCAGCATTAGATACAGCAGCAGAAGTGGAAGAAGCCTTCGAAAGGTCCCGTCTCGTAGCTGCTGCGGCGTGGCTTAGCCATTGTCCAAAGGAATAGCGTTCCCCAGAAGAGATGAGGGAAGCAAGCGCGCCTGCCTCCTTCTCAGCCCTCTTTCCTCGCCCCTCTTTAGTCACTCCTCTTTGTTCCCAGGGCGAGAGCAAAGGAACTCGCGAAGCGGTGAACCGACCTCGACCACATCAGTAATTCGAAAAAGCTAATTAAAACTTCACTCGTGGCTATATACTCAGACGCGCGCGCTCGCCCGCGCGCCCGGTACAGTCTTCCGCTCTGAGCTGTCCTCTTTCCCCATCTCTGACCTACGAGCCCAGCGCCGAACCAGCGAGGACTATAGAGAGGGAGAGAGAGACCGAGAAGGACAGAGAATTAGAGAGAGAAGGGCCGAGCGTCGGTTAAGTAGGGTGAAATTTAACTCGAAGAACAGACGTCCGTTAAAGCAACCCTTGCGTCGCGCGCTCCCTCGGACTCTCTCTCTCTCTCTCTCTCTCTCTCTCTCTCTCTTTCTCTCTCTCTCTCTCTCTCTCCCTCTCACTCTCTCGCTTTGTCTCATCTTCTTTTGCCACTCCGTGTCCTCCATTTCCCACTCTTGTGTACCGCACTCTCGTTCCACCGCTCGGATGTTTTCAGATGTTAAATAATTAATTTCTTCTCGGGCTTCCTGTTTCTTTGTGCCAATTGTGCACGCGCGCCCTTCCTCTCTTATCTTTTCCACGAGAATTTTTTTTTTAATGATAATTTTGACGAAAGCTCAGGGGTCTCACATTTTCCTTTTGATGATTTGGCCACTGAATACGAAGAATGCTCTTGTATCTAATTGAACTCCGGAGCCGTGATTAATTCTTCGCCGAGTTTTTGACAGTAATTGATGCATTAACTGCAATTTAATCTGAGAACAGAGAAACATATACATGAGGATGAAGGATACATTCATTTTAGTTGGGCTTTGACATTTTATATTTAGATTAGTCGCTTTTTTCAGAAAAAAGATATTAATAACAAGTTTCACTATTGACTTAGTATGAAATATAAAAGGACTTAAAATATTCGTTTCTATATATGGCTTAGATCAACAATATAATTCTAAAACAACAGTTTTCATTCAACAAATTCATGTTATATAATCGTTTTGACGTTACCTTATTTACAAATGATATATATATATATATAAAAAATACAAATATAATTCAAATAATTATAATGAGATTCAGAAAGACAACGTGAATACCAATGTTTACGGACAATTTTATCGTAAATCGATGAATACGAAGTTGTTGAGACAGTTTGACAAGTATGTTCGGTGCCCCCCCCCCCGCCCCCCCAACGTACCCATACATGGTTAGAAGTTGTGCTCGGAATCACAAAGGAAGCTAATATCTATATATACACGGAGAGAAATTTTGTAGTGAAAATTACAAATATTCGAGACAAAATTACCAGTTTCTATGGTAATGGATGGATAGACTGACAATTTCAAACTTTTTACCAAAATGCCTTGGTAAAATTTTTTTTTTAGTTAATTTAAATTAAAAAAATTAACTTTTTTTATCCATATTGATGGATATATAGTATTTTAATATAGAAATAGAAACAGAAACAAGGATGAAAAAACATTAAACTGAAAAAAAATTTTTACGGAAGCGGGATTCGATCCGACGCTCTTTGGGTTGAGAGTCCGACGTTCTACCGACTGCGCCACGAAAGCTGTTACGAACAGTCATTTGAATCGCCGTTATTACTTACTGAAAATATGTGTATTGTTTTCATTTTAACGTCACGCACGCCTCTAGTATCAATCTTCTGAAACACAATAATGCGCAGTGCGCATGCGCGAGTACACAAATACCAGGTTATTTGGTAAAATTTATAAGTTTTCTCAGTAAAAATTCTTAGGTTACCTTGTAGAAATGACTAGATCTCAATTTTTACCAGTGTGTCTGGTAATTTTTATTCAGATAATTTGGTATTTTTTTTAAGTGGTTATGGTAGTTTTTCCTGGGAAACTTATAAATTGTATTAGAAATCTGGGAATAACACGGCTTTTGACAGTCTGTTCATGCGCTACCAAGGCACCTTGGAAATTTTTACTCTAAAATTTCTCTCCGTGTACTATTCCAGGTAAATTATACCCAAAAACCCAAAACAATAATTCAAAAACCCATGGATCTGGTTGATATTTTTTAGATATAAAAGACTTATGAAAAATTATATGGACCTTTTTTATAGATGCATCATGCTTCCGGAATCTTTTTTCCGACGTCCCATCGAAGCAACACCTGTTAAGGACGTTCTCCGGGTCGAAACAGCAATTTTAGTTTTTATATTTTTAAATAATGTTTTATTAATTTGATAATCCAAGAGTAAGTACATGTAACAAATATATACTTGAAAGAACATAAGACAATTTTTTTCAAACAAATTCAAGCAATAGTCACTATGGTATTGTTACAATTAAAGACAAAAACTTCAATAAGTTCTTTAAATTTTTTATTTTTTATCCGATCTTAACGAAATAAAGCTTATTTTGTTCGTTAAGAAATTTCAGGGGGAGTATCGATGGGAAAATTTATGATACGAGTTACCAGTACGGCGCAATATCAATTTGTTTAAGAAAGTTTTGATGAAAACTTGACTTGCTTTTCTTAAACAAATTAATATTGCGCCGTACTGGTAACTCGTATCATAAATTTTCCCATCGATACTCCCCCTGAAATTTCTTAACGAACAAAATAAGCTTTATTTCGTTAAGATCGGATAAAAAATAAAAAATTTAAAGAACTTATTGAAGTTTTTGTCTTTAATTGTAACAATACCATAGTGACTATTGCTTGAATTTGTTTGAAAAAAATTGTCTTATGTTCTTTCAAGTATATATTTGTTACATGTACTTACTCTTGGATTATCAAATTAATAAAACATTATTTAAAAATATAAAAACTAAAATTGCTGTTTCGACCAGGAGAACGTCCTTAAGCTGTACCATCAAGATTATCAAAAAATAACCACAAAAACAGATGAGACGATTAAATATTTCATTGATGGAACTAGGTGGAACTACCGAAATTAGAAATGTTTTTTTTCTACAAATGCGAGCACGGCTTATGTGATGCACAGATAGAATTTTATCATAAAAAATTTTTTTGGTTACAAAATAACCGATTTCGAAAAACACATTAAAAAGTATGAAATAATCTATAAAAAAGCACACTAAAAGTAATCCATAAAATACAGCTCCGATTTCAAAAGTGTTTTGATCTATTATTCATACTTTTTATCGATTATAATGTACTTTTAGTGTGCTTGTTTATAGATTATTTCATACGTTTAAGTGTTTTTCGAATTCGGATATTTTTTTTCCAAAAAATTTTTTTTATTTTACAGTTTTTAATTGTAACGACCGAGATTCATTTCATTAACATTGCAATCCAATAATCTATAATATTATATTTTGTTATCGAATACAAGAATGAGGACAATTATAAGGATCATCTCTCTCTGATTTGAAAAGAGGTTCAATGGAAGAAAAACTTTCATTTATTATTTCCAGCGAATACTTAAACCAGTCTTGACTCAGTACTGGCTTGATACTGGCTCATACATCTCATACTCAGACCATTCTCAGCTTTTTGCATTTATCTCTCGTCAAATCATGTAATATCGATCAAAGTACCAGAATTTTCATTATGACTAGCCTAATAACTTTACGGAAAAAACTCTCATTTTTTTGGCGTTTACGCCCACATTTGTGTGTAAACACTCGTTTTTCAGGGTAAACTCCCGAAATTCAATTGTAAAAACTCATGTTCCGGTGTGTACACTCAAAATTGTGTGTACATACTCAATTTTTAAAAGTATACACTTAAAATTGGGTGTACATGCTCAACTATTAAGAATATATGCTTAAAATATGCTCAACTGTTAAGAGTATACCCTCAAATTTGGGTGTGGACGCCCAACTTTAAGGAGTATACACTCAAATTTGGGCGTGTACGCTTAATGGTTAAGAGTAGGTATAGGGGAGAAACGGCTTGGTTGGCGCACCTTATTATTAGAATTATTATTCAGATTTTCGGCATGCAAACTAGTTTTTCTTTATTAAAAATACAAAATTAATAAACACACGCAAAATCATTAATATTGAGCCTATTCTGATAAAATATTAAGAAAAGTATTTTTGAGTCACTTTTCATGTGGTTAGTATCATGTTCGAAATTGATCAAGTGACAAATCTGTAATGCTATGATAATAAAAACAAATACGCGGTAACATAGTTTAATTTATTTACTTTCATATAGTAAAACTCGATTATTACATTTATTTAGTTATAATAAATTGCAAATGCTATGCTGTAAAAATGTTTTTAGTTTGATACAGTAGATGTTTGGCTATCTTCACGTATAGTTCATTGTATGTTGTAACTATTTTTTCATTTAAATAATCAAGGACAAAGGTTAGGTGTGCCAATCATGCCGCTTCTCCCCTACACTGAAAATTGGATGTGCATGCTCAACTGTATAAGGTGTATAGGATGACTACATTTTAGAATATAAATTTCAAAAGGGTTTTACTTTTAATCCATTTTTAAACCACTTAATTAAATAACAAAAGTTACAATTTCCTTATTCGTTCCTTCACTGGTGAAGTCACCCTACCATCCAATTTTGGGTGTGTCAACTGTAAAGAGTATAGGGGAGATCCGGGCAACAAAAAACAAAATAGCTAACAACATTGTTGACCATATGCCAGTATGATTTGGATGCCCACGCTGATCAGGTTGACAACATAGGTGAAATTCTGAAATTCCTTTTGAGCGTCGATTCTTACGATTTCATCAACATCAGTAAGCGTGTTTATTGTAGTTTTTAGATGCGCGACTTACTTCAAACTTTGTACGGATATTATATTTTATTTATATTTAAAGAAGTTATCGTTATAATTGAGTTATTCATTGTAATACATAATTATTTTTAACAAATGTTAATAAGTATTAGTACCGGGCAAGATGGCACTACACAAATACGAGGAAAGCTGTAAAGAATTACTTGTAAAGGCCACAGAAGAGGTAAAAAAAACAGGGATTGTTATTATTACTATTGTTTAGAGCGGACTCATGGAAGCTGCATGCCATTTAAAGGCTCTGATTACGTTATTTGTATGACTTCAGAATAAATAACAAAAGGTGTTCCATCCTGCCTGGCTGATTTTTCGAGCCGACAAAAACTACCTTCGTTTTTGTTGTTATGCCGAATTTTATTAATCTTATTTTTGCTTGGTATTGTTTTATATTCTTTTTTGTTATTATAAAACCTTGAAGAATGTCTGTATTATTTTAATATATATATATATATATATATATATATATATATATATATATATATATATATATATATATATATATATATATATATATATTGTTTATTAACGTTTTTCCTTAGATGTACCGTCTTGCCTGGGTTTCCCTATACACTCAAATTTGGGAGTTGATACTCAAAAGTTAAGAGTATACACTCAAACTTAAAATTATATCAAGTGTTAATTTTAGTGTTCCTCTATACTTTAAAGTAACTAGCTACTTTTAGCGCGCTTCGCGCGTATCATTTATCTCTTTGTTTTTTTGTTTTTGAGGTTATGAACATGATCAAGTTTCATTTTAAAAGTTTGTTTTAAATAGTTTAAATTATACGATAATAACGTAAGTCTCATAAAATAAAATCATGAAATTTTTCTTATACTATTCAGTTTTAAATATTCAAAATCAAGAATCCAATCTTCAAAATTCAAACATACTCGATTTTGGCGTTTATTCTATGTAGACCAATCAAATGAGCCAGCAACAACCAATCAAAACAGTCTTATTGTGATGACAGATTTCCTCCATCACTTTTTTAAGAGAGGATACGCGGCAGGCCCGGGTTTCGATCCCAACCTTCGGAACTTTTTTTTCACTGATTTCATTGATTTATAATATCGTGTTTTGACTTAGATGTATCTTAAAAATGCAAATATCTCCACCGAGAAATATGTTCACAAGAAAATTCATATTTAAACATGAAAATTCAATCATTAGGTGTTAAATTGAGTTTTTCTTTAAGCTCCGGTGTAAGGGCCTTTGCACGCTAAAAGAATAGCGATATGGAAATAAGAAATAGCATTAAAAATATATCTGTATGTATGAGGAATAAGAAACTTATTCCTCTTATTCTTCATATATATGTAGATATATTTTCAATGCTATTTCTTATTTCCATATCGCTATTATTTTAGCGTACGAAGGCCCTAAAACTCATTTGGAGACACTTGAGTGTACACTTGTCTTGGTACTCAATTTATGGGTACACTCTTAAATTGAGCATAATACTCAAATTGACACTCAATGGGAAATAAACGCTCAATTAGGGGGCAACACTGAATTGAGTGTAGATACTCTCAATATTACTTGAGTATTACTTGAGTGTTACTTTGAGGGTTTTTTCAGTGTATGTTTGAGAGTTTTTTCCGTAAGGGATATTGGCCCAGTACCGGTTAATTATGAGCCTAGTAATGGCCCTAGAGCTACCAGATACCGATAGTATCATCGACGTAACGTTCAGCCATATCCGAGTTTGCACAGAGTCGGTAACGGCCGAAAATGATGAAAAATATTTAAAGAAAACAATTTTGTTTTATTGCAGACTTTTTAAGTGAAATAAAAAAATAAAACAAGATTGAAGATTGAAAATTAGCTTTCATTTAAAAAAAAATTCCATCCGAATCGGTCGAGTAGTTTCGGAATAATCGCTGGACAAGCTTGTTTTACCTATAGTATTGCAATCAGTACCATTAAGTATACGGACATTGATTTATTATGGTTATCTAATGATGAAATAATAGGATCTACAATGTGTTATTCGGTATTATGTCGATAATTCGAGAGACAAGCTGTCTTAACCTAAAACTCTATCAAATCATTTACACTTACATCCTTTAATATTCTTGAAAAATGCATGTCCGAGTGATGTTTTAGTACTTTTATATTTTTTTACAGTAAGAATGGATACGGTAAAAAATTTGCATGGATATTTATAATAAGACTCATGTAATGTTGTATGTGATGAAAGTGTTAGGTTTGTTTGAAAACGACAATTTTTCTATTACTTATTTTTCTTTCATTTGTAATATATTTAATTGTTTTTATTATGATTTATTACTAGGGTGGTAATACTAGTGGTTGGCTTACACAAAAATAAAATTTGATAAAATAAAATAAAATTTATTTCAATTGAGAATCGTGAAAGAAGAAGTGGCCGAAAACTAAATTAGATGACCGATAACTAGTACTTTCACCCTTATATATATATATATATATATATATATATATATATATATATATATATATATATATATATATATATATATATATATATATATATATATAATATTAATATAATTTTAACTGTTTTTATAGGACAAAGGAAGTAAGAAAGGAGCCTGCTAACAAGAACAACAATGTTTGTATATTCTATTAAACCAGTGTAGGTTGGTGAACCGTTTTGGACCGTTTTGTCATTTATATTTGTATTTATTATAGCCAAATTATCAGCTGCTAAATAGAACAACAGATGGAAAGAGTGTCCTGAAGGCATTAAACAAGAAAAGGATCAAGCTTTCCAACCAGTTGTAATTGGGGGTCAACCACAGCAACTGGAACATTTTCGCTAAGTTCTATTTACTAATAATAACAAATTTTATAAATATTACTGATTTATAAAGAATGTTATAATATGCCGTTTATTTGCATGTTACCGTTATTTGCATGATATACTTTTTCTCGTGCAGAGTTCGAAACAAATTGTGCAACTGTTTCCAAATGAGAATCAAGATCTGCACTATTTACTGTACCAAAATATAAAGAAGCACAAGATCAATCCATGTGAAGTATTATTTGATCACTTTGAGTATGTACAAAAAGGGATTTCAGGACCAAAGATTGATTAAAACAAAATAAGAGGAGAAATCATCGACAAGAAAACGCAAGAGACGATTTGATTTCAGAACAATAGATTGACATAAATTATTATATGTACATATATTTCATACATATATTCAACATATATTTCAATTAATATATACATATATTTCATATTCTCTAAAATGTTTATAAAGTAATCTATATATATTTGTAAATATTGTAAAAGACTAGTGGTTTTAATTTTAGTTTTAATTTTATTTTTATCTATTTCAAAAGTAAAATTGTCTTTAAAAAAATTATAGATGAATTGAATCATTTCTACCATCATGAAGAAATTGGTAGAACAATCAGTTTACCTAATGAAGAAAAACAAATATATTTTAAACTTTGCTTAGTTATAGGAGATCATTTAGGTATGAATCAAATTATTAGTTTTAACACTAGTTTCAATTCAACCACAGTTTGTAGATTTTGTTATATAAAAATAAAATAAACATTAAAATAATTTTTTATAAACGTCAATGTCAAACTAGAACAGAAGAAGAATATAAAAAAGACATTGTAAAGAAGAATAGTAAACAAAAAGGTGTAGTAGAGGAATGTGTTTTTTACTCTCTATCAATGACTTTAATATGTAAGGCGTAATTTATCAGTCGATGTCATGCATGGCATTGTAGAAGGGATGGCATAGCATGATTTAGCTTTATTTTTACATATATTAATCAAAATTCACAATTACTCTTCTATGATAGAATGAAACGATTTAATCAGGGGTTTCAAATATGGACACCATCAAAATAAGTCAACTGAAATTCTCGAAAAACATATCTCTGACAAACGTAAAATAATGTCAGTTTCGGAAATGTTGTGCGTAATTAGACATATTCGTTTAATATAGGCCATTTCATTGAAGAACAATACATGGAATCTTCTCAAACAACTATCTAACATTGTTCAAATGCTGGTAAGCTCTATTTTTAATGCAAATACTGAAAAGTGCCTTTAACTCATGGCAAAACTTATACAAATAAATATTCGGTATACCATACTAAAAATCTGAGAGAAAATGTTCACAAACAAGTTTTCCACAAACACTGACTGAAAATCCAGATTATCATAGATGGTGAAGTTCCTCTCAATATGCATGTACATCTCTTTAGTTGTTCTTATTTTTTAGAATATACGTTTCAGTGTTCTTTCTTTTGAAAAAGGGGTGCACAAATAAAGAAAAATTTCTTCTAAGGATTAACAAGTTACATTAAAAAAATTAAACTCAAATGCACTGTGTCACGTACGTAGGAACTAAATAATAAAGCATGAAAAATAAGCGACGAGCGGCACGCGAATTCACGAACCCGCGGATTGTAGTCTTATTCTTTTGATAAGTCGACAGTCTCTCGTCTTCTCTATTGTCTAAACGTCGGGGGAAACCTCCGTGACAATTATTGTCAGAGAATACAAAAGATAAACAAAATTTTGAATAATTATCTAGAATCAACTTTAGCATATTTTGAGTTTCGAAGACACCATTGTAACTCAGATTTTGGAGAGCTTGTTCTTCAACTATCTTAAGTGTTTTAACATACTTGTAGAACACAATGAACCTGATTTGACAACATCCAGACACGAATTTTGCTTCCTCCTAGAGGAAGCTTTGTGATAGTAAAAAAAAAGTTTTGGAGAAAATGTATTAGGAATGTTGTTTAGCATATTTGGAATCGAAATACACTATTTTTAGAAAATGTCCGTATGAATTTGTGTGTGTGTGTGTGTGTGTGTGTGTGTGTGTGTGTGTGTGTGTATGTGTGTGTGTGTGTGTCCATATACGCGGATATCTCATGATCTACTCGACCGATTTTAACCAGAGAGGTATCATTTTTTTTTGCATTTTGCTTTCACAGTTGGGGTCAATAGTCTATTTTTGTCAATTTCAATTTTCTTTTTTTTATAGCCATTTTTCAATTTTGAAAATTTTTATTTTCGTATTTTTAAATATTTAGAACTAATATTCTTAATATGTTATGAATGCACTTTAGGCAGGATAAAATTCTCTACATTTAAAAAAAAAAGTCGATAGCTATATTCTGTCATAAGTTATTAATAAAAACGTCAATTTTTGAAAATAGGTTATATTTCGAAATTGAAAAAAGATATTGACATGAATATTTTTTTGGTTAAAAAGAATATTGAGTACTATAATTTTCTAAATTTTCATGTTTTTTTATTGATTATTTTTTTAGAAAAAAAAAATTTTAAAAGTGATTTTTTTATCGTTGCATAACTATAGTAACATTTACTTAATCGCTTTGAAATTCCGTGTAGGGGTAGATTTTGTATACGAATCGAGTGCTTTCTTTGAGCAAAAGGATTGGTCCATAAATTTCAGAGATATTTGAGGTTAAAATTTTTTTAATTTTTTTTTTTTAATCGTAATTTCTCGAGAACAGATCGATGGATTATCCTGAAATTTATAGACGAATTTGCATTTGAGATAGGTAATATGTGAAGACTAGAAATAGGTAATATGTGAGACGAATTTGCATTTGAGATAGGTAATGTGTGAAAAATTTGATCATGATTGATCGGTTATTTTCAAAGATATTTAAGATTGAAAATTTAAAAAATGTTTTGAACAGTTTTTTGAAATTGCAATTTATTGAGAACGGTTTGTTTTTATATATAATTTAAATATTTTAATTATTCTTACGTGTAAAAAATATTTAATATTCATACATAAATTTAATTTGAATTGTCATAAATAAGTGCATTAATTTTAAAATTTGGCTTTAAAAATTAATTAAATGAATCAATAAATTAATTTTGAGGAAGCCACGTGCCAATAAATTGGCAGCGGTTTTTTATTTTATTCTGTATGTTGTTTTGAAAATTGTAATGAATTGGTTTCATATTCTAATTTTATGTGTTTTATTCTTTAAGGACGCTTGCTCACAAAATGAGTTTCTATAGAATCTTATGAAACTTGCAGGGTAGATTCTTATTGTTATTATGTGCAACATCTGCAAACTTCAGAAAGCCTAGCAACACCGTTCATGAGATATAAGCTATCAAAGTTAGCCAATTTAATATGGTGTCTTATGAAAAAGTCGTGAAAAAATTAACGTTTTCATTAATAACGCCAAAAGTTTTCTATAGAATTGAACGAAAAAGAGATATTTTACTAATGATGATATTTTAAATAAGCTCTCCAAAATCCAGAAAGCCTAGCAGCACCGTTTTCGAGATACAGTTGTTTAAAGTAGGTAACTTTGGCCGCGCGTGTCCTTGTGTGCGTGTAAACAAACCAATGGCGTGCCCGCGCGCTACGGGTGTGTCTACACAGACATGTGTACGTGTACAGTCTCGCGTGAAATTTTGAGAGTGGGGAGACCCGAGAGAGCGCTAGGCGTACGGCGTTCGACTCTGCGTACTTTTGGCTACGATTGCAATGAGCAAGCGTCCTTAATAAGGTTGAGGATAAAAAAAGTGGAACCTCCTTGTTGCTAGCCTTACTAAAAACTGGTTCTTGTCGTCTAGGTTTAAAATATCAAAATACGATTATCAGATAGAAAACATTTATATATTATTTTTAATTAGATATCAAACCAATAGACAATATGAATACCGTTGAATACAAAAATTATTGCATAAAATGACTTGAAATTAAGACAAGTGGTTATTTTTATAAAATTTACAACTCTTCATAAATATAAATACGTCGACTTGTCTCAATAAATTTGTCAATCAAATTAACACATGGATCTGGATTTTCACTATTTCCAAAGATTTTTAGTAAATTTAACGAGCCCAAAAGAAATAGAGAAAGAAAAAAGGACGAGTGCAAGTCATTGATGTGCCAGCGAGACAACGAGAGATTCGATTGTCGCATCGAAAAAGGAAAACTCGCACTCGGCGCGGTTCTATTCCACTCGAGCGGCTCGCTCTCGGCATATCAAGCTTCTCGATGTCAGTGCACATTTCGGCATTTCCCAATTAATAGAAAAAATGCGCCTCGCGCTCTCTCCCATCCCCGCAGACAAGTGAGCGCATCGAACGTATAAAAAAAGAAGAAACGAACACGCGCGTGGATCGGGAAAAATGAAAAGAAAAGAAAAAGAAAGAAAAAGCGAGGTGAGAACGAGAAAAGTCGAAAAAGAGAAGGAAGAAGCGTACATGGGAGCACATAAGCGGATCGAAGCGTAAAGTACACCGGATAGCCAAGGCGCGTTCGCGCGAGAGAGGCGAAACACACTCGAGGGGTGTCGAGAAAAAGGAGAAAAAGACGCGATCCGAGATAGCACCCACGCGCGTCGGCGCGCAAGTGGAGAAGCACGAGCCGAGAGTTGGCACACATATGCGCGCGCTCCCGCCGCCGCGCTATATATCTCCTTTCCCGTGTGTATGCGCGCGCGCGCGCGAGTGTGAGGAAGCGAAGGTGCGCGCGAGAAGTCGGTATGAAAAAGATTGTATCGAATCGACGTCGGCGGCGGCGGTGGCGTTGGTCTCGCACGACAATGGCGAGGGACTCGATTAAAAAAATAATTTAATGTGTCCTTTTAATTAAACAGAGAGGCTGGAGCGACTTATAACAAGAGCGCTGGAGCGAGGAGAACAGTGAGAGAGGGAGCGACAGGTACATAAGCGAAACTACAGAGGCGCGAGAGAGGGAGAAAAAAAGGGGAAGAGAGAGAGAAAGAGCGGAGGCAGGATAGGTAGGGGATAAAAACTGAAAGAGGAAAAATGGGTAGGAGGAGGCGCGGCTCGGATGGACGCGGAAATTTAAAACCTGATCAATTGATAGGACGGAATGAAAAAAAGTAGGGTTGAGGGGTTCGCCGATGGCGCAGCGGCCGGGGGGTGGCACGCGCACACACACACACGTAGAGGGCGAGAGAGAGGAACCCACCACCGCCGCCGCCACTCGGGGGTGGGGGGCGGCACCTGTACACTTGCACAGCACACAGCCTCGTATATATATATATATATATATATATATATATATATGTGTGAGCCGATGCACGCATGCATCGGTGCCGTTCGGCTTTTTGCCCGTGTATAGCCCCGGAAAAAAGAACCGGGAGTGGGGCACACGTACACGTATGCACAAGCGCATCGGCCCCGAGAGTGAGTGAGTGAGAGAGAGAGAGAGGAAGGAGGAGGGGAGCGGCGACGGGGGAGGCAAAGGGGCCCAGGGGCTGAAAGGAGGCAGGTACAGGTAGATGGGATTGCCGGGCATTATTCTGAAACGCGAATTTGTTCATTTGTTTCTTCCCTCTGTATGCACGCCGCGCTCATGCGCCACCGCCGCCGCCGCCGCCGCCACAGCGCAGCAGCCGCGTCCCGCGAGCGTGTGTGCATCCTCTTTTATCGACTGAAATCCCAGGCTTCGAATTACCGTGCAAATGATTTTTTCTCGCTCAGCTCTCTTTTTTTTCGGCCGCCCGCGCATACACATGCAGACACACACATGGACAGGCTGAAGCGGCCGTGGCAACGCTGCCGCGCGCCACGACTCCACCCCCATTTTACCCTGCCGCCCTCTCGCCGCGCGCAGTAGTTGCACACGTACGTATAGCGCCTAGAGAGAGGCGGGCGGGCTGTTGGGTGAGGAAGAGAGAGCGAACGGGTGCGAGCTAGTTTGAACTCAAAAGGAATTTAAAACCGCGCGCGCATGTGTGTAGGTGTGTACGCGCGGGCGGCGCTCCCGAAAAGCCTCGAAAATATACTCGTCGATGCTCGTGTTGCTCTAGTGCCACACACTATCCTCCCCCGCCGCCGCCGCCTAGCTCCCGCGTCCCCCCGCGCTCGCGAAACGAGCTAGCAATGCGCGGATTTCGAAAAAGTTTGAGAGAGTCCGCCAGCACAGCACCGCGCCTAGTCTTTCAGAGCCGGCGGCGACCGCTGTCATTTCGAGGATGCCGACGCGCCACCCCTCGTTCCCCTTTTTCGTTTGCCCCTTTTCGTCAAATAACTGCCCGCCGCGCACTCGTGCCCACCCTTCCCCGATGACAGTGCAAAGGTCGTCGACGGAGGCTCGAGTTTATGAAGGCGTCCGGTTCTGTTATCATCTTCTGCTGTTCCGGCCTTTTACTGTACGCCTGCTGCGCGTTGGCTGCGGGCTTCATTATACTGATGGCAGGGTACCTTTGTTTCCCGAAGTTTGGGAAAAAAATTCGCGCAGGTCGTTAAATATTTTAAGGAATCCGCAGTTCTGTAATAAAGGTGTGTTTCGGAAAACCCTTGTGCTTTGTTTATTTATTCTGGTATTGTCAGGAAACAGACTGTAAATTTCTAATAAAACTCGGTCTAAGTAGAAACGGTCTGCGAGGCCATGCGGACAAGACAGTTCATATAACTAGATACTGAGGCGCGCTCGCGCGCAGTCTTCAGACCGAAAGCGACGGCAAGCTATTTTCAATGGATATTAGCACGGCGCCAGGTGAACCATGGATAAACTTTGGCCGGGGAAATCTTGGCCGTCCCCTCGTCGTCATCGCGCGCAGCACTGCAGGCAGCGGCAGCAGCAGAGGACGTACCCGGGCAATATGAAACTTCTCGTTCTAATATGACTCGGGGCGGCGACGAAGCGTGTCGTCACATCCGTCGTCCGTCGTCCTGCATGTCCAATGGTCATCTTGAATATTGAGCCCTGCGTCATCCGACCGAAAGTTATGAGATTCGGATCCATGAAGTCTGATTTCCTTACTCATCTATGCGCGCGGGCAAGTCATATCGCCAGCGCCAGCAGCGCAGTTCTCTCTCTCTCTCTCTCTCTCTCTCTCTCTCTCTCTCTCTCTCTCTCGCTCTCTCTGTGTGTCTCTTTCTCGTTATTCGAGACTGGTCCGTAGCATTTTAAGGATGTCGATTTTGCTGCTTCGGTAAGAATGCCAGCGGCCTCTTCAAATAAACTCTGTGTGTGTGTGGGTGTGAATTTTCGTCTGAATTCGGACCGTGTGAATATGCGCATGTTAAGCACTGTTAATCGCAATGTTTGTCGACTGTAGCGTTAATGAAATATTTGAAAAGCTTGAAATAACAAAAAATATAATGAGAAAATTTTATGAAAATTTTGGAAATGCATTACCGATGAATGAAGTGCACTTTCCAATAAATTATTTTAATCAGATTTTAAGCAGATAAGTAGAGATTGAATTTTTTGAAAAATAATTTGTCTCGACGATATACTTCCCTAATTACTCGTTGAGCATTTCTGTAATACAAATGAAATGGAATTCCAATTATAAAAAATGATTTCCAATAACAACCCCCTCTTATTCGCGGAAAATTTTACCGTAATACACAGGCGCGTCATTATACAACGGAAGCCCGGATAATTATTATTGCAAAACGTCGCGAGAGAATTTGTTGGGAGGGTATAAAAATTTCATATAAATGCGCACGCATCTGCCGTATAAATATTTAACAGAAGCAGAAGAAGCGGTAGAGAAAGAGGCAGAGAGAGAGAGAGAGAGAGAGAGAGAGAGAGGGACAGAGGGAGAGCTATCGGTAATAAACTCTCTGATCAAGCGTGGGCCAGGCCTGAAACAATCGATAATTCGCCCGTCCTCTGCGTCAATTAAAAATGTAATTTAAAAGTATATTAAAGGGGTAGAAGTGTGCGCGTTCTGGCAAAACACGACGCGAGAGCGAGAGGGAGAGAGGGAGAGCGCGCGCGAGCGGAGAAGCAGGCGAAATGCAAATGAATTATTAAAAATTTAATCAATCGAATCGACGCTGCCTTGCAGCACGTCGCTTTCTCTCTCTCGCTCTCGCACTCGCTGCAATGATTATTCATTTCCAGCGTTTTATTTTGCGCGGGCGAGCGAATATTTATAATTTGTTTATTTAAATTACTTGGAAGCTGGCTGAAGGGCGACGCGCGAGCGCGCGCGAACTGCTTCAGTTGCTGAGGCGCGCGCGCTTGCCTTTGCGATGCCGCGCTTTATTAGATTTATCCTTGTGTTCGCTCGGAATCTCCTTCGATTCTTAAATGTCGCGTGAAACGGTTGGAATAATTAATGCAGTACTTTGAACGCGGGAATTCGTGATTGTGTTTCCGTTCGTGAAACCGGTTTAGTCAAATTTTAATGAATGTCGCACAATAAACTTTTAATGCATAAATTATTTCGAACTGAGCTAATGAAACCTTCATTAGAAATAATATTTTTTATAATCTATTTTAAGAAACAATCTGGAAAAAATCATTGTAATTCGTGAATTCTAATAATACTACATATATTTTGAGAAATTTTAAATTATTAATCTGTATGCATGATATTATATTCATGACATTCTATTGAATGACAGTTTAAATAAGAACACTCTATAAAAAATCAATATTTATAGGGATCTTTTACGACGGATTCTTATAACCATAATAACAGTAATAATTGCACAATTAATTGATTATGAATATTTTATTGTAAATAGACTTTTCGCGGTTATAGAGACTGCAAGTATACTTATTAGTAACATCAAAACTGTCTAAGGTTGTACCTCTTTTTTAAAATGGAGGCTCTTCTACCAATAAGTATCTATTTCTTAAATAGTAATAATGTGGCTTCCAGGAATAACCACTTATCTCAACTTTTCATGATTTCAAATAAATAGAGTTTTTAGTTTCGCATCGGTGTTTTAAATTAAGAGAAATGAGATTAAATGCAACACTGCACCTATGAATACTAATCTAAATAACATATTTATTACCACTAGCACATTTTTGTGCGCGCGATGTGCGCACGTGGTCCTATGTATTTTCACCTTTACCCACCAATGAGTCAGTTTTATCCATCTAACAATATGGCTGACCTCCAATTTGAACATGGCTGCCTCCAATTCGATACTTAATCGCGGTCTCTCTTTTATAGATGGATAGTAACTAGACCAAATAACGTTAATGTATTAGAAAACGATTTTCACTTATATGATTATTCCGGGTACAAAAAAAAATTTTAGTGGAGTTACGTGGGCTTACCGGTCACAAGGTCAATTATATTGTTTTTCCGGTAACTATACACATGATAAATATGAACTATCGCTCACGGGAGCTTGTAGAAGCTGTTGTTTTCGTGTATAGGGACAAATGTCTGTACTCTTTCTAATATAGTTACCTCGCTACGGGTACACTTATAAGAATAAGGAACGCCTGTCTCTCTTGTTGGAAAGTGGAGTTACATTGTTTTTCCAAGATATTGAATGAAAACAGTAGAGTTATATGGTTTTCCCGGGAATTATTCTTTAACAAAGTGCAATTATGTGGTTTTTCCGGAAATAATTCTAAAAAAATGTAAATATGCGGTTATTCCGGGAACATGTTGAAAAAATGGAGTTATAGCATTTTTGCTTTTGTTTTTTCAAGACAACGAGTGCACTTTAGTCATTTCTGTCATGACTACATGATACAGGACTGTTTGAAGAAAAGAAATAAGGCATAAAACAATTTTGAAAAACATGTCATTTACGTGGTTTTTCCAGGAAGCCACAGAATTTATCATCAAAAAAAATTTGTTCAGGTTTCAAAAGTGTCTTGTCCCCTCAAACAATTACGTTACTAATAGATGGATTATTAAGAAATATATTCATGAAGAAAAATTTTCTAGTAAGAATTATACTAAATTTTATAACAAATGAGAGACTTATATTCTCATGTAAGTTACTGCGATTTATAGTAAACATTTTTATTAGTTTGTAATTTTTCACGTTTACAATCAAATATAGTTATTTTTACTAGAAATTTTTCGCAAGACTTCCCGCTACTGCTTTCCGATCTCCTTCTCCTCTTCCCCATCTTTCTTCTTTGTTCTGCAGGAAATTTCTCCAATTTTTAACCTCTAACTGCCATGTGGCTTCATCGGCACAAAGCGAAGGAATAAGGCAGCGCGGGAGCGCGCGAGAGCGGATACTCGGGAGCAGGCACGCCGCGTGGCGGCCTCACTCTTTTTCCGGTTGTATATATATATGAAAATTGTGGCGCCATCGGCGGGAGTTGGGAGGGCTACGGGTTGGTCATGAGAAAGAGACGTGCAATGCAATAATATTTATTAATTATGTTGTGCAGGACTCGAAATACCCAATCACCTCCTCGTATTCAACCTTCATGTGTAAAAAAGGTCCTATCACACTCTCATAAAAAATACGATGTGTAACACGGGAAGAAACGCTATTTCAGCTATTCGTGCTGAAAACACCTCGTCCTCGTCCTGGTTTTTTCAATGCAATGGTGGAAGCAGCAACTGTTAAAGTTATCTAAACATATTCAGTTTCATTTCACAACCCAAGACAGAGTATAATGCTTTCTAATGATAATTTTAAAACTTGGATTTATCTTTAAGAAATATCCCTTTATGAAGAAGATATAGCTATAGTCAAAAAAGGAATGTTATAAATCACGTGGCCAAGCAGTTGGGAAAGGCTCTGCGTAAAGTGGTAAAGGAATAGCTTATGAACATATCAGTGCTGGGTGTTTTTAAAGTAAATTGATGTCGTGAACAAAGTGTATATAATGTTAATATCTGTTCGACGGTCTGTAGATTTTAGTATCAAACCTTGAATTTAAATATCAATCACAACACCAAAACTGAGAAATAAATTTGGATTTATAGGCACTCATTGGATAATGTGAACTTTAAGCTATATTTTGATTTGTCTACAGGTAATTTAAGAGAAAAATGTTTTTCTTTAATAGTGTATGTCTCAAACAAAATTTGCAGAGAAACAACTTTTTTCATTATATCCAGAACTTAAGCTCACAAGAAATCAATTAATTTCAATGTAGTAGTTTTTCGGTATACCTTTTTATAACTGATTTTCAGGGAAATTTTACTAGTTTATATTTAAAGAGCACCTTCACCCGAACCTCACCAGATTTACTTAATTACATGAAACGATGAACTATAAAAAGCCGCGGTAGCTCCTAAACCAAGGGAATAAAATTTAAAAATAAGCTATAATACGGGTATATTTGAAATTCAGGAAATATCCTACCCTTATAGCCTTATCCAAGCACACTCGGTTCGCGCGACCCTTCCCTCATCCCTTCCGAAATACGACGACGACGAGTAGAACGACGGCACCTTCTAAAGTCCGAGAGGCCTCGCCCCGACCCTTCAATCCTCCATAAGCATACATATACGACTTCTCCCTCTCTCTCTCTCTCCTTCCCCGCAATGTACACACGAAATACATCTCCGCATCTCGCGGATTTCATGCGACCGCGCGACGGTCATCTTCCGTTCCCTCGGCCGTACATATAAAGTGTATCGTGCGAGGGGTGAAGGAAAAGAGCGATAGATCCGCTTCATTTGAATGTTGACCGCTCTCGCGGGCAAATATAAAATTCAAAGTATCTTTATAGGTATTTTTATATACGGCCGCCGCTGCCGGAATCTCTCTCTTGGGGTGCGCACTATACGCGCGATCTCACGTCATTTCGCAAATGTACCCGGCCCATCCGTCCGTCTAATGCAGTTATGCAGGGATATCAACGTATGCATGCACATATCTTGACGATCCGTGAGGTATATAACGCGCAACGGGTGTAGTAGTATATATCGCGGCCGGCCGTGGCTACCGTGCCGCGATATTACGTGTCATCGCTGGGGATGAGAGCAGAGGCAGCGGAATAAGTATATCCGATTTTTATTATCCGATGAGATTTATCGCTGATCTCCCGGCGTTTTCGTCTTACGGACGGGGAAATCGTTCCGCGCGCGAGGTACATCTGTTATTGAAGATTTATCGACGACTCTTTTTATTTACTTTGTAATAATGTAGTTGTTAATCACGATGAAAATGTCTTCATTATTGAAACGTTGGCTGTTGTACTTATAATGCTGATACGTTTTATTTTTAGTAGACTGGAACGGATACAGATAACCAGCGAGTATCAGACAATTTTCATTTGATAATGAAAAAGTGAAATAATCTCAGATAATTCATTCTTAAAACTCAATCTGTATAATTAGGTCAAACTATTGTTTATATAGTAACATCGTCATATATTTATGTTGAAAGTATATTACAGGAAAGACTACCACTATGTAATAACTCAATATTAAAGATTCAGAGATTCTTGCAGGAGAAAGTTTAATCAGAGTTCATAACCAGAGTTTATTGGAATGAATATATACAAACGGCCCCAAAAGAACGAAATAAGCAAGGCGTCTGATTACAATATGACGCCGATTAGCAGAAAGCCGCGCTGTGACGGCCGTGGCTTGATGGTAGCGTTTCTGACTCGCAAGTCGGCGGCTCTGGTTCGGTAGCTGAGGGGCCGGTAGCTAAACTGCACCGGAACCCACGAGAGATAAAGAAGAGTCTCATGGATAATTAATTTCGCTGTGCTTTGTGGAAGTTCCACGAGGTCCGAGCAGCGCATATGGAGCCGATAAAGAAGATTTCATCGACGAGGACGTCGATTTTCCGAGCCCTGGAAGTGTTACGTGTGGATATACGTACGAATATGAAAAGAACGAAATAAGCAAGGCGTCCGATTACAATATGACGCCGATTAGTAGAAAGCCGCGCGGTGACGGCCGTGGCTTGATGGTAGCGTTTCTGACTCGCGAGTCGGCGGCTCTGGTTCGATCCCAGGGTCCGTCACTTTTTATTATTATAAGTTGCGATAGCTCACTCGTAACATTTAAAGCACTCGAATACTCAGAAAAAGTGACAGTAATACTCAGCAGCGTGCATGCATGCGTGCGTGCGTACGTGTGTATGTGTGTGTGTTTTTATTATAGTAGGGGGAAATGCTTTATGCACTGTAGGTACTGTATACCCGTGTGTCGGACTGTACTGGACCTACCGACTAAAACCCTAACCTCATCTTCATTGGCCTTACGTTGCCCCCACAGAACCACCGCTAAGCATTACTCCGCGAGGGCGGTCACAGCTGTTTAGCTTTTCCACGATTTCTGATGTTCATCCTCTATCTGTATTGTTAACGAGGAACCGTTATTGTTGGTCCCCTCGATTTTCTGCGTTCCTGCTCTTCTTCTCACAGCCTCGTCATTACGGCTGTGACGAAACTGCTGACCGCAGTCCAGTTTTCCTCTGCCTCTCCCACGTAAAAAAAGTTGAGATCACAAAAAGATCGCTTTAAGATATGTCTCGATTATGGCACTATTTAATACTTTTTAAGATGAAAAGTTTCAACGAATAATTAAGATGATTTTAATATTTTTTTAATCATCGCTACATTTGGCCTTTTAAAGCATTGTTAAGATGGTTTTCAGACATACGAAATTCATTATTTAATATCATTTTAAGATAAATTTGAGATGCTTTTGAAATTAATTTGAGACGAATTCGAGACGAACTTTCGTACTAAATTTAAGATGATTTTGAGATTTTATGATGATAAGATTAATTTGAGACAAACTTTTATGACAACTTTAAGATGTTTGAAAAATGAATTGATTCCAAAATTAAAAAAAAAAATTTTTTTAATTATTTCTTTAAACCCGATTAAGGAATTTATACCAAAAGCAAGGCAAGCCTTAAAGTTTAGACTCTTGTTAAAGAGTGATTTAAAGGCTGAATCTCTCGGACTTATATACTCTCAACATTTCAATGTGTTTAGGGGTGCCCCGATCGATGCGCCGCGTAGCGTTTAACGACGGTAACAACCGATCGGAAGTAACCGAACTCATGGTTGTCATTTGCCGTCGCTACGCGGCGCATCGATCGGGGCACCCCTAAACACATTGAAACGCCGAGAGTATATAAGTCCGAGAGATTCAGCCTTTAAATCACTCTTTAACAAGAGTCTAAACTTCAAGGCTTGCCTTGCTTTTGGTATAAACCCCTTAATCGGGTTTAAAGAATCGATTAAAACATTTTTTTAATAAATTTAAAAATTTTCGAATCAATTCATTTATCAGACATCTTAAAGTTGTCATAAAAGTTTGTCTTAAGTTAATCTTATCATCATCTTTAAAAAATCTAAACATCATCTTAAATTCAGTACAAAAGCTCGTCTCGAATTCGTCTCAAATTCATTTCAAAAGCATCTCAAGTCTATCTTAAAATGATATTAAATAATGAATTTCGTATGTCTGAAAACCATCTTAAAAATGCTTTAAAAGGCCGAATGTAGCGATGATTAAAAAAATATTAAAATCATCTTGATTATTCGTTGAGACTTTTCATCTTAAAAAGTATTAAATAGTGCCATAATCGAGATATATCTTAAAGCGATCTTTTTGTGATCTCAACTTTTTTTACGCGGGCTAGCATGAATTCCACGACGGTCTCTGGAGTAAGTTATGATCCTAGTAGCTCTTCCAGTTCCTTTCTCTCTCCAGCAAAGCACGAGCATCAGAAGAATACGTGTTCTGCGTCCTCTGACACCTCGTACCCTGCTGGGCATTCTGGTGATTCATCGTGCTTAAATCGGTGAAGGTATGCTCGGAAGCACTCATGATTGGAGAGCATTTGAGTCAGGTAATAATTTACTTCCCCGTGTTTACAGTTCACCCAGTTATCAACCTGAGGGATGAGACGATGTGTCTACTTCCCCTTCTCAGATGGATCCCACTTCCCTTGCCAACGTTGGAGGCTATCCTGCCTCGTGATCTTCTTTAACTCCTCTTGTTCTCCTGGGATACTGCTTCGTTGCTCATACAGCTCCTTCCACTCTACTGCCAGTATCTCAATGGGTATCACGCCTGCAATGACACACACGTCATCATCTGATACCGTGCGGAAGGCACTGGATACCCTGAGAGCACTGAGCCGGTTGATTACTGCCATCTTGCGTCGATACTTCTCAACCTTGACGGCTTCGCCCCAGATGGCTATTCCATATGTGAGTATGGAAGTCACCACTGAAGATAGTCAACACTCGAAGTTTTCTTCGAGGTTGACGAGGTCCACCTATGTTTGGCATGAGCCTCACTAACGCAGTGGCCGCTCTAGCTGCCTTGGTTGCAGCGTATTCTAAATGAGCCTTAAAGCTCAGTCTTGTGTTCGACATCACTCCCAAATACCTAATAAAAGGCTGAGAAGTGATGGTGCACTGTCCCACCTTGAGGGTGATGGTCTTCACTTTCTTCCGGCTCATAAACAGCACAGCTTCAGTTTTGTGTTCAGCCAGTTTGAGCCCATTGACCCCATCCACCGTTGCCCTTCTTTGTAACAGTCTCCGAAGATAAACGTTGAATTTTCTCCATGTGCTTTCCGATGATGACCAGCCCCGCGTCATCCGCAAAGGCCACCATCTTAGCTGCTGATGGCAGCTGGATCTTGAGTAGATCGTCATACATGATGTTCTACAAAGGAGACCGCCTTTCTACTGCTTTCCAGAGATAGCCTCCTTCCCTTTACCGACAACTTGGTCGATAGCGTCGAGCGCCGATCTTCCCTTCCTGAAATCGTACTGGTTATCTGCTAGGAAATGGCCAATAGCGGCCTCAATCCGATTGGAAATGAAACGCTCCAGCGTTTTCCCGGGTGAATCTAGCATGCACAATTGGCGATAGGATAACGGTTCATCCGGTGGCTTGTTGCCCTTGGGCAAGAGCACAAGTCTTTGTCGCTTCCATCGCTCGGAGAAGATCCCCTCTGCGAGGCATGTCTAGAAATATCTCGGGAATCGCCTTGACTGCCGTCTTCAAAGCCACATTGGGGATGTTGTCCATTCCAGGTACCTTGCTGTTTTCGACTCTCTTGTTCTCTCGTAATTCGTCTCGGGTGATCGGAGGGATGGCCTCATCTGCTTGTTTTACTTCATAGCTGAAGGGCTCTTGCTTCGGGAACAGAGTACTGACGATTCTCTCAAGTTGATCGGGGCATGTGAGTTGTTATCTTGACTGACTCATGAGCCGAGCCATGACGACCTTGTAAGGTCTTCCCCAGGGATCTTCGTCAACTACCCCGAGCAGCTCAGTCCAACACTGACACTTGCTACTCTTGATAGCTTTGGTCAGTTTGGACCACACCAACTTGAATTTCTCCTCCAATTCACGAAAGATGGGTTTCCCCCTGGCTCGCTGAGATAGCCTTCTCACCTTGTGGCACTCCGCACGGAGTTGTGCCATTCTATCACTCCACCAGTAGTAGACTGGCGTGTGCGGATTCCCATTTTCTCTCCTCGGCATGGCGGCATCACAAGCACTTGCTACATTACGCATTTCGTCTTCCATTTTCTCTTTGGCTGATGACCCCTCGGCACATCCTCCTTCCATACAGACACGCATGACAATTGCATTGAAGGCGCTTGCTTTCCAGCCGGTGAACTTGTTTTTCTTTGGTGATAGGTTCTCTCACTCTCTCTGTTGTACAACTCTCCAGGCTATGGCACAATGATCTCTCAGTGTGCAGGTGTCAAATACCCTCCAGCAGGTATTACCTTTGATGTCATCCTGTGCTGTCTCGCAGTGGTTGAGGTTGAGGTTGATTTGTAGTACCTTCAGTGCCATTTATGAAGCAGGGTTTAGTATGCCTTATCGTATACTGGGCACCTTCTACTCCCAGGCACGTGTTACGTCTTCGTACTACCTGCCTCCTTGTACAGGTTGCAACACGGTGTCGCCGTACATTTCTCCGCTTTGTGGCCTTCTTCACCGCAGCTGATGCAGCATTTAGATCTGTCAATCTCCGAGGTACATTTCTTCGTGATGTGGCCATACTGCAAACATTTGTAGTACTTGGTAGGCCTCATGACTTCTCGTACTCGATCGTTCGACCAGTTCACCCGCATCGTGAGCTTCTCGAGGAGCTTCTTGGCTGCCTGCGCTGGTAGCCTCAGTAGTGCTGTCTGCATGCCGCCATAGGTCTTCCTCACTGATACCACTGCATTTGAGGCCACGTTATGACCATTTCCAAGTTTCCTCGTTACTGCTTTGCAGACTTCCTCTTTTGTGGTTGTTCCATCTAAACGAGTTAACTCTAATGTTATTTGCTGCATTCGAGAGTTGATGGTTGCATCTTCGCCAAGCACCATGCTGATCTTTTCACAAATTTATGTGACCTTGCCCTGATTATCCTTGTTTAGGATAAGGAGAGCATCACCAGATAACGTCTAGCGCACTCCTAACACTGCAAGGCCCACTTCCTGGAGAGTGGTGTCCTTTATGACCTTGCTAATGACATCAGCATACGTCTTTCCCTCTGATGGCTTGATGACAAGGACACAGGGGCGCAGTTGCCTGCTCCGCTGCTTAGTTTGCTCCTTCGTCTTCGGACCGTTCTTTTCTTTGCTTTTCTTCTTTTTGTCTTCTTCATCTCTACCTTTTGCCATTCAGGATTCTTTGTTTCCTCACCTGGCTCTGGTGAGTCTGTCTCCATTTCTGAGTCTAACGGTGCCAAGCAGTTCGGTTTTGGCTTTTTCCTCTTGATTTTCCTCTTCTTTCGGTCCTCAGGCTGAAGAGATAAGATTTCCTTCCGTTTGCCGGGTGGACCGCTAGCCTCGTCACCTTGGGCTCGCACCTTCGGGGCACCTGTGCCCTTTGCAAGCGATAGTGAGGTTTACTTCTCAGTTGTCTTCTTTGGTGCAGTGGTCATTTCCAAGAATCCGTTGTCCAGCCTTTTTAGGCTACTGTACGTTATTTTGAAGTCGTCCGCCATCTTCTTAATACCCTTATGGATATTGCTCTTTGGCGCCATGTAGGCTATCAAGGCGTCAATATGCTTTTCAAGGGAACTGAACTCCTTGTTCTACTTCTTTGCATGACCTTCACTTGGTACTTTAAACACTGTGGAGGTCAAGTTGTCCACCTCCAAGAGTTTATCTTCTGTATAGTGTATGTGGCTCCTCCCAAAATCCGTGGAGCTTGCTCCGACCACCGGGGCTTTCACCCGATCGGAATTAGTGGTGCAATTAACCCCTCTACTGAGGGCACCCACTTGGGGTAATGCGTATCTCTCATTAACTACGTCCATGGTTGGTTTGCTGTTCGGGGTGCCTTTCCCTAGCTAGTTTTGGTCCGCCCCGGGTATTTTATTTCCCTGGTGCCCTTCATATCTGACGAGCTTTCCCCTATCCGGCACCTGAGGAGGCGCCTGATGCGAGACTAGCAACTCGACACGGGTGTATATGTATGTGGGTGTGAGTGCGGGTGTGGGTGTGTGTGCGCGCGCGTGTGTGTGTATCTGTATATGCTGATATGGATATCTCTGATCTACTCAACCGATTTTGACCAGACAGGGATCATTTTTTCGATTAGCTTACTCAGTTGGGGTAAATATTCTATTTTTGTCAAAAGATTTTTTTATAGCGATTTTTCAATTTTATAAAATTTAATTTTCGATTTTTTAAATATTTAGAACTAATATTGTTTATATGTTATGAATTCACCGTATACAGGATAAAATGCTCTACAATTAAAAAAAAAAACGATAACTATATTTAGTCATAAGTTATTCATGAAAACGTAATTTTTTGTAAATAAGTTATATTTCTAAATTAAAAAAAATATATTGGCATGAATATTTTTTTGATTAAAAAGAATATTGAATAGTATAATTTACTGAAGTTTTATGTTTTTTTATTGATAATTTTTTGAGAAAAAAAAAATTTATAAAAAAAAATTTATTTTCTTTGCAGTTGCATAACTAAAGTAAAATGGTCTTAATTGTGTTACGTATGAAAGTAAGCAGAATGAATTAACAAGAATTAGTTGCATAAAAAATATGCGACGAGCGGAACGCGAACCGATGGACCCAAAGTTTGTAGTCCCGCGCTCTACCACTGAGCTAACGCCACGATGCTTACTCAAGAGCATCGCGAGCGTCTAGTTCTTATCATGAAGCGGATGCGTCAGGGCTCGGATGACGGTCGAGCTGAGCCCATGACAATTTGTTTTGCTGATATACAACTAGCGAGTTTCAAGCGCGTTCCGAGCGCTATCCTAACCTTATTGATATTACAAATATAACAGCAATTTATTAAAATTCAAGAAATGATTAATTTACAGTAACGATTCGTAACGTCTACCATAAAACGAGTCCGAGTATTACCAGTTAATGAATATTCCTTAACTCTTAAAGAATGTTCATTTGAGTCACACGTAATGAAAAAATTTCTTCGCAAATGAATCGCACATTTCTCTCAAACCATTCTTTCTATCAGTGTATGTAGTATATATAAGCAATATACATCTAAAATTTCATCAAGAAACTATGATTTGAAGTAAAGGTTATTTACTAATTTTAAAAGCTTTACAATTTAATATTATAATTAATTATTTTATTCATTTTTTATATATAATTTTTAATTATATTAAATGAATGTAATTAGAATTGTGTCATAAATTGGTGTAATAATTTTAAATTTTAGCATCAAAAATTAATTAAAGGAATCAGTAAATTAAGTTTGAGGAAGCAACGTATTTTTCTATGATCACGGCCTTGATTAGGTGAGGGTAATTTTTAGAAGAAAGTTTAACCAAAATCATTTCATTATTTAATACAACGTCACGTACGTCGATATTGTGACAAGTATGGCCGTTCAGCGGCTAAATTTCAACGTTCGTTGTAAACAACGACCTGACGCGGAATCATTTTACGTATTCCCAGCCTCTAAACATGCTATTCTTTTCTGTGCGCAAAGTAACACTTCACGCATACCTAAGCGTGAAGTAGTCAGGTGTGAAGTAATGCGTGAAGTAGTAGAATGCATATTTTGATCAGGAGAGCGTCGGTATTAAAGGCACCAAGGTCTGTTATTATTGTTTTCTTTTTTTATTTATTTGGTATCGAGATTCCTTTTATTTATTTTTTAAATACGTTAACGATGTGTTTATTATTTTTATTCTTAATATATTAATATAATATATTCGTGCATTTTTTAATTTTTTTTTTTCAAAATAATATAAAGCACGTGAAAGAGAGCTCAAAAATGAGTGAAATTATGTATGAAACAATAGCAGTTTGAAAATGACATTGAAAAAATGTTTTTCTAAGTAAGGATTTTCTTTGAATTTTTCAGCATCGCTGAACGCATGCAATTTTGATGCCACAAAAAAATAAAAAAATACGTGTCAAATAATTTTTGGAAAACATAGATATTTTAATTCCAAAATGATCGGTAACATAGGCATACGCAGACGGCATGGTGTAGTTTGTGCACATAAGAATTATGCACATATTTATTGTGCATACTTTAGCATTGGTGTATATCTATATCTATGTGTATACTCCAATGCTAAAGTGTGCACAATAAATATGTGCATAATTCTTATGTGCACAAACCACACCATGCCACGCAGACCACCTGATTTGAAATGGATTCGGCCATAATATGTGTAAAATTCGATTTTACACACTGTTTTCCGTGTGTAAAATGTATTTTTACACATAGTATGTAGACCCTAAAGCCGAAAAATCGTGATTTTTCAAACTTCAAATTTAATTCTTTTTGCAAAAGTACCAAAGATATTTATGTTCAGGACGTCAAAATACGTCAGAAAAACCTGGGTTCATCTATGGTCCTAAATCGGCCAGACACCAGTTCGTGCGATGCTTTATTCTTTACTTGTCTCCAATGAAAAAATGTCACTTTTGCTGAGTATTCGAGTGCTTTACATTTAAAAGATTACAATAACATACACATGTGAAGCTATTAACAGATAAAATAATGCACGTACAAAGTCATTTCTGATTATAAAATAAAAAAGGAATTTAAGTATCGTCGTTTTTAATTTTTTATCAAATTTACAGTTTGTATGCTTTAACGCCATTAAAACCAACAAGCTTTTTTTCTAAACTTCCTTAATTTATTGTAAAACTGCCTTCTTTTAGTAACAATTTGAGAAGAGGAGCCTAAGAAAGCGTCGACATGAAAGGAATTTCGACTATATCAATAATATGATATATTCTTTCAAAAAGAGAAAACTCGAATTAAAATTTTGACATTGATTTGGTTGGCAAAAAAGTTTAGCGAACGATAAACCGTGTTCACGAGTTTTTTCATGAAAAAAGAACATTCCGCTAATTTTCTTACTTATATCATGGTCAGTAACATTCTTATTGTTAGGACTATGAGTAAAAGAAACAAAGTCAAGTGAAGAAATGAATATTTTGATAAAGTAAATATAAACGGAGTTGTGGCAATGACTTTGTTTGTGTTGGATTTAACACTTTTGATAACATAACCAATGGAATTAAATGTTTTCTCACATAACACCAAATTACTAAGTTAACAAAATTGAAATATTTTGAGGTTGTTAAAGAATAGGTTGAAACATCTACAATTTTGCCCAAGATATAATATTAATCTTGGAATATTAGATTTTAAGTTAGTTTGTAAGTGTTATTATATACGCCGGACATATTATTGCTTACATTAAATCTTCGAATGAAAAGATACTAATGAACACGAATTACGGCAACAAACCTGATTTACATTTCCTCAATAAATTTGATCGCATCAGTCGCGCGCGACAGCAGCTGCGTCAATGAAAATGATATTTAACGCATCATTTAACAAATCGTTTAATAAAAGTAGCGAAGCTCGCGTATATACCAACGTACACGCGCGTTCGCGCTCGCTCACGCGAATTCAGTGATTCTGCACGCGCGCGCGCGCTCACTCTCGCATATACGAGGGCACATCCAAACTTGCGAAGTTCAACAAATTTCAGTGTCATCACACGTGTTGCGCGAGCCGCGGCCCCTCCGGTATATAAAAACATGACGCGCTTTACTAAAGCGAGTGCGAGCTCAGGGAGAGAGAGAGGGGGAGGTAGGGAAATATGCAGCTCGTATATATATATATATACGTATAACATATACATACACACATGCACGCGTATAGCGCCGGCCTTCGTCGTGCTCCTCGCGGGCCGCAGGGTTTGTCGCATTACGCTGTTAAATATTATTTCTAACGAAACGCATTTATTTCTGAAATAAAAAATGCAGTTGCCTCTCGCGCGCGAACAAAGTGGGGAAAATGCAGGCGAGCGCACGCGCGCGCGGGTGGAGAATGCATTTGGTTAAAAACGAGTATAGAGTGTAACGAGGAAACCCTGTCCATTATTTTGTGATGAACGTGCCTTTTCCCCTACTACGGCCATTATACCTCGTTAAATTTTTCTTGCTTTAATTGATGTATTTTCCTATTACCTCCAGTTTCATAATTGTTGCCAAGCATTACCCAGTCTCGACTCTCGCGCGCGCTCTACCTATCTTTTTGTACGACGGCGCGAACTTTCACATGTCGCACGCGCGCACCGTTTACTAAATGTGAAGATAACAATCGTGCAGCGTCGGGCGGGGTTCATTATATTTTTGTATTTTTTCCGGGAGTTCCGTCATTATCATAAAGTAGGTGAGGAAATACACGGAAATCAAAAGTAGAACAATGTCAATAGAACAATTGTGTTTGGAAACGTTGGCATTTCGCGTTCTTAACAAATAAACAAATCTACGTCACTGTATTCCAATTAAGTCTATAAATAGAAAAAATTTACTTTCAAATAATAATCCTTGTGCGTTCAATAAAAGAAATCATTTATAACGAATTCGAACTCAACATTTTTAAATTTTCGACTTTTTATATATGAATATAAAAACTTTGACATATGCTATTAGAAAAGTCATCTTACAACAAACCTGTCAAACTGCAATTACTTATATTTGACAATCGATTTTCCAGTCAATCTATAACTGTAATGTATTTTTACATCTCCCCAACCGAATTTAATTACTTTTCAGAAATAGTTTTCCACCCACCTACGACTATCCCCCCTTCCCATACGCGCTTCAATCAAAATCACTTGACTCAAAGCGGTCGGACTCCCTCTCCTGTTGAAAAAGTGGTTTCGGTCCGCAGCCGGCCGCGATTTCGGAAATCAGCGCGCGTGCGTGTCTGCAAGCAGTCTGCTCGCACACGCACGAGGGCTAAATTCGAATCGGTTCATCGCGCCTCGCTCTTTCTCTGTCTGTCCCTTTCTAGCCTCCTTTCTGTCTCACCCGTGCGCTCACGAGAGTGAGAGAGAGAGCAGTAGCTATATAGCCTGCCGCTGCCGACGGCGCCAATGGATGACAAAACACGCGCGCGGGCTTTGAGCTTGGGATTCAATCAGAAAATGGCGACGCCCAGTTCGTCGCGCGCGTTCGATTTTTCAAACTGGACGCGGCCGCCGCCGCGAGAGACGAGAGCGAAGCGGGAGCGCAAAGGGGACGAGCACGAGCGAGTGGGGCTCCCGATGAATAATCATAAGCGCGAAAGAGAGAGAGAGAGAAAGCGAGGACTACTCTCTTCGTGTGGCGGCGGCTACTGTGCGATGACGCCCGGGCACTTTATCATCGCTATTCTTGCCCAACGCGTGAGGGCGCGGGGGAGGGGGGTGAGAGAGAGAGAGATAAAATCTGCAAGAAATATTGCCTCGCTTCCGATATTTCGGGAAGGTTAATTTGCGGATGACGCTAATCCCAGACTTTGCGCACTTTTATGCCGTTGCAATTTTCCTCCTGTCCCTTTTGTACGGCTTTTCCGCGGCGACAGCGCGCAAGCGGCGTGGGGCTCGCAATAATAATGCAAACTTTGTGTGTAATGGCGGCGCTGGATAAACCGTGTAGATGAAAATATGCATGAGACTATTTTTCAAGTATTTTACGTAGATAAATAAAAATTAGAATTTATTAGTTTGTTTTTTTATATTTTCCGAAAAGTAGAATTCGGAGAGTTTGTCATGAATATTTTTCTAAAAATACTATTAAATGTATTGCGTTTATCCAGTTTCGAAACCTCAATGACTATATCATTCCGTTGTGGTTTAGTTAAGACCCTAAAAATAACAAATTCAGAAGAATTTTTTGTGAGTTTATACATCAGCTGCAGACTGTAAGTGCTTGCTTTCAGATATTCCAGACTTGCTTATCAAAAAAATATTTTTTATCTGTCATCGTGCTATCTTGACAGCTGTTTGAAGAGTTATTATACATTTTTCACTGGCTCTTTCCTATTCAAAAAAATATTCCAATTGAAATGTATGTATATGATCTTAGCCTGATAAAAATGTTCCTAGTTAAATCAAAGCCCACTTTTTTAAAAATCAAAGCTTACATTTACAATTGATTATTTTTAAAATTGACATATGTATATAAGAAATTAAAAATATGCGGAATTTAAAATGCGCTTTGAGAGCGCAGCCCAGTGATTGACTGGATGTCACAAAAAAGTTTTGATATATGTACATATTTTTCATCTTTTGTTTTATGCAGCTATTGGGAGAGAAAAAATTTGGTAATGTCAGTCATAGAATACAAATTTTGTCACTGCGACCTCGGCTTAATCATTTATTCGGTATTACTAATTTTTCTCACTGTTCAAGCAGATACACACGCTCGAATGTTTGTAAAACTTTTTTCAATTTTCGAAAATTTCCCATGCAATATTTGCATGATACGAGCTAGCGAACTGCATCAATCGGAACGTTGTGGCAAAATGGGAATGTTTTCGAGTTCAATAACTCCGCAATTAAAATAAAAACATCTCCGGTTTACCCTCCGAATAATGCACTCTATTTAATTTTTAATATCAATCTAACATTCCACTTTTACCATTCACCCGCACATTAACCTCT
The DNA here is from genome assembly GCA_036365515.1 of Torymus aiolomorphi. NCBI lineage: Eukaryota > Metazoa > Arthropoda > Insecta > Hymenoptera > Torymidae > Torymus > Torymus aiolomorphi. Next base: position 12,716,076 of record CM070875.1, read on the forward strand.
AACACCACTCCTCTATAAATTATACGCAATTGCATTTATTATCGCTTTTCTTCCGACCGAAGATCCTGCACTCCGCCTTCGAATGTAATTCAAATGAAACGCCAACGTACGGAATTAGGCTAAAATCGAATAATAGCGCCTCTCTCTCTCTCTCGCAAGTTTTTTCCCATCAGCCCCGTCGGCCTGCACCTCGCGCGAATTAGGGTGCAAAACGAGCGTGCACGATAGTCCGTCCGTCTCCGGCGTCGCGGGGGGTCGTGCACAATCGAAAGAGTAAGAGAGAGAGAGAGAGAGAGAGAGAGAGAGAGAGAGAGAGAGAGAGAGAGAGAGAGAGAGAGAGAGAGAGAGCGACAATTTGCCGGCGATAATTCGGTTAGGGCCTCGGCCGTCGGCGCACAGGATCTTAAAAGTGTTCACCTGCCCCTTTACGCGGGCATTATACAATCGGCGCTGCTGCGCGCGCGCACACGCACACACACACACACACACACGCTCTCATATACACACATACGAGACATTCCCTGAGCTTGCGCGATTGCAAATAATAAAATCAGCTTTGTCGTTTAATTAAATCCGCCGCGGCGGAATAAAAATTCACCAAGATTATTGAATTATTTTTTCGCGTGCGCGCAGAGCAAGTGAGCGAGCGAGCGTGCGAGGGAGATGGAGAGCGTGCGTCGATCGGAAAGGTCCAGAAGCATCGCGCGCTCGCTCTCTCGGGGGTGGAAGCTGTTTATTTTTTTTACGCAGGCAGCACTCCCTCGCTCTTTCCTATTTTTCATTCCGCGGACTGCAAATGCAGTCTGCATAGTGGAGCGGGTTCTGTTTTGTTTGTCGATAAAGAAATTCGCCGAACTCGGTAAACTATGAATAAATTGAAAGACCCTAGAATAAATATTACGCGATGTGTTTGACCTTTCCGAAATGATAAAGGATAAAGTCAATAACTTTATTATATTATTCGTTTATTTTTCCTTTTGCTTTGATTCCCCCCTGGCGCGCACTGCTGCACTGCTCGCTCTCTTATTTTACGTTGCAAGTGTAGAGTGTATTGGCATTACATAGAGCGCGAATTCTTTCCTCGAGCGGCGAGCGTGAGTGACTTTTTGCTCGTCAGTATTAAAAGCAAATCGGTGCACGCGATTTTGCCCGGTTAAAAGAGAGAGATGAGCGGCTGGGGGGGAGGAGGGGAGGGAGCGACTTGTTACGCTTGAAAAACAAAACTTTGCGCGCGTGCGCGTAAAAATTTCGAGACGAGCGCAAAATAAATACAAAAAAAAATCATGCGAAAAAAGTGGATTATTAAAAGTTTTATATTTTTTCCATCTGTAATCCAGGTGCACGCGCGCGTCCCCTCTCCTCTTCCCACCCCCCTTCTTTGTGCATGCTGTACTTCCCTGTCTGTCTTTTTCTCTCCCTTGCTAGCTCGCTCTCGCCACGCGAATAAAAATCGGCAAACTTGTTATTTTTTTACCCCAGCCCCGGCCATCAATCTTCTTTTTTTATTCCGGCCGAAATAGATGAAAATTTAAAAAAAAATCGCGTTCGGCCCGGTCAAAGGCGAGATGTTTTTTTCCGCTAAGTGAAATGTTGCTCCGCCTCTCTCTCTCCCCTCTCTCTCCCTCTGTGTGTGTGCAGTGGTGGCCACCGCCGCTGCCCCAGGTATATATATCCTGCAAAGTCATTTCACGGCAGCTCCTGTACACATGCGTTTGTATATGTATATACGTATATATGTACGTGTACGTGAAAATGCTGCACTAGTTCTGGCGGCCGTTCATTTATATTTCACAAATCGTTTTCGAAAAAAGAGTGCAATACTTTGGGATTAGTGCGTGCCGCGCGGCTAAAAAATATCAGAGAGAATCGCCTACAAGCCCACGCGAAAAGGGAGAAAGAAAGAGGTGGGAAGAGGGAGCTGGAGTTATTCCTCGGTGTCGCGGCTGATGCGGAAAGTTCGATTTATCGAGCGACGAGAGAATTATTGTCCGGAATCGAGCAAACGCGTGACGTAATGCAATGTCCGAAATTCTCTCTGTGAGTTTTGCAAAAAGTTCTTTCGCGCTCCCTTTCCTCCTCTTTTGGAATAAATATAAAGCGCGCGAGAGAGAGTTGATATATAAAAAAATGGCGGTCTCGCGTATTCGTTATTCGCCGACAAATTATTTATAAGGCGAGAGCGCATGTATAATTTACTTAGCTACGGCGTGCACGGCCTCAATATGCTTCCCACGCAAACATTTCGAATTACCGGCTAATGCATTTTTATGTGTATAGTTGTGAATACATTAACGGCTGGGGCTATGTATACGAGATGTATTCGAGATGTAGTTGCCGAGTTGCGTTTGCGGTTACGAACACGCCGTCGAGGAGGTGGTGGTGGTAGATGCAGGTTAAACAGCCTGCGTAGATAACAATGTTACACGTGCTTTAACGCCATGCATGTGTATAATTATGTATTCGCGCAAATTTTCGGAAACGCACACAGCTGTTTCGCACGCGCGCGCGCGTGTATATTATATCGACGCGAAACATTTCGAATACAGGATGAATAGAACAGCGTGTTAGAAAATACTTAAACGAAAAATTCAATTTTTCAAATTGTTATGCTAATAATTTCAATTTTGCATTATCTTATGAATAAACAAATTGAATAAATAACGCAAGCAGCTGTACGCGCAGCTCTCATGATTTTAGCCGACATTTTCGTATATAAGGTGCACGCGCGTTAGCGCTGCGCGTGGATTAGCATTCATTCATTCGCGTGCTGAAAGTTTTACGACTTTTTACAGTAGCGAAACGTTTTTGTATAAAGTGGTTACGGCCCTAAGATTGCGCACTGCTACTACATACGGCCCAGACAACGAGAGAGAGGGAGAGAGAGAGAGAGAGAGAGATGTATTCGCATTCGCGTATATTTTATTATGCGCAACAACTTAAGTAACGTCCGCGCATGTATATACGCCATTAGTTCGACGCCGGGTATAATGTTCTTAATATTATGCGCTCGGGGGCCCATTTGCATAATGACTCTATTTTGCCTCTCGAACGCCGGGCGGCCGCCGCCGTTTGTTCGCCAGTAATGCGCTGCTCTCTCTCTCCCTACTCTCGAACGCGTAGATATATAGTGTATATACGCGGCTCTCGCGGAGAGCGCATATTTCGTTCGGCTTCTGTGATTTTCGTGAGAAGTATCGATTTCTCACAATGCTCGAGGTTTCCTCCTTCGCTCAGGACGATTGGTCATTTTCTACTCATCAAGGAGAGGCTCAAACTGTGAACGCTTTTGCTACACTCCTAAGTTTCTGACATTGCACAGCTCATCCCTTTCATTACCAATTCTATTACTTTTTTACTGGTTAAGGAATGGAATGCGCGGTACGGCACGCGCTTATAACCACAGCCAATTATAATGTAACTGCGTGTATGCAAAAAAATTGCTCCGAAATGACGGCACGGTATTTCGCCTATCGCGCCGAGATTACACGCGAAAAATTACGCGTCGCTCCGCCGTAAATTACTTTTCTGAATACAAAATTCCGGAATATATATGTATGGTTTTGTGATTTGAATGTCCGAATGATGCGTAACGTAACAATTGATGACTGCGCGAAAGCACTCGGATATTATATACACTGAAATTTCATTCCACCACATCAGGCTTCTAGTGCACGTCGAACTATTACCTTTGCCGCATATTATACGCGTATCAGTCATCATTCTTAACGGCTGCACATACGACGCGCATTTAAATCGTTTAATCTGCATCGCGCTGCCCCTCATCGCTTACAAATAATCCGTTATCTAATTTTCAATAAACACAAATAAATACTAAAGTACCAAACACACACGCACGCGCACACCAAAGATTATGTCAATAGATTAATAATCGCGCCGGGTGATTTATTAATGCGTCGCTCGCTGCCCGATAATATTGCATTAATTTATTTAATGTATTCGAATAATTATTTATTTGAGAAAGAGCCGTGCCCGCGCAAATTTTAATTAATGTCCGTAATAAAATCACGCCAAGTGTTAAAGCTGGACCGATTGATTGATAATTAAATTTTAAGTCATCACGCCACACGCGCGCGCTCGCTCTCTCGTTCTTTTATTAAGACCACAATACTCATTTAGCTCACCTGAAATCTATGGACTTTATTGCTCATTACGGTACACACATACACATCTCGCATAATGTACAATGCGGGACTTGATATACTGTTTACCGTGCGATAATAAAGCGCACGGCAGAATGGGAATCCTTGCCGGGTCCGCGCACGCTCGCACTCGCGCGCGTAAACAATAAGATAATGAATGTAAGACCGGGCTTGGTCATCAATCGTCCAGATTGTTTGTCCTTAATTATTTAGCCGAGGCGAGTGCATGAATAACCCAGTTTTTCAATAGCTAAACATAGCGAGTGCCAGTCATCGTCGCACACACACGCACGCGCGCGTGCGTATATATACGTACGGCCTTAATCATTAATTACGTTAATTATGCGTCATTCGCAAACAGCATCGAACACCTCTATGACGATATAGACGCGCGCCCGTGTGTGTTAACGTGCCGCCACGTTCTCCCGCGATAATGGTTTATTTGTTTACTTAATTGATTTCTGGTGGTCGAGCTGTTGCCTCCCTCTCGCCCTCGCGAGCGCGCACTCGCGGGTAAATGAAAAACGGGCGAATATAGCGTAGCGCAGCTACAGCGCGCGTCTCTCTCCTCGGTGTAAAGACGAGACGCGCGGGCCGCCGCCAGGTTTAACACGTTGCTATAAAACCCGGCGAGCATAATTTAGTAATGAACGGCCACTTTGCGCAAATGGGGCCCGTGTGTGTGTGCATCAGCAGCGGTAGCAGCAGCAGCAGCAGTGAGAAGCAAAGAGAGACGGACGATGGGCTCTTTGGACTTTGGACGTGATAGGATAATAGTAATGTGCTTAATGGTAAATGGAGGGCATTCAAGAGAGCCTCAGCGAGAGAAGGAGACGACGACGACGGGGATTCAGATGACACTCATAATGGGACGCGTTCTCTCTATCTATCTTGCCCTCTGTATCAGTATGGCACCCGTAATAAGGTACAAGTGGCACAAAATAGCTAGTAATCGCGCTCGTGCACTATACAAGATTGTATCCAGATGCCCTGCTGCACGCGCGCGCACGGGCAGTTGAAAGAGAGACGCGAAAGAGAGCAATGACCAAAAGACGAGTGCGGGTATTACGCATCTATTATGCTTATACGTGCGCTATAGGTATATATGTACATCTTTCGTCGTATAATGTATGCGCTTCCTGATCATTTTTCTACTTGCGCATCGGGGGGATGAGGCTGTGTGGTGTAGGTTCGACGCTAATGTCGCTAATGAGGTAATGACCGTGAGGAAATTAACGTCATGCGCCCGTCACGTGGGTGCGATGATGATGGTGATGATCTTTCTCGTGCGGGAGCCTTGTGTGTATTATGTATGTGAGCTACTGTATCGTCTATGCGCCTATATAATTCGTAATTACGTTATACTCGCGTGTACACTTTATTATGATAAATTGATCGCTCACTGCCACGGGAGCGATGACGGCAGATTGAGTGCTGAACGAGGTGACGAAGTATTTTGTGGAAATCGTTCTCGGTTCTCTATATCGGAGCATTAAAATTCTTAGATTACTTTTCCACATATAAAAATTGAAGATACAGGGAGATTGGGAGCTGGAAAAAATACATTTTTTTTGCAACTCTGTAGTTAAATGAAACATCATACGGGCGGAACTTTCTTGTTAACGGCGATACAACTTTTAGTTATTCAAAAATTGATCTCACTCCGACAGAACATTTAATAAAAGAATTTTTCCACAATGCTTGAAAAAATACCGTGATTTTTAATAAAAAAAAGGGGGGGGGGAGAAATACTGTGGATGTAACTTTTTAATCAAATGTTCGGGCATTGATAAAAAATACTGCAATATCATCAAGCTATATCTCTTGATTGAAAAGATTGATAATATTTTAATTTATATAAAAATGTTTGTCATGAAAACCACGTGTATACATTACATGTAGAATTGTTATGAAAATTTTTTCGCGTTATATATTTGTTTAAACCCACTTTTCATGACAATTTATTTATACGCACTATCTATAATAAATAGTTTCTCGGAAAATATTCTAATCAAATTTATGATGTACTATTAAAAGATTAATCTATCCAAAAAAAATTTTCCAAAGTAATATTAAAATGTTTAGAAAACACTTTACGCAATTGGCTCCGAGAATAGACCGCATTGGTCAGCAGCGAAAAGAACTAATGGTCAACCGGATTTGCAGGCTCTACTAGCGCACTGCGAAAGATTTTCTGCTCTTGCGCATATAAAGCAGATATTATCGAATCAAATGTGATATTCGCAAATCGGCCGTGTCTTCCTCCACTACGTACACACTTCCACACGTACATAACCCACTTGCACACACGCGTATCCATGATGTCGATATCACCGCCAGGAAGATACGCGCTGGCTCTCTCGGCGCCTACATAGGGACGCTCGCGGAAAGTTCACGGCGCGGGCGAGTAGTAAACGTCATAGATCGTCGAAAGCGAATAATCACGAACTAATAATAGGACTCGAGCGAGCGAGGGCCCCGCGCGCGAGCCTATATCGCCCGGGTAATTCAAGTCAAATTTAACACGAAGCGCATCGCAATTGCGACGAGCGTTCGCGGATGAGCGTTGCGCCTATATAGAGGCAGGCGGGCGCGAGCGGAGAGAGTAGAGAGAGGAGGAGGGAGAGCGATGGCGCACTTCTGGGGCATAACTCACCAAGCATTTGTTTGCATTATCTACCGCGCGCCCGCTCGGGGCCGCCCGCTCAAATAGCCATATTTATCTCATCTCTCGCACGTGCGCCCGCGATAATCTCTGACGAGCGAGTTTGCCGTTTTATTGACACCTGTGTGTATGTATGTACGTGTCCGGGTATGCCTCTGCGAGAGATTTTTTCCGCGTACGCGAGAGACCGAATGCGTTTGTATATATAGCACGCCAGCGCGAGACAGTTTATGGAAATTTAAAACGATAATTAATTCGGAATCGCGCTTATACTGCGTCGCGACGTTTGCGTGTTTCGGTATGAGAATGAGAGGAGGAGGAGGAGGACTAATACTACTGTACCCCTCACTCTTATTACGGCTGTATTTACGCGTTCATTGCCACGGAACTCGCGAGCGGCCGCTTTTTATTTTTACTTTTCGCGCGATGCATCAGACGCGCGCGCGGCTCGGGCGCGAACAAAACAACCGGCATAATGTCGACGGTATTAATTACAGTAATGGCGAGTTTGGTCATTAATTTAAAATTGTTACAAAGCGAGGCGTAAATGAGAAGCGGCGCCCGCCGCTCTGTACATGTATACGCGCGGCCAAGATCGATGCTAACGATTTTAATCAGCGAAATACATACGGGGTGCTCGATTTTTTGCGAGTTTGTATGTTTATGTGACTGTGTGTGTGTAGCGGGGTGAATGTCTAGCGGCGATGACGACGTGAAAAACTGCCGTTTATCGTGCCAAAATTCGTAGAACTACTTCATTGCGTTCATTCGATCGTCATCGATGGCCCGAGCTTTTTCAACTCGTAATCTGTATTCGCGTTAAATGGATTGTTTGGTTATGACAGTTTAAAGGATTGCAGTATTTCATTGAACTTTATCCATCACTTGCTTATGTTTTACCACGTTTGACTTACTCTATTACAAATTTTGAGATTTTTAGTGCTAAACCATCACTTGTTCAACTTTTACATTTGTGAAAATCTTACTGTTTACCAAGATATAAAGAGCATGGCTATTGTTAAAATTATTTTAGCCAAAAAAACAAAAAAAAATTTGAAAATCCCGGAAAGCTAAAAGACTTCAAAGGATAACCATGCATATTTACTCCTAAAGAACACAAACGAACAGTGAAAAACGTGAAGAAATGCAAAAGTAAAGAGAGAGATGGAAGCAAATGACAAACGTCTGAGTGAAAGCAAGAAAAATATAAGAGAGATATAAGCAAAGCATAAGAAATAGAAAGAAGCATACTCTCGGTGCACGAGAGGCTGCGGGAATGAATAGGAGAGGGAGAGAAAGAGAGAGGGGGGTGTATATATAGGGGGTAGAGAGAAAGGAGGCGAACAATGAAGATGAGAGGGCCGTTCTAGCGCCTTTGGCCACGCGCCCCACGGCCGTGTACTTAGCGCCGTAGTTTTGGAATTGTCGCTGCACAGGCCAGCAACTTTCGCGCTACCTGGCAACCGTATGCGCGCCGCACAGCCCCTTTTGCTCCTCGAGAAATCAAATGCATCGATGTCAGCTATTGCGTTCGCCGCCGCCACCGCCGCGTTTCATCGGCTTCGAACGGCGCGCGCTTGTCTCTCTCTCTGTGTACTTAGTCTTACCCTCAGCGGGATTCCGCATAATAACCGGTGCTCGCGCGCGACAATGACATCTGGGTTGCATTGAAATGTGGTATAGATATTCATCATTTTATCAGGTGATTTGAATTTATGACTTACTGGAAATATTAAATTGTTTAGAAACGATTAAATTAATAATAATGATGATATAATATTGGCGATCAGTAAGGGAATTCAAGGAAACAATGGGCAAGTAAATTCAACAAATCTCTAGTTACACATACGAAAATACCGAAAGTAAAAAAAATGAGATGGACACTCTTAATTTAACGACGGCGAAAATGAGAAACGAAAAGACGACAATTAGACAATAGTTCAAGCGCACTCGCGCGCTCCGAATATCGCTGACAAAAGAAAAGAAGTGAGCCTCGAGCGTCACGATGCTGCTGCTGCTGCTCTCTCCCCTCATACTTGCGTCGATCTTATTAAAGGAAGGGCTTGCGCGCGCACTCGTGCGGGACAAAATTTTCCCCGCTCCCGCTACGTACCCGGCCGCGACAGAGAATGCAGGAGCCAGTATGTACTCGGTAAGTATATGCAAGCCTTTACTCTCGGGGAGCAGCACACGAGTGCCCTCGGAGTCTTACCGCGGGCGTCACTCTCCTCTCTCTCTCTCTCTCTCGCTCGCGAGGCTCTCTCGACCCCTCGCCCGAATGCGCGCAACCCGTCGAGACAATAGTAATATCGCGCGCACTCGACTACCGCTGCCGCCTCGTATACTTAGCGCGAGGTCATCTCCGTCGGCGTGTATGTATATGTGTACGAGAGACTTTATGGCGAGCGAACGAGCGAAAAGTCGGGTTTTCGTCGAGGATGGCAAGCGAATGGTTTTTAAAATTCAGTGATTTTTCCTTACGAGGTAGTATACCTCATTGATGATTTTCCTTTTAATTCGCATTTTTTTCGGTCGCGCAGTCGCGTGGGAACATGAAAAATGCGAAAGTGTCCGGCCGCGTAATTACATTCCGCGCGTGCGTCTCGATTCAGATACAGTGTATAAATGGCAGTATGAAAATTTGTTTTGAAAATTTACGAGCGTGGGGATTCACGCGTGCATTCAGATTTAAATTAAAAATGATGATGTAATGTTGCCGACGGTATAATGCCGCGACAAAAAGACGGAATGAGGAAAAGTAATCAAACACGTGCGGTCGTTTGGAATGCGAAGAAATAATTTTTTCGTTCGAATTTTTCTGTTATTATTTAGATCGGATATGATTGGGTTTTTGACTGAAATCAACGACAAATCATGTATTCAAATAAAGACAATTTATTAATGTTTACTCTTTTATGTGAAATTTCAGTTAATTAACTTTTAACAATCGGAAACCTTAACGCATCGATTGCCTTTTATTGCGAAACCTCCAGGTCCACACCAGCATTTAGGTGTTTTTTGGCATACCTTTAACAAAAACAGATACAACCGATAGTAAGTAATGTTATTTTAATTTGTCATATAAGTTATTAACGTTTATTTTATTTACAATTGCTAGGCAACTGAATTTGCCGCAAACTGGTGGGCACAACGGACCGCATCTCGAAAGAGTGTAATTGGCACGACATTTGATTTTTATGTCTTCGGTTGACTCTATACAAAGATAAGTTTTTGTTAAATTTCATCACATAACAATTTTTCGATTGAACAGAATTTATTTTCCACGGTGTTCGTAAAGAAAATGTTATCAAAAGATATAATTAGAAAATTATACTTACGTGACAGAATGACACTGACACAGACGAAAAGAACGAAAGAAAGAAGATACACGATTTTGTTCATTTTGGTAAGGATGCTTGTGAGCAACTGATGAGTACGAGGAAAAAAGCAAGCTTTTATAGCAATTAAGCTTAGCTTGTACATATACAATTTTCCAATGTCAAAACAGCTTTTGTTTATACAATGTTTAACGCCTCGTGTAAAAAAAAGCGTACACATTGTTTGCCATTTCTCTTTTGTCTGGCAAAAATTGAGTTTATTCTTGATCTATCGCGTTCTGCATAACAATTAGTAAAGTAGTACATTATGCAACAAGGGAGAAATGTGGTCATTTTAGTTGAGATAGGAATAAATATTATTATTAATCCAAGATTTGTCGTATATTATAAATAACATAAATAGCCAAATATATCAACTGATAAGAATTTTCCCATCGGTCTTACAGTCTTAAAAATTAAATTAAAATAATTAATATTTATGGCAGTCAGATTGCCCTTGTTTATAATTACCCCCGCATTTAATTTTAATTTAATTTAATTTTAATGATAGCCAAATATAAATAAAAATAATAATGATAATATACTTGCATTCGGAGCGTTCCCGCGCTCCTTGATATGAAATTAATTTATAGTTAAGATAAATTTACATATATTGATTAACTATTTTGTTATATAAATATAATTAAAATATTTAATTTTACTATCAAAGAAAATGAGTTACGTACAATATATGTATTAATATACCGAAATTTCAAATTTGAAAACGAGGAAATTATGGATTCTTAAGTATATTTACAACTCGTTATTGGCTATGTTAATATTTACGTCATTCCATACAAGTGATTCCCCGCTGACTCACAATACCACTAATAATAAATCTACTTATTAAAACAAACCGCATTTACCATTTGTTTCTTCCTCGTTCGATAAAAGCTACTTGAAAAAACCGCTGCTAACTGCTTTAGCAGAATACTTTCTCAAAGAGAATTGATAGATTACAACAAATAATTTTTTTAAATGTATATTTTAATATAAAATTTAATTTTTTCTGCATATCTGATTTTCCATAAATATAATTATTCAAAATGATTAAGAAAATTATATTTAAAATAGTTATGTAGTAATTATTAAATTAAAAATTAAAAAGTTTAAGGTATTATGACATCCTATATATTGAATTTATAAATTAATTGCATTTCTTCGAAATTTCTTCGGCGGTTTCTTCGAAAACCGGCTAACTCGGCGTTTGCTTCAAAACCCCGCCTTTTTTTTTAACCGACTCAATATTATCCGATCAGGCAGATAAAAATATGGATAGATAGAAAATGTCAAGATCTCTCAGAAAATGGGCCTACTTCCGACCGATATCCCAACCGATATCCAAGCCCAGACACAAAAAAAATTATTTTCGATTTTTTCATATTTTTCTTTATTTTTTTTAAACGACTTAATATTATCCAATCGGGCTGACAAAAATATGGGTAGATATAAAATTTCGAAGCCTTACAGAAAATGGGCCTACTTCCGACCGACATCCAAACGCAGAGTCAAAAAAAATTATTTTCGATTTTTCGATATTTTTCTTTATTTTGCTTCCTCCTAGAGGAAGCTTTGTGATAGTAAATTTTTGAGTTGTTGTAAAAACATGTTATAATTTGTGTTCCGAGGTGTTAGGAATCAAAATACATGGTTTTTGAAAAATGTATGGATGTGTGTGTGTGTGTGTGTGTGTGTGTGTGTGTGTGTGTGTGTGTGTGTGTGTGTGTGTGTGTGTGTGTACGCCTGGATCTCAGCTTCTACTCGGTCGATTTTGACCGGACAGGTCTCATATTTTTTGTTTTCTTTGCGTGATGGCGGGTCAAAAATCCGTTTTTTGATTGGGGCGATGCGTTTTTGTTTTTTTTTTTCAAATTTTCGATTTTCTCAAAACTGTTTTTTGATTTTTTTTAATGATAGGATCGAGTTATTCGAATCTGATGGGTAGCGTTCGAAAGAGAATTAAAATACCTATATTTAAAAAAAAATGTTTCTAGCTATCACGGTTCTTTTGTTATTAACAAAAACGTGTTTTTTTTTAGAAGCTTATAACTCCTAAACTTAACGGTCAATTTTTTTGAGAAAAATCATGATAATACAGAATATAAATAGCTATAATCTGTTAAAATTTGAATACATTCTGTAGGCTAGATTTTGAGTAAAAAATTGAAAAATGAAAAAAATCAGTTTTGTATGTCCAACGATTACAAGAGTAAAATTGACTTAATGGCTTCAAAATTCCTTTTAGAGGTAGATTTTTTATAGTTCTCGGTCGAGTTCTTTGGGCAAAATGATTGGTCCATAAATTTCAGAGATATTTGAGGTTAAATTTTTTTTGACATTTCTTTTAAATCGTAATTTCTCGAGAACGGCTCTATGTATCTGAATGGGGTGGACGGCATTCGAAAGAGAATTAAAATATCTATATTTTCTAAAAGAAATTAATTTTCTATCTATCACGGTTCTTTAGTTATCATCAAAAACAAAAACGTGTTTTTTTTTTTTTTAAACTCATAACTCCAATGATGTTACCATCAGTATATTATAAAAGTATATAGTATTGGCGTCAAAATGTAATATATTTGAATTTTCAAGATTGAATTCTTGAGTTTAAGTATTCAAAACTGATGAATAATTAAAATAGTATAAGAGTAGGTGGCGCTCGGATCGGGGTAGCGTGTAGTGCAGTATGCATTCCGGCCGGGTCCAACAAGCTGTGGAAACTTTAAAAAAAAAACACGTTTTTGTTAATAATAAAAGAACAATGATAGCTATTTGTTTTATTATAAAATATAGATATTTTACTTCTATTTCAAATGATAACTTTATTTATCAGCTCAAAATTTTTATAAATTTGATATAAATAAATAATAAATTAATAAATAAATTTAAAAATTAACAATTTTTAATATTCATAAATGAATTTAATTATAATTATGCAATAAACTTTTTAAAAAATTATAAATTTTGTTATTAAAAATTAATTAAAGGAATCAACAAATTACGGTTGAGGAAGCTACGGGCCAATGAATTGGCAGCGGTTTTTTAATCGACTTAATAATATCCGATCGGGCCGAAAAAAATATGGGTATATAGGAAATTTCAAGACCTTTCAGAAAATGGGCCTACTTCCGACGGACATCCAAACCCAGAGCCAAACAAAATTATTTTCGATTTTTCCATATTTTTCTTTATTTTTTTTAACCGACTTAATAATATCCGATCGCGCCGAAAAAAATATGGGTAGATAAAAAATTTCAAGGTCTTTCAGAAAATGGGCCTACTTCCGACCAATATCCAAACCTAGCGACGAAAAAAAGAAATCGATTTTTCCATATTTTTCTTTATTTCTTTTAACCGACTTAATCATATTCGAGCAGGCAGAAAAAAATATGGATAGATAGGAAATTTCAAGACCTTTCAGAAAATGGGCCTACTTCCGACCTATATCCAAACTCTCGGCGAAGAAAAAAAATTTCGATTTTTCCATATTTTTCTTTTTTATTTTTTAAATACTTAACATTACCCGATCAACTATATAATTGAACTTGCACAACTTCAAAATAAGCTTTATATACCTGCCAAACATAAACTTGATATCTCTGCCCAGTTTCGAGTTATGCTGCTGACAAATTTATAACAAACACACACACACACAACGCACACACACACACACACGCACGCACGCACGCGCATACACACACACATACACACACACATGTATACATAGGGGAGAAGCGGCATGAATGGTGCACCGAAACTTTGTCCTTGATTATTTAAATGAAAAAATACTTAAAACATAAAATCAACTATACGTGAAGATAGCCAAACATCTACTGTATAAAACTAAAAACTTTTTTACAGCATAGCATTTATAATTTATTGAATATAAACGATTTATTAAAAAAAAAATTTGCGCCATTCAACCTGCCGCTTGCGGATTGATTGGCGCACACATATAGCTTTAGATCTCTTGCGCAAACTAATGTGCTGCACTTGCCTGAATAAACTTTCCATCTTTAACATCATTTATAGCACTTTCCAACTTATTTTTGTTCCACTCGTTGTATTTTTTTTCAATCTTGCCCATCGAAATAATCATACCCTCAAAATATTTTCTGAAGGACGATATTACTTTATATACACTTGCTGCGCGAGTAAAAGTATCAAATAATGCAGTTAATGCGTAAACATTATAACAAGAGAATATAAGAATACACGCATTTTGATAAATAAAATCTAGGCGGTGTATTTTCATGCCTGCACCAATCAAGCCGCTTCGGACTTTTTTATTATTTCAACTTATTTCCTAATTATAAATAAATAAATATAATAATCGAGTTTTACTATATGAAAGTAAATAAATTAAACTATGTTACGGCGTATTTGTTTTTATTATCATAGCATTTCAGATTTGTTAATTGATCAATTTCGAACATGATACTAACTACATGAAAAGTGACTCAAAAATACTTTTCTTAATATTTTATTAGAATAGGCTCCAATATCAATGGTTTTTTGTGTGTTTATTAATTTTGTATTTTTAATTAAGAAAAACGAGCTTGCATGCCGAAAATCTGAAATAATTCTAATAATCAGATGCGCCATCGAAATCGCCGCGCCAACCAAGCCGCTGCTCCCCTATACATTATACACACAGACATTTTCTAGAAAACGCATATTTCAACTCAGAGAGCTCAGAAATATCGAAAATCATCGAAATCTCGATGTCGAAAAATTTCACCGTTACCAAGCTTTCTCTTTCAGAAAGCAATAATGTATAAAAACGTCTACTTTAGGATACGCACTAATAAAAACAGTTATTTCCATCGACAAAACCAGCCTCGCCAACCTATACTGAGAGAAGAATATTATTACTGTTAACATACTTATCTATTTGAAATACAACTACGTTTAAGGATAAAATGTGATAATGTAATAGTTACAATATCTATATTAACTAATAAGATATTCATATTTGAAAGTAGCTGATGATAGAAGTTCTTATAAATTGTAGTTTTTGAATCTAACATCCAATTATCTATCAGGATGATGTTGTTATATAACAAAAAGGTTTGAAATAAAAACTCCATTTAGTTTTTTACTCCAACATTTCGGACATTTTTATTATTTATGAACCTCATCAGGATAAACAATAAATATGTCCGAAATGTTGGAGTAAAAAAATAAATGATGTTTTTATTTCAAACGTTTTTGTTATAAAATAACATCATCCTGGTAAAAATATAAAAAAAAATTCTTTGAGTGGATTCGAACCTCGAACTTTTGAATTACCCGAGTAGAAATGAAATACGGCTTGCCGTAGGTATCACACGGGCCGGATGGCGTATGCCGTGCAAGGCCCTCGCGCGGCATGTAACGCTTTTATTGTAAGGTACTTGCGTTTCTGCCGTACGATAAACTCATTTACAGCAAGCCTTATCCGGGCCGGTACAACGCCGTGAAATTTTCCGGGTAAGGTACGTGTCATTTTTCCGTTATATTAGCATTAGTATTAGGCATTTGTTTACGCGCGTGTCATAGCCTCAAATCTGAATAGTGCTCCGTTTCTGTCGTACGAAGAACAACCTAATAAGTATAATGGATAAACAATGAAGGAAAAAGTTAAGTACTAAATTTCGAAAAAAGAAGGTATTTAATAAAAATAAGTAGTGTTTAATTAAATAAAGTACAAATAGATGTAGAATTATAATTGTTCGAAAAAGTGCAAATATTAGTTTTATATTTGTTATAAAAAAAACAAGATTATAATGTAGTGTCCAAATATATAAAATACATTAAATATGATTTAATAAATACATCAAAAATATATTAAATGTTGTAATTTGTATTAAGTATAGAACATATTCGCTTTCAAATTATTTAGACAATAAGCCACGTGTTGCCCGAATCAGAGCCGGATCAGGGCCAGATGTTTCACCGGACGTAAGGATATAGATAGATAAAATCATTCGGCCCTCATACAGTTCAGCGTTACATGCCTCGTACGGCACTCATCCATCAACAACATCAGGTACGGATCAGGAATCATGGCAGACGGATCCGTCCCGCGTCATTGCCGTTTGAAAATTTCTACTCGGGTACTAGACTTGCTCGCTACCGACTGAGCTATTTAGTTATGTTTACATCAAAGGATCAAATGGAGATTATTTAGGCTGTAATCTGAAACGAATGATGATGTCGTTAACGTAATAACCTCCATTTAATATTTTGATATAAACATAATTAAATAGCTCAGTCGATAGCGAGCAAGTCTAGTAATTCAAAGGTTCGAGGTTCGAATCCACTCAAAGAATTTTTTTTTTTATATTTTACAGTCACAGTACATGCACAATAGGATTGTTTTTTACGCTTATTTATTTATTTATTTATTTATTTATTGTTAATGGTTCTCATGAAAATAAATATGCGACTAATATGGAAACTATATAGGATACTGGTGGGAATACTGTGGCTCGATTCCAGCCCGAATTCGGCTCAGGCGCCGGAGCCGAGTATCTCCCGTATATTGCTCTAACGTGGCTTGCAATGGCCCATATATTGTCCATACTTGTCCAATACTATGGGCAATATATGGCCCACAAATTTTTTTTGGGCGGGTACACAGAGAAAAGAAAATCTTTACATTAAAAGTATACTTTTCTAACTATAAAATCCTGATGTTATTTGTGCCAAAGTATATATTTCTTAATAGTTAACAATATTTTTTAATAATTAAGTAATATTCCTTAACAGTTAAGACGCAGGTCATTTGTTCAAATTTTCTACAATTTCAGAGACATGGTTTCTTAACTATTAGGAAATATTATTTAGCTGTTAAAGAACATTCGTTTGTTCGTATCCAAACGTCCGTTCGTTTATAGTTAATGACGTTCCTTTAATGTAAAAATTTTCTTTTCTCTGTGTACGCATGTTAACAGTTACAATGCCATGTTAACAGTACAAACAAATCCATTTCTCAGTGTAGCCATCAGCCTCACAAAATTTGTAAATAATACAAAAAAAAAAAAACTATCCATAGGCGCACTTACGAAGCACGCCAAGATGTGTAAAGGCACAAAAGAATGAGACCGCCGGCAATACACCACGGGCGAGAAAAGAAAATCAAAGAGCCACGCGAGCTGCTTATAGCACTAGAACACTCCGCATGTATCCTGAACCATCGTCGTCGTCGCAAGAAGTGCGCGCGCGCGGGGCGTAGGAAACGCCAGCGGTGCGGGCGGATGGACGGGGGTGGATGGGTGCGCGCAAGTGGGAGTAAAAAGAGAGGCGCTGTTAAAAAATCTCGGACGAGAGAGAAAACCACCCTCTGGCCCTGGTTAACAATGGGTCGAGGCTCACGTGCGCGAGGAATCAAGTGTTCCCTCTCTCTCACACACACACACATACCTGCAAACATACACGTGTATGTACGCGGGCGGGTGAGAGAGAGAGAAGCGATGTCCCCTCTCACTCGCTCGCTCGCTACTACCGGAGGGTGGAGGGCGCGCATGCATAATACAATGACCCCGCTAAGTACTATTTTAAAACAATGCTGAAATTGCTTTAGGGGATAAAAATGAACGAGGAGGGTAGCTAGGTGTATTTTTCTCCCTCCTTCTTTGACGTGCGCACCAGCGCGCTCACACGCACACACACACACACACACACACACACACGTGTATAATATACCGAATCCGCATCCCTTTCTTCTCGGGCCACGTGTGTATGTGTAATATACATATACATCACGCACGCGTACATATATATATATATATATATATATATATACGCCTCGAGTTTTTCGCCGCACCCCTTTAGCCACGAGCAGCAGCCTCGGCTGGGCCGCCTTCTCCTATGTACCCGCGCCCTAAGCCCGCGTGCTCCAGTACAAAGCTAAGCCTTTGAGTCTCCCGGAGTCTCACCGGCGCACAATAAGGCGTCCGACTTCCTTTTTTGCCTCCGCGCGAGCAAGCGCCCGCTTTCTTCCCTCTCTCACTCTCGCTCTCTCTACCTTCCTCACTTCTTCTTCTTCTTCCTCTTCTTCTTCTGCTTCTTCTACTTCTTTTGCCCGGTTTTTGTCTCTTTTCGTTTTTTAAATTCACTTTGAAGAACGAACCTCAGGTTCTCTCCTCGCTCGCGCTCGCTCTTGTATCCAGCGCTGCACATAATTCGCCGCCGGTCCTAGTCACGAAATGCTTTTGCAAAAGGCAAGCTCTGTACCTCTGAGGTGCGCGCGTTGCGCAATTTTGTTAAATGTTTCTTAATGTTTGTACGATTTCGTGCATTGTCTTCTGGAGAGAGAGAGAGAGAGAGAGAGAGAGAGAGAGAGAGAGAGAGAAGTGCTGGGCAAACCGGCCGCGTGCCTCGCCCTTTGTGCGCGGAAAAATGCATAGGTGTGTAAAACAATGACCGTGTTTTTCCCTAAAATGTTGAGAAAAATTACTTGATTCAAATTTTAAATTTTGTAATTATTTTGAAAATTTTTCTAGAAATGTAAAATAAAGTGTTTTGGGTGCAAATTAAAACGCTTTTTTTTTACGAATTCCAGTAAACTGACTTTAAAAGTCACTTTTTTAATTTTCTTTTTTCCTACTTGTAATCCCCCGCGTATGTTTATAATAACGTCATAATAAATCCACATACGAAAACTTCTTTCGCTTACTAAACTAATTACAGGCCCGAATCGAATAGGACTTCTCCTCGATCCAATACATGGCTGTAGTAATAATGTTCACCGCTGAAATTGAATTTCTCGCATAATTGCAAGGGGTTGCGCGGCTGTAAGCTTTCAAGCTTCCTCTCGCTAATAGGCCAGTATCTCAACCAAGCTCGTGTGCTGCGGCGCGTACGTATCTACATCGGTTTTTCTATAACTTTGTTTTTTTGTCGCCGGTAATAGTCTGAACGAAAGCCGGCCTGGGCGCGCATTTATGCTCGCGGCGGAGAGAGAAAGAAGCGACATCACTGCACATCGCATCGATGTGAGCGCGCGCGCGCGCGGCGTTCCCCTTTCAAGCAGACTAATCTGATTTTCCAACTTGATTACAGAGCCCCGGCGCGCGTCCCGTTTAAAGAGAGGTCGAAAAAAACAATTGCCCTCGCGGCCGAGCCCGAGCACAGGGGCACTTTCAAAGTTTTAATATTAATGGAATCAAACGTGAAACAGGCCTTGCTTCGTCAATTAGCGATCAATCGGTAAACGAATTTCGAGTAGTTGTGTATTATGAAACTTTTTACCGCTCGCTCTCTCGCGGTATTGGTGTGTAGCGCGGCGGGGCCGACGCGAGGCCTGCGTGCCCGTGCACGGGGAAATTACAAAATAAATTATTAACTTCCAGAGAACCGATTAACTTTTCCTTTCTAAAAATTAACTCATTGGGCGCGATAATAAAGCTCCCGTTGCTTGTCTCCACGCTACGGGCCTATACACGTGCGCGTTTATACATACACTTCGGAGCAACTTTCACGCGTGCAACATATTCATATACGCATTATAATATACGTTATGTATATCGCGCTCTAAATTACTCGCGCCCAAGTGAAATTTCGCGCACTTTAAAAGAATAGACGTCTATGCTACTACTATGCTACACTGGTACGCTCTCGCGCTCGTAAATCTCGGGATAATAATTCTCTTAATCTCGATCATTTCAATAATTTCAGCATAAATCGAGGGCGCGCAGAGGCGCTAAAAAATCACGACGCGGCGCGAATGACTCATTAAGAGCGGCACGGCCGCGGCGGCGCTGATTTCCATTTTTCCCTTCTTGGCCGGCGGCGATAAAACGTACTTACGAGCTAATCGATGTGCAGTCGGCCAAGTAGCCCCGCGCCGCTCTCCACATAATTTTCTCTCTCTGTCTCACGGGTGCTAAATAAACGAGCGAAAGCCGGCTGCTGCAGCTACTCGCGCATGCATTACGCAGGCTGCACGAGTTTTAGGTCCGCGAAGCCTCGGGCGGCTAAAAGCCGGTAGGCAGTCGTCCCCGCGCGCGCGAGCGCGAAACCAATAATTGCGTCGTCCCGTGCGACGAAACGCGCATAGATTAGAGCGGTCGTTTAATAAGCGTTTCGCACACTCGATCGTGTACATACGTGTGTGCGTGTGTGTATGTATATGTATGTTCGGAGTTAGGCGTGTAATTTCTATAGCCGCACTTCGTGTTCTCTCTCCGGCTCGCTCGCTCGCTCCATTCGCCGATAGCACTCGATACTAAGTTACGACGGAGAACGCACTTGCGGTGCTTCTGTACTCTCCGTTACAGCCTTATTCGCCTGCTCCACCGCAGCCCTCGCTTCACTCTCTGCCGCCTCCCCCGTGTCGAAGATCAAATTGTTTATCAGCGCTCGCGCGACATTGTATAGCCGAGACTCTCTCGGGCCCTTTATTGTCTGTGTGCTGCTGCTCGTTTCGGCGAAAATAAATCGGTGTGCGTGTATTGATGCCTACTGCTACCGGAGAATATGGATGCGCGGTGGTTGGCTGAATTATTGAGCGTTATCTGGAGGAAGGAGGAGAAAAATAAGGCGATAGCGTGTGTTGAGCCGGTTAATAATTGAGCTTGTAATCTAGAGTCGATGTTAATAGTTTATGCAGATCGCGAGCTATTTGAGGAGGAGACGCGACGTATCGGGACAGATTCGGTGGTTACTGTGTGCTTTTTTCTCTATGACGAATGTACAAGAGGGACTATGTTTAGCGGGGATCAAATTGATTGAGACGGGTATTGTTTTAGGCTAAGGCTATATTTACGTGCCGGATGATGTGTATTGATTGTAGAATGGAGAGTCGAAGTTTAAGGCGTCAGTAATGTGGAAAGGTTTTGGAAAAGAAAGTAAAATGATGTGTATGTCGTAAACTACGTGATAATAGTAAAGTTATAGTTTCGTTATAGTTATAGTTATGATAGGCCGTAAAGTCCTTATCGATCGAATGCCAAATTTATTCCAAGATATGTCTAATATTAACCGCCACGTAAGCTACTTAATATAATAATAGGAACTATAGGAAGCCTTACCAAGAATTAAGTTAATTATTCAAAAATAACGTTTCAAATGACTTTGAATAATAATTATTCCGCGTAATGAAGTTACTATAATCAATATCAGTAGGTATAAAGCTATAATGCCAAGTAATAAGACGTCGTTCCCTTTACATATACTAGAGGCAATTTACTCTGCAAATATCTTACGTGATTATAATATATATTATATCGATTGATTGGCTCATCTCATAACTTATGACTTATATTTAGTGGAGAAAATTAAGTAAAGCAATCCAACAGCTTTGATTAGCTACGGTAATTCGTCAAAATAGAAAACTCACTTGAGACAGGCATCTATAGACCATTTGGATACGATAACAGAGCCGTCACTGGAAGTAGCGAGTTTCTAATAATCAATTGAAAATGAAACGCGCATAATAGAAACGGATACGCGCGGGGCGACAACACAATATGCAGCCGGTATATTCGAATATTGAATGCACGCAGGCGCTCGCAATAATAACACACGAAACAACAACAATAATAGTAATTATAATTACGAACGCGCGTGCGCGAAACGATCGAAATTCGCGATGCGTCGTCGTCTGCCCCTCTGTTCCTCACCTAATCGCTGATTACTATTCATTGCATCGGAAGCCGGGAAATATTTCGCTGCGGGCTGATTTGTCGGCCACTGGCGGCGAAATATCCATCAAGGCTCGTCTCTCTCTCTCATCCCCCTTTCTGTGTCGCACTCTAGTTTGCGTGATGCATCCCGGCGACCGCGACCTCGTCTCCCCCCAATCCCCTCTATCTCTCTCTCTCTCTCTCTCTCGAGCGGATACACACATAGCCCCCACACACGCACACACACCCACTACTGTGGCTGTAGTGTAAGACTGCGGTTATCGTTGTGAAAGGTTTAGGCGCTTGCGATTTCCATTATTTTTGATGTGCCTACGAACAAATTTGCAGAATATTATATATAGCGTGGTTTTGAATTTCATTTGAAAAAACATTATTTTCTATATATTTTAGAAATATACGAATGGCGCTTTATGTTCCACGTAACAATGACAAACATGCGTAAAAAGATTCATCAATAGATAATTGGATGCGCGTTTTGTATGCAATCAGATTTTTACCATAGTCTCCTGTCATATTTTGTCAGACATCAATCGGGGCTCGTTTTACAAGCGCCCATTTCAATAGGCGCGGGACTTTATTTATGTGAAAGATTTAATTAATTATTTTTCTGAACAAATCCAAACAAGCGATAATAAAGGCTGAATGGGCTCCTTTTGATAATGAAATAAAAAGTGGCCGGAATAAAAGAAGTTATACCCGCGGTTCGAAATGTGAAAGATAAAGTTGTTAATGTTAATACAATTCGGGGCGCTTTCAATGGGCGTTTTATTGAAAGCGCTCAAAATGCATATGCGTAAGTGGGTAATTGGATCGTGGCTATTCAGGTGTGGTACTCATGACTCCAAATACTATTCATTACGTTCCTCTCTCTCTCTCCATTCCTCTCTCGCTCTCTGATTCTAGTTGATGATTTTCTTTTTGGGCAGTTTTCACGAAAGCTGCCGCGCCCCGATATTAATTTTCAGGCCTTTTATAGTTGATTTTTACACTGCTCGCGCGCGCATCGACTTTTGCAATTTCATTGATATATTGATCTTTTCCACGCACGCGCCTACCATACACACGATATAAAATCTGTCGGGTTAACCTATGTTAATTGTATCCTGGCCAATATACATACGCAAAGCGATTTACTAAATCTTTGCGAACGCAGAATAATGTTACACTGATAATTTGCCCTTCACCGTAATCAGTTGCAATATGTTTACATTTAATCTTATTTATTAACACGGTTCAAATGTAACTTTACACCCCCTATACTGCGTTACAAATAAATTATTTTTTTGCCTAGCGGACCGAAAGTACCACTTTTGCTCCCGGCGCCCTATCGCAAAGGTTGTATTTTCGGCCTCGCCAGCCAAAAAAATCGTATACGCCCCTGGTGGAAATCCAAAACATTTTATAACTAATAACTGACTATTTATTTTAGAAACTTGCTATAAAATGGGAATTTATCTTGTCCAGTTTGTAGCTTCCGGTGAAACGCTCTTTCCCCTATTAATAGATTGATAAATAGAATGAGTTTTTCGAAGATAAGCACAAGCTTGTTCTTGAGTATTTTAAAAGTATTAAAACTGATCAGTTTTTTTAGTCTCCAAATGGCTAGCAGAAGGCTTGCTGTTATGACAAGGAGTGAGAGAGACAGAATCAGATGGAGAAATAAAAGTTTTGCTGAATTATTCATGGAAGGAGTAGAACAAATGATTTTTTTATTAATGTTATTTATTTATATTGTCATGGGCTCAGCTCCTTTCATACGTAACAATATTTTGGTAAGTCATCCAATTCACTTTAATGCTCTTTCATATACGATAGAATTAGTAAGAAAATCAAATACGAATATTTTGTTGTGACGTCATTCTAAGAAATAGGCAAATAATGGTCGAAAAATCGTTTCATTATAGCCATTAATTAACCAGTTTTACTAGCTATTTTCTAACTTGTTGGCCATTTCATATAGATGAATTTCTACCAGGGGCAACACGGGGATAAAGAGGGCCACCCCAGAGCACATGTTTGCCAATTTACACGTGCTCTGGACTGGCCAACTCTTTACCTCCCTAGATGCGTAATTTACTATTTCGTACATTGTAGAATAACTTTTCGCGACCCGTAAATTGTTTTGAAAAATAAAAACGCGCGCGCTTCGTATTCAATTATTTTCCTTGCTTCACCATTCCAATCATATGCAACATTCACTGAAATTTCTGAACCAACCACAAAAGATATATCAAAGTCGCGTCCAAAAGCCATCTGAACACATACGCGAGACGTTATACCCGACTTTGTCCAAAAGTTGGCCAACCCAACGACGTTGACCCAGAGAGCCAGTCGCATCTGTGCTCTTTCACACACACACAGACACACATATATAGGTATATATAGCATACGGATAAAAACGGTCCACGGCCACGTGACTCCACAGCTCTCTCACATCTCGCTGGGCGGGTGGGCGCTCAAAAGCCCGTGCCCGCGCGCGCGTATCCGTGAATTGGCACCCTTAGTCCGCTCTCTCTCTCTCCCTCTCTCCCTCTCCCTCTCTCTCTCGGCGCTCGCGGCCGTAGCCCGCAGCCTGTAGTCACGTAATTAGGTGATTAAAATTAGATCTCGCATCAGCCAGAAACTCAATTAGCAATTAAACGTGGCATTTTCTCTAATTACGATACGTTCTCACTAATTACAGTAGCTAACCTACCCGTCGCCTGCTGCTGCTGCTGCCGCCGCTACCACCGCGCAGCGCGGCACATCGCCGCCGGCAGCGCTCTCTCCAACTCCTACACACTCTCTCTCTCTCTCTTTCTATCTCATTCTCTCGCTTCCTGCTACACATATACATATGTAACGAGCTGCAGTGCAGGTACCCCCCGCCGTCACTGACGTCGAGGACTACGACGACTACGCCACTCGGGGAAACGAAGCGCATCCGACTCCCAGAGCGAAGGAGCACGAGCGTCGATCCTCCGCGCCGGCGAAAGTATCGATAGCAATTGCCCTCTCCGCCGGATGTACTTGTGAGCTCGTTTCTCGGATTACACCGCGGGGGGAGAGAGTGACGCGACTTTCGGTCCGCTCTCTCGGTTCGAGCTTGACTCCCGCTCCCTCCTGCGCACACCTGTGATTGTACACGCTTGCTGCCGCTATACTGCTGCGCGGCAACGGGGCTCTTAACACGTCGCTTCAGTGCGCGCGTATTTTCTTACACTCCGAGCGTCAATCTGATTTAGTCGAAGGATGCGCTTTGTGATACTATGTAACATAGGGTATCGACGTTTTTTTTCATGGGGTTACATTGTAGTGTCGTATCTTATTTAACGCAGGAAGACGAACGAATTTAAACGAAAATAGCGGTAGAATATTATTTAAATGTTGACGTTCCATTGAATTTAAATTATCAATTTTATAAAAATTATGATTCTCAGCAATTTAAAATTTAATTAATATAACACGAATTACCGAGAAACAACCATACAAATGCGTAAAATTTTTTAAATTATTTTTTACATTTTCAAAGAGCTGACCAAATTAATTTTTGTATCAGTGAAATTTCAATGCAATTTCGGATTATATTCCATATTTAACTTTTATTATATGTTTCAAAGAAATGAATATTTGCTATTATATATTTTTGTGTTTCCACAAACAATTGATTTACGCTCTAGTAAAATGATACACGAAAAACGATTAGCAATATAAACATTACACGTATACCTAGAAATCGTTTTAACGTTAAACAATTTAAAAGTCATCGAAAGAGGCGCGGAAGTTCCGAACATTATATTAATGAAATACTGCGATGACGCTCTCGGGCCGATGCATGAAATTAAAATTACCGTCATTCAGCTGGACTGTATAAAACAATCCCGATGTACCTACCGTTCAATTTGCCCGCGCGTTACGGCCAGAGGCCGCGGCGCGTGTAATTTAATAAACTTACGGCCCGCAAATTACTATAATCGATTCACTCTCGACGTAATCTCTTCTATCCGATGTTTTCTTGGATTAGCATAATATTGTAAGGTATGCTTCCACATTCCCGGCTCTTCGCGCATCCAGCTACCGAATTTCAGTTAAGCTATAAATTTTGCGCCCCATATACATAAAGAGCTCCTTCTTCGTCCTCGTCTTTCTCTCCTTCTCGTACTCATGTAAGCGAAAGGGAGATGGAATATTTGTACGGCGTGGATTTTACGCGCTGGTATGCAATTTATTACCAATGATGCGGTTCCTGGCGAGGAGGAGCGAAAATAATGACGCGATTCTACTTTGTAATTTTCATACATTACAATAATTAATTTTGTAAATATTTCGGGATTAAAGTATGAATATTAATAATGCAAAAGTATGGCAAATATTTTGCTTGGAATTCGTTAAAGTGATAATAAGCCATAAAATTTATTCTGTTCGTACATATATATTTATAGTATTCTGCCTTCCATACCTATATTAATTGCTAATAAAAGGCAATAATAGTATTCAACGTTCTCATCTACGGTAATAAAGTTTTTATCTGAAATATTACAGACCTACTGTCTTAAGCTACACGAGAACCATACATTATGCAATAATCCAGAACCCGATAAAACATGACTAGACGCTAACCAACTTACGCCACGCGAAATATAATTCCAAATTGATCAATATTTTTTTAATAATCGAGCAATTAGAAAAAAATGTTATAATTACTGAATTAATATTCATAGTGCTTTCATCAAAACGCATTAAAGTTTTCGAGAAGGCAATTAAAGCCTTTATTTAACACGCTCCTTTACATATTTAAAGAAGCTGAAAGAATTATACTTTAATTGCTGAAGTTTCAGCGAAAATTGGTAGCTCGTTCGCTCGTTCTCTTTCTCTCTCGCTCTCGCCCGGTAATACACTTCCCACTGCAATATATTCAACGTATAGAAAGTCAATTCTAGGGTCCTCCAGATATAACACCGACTCATCTCTTATGCGGCCTGCACCCGTCGTACTTCGATCTTGTGGAACCGTGCCGATGTACCCACCTACGATATACGTTTCCTTTTTTTTGTCATTGTCGCCGACGACGCGCGTGAAAGAGAGGATCCTATACATTACGTAACCGTATACGCCGGAAATGCGCGCACGCGGTTTGCCGCACGATCTCACGCCGATGCTATATACACTCGACAAAGTGTGTGTATGTATGTTTGAGAGCGCGCATATGCCGGGCGCGCGCACACAACAGCGCGGCGTATATATATGCGCGCATCAATTATTTTCCGCGCCTGCCCGTAAATTATCCTCTCTAGCCGTAAATAGCCGCAATCAGTAATTATATTGCATTATAGGGGGACGGGATTAAATTTATGTCGTCCGACTTGATTCTTCTTATGTCTCTTTTCGTGATTAAACATTGATGACGGTAGATCTTATAGGGATTTAAAAATATGGCTACAGAGCCAGAAAGAGAGAGACTCTATCTCCTCGGTTTCTGATAAAATCTATTTTCCATCGATTGAAAATATCGCATGGGAATACAATACCTTTTTTTAATTAAAGTTCAATCGCGCGCGTTAATGTTTAAAACTTTCAATTGTGCACATTTCTTGAGAGAGAGAGAGAGAGAGAGAGAGAGAGAGAGAGAGAGAGAGAGAGAGAGAGAGAGAGAGAGAGAGAGAGTTTCATCAGTTTATCGATTGCCAAACGGGCAAAAATAATACGAGCAGGACATTTCTTCATTTCAAATAATTTGCGCGCGCTGTATCTATATTTTATTAAAAACGAAAGAAATTCCCGCGTAATGGCAGAGAATGTAAAGCTCCTGAGATTTATCAAATCAGGTCTGCATTCTACTTACTTACTTTGGATCATGTTCATTTTACTTAATAATCAGGTTAATTTTATGAAAGTTAAAATACCACTTATTTTAGTATCATTAAACTTATTTTAACATTTCTCATATAAGTATATAACTGAAATATTAATAATGATGTTATTTTTATTCAAATTATTTGTTTCAAAATTACCCGCTCATCGAATCCTTTCTAGTCAACCCTCCTGCGCCATTGATAGCTTATAGTATATATTATGAGGCATTTGAATGTACTTAAAAAAATTGTTTGGTAAACGTTTTCAACGTGTTTTTTCCTCAGCTTTCCAATGACATAGGCAGTTTTTCCGAAATTTTCCATTTTCACCTTCAAAAACTACAAAACATCTTATATCTCAAAAACCGCGCTGGGGCAGTTGACGTGAAACGCCTCATATGGAAAGTACGTGTATTTGCCGATAAGATATCTCGTCACGTGACGCATGTGGGTTAACCATCAAAAACATCAATTTAAAATTCACAAAAACATCGAAAAAATGTTGAAACAAGTTATAACAATCTTACCATTACCCAGCACACACACACACACGGGCGATCAAAAGTACAACTCGCGTCAAATTAGCAACGACACTTTGTTCATCAGTCTAGTGTCACGCGTCGGAAAAAAGGCCCTGCGGGGCAATTTCTCTGCAGCGACGAGCACGCGCATCATCATCCGCGAAAACACAGGGCAGCAGCAGCAGCAGTGCGAGCGAGCGAGCGGCGCAGTATATACGCGACGAGGACAATTGGGTCAGCATAAAGAGCCAACGCCGCCGCTCTGACTAGCCTCGATGTGCGGGGCGATGATGGCCGATGTCCGCGTACACACGACGGCTAATCGCTCAAAGTACCGAGAGAGAGACAGAGAGAGAGAGAGAGAGAGAGAGAGAGAGAGAGAGAGAGAGAGAGAGAGAGAGAGAGAGAGCGGACCTCTTTGCTGTACGCGCGAGTCGCGTAATTAAACGCGATATTTAGGCTTAGGATGTAATTACAGTTCATTAGGGGCGGACGGTTGCGCATACGAGCAAGAGAGTGAGAGAGAACAACAAACTCTCGTGCGTGTATAGGTACAGAGAGAACGGCGACTCCGCTGCCTCTGCCTTCCTGTTTAGCGTAAGCTAATGTCGGGGAGAGAGAGAGGGCCAAATTATGCCTCCATTAGCCAAGTTGAAATAAAGTTAGCGATCAATAGCGACGCCCGAGCGCGCGCGACATGGCCTTCCCCGCTTTATATCTCGATGCTCGCGCGCGTGTGCCCCTTCGTGTATGTGCGGTATAATACGTCAGAACCTTTGTGTATATAGTCCGCGCGGAGACTCGATTTCGCGTAGAGGGTATAAATAAATGGGTCTCCGTATTATAGCTGGGGTAAATGGTGTTACTTACTTTTAACTTTTTCGAGTTTTTTCTGTATCTTTCAGTTATATCTAGTGTTTTTATCAATGGCAGGGGTTCGGAAAAATTCGTTAGAGCAAAACAATTTTTTTTACTACATATTTTCTATTGTAAATTTATTGTCATTATTTTAGTACCAAAAGCTTGTTTGTTATATTTCAACTAGTAGTCGTGTGTCATTGATATTCAAATAACTTTTCATTATTGAAATTTTATAAATAAATGGCGTAGAATCGAAGAAATTAAATTACAACAACCAGCTGTCAGTTAATTTTGTAAATTTTACTGTTATACCGCAGATAACGACAAATTTTTTCAGAATTGAGAAAATGATCTTACGAATCAATATTGAAGCGACGTTTAGCCATATTTTATTACTGATTATTATTTTCGATGGCACATATGTGCTTTAACTTAATATTAAAATAAATCAATTCATTGAAAACCTACATTAAGCAATTACCATTTAATAAATTTTCAAACGCTCCAGAATATTTTAACCGACAACATTTTTGTTCAACATTTTACTAAACTATTTACGAAATAGATAATTTACTTACCTACTCGCGAATAAGTTATAGTAATAATATGTTTTATTTGAAATTTAAATTTGAAAGTATCCATCATTAAAGGTGTCATTATCTTCCCCGTGTGTAAGTGTAAGTAATTCTAAGATCGCTTAATTCACTACACAGCACTTGTGAGTATAACTGCTGGCAAAAAACGAGAGAAGAGAAGCTGCGACCGCTCAGCGATAAAATCGCGCACGCGCGGCAGCGGCAATAATAACGACGTCTTAATATCTGAAATTGCCCATAACTCGCGCACCGCGTGTCACTCTCATTATCGTCCGCATTATAAAATCTCGCGGAATGCGCGCGCTCACGCATCCAACGACAATATATGCGAGTACACGATCCCTCTCGCGGGGCATAAATAAATTTCGCAGGAGGTGCGAGATAATCTAGGAAGTTGAGGCCTCGCTAAATTGCCAGCGCACCGCGAAACCCGTATAATATAAGAAGCGCGCGCACGCATTTAAAGCAGCTGCGCGCGAGCGAGAGAGCGGTAATCGCGCCGATTAAAACATCCTTAAGCGAGCGCACGCACGCGCGCGCGCGCAATAGCCCCCGGCGGGTATATAACGACTCGCGGGCAACTTCTTCGTGGCTGGCCTCTCCGATAATGATATGGAGTGCGAGAGAGAGAGAGAGAGGAGGAAGGGTTTGGGTGTAATGCGTGATGGAGCTCGAGCGAGCGTGTATGTACGGAATAACGCGAGCTTCGAGATAAATGAGCCGCGGCAACCTTCCAGGCTCGGCGCCTCGTGTGTAAACGTTATGCGACTTAAAACTAACAGGAGGATAATGCGGCGGATAGTGTGCGCGTATGTGATGCTGATGTTCGTAGTGTTTAGTAGCGTGTTTACCGCGTCAACGAGTTTTTAAGGGAGGAAAACTCGCGGTCTATGGCTGCTTATGGTTTCAATGATCGCAGTCTATATCTTTATGAACATGCATTAATTTCAGAGCTAACATTGAAAATTCTATGATACGAATGTAAAATATTTTAATTACTATTCAATGTTTGTCCGTATTACTTATTATTACATTTTTTAGTCTCACAAATAAAGATTAAAAGGAAAAATATAATATGATTAATTACAAAAATTATTTTCAACTTTCAGTTTATAACTACAATCTTTATGCGTTATTACGAGTTTTAATTTGATCGATTATTAACGATATTTATCAGGGAATATTGCACAGTTCATTAATTAAGACAGAAAAGAATAAGTTTATTTTCTGTTTAATGAAATTTTCTGCAAAATTTTGAATTTTAAATTGTATTATCCGCCGTCTCGAGGAAGGGGGCGAATGGAAGGGTACGTATACAATACGTCTGGAATATGTATTATTCCCGGATAATGTAATTGTTAAACTAAACATATTTACGGAGAAATTTTTATTAGTCCACGTCTTTTATTAGATAAAAGACGGGAACACGGGTCGCAATTCCGATAGACTGCAAATTACATTATCGAAGCTACTGAAGTTGATAACGATATTCCAGGACGCTCTCGCGCTCGCGGATATTGAGAATCGGTAATAAAAGCGGCAGATTTTGCATTTTCCCTTCGACAAGAGCCGCGCATGTAAATTAATTTTCGAATTATACACACTGCTAAAACTTCGAACTCTCTATCTCTCTCCCTCCCTCTGTGTGTTTGCACGCAGACGGCAGCCAAACATAATTAAAAAGAGGTCGCGAAAGGAGAGGGTATATAGCGATGGCGGCACGCTCCTCTCGGTATGACGATGATTAATAACCGCGCATTACTTTGGCGTTATGGCATAAATAAAAAGTGCTCGCGTGGCGCTGCTCTTTCTCTGCAAATAAATTATTTACAAAAAAATATAATCATACATCAAAGCGTCGGGGCGCGCGACCGACGCCGTGTCCGAACCGAACAGTCGATTGCCAATCGATCAGATCGAGTCTCGCCCGCGCGCACGTATATATATACCCCTACCACATCGCCGCGAGTGTCCCGAGAGCAACCCCTTCCCTACACGCTTTTTTTCTCTATCTTTCTCCCTCATTCTCTCTCTCTCTCTCTCTCTCTCTCTCTCTCTCTCTCTCTCTCTCTCTCTCTCTCTCTCTCTCTCCACAGCGTTCACTACTACGTCATATCATATCGCGACGAAATGCCTTGCCACGATAAATCACGATTATTTGACCGAAGCTTTGCGCCGCTGGCAGTATATTTTACTTACGTAGTCACACGCGTGCACACGCTCTCTCTCTCTCTCTCTCTCGGATCACACGCCGAGGCTTCGGCTTTTTTCCGCGAGCGAGAAAGAGTGAGAGCGGGGGGGTATTACATTTTTAAATGGTTTTGTACGTTTTGAATAGCAATGGGGGGTGCCCGCGAGAAATGCACACGGCGGGCCTCGAGAGAGCGCCATCTTTCACGGCGAGGGAAGCTGCGGGCGCGCGAGAACCGAATGAGAGGGGTGGCGTGGCAAAGGGGTTGGAGGAGGAGAGCGAGAGAAAGAGGGAGGGGGAGAGAAAAGGAGTAAGAGGGAGAACCGGCCGTTGTGTCAGACGGGCGCCAGCCTCATTTGCGGAGCTTTCGCTGGAACTTTGCGGCCAAGAATTATAATTAAGATCCACCGGCTCCTTCGCTCTCTCTCTCCCTCGCTGACTCTTCTTGTCTCGTCGTCGCATTACCTCGTTCCACCCCCTCCTGCCGCTTGATATTACATTCCATTCCGCGGTGGATCAATCCTCTAATGGCCGGAAGTTTAATTTGTGCCGGGGCTACAAAATAACAGTGATAATTATTATACTTCGTCGTATCGCCGCGCTATAACAATAGGGGAGCGGTAGAGAAAGAGAGCAAGATAGAGAACGAGAGAATGGGAATTAAGGCGAGCAATGGATGGATAAAGAAGTATCTTTCAGCGGGGAGAGAGAAAGAGAGAGAGAGAGAGAGAGAGAGAGAGAGAGAGAGAGAGAGGATTTCACCCGTAAGTTCGAACCGATTCTTGCCGATGCGCGCGCGCGCTTATGCCCGGGCGAAACTAAGACTTATAATTAACGAGCTGAAAGGAATAAACTCGCCGCCGCTGTGCCGACGATGTTAATGCGCGGAATAGCGAGTTTAACGATGAATATCCTGTTGCCTCGTTAACATTTCAAATTTTTCTCGCGGCAGCCGCCGCTTCTGCTTTCTTCCTTTTTCCCCCGATTATCGGACGATGTCGAGGAAAAGCTCGAACTTCATAATAAGACGAATTTTTTTGCGCCTCCTTTTTTCGGGGCGGCTTGGAGTTTACGGCGGACTCGGCTTGCGCGCGGTGCTTTTTGCGCGGAGCGGTGGCAGGCGCGCATGCGTGAGGAAATTACTGTAATTGTGCGACGAGGCAAAAATCATTGGAATGGACCTAAATGTAAGTCAATAAATATGCATGAACGAACATTTTTGTCTCGTGGAAAAAACTAGTCCTTTTAAAATAATATAAGAATAGTATTAATGCTAATTACATGTGCGAGCCGAGTCAAATAGGTTAAGCAGAATTGCATAACTCAAAGCCTGATCGGTATAATATAAGCATTTCGTTTCCAGTACTTTTTTGCTCGTCTTGTGCACGCGGTAAAGAAGTGATAAAGAAACTTTAGCGTAATTTTATTTTTATCATCAGTGGCCGAGGCAATTCATATATGCAAATTGCTATTATACCCCTTGCGCATGAATATCTTTGATCATAATTTTCTCATTTGGTAATAATGAGTTGTAATTTCCTCGGTTATATTTTTTTTACAAATATTTTTACACTGCATCTTCTCAGATCAATTAAGTAATTAGCTTAAAAATAAACAACTATAAAACACGACAGGACAATTGGTCTGCAGTACTAAGTGGTTTATAGTATAATAATCATTTTTAATCGAATAAATTGCTTCTAGAATAAATGCAAACAAACATTGGTGCCCAGCGCAAATTTAGTGGAATTCGCGTTAATCCTCGTATGGATTTTTCGCGTAATAACTGAGTATTTCGCAGCCGAAGCGTTTCACGTGTACCATATCACCGATTTAACTAGAATTTTTTTTGTAAGTTCCTGACATAGACGGAAATTATTCTACCAATTTTAGACTGCTCTGAAAAATTTCGTAGCACACACGCGAGTTATATATTATTTCGTGTTAGCCGGAACTTTCCTTCTTTTATTCCGTGAAAAATATATCTCCTGTGACGAAATAAAATCATCTAGTTCGTTAAAAAATTATTGCACGAACGATTTTTATTGCGCAAATGTGATATATATATATATATATATATATATATATATATATATATATATATATATATATGTCGTTCTCTACACACTTGGCACTTTATTATCGAGAGCTATTATCCCAATTGCATTTTCATTTTCTCCCATTCTTTCAAGGAAACATACCGAACAATACGAAAATTGCACGGAGCGCATGCAAATGCACATGCAAATATCAAAAATGAGTTACAAAGGTGGAGAAAAAAGAGTGCGAATTCCTCCATCTGTGTAACAAAAAATTTTTTGAAAGTCCGAAAATTGACGGTGTAACTTTGAACACCGGAGCACTCGCTCGCTCGCAGCCTTAAAAAAAAAATTCTGCCTAAAACCGGGCAGATATATGCGAGCGCCTGAAACGCTCAACTGGACCCGGCGCGGAATTACTCGACTGTTAATTCCAAAAGTAACGTTTGATTTAACGAGTTGGAGACGGCCAGCAGCAGCGACGCCAGATCAAAACGCTGCACTCTCTTATCTATCGCAAAGAAACTATAGGTGTCGAAGTTATACACCAACACCATAGCATCTCTCTTGGCTGAGATTATTTATGCAACGCGTTATATTATATACACACTCTTCTTGCGTTGCGCATGCAGGCGCCCATCGTCGGCACTCACCCGTGCGTTCAGATATACACACATTTTTGCGCGCGAGAGGCATAGGTTCGCGAGCAACACACATATATATCGGGGCCGCCCATATGAAGCCGTTATCTGCACCGATTCAGCAATATTTTTACATTTACTGGTGGCCGCCACCGTCCCCCTCCTTCCTCTCTGCGCGTCCTAATCTAATATTGGCAGCCTAACGAACGCATATGAATACAATGTCGCGGCGGCGGACGCGCGGGCTTATATACCAGCCTCGATTACGATGTAGGATCCAGAATTCGATCTACAATTTGCAAAGACTTTTCCTCGACCCCCTTTTTTACGAGCTCTATATATACGCGCGCTCGCTCGCTGTGGGGTGAATTTAGCTCCCGCGGAATCACACAGAAATGAAAGCCCCCGCGTTCTTTTATTCGGGGAGCTGAGGGGGTAAATAGTGAGTAATGATAGGAAAAAGCGAAGTAGTATTTTCAAATTTTTTTTTTTTTGTCGGGGGATGAAAAAATTTACGACACGCGCGCGCGCGCCTATCAGTTTTTGCAAAATGGCCCACGCGTATATTTGCATTAAAATTTTATATTTAATGGTTATATAGGATAAAAAGCCGTTATATCGCGATTCTTTTTATAGCCGACCTATCAAACGTTAATTTTAAGATTATAGTTTAGTAGAAAAAATTTGTATTGTTATACGTTGGCATACGGGAAAAAAAAATATTCTCGTATCGAAGTTAATAATTGATCATGAGGTAGGTATGTTGTAAATCGTGGTGAATATGTAACGTACATGTAAGCCCAATTAAATTAATTTTTCGTCATATCTGCGGATTAATTATTAAAATGTAACCTGCCACTCAACGTCGCAAAAAACTCGTGCATTCACTTCAGCAGAGACAGAGGGAGAGAGAGAGAGAGAGAGAGAGAGAGAGAGAGAGAGAGAGAGAGAGAGAGAGAGAGAGAGAGTTCATGTCCACGAGATCTGGTTAATTTGCAGTCTGAAGTTTTGCCGATACCCAATCCGGCGCGCTGATTTCGAATTGGAGATTGCACAACATCGGAGCCTAAGAACGTGAATAATCTAGTCAATGGGGGGAGAGGTAGAAAGAGAGAAAAAAGCTGGAATTCCGATTGTTATACATCGGCGCGGAAGGGCGGCGGGAGTCGGCATCGCGTTAAGCACCGCAGTAATACGAAAACTCGAATGGAGCGTCTGCCAAGTGATGCGCGACAATTGCAAAAATAATTACTGATATCGAGCGGCTATTGATTGCTCCTGACAGATTTAACTATAATAATGGAACTTTTCGCGGTTGACGTAACCGCGCGAGCAGTGCTGCGCTCTCTGCGACTGTATATAAGCTGTTGAATCGAGAATTCTCGCGCAGTTGAGCCCTCGAGTGCTCCTGAGTCACCTTGGACTGCGAATCACGGGGGGCTGCTTTCCATCTCCATGCAAATTGAACACGTTACTTTTATTATTATTATTCCAGCTAACTTTCGCTCTTTAAAGTGCAGCCATCATTAACGAAAATACGAACAATAGCGAGATAAATTCAAAAACTCAAACTAGAATACAAATGCGAAATATGAATTGAACCTAATATTCCCAGTCACGAAATCGAAAGATTTACGACGACTACCGCATGGATCCGTCAAAAACGATGGGCCGTAAATAAATGATTTTGAATCATAACGCAACGGCGGTGGCGGCGCTCGAGCTGTGTCTCATGCGGCAAAGAACCCCGAGCGTGCCGCACCGCATCGCACCCTAGGTTGGAGGGTACCACGCGCGCGCCCTTGTATAATTCCACCCTTACAATTATCCCGGGCATTAAAAACACGATGTTAATTTCCCCCCCCGCACACGCGCGCGCGCTTGCATCGGTTGAGACTCGAGAGCGCTATATATACCGCCGCTCTCGCGCTGCACCCCTTCGAATCAATCGATCAGTAATTCCGCGCAGGCGGAGCTTTACTACGTCGCCTCGCCTAATCGAACTCGCAGAATGTTCCTCGTGATTCTATATACTTGGCCGGCCGGGCGTGTATACTAGACAGTACAGCAGCAGCGGTAGCAGCAGCGTCCAGGCAAATTGCATACCGCTCGGTCAAATCATCCGAATTTAATTAAACAATGCGGACGAGTACAGGAGACCCGCGGAGGAGAGCCGTGTAAGGCGGGTCGTGGTCCGATGATGCTGGAAGAGTTTTCTTGCTGAAACGGTTGAGTCATGATTGAAAAAAGTTTTATTATGATTAGTAAAAAATACCGTATATGATCTTCTGCACTTCTACTAGCAAGCAATCCTCTACAAAACATAAATATCAGATCATTTTTTTTTTCATAAGATTTTTTTATGCTCACATATATCGGTTATGAACAAAGTAAAAGCAATATATTAAGTACGTATATATACTTATTCCCAACGATTCCTCGTATTTTTCTCCCTCTCATTTCAGAAACTTGCCCTGAAAATACGTTCCGCAAATACGAGCCATTGTCTTCGTCCCCCAAATCTTCGTGCAAACAATCTTCTTCATAGCAATAAAATCACACCGCAGCAGGCAAATCCCAAAGTAGTACAACCACTCCGTAGTCTTTCGCCTTGACCGACGAGGCTCTCTCTCTCATTGAATCGGCTCGCACGTACTTACCCACGCGCATACACAGGCGCACACACATATATTGCTAAGTGCAGAGCAAGTGAGTGAGAGAGAGAGAGAGAGCGCGAGCATCAGCCCCTGCGCGCTTCAGTTCTGTGCGTGCCCAAGTGGTCCGGACGCATTATACAGACGTATATAAAGCGAGCAGGGCGCCCGGTGGGGTGGTATAATTAGGGACTCGAAGGGGTGGCCGCCGCGTCATTGCGGGAACGCGAGCGAGAGAGACGGAGAAATAAGTAGGGGAGAGAGAGAGGGTACTAGAAGAGGCTGACAGATGTGGGAGCATTGTTTTACGGCGAACGAAGCCTCGCGCGTGTGCTGGGGGGGCGCTCATGTATATATATATATATATATATATATATATATATATATATATATATATATATATATATATATATATATATATATATATATATATATATATATATATATATATATATATATATATATATATATATATATATATATATATATATATATATATATATATATATATATATATATATATATATATATATATATATATATATATATATATATATATATATATATATATATATATATATATATATATATATATATATATATATATATATATATATATATATACGCGCACACACGTATATATATGTATAATGCACGTGAGCGTGCTGTGATTTAAAATGGGGTCCGCGATTTTCGTCGAAACCATCATCCCCGGCAATGAGCACCGAGTCGGCGCCGATTCGCGAGCACGTTCGACCGATAACCCGCGCGCGCTCGTTCGCTTTGTTATATATGCCCGCGTTCTCCCTTCCTCTTTCCTTCTTGCCTTCTCTTTGTCGTTCTCCTCCTACTCTCGCTCGTTCTCGCACTCTTCATCCTTGTTATTCTTATAATGTTCTTTGTTGCTGCTGCTGCTGCTTCGTGCGCTTTATTAATTCCCCGCGCGCCGGCTTGGGTGTACGCCACATCAATCATTATACGGAGACACTTCTGCAAATCGACTTCGATCTTCGCTCTGCTTAGCTATTATATACGTGAAATTAATACGCTGCCCTCGTTACAATCATCATTCCAGCTCTATTGTTCTTATTTCTGTTTACAATTTGTCTGATTAGTAATGGAAAGGGAAGCACACACACACAAGAATAACGTTGATATATAATACTGTTCGCACTGTAGACTGAATCAGTAGTCTCAATGACGGAATGATAATTTTTGTCCACTGATCCGAAATACAAAAATCGCATCAGTGCAGCCATAATAATCCACTCTAAATTCGAACACCAGCATTTCCACTCTATTTTCGTACGGAATTTAACTGCAATTTGCCTGCGCATTTACACGTAGCGCCTATCTCCATCGCTCATACTCGCGCGCGGCAGCCAGCACAATATATATCCCCCACCTCCCACCGACTCTTTTTACCTCATTCCCTTGCATTTTCGTCCTCCTCTATCTGTCAGACCCTCTTTGTCTCTATGGCGCGGGTACGGGAAAAAAATTTTTTGTCCGCGCCCGCGTTTTTTTTTCATCCACCCACACACACATATAGACGCATCGAGAGACACGCACATATACGCGCGCGCCCTTCTAAAAAGCATCGGTCGCGTGGTGATCGTCATGAGAAAACGCGCGACTGCATATGCAGCGGGCGTGCGCGATTTTCGTTATAGATTCTCGTTGAGCGATTTTTTTCTTTATTTCATTTCGGCCGCGCGTGGACACAAGCGTGTTCGCGAAAAAAAATATAAAAAATAAAATTGAGCGCGAAATACCCGTTGTTGAAATATGCATAAACGGGTCTCAAAGGTGTGTGTGTGTGTATGGATGTGTAAGTAGTAGTATAGGCGCGGAGTGAGAGGCGGGGGTGAGGATTTCCCTACCGTTGGCTTTTTAATTTTCCCAGCTGCTAAATTTTTCAGGCCGCGCGCGCTGTACACGCTGTACACGCTTATTTCGTATTCGCGCACTGAGCCCTTTTAACGATGGCCGCTATTATATTTATGTATTTGCGCGCGCACGTGAGAGAGACTCACACGGAAACTCATTAATCTCGGGCGCGAATACAGAGGAGAGAGCGAATAGAGGGAGAAAAATTTCACAAGTTGGCTTAAACAAGTGGTTGCGGGCGCGGCAGGCACGTGCCGCATAAATATTGCGTCAAAGAAAGAGCAAACCTGCTTATTTTTCGACGTTTAAATCTCTCGTTCTCTCTGCTTCTATATACGCATTCCCTCGCGTATAATTCGAGCAACATAAATTAAGTATAAATAGATCGTAAAACGGCGACATTAAGTTGCTGTCTCTATCCTTCCCGCGCGCGCGAGCGTTATAATCGCTCGGTTTTAATGAATTTTTAGTCACTTCCTCGTAAATGTTGATAAATCTCGGCCTCGTGTCCCAGAATCACCTCACTTGCGCGGGCGCGCGCGCACGCGCCTCCATGCATTATTAAATTCAATATAAAATGCTAATGGCGAACGAATTCACGGGCTCATAATAATTATACGAACTCGCGTCGCCGCTTTTGCAGCACTATACACTGTTTATTAAGCCACGGCAGTAACTATAAAATTACAGAGGACTGCTTAACGCGGCCATTAATGGTGCCTTAAAAAACGGTGGAGCGAGAGAGATCGAAGCCGAGGAGCGAACCTTCGAACTTTATTATCGACGATAATCTGATTCTACGAGCCGCTCCCTAATGAAGCGACGCATTACGCAGGCACTATACCATATACTCG
The DNA here is from genome assembly GCA_036365515.1 of Torymus aiolomorphi. Lineage (NCBI taxonomy): Eukaryota > Metazoa > Arthropoda > Insecta > Hymenoptera > Torymidae > Torymus > Torymus aiolomorphi. The sequence goes on from CM070875.1 coordinate 12,755,989, forward strand.
AGCTTGTATATTTATACGTACATATACTACGCTGGTGAGTCACGTATTCGAATTTTAATTTCTGCCTGCTCTCCTTTGCGCAGCATCCGAGATAGAGAGAACGAGAGAGAGTAATTACCAGGGGCTAAGTTCGTATATACAGAGCGAGAGCCATGTGCAGTCACACCTCTCATTAAGTTTTTGACAGCCCTTCGCGCGGATCAACCCCCGTCGCGCTCATCCGTGCCACAGAGTAGACTCCCGAATCTGTCTATCCTCCACCTCCTCTTCTTTGCCTTCTTATAGCCCCCCTTCCCGCTCGCGCGGGCGTGTGCGCACGCACACATAGCTCTTGTTATTGCGCTCATTCAGCCCCTCGCGCAATTTTCTTTGTTCTTTGTCTCTGTCTCTCATTGAACGCTAGCGAGCCTTCCCCTTGGGCGCAAGCGTATACACGAATCGCTCGGATGTCGAAGTGTCGGTCTGCAATTAAAATATTCACCGGCGACGACGTCACGGGGCTACATATACGGCGCCTATACTACTTACATACATGTTTAATGATGAATGTTTTGCGGATCGGTTTTCTTCTAGTGTAATTTCTTCATTTCAGTAGCGTGTCTTTCTTTTTTTTTAGAGGCGACAGAAGTTAATTCAAAACAAAGAATGTCTCACAAAAAATTTTTTCGTTAGAAAATCAAATTATCAGGACGGCAACAACTATTTAAGACACCATCAATCTCCAGGCAATTTCGCATCACCGACGAGGTGATGATTTGCGGCGCGCGTCAATCGGTAGCAACAAATAAGTAGGACATTAATTTATTAGCCGGGAGGGACCGAGACAAAGAAATCTCTTCTTCATTATTCGCCGTCCACCCTTTTCTTTGATGATGAAGCTAGGGCTTTAAGCGTGCGAACGAGGAATGAGGATAAGACGAAACGAGCGGGCAGGCGGCGGCGGCAGCGGAACAAAAAACTGGGTTTACAATGGCGAAAAAGTCGGGGAGTGAGAGGGAGAGAGAAAGACAGAGAGAGCGAGCTCTGAAGGTGTGAGTAAAACGGAGAAAAAAGTTTTGCTGGCTCATTTTAAAGGATAATACTCATAAAAACGAGATCCTCAATGCTCGGTTAATTTAAAAATAACACAACTTCGCCTCATCAAAATAATTAGACATTGTTTTTAAGCAATTACAAAGTTAGTTCGTTAATTAACTTTTCGAATTCTTAACGAAGGAACAGTGTTGTGAAAATATTTCTGTATATCTTGTTGTATTTTGTTTTTGTCATAATGATTTACGAGCTTTGTTCTTGAAAAAAAAGGGTTGTGTATAATTTTTACTCTATAGATCGCAATTGCGTATTATGAGAGTATAGTACATGTTACGATCGTTCGTTAAATATTCATATTCTGAAAAAACCGAGGTATATAATTTTACTAAACGAAACTACCGCAGATAGCGGTAATAATTGATACCGATTGTGAGACCACCTTATAAATAACGAAGATATCGATAAAATAATATTTGTTTATTTATGGAAAGGTGAAAGTAGATAGGGTAAGATCCCCGAATGTGGCCCAGCGCCTAATATAGACATTCGCGATATTTTGGAACCTACGCAACCCTGTCCTATCATAATAGGGTTCATTATTAGATGTATTTCGAGTCCAAATGAGTTGTTATAATTATGTAGTTATGGCCATTGGATGTATTTTCGAGTTACGAGGGTTAATTGTTTGCTTCGAACAGTTTAAAAGTTTTCAAACAGCCTAAATCGAATGAGCGCAGTTTGTTAACGGTGTTAACAACAACATTATATCGGCTATTATTACACATAAGCATATTATTCTAGTATCAGAACAATACATTTTGCTCTCTCATAATGTACAATAGTGGAAAAGTCATTATTTTATATTTATAGAGATCATCCATTTGTTTTGATTAAAATAGCACTGTTTATGAATGTACGTATACTTATTATAGTATTTATAATAGGAAAATCATTTACAGGTAGTAATATTTACATAAAATCTTTCTATTTATCATTTTATACAAAAAGATAACTGGAAAAGCATAAAATATAAAGAAGATTATTCGCTTTCTAAAATATAATAACATATGTTCGAATATTCAAACGAATGTTTTTTGTTTGTTTTCTTGTTTACATTTTTTAGGATTTCTAATCACTTGGAAACTTTAAAATATCATTTTTAACACGCTTCCCTAGAGATTGATCATTCCGAAACCTTAAAATAATACTTTGTTCAATTTTTATAGTCATTTAAATTTTCGTGGGTCATATTGACAGTCTTTACCCTATAAAACAATACTTGACAATAAATTAACCAGCAACATTTTCGCTGAAATTTTTATCTACCAGAGCAGCGAATCATTCAACTCACCAGTTTATTATCCTATTCATTATTGAAAGATAATCCGATTTAACCACATTGATAATCGTCGATATTAATACAGCACTCTTCGGTTCGGCAGAATAACTGGGAGCAATTGGTAGAAAGGGCGAGACGGGCTTGGAAACCAAAGTCACGCAGACTGGCGGGCTGAAGCGTATATATAGCGTCGCGACGAGTGCGTGGCTTAATTTCCTGCTAAATTACTACTTTAATAGGAAAGATGAACGCCGCTGATGAGGAGGGTTAGCCGGAATATAAATAGGGAGTATATCCCCCTTGCCACGTCGATCTCCCTCCACCAGCAACCCGCCGGACCCTTATATACCCTTGCCCATCCGTCTCCCTCTTCTCGTCATTGCTCTCGCTCTCTCTCTCTCCTTCATTCTCCTTCTTTCCACCCCAACTCTCAAAGTTTTCACTCTCCTGTTGCTCTCTCTCTCTCTCTCTCTCTTTCTCTCTCTCCGCGCGAGCGTGACAAAGGATGCAAAAATCTCCGGGGCAAGAAGGAGCATGACGCGAGCGAGCGGTGCTAGAAAAACACGCGCGCAAAGCTGTCCTGATATTCGCGCGTGGCGATGATTTTACACGGGGGGAGAGGTGTGACGCTGTATAACACCTTCGTGACTCTAGAGCTGCCACGCATGCCGACTCGCCTCCTTCTGTTTCTTCCTCGGCGCGAAAGAGAAAGACGAAGAAAAGGGAGAGAGTAACGAGAGCCTGCAGGGTGTACAGGAATCGATCGGTAATTCGAGACCGAACCGCGAACCGAATTTATTTTGAAATTAGTGCCGCGCGAAATGAAGCAGGAGCAGCGTGTCCCTTAGTGATTCTGATTTACTTTTTACAAGGAGAGACTTCTCTCCTTTTTTCCGAGCCCATGAGTCCTCAAGAGGTGCGCGCTTGCGCGCACGGTAGTCGCTCCGCGATAATGGCCAAATAAATTCCTGATTCTGCAAGATCACCGACTTTTAGCTTGCCGCGACTTTTTTGCCGCGTTAAGGAGGTTAATTATTTCGGGGTTAGCGGCGGCGATCAGTGCATTCGAAAAATTTGTCGACATCGAAATTCCTCCGGGCGGGGGCTGCAAAAAGTTTATGAGAATCCTCTGGGCGAAGGCTTTCCCGTGTACGCGCGCGCAAAAATCGTTGCTTCGTCGTTGCTCGACAATTAATGAAAAAACGAAGCCAGCAGTACGAGAGCGCCGATTGTTTACGCCTCACTCTCGCGCATTTACAAAATACTCTCGAGTCTCTCTCCGAGCCTAGTCCCCCCTCCCCTCTCCCCTTGTTCTCGCTCCTCGTAAAAGTAATTAAGGAACGGGAAAAACAGCCGAAGACTTTGCATTATGGATAGCCATTCGAATATTCATAAAGAAGATGAGAGCCGCGGGAATAAGGCGAATCAGCAGCAGCAGCAGCAGCGTTGGCGACAGCAGCGGCCATATCGGCTGCGCATAAAAATAGGGCCTCCTGACCGTACCGAATCGCTCGCTCGCATCCTGGTTCTCGTTTAATTACCGATCTCTTCGGGTAATTCCTTCTTTGTATTCGGCCAGAGAAAGGGGGGAGGGCGAGAGGAGAAAAAGGAAATTCCTCGCGCCCACCACAAAGGGAAAAGATGGTCGTTTAGAGGAGCCAGCGAGCGTCTTCGGTCGTTCCTTCTCCTCCCCTCCCCCGGCGCGGAAGTAACAAACATTGTGTTCCTTATCTCGAAGCCGAGGCTGACAATTAATGCCGGTGGAGGAAACCCTTTGCCTTATAGTCTCTGTCGTCGTCGTCGTTGGGTCGTTCCTCGCGGCGACGCTTTCTTCTCTCCTTTGCGCGCCTCAATCCCGTGCGCGTTCGAGAGGTGCGCTCCTTTGGTGCTTTCCTTAACGCCGTATTACTTATGTAGATGAGCCCACCCCACTCTCTCTCTCTCTCTCTCTCTCTCTCTCTCTCTCTCTCTCTCTCTCTGCCTGCAGTTTCTATACATTATTTGCTAGAGAGGCGCTGAAGGGCGCGTCGTCGGTTCGCTCGGTCTCTGTCTTGAGCGCGCGAGAGGGTTAGAGGGAGGACGCGAAAAGGGTAAAAGGCGCTGAAGTTTCAAGATTATACATCGACATCGAGGAGGAGGATTCTGTATAAATATCTGCTCCGCATTGAAAACGCGCGGGAGTGAGAGGGAGGGAAGACGCAGCGGCTCTCCTTCGTTGGTTTATTAAGGAGACGAGCTCTGTTTAACTTGAGGCGTTGTTCTCTCGCTCGCTCGCGCTCGCGTGCATCTCCTTCCGCCTTCTTCTTCTTCTCCACCTTCTTCTTCTTATTCTACCGCGGGGGCTATCTCTCTCTCTTTCTCTCTCTCTCTTTCTTTACGAAGGGCCGTGTGCGCGCAAGAAAGAGAGAGAGAGGAGTGGGAGAGACTCTTCAATTAAAACTCCTCGTGCATGAATTATGACATCGGAGGCGTAAAATTGAAATTCGCGCCTAATTGACTCCTTGAGAAGGAGAGACATGCGGAGAGTGAGAGAGAGAGAGAGAGAGAAAAAAGAAATTCGCGTTATCTCGCGAGCGCCACTGCTGCTGCTTGATTGTACGAATATTTTACGCGAGCGAGAGCTTCTTGTACCCGTGCACGATGGCGGGTGCATCAGTATTATTCAATATCTTGTTCTTCTCCTCCACCTCCTCCTCCTCCTCGAGCCCTTACTTGCATCCCAAGTAACGCGGAACTCGACTGCATAAATCCCCGCGCTGAAGTTACTGGCTTTTTCATTTAGCGGCATTCTCGCGAGCGTATATACCATCAGCGATTCTCACTCTCGCTACTGCTGCTGCTACTGCGGTTGCCGCGCGTTTGTTTTAACTTTAAAGCGCCTCGTGGAATTCAAGCGGAAGATTTTGGAAATTCATAAATACACTTGATTATTCGGTTAAGCGAATGTAATCATTTTCTGTTATTTAACTTTTCCGGGAAAGTTGTTCATTTAGTAATAGAGGCTTCTTGTAAAGTTCGTTTTTGCAATGTTTAAGTATAATGAAATTTTTACATACAAAGCGCGCGATCGAACTTCATTTCGACGTTGAATTACGCATATGCCCACCTATTTGCCGGCTGCTTGAACATTTTCTTGTAATGCAATTACGAAACTAAAAGCCCCGACGTTGCTCGGCCGAACAGATGTTCATGTTCCAACGATTGCTTTGATCAGTAGTTGAAAGTTCTTGATCACTCACGAGTCTCTCTCTCTCTCTCTCTCCATCTCTCTCTCGTATACTGATAATCGGCCGCATTAAATAATAAAAATCGATAATTGCATAAAAAGAGTTCGCTCGCGTGTGAATTTCCAACGCACCAGAATAAGTCACTTCACGACTTACTATTTTGAGCGTTTCATTAAGGCTAATCTGGTTAGATTACATACGAAATGAAATAAATTTCAGCCATGTTGAAGTTGGAACATTTACTGCCGTGTTGTAAGTTGTTATGTTTATAATCTGATATGTACCGGGCAGTACTAACTAGAAGATGAAATAAACTGGAGATGCGAAGATAAAAATTTACGCGGCAATATCCGTGAAATTTTGGAATTTAGGCAAAAACGAATCAGCGTATAAATAAATTAATAGAATGGACATATGCAAACGTTTGATCCCCAAAATGAATAAAATCCTGCTTTTGCCAGAGTCGGCAACTCAGTACGAAACTTTTAAGCAATCAGTGCGGCTCAGTTTTATGATGTAACCAATCCTATTTCCTTGCGCCGTGTACGTGTCTCTCTCTCTCTCTCTGTCTCTCTCTCTCTCTCTCTCTCTCTCTCTCTCTCTCTCTCTCTCTCTCTCTCTCTCTCTCTCTCTCTCTCTCTCTCTCTCTCTCTCTCTCTCTCTCTCTCTCTCTCTCTCTCTCTCTCTCTCTCTCTCTCTCTCTCTCTCTCTCTCTCTCTCTCTCTCTCTCTCTCTCCCTTTCCCGGCCGCGAAATATCATGTGGAGGTTATAAATTGGTGATAACCAGCAATACAGCGCAGTGCGTAGGTATATCCACGCCTGACTGTGTGTGCGTGCGTGTGCGCGCGCACACAGCGCTTCGAATATTTCTTGATTGTGTAAAGGGATACATGGAATGGACATATTTGCGCTTGCTGTATACAGATATAGGCGCGCGGAATAGAGGGACTAGAAGATTTAATAGCTTGATTTAAATACCCTCGTCTGCGTTGAACATAACCTCCAAAGTGCCTATTTTCTTGCTTGATGGAACTTTAGTATTCTCTCCAACTAAATAGGAATATTCAGTTCCTATTTTATAAATCGTTTCGTTTCAACGTTTTAGTCCGAATAATAATAGCCTTAATTATTTGAAAGTCTAAAAAACATGGTTAACTTTATGCGCGTTCTAAAGAAACTGGAAACTTCTTTTCTAAAAGTTTATTTGTATTATTAATAACTGGCAAATCATAACAAGTTTATGATGGCTAAACTACCTATAAAGTTCCAAGAACCATTGGAGTTATCTACCATCATTAAATCGATATTGATCTTTGCATATTACTCTATATTTTAATATTGAGCACGTGTTCTCGATACGCCTATATTAGTTATTCCAACAGCACCATCTCCACGCACATCCCATTAAATAACGTTGTTTCACTGAAATACATCTTTATAACGCACAAGAAAAATTACCCAAGGCATTAAAACATACAAACCATAAATACATCCAGGTATAGCCGCCGCCGCCGCAGCCGCAGCATCAATGACCAGCCAACAATTAATGTTTTACGACGGGCCCATTTCGGCGGCGCCGAAAAAAGGGCAAAATGATTTAAAAAAAAGAAAAAGAAGAAGCATCAGCGACGCGCATGCACTCAGAGATTTCAAATTCCCTGTCTCCTTTCGCGGAGGCGAATTCGAATTCAAGCTGCGCGCAAAGGGTTAGCCCTCCTCTTCTGGCCGCACACTATACCCACACAAATGTACGCACAGAGTATATATACATATACTCGAAACTATATATACGCGGCAGCAGCAACCAGCGGGAGATGTGACATTTTTATCGAGTCGTATATCGGAATGTAAATGCAGTTCTCGTAGCACGCGCGCCCGCGTGTACAGCGAGCGAGCGCGGCGCCGCGCGCTATATCTGCTTTACGAGCGATTTTAGTATTGATATCCTTGCCCTTAACGCAAGGCACTGCACGAGCTTCTCTCTCCCTCTCTCTCTCTCTCATTGTCCGTCCTTCAATTTACTCGCGCGCTGCCTCGCTCTGGCGCGCGCGTACGCCGGATTCAGTGCCTTCGCGGCATAAACCAAACGCACACCTCGACGCGCGCGCCTCCGCGAGGATACACGTGCATATATACAAGGATAGCCTAGTATGTGTATGTGTGTATATGTACGGAAGAGCGAGTAACGAGATGATGCGGATCGCGCACGGGGGCTTATCCTTAGGTCACTCGGGAGAATCCGCCGCTGGCTCGCACAGCCTCGACTTTAAAAGGACATCCCGGATTATGCTTTGTTACGTCAAATATCGTCTCGCTTTTTTGCATGATTTAAGTTTATGGGCTTCTTGTTGTTATCGATGGAGCGATAAAAGCGATATAGAGAAGCAGGGAGGGAGGGGAGGGCTATTTTATATGCCCGGAGTGTTCAAATTGTTTTAGAGAGCGGAGGCAGTAAATAGCATTATGGGCATAGGCGCGAGCGCGATCCTGCGGAGATAGGAATTCTTTTGACATTCCACGCAAGATATTGCACTCTTACGAGCGAAAGCTTTAATGCTGCTTTATCCAAAACTCAATGCAATTTATATTCGTTTGAAATAATTGGGGCTCCTGCACTTTCAAACGTATGTGTATTATCATTATGATGGTATACTCATTACAAAATGAATTGAAATTTCTCCGGCCACTAGCATAATACATCGCGAGCGCCGGGGCTTTTTCGCGTTCCCGTGCATGCGCGCGATGCCACTGGGATGATTATTATTGTGTTCTGCATGAAACGCGAACGTTTACGGGTGAAGAAATATGTTTGTGCCGAATAAATATATCGAGTCCATTAGCGGCATCAATCGGGAGAATTGCCCCCAGACACGGACTTACCTGTTCTCATTTTCATCGGGGCTTTTTCTGTGATTACAATTTCGTGGATTTGTACGGCTGCAAAAAAGGCCCTATATCTCTATAGCACGGGTGCACGTGTGCATGGTAACATTCTGATCGACTGGCCGATCATTTCATTTCGAGCGGTTTAAATTCCGGGGAAAATCGTTGATTCGAATTTGAAAAGGGCCCCCGGTTTTTCGAACCTTTCTAGTCAAGATTCCATCAGGATGTAAAAATCCATGTGTGCACCATTGAACGAATATTTTAGCATTTTTCGTTTGAAATCGAGCTACATAAAAAATATCCTAACATGATAAATTGAATAATCAATTATAAATAAATGAAATTTTTTACAACACATATACACTGACAAATCGTAAATGTATACTTCCAACCAACCATCAAAACAGCAGACTCCCAAAATTCACTCCCTTATTACAATTACATTCTTTTATTGCTGTGACGCCCATATACGATGCCGCTCGTAACATTAGCATCGGTTGCTTTTGTCATGCTCTCTCCCCACACGGGCGAAATATTTTTCGGCCCATTGTATACCCCTTTTGTTTTAAGACTTTTTCGAACTGCCAAAAATCGCCGTACGCACGCGCACGCGGCTGGTGCGACACAAACGAATCCCATCGTAAAATCGCAAAGTGAAAATATTTACATATTGTATCGTAAAAGTTGTAACTCTTTTCCATTTCGCGTGCTCCGCGCGCGAGAGCTCGAGCGGGGGAGGGGGCGGGGTAGCGGATATAAAAGAATCGGCGCGAGCGAGGCACGGTCCTGCACCCCGGGCCGAAACAAAGCAAAGCGAAAAACAAAAAAATTTGTTACAAGCATCGATGAATAGGGGTGTGCAGAGAGCGTTGGGAGAGGGAGAGAGTGCGAGCTGGCGGACGCGGTACTGGCGGCAGTGGTGGTGGTGGTGGTGCAGCCGACGCCCGAATTCGCCGTCGCTTTCGGATTCGTCGTGTTTCTCGACGAGGCACGAGTCGGCAGAAAGTGTGTCAGAAAGCCTTGGCACGCGCGGGCGAGCGGCGCTAGGATGAATCGCACGCTGTGTGTTGCCTCCCTTGTAAATCAGCCTCTAATGGCAAAAGTATGTGAAATGATCGCGAGCGGAGATTACATAGGTGAAAAAACAGTGCTACTGCACCCGCTCACGTATATGCATACGTCTACATATATACCATACGTGCGCGTGTATAGGTGTGCGAGAGCGAAGGGGGAGAGGGAGGATCGAAAGCCCGCGCCCGCGCGCATGATCACGCGCTTGGCCCGGGAGTGAAAAAAAAAGTACGCGAGCGATCGCCTCCCCCTCGCTCCCTCCCCCCGCTCTCTCTCTCTCTCGCTCCGTCTCTGTCCAACGCGCTGCACTCGCATAGAGCGACGCACACGCGAGAGTGAGAGAGCGCGCTATCGCGAAATTCCTTTTTTTTTCTCCCCTGTTACATATAACGAGGAGGGAGTTCGAGGGGGTGGGTTGGGAGGAGACATGCATTCGGTGCCGAACGAGGGGGCGGCGCGCCGGTCCGGCCTTTAGCGTCGATTTTTCGAGTTTTTTTACGGGCGACGGCTCGCTCCTCTCTCTCTCTCTCCCTTTTTTTCGTCCGCTCGCGCTCGCTCGCTCGCTCGCAGCCCCGGCTAAGCGAACACGGGGAAGAACATCAATAATCTACAATCAAACTGCAGATAAAGCTACAATCGAACTCTTTTGTGCATTTTTCAATAAGGACCGGTGTGACGGACGCTGCTGCAGCGGACTTTTCTGCCGACGCCCCCGCTACCTCTCTCTCTCTCGCTCTCTCTGTATACGTCTCTCCGTGTGCGTGAGTACGTGTGTCTGCAGACCGGTGCAGCTCGCGCGCCCCGGAGGAAGACATATATATCGGCGCGGCGCGGCCGAGAGCTCGATTATCGGCGAGACTATAACGCCGCTGCCGTTGCTGCGCCTGCTGACCGGTGTCAAAGCGATCTTTGCCGCCCACTGCCGATGAATTTTTACCAATGTATATTCGGAAAGGATGGCGGTTCTCGTTCGTTCGTTTGTTCTGTGTTTCGTCGCGAAGCGTCGTGCGCGAGTCTGCATTTTTCATAAGTGGCCCCGCGCGAATTACAAGGCCGCGCGATGAGAGCCGCGGCAATTTTTAGCGAGCCTGAAATATTGACGGGCAAGGTGTGCACGTTATTAATCGCGCGCGCTGTCTCTGTCAATTTCGGTTTCATTATGCACGCCGCGATGAGATTATGAGCCCCTCTAAAATTGTCGATACGTACGATATTTCGACGAATCGCTCGGTCTCGCGCTCGCGCATTTCTCCAAAGTCCGCCTGAATAATTTAGATTAATCATTTCGCCCCGCACGTCCAAGATGCTTATTTATAACGAGCTATATATTGAATACCGATAGAATCATTAATATCGCAAAACATTGTATCCGCATTTGCATACACTCGCGCGCGCAGGCGCTGATGTACGTCCGTAAAATACGCGGAAGCGTCATAAAATATATATAAAAACGAGCGTGAAAAAATCAGCTCGCTCGTAGATATATACCTATGAATATACATACGTGTGGGGGCGAAAAAAAAAACCATTGTCCGTGCATGATAAATTAGGGGTAGCGCGAAAGGTAGCGCAGACGCCGGGTCGAAAATGCTCTTTGGGTTAGTATCGATGACATCGGAGACGTCCGCGAGCAGAGTTCGCTGCAGTAATATATCGAATGATGAATCCACGCATCGCAAACCCATAAAAACCCGTCAGAGCCCAGACAGATACGAGTTACGCCCTATTACTGTCCCAGTGGCAGTAGCAGCGCAGCGTCGGCCGTGACGCGTACCCAGTTCGCAACGGCTAACTAAATTACCAGTTACATTTTTTACTGTCCGATCCCTGGACGCGTTTTTTAGCAGTGCGAGCTCTCTCTCTCTCTCTCTCTCTCTCTCTCTTTCTCGCGTACATATGCATCGAGCGGCGCAATGAAATGCCTGCCTCTCTCTCCCTTGGATACCACGAACCATCGTCGCCGCCACTGCCGCGACGCAAGCTCCGGTGCCAAGTACGTTTCGACGGAATGAGTACTGTAAAAAACGGAAATATCGTAGGGATACGTGGGATGTGCGTAGCTGCCGCTGCCGCTGCTGCAACGCGAAAATTCCGACGCGCGGATGTGTCCCCCTACTGTACGCGCGCATGATTTTTATCAAGTGAAATTACTTTTTTACGACGTTTAAGCCGGGCGTGGACGCGAGAGTGGAAGAGTGGGAGAGTTACGCGAGCTGTCGGTACTGAAATGCAACTCTTTTTTTTTATATTATAAAAATTATACGACGAAACGAAACGCCGTACGCGGAATAATAACTACCTCGTCGCGCGGATAAATGACGCGATATCGGCAGGGGCTGCTGATGTCTATCCGTACGGAATAACTAAGTAAAGGACAAATAATTTTGCGAAAGACAATATCGATTGGGCTTTTAAATGTGTTTTGTTTCTGTTAGGATGCAATATATAAATGGGCGGATACGCCTCTTTATTGAATTAAAAAAAAAAGTAATATTAAAAATTTAAATATGTAAAATGGATCGCAAGAAAATATCAGGTTTAATTAATAATTTCATTTAAAAACCAGTTCTTTATTGAACGCGGATTTTATAATAAAAATACGAAGTAATTGGTATATCAGCATGGCAAATCAATCCGCTATTTATTCAACACGAAAACAGTCTAATTAACGTATTTAACATTGTTAAGAAAATGTAGTAATAATACTTGAATATATAGATTTTATATTTAAATGTAAATAAATATAGTAATATTATTTGCATGCCGTATAAATTGTGTGAATGTAATTTATTGATGTATTCAGCGTATCAAATATTCTTCACGTATCGGTACTTTTATTACAAAGGGCAAACGTTATACCAATGGTAATCAATAAGAGTTCAATAACAAACTACCGTAAGTTACTCCAGCTTTTTTTAATTAAGTGACTTCCCAGAAAAAGCTGATGTGGTATCGATAGATCATAATAAATGCTCCTTAAACAAGTTGAACCAAAACATGAGCACGACATCCCAACGTTAATCGCACAGTTACCTCGCCTCATAAACAAGAGAAGACCGATCATTATCATCAATAGACTGACAATGATAAGGCGGCGCGTGATGCAGCGGGCGGCGTGTATACCGCGAAGCAATTCGTCAGCGGAAGAGCGCGTGCGGAAACCTGCGACGGCTCAGACAACGTCGACGCAGCTACGCGCGCGTTCCAGGAGGCAATCATCAGCGACGGCATTCAATTGATAAAATTGCCTCGCAGTCTCAAGGATATTAACAGCGCTCTCGATTATAGGAAGCTACACACCGGTGTCCGCGCAGCTGCAGAGATGAGTACTCGTATAATCATTGCACTTTGTTAAGCAGCGAACGTTCTTTCTTAAGTGGCACCAATTGCCGGAAGAAGTAATTATAAGCTTATTATTCCGGCTCGGAATCTCGCGCTCCTTTCCCCGCCCAGCGCGGAATTCTTCGCGACCCAGATAGCCATGCCGCAGTGGGCGCTTCCGCGTGTGCGTGTGTCGGTTTCTCCTCGCCCCGGCGATATTATATTATACCTACGCATCGGGCCAGTCAGTGTCCGAAAAGGGACGAAAATCGGTCGCGCCGGCCGATTCTCGCCTGGCCGCCGCCGCGCCTCCCCCCGCTCATATATTACGCGAAGCCCTGCCGAACAATGGCGCGTATGAACTTTCGATCGTAAAGTCGAATTTTTATCGGACGCCCTGGAAAAAAAGCGCGTGAAAAATTTATTAACTGTAAATTCAGCAGCGCCGCCGCTCCTTCGCCGTCGTCGTCGATGTCTGGCGGCCTTTTATTTTACCGAGATTTTTATTAGGGCCACGTGAAATCAGCAATAACTAATGTGTCGTCCGCCCCATGTGGCACTTATACGCGCGCGTATATAGAGACGACAGCGCGCGCGACGCGCGCGGGGACAAAAAGACGCGCGATGCTTCTATATACGCGAGCGCGCCTGTAAAATAAACTTTGTGCGCGCTGCGATGCAGAAGTTTGGCTGTAAATTTCGGCGCGGTTGGACACGGCATAAACGCCCACGAAGGCGCACAGGGTTAACCGAATCTTGAGCTTAATTCTATCGCAGTCAATCATTATTTAATGATCCACGGGGCTTAATGCTTTTCATAAAGACCGTATTTATTCGAAATTCTATAATTTACTGGCGTCCCGACGCGCGGCGTTAATCAACGTGATTCAATGCTTATGTGCGTGTATACACCGAAATTACGTGCCGTTGCATCATTATGTATGTACCGTGCACAATGTATTAAATTAACAAATTTTAAATTAATATTTTGTTATTCTTCGATTAACGTTGTAATTTGGGTCGGTCATCATTCAAAGTGTTATAAAAGCGCTCGGTTACAAACGAATTTAAGATCTTTAGCGCTGATGTAAAAAAGCTTTTTTATAGCAAACAAAATATTTGCCGCTAAAGAAATATTGAATTTTCATTCATTAAGGTTCATTGGCATGTGTCACGGAGGTTTCCGTCGACGTTGGACACAATGTGGAATACGAGAAACAACTCAGTCAGCATAACATAACTAGCTCGTCGTATCATCGCGACGTTAGCTTAGTGGTAGAATGCAAGACTTCAAACCTCGGGTCCATAGGTTCGCCTCCCACTCGGCGCATATTTTTTGACGCTTTATTATTTATTTCAAGCACATGATAAAAATCTGGATTCTTGCTACCAGAAAACCTGTGAAATATATACTATATTACACTCAAGGGCAAGAAAATATAAAAACTACACCAATAAATGTAATAAAAAAGTAAATTACTTATTATACTGTTTATACAGTTGACTTAACCCCTTAAGGTTGTATGGGCTATGCTATATGCGTCGAATGTCAGTATTACTAATATTAACAATTAAAAATCGGATAACAATTTTTAAAGTATTTCGATTTTCAAAAATCTTATGTTCTAAGATGTTTCGTAATTGTATTTAAAACAATACCAAATTTTTAAATTTTATTTGATTCTTGGTTTTTTGGTCTTATGTTGTTTAGCAAAGAGTTCTTGACACAAAACAGAAATAATACAAATATCACAAGAAATTGAACTGGAGTATCCATCTCTCAGAACGACTGTAAAGAGAAGATGGAGGAAGAAGTAGTCTCAGCTGCTGAAGAGGCTTTTAATTTCTAGAAAATCATACTCGCAGATGTGATCCTTGCAATATCTCAGTTCTCGTCGCAGGCGATCGGAGAGAATGGGGTTCCAACAGAGTGTGGTATTCAAAGCACTTCTTATCATTGGTCCAATAGTTACTGGCATCTTCAATCCATCTCTGTCTAATGGAATTTTTTCGAGCACTTGAAGGAAAGCACATCTGAGACTTTAAATAACACGGCAATGACATCGAGGATCTCGGACTTCATTCGATAGTTCTCATGAGTTTTGTCTCTAAAGTTCTCGAAAAGATTGCCCATACCCAAATCTCTGAATATCTTGCATCACACAAATTCTTGATTCTTTACAGACTGGTTTGTGACAGTGACACAGCACTCAAACCGTGCTTTCAAAACAACCGAAGACATTCATGCAGACATACTGACAGTAACAAGAAACTGTTAACGATAATTCTCTCCTTCGATTTCAGCAAACCTTTTGATACCCTTTTCACACATTAAGCTTTTCCAAAAACTGTCCAAAATGGAGTTTTCCCGGACTGTGCTCACGTGGTTTAAGTCACGAACTAGTGTTAGTAGTGTAACTGGCTTGTTACCAGTCTCGGTATGTACCACAAGGCTCAGTCATGGGTCCTCTTTTGTTCAGTTTATACGTAAATGATCTATTCTTCAGTTTTAATTCTACATACTAAACAAATAGTACAAAACCTATCAATCACATACTTTACGCAGACGATTTACAAATTTACATACAAACGACACGTGACAAACTCATGGAAAACATAGCGCCGCTCGAGGTTGCTGCACACGCCGTGCCGGCATGAGCTCGGCTTTTGGGCCTTCGTCTCAATGTTGGAAAAACGGAAGCTATTATTTTTGGGTCTGAATACAACGTTCAGTTTTCTGAATACAACGTTCAACTTCCAGGCATTGGGATGGAGAACGGAGTCTACGTGTCCTTTGATGATACGATTACAAACCTCGATGTTGACATGGGTTCCAGACTATCTTGGGAATCGCACGTAGAGCATATTAAAAGTCGCATAAATAGAGCGCTTTAGGGATTAAAAATCTTCAGAGCATGCACCACCGAGGCGCAGGGCAAGCAACTTTCGAGTGCGTCAGTCATACCACGCATTGACTACTGCACGGAAAAAAATTTCCCAAAGTGACTACAGGAGCGCTATGAGTTACTATAGAATTTCCCGTATATAGAGTCGTATTCTCATTGGGGCAGTGACTCGAGGCTATTGGTATACTCATTCTACCAATTTGACGCAATAGCTACAGAAGTCGATTGGTGTAGCGATAGCCTAACCTCTCTTACCGAGATTGGTACTGAGTGCGACAAGTTAGTAGAGTTAAGGCTAGGACACTTAAAAAAGAACAGTGCACAGACACAACAAATAGCATTGGCGGTATATCTATATATATATCAAGAACAGCGAGGAACAACGAGCAGTTCCTCATATATATAGATATACAACCAATGCTATTTCTTATGTTTGTGCACTGTTCTTTTTTAAGTGTCCGGGCCCTTACTACTGAAATTAGTGAGGGCGCTATTGCAGCAGCTGTGGCGTAGTAACTATACGCAACTTTTTTCCGTGTGTTCCTTAGTTTTTCTTGACCTATCCAAGATCTAAGTTCAAAATTACAAAGGCTACAAAGTGCATGTTTGAGATACTTTGTGTCTTTAGGAAGAATTATCAAATCTGTTGAGGAATGGGTAATGCTTGGAGTAATAATAACGATGGAGGACTGTTATAAAAGTAGTCATAGTGACATACAAAACACGTCCATGCTTGACGCGGGTCTGAGTCAGTCTTCCTAACTCGGAATGCGTTAGCGGCGCTCGCATCTCTCGTGGCAGTACATATCTACAGAAGAGTGGGGAGTCGTACATGTGTGTGTCTATCTCTCATACTCGGCCGATGCGGCGACGAATATTCGTTACATACAATGTAGATGTACCATATATTCTAACACATCTCTTTACATTTATATTGTCCGCTTTATTTCTACATCTTCACACCAATTTTAATGTTCCTATTTCAAGTTTATCCCAAGTTCAACTCTCATTGTTCAAGTTCACGTCAAGTTCAACGTTTATATCTCATATAAACCGGTGGTCAGCCGTCATCAATTTCATTAAAAAAGTATTTTTCAATAAATAATAGAAAAATATAACCTATATCCTGATGCAATCATACACACAACGAGGAACAGTGAGGAACAGAGCACTATGTTTCTAGTTGTTCCTTGTATTCACTCGTTATCTTTTTTCTTCATGTCGAGGCCTTCAAAACAGTTTCAAAACACCTAGCTATGAGGTTTGTTTTGTTTTGATATAGAGTACTACTTTTCTGAAATAGATTTTCTTCATTTTAGAAGGACTCTCATACGGCATATTCCTTTTTGAAAAGGAGATTCTCCTTTTTTTAATGAAATTTTAACTTTTTAAACACACTAAAAACAATATTTGAACTATAATGTATTGGCACTACAAACATTTACAAAATTATTTTTATGTATTTTGTTATACCAATTCATCTTTTTCTCAAATCAGTTGATTTATCTGATGCAAAACGGTTAGTTCAACTATAAATTTTGTCCATGTACATGAGTAATAGTGAGATATATGTTAAGAAAAAGGTAATAGAAATTTAAGAAGAAGAAAAAATAAGTAGAAACTTGAAAGTATGATTCAATCATATTTATATACACGGAACAAAATTTATAGTTAATTTAACCGTTTGGATAAGATAAATCGACTGATTTGGAGAAAAGCCGAAATGATTATATAAAAAAAGTAAAAATAACTTGTTTGTAGTGGACCCTATCATTATATCTAATATGTTGTTTTTACTGCGTTTAAAAAGTTAAAGTTCCATTGAAAAAAAGAGAATCTCCTTTTCAAAAAGGAGTATCACGTTCAAGAGTCAAAACGAAGACACTCCTTTTCAGAAAAAGTAGAACTCCTATTTTTTTTCAAGCTGCTTTAATGTATTAGGATGTAATGCCAATTCTACTTCAGCAAAAGTATAAAGATTCTACTTTTCTTTAATGCCGTTTTTACCGACATCATTGTAAGTAAAGCGAACCTTACATTTTTTACAATATCTTTGATAAGTCTTGTTTCCAATAATTCTACAAGATCCTCAAACTTTAAAACAATCGCCTTTCTATTAAGCATACATCCAACACACCCACCCTCCAATCGCCAGGTACACCGCACTTACCCACCCCTTCGCCCCAAGTGCGTGATGCTCGCCTCGTAGGTGGGGGGAGAGTATAGGCGACCGCGACCTCGCTAGCCGCGGGGTTGCGCGCGCGCGCGAGCGACAGAGGGGATTTCTCGGCTTTATCTTTCAGCGGGGGCGAAATCCTATTTTGCGAGAGCATTACGACGCAGCGCAGAAACGATATCCCGCTCGCACTCCCCCGCACAGTACAGGCGTGCGAGGCCGAGTTTCGTGTAATCAGCAAGGCGGCATAACCATATGGAGTTATCAAATTGATCAAGCCAAAATAATCTGGTGGCCGAGGTAGCCAGAGCAAGCGCAGCCGGCCCGGTTATGCGCCATAAACGCAGTGTATGAGCAATACCGTGCTCGCGCCCTCGCTCTCTCTCTCTCTCTCTCTCTCTCTCTCTCTCTCTCTCTCTCTCTCTCTCTCTCTCTCTCTCTCTCTCTCTCTCTCTCTCTCTCTCTCTCTCTCTCTCTCTCTCTCTCTCTCTCTCTCTCTCTCTAACCCGTGTAGCGCCTCCCGCGCGTATATAAACCAGCGTCCACCGCGGAGCAGCAG
Organism: Torymus aiolomorphi; assembly: GCA_036365515.1. Lineage (NCBI taxonomy): Eukaryota > Metazoa > Arthropoda > Insecta > Hymenoptera > Torymidae > Torymus > Torymus aiolomorphi. Next base: position 12,774,507 of record CM070875.1, read on the forward strand.
GCTAGCTCTGTCTCGCTCCGCGTGTGTCCACGCGCGCGCGGGTCCGGCCGACATAACGCAGAAACGGGAAGAACATAACATAACCCGGTGTCACGCGCAGGGCTTTACAACTTTGCCATCTCACGCGCCCGCGCTCGCCTGCTCCTCTCTCTCCCTCTCACTCTGGCTCGCCCGTGTACTCGCTCGCTCTCTTCATCTGCCTTCTACTACTACTACTACACTACTCCGCCTCCTCCTACTATACTCCTGCGTACGCCCGCGTTCTGAACGTGAATCTCGCCTTCAAGCTGGAGCCTTTTGGCTTTCTTTCGTGTGCATAACAAAAACGAAAGATCGCGCTCGAAGACTTCATAAATTTCTTGGGTATACGAGTGATCTACGATAACGAATAATTATAAACCTAAGTTTTGGATACACATTCATACATTCATGTACAAATTTTAGTACAGATATTTATTTGGTGATAAATAGTTTTTGTTCAGACTTTTAGGATTTTTTTTGGCTAAAGTTTGTAAATACTTATAAAAAGAGACAATGCCAAACTTCCGAATTCATGATAGAACATTTTTAAAAAGTTGAGCCAACCTTTCTCACAATTTTCATTGATTAATTTTTTAAGTGATGAAGTTAAGAAATATATAAAACAAGTTAAATGGATTTATTTTTATCTCGAATTTGAATGAGAGTTCAAATTGACAAAAACTTTGGAGAGATTAATTTTTTAATTAAAAGAGTTTTAAAGAATATTATTTTTAATTTTGTTTTAAGAACTTTAAATTAAAAAACTTTCATTTAAAAAAAAATTTATATAATGCCAAGATAAAGAGCTAGGCGTAAACGTCTCGGACCCGAACAGGAATCAACTTATGAGGGCCATGTACGTGTCTTAGAAAAATGATATGGTCTTGTAAAGTCATCTCGTGAGGCCCCCAACAAGTTGCGTAACCACAGCGCACCTTCGGGTCCACTGGGCATGTGTCGTATTTTCTATACTGTTTGGTAATTTTATTACAGCTTTAAATAATTTACCGCCTTCTAAGCGTACAAGTTATCAAAAATAATGAAATAAACTCCCTTAAATTACCATAGTCGTGTTTCTGTATTAATAATATTGAAGTAAGAAATTAAAAGAAATCATTTCTAACCTACAAATCTCAAACACTCGTGTAGCCTTGATTAATTACTAATATTTTTGTAAAGCGACTATCAAGCAAAGTTAGGCCTACCAATTCACACCAGGATCATATCTGCGCCCTATTACGCGTTTTGCTATAGACCCTTGCGGCAAACCTACTATACGTCCCTTATGTTATAGGTATAGGTATAGGCATATGACCGCTTACAAGGGAACCACACTCCCGCGGTGCGCATGAGGCATCCAACATCTAGCGGCATGCCGGGCAACTTGCCACAAGCGCCCAAGACATCCTCACATCCAAGGGCTCTTTCTCTGACCTTATTTATACACACACACAACTGCTGCACCTTTTACAGGCTGAAATACATTGAAAGGAAAAGAAAAATTTTTCACGAGGGTCTTAATAATTTAATATAATATGTAATTCTTAATAAATAATAACCTCATGCCGTTTACAAATTTTTAAATGAAAATATTAATTCTTGCATCCTTTAAACAAACCACTTTTCTACCTATTTTTATTTATTAACCTAAAAATAAAAGTCCGGGACCGCGGCAAAAACGATCGCTTACACTAAACAGACTTATCTCTCGCCACAAGCTAGTACACAGCCACGATCGCCCCGCACACACAGGCTGCTCACTCGCTCTACCCCGTCGTTGACGCGCGCGTTAGCATCACGGCTAATGCACCGAAAAAAAAGGAACGCAATAATCTTGGCCCATCCGATGGGCGAAAAAAACGCCAGAGAGGAGCGGGGAGGGGAGGGTACCGCGGCCACGTTATCTCGCTACAAAGGACGCGCGCGTTGTGCCAGCCGAGAGGCATACGCTCTACTTTCCCTCTCTCTCTAGTTCCGTCGCGTAAAAAACGTGCTTTATAAAAGGCTGTGCGGCGCACACGGGCCGGCCGAATTGCAGCAAATAATGAACGAGCGCCCTACTCCCTCTGCTCGCTCGCCTATACACTGTATAGCACGCGCGCTCGCTCGCCGAAAAGGCATTGAGCATCCACGCGCGCGCGCGCGAGAGCGCAGGGTGCTGGCAGGTATTACTATAATGCAACTCGGGACATAAACGCGTTTACGACGCGCAGTGTTGTCATTACGCGGCCCCTGCATCGTTCGCCAGTGGCTTTAACTTTATCGGCACCACCACCAGCGTCATCGGCATCAACGTCGCCGCGCTCGCTCCCTCCGCTCACCGGCTCACACCACCGAAACCCCTCTCTCCCGTATACGCCGCTAAACACGAAAACACACGCACACGAGAGAGGGAGAGAGAGATGGAGATGGGGTTATAGTTGCGCGCAGGCGACCGAGGGATACACCTCCAAGGCCTTGTTTCGCTCTTCCTCGCACACATACACGCACACTCATGCGAAAGTATACACGTACACGCAACGTACGTGGACGTTCATATATCCAGTCTCTCTCCCACCCCCCGTGGAAACACCTGTTCGACATGCTTTACGGCGTGACCGTAAAATTAATTACCCCGTCATTAGAAAAATTGTCCGACAGCGAGAGAGAGAGATACCCGGGCCATGCGAATGCAGCAACGCCGACGTCGCTCGTAGACGCAAAATTTTGTATTCGACCTATATGTATGTATAACTATATACACGCGGATATAGGGCTTCGACGGAGAAAGAGAGAGAGAGGCGGACTCCTTTTGACTGCTTTTCGACTTTGTTATACGAGTGCGTGCGCTCGCGCACAGGGGAGCAGCAGCGCGGAATCTTTTGCGCAGGTTCCCGGAACAATACGCTCGTTTCTCTGCGCAAGAGAGCGCGAGCGAGCGAACCGTTAAAACTTTCAATCTGTAATTTTAATGGGCCGGTAATGTCGAGGGCGGCCGATGCTTAAAAAATCGGTAATGCGCCCGGGACTGGCCATTATCATAAATACCCACGCACACAGTACACACGTATTGATTAGTTGCGTACAAATTCGAAGGAATATAATTTTCCCGGCCTCCCCGCGAGACTTTTTACGAGAACCCGTAAATTTATTAATAGAAACCTTCATTTCAAAGAATGTTTTTCATATACAATACACCTCGTTGAGCTCTGCCGGGGGAAGCGCGCCGCGATTACGCGCTCGACTGACTCAAGAATCCATTCGAACGCGGGCCAGTAGCAGCGGCAGAACGCAATCTAAATGGAAACAATATTAAAATCGTCCGCTGTAAATTATGCGAGCGAGCTGCTTCCCACGCGACTTAAATATATGCACATTTGTCATCGACACACACACCCACGCATACCCCCTCCCCCCCCGACACACACACACATCGTATCGGACGAGTAGCACGCAATGTGCGGGTATTAGCGTCAATCGATAACCAATTAATATGTTAATCATCCTAATTCAAAATGCATGCTACTACACGGGGCCCCGTACGCGTGCGGTAAACTTTAACAAGTATATCAAGCGTCATACTTAGGAAATATCCTATATTCTCTCACTCGGCCAATCCAAACAATCCAGTAACCAAGACTCTGAGATGTAAAGTTCACGATCGTGGACAGTAGTATACTCGATGCGGCTCACGTCACGGAAAGCTCCGCGGGTGTGACTCTTCGCCGCGCTCTTTATATAATATACGCACTTGCGCGGGCGTCCGCTGCGTTAGCATATATAACGCGGGTGTAGGCTAAAACATCGTAATTCCGGCGCATCGGAAGAGAGTTAGTTTCGCATATGCGAAGCCACGTGTCCCCGCGCGCGTGTGTGTGTGCGTGTGTGTGTGTGTATGTGTGTGTGTGGGGGGTACGTATATATGTATGCGTGCGCGCGCTTCCCCGGATGCATCAGCACCGCGCGGCTCTCTCTCTCTCTCTCTCTCTCGCTATATAGCTCTTCGGGAGAGCGAGAGAGAACAGCAAAACAGTGGAGTTTCGTATAATGGCGAATGTCAGTATATGCGTCGCTCGCTCGCTCGCTAGCTAGCAAGCTAGGGAGCAACGTAGGAGGAGGCGGAGGTGGAGCAGGAGGAGGACGCCTGACCTAATTTACATACATATAAAGCGCATTCGATGTGTTTTAGGGGTCGTAAATCGGCGCAGCTACGCGAATCGTTAAACCCTTCCTTGCCCGCAACACCCCGCTGATATGCAAGCGCGTGCGGGAGACGAGGAGAGTGGGATGAGGAGAAAGACAGTGTATGTGTATGCGTGCGCATGTGTTCGGGTATATGTGCGAGCGGAGAAAATCCCTATAGGCGCTCGACACTTTGTAACGCGAAGCGCGGCCATTGTTTTGCGAGGAAATCTCAGGCTCTCTTTCCCCCCTTTGCTTTCTGCCACCCTCCTCGCGTACGCGTTTCTGTCTTATTACTTTGCTCACGCCCGCATGTGTGTATTCAACGTACGTTGCGGTCTTTCGGCGAATCGCGTTGCACGGCCGCATTATTTTGCCCTGTCGAGGCTATTGCCGCCACGGGCGGGGGACGTGTGCGCGGGAGCGCCCGAACGTCTGCCGGTCATCGATCGTTCCGCCTTGGTTTAATGGACTTTCATCAGGCAGGGGTTAGAAAATTATCCGGAGTCACGCATTTTTAATGGGAGGATTTTGAGAATGATTTGGTTTGTAAAAATGATCTTTTTTTTAATTTTCGTAATATTTGTATAATGAATTGAGGTGGTTATTTTCTAAAAGAAATTAATTCGATTTCTGTCGAATCTTCTAACAAAATTAATGTAAATGATGCTCTCTTAAAAGAATCCTCTTTTCGCGGTTGATTAAGTCCGTTTAAAAGTACCCTTTGATTGGTTGTCACAGACGTAAATATTTAACTTTAGGTGTCATTTGTTTGGTTGAGAAACTAACCTATATAAGGAAATCCAGAATTCATTTCAACTTTTGGCGTCCTCAAAATAACCGGTAAAAATTTTTTTTGAAGGCACACTTTCCGGACGCGGATTTCCTTCTTTCTTATATCACAAAATATACGGGACAAATTATGAACAATTAAAAACGTCTCTGTTTCACATTATTTTAAAGGTTATAATTATGGAAGAAAATGACAAAATAGTTTATTACGCATCTAGGGAGAAAAAAACTTGAACAGTCCACTGAGTGTGTAAATTAACACCTGAGCCGAAGGCGAGGGTGGCAAACACGAGATGTGGGCTGGCCAATTTCTCTCTCGTGGTGCGTATACTATTTTTTTCAATACGTGCATGAAATGGGCCTTTTTCCATGCCTGAAAGCCGTGTAGAAAATCGCGCATTTCGAGGGTGATTTAGGAAAGAATGAAAAAACTCCATTTTTCCCCGCTCCAACGAAAAATCCTTTTATTCCCATCTCAACAAATATGGCCACTTTTTTCCCTGAAAAGCGGGACAAAAGTTAGATTTGTTTCCTCTTTCAACAAATTTAACGTTTGCGGAAAGTATGACGATATTTCCCGCAAAAAGAGGGAAATATGGACATATTTCCCTCTTTTTGCCGGCCGCCGCCCATGTTTACAAATACTCCCCATATTTCCATCGGACCCACTTTCGAAATAAAAAAGTGGCCACAGTTGAGATGGGAATAAAGTACTATATGTAACTCGGGAGAAAAGCCGATGATTCCGTCGGGTCATCACTGCCCTCGCTTCGCTCCCTCGGGCAGTGAACCCACCCGCGGGAATCAAGCGCGACTTTTCTCCCTTGTTACATAATGTACTATTTTTCCCCGCTACAACAAATTTTTGTGAAATTGTTCTCTTATTGTCAGATTTATATATTTTATGGTTTTTTGACCTGTTTAGAATAATATAAAATAACTTTTAAACTGAGTTGTGCACGACTCGAAATACACGATCCCCTATACAACTTTCATGCATATAAAAAGGCCCTCTCATGCACTCGTTGAAAAAAATACGTTGTGTAACACGGGAAGAAGAGCTATTTCAGACTCGGGTGAGGTGTTTTTAGCACTCGTCTTGAAATAGCTCATTTTCTCCGCTAGTTGCACAATGTACTATTTCACCATACCAGGACCGAAAATACCACATTCGCGTTTTTAAGCCGGGAGCGTAAGTCGAGACGAAAGTGGTACTTTCGGCCGGGGTATGGTGAAATAGTATATTACGCACCTAGGGAGCAAAAAACTTGGACAGTCCACAGCTCGTGGTGCGTATACTATTTTTCGCCATACCCGGGCCGAAAATACCATATTCCCGTTTTTGAGCCTGGCGGAAATGCAGCCCTTTCGGTCAGGGTATGGCGAAAAAGCCCTTTTCATTAAACCTCAGCCATTTAGCCTAGAAACGTTCTACTCAAAGGTTAAACAAACTGAAACTAGAAAGAAATTAGAGCTTTCATTCTATTTTTTGAAAATTAAAAAATGTTGATCCCTTCAAAAGTTATAAGGGTTTGAAGTTGAACGTCGAAAAGGCATAAAAATGCACAAATTGTAGGAATCGGCAGCCCGACTTTGAGAGAATTTTTGAGAAAAAAAGGCTTTTTTGCTATTTTCTTCCATAATTTTAATCTTTAAAATAATGTGAGACAGACATGTTTTTAATTGTTCATAATTTATCCCGTATATTTTGTGACATAAGAAAGAATAAAAACCGCGTCCGGAAGGTGTGCCTTAAAAAAAAAATTTTTACCGGTTATTTTGAGGACGCCAAAAGTTGAAATGAATTCTTGATTTCCTCATATATGAAATGATCTGTGTTTCATATTTTGAATCTTAATTATCCTCTTTTTAAAAAATGATGCCGGAAAAGTGAAACCGAAATAAAATGTTTGTAATTGACTTATTCGTACATTCTTGAATGCCTGATGAGTTTGTGTTCTACGACTTAAAAAGACATGATAAAATGTCTAACCTAAAAATGTGTATACTCCCAAAATTGTAACCTCAAAAATTTTGTATGTAAAATTGTAATTACAATTAATTATAATATAACTGAAATATAAGAAGTAAGTAATTGCAAAAGTTGCGTAATTCAAATATAAGAATTATTATAACCCTGGTAGAAATTTGTGTATTACAAAATGGTCAGAAAATTAGTACATAGCTAGAATAAATGGCTAATTAATGGCCATGTTGAGACGCTTTTTCCCCCATAATTCGCCCATTTAATAGATTGGAAATAGAATGGCATAACCTCAAAATATTCAATTTTAATTTACTCATAGACTTGACGTTACATTAAGAGCATTTAATTGTAATATTGTAGATAGCTTACAAAAATATAAACAATAAACACTGACTAAAATAGTACATTTCGACACGGGTGGGGAAATCGATTATTTAGCTGGTGTGACTTTTTGCACGAGCGAAGCGAGTGCGAAAAGTCACATGAAGTAAATAATCAACTTCCGCACTCGTTTCGAACGGTATTTTATAATACGAGCGCCGAAAAATCATACCAAAGTTGTGATTTTGAGGTTAGAGTGGCATAAAATCATTTACAGCACTCCTTTCTTATGTTAGATATTAACTCAAACCCATATTTTTCGATTCTGTCTCTCTCACTCCTCGCCATAAGAACAAGCCTTCTACTAGCCATTTCCTAACTAAAAAACTGACCAACCGTTTCTTTTTGTCTCCAATTTTAATACCTTTAAAATAGTCAAGAACAAGCTTGTGTAAATCTTTAAAAAAAATCTTTCTATTTTCAATCTATTAAATAGTCGAATAATGTTGGAAAATCGTTTCATCGATAGATATAAATATCCAAGAAAAGTGTCTAGTTTTGGCTATAACTAAAACTAGCTATTTATTAGGCAATGAAGTCAGTTTCCACCAGAGAAGTATTAATTAAAATAATATAAGAAGTTGAAACTTATCATTTAGCAAATTTAAAATTTAAAATTAGAAGCAGTAGCAAATAAAATTATGCGCGGAACGCGCGCGAGATCCTGCTGGTGATATGTATACGTTTCAAACAAACTACTTCCAAAAGCGATTTACCGTTTGCTGTCTGACATTAACGAAACCCTGGTAGAAACGAAAACCATTTTTCAGCAAAGAAATCGATTGTTTCACTAGAAAAATGCTGAAAAATGTATCTATTTGTTCACCATCAATAAGGTAGTAGTTTCCTAAATATGTTCACAACGCAATGAATCTGTATGCTTAATATTAAATCATTTTACCACACCATTTTTTAATACCGTTCACTCAAACTTTACTGCTTTTCCGTAAGAATAATATTGGAGCACAATAGCGTCGGCTGCAAAATCATCGTGAAATCAGCGGAAATCTTATCCCGATTGTGTAACCCCAGTCAAGGAACCTTTGAAATTTTAAGCAAAACTAATCGAGTAACTAATAGATTACATACTCTAAGCTGCTGATGATTGACCACTTGCAATAAAAGTTATGGTCACCTCAAATTCAATGAATCTCACAGTTTCTACGGAGAGTGAGCTCATGCCGTAGACATGGCAATATCGCACATTATAGATTAGAGTAGTATACCTTGAACAATGAAAATAGCGTCCAAGTCGAGAGTATGTATGATATCGATATTGTTTGCGTACCTAGTTCTTTGAACGCGTGCGTGAGTGCGACGTTGCCACGTTTCCATTCGACGTGAATCATGCGTCGTACTTATTAAGATATCGCTTACTTGACCCACATAGTTGGGAAACAACTACCTTAAAACAACCGCTAAAATGAAACCTTTTTCAGTGACTTTTTTAGACAGTTTTGTACATCTCCAGGCTGCAGCCTGCGTGGAATACTAATATGGATTACAGGACTTGTTTTCTAAGTTACATTGAAGATTTTACACCCAGTCTCGTTGATTTGCTTCTCAGGCCATGCTAATAGCAGAAATAAATAATTTAAAAAAAAGTTTCACAATAGTTAAAAGTATTGTGGATTTTCTCATATACCATTCTACTTTTCAAATTACGCAGGTATTATCGCTAATTGAGTAATTGTTATATTTCAACCATCACTAAAATTATAGTTGTACGTGTATACATCTATGTATATTTGCTTCACAAAAATCCCAATGTAAAGACCTCCTCAAGTACCTTATAATGACACATCCAAGTCCCCAAAAAACCACCGAAACGAAAAACCTTATCCTCCTGAGTATATGCATCAACGATTACATTCGCGGCCTAAATGGCCCTTAAAAGTCTTCGATTTGACAGCTTTATTATTTACCACAGCAGTTGCGCGCATCATCAGCGGTAAAGACAGAGAGCCGGCGAGATGACTCCCCTTTCACGAAAAATTCGGGAGCCCTGAAGAACCAGAGAAAGAGCGCTGCGAAGGAACAACGAAGAGAATACGTCGGCGCAGGCACTCTCGTTTCCCTCGCAGGTATATAAGGGAAGGCGTATAGAGTATTATTGGCGCGGTGAAGGCGCAAACGCCGCCGCTTCGTCTCCGTAAAGAGAGAGAAATGGCGAATTTTGATTTGCGAGCCTCGAATTGTCGGTAATTTCAGTAATGGCTCACTCACTCGACCGCCGCCGCCGCCGTCGTCTCTGCTGCAGCGAGTACGTACCTCTCTCTCGCTCTCTCTCTCCAACGAAGTGCCAGGAGAAGAACGAACCGTTTACCGCGGCGGTAAAGCAGATATATACGCGCTTAAGCTCTCTCTCTCTCTCTCTCTCTCTCTCTCTCTCTCTCTCTCTCTCTCACTTGCACAAAGTAACCGCCTTTCCTGGGCTCACCTTCGCGGTAACTTCATAAAAGAGCCTCCTCCTCCTTCTGTCCTCCCGTGGCGGCGGCTGTATCCTTCTGCGGCGCGCCGCGCCATTCCGCACATTCAGATGATTCCCTATAAAATGGTATATCTCAATTCTCGCGAGCGCGGTAGCATTGCGGACGCCGGCTCTTTTCGCGCCTATAAGAAGCGAGGGGCTATATAGCGGCAGCGGCGTATAACTGGTGATCTGAAACGTCTGCGTAACAGCGCTTTAAATTTGCGCCGACTGTCGAGCGAGCGAGGTAGGTATATAAGTATATACGGTTCTAATGTTGCCGCTGCGGAATTTCAGGGGTGACTACTGGTTTGTTCAAACGATGGTAGCTTTTGTTTTCGGTCATCATTTATTTATTCGGTGGTTTATTGTGTTTGCTCATCAAGTATAAAGTGTAATATATGAATTATCAATTGTTAATTTATTTTATTATGCTCTGTGAGAAGGATTTATTTATATTTAATATATATGTTAAATGTTAATATTAAAATAGCTGATTTTGGCAAAATAAGGAAATATTTGACGGAAATATCCAAAGTCTTATTATAAAGATGCGCGTATTATAGTTAATATGCGATATGAACTTCGCATACACACACTTCGTATACATTTCGTGCAATACATTATAACGTAAACACCTGTGATATCGAATAGACTGTCGTATACTGCTGTGATAAATACTAGCTTTACCAGTTGATTTTTTATACTTACTTAATTTTTTTTTTAATTATTATTGTGATGTTTATATACAAATTTAGTTATACTCTTCTCTGGTTACGTATGAACCAAATAATACTACAGACAATGCGCCGTATCAGGAATTCTGTTAATAATTTACTGATGTGTTTCTACATGTAATTGACTACAGTTTAGCCTGAAGAGGGTGGCAAAATGTGACCACCGAAAAGTCGCTTTTATAATAATGTATTGTTCACCAAAATCACGTAAATACTTCTTATTAACTAATTGTGGACGAAATAAACAAATTTTAAAATTTTGTTATTACGTCAATCTAAGAAATATGCAAATATAGGGCGAAAAATCGTTTCATCATAGCGATTAATTAGCCAGTTTTACTAGCTATTTTTCAACTTCTTGGCTATTTCATATAGATGAATTACTACCAGGGAACGAAGGAACGCTTTTCAATTTTATTCAGAACGCTTTGTAATAAGCTACTTCCCCAGTAGAAACTGACTTACGGTTTAAACCAGGCCCTATGCCTGGCTAAAATAAACCGGTCCTAAACAGGCCATTGCAGGACCTATATAGACATGTGACAAGGTTCTGGACAGGCCAGAGATAACAAATAAATTATGCAGGCTGTTAAGTAAGGCCCAGTACAGGCTTACCTGTAGAAACCTGTATAACAAACAAGAGTAGTCAATTCAGACAATAGAAAGGCTGGAACAGGGCATGTTGTTAACTTTACAGAAGAAAATAATAAAACGGAGACAAATAAATACTTAAATAATGAATAAAAATAACATAAATATTATTTATTTTATATGATATTTATTATAATAAGTTTTTCTTCCTATTACAAAAAGTTTTATATTATTTAATATTATTTATAACAAACTTAAATTAATTAATTCATTTAATATCTAAAAATAATTTAAAAAGAACAATTAGGATGGAATTCAAGCCACAATATCACTTGTTTTAATAATTGTGATTCTTCATTGCCCTTTAGTCTTTTCACTCTATTGCCTTCCCAATCAATGGCATTGTTCAGTACCGTAACTATACCTTGTAGTAAAGGTTTTTCTTCAATGATGCGTTTATTTGCAAATGAATGCATAAGGAACTCTAAAAAGAAATAATTAAAGAAATATATAATTTATTATTATAGTAATTTATAACATTGAAAAATTATTGTCATTATACGTAAAATTAAACATTTGAAGAGCTTTGTATTTTTGAAGTCCATCTGTTTTTTCATTGGCCTTTGGACCTTGCAATGGATGAAAATGTCTCGAGTGAAGAAGTTTTTAAAAATCGGAGTTAAAATATCAATAAATTGTATTGACCGTTGATATCCAACGACTTTTCTTAAATAATTTAAATTTATTGCTACAAATAAACGTAAATTAAATCTTTTAACATTAATGTATAATAATTTACAATAAGATCCTGGTAAATGTTGTCGACAATAGTAATATCAAAAGCATTGAATTCATCAACGGTTTTGATTGGAAACTGAAAATCATATAACTCCATAAGATTATTAAAAGCTATACAATATTTTTGTTTGGTCTGTTTTCCATAACGAAAGTTTTTATTCCATTGACATCTTTTTTTATTGCATATTTGATTTTTCATATTTATAAAAATATAACATAATAAACATAGTCAATATACATTCTATTGTATTTGTAGCCTTGAAAAGGGAGTACAAAAACTCCCGAAACATCGGCAATAAAAAATTAAAAAGCCATCTAATTTATTTCGTCTAACGTCCGTCTGCTTCACATCAAATATACATTCTAACCATTACAAAAGAAATTAATCTGATGAATTGAAAACTTACCGTTGCATTTATTGGTTATGCACTTTGGTATAGACTTTTCGGGTGGGACTAGATATATCGAAAGGCTGATAGTTAGATGCCTTATCCTTCAGAAAATTAAAAATAGAACAAATGTCCTATAAGCAGAAGCACGCTACAGCTACAGAATTTAAAACAGAAAGCACAATTAATAGAATGCAAAAATATATAAATATATCTACAGAATAAACTAATTTCATACTGCCACAATTGTAGAAAACACATAGAACGAAAGGTGCATTTATAGGAAGTACATAAGACGAATGCCGTACATATAGAAGTAACCATAGTTTTTTAAATATTAATCATTTTCTGTATTCGTGACATTCGTTTCATTTATTTTGTATAAATCCGCCTTTTGTATTATATGTTTTCTACAATTGCAGCAGTATGAAATTAGTTTATTCTGTAGATATATCTATGTTTTTTCGTATTCTGTTAATCACACTTTCTGTTTTAAATCCTGTGTGATAAGCGTGCTTCTGCTAATAGGCCACGCGTGTTTTACTTTTAATTTTCTGGAGGGTAAGGCTTCACGGAGAGAAAAATTTCAGTAAAAATTACAAAAAGTTCCGCAATTTTTACTGAACTTTTCGGTACTGTGGTAACAGACTGCCAAAATGAGCGGATTTACTTGACTTTCTATACTTTTTATAGAATTTTCAGTAAAAATTACCGAACTGTTCAGTAAATTTTAAGAGAAGGTTTGGAAGTTTTCGTTGGCGTAACGCGCGGTGGCGCTGTTGACTGTTGTGCGCATGCGCGTTCTTGAATTTCAGCGAGAATTACCGTGCACAACCGGTAGATGGCGAATATTGAAACTCGCAAGTAACCACGACTTTCCTCAGTTAGTATATATAAGTCCGCTGAGTTTCTAAAGTTCATATGTAAGCGTTTGCGTATTGCGAAATGTAAGGCATTACTTAGGTTATGTGTAGTATAGTAGTTAGATATGTTTAGGACTTTAGATATAAAAATTTCCTATGTAAAAGCGGCGTGCATATTTACATCTTATCTTAACCACAAGGAAAGCAACACTGGATTCCCAACAAATGGCGATAAGTGCGATTAATATAAATTATTCCTATAAATAGATAAATTTTTTTTAATTACCATATTCGCCATATTCTATAAAATTTATAACTCAAAAAAGAGTAAAAATTACGGAACGGTTCAGTAAAAAGTAAGTGCTTAGAAAAATTACCGAACTGTTCTGTAAAATGTACAAAAATGTCAGTCTGTTACCGTAGTACCGTGAAGTTCGGTAAAAATTATCGAACTTTTTGTAATTTTTACTGAAAATTTTCTCTCCGTGTTCTAACTATTAGCCTTTCGATATATCTAGTCCCACCCAACTTTTCTATTTCTATAATTAAATAAAAAATACAAAATGTAACATAGTAAAAAATTAATAGTTACTACGAAAGTCTTGATGATATGACTTTAACATTTTTTAATAAAGAATCTATATGTTTATAAGAAATCAAACTGTCTTTAGCCCACTGTCTTAAATCTTTTGCAATATCACTTGTTACTTCCTTAATATTCCTTAATACTGTCACTATTGTAAGAGCCTTCACTGTTATCGTTACTTTCATTCCTAGAAGAAAGTCTACTTCTATTACAAACTATTGCTATGTTCTTCGTCACTTTCTTCAGCTTGTAGAAATCCATTGCAAGTATTTTCTTGTACCGATTCAGCATCCACATCCTCGTGACTAACCTCACCTGCTTTAGCTTCCTTAAAATTTTATCTTCACCTTAAGTATCACTAGTAGATTCAGAATATTGAGAACATTGTTTTAATTTTGTATTTTGTCGATAATTTTTTGTTCTTAATTTTGCTAACCGTTTGCTCTTAACAATTTGGTCATTCGTCATGATCTATTGATGATATTATTTCGGAGCAACACCCATGTAAAAAAAATTGCGTTTGGGAGACGAAATTAGCGCCCGAGCTCAGCGAGGTTTTATAGCACGTTAACTTAAATCCGCTGTCACGCCTATCCATGGCATAAGCAGTCCATTATTGCACCATGCTCGCTGCGCTCGGACGCTACCGAGCGGATAGGCGTCACATAAGTGCGTATTTAAGTCACGCAGTGCTATAATAGCATATTGTGTACCTAGGGCGTAAAGTAGGTCTTTTTAGACCGAGTGTGGAGTTTACAGTATGACTCGAAGGTGAGCTAGCACGAGCCGAAGGCGAGGGCGTTTTGCGAACCGAAGACGAGTACTGCAAACACACGAGGTCAAAAGGCTCACTAGCCCTAGGTGCACACAATATTTTTTGTGACTCATGTATTGATTTTCGGGGTTTTTGAGCCTAAAAAGCAAGGCTAAATTGAATTTTATTTATACAACAAAATACTTATAGGAATAGAGGTTTAAACTGTTTGTTCAATTTTCGTTTTTTTTTTTATTATAATTATTTGTAACCCCAAATAAAAAAACCAAATTATAAATAATAAAAAAATTGTTAAAAATAATAATAAATCCATCACAAATTTTTGTGAATGTAAAGATGTTTATCTTCAAATAAAAAAAGCCATGAAAAATATACATGTACAAATTTTATGCAATTTTAGAGCAGCGAACGCAAAAGTATCTACAAAAAGATACTTTTACACCCGCCGGCAAGGAAGTATTTTTTTTCCATCGGTCGAAAAAAAGTTACTTTAGGTCCTCATTTATGCCGAAAAACGGCGAAAATCGTGCATGTGTTACAAAAAATATTATTTTTAATTGTTTTTTTTTTTCTTTTTAAAGAAATTTTTAGTTGTCCCTCCACGCTCCACCCACCCACCCTTATCCGCGTACTGTGACTTATAGCTCGGATCGAACATTTTTACTCAAGTATTGTCATACGCCACCTGTCGGTAGTCACTAGCACTTTAATCATTTATTCGTGAAAATTTTGCGAAAGGTTAGCTAAACTATTCAATAACGTGCTATCATGAATTGGGAAGTTTGGAATTGTCTCATTGCATACGTGCGTAAATCTCCAGAACTTTTGACTATTGTGAGACTTTTTTCAAAACTTTTTTATTGTTGATATTAGCATGGTCTGCAAAGCACATACACTAGGTATAAAATCTTCAATATAAAGTAGAAAACAAGTCCTGTAATCCAAATTAGTGTGCCACGCAGAATAATTTTTTAGATAGTCTTGTCGATCCCCAGGCTGCGGCCTGCGTGGCACACTAATATCGATTACAGGACTTGTTTTCTACGTTACATTGAAGATTTTACACCCAGTCTCGTGTATGTGCTTCGCAGGCCATGTTAATAGGAGCAATACAAAACTTAAAAAAAAGTCTCACAATAGTCAAAAGTTCTGGAGATTTACCCATATATTTTCCCAAACTTAAACCAAACAAAATTTTTCCCAAACTTCTTCCAAACGTAATTTTTTTTACGGGGGCAGTACTTTTGTATATTCACACGTTATTTTGTCAGAGTAATGTAACATTACAAATTTCCGGTTATTTGCTCAACTTATTAACTTATTAATAATTGAAACTCATTAAATTAGTCAGCAATGTCGACACCGTTATTGTATGTATAAAAACAGCAGGTTCCCTATAATGACCTGACTAAATACTGGAAATAAAAAGTATAGTAATGTCTTCATTTCCGGAAGCCTGTACAGGGCCGATACAGCACCTTGTCACATTACTATACAGGTACCTAAAAGAATAACGATTTGCATCTTAACCAAATTCAGTTGCCCTGCGTTATTCTCTAATTCATCGTCCTACAAAGTTTCGAGACAAAAAAAGGATGACACCTTTATTTATTCTTGGAAAAAAATTTGGTTAATTTCGTTGATTTTCGTTTCAGGAATAAGCAGAGGTGACATCTTTTTTTTGCTTTGAAACTTTATAGAACGATGTATTACTGGATTATGCAGTATAATTGAATTTGTTGAAGACATGACTCGCTATTCTTTTTTTTTATATGAATTATTTTTACATGTTCCGCTGATAAAACAGGATTAGTGATAAAGTAGGACTATTACACTTTCTTAACCCGAAGGTTTGATTGAAACTCCAAGGTAAATAAACTCACTTACATTTCTTTTACGAAAAATTGTATAGCAAAATGTTCAATGCAAATTTCTTGAACTTTACATAATAGTATATATATCGTGTGTCAAGGGCGTAAAGTGGGTCTTTTTAGACCGAGTGTGGGGTTGCAGTACGAGTCGAAGGTGAGCTAGCACGAGCCGAAGGCGAGTGCGTTTACGAACCGAGGACGAGTACTGCAACCACACGAGGTCAAAAAACCGACTTAGCCCTTGGTGCACACCATATTTTTTGTACCGCAAGTATAGATTTTTGCATTTTTTCAAAATATCGATGATTTTCTTAAACAATCTTCAAAACTCCATTCAAAAACGACAGCGGACGCTTTTCGATTTTTACCGCCCGCTGGTCGACAAGTAGTCGCTTTCGGCTCTATTGATAGGTTTAAAAAACGCGAAAATCGTGCTTGCGGTACAAAAAATATAATAAATTTTCTATATTCTTAGCGAAATTTCATATGTACACTAAGAGAAGAATATGTTTATATTTAACATGGTATTTTAACTATTAACATGGCATTGTACTATTATCATATATATTTTAATAGTTACAATGCGATGTTAAATATAAACATTTTGAGAAAAAATTTCTCTCAGTGTAGGTACGAAGCATGGTAATATTTTAGAATTTGCAGTTTGTGATTTCTTCACAAGACAATGAGATAATTTTTGCAAGACCTCGTATTTTTATTTAACTTTTTTCACAGTAATATAGGCATACATGAATACTAAAAATTCTATGAAATATATACAAGATACCAGAATGCATTAACGATATTTAAACATAATTGAATTTTATAACTCATGACAACGTAAACGAATCTTCCAAATCTTTCTCAACTTGCAATCACGTCCTATAATAACTGAAATGCGCCACCGTAAACTCCCCCTCTCTCCCTCTCACGCACCTATATTCACGGGCGGTGTGTGCACAAATTACGCCCCGAAGAGAGAAATTATTCATCACATTCGGGGGACGATCGCGGGATACTTAACCTCGCTTCATCGCGCGAGCAATGAAACCCCCCGCGAAATTTTCTTGTCGATGCGCGCACTCGCTCGCTTCGACACTAATGCATGAGTAGTAACATTCGCGGGAGAGCCATCGCGATAGGCATAATACTGCGCGCGCCTGCGAAACATACTAAATTATATCGGGAGGCACATGAAGGTAGGTGGTGGGAAAGAGGAAATAGCGCCGCGGGGGAGAAGAGAGGAGGGGGCAAATATAGCTATGAGGAGGCGGTACGCTCTCGTAAGCTTTACGATTGGAAATGCAGGAGCGATTTGAAGTTGCGCTAATAGGGGCCGGGGCGCTGCCAGTACCAGCAGCGCGTGGCGCGCGCACGCACACAGTAGTCGGATAATTCGCCGTTACTAAAAGTCCTATTAGCAAAACGCAATGATCGCAACGGTGTCGATGCGCGCACTCCCAACTGCAGCTCGCGGACGGACACACACGTATGAGGGCGCACCGGATGGCGAAATGTTGCTGGCGTAGGTATATAGAGGTGGGCGGGAAGGGAGGAACGAAAGCTCCGGCCCTACCGTGCGCGCAAGCACACGCGCGTGTGCGTATGTGTGTGTATGTGTGTGCAGGCTGCACTATTGCAAACAAGTGCCTATTGTGGTAGCCCGATATATCCGCGTATCGTTAAAATACTCGACGAGCTTTATGGTCACCCGGTACAACTTGAACGGAATGGCACGTTCTAAAGGCTCGGGAGCGCGAGCGCAAGCCTCTACGTAGGTTGCAGTTTGAACTATAAAACGACGTAAATTATGGCCGCGGATTGCAATATTATGAGGCTATATACGCACGTTTAATGATCGAAGCTACCGGCAGCAGCAGCGGCAGCGCGCAGAGGCACACAGGACGCGCTCGCTCGCGCGCCGCGGCGAAATATTGTCCGAAAATGCTCCCTCTCTCTCTCTCTCAGTTGCCGCCTGCCTCGCTCTACACTCGCGCCGCTCTCTCGTTCGCGCGTATTACCGAACCGAGAAATATTGACCGGCTGCTCGTAAACGCGCGAACGAGACGCCGAGACTGTACGGCGTGGCAGCGGCAGTGCGGCGGCTGTAGTGCAGTGTAGCAGCGGAGGATCGTAAGGCCGGCAAAAATCTCTGGCCGCCGGCGTGACTTAACCGTCAAAAAGCTTGAGGGACCGCGAGAGATCGACGAAATCGGGCCGTGAGAGTTCGGGTTTTTTTTGCTGGACGCGGTTGCGGTGAGGACGACTCTGAAAGTGAAAGAGAGCTCTCTTGGGGCTAAGTGACTTTTTTACGGGGGAATGATGAAGTTGTAACTACGGAGTAAATGGTGTCTGAGGTTTCTCGTTTTAAGGATGCTTGTCGATGATGTAATTGATGGTAACATTAGCGAGAGTAAAAAATTAATGTGAATTCATTTTTATCGAAATATTCAAAAGTTTATGTTTTTCCTCAATTTTAAATTCGTAATATCAACTAAATTATTTGTACAAACTAGATGCAATCTATTCTGTTAAAATTCAGTCACATACATGAACATTAGATTAACTTTATCGGAAGGCTCATTCTTGAAATTTTAATTCGATCGATAAGATATCGGTAATTAAATATCTACAAAGTTAACTCTGAGACGACTGAGTCTTACAGAAACTACACACCGACTACTATCTGAATAAAAAGACTTCTATTAGATTCACATAACTACTAATGCAATGAGTGATACTCTATTTTCCTTTGTTTTCCCCGGTAGCCTCCACTTAATTGATAAACAAAAAGGAGCAAATACCACTCGGCGCGTGATTCAGCTCCGATTTCATCGTAGATAATTAAAATTTTATTCACCAAGGTTACGACGCGGGAAAATTTGTTAATCAATGGCTCTCGGAAAAATTCAGATCGTTCCCTATATAATCATGAATCGCGATAGTAATCCCTCCGCGGCTTATCTAATGAAACGACTACGCGCGCGAGAGTACCAAAACGAAATAGCTCAGGAACCCGCTTATCCTGTTTCGCGCGCGAGAAAAACCGGAAACCCTCGACGATTCGAATGATTAAATTCGACCACGAGAGTAGGAGCGAGAGAAGGATAGTGTATAACGCGCGAGAAAGAGAATCATTGAGCTCGCGCACGAGAGCGTGTTTTTCCTCCTAATTGCATTAGCGAGTAAATAATTTATAAACAAGAAAAAACATCTGCGAGTAAGAGTAAGAGAGAGAAAGAGAGAGAGAGAGAGAGAGAGAGAGAGAGAGAGAGAGAGAGAGAGAGAGAGAGAGAGAAGGAGCGACCGCTCGTGCCGAAAAGCAAAAGAACGAAGAAGACAACGGGACGGAAAAAACGTCGAGGCGAGGCTACCACCGCCGCGGCCGCTGCTGCTCGATCTAGAAAAGCGGGGAATTCATCAGAGTTATAACGCAGGCGTAAACGGATACATGAATTTATGCATTCCGTCCGATTTGCATTTCGGATCCTCGGGCTTTTGAATAAAAAGTTACGACACATCAAAGCTGCTGCTGCTGCTGCCTCTGCGCACACGCGTGTACACACATATAGCACACACACGCGCGTGGCCACTGACAGGAAGACCCAAAGTATCCGCGCGCTGCGACAAAGTACACCAGCCACCCACGTACTCGACCGCCGGAGTAGTATAATTGCGAGGACAATAGATTGGCGCACAGGACTTATTTAAGTACGTCCGCGCGGGCGCGTAGGGTGGAGAGGGGAGTTTCGCAGGGGTCTCAGATCATAACGTCGCGGTCATGGTATCCACGCTCTTTGTGCCCAAGCGCCCGCGCGCGCGCTCACGGATGCGGGAAGAATATCAAGTTCGCGATATAGGGCCAGACGCGCGTGTGTATATATAGCTATATAGTATATACGTACGTAGGACTGGTTGGGAACCGTGCGCGTGTATTATATCCTTCTTTATTGCCGCTCGGAGTATAAAACAATGATGCGAGCAATATTAAATCGGGGCGGCGGAGGGACGATGGGCTTCATTAAGCCGTCAAATTCATTGCTTCATTAAGCTTTGATAAAGAAATAAAATTTAGGCATTTGCATTTAGAATAGTGCGACGCGGGTGCGCGCGTTTATCGATGAGCTGTTACAGCAGTTTATTTCGAATAGCGAATGATAAAATGATAATGTCATTAGATAGCTCGTTTAATGAATCGATGAATTTAGGCAGTCGTGAGAGATAGACGCGCTGCGATTACACCTACGATGTAACGTTGTATATTATGGCATTATAGATTATTCCAAACGCAGCCTTGATCCATTCGCTGAAATTTGAGTTTTGTACTCGAAACCATTTAATTTAGCGCGTTATAATACTCATGAGTTATATGATGGCCGTAAATTAATTTTGATTAAAATATATTAGTGTCGTATAATGTAATGCTAATTTTATTGATATAGATATATATGCCATAACCTTTTGGATAATCAAAATTGTTATCACGTTCGCAGCGAATGGTAGTAAATTATAAATATAGATAATTTACTCCCCTCTCCCCGCGCACTAACAGCACACAGTGTTTTCAAAAAGGCTAACTATTAAAAAGCGTTTACGGCTACGCGTTCGCCAATGTAATTAAATTATTTACCCCATTAATCAATTTTATACAGTAATTACAAAGCAGCGTGAAGAAGCGTCGTCTCTACTCCCAAATT
Source organism: Torymus aiolomorphi (assembly GCA_036365515.1). Classification (NCBI taxonomy): domain Eukaryota; kingdom Metazoa; phylum Arthropoda; class Insecta; order Hymenoptera; family Torymidae; genus Torymus; species Torymus aiolomorphi. The sequence continues at coordinate 12,795,626 of CM070875.1, forward strand.
AATCCGGAGCCGCAACGGATACACTAAAAGAAGTTTTACGATGCTGATTGTTATACTCCTGAAAAATGGGATTAGCGTAACCTAGAATCAAAGTCGCGTGTGCCTACGCCGAGACATATAATCATCGGCTAAGCGAAAAGATCTTTTGTGTTAAACTGCAGCGGCGGCCGAGCTCGTCGTTTCCGGCTGATTCATTGCGTGAATTCAAATCACCGACTTGACTCTCGAACCGAAACTTAATGCGTCTCCCGTTCCGTATTTTGTTGTCTCGGTCTTTCATCGATATGCAAACGTATAATACGTTTGCTCAGGATTTGTGTACAGTTGCCATGTCCACTTGGAAACTCAAAAGAATAAGTAATGTATAAATGCATTTTTATTTTTTATTAAAAGTATCATACATATATAAGTAATTTTTTAATTCGCTAAAAAAAGTTTTATGCACACTAATGAGATATTTAATTATTTTTACGCACACTGTTTTACATCTGCAACGTTTTTAAACTCCAAAAACTATCATTACCAAAATTGCTATGATTATAGAACCTAATGGAGAACTGATGTTGCACATTATCTTATTTAAATAATTGCTCTCAACTCACACTCAAACCCATATAATCAGCAATCACGGCAAAAACTTGAACCCCTGACAAAAACGGTCCAATTGATGAAATGAAAATTGAACGCGAGAGAATTTTCATAGTCATCACGGCAACGATCCGGCAGCAGCAGCAGCAGCAGCAGCAGCCGAGGTAGGTACATAGTATAATACAACACGCGCTTGCGCGGCTCGTACAATCGTTAAAGAGGCCACAAGGGCCCCGGCGTTCTTTGTTGGGCCGGCAGTTGCATTAATTAAGGGCGAAACTCGCGTTTTGAGGCCGCGCGCAAAGAGCCGGGGACGAGACCATTTGGACGTACTCTCGGACTCTCTCAAGAGCACGAGGCAAAAGACCAAAGAGAAAGAGCGAGAGCGAGAGAGAGGGAGTGAGGAGGAGAGAAGCAAGCAGCGCGGGGTTTATACTTCTGGGAAGACGCTCGTAAAGAGCGCTCTCGAGAGCTTCCACTCGCTCTCTGTTATTATCTGCAACTTTAAGCGAGTGAGGCCCAGGAGCGATGCGCCGATGTATAATCGGCGAACGCGCACGCGCACGCGCGCCGATCCCACTAATCTTCGGCGCTTTTGTGGGTATATACATGTGCACGCGTGTGTATAAGACGCGCTAAACTGCATCGCGCCGACGTGCAAACCGATCTCTCCTGCGCGTAGGTATATGTATGTATAGGTAGGAGCCTGTATGATGATGCGCGAGCGCGCCACCTACAGCAGGAGCGATTACGATCGGCCGCCGCGGCTAATATCTTCGGGTGCCGTGATTTTCGGCCTTCCGCGCCACCTGAATAATGCTCCCGGGGGTTTTATTTATCATCGGGGCTGGCATTAAAGTCATCGCTTGCTCATCAGGCTCGTATTTACTACTGCACGCGTATATAATATGCATCCGCAGTGAAGAAAAGAGTGCGATCCGTTCTGGTGAAGCAATTTACTTTTGCGAATGCTTTGATTTATTATTACAGATCAAAAGCTGCGTAATGTAGATTTAATATCAACGAGTCTAGTGTGCCGAGATTTAGTCGTGCACGTTCCGAGTTTATTAATATACATTAACGTCGTTTTGAGATTCTTCTTAAGATAATGTGATTCAATGGAATACCGAACTTGCCAAGATATATTTACATAATATTTTGCAATTAGATACTGTGCATTTAAATGCAAGCTAGGAGCGAGATATGCGTTACCTTATGGAAAACTGTAATTATTAAGATATGGTAAAATTAAGACTCAGAGATTATGAAATCTTACTAAGTATATCTATCATATATAACTTACGATTTCCCACAAACACGGTAATACCATAAAAAGATCGACCGAATTCCTAATGAAGAACAGAACATTCGTAATCACGCGATAGAACGCGGAAGACGAGAAAAAAGCATAAATCCGGCATAGACATGAGTACACAAGTATACATATAGGAGATCATCTGATAACGACTCAATAAACAAGCAAAGCATGCCGATACATATTGAGAGGGCGGGAGCCGCATGTAACGCTCGTGCGAAAAAACAAAACAATTTCTCTTCCTCTCTTTCTCTCTCTCTCTCATGGCCATGGCCGGAAGACTTTAAGTGGGTTAAACGGCACGGAAGGAAGAATTCCCCTCCCTCGCCAAGTTAATCCTGCGGGAGCGAGCGAACGAGCATTTTGCGCTCGCGGAGATTATCGAGGAAGCGACGTGCCCGTCCATGAATGCCGCCGCCGAGATCCCCTCGATCTCTCAATAAAAGAAATAAAAAGAAAGGGCCATCCTGACATTCCACTCCCGCCTCTCTATATATGTATTCGCATGTATGTATACGTATATGTATAAATGGAGGGGAAGAGAGCTGATAGCTCGTTCGTTCACGCCGAGAAAAGGCGAAAGAGACAGAGGGAGAGAGAGAGAAAGAGAAAGCAGTGTACGAAAAGAGAACGAAACGAAGAAGGGAGAGAGAGGGAGAGTCGGTAACCCAGTGCCGAGGCAATGTAGTCCCCGACCGCGAATGAGCGTATAGAAGCCAAAGGATGGAGAGAGAGAGTGGCGCACAGGCAGCAACACTTTGTAGTTTCAATCGATCCGGAGGGACGCGCGAGGAAGGGGGGCGAAGAAGGCCAGAAAGACAGAGTGCGAAACCCCCTCTGCGCCGCCGAACAAAGAGTATAGAGCGGGACACGCGACTCTGTGCGCGCCCTCCTCAAGTGTGGGAGGAAGAGAGAGAGAGAGAACATAAAAGAGAGAGGGTTGTGTGCAGCGCGCGAGGCTCTTCCGTGCCGACACTTCCGAGGCACGCGGGTTCGGATTTTTTTCGTTCTCGGCTGCGCTTAATTTATTAGGGTGCAGTGTGTTGTGGTGGTGGGGGAAGAGGGGTCGACGACAGGTGCGAGGAACAACGGGTCTATCATCAAAATTTTTAAGTAGATTAGATAGCGCGTGTGGGCGGTTGGTCGTATCGGATATGTGACAGATGTTCTCGCAGCTTTGATTGAGGAATGGAATCTAGATAGAATGCGATTACGTAATGAAAGTTTGTTATCTTAGAAATATTATTACTGTACTAATTAGTTTATGAAATCGACTTTGTCCGATTGAGTTTATACTATGAAGACAAATAGAGATAATAGTAGAATGGATTCCAACTAATTTGCCAAACCCTGTTTTTAGAAAAAAAAAATGTTTAAAATTGTATTCATTATTAACGGTAATGCCGCTCAAGCTTAAAATCTCGAAATCTGGATCCCACGGCACCACACGGTACCCAGTAACACACACCGTGAAACGCTCATCAATTATGAACGCAAAGTAAAACTTTCCCCCACTTGAAAACCGACTTTTTAAGCTCGCGCCCGTGAGCTCAATATAAAACACACGCAACCGAGAGTCGTATATATATACCAGCGCCAGGTCAGTGGTGGTGGCGATGAAAAGAAAAAGCGTAAAAACTTTGGTCGAAAACATCGTCGACACGCGGTGTATATATACGGCGACGGTGGCGGGGCAATAGCACGCGCGCGAGGCAAGGGTTGAGGCGAAAGAGCGAGAGGGATGATCGAGCGGCGGCGCCTGCCTGCTCGCGTGTGTGTATGCATGGAAAAGAAAAAGGAAGAAAGGTGGCAAAATGAATAAGGGGAGCACAGGGCGAGAGCGAGAGAGAGAGAGAGACCCACATCCTACCTCTCTGCGCAGCGCAGCAGCAACGACTCCTACAACTTGCCCTGTTAGTGTGTGTGTGTGTGTGTGCGCGCGCGCATGGCATGCTTGAAAGCTCGAGGGGGTTCATATACGTGGAAAGAGCCCACGTGGACCTTCGAGAGGAAGAAGGACAAGTTGATTTCATTCATTCGTTGGTTCGGGGAGAGAGTCGGCGCGCGCGCCAGTGCAGAGAGTCGAGAGGACAAATCTTTTCGCTGTGTAATCAGATCGTACGGGCTTATTTCCCTTTTCTCGTTCGCTCGTTTTTTTTTTTTATTTTTTCTCGTCTTTTGCGGCGCGCTTCTTGCTCCTTTTTTCACGTCGCGCGCGCGCACGTGTCTGCCTTGTTTTGCTCCCGTCTTTTTTTGTATATCTTGCTCGCTCCTTTTTTATCGAGTGGCTTTTTTCTTCTCTTCTCTCTCCCTCTACGCGTTAAAAGTATATAAGAATGCGCATGTTTTAATAAAACTAAATCATTCTTTGTTTCGCGAACGCGCGCGCGCCTGTTTTTGTTAAATGTATATATTGCGAGCGAGTGCGCGCGCTGTTTCTTTTTTTCGTCTTTCTTGCGCTCTTTTAGTTTGTTAGTATACACGCGTATCTTTTTATACGTTTCTAGATAAATCACTTTATTGATCAAATAAGAATTTATGTTCACATACATGAAACAAACCAGTTTTCGGTGAATGAATAGATTTTTATAAACGAAAAAAGTTTTGATATAATTGCCAGTCTCATTTCGGGGCAGCAATTTTGTCAAAGTTTCCCGGATGTTTGTTCTAAAATAAATGAAGATAATTGTCTTATCAAATATTCACGACATAATGACACTGACATAATCTCTCATCTGCGATATAATACATATTCGTGTAATATACGTTGCACGCCGAATTGAACGTATTAAAAAGGAAGTAAATGACTCTCTGCGTGTATTATTCCACTCATTAAATTATCATAAATACTCGAAAAAATAATAAGCGGCCTCCGCTATAATTTTACACATACACGTATACATACGCATAGGGCAAATACACCCAATGTATAATCAAACTAATTAAGATAATTATCTCTCTCATGAAGATGCTTATCGCGCTTTTTTAACGACAATATAATGTACGCCAGGCGCACGGACGCCATATATCTCGGTGGCATAATGAAATTAACATTAGGAAGAAAGTAATTAGCGAACCTTATATAATTCATTTCCCTGGGCGGTCCACTCGCAGGTAACCCGCCAATTCGTAATAGAGGGAAAAGCGCGCGTGCGCGCCAGTCACGTAACGTCGTAACAGTTGAAGGGCAAAAATTGAGCTACTGCTATCCGCGCGCGGGGAGCTGCCGGTAGGTTCTAATCAACACTCGGGGATGTGCCACCACTACCACCACTGGCGTCGCCGGCCGATCGATAAGAAGAAGGCCAACCACCACCACCACCACGGCCGTTAGCTCGAGGTAGGGGGTGTCCACAAATAGGAACATTGACCCATCATTATCCCTCCGCTGGCGGCTTAATTGATTAACAAAGCTCGACTTACTTCTCTCGGCCGCTCGCCCGTCGCGCACATCACGCAGCCCTATACTCGACCGAAAGCGAAACAAAACTGCGAGAGAGAAGGAAAAACTATCTCCCGTTTTAATTGCAAGTGCGCGAGAAGCGCGCGCCCGGGGTATTTCTTTGTTTCGCGCCGGGTGGGAGAACGTGCGTGCCTGCGTGCGTGCACACGTGTGTATACTCTACTCTCTTTTTCGTCAGTGAAAATAAATCCTTTTGTGGATTTTTTTAATAGTAAAATGTTTTGTTCCATCTTGATGAAAGTTCCGATTGAGTGACGCAAATTTGTTAGTGTGTGTATAGGAGAAGAACGTTCTCTGAAAAACTGCACTTTTGTTTAAATATTGGGAGAGGGAGGAAAACTTCAAATTAAAAGTATATTGCCAGATTTCCCCCTTTGATTCGCAAAATATTGTAGAAGAATCAAAATTTTGTTTGCCTGCCTTTGGAAAAACAATCGAATGCCGAGGCAAAAGGTAAAGTTTATTTTTCGAAGAAAATGAATAAAAAATATATACCCGCGGGAACAAACACTATGATAAAATGAAACGAGTCTTATACTTGTTACAACAACTTATATTTATGTAAAACTTGGACTTTTCGGTTCGACGTTTTCCTAATGAAAAATTAATTACCGAAAGTCACTCGGATCTTTCCGCTTGTCCGGTGATGTATAACACACACGCGTCCGCTCGCTCACTCGCTCTCGTTCCGGCGGAATGGCATAACGGCTAATGAAAAAAGGGCCGAGGTATAGACATAAATACTCGATAATTTACGCGACACACAATCGACGTGTGCTTTCGTAAATCGAGCTGTTACTCAAAACGTCGCCGGCAGTCGGTAATCAACGCGCGCGCGCGCCGGACGTTCGCTCGCTCGCGGCCAGACAGAGACAGAGGTATAACGAAGAGACGCACGCCGGTGGTGAGTGCAAGGGTCGAGTTATATGGAGGAGGCGCACCCGCGAGGAGGTGGAAGAGAGAAGGGGCAGGGTGGCGTGTGCGCCACGCGGGGAGAAGGGTTTTCGACGTCGAGGAAAACGAGGGGAGAGCATTAAAACACTGAGGGTGCGGATAGCGCCAGTGGCGTCTCTATCGAGGGACTATGGCCACATATATACGTACGTATATATATATATATATATATACACCCTTAGTTCTCGAGCGTGAGGCTTGACTTGGTGTGTCGCTGCTGCTGCGCTCGCGCCCGCGCGTCGGAACTTCACGCCTTTTACACACGACCGATGTTTCCTTTTACAGCGATGCACACGAAAGCGCCTCTGTTGCCCCCCCCCCCCCCCTACCTCATCACTCTCTCTCTTTCTCGCGCGCAGGTCTTTCAGGGCCGCTTTAATAAATGACTCTTTCATCGCGGCGGCCGCACGGAATCTCGCCTTTATTTGCCAATGGCAATTTGCGCGTACGTGATTCTTCCGCTGGAAATGCGTGACTTGAGTCAAGTAGTCGTACACTCGTGATGGCCTCTGACGTGTTCTATGCAGTTTTTAAATGATGAGCCTCGGAGTTTATTCTTGTATGATTTTTATTTTTTCATACATGATATAATGTTAACTCTTTTTAAATGTATATTGAATCATATTCTTAAATTAATATTAATTTCCTATTTTGTTATCATTAGTTTTGATTATTTTCTGATTTTTATATAAAATTTTTTTCAGATACGCGTTTATTCAATTATTTCGAATGTAAACTGTCAGAAAACTCCTATACATATGTAGGTATACAATGTGTACATTATTTGAAAACGTAAAGTATAAACGCAATTTATCTATATACATGAAAGGTTTCTGACAATGTATGTATAATACGCATAAAACATCTACAAAATCTGTAAATATATTACTTGATGCCGACATAATAAACCATTTATAATAAGATCTCAAACTGAAATTATGACAAAAACGTAAGTTAAAGAAAAATAATAATGCAAACCTTCTTATTTTTATTAAATATATAACTTGGAATCTATTCTTATAATTTTTTGATTAATTTTAAGGAAATCAATCCACCTTAAACGTTTCAGAGTGATTTGAAATTCCAGTGCATGTTAGCGTAACTTTGCTTCCTATAGCACTTCGCTCCCATCAACAAATCTCGTTTGTTTACCTTTGATCTCATTACTTTACTAAAAAGATTACATCAGCCTACAAAACGTTGGTGCAAGGTTGAAGTAAATCCATTTTCAAACATATTATACTAAAAGCAATCGTCTGTGTTCGTAAAATAATAAATGTATTTTAAATGCATTATTAAAATGTTTATTTTTTAATATTAGCAACTTTTTATAACATCCAGTATTTTTATATTATGGCGATTTAAATTTTGATGATTTATTCTCAACTTTATTTTTGTTTTCTCATAAAACTCATTTGGATGCTTTTTAATATTATCAACATTATTTTTGTTATTATTATTCACAATATTTTTATAAATTGAAATTTAGCAAATAGTAACGTTACTTTTAAACTAAAGTCGTTTATAACTAAGTTTCATGTTAATATTTCAATTTTTATACTTTAGAATGAGTATTCGCGCGGGAATTAAACTTTTCAACATTTTTATGATTATTACTAATTCTATAATATAAAATTCTAGAGTGACAACGGTAATATAATACACTAACAATATATTTAAATTTTTTTCTGAATAATTTTTGCAGAAAAGATTTTTAGAAAGCTACTTAATATATGAGTTTCTTAGAAATAGATTTATTCAACATGCTTGTGTTTACAAACTCTTGCAAATATAAAATGATGCATGGATGTGCAAAACCAAAACAAATTCTAACAAATTCTTTCATAAATAGCCTTTGTTTAGGTCAAATGTAAATCCGTCATTTATTTACATTATAAATACCTTCGTTAACATTAAGTCATGGACATAAGAAATCATATACAAATAATTAAGTACGAATAAAAATTTTAAATTATTTTTTACCGAATTACGTAAGATTTTCTTTTTAAGTTTTTCTTTTTCAAGTTTTTAGTTCTGAAATAAAAAAATTTGCTTTCTCAAAAAGAAAACTTTTTTTTAATTATCATTTAACAACAGTACCAAAGGCTTATTTGGGAAGTCTATATATTTGACTTGAGACAGTAAATCGAACAATTTGTGACGGATTGTTTATAACATGGTAACGGCGGATTATAATGCCAGTAAAAATGACAGTAAAAATGAGTGTAAGAAATAAGAATCAACACTCACAGTAATTATTAGATGAAATGTACAAAATTTAACAAATAATATTATAAGTACGCACAGGCAAATTCCCTGGTAAAAATTGTTATGATTTGTTGTAAATTACAAGCTCTTCGAATATTTAAATAAAGTCATCATGATTTACCTCAAAATTTTCCAGGAATCATTCTTATTAAACGTGATATTTCTGTTTTAAATTTGTATGCGTTTTATTAGAATTACAACCAACTATTCGTATAAAATTCGGGGATAATACAGAAATCTTTGACATTGAGAAAATGACAAAATGATGAATGATAGTTTTAGGACTGTGTCAAAAGTTTGTACACCAATGTAAATGTTCCGGTTCCTAAACATCAACAGGATATCGGAGTCATTACAGGCGTCTAAATCGTATTTTTCATTATTCCAATACAAGTTTTTGGTTTTTCTTAACTATTTTAAGTGTATTTCATTCATAATAAGTTAGAGAACAATGGATGAAAAAAATAATTGGAAATTTAAGACGGTCTTACACCTAATGGCTCCTCGGGCCAAAATTACCTGAAAAAATAAATTAAAATATAATTACTATAAAATAAAGTATATGCATCACTAATATAAATTATTTCTAATACAAAATCACAAGAAATAGGTTTCTTAATCCACTTTATGCAGAATTATGTCATTCTAGAAAAATCAACTGGTGAGCAAGTTTTCTTGGCAATCACTGGATGGATTTTAACGAGAGAAGTCGCAAATTACTTAGAAAACATGTACCTATGGCATGAAGCTCTGGAATTAAAAAAAATCGAGACTAAGTATTTTTTTAATTGAAAAAACGATAAAAATTGATAAAATTATGATAAGAAAAGTAGTTTTTTCAATTAAAAAAATACTTAGTCACGATATTTTTTAATTTCAGAGCTTCATGCCGTAGATACGTGTTTCCCAAGTAATTTGCGACTTCTCTCGTCAAAATTCATCGAGTGATTGCCAAGAAAACTTGCTCACCAGTTGATTTTTCTAGAATGACATAATTCTCCATAAAGTCGATTAAGAGACGAATCTATTGGGATTTGTATTAGAAATAAGTTATATTAGTGATACATATCCTTTATTTTATAGTAATTATATTTTAATTCATGTTTTCAGTTAATTTTGGCCTCAGGAACTATTAGGTATAAGACCACCTTAAAAATGGAAAAGATACAATCAAAATGGTAAAGTGGCGATTAGTATATATTGCCCCACACCTTATTATTTTCGTTGTATCTTTTTCATTTTCGGATTCGCATCAATTATCTTTACCATATACTGTTCTTTAACTTATCCTAAATAAAATGCAATTAAAATTGTTAAACTAAAAATTGAATTAAAATAAGTAAAAATACGAGGTAGGCAGCAGTAATGGCTCCGACATCTCCTTATTAATGACGGTTTGCGTTGTTCGTGAGCAAATGGTACCGATACTAAGGTACACTTGTACGTATTTGTTATCATATTTTGGAACGAAGACACTGACATAATGAAAACGTAGCTTGTTTCGCTCGAAATAACAAATAGGTAAAAAGTAGACTCTAATTTGGCCCTGCCACGAAACGATATTTGTAATATTATTCCACAACTTATCAGACTAAAAGATAGACTTATTTACGCTTGCTTATCAGTACTTTAAGAACTGAAAAACTAGGATATATAATAAAAAATAGTTAACTCGTTTTGATGCTTAAGATGTGACTAGTAATAGAGTTGTTGAATCCTCACTATTTTAAGTGAGGAGTAAGAAAGACTAAATCAAACGTAAAATAAACATTTTTCTTATAATATTTATGTAAACAGTGATGCAAATGATTTTCTTCTGTCTCGATTATTTAAATTTAATGAACAACTTGCTGGAATCAGATGCTTTCAATGATGAGATCAAATCGTGGATAAAACTTAATATAAATGTTTTGAGGTTATGTGATTCTAGCATTGATCTAGCCCAATCTATAAAATGGTCGGATAACAGACGAAAATTCGAACTCGCTATAAGTTCTTGTACCTATTTTCCGACTTCGTAGCCATTTTAAGTAGATAAATTTCTACCAGGGTGGTATTGCGGATGTTAACTGCGTGACACTGCATGTCACGTATTGTTACTCAGCTTTGATGTTCTCCAAACGTGTCTAGAATATTTGACAACTTTTATTTACTTCTTGATAAGTATGCTGCCAAAAATTTAAAAGTTAATCGCTGTCAGTTAATTTTCCCTACTTGTTCTCTAATACTCTTTTTCTTGTGGAAATACAAAACATTTTATAACTAATAACTGACCATTTATATTAGAAACTTGTTATAAAATGAAAACTTCTCTTGTCCAGTTTCTAGCCCGATGAAACGCCTTTTCCCCTATTATTTGGCAATTTAATAGATTGAAAAATAAAATGAGTTTTTCCAAGACAAGTACAAGCTCGTTTTTGAGTATTTTACAGGTATTAAAACTGATCAGTTTCTTTAGTCTGGAAATGGCTTGCTGTTATGTCAAGGAGTGGGAGAGACAGAATCAGATAGAGAAATGAAAGTTTTGCTGAATTATTCATAGAATGAGTACAACAAATGATTTATTAGTTAATGTTATTTATTTATATTTTGATAAGCCATCCAATGTAATTTAATGCCCTTTCATCAAAGATAAAATTATTAAGTAAATCAAATACAAATATTTTGTTGTTACGTCAATCTGAGAAATAGCCAAATAATGGTTCAAAAAACTGTTTCATCATAGCGATTAATTAGCCAGTTTTACTAGCAATTTTCTAACTTCTTGGCCATTTCATATAGTTGAATTTCTACCAGGGTTATATCAATAAAATTGGTACCAGGTGTTAAGGCAGGTATTACCAATAACTTCAGTTGTTCTAACCTTAGCTCAAACTTGAACATATTGGTATTAACAAAAGAATATGTGGATTAAGGTGAAGTTTGGAACGTTATTAATACATATTTGGTTACTAAATCACGCGACTAGTAGATTTGACTCCTGCAGGTTACTTGAGTCAAAATTGTCGTTAGTTTTGATACCCTTGAATACCTCTTTTTCACAAAACTAAAGGCTTTTATTTAAAGGATATTTTACTGTTTAAAAATTTAGGTTTTATTATTATCATTCGGTGTCTCGAAGAAAGAAATTTTTGAACATCATTAAATGATTTTATGATTTGCTTTCAATGATCTTTTTAATTATAAGAATAATATTATTTAATAAAAGTCTTTAACTATAAATGCTCAACGTTTTGGCATTTACGAATTCCAATTACTTTATTTCCAGTTTCTATAAATTTAGTTATTGGAATTACAAGATTATTAACAAGAAGTAAATTTTTTTAGTCTAAGATGTCTAGCTCACATTTTTTTACATATGAAATTATTGTCAAGGCAAAACTTTATACGGAAAAATAAAGCTCATCTAACTTGTTTGCACCATTGAAATCAACTGGTTCAGAAAAAAGTTAAATTGGCATAAAAAAAGTAAAATCAACTTTATTTATAGTAAGAACAACGTTATATTTAAAATTATAGTGCCGATTCCACATTAATAAAAGGAAGATTCGATTTTTTATAAATGTTCTTTGCACCGATATCGTTCTCAGTAGAATTAACTTGTCATTTCCAAGTTAAATCAACTGTGTAAAAAGTAGAATTATTTATTTTTTTCCGTGTACTAATAATATCTCTGCACATATCCGCCTATTTCCCTTCTTGTATCGAAACAGTCATCAAATGTATCTTCAAAGCTTGCCGCTTGAAATGAGATTTTCACGACTAGTATTTTCTTCCACGTGTTTCTCTTCTGTGACAAGATTTAGTGGCCATATTACGTATATATTCTACATGTAGAGGTCCGAAACCACTCACATTCTTTTACAAAAGATTATGTTTTCAACATCAAAGTTTATTCCCTCTTATTATTTATGTTTTGCATAGAAATAACCTATGACATTAACATCGCGTTTTAACAGATCTTAAACATTCATTGATCGACAAGACTAACGCGAATTTCAAAGGAAATTACTGCTTTCATGTTCGTAAAATAAGGGGACTAAGCAAAATTTATAATTATTACATACTGCGCTGTTCATTTATTCAGTTATGAAGCAACCTACTATTACATTTACGAATGAGCTAACTATTTTCGCAATGGCCTTTCAAACTAATCCTCATGATACACTGAAATTGAGAATACTTTTTCTACTTACATGAAATACGCCCGCCGGTCTTGCATATTTTCTTCTATGTTACATGGTCCCGCATCGGTACCATCTGAAAAGGAATCAATTTCGAAATTAACAACGCAAACAGCACCGATTATTCAATCATTTATACCATGCAACCGAACAGAATCCTTTCCACGCTGAGATCCCGACAAAAAGCTTCCTTCAGCTGTGAAAGACATAATTTTTCTCGGCTGAATGTCACTTGTCATTCTTGTTACGACTCTGTTAAACCGCAAAGAGCCTCTTGAAAAATAATCGGGCGATAAAACGGCCTCTCCTTCCGCAAAGGCGCGCGTGCAGGGCAGCGGCGAACAGTCACCAGTCGTCGTCGTCCTCGTCCTGGCACCTCTCTCTCTCGCAAACTTCATCATAGTTATAACAACTGCATCGTAACTTTCTCAAACTCCTCATTCTCTCGCCCATTACACCTTGCCTCGGCCGCACAGCTCGCCACTCTAGGACTCCCCCTTGGTACCAAAGACAATCCAATCGTGTCGCGCGAGCGAGTGCGCCGTGCTTTCCTTACCTTATACCTCACTCACAGCTCGCCCCTCTATAACTCCACCATCAGTCATTCCTTCGGCGTAAAAAAGCATGCAACAGCAGCTCGCGACCTCCCTCGAAGTCCCTCATCTCGGGTCCGATTTGCATGACTGTTACTCTCTCGCTTTCTCTCTCCTTCACGCAGTACCTCCTCGAGCGACCGAGCGAGCGAGACAGGCCCATCCGCGGTGGGTGTGGGTACATTACACGCAAACCACCTCTCTCGCTCTTATTACCGAGCGCGCGGGCAAGTCCTCTCTATCTATCTCCCTCTCTCTCCTCGGACACTCATAACAATCATAATAACAAACTCGCGCGCGTGGTGCGGCTGCAGAGCGCAGCGCGCGCGCGCGGGGATATCTCGGTCCACCTCCGCGCGCATTGAGTCCGCCTCCGTCACGCCTCCACGGGCCCCCACCTCGTTCGAGCGCCCTGTCTCTTTCTCTCTCGCTCTCGCGCTCACTCTCTCTCTCACTCGCACTTGCGCGCGCCGCCGCCGCCGCCACTGGCGCGAGGCAGCCGCCACCAGCAGCACGCCAGCTTCCCGCGCCGCCTGCCACTACGCAGCTAGACTGCGGACCGCGAGGTGCTCCGATACGCGCGCTCGCTCGCTCGCTCGCTCTCTCGCCCGTCCGCCGGTCTGTGTGAGCTGCACAATTCTTATACTGTACACTCCGTGTGCCAGCAACGTGCGCTGCCGGCCCAGCAGCAGCAGCAGTGCGAGGCTGACCTTTCTGATAAGGAATCGAGGACTGACGACGATTCAGAGTGGTGAACTGTCGACGAGTGCCGCTTGTTGCGTATACTTTTGACATTTTTGACGGATATAAGGACAGTGATAAGGAAGTTGGTGACTGAATTGCAGTGAGTTATATACAGTGGAGTGCGTGGGGCTTATCGATAGCTGAGAGAGAACGAAGCCCAGTGATTACTTGTTGGACATACAGGTGCGAGGACATTTTTCGCGAACAATATGTAAAAAAAATAATAGTCAATCATAGTGACGTGCCGATAGGAGGCCCCTGCCTCTCGCTGTATACGCAGGAGTTAGAAAAGTAAGAGACAGAGAGTAGTATAGCATCAGTGTGACGGCAGTGGCTAATGAACTAATTATCGCGGCGTTATTCCCGCGGCCCTTCGAGACAGAGAGAAGACGACGAGGCGCGCTCTGGCAATTATAAGCGAGAACCCGAGCCACGAGCAGCAGCGGAGTAGCAGCAGCAGCGCGTGCGCGCGCTCCGCAGCAGAAGGAGCAAGAGAGAGAGAGAGACACAGCGCTGCAGCGCCGGGGACACGTGCACGTGATAGCTGTCGCCGTCGTTCCGCGAAAAGTGCGCACTTTTCGCTCATGCAAAATCGGACCTGACACATAACGCCGAGAGACTGCTATACGAGACGGCGATGATGATGCTCGGCAAATAGGACAATTAAAAGCGCATTACCGGCGCGCGTGTGTGTGCGCGCGGTGTATACACGCGAGATAGATAGAGAGGAGCGCGGCGAGTGCGCTTATCTCTCTCGCTTTTCGACTTCAATTGCCGCGTCAATAAACAAGTCGAGGCAAGGAGGAGGCGGCGAGGAGAGAGAGAGAGTCACGTGACGGACGCTCTTTATTTAGACGAGCCGCTCGCGCGCGCTGTTTTATCTCGTGCGTGCGAGCGCGGCCGCGCGCTTTGCCGTTGATGAAAAACGTTGCGCGCGATCCGCAATTAACCGTTTGCTCCCTCCTCTCGAGCAGGCGTACGACTGCTCCTTCGCCGCCGACGACGAGGACGCCGTTGCCGCCGACGCTTAATCGCCTGTAATTATCTCTCCGCGAAGTAATTAAGTATCAGCGGGGCTGATGTCATCCGACCGGCTCTCGACTCACTACTACCAGCCAGGAGACGAAGGAAACGAAGAAGCGGCTGCTGCTAAGACGGCGCCCGACAGCCGACGACGACTGCCTGCTGTGGACTCGCCGACACTTCCTGTTGTTGTTGTCCTCGTCGTTGGAGGAGGATCGAGGGGTGGAGAGTCACTATAGGGGGACACTTTGGCGTTTTCGAGCTGATAAGGGAGATAAAGAGGGACAAAGAGAGCAAGAGACACTTGTAGAGGTGCGCGAGCGCGTGGACTATAAAAGAGCGAGAGCGAGAGAGAAAGACAGAGACTTTGTACATAAAAGGAGCACAGGCGGATAGAAAGAGAGAAAGAGAAAGAGAGGGAGGACCGGCAATTGGCGATTGATTGCTACTCGCTCGTGGTGGTCGTCGCCGCCGTCGTCTGCAAGCCCTGCCGATAAACTGCGTCATAACGACGTCGTACGTACGTCAATCACGGCCCGTTTCAGGTAAGTGTCCATAACCATTATTTTCGACCGCATATTATCTTATTTCTATGCCGATGCAGAAAAAGGGCACCGCTAGGTGTTTATCTGTGTTTTTTCCTTCTGTCTTCTATGTTCCCATTAAAATTTTATGTGTAATTTTGAATAAGATATATGAATAGTTTTATTTTAAGGTTTAATGTTCTTAATTATAGATAATGAAAGAAAAGTTTATAGGGGAATATTATCATGTAATTATGCATTATCTTATTCTCTAATTCTATAATATAATTCATCCCTATAGTATATGCAAAAACTTGTTTTTTCATAATATAATAGGTTAATGTTCAATTAAAATGCATACATAAATTACTTGTATTAGTGTACATTTTAACTTCGATACAAAGAAACGTACATTACAATAAATTGCTCAGCACGTCGCTGCAGAAAATCGGGGCGATTATTGATAAAATTCGCCGAAAGGGCTAAAATAACGAACCTTTTTTCGGCATTGTCGTGAATCTGTGTTAAATCAGCACAGGCGAAACCTTGGGTTTCTTCTCCCCCTCCGAGGAGCGTCGCTCGAATTTCAGACGACGGGTGATTGACGTCGTCCATGATTTTAGCCGGGCCGATCGAGAGCATCGGGAGGGTAGGGCACCGCGCTCCTTAATTTAGAGAATCGTGCGCAGAGAGCTGTGGGCGAAAATGCGGGGTGGCGGCGACGATAAGGTCTCTATGATTTCCATCGATGTATAATTGGATCTTGTAAAAGTAAACGCCGAGCGAACACGTCCTTCTGTATAATTAAAACAATCGAATGAGCGACCCGTTTTCAAGAGGGAGAGAGAGAGAAAGAGAGAGAGAGAGGTATAGATTCGTCTTGATGCTCTCTCCTCGCGCCCATGCTATACTGAAAATATAATCATTGTTATTGATCGGGATGACCCCGAGACGAGATTAAGAGAGAGATTGATCGCATGTCATACGCGTATGTAGAGAAAAATAAAATGTCAATATACACGAGAGGCATACTTATTTTATCTTATGTTTTGATCTCCTTGAGGGATTGTCCTTATTTTGGGAAAGAGCATTGCATAATTAATACTTGACATTGCTCTGGACTGGGAATTATTTTGATTTGAAAAAATATGTTTATATTTTGCTTGGCTGTGGGTATTGCGCGAATGAAATTCATGTGGGTAGATTGGAAAAAAAAGTTATTTTGTAATAAAGCCCCAGCCGAAATTCAGTAGTGTGTAAAAAACTGCTACAATTGCACAGACATTACCATTTATATGAAAAAGCTTTTAACATAGCTAATGTGTGGATATTTTTGGAGTCGAGCGTAAATACTTTTAATTAAATGTAATGTAAAACCAATGTCCGATGCAGGCGGACACCAGGGGTTTTCGTTAATATCTTTTTTTAAGCGGAAACGCATTCTTTCATTTACAAATAAATGCGTTATTACGTGAAAAAGTGGAAAAATATTGTTTTATGGATAAACCTTCATAATAATCAGAAACATTTTGTTATCGTAATGAAGCCTCGATATACCACAGAGGAAAAAAAGCATTCCCTGCAAAAGTATCATGCCATGAAATTACATTTATTTCATTTCCAGCCGCGTATATTTCTGTGAAAAAAATAAATAAATTCGCGTGATTCCAATTCTTTTTTTTTGTTCATCAAAACACAGAGACAGGGAAAAAGCGTAAGCCTCAGCGAAAAAGAGAAAAAAAATCATTTCTATCGCCCTTTGGAAAAAAGATGACAGTCCCTAATACATTGTAGCAGCGCACGCGAGAGTGTCGAGTATCCTTTCTCTCTCTCTCTCTCTCTCTCTCTCTCTCTCTCTCTCTCTCTCTCTCTCTCTCTCTCTCTCTCTCTCTCTCTCTCTCTCTCTCTCTCTCTCTCTCTCTCTCTCTCTCTCTCTCTCTCTCTCTCAGAGGTTCGGGCGAGCGCGAAAAAGCTGAGAAACCGCATTTTCTCCCGAGGGCGAAAGTAAGAGTTCGTTCTAGGTGTGTTAGATTTCAGGGAAAGAAGAACGCGAGGGCGAAAAAGAAAGAGAGCGAGAAAAAGGATAGAAAGAACAAAACAGTGGGCGAGGGGGCGCACGAGCAGAAGACCGTGCTCTCTCTCTCTCTCTCTCCCCGTCGATACGGTGCGGCGGCGTCGGCGGGGTTGGCCGGTGATTATCGCCGGCTGGCTGCGATTAACTTAATCTCAGTAATTAAGAAAGTTACTTGGTCGTATCCATGCGGGAATAAGGATAGTACGCGAGCGGCGGCGGCAGGGGGAAGAAAGAGCGAGAAGCTGGCGCGAGTGTGATTGAGAGAAGAGAGAGGGGAAGCGAGAGAAAGAGAAAGACGCCGGCCCGCCGGTATTAGGAGGGGTAAAAAGGGATGGACAAGAAGAAGAGGAAGCTGCAACGAGATAGAGTAAACGAGGCAAAAATTAAAGCGGAGACGCGAAAGTGCGAGAAAAGCTGCGAGGGAGAGAGAGAGAGAGAGAGAGAGAGGATGCAGAATAGAAATACAATTCGTTAGCCGCGTGCCCGCGTTGACTTATCTCTCTTTCTCTCCTTTGTAACATAAATAGCGGGCTTTGCCACTTTTTCGCGAGCGAGTTCTATTTTAATGAGCGTATATTGAGAGGCTCGGAGAGCCTGCGCGAATTATTTATCTCGCAATATCGCCATTAATAAATAAGACGAATGCTCGCGTCGGATTAGCGGCTATTTATTGCCGGAGCTATTTAAGATTTTTATTTTCTCGCCGAGCAGTTTTTCGAATTCGACGTATAGGCATACACCGTCGAAAAGAACTCAATTTGCTAATTTCACGTTCGAAAAGCTGCAGCCGCTGCCGCTCTCGATCATAATTCTCCCGCGCAGGCTTTTTGAATTACAACAAAACACACGGTAATTATAAGGCGAGTACAGCGTGCATTATATACACAAGCAAATCGAGCAAATTCGCGAACGCTCGCTCGCGTTAAGCAACTCCCGTGTGCCGAACTCTATATATCTCGCAGGCGGCGGGCGGCGAAAAAAGCAGCAAGAAGAAAACGCGTCGGACGGCTGCGCTATACGGCGCGGCTAAGCCCGACAAAACTGGTTACCGCTCTTGTGTGTGTGTGTGCCGAAGTTCGTGTGATAATTTCCATCCAGCTACTTAGCTGCCTTCTAATAATTACCATGATAATTATACGCTCTCGCGCGCATTTGCATATATCACGCCTACGTTATATACCTATACAACGGCGCGTGTACACGAACGCGCGAACGCGGGCGCACACAATGTGGCCTGGAAATGCTAATTGAAGGATCGAACTCTCTGCGCGCGAGCGTTAAAGTTCTCCTCGGACCTCGTAAAGCAGCTTCGTCAATAATCTCGGCGCGCGGGTACATGCACACAGTGTACCTATATGTATCTGCGCGGGCACCGTTCGTCATCGGGCAGCAGCGTATCTGCCTCCACCGCGGGCAATTTTCGCAAATAACACACATTACGCGCGCCCCGAGAGCGTATATAAATCTGCTCAATATCATCGAACGAATTAGCGCCCGCCCGCTCGCTCGCTCCTTCTCGCGGGGCGATACAAAAATATCTCAATCAATTCTCATTGACGTGTCTCCTCGGCGTTAGCGCGCGGCGAGAAAAAGAAATAACGGCTAATTTAACTTTGACTTTAGAGCACTTTTATTAAGCCCGTTTAAGGAGTTCTTAGAAAATAAGAGAGAAAAAGACTGCACCCGCAGCAATCACTTTTTGAATCCGCACGGTTGGCACAAATTACACTAGACGGCAATTGCTTAACCGTGTCTGAACGCAAGTAGCATTTACAATCTTAATTCGCTATCGAGCCGTAATAAAAACTGTTTTTGCATACACATACTAGAAAAGCCTTTTTCATCCATCCGTGTCACGTATTATTCACGCTGGGCAAGGATGGCTTTAAACGAGACGAATTATTCTGATTTGTGCAATAGAGTGTGCGCGCATGAGTCAATACACGAGAACTGGCTCCCTCGTAAATTAAAGCAAAACGCGAGAGGAGTCAAGTGCAATAAGGCAATTCTAAACAATAATTCAGCGTTAAGCGACGCGGCGGTGGCAGAGAGCAAGCGACAACACACCGAGGGCATGTAAGTACGTATTTACGCGCCGCCACTGCCGTTGGAAAAAATAAAAAAAGTGACGCGAAAAGGTCAATAGAGATAAATGAAGGAAGCCACTACGATCACTTCTCTACTACAGCAGTAGCATCCCCTCTTTCGCATATATATATTCCACACAGCGGCTCGAGCGTGCGAGCGAGCTTTCCACGTGCGGCCATGTGACTCGCAGCGCGAGGTAAACAGGAGCACGTGCTGCCGGCGTGACGGCGCCGCCTCGTGGGGTGGGGCTGCTGCTGCTGCTGCTGCACGGGGGCAGAGCGCGCGCCACGCGGATATATAGCGCAAGATGAAAGTGCGCCGGCGGGAGAGGAGGAGGCTGCACGGTGGTGCCGGTGCGGAAGAAATCGCGGAAAGTTACGGGGGAGGAGGAGGAGGAGGACAAAAGGGCTTCGTCCTCGTCGCCGTCGTTTTCTTTTTTTTTTTGCACGAGCGCGGGATGAATGGAGAAAGAGAGAGGGAGATAGCGGAAGCGTTGAGGCTGTGATTTTCAATTGAGAAATGTAGGGCGGAAAGTTGCGTGGGATAGAGGAGGAGAAGGAGGTGGAGAAGGATGAGAGGAGAGAGCGAGAGTTGTGTATAGCGCGCGCGCACCAAGCGCTGCGGAAAGGATTTCAGCGGGTTGAGGTTTGCTGGTGGGGAACCGACGCGCGCGAGGAGAGAGTGAGAAAGAGAGAGGAAAACTGAATCGGGCGGAGGAGAGACCGTTTGAGCCGCTCGAGCTTTTTGCATAAGTGAGCTGAACGCGGCTGTAGGGCTCGTTTCGCCGAGTGTGTCTTATTCGTGTCTTTTCAATTGGGAATGATAGAATGGCGATATGATGGTTTTTAGCTGGAATTTTAGTGCTCCGTTCTGGAGTCGGTTGATGAGCCGAAATGTGGATGGGTATATTATAGGCTTTGCAAAATTGTCTATTTATATGGGAAGCAGGAGCGTGGTATATGTATGTGTCTATTTAATACAGGGAGCTATGTTACAAAATTTTATGTCCCCCGTAATTCTCGAATGGCTTTATAAACTTTGAATAATGTTCGTAGCTTTATTAGACCCATTTTAGTTTAAAATTAATTAGATTTTCGAGCTAATTGGTTAATATTTGGAGAAGGTATAGTGTAATAAATTGCAAAAATTTATGAGATATTTTCTCGTGGTTGTGATGAAAAGCTGGATTCGATAAATATTATCTAATGTACCTTTAATTGAGAAAATATAAAATTAGAAAGTATCGAGAAATTACGATATTTCTAAAGTATATAGCATCCAATTATTATCGGGTTGCTATTCTTAAGAATATAAATGGACAAATGTCATTGTGATAACGGATAATGTGAATCTGACGTTAAACTCATTTATTGTGATACGTTGAAGGATAATTATTCTTCAATGAATCATCCGGTAGGATTTATAAAATATCTATACTAATACAATTAGTTAGATAATCTATCGCGGCAGATAAAGAATGTATATTTAACTAATTCGATACTATTATTCAGTTAATGATCGAATTGCATAAATAACAGAAAGCTCAGTGGCAGTTATAAATAGAGTATCTGTGACTGTAACCCGCTACCCGCATAAGAAGGACCCGTTTGTGTCAATCCAGCTTATTCCGAAATATTTCAGAGTTGAAAGGGCGTAAAAAAATCTATTACAACTTTCCGGAAATTCATTTTGAAGGAGATACTTTTTCAGATTATTATTAATGTCATTCAAAAGTTTTGAAGCTCTTAAAATTCTGTCTTTCACTTTGTAGAAAATATATTCGTTAGTGGAAAGTCAACGTCGGATAAATTAATAAAAGAAACTCCGTATTAATTCTCCAAGTCATTATCAGAGAATAAAGCCCGTAAAATTGAATTCTGCATATATTCCGATATTCTCTATTCTATATACCGTAACCGCCTACAGCCTCAAATAAAATCTCCATCCGCCCACACAGTTTGCACGATAAGCGCAAACCTGCGGCACTCGAGATTATCGCACGTATCGATAATACGGAGAGGTGCAAAAAAGTACGAGCAATCGATACTCCGAAGGCGGAAGAGAGTCGTGCCTACTAAAAAAGAAAGGTGTACAGCTAAGGAAAGACAACGCGCGCGACGTCGAAGAAGGGAAAAGACGCGACGAGGGAAAAAAGCGAGACACGCGCGAATAAGAAGCTCGCAGAAGCAGTAAGCAGCTAAACTGCGGGCTAAACGAAGAAGAAAGAAGAGAGAGAGAGAGAGAGAAAGATGAAGAGGCTCGATAAAGAGGCAGAGAAAGCAAGAGAAAAGTATATCTGAAGGGTGCGAGCGATCGCGGTAGAGCGAGAATGTGGGCAGCGGCGGCGACGGCGGCGACGTGTGCTCGTGTGCGCGCGCGAGGTCCCAAAGGAAGCACTCGACCGGCGATATTATTGGGGTAGGCACTCGAGAAATCGCCGGACAAAAGAAAGAGAGCGATGAAGTTACCTACCTCGCCGATGAAGAGATGGGGTTAGAAAAGAAACCGGAGAGCGCGCGGGGGCGGGCGAGTGTAGACGGTAAGAAGCTGCCGGCCGAGGGAGAGAGAAGCTTCAATTTGTACGCTCTTGGGGGATGACCTCTTTGGCCGGAGGCGGGGGAGCGAGCGAGCGAGAGCTAAGGAAAGCGCCGCGCGCGCGGCTTTTACGTAATAACGTGTAGGCCCCTTAACCGCTTTTTTATCGCGAAAAATCTCTTACGTGTGTGGCGCGCCGCGAGCTGGGGGCACGAGTGAGCTACGCGAGGGAGGGAGATACACGTCGACGCTGCATATAAGAGGGATACTTGAAAATTTATTTTAAGGATTTGATTTTTTTTTTTTGGACACTTGGGCGTTAGTTAAGGGCGGACATCTCATTGTTCAGATTTATTATACGTCCGAGAAGAAAAGTGATTTTTGTCAAAAAATTTTTAAATAATAAAGATTGTTATAAACTTTATAGTTATTCAGAAATTATTATGATAATTTTGATGAGTTACATCGTCCCTTTGAAAACGCTTTTATAATGGTAATTCGGTCTTACGACATTAACCTTAATTTACGAACCATGCGAAAACGTTAAAACAAGACTGCGAGGTTGCCCACACGAAAGAGAGTAAAATTTCTGATAAACTCCGGGCTGGAAGAAGAAAACTCATGACTTGCAAATAAACGTGTATGTGTGTGCGTGCTTGTAAGCACAGAAAATGCGCTCTCAAAATAATTCGCGTCATTACGGTGCAATAAAAATTTATGAGCAGCAGACAATAGATAAGAATCGACCTTGACTCGCCCACAGAGGAGAAATCAGAGAGGAAAAAGTCAAGCGGCTATCTATATATATATACAACCACGGTACGAGCGCGTCTCATATTATCACAATTTCGCATGCGTTATTCGCACACACATATACACGCTCGGCGCGCAATGGACGCATTGTCGAGGTCAAGAAAACGAATCGATGGCTAACTTCCTCCCTCCCCTCATTCCATCAGAATCGTCCCGGCGGTTGTCGCGCCGCTTGATACCTAATTCGCCGGCACTCTCCGGTCTTTCACTTTCATCCGAACCGCGTGCGCTTTTCCCCTGCGTGCGTCTCTGTCTCTCTCGTATACGACTGGCACTTCTCGCGTCTCTCTTTTCTCCTCGGAAAGGCTCGTCGACCCTCGTTTGCTACCCCATTCAATTCCCCTTTACTCGACGGCGTCCTCTCTCTCTCTCTCTCTCTCTCTCTCTCTCTCTCTCTCTCTCCCTCACACGCGCTCGCCCACTCCCTAGTATACATACACACATACACGCACGCACACGCCGCGGACCGACGATCCGACGCACGATAACATTTCCCTCGACAACTCGCCTACTTCCAGCGAGCTTTGTACTCGCGCCCGCTTGCTCTCTCTCTCTCTCTCTCTCTCTCTCTCTCTCTCTCTCTCTCTCTCTCTCTCTCTCTCTCTCTCTCTCTCTCTCTCTCTCTCTCTCTCTCTCTCTCTCTCTCTCTCTCTCTCTCTCTCTCTCTCTCTCTCTCTCTCTCTCTCTCTCTCTCTCTCTCTCTCTCTCTCTCTCTCTCTCTCTCTCTCTCTCTCTCTCTCTCTCTCTCTCTCTCTCTCTATCTGTCTCTCTTTTCTCTTATTTCGTCGCCGCGTGTGTCTCTGTCGCTCGCGATCACGGCCGAGTTTTTCTTTCCTCCACTCCGCTTTTCGCTCATTCTACTTCATTGGCGGCGCGCTGATTTCCAACTGCGGAAATTTCCCAATGTCGCCGGACATATTAATGTACGCGCAGATTTCATTTCGCTGCCGGCGCTATATGCTCCGTGTATACCTTTGAGAGAGTGAGAGCTGATGAAAATTGGATATACCCCGGATTCGCGGGGCCGTCTTTTTTTGTATTTCAATGAGGAAAAACCGTAATCAAGACCTACTTTTATGCGGCGCCCGCACGCGTGATATGAAAAGGTGAATCGGAGAATAATTAATCAGATTTTTCAGAAAATCCTTACGCCTCAACATTTAGGATAATTATTTTTCGCTGAATAATAATCGGGCGTATGCATTTGCGATGAGAATACGCGCGTCCGCTAGAATTTTTAATACGAGAAATAATTGTTCATTATCTCAATAATGAAACGCGGAAATCACGAGCGCGTCACTTTTTGTCTTTGTCAATACCGGGGAATATTTTATTGACGAAACTTAATTATTTTATTTTTCCTTTCTCGTGCGCGCGTAGCTGGGGAATATAAGCTTAGTGTTCGCGCAAATTTTTTAATAAGCAATTAAAAGTTGCATGAATAAATAAATCGGTATACTTTTCCCGTAAAAAAGTTGGTTCGTCGCCACTCCCGGAGAAAAACTGTGTCCACATTTTATTATACACCCCACAGCACGACGAAAAATAAAGACAGCAGTCTCGTCGCTCGTGAGAAAAGTGCAATTCGAAAAAACTTTATCCCCGCCCCTTGCACATAATTAAAAAATTTTCCATTATTTCAAACGGCAATCGCGCGCGATCCGCGTCTGCGCCCTGGAAAACACTTAACCACGGTACTGTGCGTTGCGCCATCAACGCGCGCGATCCAGCAAGAAAAAACCGACAATAGCCGCCGCGGAATCGCTCTGCCTCTGAGAAAACGGCGCTACCAGGGGGAACACTGTACTCGCTCCTCGCCGTACATAACGCGGGCAATTAGAAATCGATGACTGCGCGCAATTGGCTGAAATCGCTTACTTCGCCGCCGCCACGGCGCATTCGAGTCCGCGATGTCTAGAAATCGACGATTTCTAATCGCCAATAATATGCGCAATAATCGCACACTCGCGCGGGCACGCACACACATAACCACACACAGTCGAGTATATATAGGGCGACGGGATCAGAATTTTCCACGCGTCATTGAACGTATATATATCGCGGAGCAACTTCTCGCATTATTATATGTACGACTGCGCGAGGCATACGCGTATTCGAGCTACTTATAGGGAGAGAGAGAGAGACACACAGAGAGACAGAGAGAGAGCGAATCGTGACGCCCCATAGAGAGAGCGAACGAGCGAACGAACAGACGGAGAAAGAATAGTCCGCATGCGTGCGGCGTCATTAATTCTAATAATTTATAAAGAGGCACGCACGCGTGCGCGCGGGGGCAAAAGGGTTATATACGCGCCTGAAAAGAGACAGACCGAGCGAGACACGTCATCATCGTCGGAGCGAGCGAGCAAGAGAGCGACACACAAGTGCGGGTTCTCTCCTCTCTCCTTTTTTATTTATACACGCGCCGGGCGCCCCTAATGGACCTAATTTGCGTCTGAAAAGCACTCGCTTCCTGAGATTCTCTCCCCGGCGGCGGCAGTGGCTCGTCGTCGCCTCCTCAAGGACTTCTTTCGGCCGCCGTCGACGACGACGGCGATTCGCTGCAAAACTTAAAATACCTCGCGAAAATACCAGCGCGCGAGAGCTTTGAGCGACAATCCCGGATTTCTTTTGTAAGCCGCGGGCGAGAAAGCCCTCGCACACTCCTTTGGATTGAGAAAGCTTTTGGGAAAACAAAGAGGTGTCATTTATTATGTTCAAAATAATTTCTTTGGGTTATCAAAGGGCTGTCGTTTGATTTTATCATTATACCCTAGCCCTGATAGAAATATTAATCAATGCTTGGCAAACTGTTAGTGAATTTTTAAATTAAAAACTTCACACCATTATTATGTTGCTATTGTCGACGAAGAATAACTATTTATACATATGAAAATATTATATTATAGATGCTTTAGAATACAATCATAGTTTTAATTAAATTATGATGTTAATTTTAAGTAGAAATTCCTCCATTAGATTAACATGCTAACCAACAAAGTTGGTTTATTTTCTCCTAGGGTAGTTTCATACATCATAAAAGATATTTTAGAATCATTTTTGTTATTAATGATTCTTAAATTAAGAAAGCCTATTCTCACTGTTTCTTTCAATTAACCTAATTTATCATAAAATTAAAAATATTAGTCCAATAGAACCATCGCTTATTATTACGATGAGAAACTGAGAAAGCAACATCATCATCGCACTTAATAAATTTAACGGCAAAGCGATAAAACAGCTTGTATCCCCCTTCAATCCCGCGTGACAAATAAACTCACGCCTATAGAGCAAACACAGACACACACACACACACACACACACACACACACACACACACACACGAGCCACAGAGCGTTTAATTTCGAAATTGTTGACCGACGTCATCGAAAAATAAAAAAGAAACTCCGGGGACGGATTGAATGAACATCGGCTACACGCAGACTTATATACCCTCGCGGCTGGTGCGACGACGGCTCTCGCGCGCGCTGCTGGTTTGCGGAGGCCAGATGTTAATTCCAAACGCGACTCAGCGTGAGCCGCGCGCAAGCGCGAAGTCGGTTTAGTACATAAATACGTCCTTAGCAGGGGGGCAACCATTATAATAGGCGTGTGCGTGGTTAAAGTTCTATTTGTGGTAATTCGGGGTTTAATGCACTCGCTCGTGCGCTCTGATTTAGTCTGTTCTCTCGCGGCGGCGTCGGGGCGCTTTTTTTTACACACAGACGCGGCGCTCCTTTCCTTTCTCATTTTCTTTCACGTCGCGCGGCCGCATACAACCAAAGAAACTCAAGGCGCACAGTGAATCCAAAGGCGAAATGTATATACCCGCCCCTCATCTAGGCGTTTGAACTTAAACAAAAGACCTCGATGAACGCGCGCGTCCGAAATTACCGCCTCTGCAGCGCGCTCTTTGCGATTTTAATGCGCCTTTTGTAACGTGAGATTTCTCTTCTGCTGTGTGTGAAAGTCAGGGCGCGCAAGGGTTGTTGTTTCGCCACTTGTATCCCACGCATATCAAGAAAGCATATTTCTTTTTTTTTTATCGGTTATACGGTATTTATGATTATGCATAAAGTTTGATTCAGGATATTACTCGGGATCGTAATAAATTCCTGTAAACAATCAATGTTAATAAAGTATATAAAGTATATATGCTATTACCGTAAAATTTAATGCGTAATTTAATTTAATATATATATATTATAAATATTTCATTACTACATGCGTATGCTACCATTAGCATACAAAGTGTGGCATAATTCACGACCCGACGCATCGAAAAACTTGAGGAGAAAACGTAGCGCAGCCAAAGAACCTGGCAAAAAAGTTAATCGTCCTCGCATATCGGAGGTAATTAAAAACAATAATTACGCAATAAATTAAAATGCTCGTAAAGCATCTGCCAGGTTTAATTTCGCGCGCGACAAAAACGCACGCACCGAGAGACCGCACTGTGCGCGCGCAAATTTGGCCGCCCGCCGCGCACATGCCGCTCTCTCGAAAAAATACGAAACTCTTTTCACCTCCTTCTCGCGCTTGCAGCACACGATTACGCGGCGCGATTATCAGGTTATCGGTTCGGCGGCGCACGAGCGATCGCCGATCGGCAGTTAATCGAGGCTACCTTTAGCGCGATTTAGGACTCCTCCCCTCCCTGCACTCTCTTTCGCTCGCGTGAAATGTATACATACACGCGCGTGCGTTGGCCCCGCGGCCCTACAATACCCGCCTGTGCTGCCGAGGGGCAACCGCGCCGCACGCACACACAAAGATAGGAAGCGAGCTAACACACACACACACACATATATATATACAGTCGCATTAAACGGGTGGCGGTGGCGGCGGCGTTCGGTTTAATCCTTGCGTTTCGTGACTCGGGACAAAGCCCCGTGGATTTCTGACAGAATGGTATCGCACGTAACGACCATTACCTTCGCACTTGGCCCCGCCGCCGCCGCGGCCAGCGATTTTCCATGTGCGCTGCAGCGCTCCGCTGCCGTCGCCGCCGGCAGCACGCGAGCGCAAAAGAGAGAGGGAGGGAGAGGTATATACGACTCATTTAAGGCTGTGTGCTACTGCCTTCAACCCTTTGCGCGTGGGGGAGCTGCGAGAGCGATATTGCAAGTGCGGCCTGCTTTTCTATGTAATGCGCGTGACGATTTTTAAGATACGACTCGCCATTGTTGATCACGTACGGAACTAATGATTCCTTTCAGGTTCTTTTTTTTTTCATGCTCGGCAGCACTGAATTGTTTCGTTAGCGGTGGTTCGCGTCAATTACTCGTGATTTTTCTTTTTTACATTATTACGCTTAATCGTCGCAGCGCCCGTCGGTTGGCAAACAGTTCGCATTTATTTAACTTCGGTCAGATTTATACGTCAACGTGGATATAAGTAATTTTAAATCTGGCATTGAGCGCGCGCGTGTGCGGCTGAGAAACCGTATCATTATAATTCGACAATGAACGGCTCTATTATAAAAAAGAAACGAGCATAATGGGCGCCATTGAATACCTATCAAAAATTAGCCTGATTACCTCGGACGCACACGCACGCTCATAGTATATACACAGGGCAAATAACACGTATCAGTTTCGCTCTCCTCGCTGTGCACATAATCCCTCTCTCCCGCTGCCTTGTCGCTCTCCTCTCTCTCTTCCTCTCTTTTAACGGTCTCCCCGGCACTTTCGGCCCGCGTTATGACTGCTCCCGACAAAGCCGCGATTATGCCACGACGGCGGCGGCGGCGGCGACGCTGCTGCTGCTCGCATTAAATCCGCTCAATTGATTACGTAGTAGCACTACTATACATATATACCCGCGTGTGCATATACACGCCTCGGTGAAAAGAAGGAACTCGGACGCACAATGTCCCGATGGGCGGTTGCCAACTGTTCCTGCTGCGCGAGATCCGTGGCTGCAGCTTTTTTGCTCGCTCGCGCACACACGCTTTATGTACTATATACGTGTATTATATACGCGTATGTGTGCATGATCTCGCGCCCCGGCGCGATTAAGCAAATTCAATGAGTATGTATCGCGCGGAAGATGACGTAAGGACCCGGAAAAAAGCACGAATAGCGGGGTCGCATTAGCGCGAGATTCGCTCTTTTTGTGCGCGTGTGAACAGAGGTCGCGAGTATAGAATTGTTTCAGCTTATACACACGTACATGCGCGCTGTTTTTTGTACACGGGGGAATTAATAACGTAATTTCGGCCAAATGTTCGCCCCCTCGATTGTATATAGCGCACTTGAGGAGTATCGGCAGCAGGCGATTTCTTTCTGCGTGGCATCGATTGCCGCTGCTGTTGCTGCGTAAGAGAGATTCGGCATTTTTTCCGCGTCGGCAATTTTAACGGCGCCCCAGCGCGTTCTTTTAATAATCACCTTTATTAAACAATTAATTAATATGCGTAAAATTAATGTTACGTCTCGCTGCGCCCCATGGACTATACTACAGCACCTCGATGTTTATTAGAAAAAAAGGTGCATTGCATAAATATCGCATTACAATTTATTTGATGTCGAGAAAAATTATTAAAATTATTTATACAAATATAATGCTCAATCAATATCTCGTGCGTATTATATATCCAGCCGCTAATAAAACTTCGGGAGAGTGAGTCATTTTCATTAGTGGAGAGGGGGGAGAGAGAGCGCTATCGGAGCTATAGAATTAAAGCACCGTTCCCGCGCGCCCGGGCACCAATTGAACGAATTTTTTTCCCTCGATCAATCAAACATCTCGCATCATCGTGCTCGCGCGCACATTATATACATTATATATACGCGCACAAAAAAGGAGCAAGAGCGAGACAGAGGAGCGAGGGCCGCTCTCGTAAATCGAGCTCTAAGTCGCCTATTTAACGCCCGAAGCGACGTAGCCGTCGGCGTCGTCGTCGTCGTTGTGGTCGTCGAGTTACCCCCCTTCTTGCGCTCGACTGCTCCTACTCCCGTCGTTCCGCGACGAGAGAGAGAGAGAGAGAGAGGCGATGGTTTGCTCTGTAAAGCCACCTTATCTACTAGCCCCTATAATAAGCCGCGATCTGAGACCGTATATTCTCGCGCGCGCGTGGACGCGAAACTATGTGTAGTATACCCGCGTCATCTCCGTCTCCTCGCACACATATATATGTGTGAATGTGTGGGTTCTTGGGTGCTCATGTGTGTGCGATGGCGATCTCGGGGACTGGGCTCGCGCTGCACATGTGCGCGCGTAGAACTCTGCTGCCGCCGGAGACGCGGGAAGAGAGGGGTGGGAGAGAGAGAGAGAGAGAGCGAGAGAGAGAGAGTAAGAGCGTTTGCAATTACAAGCTGGTCAACATATAATTATCCCCAATGACCATAAATTACCGGATTTTTATGCGCAACATTCTTAATTACCCTTTGAATTAACATCAATCAACCCCCTTAATTACACGCTGCTGCCGTTGATGCCGATGCGGCTACCTCGTCGGCGGCTCTCCTCCGCGCATATATATATATATATATATAATACGCACGCGGCCGCCTGCATTCTGCATTCTGAAAGGAGTATAGTAGTAGTAGACTAGCCTCCGCGTGAAGCGAAGAGTGGAGAGAGAGCGTTGCGATGATAATGCACGGGATCCCCCCCCCCCTACCGCGCGGGGGATATTATACGGGCTTTTGAGAGCCGATGCGTGAGTGGCTAGAGAGAAAGAAGCGATGAGAGGGAGAAGCTGCGGGGAAAAATCATGATCGCTTATGGTGAAGAGAGCGCACGTGCGCGCGGCTGTGGGATTTCGCGTGCGACGGTAGCCCTCCTCCCTGGATTTATTAAGCGCAGCCTTGGCTTTATTTTCTATAAGTGCGAGTGGGAGTTTTCTTAGAGTTGGAATCCGGGCGTTTCGGTGAAAAGGAGCATGGTAATAATTTTTTTTTTTTCGCAATTAATCATTCAATCTGCGGGATGTATTATTCTTATCTGATGGAATTTTCTGAGTTTGAAAATACGCCGTTCACGAGGTTTTATTATGAAAATTACAAGTGTCCGTGCAAAATTTATGAAGAAAGTTTCATTATTAGAGATACTTTTCTGACTTCATTTAAGAAGCCTTTTCTTATTTTATTACGGTAACTATTATTGTATTTTTACTGTATACGATTGACTATATGTATTTTTGATTATTTAGAGGCGTTTTGCGATGATTCCAATTTGTAATATATTTCTGATGGTATTGAAAGATGCATGTTTCAAAATTTATTTTCCTTCTCCAGATGTGCATTTAGGAGTGTGGTTTTGCATATAAATTTAATTAAGGAAAATATTTATCTGTTTATAATAAAAATTTTAAATTTAATATAACCCTTAAGAGATGGAAATTTTATTTCTCCCATATAACATTCTAAAAATAGTACATCCGTATTTTTTTTTACTTGTAGGAAGATCTTTACCAAGTCCAAGCACTAAGTGAAAAGAAACACTACAAAGTGAAAACAATTATAGTAGATCTAATCGAATTATGAAAATTCAGTGTTTCTGTGTTACTTTATTTCGAACACTTTTCTACTTTTTATTTGACATTCCAGTAATGTATGTTAACGCGTGATTTTTATGAAAATATCACAAAAGAATTATTATAAGGTCGATAGTATATTAATTTTTCAGTAAAATGATTTTTCAATTTTTAAATAATTTGATTCATAAAAAGCGTAAATATTTTATGCTCGTAACAAAGTTTAGCTGTCCGGACTTTTCATGGCATGAGATATTTAAATACTATTGGTTATTTGGCGAATGTTTAAAAATAGCGCTGTATTCTTATTCGATATTCGATATTTTTCCTGACGATGCTTTTAATAATTATGACCCTTATAACTTAATCGAGAAATCAGATAAAATGTTAATACTAAAATTTTGCAAAACTAATAATACGTTTGTGTCTAATTAATAGTGAAACACTTATGAATAATGAATTTTTCATGTTACATATCAAACATTCTGTCATTGTGACATTAGATTTTAAGAAAATCCATTTGAAAATCAGATGCATATTCGTTAGAATGTATTTTAATATCTCCGAATAAAAACGGGGTCAACTGAATAACACACACCCATTTATTTTTCCAAAAATTATTATCACATTGCTTTCTACATCACTTATATAAAAAAAAAAAAAATCAAACAACCCTTAGACCATCAGCACTCTACGTCGGTCGCCCTGTCAGAAACCTTCATCAAAGCCAAAACGCCTCCGCCCCGACAATTTTATACGTTTCATCATTTACCAGTGACAGCTGAGCGCTCGCGCGCATCTGGCCCCGCACGGGTGTGCGCCAAGTGCTAATTTTCGCGATTAAAATTCGACAGATTTTTGCATCGTCGTTCTCTCTGCGTCGATCGTTATCCAACTTGACGTCCGCTCGTGCGCCTCTAGCTGGATCGTGAGAGAGAGAGAGAGAGTGAGAGAGAGAGAGAGAGAGAGAGAGAGAGAGAGAGAGAGAGAGAGAGAGAGAGAGAGAGAGAGAGAGAGAGAGAGAGAGAGAGTTGCTCTCTTGAGGGTCTAGGCTCGGTCATTT
This sequence comes from Torymus aiolomorphi, assembly GCA_036365515.1. Classification (NCBI taxonomy): domain Eukaryota; kingdom Metazoa; phylum Arthropoda; class Insecta; order Hymenoptera; family Torymidae; genus Torymus; species Torymus aiolomorphi. Next base: position 12,828,337 of record CM070875.1, read on the forward strand.
AAGTCTTCCCCGCTCGAAAGCCGTCTATTATGACGAAAAATACGCGAGCAGTGTCTAAGCGGGACACACAGAGGGAGAGGGAGAGCATTTCGGACAGCCGGTGTTTAAAAAAGCACTGGGGTCGCCCTTCGATAATTCCTCTCTTCCTCTCTCTCACTCGCGCATCATACACGTGTGGTGCACCTTGTGTTTTTCTGCAACTGATGCGCCCTGCGCCGATTAATCATCGTATTTCTCTCCGGGGCTTCTTTCTATATATATACTTATACGCTAGACGCAGAGCGTTTTGTTCGTCGTTGTCGTCTCTTCGCTCGGACTTTTATTTGAGATAGATTAATAATATAGCGAAGGCCGAAAGAGAGAGAGCGAAGTAGCGTTTAGATTTAATTTTGTGTTTTATAACTGTTATTATCGAATTGGCATGTCGAAATTCCTCAACGGCTGGCTGTGGAAGAGAGAAAGAGAGTTGGGCCGAAAATTCGAGCGCGCGCTTGAAAGCCCGATGGAACATTTATTGCGCCGCTTTGTAAATTTAAGTGAGTGCGAAGGAGGTCTTGTGTGATTTTGAGCGTCTTGCTAATGTTTGTTGCGTGGGTCGCTGCGATAGAATTTCTGTGTTAATGACATTTTAAAAATAGCCCGGCAAATCTATAAAATTCGCGGGCAGATGCGAATAATGGCCGAGACCAGCGTGCATTCGTCGCTAAACATATATACAGCGATTCGTGAAATATAATAAATCAGAGCGAAAATCCGTCGCAACTATATGGATCGTTGTTTGAAAAAGTCGGAAAATAAAATTTGCCTCTTAGCTGTTAAAAATCGTCTCCGCGGCATTTTGTAGGATCGTTTTGAAAATTTAATCGGCTATTTTTTACCAGGGTATAGAAACAGAATTCCTGAGCACTATTTTAATGAACAAAACACGCATTACCGTATATTTCGATGGCGATCCCTTACTACAAAATTATCTGCAATAATTCGCTTCGGTAGAATTTAGGCTCATCATAATTTCGCGAGACTGTGTAAATAACGCAGTGCGCCTAATATCATCGTCTACTTTATTACGGCTAGACAATGATACAAACGCGGCGATTTATACGCAGGAGAGAAAGAGAGAGACCTACGAGTACACAACATTCTAAATTCTTTACCACCCCGAAGTCTCTCTCATCTCTCTTCCTCTCGCCTCGTATACCACAGCCGTCATGTAAATTTGAGCGACAAGGAAACGTCATTAGGGCTCATTGATACGTAAAAAAGCAAATGGCGCGCGCGCACGCATACTCCACGAAAATAAAATCGGTAATTGAATCTCGGTATTTTAAGGTCCGGCCGGCGTGTTTACACAGTTGGGCCGGGCCAATTTTAACCGCGCGTTCTCTCCCTCTCTCTCACCCGGCATCACTCGCTCTCCACGTCGCTATGCTAATGGTTCGAAAGTATTAATTATTAAGTGGCAGTCGGCGAGCGAGTGCAAGAAGAAGCGGGTACACAAAGAGGCGAAAAAGGGGTGGAAATCGGAGGAAACGCGCGCGCGCGGGCGAGACGTCGTCTGCGTCGTCGCCGGAGGATGGAAGACTATGCAGGAGTCTGGTGGCGGACAAAAATACACTCGGCAGTCGCCCGCCTGCCTGCGTGTGTACACCACGCGCGCGAGGAGGAGGAGAGAGGAGAGGCATCGAAATGAGGGGAAAATACCGGGCCGGGCGGAATGTTAATTTCGTCGCAGTATAAATCATCTCTCTCCTCTCACTCTTGCTCTCGCGAAATCTTCAGCCTCCGCCGCGGAGATGGAGGCGCGCGAAACTCGGGTACAAACTTTATATTACGCGCGTGCGACGGCGCGTGACTCACCTTCGACCCCTTTCTCTCTCTCCTAGACACACTGCACGCGAACAAGTGGATTCGATTCCAGAGTGGGTATATAGCTCGGTGTCGGTTGCACCGCCTTCCACGACGGAGTTCAATGTGTCGCCGAGGTGCGAAAACGCTCGAGTATAAAGATTTGTTTTAATTAAACCGCATTTTTATAACGTCCATAATTGAACGGAAAATCCGCATCGCTCGCACAAATATATAAGCTGCGCTTACTCCTGCCGTCGCTCTCGTTACAACTCATTTTTCACGCGCGGGCAAAATAAACTGCTAATAATGCTCGCTCACCATTAATTATAAATAAAATCCTAGGCGCTCGCAGCAGCGCGAAGCAACAAAAAGGCAGCAGCGATCGCACTCTCGTGGCAGCTAAGTCATTAAACACACAAACGAGACAAGCAAACTCAGACGAAACAGAGAAAAAAAGTTCGCGCACGAAGAGAGGCGCGAAGTGAGGGCAAAAAGAAGATCGCAGTAGTCCATCGGGCAAAGGAACGATAAAAGCATATCCGCGCACACAGTGTGTACACGCTGGGCTTCTCTCTCCCTCCCTCTGTCTTCGTCGCGTCTACGTCATCTCTGGATGATCTGGCCGCGTCCAGCAGCGCCGTTCGTCATAGGCGCGCTCGGGCGCTCGCAAACAGTTTAAAAAGTAAAAGCATTGGAGCCGGGCCAGCGCAAAAATAGAAGCAGATGCTCGTGCTCGTCTCCCGTACATCGCTGTGCGCGTATATACGTGTGGATATAGTATGTATGTAGCCGATGGAGTTTGGGATAGCGCGCGGGAGGGAGAATATTATTCGGGCGCGTAAGATAGAGAGAAAGAGAGAGGAGAAAGGAGGAAAGAAAGGACGGTCGGCTTAGCGCGGGATGGAAGGGGTGAGGTAAGAAGAACCGCGCGCCACGCCAGACGGAGAAAAGAGAGCGATGCGATTCCATTGCCCTTGAATTCTTACTAACGGAGCACTTAGATAAAAATAATTACCCGGATAAACGCCCTCTCTCTCTCTCTCTCTCTCTCTCTCTCTCTCTCTCTCTCTCTCTCTTCGCGGTACGGGTGAGCGCGCAACAGATCGGCAGTGTGTGTATATGTATACGCGCGAGGACACTGTCTCCGCTCGCTAAGTCGCGTAATTTATAATTCGCACGTGCGAGAGAAAGAGAGAAAGTCAAAGCGAATATTTCGGTGAGGAAGATTTTTTTTGCCGGAATTTTCATTAATTTAACTCCAAAACGATACGAGTACTTGGAAATTCAGAATTACGCGTGTATTCTGCATAAAACTAATTTAATGACTCGCTCGATAATTAATCATTCTCATGTTTATAATTTATGGTTTCGAATGAAAATGCTCTCTCTTCCTCTCAAGCCCGTTGTTTTGGAATTAGATCTAAATGATTATGATGTGATTAATTACCCGCGCAGCCTTAATACTAAAAATAAATACATGTGTTTCGCCTTGATTATACGCCACATCATGCCCCCAACACTTTTTTTTAATTACACCAGACCTCAGGAGGTCCCCCTCGTCTCCCAGTCTCGCCCTCTTCCGAGAATCAGACGCTGAAAAAAGTGCTACATATCTATTTACCAGAGCAAATAGGGCGAATTAAGCTGCGTAAACGGGCGCGCGCGCGCGCGGCTGCCGAGATAAATTAACAGCTAGCGATATTCTTTGTCTTCGATCGGGCGCAGAAGCCCGTAATTCCACGCAGGCAAAATGCCACTCAGGCAGAGTATATATAAAAATTCCAAAGTTGTACGGGACCGAGTCTCTCTCTATACGTGCTTTTTATAATGTCGCCACGGACGTTTACGCGTGAGTATTTTTCTTTGAAGTGCCACGAGACTTGCTCCTTCTAATTTTCGGCGTCTGCATTCTTGTCCGAGAACGAGATGGAGAGAGAAAGACGAATAGAGCGAGGGAGCGAGAGAGGGAACGTGTGTTGAAAACGGATGGGTGCAGCAGTCATTTAATTAGGGTTCGCGCGTTCGCGGCCTGGCGAGAAGCCCCCGATTTCTCGAACTCTAAGTGTGTCTGTGTGTGCGTACCCTCATTTTGAGGGATGAGTCATCGATGATATCTACCGCTCTTTTATTGGAATTTATGGATCGAATGCCCGCCTAATTTATGTAATGGTGTAATTCTAATATTTCATATGAAAGTTATTTTTTTATAGATTAGATAAGCAGCGAGTTCGGTTCTCTGATGAGTGTGCGCCTGCGGTCGATTCCGGCGTTGTATACGCTCGTTTTAATTCTTCGGGCGGGCGCATTGCTGTAGCATTAAAGGTGAATTTGACGGAAACACATTCTATATTGCACGATAATGATTTATCAGCCGATAAGAAAAAAGTCGAAAATATAATGAGCATAGGCTAAGAATACTCAGACACTTGGTGAAACTGTGCTCATTAGCGCTATTATTCAGCGCCTCGTTATTTTTACGTGACATTCGCTGTAAAACTTTGGCGCCGCAGTATTTATCTTTATTATTCTAAAATGAATTAATTTTCCCCAAATATTATAACAAATTACGCATTATTTGCAAAACTTGAACGCAATAAGTCAAACCTAACCGAGACGTTTCCCGTGATTTCAGATTGCGATTCATCGGGATGCGAGGCTGACATGGCGGAGGGCTCGGCAGAGGAGGAACAGAGCAGTACAGCTGCGCCCGCTTCGCCACCGGCAGATCTCCGTATCCTGAGCACCCAGCTCTCCACAAGCTACCAGCAGCAGCAGCAGCAACAACATCAGCAGCAACAGCAGCTGCTGCAGCAGCATCAGCAACAGCAGCAGCAGCTTCAGCAGCAGCAGCAGTCGCGACCGCTGCAGCCGACGCTGCTTCAGCAACGGCAGCACCCGAGCATGTTGGCGACTGCGGTCCCACCCAGGCACAGTATGTTGCCCCACCCGATGAAAACCGAGATAAAGTCCGAGGCCGAGATGGACAACTCCTGCGACGTTCCTCTAAATCTCAAAAGCGAGGTGAGTAGCGCGACGATGATTACTCTGTCATTTATTGCGCATCATCATCGCCGCACGCGCGTGCGGCAGAAAATATTGTGTCCTATACGAATATTCGCGGGCGGACGACGATATTAATAATTAGCCGTTAACGGTTCTAAATTTAGCGGCGTTTCAGAGCAGCTGGCACTCAATTTTCGCGTCACTCAACTTTTCTGACTTAACCCGAATTACGTTCGCCCGCGCGCCCCTGGATGATCACTATTTGCAAAACGATGCCGCGTATAACGCGAATATAAATCAGTCGTAAATCAAATTATTTTAATGATTTGGCGGCGCGAGGATAACCCGTGCGCGATTTCATTCGTTTCGTTTCATCGCGTTGTCCCGATTGTAGACGTAAAAACGAAATTACCGTACGATACTATACTGATTTCTCTCGCTTGGTATTCAAAAATTGGATCTTATAGGAGAGAAGAGGCGCGTTTTCTGTACAAAGAAAGCGGCATGAAAAAGTAATTGAAATTCGGTATAGATGTGACATTAGACTCTCTCCTCCGGTGAATATATATTCATTCGGAATAGAGAGGAGAGTAGATTTTAAATTCTGGAGAGCGTATACATACGCGGTTCTCTGAACGTGCGCGCGAGGGCTTCGCCGTATCGGCTACATCTACTGCTACTTAACATGTCGTGTACGGCTAAATTGAGTGTGATCAAGCTAAATTGTTTACACGCAAATTTATTGACGTCACGAAGCAGTGCTCAGCGTAGGCAGCAGCGTCTAACAAAAAAAATCAAATTAATTTCGAACATAGGCGCCCGTGGATCGTCGTTTCTTTTTTCTTTAATTTACATTCAGCTTTGTTGTGTCTTCCCTCATCTTACGTATATATATATATGTATGGTGACATCATACGCATTACGAGAAGCGAGACGCGTGCTTATTTGAATAATCAGCGCGGGTATAGCTTCATAAATTACAAATGATTGGACAAAATTCATCGGGAAATCAGAGTGGTGGCGGGCACAAAGCGCAGAGAGAGAAAGAGCAGCAGCAGCAGCCACTCTCTTATCGTGCTCCTTGTCATATGGCGCTGCTGTTGAGTCCGGTTTTGTATGCCGGCGACAATCAATTGTCTGCTTAAATAGTCGGCACGCCGCGGTAGTATCGCAACCTAAATCGGCCGATGGTCTCCCTGACCTGTATACGATTAGCTTACAAAACAAAAGCCAACGAGCGAGCGAGCGCGCAGCAACTTTTACAGAGAGAGAGAGAGAGAGATGATGATGATCAGTGTGAGCCGCTGTCGGGGTTGACGACCGATACATTTAGGTTTTAGATGGATCTCGCTCGCTCGCGCGCGTTCGTTATAGTTGCGCAATGGCCGCCGCTGGCTTTTTGTTATTCTACGACGCTTGATTAACGCCTCTCATTATGATCGTTTGTTAGTTCTTTTTTCTCTCCTTCGCCGCGGTCATATACATATAATACGAGCGAGAGAAGTGCGAGGCTGTGCGAGTGCGCTGTCCAAAACGTTCGTCCCTCTCTCTCTCATTCTCCTCCGTTAATAAATTTTTAAGTAGAACACAATTAATCATGATCGTATCGATACGGGCGCGTTTTTTACGTGCGCGCGGGCGAGCCGTTGGATTATTAGTTACGAGCGCCGATCGCACGTTGCGCGCGTGTGTGGCTTTGTGCGTGTGCCTGTATATATGTATAACATATATACATATAAGTATATGTATATATCGATTTGTAGCTCTCGGCGCTGCTCGCGCGCGCGCATGTAAAGTAAATAGTATCGATGTTATGGCGGAGTAGTTAATAGGCTACAATGCAATCGCCGTATAATAATTATTTTAATCGCTATAATAAGACTATGGTGCGCGTGCACTCGAAACGCGAGAGCGAGCAGCAGCAACAGCAGCCGGGCGGCTGCTAGAATTACCGAGAGGACGTCATTTGCTGACGCATATATACTAATTATCGTCGCCTAATGATCTATTTTCGGCCTTGATGGAACACACGCGTGGCAAACGAAAATACGTATGATTTACGCGCGGGCACTAACTTGTGATTACACACGTTAATTCTATTTATTTTTTTCCCTAAAATAATCCTGGTAGAAATGTTAACCATGAGTTAGTTATTTTTGAGTTTACTTTATGGCTAAAAACGTCATTTCATAATTATGAACCAATGAGAAATAAATTTTGGTATGTACACTTCATAAAGTGGGTATTTCAAGTAACAGTAAAACTTTTAGATGAATTATATTATTATTGTATCATCATTTGGGCTTAAAATGCCTCCATTTAATTAACACGTTAGCTATAAAATATGGTTAATTTTCTGCCAGGGAATGTGCCGTAAATTAATTAACATCCGCTACTCCCGCATTCCATGCGTCTAAAATAACCTTTCGGTATTATTTTAATGTGTTTAATCCGAGGTTTAATCGCATGTATTGTTGAAGATGCGAAACTTCTTCTCTATCTCGTTGTTCGATCGGAGAGTTTCAATTAAAAATCAATTTAATGCACGGTTGGTTTTGTATAAAACATATGGTTAATCGTGTACGCGCGTTTTCTGTTTTAGAATTAATAAGTTTTTTATATATTCGGCGGATAAGTATTTATGGTATTTACGCAATATCTAATGACTAATCGTTATTCCCTGGTGGAAATTTGTCTATCTGAAATGGACAACAATCTCAATAAATAGGTAGAAAAAATGGCTAGTTAATAGGCCCCGGTGAAACGATTTTTCTCCCATTATTCGCACATTTAATAGATTGGACATAACCTCCAAATTTTTGTTTTAAGTTTACTTAAAGAATTGACGTTAAATTAGACGGTATTCAGCTGTAACTGATAGCTTACTAAAATATAAACAATATGAGCAGACAGAAAAACCATTTACAGTAGTCCTTTTGAAGATATTACGTAGAATGTATTTATTGCCATTAGATTCTGTCTCTCTCACTCCTTGTCATAACAACAGGCCTTCTATTAGCCATTTCTGGACAAAAACTGATCAGTTTTAATACCTTTAAAATACTCAAGAACAAGCTTGTATTTGTCTTCGCAAAACTCATTCTATTTTTCAATCTATTAAATGTTCGAATAATAGGGAAAAAAGCGTTTTACCGGGAGCTAGAAACTGGAAAAGGGAAATTCCCATTTTATAGCAAGTTTCTAATATAAATAGCCAGTTAATAGTTAGAAAATGTTTTGGATTTCCACTACGGTTGTGGTTAACTTTTAATTACAGTAAATCTGTTTTCAATTTCTTTTTCAACAACAATTAAATGCTAGTCTTTTTAGTATGATAATAATAGATATTATTCTCTATTCGGTTAGTATGCATGTAGATCATTAAAAAAGCATCATTTCATATTTTGATGCTGTGCACTACTGTCAATAACTTTCGTTCGGTAATAAAATGAACACCATTAAATTTTTAATTGATCCTTCTCTTGTATTTTCTTCACCGTACATCATTATACATGTAAAAATTCGAACATATATATTATAAATTCTTCCTTGGCGTTCCAGAACCTTAAAAACAATATAAAAATTATTCAAATTATGCAACATCCCGTAGCCTGGACTTTTACGACAGTTTACTTTGTCGCGCATATATGCAAAACAGCAATATTTTCCCCTCTCTCTCGCCACAGAGCGTCCATCCGTCCATCCATCGACAGAGAAATGTAGTTCTCCATCCCTTTGCGAGCCGCGCGCACTTGGCGGAAGAGTCTGCGAGAGACCTTGAACAAAAGTAGAAAAAAACCGGACCGTGATGTAAATCTTTAACAAAGACTTCGCGAAAGACTCTCTCCCTCGCAGCCATCAAACTGTTGGCGTGCCCTCGCCGTAAAGACGATTTGTACAAGGCGAAGGATCGCATGTTTGCACGTGGATTATAAACCCCGCAACGACTCTCCCGCGGCAGTGCGGAGCCTATATGGGCGAGAGCGACGCGTGCGCTGCTTGCACATCGGACTAGGGAATGAGAGTCGAGAGCGCCCGACGATACGACCGACAGATGATTGCGTTTTGCGAAGAAGAAGAAGAAGAAGGAGTGTGCGAGGGAGAAAGAGAGAGGAAGAAATGGAGCGGGAAGAGTGAGAAAAATGTCTAGGGACGAACGACCTGCGCGAGCCTCGGAATTGTGGAAAGACAAAGGGCTCCGGATTTGATGGTTTTATTTGCACACTGGGGGGGGGGGGGGGGTTTCTCTGCTGTGGTTTATTACCTTGTCAATCATCGGCAGCTAGCCCATGCGCGAAACAAAAATATTTTGAAGAAGATTAGAGAGAAATTTCGGCTTTAGGGGATACGAAGTATTTTTTTTAACAAAAGTAATCTGAATATTCTATGAGGATTTTCAAAAGAAAGGTAAACAATAATAATTTTTGAGAGATGACTGCCGATAAGAGCTGGAGATAAATCGCTTCGCGAGAGAAGCGCGGCGTTATCTCTCCACCTCGCCCGCGCACACTTGCACACACACACACACACACACACACACACACACACACACACACACACACACACACACACACACACACACACACACACACACACACACACACACACACACACACACACACACACACACACACACACGTAGCATGCACCGTGAAATCTCAGGAATCGAGCGATTATCGCGATAACTGCGCGGAAGAACGATGCCCGCGGGCTCGCCTCCAAGATATGCGCTGCTTTGTTTTACTCGCTCTCTAGCCCCGGCATTCCCATACCTGCTATAGCGCGCGATTGCTTCTGACCGATTTATACCGCGAGCTATATAAACTATCTGCCCCTCTCTCTCTCTCTCTCTCTCTCTCTCTCTCTCTCTCTCTCTCTCTCTCTCTCTTCCTCTCGTGCTTTATTTTTAATCGAGCTCGCGCAGAGACAAGCGGAATCGCGTTACATTAAAACTCTACCAGAGGGGGAGAGAGAGAAAGAGAGATATGATTAACGTTTATAATACGCTCGATTCGTTTTGTTTTGACAGCGCGCTGAATTTCTTCTCGCTTTAATGGTACATAATTAAGATAAAAATGTGGATTAATGAGATTCTAATTCCGGCCTTATCGCGCTCTCTCGCTCGCAAGTTATTTATTCTCCGGGCGGTCTTTAATTGCATTATTATCTTTGGATTGCGTTGTTTTTTGTTTTAAATAAAAAAGTTCTGAGCGTATACATATGTGCAACGGACAAAGAATTTCGTGAACGTTCCATGTAGATTAAGAAGGCAACTCGAACTTATAAATAGATTTTCGAAAAAAAGATCGCATTTTTTCTTTGGCTGAAAAGAATCTGCTGCTCCTCTTTCGCTGGTACTCATGAATAAATTAAGATTAACCGTAGCAGCGAGAGGAAAAACCAAGGGCCGAAGAATGCGAAAATTGCATCGTCTATGTGTGTAAGAAGCCGAGTTCGCTGCAGGTCGTTCGATCCTGCGTTTACGCGCGGGGGAGAGAGAAAGAGAGAGGGAGAGAGAGAATACACTAGACGCACGCGCACGCGCGTAACAGCCTCAAACTTATGCGTCACGACTTGAAAACGGCAGGCTCATCCGTTCCGGTCGTTGTTCCGTGTCCATCCATTACACTATTATCCTCTCGGCAAACACGGTATCCATCACCGCCGCGAGAGAGAGAAAGAGAGACGCGCGCGCGCTCGGACTTAATGCCGCCCCTGCCCCCCTCTCTCTTGCTATCGCGGTGGCTTGCACGCGGCGCGTAATTTACGCCTCCGAAGAAAAGGATGTTTAATATTCGCGGACACACACTTTTCGCGTGTACACGTGTAAGCCCCGTGTGTTCGCGGACAAATGAAGGCAATACATCCGCGTGCTCACGGGGCTAGACAAGCGGGCCGAGGAAAGAGAGAGAGAGAGAGAGAGAGAGAGAGAGAGAGAGAGAGAGAGAGAGAGAGAGAGAGAGAGAGAGAGAGAGAGAGAGAGAGAGAGAGAGAGAGAGAGAGAGAGAGAGAGAGGAAGAGAGAGCATATAAGCGCGGGCCGTGGCCGGTAATATTTTTAGTCGACTTTCAGGAGGGAAATTAATACGTAGATTATCCATCGTTTTGCGCGGCGCGAAAGAAACTTTTTCCGCGTGCGGTACTGCTTGCCTGGCTCACCGGCGTGTATGTGTGTAGGAAGTCTGATGCGCGCAGCAGCCGCGACGAGACGGGGAAAAAAGAAAGAAAGGGAACTCGCGCGAGCGGCTGGAAATTTATACTTAGACATTTTTGCCAGTGGAGGTAGAGGAGGAGTAGGAGTTGGGCTCACGGTGTGCTGCTACTGCTACTTTATTACGTATACTTTTTCGTGACTTTTCTACGGCTGCCGGGGTATTTACTTATGGTCCCGCTCTTTTTTCGCCTGTTGAGCCCGAGTCGCGAACATGGACGTATTTTACGATTATCTGTGATTGCTGAATTGATTCATTAACAATTCAGAAGCAAAGTAACAGCTTCTCAAACCTATGAAAACGTTCTAATTATATGCAATTACAGCGATTATACCGGCGATAGTATAAAAAGAACAAAATCAGAAAAAATAACTTCTCCATCAATCTCGGAAAAATAAACATCAGCGCGCTTAAAGAAAATCACTTGTAGCGTTTTATACTTGCACGCGAGAAGGATCGAAAGAAAGCCGAACGAGCGAAAAGCATCGCGAACGAATTTTACAGAAATATCGGGAGAGAGAGAGAGAGGGAGAACACGAGGGGATCGATGCGCGCGCGCGCGCTCGTTCACCGAGCGACGGTTAGAATTGGAAGGCAGCCCGAAGGCGCATTCCTACTTGATGGGCCGGCGTCCCAGGCGTAAGTGCATCTGTCAAGAAGTGATTGAAGGCAAACGATCGAGGCGTGCGAGCAAGCGAACAGGCAGGCGCAAACCGTATATATATATATACGCGCTCGCTCGCTCGCTGGAATCTCATTACCTCGGTGGCTCATTTCAGCCTCTGAATTGCGCCTCGATCAGATTTCACAATTGTGATTATTATTGCCGCCGCCGCAGCCGCCACTGTGGCGCTCGAGAGAGAGAGAGAGAGAGAGAGGTACAGCTTGTATGTACTCGCTCGGCTGCTGACGAACGAGCGGCGCGGCGCTTTTAAATTCGCCCGCGCGCGCGCGCGACTCGATCGCGCCGGTGTATAAAAGGGATCGGGTTACGGTCGCCGACGCCGCCGCCGCCGCCTGATTGCACCGCATAATGCTTTTGTTTACAGCCGTCTTAGCGAGCGGCGATCGGCCAATAATTAGGCGGCGTGCTTCGAGCGCTTTTTCAGGCCTGTGTGCACGCGCGTATATTAGTGAGTGCGCTGCGTATTACGAAATCGATAATTGTTATGGTCGGATGATGCAAGAGTCGTGATTAGTGGTTGCTGTTAATAATTGTGCATTTCAATAATTTAATTTGAAATCGATAGAAATGATCTTAATTATCAATTTTAATCACATGTTCAATTAAGTTATTTCCATTCGCGTGGTGGTGTTAAACGGCGCGTTCCTCGATAAACCGGAGAGACTATACAAAGGATAATACCGTACGTGTTATAAATCCGAATAAGATCGTCTGAATTAACCTTCGATATTATTCCTTCTCATTCGTCGTAATCCATTCTTCCATTTGATTTCTTGAGGTGAATATCTGATCAACGTATAACCCACACTCAAGTCTCACACGTAGACTCGAGCGCGGAGTTATATCAGACAAGCTTACCAATGAATTCATTCCGGCTGGCGCTCAATGAATTCTCTTTCTCGCGACGATAGTCTCTCTCCCTCTCTCTGCCTCTTTCTCCCTCTCGTCCCGGGCAATCTCGCCTTTTTGTATACGCGATTAAACACGCAGAAGTATTATTTCAATCGGACCCCTCTGTCTCTCTCTCTTACTCTTTCTCCCCCTTTCCTCCCTCCTTCCGTTTTTTCACCTGTACGGCCACTCGGTGCAGCATTTCGTGTACACAAACCCGCGGTTCAGACATCAATGGATCGGGTATTTTTCCATTAGATCGGGGCTTGATTAAATTGAAAATCTGTCAATTTGGGAAAAAGCATCCGACAGTTTATATTGACGTTGGACATTATATGCACCGGCCGCAGAAAAAGAGAGGGAAGGGACACGACGAGAGAAAGTGCAAGGGGGAAAGAGAGAGAATCCGAACTTGCTACCTGACAACTCATCTAGATAACCCCGTCCACTAACGCACGCGTCCACTAACGCACATCTCCTGGCTATGGCGCGCGTGTGACGCTTTTACCCCCCTACGCGTCGCGACGTTTACTCTCGCTCGTATTCTCTCTCTTTTTGCCACCCTTTTTTCCGTTCGACCTTCCAACTACTCCTGTTTCCCCTTTTGCCACCGCCGCCGTTGCCGCCGCGACGACGGCGACGACGACGACGATCCCCTGCGCCTCTTATTTTCTTTTTACCTCTCGCAATTAATCACGTAGCTGCCGATGTGGACGACAATCTTTTTTTCCCGTGGCGGGGCTGTCGCCAACGCCGCCGCCGTTGCTCGCCCTTTCGACATCGAAATTTAACGCTAATAGAAACAACGATTTATGGCCACGCGACTCCTTGAAGGAATGCTCCAACAGGCTCTAATTAATTCTTTTACGTCTCCCATAAAAGATCGTTTCGCTGCCTCTCTCGCGGGCGCCGTCGTCGCAGGCTACGTACCAATCAAGAAACTACCGCGACGAGGCGCCAGTTACATTATATATATGTATATCCACTTCGCATTCATTCACGGCTCGATATATATAAGAATTTAATAACAATCAATTCTCCACGCGGATAAGAAGTGTACGTGGCTAAGTTTGTACCTCGTCTACGCACAGACGCGTAACTCTTTACAATACGGAATGACTTCAATCAAACTAAAGTTGCGCGGTTCGCGCAATGAAGTCCGACTCTTGGAGTGTGCCGTGCCGTGGCGGTGGCGGCGACGGCTCAATTTCGCCGTTAACATGAATAATTTTCTTGTTTACGCCATCAAGAGCAGATCCGGGATTAAGTTTGACCGTGACACGGTGTTGCATTACCGGCCGCGACGTACATACACACAGCCTCTCTCGGACACAAGGCTCTCGCGCTCCGGTCGTCTCGCTAGTCCCCTGGATATGTCCTTTTAAAGTGGCAAACTTCCCCGAAATACGTATCCGCACTGTCCGGCGTTGGCCGAGCGCGGATAGCGAAAGACCGAGAGCGCCTCTCTCTCTCTCTCTCTCTGCTTGTTCGCCGAGTTGAAGGATAGCGCGGCCGAGAGAAGGCGAAAGAGCAGAAAGGAGGAGAAGGAGGAGCGCGGGAGGGAAGAGGAAGAGAAAGAGAGAGGGAGCGAGAGAAACTCCCTGGTGGTGCCAAATAACAATGTTGAATCTCATAAACAAGGAGACAAGACAAATACCCGCTGGTCGCGCGCGTCGTCCTCCGTACAGTGGACAGAGTCCGTTCCGTGCGCACCCTGCTCTCCCTCTCTCTTTGCTATGCTGCCCAGTATACTACTAACAGCAGCACGGTAGTGGTAGTAGTAGCCGGCGTTCGCCGCTTCTTCCAGCAGTGGCCACCGCCGCCGCCGCCGCTGCCACCCCCTCGCGGGGATGAGAGACTCTGCTGGTAATTTCACGGTGTCTTGCATCTCTGAGCCGTCCCTTTCCTCTCTCCCCCCGCGTCGTTCCTGCCACCGCTGCTCTTTCCCGCCCTGTGCGCGAGCTACCACCACATGCACAGCGCACCGTATATAGTCCGATCTCTCGCCTGCATGCATATACCAGCCAGATACGTGTACGCGCGCTCTCGTGTGCTGAGCCGGGATTCCCATTATGGGGAGGAGGAGGAGGAGGCTGATCGTTAAGATTCAGCCCTCTAATAATTGCCTCATTAACCTGCGAGCGCCAGAGCGGCGCGGGGCTGCCGTGTGCTCGAATTATTCGGGAATCGATCGATCGGCCGATTTCTGCTATACACTTGCAGCTGAACGTCATGTGTCTTTGCTGGTATAATTACTTTCCGTGGAGCGAGCGGGAGATTTGCATTTAGCTGGAGGATAAAAAGTGCGGATATAACGCGCCGATTTCTCGGGCGCAGCCCAGCAAGATCCTCCATTTATCTATATTAATAAACACTTTCTAATTGAGCTAACCGTAAATTTATGAAATATGATGGCGAGGAGAGCCAGCCAGCCAGCCACGGACACTCGATGACAAATCGTATTGAGTAATGCAGATAACTCGATTACCTTAATTTATAAGCCCGCCGCAGGAAACCGGGCGCGCGCGGACGCCCGTCTCAGAGCTCGCTGCTCGCCGGTTTTTCTTTTGCAAAATATCGAACTCCGCGCTCGCCGCACGAGCTATAAATCAAATTATACGCGGAGAGAGATAGAGATTAGATTTCCGTCGGTCCACGTTCGAGAATTCGAGAGAGAGAGAGAGAGAGAGAGAGAGAGAGAGAGAGAGAGAGAGAGGACGCCAATCCGCGCGTATCTGGGGTAAGGGGTACTGCGGCTTTCGAGGATTTGAGCCTTTCTCCATCTCTCTCTCTTCGCCGCGGCTCTGTCCAGCCCTCAGCCTCTATCCATCGTCTCCACCTTGCCCTCAGCTCCCTCCTCCTCCACCTCCTCGCGCTCGGCCGCTTGCGCTTCTCGGATCCTCCACAGTGAAGCACTGCAAGGTCCAACATTAGTTAACGATTAATCAAGGCGCTTGTAGCTCAACATATATCATTAAACTAGTTAGCGAAGTAGGGTCGGCCAAGTGTGCTGACCACTGCTTCCTCGCCCGATCCCCAAACTCGCCCCCTCAGGCGAATCCCGCCTACCGCCGTAGTAGCCTCGCCTTCCCCACCCACCACCACCCACCCCCACCCCGTCCTTTCCGCGCGGACGACGTGCACTCTCACGTACACGGGGCTAAACTCTTGAAGGCCCCCGCAGCGGAGTTTACACTCGTCCTCGGACTACCGCGCGAGGAGCTGCCCGAGCTTTCTGCGAATTGCTCGTTAAGAGAGAGAGAGAGAGGCGAACTTTAAGGGTCGCGAGCGCTCGCTAGCCCTGCTGCACTGCACACCTCAAGCGCGATTTTACTTGGAAAGAGAGAGAGAGAGAGAGAGAGAGCGACATTATTTCCCTCTGTGCAAGTGTCCAGTGTTTGGCATTTAGTTGTTCTTTTGCCAAATCAGAGTTCGGAACGAACTACTTGTGTGCACCTCTCTCTCTCTCTCTCTCTCTCTCTCTCTCTCTCTCTCTCTCTCTCTCTCTCTCTCTCTCTCTCTCTCTCACTCGCTCTGTCTCTGGTAAGCGCGCGAGGTCCAAAACTGGCGCGCCGAGATTGATGCCGCAATCGCGCGCTGCTGCGAGCAATTACTTGGCCGAGAGAGCGAGCGGAGAGAGAGAGAGAGAGAGAGATTGAAGACGAATGTATTTCACACCTGGACGAGCGGTCTAAACAATGGTTTCCTCTCCAAGCCTGACCAAGTTTACTTAATTGTCAATCCAAGAAAGCGTACATTTAAAGATTCGCGCGATTACTAAATTATACGCTCCCAAGTATGAATAGCAAATTCAACATTAGGTCTGACGAGCCTAACGAACCAGCCAGTTAATTCACACCACCGCACCACCGCCACTCGAATTATCCCTCTGCTCTTCAGATTTTCCCGAGCTCTCTTTTGCTCTCCCCTCGTGTGAGAGAAAGAATAAATTGCGTAGCCGGGACTTGCGCGTCTGCCACTGCTTTCCCGTCACCACGCTCTTCCGCACCCTCGGCTCTCGCGCCTTCTTTCCACCCTCTCTTCTTCTACTACTTCTTCGCTTGACCATCTTCGCCACCGAGGCGCGCGGGCTCCTCCAATTTTAAGCATCGCGCAGCTGCATAGTATGTACGTCTAGGCTAGCCGTACAGTGGGCGCGTCCCTTATAAATCCTGCAGGACTCGCGGAGGCACTAATGTACGACTGTTTGCGGTTATAACTTGGCCCCGACACGAAGGGAGAGAGAGAGAGAGAGAGAGAGAGAGAGAGGAGGATGGTAGTGTTGCCCCTCCGGTACATGCTAAGCCGGGGCTAAAGGCTCGCCAGACCTGGCCATTCCTCACAGCCCTGGATCGCGGCGCAGCTCGCTCGCTCGCTCGCTCCCGCGGACTTACACCTCCTTGCTAAATCCACGTGTGCGCTTGCTTTCTCTCTCTCACTCTCTCTGCCTTCGTCTGTCTGCGTCTATAGCCTCAGTGCGCGTGCCGTCGTCGTCGTCCGACGCTTCTTATCCCCAGGGCAAATGTTGTTTGGAATTTATCGACGCGGAAATTTACGATCGAGGCATAAACACGACGTCGCACGGTACTGTTGATTCCTGTCGCGCGAACACTTTTGTCATACTTTTCTGGGGAGGAGGAGAAACGAGCCGGCGGTGGCCCTAAATTTCCTCCGTTCACTGGGTTTTACGGTAATCCAGAAATTGCAATTTCCCGAGTCCGCGCGCACGCAGTGTCCGGCCGACCGCAGAAAGTCAGCTAGATCTTGGAGCGAGCGGCGCGAGAATAGAGAGAGTCGCAGGCGTGAGCGGTGTTAATATCGCGAGAGTTACTTGGGCCAAAGTTATTTGACCACCGCGCCGGTGTGTTCATCCTGCGAGATAGTATTAAATCCCCTGCCCCGCACCTCCGCCTCCTCCTCCGGTGTGCTCCCGACAGTCTTGTAGTAGCAAAATCCAGGAGCCGGTGGCCGCTCGCTCGCTCTCAACGGCGTGGGCACACCGGTGTCCAGCGGTGTCGCCGGCAAACGTTTGCTCGACAAACAAACCCAACTAGCTATCTTGGCCGTCCGTTATAGCTCGCGCGCGGATGACCCGGCCAGAGCTCTCCTCTCTCTCTCTGCTCGTCGACAAAGTCGATCCGGAACACGGCGTCTGTGTTTTACCCATGCGGATAAATGAGCGAAGACGCGAGATGTTTGAGCAGGAGTCGGCTTCTTTCGCGATGATGGCTCATCCTTCATGTGGAAAAAAAGCGGGCGGAGAACCGAAGCCGTGAATGTGCGGGGGCTCGCTGGCCAAGTTTGGCTAGCGCCTTAATTAAGAGCGATCGCTCAAAGTCCGGCTTCCGCGGTCGTCGAATGTGTATAAGACGCGAGGAAAATTTAGGGAAAGTCGTTGTGCCGCGGATTAATTAAGCCATACCCCGAGAGCGTGATGTTGACTAGTGGATTCGGTATATCGCCTAATTTCGTACTGGATTATGTAAGACGCAATTTTTGATGCTGGAGAAGCAGAGGAAAGGCGAACTGGATTATTTTTCCAAGCAGAGTGTTCATAGCCGGCGGTTAAACAGTATAGGACAAGTGGAAAGATCAAGGGAGAAAGAGGGTGAGATAGGAGGAGGCGGTCGGGTGGGAGAGAGGGCTAGTTGAAATTTACATAGAGCTCGGGCTTATAGTAGCGTATTTGAGGAGGAGGCAAGTTTCTCTCCCAAAGGGCAGCAGCAAAAGCAGAAGCAGCAGGAGTAGCTTCTACTACGAAGGCGGCAACGCTTTCCGGGCCTGAGAGTTGCTGACCGTCGCGCATTGACCAAGAATAAGATAATCCTTCGTCACATACGTAGAGGATCGCGCGGCCATACGTGTATATCTATCCTGCTTCTCCCACTCTCTCGCTCTCTTCGCTTCGCTCCCTCTCTGTAGCTGGCTGTATTAATGTTTGCCTTTATATCTGTAAACAGTCGCCGGCGCTGCTGCTGCTGCCGCTGCCGCGGCGGTATCTCCGAGCCAGGTACTGACTAACCATCCGCGAGGCTCGGGTGCGCGCTAGATTATTAACTGACCACTGGGATTAGAAACTTCCTTCGAGGTTCCTCCTCTCTCCCTCTCTCGTCGTTCTTGTCGTTCTGGGGCTATATCTGGACCTGCCGCCCCCGCGGCCCCCGCCAGCCACCACTGCCCCCTCCCTCCAAAGTATATTATTGAAACAGGACTGCGCGAAGGGAGAGTTTGAATCTCTCTCTGATTTACCGAGGCACATCCTCTGAAGGGGCTGCTGATTTACTTCGTTAGATCCCGGTTTCCGCGTGCTCTCTCCGTCTCGCTGTCGCTGAATTTTAATTAAATCCTCTGTTTATTTTTAAATTAAGATTTCGAGGCTGGAGAATGACGGTCTTCAGGCGGCTTTGTTGCGATGTCGCATGATTTTGAAATTCGGAGGTGCTGTGACACGTAGAAATATTATTTAAACTTCAGAGATGCTAATGAACGTCAAGAACCTTAAAAACATTTCAGTCCTCCGAATATCTAATTGCGCCAACACCCATACCTCTCTAAAAATTATTGCCCACAGATCAAGCTACCATGATATTTTGAAACCCTTACACCCATATTTTTCAACAACCCGAATCACCCAATAAATAACCGGCCCCAACTCACACCCACACTCGCCTAAATCAGTCACGAGAAAGTGAAATCAGCCAACACCACACTCACGTGCGTCCTCGGATTTCGGGTACCACATGCCTGCGTCGCTTCTTTGTCGGCCGTCGGCGCGTGCGATGCGTCGGCGGCGGCGGCGGCGCGATGACACACTGGCATTAGCACACACCGTGAGTGACGGAGTGTGGCGCGCGTCGCCTCTCTCCCTCTATCGCGCGTGCAACGAAAACACAGGCGAGCTAGCGAGTAGCCTGTGTGCGAACAGCGGCACACACACACACACACACACACACGGCTAACTGACGCGGCATATTTACATTGCGCACCGGCGCAATTAAGCCTCGTGTCCGAGCGCCGAGAGCGCGGCAGCACGAAATTCCGTGCGGGCTAACGCCTTCGTACTTGCTTTCACGCCCAGCACGCGGCCGGCAAAGCGGCAGCGCGCGCACGCGTTTGCTCGCCAACGCCGACACCTCTTGTTGAACCCTTTCTCCGTCTCTCTCTGTCTCTCTCTCGCTTTGTAATACGTGAGAGGTCACTTTCTCGTTTTTCATCGGTCCCGGGCTCTTGTCTTCGGGTTATCGATTTCTTGTCATGGTGATACACTTGGCGTTAGAATTTTATCCATCTTGTATCGGTATTCGGTCGCATTTCTTATTCAGCGAGTGTACATATTTGATTTTGGTTAAACTTGCATGTTAACAACAATGATGTACTGCAACGTGTTTTAGACAGTTTTCTCCAATTATTTTCATAAACTTTATATGAAAATATTTTAATCGTATGCATCCCTTTATTACAGCGAAATTTTTATTTACTCCGCAAGTATCTCAATCACGGCACGCGTAAAATATTATTGCGGCGTACGTACTGCCCGTGCGCTCGGATGTAATTTTTCAAAACCGATTTTCTTACGGTACAGATTTACAGCGCTATCAACTTGACTTTGCCTTTGCACAAAGGCATACATATATATAGAGTACACACGGCAGGAGTCAGAACAAAGGATTCTAAAATTCCAAAATGCGTAACGCATTTCAGCGCACCTCGACGTCATCATCATCATCATCGTCCCGCGCGAAATGAGAAAAACTTCGTAGCGTCCGCAATTTCGAATAACTTCTATATCGCACACCACGTGGGATAGTATCTCGATGGCGCAGATCGCGCGAGTAATTCCGCGCACCTCGCCATAGGAATTCCGGGAGGGAAATTTGACGATGGGAGCCCGAGCGCGAGCTAGTTCGCGCGTTCCCCAGGTCGTTATCGTTCGAGAGCAGCAGCACTTCTGCGGCGATCCAGGAAATCCCGATCGCGTCAGGCTCTCTCTCACACAGAACTCTAGCGGAGAACAACGGATTCTTTACATTAGGACGCGGCCGCCTATGAATGTTGTGACGCGCACGCGAGCGGCTGTGTGTTGGTCGGGCTATCGAAAATCAATATAGATACGAAAATCAAGAGGATGGGAGGGTGAGTGAGACTATGCATTTTTGATGAGGTTATAACGGATCCACTGTGCGCTGACACTTTATCCGAGATTCTTTTCCTGTATGTGTGTGTGGCTATGCCCTCAGCCGGGCTTTTTGACTTGTATGAATTTTTCGCGGGGTTATTCTTCATTCATGCATGAGACGAGCGCCAGTCAGCCGCAAAAGCACCCCCGAGTGAATGAAAATTCTCTTGCCACAACGAAGTATTTAAAATTCGATAATTTTCTTCACGATGAAAAGTTTCTCTCCCCATTCGGGAGATACCAAGAAGACATGTCAATCATCGCTCGGGGTGGGTCTGAATCGGGGATGTTAAATATTCTCTCGGTGATGATACGATGAGATATGATTAACCACAGTGTTGGAGAATTTTTACAATTTTTTTTACAAACCACTTTTTAGCTGACGCGAATGATGTCATTGAATTATACAAGTTCCGCTCAATATTTGACTTTTCCCTTATAATTTTAAAAACGTCTTCTGAATTTTTGATGGAGTTGTAAATTTGAAGAGTCTAAATTAAGTATCGAAAAATCAATTGAATCAGTCAAGCGAAATTTTAAAATATTCAAATAAACTTTCCCGTCGAAACATCTTTTTAACGAAATCAATATTTTCTGATTCGATTATACCCAACCCGCGGAATCGATTAATTTTTCACTAAATCCTCCCTTCAGCCAAATTAGAACCATCCCGCCAGGTCTTAATCATTACTCGGCAGGATAAAAAAAAACACGTTGACCGCGCTCCATCATAAATTTCCTATAACAACAACATTAATTTTTTCCCGCGTCAGCCGTGCCTTCATACACTCCCCCTGCCGCCGCGCAATTCCGCGGGTAAACAATCGCGGCCCGTAAAACTAAATAATTCAGCGACACTATACCATTCTTCATTCCGCAAAAAAGACGCCACACGCTCGCGCGTGCTGGTTTTATCGTCGGGCGCAATAATTGCCGTAATCGCGTGCGCCGCCGCGCGCCACGAAATAATAATTATCCTCCTCTTATAGACGCGCATGAATATACATACTCACGCTCGCACGCTTGTTGTATCTACATATACACACGCGGATAACGCCAGTTACACATTATATACGCCTCCGCTCCTCGGCGTCGATTCGCAAAACAATGGGGCTGAGCAGTCGTTGACACTCGAGAGATACGCCGCGCGAGCTCGCCAGATTCACCATCTTTATCTTTTCTCTTCCTCTCTCTCGCGTTCTCTCACTCTCCGAAGCCCGGTCTCTATCTCTCGGCGCGCTTCTATCTTTTATTAGCATCCCGTAGAAGCTATTTCGCGGCCCTTTCTCTATCGCCTAACCTATCCCCGGTACAGGTTCTCTCTCGCTCCCTTCGAGTCCGCGTTTCGTATATACATCCACACATATACACACACAGCGGCATCTCTCTTTCGGCGCGTCGCGCCCGCGAACACGGGGTATAGTAGAGCGCGAGCGAGAGAGAAGAGAGAGAGAGAGAGAAAGAGAGAGAGGAAGAGAGGAGCCTAGCAGAAGTGCGTATTTACGAGCGTTCCCGTCCATAAAGCAACCTCGCGCCTGATTTTGATACATTCTCCATGCCGGGCACTATCTCACGCGCGAATACGACCTACGTAGCCATATACACTCGGGATTTATGGAGATGCTGCTGCGCTCGCGCGCGCCGAGAGCGAGGAAGAGGGAGAAGAGGGAGAGAGAGAGAGTGTACTTGCCAGTCTCGTTTCATCCTGGAATTCTGCCCACCCACACTTTTTCTACCCGCAGAGAGAAAGAGAGCTGCTGCTGCTGTTGCACGCACGCACGGAGCCTGGCAAAGTCGATCGCTCTCTTTATTTGCGCGCGCGCGAGCTTAATTCCCGCGCACCTGGCTAATCCGCAAGAATGCATCTCAGAGGCAGCGAAGTCGCCGCGAGAGAGGCGAGAGGGAAACGCGAGCGACTGTAAATCTCACTCGCGGGAGAGGGCGCTGGACTATGTAATGGCCAAGTGGGGCAGAATGCTTTCTCACGTCTCTCTCTCTACCTTCCTCGCACTCTTCGCGTGTATCTGATCTCTTGTTCCACGCTGCTTATTGTATGTATGTCTTTGACTCGGGAATCCGTGAATTCTTACTCTGAATTTCCGAGCGCAGCTTTTTTTTTGCCCCTTTGGCGTTGAAAGTTTATGTGTTTAGAAACGGAACTGATATCTCTGGCTGAATTTTTCTCCGGCACCCGTTTCACTCTAAAAACAATTTTAAATGAATGTTATTCTTACTTTATTTTAGAAATAAGTGCGACCCCAGAGGATATATCCGTTTTATTTCAAATTGGCAGAATTACATATTCAAACGTAATGGCCTCCATCTTCGATATGACGAATACCCGCTAGCGCTCGGCACAATACGCCAAATGTATCGAACGAAAATTAATTCTATACAATACCACCAACGGGGGGTCCGTCCGCGCGTATAATACAGACTATCGCGGCCGATAAAGCCTCTCTCGCTCTCTCTCTCTCTCTCTCTTTCTCTCTCTCTCTCTCTCATGGGCGTATCTGAAAATATCCGCCGCGCGGTAATGCAAATCCAAAGTCCACATGTAAGAAGCCGAAGAAATTGCTCTCGCCTTCGACCGGTCGAGGAAAATATTGTGCCTCCGGGAAATTTGTTATTAAAATATACATTAGACGCAGGAGGGGGGAGGAAAAAATATTCACGGCCGCGTTCGCGCGCGCCTCTCGGACTACGCTTACTTATGTGGGAATAAATGTATGGGAGAAGCATCGGCGGCGGCGGTTGGGGGAGACGAGAGCAGCCGAGAAAGGGGTTATGCAATCGCGGAGATGTGCGGCGATTGTGCGTATGTGTGTGTGTGCGCGTAACGCACGAGGCGGTTGGACACAAGGGAAGAGCCCCGGCGCCCCGCCGATTGCCGTATACAGTGTAGCGGCCGGCGAGCAGGAGCATATATCGTAATCACAATATTATGTTGAAATTGGAAGGGCTGGATTTCCCATTTCTATTTTAATGGCTTCTGGGATTTCGATGACTGTGTGTATGTGTATAGGCACACGAGAGGGATGGGAGAGAGGGAGAGAACGTCAAGTGTCGCTTTATGCCCCCGCGTCTGCGTGTCGTCGCCCGGTGAAACTTCGCCGCGTTATCTTTGTGATGGTGATATGTGTGCGAATATAATATATATTATGTAGGGTACGTGTAATTCGATTCTTCCCGATGAGTAGTTTTGTTTCAATGTTTGTACTATAAGAGAAATATAATTATTGTTTTAATTAATTATTAAAGTAATTTGTTTTTTCTGTTGCAGGTAAGTTCACGTGGAGTCTGAATATTCACAGCGTAATTCGGTAAAGTATTGAAATTATCGACTATTTTATTTATTCCGCATTTATGACGGCTGTCATCCGGCTTTGATCAGAAGTACTGAAAAAGTCGTTTCGCATTAAATAATATATTGCGAGTGACGTATTAACTCTTATCGGTAATGACAGAATTTTTTCACAAATATAATGCAAAACAGGATGAAAAACAAAACACGATTAAAAACATTGTTTATCTCAACTTTAATGGCGAACGCAGACTAAATGAACTTATAATTAGTGAAAAAAGAGGGAGATATATATTTCCACGCGTGCCATTATTCAACATCGGTATATATCAGTGTTCTCATAGTTACAATAATTATGCATAAATTAGAATAATTACGAAGGCAAACAACTTGTGCTTATCTAAATGACGCGGTAGAGTAGAATAAAAATACAAATGAATTTATTATTACTACTTGCTTAAGTAGCACTTGCCCGCAGGCTGTTTTACCTTTGGGAAAGTTTGCGCTCGCGCTGGCTAAGGTCAAAAGTTTACCCGCCGGCAGAGAGCGAAAGGGCTGACTGCGAGTGCGATTGGCGCGAAAATGACGCAAGAAAGTTCGGCTGCGCAGGTGTGTATGCATACATGACTGTGTATGTGTATACACGGGAACACTAGTGCGAAGAAACGGTGTGTGCGTGTGAAGAGCAGCGAGAAAGAGAGCCACCGCGTAAAGTTGCTAAAGTTGAAAGCCGGAATTAATACTCGGAAGACGTTGACTGCCGTCCTTATTTAATTATAACGATGCTCATACGGCGCGGAAGCTTCGAGAGTTTCTTTTATCTGACCGCGCTTGGCGAATTACTTTGCGACCTCATGCTGAAACTTGCCGACTGCGTGTATATAAAGTTTTAGATAATAATCTAATCCAGTTTGTTTGCGCTCGCGCAGGTTTAGAAATTCGTGACTGCTAATATCTTCGAGAAAATATATATAGTAATGCTAAATGACGGATAAAATCTCGCTTTATGGAAGCCAGCGCGTGATTGCGGAAGTCGTAACCATGTAAATTTTGCAAAAGTATTTTACTGAACTCATAAATATAATTTTAAAATCGCTCCTTTTATATTTATTGCGCGGGTATTTTTCCGAGCTCTCTATTCCCACAGACAGAGAGCGAGAGCTGTACCGAACGAACGCGCGGGGAGTCGCGTGCAGAGAGGGAGACAGGAGATGGGTGGGTTTGAGGGGGTGGGCGAAAAAAAGCATGCAAATTCGTTCAATTATGCATTTTATTATAACGAAAAAAAGAGGAACGCATAATGTATTACGGAATGACAAATTGTATAAAGTTATTGCTCGCTTTTTTCCGCGATTTAAAATTACGCGATAAAACACAATGGCGACCGCCGGCGCGCGCGCGCGCACCCGAACAAAAGTTTTTTATTTTTTTTTTTTCGGCGAAAAAATGTCCTTTTCCATTGCCGGAGGCCATAATTTGCTCGGGCGTCAGTACAACGAAATGAAATGCACGCTCGCTCGCTCCCGTAGCAGGGCATAATATATCCGGGGTATCCTTGATCATCGCGTACCTCATTACACTACTATTGACCTGAATCTTTTATTATCCTCGACGAGCGCGAGTATAGCGAACTTGCGTCCGTATGCGTATATACATATAAGTATACCGTACTTGTACGTACGTTAATATTAAATGGTTGCGATAGTTATCGTTCGTCGCCCTTATTATCTCGTAGAAAACAATCATTATGCTCATTGAACGCGCGGCACTCGCTCTCTTTCTTTCTCTCGAGTCCTACGCGCGTGTCGGTGTGTCTGTCGCTTGGCGCCGACGCGCACGCAATTTTATAATATGTATGATTCCGCCGACGCTCGTCGACCAATGCCGATTAACGGCTTAGTCGCCGCGCCATGCAGCGCACAAAACGCGCGCGCATAATGAGGTTTGTGATAAACAATGCGAGATAAAAAAAAAAGTATAATTAAAATAATGATCATTATACGTTGCGGGAGAGGGGAAATAATAATCGAACACAATGGGGCGTCGGGCGCGTGAGCGGCGATAAAAATCTCCGGTGAAATTAGTATAGAACACGGCGCGGAGTTTTTTTGAATGGTGATTTATTTGTTGCTCGAAAAGTTGCTCATTTGGTTCTGACAAATATCTGAATGAATTAATGAAAAGAAATTTTTTTTTAAATTGACACATGTAGAAAAAATGTATTTACATATTGTTATTTATCTATATTAAAATCGTCCTGAATTATCTAGTTTTTATCGACGATTGAAGCAATTATAATATGTAGGCGTGATTATAACACTCAAATCATTCACCTCAAATATGAATATAATATGTAAATCGCATTTCCACAATCCTCAGTTATTAAAAATATTTATCATAATGTACAGAAGAACATAACACAATAAAGCATAATAATATTTACAGCGACGATTATAATGTCCACGTAGATTAATGAAAAACGCTTAATGGAGGAAAATTCTTCCGAGCATGAAACGCTTGAATGCGTGCATACGCACGTGTGTATGTGTGTATGCAGAGGCGACGGAGAGAACGAAAGAGGTGACTCCTCGGTTTAAAAACCTAGAAAAGACGAAAAAAGAGCGCGGCGAGCCGAGGAACGGGGGAAGCAGGTGGAAAAGAGAAGTGGACGAGCGGAATAATCGGCGGGGCGACCTCCGTTGCGCTCTTCGGTTAGATTCCGTCGGGAGGAACACGGAAAAAAGACAGGGGTGCTAGCGTAAGAGAGGGAGAAATCGAGGCGAAAAAAGGACAAAAAGAGAGCAAGAGAGAGAGAGAGAGCGAGCGAGGTAAAATGGAGCGTCCGAGCGGCCGACTGACAGGAATTTACATCCTCTCGAGCGCAATCTGCGTGAGTGAATTGTGTCGTGTTACCGTCGTCCGGAGAATTAGATCCGGAAAATCCGTAATAATTACTCGAGCGACGGTTACCTCTCCCTTTCTCTCCCTCTCTCTTCTCTCTCCCTTTCTCTCGTTCGCGGCTTCAGGGGTGGCAAAATCCGAGCTTCTCTCCCTTTTCCCAGCCCTTTTCCGTACTTTACCCCGTCTCTCTCTCTCTCTCTCTCTCTCTCCTCTATATACTCCCCTCGCCGTGGTGTCTCTTTTCGTCGTTTTCACCTTATTCAGAGAGAGAGAGAGAGAGAGAGAGAGAGAGAGAGAGAGAGAGAGAGAGAGAGAGAGAGAGAGGGAGAGAGAGAGAGCTCATTCACGCCGTGAAATAAACAAGTAAATACACACACACACACACACACACACGCGCGCGCAAGCAGAATGCGGTGACGGCAGATCAGATTTTACCCGCGCGCCTGCGCATTTTTCGCTCGCCCGGGCGCGTGCGACTAAAAACGAAATTATTGCATTCCTTTGCGGCTGGGCTTTCCCGCGCGCTCCTCGTTTTTCCTTTTTTCGCCCAGGCTCGCTCCTTCGTTCCTCTTTTTTTCTTCTTCTCCACCCGTACACGGCACACGCGAATACAAGCCGGGCTTTTTCATATGCTTTGCGGCTCATTGTTCGGCCGAAATTATACGCGAAATATGCGCCCGCCCGTTCGCTCGCTCCCTCTGCTTTCTTTTAGATTTATTGCTGCGATGAAAAATGCATTTATTATGAAACGAGCGGCGCCCATTGTTGTGACGAGCCATACCAACGCCACCGACCACACCGCGTCGTCATCGTATATAAATGTAAATTATATAAAAATTGCCGCAATTCGCTCGCGCGCCCGCACCTGCTTATAAATCGCGGATCGCGACGAGAGATAATCTTTTAACGTTTCAGTCAGCACTACCGGATCGTTTTGATACAGATGTTTTGCTCCTGGTAAAATTAGTTCGCTTAATGCCCATGATCTATGCACGCGCGCACGCCGCTCTAGCTCGCTACTCTCCTCTCTCTCTACTCTCCGTCTCGCTCCCTCTCGATTTAGGTTAAAGGCACTGAAACACGTGTCGAGGAATGTATCTGCTCTTGCACACGCGCTTTCGTCTTCGGCAGCACTATCGTGTTTCACTGCTAGTAGTTAGCTCGCTCGTGCGCCTCTCTCTCTCTCTCTCTCTCTCTCTCTCTGCGCCGCGCCTCCCATACATTACCTCGTAAGGTGAATTCGTGTACGTCGTTAGTTACTCGAATATCTTCATCGACAATAACTCTTCCCGCGCTCGGGACAAGCTCATTTAAATAATTTATCTAAACGCCGACTATTAATATTATTCGGTAGATCATTCGTTATGATACATGCTGCTTCACCTACGTTATAATATTAATGCATTATCATTTAAATCGGCTCGTTAAAAAGTTTCTATACTACAAATCCTTCACTATTATTCGACAGTGATGGATACCATTATACTTCCAGTATATTCAATCATAAATTATTTCTAAAAACTAATTTCGGTATTTAAAAGTTCCTTTCGCCTCCTCTCGATTTAATTTATGTGCAAATACGTCGCTGCTCCTCTACCTCGCCGAAAATTTGAAGCTGATTATTACAATCCACTTCGCTACGTTCAGTAGCTCTCGGTTGCCTCTCTCCCGCACAAAACGAACGCGACGGATCAGCTTAATTTAATATCGACTGCTACCCGCGCGTGTGTAGGCACAATAAAGAGATGAATGATCGCCGCCGCCACGTACGAACGTACGTCAGTCCAGTCCAGCAACGCACCCCCGTAAGGGCAAATTTTGCGTTTTCGCAATGCACTTGAGTTAGCCGTGGCGGTGGCGGTGGCGGCAGCTCCCGAGGGGATGAAAGCCCCGTTGTATTCTCTCTCTCTCTCGCGAAAAAAAGCATCATGAGGATATACCGCTGCCGGTGGTGGGGGCGGTCGTGCAGACGGACCAATCGGGCATGGACCTCTGCCGCCGCCGACGCATTGTGCAAAGCATATCGAACGCGAAATAAAAACGCGCGCGGCGAGGCTCGGTACATATACACACGCAGACATGCTCTCCCGTCGGGACACAGAGAGAAAGAGAGAAGGGGGGCTCAAAATTAAAACCGGCCGGCAGAAAAATAATCAGATTTTCGCGTATATTATTAACGAAGATATGCAGGCGCGCATATGCGGAGGGACGAGCTCGCATACATGCATGCATACATGTATGTGTGTGTGCGCGTGTGTGTGTGTATGTGTGTGTTTCCGTCCAGTGCCGGGAAAACTATTGACTTCAATCAGACCGAGTCACCCCTTTCTTCTCTCTCTCTCTCTCCCTCTCTCTCTCTCTCTCTCTCTCTCTCTCTGTCTCTCTTCCTTCCTCTAAGCTGTAGTAGTAACAGCGAATCGTAATATGTATATGTGTAGATGTGTGCGTGTGTGCGTACGTGGAGTCGCCACCGCCGCTGTTTGTTCCCCTTCACACGTGCGCGCACATACGAGTGCGAGAGAGCAAACGCACGGACGATTTCGGATCTAGCCTCTCCCCAGGGCGAAAGCAGGCAAGAGAGAGACAGACAGTGAGAGAGAACACGCGCCGCCGCCTGTGAGAACCGACACCCTCTCTCAGTAGGTGGATATGTGTACGGGATTAATTCGTCGATGGCTGGGGTACAGACTCACACGTACATGGACATACGGACACATGCACAAGTAGAGCGTATTACAGATCCAAGGGTCTAATGTATTCGGCCACGCACTTCGCGCTGATCAACATAAATTTTGCGCCGAGAGAGTAGCTTTCGAATGCCGGCGTTGATTCGTTCTCGAAGCTGGTCTGCGCGCGATTTGCCTTGTTTGTGGATCTTGGCTGTAATAATGTTGCTGCGCTTTGGCTGGAAAATTATTTTAGTTCGGAGAAATTCGTTTCGCGAATAAGGATGCATCGCCTCGAATGCAACAGCTTTTGCAAATAAGGGAGAAGCGGCGATTAATATTATATGGTTAATTATATGCATTATTATGCACTAACTTTCAAAGCTCCCGAAGGTACGTATAAATAATAGATAAAAGCGTTTACCTATAAACACAAATCAAATATTTACGGACATTGAAAAGTTAAACATAAACCCCGCGATTTACATAAAGCATCCCCAGGTGCACATTACCCGTCTACTTATACATACGCCACCGTTCCGTGTATCGAAAACGCTTTAAAACAGGGTCAATAATTGAAGCCCACGTAGCAGGCACGTGTTCCGGCGTCGTGCGAGAAACGGAAAGTAAGTACACGAATACATTTCCCCGTTTCTCTCTTTCTCTCTGCGCGGCGAGTCGGCGGGGCGATTTCCCTCAGCGCATTACGTATGTGCATCGCGCGGCCGTTGCGTGTCTTCAACCTTCTCTCTCTCTTCCACGTTTGTTTGCTCGCGCACACGCGCTGCCACCCTCTCTTCTCTATACACACACATACACACGCGCGCTCGAGAGTGAGTGAGCAGCCCGCATTATACGGTTTACGTTTTCGAACTCAGCAGCCGTTGCCGCTGTCCGGAGCAGAAAATTTATAATGCGAAAAAAAAGTCGATGGCTATGACAACGCGGACCACCGCCGCCACCGACGCGAGGAAGTCGGCCGAGCATTTTTATAGGTATATATATGTAGCGATGTAGGAGTAGCAGCAGCAGCAGCAGCACGAGGGTCTGGACGAAGAAAAGTCGCGGACGCGCGTGCATAAGGTTTTACGTTTTCTAAGTAATGGCTCTTTGGTAATTTCTGCAAGATTTACGGGATCCGATAAAAAAGCTTAGCCGAGTGTTTCACTCTGTGCCCTTCTGCGTTGGTGTGGCTGCTAGCCCTGTCTCTCTTTCTCTCCCCCCCCCCCCCTCCTCCGGCCACCGCTGAATGCGTGAAGAGGGTGATACGTTAATTGTTTTGCTTCTTTTCAGAGCTGTTAAAATTATCGATTCCCTTGTTATTTAGTGCACTATAAATTTTTCCGGAGAGAGGCGGTGCGTTCCAAGTGTCTTTCTTCCGGAGTGCTATATGCACGAAAGTTTATCGCTCATTTATTTTTAATATAAATTAAGTTGAACAAATTTCTTACAATGTAAGTGATACATAGTCGAAAATGATATCCGAAAAATTACAACGTCCCGAGACTAAGGGGATGGCCAAGTCGGGCGAAACAAAAGTCAATGACCCAAGAGATCGGGGGAAGTCCACAGCTCTCGGACGCGGCAGCCGACCGACTGGGGAGTGGAAGGCTCGCGGATCTCTCAGAGGGGGTATAGTCCGAACCGCCCTCTCTCTCTCCCTCTCTCTAATCGAGAATGCAGACACACAGAAGGAAGATGTTCTCTTCCTATCCTTACCGCAAGCCTTCGTTCACGATCCTTGACGCGCGCGCGCGTTGGTTCCTGCTGTCGGCGAAACTCGACAGTCGTCCGCAGAATCGAGGGGGCGCGAACGAGGCAGCAGCGGCACCACAGGCACGGTGGACAAATGCTTCCTCCATCTATCGCGACGAGAGATCCTTCAGGAATCTCGCCGGCGCCGTCGTCGCCGTCGTCGTGGAGAGTTT
Source organism: Torymus aiolomorphi (assembly GCA_036365515.1). NCBI lineage: Eukaryota > Metazoa > Arthropoda > Insecta > Hymenoptera > Torymidae > Torymus > Torymus aiolomorphi. The sequence goes on from CM070875.1 coordinate 12,859,950, forward strand.
CGTCGTAGCCGCGCCGCAGAATCCTTCGATCTCTAATTGGCGCATTCACTTCACGCTCAGCTTCTCTCTCCTCTCTCCTTGCAGTCGAGTTATGCTACAAAGTTCATGCACCGCATGTAATTTTCCCCCGTATTGTGCGCCTCTCCCCACATATACCCACCTGCAGCTCTCGAGCTGCTGCATCTGCGAGAGAGAATCGTCATCGATTATCCACCTTACTCACCCCCCGACGTAATTGCCTATTCCCCCGCTTCAAACTGCGCTCTCGCTGCTTCTTGAATGAGTGCGGGTGGTTATCGTGTACACTCTCCGCGCTTGCGCGCGCCCTCGTGGAAAGAATAATTGATGTAATTGTCTTATTATGGCTTTAATTGAAAAAAATGCTCTTTTCCGATCGATCGAGTGTCTGTGCGCGTATGTGTGTGCGTGCCACTCGTCTCACGAGTCGTCGTTATATTTATGCACGCGATATCGTAAATTGAAAATAGTATAATATAATGCACGCGAAATAAAGCTTATATACTATTACTTGATTAACTATCGACGCGTGGAATTGACGTGTATATAAAAGTACACGACCGCATTAGGACATTATGTTGCGTCCATTTTTAATAAAGAAATCTTTGGCGTTCAATGCTCGTCGCACGGCAAAAGACACGCTATATATAATGCTGGTGGTTGTCACAATAAAAGCAGCGCCACATGTATTGATAGCCACCGATTAAAATATAAGCCGCTGCCGCTCACTCTTTCAGCCCCCCCCCCCCCCCGCCTCGGCCTCTATATAGCATGTGACTTGCAATCGCAACAGACACGCAACCCCCGCTACACTCGTTTGTATTCATCCGGTTACGTTTGTTGTCTCTTTCCCGTTATAATAACTCTCCCTCTTTCTCCGTCTCTCACTCTCTCCTGCGTTCGCCCGTAGCTCGCTCTCTTCTTTCCCCCTCTTTCTTGCAACAAATTGCTCTCATTGTTCTCCCCCGCGCTTTTCCCCCGGATCTCTCAATAAATTTCTCGATCCGCCCTTATCATCTCCCGCCCGTTTCCTTTCTCGCACGTCATTTGTACGTACATTTTTCTCTCCTCACGTGTGCGCTCGTTCCCTGCTTATCAACGCTTCGCGCCAAGTCTGGAGAAAAAAATGTGTAGATAAAGAATCATCGCTTACAGTCTCTTTTCTCCTTTTTCTTCCAACTATTATTGTTCTTCAGAAACAATCATTTATAATTATTGATACAAAAAGCCGTATGATTTTGAGAACGTTTCGGTTGACAAAAGAATACAGAATAGCGTATAACGAATCGGTCACCGGTTATAAATTTTCATAAATAACGAAAGGCAGCCGTATAATACGCGAGCTGGAGTTTTATTTGTCGCCCGGTACGCGAGCGCGCATGCGGCATCCATTTAAAATTTACTCGCGCAAGATTAACTCACGAAAATCAACATGACACGACGAATTTAAACGAATCCCAAACTCTCCTACTACACGCGAGGGGCATACCGTATTTTTCCCACGTCCAGACCGTATGGCCTCGATGTAGCCTCGCATGCATGTATCTGTGTCTGTATACGTGTGCATCACGCTTTCTTTTTGTCCTCTATCCCCATCTTTCTCCTTTCTTTCTCTCTTTCTCTTTCCATCCCCGTATGGCGTGTGCGAACGGGCTCGTCTCGGTGGCGCTTTTTCCTTTCCGGAGGGTATACACATCGAGCGCCGATCAGCGCACATAATCTGCGTACTCATTATTACTAGGACTGTAAGGGGACGCGCTCCGCACGTACACGTACACGCACACATACACGCGCACGTATGCTGCGAGCGCGTTCATTATGGACGACGATATGGAGCATTGTTTGCACAATGAGAGGGTGAACGCGCGACCCGACGCGTGTCTGCCAGCGCACTACACCATGCGCGTGTACGTACATCCGCATATACACACGAGAGAGAGAGGGAGAGAGTGAGAGCCTTAATGCGTTACCCCTCTTTCCTGTCGCCTCTCTACCTATGCGCGTGTCCCTCGTCTACTCGCTGACGAGTTTCAGCCTCCTCCACCTCCTCCGCCTCCTCCTCCTTCGTCCGTCTTTGTCTCTCGTCGCTATCTCTCTCGCTCGCTCGCTCCCTCGGCCGATCGTATCCCGGCACACTACTCGCTCTCTGCGGCGACACGCGCGCTCGACTAAGCTACTTATCTGCGCGCTGTAAACGCGCCAGATAATCGTCCGCGAACGAACTCGTCCACCGCAGCCGCCTCCTCGTATGCGTGCGTGTATGTGTGTGAGCTGCAGCGCGTGTGTATCAAATCGGCCGCCGACGACGACGTCGCGCTTTCTCTCACTCACCTGCACACGCGTGCAATCTCGCCCGGGCGAGTATGACGCGCGCACGCCGCCGTGGCATCACGAATTTACATCGCCCTATAAAGCTTCACATCGCTCGGAGACAGGTTGGGGGTGGGTGTGTAGAGTGCGTGTAAGTTTCCGCGCTTTCGGCTGGACAGGCGAGATTAGAGCGCGTGGCCGATTTTACGCCGATCTTAGATCGAGGCGTTGTAATTTCGTGGGGATGCGCGTGAATAGAGTTTGGCTAGATAGATAGGGAGATTGTCTTTACTTGCTGGAAAAGGAGTAAAATGCAGTACTTGTCAACAAAAAGTTACAATGGCCCTGTAGTATGATCGGGATTGGTTAAAATGGTATTCTAAATAAACTTACATTGGGAAGAGCGAGGGGGTCCGGATGACGGATTCGGCTGAAACCTTGAGATAATTTTTTGTATGTTTAAATATGAAGAAAGCTGCAATATTAGACCCTAACGCTAAAAAACTGAAGCTCTGGACATTTTTAGCTTTATTTTGAAAATAGACTTGAAAAAAGCATCTTCTCAACCCATTTCGTCCCATATGTACAAGATTTTTTTGAGTTTTCAGCGTTCTAACTTTTTATATAAACGGCCCAAAAAAAATGTAAAAGCACCATTTCGAATAGTTTGAAGCCTCCTCTTTCGAATACCGTAGCCAGAATTGGACTACGACTTCACTAAAAAAAGTTATAACAATTTATTGCAAAAAGAATCCGAAATTTTCAACATTTTTTTTCAGAAATGTGAATTTTCAACATGACAAAGTTGTACAATTTAATTGTTAATAACAAATTAGCAACAGCTTTTTCGAAAAAAATAAATTGCATATTTGGAATCAGCCGAAAAAAGTACATGGAATTAACTACACACTTTCCATGGAAAAAAACTTGAAACAAAAAGTGTAGTCGGCGGAAAACGTTTTTACTGTTTTGTAGATTTTGAGCCCTATCTTGACGTCGCCATCTTAAGTTTGGAAAAATTTCCAAATGGATTTTGACAAGCAAATAATATTGTTGTCATTTATGCTCATTGCAATTATCAGGCATAGTTTTTTCATATAAAAAATATGATATATTTCCAAAGTTTGCATTTTAAAAAATTTTTTCTATACTTAGGGCGCCATCTTGACGCCGCCATCTTGAATTTAAAAAAAATCCAACGGGGTTTTAAAGAGAACATAAAAACTCCACGATTTGTAGCAAATGCGATGATCTGGTACAACTTTATCATGTTGAAAATTCACATTTCTGAAAAAAAAATGTTGAAAATTTCAGATTTTTTTTTGCAATAAATTGTTATAACTTTTTTTAGTGAAGTCGTAGTCCAATTCTGGCTACGGCATTCGAAAGAGGAGGCTTCAAACTACCCGAAATGGTGCTTTTATATTTTTTTGGGGCCGTTTATTTTAACTTTGGAGAGTCTCAAATATCATTTCAAAAATAGAAAATAAAAGTAGACAAAATGAGTTTTCATTTGCTTAAAAATTAAAAAATGATGATTCCTTCCAAAGTTATGAAAGGTTAAAATTGAGCACTGAAAGTGCACCAAAATATGTTATAGACAGTCGAACAGTAAATTTTTAATTCTTAAAAGAGCAAATGAAAGCTCATTTTGTCTAGGTTTATTTTCTATTTTTGAAATGATATTTTAGGTAGTGCTTCACAAGAGCGAGACAATACGATATTTTATAGACCTATTGTATTGGTCTTGAAAAACATTGAAATTCGTTGTCTTGACTTGATCTTGTCTTGCAAGAGAACGTCTATTCTTGTATTGTCTTGAAATATATTAGCTTTAATACAAAATTTTCGAGTTGAATTAAAAAATTCAAATATAAGTAAACATTTTACTATCAATATAAAAATTAAATGTATTCATTTTTTGCAAAATACTTTCAAAACAATTTGATTTTTATAATTTTTTTACAATATATACTTCTATTTAAACATCTACAGTTTTTGTTATTTTCTAGCGAGGGAAAGCTTCGTTATAATAAAGAATAATAGTTTTTGTAGAACAGAATGAATTTTCTGCTATTAATTCTGTAAACGAAGTCAGATTTTTTCGTAAAATCACATTAACCGGTCTCTCGAAAAGTCTGTTTCAGAACTTCATTAACAGAACTAACTTCATTAACGTTCTCTTATAAGTGTTTTTTGTGAGATGACTATAAGAAAGTTAGTGAGAGCTATGTCTGCTGTGTTGTCATCAATCGTTCGCGATGAACTCGCACTGTTGGTACACTCTTAAAAATGTTATCCCTATTTTACACAAAATGTGTGTAAAATATAATTTTCCTATTTTACACAATTATTTATGTAAATGAACTACAAAGATTATACAAATTTTGTGTAAAATTTTACACAAAATATTTTACACAAAATTTAAAGTACACAGAATTCATATTTCCTGTCCATCCATAATACCGATCCATAATACTGATCAAAACAAATGCCGAGACGCAATACTTACGAAACACGGGTTTCTTTACGGGGGTTTTATTAATTAGCTTATGTGCGTCGACGAAAAAGAAGACCGTGAAAAATGCAGTATTATCGAAAAATGAACGAAAATATCTATGTGTATCTGTAGTCTTAAAAATCGAAAAATGGTTAATGCATATTGTTATAGAACAAATATTATATTTGTTGTTCATTGTTTATTTTTAATTAAAATAAATAGACATCAACTTAACCCTTTATAGGTACGTATGTAACTATAGTAGTACAGTTACAAGATACCGTAGCCAGCATCTGCTAGGAAGAGGTTATGTCGCGCGCTTCTAGCAGTTCTCGAAATTTACTTACTTTGACTGATAATATCTCAGATCGCAAGGTTTCGAGTGATTTACGAATAATGATCTGGAAGAGAAAGCTTTTCCCTCTTAACTCATATATTTTTTATCGAACAAAAAATTGTTTACGTTCCGGAAATATTTAATTTTACCAGTTTTTTCCTTCTGTCCCATAAAAGCCCATGAAAAAAGTAAAAATTTAAAGCTTTAATTTCATCAAATTTTTCACGGTAACCGGTTTAAAAAAGGATACCACAAGATTCAGTATACCGTAAATAGTTAAAAATGTTATTGCTGAGTTCATAAATGTTCATGCAAGAGCGTCCTTTAGACATAAGTTGCAAAGCTAGCTAACGAGGGATCCAAACAGTCTACGTTATCCAGAGGACAAGAACAAGAGTAAAAACTTAACTATCAAACTTTTTTTGAATATACAAAAGAAGGCTCTGATAAAATATAGGTATATGTTTACTATGCAAGAAGAATGGCGTCTTAAAAGGAGGAAACAAAAAGTGTTTAGAGGTATACAAGAATTATTGTCAAGATCAATATTCTTGATATTGTCTTGAATTTCAAGACAAGATCAAGAATAGTCTTGATATATCGTGAAGCCCTAATTTTAGGCTTTTATCAAAGCTTCATGCAAAATAAAACTAAAAATGTCCAGAACTTCAGTTTTTTTTAGCGTTAGGGTCTAATATTGCAACTCCTCGCTCTCTTCTAGTTAGTTTAAACTAGTCTTTACAATAAGGTACACCCCAGAAAGTTTAGAAAAAAAGCTTTAGGAAAAGTTGGGGAGAGTCCCACAATAAATGCTTACCCCGCGATAATATTTTCTTCTTAGCGTGTGAATTACACTGTTAGAACCGCGCCCATGAAAGGACTCAACCATGCGCCTCATTCAACCTACGGCAGCTCGTTATTTTAATTTTAATAAACCTTTGTCGAGTCCAAAAAGATTACTCCCGTGAATAATGCGCATTCTGCCTTCTGCTCCCGGGTGTCCCTTATCTTCCGGCAAACAGAAAGATCCGTATCTACAACTATTCTCTCTCTCTCTCTCTCTCTCTCTCTCTCTCTCTCTCTCTCTCTCTCTCTCTCTCTCTCTCTCTCTCTCTCTCTCTCTCTCTCTCTCTCTCTCTCTCTCTCTCTCTCTCTCTCTCTCTCTCTCTCTCTCTCTCTCTCTCTCTCTCTCTCTCTCTCTCTCTCTCTCTCTCTCTCTCTCTCTCTCTCTCTCTCTCTCTCTCTCTCTCTCTCTCTCTCTCTCTCTCTCTCTCTCTCTCTCTCTCTCTCTCTCTCTCTCTCTCTCTCTCTCTCTCTCTCTCTCTCTCTCTCTCTCTCTGTGCCCGTACAATCGCAGAGGCCGACACGTGCCTCGTTTCCCTTGTCGATGTTCCGCAACGATAACAAAAAAGCAGAGACTATACGTCGCGCGCGCTGTCTTTTAACGGTCTTAATTGACTTTGCAGTGTTTTACGGCGACCTGATCGTCAAAGCCGTTAAATCTTCTCTTTTTCTCTCTTCCCTTTGCTACTGGTGACCCCGAAAGCAGCTTGAAAAATGTTTGAAAGAGAGGAACATGCGCGTGTATATATAATATATAATATTCGGATAATGGTTTGTGTGTTTCGCGCTTTGTAGTCGCGGCAATGCATCTTTCTGTCATATTTTAGGTCTCCTTCTTCTCTGCCTTCTCTCTCCCGCGGCTGCTATTGTTTTAGCCCGAGAACCGTAAACATCAGAGAGAAAACGCGACGGCGATTAGATCGACTCTTTTATCCATAATTTTAAAGCGAGACCGAAATTGCCGAACCGATAGCCGCGCGCAGCTTCGGACTTCAAAAGTCACCCAGCGAGAGCCATACGTTATTTCTTCGACTCTCTCGCTATACCAGTCTCGTAAACAAGTGCGCGCACCGCCGCGCGACTCGCCCAAAAATAAATCGGCTTTGACTCCCTCTCTAGTTATATTTTACGACTCGCAATCGGAATGTCATTAAAGTGTCGAATCAAAGTGGTAATTATGGGCTTAATTTATCTGCGTTTATGTGCGCGGGGCCGGGCTCCCGTAAGAACGCGCGGAGCTGGATGGAACTACTTTTAGAAATGCGATCTATGCTATAGGTTTCTCTGCTGCCGCTGCTGCTGCTGCTGCTGCTTCCGTATAAGTGCGAGTAAACGGCTCGCTCGCATTAGCGGCGCGGAGCGATGAAAATATGGCATTCATTTCCATACGTTAGCCGAGCGCGCGATCGAGCGCCCGCCGATCGCTGCATGCGTTTACACGAGTATGCAATCAAGCAGCGCAATTATCAGCGCCTTTGTCCATGAATAATTAGAAAGAATTGTGCGGAGGGAGCATTTCCACCCTTCTTTCGCGATATCTCGATATACGTACTACAAGTACGCAGGCTCGTTCTTGCAATACGCGCCTTTCTCTCTCTCTTCCGCTATATGCGCGGCGGCTATTATTTCGCTCGCGATCCTCGTCAGCGGGCGAGCGTATGTATGTATGTACGAGTGTGCAATGACGCTAAGTACGTTTTATCGTGCGGGTGCCACATGGTATGCTTAATATAAACGAAATAATGACCCTCTAGCTCCAATTTGAATGATTTATGCTCGCGGCGTTGTTAGGAGCTGTATTTTTATTGTCTCGCGATTGTAAGAAAATTTACGTTAATTAATTGCGTTTCGTTTCTCTTTTCGGCCTCGTACGTGTTTGCCTATGAAAAATGAGCTCAGTTGTAGAACAGCCCGTGGAAAAGTATACGAAATGGTAATTTATGACAACACTAACGATGGAAAATATTTTACTTTACCACTTTGCTTTCTTTATATCAATTGAATGATGACAATAAATTTCAAATTCTACAAATAGTAAACAAAAGAATCGAGCTATTATTCCTATTCAGTTTCTTCGGAATCCTTGACCAAAAATCCTTCCAGCCGTCGTATCCCAGGCCATTACGACCGCTTCCTACATACTCACACTTGTGCACGTACTTACCCTCACACACGTGGCCCGCTATAGCGGCGAGAGCACGTCGCACGCGCACCGAGAGAGAGAGCGGGGACTTCGAATTTGCAGTTACAGTAGGCGGCCGGGGCGCCGCTAGTAGCTGCCGCGGACAATAATGAACGACCCGACTGTATCGCGACGCAATCTGCACATACTTAACGGGAGGAAAATGCATATTCATGCGGACTCCGCGCAAACGGTGACGGTCCTCTCTCTCTCTCTCTCTCTCTCTCTCTCTCTCTCTCTCTCTCTCTCTCTCTCTCTCTCTCTCTCTCTCTCTCTCTCTCTCTCTCTCTCTCTCTGTCTCTCTCTCGCTCTCTCGTAACGAGGCGCGAGTGACGCGCGCGTTTTTTTCTGTCGCTCTCTCTCCTTCCACCGTGTTTTTTCACTCGCTCGATCCTCTTTTTTCAATCTCGCCCGTGCTTCCGCCGCTGCGTATATATGAAGCGGGAGCGTGTAACGTGCTCGCGCCCGGCGCTTGTCGCTCTTTATTGCCGAACGAGTGCGCGACGCTTTAGCTTTAGGAGAAGAGAGAGAGGGGGAGAGGGAAAGAAATGAGAGAATTATCATTCCGCGTGCGTGTGCGGGAGACAATCAAAGTAGGATGGATCGGGTTTGGAGAGCGTTTTTTTGCGTATGGCCTAGGCAGTTTTGTTTGACGGTGTGAGTAATAGGCGCGCGTGATGTTTACGCGATAAACAGCGATTTGAGTTATAAGTATTGAGGATACGTCGAACGATGGCCAGGGAGAGAGCGAGTGAGCTAAAATTCATAAATCCTACACTTTTTTGAATTTCCGTGCTTGTTTAGATTGGGCAATTAGTAGACTCTGTTTGTTGAGCTAACACATCGGGGAGCGATTTAACGCGCGCGCTATATCGAAATTATTTATAGTATAATTTTCTGTTTGCTCTATCGCGCCGAAATACAATTTCGTCTAAAAATGTTTTTGTTTCTGCTCCGATATAACACGATTATATCGGCAAAATACATTACCGCGTAAAACCCCCGCGTTCGCCCACAAAAGAATAACTAATTATCAAAAATACACTTAATCACAGCCGTTTATAGTCGTTGGAATAAACACGATCAATCAGAAATCCCCACGCGCGCGAATTCTTTCCGCGCTTAATCGGCCGCGTCTGCCATATACTCGCCGGGTCGCCGCGCTCGCGGAAGAAAGGGACGACGACGACGCGTCGGGGGGCGCCAGAAATAGTCGGGATATCGCGCGAAGAAGAAGGAGAATAAGCGGGAGAGAGAGAGACGGGGAGGGCTTTCGCTCTCGGTGTTATAACGTACGACTGCGGCGCTGCCGCTCCGACCCAACAAGAGAAGTTCGCGCGCGTCGCGGCCAAGTTCAAGTCGTCGTTCGAATAAGACGCGGACGAGCGTGCGCGCACACCTTCTCCCGGCCCGGCTGCTGCACGCCGCGTCGCTACGTTGCTACGTGCGCCACGTGGTTCGCGGCTTCTCCGGGATTTTATCATTTTATCGCTCGGAGAGTAGAGACTCCGGACGGAAGAAGTTTTCAAAGAATTTTCTTGATGTTATAGTGGTTTTGAGTTTTTGTTTATAAATATTTTAATTTTTAATAATTTATCGATGTTAATACTGTAATTTATATAAATTGGAGTTTATTCTTGTTTCAAGCGTTTTGGAGCTAGAGTCAAGTCGAAGTGGCCGTTACGTATTGTGCGAGTTGATATTCAAGCATTATATTTATCCTATAAATTATGAATTACATAATCATTTCCTAGCGCGCTAAGAACATGATAGAATGAATTATATAATAAACTGAACTACCAACTTACCAGCAGCCGTAACAAAATCATTTTGCAATTTGTTATTGCCATAAGCTTAATTACGCCTGAATAATTTATACGATTATTTTTTGAATATTATATTGCGCAATACATATGTGCTTTAAATGCATCTTTGCGTGTCTTTTATGGGTCGAATGTACATATCATATAGATATATACACATTTACAAAAACGATTCGTTTTTTACGAGGGTAATTAGGGAGCGCACAATGTAACTGATTATAGTCAATAATTGACCGTTCGCCGTGAAATAATCAGCAGGAATGAGTGCGCATAAAGCGCAGGCGCGCGCGCGTTTAACGCAATGACTCTGAATAATTAATGCGGCCAAGTGAGTCACTACACATATATACGTTTATGTACTTATAGTGCGCGCAAAGATATACGATTTCGTTGCAGCACCGCCGGTAATCGAAATAATTTCGGCTGCGTATCGTGTGCTTCCCCTCTCTCGACGCGGCTGGCAGCGACAGTAATTTCCTTGGATTATCATATCCTCGACGATCGTGCACGCGCGCGCCCCCCTGCACAGCCATATTATATATACGCGGCGAACTGTGCGTGAAAAAAAACGAGAAGCCGAACGGTGCATAATACACACCCTATACACTCACTCACGCACGCGCGCCATACAAAAAAGCCCCGGGCATTAAACTAATTTCGCCTCGGCTGATTACACAAGAGGAAATTTAAAACTCGCCATTATTCAAAAGAATCACGTTAATAGAACTTAATTTATATTGCGAAGGCGTACAGCTTCGTGTCTATTGATTTTTGCCGTCCTCCCCGCGCGCGGTAATTATCTACATGCAGAGCACATAAGCGTCGTCGTCGGCGTGTTGCGCGCGCGTGTATATACACGTACTTAGCTCCAACCCACACGCTCGCTCAAGTCACATGTATAGCGCCATTCGCGTCGTCGTCGTGTGACGTGGCACGAGCGCACGTGTGTTAATTCTCCGTCTAGACAAATCCACGCGGGAAACGCACAGTAGTCGAAGCTCCTATATATATATATATGTATAGTACGTTCGTTGACCGCTTTCGCCGCTCGCTCGCGTACACACACCTACTACTACCCCGCACGGACGCAAGGCGGTGTAGCGTTACAATGAGGGGCTCATTACAGCTCTAATTCCAAAGTTTTACCCTCGCCTGGGTCCTTTATCATTAGAAAGCCGCTGCCGCCCTCGACTCTTTCTCTCTCGCTCTTTGACTACGTTCATGCGCTGCCCTTCTTTCTCTCTCTTTCTCTCGCTTCCTTACGCCCTCTCGGCCGATGCTAATCCGCGCCCGCGCCCTTATTTTTCGCCACCCCTAGTAGTTTCAATGAGCGCGCGCGCGCGAGCAAAGAAGTGCTTTCGAATGCGCCGCCGTCGCCGTCGACGTCGGACGTAATTGCGAGCGAGCAGGGATTATAATCGCGACGGTTACTGTATTACATGCGAGAGGTGGAGGGAGAGGGCTACGGATTTGACGCCGTTTGCACAATGGCGATATATTGCGCGTCGCGGCTGAATAATGTACGAGTGAACGGTGTATTGAGGCACAGCCAATCGGTTTGCGATTTCCCGCCGCGGGTAAAGATTTTTGAGGTGCCACGGTGGCAATGTCAAATATCATTTCTAGGATGTGTGTGCTGTTTGCACGGTCAGGGTGTCGATTTGCCAATATCTTTCGAAAGGAAATTAAAAATCATTCTTCTCGGGGAGAGATTCGCACAAATAAGTTTTGAAAAATTGAGGGAATACAGTTGCTACTGCAATATTTAAGAAACATTCATTCAGAAAATTTCTCTTTATATCGAAATTCCATACGAGAGTGACGTGCGCGCGACTGACAAAAAGTTTTCCCGTTTAAAAAATTATATAATTCACAACGGACACTCGCGCGTTCGCTCTGACAATCGATCTCTGATTAAAAAATATTTTCATTTTTCATTTAACATCTTTTCAATAAGAAATAATCTCGTGTGACGGGACACGTGTACGAGAGAGTAGTGTGTAGGCTGAAATTGACTTTGGGCGTACGCGCATTTGCATTGTCGAAGCGCAACCGCCGAATAGCGCGCGCAAGCTTCTTTTTTGTGCGCGCGAGCGTCGGTTCTTTTGTCTCGAGCGGCCGAGTGCACCTGCATTTCTTTCTCTTTTTTTTTTAATGAGTGCTAAAGCGAACGAATGCCGTTCGGAAATCAGTCGTCCGCCCTGCGTGCGCGCGCGAAAAAAATCTGAAAAAAGGATTTGTCCGCGACTAGCGTGCTGCTGCAGCGCGGCAAACAAAGCAGTATATATGTATATACGGACGTCCGTGCGCGTAAAAAGCTGCGCGGCCGATGCGGCATTATTATTATTATTGTTCTCGCGCGCGCAGGCTTGGCACGCGAAGTTGAGTTATTAAGAGAGCCACCGACGCCGAGCTCTGCCACCGCCGCGCTATGCCGGTGAATTTCACCTCTGATAATATTTTGGATTTCCGCGGGCGTGATGTCTATCCTGTATATTCTGACAAACCGTTTACACGTAATTGAGATGGTTTTAATGTACTGCATTATGCGAGACATGGTATTTGAAATTATAATTTTTCACAATTAGTTTTCTAATGTTTTGATATATATATATATATATATATATATATATATATATATATATATATATATATATATATATATATATATATATATATATATATATATATATATATATATATATAATGTGCATATAGGTTGTATAATAATAATAATAATTAATAATTAATAATTTTATTTGCAATGAAATACAAAATGAGAAGGCACCAAAACACACGTGTTAATAATCTTCTCTGTATTATCTCCCTGGTAGAAAATTAACCATATTTTATATATCACAGAGAGAAATTCCCTAATTAAAATTACTAGAGTCTATTGTAATCTTAGACTGCCCAAAGTGGACTTTTTACGAGATTTTTAACAAATTTTACCATGTACTATTGTATATATATATATATATATATATATATATATATAATGTGTATATATATATATATATATATATATATATATATAATGTGCATATAGGTTGTATAATAATAATAATAATTAATAATTAATAATTTTATTTGCAATGAAATACAAAATGAGAAGGCACCAAAACACACGTGTTAATAATCTTCTCTGTATTATCTCCCTGGTAGAAAATTAACCATATTTTATATATCACAGAGAGAAATTCCCTAATTAAAATTACTAGAGTCTATTGTAATCTTAGACTGCCCAAAGTGGACTTTTTACGAGATTTTTAACAAATTTTACCATGTACTATTGTAATTTTTATGATTCACATACGAAAATTTGATAGATTTTTATAAAAAATTACAATAGTACCTTGTAAAAAGTCCACTTTGGGCAGTCTGTGACAAGATTACAATAGATTCTAGTAATTTTAACTAGGGAATTTCTCTCCGTGTAGCTAACGTGTTAATTAAATGGAAGCGTTATTAGCAAAAATCATAATACAAAAATAATATAATTTATCTAATAGTTCTACTATTACTTAAAATACATATTTTATGAAGTGTATAATGCCATAACTTATTTCTGATTCCTACATAATTATGAAATACTTATTTGTTCGTTTTTAGCCATACAGTCAACTGAAAAATAGCTAGCTTCTGGTTAATATTTCTACCAGGGCAGGTGTACAAAGTTAAAAACTATATACAGATATAGCGATATATATTATCACAGTCAAGTCATCACATACAATATTCCGAAGAATAAGTTAAATCGCCGTGTTTAGAGCTAAATTAAAATTAAAATATCATAGTGTTGTAAAAGTCAGAGTGCGCTAAAATGAGAGAGTAATATAAAATAAACTAAAAATAAAAAAAATTAGGTATCCACACAGCATTATAAACACATTGACGCTACCTTTCATGCGATAAATTACAGGCACTCCGTTAAAAAACTGTTATATGGGACAGTACAAATAATAATAAAAATACATAAGATAATTACAAGATTTGTCCCAAGGAGTACGAGCGTTGTGTTGCTGTGTGGATTATTATACTTTACGTTATACACTGTGAGATTGAAATCTTCAACATTTCTCGATATTTCAATTTTTACATCACGATAAATTAAAGTAACTCGTATACATGCATGATTGATCAATCGTAAACACGCCTTAATAAAACACCACGGCTCAATGGAAAATATAAAAAACCATTATTAATAAATCTTCCTTTTAAAATAATCCCCTACATCCATTTAACTTTGAAAAGCGTTTAATTGAAAAAAAAAAAAAAAACAGAATCGCGGCTGGAAATCGAAAATGTGTAACGTCGACATATAAAACAATCACGTACCTAAGTAGCTCTCTCCCTCTCTCTTCATCACGAACGTCGCGCGCAGTTGACTCAGAGGACGACGACGCACCAATTTGAAATTTCGAGCGCGCGCGCGCCGTGCCTGTCCGCTCACATTTCGCAATTTAATCAAATGTTAATTTTCGAGCAAATATAAAAAAAATCCGGCGCCCGGGCACACGGCGGCGGTGGCGACGGCCGGGATTCGCGGAAATTGATTCCGACGATTGTATGAAGCCAAACAATCCTTTTGTCTAGCTGATTGGAAAAAATCCTCTCGCTCGTCTCCGCCCATCCCAAAATCCCTGCGTTCTCCACCCCCACCTCCGCATATGTATGTGATGTGTGCCTGGGCACGTACATACACACACATACGTACACGTTCGTTGGCTCGCTCTCTCACGTACGCGCGGTGCATGGCCAGAACGAGAGCGAGGGTGGACGGTGGATTCGCGCGCACAAAGTCGCGCATATCTACGTAAACGCAGGCGGATCCTGGCCGCGCGAGAATGAGAGAGAGAATGGGAGAGGGAGAGAGAGAGAGAAAACGAAGCGGGGGCAAAAAGAGAAAGAAGCGGCGGAACGAGAGCGCGAGCGTGCGCGAAGCTCGAACAGACGAATCGAAACGAACGGTTCGATTTGGTCGTAGAGCTCGTATAAATCAGCTGTGCTTATCGGCCTTTCATCATGCCGGAGGTGAACTCATTTCATTCTCTCTAAATACGAACTTTTTTCGGCGCAAAAACCTATTTCGATTAAAATGGCGTTCGACGGCCCCCGTACCGCTTGCGCATTCTGCCCGGATTATAAAAGGTCGACCGACGGTCCTCTCCTCTCTCCCCCTGTCTCTCTCTCTCTACCTTCGCCACTCCATTCTTCTTCTCTTGTCTCTCCATATCCTTTCTCTCTCTCTCTCTCTCTCTCTCTCTCTCTCTCTCTCGCAGTTTGACTCCCACCGCGGCGATCGCACTTCTGATCGTCGTCTTGGTCATCTTGCTCGTTTTCGCGCTCGCACATCAATCGCACGTGTTGCTGGGCCCTGCCAAATAGCGGGGGGAAGAGCAGGAGGAGGAGGAGGAGAGGTTGAAAGCACACACAACACGCGAGTGAGAGAGCCCCGGCGATATGGTCTTGTTATGCTTTCGACGTAATGCTTTATCGACTCTCTTTCGCGCGCTCTCGCGCGGCTCCGCTGTTGTTTTCCTTGCTTTCCTTATTTCCTTTCGGCGAAAATGCGCGCGCTGTAAAAATAGAGACTGTGAAAGAGAGTGGACGCTATTACAATAAGAGAAGCGTCAGCGCCGGTGTGTGCTGTATTGCGAAAATTATTTGTTTTTGATTCTTTGAACATGAATTTATTGGTGGAAGATCGATTGTTCTGCTACCCGTGCGTATATAATAATGTTATGAGAGATATAATGTGAAACTTAGTGTCGGTTTGTTTAAAAGGAAAATTTCGGAAAATAAAGTATTTAAAACTTGACAAACGGATATCGTGTTTCTTGGCGCAACGAAAACACTCGCGAGTCAAAGTTCAAAACTTGGGCTCTGCAATTTTAACTATTCAAAAGTTGACTTTTCAACAGTTTCGACGAGAGGACAGCAGCAGCAGCAGCAGCAGCAGCAGCTCTTGATGTAATTTTACGTTAACTCGGTATGAATTATGCGAATGAGGATGGGGATACCTTGGGAGAGGGAGGAAGGGAGAGGGAAAGAGCACGGAAGGGAGGGAGAGAGAGACGACAGAGAGAGGCTCCCTGTTATTGCTAACGAATCGACATGACGTTAAGGCTCCGTGCAGTATTACTAACGAAATTAGTGTGCATTACTGATCGTACCTGCGCGATTAATTGGCAGTCTCTCTACTATGCCCGTCGTTCTCTCCCCGGGAACAAATGAACTTGTGCCGCCGCTGATTACCAGGGGCATCAATCTCGTCGCATCTCGTATTCGCTCCTCGGGAAAAAAGAACGTTTACTCCAGAGACCCGGAGGACGATCGTACATATATATATATATATATATATATATATATATATATATATATATATATATATATATATATATATATATATATATATATATATATATATATATATATATATATATATACGTATGTGTGTGCCAGCTCGAAATCTACTACGGCGTACTCACTTTATTCGATTTATTATTTTTATCGACGGACTTTTTTTCATTTGCCCTCGTTAATTTTGTCCCGTTCCTAATCCGCGACATTTAACGTGTGCCTTCTTTTCGCGAAATAAATTCGTAGGAGCGGATTATTTATTAGTCATGATACTACCTACTGGCACGTCTCTTACGCCGGCGGACTTTTAATTGAAAGTTAAGCGTGCGCGTACAAGCGTGTGTATAAATTATCGCAATTGTGCAAAGAGCTTTATATATTAACATTCACGTATCCGGCTTGCATCTTGTAAGGCTGGACGCGTGTCAGATAAATAAAACAACTCCATTAAGCAACGCTGCGCGTACTATTTGTTAAACTAAATTAACGAGGCGATAAGCTTTCATCCTTCAACTGGAAAATAATCAATCTTCATACGTCATTATAACACTCGCTTACACTGTGCCTGTATATACACATACACGTATACTTTGAACAACGTGTGTATACAGCGACACAAAAAACGAGCCTGCAATCAGAGATCGAAAAAATTACACTTTCGATACATAATACTCTTGGTGCAGAGTCACTCGCGGGTCAGAATTAAAAATGCCCTCGCGGGGGCAGCGATAAAAACCATTACTTTTAATGGCGAATGATTACTGGCTTCGATTAAGCGCGCGCGACTTACGTGCAGCCGCGGAGAAAAAGGAAGAAAAGCGTAAAAATACGGTGGCGAGAAGAATCGCGCCTCGTAATGCCACCCCTTCTCTCACTCTCACGAGACTCTCTCATAGCGCACGCGCGGTATATATACACACCGTGTATTAAAGCTCGCGCGCGTCACGGCGAACCAATTTCTCGCGAGAATATCATTATAAAGCGCCGAGTCACGAAACCGGCCAGGGTCCGCGCGGCGTCCTATTAAAATATTAAAACACCTCCGGCGTCCGACGAGAGGAGAGGAGCAGAGCGCGCGGGGTGTGAAAAAAAATAAATCTACCTTGTCATGCACAGCCCTGCGCGCGCGTGAGCGAACGAGGCTGGCAGCAGCCTCGTTGTCTCCCTACTCCTTGGTATGAGAAAAGAGAGTAGCGACGATCGAGAGTGAGAGAGAGGAGTACGGGGAAACCTGACTAACCGGCGTGCTGCATCGCGGGTTCGCCCTTTATTTGGAATACTTGCGCGGAAAAGCGTTATTTTAATTTGTCTTTTAACAGAGTAAATATAAATAATGGCTTAATAGCTCCGCGAATTCCAATGTGGAAGAGGTGAAAAGTAAAACGCACGATTAAATGTCAAAATGCAAATGCTTATCATAAACAGCAAGAAGGCGAAATTAAATATAATGGCCGCGCACGCGCGCCCCGTATATAATACAAACGACACAAACTGCTTTAACGCGTTAACGCTCTCTCGGCGTGGGGAAATTCACTTTATTCAACTTAAAACGCCAAACGAGCAAATAAGTCGGAAACGAGCGGGGGACTGAGAAGTGACGCGTTTGCGCGCTCTGCTGCCCCTGTCGCGGACGACACCTACCTCTCTCTCTCTCTCTCCCTACAAATTTCATAATATAATTTTAATTACACGCGCCGACTGATAACACTTTCTACGAATTCCCCCGGGTTTTTGTACGCGCCCGTCGTCCCCGCGAGGGCGACAGAGAGAGAAAGAGAGAGAAAGCAAAAGATTCGCTTGACTTTTTGCCGGACTGCGAATTCGCGCTTGTTCGTGTAAAAAAAGGGGCGAGAGAGAGAGAGAGGTCGGCTGTAGGGAGCGAAGGCTGCCGCTCGAAGCCATCGCCGACGCCGCCGTCGTCGTCGCTTCCATGCTATTTCAACCTGGCTGGACTTGTCCGGCCGCTCATCAGTCA
The DNA here is from genome assembly GCA_036365515.1 of Torymus aiolomorphi. NCBI lineage: Eukaryota > Metazoa > Arthropoda > Insecta > Hymenoptera > Torymidae > Torymus > Torymus aiolomorphi. The sequence continues at coordinate 12,878,301 of CM070875.1, forward strand.
GAGTCATTACTGGGATAATTAATTACATTTGCCCCTCGTCTCCTCATTCGCCAGCGTGCTGCTCTGCCTCTCTCTCTCGCCTCCTACTTCACCCACCCGCCGCCGTCCCTCGCTGCTGCCCGTCGCGTCACCCCGAGCCGTCGTGTCTGCCGAGTCGAGCGAATCAATGGAAAAATATAGGATTAGTTCGGTACATCGGTGTGTACAGGCGCAGAATCGAATGACCCGCTCTGCTGTAGTACACGAGGCATGTAGATGTATATAGTGGACTGGAGTGGGAAGGGGAGAAAAAAAAAACGAGAAAAGGAGAGGGAATTCAGCGCGGAAGGAAATTGTTTCGGTTTTGCATTTCACGCGAGATGAGGCGCGCCTTGCTGCGGTCTGGCCGAGTTAATGCGCGAAAATGAGAAGCGGGGGCGAAAGAGGGAGAGGGAGAGCTTGCCGAGTTAAGGACATTTTTAATTAGTTGGTGAATTTCGTCGTAATCGCGCTTTAAATTTCGTTTTCAAAGTGGTATAGTTTGAGATTAGACTGGGTTTTTTTAAAGATATGGTTGAGTCGCTGTTTAAAATTCTCACTTTGATTTCTACGCAATTTTCAAGATGGATTATGGGTAAATTAATTATTAACAGCAGAAAATTAAATTTGCAATTATGTTAACGTCAATCATTTTACTACAATTGATTTTAATGCCTTAAAAAGTGTACGAACACAATTATTTTTAGTACTGTAATTAAATTTTTAAATTAAAAATATCGATTTTGTTAAGTTGCGTTTTAATTAAAAGCCAACCGTTGTAACATAAATTTCATAACTTGTCGAATCTTTTATAACAATAAGTTTTTGTATAGCAGAAAGTTAACGATTACCGCACTTTTTGTATTTTTCTCAGATTTTTTTTCATGCCGAGGAAAATAATTACGGAAACAGAGTAAGTCTTTGCGGGGGAACAATTATACGTGCGAAATTGAATTCTGAAAAAGTCTAATGTGCCGCGTGCCTGCTCATTTTCTTGTTCATCAGGCACATGTACTGAGGAAAGTAGTTGCAGATATTGTTACTAATTACTGAACACGTAAGCCCCGTAAAATGAAGCCATTTTACGCTTAAAAAATGGTTTTATCTCTTATTTCATCTCATTTTACTTTCTCGTATGAATATGTGAATAAACAACGCTAATAAGTTAATATTTAATTTCAGAAATGTTAAAACAGTCAAAAATTCATTTAATAAATAAAATTGTAACCAATTATTAATTAAGTGTCGACATTATAAAAAGCGTGAATTCATAAAACCATAATAATGAATCTGTTCTAAAAAGCGCAACTTCATCAATCAACTTTTTCAAGGCAACAGGCATTTTTTCAACGGAATTCAGAACGTTAAGAAAGAACTTCATCACATCACATTATATTCCCTTGCGTATTAAATTTTCTAAAAAAAAATATTTCACAAGACCAATTACCGAAATTCGATTCCCACATTACATGCAAACCCATCAATTTCTCCAAATGTATAAGCAATATTTCAAACTCGTTCATCTCAAATAATACCAATTGATCGGCACAGTGAAAACGCGCTTTCGCACTCGCGCATATAGGCTCATGCAAATACATTTAGAAATCTGGCTATAAAAATAGGGTAAAATCCATGCGCTCACCCGCTCGCTCGCGCAGCTGTAACGTAAATAAGGCTAAAAGGTTTTGCGCGAGTGGCAGACAGACAAGCGCGGCGTCGGCGGCAGTAGCTCTCGAAATAAAACAAGGGAAATTATGAAAACAGCGTCAATCTCCTTTGGCGACCGCCGCTGCATCAGCAGCATACACTCGCGCCGAATTCGTTCCGGGAGATTTTGAATCGAGGCTCTACTGCACGCCGGAATTTCGATACTTTTTTCGCGACTGTATAATTTTTTATCCGTACAGTAGCCTGGACACGTGTGCATTATACTCGCTTTGACCCATCCTCCTCCATTCTTTTCCCCTCGATCGTGCACGTCTCTCCCTCACTCACTCTTTATGCACGCACGCGCGTGCATATACCTGTGCACCTCTTCGTTACCTCTCTCATTCTCTCTTTTGCTCCTCGCCTCTCACTCCCCCGCTCGGTCGTCTCTAAAATTCGCGCATATACGCGCGGCGCTGCACATGCACGCGGATATATATATGTATGCGCGCGCCCAATCTCGCCAGTAGCGAGTATCGATGCTCAATCACATTTGTGATGCATTTTTTTTCATAAAGCTGGATTATAATTGCATCGCGATTGCGAGAACGCGACCGGGCGAGCGAGAGCGGCGCGGGCTGAAAAAAATGAAGTTCCGCGGGGTGCGCCGAGGGGTGCGGCGAGAGAGAGAGAGAGAGAGAGAGAGGAAACAAGAGACGAAGGGTGAGAGATAGAGAGTGAGAGAGAGAAAGAGCGGAGAGGGGATGGAAAAACTGATGAGGTTTCGAGCCGCTTGATTGGTAGGTACGTGCCTACTCCATCACAAATCTCTATTTCTCTCTTTTTTTCGTCATTTTGCTTTTTTCTCCACCTGTCTCTCTCTCTCTCTCTCTCTCTCTCTCTCTCTCTCTCTCTCTCTCTCTTGCTCTCGCTTACACCCTCACCCATCTCTCTTTCATTATTCGTTGTTATCGCAAATACAGAATCATTCCGGAAATCCGTTCTGCCAATCAACACAATGGAATAAATGTGAAAAAATGAGCGAATCAAAAACGCCCGCGCGCATTATAAAGTGAAAACGCATCGACAGATCGAATCCTCCAGAGAGAGAGAGGGGGGGGGGGGGTGTATGCACAAGTGCCCAGACAAAGGAGTGCCGGAAAAATTGGTTGATTTTGGACTCGCAGAGAACGAGAGGGAAGGGAGTTCAAAAGTTATTTATATATATGCATTACGCAGATGATAATGCATTTTACAAAAAATTTATATGTATTAGTTCGAAGTGGAGGGTGCATTTTTGAGCTTATACAGGAGGTCGAAAAATGTGAAATGCCATTGATATAAAATACAGACATGCTTAAAGTGAATATATTAAAAAATATTTGTGTGTACATTAAATATTACGTCTCAATTTCATTCGCTAATAGTTTTATTATTATATTTATGTTTTATAACCATCTGTTTACCAGCATATTAGTAATTTTCTGTTGTAATAAAATATTATTTTATTACTTGCACATTCCGTTGTGTAAATATAAATATATTATATTTGTATACTTTTACGATAAATAAGAATATTTATCTAAATATCGGTAACATCTGTTTCATGTCAAGTATAGTACGTTTGTTAAATATTTAGATGCAGTAAATATTCATATTTATATAACATTTAATGAAAGTAAACGAGAATAATGACTTTAAAACAACATTTTAGCGATTGTGCTGAAGTCGAAAATATATAGGTTACTCAAAACACAAACGTGTGGGTTGAGAGTCATTAAAATCGATCCGTATATCGCGATGAAAATAAACCCCCCACTGCGAGTCATTATGAATTACCTAAAGGATATTCGACCTTGCTCTAATATAGCAAATGACTTTTTTCATTTAATAAAAACAGCTAATGGACCATTACTTTTCTTATTCATTTATTGTAAATAATTCGTTTTTATTAAATAACCATTGCGCGTCGCTGCAAAGTAAAGAATTGACAAATTCCTCCGCCATTTTTCAGCGAATTTCCAGTGTGAAAAAAAGTGAGCATAATGGCAGGGTTGGGAAGTTAATTTTTGTAATGAGTCCCCTTGTAAAAAAATCGACTGAAAAATTCGGCGCTCTTGAAAGTTGATAATAAAGCTTTTGTCAGCGTGTTACACGAGAGCGAAATGTAGTATGAGCGCGGGCGAGAAAAAAGCGCTCGCTCGTGAGAGAGAAAGAGAGGGAGAGAAACCCTGATTTCTCCTGATGGAATAAAAGTCCAAATTAGAACATTTGACGCGGGAAAATTCGCGCGTCCGGCACGTTAATTCGACGTCAATAAAGCCGAGCCGCGAACAAAAAGGAAATAAATAATTTGTCCAAATTTGAGGACGCTTTGAAGGCTCGCTCGCGCCGCTCTCTATATATGCGTATGACGCGAGGGTGGCGCCCAAAAATTCGGCAAATCGGCCTTTTCGGCTTAAAATTACCATGCCGCCCCCCTCCACTCCACCCGCGTCCGACAAAGACACACACGCAGCTATATGCTGCGAGCGAGCGAAAAAAAAATTACGAGGAAACGCGAAAAAAAAGCGGCGTCCGCGAGGGGGTGGCGACGTTGGTAGGGGGAGGCTATAGCTCGGCAGCGGGTTCCGAAGGGGAGATGACAGGGTGGAGCAGAAGGGGCGGGAGAGAGAGAGAGAGAGAGAGAGAAGGGGGGTGAGTACGCGCGGGCCGAAAAAAAATCCATACAATCCGATCGCGACAATGTATTCGTGCGAATGCGCGATTGTCCGTGCGCGCATTTTTACCCTCCGCTCTCGTGCCGGGTCGAGGTGCGCGTTCGCAGCGCCCACGCACGCACACATACATAGATGGCGAGCGAGCGAGTGTTACACAAGTAAGCCAGATTCCCCGAGCCGGCGCGTGATAAATACAAAAATATTTCACCCCTGATTTCCCGTCCTTTTTTTCGTCTGTCGTCCCTATTTTTTTTTGTTTTCGTTTCGTCCTCGTCGATTTTCGTTGTCGAAGCAGAGAGCGAGTGCTGCTGCTGGTGGTGGTAGTATCGCGATGCGCGATATCGCGTCGTCTGTCGTTTAAACAACGCGCAAAAAACGAGAGGCAGCGGAAAAAAGAAATCGAGAAACCCTTGTCGAGCTATGATTCTGCATTAAACTCGGTACGCTGCGTGGATTAACAACGGGGCGACGTCGATGTGTTATTGGGGGTGGCTCTCTCTCGTACTGTGCAGCAACGAGGAGGGGAGGGGGGCGAACAGCTTTGTCTTCGGGATGGCTTCTGTGTGCGCGCATACGCCTGCGGGTATGTATCGCCACCGCTGCTGCCGCTGCTGCTGCCTAGTATAATTGCCGCGTTCTCGATTCATAACGATTTCACGTCATTGTCTTTCACAAAACGTCCGTAGATGTCATTAAAGCGGACGCCGAGGCAAAAGAATGTTGCGATGCCTCATTCATTTTTACCCCCCGTTTCTCTTTCGCTCTCTCTCTCTCTCTCCCGCACTCTTTCTGTTTCCCTCGGTTGTTGCCACGCGGCATGTGTGGCATACGAGAGCGCCTCATGTGTGTGTATATAATAACAAAATCTGTCGTCGGGTTTTGCCACGCGCTCGCGCTTATCGCTAACCGATCGGTCAAATCAAAGCCACCGCTGTACAATATGCGTATTGTAATATTGATTTTATCATATAATAAAACATACTTGCGCCTTGTTTATCTGATGACGCGGCCCGCGCTTTTTTCTGCCTCGCTGTATGGATTTTTCATATACTAATGAACTGGAATACAATTAACGTCGATATTCATAATGAAAAATTACCTTCACTGGGAAAAAAAGGAAAATCTACTCTGCGCATTTTCCCTTGTACTTTTTCCCGGTCCATCTCGTTAATTTTCATTAATTTCAATGACACTGCTAAAGATACGATAATTCCGAAAATTTCAAATACACCCTCGTATATATACGAGTCCTGACTATATATTTTTTATTCACGCAAGCCAAATAAAAGTTAGATCGGCCTAAATTAAAACGTACGACAGAACCGCAAACTTCGAAAGTCATTCTAATTAAATCGAAGAATACCGCGCGTGCTTACGACACAAAACGACCCCTGCGCTAAAAAAACGTGGAATCCCTACAGTCGAACAGCAACAGCAGCGGTGCCTAATGAAATCGATAAGTAAAACAAAGCCATTCGATTATCACTCGGCCGTTTATATTTCTTCACAACACAATCGCGGTCGTCGCGCCCGACGGGTTACACACAGACATGCACACTTTTATACTAAAAAAGGGACAACGACGTTCACCCTTTGAATTGTCCATCCCAAGCAGCCTATGCATCGCACCTCCCTTTACCCGTTATTATATTCTCTTTCCCACATTTTTTTTTGGAATTTTAAAATATACGCAGCCGCGCGGCAAGACAGGCCGCGTCTGGTCAGATCGCGTGCGCGCGTGTGGGATAAATAAATAGGGGTGGATCTCTCTCTTTCTCGCTCGCTCGCTCGCGCCATTATCTGGAGAGGGCGGCCAAACGCGCGACCCCTCCGATGGTTCAATGGAATTCATAACGCTCGCGAGTGAAAAAAGCCGCGGCTCCCGCGTATATACGTGTGCGCATGTGTGTGTGTGTGTGTGTGTGTGTGTGCGCGAGAGCGGCGGACACACAAAACGCGGAGGTGGGGGAGGCGCGCATCGGGACATTACTCATGGCTCGGCGTTCGCGAGCGCAATTTTTACCTCCGAAATAAATCATCATTATTGCGGCTGGAGGGATGCGCGCATTACCCGACTGAGAGGGTGTGAGAGGGGGGGGGGGCGGGAGCAGGGAGAGAGGAAGGGAGAGTCCGGGGTAGATTATCGTAGGCGGCGCGCGACGCCCGATGGGTAGTATAGAGAGAGAGAGAGAGGAGTCGAGTAAGCGACGGCGTCGACGGCGGTAGCCCCCCCTACTCGCCGGGTGTAATGACGAAACGAGCGACGGACAAACCAACACGCGCGTGCTTGCGGATCTTCGTTATGCGAACGTGGCCGTTGAGGGACACACCTGTATGTGTCCGCATGTGTGCGTGGACTTTCTACGTTCTACATTTGTGTGCTATTGATGATCAATAGTCGACGAGATTAGCTGCGATTACTCACCTCCTTTCGGTAATTAAATTTTCTGAGCTCGTCTGTTTGCCAGTATAAATGTGTTTCTTTTTTTCATGTCGAGCTTATGTTCGTTATTATTATGACTAAACTCGCGGACTGGCTCATTTATTATCAGAGGACTAAAAATCCACGCTAATCTCGAGTGCAGCGTCGAATTACGAATGCCAGACGTCATTAATTTTTTTCAATGCGCTCGCGATATAGGTATAACGTATAACGTATATATAATACAGCGAAGAATCGATGCGGCAAGTCATTCGTCGAATTTTTTTTTCTTCGCGGCCCACAGAAATCTATACTGGTGAAAGGTTTTAATTACCCGGACCGAAAACCCCCGCGCTCTCTCTAGAGCGAGAGAAAGAGTGGAAAGAAAAAAGCCACTCGACACGAGATAGACCTCTTTGAATTACACGAAACGCTCCTTATCTAACATATAAATCAATTCTCACTATTAATCTACGTCTGTAATGCGGGAGAGCGAGAGAGGGAGAAACGCTCTCCCCCCACTCCGCGTTATTGCCCTATGTTTCATCGTTGTGAAACTCATCCTTATCACAATACCAATCACTCAAATGCTACAAGTGACTCGCTTAACCTCCTCCTCTCTCTCTCCCTCTCTCTCGCCCCCCTTCGCGAATTCCTCTCTCGCTCTCTTGCATATAATTAACGTTCATTAATCGACGCACCCTCATCCTCGCTCTCTGTCTCTTTGTTCTTCTTCTCCTTCTTCTTCCATCAGTCGCGTTCCTCCACTTGACGTTTCGCATTCCAAAAATCATAATTCATGCGAATTCATCAGCATCAGAGCATCGTCGCGTCGTCGTCGGCGGCGACGGTGCAGGGGGTCACCCTTCCTCTCTTTCTCTCTCACTCCACGGGTATTTCTTATTAAGAGACAGATAATTAATTATGGACTGGACACGATGTGGTACCACGCACTGCGCGGTGATATTATCGACGCGCATATATAGAGCCGCCGGCGGGCGCTTCTCGCTGTGCAGAGAGGCGGGCAAGGGAGAGAGAGAGCACGCGGGTGTTGAGTCGATGTTTGCCAGCTGATTGATGATGTTACATCATCCCGCGCACACTGGCGCGCACGGCCCTCCCTATATCCCACCCTTCTCGCGCTCTCTCGCTCTCTCGCTCTTTCTCGCGCGTTCGGTGGCAGCAGCAGCAGCAGCAGCAGCAGCGCTGGCTCTCTGATGCACTCGCTCTTTGCAGCAGCACGCATTGCGGGCTTCTCGCGCGCCCGCTGTACACCTCCGCGTGCGAGAATAATGCACACAGAGAGAGTGGGTGTGAGCGTATATACACGTACGCACACGTACTAACGTCCCCGTCACTGCTCTCCTATAGCCCTCCTAGCACACATCGCCGTCCTTTTGCGGGAATCATGCGAATGCATCTCGAGCAGCTTAAATGGAAATGCAAGCACCACGGATTTGGAGCTGACCGGTCTGGCTTAGTCCGCATTTTTCACGGTCGATGGTTTACTGACTGTGGTATTATGATTCTTTGTCACTGAAACTGATCTGGTAAATTGATTCTCGTTTATTGATTCCTCTCTTTAAAAAGTGATGACGAAAATGTGAAGTCGAAATAAAATCTTTGCGATTGGTCAAGTTCGTTTAAAAGGAGACCGTGATTAGTCGACGGTGACGTTAGCTTTTCGCTTAAGGTCTTAGCTGATTGGTCCAAATAAAACCCACAAAGTTTGGAATTGTGAAATATTTAAACTAAAAATATAAGTCATAAATAGTATTAATGACTTAAAATTTGGTTTTCTATAACAAAAAGTATTAAAATTTCATCTGTAGTTAACGATGGAAGACTATAAATACTGTTCTGATTACAGTTCAATTTCTATCGTGAAAATTTTTGTATTATAGAAATAATCTAAAATGAATACAATCCATGTTTCAATAACAAATATTGAATAAATTTGCGTATGTTAAAAAGTAAAATAAATTTAAAATTCCTACAATATTTCATAATTGCTACTACAATTAAATTAAAACAAATTAAGCTGATGGGGTATTAATTTTCAAAATAGTGTAAGAGGGCATGTGGGTATAAGGGTATCAAGCGTACCAAGTGTAAATGATTTGTAAGGCAACAGACACATTGCCGCCGTCATCATCAGCCGACTTTCTCCATTACGCTTGAATGGCCGCACGATCGCTCTGCGGAAGAATCTCGTGAGAAAATCTGAGTGCGCAGGCGAAGAAAAAAAAAGGCGCAGTAGCGTATATAATAGTCGCGCTTTTTCGACCATGCAAAGCAGCAGCCTTTACAAGAAAGAGTAGAGAAAGAGCAAAGACGATGGGCTCCGCGATAAATGCTCGGCTTGTTTATTGAATGCATAAACGAAATCGGTGTAAATGCGGAATGAGCGCGAGCGTTGCTATCGATGCATGCGAGATTTATCGATCGCGATGCACGGGCGCTCGCACTTTTGTCGATATTTATAAGTTATCCCCCTTTCTTTTGAATCACGCCTTTTTTCCTCTCTTTGTTGCTGGTAAGTGATGCTAATCGATGCGGGTCGCTGTGCTACTCTCCGGCAGTGCTTTCCCGATCATTTTCATGGGTAATGTACTACACGCTGTGCCGCGATTCTTCGGTTCTCGCGCGTTAATTTATGACGTGGAGCGATGCGCGTCCGTCGAATTCTCGAGCATTCAGAACATCAATTTCGGAGCGAGATCGTAAACATTCCATAATGATTTACATATTCGATGGTAGATCTAGAGCCTATGGTATATTATACAGATCCAGATCATCGAAAATAACCTCTTCGCTTTCTGTAGAAATGAATGAGCGATAAATTCAGCTGTGTGTATGTGTATTCGGAGAAAGACATTTATCAGCGCGCTGGGTCATTAGCGGAAAGAGCTTCCCCGCTTGTAAAGAATAAAAAGACGGTTATAGGTGTGCGCAACGCGCGGAAACCTGCTTTACGACAGTATAATCAGGCCTGAAATCGAACGGTAACAGACGAGAAGTTGAAAGAAACAGAGAGAGAGAAAAAGAAGAAGACGAGAGTGGGAGAGAGCGAGAGCAGAGTCGTGATGAGCATCGCCATGGGGCTCATCGAAGCGTCATAATGAAAGTGGCAATTTAAAGCCTCTCTCTCTCTCTCTCCCTACTCGCGTTTGCGCGCTACAAAAGGAATCGCTTTTTTCCGCGAGAACTTGACGCTCTCTCGCTCTACGAGCGGCCATCGTACGTACAGAGTCGATGATTGGAGTTGTACGTTCATTACCGAAGTTAACCAGATTCTCCTGACCTATGAAGTAGCGCGGGCGGCTCACCGGGCACGAATCCATCGAGTATTAGTAATTGTGCGACGATCGATCTTGATCGAGATGCTCATTTCCTGTTTGTCGATCGCGATATGAGGAGGCGAGAGCGAGAGAACGCGCGAGAAAGGAAGAGGGACCATAACACAGAGGCGCGCGATGCAAATATGAAAGCGCCGGTTATATTACCGACACGTAGCGTATTTCTCTCCTCCCGCGTATTCGTATTATGACGGCGTGCGCGCAGAGTTATATAGGTGGCGATTCTCGCGTGTGTGTGCGTGTGTGCGTGTGTGCGTGTGCGCGAGCGAGCGAACGAGCAGAAACGGCCCCGACTGGCCGGCACATCATTAACGTGATTAATGTTGAAATAAATCAGGTGGTTCCAATCGCTAGTCGATAAATCCAATAATTGCGGGATAATCATAAGTAAATAGGCGGGATCGACGTCGATAACGGCGTTCTAACGATAGCGACGCGCCCCGCATATATGCGCGCGCCTGCGCGTATAACGATCCTAACGATTTGACATGTAGACTCCGGCCGCTCGCGCGCACGATCGCAGATTAATGACGCTACGCGATTAAACTTCTCCCCCCAGCGCGCGAATATACGTTCCCTTGCAATACAAGCGCGGAGGCGTGTCGTATTCTCGAGATTTCTTTGTGCCTCGATCTCTCGCGAATGAAAGAACATTCGAAAGTTTCAATCGCACAGGCGTTAATGCGCGCGCTGTAATTAAATGACTCGGCCGGGGGGAAATGATGAAAATAATTCGTTCGATATGAATTATGCCGGCGCGTGAACTCGATTTCTAATCAATAAATTCAATTGCTTATCTGCTATCTTTGGTGATAATTATATGTTCATTTGTAATAACGCTATTTCGAAACAACATCTTTTCCCGACGTTTCATTTTTCAACCGAAATTAATGAGATTATAATTCGAAATCGCCATTTCTCCATCTCTCTCTTTCTCTCTCTTGCTCACTCACCAACCGCAAAATGAATTTTACGAGGACAAAAAATTGATATCCTCTCGGCATCCCGCGTGAATAATGCCGCCGACATCGTCGTAAGCAGCCGCCTCGTTACGGTTCCACGGCCGTTCTCGGTCCTTATTGAAATTTACGAATCGTATCCCGCGCGAAATTCCGTAGCAGCGGCGGAGCGACGTTTACGGCGTGGCCGATGCGCCGAAAGGGCCGAGACGAATTCGTCGCGCGTTTTGGCGCGCCTTTCATTATATACGCCGGGGGACCGAGAGCGGCGGCGGCGGCGGCGGCTCCCTCCTCTCCCGTGTACACCGCAAGATCGAATTAATCGGCCTTGACGAGAGCCTCGCGGCGCGCGCAAGCGGCACTTGGAGAAGGACGACGCTGGTACCTGCAATGTACAGCACGAGAGGGAGAGAGGAAGGGAGACAATAAAGTATATACGCGCCCGGTCAAGGACTTTAATTCGCGCGAGCAGTGCGCGATAATTACATAGAGCGGGAGCACATCGCTAGGCTAGCGTTAATTGATGAACCTCCGCGTTGCTTCCTCTTTTTTTATTGTATTCTCGCTTAGGCTCGGGTTTTTTTTTACGGAATCGACGACGCTCGCGTAATTATCGAGATTGAGATATTATCGATCGATCGCACGGCCCCATTGATTTTATGATAATGATATTTAGATGCGCGACGCTGCCTTTTTAATACATAATATAGTTAAATACAATTTCTAATTAAAAACGAAATCGCTGACCGTGTGATAATGGGGGCGTAAAAAGGGGGAGGAGGGGGAGAATAATAATTACGTATTGTAAAAAAAAAAAATTCGTTAGCGATGCACATTGTACTGCCAGGCCGAGCGCACGTGCGGCCAGCGTGTAATAAATGCAGCCTTTAAAAAAAATATAATTTTTTTCCATCAAAGTACCAAGCGAATTTAGTAAAAACTCAAATAAAAGCTGTGATTCACCGCTCCCGCACACACACACACACATACACGTATACACATAACGATTCCATCGCTCGCGCGTCCCTTCCCCCCACCCTCGCGCTGCTACCTGGCAAACACACCCGCACATACACACAAATATCGCGTTCTCGCGCACGTCATTATAAAAAAAGCTCGCGAGCAGCTCGAATATCAATATTCGGCTGAGCGATAACGAAGATAATGATTGTCAGACGCGGGTGGCAGCAGCATATACCTATATATAGCACCTCTCTCTCTCTCTCTCTCTCTCTCTCTCACGAGCGACTCATGTGTGCGTAATTGCGGCGTGTCGCCGGGCGTGTATTATCCGACGAGTCTCGTGTACTCGTCAGCAGGCACAATGGAACTTAACACTGGCGACGGCGGCGGTGGCGAGGGTCAGCGAGTAACCGTGTCGCGCGTATAACACACGGCTTAAACAACAACCGGTCGAACAATCGCGTTCGCTCGCTCGCTGCTACGCCGGATACATAATAAGCTGGAGAGCGCGCGAGCGCTGTCTCTCGCGCATATAAGGCCAAGAGCGAGCGAGCGCCATGCGCCGAGCTAATGAAGCTCTGCTAGTTTAGTGTATGTGTGTGTGATGTTAATTAAATGATATGATCATTAGTCATTATACCGTCATTGTGTCGGGGACGACGACGACGGTGGCTGACTTGCGACGCGATGAGCAAGCGGCTCTTCCTCGCTTTCCCGTCTCCTAGGCACGTGTATCGCGCTGTCGAAGATGTGTATAGAGCAAGAGGTGCTGGATTAGGACCCGCGTTACGGCGCCTTTCACGCCCGCGCGATACGATCGGCGACGACGATACGCCAGCGCTCTCTGTTCTAATGTAGTAACGGTGCGTCGATCTCTGGAGAGAGGAATAAAAAGGTACCTGGAATGTTCGGATGTGTAACGAACGAGTTAATGGACGCTAAACAAAAGAGCCATCAGTCCGTTTTAAATGTAACAATTGAAGAGATTGGATCTTGTAATTTTGAGGTTCGCTGTTGGCTGTGGTTTCAAAAACGTGGACGGGAGAAATTTTTCGGAATGGATTAGGATAGTGTATTATTTATGAGTGTATAATGTAGGTGGCTGTAGCGATATATACAATTATTTTTATTTTTTCAAATAACTTTCTTATCAATCCTTGTTTCCTGCCAGTGGTAATTTATGTTTGAATACGCGGTAACCAATCTGATGGATCAGTTCCAACCTACTTGTTTTTCAGTATTATCGACGTCCTTTATATTTCATGGCGACACAAAACATGAAAGTCATACGAGTAGCATATATTTTAACACCGAGTACAATTTTAATGCCTAAAAAAACGAAAGTTTGATAATCATAGCTAATTTACCCCCATTATACACGCATGAGATTCCGAGAACCTGCAGAACAAAGGCAAACTGACTCGTGGAAATTTGAATCGCACTTGGACCAATCGTTTCCGCATTTATAACTGTACCCACATGTACCCGCACACACAGACACTCAATTCGAATTCACGTCGCTCGAGCGCACTATTCGTGCACGCGTGCGCAGGCGCGAGAGGGAGACAACGATGCTTCAAATCGGCGACGCGCGAACCGCAGAAACGCGTGTGCGCTCGCATCGTCCCTCTCACTCTCTCGCGTAACGCTCTCGCGCTTGCGCTCGTGTCGGATGCCTCGTGTATCGCGCGCTTTGCGTTAATGGCCACAATTAGGTGTTTTAATTAGTGCTCGCACGCGCTTGCAGTGTCAGCTGCTGCTGCCGCCGCCGCCGCCGCTGCTGCTGCTCCCAAATTAGGGCTCTACGAAACAATAACTGCCGATTGAAGAACCTAATTAGCAAGAGTGGCGCACTCGGTTGCTCGCGCTTGCGTACATACGCCGCAGCAGCAGTTCTCTCTTCTCTCTCTTGCTGCAAGCCAGGCGCGCGTAATCTGAAACTTGGCTCGGCCACTGCCGCTGCCGCGCTTGCACGTATAAATGCGCCGGAGACGAGGGGCGACAAGAGAGGGAGAGAGTGAGAGAGAGAGAAAGAGAGGGCCTGGAAATAAATTAGTAATTGGCGACGATATCCTATCGGGAATAGGAGATCAACGGCGAGGTATCTGCGCGAGCGCGCGTAACCTGCGCCACGGGACGTTGATAATTATATAGGTTCGCCATAAACCAGAGTGTGCGCGAGCGAGCGAGCGGTTCGTGCCGTATAATATTGAAATAGAAATGAATCATATACGGCAGGGATTTGTGTGGTGTGTGTGTAGCGTGTGCGAGCCTAGCGCCAGGCTACACACCGATGTTATAGTCGCATGCACTGGCGCGAACATTAGTCTTAGATCCTCGACGTGATTTCTCGGCGCGTTTTTTATAATGGGAGTAGCCGTTGTAATGGACGAGATCGACGTTTCGCTGATGAATATTTTAATTGTGCCGGTGTGTGTGTATGTGGGCATGTGTGTGTGTGTGTGTGTGTGTGTGCGTGTGTGGGTCGGGCGCCGGGGTCAGTTGTTACAGCGCAGGATTATAAAGTGCATTACTCGATAAACGTGAGATAAGAGTTGTAGCATATCGCTATGAAGTGAAAGAAAGAGAGAGAAAGAGAAAGAGAAAAAGAGTGATTGTTATTAAATCTGGCGCTAATAATTTTTAGTTTGATTGTATTCTTGATTGCGGATTTTGAATTGATTATGCAGGGAAAAACGTTTAATCTTGTTTTCTAATTTTAAAGCGTATAATCAAGTAATGATGAATATATTCTAGATTTGATTAACGACTCATCGGCGATGACTTCGTTACCGGATTGACCGTTTTCGTTTAATTTAATTAAACCGAATCGAGATTATAGTGGCTTCGGCAGATCTACGATGTACAGCTAAACGACTTGATAATAAGATCTAAAAGAGCGAATATTGATAAAACGTCCTGTAATTCCCTCCCTACATATATATTCCATTCAATTGCGAAAATTTCAGATAGTTAATTACGGCAGCAAGCCTCATGTGGAAAAAACGAAACGCACACAGCACTCTTCGCGTAATCACGGATCTTTGATTACAACTGTACATCTGTGGGGCAGGTACTTTCTCAACGAGGCTCGTACAAGCGGGGGGAAAGCTCGGCAAGGATAATCCGCTTGGGATAGGTACATTTTGTATAATGCTGCGCGCCAGCAGCGCGCGCTTTGACCCTCCGCAACGCTTCTTCCGCGCGCGGCAGCAGCGGCGACGTCGGCTGCGACGCACCCGGGTAATTTAATACACGCACAAGGCGGAGGAGAATGAGAGAGCCGCCGCCGCCACCGCCGCCGCGGGATGTGTGTACGTGTGTATATATAATGATTCGTAGGGTTTCGGGCTTAAAATTACGCGCGACTATCCGAGTTAGTAAAATTCCTAATTCGCCCCAGCGCCGCCGCCGTCGCACAATTTCCACGTAGTGGTAGCACATATGTACAGCGCATTTTTCCTGTGATCTTCCGGGGCTTCCCCGTTTCCGTAGCCTGCGACGTCCAGGGGAAAGTCGCGCATGCTGCGACTGGACCCGTTCCAAATTAATTTTTGAAAAGACCCAAAGGATAACGCGCGCGCGTGCGCGTCCACCCGCCAGCCAGCCCTCATATTCTCTTTCGCTTTTAATTCGCTCCTCGCCTCGCTCGCTCGCCTTTCTCGCGGGGAAGAGTTAAATGAAAGTTTTAAGCCCGCTAGCGGCTCTTTTTAATAAGACAGGCCCCAAAGTAAAGTAGAACAGTAAATTGTCCGGTTCAGGTCTGTTCCTTTTTTTTAATGGTCGGGGGGATGACTGGTGCGCTGACAAAGCTCTGCCGACGCATGAAAAATTTTCGTTCTGATTAAATTTACGTCTTGACCAGGGAATTTTCCCCGTCTCTCGCTGTCACTATGTATGTTGCGTATTGTCGGGTAATAATTAAACTCGCCGGCCAAAAAATACGCTACGAGTGTAACTTTTGTACAGCGGGATATTAATTGGATCCGTTAATACAAGCGCGATATGCATGAGGGACATTTTTAATGAATTTCGTCTGGTGGGAGAGGAGGGTCTTCGGTTGTGCGTCGTGAAAGCTTATCTCTGCGCGTCGTGGGTGAGGAATATAAGACGAAACTGTCTCTACTCTAAACGACGCACCTGAGCCCAGCATCAATGGATTACTCGAAAGCACCAAGCTCATCATGGCCCGCATATGATCGAGCCTCTTCTTTCCGGAAACACCTAAGGACGTAATCCGCATACGGGTGAAATCGACACGCTGACGTAAGAGGCCCTTTTGTTCGTCGGAATAATCAGATATCATACTCAATTATTTCATGAATTATTTAACAATTTGTCAGGGTTAATTATGACGTTAATTATAGATTATCATTACCCGGCTGGAAATCGTCCATTTTTCGCCCATTTATGAAACGATTTTTCTCTTATTTTCTAGCCATTTAATGGCGAGTTGACTGAAATCGCTAGAAAATGGCTAAAAAATGGGAGAAAAATCGTTTCACAAATGGGAGAAAAATGGATGATTCCTACGAGGGTAGCTACGAAATTTTTATTAAAATTGTATAACGTACAAAGCATTATATTAATGACACTTGCTGTTTGCGTTCTCTCTGCAGATGCCCGTAGTTAGCGGCAATTCTCTGAGCTTCCCTCAGGAGAAGTAGCAATATCGTGATACTACATAAGGCAACGAGATACCGCGTCTTCACATAAACGCATACCATCGCGTCAATGAGACACGTAATGCTCTCTCGATAGCTCGCTATCGTTTTCTCCCCTGTTGCCAGTAAATATAATCTGCAAAATCAAAATAATGAATTTAACTTATCAGCGTAAAAATTGCTCACTCCTAATAAAAACCATAATGCAAAAATATTCTGCTGAAAAATTAATTATTCAATACCTTTCCTTATCAAGCACACCATCGCGAATAACAGTTAATCCAACTCTTTGGTCGCAAAAACACGCATACCTTTGTGTTTTGCCAGCGCTTCCGCTATTTGCTCTCTACCTCGTTATAGCATCGAGCGCGCCTCGCATCTCGGTGATACGACGAAACGTATAAGCGCGCGCTCGCGTACGTACGTATAATGTACTCTTTCTCTCTCTCTCTCTCTTACTGCCGGTCACTCGCATACTCGTAGCAGTGGGCATTACGAAGCCCCTGGAGCACACATACGCTTATACGGGACGGGACGACGGGGGGTACACGCGTGTGCGGCCCCACGGTGTCGGCAGTCGGCTAGTTTCATTGTCTAAGGTTTCAATAACCTAATGAACCCCAATGTGCACGGACACCAAAGCGCCTGGCTACTGAGACATATCATGGCTCACTTGCGCCTCGCCCTCTCTCTCTCTCTCTCTCTATCCCTCTCTCTGTCTTTCCTCTATCACTCATTCTCTCTCATCCCGCATCTCCAGCAGGCAGCAGAGCTCTCGCCTTTATCCGGCCGGGAGCAAGGGTCGTCGGCTGGCTGGCTGACAGTCTAGGGCGACGTCTTAACGTTCGCGGGATAGATGTTTTTTTGTTCCGGGTAATTAGGAGATTACGCGCGCGAGATATCGATTGGCTCGTGGCGTATAAGCCTCGAAACTCTTTTCGCTTTTTCGGCAGGGTTCGTGATGTTGATGTATCGAATTAGGGGGGAGAAAGGTTAATGAAGCGGTGGTGGTGGTGGTGGTGGAGGTATTTCGGCTTTCGCGGCGGATAATTTGTTCCTCTGTAATTAAACGTAAGAAAGTTTTCGTGCTGCACGACTCTGTGCCTACGCGCGTCATTAATAAACATCTCGTTTTTGATAGCCTCTCTAAAGAACTATATTTCGAATGATAAATTCATTTAATTTACCGCCAATCAGCGTCGATTTCTCATTATAAATAAGCTAACAGCCGCCATAACTTATCGCGAGTGTTTTCAATTAACGAATCCCCGGAAAAAAAGTCATCAAGGCTTCATTGAAAAGACTCGTCTCGGTCCGGCAGCTCGCGGGGTACCTCGGTAAAACTAAATATACTTGACTGGCTGCAACGAGCGCGCGCGTTACGACGGATCTCTCTCCCTCGGTACCATCAGCAACAGCAGTCCACGCGCGCGTCTCTCTATGGCTTGGCTCGGCGATGCTCGCTTAATTAAATACAAATTAGCCGCACGCGCTGACGGGGGGTAGTAGTATAGCAGTAGGTACACTGACACGCTATATAGGGAAAGAAGACAGCGCCCAAGGCTGTCCATCGCACGGAGAGTCATGTCAGCAGAGCCGCGCATGTATATACAGTATACGACGCAGCTGCGTAATCATCTGCGGCTTCCCCTCGCGCGATAAGTATTCTTCCCCGTGCGTCAAGGACAATATAAACCGTCGCGCAAATCTAGGCCTAGAGTGTGTTTGTGTGTGCGCGCGCACGGGAGAGGCGCCTAGAATCAAGGATGAACTGAAGAAGATTAATGCGATTTATTTCCATCTAGTGTTATACGTGGACGCGCGATTTATATGCCCGCACGCGGACGCGCGCTTGTTTGCCAGCGTTCGCAATGAGCGCTCGCTTATTTTTTTATTCATTTCGCCCTTGTTTGCTGGATATATTTTTTTTACTCGCTCGAAATTGTGTCTGGATTTTTTTTTTTGCGCTTGGATGGTGCTGAGCGTGTATAGCCGCATGAGCATATTGGTTATCTGGCGAACGTGAAAAATTGATTTAATATTTAATTAATTTGGAAAATTAATACTTTTTGCTTCTCGTTATACCCAGTCGCTGTACGTGCGTGCGTTCGCCGATACTGATTGAAACGATACATGTGCACGGAGAGAAATTTTGTAGTGAAAATTACAAATATTCGAGACTAAATTACCAGTTTCTATGGTAATGGATGGACAGACTGACAATTTCAAACTTTTTACCAAAGTGCCTTGGTAAAATTTTTTTTTAGTTAATTTAAATTAAAAAAATGAACTTTTTTTATCCATATTGATGGATATATAGTATTTTAATATAGAAATAGAAACAGAAACAAGGATGAAAAAACATTAAACTGAAAAAAATTTTTACGGAAGCGGGATTCGATCCGACGATCTTTGGGTTGAGAGTCCGACGTTCTACCGACTGCGCCACGGAAGCTGTTACCAACAGTCATTTGTATCGCCGTTATTACTTACTGAAAATATGTGTATTGTTTTCATTTTAACGTCGCGCACGCCTCTAGTATCAATCTTCTGAAACACAATAATGCGCAGTGCGCATGCGCGAATACACAAATACCAGGTTATTTGGCAAAATTTATCAGTTTTCTTAGTAAAAATTCTTAGGTTACCCTGTAAAAATGACTAGATCTCAATTTTTACCAGTGTGTCTGGTAATTTTTATTCCGATAATTTGGTATTTTTTTTAAGTGGTTATGGTAGTTTTTCCTGGGAAACTTATAAATTGTATTAGAAACCTGGGAATATCACGGCTTTTGACAGTCTATCCATGCACTACCAAGGCACCTTGGTAATTTTTACTCTAAAATTTCTCTCCGTGTGCGCACTCATACTCGGGAACTCAATATCATTGACGAAAAAAATTGCATTATTTTTATTCGCAACAATGTTTTTTATTATTGCTGGGTGCTTTTTTCGCGAATTCGAAGATCCCCCTTTCGTCATTATTATTTTTCATTTAGTGGCGCGTTTTTCGTAAACAGAATTTTTAAAAATCAATTTTTTTTAATTAATGAAAGTATAGTCACAATGAGTCATTGAATGTCTTATCAATTGATAAATAGAACCGATATATCCCCTCGATATGTATTGACGTCATTTAATTCAAAAAGCCAAGTCATTGTGTAGGAAATCCGTAAATGATTTCACCCGTGGGCGCAGCAGCTGCCCCACTAAATACATACACCGCGATCACGATACGTCCATACAGCTGCGTTCAAAAATAAATCGTACTTGAATACAAAACTATTATTACATACCTGAAAATGGAAACTAAAGTTAGCAATATAAATAAAGCTATCACTTTTTCATTCTGAAGTACAAATAAATGATCTACTTATGATAAGTGACCCGTAAAAAGGCTAATTAATTAAAAATAAATAGACGGCAAACAAAAAGGGTAATAAACTCTGCATTTCAAAGTAACGAAAGCTGTCCATGTCCGAGCGGGAGAGCATTGGCTCCTCTGAATTTCATTTGACAATCAGTGCCGGTACACGGGTTTCGCGCTTAAAAGAGTGCCACAGACGCAGAGAAAGAGAATCTCTCTCCCTCTCCCCCACTGTCGTGTCGCATAATGCTTTCGCGGACTGCTCGATCTGCATGCTTATCTCCTCGGAAATTCGCGTAATTAAACAGGCACTTCTCTCTCTCTTCCTCTCTCTCCATCCTCTCTTCGTTCTTCGCACCTGCGTATAGCACACGCACGCGCGCGCGAGAAATAAACGAAGGGGCGCGCGAATGAATAAATGCGCGCGGGGGGAAAAAGCGCGAAGATTCCAGCGGCCGAGAGAATTATGTATATTCTGTGCCGCCACCGTCCCTTCGGTATAGACAGGAGAAGGAAGGGGCAGCACACAATCAGAATAAGGGTAAAGCGAACGAAATGAAGTTGCCCGATAATCGTCCTCGTCCGTCCGCTCGATCGAATTAAGAGGTAGAGGCGCGCCGGCGACGATGTCCGCGCGAGAGTGCAGGACAGACAGAAGAAAAAGGGAGAAGCTCTCACTCGTCCTTGTCGCGTATCCCCTCTTTCCCCCTCTCTCCTCTCTCTTTCACCCACGTGTATGTATTAGTGGCCGATGTAAGGCGCGTCATTAGCGGCTAGTGATTAAATTAAAATATTTGATTAGCGAACGCTGCTGCTGCTGCTGCTTCTGCTCATTCTTTCTCTCGCGCAAGCGCCCGTCTCTCAAGAGCTCAAGTGCCCTTCTGCATCCTACATATACATACACTCTCTTCCTCTCACCCTACGTTATACGTATGCGAACGCAGGAGAGAGTGAGAGTGCGAGAGAGTGAGAGAGAGAGAGAGAGAGAGAAGCGTCGCGTCGTTCGCGCGCCCGAAATTTGAAATGCTAAACAGCAAATACGCCTAATGAACACGTATGCTCGCCCCGTGTCCGCAGGTATGTTTGTATCACACGCCGGCCGACATTACTGTCCGCGTATTTGCCGCGCTCTCCGTCCCTCTACTTCTCGCCTCTGCTATCTCTCTCTCACTCTCCGTTTGCGCGCTCTCAAGGACCTTCTGCGCCAGCACTTCCTGTCCCTCCAGATTGCCTCCTCCCCTCCTCCGGTTCACACCTTCTTTATCACCTTATTCGAGGTCCACCAACAGCTCTCCCTATCGATATTCACTCAGTCACTCTTATCGGCGTAATTTTTCTTGGCTCATTATTCGAGAACCGACCACTTACTGCGCGCGTTCGTGCGTGCACGTGTGTGTATGTGTGCGTGCCGAGCGGTTTGACCAAGCAGAGTAGTCGCCGGGTGTGTGCGAGAATGGAAATGAAAGGCGCTTTGATGAGGCTGAATTTAAGGAGTGAGCGGCTAATTGCTGTAGTAGAGATCTTCATTATCGGGCAGCGGCGTTAAAAACGTTACTGATTTTATTGATTTAATTGGGGGGAGGGGGGACTTTATTCCTGGCTACGGTCGTTATAAATATAAAGATGTTTCCAGTTGTCGCACATCATTGCGTATTCTTTTTTTTTGTATGTTTTTATAGTTTTCTAAATTTAGAAGGTTTTGTTATAAATAATCTGTAAAAATGTTTAAAAAAAATCCTACTATGAAAAATCTGATAAACGAACTTTACTGCGTGTAAAGATATTGTATCTTTGCAATATTTTTGGACCGTATTGCTGACCGAAATCTGTAGTCAAACAAAAATTTCATTTTCGGAACTCTCGCATAGCACAACCGTTGACAAAAATTCTATCATCTAATCTCAACAAAAAATGTTACAATCCCGAATTTTTCAATTCGAAAAATCAATCACAAAAAAAAATTGTTCTATTCATCGTCATTCCAATAAACCATATATTTTCTCTACACATGTTATAAAAAAAACACTTGTCCTATAGCACATCATTAAACCGAAACATTGTAAATTAGCTCTCAAACCCTTCGCCTCTTCGGTACTATTCCACCCGCAGGCATCTCTCGAAGCCACTGCCGTTTCTTTCTATTCATCTCTGCGTCTATTCCCGTCCTTCTGCACGCGTCGCGCCGTCCCCTCCTCGTCCCCCACCTCCTACTCCTCCTCCGTCGCCGCCGCCAGTGACCCTCTCGCTCTCTCGCGGGATAATAGATTCATCCTTCACGCTTCTTAATTAGGAGTTAAGTTTTATTGGCCTTTAGCGCGCGCTCTCTCTCTCTCTCTCCTCTCTCTCGCTTTGTTTCGCGTCCGCGCGTGCGGAGAGACTTTATGTAACTAGACGGCCGAGAGAGTCAATTCGAGGCGCGCGAGGAGAGCCTAGCTATCAGTGAAACGGGCCTTTAAGGAGCTTCTAAGGCTAATTCGCGGGCGGGGGAGATAGAGAGGAGGAGGAGGAGGAGCCGAGAGTTTTTAACAACTCTGCAAGGCTCGTATATGAGTGATAATTTTGAATTATTGCCGCGCTCAAAACAAACTGATTCGCGCGTCGCACTGACGTACTTAGCGGTGGTGCTGAGTTGGTTGGTCGATTAGTATTGAGCAGCGATGAATTTGTAGAGGAATTGCTTCCTCATAGAGGAAGCTTTGTGACGCTGAAAAAAAAAAGTTTTCAAGATAGCACGTTAGAAAGATATTATGAGTCATTTGGAGTAAATATACTATTTTTAAAAATGTCCGTGTGTCCGTGTGTCCGTGTGTCCGTGTGTGTGTGTGTGTGTGTGTGTGTGTGTGTGTGTGTGTGTGTGTGTGTGTGTGTGTGTGTGTGTGTGTGTGTGTGTGTGTGTGTGTGTGTGTGTGTGTGTGTGTGTGTGTGTGTAACGCTGTAACTTTTTGAATTGTTATCCAATCGTTATCGGACAGCGCTTAAAATTTTTCCTTTTTTTCAAAATTTTTGGAAAATAGTAATATTATGTAGTTTTATGGATAATTTATTTTTATATCGATGTATCACTTTTTGAAAAAATAATTTTTATTTCTTTAAAACGATAACATTGAGATATTTGAATAGTATGGAAAGTATTCGAAAGAGCATACAAAAAATCCAAAATTTTTCTAAAAAAAAAAATTCTCTACCTATCACGGTTCTTTTGTTTTTAACAAAAACGTGTTTTTTTTAAAGCTTATAACTCTCAAACTAAACGGTGATTTTTTTTGAAAAAAAAAACATGATAATGGAGAATATAAATAGCTATGTACAAATTTAAATCCATTCTGTTGATTAGTTTTTGAGAAAAAAATTGAAAACCGAAAAAAATGAGTTTTGCATGTCGCAGGATAACTGGAGTAAAATTGGCTTAATCGCTTTAAAATTTCTTGTAGGGGTAGATTTTGGATAGCTCTCGGTGGAGTTCTTTGGGCAAATTGATTGGTCCATAAATTTCAGAGATATTTGAGGTAAATATTTTTTAAGTTTTTTTTTTCAACTCGTAATTTCTCGAAAACGGCTTAATGTATCAGCTCCAAATTTATAGATAATTTTGTATGTGATATAGATAATATGTGTGCGAATGTTCATCAAGGTCGTACCATTACTTTTTGAAATATTTGATATTGAAAATTTTCGTATTTTACAAAGTTTCTTTCTTGGTCGCCTGTTCATTAATCATGTTGAAATTTTGTGGAAATGTAGAGTTTATATATTTATTGTATAAGTTCTCTTTAGGTAAAAGAATTGTCTCATGATTTTTAGAGATATTTAAATTAAAACTTTTTTACGTTTTTTTTTGATAATCGTAATTTTTAAATGACGACTCCATGTAGAAGCTTGGAATTTATAGACTATTTTGTTTGCGATATAGGCAACCACTTATTATACTTATTAAAAACTATATTTGGTTAAAATTTCAATAAATTTTCTTCATTTGTTTTTGAGAAAAAAAAATTATTTTATTAAAAAGTATAAAAAACCGCTGCTAATTCATTGGCCCGTGGCTTCCTCAAACTTAATTTGCTTATTCCTTTAATGAATTTTTAATAACAAAATTTATAATTTTTGCAACAATTTATGACATAATTATAATTAAATTCATTTATGGAGATTAAAAATTATTAATTTTTAAATTATGTATAAAATATGAATAAAATAATAGGTATGATTTTTTTTTTTAATTATGTGTGAAAAATAAATAAAGTAATTGATTGTAATATTATCGTCAAAACCTTATAAAATTCCTAAATAACCTTTTCTTCTAATTATATTTTCTTTGTGAAATTTCACACATAGAGTACTTGTCTCTAGTAGTATGCCTGTCCGTATTTGTGTGCTCTTTCTGGAATTTGCGATGTAAGAAAAAGGTTCTAACCTTAAAAATAATAAATGGCTATTATAAAACAAAAGCAAGTATACAACACGCGTGCATCGGCGCATAGCGCATAGCGCATGTCATTTCCATTTTCTAGTATACATAAATGCGTTCCCGAATAATTACGATTTTAAAAGAGGGCTAAAATAGTTTTAACCTCAAATATCTTTGAAATTCATAAACGAATTCTTTTACACTAAGAACTTTTCTAATAAATAATATACAAACTCTACATCTCCACCAAATTTCAAAGAAATTAAAACAATTTTAATGTAGTTATATTGTGCGACAACAAAGAAAGTCATTTTCAAAAAGACTAAAATCTTAAATATCAAACATATAAAAAAATAACCATATAATCTGAATGAAATTTTACACAGGTATTGCCTATATTGTAGACAAAAGAGTCTATAAATTTCAAGCTAATACATGAAGTTGTCATTGAGAAATTACGATTTTGAAAAAAATCGTAAAAGAATTTTAACCTTAAATATCTCTAAAAATCATGAGACAATTCTTTTACCTAAAGGACTTATACGATAATATATAGACTCTCCATCTCCACAAAATTTCAACATGATTAAACCAATTTTTGTTTTCTCTAGTTATCATACGACAACGAAAATAACTTTGTAAAATACGAAAATTTTCAAAATCAAATATTTCAAAAAGTAATCGTACAATCTTGATGAAAATTCGCACACATATTATCTATATCACATACAAAATTGTCTATAAATTTGGAGCTGATACATGGAGCGGTTCTCGAGAAATTACGATTTGAAAAAAAGGTTAACAAAATTTTAACCTCAAATATTTCAGAAATTTCTGGACTAATCATTTTGCCCAAAGAACTCTACCGAGAGCTATCAAAAATCTACCTCTACAAGGAATTTCATACAAAACTCATTTTTTTCACATTTCAATTTTTTTCTCAAAAACTAGTCGACAAAATGAATTCAAATTTTTACAGATTACAGCTATTTAAATTCTGCATTATCATGATTTTTCTCAAGAAAATTGACCGTTTAGTTTAGGAGTTATAAGCTATAAAAAAAAAATCACGTTTTGTTAATAATGAAAGAACCGTGATAACTAGAAAATTTTTTTTTTTAGAAAATATAGGTATTTTAATGCTCTTTCGAATGCTATCCATTCGATTCAAATATCTCGATCTTATCATTAAAAAGAAAGCAAAAATCAATTTTGAGAAAATCGAAAATTCGAAATAAAACAAAAACGGATCGGCGAATCAAAAAACGAATTTTTGACGCGTCATCACACAAAAAAAATGAGACCTGTCCGGTCAAAATCAATCGAGTAGAAGCTGAGATTCAGGCGTACACACACACACACACACACACATATCCACATCCACACAGACATTTTTAAAAAATCATGTATTTTGATTCCTAACACCTCGAAAAACAATTGAGCGCCCGAGTTATGTGGGAGTGTAGGGGCGAGTGATAGAAGACACACACACTCACGTAAGTAAATGAATTGAACAAAATGCGTTTATTCAAATACGATTTATTAATAATGAATATACGTCTTAACAGGTTGGATGCCCGACAGAGACTGGCGATCGTCGATGCGAAGTGCAGTAAGAGAGTATAAAGAGAGTATATGTATAAAGTATATATGAAAAGTATATATTGCATCTTCATTGTCTTCTGGCTTCTCTTTGTCCATGCATATTCTATTCGGAGCGATAAGGAAGCTGGCTGGCCGATGCGTCTAAGTACCTAATATGTGGTGACTCATATAACTCCCGCGGATTCGATAACTCGCCGAGCGCTCGAACACGGGTAAAAGTATTGTCCAGCGGCACCGAGTATGCCATAAATTAATCTGGTCCAAATTGAAAAACAAAAAATATGGTTGTATACAGTTACTCGAGATACACATTTTTTGTATTTACAGTTTTTAATCTGACTATTATTTTCAGAGATAAAAATTAATAAATTGTAATTATGACATAGCTGAAAATCAATGTTTTTCAAAACTTTAATCGCTCTAGCTCAGTGAAAAGTGCACAAAACGCTTTGAAATTTTATATGCATACTCATAAAACATTGTTGAAGCGAACCATCAGCGTAAGTAGTCAAAAAGTGTTATTGTTTCTACATATTATTGTTTATATGATTGAGCACGCACACTCCCGCCGCCAAAACTTCGACGAAAGAAAGTGTGTGAGGAAGTTTGTGCTTGGATAAACTGTCAGCGAGAAAGTTGTTCCTTTATGAATAAATAAGTTTTATGGAAAATTTCAGATCGATTGGTTGAAAATTCAGTGAGATATAACGATGATAAGAAAGCGGACCGCCCGCTACTGCTATGCGAAAGCTGCCGCGCGGAGCTGCAATCAACGGCGTGTTGAGGCAAAGGACCATTACAATCCGATGATAAAATTTGTAAAAAGTGGAAGAATAAAAAAAATAATAAACATGCCTACGAAATAGTTTAATAAAGGTATATTAAAAATAAATTTTTATTTATATTCAACATCCTCTAGGAAATAGAATCGCTAATTACGAAACAACACGCCGTCGATTGGAGCTTCGCGTGGCAGCTTTCGCATAGCAGTAGCGGGCGATCCGCTTTCTTATCATCGTTGTATCTCACTGAATTTTCAACCAATCGATCTGAAATTTTCCATAAAACTTCTTTATTCATAAAGGAACAACTTTCTCGCTGACAGTTTGTCCAAGCACAAACTTCCTCACACAATTTCTTTCGTTGAAGTTTTGGTGGCGGGAGTGTGCGTACTCAATCATATAAACAATAATATGTAGTAACAATAACACTTTTTGACTACTTACACTGATGGTTGGCTTCAACAATGTTTTATGAGTATGCATATAAAATTTCAAAGCGTTTTGTGCACTTTTCACTGAGCTAGAGCGATTAAAGTTTTGAAAAGCATTGATTTTCAGCTATGTCATAATTTATTTATTTATTTATTTATTTATTAACATTTAGACGGGCTAAAAGCACTTTATACAAAAATATTTAAAAAATACGTAATGGTGCACATAGCACGGTGCAATAAACAAAGTTCGCAGAAAAGATAAAACACATTCAAATAAGTTAAAAGTTGAGAACGAAAGAATTAATTAAAATTTATTAATTTTTATCTCAGAAAATAATAGTCAGATTAAAAAACTGTAAATACAAAAAATGTGTATCTCGAGTAACTGTATACGACCATATTTTTCGTTTTTCAATTTGAGCCAGATTAATTTATGGCATACTCGGTGCCGCTGGACAATACTTTTATCCGTGTTCGACCGCTCGGCGAGTTATCGAATCCGGGCGCTCAATTATAACATGTTTTTACAATAACTCAAAAAATTACTATCACAAAGCTTCCTCTAGGAGGAAGCAAAAGGAATTGATAAATTAGTTTGAGGAAGCTACCTGCCAATAAATTGGCAGCGGGTTTTTTATGCTATTGGCTGTTCATATAATTAAATTTAATAGTTTGAAACATTTATTAGAAGTACTTCTTAATAAGTGAAATTTTCAGTTTGATGAAACTGATTAGAAAATCGTTTAAGAAAAATATGGTAAAATTTCACATTTAGTGGCCCGTGCAGCGTGCCGCATGAGTAGTTTAACTTTGTCAATTATATCGGGATTTCAACATCTGGCGGCTCCTGCATTGTTAGGATTACACAAACGCAGCTAAGTGCTCGCTGCAAATGAAATCAATTTGTAAAACCTCGTTTTTGCAATTTAATTATTTGCATAACAAATATGGAAAAACGTTATTCCTTCTCATTACACGATTACGATAGTTCTTAGATAACCATTTTCCATCATCAATGGATAATGATTTGCGCTATAACTTTAACAGTGAAATTTCTCTTACATATGCATGCACATTCTAAAATAGTAAAATAAACCTGATGTATACAAGTCATGAAGTATCGTGGTAGGAGTCCATTTCTCTCTCTCTCTCTCTCTCTCTCTCTCTCTCTCTCTCTCTCTCTCTCTCTCTCTCTCTCTCTCTCTCTCTCTCCCTCTCTCTCTCGAGTTAGGAGAATCGATAACTGCGTAATAATAAAATTACAGAACACGCTTCGATCGAGCGCGATGCTAATACTTTGATGCAAGTTGTAGTCTAACATTACGTAATAATATCGTACGCGCGGAAACATCTATTGTAGATGATTGCATGTCACGTTGCAAGCGAGAACTATAGCGCCTTCGCGTACATATAAGCGCGATGTAGGAAGAAAAAATCGATGCTTTATGATTATTTTTCTCTTGAAACTAAGTACATATTTATTTTTTAAATAAACACACGTTGAGTTATCGTAGTACGTATACGTACATGTATATATATGTATACCATGTCTTTGCACGAGTCTGCTAATACCGCGTATAATCAATTGAAGACCTTCAAGTACTGTTATAAAATCATTTAAAATTCACCGTGATTGCATTAACATTTTACAATCAAATTAAGAAAAATATAAATATTCTTCTCACCCTTAAAAAAAAACTTATATTTTCCAACACGAATCATAATTAGCACGCGAATTTTTATAAAAAATCTAGCGATCGAAAAAAAAAACGAGCCATCATCAATTTTCGGCGAACGCCGCCGAATTTCCAATAAACAATATCCCGTTACGTTCGGTACAGGAGAGATAACGGAGGGGCTGCTGCTACGCCGGCGTCGCCAACCGCTAAGCAAATAGACTGCACCGCCGCCGCGACGTCGGAAAATTATCCCACGCGCTAAATTACCGGTTTCGCGTTACAAGAAACTTCGCGCGAGCGCAGGTTGTCGACTTGTCGTCGCTTCTTTTTGCGCGGGTATGCCTTGCCTCCCCTTTCTCCGTCTCTCGCGCTCTCTCTCGCTCTCCCGCGAAAGTGGTGATTTACCTTCGCGCGATTAATTACGCGCGCTCGAGAGCTGAGTTATCACCGAGCGCGCGAGCGAGCTTCAGTAGCCTCCGTGAAGTAGGAACGAGCGAGAGCAACTAAACCACTATGCGCGACTCTACCGCCCCGGAATATTAAACGTCACTGTTTTCTTCTCTCTCTCTCTCTCTCTCTCTCTCTCTCTCTCTCTCTCTCTCTCTCTCTCTCTCTCTCTCTCTCTTTCTCTCTTTCTCTCTCTCTCTCTTCTTCTTTATACTCTCCGTACAATTACTTTTCCGTTCAGGTTTCACTTACGCCGCGACGCCTGTGCGCGTCCGCCCGCCGCCGCCTACTTCGTCTTTAGAGCCGCGTGCTCTTTTTTGCAATTTTAATTAATTAATGAGTTGCGCGCGCGAGTGAGAGAGAGAGAGAGAGAGAGAGAGCTTGGCCAGCATTTTTTCCTCTCGCGCGATTCTCAAAAGGCGTGTAAGGTAATTAGGACAGAATGGCCAGTGTAATAAAAAAGTACTTTCTCGCGCGGGTGCGGAGGCTAGAGTTAATTAAATGCTGTACATCAACATTTAAAATGCGTGTATTTCTGACGGGTGTACTACTGTGTGTGAGTGTATATGCCACTCACGCACGAGTGTACCCGCGAACGAGCGGCGAACAACGTCTGTCTTTCATTTTTAATTTATGAAGTTTTACTGAAGCGTGAAATTAGTGTATTTTGCCCTGCACGTTTCGAACTTTATCCTTTCGCGCGAAATTTTCTCCCGCCGCCTGCGCGTATAATAATATTTTCTGATTACATAATGCTCTGCATTATCCTCCTGTGCATTGTATTGTACTCGAAAACTGCGATTTTAAACATCGGGAATTTTCCATACATTTATATCCATTATTTATTCATTTCGAAAGATACTTATCAGACAAGAGCTATACCGTCATCTCACTTCCTACTCCCGCAGTTTGAAAGCAATAAGACTGCCGCGGCCACTACGGTAGCAATGATATATAAAAACGTAATCCGTCAGTGTCTTCGCATGCTGATTTTTCATGAGCCCCTGGTCCCTCTTGGCTCTCTGTCTCTCTCTCTCTCTCTCTCTCTCTCTCTCTCTCTCTCTCTCTCTCTCTCTCTCTCTCTCTCTCTCTGTACTCATCGCGCGAGTGGGTGCACGATGCTTTGCATTTCGCCCTCCTCTCTCACTCTCTCCTCGACCCCGGGCTTATTCGTTTTTGCAGGAAGCATCAATATTTATATTGCATAATGCATTCGTAATTGCCGCGGGCTCGCGCACGTGCGCACTCTATTTGTTCCGATCTTGTAATGCCATGAAAATGTATGAAGCTATGGCTATTATTAGGAGTTAGATGCAAAGCCGCGCTGTGTGTGTGTGGGTGTTCCACATAACGGCCGCGACGCGAGGCTATACCCCAAGTGAAATAGCCCCGCTTGATAATTTTCCCGAAATCGATGGAGAGGCGAGTGAGAATTTACAAAGAAGCCGAAGAGGGAGGAGGCAGGGGAGAATCTTGATAGCCTTTCTTGTGAAAGTGCGCGGGGGGTGTACACGGCTCATGCTATTGCATAATAACATAATTGCCAGAGAGTCGGGGATGGCTTTTTAAGTCCTCGTAAAGATTCCGATCTTAATAATGATTTTATTCAATCGTTTTTTTCGCTCTCGCTCTCGCGTGCTCTAATGATAGAACGACGGGGCTAATTTTTGTTTGCTTTTGAGGGAAGAAAAATTCATGAGTGCACGCGCGGGCGCTACGGTAAATAGGTATGGTTGCGGAGGAGAGGAGATGATAAATTCTGCGCTCGAAAATAATTTTAAAAAATATACATAACGGAAGCGATAAATTATGCTTAATTAAAAAACTTTTCAGCGATCGTTAGTCGCCAGAGAGTTGCTGATTTATTTTTCATTCGCGATATTATATACCACGGCGATACATAAATCTTCGAATATTTCTTGGTTATTTCAAGCATGTGGGTCTATCTTCAATGCTTGACCCGGATCGTATTTATTACCAGGATCAATCGGATTTAATAGATATTCATTAAATTAAGAAAGAAATGTCAACACACATCATACATTTTGACGTGAGTCCACTATCAATACATAAATCTCTCACTCTCTTTCAAAAAAGCCCGCAGGCAAGCACTAACAGCGGCTGGCCTCTCCTCGAAAATCTCTTTCCAATAAAAGGGGTGAAAGCTTTATTTACGCAGCATCGGACATTAAGCCTTTTCCGCTGACCGACGTTTCCTTCCCACCCCCTCGAGACGTTATTCTTTCGTCCGCCGACGTCCGCTGTACATATATGCCAGCGAGAATGGATGCCAAAAGGCAAAGTCTATCCATCAGCGCGCCCGCTCTCGCTTTGGCTAACGCGCTGACCACTTCGCCCTCCCCCCACTACTGCCCCAAGAAGGCGAGGGGCCAAGCCAAAAAGCTGTGTCCATCGCTGCCGTGGCCACGCTGCTACTCCCTTTATCGACAACCTGTATACGCGTGATTTCTTGATGCATAGTGAGAGCACTTCCGGTGATGCCCATTTGTTTGCTCGAGATGTCGGTGTATATTTGCAAACGTCACGTGGGTACACGCGAACCGCGCAGTAAAGGCGGCTGTAATGGGTACAAAATACCTTTTTAATGAGCGTCATTAGAATTTATTGCTTTCGCACATTTTTCCCCCTGAGCGTGCTTCTGCACGCGTGTGTAATGCGTTAGAGTTTTAGATACATACAGATATGTGTATAGATTCCATTCGCACATAAGCGCGCTCTCGTACGGTTTTAGAAATGAAAACAATTAGATTGATGCAATATCGCATTAAATCTTCATTCTGGCTCGCTCGCGATGCTTTTTGTGTGCGTGTGTTGTTTCGTCCGTGTGTATGCGAGCAGCTCGGACGCGCAGACTCGTGGTCGACGTAATTTCATAAATTACGAGGAAAGAATTCAGAGCGCACGCGCTCGTGGAGCAAAAAGCTCACACTCGGTTAAACACTTGCGGTGTGTATTTTTTGCTCGTCGTATTCCTCCTTTTTTTCGCGTCCACCCGTTTAGCGGACCTCTTTCATTAATAATAAGCTCGCGCGTTGGATTCTTATGAAAATATTTTCGTGAATAATTATATGCATTAAGCATTCGAAATAAAGCGAATTCAGTCGCGTCTTACTATCGCGTCGTCTACCAGAAAACGCTATAAAATCATACGTATATTGAATTTCAAAATCACACCCCAACTCTCTGCCTTATGCATATGCTCGTTCAAAAGCCATAGCTCACCCAAATAGCGAAAATAAATCTCAGCATCTGCATACAAAATCACAGCGACGTCGTTGTCGCCGTCGTTCGCCGCCCCGAGGTCTGACATCGATAAAAGTGCCTTTTCCCTGCCACACAGCACCAGCCCGACGACGGCCGTCGCCCCCTGTCTAGCGAGTGAGCGAGAACGAATAAGGAGTAATGGGCCGCGCGTCGTTCATTTCGAGAGACCCGCCACTACTACTCCTATACTATAGCACCGCGGCGCCGGCCAAGACGAAGGAGGAGTAGGGTAAACGCTTCGGGTGAGGGAGATAGAGTCAGAGTAAGATGACCGCTCGCTACCGCGCTTGTGCCTCTCTCTCTCTCTCTCTCTCTCTCTCTCTCTCTCTCTCGGGCTAATATGCGCGTCCGAGGGGCACGGAATAAGTTATCTGCAACTAACAACCCTTTGCTAAGTGGACGCTTCTCAATTTCAAGTGAATCGCCGCTCCGTCCTCCAGACCGTAATAAATCGCGAGAGAGAGAGAGCGAGAGAGAGAGAGAGAGAGAGAGAGAGAGAGAGAGAGAGAGAGAGAAGAGCACCACGCCGAATAGAAAATCACTTTGCCCGGCAATTATTATCAACTCGTGGCCCTTTATGCTGCGTAGTATGTAGTACGTATATTAGAAGAAAAACAAGTCACTTGGGTAGTGCGGAGACCCTCCACCCCCATCGACGTTTGTTTTTCTTCGAGAGCTTGATTACGGGGTATAAGAGTTTTAACAAAGTTGGCGGCTAGTATGATGTGTGCAAAATTAGACTTAATAATTCAACGAGTTTTTGTGTTATAGATTCAAAAATACGTGAGATGTTTGTTTCTTTTGTGTATATTTTGAAAGAACGACGAATTGATTGTTCCAAGAAAAACTCAGTGTCCAATTACGTTTTTTTTTTGTAATAATTTTGTCAACATTCAGTAGTAGCAATTAAACTTATAAACTGCAATTACAAAAACACATTTTTAATCAAGTTAATATTTAATTATAAGGTGTCTGTTATCTTAAGCTATGACTACCTTTTCATTCGTCGCAACTACTTTTATAAAGAAAAGTTTAAATATTGCACGACTTCTTCCAAGTAGAATTTAATTTTTTGGAAGGTAAACATATAATAATTTCGTTAGCCAAACTTCTTATCGTAAAACTGTATCTATCGATTAGGAGAAAGACGTGTATTTCCGTTAATTAAGACCGCTTCTTATTTAATATTGAAACTTTATTGACGGAATTGAATGAGTTTCTCTTTAATGTCAAACTTGACGCAATTATTTGAAGAAAGGATACGATAATTAACATTTAATCGATAAATTACAGTACCTCCAAACAAAACCAATGCTATCGGCAAACTTATTACAAATTTATAATTTCTCTTCCATTAAGCAAACTACCTCGTTATTCTATTCAAACCACTTGCTTTTCATCGTAGCAATCGTAACTATTCCTTTACAAGCAGGTGACTCATAATACACAACAGACAATCTTTAAAAAAGCTCTATTTAATTGGAACCAAATTACTTCTATAAATATACACACTTTATAAACTCGCCACGTCTGACCATCCTTTCCTCATCTACTTAACCCACCTTCCCATCTCATTGAGTAACCTCGCAACAACTAATTCTCCTTCTATATCAATCTCTTAACCCTTCGGGTCCACTTCGTCCTCGATTGACCGTCTTCTCGCACGCGCACGCACCCATCCATCCATTCGAAAACTCGAGGAGGCGGATGGGCGGATGGATAAAGCGAGTGCGCGCCACTTTCTCGAGTCGGCCGCTTGTAATCATAATGGCAAAGTCCTCTCGACACTTTAATCGCACGGAAGGAGCGAGCGAGCGAGCGTCCTGGAAGGCATCCGCCGAGAGAACCCGAGAGTCTGCCCTACCCCCGGGAGACCACTCGCCCTCTCGCTCTGACTCCCTCCTACCTCTTGGCGCTGCGCGCAAGTGGAATAAGGAGGAGGACCGACCTTACACAGTGGCACTAGTAGTAGTAGCGGTTGGTAGTGGTGGTGGTGGCAAAGTAACCCTTGTGACCAGCGCGGGGATGGCCAGTCGCTTCGGGTGACGTAGTCGGAGGAGCGAGCCAGAAGGAAGGAAGGCAGGGGCTAGCGGCGCTGCTTTAGGTCCTGTCTACGCGCGTCTCTCTCTCTCTCTCTCTCTCTCTCTCTCTTGGACTTGAGAGATCAATAAACGACCCTCTGCAACCTGGACACTCACTACTCTCTCTCTCGCGCGCGGAGGGAGGCAAGCGCTCATCCCACGCAGCGTGGGGCCGCCACACCGCTGGACGGACGAATCACCTTCGTTATACCGCCGCGCCCGCCGGCTGCGTGCATAAGCACATCGTCTGCGTTTGTCAGCTTTGTCTTCTCCCTATACGCGCGCGTGTATATGTACTCGCTCCATCTTCGTCCGAGCGACGCGGACCTTGTTTAACCCCCCTTTGTCTCTGTCTCGCTCTCGTTCTCTCGGGCAGCTCATTACGTCGATATGTTTCTGCATTGCTTTTATGCGCAGCAGTGCGGTATTTTTTTCGGTTAGGGGAGGAGAAAGAGAGAGAGAGAGAGAGAGAGAGAGAGAGAGAGGGAAGGGTCTGAATTAGTCATGCGTGTAATTGTTTGCGCGAGGACACGCGCGCGCGTTGATGAAAAATTTTTCGGTTTGGATAAACTTCGATTTTTTTTTTCCACCAGCCGCTCGCTCGCTCGCACGAGAGTTTTTGTCTTTTGACAAAGTCCGCAGTGCCAGAGTGTCAAAACGCAAGCGCGTGTTATGCGTATGCGCACGTGTATCGGGGGTGCGTACAGTTGCATGAGTGACTTTTTACTTTGTTTTACGCTGCAATAATTCTTGAACTTTATTTGCGCTTTGAATTATAAAAAAAGAAGCGCGCTTCATCATTATAATCGTTCATAATTCGTTCAGGAATAAAAATTGGTTTTATTGTTTACGAGCGAAATGATTAAATTCAAAAGAATCTTTTCATATTTTAGATTAACGAAATTAATTTACATAGTTCGCAAGAATTGTATTTAATGTGTTCTTTATGATTATAATATTCGTATACTACAAAGCAACTGCACATGGCGGTTATGTAATTTCCAGAAAATGTTATTATCGCGGAATAAACATAATAAATTGAACCGCTTTAATGTAAGTTTATCGTTCGTTGTATGTATAATAGAATGTAGCCGTAACGCACCCTAATAGAACTCATTCTGGATTTTATCATAAAAGAAAAACAGGCGAATTTGGCCCATTTTATTCGCGGTCTCTGTTGCTAAAATATATCTTCATAAATCATATAAATTAGTTTCGTAATTGCACGGATGGGTATTTTTTAAATACAAGTTAACGTCTACATTATTGTTAATTAGTTTGAATCCTTCTTTAATTAGCCCGAGGCTCAAATAAAATTGCTCACGTCGAGAAGTAAAAAAGAACTTCTATTTCATATTTGAAATAGCACGTGCAAGCAAGCGAAAGCTTTAAATTGCCCGACCTTGAACCAGTTAAGAGCCCGGCGATCTCGGCGAGCGCTTCAATTAATAATTCCTCGGCTCTTTTCTAAGCGCCTTTGTGCCTTGAATGAAATCCGATTTGAAAATCGAAGCATGATTTCAATAACATTTTCAACATATTTTAAAACTATTATTCGGTATTCTTTTGATTGTTTATCGACTTCTTTTGCCAATACAATAAATTTACAACAACTTACTATTACTACTATTAATATATTATAATTTTGTGAATTACGGATAGATATTTAGTAAAAACGTTTAATTAAAATAGTATGTTCTACGTAGATAAAATTAAATTAATTTGTAGTTCCGTTTCTTTACAACATAAGACAGTAAACATTTCTTCCATCCTTTACGAATATTAAAACCCTACTTCTACCGTTTTTAATTTCCCGATATAATTAACAAAATAAGTACACATTACAGGCGATGAAAATAAACAACCGCGTCATTATCAAACAAAACATTCGTAAACGGGCGTCACTCAAAGGAAGCCAGAAACCGGCGTGCAAAAAGAAAAGCTTGCGCACGGAGTCGAGGTGTCGGGAAAAATATATAAGAAACACCGGGACTCGCGCGTGGGCAGGCGGCGGCGCTCTCTACGGGAGTAAAATTAAACGCGCTAGAGCGCGAGAGGGAAAAGGAAGGAGGCGGCATGGGTCGTACAGAACAAGAGCAAGCAAGAGAGGGAGAGTTTAAACGCGAGCGAGTTTGGGACTTTTACGGGTATAATTCTCTCTTTCGAGAAAGAGAAAGACCGAGCGAGCAAGCGAGCGAGTGAGAGGGAAAGAGAGTTTGCCGGGATGCCGCGGCGGCGAGCAACTGGTGGTGGAAAAACACCCTCGTTCGCTCTCTCGGCGTCGGCCGCCACCGCCGCCTGCACAACTCTCCCCCGTGACACCCTCCGCTATCGGTACGACCTCTTTCCCTCCTCTCTCTCTCTCTCTCTCTCTCTCTCTCTCTTTCTCTCTTCCTCCTTCTCGCTCTACTTTCAACACAGTTCTTCCGTACGTGTATATAGGCGGCCTCAAAGCGATTGCCAGATATGTACTTGGAACTTTATGAACACACATAAACGCCAAGAGGTGAGACGAGCATGCAGCGCGCGGACCTTAATACCCGGTAGCCTCGCGATCGCTCCTTTGACGTACCGAGAACACTCGTGGCTTCTTCTTCTTCTTTTTCTTCTCTTGACATAATTCCCCGCGCGCGCAACGGCGTGACCTTTCTATTTACATCAATTTCGCCCGAGCATCGCTACTCTGCGGACGGCGGAGAGGAAGAAGAGGGGAGAAACTTCACGCTCCCAAGAGCGAGCCGACACGACACTTTGCGCGCCCGCTGTTTTGTCAAGAGGTTTCAAGACGATTGATTTTAGCGCCGCCGCGCTGCCAGTTGTTTGATTTTCTTTCAACGACACCGTTTACTGCCTTCGCCTTCCTCCTCTGCTTCCCGCTCTCTTTGTCATTTCCAATGTGATATATGTTTAATAATTGGAAAATTACCCATAGTGAAAAACGTGACTCGTGCATTTATATCTAAAGTTCTAATGACCCATGAAAATGATATCATGTATATTTATAATTAATATCCATAATAATTATATATTTTTCAACATTAATGAATTTATTTATCTAATAATTAACGTTATCTTTTCTTCTGTTCTAGGTAAGTCCGCCGATAAACTTTTCAAAATTCGATCGCGCTTTCCCGGTAAGCCATATAATAGATTATAAAACAATCATCGTTCTACACTCCTCATCAATAATTTCCTCTGTATATTACACGCACTCGATAACGATATCTAGAGCAACGACATTTCCAAAATTCATGGAAAGTCACATAGAAAACTCAGAGCACGATTAATATCATTTTGAAATTTATAATTCACGAGCTTAGCTACTAGGAAGCCTGCTCGACTGTAGAGCGCGCGCGTTTGTATAAGAAGCCAAAGTAAACGAGGTCATAAATATGCAACATTAATACGTAATAATCATCGGCTATCGCAGTCGTGGGCGCGGGCCTGCGGAGGTGTATTTGAAAAGTTTCGCTCATTAAACAATCCTCGGCGCATAATTAAGCTCGCGGTGCGCACTCCCTTCTCTCCTCCTCAGCCTACCAGCAGCACCGGGGCATCGATCGACTGGACTCCCTGAAATAGAAAGCTCGCGGCAGTGGTGGTCGCGCGAACTAAGATTCCGTGCACCGGCGCGCTCGGACGATTGCTTTTGCATTTCATGACGAATAAATATACCTTGGCGGGGAGAGTGTATGGATTACAGAACGCGAGCGTGGGCCTCTTATTCGGCTCGCGGTGCTCGCTCGCTCTCACGTGAAAATCCTGACGAGTGGCACCTATAATTCCAATTCCCGGGTGCGCGAGCGGCGCGTTCATTAGACCGTCGAAATATTCATGGTTTAATCCCTTAGATCAGTGGGCGGGCGCCTAAGCCATCATTAAGACTCGAATAATTCAGGTTAACAGCAAGCGGGCTAATCTCAATTTGCATTTGCGCTCTCTCGCCGCGGCTGTACCCACCGATGTGTGCGCGGCCGGTATGTGTGTGTGGGTGTGTGTGTATGTTTGCGCGTCCGAACGTTTCTCTCTCTGCGCAGCGCGCGGCTCTCTCCCGGTGCAGCGGCTACGCCACGGCTCAAGAATAAACATTTGGCCACTGGACATATGCCATACTCTATTTCTCTATCTCTGTCGCTCTCTCTCTCTCTTTGCCGGTGCGTTTGCTCTCCGCCGCCGACGCAACTGGGCTCGTCTCGAACGCCGCCTCCATCGGCCCCGTCAGCTGCCCGAGTTCTCGAGACCCCCGAGAGCAGCTGCGCTTCTTCACAATATGGCGCGCCCACTGCCTCGTCGTCCGTCATATTTCGCCTTCGATTACGCCGAATGAGGGACGGCCGGCCCCCGCGCGCACTTGCATAATCGATGTAGTTTAAATCTGTCGTTTTTCGCAGCGAGGCTACCAATAAGTTACCACGATATTCTCTTCTTATGGAATTTTTCGAATTAATAGTAGGATCGGTGCGGGGTTTTAAAATTCCTGAAACTCAAAGATAAATTGACCGTGTCCCGTTGAGAGCAGTTATTCGCCGCATAAAAAATGCACGCGCAGTTACAGCCCAGCGGCTGAAGTTGCAAAATATTATTAATTAGCGCGCGTGGGACATAATTTTTTTGCAACAATAAATCCTTTATTCGCTGTTTATTCACGTCCGGCTAATTATATACATTTAATTTCCCCCTCCCCCCTTTTCGCAATGAAACACAAAGGTCTGTAATACAAATTTTAATGAATTTAAAATAAAGGAGATTTTAATAAAATTTAAAAATAAAAGTCGCGCCGCGTAATTACTGCCGCGCTCGCCCGCTCCCTCGCTACCGTTCATTTGCATTTTTTATGCAGATCCGCGTGATTTAATAGGATTCGCGGAAGAGGTGTCGCGGAGTGGGGAGATAGAGAGAGAACGAGAGAGGCGACCAGGGGCGGACGAGACAGGTATAGCGAGCGAGCGAGAGAGGCGGGACGAATCGGCGAGCGCGACAGCTGACTGATTAACTTCCATTCGGCTTTTTACATAGAACTGCCAACACACAGCCGCCTCGCGATGCGCCAAGTTTTTGGCCGTGCGCGCGTGCGCATGTGGCTCAATACTGTTTTCTCGCGCGCCTGTGTATCGGCGATAGCTCGCGCCGAAACAAAAAACGTACGCCGGGGAAAAGTACGAAAAGGGGACGACAAAAAAATATTGCCAAAATTCATTAACGCGAGCGCGAGAGCCTGTGTAAGTCCTCTTTTACATACACAGACACACACATACACACATGGATACCGCGAAATATACAAAAAAGTCAGCCAGGCATGTATACGCGACGCGAGCGGGGGGTGTATAATGGAAGCCGTCGACCATTCGCGTTAATTTCCCGGAGTATCTGCGCGCAACGTTTTCATCGGGCGCAGCGCCGCCACCGCCGTTTCCCAATTCACCCATACGCTTTGTTAAGCTCACATATTTTAGCCGTGGAATATCGAGCGCCGCCACCGCCGCGGTGCGGGTGCATCTGCAGAAAAATTAATTGTTTTATGCGCGTATACGCCGGTGTCACTATTGCAGAGCTGGACGCTTTTTTAAAGGGCTCGAGCTGGCTCTCTTTTTTTTTTGCTAATTTCGGGTTATTGCGTTATTCCCGGGATTTCGAAATTTATGGCCCGGCTTCATTTTATTTGCGCTAATGTTCGGTTAAGACAATTGATTCGACGCCGGCCAGGTTGTGGGTTAATGTGCTTTTTAACATATTGTTTATCTCTTTATGGAAAATATGCTTGATTGATTTAATTCGCCGTGCGTGTGTCGCCCTTTGTTATATGCGTATGACGGGTCTTATAGGGTTTTGGAGAACCATACCTCTTTATTTTCTTTCGCAGAGCTTATAATATGCCCTAATACTAAGTTAAATATAGGGTTGATCACTATAGAGCGCCCCCATTTTAATCCATTATGCGAATTTGAAACGGCGGCCCCGATGCTTCTTTTCCATCCCGGTAATCCACCCTGATTGCTGTGCAAGTTTGCTAGCATTAATTAAACTAGAATTTTCGGTGCTTCTCTATTAATAATAGAGTATGGTATGTATACTTTAAAACAAACAGATGACTCATCGTCTCGAAATGTATATTATACGAGTTCATGCATATCCGAGACCTTAGTATTATATCAGACTAATAATATACGTTATACATACTATACATTTGTCAATTTGCAATCATATTTTAAATGTATTAACATATTTCAAACAAAGCCGATAAAAATCAGTCAAGCCGAACGAAGATCGAGACGCGTCTCCTTTAAATTGGCCCCCCTTTATGCGCCTCACAATCGCCTCGTGAAACTTAGGCGAATTAAGAGGGCGAGTCAAAGGACCCGCGTGTGCTAGCAGTCAAATAAGGAAGCAAATAGCGTTTCCTCGGTCGGCGGATGGAGGGGAATAATGTGGGGAGACAAGAGTAGGTAGGGTAATAACGAAAAGAAAATTCAGCCGCGCGCCCTCCTTATACGAGGCACTTTGATCGGCCGTCGTCGAAATGAAGTCGCAATATTCGTCGCTCCACACACACATACCCACACGTACACGCGCAAAGGTCAAATCGTCCCTTAATTCGCTTCCGGCCTCGCGGAATTGCTTTCTTCGCATTTGGGGGGGAGGAGGAGAAGAGACCCAGGGAGAGGAGCAGCTTCATCTCCCCCTCGCGCGCGTCTTTGACGCTGGCCCGCAGCACTGCACTGCAAGTAGTAGTAGTGGGTTTCTCTCTCTCTCTCTCTCTCCGGACGCTGGTAGTAGAGAAGTAGAGCTTACCTATGTGCCATTGGCGGGTGGGGAGTGACGGAGGCTGGGGGGAGGCCCGGTGTGGTGGACGGGCAAATACAGGCTATGCATAACAATCGATCTCGCTCGGGAAACTACGGGAGTGGTTGGTCAGCCGAAGGATAAAGGAGAGACAGAGCGAGAGCGCTGTGGAAGGTGAAGAGACGAAGGAGGAGGAGGTGGGGAAGGAGAGGGCAATGCCACGGGCTGGACCACCGCTGCCGACGCTTCAAGACGAAGGCAAGTCTGAGATAGCCAGCGCCGCTAGCCAACACCCTATCTGCGGTTCGTCTTTCCTTTTCTCTCTCTCCTCCTGGGGTAGATAGAGAGAGAGAGAGAGAGAGAGAGAGAGTGGAGGCTATATAGAAGCTCTCTCTCTCTCCCTAGGCGTCTGCCCGCTCGCGACATCGGCGTCCATCCCGGCCTCCGCCGCCGCCGCTCTTACCCATTCGCGAGAGGCCAGCAGCACAGGGGGAACTCGGTAATCACGTTGACTGCATGCCAAACTGCGATAGTGCGTCGCTCGCTGTCAGCTAGCCGCCATCGTCGCCACCGCTTGTCCAGCGCTGAATGAGTGCGTGGCTAATAAATGGGGAGCGTTTGCATTTTGAGGTATTCCTATGTCAATTTGTACATATTCTTGCCGGCGGTCTTCAGCTGGCGGCCGAAGGGTTCTGAGAACGAGTAAAATTGAAGATCGATGTTCTGGGAAGGTTAATTTAAGTCGTAACAGAGATAAATGTAATCAATCGATGACACGACATATTTATATACACACCTATAAAACTGTATATATATAAGAGAAGTTAGAGTTGTATTTTATGTCGGTTAAAATTTATGCCACACAATAGTTACCTCTTTCATAGCTGCAACAACGGAATCCATTATTTTCCCGGTATTATAAAATCGGGCGATCGGTTTCGGAGTAAAAAATATTACGCGAAAGTATTGAATAACAGTTTTATCAGGCAATGCTCAAACAAACCGAGTCACTATCTCTCTCACCCCTCCCTCCCACGTTCCGTTTCAAAAGACACTACTTGAGCGGCCAAAGGCATATCAAAGCGCGCAGCAATGCATTAAGTCATTTTTACGTCGGAACAAATCGTGGCGCGCACCGCTAGCTTTCACTCGCTTATCAAAAGTGGAAGTCAAACACAATCGCAACACTACGCTCTGCGACGATCTAGATTCGTCTCCTATTCCGCCGATCGGGTTTACCCACGGCGACTGTGCCGCAACGCAGCCTCTTTATAAACGCGCGATTAACGCACTATTACCGCGTGCGATCGCGCTCGCGTAATAGCATAGCCCTAATGCAGTCGCATATACGCGCGCGATATCGCCCGGTTTCCCCGTATATATACGCTATTCGTGGATGACGCCGCTGCCGCCGCGAGTGAGCGTATACGATTATCGCGCGCGCGCGTGTGTGTTTACATAGAGCGCCGAAGGGACGAGCGCGCGGGCAAACCGCACCGAGCGATATCTTATCGCCCTGGATAAACAGGCCTACTTTCTAAACTCGCGAGAGAGAGGCTTTATCGCGCGACTGGCCTTTTACCTGGCT
Organism: Torymus aiolomorphi; assembly: GCA_036365515.1. Taxonomy (NCBI): domain Eukaryota; kingdom Metazoa; phylum Arthropoda; class Insecta; order Hymenoptera; family Torymidae; genus Torymus; species Torymus aiolomorphi. The sequence goes on from CM070875.1 coordinate 12,921,509, forward strand.
CCGCCGTAGGGGGGAGATCGACAAAAAATCATCGTTAATATCTTTGAAACCCATTTCTCCAAGTAGTCGACGGATAAATAGTCGTCGCGTTGTTATAACTGTGGATTGCGTGTCTCGAATAGTAGTATTACGTTCGAATGTCTACATCGTTATAATTTAAACGCGAGCGTGCTTTTTTTCCTATGATTATTCTATTTTTAGAGAAAAGGTTTCTCCCCTATTTTTGAATTCCTAGTTTTATAGGTTAAGTACGAGTATGTATGTACATGTACGCATGAACGGTCTGTGCGAAATTAACGGTTGCTTTGACTAAAATGACTATGTAAGTCGCAAAATAAAGTCGTAGTTGTAAAACTTTGCGCGCGCGGTGTATGTGTGCAGACCTGCTTAAAGCGTTCTTTTGTAACGTTTTTCTCTCTAATTGACACCTTTAATTGTGTAATTTGCCGGGTACAATGTTCTAGTAGACGGGAGCGAGAGGCAAAAATATCGCGAAAACCCGTCGACAAGCGGGGCACGCAATTAACACGTGTAATTAGTAATGGATGAATTTCACTTTACGCTCTCGTTATTCCGCCGTGAATTTGGCAATAAATAAAGGTTGCGATATTTTTCTTATTTCTGTTAGATAATCGACGCTTAACCACATGAAACCGTCTGCATTTACTGAATCGTGAAACGTTGTTATTGTGCCGACCGGCTGTAATTAAATGAAGTGCACGGACAATCGTTCAATTAATGATCATAATGGCGTTTCGCATTATTCCCGCGATGACGCGATCGCATCATTATTGTTGCGAAGGACGCATTCCATCGATCTTCCTCTGACCAATTGCGATTTTTCGCATCAGCTTGTCCGCGCCGCTAACTGTTTACGTATACGCATTGATATATTAGACGTAATTTATGCAAGCATTAAAAATGGAATGAGGAAAATATCGTTAAAAATTTTACTGGAAAGAAAATTTTTATTATATCCAGCATTTTTTAAAACGAAAAATTTCTATCTCGATGATTTAAAATTTAAAAATTATATTTTTTTTCAAACATTTCCCACAAGTATACAATACTATAATATTTCCACAACACACATCTCTGCATAAACCCTGATCTTTTATATTACTCACTGCCTCCCTCTCCCTTCCTAAAACCGAAAAAATCATCGTCATTTGTCCCCGCGCAAGCCCTCACTTCTCTCAAAATTACAAAACACAGTTCCCTCTCAGCGCTGCGCACATAAGAAATCGAATCAATTAAACTTCCTCGTACGTACATACACTTCCCGCAGAAAAAACCAGTTACTTTTCATTTGGCCGCTGGCGGCGTCCGGCTTACCATCGGTAATTCGTGGTTCCCCTCTCCTCACCTCTGACCTTTGCCCCCGCAGCGCTCGCGAGTAAAATAAGCAAGGTCCATCTCTTTCAGACGCGAAGTCGTGGAGACGGGAGAGAGAGTAGCAGCACGTCGTCTCCAAAAGCTGCGCGACGGGGACGAAGCCATCGGTCAAGCAGCATTACGGAATTTGCATGTTATTTACTTGCGAGCCACTGAGTACATTTGTTTGGATTATCCCTGGAAATAAACCGGCGTTCGCGATGGCCACTACTCGCGCGTGTCTATGCTGCTGCTGCTGCTGCTACACTCCTTTGCAAAACGGGGGCTTCTAGCCGCGGGACAGACAAATGATCCCCCGGCATTTCTTCCCCCTCCCCACTCGCCGCTCGCCGTCGTGGCTCTTTGTTACACATACTCCGCGTAGGTACGCTCGCGTCATTTTCAATCTGGCCGTAAGTCACCATTATAAACGTCGTCGTTCGTCGCTACGCGAGCATATATGTATACAGCATACTGCACACGACTTGACCAACGACAACGACGACGAGGAGGACTGCAAAAGGGAAAAGACAGATATTTGCGCAATTCCTCTCGCGATATTACACGAGCTGTATGTATGTACCGGGGGGGAGAAAAAAGGCTGAGAGATTGATGGGTCGATTTTTAATGAAAATGATTCGGCCTCTCCGCGCGCCTGTATACATGCGTATACATGTTACGTACATACGCAATATTCAAAGAGTCGCGTAATTAAAGGCCATAAGGCCTTTTTCATACAAAATTACCATCGAGAGGATCGATCCTTGCAGCCGCAGCAGCAGCAGTGCAACGGACAACCTTAACGACATTTGCCCATTTCAATTTCAAATTCGACTTACTCTCTCTTAATGCCGCGCGGCTCGGCTCTCCCGCGAGTGTACGTTTATACGGGCTGGGAATGCGCGTGGATGTACATATGCACCGCAAGAATGACTGATATATACGCGCCATTCGAGCGAGCGGGAATAAGGCGATCGATGCTCTCTCTCTCTCTCTCTCTCTCTTTCTCTCCCGTGTTTACCTACGACTCATTAAGGCCGATATTACCGAGATAATTTATATTCCACGTTTATTTATTGCTCGCAGCGGGCACCCGCGCATCAACCGTTAAGCCGTTAGAAAGAACTACACACTGTACGCGTATATGTGCGTGTGTGCTTCTCGCGTAAGGATCTGACTGACTCTCGTTCCAATTACATTCGCGGGAGTCCTGCGGTCGCCCAGCGCTCGCGTATAATTATTCCTAGCTACACGACGACGGTTTCCGTTTCTCTTCTCTTTTCTATTTTTCTAAGCCTCGGCGGCCGATTCCCACAGAATACACATCGTCTGTACTCGCCGTATTTGTCAGTGCGCGATCGTGACAACGAGTGTGTACACGCGCGGCGGCACTGTACTTCGTTATTGAAATTTACGATTATCCCGGCCAAGTTCTCCGCGCGTATTTGAATTTGGAAATTGGGTTGGCAAACGTCGTGTGTCGCTTTTAGAATGCATTTCTTAGCTTTTTTTATAACGAACGCACTCCTTGCCCGCGAAGCTTGAGTTATACTCGCTGAACGCAAACGTCAAGAGTTTAACGATCATAAGGCACATTATGCTGAAAGTATTTAGATGTGATGCTGATATGCATAAGTTTTTTATATATATGTGAAGCTATGTGGTGCGCTGATAAAATGTATATACCGAATTATTTATGCTCATATAATCGAGGTGATTATTTCTTGTCGTCGTATTAAGTTAACACGCCCGATGGGCGATAGCGTTAATTTATAAAAATGCCTCTAAAAATAACGATGAATCGGTAACCTTTATCTTATCTCCTGCATTCAGCCGCGGTGAGATAAGGCGATTTACGGTGTCGCTTATAAATTACCTCCTTATGCGTACGCTCGCGAGAGCGCTTCCCTTTTATAACAGCACATTGAAAACGTTAAATTTTAATTAAACGAACGCCGCAGGATTCTTATATACATATATATACACACATGCGGTTTATAAGTTTTCCCCCATGCGTTACGAGTTAATTACGGGTGAAAAGTCCCTCGAAAAAAGAGGGGGGGGGGGGGCGTGCGGCCCGCTGAAAAAATATAAGGGCAAAAAGTGCCCACGTAACGATATTCTTTTGTATGCCCGGGCGACACGCTTTTAACGTAGCGCGCTCTCGCTTATAAGAGCCTCCTGCGCGCGCATATACTCGTCAGAGATATAAAAGACAGGGTATGTGTGCGCGTATACATAAACACAACCCTGCGGTAGCGAGGCATACTATGCGCGTATACATCAATTTCACCTGCCCTCGGCCTTTATACTTCTACAATAAGTCAGCGCTTGCGCTCCCGCGGAGGTATACCCGCGCGCGCGACTCTCCCTAAGCTCTCCGTACGTATATACAGAGAGTAAGAGAGAGAGACGCGATATTCGCAAATTTATGGCAATTCCGTCAATTAAGTCGAGTGAGCCGGAGTCATAACATAAATATGTAAACGGGCGACGTGCGCAGTAGCAGCGGCAGCCTCCGAGACGCTGCTGGCTTCACCGCCGCCCATATAAAGGCTCGCTTGTCCATCAATGTCTCCCGAGGAGCTATACGTATATACGCGCGCAAGCATCGCGGCTGGCAACATCCTTGTGTGTCCCTCTTATTCTCTTTCTCTCGTAAAATGTACTGCGACGAAACGGCCAACGGCCTGCTTATCATACGCGCGGTGGGACCGTGTTCCGCATAATGTAGCCGCCCCCCGCTCTCCGCGTGTATGCTGCGCTCGCTGCGATATCTATGGGGCTTGAGCTCGCCGCGCGCAGCCGCTGGAAAATCGCTTTGTGGAGAGATAGGATTGAGCAACGCGTTGACGGATAACTTTTAAGAGGCATTTTTATTGTTTTCCTTTTTCCGCGCGTACGATAGGCCGTGCGCGCTGGGGGAATGCGGAGAATTCTGATGGTTCTCGGGATCTTTTTCTCTGTGTCTTTCTCGAGCCGAACCGCGAAGAAACGCAATAAATAAGAATTTGCTCTTGTCTTCGGGGATAAAGGATGAAATTATTATACGGCGTGGTGGGCTGCGTGTACAGCGCGGCTGGGAATCGTATAAAATGAGTATTTAAAGCTAATAAACCGAATACGTTAGAATGGCAATTAGACTTGAGGCAGAGAAGAAAGAAGCGCGGTGATAAAATGGCTTTTCAGCGGTAAAATATACGCGCGCAAACCGTTGAAATGTCGTTTGAATTTTCGAACGCGAAATCGTGCCGCATTGTTGTTTGTATATTTATTAATCGTTTTTAATCTTCAACATACGCACTTCTGCAAATGGAAGCGCGATAGGTTATAATGTTGGTATATAACCAGGGCGAGAAGAAAAGAAGGCTGCGCGAGGGGCAAAAACACAAGATCCCCTTTATGTGATTGATTGAAAATGTATTCAATTATATTTATTGTACAAATTCAATTTTCACAAATGTTTTGAATTCTAAATGAAGTAATAGGGAGCCAAATTGGCTAATTAAATAAACGCTTTTGCGCCGCCGCGCGCGCGCGTCTTTGCCTGTGCTCGCGCCCTGCAGTTTAATTAACAGTGAAAAGGAAGTGGAATAAACTTTTAAAATCATAAATTCATCAATACGTTTTTATATTACCATTGACTTTAAAACACACAATGAAATAAAGTTTTGAATGGGCGGAAAAAGTATAAGAAACTTCAATAATGGCATAATCTAGGTCGTAAATTAAAATCCGCGTAACCTCTCGCGAGAAAAGCCCTTTATTTAAGTTTCGTCCATGACACTTTTACTTCACAGAGAATTTCTCTCTCTCCTTCCACTATACCTCCTTCCTCTTTCTCCTCCGCCTCCTTTCTCTTACTCGGCTCAACGCCGAGCTTTGCCCAAACGTAATTAATGTTTAGCATCTACATTATTTGTTTAGTTTCATTTTATTATCTCCGAAGGCGCCGCCCGTCGCTTCGCCGGGATGATTTTATGCAAATGCACCGGGAACTAGGAGAGAGAGAGAGAAAGAGAGAGAAACGAAGTTTGCCGCTAACGGCAACTCAAACCTCGCGCCGCCCTCGGTTCATCGTAAAATTTTCTTTATCTCGCGCGAGCGGCGCGAGACGGAAAATTGAAGTAGAAATTTCAAAGGACCCTTTAAATTTACTCTCTGTCGCAAACGTCAAGCGACCGAGGAATATTCATATACATTTTACTCGCTCTCTTTCTCTCTCTCTCTCTCTCTCTCTCTCGCTCTCTCTCTCTCTCTCTCACCCTCTCGCCTCGTCAAACGACGGAAATTATAAATTATTGCTTTAAAATCCCCGCGGCCGCTTTTCATTCAATTATACGCCGCTCGCGCGCGGGCGACGACAAGCATTGAAAATGCATCGCCGAAGCGGAGGTGAATCAAAACCACGCGGCCCAACTTTTATATTTCAAACGAAATTTACCCGCTGCCAGTGTGTATTATACGAAAAAGGGTCGCCCGGGCGTGTATATTCGCATTCGTAATGACCACTTGTACACGTGCGCGCGGCGCGTAAAAATATATTCCGAAAGCAGCTCCCTCGCTCGAGCGACGTTAATGAGCCGCGTTTGCAAAGTTCGCATGCGTGCGCAATTGTCTCGCCCCGGGGAAATTAGCCAGCTACCACGCGTCCTGCTTTCTTCTTTCTCCTCCCTCGATATATCGCTCGCATAGCGAGCGTGTGGATCTGTCGCAAGCTCGCGGCAAATTTAAATCGGTGCCAAGTGCCGGCGAGTCTCGCGCGCATGCGTCGGGGGCATGCACATGCACACGCGTGTCTCGAAAATGCGCGCCATTGTAGAGTGCGAGCGCGCGCGAGAGCGACTTATTTCTCGGTAGCGGCAACTCGAGCCTCTCGTATTATGCGTGCGCGCGCTTCGCGCTCATTAATTAAAGGTTTAAAAATATACACGCGCGCGGAGTATATCGCTCAAGAGAGATTGAGGCGCGAGCGAGAGTCCATTATGCTCTTTCGGCTTTTTAACTGCGGCCTTTGACTGTTACACGCACTCGAGAATAAAATGCTCAGACGAGCGGGAATGTCGCGCGCGTTTCTTATGTCATCTTGGTATTTATAAACTGCGAGAATGAGCGAAATGAGCCGGCTAATGGGCAATTTTATTTTTGCGCGTGCGCCGCCGCTATTTCGAGAAGAATTCAGGAAAAATATTTGTTTGGACGCTGCAGTTTAATAAGCCAGTGAGAAACTGATAATGATGTGGCTATTGCACTATGCAAGAGATTCGCGGTAAAAAAGTTAATCGCTGCAGCCGTTTGATGTCTTTCGGCGGACAGAAAATCTTTTCGTTTATTCGGTATCGGAATTATCGCTTATTAATAAAGTGGGTTCTAAAAACTACAGTAAAAAATCGTTTAATGTTTCTATTTATCACAGTCGACATATAATGAGGGAATATTTTTAGAACTCGTTTGGATATTAAAAATTTACATTTTTCCTTCTTTTTTTCCTAAAGCCTAGCTAGAACTCTATCAGCATCACCTACGATTTAGAAGAAAAAAAACATTCATTATTATTAGTCTGGCCGAAAAAGAGTGCTCGTTACATAAACTGCTGTAGACTCCGAGAGCAAAAAAAATACCGATTTTCGTGTAAACATTTACGTAACGGGCTCGGAGGCGCGAAAAAAGCGTGCGCGCGAGAGAGAAGAGAGAAGAGCCGCGCGTAGAGCGCGAAAGCTGTTAAAATTCGCGAAAATAAAACGTTATTTACGTTTATTCGCGCTCATTTACAACTCTTGTCTTTCTGAACGCATTAGCGCGCATTAAGCGTTTGACGTGCGAGCCGTGTGCCTCTCTCCGGGGGGCGAAGCTCGCTCGTGTTTTGTCGCGCCGTCGAAATTATTAAAAAGCGAAACGCAAAAGGTACATAGGAGGGGCATGGGCGCGAAGTAAATAAGGAGAAAAAGCCAGAACCGGGGGAGAGAGCACGCAAAAAAAAGAGCGGGAGAGCAGCTACCGGCGGCAGACTGGACGGACGGACGTGGCGGCACTCGCGGCCGAGCGAACTTTTATCATCCGGCTTTAATTTAAGCGGCGTTAGCCTCTCTCCGTCACGGGGGACTCTACGTGTGAATTAAACGCACCGCCGCCGCGTATCCTCCCTCTCTCTCGCTCGCTCGCTCTTTCTCCGTATAACAATGCGCGGCGTAATTAAATGTGTGTTTTAACAAACATCATATCGCACGGTCGCCGGCCCGTGTAATGCGCCTGCGCGAAAACGCACGTAAGCGTGTCCCGCGCTCGCACATACTCTCCCCCGGCGCCTTCATCTTTTTTTCCCCCATCCTTCTTTTACAACGCGTATACGCATGTGTGCGTGGTGGTAGGTTTTATAGAGGTTTTCTCCACTTCTTCGTCCTCTCTTTAACCCGTGCGCCGCTCGCTCCTTTTTCGCTCTTTTTTCCCTCCCTCCCCCGCCCCACGCTCGAACGCTTAGAATATTCATTCTCGCGCCGCCTAGCGCGTATATATATAGAGGAGTTACTATTATAAACTCCTCCACCTCTCAAGTTTCTCGCATAATACGTTTGCAGAGCTGATGAAGTTCGTTGTTGCCGTGCGCCGACCGCCGCCGCTGACCATTTATATTTGTGGCCCAGCCGGCGGCGGCAGAATGCGCAAAATGATGCAGGATTTTTTAATTTTATACTTTGTTTACCCCTCCACTCTCTCTTCCCCTCTCTTTCGCCCTCTAATTTCTCTTTGAGCGCTGCTTCGCGCGTTCAAGGCTATACCGTCTCGGTCAGAATTTTAACGATTTTTAATAACGCGACACTTTCACGTTCGCCACGATGGCGGCGGCTGTTATTTCTGCGCTACAAAAATCTTTCCCAGTTAAAAATACACGTTTATATTTTGGCGCACTTGATTTGACGGCGCGACTGCGTCTCTTTGCTTAGCGTTGCATTATAGCGAATGGTTTATAACGCGCATTTTCAATGACGAATAAATCGTCGAGAAGCTACTTCTCCGCGCCTACGATGACGCGCGCGCGTATTAAATGAAAAAAAGATTTTAGCGAAATGTGATTTCGCAGCGCAACGGGAGATTTATCTCCGGCAATTTGTAAAATTGTGCAAAACTAAATTGACTATTATTAAAACGAAAATAGATAAATTAAAGAGAGGAATAGCCCCCATTAGCGCTCGACTGCAACAGCAGCAGTAGCAGATGAAAAGTGTCTCTTTGCCATTCACTTACGAAATGCGGAGATACTTCACTCGCGGCGTGCTCACGGCATCTTATTATTTATCATCTTGGGAGAGGCGCGACCCTTGGCATATGCACAGGTGTGTGCAGACTCGCGCGTGTGCTCGCACGGTTTATATCGTCCGCCAGAGCGCTAAACTTTTGCGCGAAGTGTCTACAGTGCACTTTAGCTCGGGTTTATGCGACGCATGAGCGCCGCGTGATCAAGGACGAAACAAGGCGAGAGGAGGGTGCGCGCGCCCTGCGTCGTGTTATATAGCCCCGTGCTCCCACACCAGCAGCAGGCGTCGTCGTCGTCGTCGTCGGCGCCAGATACACTGCTGCTGCTGCTGCTACGCGCGACTCTCGGAACTGCTGATTCTGTGTCAACTAATAGTATATTACTAACGCGGGCGGAAGAGGATTATTTACCTCATGCGACGTTTTTCGGCCGAGCGAAGCGAGGTCGAAAAGTCGCATGAGGTAAAAATTCTCTTACGTCCACGTTTCAGTAAAGTATTTTTCCGTCCGAGGCCGCAAAATGACATTTAAGATGGCATTTTGAGGTTAAAGGGCGGAAAAATTTATTGACCACTGTACGGATCGATCACGTTAATTAGTTCTAATAATCATAGTCATGCTCCATTTGCGCTCAAGAATTGGTTCAGCTTTATGGTTATTTAAGAAAGCCGGTTGAGACATTTCTTATACGATATTTAGAGTAGGGAAATATATTTATCAAGTAATGTTTTAAAATTGATCAAAATTCATTTCCAACGGAAAAATCCACGTGAAAAAGTTCATTTGCGCGCGCGCGTGCACGTGTAATTACAACTTCTCATTATTCCTCGTGCTTAAAAATAATTAAAAATTCCACAAGAGCACAGAATCGTTAACACAGTGTATAACTCATTAACGTGATAAATAAAAATTATAATTACTCTTTAAACATTCATTTAATTAAGGAATTTTTCTGTTTCAGGTAAGAAAACGAACGAAAAGCGACACTTCACCTTTTGTTCCCACTCCAACTGTACATGCGGTAACGTACATATATAACAGAAACGAACGCACCTTGCGATTTTCACATTTTTAATTTGTCCGTAAATACAATTTTTCAATGAACAAACAAAAAAAGAACGAAAAAAAAGAACAAAATAAAACCAGGCAACCAAGACCGTCGCAACCCTATATAGATAATGCTAGAACCTAGTAAATAAATGAAATTGAAATAAACTTTTATAATATGTACACGGAGGAATAATAATCCATCTATTCGCAATGTCGTTTCGCGAGATAAAAAAAATGAATTAAAAAAATAAAAATAAAATACTAAATATCGAGAGTACTATATGCGTTCGTGCGCGCGTTACTCTCTGAGCGTCGTCTATATATGCGTGGGCATATACGGAGGCTTTCGAGTAGTCTCGTATATATGTACGCGTGGCAATAAACAGAGGAAAAATCCCGCGAATGGATCAGCGGGCGCGAGAGAGCAATATATAACAATTAAAGCTTTAAAAGTGACGTGAAAAAAGGCAGCGCGTACCCGACGACGTTTTTTCCAGGTCAGAGGGTGGAGGCGGTTTCGTCGCCATCGCTGCTGCTCGAAACCCTAACATAGTTAAACATAAAAATGTATTTTTCCGCTACGCGTCTAAAAGCGTCAGCGGCGGCGGTAGCGGCGCTCTTCGCAGCCCGCGAGGCGAAGTGAATAAAAAGCACTTTTTATTACAATGAGCTTTAATTAACGCGGCGGCGATGACTGTTCGCGCGGGGGCGCAAGTATAGCGCGAGAGCTCACTTTCCCAACTTTAATTTACAGCGTCTGAAAGCGTTGTGTTTCCAAGGAGAGCTACGCTGCTGCTGTAGCGTTGAAGTGGGAGAGCGAGAGAGACCTCGCTTGCCCCGGAGACCGCCAATGCGGCCGAGAAAAATGTCCTTAATTTATGTTGCGATTGTATTATACGGTAATTATGGCCAATTGAACCGAATATATACTCACGCGCGGCCGCGAGAGCTCGATTTTCGGTGGAGAGGATTTACAGCGAGCGAGCGAACGAACCGCTGCTGCGCTATTGAACTTTCAAGAAGCGCTTAATGGAATTCAAAAATTATATAATTTCGCCGGAAGATTAAAAGGGTTTGTTTAATTGGATTGAAATCTGAATGAGGCAAAGAATGAGGCGCGCGCGCTGGCTTAGGTAGCTGTGCGCACCGTCCGCCGAGAAAAACGGGTCAATTACTTTTTTTTTGCTTACAAATTTTAATTAAAAATGTTACGTGAAAAAAATGACGCTTAAATGTTGAATGCTCGACGATTCTTATCGGCAAGCCCTGTGTGCGTACGATGAAAAAGATATGTGCGCGTTTTGACGTAAGCTTCTAATGAATGTTTACATCATATGGGTGTATGAAAAAATAGATTTTCGGCTTTTGTTTCAAAATGTAAAGTTATTAATTCTGTGACTTCACGGAAAAACCAGGTGACATGTTTTTCAAAATAAGTTTTATGCCTCCAGTATTGCATTCAATCTCATTTGTCTTGATTTAAAACACCGATGCGAAACTAAAAACTCGATTTACTCGAAATCATGAAAAGTGGAGATAAGTGGTTATTTCTGAAAGCCACAGAATCTTATTCGCTTCTAGAAGCTATTATTAGGGACGACTGCGTCTCGGCAAATCCTTATATTTTAGCAAGAGGAAAAATTGTAACACTTGAAAAAGACTAGCAAAATTCGTACTATTTTGTTTTTGAAGTTATGGATATATTATTTTTTTGACACTCCGTGTGTAAAGTAATACTTTTACGCACATTTAAATTTTCAAGCATGCGCTAAAATAGCACTTTACGCACGTTGTGTCAAAAAAAATGTTCGATACTCGTAATAAAAATGATTCTGACACGAGTGTGATAGTCGCCCTCGCTTCGCTCGGGCGGCAAACTCCCCGTGGTGCAAAACTCATCTCTCTCGCACTATTATCGGAAAGTACTATATTTCATTATGATTTCATCATTTTAATTAGTTGAAAGGATACGATAATCAGATAATTTTTCAAAGCATGAAAAAATTAATCTTTTTATTCTAATTTGATGTAATTGTTTAGTTTTAAATAGTTAAGAATAAAAATTCAATTTCAAAAATTCAAATGTAGCGGAAGTAGCAAATTTTCGCGCCTATTCCTTACAAACCAATCAAAATCAATCTTTAAATGCTTCACAACACTCGGACATCTTTTTTTAAGAGTAGATTTACAATAATAAAAACTATTTTCCACGCAAAACGAGTCCATTTTAAGCGTTTCCGAAGATGTATGTATGTATGTATGTATGCATGTATGTATGTACGTATGTATGTGATCAAGTAACCCGATTATCTCAATGAAATTTGATCTAATGTGATCGAAAATGATAGCAGACCTTCGTCTTATTATACATATGCGATGTATCTATTTTGAGAAAGATCCGTTTAAAAACTGTAACGGTGACAATCCTCGCCATCGATGAGAGTATATATTCCTATAGGAATCAGGAAACGCGGCAACCGCGTGCGTGAGCCGACGACAGCGCGCGTGAGAATTCTCGACGTTGGTGCGAGGAAGTACCAAAAAGAGCGGCAGCGACAACCGCGTATCACGTGCCGACGGTCAAGCGAAAGAGAGAGAGAGAGAGAGGGGGGGGGGAGGAATGTGGAGACTGGTAGTAGAGTTTCGGCAAGTCGAGAAGCCACGTGCGTCGTGAGCACGTTTTTCCCTGAGTGAGGGAAAATTTATAAAATAAATTCCCTAGATATTTATAAAATATATAACTTTTTTCAAGAGGGTTTGTCAATCTCTATCAAGGGCTTGTTTTAAAGGATGTTTAATAAGGAATCAGAAAAAATTTTGTAGAACAAAAAATATTCTGCTGCACTACTTTTTTTTTTTTAGATGACGGTATACTAAGAAGCAGTCAATCAGAGACTTTCAAAATGGATCATAAAATAAATATGGCCACATTTTAGAAGTAAAATGCAAACTTTTTTCTAATCATTGTACTGTACAAAAAGTTTCAGGATTTTGATTTAAAAAATGACAAAAGTTGAGTTTTTACTAAAAATTGCAAACAATCATAACTTTTCATGTAGAATAACTTTTGTAATTATTAAAATATTGGTCTAAAAATCTAGGAACATGTTTTTTCACCAAAAACTAAACTCGCCAAGCCTAAGCAATTTTAAAATTTTGAGCTGCTAACTTTATGTGAAATATTCCATATATATATATATATATATATATATATATATATATATATATATATATATATATAGTTAAGAGTTAATTTTAAAAATATTGCGGATGTATACATATAATATGATATTACTTTACGTATCAATAAATAAAGTAACACGAAGTAGCTTTTTGTTAAAAATAAGTAAAGACAATACTTTCAATTTCATAATATTATCTATAAAAGTCAGTTATACTTATTATAAAATCTGAATAGTCTAAACTTTTTAGTGTAGTGTATATATGAAGTTAGATTATAAAAATAAAGATTCAATTTAATTCTGATTTCGTTTGAATGAAATAAATTTTTCCAAATAAATTTTTGATCAATTTTTGTATAATCACCTCCAATAATTTTCACAAAATCTTTATTTAAACTTTATCCTCATTCGTATGTATAATGTCAATTAAGTATATACAATGTCAAAGATATGTAAATCTTGTAAATTAACTAAAGAAAAGACAATTAGCGCGCATGATTTTTGAATGTTACAGAACATTTTCGATAACATGATTTCGATAACGATTTAAGGATTGAAGATGACAAGCTCCTGAAATAATATCTATTAATGTGTAATGAGTGATCGGTTAAGCTACTTTCGTAACGACTTAGTGAATTATGTACTGGTTATAACCGTACACTGGATTTTTTTTTAAGATACAGGTCAGAAGTTCAGTGACGAAGATTCCATCTAAAATGGTGCTTTATTTTTAATTTTAAGAAGAAAACGGGAAATCTTGAGACGATCTCTTTAAGAAGCAAATACTTCTTATTGACTGCGAAATACGATTTAAATTTTTAACAATTTTCAAAAATAACTATATATTTTGAGAAATAATTTTAAACTACATTTACAATCTTCTAAACATTCAAATAATACATTCCGTTCTAATTCTCGACGCGGAATTACATTTTCATATAAATGAATTAATATGCTAACAAAAGTATAAATTTACATGAACTTTAATGCAAACGAGGTTACTTTATTTGATTTTAACAATTTTTTGTAATATATGTAAATTAAATATTGACAAAACGCATAACGCAAGTAAATAATATTTATTTTTCATATGGAAATCAATTTCGTTAAAATGTCAAATTTATTTTTCAAACTAATTACAATTTCGTAGGTAGATAAATATCCGCGTTCGACAGGCCAAAATTATGTCGATAACCTGAAATAGGTTTAAACCGATAATGCTTACGCTTCATCCTATTAGTAAAATATTAAATTATCCGGTAATGATTTCTTCATTTCACCAAAGACCCGCGTGTGTCACATAACAAGTATTGATTTCCCATTAAAACGATTATTCCGCTCTATACCTTGATAATCCAAAACTTTCTACTCTAACTCCCCTCCAAACATCATTACATTCAATGCAAATAACTCAGGCCAAGATAAATTCAGCCGTCTACAGAGAGCCCAATACACACACACACACACACACACACACACACACACAGAGAGAGAGAGAGAGAGAGAGAGAGAGAGAGAGAGAGAGAGAGAGAGAGAGAGAGAGAGAGAGAGAGAGAGAGAGAGAGAGAGAGAGAGAGAGAGAGAGAGAGAGAGAGAGAGAGAGAGAGAGAGAGAGAGAGAGAGAGAGAGAGAGAGAGAGAGAGAGAGAGAGAGAGAGTGGAAAACTCGCGACACATCACTGCGCATAAAGGATAGCTTTTGGGGCGGCGCGAGTGGCGTCGAATCTTGCCGATCAAACGAATCGTCCCCATAATTATTATCGAGGCGAATCGCGCGCGCCGGCGCACGCAGAAGTTTATCAGTAGGTAACCGCTCGCTCGCGTTTGGTTCGTCGCGTTTTGAAGTAATAAATTGCCGGCGCCGCTCGATGCTTCGCGTGTCAGGTTATGCACGAAAGTTGGAATTTATGCCTGGTTGTTTATGATCGCCGAGTGATAAGGGATCCGTGCCCCATACCCTCACACCTCTCTCTCACCCCTCTTGCATGACAAATGATACCGTAATGAAAAGTGAAAGATACTGTGCTCTCGCGGAGTGAGAGTGTACGCGTTCGCGCGGCTGCATAAATTTCAATGATTTAATGCGCACCAAGAGTAGCGAGCGAGAGCGCGCACAACGCCTGCCGGACGACAAAGACGAGCGTCGAGAGATATTTTTCCGCGGAGACGCGCCACGGAAAATACGATGGCCAATTTTCAACTATCGATCTACTTACTCCTGCCTCCTCGGTTCTGACGTTGGGCTTGTATTTTTCGCGAGTGGTGTGTCTATATTAGCGCGAGAGCGAGCGTGCCGTTTTGTTGTGTACAATTAACTTGAAAGCCGTGGCTCCGCTACACTGACCGTGTAATATACTTAACGGCTATTTTTAACTATGATTAGTCCGGGCGCCGGTGCGGTACATAATGACATTTTTTCAGGAGCAAGGTTACGCGCGTCGAGAATAATATGCTGATTATTGTAATTGTGGTGTTTAGATGAGTAGAGAATACTCTTGGAAAAAATTATGTAATGCGTGCTTAATTAGTTCTTGGTAATTAATGACGAAGTTGAAACAAAATGGCTCGAATGTTTGATTAAGAATGAAAGTTCTATACCCGGTTGGAAAATTAGAATCGGTATATTTTCGGGGAAGTATAACAAAACGCGAAAAAGTTTTTTTCTCCCGTGCCCCCCGTCTCTTTAAAAAATAACGGGAACTATATTTTTCGAGTAAATGAAAAATACGCGAATCGACGAATATATATTCTCTTCCGATATAGGCTCTCTCTCTGTTTCTCTCCTCTGGCACACGGAGCGCGAGATATGCATTGTTGAATGAAAAAAAGAGAGCCCCGGCCAGGTAACCAAAAATATAGAGAAAGTAATTACTGCAATACAAACAAACTCCGTGGACGTCGGCAAATAGAGCGCGAGCGAGTAAGCGAGGGAAAAAAATCCGCGCCCTTTTCCGAAAAGCCGAATTCAATCTGCACGACTGGCGAAAAGATCGACTGCGACGGCGAATCATGTCGGCGTCGGCGAATTTTCCTATTTTAATAAAGCTAAGTGTTTGCCCGCGCGAGATTGAATGGGAGAGAGGCCGAGCGCGAATATAAAGTGTATAACCGAACGAATCGGTCACTTAATACCCTCAGAAATCGTCGCGCACCCGCTAAGTCCATCGATCGTTCGGAAGCACAGTATAGCGACAGCAGCGGTGGCGGCGTGTGTGTGTGTGTGCAGCGCGGGCATATAGCGAGCGCGTGCTCGTGGAATAACGTGGAGACGACTGGCTGGCTGGTTGGCTAGGTCTCTCTCTAGGTGGTGTTAGGTTAGGTAGGGTGCTTAGGTGTTACAATGATTATCCGAGAGGGACAGCGAAAGGTAATTATGCCCGATAGAATCGGCTTGGCGCAAGCGAGAGCGCGCTATACTTTACATCGCGACGGCTAGAGCGAGACGGCCGTTCCCTCTGTCTCTCTCCTGCCTGCTTGCTCGCTCGCCCCGCGTCTCTAGTCCGCCCACGCGCTCGCTCGCTCCCTCGTTTCCCTTCTCGTGCGCCGCCGCCGCTGCCACCTCCGCACAGCCCCCTCCTCCTTCTCCCGTCCCACACCGCGCTAGAGAAGGACGCGCGATTCTCGTAATTACCTCGAAGTGAGCTGCTTTCGACTTCCAAAGCCGTCGAAACTTCGTAATAAATAGTGTTCGGCTGCAATTGGGTTTTCCGAAAGGTGCCGGGCTCTCTCCCTCTCTCGCTCTCCTTCTCCCTCACTCCTCTTCCGACCGTACGTATATGTATATACACTCACCGATTGCGAGGGTGTGTGCGTCTGCCCTCTCCTGTGTGTATTTCTCGCTCCCTCTCTCTCGCTCACTTTATCTACCGCGGTGTCTATGTGTCTACGACGCTAAGTGTAGCCGCGTGCGCGCAGGCTTTAGCCGATGCATACATCGCGATATTGCGGGCATCGATTTTAACGCCGATTTTCGGGGAATCTCTGCAATCTTACGAATTTCCTTGTCACATTTTTATTATCAAAGAAAAAGTACAGAAATAAGATAATTTATTATTTACGAAAGTGCGGAACGAGATTATACGAAACTTTATTAAAAGAATTAATTCTATAAAACAATTAGTCTAAAAGCAGTCAAATAACGTCGCATCCAACCCAATTCCTTCCCCTTTTGACCCGAAAAATTTAAAGCTCCCACAAAATAACAGAAAGCCAAGTATAAAGAGATTCAATAAAAAAGTAAATGGTTTCAAAACATATATTTTCCAAAATGTCACGTCATCCAACGCCGCGAGTCAGTATCGCGCCAAAATATATCCTTCCACTGGTTACGATCATTCATCAGCGATGATGCCCTACTGAATCATAGATAAACAATTTCGCCGCTCTATCAACTTGCGCGCCGCAACTTCTGACTTATTAATTCGCATTAATAAACAACCTTCCCTTACTCTCGCAATTTCTAATATCTTCTATATTTTCGTCGAGGAAAAAAAAGGAAGAATCTCTTGTACACTTGCGCCTGATATAAGAGTGACGCGTATGAATCACGCGGGCTGCGAGCGATCTTAATTAAGCCGTAGCTAATGCTAATTCTGCAGCAGCAGCAGCAGCGTGGCGCGGCGGCAACTTATCGAGCATTATGCGCGACCTCAAAGACAATGCCATTCCCGGAAAATTTATTTGCGTCCCCTGCTCACTGCGGGGGGGTCGGAGAAGGAGGACGGCTGTCTCTGCGTTCCCCGACGAAACTTCTGTCACGTGCGACTTAATAAAGCTAAACGTGGTCCTGACATTATGCGACGCGATTCTTTATTCGCCTTTTTGTTTGGATCGGATCATTACACTTGTAAACACGTCGGATTTACAGGCGTTTAAGCATGTTTTTGCAGGTACGCGTTGCATAATTTTCACTCCAGGCATAAGTTATTAATAGCGTGATTATAACATGGTATTAAGTAGGTAAATGGATTTATGCATGTTTCAAGCGCTTATATACTTTCATTTCATATTTAATCATATGAACACAATTCATATCTAATTTATTGCGTTATTACCATCTCCGCGATCGCAAGCCTGAATTAAATCAAACGTCAGAGCGTTTTCCCCGTGTACAATGGCGTAATTATCAGTCTGATATTTCCTTCTGGAGCTTTTAAAACTTTTTTTTTTTTCGTCGATTCTTTACATAACAATTACTTTCGCAATTCCCGTCGCGCGATCAAATTGTACTCTCAGACTGTGTAAAGACCACTTGTTAACGGAAAATTGCGAAGACCATTTCGCAGTTTAATTACGCAAATTTTATAAAAAAAAAAAAAAAACATATGGCCACAAAGCTATACAGTATCTATATATCTCTCTTCTTCAAACCTACGGTACATCAACGTCGATAGCAATTAGTAAAATAATACTCTCTGCCTCCCACTCGCTCTTTCGAATTTGAATAAAAAAAAACGTCGCTTTTAATTGTCCGAACTATCGGCCCCCGTGAGGGGGAAGGAAAAGAATCGATGCAAAATTACCCACGAAACAAAAAACCGTACACGTACGCGTCCTCCAGGACATAATAAACGTATATAAAGCAGCGGCCAAATTCTACTTGCTCCTGTACACCAATGCGCGCGGGTGACTTGTAGAGTAGTCTCTGTGGGCATTACATAGGTAGCGCGGTGGCGGCGGCTTGGTCATTACGATAGTTACGGTAATTACGCGGTGACGTTTTCTTCGATAAATGCACGAGCAAGCGCGGGGCTACCGCGAGCGAGAAGACTTCCCAGAAGCCATCACGCAGGCCGACGTGTATGCGCGCACGTGTTAAGAGATATATCCACTTGCAGCGCGTAGTCACAGCACGAGGGGAATAAATTATTATTGCGCCATTATAAATCCACTCGGTTGCGCGATGTCGACGCACTGCTCCATACGTACATGTGTATATCTCGCTCTCCACCGTGGCAGACAGATTTTAATACGGCGAATTATTGCAACTCTGTATGTATAATGTATATATGTACGTATACATATATACACGTGTGTATATGTGTACGCGAAGAGGAGCTTAAAAGTCGAATGTCACTTTTACGAGCGAGGCGAGATGGCATGCCGCCACGAGCGCGCGCTATATCCTATACCCGGCTCGATGTTGCTGCTGCCGCTGCTGATGCCGGTGGCTCGTGTATTATAGCGGTTAGACATGCGAAATCGATGTCTCGATGATGCACGGCGTACGGTTAATTAATTGCCCCGATGACGTTTCGTGGCTACTAAGCGCGATGAACAGCATCGATACAACGACGACGACGAGTTGCCTGTCGTCTTCCATTAATGCGGCCTTTTTCTTTCTTTCAGCGTTAGTTGCTGTTGCGCGCCTTGCGTCATCTTCGCGCGAGCGAGCGCGGCTTGTCTCAGATTTAATGCAAAGGAGTATTCGATTCTAATACCTTGTGTATTCTTTCGTAGTTTGTCGTATCGCTTATGGTCGCGCGGAATGTGTATAGGGTGACTTTACCAGTCAATGAATGAATAAGGAAATTGTAACTTTTGTTATTTAATTAAGTGGTTTAAAAATGGATTAAAAGAAAAACCCTTTTGAAATTTATATTCTAAAATATTCAAACTTTACGTCGGTGAGCAAATTTTGAATAAAGAATCAAAGTAAAAATTTTATTTAATGAAAATCTGTAAATATCTCCTAAAAACCAATAAAGGAACACGCAATCTTAGTATGTAAATATGTTTCACCAGTGAAGGAATACATCGCCAGTGAAGAAACACTTAATAGCGGCGATTTTATGATTTTATTCTTAACAAGATAATTTCTTTTATGCAGAATCTTTATATAAAATGAAATAAAAATTTTCAAGGATTCGAAAATTATCGTCATGTTAGATAAACAATACATAGAAAGCTTGATATTTTTATATATATAAAGAAAATGTTCGTTAACTGGTGACTGTTCCAATACTGGTGTAGTCACTCTACGCGGTTTATAATGATTTACGTAATCCGAGAAGAGTGAATGGTTCATTTAAAGCAATGGTTTTACATTTTTTATAAAAGTGTTATTTGATGAATGTAGAACAGTGGATGGACATAAATTATCTGCCGGCATTCATTATAAGAACCAATAATGTTGAATTGTTGCAATGACCTCGTGCAATATTAATTGCATCTGGGTTGTTAAGGAAAATCATTTTCTGGGTTTTGTTGTATGTGGTATTACCTCCTTTTTATTTTCGCCGCTCCAGTCTGGCCAATCAACATGTTGGCTGTATACGAAAAACTAATATTATCGCGAATTAACAGAACACTTACTTAGTCCTTATTATATTATTGCAAGCTCCGACATTGCTAATTGGGTATTCAAGATGTTTTCTCAGTCCGCAGGTGCGTCGACTGCTGTATTTATTTCAGGAAGCCTTACTATTAGCTTAGCTCGTTTGTAAGCAGTCCTTGAGTTATACAATCCTAGAGTCAAGTGAGATAATTAACAAATGCTTTGATGGTAATAAGCATAATTCTAGATATTATGATAATTTACCTGCATATCGCAGTTTTTATTAGCAGTTCTTGTTGCAATGAGTGTTAAATTGCCGGGCAGGTCTGTAAAATCGCGAAAAATAAATCTTCGTTGGATAATAAGGAAAAAAAAATTCCTTTACGGTACAATATAATGCGATTCTGTTTTATTTGTCTTTAAATTGTAGAAAATAATTAAATCCTGATTATTCAAATCACCAAGAGATAATTTTCTAATCTATTACTTGTTACTACTATTCAAAGAATACGTTCATAGTTCGTTTACAAGACGTCAATTAATTTCATATTTATTATGCGTTGATGTCAAAGTTGTCGCTGAGGTAGGCGTCGTTGGTACAATAAAAGTATTTATCGTGCGAAGCAAAGTTTGTCGTTACTTTCTACTTTATATTGATCGTTTTTATTGTTATTAAAAGTTTGCACGTATAACAACCTCAGTTCTTAGAATGAAGCGCCGCTAAATAAACATTGCAAGTGGAAATAGATGCAAATTAAAAGGTAAATAATAGAAAAAAATTATAAAACCGTACGTTACTGATTTACCACAGGCGTAGGAAAATAACACAAAATAGAATAAAGAAAGACAATTACAAATAGTTCGTTGATTGTATTTTAATTAATATTTTAACCTTTTGGACGTTTTGGAGATAGACTTTATTACGTCTGCTGATACTTAGAAACAACTTGCGACGTTTACAATACTTGCTCAGTGTTTTATTGTTGCAATTATCAACAAAATGATACACGGCATCAAACAAACCGCAGATAAGATAATTATACACGCTGCAAACAAATTATCTCCGTCCGACAAATTGCAAGATCGACTTTTTTTTACATAATACAAGCGCAACAGAAATGTAGCTAAAAGAAGAAAAACGTAGAGGAATATTTACGACAGAAACGACAGACCACGTAGATTATCAAGGCGTACGTAAAAAGGAGAGCAACAACAGCTGTTCCGTGCTAAGCCAAAATACATTCAAGGATAATTTATCGTTTAATCCAGCCTCGCGCGCGTTATCGAAAATTCACATTCTAATCTCGTTGAGTGCCACGGAGAGTGCAGTGAAGTGTCTCGCATGAGAATAGGCAGCGGCGGCGGCACGTCCCAGAAACGAGAATCACCTCGGCAGTAATTTCCATCCCTTTGATTTTTGACGGGCCTCCTCTTCCACCCACCTCCGCCGCGCGAGCGCGACGTCTTACGACGCTTTCATGCGCGTATATACACGTCATCGTCGTTGCCGAAAACAAAAGGCGGCCACTTTGCTACGGAGGTTACGCAGACGATTTAATAAAGATCCCGTTCTCTCCCTCTTTCTCTCCCCGGAGCGCCGCCGCGACTACATTTGAACTCTTTGATGCCACTTTGGCTCGAGGAGCGCAAGCAAGCGAGCGAGCGAGGCGACTTTATCTTTTGATTATGGCGTTTGCACAGCGCCTCATGCAGAGGTGAGAGAGCGAGAGGCTTTCTATCAAGCGGAGCGGTGGTATAATCTTCATTGGCCTTCGAAATTTCGAGGCGATGACGCGCTTTTAATTCGATAAGAGGCGAGTTCCGGTAATCTTTGGCAGGAATAATTCACGCAAATAAAATTCGAATACAAATGGGAATTTTTCGTATATTATGGCGCATTGTGACGCGCGGCTGCGATGGCTGTACATATTGGGGAACATTATAAAATGAGACATTGTTTGAAATTCGGTGTATTATTTATAAGTACTTTTTACATTCATTTTGCCGATTGTACGACGATATTGAATATTAAATGATTTTTTCGGCCTGCAGACATTAATAAATCACGTTACACGGCTGAAACACAGTATGTAAAATAAATTTGTACAAAAATAATGATGAAATTTTGTATATTATATGTATATTTAAATGTCATTTTAATTAAAGTTAATGTCATCAGACTAAGAATATTTTGAAATGCAGTGCGAAAACGCAGCTCCTACTGGAGAAATGGCATTAAAATTAAATGAATCATTGTGTCAGTCATCATTTGAAGATAATTAAAATTAATATTGATATATTTACACGGCTACTGTTATTTTTTCTATAATTGTATCTAAATCTGTAAAATTATGAATCAGTCATTATTTTTAAATTACATTTTCTATTTTGCTTCCCTTGGTATCATTTCTTTGATGCTTCTATAATTAATTTTCATCGAATTCGTATCAGCTTCTATATGCTATATATATACAGACAGCGCGGCGCGCAATTACATTTAACACAATATTACGAAAGCAATATCTACGAAGTAACAGTACCGATAATAATTTACACTATACTAATGAGGCGCTAAATTATCAATAACTTATTATCCGGCGCGTGATCCGAAGCGAAAAATTGATTCCATCTCTCCGTGTACATGGCTAACTGAATCTTGAATCTGCAAATCTCTCGCGCTCCATGCCCGCTGCTAATCATCACCATCGCCATCATCGCCATCATCATCTCGTCGTCTCTGCCGATGATGCAGTATAGGTATAGGCAACTCCGCTCCGGCGCTGCCGCCACAACAATACAGCATCGCAAATGTGTGAATCGATGCCTAGCGATAATAATTCCTAACCGACGATTGCTAATTACAAAAGCCCTAATCCTACATAGGAAGTGCAGTGGGCGTCGGGAACGGCGCTGCCGCTCGCGCACGGATATATATCGGAAGCCGTGGCGCGGGCGCGCGGGGGAGTAGGCGGGATAGCCCAGAATGACACTCTTGGTAATCCGCAATCCCTTCTCTCTCTCTCCCTCCCTCCCTCTCTAATTCTCTTGCTCCGACGTCGGCAGGCACGAGCAGCAGCGCCGCGCGAGATTCGACCGCCGCCTCGCTCGCTCACGTTATCTCGCTACTATCGATCATTCGGCAGGCTTCATAATTAGCAATTAACTATATCCATTAGTCGCTAATATAATTACCACACGTTACTGGGCTGCCGCCGCCACCGCCGCCGACGCCTGCCTAACCTACCCTCGCCCGCCACCTGCTTGTTACGTCGCGCGCGCGCGTTCTCGTAAAGGCACGATTTTCCCTGGCATTAGCGCGCACACAGCTACTGCGGGATGATTAGCCCGTGGTGTGGTGGTGTGGTAGTGGTGGAGATCGATTTATTTTGGAGGTAATAAACCAGCGCGCGCGCTCACCGGCCATCCGCTCCCACCGGCCGTTCAATCTTGTATATACGCCTGGATTTTCGAGTGGATCATTATTGCATGATATATATACTCTACTTGCCAAGGTCGAGTGCGCCCACGTGACGACTAGTCGTGAAAAAGCATTTTGTGTGTATGCCTGTGTGCGGAAAGGCAACTGTGTGTGTCAGGAGGGAATATCTGTGGCTTCCAGGAATAACGACCTAACCCACTTGTACGTGTTTTCGAGAAATCGACGTTTTAAAATTTCTGTCATGACACTTCATATGTAAGATCGAAATGCGCGAGATGAGTCATAATAATGTAGACATTTACAAAGGTATCGAATATCTTTCAAACCCCACTATCAGCTGCTAGAATACATTTTTATTCTTTGTATAAACAAACAAAACAATGCAATTAAGTCGTTATTCCGGTAACTGAGCAGTTAAGCGGTTTAGGGAAATTGTTCAAATGAGATAAATAACATAGTTATTTCTGCATTTAAAACATAGAATACGAATTCTTTTTTAAACATTCATTCCCACACATCTGCCTCCCAACGGAATATGCGTGAAGTCAACTGAATTCGGTAAACCGAATACCGAACGTTACTCGGTTACTGTTTATGCACACTCGCCTCATCGCCCGGCAATCAAAGCTGTTGTGTTACCTTCTATTATCTATTACCTTTGATCTTTGTTGCTATACAAATAGGTGTGTTATAATCTGTTTATTGCGTAGTATTAACTTCAAAACGGTGCTTTTAATTTAATATAAATATTCAGTTAAGTGGTTTTTCCGGGCACAGGTGCAGTTAAGTGGTTATGCACTTAGCTGATATTTGCTCTTTGAACGCGTTTCAGATTTCCGGACCAAGTCTATATGAAAAAGGGTAGTTAGAAGGTATAAATTCCGGTGCTAACTCAATTTTGACCCCCAAGTGGGTTAGGTCGTTATTCCTGGAAGCCACAGATATATAAATACCGCTATTGCCGGGTTATGCAAACGATTGTGTATAATAGTTGTGGAAATAGGAATTGTTTTCTGTTTTTAGATGAAACTCGCTATTTCTAGTTTAGATCATTCGAATGCTGTTCTTTTTAAGGTATCGGTGTTGATGGAAGAAATATGCGAATTGATTAGTTTTTAATTTCCGATAAAAAATTTAACGCTGTAAAAAATCGTGAATATGAATCTATTATGGTGGGAATGGTTGGAATTATTTTAACCTCAAGTTTCAAGGAAAGATTAATTACGTTATTAATATGTAAATTATCTTGAAAGTGGAATCGTAAATTAATCTAAAGTAGAAGAAAAAATGTAAGATTAATAGATGTCTATTATAAATAATTAAGTACGCGTGAGAAACTTATTGGAAAACATTATTGTGTCGGTGAGGAGGAGATTATTTCCGCAATATTAATGCGAAGTAGTAAAATTTGCAAGACATCTTTCATTTATTTTCAGATGGCTAAGGATTTAAATCGCTCTCGCGCATCGGAATCTTTTACGAAAATAGCGATATTAATAGCTCTCTTTTAATTTTGCTCTCTTAATATTTATCTGGAATACTTTATTTATATTTTTAGCCCGATACGCAAATAGAGATGCGCGCCCGCGCGGCTTGCTTAAATCACTCTTTTTTTACACGTAAATATTTGCAAATGATCGCGACGACATTAATTTTAGATCAGCTTTAAATACAGCAGGCGCGTATACGCTTGCGTCCGATAACAGCGCGCGCAAGAGAGCGAGGAAAAGAAAACGTTAATAGCGTTTCTCTGAGTTTGTAAAAAGGTAATTAACGTCGATTATTATCATCGTGGTCTGTGAGTGTGCTTATTTTTTTTATAAACGTAAAGTTGTTAATTATCGGAGTTGAATTATAGTCCACGTAAAGTATCCACACAGTCTCGCGGTGAAAATCTCAAGGCAATCAGAGCGCGTTTTCGTCCAAGGCGCGCAGCGCGAAACCGTATCAATCGAATCGCAAGCCGCCAGCGGCGACTAATGTGAATTATCATCCATTAGCGTGCGCAAACACAGACACACACATCGCTTGTCGATATTATTCTTACGGCATTCCTAATTAACGTTCAATAACGCGCGCCGAGTCCTTTGTTTCGTGTCCTAGGCCTCAGCTGCGCCGCTTAGAGCCCATTAGCGAATTATGCCCATAACTCATTTTTTTTCCCCTCCCCCTTCGTCTTCCCGCGCGCGCCTTGCCTCCCGCAATAATTGACAGGCGATTATCGTCGGAATCACTATCATTAGCATCAGTCATGATCCCCTTCCCCTTCGCTTTTCTCCTCCTCCACCTCCACCTCCCGTCCCTTGTTATCAGCGCGAAGTTCGCGCGCGGGCAATCGTTCCGCCATCAGCGCGAACCACAACGCGCGCGAGCGCCAGGATAGCCCCAGCGTCAAAGAGCAAACTTTCGCATAATTATTCTCCCGCGGGGATCGGTTATAGCCGTCGATTATGGCCATTACCAACTGTCGAGTAAATATAAGAAGCTAGTGCGGGCGCAGGCGGGCTTGTAGTTGCAGTTGCGCTGGGTTGGCGGCGGCCCGCGCGGCCTAGAACCAACTTGCAGATATCGCTGATTGCGGAATTAGGATTTATATGGATCCCTGCACGCGAGCCCGTGCGCACACAGAGGTTCTCAATTTTCTTCGAATTCGCTGCGCCCGGGCTCGCTCGATTCCCTTTTACGTAATTCACCGACTGGATTGGAAATGTAAGTTGCTTACATCATTGTTCTAAAAAGTGTCTTAATTGATTAAACTGTCGTAATTTCACTTTTTACAACTGCAAAAATAGTAGATAATTATTCTTTACCATTTTCTGATTTTGTAAGCTCGACTCTTTTCTCTTGCGATACTTTAAAATTATAAAGCTAAAAATACGTGCGTCATAAATTATGAAAGTAAATATTGTTTTTATAATAGCACTGCGAACAAAATAAAGAGAAATTTTTCCTCGTCCCAGAAATTTTAACTGATACTCTACGTTTGATCCAAAATATCACAGAAACAATACAAATATTTTCATAAATAATGCGATTAGTAGGCGTTAAAGAAAAAATTAATAGGCCGGTGCGATGATAAAATATAATTTCTGAATTTGCAAAGGCATGCCATAAATGACAAATTCATACGCGGCATAATTTAACGATTGATACTTGCTCACGAGAGGAAAAAGTCAGCTTAATAGAGTTATTTAACTGTTGATTGCGTTTTAAAAACGCACGTACGAAAATAAAGTCAATGAAAGTGGCGGGCGTACGCTGCTCGTCGGCTGCTGTCTCTCTCTATCTCTCGCATAAAGTGAAAATTTCTCATGAAAACGTAAACGCATTTGAATTGCCGAATGCGCCAAAAGAAAATAATTATGTAACACGTTAAGCGTGTGTGTGTATACGCCGCTGCGGCAACGATAGAAACATCGCGTGTATTCTCATTAAAAATGATCGCAACGTTAATTGTTCCATTAAAAGCGTTTATCCCGGTGCACGCGCGTGGCCGTTTGAAATATCTCGCGGCCGCGTCTGTAATTTTTGGGCGACACACACACGCGCGTTGCACGGCGCCGCACGGCAATAACTTCTCGTTACAACGAAGCGCTAATTAAATAGGTTAATTCATTTCGCTCGAGAGCCCAGTCCTACATAGTATATACAACGCGTACGCACATATATAAACACACACATACGAGGTTGTGATTCGCAATTAGGAGCAGCAATTTTAATCGTCGATATTAATGTTCGATTTTTGAAGTGAGCGCGACTGGTGCGTGTGCAAATGAACTACTGCTGCTCGCGGAACTCGCGGCCGTTTCGGATCCCCGAAATAGAACATGCTGATTTGAGCTGTAGAGAACACGCGGAGTTTAATGCGGGAGTTGCTGTTTAACGGAGGTATGATTCGACGAAAGGGAGCTGTATAATTTGAGCGGCAGACGAATGCATTAACGATGAAATCAAAGTTCAAAGATTATACAGTAGTACGGGCACGTATAAGTAAGTAGATGGGCTGAGATCAGGTAAGACGAAGTAGAATTATGCAGTACAACTCCTTTTTGAAAATTGATACTTCTTACTGGAAATCTTATGATAGATCGACAGGCATTTTTAATATTCTACACTCTTCGTTTCGATAGTCTTCCACCGCGACCCAATCTTTGATTTTTTTAGAAAATTAAAAAAAAAGGTATAATTATCGATGATAACCTTAAGCGTCGCACATTATCTATTTTCATATCGCGGTCGCGCATTACCGGTAACGACGAAACTAAGCGGCTAAATATTCCCGCGCTCATCCTATTCCTCCTTTACGCGCGAGCTAAGTATGGCCGGCTATATAGGAGAGCTCCATTGGACTTAATTCCACAATCGAGAATCGAATCATTAGCGGAGGCTTAATGCACAACTCTCAAGAAAGCGGCGCGGTGGTGGCGTCGGTGGCGTCGGCGAGCTCTATATATACATATACATAAACCCGCGCGCGCGCTCTCTCTCTCTCTCTCTCTCTCTCTCTCTCTCTCTCTCTCTCTCTCTCCTTCCGCGCGCGTACACAAGTTGGGACCTCGTCTGGCTAATCCAAGCCCCTCATCTACTTGTGCGCACCTCCTGGCCAAGTTCCAGCACAGACGCCGAGACTCGACCTTTCCCCCTAACAACCTCTCTCTCTCTCTTTCTCTCTCTCTCTCTCTCTCTCTCTCTCTCTCTCTCTCTCTCTCTCTCTCTCTCTCCCTCTCTCTACCTCGGCTTTTCTCGCTCGTGTATAACGGGTCAGTCGAGTTGCGCGCGCGCGGCGAAGGAACGCGCCACGTGCAATTATGATAATGGCGCAGTCGCGCGAACCCCTCGCTCTCCCTCTCTCCTGCAGCGAACTACTGGTAGTTCTGATATCGTCTGTGTTTAAACAGCCAGCAGCGCTGTACTCGCGTGTGGACTTGCGCAGAACGTGAGAGAGTGAAGGAGAGAGGGTGGGAGGGGAAAAGGAAACGGCGACGCGAAGGAGGAACACCGCGACGGGAAATCTACATAATATAACCAACTATTGTTCAAATAGACGGAGCTCCGCAGATTCAATTACCATTGTGATACAATTAATGTTGGAAATTTCATCGAATTGCGCAGCTGTGGGAGAGGGAGAGAGAGTAAGCGCACGCCTCCGCTCTCTTACGTATGCATAAGTGAGTGTCCTCGGTGTACGGGGAGAGAGTGCGAGGAAAGGCGCAGCTAGCGCAAGCGCAGCCCCTGATTTTCGATTTCCAAGGAAATCCGAAGACAAACGTAAAGCGATATTCGACGGTACGTTGTCGGGAGTGAGCGAGAGAGATAGGGCGAAGCGTCCTTCGGGGCTGATGTGCGGGCACTGGACGCAAACGTATATACGGGGGAGACGTGTCCTCCGTTAATGCCCGGCGATCCCTAGGATTTCATTTCATTAGCATTGCCTGATTGTTCCTTTTAATTTATCGCGAGATGTTCTCTGTTTTCTTAGATTAATGAATTGCTTATGTTAATTATAATGTGATTTAAATATCAATTGGATTTCTAAATTTAAATACGTATTCCTCGGTCCCATTTCATAACCATTTAACCTTTTTTTATAAGGGAAATCTCTCGAAAGGAATACTCTATTCTCATACCTGTCATCTTTTCGCATAAAAGTTACTTGACGTATAGAAATATTTGAAAAAAGGGCAGCACTCTATCATTCTTTTGACAATTTGAAAAATCATTTTTCAGAAAGCTCATATAAATAAATTCCTTAGCTCGAAATATTGCATTAACCTCATAATTATTTTCAGGTTCGCGTCCACAGCCCGACGTCGCGCATTCATTAAATCGCAATGACAGTACAAGGATATTGAAATTGTACCTTATTCATGCGATTCTCGCTCGCTCACTACTGTTTTATTATTAGAAATACAGGAAGTTCGTGCTTGATTGTCAGTCGATGCATAAGTTCCGTTATACCCCATTCGTGTGCGGGTGCGAGAGAGAGAGAGAGAGAGAGAGAGAGAGAGGGAGAGGGCCGTAGAGAGAAATCGACTTGTCCGCGCTTGTATCGCGCTGGCAGGTTGACACCTGCGCTAATCGTCCCAAGGCGAGACTATCCAGAGGAACCGCCGCTCGATCTAGGCTGCCCTATGATATAGCCACGTTATACACACCTACACACACGCAGCAGAGAGAAGCAGCAGCGCCTCTACTTGCTGCGTATATACGTACGGGTAAGCGTGTGTGTGCGTGGGTGAGAGAGGGAGGGACAGGGTCAGGCCGAAGGGTGAGAGTAAGCCTGTGACGGTATTAGGGACGTGTTAGGGTTGTCGAAGGATCCCTCCGGGGACAACAAAAGGACCGCACGCAACGAGACGTACCGATGGACAACGCCATATTGGCCCGGAATTGCTTTAGCCCCTCTGCCGCACCTCATTCTCCCACTCTCGCGCTCTCTCTCTCTCTCTCTCTCTACCTCTCACTCCCGTCTCCTTTTCATTTTTAATTGCGTTCGCCTGATCTTTTTTTAATTATGTATTTTTTTTGCTAATTGCAGAAAAAATTACTTGACTCTTTTATTTTTTATTTCTCAGAACTTTTAATTGAAGGAAAAAAAAATATTATTATTAATTTTTGGTATACCCAAACAATTTCCGCGTTTTCTTTGGAATATTTTTCAAAACTATAAGATTATACTATTCAGAAGCCTCATTGACCTGCTTACAAATGACCAAGAAAAACATTTTCGTAAATGCGCTATACGCTGCATCAGAAGGTCCATCTCCAATCCTTACCGATTATTATATAAAAATAATCCACTATACGGAAAATCTTCTTACCCAACAATCGAAACATTGTTCGGCTCCCAAAATATTGGCAAAACCACATCGAAGCTCTCGGGTGGCCGCTGCTACCCGGGGAAAACGACAAATAAGCCCGCATATAAACCTTGGCGTACCTAAGAAGGATCAGAACGATATCTCAGAGCATTTCCGTCTCGGGCAGCGGCGGGTACCACCGCTCGCCCGCGCACATGCATCCACAGACACACTCACACTCACATACACGTACAGACGCGTGAGGGGGTGAGAGCTCGCTGGGTCTCTCTCGCTCCCGCTCGGCCCCGAACTCCATGCAGATTTCGGTAATTTCGGTCTCGCAGCCGACGTCCATCGCGTAATACTCGAACTTGTGTGCGCGGCGCTCTCTCTCTCTCTCTCTCTCTCTCTCTCTCTCTCTCCGGGCCGAGTGCTGCTGCTGCTACTCTCTCCCTCCCGGAGAGACCAGCAGCAGTTGAGAGACGTACATACGTGCACACAGCGGCGGGGGCTCCTCGTTCGGTCTACTGCGGACTTTGCTCGCGCGCGCCGGCCGAGGCGCCCGCTCCTCCTCCTCCACCTCTCGGGTTTGCGTGTGTGTGTGTGTGTGTGTCTCGCTGCTACTGCTCTTCGTTGCCGAGTTGGTAGCCCTGCCAGCGAGCCAGCCCGGCCGAGGCAGGCAGGCTGCCTGCCTGCCACCACCTCATTTGAATTTCTAATTAGGAAACCTCCATGCAATTATTGGATTAATGTAAATTACGAGAGCTGGCTCGGTCTCCGCGCCGCCGCCGCCGCCGCACAAGGGTGAAACTCCCTCTCTCTCGCTCGCTCTTGCTCGCTAGCTCTAGCGCGCGCTCTCTCTTTCTTTCTCGCTCTCCCTCTCCCTCTCTCGCACTTCGGCGAGCTGCTCTCCCTTCCTCTGTTCTCTCGCCCTCTCTCTCTCTCTCTCTCTCTCTCTCTCTCTCTACAGGGGGTTGGGGATAATTAAAATCCGTTGATTAATATGTAAATTTAATAAGATTACTGTTCTAGGAATGCTCGATGCAGACGAGAGAGAGCGAGAGAGCGTTAGAAAGGGGTGCAGGATGAGGGTGGGAGGCGAGGTTAGGACATACAACGCGCGCAGAAGCGAGTGCTATCCTTTCTGCCCTTTAGAACTACTTTTTTGTTTTACGTGTGTGGGTACTTGTGTGTGTGTGTGTGTGTGCGTCGCTTGTAAGAGCTGATATACCTATACGTGTGAGTTTGTATGTTGGGAGACCGTGACCGCGCGTTTGTATCGACTTGTCACCCCGTGTACTGCACGGACTCTGCTCTTTATAATCTTGAGATTATATCAGTGATTTACATTCGCACTTCAGAGTTAATTTTTTTAGCAAGCTTCTTGCTCGTTATCAAGCATACTCTAATGGTATTTTAGCCTACAATTATGACATTTTTCATTTGATTAATCGTTGTTTTTTTTACACCAGAGAATTTGATAAATTTATTATTGAAATAGAAATCAAAGATAGAAGTTTCTATCTCTTTGAGATACCCATTATGATACCGATAAATTGACTACTATACAAGAATTCACATAATTAAAGATAATTAATTATCTGTCAATTCCACATACAGGCGTTATCATCCTTTTATAACATATATACGATCTTCGACCAGTTCACACCCGCAGTCGTTCGTCCCCTGATATATGCACTTTTTGCCATGCAAAGACCGCCACTCGTATCGCATTAACTCGTTAAATAATTTATTTTCATCGACGGCCCTTATATTTCCGATCGCGGACGCCGGCGAGAAAGCGCGCGCGTCCGGCGCAATAAATATCGAGCCGATATAAGAAGCTTATAATAGGTGGCGGCGTCGGCGTTGGCATATCGAGAGAGCAGGCGGTGATTGGGGGTGTCTATAAATATGCGAATTTAACGCGGGATCTCGCGCGAGGAAATAAAAACACAACGCCGACGCCGTCGCGCGCGTTGCAAACGGAAACAAAACACACGCGCGTACACGCTGCGCGTGTGCTTTTTTCAACCCTCCTCTCTTTCATCCTCCGCCCTCCCCCTCTTTTAGCTTTTTGAGGAAAAGGGCGACGTTAAAAAAATACGGCCGCGCTAAAAACACGCACACATGCGTGTGTGGTTGGAAAAATGCCGCTCCATCGGCTCTTTCTCTCTCCCGTAATGGCATCATCGCGGAATTTTTCAGGCCCCCCGCACGGCCGCCTCCTTCCCACGTATATACGAAGGGTCGTAGAAATACAATTCGAAAAGCCCCGACAATACATCCAATTCGCGGAAAAAATGCAGCAGCAGCGGCGGCCGCCTCCGCTGCGTGTATATGTATGCATCCCCGACGCTGCGTGCGTTGCAGGAGCTGCATTGTTCCCCGTCGAAAACACAATGCCTCCGATTGGCAGGTCCGGATTTTTACGAGGCTGCTGCTGCTGCTGCCGCCGCCTGGTGCTGGAAAAAAATTTTTTTTCCTCGCTCTCCCTACTACCCAGCGGTAGCAGCAGCCATTGCAGACCCGCGGACGCCCTCTCGTATAATCGCCGGCGCGTTATCCCGTTACTCGCGATTTGCATACCGCGGGGTAGCTGCGCGAAGAGGAGCTCTCTTTCTCTCTCTCGCGAGGGGGAGGTAGGTGAAAAGGGGTTGGGAGGTGCGGCTGCTGGAGGAGAGAGAGGTGTAACGGCTGATTTTACTGTCGCGATCGCTTTTTTTTTACGGACGCACACTGTGCTGTGCTGCCCCCCTTCCGCGTTTTCAACGCATACTCGCGCGAATGTGTCTCTCGCGGATATGCGCGTGTATATATAGCCGCCGCCACCGTCGTCCCCCGAAAAAGTATCGGGGGCGCGGGGACCTGTCGTATCGCCCTATACCGGAGGGGCTCTCCCCCCTCCATACGCGTGTGTATCTGTGTGTGTATGTGGGGGCGAAGCGTCGCTGAAAAAAAAATCGATTTTACACCCCTGCCGGCCGTGAGTGAGAGAGAGAGAGGTTTACACACGCCCGATGCATAGGATGCAGCGACCTCCGCCGCCGGGGGTGCATCGCCCGCTCCCGCCCCCACCCACCCGCGCACCCGCCTTTTTTCGTCCGCTTTTTTCTATCTGCAGCTCGCACGCGTGTTTGTGCGTATGTGTGTATATGTATATGTGGCTATTATGTATGAAACGGCTCGGAAAAAAAGTGCGGCAATGTGGAACAATCGTTTATACGAATTTTCTGGTATGGCGCGAATTTTTTTTTTTTCAGAGCCGGAGTTGTCTGGAAAAAAAATTCTGCCCGGTACTTTATAGGGATCAAGTGCGAAGCGCGCGTGCAAAACTCTTATGATTGTATAATACTCTAGCGCGCGTGTGGTGTTACCGGTTTTTCTCCTTTGAAGTGGATTTGCTGAAAGGTTTATGAAAGCAGAAAAAATTGGACGATGCTATTGAAGTCTAAAATTATATTTACGAGTGTATTGATGTGAAAAATTCATAAATGCAGTACTCTCAATCTATTTAGAAATGAAATAATTTGCATACACATTGGTCGCGGAGTACATTTTAATCAAGCAAAATGAATCTGTGCCAATTCAATTACATCTCGTCGAATGTTTAAGATTGTAATGTAAATATTTTGAAGAAAGTTGATGCGTCAAAATTCGCGCGGACATCAAAACGTTTGTTTATATTTATACACGAAATGAAATTCGCTGAGTGCTCGCGTATAACTTTGCGGTCATCAAAAACATTAGCCGAAAACAAGTCTCACTGCGCGCGCTCGAATCGCTCAGCACACTATACGCACCCGCCGCGCTAAAATGACCACTTAAATCCATTCGGCGATGCTTTATTCATGCCCCTAAAAATGATGGGCACGCGCACGCGTCCATAAATTATGCTAGTCCATTTGAATTTCCCATTCGGAACTTAATAAATTAAATTTGTTTGCGCCAAATACATTTTATTTTAAAACCAACTCGTCCGCGCGCTCTCTGCCACTCGTTAATACTCTCCCCTGCCCATTCCACCGCGTACACATACACACGGATCGCAAATGCACATCCTATACAACTTTTGCGCGGAAATGCAAAAAATATCCAATATTTTCGACACGCCTGGTTATAGAGCGGGACACGGACGCGGAAAAAAGCGAGTACTCATCGAGACTGTGAAAAATTAATCGTCGCCCGCCAACGCGCGCGGATAATCGGGTGGACGATCCGCGCGCGCTGACTGAATCGACTCGCGCAACAAGAGGCATTAATATAAGATGAATTCGGCTCCCGGGTGTGCATGCTCCCATTATATGTATTTTTTTCGGGCTCATACATATCATACCTGCATACCATGCATGCACACACGCAGATGTACATATATACCGGTATGCACGAGCGCAAATTCAATCGATTCGCGCGCGTCGTCTCTCGAGGGATGCATCATCGTCATCCCTTTCAGGGCCGCTCGCTCGCTCGTCCCCCGGCGCATCAAGCCGGCCACTCTGCGTGTCTTTCGCTCCCCCCCTTATATGCGCCTGCGCTCACGAGCAAAACGCATATACGTATATTATTAGCGGGAGGTAGGAGGGGGAGCATCGTCCCCCGCACGCATACGCAGACAACACACCGAGGAGGGAGATTCCGCGGTGGCGGCTTCCGCTGCTAATAAACTCAATAAAAATAATGCACTTCGTACGATGCGCGCGCGTGCGCGCGAGAGAAAGAGAGAGAGAGCGGATCGCCGGGCGCATTTGCAAATGAACGTCATCATTTGATTTTCGACGCCCGCCTGCGCCATTCACGAAGAGCTCGACTTCACAAAGAGCGAAAGAGTAGAGGTGGAGGGAGACTGTAGATATATACATATATATATATAGAGAGTAAGGTCGGTAATACGGGAGAATTGGTAGCAACGCGGCAGCAGCAGCTAGTCCGCGTCCGCGATAATAATTATGGATATTGAGAATAGCTATAATTGACGTTCCGTGTTAATGCACGTGCGTTCGAGTTAAACAAATTTACTTGTATCCATCCTCGCGGGGAGTGCGCGAAAGCTGCATACCTCCCTCTCTCACCGCGGCTATCTAGACGCACGCGCGTATTTCTGGTTTTTGCCGAAATTTTTGTCGGGGATTTGCACGAGTGTGCGTGCGTGTGTTTGTGTGAGCTCGTTTCAACGCCGTGTCAATTATCATGCCGTGTCGATGGAATATCCCATATTCGGCGCGCGGGGGCGAAAGAGAGAAAGAGAGAGAGAGTATGTGTGCGCGGCTCTGCTGAAATGAAAGCCCATTTTAATTCTCATCTCCCAACATTGATGAGAATTGCGTGCGGTGCCACCCGATCCTATACGTGTGGGTAGTGGTAGTGGTAGTAGTGGTGGTAGTAGTGGTGGATGGCACCACCAGCTGGGAAAAAGTCACGCTGATAAACATAAAGTTTTACGGCCGCTATGAGAGGCGAGTATTTATTGGATGCCGCGCCGTTAGCGCTAGATTTGGAGGAATGCTATGTTCTCGGCTCTGGCGAGTAAAGTCCGGTTAGTTGTTTCCGTTGCTTCGCCGTGCACGCGTGTGTTTTCTCAAATATTCGCTTGATTTGCGGTGTATTCGTTTCGAGTCTGGTTTTAGGAGCCTGTCCATTCGAGAGGACTTGTTCAATAAACGAAACGAAACAATGATCGGTTGCTGCATTCTAACGAGATATTTATATTTTACGATTGATATGAGCTTTGTTAATATTTAAGGCTTTACAAATATTTTCGTAATAATAATTTTTTTTGCAACTTCTTGTGCACTTAGCGTTTAATAATTCAAGTAAAAGTCTCTCGCGTTATCTGTGTTTTATGAGAGTACGTAGGATTTGTGAATTAAAACTCCAATCTTATCCGACCCTAGTGTAATAAATTATGATAATTTTTATAAAACCTTTTCTTTCTATGCATATTCACCAGCGATAATGTAAGCATTATGTCACTTCTTGATAATTAATTGTAATATACGCCGAGTCGAGACGTTTGAAATTATATAAACTTTAAAATACGCAAACAATTATTATATTTTCATTCCGTTTGCATTTATTTCGCAGTATTATTATTTTAATAATAGCGATGTTATTATTTCTCCTTTAATGCGTTTTTTCCATTTAACAACAGAAAAAACAGGAGGAAAAAAATTAATTTCAATTATCAGAAAAAGCTTATTGGTTCCATTAGTTAGTACCGAAGTTATTTCAATTTTTTTCCGATCGCACGCTCGCACGGACGCGCGTATACGCAGGGGCAAAAAAGTATTAAACAACCGATTAAATAAATATTTCATTGAATCACCCCTGGCCTCCCCGCGTTTAATCCTTCGGTCGGCGCTGCAGCGTGCACGCCCGCATTATTCTTAATACTAACGCGGCCGCGACGGCATAAATAAGCAAGCATCGCTGATTTACATTTATAACTGATCTGCGCCCCTGACAAAAAGCCAAATGAAATTTTAAATTTGTTTGAAAATACGCGCGTCGAGAGATAAGTACGGCGGCAAAGGGTATATAGGTACGTAGCGCGAGCGCGTCCAGCAAAAAGGAAGGTCGGAATCGAATTAACGTTAAAATTGCGCGTGCGCCAAGTACGCGCGGGAAAACGATCGGCAGCGGTCGGGGTGTATCGTCGTCGTCTACATCGTCTGCGTCGCGAGAGTATACATATACACGCACGCGCGGTACATATAACGACATTTGAAAGTGGCACCGCGGCGCGCTTGCGTTGCATAATGGCCCGGGCCTCGACTTTCTCTCCTGCTCCCCACGTCGCTCCGCACACTCTCGCGCGATATAATAACATTAAGCTTTATTTAGGTGAAGTTTAACTTTAAAACATGACTCGCCGTAATTATGCGCGAGGAGTGAAACAATGCCTGCGGCTCTCCCTCTCTCTCTCACTCTCTCGCCCGTGTGATATATTCGCTCCGCGCGCGACTTTTTTGCAAGACAAAGGCACGGCGACTTGTATCGCGCGAACGCGAGCTTTTCGCTCGACTCCCGCGCAGGTATGCCCGCGTTCTCGCTACTTTTGTTAGTACGCGCGGGCGCACGATTTTTTGTCCTCCTTTCTGGCCACTTTTTTTGCCTCAGCGCCGCCGTCGTCGCTGACAAAAAGGAACTTTGCGCCCACGCGCGACTTTGTTCTTTCGGCAAAAGAGTTATTCTAAAGAGCATTGAAGATATTTGGAATTTTAATGCCCCCACACTCGCTCGTGCAGGTGAGAGTGCACTGCTCAAATGCGAGAACTTTGCCCGGAATAATTTTAAATATTCCGATTTTTAAATTGCGCTCCCCGCGCGTATATACCCGCGGCTTTAATTAAGAGGGTGAAGTGCCTCTAAAACGCTAAAAAAACGCTGCTTTACAAAGCTTTATTATGAAGGGGTAAAAGTATATGTAGCAATGTTAATCTTTCAGGTGCTTTAACTTGTACTTTTTCAAGAAACAAGAATTGGGATTTAATTTTCTTTTTTTTTTTACTACTGTGACAAATGAAAATTTTAATGCGGTTAATACAATTTTAATGATATTTATTGTGCCAGTTTTCGGAAAGTTGATATTCCCTGTTTACCGAGTAAATATAGTTTTCCGGGTATCGCGTTTGGAATTATTATTGGTAAATATTGAAGCACCTACGTGCTTTTTCCTCATTTGACGTTACTTTCTCTCGTATTGTATCTATCCATACTTTTTCCGTATCAAATAATTATATATACACACAAAAACCAACCATATATATAACTATACCACATTAAAATTTGACATTTTTTCTGTTCCAGGTGAGTTACCCCAACGGGCCGCAGTCATCCGATTCTTTACTAAATGGGAAAGACTCACTGGTAACGTACCACTTTTATAAACTTTTTAATACCATACACATCTAGTCTTAATTAAGTAGTATAATTAGTTTTTTCCGCAAATAAACAAACATATCACCGCGCTGCAGATCATCCGGTAGATTTCGCGAATTAATCCAGCCCCCCAATTTTTTTTTGTTTTTGCAACATTACTACCCTCCACCGCCACCCTTACACACACACACACACACACACACACACACACAGACACATATATGTTTACGAAATCCATGAAAAAAAAGTGCGCATCGAGCAGCAGCAGCAGCATTAAAATCTTATGGTATCAGTTTACGTTCAATGCACGCGAAGCGTGAATCGTTGTTCCCGTCGCTTGCACCAGGGGCATTTATTAAAATGATAATTTCGTGCCCGCGCTCACACCGAAAAAAAATCGAGCGAGCCGCCGCGCGGGGGCGAAATAAAGCCCAAAAAAAAGAGTAGTCGAGACCGGCGCACGACAATACGAGGCCTCATTCACCCTCCCTCTCTGCAGTGTATATACGCGTGTGTTTATGTATGCGTGCAGGGGCTCATTCGCGCTAGTCGGCAGATAGCCGTGTGAAGCCCAGAGTGTATGTGTGCATGTGTATACGTACGCCCGGCACTGGATTTTAATAAACTCGATGTAACACACAGAGAGAGTACGCGCGGGGGCTATAGCCGCGTGTATTAGGTAGTGTGGCCCTCTCTTTGTAGGTATAGTTTCCAGGAGAGCGCGCGCCAATTTTTAAATATAGCGTCTCGTACGTTTGGGGCCGCCAATGAGTATATACGTGCGCGCGCGGGCGCGTCGAGCAACTAGGAGAGTGAGAGAGAGAGAGGATCGAAGCGTCCGAGAGAGGGAGGAAGTCAAAGCTTGCCGCGCGCTAAAGCTTTGGCTGCTCCGCGCCGATCCACGAAAAAAAGAGGCTGCCGCTGCTCTTGCCATCCGTGGAATCTTTTGTTTAGCGAATTTTTTGATCATCACCGCTCGCTCGCTCGCGTCTATAATAGTCCAGATATCTCATACGTACACACGTCCACCCTCTCTCTCGGTCTATGAGGAGAGCACGTCTCTGTGTGTATGCGCGGGAGGACTCGAGTGCATTTGAATTTGGTGCGGCTGCCCGAGGCCCCCCTCAGCAATTTTTCTCTGTCCCTCTTTTTCTCGCTCGCTTTCTTTTTTTTACACACACACACAAGTACACAAACAGAGTGCTGCGGCACCCTCTCGTGTCCTGCCCTTCCGTGCACGTGAATATCGCTCGGCGGCCAGTGAAACGGAAGCGGAGGTGCTTATGGCCGCGCGCGCTCGCGCCGTGGAAAAAAAATACGTCGGAATAGAAACCGGGGGAGAAGCCAGCCGAGTAAAATGGAGAACAAAGAGATGAAGCGCCCGCCCGCGAATCGAGCGCCCGCCGCCCGGGCTTCGCCACCGCCGAGTGGAGTTCGGTGGTGCACGAGACACGTA
The DNA here is from genome assembly GCA_036365515.1 of Torymus aiolomorphi. Classification (NCBI taxonomy): domain Eukaryota; kingdom Metazoa; phylum Arthropoda; class Insecta; order Hymenoptera; family Torymidae; genus Torymus; species Torymus aiolomorphi. The sequence goes on from CM070875.1 coordinate 12,961,214, forward strand.
TGTATACGTGTGCCCGATGTATGTATATGCAGGCTATATACGCCCACCCACCCGCTGCACCGTTTTGTCTATATACGTTTATCTATTCTCTTTCATCGGTTGAATAAAAAAAATTGGCTCAGCTCGCGATCAGCCTCCACCTCCTCCTCCTCCTCCTCCTCTTACCCCTCCGAACTCACCCACTCGCCCGGCTGCCCGCTGCAGCTCGCTCTCTTTTTTTTCGGTCCTACGTTAATCGATGTTTCGTTTTCGATAAATTCCGCTTTTTTACGATTATCTCTTTTTTTACCCGCGAAAGAGAATCGCGCGCACGAGCGAGCTGCCGTTTCGATAGGCTCGAATAAAGCTGACTTTGTAAAATTTATTTAAACCGGGATTTTTAAATAACAAAATTTTTTTAAATTAATTTTTTTTTTTTTACTGCTACCACCCCGCCCCACAATTCCGCAAGCTTTGCGTCAGTTCGCACGTGCGCACGCGTTAAATAAAGAACGCTGATAAATCATTATTATTTAGCGCAGTTTATTTGAAAGTAGACAAACGAGACTTATGAAAGAATTTATTTTAACGTTAAATATATAAAGAGGACGGCTGAGAAATTTTGATGTGTCAGCCGAAGGTCGCGACTGTATCCGATATCTTCGCAGAAATCGAATAAAAATCGTATACGAAAACACATTTCGTCGCGCTCAGCTTCTCTTTCGCATAAAACAAAATTTTCACTCGCTCGAGCGCCACCGCTGCAGAGAGACAGAGCGAGAGAGGAAGTTCTATTTATAATCGTCGAGGAAAAAATTTCGTGCAGGACCGCTGCGGCGCTGCTCACGATCTCCCAGAGACGTAAGTAATGAAACGTGTTCCCGGCCGTTCTTACACACACACACCGAGCGTCTTTCGCGTTTTTATTGGAAATAAAATTAGACGTCGCCGAAGGCGCGAGAGAAAGAGAGAGAGAAGCGCGCTTGCGCCGTTTTAATTGGCTCTCGAAGGCCACATATCGCGAAACGCGATTAACGTTTATACCCGCGCGCGCTCCCTCCCACGTTCTCGCGCGCGTAGATAATTGCGCGGACGCGCCATCGTCGTCGCAGTCGTCGTGTCGTCGTTCTACCCCTCCCACAACCTCCTCGTGTACTACCAGTACTAGCACTACTATACACGCGCTCCAGTTTGTCATTAAAACAAATTAGACTTTTCGCGCACCCGCGAGCGAGCGAGTCCGTCCGTAAACGGGCGGCCGTATACGAGCGAATAAATTTAGGGAATGCCGGGAGCACGCGCGAAATGAAGGGAAAAAAAGCCCACGGAGAAAGACCCACACACACACACAGAGCTCGGGCGACGCGAAATGTTTCGGACGTCGGATGTATAATGGCTGGAATATAATGAGATTTTGCGCGCTGCACTTCGCGCTGTGAAGCATTGGAAATAGTCCGCCGCGCCAGTGGTGAAAAACCGCGTCTAAACATATTATTGCACACCGTACGTCGCCGTGTGTATACACAGCTTTGCAGCGCGGGGTTTTCAAACCTCCCGCGCGCCGGCCTGTACTCTACATGAACCATCGTGAGAGTAGAGGGTGGAAAAAAGGGCACACGCGCGCGCGTGTTCGGCACCCCTTTATCGCGCTACTTCTGTATGAGCGAGACTCGGGTTTTTTTCTACCCTCCACCCCATCACGAGCCCTTCCACCTACTCCCCAAAGAATCCTTTCAATCCGTGAAAATGCCATTGGTCTCGTTATGTAGGTTGCCTGCCCGCCTGCGTCGGCGGCGGCGGCCGACTTTCTGCGTTAAAGCGCGTTACGCGGATTTCCCTTTGATGTTTTTTAAGCAGCATAAAGTGATTGGAATGCGGACGGGTGTATGTGCGTGTCTGCGTGTACGCGTGATGATGGCGAGAAAGAAGAGAGTGAGACACAGAGGGAGCTGCATAGTTAATTAACCCGTCAAGTTTCAAGTGGGATTAGAATTAATCCTAAATTTGAATTTTACATTGTGAAACGATCGAGTATTAAAGAGCGCTTTGATGTCGCGCTTGCGCGTTGCGAGGGGACACTTGATTGCCGTCTGGCTGAAAAAATTGTTCATTACGACGCGTATTATATGCGAATCAAATTTCCCGAACAATCATTATTATCGTGCGCTCAGCGGTAGGTATAATTATTTTTTCTAGCCAAAACCGACCACAGTCTTTTGGGGAATTTTAATTAAACGCATCGGAATCAGCTTGAAATTGTTGCGCACGTACGTATATATATAATTGTACGCGTTTAATTGAGGAAGCTCGCGGAAGGTTGAAAATAATGAGCCTTGAAGGTTCGGTCCTCCCGCATTAATTAGCCGCGTTACATCGCGGATCTTATAATTAGGCGTCTTCGCAGTCTGCCATCGTATAACCCGCGCGCCCATAGGCCAAGAACGAGCGCACGAATGTACGTATAAACACATACACACTGCACAAGCAGAGAGACGCGGTCGCGATTTGACAAAGCTACTTAACACACGTAATGGAAAGTCATCATCGCGTCGTTTCTGTGTGTATTCGTAAAGAGAGAGAAAGAGAAAGAGAAAGAGAGAGAGAGAGAGAGAGAGAGAGAGAGAGTTCGCCATCTGCGGAACACCATTGACTTAGACGAATAAATTAGCGCGCGGGAGAGACGTCATTTCGCGGCGGAGAATACGCGCGCATTTACAGTCTTCGAGCCGCGCCCGCACGCTGCGCGCGCTTTACGCGTAACCGCGCGCTCCAAGCGCTCGTGCTTCATCTTGAAATACACACTGCTATTCTTGGATTTTCGAGATGGGGCGGGTACAACGCCGCTTGCATACACGCGTGCGCATATAATAGTTATAAGAGATAGCGAGACAATAGCGCAAAATTCGGATGAAAATCTATCCGCGGGATTATTTTTAACTATTTTCTTTTATTCGGCATGGAAATTGACGTCATTCCTGCGAAATGCTCTTGACGACCTGAACCAAGCTCCTACAACTACGTAAATATACATTTTATTTTAATAAAATGACATCGTAAACTCGTCTTTGACTTAGATATGCGCAAAACAGTTCTTGGCGCCGCGGGGCCCCAGTCGTATCATCATTAAAATAAAATTTTAATACGCCAATAAAAATTTATATTTAGCGTCGCCGCCCTCCCAGCACGTCTAATTTCGCGCTACCGCCGCCGCCGCCACCGCTGGGCAACTATTTCATCATTTCCATCGCAGTAAAGGCGCGCGCGTGTACGCACGTAAGAATAACCCGATAAAGCGAGCGAGCGAGCAAGCAAGCAAGAAGGCTCGATAAGTGATTTGGACCACGCGAGCAAGGCAGAGAGGTGAACGAACGCTCTCTCTCTCTTTCTCTCTCTCTCTCTCGGTTTACCGAACATTTTATATAGCGCGAGCGAGCGAGCGAGTGTATAGGTGTATTATAGTGTGCGTACGCGTATATACGCCCAGGAGTTAGCACGGCTGCAGAAGCTACTTGTACACAGTAAAATCCAGTAAGGGCGTCTCGAATTCTCCGCCGCTGCCGCTGCGCGCAGGAGTAGAGCGAGGAGGCTCAGCTCGTAAAGCACAGGAAGATGCATGCTGGGATATTAAGGCCATTATCGCCGTTGCATATTCATGCTGTATTATAATGAAAATACACTTTATTACCGAAGATTAACAGCTTCTTACGCTGTGCTGCGACGACGACGACGCAGCACAGTTGCCGCGAAGAGCCGATCCTTTTCGCCTCTCCTCGTCACTACTACGCGCTCTCATCCTTGACGGGCGCGCGTATATAACTGCCGCCGCCGCTGCGCTGAATCGTCGCGCTCAGTTTCTCTCTCTCTCTTTTCTGCCATTCGTGAATTTCCCCTAGATTTAACGCTTAACGTCCGCCCGGCGTTTCTTATCAAACCGAGTAATTTCGCGTTACGCGCTAGGGAATATCGGGGTAACGATCTGCGCGCTCGGTTTTAAGTGCTTTATAAACAAAAATTAACGCGCTCGCGCTAGCATTCATCAAGTCGAAAAATATACTCACTCTGCGCTCATCGTGACTTGGTTTACTTCGGTTGTGTACTACGGCTGCTGCTGCTGCTGATGATTTATTAATATATATACGTCGCGTATTTTTAAGTATACGCTTCATTATTAATTAAAATCATTTATTGGATAATGTTAAAAAATCATTAAAATTTTAATGCAACAAGTATAATCAGAGGATGTGATAAAGCGTGTTATTTATTATTTATTCAAAAGACGGGAGGTTTTATTTTTATACCGCGAAGTATTTTATTAGTTTCTAATGGAAATTTCTCGTAACTATACAATGTTAAATTCCAAAATTATTTTTAGCCCGTATATATATATAAGAAGTGAACGACGACTACGTTATACTTTAATTTTCCGAACCGAAGCTCACGACGCGCGCAGGACATTACAAATGCTCGAGGAGTCTGGCGCGCGGTATAATACACGAAAGAGTCGTAAAATCGTTCCTGTTAATCAATATTCTCGCTCTATCGTGTACAAATCACGTGACAAAACTGAAAGTTTACGTGTCGTAAATAAGTGAATAATTCATTCTCCGTACGCTTGTTAACTCTAGTCAAGTAGTAGGAAAGAGAAGAGAGGAGAAAGAGAGAGAGAGGAAAAAAAGCGACGATTCGACGGAGCTGGGCGCGCGATAAAGGCGAGGCGCGACAAAAGCGAAGAAACACGGGTCTGGAAGGGGGAAGCCCGCGCGCGAAATCTGCATAATATCGGTAATGCTGAAAATGCCAGTCGCGTAGGTACGACTCTCTCCTCCTCTCTGTCCCTCTCTCTTGCTTACGGCGCGAAAGCCCGCGTCGCCTCTCCGGCTCTGCGTCAACTAAAACTTAATTATAATTAATTAATGCGACTGCTAACTGAGTTGGCCGGACAACTATTGGCCTGCCAGCTAGTGTATTCTGTATATTACGCCGCCCTCGTTTCGCCTGTGTATATGCCACGATCGTGAATCGACTGCCGATTATCTGTATAATGGCTAAAGGATAGCCGGATGAGCCGATCTCAGCATTCGAATTTTCGAAATTAACCTTCTTGTTTTAGACCTTTTCCCCAAAACACTTTGAATCTCAATAGCACTTTAATTTTGTTGCTAATACGTGAACTTATACAGAAGTAAAATATCACATCGAAAAGCTCAGGAGAATCTCGGTCTTTTCGCAGCGCATTAAAGCGTTACCCCCGCTGTAGGCGCACCACGGTCCTATTTAACGGGATAAAACGATTTCTTTTCAGACTTTATGAAACTTGTATTTCCTCGAATGAAATTAGGAGGGGTCCTACGCGGCACGGGGCTACGAGTGGACATAATATCCGCCGTTGCGGCGTCGCCGCCACCGCCTACGCCGTCGCCGTGAGCGCTAAGTCTACGGCTCTGCCGTGCAGTGCGTAATTAGAAACCTTTGTGCAAAATGAATACTGTTAATTAACGTACCTAAAAAGACATTAAACCCCCCCCCCCCAACTACGAGGCGAAGCCAGGCTGCTGATGCCCGGCTAAGTATGGCCTCCGCCGAGCGCATTACCCCCGCGTTTATGCCGTAAATAAGCGATTTCTGCGCGCTTCGCACCCTCTTTCCCCTCTCACTCTCTCTCTCACACTCGCTCTGTACATTTACCTAGCCGTTCTCTCGAGTGTGTTTTATCCACTCGCGTATATACGCTCATTTTGCGGAGCTTTATTTAGTTTCTCGCCCGCCCCGCCTACTTAAACGGCGAATTATGCCCCCGCGTGCGCGACCGCGTCCTTTGTGCTCACACTCTGAATAAATGACAGATGCGCGGCCGTGTAATGTTTGATCGATGAAAGACTATAGTTCGAGGTTTTCCGGGTAATCAGTGATATACTCGTTAATGCCACGGGCTATAAAGACTTTAAATATTTAATTGTACTGTTTTTGTAAGTAATCAGATATTTATAAACAGGCATTCATTTTTAATTGCAAGTTCGTTTTTCTTCTAAGAAATGAAACAAAAATCCAAAGAAATGACATCTAACGATGCAAGACAGCGCTCAAACTTTCACCTTGTCTTTCATCAAACTGCGCATTACGAATTCAGCATAAGTCGCAGCGAAAATCCCGCGTCGTATACGTTACACGTATATATATTATCCGCAGTGAGCGCTGTGTGTGTGTTTCCCTTCTCCGCGGAATAGTCGTCGCGAAAGCCGCACGATTTGTTTTAAAGTTATACGCTCTCCTCGTTCTCCGCGTCTTCAAGAAGAGAGAGAGAGAGAGAGAGAGAGAGAGAGGAGAGAGAAAGAGCCGAAAGAGAGTTACAGGCGGGTATTAATTGCGCCTTGATTAATTAATTTATTCGCGCTATATAGCGCCGGGCTATACACGCTCCGCGCGTAGAAGCAAAAGATTGTCTCCTTCTCCCTCTCTCGGCCGCGCGCGAGCCCTCGAAAGAGAGAGAGAGAGAGAGAGAGAGAGAGAGAGAGAGAGAGAGAGAGAGAGAGAGAGAGAGAGAGAGAGAGAGAGAGAGAGGAGTTCGGTGGGCAATTACAATATGAAAGGCGCATAAATCAGCGGCTTTAATTAACGCGTTATTATTATCATTATGCGAGCCGCGAGCCGCGCAAGGACGAATTATAATATTCCGCTGAATGATAAGACCGAGGGCGGCACGGAAAGAAATTCAGAGAGAAACCCAAGCAGTCTAAAAGTCTCCTTTCCCTCCCCATTATGCCGTCACGGAAGCGGCGACACTCGCGAGCTACCGCGACACTCGAAATCTCTGCGAACTGCACGATGGCTTATTTACGATATTATTTGCGCACGTTCTCGCAGGCTTTTATGCAGGGGCTCTCGAGGGTATTTTGCGAGCATGAATGCCGATTGTTCGACTCAATTCCGTGTTTATATTCTAAAGATCCTTACGGTGCTCCAACTTTTTCCGGAAGCCTGTACTCGAGCGGCTGTAGAGATGTCCAAGTGGTGTAAATTTTTATGCTTGATGTAATCTTTACGATTAAATTAAGAAATCATGAAAAGGGCAGATGCATACATAATTACGAAGATTTTCGAAAGTAGGTCCTCGGTCGTCTTGTCGAGCATGTGAATGAGGAAACAAAGCATCAATTAAAAGAGTCAACGCTGTGCCCACGCGACTGTAAATTTGTTCGAGTTTCAGTACGCGCGTGTGCACGATTGAATGATTCATCGATAGCAAGTCGATGCCCCGTGCGGCGTAAGCCCTCGGTTTTTCGGATAATAGGGCATTAAGTACGCGGGGCACAAAGTGAGTCTCTCGTTGTTGCGCACGGCGGGCTAAATACCATACGCACATACGAGTAGTAGTTATGTGCGCGCATATACACATTCATATACGGCAAGGAACGTGCACTTACAAGAGTCTCGAGTTTTCCGTTAATGGCAAATAGGCGGAGCTGCAAAGTCACCGATAACCCCCCCGCGGCGGGATTGCGAAATAAAAAGGCATCGGTTCCAGCCACTTGAAACTCATAATGAAGTAATCGTGGATGCGATGTGGGGGATATATATATATATATATATATATAGAGAGAGAGAGGAGCCTGCGCGAGTGTGTGTGAGAAGAAGAAGAAACACGGGAGAGAGGGAGAGAAAGGTATAGTAGAGGAGAGAAAGAGCGACTGCGAACTTTATACGCACACCGCGCGTGCGAGAGAGCGCGCATCGGTTAACTCCCCAAGCGCCGGGCACAGTGATTCTCAAACGGCCAATCTTTACTTTTCCTACTTGTGGCTCGTAAGTACCGTTTAATGCCGAGATTCTCTGCTAATTGTTCTCACAATGTTTTCTTATTTTTAGCCGATCGATTTTTTTTTTTAATTTTATTTCATTTAAAATTTTATTTAAAACAAGAACATTTGTTTTTTCTTGCTGGAGGTAAATAAATCGCGAATAATTAATCTTAGCATGAAAGATGAAAACTTATTGATTATGATGTACGTCCGTGCCCTCATTTCTATAAACTGCCTCTTCCAATATTAATTTTTAACAGATTACTTTCCGACATGCGGTTCTTGACAAAATTTATCAAATATATTGCTTCTCTTAAAGGACTACACGGAGAAAAATGTTTGTTGAAAAATTACTATGTTCGCTAGTAATGGGGCGACAGACTTGTATTCTAAGCCTATTCAGTCTACTTTTAGTAATTATCAATATAACATTGATGAAAAATTAATAGAAATGGCTATAAAATTGACTAAGTAACATAGTAAAAAATTTGAGAGTGAAAGATTAATATGATATGAAATAATTTTGAGTACATATTTTGTATAATTTTTGCCAAGAATTTGTAAATTTCAGACATTTTAATAATTGACAGAAAGGTATAAGAATTTTTACAAGCCAACATAGTAAAAATTGAGTTGTCGTCTGCTAATGTCTGTAGTCGGCGAGTCAACGTAACCTCAAGCTGTAGAAATATAGACGAGTCGAAACATCATATACGTAAGAACACGTTGGCGCAGCGAGTATAAGAGCACAGCTTCTGGCCCAGGTGGCTAGGGTTTGATTCCCGATCACTGTAGATTTTTTTTTCTTGATGGATTTCCACTTTACTTTCCAGTATTGTAAAATTTGATAGAAAACATTGTAAAATTTAAAACAATTCAAATCTGTCGCTCCGTCCCCATACAACACAGTAAATTTTCCTAGATAATTTAATAATTTTTCATAGACCATTTTTTTCAATGTACATTACTAACCCAAGAATGATCTATAAGTAGCTATGAATTATTTTGCAAGACAGCACACAGACTATAGACTCGTTCGCGTGAATCAAACGGATTTATTTATTTTCTCCGCTCGCGCGTGGCGCCTAGAAACTCTCTCTTTCTCTCTCTCTCTCTCACTCTTTCTCGCGCGTGCTTTAGCCATTAAAACCCACTCTATCAAACCACACACTCGGGGGGGGGGCGAAAAACGCCTCTCGGCACCTTTCTTAATTAAAACCCATTGAATTCGCTTCATAACTTATTCGCTATCAATAGTCCTGTCGCGAGCCAATCCCTTCCTCGAGCGATAGCGATGCCATGGACACTATATATATATATATATATATATATATATATATATACCTATACACTCGCCCGTCGCCCAAGACGCACTTTACGGCGGTGCCTTCGTGAATAGGAGAAAAAGAGACTTAAGCGTGGGTTGACGTGAAAAAGTGCATATATACGTGCCGGGGGGTCGTGATGCGTAATACACACACACATCTCGTATTATACACTTACTCCGTGCGGCCTCGTTCGAAATATCGCGCCCGCGCGCACACGTGACTGAGCAACGCTGCGCTCGCGCGATATTTTTTAATTAATCGAATTATTGAACTGTATTGCAATTGAATTGAATTAAGTGCCGAGAGAGAGAGAGAGAGAGAGAGAGAGAGAGGGGAGAGGGTATATAAGCTGCAGGCTGCGTGAACTGGAAGTGCGCGATTTCCCGTCATTATCGGGCCCCCCGCGCGTCGCATTCTCTCTTCTCTCTCTCTCCTCTCTCTCTTCCTGCGTGTGTGCTTTCTCATTTGAAGCCCGCGACTCGCGCGTACGCTCTTTCCCTCTCGCTTCTCTTCGCGCGCGCGCTGGTAGGCGCATATCGCCCGTTTTTTCGTTCGTATTATTGTTTTTCGTTTGTTTGTGTATGTGTGGGTTTTTTTTTTCTCGTTCGTCGATGCTATATACTGCACTGTGCCGTTTCGGCTCGAAAAAGTATGGCTTTGTTAGAAATTAATGGCCATTTTTCGTTTGTCAATTAGAAAAAATAAATGGCATAACGAGGCTATTTTGTTCGGTTCGGTCGAGGGTGCGCCGTGTGATCGTGAGGGGGGGAGGGAGGGGGCATGAAGCGGACGGCAAAAGTTTATATCGTGGCAAAAGTACGCCGCTGCCAAAAAAGAGAGAGCATCGTTAATCCTAGTCGATCGATGGGAGACAACCATCTGCATGAATATATATTTTTATATCTGTGGCTTCCAGGAATAAAGATTTAACCCACTTGTACATGTTTTCGAGAAATCTTCGTTTTAAAATTTCGGTCACGACACTTCATATGTAAGATCGAAATGCGAGAGATGAATCATAACAATTTAGACATTTACAAAGGTATCGAATATCTTTCGAACCCCACTATCAGCTGCTAGAATACATACATTTTTGTTCTTTGTATAAACAAACAAAATAAGTGGTTTAAGGAAATTGTTCAAATAAGATAAACAACATAATTATTTCTACACTTAAAACATAGAATACGAATTCTTTTTTAAGTATTCATTCGCACGCATGCGCCTCCCAACGGAATGTACGTGAAGTCAACGGAATTCGGTAAACCGAATACCGAACGTTACTCAGTTCCTGTTTATGAACAATGGCTTCATCGCCCGGCAATCAAAGCTATGTTGTGTTACCTTTTATTATCTATTACCTTTGATCTTTGTTGCTATAAAAATAGGTATGTCATAATCTGTTTATTGCATAGTACGTATTAACTTCAAAACGGTGCTTTTAATTAAATATAAATATTCAGTTAAGTAGTTTTTCCGGGTACAGGTGCAGTTAAGTGGTTATGCACTTAGCTGATATTTGCTCTTTGAATGCGTTTCAGAATTCCGGACCAACATGAAAAAGGGTAGTTAGCAGGTATAAATTCCAGTGCTAACTCAATTTTGACAAAAAGTCACTTAAGTCGTTATTTCCGAAAGCCACAGATATAAAAAAAATGACGTCCCGATGATTATTCATTATTTCGGCTTTGAAAGATTCATAATCGACATCATTTTCAAAGTCGATAACTTATTGATAATATATATCGGGGGTATTTTTAAATATTCAAGTATAAAATGGTTTGACCTGTTTTGCAGAATAATGAAGACTTGTCGGTTTATTATATCATGAAATTATAAATCGGGGCAACACGGTACTTTTCCAGTATTAAAAAAAGTCTGAAAATCATTTTAAATTCCGTCGCAGTATTAACACCATTTCGTCTATTTATTTTTATAATTTTTAAAACAAAAACAAACTTCGCTATCAAATACTATACTCGAATAGGTTCATCCACCTCAGGCCGCTAATTTAAAATACACCCTTTCATTTTCTCCCACAAACCTCAGCGCACATCATCATCATCGCGCCACCGCCGTCGAAAAAATCGGACGTCGACCCAGCTAATCATTCAGACGTCGCATATGCGTGCACCCCCTTACATCGGCTCATCAGCTGCGCGCGCGGCTCATTTCCCGGAAAATTCCCTCCCCACGCATAATACGAGCGCGGCATTCTTCGTTACACACAGGGCTAACGAGCGGGAGTACATATACCTACAGAGAGGGCGGTCCTCTCGGCCGAAGTATTCCCAGCGCGCGGGCGAGTATAGTAGCGGCGGCAGCAGCAGCAGCAGCAGCAGAGGGCTCGACTCGGGCTACTTGACGTATTTCAATTAACCTTATTGCCGGAGCCGGTAGTTACGCCCGCCAAATGTCAAACAAGCCTCGCGCCGATATTACGTGTCTAAACGGCCCGAGCCCCGCGCTCGCCCATTGTTCGCGCCAACGGCCCTGTGTGCGAGTGCGAGTGTGGAGGCCGATGACGACGCGCTGTGCTGCCCGAGCTTTTGCGAGCGGCAGCCTCGTGTCCGCCGTTACCCTTTCTCGGTACTTTGTCCCTCTGATATGCGAGTGCAGCCGCGAGTTGCCCGCGTTTCGACCCCCTGCTACTGCCGCCGCCGCTGCTGCTGCACCTGCGTGCTGCTGGTTGCTCTGTTATTGATTCGCTCAAGGATAATCAACTGGGGATTTTCAACCTCAAATGGATTAATTATTAGGGACATTTTTCTTATTTTCCCTTGAATGTGTAGATTTTCTTTGCTGTTCTGATTTTATTATAGAGGAAACGTCGAGGGGAACATAGTGAAAAGTTAAAGGTTCTTTAAAATTTTAAGTAGCAACAGACACGGGGATTGCTTAACTTTCGAATGACTAAAAATTCCACGCTGAATAAGTGATCGATTCCTCTAGAGAAATTTCTTTAACAAATCAGCGGCAGCGGCGCGCTATGCCGCGTATATACATTCGCGAAGCGATTCTCGGTACTTATTGGTATTGCAAGACAATAATTACAATATAGCAATATCGCGTATAACGCGTTATTATACCGTTAGCTATTTTTAGCCGCGCGGCGCAGCTATGGGAGGGTCGTAAAATCTCTCGAAAGCCCATCATTTTCAATTCCGCGCTCGCGCGGCCTTTTCCGCAGCCGCCCGCCGAAATAAACTTTCTCACAGCCGTAACCATAAACAATCGCACGGCGGCGGCGGCGGCGGCGGCGCTCGCAGAATTGTCTAAACGCGAAATTACGTATGCGTCGTCTCATTGCCAGACTCAGCTCTTGCGCAATAAAAGCGGAATTACCACCACCGGGAAAATACATATATATACGTATAGGCGCAAAGGGGGATGAGGGCGTCTCTTAAACCAGCCGGCAGGGCCCATCTTAAGTACTGGGGATTCGAAATCGTCATGCCTTCCTGTTTTGGGTTATAGGGAGCGAAGACATACGCGCGCGCTCGCCTAGGACCACTATACATGTATATGTACGTACGTATACGCGCGATATTCAGCGAGGAGGGAGAGGGAGAGAGAGAAACGCGGACGGAGACGGCCATAGAAAACGGTCTAACCAAACTTAATTGAATCCCAGTCCGAATGTATAATATGTAGACTGCTTGCATAATGTCGTGCGAGCAGCTCGCTCGCTCTAGCCGCGTGGCGCGGGCGCGCGCAGAGGCTCTCATGCTGGCGGCGGGCGGCGCGCTGCTGCTCTCCTGCGGGAGTAGAGAGAACGCGCGAGGACCGCTGCTGGAATTAGATATACAATAATGTAAGCAGAGCTCCGTTGTGGTGTAAGGGTTGGGGGTAAGGTCATGTATATTCATACATCGGTCGAGTCTCGCTCTCTCCCCTGTTCTCTCCCTCCCCCTACCCGCCGCTACCACCACCCCCCGATCCTTTCTGCCTTCGCCCCCACTAGCGTTCGCCTCTAACCCTTTCACGGCGCTCTCTCTGACTGTGTGTGTGTGTGCCAGCCGGCGGTGCACTGTCCTGTCCTCCTTTCGAACTGCCCCCTGCCACCTCCTTGCCCATGCACACACACACACACACCCTAAGCGCAAGAGAGAGAGAGAGAGAGAGAGAGAGAGAGAGAGAGAGAAAGACGAAGCTATATAAGCCGGCGGCGGAGGGTCGGAATAGATTTACGCCGCATTCTCCGAGTTTATGGCTCGTATGCACTGAACGCCTATAAAAATTTTATCGACTGACCCTCCTCGCGGGCTCACTCGTCCGCGTAGTCGTCCTCCTCCTCTCTCCTTCTATACCTATACCTCGTTCTTCGAGCCCCGCAAGACGCGCTCGGCTGTCTGGCTACGGCCGTGTGCGTGTCTGCGTGCGTTTACGCGCACGCGAGACCGAGACGACGACTTTATTAAGTGGGAGGAGAAGCGAGTGTCTCAATTTGCGGGTTATAGATGAGATGTTTGCGCAAACTCTGTTTCATTGTAGCTCCTTTATTGACGCCTCGCGCTCACGCGCATGGCGGGGACGGGAATGAAGACTGATTTCCTTTTGAGTTGAGGCTCAAATCCGCGCGACGGGTCGTGTTTTCAAGGATAGGGAGAATTTTAGTAATTTATGGGTTTAGAATAACGGTTGATTTGGGGATTCGTGGAAATTTTTGTAAAGATTGCGGGATATTTTTAGAATAAGCGGAAGATTATGTGTGATTGGTTTCAATTTTAATAGAGTGGAAGATTGAATAATTGAAATACAAAATAATTTCTACTGACTATCTATTATTAGAACTTCCAGTATGAGTACAATAATGGTAAGACGACGTTATTTGAGTGGATTTACATATTTGGATCATTCGATATCGTAAAGGCATTTTCATTTTTGGTTATAAGTTGATTAAATCGAATTTCAACCAAGTACCATCCACTTTCGACAATATACATTGATTTTGGCTAAAATAGCAAATTCATTGTTTATGTAAAACGTCTGTATTGAAGTAGAAAATCAAATAGGATGTTCTACTTTTTTGGGCCACTTGGATCAATGAGCTTTGTAACATAATTTTTTCCATCTCTAAATTTGTTAATGTTCTATTCACTAAATGTAATTTGTTCTTAAAGTACCTATACACTGAAAAAAAGATATCTTAGCAGAAAGTTATCCACTTGATCCAAGAGGAAAATAATTTTGTTTTATGACGCTAGTAGCGATTTGCTTGGATCAAGTATAAAATCTCCTTCGAGTCCGTCTACTTGCCAGAAGCGGATTGTTATTTCATTCAAGTATCAGTGTATTAAAAAATGTAAGATTATTTTGAATTGTTAAAAAATGAATATTGTAAATTTTTGGATCATTTTTGAATAATTTTTGGATAATTTTTGGATAGTTTTTGGATAATTTTTGGATAAGCTTAAAACAAAACAACATCATGTGATGGCAAAAGAAAATTTTGAACGCATGACAAGATGAAATTTACTTGTAATTAGTAGATTTCTCCTCGTTGCAGAAACAATTTTTTTTTTCAAATGTAACTAATATTGAAGAAAGAGAAAATTCTACTCGAATGTAGAAGTCGATAATTTTGCAGGAAGTCTCGATGTACTAGCTGTTATTAGATTTTGTTTTAATGGAAACAGGTGTTGCTCAAGTGGATTATTCTACTTGCTTCCAGGATCAACTTTTTTTCAGTGTAGTGAATAACAATTTTTGCTTCATTACGCTTTATTGGAGCTAAAATTCTTTTTTCCCACTACAATTACGAAAAAAAAAATCGCAAAGTGAGTTTACGAAATGTAATTAAAGCGATTTTCGAGTCTCATGAGCATTGATTGCGTTTGACGATGTCTCTGCTAAAAAAAAGCGGGAAAGGGAACTGGATATCGAAATATATACCAAGAGCAGGGAGAGATGAATTTACAAGTAAAATTCTTGAGCGCTCGACTTCATTACCAGTGATTTTATCGCGCGTGCGGGCCGCTCGCGCCGGGCATTCGTAATGAGCGATGGCCATTAATTTTAATATCCATTAAATGCAAATCCCACGACACAGGGCATTTACTCACATTTCGAGTTATTTTAGCGAGCTTAGTTGTAACGAAGTTTGCCCCGACGATTGCGCTGAATATTATCGCCGCACACTGTCACTTTATGTGTTTCCTTTTTTTTAACTTTTACTTTTTTTCCTCCCCGGTTTATATAATCTCGCGATAGTTATAAGTTGGCTTTTAATTAACTTATGATTTATTGCCACTACTAACATTAACTTTTATTTGAGAAAATTAACTTAGGAAATATTAATTATACGGAGAGTTTTATAGTAGCGAGACCTTTTAGTATTCTTTGAAAATAATTTAGATGCATTAATAATTAAATTATATGAGAATCGTCAGACTTATTTCTTTAATAAACCAGAGCAGATTTATAAATGCGATTTATGAAAGGCACGTTTCATTTGAACGCGTTATCATTACTACTTATAGAATCGTATTTTTGGGATCAATCTGAGGATTATTAAATTTAATCCTCTACCACAAGACGCATACTAATGAAATGCTTAAAAACATTTACGTAAGACGAATATTGGCATGTATACTTCCTTCTTGCGTATAATCAGCGTTTCTTATATAAGAAAACGTTAGACACTTGTGGAACTTACTACAATCCTACCAACCCTGCAATCTTTGCCCTAAAACTACATTTATGCATTTTACACAACCCGCGCAATCGGAAAAATCCCCCACATTCGTCATCCCGCGCATTCAAGTCCGCGGCGCAAAGTGCACAGGCGGCCGCGGCCATGAATTAGCCCCTTTGCACTGCACGCGTGTGTACAAAACACGCCGCGCGCATAATACTCGGAAGTCGCGTGATCCGCGGTTCTCAAAATAAGTCGCGCGAGCTCCGCTTTCGTTCCGAATGGGCACTGCTGCGACTACCCCAGCTCCCTCTCTCCCTCTCGCGCCATTATGCACTCAACATTTCGCAATCTACCCTTTCTATCGGTCCTAATTTATGTTGAGTACGGCGTAATGTACGGGGGAAGGAGCCGGCCGGTAATGTTTCAAGCCTCGGCGGCGGTCGCGCTGTCCGTTGTTAATTTACCCTCGCTCGTTCGCTCGCTCGCTCGCTCGCACACGTACAAGCGGAGAGTAGACTTGACGGGCCTCTGTCTCCCGATAAATCGCTCATTATCTGCGTAATGCGGCCCGCTCGTTAACGCTCGCGCTCTCTCCTATGATTTTAATATTTGATCGCGGGCCGTGCGAATAGCCAATATATATATATATATATATAGGAGAGAGAACGTTGTAATCGATTTGTAACGAGCCGAGGAATTAAGCGCCGTGGTCTATTAAGTTGAGGCGTGCGCTGCTTATAAACGTGTGTTAGTTATACTTACTTATGTCGCGAGGTTGGGTCAACAGCCGCTTATTTAATGTTTCTCCGACACTTTCAGTTTACTTGCGCGAGGGACAGAGGGGAAAATTTTTGTTTGTACTCGTGGAGAGTACGCCGCGGCGCTGTAGCGCGTGTCTGACGATGTGGACTATTAGCGGTTGAGTGTAACGAACGGCTGTGTCTTTAATTAATGCCTCCCCTCTCTCTCTCTCTCTCTCTCTAGCGGCGTGTGCGCGCGTGAGAGGCGGTCTAATGTGGCGAGTTGCCGAGTTTGATTAAGGGAGAACTTTTCACGCGGCGCGGTAATACGAGCAAAGTTGGCTCGATTTTGTACGCTAATCAATGGAAATATTACTTGGCCGCGGGATCGATGAAAGACTCGTTTCGCCGCCAGCCCCTGATGAGGGTAAACATTGGGCTATTATTGTACCGTAAGTCGAATAATTACGGGAATTAGACGTTTTCAGCGTTGGTAAATAACTCCGTTATAATTTTTATTATACTTACGGATTTGTCATGATTCATGCGAATACACGAGGAGACGATAATTTTCAATCATATAAATTAACGATTTTAAAACGCGTGTGTATATATAATCTCAATTTCTCCTTGTCGCGAAACCATCACGCTAATTTTCCGCGACCGATTAAATTAAATCAACATTCGGCGAATAAACGAAGCGCGGATGGAAAAAAGGCGAGCGAAACAAGTCGTATTTTATTTAATTCCGCTTCTGTATTTATGCATACGACGTGTACACGCGTGCAGGCGGGGGCGCTAGCGCACAGGACAATGCTCGCTCTCTCTTTCTCTCTCTTTCTCTCTTTCTCCCTGGCGATAGAAAAAATGTTTTATCGTCCGCCGTAATTTTTATCAAAACGAAAAAAAAGCGCGCGCAAGCGGGAAGGCATTAAAAAAGGCGTGTGTGCACGCGGACGGGCGCAGAGAGGAGGAGAGAGAGAGAACACAAAGTATTCGCCGGGGTTATTATACACACACCGGGCGCATGTGCGCGAGCTTTTTGATTGCCACCCGCATTATCTAAGATGATACGCGCGTAATTAAGTGCATTCGTATAACGAAAGGGCCATGCTAAATAAAAGCATCAAAGCGGCAGCGTCATACTCTCGTGTGAGTGCATGTGTGTGTTTTGTGTATGTATGTGCGCGAAGCAGTTCCGCGACACGCACCGGGAATTCGTTGAAGTAATAAAAGCTTAGATAAAGGCACAAAAGCACAAAGCTCGCAGCTCGCTGCTCGGCCTCCCTCCCTCGACTTTGGAAATCTCGCGTCGCGCGCCTCCGCCTCGTATAAAGTATTACGCGGCAGTAGCAGCAGCAGTAGCAGCAACAGCGGAGATTATCATCCCTGTGTGCGCGGGGAGCACCTTTTTATTTTTATGACGCTGTTTATCCGTCCGTGCCTCGTTATGGGCTTTAATAACCGCGCGCGCGCGCGTCTCTTTTAGCCCAGCGCTAGCTGTCTCTCTTTTTGGGGCGATGCGTTTCAATTTCGAGAGGCGACGCTTGATCTCGCGTATAGAGAGGAGAAACTAACGTTTATGGCGGTAGCGGCTGCTGATCGTTTCGCTCTCTTGCGAGGGGTTTGTGTGTAGGGTAAAGTCTTTAGTTCGGCTGGTGGCGAAACTGCGTGCAAATTGTTTGGCGGATGCTCGACACGGTTTGGTGCTGCTATATGTGTATGGAAGAATAGCTTCGTGTTTTACAGTAAGGAATAAAATGATAAGGTATTAAAATACGTTTCAATTATTAATGTGATAATTTCGTTTATTACTTTAAATTTTATCCAATATGTCAAATATTTTAGAATGTTCTAACATAATCGATTTATGGTAATTTCTTATATAAAATTCGAATAATATTCCATTTGATTTTCATAAATCATTTTAGATGGAAAATTCAAACTGGAGAATATAGAGAATTTAGACAAACGTTGAATAATGAAATAACTAGAACTTCTGTATGAAATTTGATTATTTAAATAAATTATACTCCGAAAATAATAAAATTTAATCTCTTCTAAATGATAGTTATCAGTTCATGTCTTCATTCTTTTATAATATTATATTGCACAAGTATTAACTAATATTAATCTTAATGGTATGATGAACATAATTAACATATTTATTTAACTTTATTTTTATCAACGTTTTCTATAACTTTAATAAATATTTAACACTTATTAATTTACAATATTTTATAAATGTTATATTATAATGAATTTGTTGTCAACATTTTATTCTTCATTTCCATCCCTAGTAGTAAATTAACCATATTTTATAGCTAACGTATTAATTAAATGGAAGCATTTTTAGCAAAAATCATAATACAAAAATAATATAATCCATCTAAAAGTTCTACTATTACTTAAAATACATATTTTATGAAGTGTAAATGCTATAATTTATTTTGGATTGGTACATAATTATGAAATACAAACAATGTTCGTTTTTAGTCATAAAGTGAACTGAAAAATAGCTAGCTACTGGTTAACATTTCTACCAGGGATTAAGTTGTCTCCATTAGCGTGTTTTTACATCAAAGGCTTCCACTATTAGAAGTGCAATTTAGACGAAGAATTTCGATTATTATTCCGTTTTATTTAGATCAATCGATCAAGGAATTCTCAATTAACCCTCTATCGGGAAAATTTAATCCCCGTCAAACGAGCCCCGGCGACTTTTTCACGCGAGCAATTCTCGTTAAACTTCAGCCATTAATCAAGTTCATTTTAGCGCTCCAAGTCAGTATGTGGAACAATGAATGGCACACAGACATGGCGCGCCGTATGTACTAGCAATTCGGCCTCCTCGCGGCAGTAACAGCAGTTCCTATTCCTATTTTCATTAAATCAACACGAAAAGTCAGAGGCGCGGTTCAAAATCCATCGGCCGCGCCGGCAGTGGCGTTGCATGTTTCATTTCCATCTCCCTCTCCTCGCGCGTGAAATGAGTCACACACACGCGTACACGTCACGGGCTTCTATTCGCACACAGGTTTTGTACTACATCGTCGCGCGCGTTACAGGGTTAAGTTAGATCGATGCCCGAACCGACATAATTTCGATGCTCTCGTGTGTGCGCGAGCGCGCAAGAGTATATATGTAGGGTGGACTGTAGCGAGCACGAGAAAGGGGCTGCCGAGTGCAAATGAAACGGTCGTAAGCATATGAGAGTGAGAGAGAAAGCAGCGAACCCTTTTCCGGGTATTCTCGCGCGTACCCCTTCGCACGCGGGCGAGGGCGAGAACAGAGAAGGACAGAGAGAGAACGGAGCTTGCGCGGAACATTAATATCGCGAAATGAAGCTCATTTACATATAAATAAGGTAGAGTGAGAAAAGGAGGGAGCGGAGAGAGCGAGAGAAGAGCGGACTATGGGGTCGGAAAAGTAGGAGTGGCCGACGACTACGCGAGAGCGAGCGAGCGAGGACGATAGAATAGCTTTTTTCGGCTATTTATTGAGATCTGGTTAGCAGTGGGGGGAGGGGGGCTCGAACGCGCGCGTATAATGGCGTGTAATTTTTTATCAAGGGTTTTGAGGAGTGGAAATAATGCTCCGAAGCGCGCGTGCTTAGCTTTTCGGTGGTAATATCTGCAAACTAATGGCCGAACGGTAATAGATGATCGATTAATGCATAAATAAAAGTGGCAATTTGGAGCGAGCGTTAGTGTACATACGTGCTCGTGATAAAGGAGCTTTTTATATATTAACGATTGTGCGTGTACCATTTTGTTATCAGAATTCATTTAACCGAGCGCGCATTATACGTGCACAAATAAATTAGGACTAATAATGTTAATTGATAAGGGTGAAACGTGAACGATAGGCTGGTGCCGCGGCACTCGATTCCCGTAGAAGCACCTTTTGACACGGATTTCTCTCAACAATGCAAATTAAATAAAAAAAAAGAGAAGAGAGGAGTAACCCAGGCCTAAGAAGTGGAGCAGCTCAAGTGGGGGCGGTAAATTGAGAAAAGCTAAGTAGGGAATTTCGCGAGAGAGAGAGTCGGCGAGATGAAGGCGAGCGACCCCAGCTCGTTGGAGCCCACCACTGAGAGAGAGAGAGAGAGAGAGAGAGAGAGAGAGAAGCCCCACCTCCCGACTAATTACACTTACAGACAAAGCGGGAGCCGAGGGTCGGTCAGCTCCCTCCCTATCTTTCTTTCCAACTGCCTCGCTCGCTCGCAGTCTCCGTCGAGTCGTCGAGCCCGATAACGGCCGGTTCGCGCAATGACCACGTGATAATTGCGAGCCGAGGCTACCTACGACATATATATATATATAAGTACGTACACACACAAACGCGTGCGAATATCCGCGTTACCGGGATTCCGGCCTGGAAATTCATCGTTTCCCTACGTCGCGAGCGACGACGAGAGGGAAGGAGAGAGCATTATACCCCCGTCGTGGCAACTTGGACGAATTATATACGGCCCGGGGGAGCGACGACCCCGCGGCCCACCCTCACCGCCTGCCCGCCTGCCTGTCTTCTTTCAAGGTCGTCCGACAAACTTTCGCCACGGCTCTCTCTCTCTCCTTCGTATTATAAGTGGGGGAGATGATGGTTTGCAAAATGAGGTTTTTGACCCCCCTCGCGATGGCTACTTTATTCAACTTGTTATTATGTCCTTAATTATTTAGTTTCGTGATTTCTGAGGGGTAAGGTATAAGTGTTACAGGCAAGATCCACGCGATTTTTTACACACACACACACGCGCGCGCACACACACACACACACACACATACACACACACACGCACACACATAATGTACTTTATAATTTAAAAAGAAGGCAATATCAATTCTGACTGTTCGTAAACAATTTACGAACACTAATCATAGATGTGCCCGCGGAGGAGGGAGGGATAACATTTGTCAAGCAGTGAAGCGCATTAAGTGCCTTACACCCGATTCATCAAAGAATCATTGGCTCGATATATATCGAAACGTCCATAATCACAGCATTACCCTCTCTCCCCGCAACTCCCCTCGGAATAGTCCGACCGACGCGTCGCACCTTTGTGTAGCCTTACACGCACCCCAGCCGCATAACATTACGCCCTCAGCCGCGCACACGTGCTCATTAAATAATGCAAAAATGCGTAACCCCGCGCGCGTCTGCGCATAGCCGCACTCGCGCGATCGCATTCTCGTACAGCTGGTGTAAATCCATAATCAATAACGCGCATGATAAACACGCACGGAAATGTGGCCGCGTATCAATGCCTTTGATGGATGAGAAACGGATCTGCAGTCTGCGTCGAGGATTATCGGGGAAAAAATGCGTGAGCGCGCGTCGGCGGCGGCGTCGGCGCTCCCCCCATTAATGATTCGGGAAAAAATGGCCATTAGTCCAAAGTCTAGCGAGCGCTCCCCTTTCCTCTCTATCTCTCACCTCGCTCGCCCCCTGTGTGTATGTATATATGTATACGCACACACGAGAGCCGAAGCTGTACGTAACGGCCTCCTCGCTATCGTTTATTAGCGCAAACAGATATTAATGTATTTTTACGCGGGCCGCCTTCTGCGTGTGTGTCTGCGTGAGCATGTATATATATACGCATGTGTATTTATACGGTTTCGGCGTCGTCGGAAAGGCGAAGCCAAATCCAATTACTTTTATTCGGACGAAATGAGTGCAGCTAAGTCATTAATACTAATCAATGGCCCCGTCGAGAAAGAGAGGGAATAACGTAGGAATTACCCATAACTCCGCGAGCACCCACCCACGCAGACCAGCGCGTAAATGACTTTATTGTAAAAAACTTGCGTTTTTGCACCCGTCTGCCCGTGCGTGGGTGGCTGGGTGGAGAGTATACGCACGAGCAAGCGTATACGTATATACCGGAGGGGGAGGGCCGTTAGCGCCGTTAAAAATCCGAGTCGATAAGTAATGTTTATTGTTGCATTCCCAGTATTTTTTGCACGGCCCTCGCCGCCTCTCCCTAGCCCATACACCTGACAATACACGCGCTCGCACACTTAGCCACCCCCATCGCCGCGCCGCGCGCTTTTTCGCGCTTCCGCTAATACACGCGGCCCCCGAGCGCGGACGCGATTTTTTATCGTTACGCGTGCCTGACTGCCACGTATATAGCGGCGGTGGCAGCGATTCCGCGAGAGCGCCGATTTTTCTTGTTATTAACGAGCAGCCCGAACGAAGCCCCCCGGATTGACTTTACTCCCTTTTTTTGCCCCCGACCCCCCGCGGATTTATGCGCGGAAGCTTTAGCGTTATAAGAGCTTCGTTATCATGCAAAAAGGATATTTTTTTTTCGGTTAAGGTTCGAGCGAGCGCGCGGGCACACACATGGGCATTACTTTTTGGCGCGAGAGCGCGGGTGATAAAGTCGTAGAGGGAGAGAGAGGCTGGGATGTGCTTTTTTTATAACAGGCATTTTAAAAACATTACTTTCATGCAGTTTAGTGCCTTCGTTATCGCGCCGGACTCTGTTTGGGAAATACGTGATATATGCCGGAAATAGAATATTTATTAGCGACGTGCGGCGCGATCGCTTCGAGCGATCACCGCGGCTTGTAAGTGGAAGGTGTGTGTATACGTGCTGTATATACCCTGGTGGAAATCCAAAACATTTTATAACTAATAACTGACTACATATACTGGAAACTTACTTGCAACTGGGAATTTATCTTGTCCAGTTTCTAGCTCCCGGTGAAACGCTTTTTCCCCTATTATAGGGCCATTTAATAGGATGATAAATAGAATGAGTT
Organism: Torymus aiolomorphi; assembly: GCA_036365515.1. Lineage (NCBI taxonomy): Eukaryota > Metazoa > Arthropoda > Insecta > Hymenoptera > Torymidae > Torymus > Torymus aiolomorphi. The sequence continues at coordinate 12,984,470 of CM070875.1, forward strand.
TTTCGAAAGCAAGCACAGGCTTGTTCTTGAGTATTTTAAAGGTATTAAAACTGATCAGTTTTTTTAGTCTGGAAATGACTAGCAGAAGGCTTGCTGTTATGATAAGGAGTGAGAGAGACAGAATCAGATGGAGACATAACAATTTTGCTGAATTATTCATAGAAGGAGCACAACAACTGATTTTTTAGTTAATGTTATTTATTTATATTTTGGTAAGCCATCCAATGTACTTTAATGCTCTTTCACATACGATAGAATTAATAAGAAAATCAAATACGAATAGTTTGTTGTTACGTGAATCTAAGAAATAGGCAAATAATGGTCGAAAAATCGTTTCATCATAGCCATTAATTAGCCAGTTTTACTAGCTATTTTCTAACTTCTTGGCCATTTCTAGATGACTTTCTACCAGGGTAGGAACGCAAAATATTTAAAAATATAATTACAAGTTAACCATTGTAAAATTGTATTTTGTATACTCGTTTTGGCCCGATTCAAATTCATAATTACACGTCATGAATATGATAATGCCGACGAAAAGGTATATTTAACATTGTTAAATTCATTCACTTGAGATTACAGAGGACGAGCCCCCGCGTAGTATACAGCATTAATCATTAATTTATGTAAAATTTTGTAAAAGAAAATCGCGGTATGCAAAACAAAGTGGTGTAAAGAAACAACGCGTGCTGTTGTATGCGTTCGGGTTTTGCATAGCGCGCCATATGGGCGCGCCAAGAGCGCCCGCGTTAATTCTCCCATTGCAAATAACGAAATGTTTTGTCCGCCGGTTGGCACTATTTAAAATCACGGAGTGCTATTAAAATCGCTTCCCCGCTCCTCCCTTCGAACACACAAACGCAATCGCACGATTGCTGGATGATCTTTTTCGATGCTTATTGTGAAGATAAAGCGTAATTCTCCAATTTGAAAATTTCGTTCGGAAAATGGGATTGCCGCGTTAAAGAAGAATAGAAAGCGAAGCGCGAGCGAATGGGGGAGAGAGAAAGAATGAAGCGCCGCGCCATTTATTAACGAGCACGCGCGCAGCTCGCCCGCTCGTTCGCGATCTTCGGCCATTTTTTATTCAGCGCGGGCGCGCAGCTCGGGCTGCTCCCCCAGCTTATATACTGCACTATGAGCGCGTAATTTCCGATAAAGCAAGCAATTTTCAAAAAGCCCTTCACGCGCAAAATCTAGTGTTTTATTCTGATTTCATTTATGCAGCCGACGCAGCCGCCGACGCGCAGCCCCCGACGCCGGGCAACATGAAAGGCGAGGCAATATCGAATGCGCGCTAGCTCGCGCTGATTCTCCACACAGACATACGCGCATGCATATATACGCGTACGTATATGTACATGCAGCAGGGGCCGAAGTTGCATTCTCTGTATGCGTCGTTGCGTATCGTGTTATTCATTCCTTTTATGGTGCGCGCTTTTTTCAGGGATTCGTAATTAATTTTTTTTTAAACGCGATCGCATACGCACATTCGGCTCCGAAAACAATTGCTTTCAAAGTAAGGTGATATTTTTGTTGAAATTCGCAGAATTCGCTTTGATACAGGCTTCTCCCCCTCCCCCCGCCCTAAATTAATTGACGAAAATTTATTCCATTCAATTTTTTTCAAATTTCATTCGCATACTTTATTGACTCTTATTAAAATTACAAATGCCGCGAAAACAATTTTGCGTAATTCACAATAGTCCGCTCTTTCTCCCTCTCTTTCTCTCCGTGGCTTTAATTGGCTCTCCGCAGTGTCTGCATTAATTTTTAATATACTTTCAAATACATGTCGTATTATGTATCAAAAATTCATTATTAGCATATATTTACGAATACGATTAATTTTTCAACCCTTTGCGGACGTAACACATTATGAAAATTTAACGGCCTGTAATTATCGCCGGTAATTATAAAGATGTCTAGGGCTATAGCATTATCATGTCGATAACTCTGTCACTTATGTCTATTTATATACATTAAACTATAAGCGAACCATTGTAAAAAAAAAAAAGTAAAGCCAGAAAGCTAACGACACATCGGCTTGTATAACCGTGCAATTAAACAGCTCACCGCAAAGCAAAAAAAAAATAATAGAATCACCGTTCTTCGTCGCGGCACATAGCCATTCGCCGTGCAAACACTCGAAAATCCCAGTTTGTTCCTTAAACGGCCTGGCCTTTATGCACACTCTTCTTGCTCGCGGGGGAGGGCGGTGGAGAAGGAGGAGAAGGGGGGGAATCGCCGCCGCCCGGTTACCGGAGGCTCTAAAACTCTTAATCTGTATCCGGCTACGGCGCTACATGTCCCGGCATATTTCCATGCCATTATGCAAAGAGGCCGTATGCGCGCCGGTAACAGTACCAACTTCCCGCGCCGTCTCACCTCATACACTGGATAATACGTATACTCGCGCCGCCGGCCCGCGTTGATAAAACACTGTCGCCGAGGACGAGGGAAAAAAGACGAATATTGGTTATATTTTAGATCGCCGAGGTAATCTCCGGTGCGCGTACCCCGCGCGCGTATTATCTGATTTTTCGCCGTGGAATTTATCTATATGGCTGATTTTTCACGTGCACCTTAATGACTTAATTTGAGTATAATTAACTGGAAACTTAAGGAAATTGTGGGATAAGATTTCGCTAAATCGATAACTTAATTCGAAACTAATTAAAATCGGATCGCTTATCGTATATTGCGAGAAAATATATGTCGATTGAAAAAAAAGAATCTTTCCGGTCGTAATATATATATAAAAATTACAGGGGGCTCAGTTATATTTTTAGATAACCTCTTTCCTAGTAAAGTAAACCTATATCTACATAACAGACGTATAACGTATCGATTTATTATAATTTAGATTGCCTTAGAAGGCCTCGCTCGTATTACGCGTGTTCATACAGTGTTGCGCATATATATATATATATATATATATATATATATATATATATATATATATATACACACACACACACACACACACACACACACACACACACACACACACACACGCGCGCGCGCGACGTCCGCTACTTATTCCTCGACTATCGTGTAAATGAGCGAGAGCGAGAGGAGAAATTATCTGGCATCTCTCTTTCTCGCTCGCTCGCGCGCTCTCTCGAGTAAGATTGCACGAGCCCGATAAGGGCGTCTTTTCGTACTCGAGCCGCTGCTGTGCTAGTGGAGGTGGTATACAGCACGGTGGCGGCGGTGGCGGCGGCCCTCTCGTATCGCCATTAACGGCCGGACGATGATAAATGAGCCAATTCACCTAATTAGCGACTCGATTCGCCGCAATGATAAATACGCGAGAGCCGAAAGCCCCCCCGCGCCAAGCCGAAATCCCGCGCACGAGAGCGTGTAGGTATACGTATACGTGTACACACAGACATATCCGACAAACCCGATACGATATTATTTCGCGATATCGCGCACGCACACATGCGCGCGTGCGCATCTCCACATGTCATCGCGATGCTGAAAATGAATATTAATCAATTTACCGCGCGGTGTTAAATGCGTCGGCCAAGTAAAAAGCAACGGGCCACCCCGCAAGCGTACGCGCACCCCACGCGTCACTGTGTAACGGTATATAGCTATTAACGAATTTTACAAAGGCTCGCGCTTACATTACACCTTTTTGTAATGCGCTGCTGTCCGCGCGAGCAACTATACGGCGCCGATTATCGATCGCTTTTTTGTCTCTTTTTTCGGGGGGTGGGCCCGGGCTTTATAAAAAAAAGAGGCTTTTTGCTTTTAATCTGTTTAGTGCGGGGACGAGCGTACGGGCGAGAGTAACGAATTTTTTTTACGTAACGTTTTTTAGAGTGCTTATATTTTTTTCCGTCACCGGTAATTTGATAGTAATTAAAACTTTTATATTTTTTTTTTCATAGTCTATATATATATATATGCTAAAAGCTGAAAAATAATTGCAAATAATTATATTTATTGTTATAAATAAAAGAAGACGAGGTCTCTTGTAATCTCGTTTTAATTGCCGATGGATACTCGAAAAGGTATTTGGACAGAAAGTTTCCTTTGACAAAAGCGCGGGCGGAAAGTCGCGAAATTAAGGTAATTATACCAGGCTTGTTATTCATTATTGATTTGTGCTCCGCATTGTCCTGATTTAATACAATTATCCCCCGGCCGCGAACAAAGAATGCATAATAAAAATTAAGCTTGCCACGCGCCATTCCTTGAGATTAAAGAAATGTCTTCCCGATGAAAGAAGCGCTCCTATCCCATGCGCCAACTTCTCTCTCTTCCTCGAGGAAGCATTCTTTTGCCTCCTAATAAGCACCGTGACAAATCATCATAATTGTAAAGCGAGCGAGCGAGCGCGCGCGACGTGCTTTGCATCAAAAGATCGCGCGGGGCGCCTGCGCCTGCGCGGCTGCGATTCTTCGCGGCCGGCTCTTGTTTCATTGTTATTTCAACCGAAATCAGACAAAATGAATGCGGGCTAGTTACGGCGTTTAATGAGCTTCATTCATTATTAATTAATAATTTCTATTATTCCAGCACAATGAAGCGTAATCACTTGTAGACTGATAAGCATCGTTGAGTCAATAGAACTCGCGCGCACTTTTTCCCCGTCCCTCGTTTTTTTAATCCTTTTATGCTAACAGTGCCGCGGCGCTCTGCGAGGTAATGTTGCTGCTGCTGCTGCTGCTGCTCTCGTTTCGAAAAATAATACACTGAGTGTCATATATTGATTAAATATTGCATTTATTAATATATATCCCCTCCCTGATACAATATCTCATTGGATTAAGCTTTCAATGATAATAAAACCTCATTTAAATAATGAAATGGAGGAATCATAAAAAGCCACTGAAATCAAAATGACGGCGAAATATTCGCGAACGATCGCGAACGATGGCGAACGCGACATTTTAAAACCCTCGCGCGCGCATGGAAATTAGAAATGGATTATTCTTTTAGCGCCCTGTCATCGTTTAAATCCGACCCGTCACTTTGATTCCCGCGACACACGCGTTGTGCGAAATCCATCCCCTACCGGATGATTTCCAGCGGAAAAAGTAGAGAATTCGTCAGTAAATTAGTTACAATTAACAAAGTTTTTTCGAACCACTGTACGATGATTGTTCTCCTCTTTGACGTTGCAGGACAGCGACAGGAGCAGCACCGGCAGTCCGGAGCCAGCCTCGGGCTCGCTCCACGAGCACCAGATGCTGATAGAGGGCCTGAGAAACTCGCGGAAGCGGCGGCGTAGTCCCTCGCCGAAGAACATGGACCACGCGAAGCGCGCCGCCGTCGCGCAGGCTCATCTCAATGGCACCAGTGCGTACATCCACCATAATCTGCCTGTGTACCTTACAAAGTACGTTATTGTTAATCTGTCTGTATTCGTTTTACAGTGGCGGGAATGGTGACACTCCAGAATCTCCAGAACCTGGCGAACCTGCAGAATCTGCCGCAGGTCGCGTCCTTCGCTGCCGGTCTCCAGGGCATGTCCAACGAACTCACCAACAATCAGCTCATCAACGCGCCGCTCAATCTCACCGTCACTTCACCTGGTGAGCTTTCCATTTTCAAAATGTCATCCTACCGATCTACTCGCCCCCTTTTTCATTACCTATAGAAGACAGTTGTATCCTCGATTATATCGACGGTATAAACCGTACGCTCCTATTTGTAAAAGATCAATTCATAAAAGTCTCTTGGAGAACAGTAATTTCTCGCTATTATACATGCGGTCAGCCGCACCATACGCGCGAGTTCGAATAAAGTTCTCGCTCCCCGATAATAAGCGCACATAAACTCGTTGTAATCGATGCTCCCCTTCGCGCGAGGACGTTTAATAATCGTCGCGATGTGTTTTTTTTCTGTCTGCCTTGCTGCAGGAGCAGTCTCGACGACGCCCTCATGCACGACGGCGCCGATGGCCACGCTCACCCAGCTGCTGGCGCAGCCCCAGCCCGTCGCGATGCCGCAGTTCATCATGACCTCCGGCCAGCTCGTACAGGGCATCCAGGGCGCCCAGCTACTCATACCCACGTCGCAAGGTGAGTGTTTTATATATACTTGTAATTAATTTGTTAGCAAAGGGGTATCGTATTTCTTTCTAGCTCGAGGAAAATGTTTTATGCGGTATAGGGAGTATTTGAAACGTTTAAATTCGTCATCGGTTTATTTTATCTTGCCAATTATAAAATAATTGTAATAGGAGGAATTAAAGCATGATCGATTAAAATGAGAGGAGTTGCTATTATTTCACGCGATGATTATATAAGGCAGGTCGGAGTGTAGGTTGTGGCTGGGGCGTAAATGTGGACGCTGTTTTTTATAAATATAGACTTTGTTGTAAAATATTTAACGAAACATTAGCTGAAATGACCAAAATTGAAAGTTAATTTTGGAAAAATTTCGCCATAAATATAATGTTTCATCATTGACTGACGAGTGAAAATAGCCGCGGCGATAATCGAGTTATCATCGAAAATTATTCGCTCTCATTTTTTAAATTCGATTTCCATTATTCATAAGCTTTTCGATCCGAAAATAAGGTAATATGGAGTAACATGTATTATGTGATTCAGCAATCTTGTGCTATCCAATCAGCTTCCAAAATAGTAGCTACCCCGGATTCTAGATGATATATTCAAATTAAATCATGGTTATGCGGTATTACAAATCAAGATGTTCCCAGAAAATCGAAAAAAGGCGAAATAATATTCCCAAAATCAATCCTACTGCACAAAACGGAATTTATCACTAAAAGTCAATATACCGCTGCTTATATAAAATCACGCGAACGCAGTTATCGCCGGAATAACACGGAATAAGGCCGCGCGCGCGCATCGAGTTGTAACATTCTGCCCAGCGACGACCTACGCGGCTCTCTCCCTCTACCACCCCCCCCCCCCCCCTCAATCCGCGCACTGACATAAGTTCGGATTTCGGTTTGTATCCGGATGAAGCCCTAATCACACTCCGGCGGCTGCATAATATCGTACAATCGAGTTTACGCCGTTATACTAATATCGGCTATCTCTGGCCGCGGCTCGGACCAGCCACGCTCGCCCTTTCTCACTCTCTCTCTCCTCTCTCACTCTCCCTCCACCCTCCGCCTTCTCCTCCACCCCCGTCGTCGTCGTCGTCCATACATACTTAGCAGGCGCGGCCGCCCGCGCGCAGAGTACGAGCTAGCAGAGGGCAAACTCCGCAACTAATTTCAATGTATAATTAACGTCTCACTACCGCCACCCCCTTCCACTCTCTCACCCTGACCGTCCTACATAGCCCTCCCTCCCTCCCTCGGTCATTTCTTGCGTCAGACTCTCTCTCTCTCCCTCTCGCGCGTACATTTCGTCTCTCTTTGTTCGTCGCCACTGCCGCCGTCGTCGTCGTCCTTTGCCGGCGCCGTTAGTAGCCTCTATTGCCACTCGACGTCTGACTAAACCCTCCGCTTGCCACTTGCCCCTTTCGAGGAGCTCGCTCGCGCCGGAAACATCGCGCGACGATTCCGCGGCCCCACGCGCACACCATTGATGGTGAGCGCGGGTCCTTCCGCGGCTTAACTTCGTTTCGGCCGCCGGCAGTTGACGGCCTCGCGGCACGCGTGTATATATGTATAACTCTGTAGGGCAAGCGCGATTTACGAGCTAAGTGGATTCGAGAGAGGGAGAGGTGGTCAACGCGAAGACATTGATTTCGGTGGGGATGTGCCTCTTCTCGTTAAAAGCCAGTTACGGATATTTCGGATGTGGAATTGAAAGTCAGTCGTGTAATCAACGTTCGGTTAACTCGATTCCGAGACGACCGGGAGAGAAGACGTGTACACGATGGGAGAGAAGTGGGATTCTATCGGCCGCGTACTCATTTGGCCTGAGGTCGCGTCTTATGTCCAAGTTTACGTTCGTCGGAGCCAGCGGGTACGAATCGATCGCGAGTTATCAGAAGTTAGCCAATTTCTAAAGATATATCGATAAAAATGCCTCGTTAGCTCGGTTATTCGCGGAATGTAAATATCTTATAACTGGGACAACTGGTCGGATATTATTTGGACACGACGTTTCTCTTATTATTAACAAATAGAAAAAGCGTTGTACTGATCTTTTTTTGGTAAAGATTGATGAAGGATAATTTTGTCGGGATAATTTTTCGGAATTTACAAACTAATTACGTGTCTATTTGCTTTGTGCAATCTTGCAAAATGCTCTAGTGAACTTGTGCGATAAAGTTAGTACTTTCTAAATGTGCTTCATACACAGGTATATACGCACGACCTCAACCTTCTTGAGAGTTCGAACAAAGTTCACACAAGGAGTCTCGAACCACAGGTAGCCGTCTTGATAAATTGAAATTCTTTGGTCGACGTATAAATCTGATTACATATTCCAAAAACCTTATATTTAAATATTCTTATACCTATTCCCCATTACCAAATAACAAAATCCATCTTCTTTTTCAATTATTTGCTGTACTACTTGGAACGATAAAGAAATAATGTTTTTCCCTCAGTTGGCAAAGCAATTACAACGAGTTAAGTCGAATAATAAAGAAGCCGCTGCGCCGTATACGCGAAACTTTGAGCAAACTCTCGCACCCCTCCCGAAAAAGCTTCTCCATCAAATAAAGTCGATAGCGGTCGAATTGCTCTCGCCCTCTCTCCACCAAAGTTTTCGCGGAAACACGAAGTTCGCCGGGACACACAACAAGTGGTCGAACTTCCGGCCGGCCGCGTGCGCTGCCCACACGTATACGTACAAACACGTGTAGGTGTATACACGATCGATTCTCCCGCGCACGCGTATACACACACACGCATACACACGTGCACGTGCGAGAACGTGGAGTGCGACTAGGGGATTCCGGCATTCGGCTTATCTCCTGCCACAATGCGCGAAACTTTTATGGCTGTGTGCTGGAATATATAGGATTTGCAGCTCGCTCTCTCTCTCTCTCTCTCTCTCTCTTGCGCGCGCGCGCGTGCGTCTATAGACACAATGCAGAGGGTACCGAGCGCGCGCGCGCGTTCACAACCAGCCGCCGCGCCAGCCCGAGCTACTCATGATCAGTAATCATATTAAGAGCGTGTACGGGATAATCAGATTAGCGGGGGTTCGGGGTAATCCCGAAACTATTCTAAATATAATTAGGCGTCCTTCTCTCCCCGCCGACGCGCCGCGCTGCCTCTCTCTCTCTCCCTCTCTCTATATACGCGGCGTTGTGCCTCAGCCTCAGCCGCCGCCTCGAGATCAAGAAGAGAGTCCAGGGCCAGAATGCACGCGCGCTCGGTATTAAGACGGTGATAATAGTTTGCCAACTACGCTGCTGCGAGCGCGTGTGAGAGAGAGAGAGAGAGAGAGAGAGAAGAGGAGGTTACCTGCTCTATGGGATGTCTAATAATCCTTCCGTGAGACTCCGATAACTTTACTGCGCCGAGGCACTTCTCTCTCTCTCTCTCTCTCTCCCTCTCTCTCTCACCGCCTTGCCCTGTAGTTCAATCCAGATCAAGTGCCGGTGCTAGTAGACTCGGGCAAGTCCATACTGAAATTTCTAAGGAGATCAGGCGGACCTTGGCGGGCGCGCGCGCCGCGGCAATAATACAGCCGAGCGAGTATATTATATTTTGCGCTTCGACGCTTCGATAGCAGCTAAGCGCGCGGTATCGGAGGGCGAGTGCGCGCGTAAATTATATGAGCCCGGGGATGATAAGGTTATACGCATACATGTACGCGCGCGCGTGTTTAACGTCGTTGTGTCGGCTCGTGCCGTAATAGGCCTTTGAGGCGTGCAGCCGATAATGTGGCTTTATGTACATATATAACTGTACGCGCGCGAGAGGAGAGAGGCGATTGTTTATGCCCGCAGATTGGTTTTCGCGCTGACCGACCAATGAGTCCGAGACCGGTGTAAGACTAAATGAGCTTTTTACGCTTTACATCTCTTTCTCGCTTTATCATTGTTCTGTAGACGTTGCCTTGTGCTTTTTTTATCTCGCTGTAACAAATTAGATTCGCGGGAGGGAGGGGAAAAGTAGCGAAATGGATTCGCCGCACGTTGTTGGGTATACGGAGGGATTCATAAATCAGGCAAATTAGAGAGAAATGAGCCGTGGCCTGTGATGTATTCTCGCGTAAGGTCCGAGAAAAATTCCATTAAATATGATTAAATGATGATACGCTGGGTAATATCCGTATTATGCGATGCGCTCGCGACGAGCAGAATGAGCCTGACACGGTAATACCGGCATAATGTATCAATATTAACGGCGTTCCATCGGAAATGAGCGGAAATGCTTTTTATTCGTTTCCACGTTGCAGATTTTATACATTTTCCTTGCGCTCTTAAAAGACACTTCATTATAATTGTTTAAGAACATAATTACCTTTCTCTAACCAACTAATGTATCAATTCCAGGAATCGCCACGCAAACAATCTTGACCATTCCCGTGAGCCACGTGAGCACCAACAACCAAATCGTGAACCTGGCGCTGAGCAACGGGCAAGTCGTGTCGACGACGCTGGCGAATCTACAGTCGATCGCGCAGCCTCAGGGCATGATGAACACTCCTACGAATAACGGTAAACGAATTGCGAACGACTGTTACTTTAAGCAGATCGGCCGAGACCCGGCGCACAATCGCATCGCAACTAGTATTTCACGCTTTATTTCTGCCTATTGCCGCTCGGAGCGATGCCTTGACCGTTTGTCTTGCCGAAGTATACCGAGAAGACCATTTATATAATTTTTAACGCCTTGAAGAGCTCTAAGTAGTTTATCAAAAACTTCATTACGCCCTCGTGGTAGTAACATTATCTAGCGCGTAATCTTCACGAAGCGTTGAACTATGCTGCACACTCTAATCTCCGCTCGCGTAATTGTTCGAAATTTTGTCACAACTATGTACACCCGCGGCACCGGCAATGCATCAAAACTACCCTGCATCACGAGTGGATCCTAGCCGCGCTTAACGCTCGCGCGTTTATACACGAGAATGTACCTAACAAGCTCCCTCTTTTCCCTCTAAAACAGTGCCGACGAGTCCGAGCTTAGGGCCGAGCTTAGGCATAAACCCGGCGGCGCTGCCGCACTTGCTCAGCAGCAACACGGCGTCGCAGCAGCTGCTGAGCGCGATGCAACCCCAGCAGCTACTCCAGGCTGCCCAGGCCGCCCAGGCAGTGCAGGCGCAAGCCCAGGCTGTTCAGGCGGCAGCGGCGCAGCAGGCCCAGCAGCAAGTCGCTGCGGCGCAACAGGCCGCTGCTGTCGCCGCATCGCAGCAGGCACAGCAGCAGGCACAGCAACAGCAGCAGCAGCAGCAGCAGCCGATGCTCGCCACCTCGCCACAGCAGCATCAGATGCGGCACGCGTCTCACATCAATCATTACGCGGTGAGTTTTTTTCTCTCATTCGAGTTGAAGTTTAGTTGTGGTTGTAGGATTATACGTGTATGAGTAAAGAAATGATCGGTGAGAAGCTTTGTTATTGAAGGTAAGTAGGTTAACGGATGCACCAGTTATGTCTTGATACGCGTGTGAGGGGATTATTATACTGATTTAATAAAAGCTCGGAATGTCAACAAATTCAGTGGAAATTAGAAAGTAAATCTTTAAACATATTGACTTATAATTAAATTCACATTTCGATTTGAGCGTTTAATTCATAATTCATATGTAATTAAGGTATATCTGCTGCTAATCTATCATGAATAATGCTTTCCATTTGTGTGACATTCATATGTTCGAATTATACTCGTTCGGGTATAATTATTTATTCGTATAATTATTCCATTATTACTGAACCTATCAAGATATTAAAGCGAATTAATAAAACTAATTATAACCGATTAAAATAACCGCTACATCTCAGACAATTGTAAAGCTGATCAAAGCCCATTTGACAAACGGAAAATTGTCACCTCAATAGCGTTCTTTTTTTTTTTTTTTTTTTTTTTTTTTTTGTAATCAAAATTGGCAAATAAGGGTGTGTCCAAAAAACTCCATTTTAAGACTTTTGAGACAGAAAAAAATCCATCCACCGGGCGTCGAGTAATCTCGTTAAGAAAGCAGGCCTGCCCGACGAATGGCACTTCCATCGCTAATTAGAGTGGCGAATTGCCGCGCGACGCTCTTAGCCTTATTATTATAGGAATACACAATTGAAGGCCGTGAAGGGGGCTTCGGCTCGTAACCGGGCGCCACGAGAATTCTTGAGAACATAATAATGGTTGAAGCCGTTACATTGTCCATTCGTTCGACGTCACAGTATGCAAACAACATAACAAACAAAATGATTAGTATCAATGTAATTGTTATTGTGCAATGCAAAAAAAAAGTTTAGAGTCGTTTATTATCACTGCCCGTAATGTACAAATTTCAAATAAAGAATAGTTATAGTTTCCTCATTTCAATCATTTCGCACGAAACTTCTTCAACCGGGGGCGCATTTTTTTACTCTGTTGAAGCAGCAACAGCAGCAACAGCAGCAACAGCAGCAGCAACAGTCGGACAGGCACCACAGGGAGCGGGTGGAGCAGTCGTCGCCTCTGAACGGCTCTGTTGCCTCGGCTGCCTCAGCCCTGAATCGGCTTGCGGCGAGCAATGGCGAAATCACCATCACGACGACACACGGCCCGACCAGCGCCAGCGTCAAGGCGTCGCCGAGCAGTGTCCACAGCGTCAAGGACGATGACGACGACCTCCTCAACGATTCCTCAAGTGAGTACTCAAGTGAGTTTCCAAAAGAATTTTTTCATTATGTAATTTAGTCTTAAGAAGTAGTATTAGTTTTGAGTGGAAAAGTTTTTTTATAAAGAATTTTCATTAGACTTAACGAGAAAGGTACAAGAAAAGGGAATAATTTTATAAGAAAGGTTTACGATCGTCATTGCTGTAGATTGCAATCGTTAAACTTGTTTCCTTCTTTGAAAAAAAAAGTAGACACAGTCTAAATGTTTAATGGCATGGTTTTTCCAGTTTTGCAATGCCGGCGTGTAACAGTAAAAATACATTGTCTTGATTTACGATCGTCTGGACTAAGATCGTTCTTTGTCGACGCGCGATTCTCCTATAGAGGCTTTGATTGACTGTGAACGGTTGGTGAAAAGATTTTTTGCAGCAATCTGATCGCGATAAAAATTAGAAAGCGAATAATAAATCTGACGATCCGTCACATTAAAAGAGGCTGCAGAAAAGGAAGGAGTGAATTAATGTAGGAAATGAGCCCCGATAAATATAATTATGATTAACAAATAAAATTGGAAAGTCGAGAAACTACCGTCGATGTCATTCCGAGTTATTTAACGCGAAGTCATTATTTTATCTACCTCCTGCAGGAATCTTCTCGGCCATGCTCGGCGGACCGTTAAATTTGCCGCGGATCTCTCTCTCCCTCCCTTTCTCTCCTTCCTATCCTTTTCTCTCCCTCCCCCGCCTCACATAGCAGATCGGCCCGACGCAATAGTAGCCGTACTTGTACTAGGAAATCCTTAAAATAGAAGTTATTGGCTATCGGACGGCGGTGCGCGGGTACTTGTCTATCGAATCCCTGTCGATTACGATTTACTAGAAACATTGCGCCGCAATTCCCATCGTCTACTTAAAATGCAATTTATCTTTGCACTTAATTAAATCCGTTTAATAGTTCAATTACGTTTTATTGGATTAGAATTTCAACTCCATGTCATTAAACAGTCTGTATATTTATATATCTCGCGCGTTGGCATGATTTCGCAAATGAATAATTTATTATCTATAACATAAATATTCTACGAGTGTAGAGTTAAAAAACCTATATATTTTTTTGCATTCATTAAAGCATAAAAACTGAAATTTCAGATCAGCCAACGATTAATGAAGCCACGAACAACGTTGTCGACGGTATAAATTTAGAGGAAATAAAGGAATTCGCTAAAGTCTTTAAACTACGTCGGCTATCGATGGGGCTCACGCAGACGCAGGTCGGCCAGGCTCTCAGTGTGACTGAGGGACCTGCCTATAGCCAAAGTGCCATTTGCAGGTGAGAATAGCCCTCCGCACATTAGTACTCACGAAATATGTGATAATTGTCTAAATGTAATAATTAGAAGTGTGAGTGTGAATCGATCATGAGAAAAGAATTTTTTGGTTAAAAAAAAAAATAATTCATTTTGTATCAAAGTTTTTGACGTTGCTCACGTTTGGTATCGATGTACGTATGTGTAAGAAACTGAATGATAGATAAAATAAATACTAGCAAGTGTGTCTTATGTACGCCAGGTCACTAAAAATGGCATGATAAAGCAAATTAAAGGTTCTCTTATTTAATAGCTGAGTGTAATAATCAAATTTTCATACGAAATTAGTCGGCCATGAGTAGTTCATTGTTATTCAGAATTAAATCAGTAGGATTGATTCAAAATTAGCATATGAACTATCACGTGTCGAGGCTCTGATCGACACATGAGGCTATAAATTATTATCACAGCCAATAGAGCCAAATGGAACGTCGACAGTACTCTGAATTATTTGATTTTAATATTTAGTATCACAATAATACGTGTATGTGTGAAGACTAATGATAGGTTCTTGCTTAGCAATAAGTTATGTAACCAGTTTTAGTCACGGTGGCTCTCGCATCTAAATTTGTCTGTCAAATTAATCTGAATGCCGCTCGCAGACTAAATATACATTTTATGAAGGCGTCATAAACGTTTATTTTTGCGCTAGCGTGCGCGCGGACTTCAAACGCGCCGTCGGCAGCGACGTGTCTAAGCTTTCTTTTCCGCGAGCCATCGTGAAAAAGGCTGGTCACTTTGACGACCAATGTTAGCTTTTATTACGTTTCGACTAACTGATGCATTGGTGATTTCCCAGTGCCCTGGCTATCCAGATGTACGCTCAGCAGCAGAAGATGTACGTTCATCCCTTATTTCATTATTTAATTTACCTAAATTTCTTTAAATTCTGCAGTCATACTCAATGATCGTTGAACAGTAGTTATCCTATTCATTTTACGAAATCTCTATATTTTTTTGCTGTTCCCTTCAAAAGAAAATATATACGTTTTTCATTCATATTTGTTGAAATATTGCTGCTTGGCTTTTTGTCCTACGGCTTTGCAAATTTTCACGACCTTTTTTCTTGGACGAATTATTGCATTGATATTTGGTTTTATCTACGATTGCGAAAAAAAAACTCGTACATCGCAAGAAATACTTATACGCATTGGGTATGGCTGCTGTAACTGTCTTGCCACTTTCCAATTTTATTCGAAAGACAAAAAGTGACGAATGACCGAGGATGGAAGACGAAAAAAAAGATAAAAATAAATTGACGTCGGTTAATTTTACAATGGAATTACAAAAGGAGCACTTTTGTAATTATTAACTTTCTCCGAGCCAGGGCATTGGCAAGCTTGGGCATGATGTCGCCAACGCGCTAAAGGCTCCGATTTGTCATTTCTCTTATTCCTGTTTCTTTCTCGTGAGCTTCCTAACGATTTTCTCGTTAGCTGGTCCTGTTTTTTTTTTTTTTTTAATATTATTCATTACTTGGAGAGACAATCTTGTGAAGCGATGGACGCTTTGCTCGAGAAGATCGTATGAAAAAATACGTTGGCACATCATAAACCCACAGCATCACCAAGTCAACGCGCATGCACGCATTGTCAATGTCCTGTTATCGATTAATGCATGCTTTTTTAGTGCTCCTTTAGTCGAAAATTACACAGCTTCAAGTCGATTTTTTACTTCTATACCTTTCATATAAAACAGTTATTTAAAAACGCAATAAAAATTTTCTACTTGATTTCCTAGTTGCTATTAGAATTATGATTCCAAGCAAATGAAAAATTTCTCAAACCGAGGTTACTATTAAAAAGATTACTATTAAGTTCGGTAACTTACGATTACATTTGTAAAAAAGGTAAAAAATAATTTTTTAAACAGAACGTTTACTAATCAAAATAATTTTTAGCAAAATATCGACTTGTGCTTCGAGATACCTCTAAAGAAAAAAAACCGGAAAACTCTCTCTTTCACTTCTCTTCACTTTCTATTTTTTGCATGTTCCTCTTTCTCACAAACGTAAAAAGAAAAACACGATAGTGAACCAAATCTAACAAACCACGTAACATTCGAATTCTTCACGTTCAGGTTCGAGAAGCTCGACATAACGCCGAAGAGCGCCGTGAAAATCAAGCCGGTGCTGGAGACGTGGATGAAGGAAGCTGAGGATAGGTGAGTCGTGCTTTTCTTCTCTGCATTGCATCCTCCTTCCCCTTTTCATCATCCGCGACTTCCGACTTTCTTGCCCCGGCGATCGCAAACACTCGCGGATGTCCCCTCTCCAGTCAATACAGCGATTGCATAAAAGATAACGTTACTCTCCGACGGGGAGAGAGGGAGAGAGAAAGAGAGAGAGGGAGAGAGAGAGAGAGAGAGAGAGAGGGGCGGAGAGCGCATTCCGATCCGTTTGTCTCGCACGCGCGCCCGTACCGATGCTGTTGCTGCTGCCGCTGCTTTCCTTGGTAGCAAAAAAAAGCCCACGAGCGGGGTTCGCGTTCTTTCCCAATAAGTAGATTTCTCGGCGTGGGCGTGAGCGGGAGAAAAACGAGCGAAACGTCTGTTGTGCGCAGCAGCTCACCTCGGGCATAATAAATTGATGAATTAATGCTTTTTACCCGTGCTCGATTAATTCGCGATGCTTATCAATCGCGGATTGTCATTTTTCTCGCGGCTTTTTAACGCCTCACGCGGTATTTCTGTGTAAGTCTTCGCAATGCCTCCAACAAGTCGGCCACCACGTGAATCGCTCGAATGACTTTAATCGAAGCATAATCGCAAGAAAGTAGCCTGCTAATCGTCGTAAATGGTTTCAAAGCCTTTTCAATCTGCTACGTCCTACTTTATTAATTATGTCCTTACTTGAATGTTCAACGTATAACGATGTTTTGATAAACTCGCGAGAATGATGTGTTTAATGCGTTGCTTACCGATCAAACAAGACCGCACAAACCCATAATCGTAATTTTTGTCTGTAATCTATTTGCATTAAATCCCAGCCTGACAATCCTTGTAGCAGGACTAGTCCAATTTCTTTTCAATTACCCGGAGAAAAGTGAGAGCGCGCAGGCGGCATAGACGCTGTGCGGGCTGGCTGGCCTCTTGATACGCAATCGACGAACAAGATCAACTTTCTGTCCCTGGCGGTCTTCGCCACCGCCACAGCGGATCGCCCGCGCGCTGAGGCGTACTTGTTAATTGGTAATTCGCTAATTGAATCCGCTCGATTAATTGCGGATCCGCGGGCATCATAAATATTCGGAATGTTGATTATACGCGCGGGGGATTGGGAAAGAAAACAGACGAGTGCGCGAAGGAAGGAAGGAGGGAGGGAAAAAAGGACGAGAATTATTGAGATGAGATAAGGCGGAGAAATTGTATAAGCCTTTTCATGGCCGCGGGAGCTTACACGATAAATTCAAAATCCGATGTGAACGTGTGTGTTATAGGTGTGCGAGCGAGTGCGCATTTTTAATGTAACGCTCTTATTTACAAGCGCTCTGTAATGCTGTGCAAACACGATAAAATACGCTTATTTGATTTTAGTGAGTACAAACTCAATTAGGGCTAACACTGGCCACTTTTCCCCTCGACCCCCCTTGCGAGTCCACTCTATAAAACGTAACGATTATTTATAGACTTTAATTAGCACTATCTGTACGCAATTACGGTTTTTTTTTGCATTTAATTTGCTAAAATTACAGACTTTCTAGAGAGACGAGCATTTTTCTAAAAAATTATTTTATAGCTCTCGAGTTAATCGATGCAAATGACGCGAAACGTTGCCATTATATACAATTTAAATTTAATATAACGATCGGAGTACGGTGATAAGAAGCACAAAGATACAAAAGCGACAGCGTCTAAATGTTGGCAGCTCTCTTACGGTAAATTGATTCCCGGCAAAATGCACTAGAAGCATAATTTCCACAAAAGTCACCTCTCTCTCTCTCTCTCTAGTAATCTAGTATTTTTTTATTGTTTTGCTTTTTCATTCCAGAGAGAAAATCCCATCGACCTACTTTCCGTAGTTTCTATAACTTTTATTATTGTAGCCAGAGAAATAATTTTGCGAATTTGTGATATTAGATTTTAATAGCTAGAATAATTAAAAGCAAATACTTAAAACTAGTCATTTATATCTGTATTGGAAAGAATAGAGACAAACTGTGATATCACAGACGCAGATAGCTTAGTATTTATATATTATTAGTTTTTAAATATTAGACTAATTATTAGTTATATCAACTTTACGCTAAATGTATATTTGGAAAATTTGTGTTTTATTGACTCTTGTCGCTTTCTAGTGTATTTATGATATGAATTTGTGATTTTTTTTTATCTAGTGTAATCATAAACATGCTGTTATATTGTTATATTGTTTATGCTATATTCTGTAATTTGTTTTGTCAGATGGTAAATAAAAATCTCTCTCTCTCTCTCTCTCTCTCTCTCTCTCTCTCTCTCTCTCTCTCTCTCTCTCTCTCTCTCTCTCTCTCTCTCTCTCTCTCTCTCTCTCTCTCTCTCTCTCTCTCTCTCTCTCTCTCTCTCTCTCTCTCTATCTTGAACGCGCAGCAGCGGCACCGCTGTAAGAAACCTCTCTGTCTCTCTCTCTGTCTCTCTCTCTCTCTCTCCTTCGGACAAAGCGGGCTCTTGGCACTAAAAAAGGTAGCTGCAGCAGCAGGAGCTCCGCGGGGCGAGAGCGCAAAACGCGCCGGTCACGCCCGGCCCGAGGGCCCGGCTTTATTAGCGAATCATGCGGCGCTAACACATTTCCTCAGACGCGGCCTGCGGGGTCTTCGCGAGAGGAGGAGAGTTCCGCGTCGGGGCCATCGGGTCACTCCATCGCTACCGATATAAATAAGGAGGCGCGCTCTCGAGCCCGGAGGCGGTTTTCGATTTTTCGTAGGCAGGGTAGAGAGCGTGATGGGGATATCTTTTTTTTAGAGTTATGGGGCTAAGGGGGGATGGGTATCTGCGAGGTTTGATTGAAATACTACTGGGCTGGAATGGGATGTTGGCTCGATGTTGTTAAAAATTGAAAAATAAAGGTTGATTTAATTTGATGGGTGTAATTTATGGAATTATCGGTTCATTTCGACACTGTCACGAGTAATAACTTTTTCTTCGAAATGTGTTTAAAGCTTATTTCATGAATGTCTTTTTTTGTCGTTATATAATGATATTAATTCCTTAATGGCTAAATATTAGCCCTGTATAATAGGTAAATTGACGTATTTTCATACAATTATTCTGAAATCATCTGAAAAGAGAAGCAATATTATCAGCGCGTTTTTTACTAATATCGTTATCGACGTTTGAGCGCTTTTATTAATCGAATAAATTAATTTTTTGATAATTGACTTATATACCATTCTTTGTTTTTGAATAGCAAGAAAAATAGTCGCTCTGCGATGTAAAATTAATAGCCGAGTGTATTTAAAATTAACAATTTTCAAAAATATACTTTCACAATTATCCGAAAATATCCAGACTCGCGTGAGATTGGTATATTTTTCTGTATTTTGATATAAAAAAATATCGCGATTGGAACTCACAATATAAAAATTATTCCAATTTAATTTGAGAAATTTTTGGAAACTGTTAGAAAGAGCTAACAATATCGGGAGTTTTGATTGGTGCAATCGACTATCTTTAGAATTTTTCTCTTTTCTACCACACTCCTATATCAACGGATTCAATGAAATGAATGTCTGTTTTCTGCCATCCATTAATTTCAACTCATCCATTAAAAGTCCTAATAAAACTTATTCCACGCAATCTAAATTCATTAATCTAACAAAGTCGGCATAAATAAATTAAGCGATTAACCATACGCTCAAACCCGTTCAAGCACACTCCGCCGCCTCACACTTTTTAATTCACTCAACTCCCTATACACATACATACACACACGTACATACAACGGGATCAACAACGAGCGCATCAGGCAGATATATATCACCGCGTTTGCGAAGCCTAAAAAGAGAAGAAACTTAAGCTGCCGACACCGTGGCTCCCGGGAGAACCCGAAGCGCGCGCTACAGTAGTGTGGCGAACTAGAGCCACACGACGATTGTTCATCCAGCATTCTTCGAAGGCGATGCGGCAGCGGCGACGGCGGCGCGTTTAAGTTTACCCTTCTATATACCTGTCGCCGCAGCACACGCCGCGGGCGCTCGTCCCGCCGCGTGTGAACACATACACACGGACACATACACAGGGACGGTGCGAACTGCAGCAGCAGCAGCAGCAGCAGTGGCGAAGACTGCCGACGACAAAACTCATTCCCTCTCGCTCTCTGGAGAGGTGCCGCGTCGCGTCGCGCGGAAAAATGAAAGCGGCTGGTTTATGCGGTGCACGTGCACGATTTATCTGCTGAGTAATTAAACTGTGGACTAATTAAAATCAGGTTTCTGATGTGCCTCCCCGCTCGCTCCTCTCTTTCTACGTGCACTCCCACCTCTTCCCTCCTTCTTCTTCTCCTGCTCCCGCTCCCCTTCTTTCTCTCCCTCCGAGCGCTTTCTTACTTTGCCCGCGCTCTCGATTGTATATATATATATATAAACATATACACATCCGCTTTCCGTGGCATTCACTCGCGAGAAAGAGGCGACGCTTATCGCTCCCTCCTTTCTGTATACCTTTGCTCTGCTCCTCTTCTCTGTGTGTATAACATCGGCATTGTGCGTATATGCACGCGCGTGCGCGCATTTATTTCGGAGCGTGCTTTTCGAGGGTGCGCGCGCTCCTACCGAACTTGGCTTAACTTGAAAAGATTATTATGTGGTTTTAATGTGATTTCATGCTCGAGGATGTCTCGCGGAGGAGGACTTTGTACAACCCGCCCGTGTAAGAAGCTCCACGGTACGTTTAAAGCGGCGAAATAAATGTCGTGGGGATCTTAATGCGCGGATAATACCGCGAAGTTTTGTTTATATTGTGTATATGTATAACGAATTCGTCGTACCACCCGGGAGAAGTCGGAATGAAAATATATTTTTAATAAAACGCTCCGCGCGGTTTTATTAATATTTAACATATCGTAATTTTGTGTTGTAGTACTGAATAACGTATAGGATTACGCGCGCCCTTTTAAAAATTTACAAATAACATTTTTTGCTCTCTAATGATTACGCGTGTATATAGAGGCGCGCGCTCGCGTCATAATGAATCGCACATTCAGTTTTCCATATAATATCGTTTATTGCGCAAGTAACAATATAGCGCGCTTTCTCATTAAGCTGGACATGTTTTTCCAAATTAAAATGAAAAACGTTATATTTTGATCTGCATACATGCGCGCACGTGCATGTGTGTGTCTGTGTGTACGCTGGCGCCTGATAAAAAAAAACGAGGAAACACAACTTATATCACAATAAATCAATAACATCATGACTGCATTTAATTAAAATATGACCCTCTCAATACCCCTCGCATTAATTGCATTACTCCACACATCCATCACACATCTTCCTGCGTCCCATTGATTTTTCTCACTCTCTCTCCCTGTCTCTCTTTCGGCCACACGAACGGTGCACAGCACGCACACACACATACTGGCGGTTGCGCGCGCGGAAAGCCAACCGCGCTAGTATATATTACCGACCTCTTTCCCATTCCCTTACTTCTCTTTTCCTCCATTAGCATATTGTTTTCGCGGATTCGACGAAATATCACTGCGTGATGCTAATTTCGCGCCGTGCTTTTTCCCCTGGCGAGCGATCGCCCCCCCCCCCCCCGCCCCTCCCCCGTCCGTCGCTTGGCCTCGCGCCCTTGTTCCTCCTCCTCCTCCTCCTCTTTCTCCTCTTGCCCCTCCGCGCCAGCTCGCTCGACAGTTGGTCATTCGGAGTTAAATTAAAAACATAAATTTTAACCGGCAAACTACGAGCCACTGCTGCTGCTGCTTTCTCTCTCTCTCTCTCTCTTACTCCCACCCACCCCCACGAGCGCAATTCGCCTCATATACGGGAGAGAACGAGAGAGTCGAGTAGCAGTCGATTCGACGCGCCGACACGGCGCTGTCACCGCGCGCTATCTATGCCCCTTTTACAGCCTAGAGATTATACTCGCGGCTGTGCGTGCGAGTCCTGCACAGTGCGCCGCTTAATATCGTTTCTCTCTCTCTTTCTCGCGCGGCTTTCCCGTGACTGACAAATCTACATATTTTCGTTATTAAGCGCCACCGTCGGAGCCGCCGAGATGATATCCGCAAAGCACGAGCTGCGTTTTATACACGCCGCCGTAGCGCGCGATGTTTTACGATTCGGATGATACACACTCGCCTCGCAGAGACGCATAGGCCATTGAAAAAAGTGGAGACAGGGTAGAAGCGGAGATCGGAATAAAGAGAGAGGCGCGTGTAGGCTGGACGGGCAACTGATAAAATATTTCGTTGCACGTCGGCGCGCTTTAATGCCGCGGTATTCGTGAGCTTCATTGTGACGAAATAATTTATGTCATCGTTGTGAAATATACTTCGCGAATGTTGGGGGGAATTTATTTTACCGTTTCCAATTCAATCGGAAAATTGTCTCGCCAATGTGGTGCCAACAATTTTGATGGGAAATTGCGGGTGGGTGTGAGAGAGATAAAGAGAGAGCTTTTTCGCTGCAAATAAATTGCAAAAATTACGAAATTGGGTATATTTTTGTTTAATTCGCCGATCGTGTAGAAATTAATGTTTAATATTTACCTTGCGTCCGCGCGACGACGCGTCCGCCCGCCGGACAATTCATCGATACAACAAATAAATTTATTTATATATATATATATATATATATATATATATATATATATATATATATATATATATATATATATATATATATATATATATATATATATATATATATATATATATATATATATATATATATATATATATCATTATATATATATATATATATATATTTCTATATATATATATATATATATATATATATATATATATATATATATATATATATATATATATATATATATATATATATATATATATATATATTTATAATGCGCGCGTGTTTGTACATCGTAGTATCATTACCATTACTTAAATAATCGTTACTGGACATTAAACATTAATAACATAATTTTTGTCCCGACTTTAAATCCCTTACGCTGTACGTACAATGTATATATATATATATATATATATACACACAGGCGAAAAACGGACGCGCGAGGGCGTACGTAATTTTGCGCAAATTCAAAATTATTTACCGAGCTTAATGAGCCATTGAAATTTTAACATACCCCCAGCCGCTAAAGTCGGAATGAGTAAACAGCTTTCAACTGAGAGTAGCTCGTATGATTACAGGTTTAAGAGCGGTGCCAACCACCTGACGGATTTCATCGGCGTAGAACCTAGCAAAAAGCGGAAGCGACGCACCTCGTTCACACCCCAAGCCCTAGAGCTGCTTAACGCGCATTTCGACAGAAACACGCATCCTTCCGGTAAGTCAATTAATGCCAATTATCTCTCGCACGCTTCTTCATATTCGGGCTCTCTCTGATCTTTTTATTTTCACACAAATCTTGAGTACCTTTTATATTTAAAATGCGTTTCCCACTTTTTAATGCGATTGCATTAAGCGCGGTTTTCGCCTTTTTATACGCATTTTCAAAAAATTACGAGAACACTTCAAAAGCCATATACCCAAACGGCGCGTTTTTGGTTTATTATTTTTACAATCAAGTGGTTAACGTCCTATCTTCTCTGATCTAATAATCTATCAAAATAATCATGGAGTTAATTTATGCGCGCGATTAAGCTAATCTACTTTTAATGTGGCATTTGGGGAGAAATTAAAGTCCATAATTCTCCTTCGCAGGTAATGAGATTACAGCCCTGGCGCAGCAGCTCGGCTACGACCGCGAGGTCATTAGGATCTGGTTCTGCAACAAGAGGCAGGCCCTCAAGAATACCGTGAGGATGATGTCGAAGACGTGCACGTCCTAAGATACGGTCGCCGAAGCAATCGCCGCGTGGACTCGACCAATGTTCAACGCTCAAGGACAGAGCAGCAGCAGCAGCAACGGCGGCGGGGGCGACGGCGGCAGCAGCAGCGCGGCGCTTATCACTACCGCAGCGAACAATGCATTTTACGGGATGGGAGAGTGATGAGGAAAAAAGGAAGCGAAATCATGCGTTTTAGATTTGCCACATACATAAGAGAGAGAGAGAAAAAAACACACACGACACTGTGAGAATTATTCTAGCTTTAAAGCTTCGTTGTGATCCGTCAAACGGGCCGTCGAGATACGGAGACAGGAGAGCGAAAGTGCGAGATGAAAGAGAAAGAGAGAGCGATAGAATGAATGAATATTATTATAAATCGATATATGATGAAAGTTCGTGGTCGAAGCAGCTACACTGAAGTTTCATCACACACAGAGACATAAATACACGCGTTTTTCAGTGCTTTTCTTCGGTATGAACTTAAGTAACTTATGTAGGCTATACATTTTATTACCGATGTTCCGTTTATTTTCTATATAATATATACATAACTATTTTTATTGTATTATTTACAATTTATTTAGCATAATTTACCTATGTGATAGGTTTTTTAAACATAAGATCTAGGATGTTTGTCCACTGGGAGTACGCTACATATATACTTGCGATTGTTTTGCGAAATTAAGAGAAATGTTTATTTTTAGAAATGAATTTCGTATTTTATAAGTGAACGAAGATTTTGCGTACTTAAGTGTAACTTTCGTGTCGGCAAACATCGGGTGACAGGAGGAGCCTTAATTTATTTATATCTATAACTATATTAACGTGCGGAAAAACACTGGAAAAAACAATATAGACATTTACGGCTTCGACCATGATTACAGGAAACTCATTACTTTGTAAGATACGCGTAACTACGTTAAATGGACTCACGTTGACGGTTTTTTCGAATTTAGTTCTAGCAGTTTTCGTCCAGCCTCAATCGTCGAGGTGAATTCGAACATAATTAAAAAAAAAGTAAATAAATAAAAATAAATAAATAATGACTGACACAGGTGGTACACAATCGAGCGATTTCTCAGATCCAGGCGGAAACAGGGTAAAGGAGACTGCTCGACTTGCACCACTGAGCATTGTGATCGCAAACGTATACGCGTGTATTATCTGTAAATAATTTTTACGTAAATAAGAGAGCTCCGAGCGAGAGAAAATAAGAAAATAATACGTTCTAAAAAATTTTACGAAAATATGTAGTTAAAATTAATTTATATGGTAATATTATTTGTAATATTGGCGAAC
This sequence comes from Torymus aiolomorphi, assembly GCA_036365515.1. Lineage (NCBI taxonomy): Eukaryota > Metazoa > Arthropoda > Insecta > Hymenoptera > Torymidae > Torymus > Torymus aiolomorphi. The sequence goes on from CM070875.1 coordinate 13,009,754, forward strand.
AAAACATGACAATGTGCATTAGAAATCAAAAGTCGAGTAAATTTGTTACTATAATTACACTGCATTTGAAAAAATATTAGAATATTACGTTTGAATTTAAATAAAATGTGCTATTGGAATGATCGGTATTCGTTTAACGTAGGTAACGAAACGATTTTTTCATTTTCGAATCCCCGAATAAATTTTTTTCTGCTACATATTTTTCCCCATAGTTGTAGTGGCATAAATCTCGAGTGGACGAAAAGTGGTGGTTTGACTTCTTGGTTTGATAATGCAGGAAATCGCTTTCAGGAAGAATAATAAACGGGCAAAGATTACTGGACAAAAAATAGGCGCTCGATTTTGCTGGACTCTCTATAGTGATTACGCACGAATATTTCTATAAGGAATGTTGACATTATTAAGGTATAAAATCAATTGCAATAACTCGTCTTTGAAAGTATACTTATGTACCGACAGGCTCCTTCAAATTTAATCCATAGGAACGAATATCGTTTTCATTTATGTAAGCCTATAAAAATCGTGTATTTGATCGAAAAAGTAATTAAATCTGATAATCAACTCATATAAAGTTATCGAGAAAAGTGTCTCTTGCGATATTTATCACTATGGAAATATACATATAAAATTAATAAATTCAAAGTAATTTAAAATTTTTTTACGCTAGTCACGTTTGTCTAACGATTATGCTCTTAGAGCTTCTAAAAAATTAAGTGTTTTCTTTTAATATGATGATTTGTTGGTTTTAATTTACTATTTTATAGTATTTTAATAACTATTTCGAATTCAGTCTACACTTAGATTGTAGCTGCAGCATTTAATTCTCTTTTAAACTTGATTCGATCTTATATAGTTATACTTTAAATTGCTAACTACTGAAATCGTTAGACAGACAATGCGCAAAGTCTTTTTATCTCGTTACATATAAGATTTTCTTAAATGAAAAATGTCTTCAGATTCCAATTATTCTATAGACATGGGAATTGCTTTTTACAATAATTGAATTATAATGCTTCGGTTGAAACTCGATGTATTTTAAGAAACCAATTAATATAAATTCGTATGCCTTACTTAGTAAGTTTTTCCATTTGAATCTGTTGTTTGTTGACCAACGGAATGAGCTTCTTGTCGTTAAAAAAGCATAGTTTCAGCCTCCGAGCATAGCCTGTACAGAATACTTTAACGAGAATATACATAATTACACGATAATAGGCACTCATAAACGATAAAATCTATTCCAAACAATTATTATAGCTATAAAATAGCTAGAGTGGAAAAAGCGTGCATACAAAGAAAATTTACATGGTTAAAGGTTGACTATGGGATGGGCGACGATATTTTTAGGAATAACGTAACTTTAAGGAAAAAAACAAAACAATGATGATGAGCAAAGTGGTTTGTTCCTAAAAACTGTATTATAAAACGCGAGAGCGCACTCTGTGAGAGGCGGGTCGAACGGAATATTCAAAATTCAAAATTTATATCTCGATAAAGACGCGTCGGCGAGACGTCATAGTATGTTATGTCCTTTTTGATAAAAAGTAAAAAAAGTAAGCGAGCGGTCGAAAAAAACGTTTGTACAGAGATATTCCGGTTATTAAATTTTGTTATACGGTTGGCGAGAGGAATGAGACGAGAAGAGAGTACGCTAAGAGTGGAAGAGACAAAAACGAATAAAAGAAAAGAATCATGTATATTTTCTTCGGGAAAATTTCACATCTAAATAGGACATTACAAATGAACTCTTAATGCTTAGGCTATATTAAGGGGGAAAAAAAGTAACGTGAGTTGTATTCGTGAGTGTCATATTTCTAAGGAAAACGCAGATCCACGGGCTAATGTTTCACAGCAGTTTCTGGCAGAAATGTCAGCGCTCCGCGCAAAAGCACCTTCGTTTCGACACACCCAAACGTCGATGCGCCGAAGTGGCTGCATCATTTTTGGATTGCCATTCAACTGTATAAAAATCTCTGTAGTACAAAGCCAATCTTATAAAAAAAATTAAACTTACGGGCAGCAAACTCAAAAACCTTTCGGTAACTTGGGAGGAAACTGCTCTCGAAACATTGCCCGGTGAAACCAAAGTTCCTACTACATTTTATAAAGTTACTCGACTGTAAAACTGGGATTGTAAATAAAGGAGAGACGCAAGTATTAAAATAATAGTATTTACAAATACAATCAGCAATTTCAAGGCTATTCGAAAATAAAAAAAAATATTTCATGGAACGTCAATCGATGGGAATCGCAGAGCAGCGCGCTTCAGAGATCACGCACGCATAATGTTCCAAGGGGGCAGGGCGATTGTGCGCGCATCGATCGCTGCGCGAATCGCAACAATTGTGTGTCTTGGATTGTCGCTCGTAGATCCATGAGTGGATTTCCTCTTTGAAAATAAAAAAAAAACGATACATATAGTGACGAACTCATAAGTGCATGTATATGCGTCGTCAACGTTTTCATCGCAACTTTACACCCGAAAGAACGATAGCGAGACGAATAAGCAGAATAAGAGAATAGTCGATTGACCGTGAAACTACAGTAAACGTACATACACAGTCGGAAATTAAGCACATGAGTATACAACTAGAGACTAAGCGAGGCAGTAGCTTTAGATTGAATGTTAGCGCTTAGGCACGATGTAACATTACAACTACGTATTTAAAAAAAACTGAAGGAAGGAAATTTAGACTGTAAGCGAATACCTGTGTAAAATCTAGTAGGTGTCCACAAGAATAAAATAAAAACATATATTGTGGTACAAATCAGAGATGAGCATTGTTTATTTCTTAATACTTGTCACACTACCGATATAGTATTTTTTTGATACTCCGTGCGTAAAGTATCACTTTTACCCATGCTTACGTTTGCAAGCCTGCGCAAAAATAGCACGTTACGCACGTTGTGCAAAAAATAATATTCGATACAGGTGATAAAAATGATTCTTCTACGAGTGTAATTGTCAACCCCGCTTCGCTCGGGCGACAAACTCACACTTGTGCAAGAATCAGTTTTATCGCACTAGTTACTAGTATCGAATAAAATTTGTATTATTATCCTTATTCATTTACATCTTTCTCCTCTTATTTTTATATTAATATATGATTCTTTTTTATCATATATCCTCTCTTAAAAGAATGTTGACGGAAATGTGAAGCCGAAATAAAACCTTTGCGATTGGTTAAGTCCGTTTAAAGGGGGCCCGTGATTGGTAGACAGTGACCTTAGCTCTTCGCTTAAGGTCTTAGCTGATTAGTCCAAATAAAACCCACAAAGTTTGAAATTATGAAATATTTAAAGTAAAAATATAAGTCATAAATAGTATTAATGGCTTCAAATTTCTTTTTGTATAACAAAAAAGTATTAAAATTTTATTTATAGTTAACAATGGAGGACTACGTACTGTTCTGATTATAATTAAATTTCTAACCTCCAAATGTTTGTATTGTAGAAATAAACCATAATAAATATAATCCAAGTTTCAATAAAAAATATCGGATAAATGTGTGGATGTTAAAAAGTAAAATAAATTTTAAATTCATAATATTTCAATATTAATTGTATAGGTATAAGCAAGGTAAAGGAAGAGCGCGCGCAGCGCGCCTGAACTTGCTAGTACATTTATACTATGAGTAAAATTTCGTACATTAAAATTATATAAAAACATAAAACAGTTTTAACAGTAACGTCGTATAAAAATACTATTCTTAATTTAATGATTATTTAGTAGTATATAACTTGAGTTATGTCATAAATTTTTATCACTTTTATTTGTTAAAAATGTATAAAAGATATACATTAATAGTATAAAAAGTTTCTTTTTGCAAATAACAACTTAAAATAGATAAAGCAAAATACAACATTATATTTCGTTTTACCATTTTCCGTTAAATTTTTGTACGCGCATTGATTCCTATAAACAATAACAAGAATCATTAGAATTTCTCTACAGACGCGACCAATTCAAAATCAGGCTTTACTCCAGCCGCGACTTTCTTCACTCCTCCTGTGAATTCTATGGCCAGGTAGCATAAAATACCGATGCACAAAATGCCCATTAGGATGTACAGCTTCAAATTTGTACAGAGATACGGGCTGTAAGCGTATGTGATCACAGAGCCAGTGGCTTCCCACAATTTGAAGTTGGAGTAACCGGCTTCTTCTTTACCGGGGAATAAAATACCGCTCAATGCTGAAACAATTTTAAATTGTTAAAACTTTATACATATATAGATTAGCATATTATGAATTTGCATATATTATATGGTACGTAGCAAAGGTAGAAATCTGCATTATCTTCTAAAGGTTTGCATATACCGGCGGACGTCAATAAGGTAGTACGTGTTGGTAACTTAACTTTCGAAGTACTATACCGACTTCTGATACGTGGTAACCCGATATCAGCAAGTGCTAATCAAAGCAAATATTGATGGCGGATAATAAATTTAAAAAATTTACATTTTTGAGTTTACTATTCTTGCAATTATCTATAATAATGTAATAATCCAGGACACATCATAATTTAGCACAGACGTCCGTTAAATCATAATGTTTAAAATGACGGAACAATTAGCGCTTCCAATTATAAACCGATGCTATTATCCCACCAACCGACCATAAATAATTGTGATTTATCGCAAAAAAAGGAATAATTCCTCGCGCGTGCGCATCGTTCCCAGCAATATGACGCTTATAGTGAGAAACAATTTGACAAATCTTCCAAGAAGGCAATCGAAACTTATAATTGTCATACTACGCTAACGCGACTGAGCGCTACACCTTTAACCGCGAGCGCGCTCGCACGTTTTCAAGTTTTAGCTTTCAATTTCGTGCGGCATCTCCACGGTGGTTGAATTCCGTACACTCGATCGCGTGCATCAATATATATAGAGCATGGAGGGACAATTCCGCGGAGACCGCGGACTATAGAAACCTCTCTCTCTCTCTTTCTCTCTCCCCACTCGCCCAGTTCATCAATCCCGGCAAAGTTTGCATTCCCGACGGTGCAGAATGCGCCAGGAATTCATACCGCGGCCGTACGCTGCGGCGACCTCCTATCTCTATCTTCTCCCTATATACCCCACCTATACACGTACACACACACACACACACACACACACACACACACACACACACACACACACGTGTATTTGTACGCGAGCGATAGAGACAGAGCTGCTGCGGCTGCTGCTGTGCCCAACAGGTGTCTGATCAAATAACTTAATTGAATTACAAATTTTATTCAGCAAAATAGGAGGCGACAAATTCGCGCGCGGCTGTCTCCCCACGTATAATTTCAACTATCAAATACGTTCAATGCCCGAACGTTTAACTTTGAACGCGCGTTGCATGAGCGTGCGCGCACGAGCGTATTGTCAAGTGCGTGACGGAGATGTAGGTTGAGGGGCAGACCGAAAATAGATATAATTGTGTATTACACAATTACCAAGAGAACAGTGAGGACTGTTAAGGAAGTACTGACACTCGTAACGAAAAAACTGACCTTAATCGATGAATTATACCGAAATAGTATATAATATAATCGTTATTCTGGAATTCTTAGTGTACATTTAGATTTTTACAACGATAAAAGTTGATATATTCTATAAATATTGTCGTCTATATACTGGAAACAAACAGTTATCTTTCTATTTAGGCCATCTATCATTATTTATCATAGAAACAAATTATTAAGGAATTTCTAAACGTCTTGAAATTTCCAAACCCAAACTTATTCTTATGCAATTGGAGTATCTTTATCAGTAAACATTCGTATATCCCTATGATGTAAGTATATGAAACTTTATAGTCCGCCATCAACTCAATTCTGATAAAAATTTCAAAATTGTGCGAATATTTAATTTTGTAAATTGCACGGTATATATCGCTAAATTTTTCGTACATACCTGCATCTACTTAATTGCAGTCCACGTATCTTCCGCGCCACTATACGCTGGCAATTAAACGATCTCTCATACTGATTAGGGCATAACCATGTAAAAAATTACGTAAAAATCTTATGAAAGTTATCTAAAAATTGATTTATATAGTATATGTAGAGACTTCGCAGAAAATTGGACTTACAATTCCATTCTATATGTAAATCATGTAATTTTTATAAAATCAATAGAAAGCAAGATACACATGTGCAGAAACACTTTACAAAATTTTCATATGGATTTTAAAGATTTTTTCAAGTATTCCTATTTGTATAAAAGTACATTTCACATTGTTTTATTTATATTCTCATTAATTTAATAAATTAAAGTATTGAAGAGTTAAATAATACATTTTTTTACTTTTATAATAAAATTAAACTTCAAACTATTTGAGAAAATCACAAGCATTAGTTCTTCTCATTAATTTTAATATTAGCACTTTGTGACGATTTTAATTCTTCTAAAAGCGCTCGAACACTGCTTTTAATCTGTTGAGTACTCCGTATAAGTTTCCATTTACTTTGCTCCCCATATTTTTTTGAATAGGCTAGAAAATAAAATAAAAATTTTTACAAAAATGTTATTTGAATTGGCTTGGCATTGTTATTAAAACAGAGCTGCTCTTGAAGAAGTACGTATAAGAAATTTGCGAATGTTAATACTAATGATTGTCTTGACTGCTGTTTCATTGACTCCTGGTCTTATTATGATATCTCCTCCACCGCCATTTCCTTTTGGTTTCGACCCAGTTAGAAAGCACGTTTTCAATGCTATGTCCTTAAAAAACGAAATCAATCGAAGTCATTGAAAAAAGATGGTAGAAAAATAAATGACAAAGATAGTAAACCCGTAACCACGCATATTTTAACTTTCTTCGCTCCTTCCGTTTTCCGAACTACATAGACACGAATACGTGAATTTATTAATGAGGTGGTACTATAGCCGCCTTTTCGAATGTCAGTAAGCACAAAACCGGATGAACAGAATTCGACGCAGATCTGTGTCGCAGATCGTGAATACACCCACGCGCAGTATGCGGTGTACGTGTATCTCTCATTCTCAAACGTTTTTATAATCAAATGAAATACCCACATTCTGTTCTGTTATCTACGACTTTCTTGCAAAACAAGATTCTGTTTTATATATAACTACGTACATAGATTATATAGGTTATTATTATTATTATATTCTTATATCTATAGGTTCAGGCACTCGCGTTTCTTGATGCGCGCGTGATTTTTCGTTCTCGTTTGCAGATGAGAATTACATTGTATAATTTATACTTTTTAATGTTTCATGTGTTAATATTTTTTATTTACCAATTATCTTTGATTCTTGTTTTAGAATGTTTCAAAAAACAAAAAGAAGAACTCCGATTTCATGCAGCAAAACATTTTAAATGAGATTTGTGCAAAACAAATTGGGAAAGTGGATGACATTACTGATGGAAAAACTGTTGAATTAATAAATTAATGCTTATTTACTTGGTTATATAGTCATCCATTCACATACTTAACAGTTAATGAATGTATTCTCTTTGAATGATAATACTTTCCAAATTTTAATAAAATCTCTACTATTGCTCCACACCTAAAATGCTTTAAATAACCCAATCGGAAAAGATGTTCCAGATTTTGAATGGATTTTGAGTGGCTTCAGAAATAATGACACTTTAAAATAACATTTTTAGCGTAAACTTGTATTTGTTTTTAACCACAGAGACACTACACACACACACACACACACACACACACACACACACATGCACGTACGCACGTACACACACACACATGCACGTACGCACGCACACACACACACACACACATATGCACGTACGCACGCACGTACGAACTCTTGCCCAAACACACACACATGCACACATCTAATTTATATAAAAATTTATATGTAAAATGTATTTGAACTTGCAGAAACTAAATTTTGTAAAAGCAACATTCTCTTTGGAATCGTTTGATCATTTTAACACAGATTTATCTAAAACAACTGCAATGTCCCCTAAAATGAAAACATACAATGTTCCTGATAATTTACAAATGCCAAAAGTTAATTCTAAAACTGTAGGATTGTGGAAGTGGAGGAGATATCATAATAAGACCAGGACTGAATGAAACAGCAGTCAAAACAATCATTAGTAAGCATTCGCAAATTTCTTATACGTACTTCTTCAAGAACACTTCTGTTTTAATAACAATGCCAAACCAATTCAAATAACATTTTTGTAAACATTTTTATTTTATTTTCTAGCCTATTCAAAAAAACATGGGGAGCAAAGTAAATGGGAACTACAAAGTACTCAACAGATTAAAAGCAGTGTTCGAGCGCTTCTACAAGAATTAAAATCGACACAAAGTGCTAATATTAAAATTAATGAGAAGAAATAATGCTTATGATTTTCTCAAATAGTTTGAAGGTTAATTTTATTATAAATGTAAAAAAATTAATTATTTAACTGTTCAATACTTTAATTTATTAAATAAATGAGAATATAAATAAAAAAATGTGAAATGTACTTTTATACAAATAGGAATACTTGACAAAATTTTTAAAATCCATATGAAAATTTTGTAAAGTGTTTCTGTGTATCTTGTTTTTCATTGATTTTATAAAAATTACATGATTTATATATAGATTATGTAAGTCCAATTTTCTGTGAAGTCTCTACATATACTATATATAGTATATTACGATACGTGGGCCGGAAATTGGTTTTCCGGGCCGTGCGTGGTCATAACGCACGGCCAGGGCATCCAATTTCCGGTCCAAGTATTGTATACTATTTTTCTTACTCCCCGGCCGAAAGTACGTTCTGTAATTGTTAAATAATTGATAAAATTGCGTTGTCGTCTGCTAGCTGTGTTTGAGTGTTAGTTTTTCTTTCGGCCCGCTCGATAGTAGTGCCTCTGTCGGCCGCTTTGGGTAGCTCGGTCGATATTACCGACTGTTTTTTCTTTCGGCCCGGCGTAGAGAGCTGGTTTTTTGGGCGTCTGCTACTTTCGGTATTGTACAGATGGTCTGATGCCCGCCCGACATTTGCAAGACCGAGGCGAAGCCGAGGTTTTGCTGGTCGGGGCGGGCATCAGAAACACATTCATTAAAAAAAGACAACACCACTTTTTATTTCAATTAACTCTTTTTTCTCGTCACACGTGCACTTTCCTCTGTCTATTTCGTACGTGTCTAACCTTCACACCGCACAAACATATTTTTCTCGGACGCTCCCGTCCATACGTTTAAAAAACAATAACCACGATCAAACAAAACCACTTTTTATTTCAGTAACTTTTTTCTCGTCACCCGTACACTTTCCTCTGTTTATTTCGTACGTGTCTAACCTTCACACCACACAAACATCTTTCCTCGGGCATGCGCGCGGGCGCTGAAGCGCCGCGGGTCAGGAAATTTCAGCAGCCAATCAGAGCGCGTGGTTGGTCTAAAATAGGATGCGAAAGTTTCTCTTTCGGCCCGCATCTCCGGGCCGAAAGTACGTACTTTCGGGTGGGCGAGTAAGAAATAGTATATTACGATACGTGGGCCGGAAATTGGATTTCCGAGCCGTGCGTGGTATGACGCCCGAGGCGAAGCCGAGGGCGTCATAACGCACGGCCAGGGCATCCAATTTCCGGTCCAAGTATTGTATACTATTTTTCTTACTCCCCGGCCGAAAGTACGTTCTGTAATTGTTAAATAATTGATAAAATTGCGTTGTCGTCTGCTAGCTGTGTTTGAGTCTTAGTTTTTCTTTCGGCCCGCTCGATAGTAGTGCCTCTGTCGGCCGCTTTGGGTAGCTCGGTCGATATTACCGACTGTTTTTTCTTTCGGCCCGGCGTAGAGAGCTAGTTTTTTGGGCGTCTGCTACTTTCGCTATTGTACAGATGGTCTGATGCCCGCCCGACATTTGCAAGACCGAGGCGAAGCCGAGGTTTTGCTGGTCGGGGCGGGCATCAGAAACACATTCATTAAAAAAAGACAACACCACTTTTTATTTCAATTAACTCTTTTTTCTCGTCACACGTGCACTTTCCTCTGTCTATTTCGTACGTGTCTAACCTTCACACCGCACAAACATATTTTCCCGGACGCTCCCGTCCATACGTTTAAAAAACAATAACCACGATCAAACAAAACCACTTTTTATTTCAACTAACTTTTTTCTCGTCACCCGTGCACTTTCCTTTGTTTATTTCGTACGTGTCTAACCTTCACACCGCACAAACATCTTTCCTCGGGCATGCGCGCGGGCGCTGAAGCGCCGCGGGTCAGGAAATTTCGGCAGCCAATCAGAGCGCGCGGTTGGTCTAAAATAGGATGCGAAAGTTTCTCTTTCGGCCCGGAGATGCGGGCCGAAAGTACGTACTTTCGGGTGGGCGAGTAAGAAAAATTAATTTTTAGATAATTTTCATAAGATTTTTACGTAATTTTTTTACATATTAAAAATCAAATTATCCATATACGTAACGAAAAGCGCGCGTATATATACGTACAAAGCTCGGCTCTATACATGCTTTTGATTCTTTTTTTTAACTCCAATCCCTTGCAAACTAGGGACTTTACACCGCCAGAGAGCTGTATTCCAATAAACGGCATGCTATGCACCAGCACCACCGCCTATCACCCCCCCCCCCCCTGTATTTCTACCTGCAACAGTTATCCATATTCAAAGGGCCAATCGCGCGATGTCTCTAACACACCCACACACGTATAATAACCAACGTTCTCTGAAATATTGGAAAAATATGCGCCGCTGCCCGCACTTACCATTGACCTGGACAAGCCACACGGCGTCGCAGATACCCCAGAGACCGCTGATCAGGAAAAATATTGCGCCCTGGGGCTGCGGCCGCCAGAACAGCAAGGTGACGAAGACGGCCATGTGGACGACGAAGGCGAAGAGCATGACGGGCACGCGGCCTGTGAGCTTGACTACCGAGCCCGTCATCGGCGCCGCTATGGCGTTAACCACGCCGAAGCAGATCATCACGTAACCGATGTTGCTGATGCCCCAGGCGCACGACACGAAAGCCTATTTACAGATAGATACAAGCCGTCAGTTTGATGATTATGCACGTAGGTTGCATAGTGTCGCTGCATGATACGATGACGCGCGGATAATTGAGTATCTGTAATACCGCGTCCGACGACGGCTCTCCGCTGCTTCGAGCGATACGATCATTTTATACGTAATAAAAAATTACCTGTTTTGACGCGCGTCGACAATGCGCGAGTTAGGATTTACCAGCTCGCGCGCTCGTTTTATTTTGCAATACGATAAAGCGAACGTAAGAGTTATACGTTTGTATTCCAGCGTCGGGATTTTTTTTTCACGTAGCCCGCGACCGAGCGACGCGTCGCTATATTTTGAAACTTCTGTTTTCCGCTTATGTATGTACTTGTTTGCGCGCCAAGTGCGCCGCGTGGCAGCTTTAAACGCTGAATTCGAATTTCGAATGTGCGCGAGTAGTTCGCACCTGCGCGATTTACACGCGGAAAAAGCTTTTCGTTTTTTTCGTGCGAGAGTAAGCGCTCGTTTATTCGAAGTAATCGTGGGAACAATAAACATTGGCGAGTATAGGCACCGTTAATCTATGAATGTATACAGTAAAGGCAAGATTTTGCGATAGCGGCGATTCAGTATAAAGCTTCGCTGAAAGTATAAAGTTTGCGGTCGAGTGTGCTTATATGATAAATGATATTATGCGCTATTTGTAAACAAATGCACTCACGCAGGCCTTGAGAAGGCATCGTTCGCGGTAATATACCTTCTCCGGTGGCGGTGTGTGTACCCTTGAAATTTTTTCCTTTGTTCAATGTAATCCGCTTTCGGCAACCAGGAAATATGTACATATCGCGCGCTTAATCTATCTTTTATATCTTATTGCGCACATCCTGAAAGTATTTGCACTTTATACTATCGTTACATAATAAGATTGTGAAATATCGCGAAACGCCGACATGTATTTATATATTAATTATAAAATCAGGTGATCTAGAAATTAACAAAGTGATTTACAGCAGGCGAACAAATAAAATAATAAATTTTCCGTCTCGTAAGAGCATCACGGGCAGCTCGATGCTGCGCTCGTGGCGCGCCGATCAATTAATAATCGAATTAATGGCAATAGATTTAATTGCCCTCGCGCTCTCTCCGCTTAAAAATAGCAAAGTGCGCTCGCTCGCTCGCGTTCACGGCGCGCGATTGCAGAAAATTAATTATTTTATGGAGTTGGGACGCGCGCGTTTGCTTGGGGCTACCCGCCGCGTATATACGAAGCTCATTAGCGCGAATTGCACTTACAGCATTGTAATCAGCGAATAGAAATGCCTGCTCGGCGCCAATGAAAATTGTTATTGGTAGAATGAGCAGTTGACTTTTTTTCCCGAGTAATTTCAGCGTCACCGCTAAAAGCCTCAGGCCCGACTGTCCTGTAGCCGATCCCGTCCGTCCCCTGTCATACCTTTTTCAGAAAATAATAAGAGTAATTAGATTTTGCCGCTTAGATTATAGACTTCATCAAAAGCTGGAAATATGTGTGAGATAGGAAAAATGTTTAAACAAAATAAAATCATTTTAGAGGGATTGCCTTATTGCCGAAAAAATAAAAATATTTAAATTTATACAATTACTTGCATTATTAAAAAAAAAACACTAAATTTTGTTTTATAATTAATCGTTATTGCAATAATATAAATATATATCTGTGGCTTCCATGAATAACGATATAAGTGCCATGTTTTTCAAAATAGGTTTTATGTCTTATTTCTTATGTTCCAATAGTCCTCTATCATGTAATCGTGACGGAAATTAGTAAAATGCACTCGTTGTCTTCAATAAGCACAAGAAAAAAACATATAACTCCATTTTGTTAACATGTTCCTGGAATAATCATATATCTCCATTGTTAAATAACTAGAATAACTAATAACTCCCGAAAAAATAATAAAACTCCACTTTTGATTAGAGTAACTCCCGGAAAAAACCACTGTAACTCCACTTTTTTCATCCCATCTCCTGAAAAAACGATATAACTCCACTTGACCACTTTTTCAATTGAATATTTTCGGAATTAACTATACAACTATATTTAGATACGTTTTAATGCAATTTCTGTAGCCAGTAGTGGCATATATCAACAATATGTACCATAGCCGACTTTACACAGTCAAAAGAGATGTTCATTGGTGCAGCTAGTATGATAGTATATTGGTTATTGAATTCTTCGTGAATAATGAAGAATAAAAAATGTTACCGGAAAAACAATATAATTGCCATTGAGACCGGAAAAACCATATCAGTGAAAATCAATTTCTAAGACATAAACGCTATTTGGTCTAGTTACTATGGTAGTATGTTATTTAGATTAGTATTCATAAATGCAGTGTTGTATTTAATCTCATTTTTCTTGATTTAAAACACCGATGAGAAACTAAAAACTCGATTTACTCGGAATCATAAAAAGTGGACATATGTGGTTGTTCCTGGAAGCCACAGATATATACCCTTTAAATTTAAATAATGTCGTTCCCTTTTGCAAATAAATACGTGACTTTTCATTTATTTCACTACGTGCATGATTTTCACTTATTCGAATTTAGAGAGCACTAATATAATAATTGTTTCAGTTGCGTGGCTCTATTTTAACGAATTTTCAAATAATGTATATTTATTTATTTTGCTGATGCTTTAATCTGAGTTACCTGCATTATTCCAATATTTATCGTACATTTTACGAAAACAATTCGCTCATACGCTTTTATTAATATATTTACTTCATATTATTATTAAATAATATGGATCTCTTGCAACATCAAAATCAGGTAACCGTGTTATATACGAAAATTCGTTTCACTCGTAAAATCGATTTTAGACCATTTGCCAGAAATGATAATAAATTTGTTTATTTGCTATTAATATAAAAAGCAACTGCATTTACTTATATAAGAAACAACGTATTAAATAACTTTACTTCTATAAACCAGTGACACTACTGAAAATTTCAATTTAATACTTTCGAAGTATCAAACTGTTTTATAACACTCCTTAAAGCGAAGATTTCAATTTATATACATATATATATAAAAGAAAAAGCAACAATCACGATTCGAAAGAGGATATAAATGAACTTAACGAAGTATTAAGCTCCTTAGACGCGATTTTGCCAGTATATAAAAAGGCGATCCCGAGATTGTGAAAGACCAGGATGAAGGAAGAGGAGAGGAGGGTAAGGTGATGGGAACGGAGAGCAAAGGCTGTCTGCAGGGAAACTTGTTGTAGAGTCGGTTTCCGGTATCAGAACTTCTGCCGGGTCCGCGCGTGTGTTATTGCGATCGACCGTCTCCGATTTGTCTTCGCGCTGTCTCTCTCTCTCTCCCCACCTCTCTTGCACGAATAGTTTGCAACTCCGGTCTCAATAGAGTGCAAATGAGTATAGAACGAGGAAGCGTGCAAGAAGGCCAGAGGGTGATGGAGCGACGAACAGCTGACGTACAAACTATACTCGTCTATATAATATGTATAGATAGATATTACCCTTACCTAGAGAGGGAATCTACGCCGAAGGCGACTATCAGGCAGGCGAGTAGCATGCAGCCCAGATAAATGCCGGAAATCAGTTGGATTCTTTCCGCCGGGGGCGGCTCCAGATTCGGATTCTCCATAGTCGAGGTGACCCCACAGAAATTCGCCCCGCAGATCTCGGCCACGAGGCTCGCGTTCATAGTGACGTTCACCGACGCTGGCGCCTTGTCCTCCATGCCGTACGACAGAACTGTATACATACATCAAGCATGTGTGTTATATGTTGTGAGTTTGCCAACGTGTCGATTGCGTAGCAGCCGTAGGATATCTTCTGTGCCGGAATTCGAATGTTGAATGTGTCGTATACGGGTATATCCGAGGAGGGAGATTTAATTTTTCCACTGTGTACTTATATAGTTGTACGCGAGAGAGGGACGCGTTCCTTTTTTTTTTTAATTTCCATACACGTAACGTTAGTGTACGCGCGCACCCGAGAATTTTGGGTTACACGTGGTTTTTGCCTTTCTTTCTGGCAAATGCAGCGGAAAAAAACGTTTCGAGAGGGTGGTTTTTTCAGTATGTGGCGTTGGGCGAGAGAAATATAATTACGAAATAACAACGTAACAAACGTAAATATCAAACAAATACAAGCACGCGTTCGAGTGGTCGCTCGCTGAACCAAGAATGAATGAATTTTACAGAGCGGATATTTTATTCATATAAAGCTGATATTCCCGTAAATAAAACTTGAGCCGCCCCGAGGAAAGCTCTTATTTATTTTTTAGAGCCGGAAATATCATTTGAAAAGGTGAGGTCGTTTCTGTGAATAGAATTTACTTTTGCTTAAATTTCGTTTTTAACTTTTACAAATACAAACTAATTTTAACAATGTTTCTCTAAGACGAAAAATAAGGAATAATCATTGAAATTTTAAAATTTGTACGAATTTTTTACAAGGAAGGCATGAAAAGAACATTTACGAAAATGCAATATAGAATTTCATTTTTATTCTTTTCATGTTTTGTTATGTTGTGTATATGTTTCCAAATTGTTACAAGATCGCAAAATTCTGCGAATGAAAATTTATCCATATGCGTATAGAATAAATTTAAAATAAAATAAAAGAAAAAATTACACTTACA
Organism: Torymus aiolomorphi; assembly: GCA_036365515.1. Classification (NCBI taxonomy): domain Eukaryota; kingdom Metazoa; phylum Arthropoda; class Insecta; order Hymenoptera; family Torymidae; genus Torymus; species Torymus aiolomorphi. Next base: position 13,025,365 of record CM070875.1, read on the forward strand.
AAACCCGAGTTTGAATTCTATCTTTACTGGAACCAATGTTTTTTAAAATGTATTTCAAGTAAATAACGATATGTAACTCGGAACACAATTAACCTGTGTCCGCCAATGTACAGCATCTCATCGAGTTACTCTCGTGACACACGCGAACAGTTATTCGCGCCCCTCGTTAAACACGTCTGATATAATCCGTCCTCAACTTAGCCTATTAAACAAATTAAATTACGAATAATTAGAACTGTGCATGTCTGTGAATGAGCCCCTTAACTCTTCTGTGGATGACTATTAACTCATTGCCAGGAGCGAATGCCTGTGCACACTTAGCGCCCCGTAAAAGTGCAAAATGGGTCGCGAGTCTTTCACTCTCGTTATACGGCGCGAAGTATTTTTTTCTTTCCGAAACGAAGTAAAAATTCATTACACCAGAGCACATAATTTTTCCATTTCCACGAGATAGTCAACGGTGACTCATCACAACAAAGTAATGAAATCTTTCTTGAAAATCCGTTTATAGCACTTGATGAGGTTGTCACTGTTTCCGCAACCCTTCGAGAATAGAGAGCTCCATACAATATTCTTTTTGCTTCCTCTTATTTTTACTGACAATGAGGTATGAGTATCGAAACGTAATAAGCCTTTTAAATGTTATTCATTAAACTTTATCTCGTGATGTAAATAAAAAAGGTGCTGCGAATTAAGTTTAACAATCTTTTTTCATTTCTAAGGTTTTAGTTAAATATTTAGTTTTAAATAAAAAAGTATAATGATTTTTTGGCATTTTCTTGAAAGACAATAATAAAAAAATTAAGGTTAAAATTCATATTTTTTTAGTATATTGTACATGAATATTTTAATTTATACAATGAAATTTATTTCTAGTAATATTCGTTTTTGCGTAAACCCGTTTCCGATAACCAAAGAGTTACTGTTGAAAAATCGTGAAGTCAAGGCATGTTGTAACACAAAAGAAGATAACCACGCATTCGAAAGTTCTAAAATCAAATTAATTTACTAACTGTGAAATATATTAATACTTTATTGACGTTAGAAAATTTAAGGTTTCGCGTTTAAGTTTTCCTATGAATTTTTCGCAGAGGCCGCGTTCATTGCAGTAAAGACACTTTTAAAGCCCATTTTTCGAGACAGCGATTCACCGAAAAGTTAGCAATGATTTATGCTGACATTAAAATGCCAGACGGTTCAATCTCCTGGCGTTTCGATCTTTTATAGAGCTCAAAGGTTTCATCATAAACTTCCAGATTGTATACTGAGATACTATGTAACTTTGTAAACTCGAAATTCAGGCGAAATATTCAAGCACGGACGCGTAAAAATCCATTTTCTTTTTTAAGGACGTTCTCCGAGAAAACGATTTTCTTGTGATTTTCCTGAAACTTGCAGAGAACGTTTGATTTTGTGTGCTTAGTACATGCTTGAAAGCCCCACGTCCATAGCGGTATTCAAAATAGAAATATTTAACTTCAAAGTTTTTGTGTTAACACGGGATCCCTATCTAAGCTAGTTTTAAAATTACATTTTAATTTACTATAAAAAAAGTTTTCTTTGTAAGAGGAATAATATCGTATAATTTTCAATATAGCAAGCGATATTAATTTCAGAGATATAGCAACGTAAACAAAAACTCCCATGTTATTTGTATATCTATATATAGTCACTCTATGTAAGTGCTATTTATTTAAATATCATATTGACACCTTTTATCTTACACTGACATTTTTTTTTATTTTTGGAGTAATGTATAGAGACTCATGAAGGGTTTTCATTGTAAATAATATTTTTAAATCACAATTTTCGCGATATTAATGAATTTGAGTCGGAGAACGTCCTTAAACCACACACAGTTATCACATGGTAAGCGCCTCTTGAATCGCACAAGTTTCGTAATTAATTTTTCCTCGCTTCCAAAGAAAATAAAAAACCCAAAAATCGAAATATAGCGCGTCGTTTTAAACTTTAATTGGTACGCAGCTATTCGTTTTAAAGTATACAGCCAGCCAAAAACACGCGCCCGCTGTTCAGGAAAACTGGCGCGAGCGCACTCCGATCGTCCTATTGCATCTCTCCAGCAGACGGCAGCCGCGCCCGTCAAGTGCTCCCGCGCCCGGCAGTTAAAAGCCCGTGTGCGAACCCTTCAGAGCGACTCCTGTTCTGGAAGCCTGCGTGCATCCTTCACTCCCTCTCGCTCCCGTATACTCGTGATAGGTGGTCACGTATGTGAGGCAGTGGTGGTTAATTGCAGCCGTTCTGCGGAGTATAAACACGAGCCGGTGTTTTTTTTTTTATACAGAGTAACGTGTTATAGAATGCTGCGAAAAAATTTGCGATGCCACTGATTGATAGATCCGAATGATGCGCATAAGCGATCCGCCTAACGCAAAAGCATTATCGCTTTTTCGATAGGTATGGAAAGAGAGAGGGGAATTGAGATGACAGGTTTTTGCGCGGAAATCTGGAGCGCATAGAGTCCATTCGGTATACAAAGATGACGTCGGTCGTGTAAAATTTTTCGGAGCGAAGGAATATTATTTACTTGATTGCTTGCGCTCTAAATGCGTTTTTAACGTCACCTTTGGCCTTTTAATTTTAATTGAAACAACCGAATGGCAGATATATTTCATTCATTTGCAATATTTGCTCGCGAACGCTATAAACTTTCATTTAAAATTATACAGCAGCGCGCTTTATAAGGTCATATTAATTAAACACGCGTGTGCCAAATTTTCAAGTGATTTTGTATATAAAAGACATTGAATTGAAAATTGTATTTTTCATCATATTTGTATAAACTTCATAGCACTCGCAATTTCATTATAAAACGAAACAGTTTCCAAATACATCGAAAACAAATTTTCTGTGATGGAAATCCATTGTGAAATGCGCCATTATAATATGTATACTATATATACACGTTTATCGTTCAATCAACCGATAAATGACAAACAAAAATTCGGATACCCGAAATTAGGTCGCGCATAATAGTTATCCAGTGAATTGAACGAACTTCTCTCTATACAACAAAAATGCTTTTTACACCGGGAGACAGATCGTGAGCGCCATTCGGCCAGCAATCAAATTTTTTTTGCGCATCAGTGCCGTCACGTGGGTACACGACAAACATATTTTAGCCTTACGCTTCTTTGCTTCGAACGCATTTTCCCTTCTTCTTCTCCTTCTCCTGTTTTTTCGCGCTGCTGCTGCTTTTTCCGCGAGGCCCATGCGCTCGCTCCATTACCGATTTCTTCGTCGCGTCGCGCCGCGCACAGCAACTCAATAAACTTGCGAGCGCTCGCACACGGCCTTCATTTGCATTCGGATAAAAAAGAGGCGCGAGCACAATGTGCGGACGACCGATTGTCCTACTCTCTCTCTCTCTCTCTCTCTCTCTCTCTCTCTCTCTCTCTCTCTCTCTCTCTCTCTCTCTCTCTCTCTCACTCCCAGAAGGAGATTATAACTTTGAGACCCGCTGGCTGTGCAAATCGCGCGCGGCCCATTGTCTGCGCGTGTATGGATATATACACAGCGAGAGGTGACCGCACGCCCGAGCGCGAGGTCGTTGCAGCCGTTTTATGAACTCTTCTAATTCTTTGGAAATCGAAATTCGTTATCTCTCCTTGACATTTTTCGGGCGCCGGTGGATCTGTGATTTCACGGCTATGATGAAAGGACACGTCCGCGTGTCCAAAAGTTGACCCCCTCTCTGGTCCTGATCGGTTTTCCGCGCTGATACGCTTCAGGAGTGTTAATACGAGATAAGTGCGCGAGGCTGAAGCACTTTTTACGAAGCCTCCGTTTTTCGAGGACATTATTGTTTACAGTTTAATCTCATTATTTTGGTGCTGTCTTGCATTTTGTTATTACAAATTCACTTCGTCGAATGAAGAGTAATTTAACTAATGCGTCTATGACGTCGCTGTGAGAAGAAAAGAACGCGGTAACCATTAATCATTTCAACAACCGTATTTAACGCAAAGAAAATTTCATTGTGGCTTTGGAAATGCGAAAAATAATGAATGACTTTTTACAAATTACGTTTTATGTCTACGCTATTTTAGGAATTACCATTATTCACAATTTGCACAGTTACTCGATCGTGAAATATCTCGCAATTACCGTAAACAATAGCTAATAGTAATTATTTATGACAGAATTTTTTTCCCACAATCCCATGCACAACCATCGTCACTCTGCGGCAATCATCATCCGATTAAGTCTCCGAGGAAGTTTTCGACGAAGGTCGCACCCGCTCGCACCGCCGGGGGACACACTTTCGGTTTTCTAATCAGCGAGTCCAACAAACCGTATGATGAAACTGAAACTGAGAGCGCGAGAGCAAGGGAGGCATATATATGTCACGCGTATAACACACTCACCTGCCGAGGAGATGAGATTTCCCCAGACCTGCGCCATCTGGTAGAACATGAAGAATAGGCCGAAAAAGCGAGTGACCAGCACATCGGCACCCAGGTCGGATATACTGGCGTACGCCTCGGATACGACGGTGAGGTAGGTGCACTTGGCGCACCATAAAGGCCCACCGCCGAGGCCGACCGCGAGCCCGGCCGGTATCATGGTGTAGAAGCGTGGATAGAATTGAGCTGCGATGAAGGGCATGTAGGCGGCGAACGTCAGCGCAATTGTCCACTTGCAGCCAAGCCAGCTGCAACACACAGATGCACACGCACCGTTCGTTATTATCACGCATTGATTGCGATACTCTGAATTGTATATATACGTGCCTGCATCAAAATTCCACGTGCTCTTGTTTCGTAGATGCACGTGCGCTTGGCTGGATGATGCGTGTATAGGGAGTGAAACGAGAGAACGAAACCTACATGCAGAGAGAGAGAGAGAGAGAGAGAGAGAGAGAGAGAGAGAGAGAGAGAGAGAGAGAGAGAGAGAGAGTGCATATGTGGTGAGAGACGTGCGCGCGTGTACGTTTCCAAAGCCTCTATTCTCCACTGGACAATGTCGGCCCATTACGAATGCAGCGGATTATTGCTACATAACGTAAATTTTGAGGCGAAGCTTGTGAAGTTTATCTCGCTTTGGTTATATTTGATTTGTGGTCGGCAGGCTAATTGACGCTGTGCAAAATAAAGCGCTTTGCTTACAAACATCCCTCACACATGATTATGGTTTCCAATTGAATACACGGCCGCTATATGTTCATTCACATGTATTGTCAAATTGCAGTCAGCAATGATTAATCCGCACCCTAATTATTACCAGAACGATTTTTTTGCTGCAGGATTCGGAACGCGCTTGGAGTACGACAATCGAGAAAACTAGAATCGCGCGTATGAAAAGCAATAAAACGTTTTCCTGCGCGTTTCCGCGTCGACTCAGGCGCACTTTTTTGAAGAGCTACTCTGCCTTTCAGGTCGTTAACGAGAGAGGCAGGCAGAATCTCTCATCGATCAGCCGAGAGTTACGCGCGCGCGTGCGCGCACAGGAACACATTACATCAGCTTTAACGCAATTACTCCCAGCGCGCGAAGCACTTTTTTTATTATTATGAGCGGTGAAAGGGAGCGATTACCTTTTATTATTAGACTTTCACATTTATTTTTCCCCCTCCTCTTGCTGGACCGAGAGAGCACGCCACTAAACGGGCCGCCTACGCACGCACTCTTGTTCTTTCTGTCTCTCGTGCACAGGTCTTGGCACTGTAATTACGTCAAGGGACGACGTTGGCCGGCATAAGTATTAAACACGAAAAAAGTTACGTTCATGATTATCACGATATTTATTTGACCGCCATTGAAAAAAGGAATTCCATCCGTAAAAAAAATCCTCGAGATTAGTTTCGCCCACTATAAAGAGCCATTGTCACACGCTCTATACACCGGAAACGTATTTCACTGCTCGAACGAAATACGACTTAGTGCGGGTCGCCAAATTAAAAAAGGGGTTCGAGAGATTGTGGTTAAATTGAAACCTACTTCGAGCGTATAGTTATGTCGACAGTGATAGAAAAGGTTCTCTTATCATGATACAGTAAATAAATAATAATTATATAAATTGTTTGATACATTATATATACTATTAACGTAGTTCAATATTATTGTATCATTCCGATTCCAAAATAATTTCTCGAAGAAATTCTTCACATTCATTTTCCAATATTTTTTATCGAAAATTATTGATTACGTAATCGATACAATTGTGCTTTATTTTCTCATTCCATTCGTTATGTTGTATATTATATCATTTTCAATATCTTTTTCGTGGATTATTAAAATATTTAAACCATTTTTTATCAAAAATAATTAAGCTTTAATAAGTTACTACCTTTAAAAGAAAATAATAATATATATTCATTGAAAATAATGATTTATACATGAAAAAGATGTTGATTTTCTTATTAATTCAAAGAGAATCAAGGAGCGCGGGAGTGCTCCGAAGGCAAGTAACAGTCAAACAAGGCAGAAGAAGCCTAAGGAGTGCTTTCATGTGGTACGCGAAAACTTTGAGTAGAACTTTTACGATTAAATTTTATCAACATTTTTTTCTATAAATTAACTAAAACTTAATTATCTTTTAAGAAGAAAGTTTTGTATATTTTTTTGTCCTGGTTTTGTAAAAATTTGTCCTTTCTTATTTTGAATTAAAATTTTTTTCTCAGAATAATGTAATCAAAACCTATCAATACAAATGTGATTCAGAATAATTCAGAATAAGTATGGTTATCAATGAAATGGTTATCAGTGAAATAGCTTTCAGAATTATTTATTCAATGAATATGAAATATGAATTTACTTGAACAATCAATCCTATTAATCAATAGCTAGTCTTAGTGTTTGATTACACTTTATGCGAGAAACGATAAAACAAAAATGATAAGAGAGGATCTAGACAAACATCAATTTATCAATTAAATAGGTCTACACATTTACAAGTACATCATTATCTCGTAAACTTTTGGTTTACTAACATGAAGCTTCTTGTACAAGGTAGCAAAATTTAGTTTGAGTTTAGTGACTTCGTTTAATAGGTTCTCATTCAGTAAAAACAATCGATGGCCATTCTTCACAAAGTCAGTTCAATTAGTGCGAACGAGCTCGTTACTATTCGTTATAAAATCTTTTCGGAAAGAAGTGTATGCAAAGATCAAAATCAAAAAGATTTCAAAACCACACAATTGAACGAGATTGTGAAATAAAAGCAGAGTTAATAAAACAAAATAGTATGTATTTTAATGTACTTACAGTTTTAATGTGCGTCCGATAAATATCGGACACTTCACCGGACCTCACAAATGTGAGGAAGAATTATTATTTATGATGTAAAGCAGTAAATTAATCAGGTATTTAAATAGAGATTATATTATATGAAAGAAGCTAATATTTTTTTAAGCAGGAATACTTGCGCACAAATGAAGTCATTAACTAAGTATACACATCGTTTTATTGAAAACTTAATATGGTAATTTTATAGCTATTAAGCTTTTTCATAAGAAGTTTATATTAATATGACGTACCCTTGTAGGAAATTATGTCACGTTATGAAAACTTCATTAACGTTTTACGACTGATAACTAGGCCTACATAAAATTAATTAGCCATTCTGTACAAAAATTGTGTTAAAAGTTGCGTTAATGAATATATGCGTTATAAAACTTTAAACTGCGCCTAATTATTCTAAAAAGGTTATTCGAGATAATGTACATTACCTTATAATCAACACTGGCAGAAAGATATTACTGAAGATTAAACTTCCATAAATAGAAGCCAATGTAAACGTTCCTAGCGAGTTATCGGCATTGACAGAACTCTGGAGATTGCTCGCACCCATAAAAGCCGTAAAGTGGATCATAAATGCGAATCCGATCATTAAAATATTTTTCATGATTCGCCATCTCTCCGACGGCTGGAAACCCGGTTTCACTTCCACGAATTTCGGTGACACCTCCATTTTTGCTTTTTTTTTTTCCTCACTGATGGGAGCCTCTGATGGGTATGTAATCTAAAAATTGAATTAGTTTTTAGTGGCTTATTGGTATTAAAATATGTGTGGATGGTAACGTACTTTATATCTACGCCCTTTGATAATAACGCACGCTATTGTATTTACTATTTTCTGTTGCTGTTACTCTTTTACTTGTTTTTAATATTTTCTTCTCTTACTATTATTACAGATTACTTATGAAATATCATATGACTAATATAAGTATTTTTAGTACAAGATATTGTCAAGCTCTTAATGACTTTACTGTGTTATCAACATGGATCTCTTCTATATCAGTATTTTAAATTGCTTTCGAGATTTTATGCCCGAAGTCTCCCTTTTAGGAGTTCGCACTATTTTAAGCACCAGGTGTAAGTTTTAGATTTTTCATTTAGCTGACGATGCATTGAATCGTGAATTTAATAAAATACTTGTGAAGTAATCGAAAGTATTTTATTAATAGAACGATTTCAATATTTTTTCCAACAATATACTTTAACAGCTATGTCTTTTTAAATTTATGAGAATGTGAGATATTTGAAATTAAATCTGGATATTCATACATGATCCACAGTAAATTTGAATATTTCCATCCATTCTCAAGTTAATTGGATTCCAACAAAAATTTCATCGTCAAATTTACGGGACTACTATTTTAATCAACTTGAAATTAGTGCATGTAATGAGAAATTAGATTGTATTGTTAAAGTGATAATTAATTTATCGTAGATTTGATAATATGGTGTTTCTACATAACTCCGGTTTCATAGATTCCGCAGACAGATTCAAAATAAACCTCTAAGCCATTTTAGTATCTTGGCTTATTGCCTAAAATATGTTCACAACCATCGAATACTTTATTCCATGCCATAATGTACGCGGCATTTATATCATTGTCAACTGATATTACTAAAGATTTATATATTTTTAATGACCGTTCCAGTTTGTATCGAAACCCTCAAAGAATAAAATTTCGGTTACTTCGATGACATCAACTTAAAATTTTTGTGCAGAAATTAATTAGTTATTATGATATGACGTGCCGGTGAAGTAGTAAAGAATATGTTGTAGCTCTCAAGGAATTCAATATTTTAGTATTAAAATATTCCACTTACGCAAATGCGATGAACAGGTCTAATGGGCATTAATTTAATATAGATATCTCAAAAAATGTAATATTTCATCAATTCTAATACTACTCAAAAGAAATAGTAAAAAAAAAATGTTTTCAATAGTTTCATTATCGAGGCAGGATGTTAGCATATATACGTGAGCAACGAAAAAGAAATTTATTGGAGAAACGCGGAAAAAGAGCGGCGACAGGATATGAATGTCGAAGTGCGTCGCCACTGCGGGCAAAGCTTGATTTATCCGATATGCAGGCACTGTTTGCAGAAGCTGTTACACGAGGCGCATGTGGTTACTTGTTTCATCTGCGCGCACGCGGGCGCGCGCGCCTACGCATTCGTTCGATAGGATATTGCATCAACAAATCTCGATTGATCGCGCGCAGTGTAAGCGGCGCACTCGCTGCTGCACGATACGCACGCACGCACGTGCACGCGCACTCCAACACCAGCCGTCTATATCCTTGAAAAATATCTCTGAACCTTTCACGTGAATACACGCGAACGTTAATCGGACAGAAACGCGACGGGCTAGAGTGATTACAAGATTAATTAGACCTGCTCACCAATTGTAACTCCCATTGATTGACGGAGTGACAGGAGCGTTTTTTTCACTAATAATGCCTAATTTATTGCTTGAGCGATTAGTTGTTTCTAATATTATAAATAATCAATGATACTTTGTTGTTAGTTTCAAGGCTTGGACTTGAAAAAGTATTGAACGGTATAAATATTTATGCAGGTATTCCGGTCTCGGAGATTACGAGGAAAATATTGTAGTTTAAATGCATGGTATTGAAAAAGTGAACCTTGGAATATTCCAAGAAATTTTATATATCGTGATAGTGTATATTATGTAGTATACAATTATTTGCATTTTTAAATATTTTTACAAAATTATCCTCCGGGTTCTTTATGCTTTTGAATTTAAGATATGTTAATTTACAGTGTATTTTGCTACTGGAAATGCAATAAAAGTTGACAAGGGAAAAATCACAACTTTAAACGAAGTTGTATTGACTAACAAGGTCTTCGAAAAAAGTTCTGGCTCTATTGTTATAGCTTGTACTACGAAGAGTATAAATATGAATTCGACAATAGACTCATTCCAAAATAAAAATGTTTTATTTATTTTTAGTATATAAGTACCGTTCAATTTTTCGTATATCTTTCTAGAATGTGTACTATTTTATCTGCGAATTTTTAAAGAAGGTCGGAAGAAAACATTAGAAAAAAGATATCTTTTAGTGCAATTTGTAGCCTTTTTGCAGATATTCATAGAAAAAGATGTATTATCATATTTCGTCGGCTGGGAGGAAAAAGGTGCTAAGAAAGATTTTAACTCAAGTTTTTGCTAGGAAAAGTCCTAACTCGACCGAGAGCTAAGAAAGGTTACAACTCACGGGCTTCTTTTTTGCATAGACGTTTTGGTTGAGATTCTTGAGAGCTGCTATAGAGTTTGTAAAATCTGTTTCTGATATGTTTACTATATAAATCTATATAAGAAAAATGTTCAAAAATTATTTTTGAAGGGACACCTTTCGAAGTACAAGACAAAAAGCGTGGACAATTAAAAAGCGTTTAAGGTATGTGGTATATTATTACAAGTAAATAGATTTATATTATCGTCATTAATCATCAGACAGGTGATAATTTCTGTCATTTTTCTGTTACAGTCATAATTTTATCATCACGGGATACCCAGGAACACAAAAACACAAAGTTTTACTAAAGAAAATGAAACTAGAAAAAAAAGCTTATTTGATTTACTTTTATTAGAATTATAAAATGTTAATTCCTTCAAAAGTTATTACAGTTTAAAGGGAGTCTCAGCTCAGTCGGCGATTTGTAAGTGCATTGTGCATGGATATTTCTAAATTCTATAATATAGGCAATTTGAAAAATGATTTAATTTTATAATAAAAATATAGTTTTTAAATAGTTGAAGAATACGTTTGGACAAAAATAAAATCGATCATGAAGATATTAAATAAATTCGAAACAAATGACAACAACTCCACTTCAACGCTATTTCTTTTGTCACAAATAATCTTACGAGACTTCTTTTATATAGAAGGATAAGATAAAGATGATCCTGCGCTTCAGTGAATTTGAGAAGATAAAAATAACCGTTTAGTATACTTCTAAAATATAACGACAACGTTTTACTATTATTGTAAATATATTGCTTCCTCAAAGAGGAAGCTTTGTAACGGTGAAAAAAATTTTCGAAAAAAAAAGTCTTCAAAAAGATGTTTTATGGTGGTATATGTGTATATTATTTGATTTTGATGATTTTTGATTTCGTGGATGTATGTATGTGTGTGGGTGTGTGTGTGTGTGTGTGTGTGTGTGTGTGTGTGTGTATATTTCAACTCTTAATATCTCCGAAACTAATCAACTGATTTTCGTCGGGTGAAGCTTATTCCCTTCGTCTTGCGGCAAAAGGAAAGTACCCTGATGGATTTGGGATTTTATTGATTTTCTTTTGTTTTATAACCAAAAAACGATTTTGAATTTTTAGTTTTTTTGATTTTTTCGTATCTTATAGTAATTATTACATAAAATAATAAACTTCTCTTAAAAGGTATTCAAATTACCTACAATTTCTTTTTTTTAAATTTAAAATATCTTCACTCTGTCATTTGTTATTAAGGAAAACATTTTTATATTTCAAAAATTAATATCTCAAAAAATATTATATTTATCGATTTGAAATTTTAACCAGTTATTGTAGTAATTGAAGGCTATATCTGGTTAAAATTTCAAAAAATTATCTTCATTTGTTCCTTAGAAAAAAAATTATTTTCCAAAGAACAATTTTGAATTTTTAGTTTTTCCGATTTTTTCATATCTTATAGCCATCATTGAATAATATAATAAACTTTTCTTGAAAGGTATTTAAATTACCTGTATTTTCCTTTTTTAAAATTTAAAATATCTTCACTCTGTCATTTGTTATTAATGAAAACTTTTTTATATTTAAAAAATTAATATCTCAAAAAATAATTTATTTATCGACTTGAAATTTTAACTAGTTATTGCACTAATTGGAGGCTATATGTGGTTAAAATTTCAAGAGATTATCTTCATTTGTTTTTTAGAAAAAAATTATTTTTGAAAAAATTTGCGTTTTCGTTGTCGCACGATAACAAGAGCAAAAATTATCCAATCGTCCTGAAATTTGGCACAGATGTAGCTTTTATATATCTGCTGATCGAGTTCGTTGCCCAAAAAAATCGGTCCATTACGAAAAAAGATATTTGAGATTAAAAATTTTTTGTTTAAATTTTTGAATCGCATTTTTTCGGAGAATACTTGATTTATTGACTTAAAACTTTAACCACTTATTAAGCTTATAGAAGACTATATTTGGTTAAAATTTCAAGAGATTATCTTTGTTTGTTTTTTAGAAAAAAATTATTTTTGAAAAAATTTGTGTTTTCGTTGTCGCACGATAACAAGACCAAAAATTATCCAATCGTCCTGAAATTTGGCACAGATGTAGCTTTTATATATCTGCTGATCGAGTTCGTTGCCCAAAAAAATCGGTCCATTACGAAAAAAGAGGTTTGAGATTAAAATTTTTTTTTTTAATTTTTGAATCGCATTTTTTCGGAGAATACTTGATTTATTGACTTAAAATTTTAATCACTTATTAAGCTTATAGAAGATTATATTTGGTTAAAATTTCAAGAGATTATCTTCATTTTGTTTAGCCCCTTTTTTTTATCTCTTTTTAATCTCAATTTTTTTTAAACTTGGCGGTCTGTCAAAGCTTCTTTTAAAATAGGTACGTAATATACTATTTTGCAAGAAACTGGTATAAGACGTATCGGTTCAAAGTATTATTGAAATTCTTTAGCATTCCTTTTTATGAAAAATGTATTTTTAGAATTTCAATTTTTAATTAGGAAACTATGAATTAGTTTGAGGAAGCTAAGTGCCAAAGAATTGGCAGCGGTTTTTATTTTATTTATATAAATTGTAACTACTGTTCTTAATGATTTGCTATTCTGCTATGTTGTAAACGAATATTATGATTACGGTGAACGTTGTGAATTAAATTAAAATACATAACCGGTTCAATAATAATGAGGTCTGTATGACAATTGTTGTTTTAAAGTCATTTTAAATAAAATCTACATAAATTAAAAAATAATTTTTGGGTAGGTTGCAATCATTGTATATACAGTTGGTTATTCATAAATTTTTCGTTGAATAAAATGTCGTGCAGATAAGAGCGGATATATTAATATTGAACTTGTTACGCGTGTCGCTATCTATATGGCTTATTCAATCAATTACAGATCTTTTACATTTTTTGTCGTAGAAAAAAAGAAATAATCATTCTGCTTAGCTAAAAACTGATGAAATCATATCAGAATCATTATTATAAGCAAACACTATGTTTGCATTTTATGTAATTTTTTGTTCCTGGCAAACTTGTTTTCTCAACATTTTTAATTACAAAGGTAAAGTGTGAGAAGGAAATACAAATGGATGCTTTGATGGAAACTCGTCATTGCGATGAGAGATTCTAGTTTTGCTTTACGTGCATCTATATAACTCGGCAAGACCGGCGTAATTGCATGATGCGAATAAGAATAACGTAAATCCATAATCAAAACACAGAGGAGGGAATAATAATGAGGGGATGTTATAGGTGCAAATGAATATGATTAATGCAATTTGAAGAATGGTACTTATAAAAAAGTCATTAAAATACTCCTACTCTTTTTAATGAGGATATTTAACTATTAAGTGTGAATTTCTAAATCTCTGGTTGATCTGAAGTATTTAGAACAAAGATGCGCTTATTACATGCAAACAAGATTATTCTTAACGATTGAAATTGAGTAATTATTAGATTTCTTTAAAAAAAAAACGTTATTACATATATTTTTCAAAATTGGTGTTCAAAAGTATAATTCGTATTATATATTTTTCTGCAATTGTAAATCGTTCCTAGAACCGTGCGAATCTGTATCGAGAAAAAACTTGAGTTACGCTTTGTCAGCTCCCGAAATTCAACGAAATTCGATGCATTGTAAGAATTCAGTCATGCGTAACCAATTTCATGTGATTTCAAAGTTTTATTGTAACTTTTGACTCGAGGGAATAGAATCTCCCTAGATATTGGTAACGTACGCGGTAAGAAAAACGGATACCTACTCCAGACGAAATTGAAACCCGACAGGGTACTATTGTGATTTTCTCTGCTAGATAAATTTGTCATCATTATCTAAATTCGTTCTGCTATTTATGAAGAAGAAAGTTAGGGATTTTCAATGATCAGTTTATTAACTAAATGAAATGAAACGAATTCTTGATATGACTAAAAGTTGAAATAGTTTTTGTTACTTTTTTAGACTTCTGTCGCTGCTTTACATGTGAACATTATCGGTTTTCTGATCGAAATATAATTTGAGATTACTAGAGCAAAAACGGCAAAAATATACCTTTCTTACCAGCCAAGTTCGATCATGAAATACGCTTTAAGAAAGTAGAAGGCGAATATTTCCCGTTTAATGAAACGTATCATGTGACAAAAATTACTTATATTTCAAATTAACTTCAATTTTTATGACTTATCAAAATTTCGCGAGAGATTAAACGCAAAGAACAAACATTACCAAGTCAAGTGATAATCTGAACGTCATTTTTCTACAAGTTCAGCTTAAAATAAAAGTAAATAAATTTATAAATAAATTTTTTGATAATTTTTCTCTATCAATATAATTTCTTTTTATTAATAATTTCGAATAGAATTGCAAGCTGTGTTTTTAGTAACAATCCTTATCTCAATTTATACACGAAGTCCGATTTGATGAAAGGCAAACTTTTATGATTGAAAAAGTGATCGTAATCGCATATAATTTAATTTAACTAATTTCTATTAATTAAACCTCTTGTACCTTTAAAACCATTTTTTACAGTCCTCCTTTTTCACTACCAAACCTAAACTGCAAATGAAAATGAAGCTTTTAACTGCAGCGAATCTCTTAACACTTTTCAACTGGAAGCTTTTATATATCAGCGGCGTTAATTCATCCGCGTTGCGAGATCCAAAGGTTTCGCGGCGCAGAAAACATCGCGGGGCTTAGCTTACCAATTTCCGCAGTCTTCCGGCAAGTAAGCATTATATCGCGGCTGCCTGGTGCACGCGATAGCTGCTCGAAGAAAAGTGTGCGTGTGTACACGCGCGCGCGTTATTGTATACGTCTGCGACGACGCCGCCGCCGCTGCAGCTGCAGCAACCGTTGAGCGAGAAAAACCGGTAATGTGCCCGTGCGTCGACGACGCCAGGTCCAAACTGAATCGCTAACACTGACAGAGATTCTGGCCCGTGCGTTTGAATCCGCGCGCGCCGCCGCCACCTCAGTGCCTCCCACCACTCTCGCTTCTTTGCTCGCCGCCTGGATACATATATATGTATATACGTATACGAATGGATACCCTCGCGTTGATAGTTTTATATATCCGAGAAGGAATCGCTCGGCGCACATTAGCTCGCCGACACTTTTACTTTCATAGGTCGATGAATTTCTCGAGAAGTGATGAGGAAGGGAGGGGGAAACGGTTCTGTAGCGCCGTTCTCGGATCGATTTGACGTTGTCGACTTATATTTTTCTCGGATTTGCTTGCGAACAGAAGTGGAATTTCCTTGCGGCTTCGAGCGTATATGGTGATCGTTCTTTTTTCCCGTTATCCATGGCTTGGCTTTAGCAGGCTTTTATGCAAGTGAATTGACATTCATCTTTATATCTCCTTTTTCCTTGCAAGGACACATTCAGAGAAAATATTTGAATTCGTCATTGAAACCTTATAGGTGTGTTGGAGAAGTCGTGCGCATAAACCGATTTATTATGTGCAGTATCGTGTTCTAATATCGCATAACCCAATTTTTTTACGTGATCTAATGAAGTATGCAAATAGTGTACATTACGTTTTTTTTCAATACTATGAAGGTGTTTCACATTTGAAAGGTATATAAACAAGTTTACACTAGCATAAAGCCGAGAATAAATATTAATTATTATCCACTATGTGTTTGGTTATCAAAGGTGAATTTTCATTTTACAAATATTCACATATTATATTGGATTTTAATCAGATATGTTTGTTACTCAAATAATATTATCATGAAGATATACCGCCACTGATGGGCGGGGTAGCAGAACTGCATCTCAGATAGTTTAGCAACGCTGGGCGCGGTTCGTACTTGGATGGGTGACCGCGGGAAACCTACGCCACTTTGGTGATCGTTTAGGTGATTTTCCGCTATTAACGAAGTGTTAGCTATAGATGACTTAAATAGATTTTCGGGGTTTAAATTTACAAAATGTGACATAAATATCTAAAACAGATTCGGACAAAAAATGCTTAGAATTATCCAATCAATATGCCGACAGTTAGAAAAGTCTAAAAATGTCTCTGTCAAAACTTAAAAATAACAAGTAGTTCTCTAGCGAATAAAATAATACTCACACCTCAATAACAGACGATAAAAATGCTAAATTAATCTAAGAAAAAACTTTAATAGAAATGAAAAGTATCAAAATTAGTAATAAAAATCAATAGTAAAAAATATTCCATATTTTTAGCTGTCCGAATATTCTATATTGATTTTCTTATTACCTGATTTTATCACTTTCTTTGACAACAGAATTGTTCTGTTTCTCTTATTGTAATCACAATTATTGGAAAAATGAATTCAACAATATTTACTGTTCGAAATATTAAGCAATTTATAAAGCTATTTAAAGTATAAATATATCATAAAGTATAGTTACATTTTTTATTTCCAACAAGAGAACCTATATTATTTTTATAGAGGATCAACTATATACGCAAAACTTATGAAACACTTTGAGAAAGAAGTCTGCAGTCTATCGGAAAGTTATGAAATATGAATAAATACTGTGTGCATACTTTAGCAATATACAATGATCGATCTGTAAAAACTTCAAGTTTAGACAGTATGTATATTTTTATGGTAAACGAAAGTTTCAGTCGTGGACGACTGTCTAAATGAAAATGATTATTTACGATATTTTCAAACAAATCAAAGAGCTATGATGCCGATAACTGCCGAAATACATTGAACAGATTTTCAGGAAATATAAAATTACCATTGTGTAGTCCGACTGGTGCAATACATTATGAAATGAGTATAATTAATAACTACTGTTACGAATTGAAGTCATACAATTACTTATAGTATGAGTGAAATAAATATGCAATTTATAAATTGCCAATAAAAGGAAATGAGCATCGTATTCGTACGAATTCGTAAATGTATTAATTCGTATTGTATTATTATTATTATTATTATATAATAATGAATAATCATTTAAAATAACAATACTTACAACTACTTTGCCTGGCTGATTAACCTTTTGATATCAAAGGGCATATACCATGATGGAAATTGATCACAACTAGAAAATGGCTAGCCAGACTCGAGGAAATGGCGAAAAAATGGGGACAGTTTTTTGACATCAATGAAACGCTTTTTTCTGATCATTCTCGAACATTTATTGACGTGAAAAAGGGGTGCAAGCGAAACAAGCTACTTTTAAGCTAATGAAACTGGCAAAGACATGACGTCATCATGTCATTTTTAATATTAAGGCGAGAACGAGAAAGACAAAATCAGATGGCAAGATTCATATTTTTATAAATATCATCAGAAACGAAAAGTAAACAAAATTTTTTTACTTCTATTTATTGTTAACGTCGTAATGAACTATCTGTTGCAAGTAAATATTTTTAATTACAAGACCAGATCGCTACAAAAAATATATATGGGTAATTTCACGTCAACTGTTGAAGGCTAAAATTTTAAAATTGCTCAAAATTTTTTAACTCTTTCCAAATTAGCCCCCAAACACCAGTATAAAAGTTTAGAGAAAAATATGCAATCGTTCTAAAGTTAGAATTAATAAAACATTTGAAAATTTTGATTTTTTTTATAAATCTTAAATTTTCATGATTTTTCAACTAAAAAATTTGAAACTTTTTGTATAGCACATTAAATGGAAAAAAAGTTTGTAAATTGTGAGTAGAATTACGTAGAATTTTTACAAATTGATCAAACCAATTTTTGTCTTTGATAGTTGAATAACAATCCTTCACTTTATGTAAAAGGCGAACTGGACAAAACCTATTTTTTGTAGTAAAGCCCAAAAAGTATTTTTAATCTATTATCTTTCAGAAAAAAATTTGTTTTTGATGGTTGGAGGTAACCCAAAAACTGAATATAAAATATTTAATTATTAATAGCCTATTACTTATAATGCTATACAAAATGCTTTCAAGAATTTTACTTATAATTAGTTGTTTTAGCTGTACAAATACCTTTAGACAAAGAACTTTAGAACGATTGCATATTTTGCTCTAAAATGTTATAGTTTGGGATCAAATTTGGAACGAGTAAAAAAATTTTGAGCAATTTTAAAATTTTGGTCTTCAAAAGTTGACGTATATATATACACCAATATAATATTTTAGAGCAAAATATGCAATCGTTCTAAAGTTCTTTGTCTAAAGGTGTGTGTGTGTGTGTGTGTGTGTGTGTGGGTGTGTGTGTGTGTGGGTGTGTGTGTGTGTGTGTGTGTAAAATACCGTAACCTGTTTATGGATATAATTTATTGAATGCGTATAAACATCCTATCAGCAATCACAAATACTTTAAAAACAACTAATTGAGCGGTACCATTATTTTTTGCGTTAAAAACTATTCATTACATTTTGAAGCATGAATTTATGACAAAGGGTGGTAGTAAAATGTTAAATTGGAGAAATTCATGAAAATATAAATTGCTCGTTAAGGTCTTCTGCCAAGATTGACTTGAAATGCCGTTTGAAGGAGCACCCCACAGGAGGTATACAAATTTTTAACTCAGACAAGAGAGAGGAAGGAAGAGAGAGAGGGAGAGAGAGGCAGACGTTGATAAGTTCCGGGGCATTCGTTATTCACATTATGTCACCGTCTTTCATTTCTGTGCCTCCTCCTGAGTCTGGCTTTAAATTTTACTTAATATCTCTTCGCGATTCTGTTTTTTCTTTTACATTTAATTGCCGTACTTACAAGTTGGAACTTCCCCTTCGGGCAGGAGAGCGTAAACGCGGTAACCGCAGAAAAAGGTCAGAACTTTTTAGCAACACGGCTCGCTTCTCAATAACAAGCGTGTCAATCTAGTCGTCCCCCTTGGTACATTGAGATTGTACACACACACACACACATATCCATACGCACACGTCCGCACAACTCCTCGCTTAACTATATGCTTACACGTATTTACGTCAGACCGAGCGCTGAGTTTAATGTCCCAGCGGAGTTTTGCCAACTCGTGTGTGCAAAAACATGCGGCTGTCCACGCGTGCGTGTGTATAAGTAATGGGGAAACAAGGAACACTGGCCGTGGCCACATAGAACAGAGGAATCATCCGGACGCGCGCATCGAGTCGCTCTCTCACAAAGCGGCTCTGACACTTTCCGCGCGTGATACTCCTTCATCAAAGTAATTTCAGTTTATTATGAAGTTATTTGCCATTGCTACCGTGCGCGATTCCTTTAGAACCGAATGAAATGCGCTCGCAGCACTTTCCGAAAGTTTGAGTTGCGCCATGATTAGAGCAAATTATGACATTTCCGGACTGACGCCAAGTTTGCAATACGTTTCTCAGGCTGCCGCGCTACTGAATATTAATTTCGCCATTAAGTCCGACTATAGCAGAGAAGCACCCCAAAAATAGACGCCTCATTTCGCGCTGCGGCTTACCCTATTATTGACGGCTCCTGAATGCATAGTACTAGTCTTCGCGTTAGTGCCTGATTTAATACGAGACAAAATGAATTCTTTTCAGTAGATCTCATTATATAAACTGAAGCTTTATTGAACTATCAAAGCCTTATTATTCTTACAATAATAGATAATATATTAGATCACTACGAAGGTTGAAAAAGGTCTCGCGATTTCTCTATTATAGGGAATGGATTATTCAATTATTTTGGAACTTCCCTTATCCATTCGAAAACGTTCGTGAGCCTTTTCGCTCAACGTTTCTTTGAGAAATTCCAAATATCATTTTAAAATAACCATAACATTAACGGAGAATATCAACGAAATAGTCGCATTTACAATATTTACAATTAATAATTTGTAACGGAACAGAATTGAAGTTTTGAGAACTCGGTTTAATGAAGGGTTAAGAGCTGTTCCTATTTTAGTCCAGCAGTACTGACTGATTACTGGCTCGAGCATTTCTTAGTATTCCCATTACCTAACAATACCCTCCCAACTAATTATTCTGCGCTATAAACGAATAGAAAATCCTGGGACCTGCAGTTAAGCGACAAACAAGTTAATACGTTTACTTTCAGACAAGATTTAGTGTCGTTGTTTACTTTACGCATTCGTCAATTGAGTTTATTCGATAGAATTTCCAGGCTTCTACTTGCATTCGTAATAAAATTGCAAGTGAATATTTTATTAAATACGCGCTCACTCTTTTGAATAATGTCATTGAAGGAAAGTGTGCGTTATAAAACGAAAATTATCGCGCTTAAATAAATTAAGTATGTGCAGATATTAAATAATTTGTAATGTAATTGTACATTTATTTGCACAGAACCCACCATTGTTATTTGTTGCAGAAACAAAACTATCGTTAAGCGGGCCACTACAAAGTTAGACAAGAGCAATTAGTTACGGTATCAAAGTGAACGAATGTCCAATATTCATGAACGATTTATCGACAAGGAAGTTGCTGCCAAGTAGACCCGCGTGTTAACGATGTTTTGCGCAAATATTATTGAAAATCAGCCCTTGGGAGGCACAAAGCGATTTCATTAAATCGCAGGCGCATAGACAAATTTATGCACGCCTCGACAGGCTATTTTCGATAGTTTCGGTGATAAATTACACGGAGCGGGGCTGAAATTTTGATTGAGATGATAAGCCACGCTCTCCGACCGCATTAGCGCGAAACCGTCGAGCTAATGCTCCAAGAGATATGTACGAGATGAAGGGTTAAATCTGTGCTCGCTTCGCCTAGGCTTCTCTTCCCCTCTCACCTGGGTCTCTCTCACTCTGCATCCTCAGACTGATGAGAATCTGCGGTCGCGCTGGGAAGAGAGCTGAGAGCAAGTCGTGTAAAATACCTGCTAACGCGTCCAAACACAAAGCTAGCGATTACACGAAATTGCGATATGGCGGAGGCAGAGGAAGTACGCTTTGATAATAGTCGAGTTCAGCATAGTTTACGTTTTAGTACAACTCGCGCTCACGCTGTATGATGCAGCTATTGCTCTACCGTTCTTGCTAGAGGAATTTTATATAGTTTTTACTTCAGTGTTTGATTGTTTTTCGTTTCCTCTTATTGTTTAGCTCGGCGCATGCTTGATTTGCAAAGGACCCGGAATTGAAAGCTGTGCCATGCATTTTCTGCTGGTAATATTCGGTTTGTAATAAGAATTAAAAATCTGGGACTATTCTTTGACATTCTCTGTTACGCCAACTTCTTTTTCGTCTCGTGTCTACACTTTCGTCTGTATAAATATTTACAAAGCGTTTAATTTTACGACATACCATGAATCAAATAAAGGCAATTTATCATTTTTATTAATGGAAAGCGTGTACGTTATTTAAAATTATTTCATTTCCACAACATAATAATGTATGCAGCATATAATTTATATTTTCATAAAGGCGATTCAAAGTACTATAGTATGGACTATAAATTACTTCATATTGCTCACGTGAAACATTTTATGCGCACATTCATTTTCTTATCAGCAGAAAATAATAATGGCTATCCTCGAAGTCTCTGTTTATCCATTGCTACAAATTGTCTCTACACATGTTGCCGCAAGTAGATCACATCCCAGAGACCTCCATTTTTCATTAATTAAATTACGTAGTCGTAAACCCTAAATAGACACTTGTGATCTTAATCTATCGGCGTGACAGATGACTAAGGAAAGGCGAAAACCCGGTTGCTTTATTGATCCACAAATGAAGAAAAGTAAGACCGAGTGCAATTATCACATAAGTAACGATATTTCCAATGAAAATTTATTTTATAACAGTTTTTTATTTAAAAGATAAAGTAAAAAGATACCGTAATTTCCGGAATTGGTTATTAGGTATTTGTCTAAATTAATAAATATCGTTGATTTAATCAAGCACGAGGCAATGTTATTAAACAAAAATAAAACTCACGTGTATCAATAAATGAGCGCAGTGCTGTAAGTTGATTAATACATCATATACTTCAGTATTGAAATCGTTCGAAAATAAATTACATTCCTGTGTTAATAATTAATAATTTCTAATTTCCAGCGCTGTTTTAATACTCCAAATAAAACGTTAATATACTCCAGAAAATTATAATTAAAAAATATTTCTCGTATATTATATATTTTACACCATTCTTTTATTTCACTTTTCTCCAAAGTAATCTCCAAAATTACTTATTGCACATTTCTCATTTCTTATGTACATGTTTATATTATTTAATAAATTAAAATAAAATCAAAAATAAATAATTAATTGACTCCAAAGTAGTCACATTCGTATAAGTAATCAGTTCTGATGAAATCCCAAGAAAGGTTCCGTTTTTCCCGTATAAATATTTCTAAAATAATCAGAACGCTAATACTTAATGTGGTAAGTATTTCCAAAATAGCAGAAAAACTATTAATAAATTCCATTTACAAGAAGACGTTGTTTGAGCAAAATAATCTTTGGAGTATTTTTTTCAGAGTTGTATGAGTAATTTAATTTTCCGTTAACATTCTGAGAATGTTATTACTGAAACAACTCATGTCTTCATGATCAAGTCTTTGGGGAATGAGCGAAGTATATGGTACGCTTTTCATCATCTGGTGTCAGAACCTTTCCGAGTCATATGAAAATCAGTCATCCGAAGATGTGACGTTCTCTGAATAAGTAAAAACTTATAGTTAGTTACATAACATTTAGTAATAGGTTTTACAGACCTACACTTAATATATTATTACAATGGGCTAAATGAAATATTAAACCGCCTTTAATTTATTTTCCCTTTTTATTGATCTCAAAAATATAAATACTGATATCTATGCCTAACGATACTTTCTGAGGTTTTTTCATCGTTGACAAAAAAGGCTAACTTGACTTTGGTTGAGATGATTTTACGGGTCAGATTATCGACACTTCTTTCGTTAACTTTTTAGGCCTTATTTTTCCATGTCTCTTGCGTGGGAGCTCAATGTCGTCAATAGTCACTGAACCGAGTTGATTATTTTTTCTTTCTCTATTATAAAAAAAATTTCAGGGATTACTATAAAAATAAGGACACTGCCTTAACAATTAACTAATGCAGATGATTGTTACGTTTTGCAAACTATTACGAAACTACCAAAACAATTAAAGTAAAAGACAATTCAAATTAATTAATTATACGATTTGTAAAGTTAATGAAAAGCATACTTCATGAACTACTACTTCAATACATATAAATACAAGAGTAATATAAAATTCTAGGATTTATTTAAAGAACATGAATTATTACAGTGGCGTTTATGGCAAAAGAGATCTTACAACTTGTCTTACTGTAGCTGCCTTTTTCTACTGAAGTATTCCGCATTAGTAAACCGGCTTAAATCGCGCCTGTCAGATTTTTTCCGAGCAAAAGAAGATATCCTATGTCGATTTACAGTTTGACTTTTTCAATTTTTATAAATAACGCCTAAAGTTTTAATTTTTCAACCGCTAAAAAAGTGTTTCTTTCTTGTTTCTCACCATAATTCATACCCGAAATTAGTTCCCACGAACATATGTATATAATTTAAGGTAAACCATAAAACGGTCGTGTTAGCACGTCATCATTTGTACCAGACGATCCTCTCGCACCCAAACGACGCGATTATGCGCGTGTAGGGTGCAATCAAAAAGTGAGGCGAGAAAGCGTGCGAGAGAGAGAAAGCGAGAAAGCATGCGAGAGAGAGAAAGCGAGAGAGAGAGAGAGAGCGCAAGAATAAAAAAAGAAGAAACCCACAAACAACCCGCATAAAATCATAGGTCCTGTTTATCATCCATTAAATCGTGTGTGCGCGGCACGGCGAGTCGCCGTGTTTTTTTTGGGCGGGGCGAAATATCAAATTAAACGGAAAAAGTTGGCCACTGTACATGGGCAATGTGGACTTTTATGCCGCGACTCGGCGACTGGTCTCTTTCTCTCTCTCCCTCCACACATCACATCCCTCGTGCAGCGAGGCGAATATACCACGCTCGCACTCGCACAATACAAGGGAGAACGGAAGAACAAGGAGTCACCATGAGAGAGGGAGAGAGAGGGAGAAAGAGATGGAGAAAGAGAGAGTGTGGGAGTCGAGCCGGGGGATGCTGATGCGCGCGCGAAAGACACGGAGTAGGGAGGACTCGCTGGCGGGCCAGCGGCTGCGCGAGCGAGCGCCGGATCCACAGCGGTAGCCTCACCAAGTCCCTTCAGTCAAAGCGCGCAGCCACAGCCGAGCGGACTCTGTGCGGCTCGCCCGCCCGCTGCAGCGCGCGCGCACGCAGGACACTATATCCTTCCCGCAAAGCATCGGAGCCAAAAAAACGAAGAAAAAAAGGAAAAACTGCCCCCTTTCACGCGCGCGTGAGTGAGAGAAAGCACTTGCGTGCGTGTGTGCGCGTGTGCGTATGTGCAGCTGGAGCAGCAGCAGTAACGGCACGAGTTTATGACGCGAGCCCGGGCGTTCGAAGAAGGTTTTACGGCTTTCGTTTTCGAATGTAATTGAATAAATACGACGGCGACAGTGGTGGTGTGGTATCGCGCGCGCGGGAGCGAGACAGAGTTCGGAGAACGAGCGCGGCGCTCCCCGGCGCGGCTTCTTCGAGGTGAAGTGTGAGAGGGAGAGATAGTGAGCTGCGCGCTGTCTGTGGTATACGCGCGCTCGCGTCGATGGTAAACTGTGTGAGACTCTAAAAGTTTATGCTCGCGCGAGGGAGGATTTTAGGAAAAGTAAGTTAGCAGCCATGAGTTTCCGTTGTGTTATCGCTTAAGACTTTATTTGGGAAGAGGCTTCCTGCGGCTCCGCTGTATATGTACCCTTCTATGTGCATTTGATATACCTGTATACCTAGTGGCTCCTTTTTTTTTTACCTTTTTCTAGATTTAGATGTTCACACGCGCAGGGCCGAGCACCACTGCATGCACACTGGATGTGTACTTCCACGCCTGCAAGTATACGTACTCTCACCATCTACTCCCTGTTTTTTACGAGGCGACAATTTTTTTGCCAAGCCTGCGGGTGTGTGTGCGTATATTTTTTTTCTTTATACGACGCGTGTATATTTTTAAAAATGTACTCCTCGATGTTTTAGAATAGATAAATATTTATTCTTTCTTGTGTTTATGTGTATTTTATTTCGTTATTGTTGTACACGCGCGACAAGCACGGAAACTGAATTAATTAAATGCATTTATAAAATCATTTATATTTTCGTTGCTTCATTATATTCAAATGCCGCATTCCCTTCCCGTGTGCTGACTATCCTCGCAATTTTTTGTTTTTGCAATGCAAATTAGTATTTTGTTTTAATAAATGCCCGTTTGTAATACATTTTATTATTGAATAATAAAGTGTGGTAATATCTCGAAACAACTGAAATTGATAACATTTTATTTTTCGAGAGAGAGATATTTAAAAATACTGTATAAATACTGTGCATGGGTGTTACATCGGTGCGGAATACATTATCCATCTATTACCATATAGATAGTTTTTTATTTAATTCCAATGCATAACATTATTGTAAAAATACCGGAGAGATCGAATAATTATAATTTATTGTAATAGTTATAACTGGAATAAAATAGATGGTATAATTTTGTTCAGATGTAACAGAAGGAGGGTTTTTCGCTAAATAGTGTATTCCTTCATGGGTGCTCCCTTGGACCTCCAATATTTTTAGACTCAATATTAATATTATTGCTTGCTAAGTAATCTAAAGTCTAAATTTAAGATGAACTAATCGATTTATAGGTTCAAATACATAAAATATGCTTACACCATGAATTAAGAAATTTGAAGAAATTTAAAAAGTTGTATGTCGCGCATTTGGCTTACATTTTCGAGATTTATTTTAAATAATTTTGCCAAACTTTCGTCGACCCATATATTATTTCACTGCGATGCTCTTTCCTGATTGTTTGCAGAGTATATTATACGTTTTCTTACTGGCTAAAATATTCTGGAAGTTATGCAAACATACAAAATTATAACATAATTATAAACATAAAATACAATTATTCAAACATACAAAATCAAATCCTATTATCCCATAAGGCTCTATAGTAATGTAACCCTAAACATGTACTAATTTATTTCTTCGTCAAGCTACCTTAAAATTTTGCACAGAGATTATAATAACTATTACTTATTAGGTATTTTAATTTTATTCAAAAATATTGATTTTGATTTGGCGAAAGAGCCTCCTTAAATTTATAATTTTTCTACAAATAAGCATTGGAATATGTTCCACTATCAATGTTTAAATATTAATGCATGAATATTAGTTTTCATATGTACATGATTTTAGAGATCGAGAAAAACTATGGCGCCTCCACTGCTTTTATTGGTCTCTACATCTATATCTATGATATCCCTAGTAAAAATTGTCTCTACCGAAAATATCTAGGAACTTAATAAATATAGCTAGTACCCTGGTAGAAAATAAACCAACCAAAATGGCTTAACTGCAACGGTTTGTCAATTTTTTTGGCCAACAAATAAAAAAAATATTGACCAACGGTTAACCAACGGTTAGCCAACAGTTGGTAAACTATCAATCATTAAATATTTAATAGCATATGAAATAACAATAGTAATTAAAAAAGATATATATGATCTGAAAAATTGTGTCATTGATCGATAGAAATGGACAAGAAAAGTGTCTAATTTTTGACGATTATTGATAAAACTAGCTATTTATTAGGCAAATAATGAAATCGATTTTCACCAAGGATATAATATATAGATATATTTTTCCATGGGTGTACTTCAAAAGTTTTCTGTTTCGCCGTGCTATTGTTGGTCTCCATAGTCGTAAACGATTTAATTTAAGTAAATCGCAATACTTTTAAAAGTATTAGAGGTCATATGAAAGTAAGTAAGTATTTATCTAAGAATAAACAAATAAAACTATATGTAAAATAAAATGATGAAACAACGACTTACGATTGACATTCCTATTAAATTTTACATAGTAGAAAAACTATAATGCTCACGTTAATCTAAATTTATTGAGGTTCCCTAAAATATAATTATAAGTTATATTAATTTACATATTTCCTTATAATATAGCTATACATAAGTACAAAAACTTGATGCAAGTCCTGCGTCAGAGAGCATGAGAGGAGGTTAAGGTAAAATAAATTTGTTCAATCAATAATTAAATTTTAAAACAAAAGCATTTCGAATAGATGGTAGAGCGTGTTGAATAAAGGTACAACGGAGTGATAGGTAATATATAAGTTTATTGATAGACTTAGCCTAAGTTACATAATAACCGTTCTCGGCGCAGGCTGGACACACAGTGAGTATCGTGACCCGCGGCAGCGTCGCTCGCTGTTCTCGCATATCTCGTGACTCTCTCACGTACATGGAGTGGGGAGGCGTACATGTGTGTGTCGCGCGCTGTCTGTATCGCAAGTTCCTTTCGCACTATACAATATAATATGTATATTCTCAACAGAGCGAAATAAAAATAAAATAAAACTAAAAAAAAAATTAAGAGAAAAAAATAATGAAGTCTAATTCGTGGTAGCGTTAGTTTCGCGGGCTCGCGAGGCTCTCACCAGGATGTTCACCATGTCCTGGTGACACCGAGCGTGGCTCGAGGTGTCACCCCCTTTCTGTCTGGGCGGAACGTACGTCCGCATTTGGCGAGGGTAAGGACACTCCTTATGCCCATTAGCGAGAGCCTGCCGAGAGGAGTCCTATTTTTCGGCGGAGGGCGGAGAGCGAGTGAGCTCCGAAATTTCAAAGTCGAGCAGAATACCTCGGCGACAGTTGGGGGCGAGCGTTCGCGCTTGCTGGTTGGTTGCCACATGGCGGCGGCAAAAGATCGGCAGATAAGCTGCCGATGGGTTTGCTACGGAAGCTTGTAGCGGCCACACACTCGTGGCTGACGCCGCTGTAGTGTGCACACGCACGCTGTGTTCACAATTTCCGGCGATTTTCACGGAAAGAAACATACAATGCTAAAATTTATAATTCCCATAGTAATTTTTAGTAATTTATTGCAAACTTCGATGCGTACATTACAGAAAACAAGCAAGGAGTAAAAGTAGGTATACATTTTACTACTCCAGCATGTGAAGAATGTATTTTGATTTTAAGGTTATTTTTGTGAAAGTTTATGTATGTACAATTAAGTTTTGTATGAGTTTGAGGTCCATTTTGTTTATTAAAAATTTATGAAGCAATAATTCATTTAACATATTATTCTTAATATAATATGTTTCTATTATTTATTTTATCAGATGTCGAAAAAAGAAGAAATTGAAATTGAGTGGGAAGGGAGAACTATTTATTTCGAAATTGTAAATCAACGGTTGCAGCTAAAGGATCTTCAAAGATATTATCCTAATGCAGTGGGACTTACATATCAAAATAATTCTAAAGAATATTGTGTTCTTGAAGATAATGATGTATTTCAATTGATTCCGGAGATTAAAAAATACAAAGTGTTTTGCTCTCAAGGTATTGATTTGCTTATAAAATTTAATATAGTAATTTTATATATTACGAATATAGTAATTTTAAATTTTAGCTTCTACCAAAAAGGTCTTGGTGAGAAAAAACAGGCTACCTTTGAAGACATTTTATCAAGAATTCACAAATCAGAAGGATCAATGGAAAATGAATTTAAAAAAAGGTAAATAGTTTTCTTTTATAAATGTATTAAAATGTAATGCGACATGGAACATATTATTCATGTTTACTGAACTTCGCAGTCTTCGAAGAAAAAAATTGGCACATCCAAACCAAGGACTATTCGGATTGGATGGTTACATCGAGATGGTATAAATAAACAGTATGAAAAAGTGCAAAACCCACACAGTGGTACTAAGCATATCACCCTTCAATCTGATAAGCCGTATTCAGTGCAAGAGATTCATGCCATTGCAGTTAAAGCCTTCAAGAATCCGTTGAATGAAAATGACTTCAGCAAGTCGACTGTACAACTGGGAACTAATGATAGTACATAAATAAAAGAATTCATCACTGAGAATGGCGATGAAGGTCTTTGGAAGTTATTCTCCTAAGATTACTGATAAAGCTCATAGAATTTGTTTATATGTATTAACAACGTCAATGGAAGAGGACAAAAGTATATCAGAGAATCCGGCTAACAAATCAGTAAAAAAATCTGTTAATGTATCAGCAGACAGATTTGATGATAAATATATTAAAAAATATACCGATGCATCAACGCAAAAATCCAATGAAGTAATAACCCCTGAAGACGTAAGGGTTATGGCGAACTTGTTATTTAGCGCCAAAAATGCAGAGAAAAAGAAGAAAGCTATATGTGATGCGCTTGGTCATCTTGAGAAAGAAAATGAAAATTGTTTAAATAGAGAAAAAAATCTGAAGATAAAATTGAAATGCCCGTTGAGATTAAGAGAACAAAAGTAATGACTCTTAGTAGTTCAAATTCGTTGCAGGTACCGCACAAAGAAATATCTTTTAAAGCAGATGATTTCCCAGATTGCTCTTCACTATTAAACGTGCAGTCAAAGTATCGCAGCAATCTTAAAAAAAAATCCAGTAAAGTTGGATCTATTAAAAATAAATCAGATAATTTTGTGGTGCTTGGTGAAATAAAACGAAGAAAAATAGAAATATAAATAAACTGAATTAGTTGCAGGTAAAAATCACTTTACACACGAGTTTCATACAGAATTAAATACCTTTAGAAGATCTACATATAAGTGAAGTTATACTAGGGAAAGGTAGTTATGGTGTCGTCAGAAAAGCGCAATGGTCGGAAAGTAATGTAGCCGTAAAAACTATACAAACAATTGCTTGTCCTCCGAAATATATTGCTGAAGAAGTGGCAATCCTCCGGTAAAAACATTGTTTTCATAATAGGAGTATGCTCCTATGGAATTCCACATTGTAATGGAGCTGGTAAATGGAAACAGTTTATATCAAGTTATTTTTAACAAAAGGATAAAAGAAAATTATAATTTATCAGATAACAATAGACATAATTTATGTAAGCAGATTTGTTCAGGGATTACATTTCTGCATCTATATCCTTTCAGGGAGCTTTTTTCTGAAATAAAAAAGTCATATTTTAATACATAAATGTAAACTAATTATTTTCCACTTTTTACACATAAAAGGGGATATATTTACCTCACCTTAGACCTTGGTCTGGGTCCAGAACCATAATCATCGATGAAACAAGTTTTTTCACTACCCATAAGCTTTGAAATTTTCCTGTGGATGGATTGACCCCAGATTTGAACTAAATTACTCCTGAATAGTATAATTCTCATATATATGTATATGTGTTGTATATATATAAACTAATGCAGACGTGTATAGGCGCATTGAATTTCTCACACACCTATTTCAATGTATATGTAGCACAGGTCGCTCCTTCAGGCTTCTTCTATACTTGCCTTCGGAGCGCTTCCGCGCTCCTTGATATGTACAACCACGAGCGTGTGACCGCTACAAGCTTCCTTAGGTTGCGGATCGCTCGCTCCCCTCTTTGTGGTTCGAGAGTGCGGCCCGTCGACCGAGCCGTGACGCGAGCTTCCGCGAAGCTCGCGGGGTGCGCGACGTAGACGATTTTCGGGGAAAAAGTCGGGCTCGACTAATTCACAAAAAAAATTAAGCTAAAACAAAAATACGCAACCTTTGCGGACGTCGAACTACTTTTTTCAGATACTTTTGCGCCCACTGCTTTAAAACTGCATAAAATTTGTACGTGCATGTTTTTCATAGCTTTTTTTTATTTGAAGATGAAATCTTTACATTCGCACAAATTTGTGGTGGATTTTTTATTATTTTGAACAATTATTTTTATTATTTATTATTTTGATTTTTTATTTTGATTTCTAAATAATTATAATAAAATAAAAGAAAATTGAACAAATATTGAAATTTCTATTACTACAAGTATTTTGTTGTCGTATAAAACAAAAATCAATTTAGCCTCGCTTTTTAGGTTCAAAAACTCCGAAAATCAACGCATGAGTCACAAAAAATATGATGTGCACCTAGGGCTAGTGAGCCTTTTGACCTCGTGTGTTTGCAGTACTCGTCTTCGGTTCGCAAAACGCACTCGCCTTCGGCTCGTTCTAGCTCACCTTCGACTCGTCCTGCAAACTCCACACTCGGCCTAAAAAGATCCACTTTACGCCCTAGGTATACAATATACTATTAAGTTTTATAATGACGTTTGTAGAATCAGCTTTTATTTAAATAATAAAAATAAAATTAATTAAAAAAATAATTTTAGATCAGATAACATGTATACAATAATATAGTAATAATATGGCAGAAGAATAAACCTTGTTATAAGTTAGGCAACTATGTAATGATATTTTATAGACGTCAAATCAGTAATTATTCGAGCTAAATTAATTTACAAACTTTTTAAATGCATATTAATTACTCAAATGCACCTAAACAAAAGTTTTTCCATTTCAAATGATTGAAGATTTTGAGCTTGATACCTGATATAACTGCAAAATCACTTCAAAAGTACTGTATTTAACTGACGTTTTAGTAGCTCATGACATTAATCTCGTAACTTCAGAAGTAATATTAATGCATATCCAGTGAGCGGTCATTCCTAGGATGAAAAAATCATAGACAATTATTGATTTATATATGCAGTTATGCACGATTAATATCACAATGCATTACACCATCATTCCTAATAATGTTTATGTATTATTACAATTAAATAAAACAATCCGTATTTTATAGAACAGCAGCGCGTAGATACTCTCTTGCTGTAACCATGTCATCGGACGTACAGTTCGTGGGCGCTCGTGTGTCGTAAAAGCTTTTGCCGAGTCGTCACCACGTTGGTAGTACTTTTCTCCTGCAGTCGCTCGTTGTATGCGATAAAACAAAAGAGCGAGCCATCGAGTTCGCGCCTATAGCACGCGTGCGCATACCTTGCAGTGTATAGTATAGTGGAGAGCGATTCTTCGCGCGCAGCAGGCCGGAAGGGAAAAAACGCCGGCAATTAACTTCAGCGCTACTCTAACGACTTCACTTTGGAATATAAACGCTAATGTGGGCCGCCCTTCGTACAAGCTTGCGACAATTGACTATATACGAGAGAAAACCGACGAATTTCGCTAGGTAAATAATAACGGTGAATGGGTAGGGCAAAGAAGCAAAACTAAGCAGTTAAGCAGAGGGTTAAAAATTCGATGTTTGCTTTTGGACAACAGACGAATTTCCGGTCAGATATTTGTTCTGCGTTCATTAGCGACACACACACACACACACACACACACACACACACACACACACACACACACACACACACACACACACACACACACACACACACACACACACACACACACACACCGAAATCCGAAATTTTTCGGATTTTTGTCGCCTGTGCCGTACGTGGAAATCATAATACTCTTTTAATGGCCTAGTTAGCTAGTTGGTTAGCGTTTTCAGAAATGTCGGACGATTAAAGGCAGTCGTACACGTGCACCTTTTTGTGAATAAGTTGACAGCCATTCCAATAAATGTGGCCATTTTTATGAAAGAAAATGATAGAAGTTTAGAACAGACAAAAAATAAAATTCGAAAAAATGTCGAAAGGGATTTTATAACTGGGCATAGCTGGGGGTATTTATAATTAAATACCATATAACCCTCGTGAAAAAGTGGCCATACCCCTTTTACAACCTTTTTACTGTAACCTATAAATATTTTATTACTGGCTGTCCAACGCCCTTCTGTATTTTACCATTCGTTTGTTAACACTGTATACTTGATTTATATATGTTGTTAATATACTTATTACTTCATAATAATTTTGAAGAAAGAGTTGGCTATCAGATTCACTGCTCTTACATATAAATTCATATTTATGTTATATGTATGCGAATATTTATGCATTTACGTTACAAAAATAACAAGTTTTTACATCCCAATAAAAATAGTGTTACTATAATAAATGCTGTCATCGACTTTATTCAGGTGCAAAAATGTTGTTATACCACTTGCAATTTGTTCAATCAATCCTGTTACATTGCATATCTAAAGCCCGATCAATTTATTCTTGCGGAATGGTTTGGTGGCAAAGTAAATCAAAATAAAAGAAAGAAAAACGAAATTAACTCGTACGAGTTAACAGTACTGTCAACAGTACTGAGAAACTCTTAGAAATACTGAGCAATTGACAAAATTGCTACAGAAGTGCCTTACTTCTTTCTTGACTTTTGTCGACTCTTCCTTCAAAATTCTTTTTCAAAGAAATGATTTTATCTATTTTTCGTAGAAAAACTAGATAAAAAAAAATTTTATAAGCCTCAATAAGCTTATAAAGTATTTACAGTATTTAATAGTAGAAGTTATTACATTTTTATGTATTTCGCAAATAAATAAATGAGATTGGGTTAAATTAAAAATTCATAATTTTATATTTAAGTGAAATACGGAGTAAATTGTTGCGCAGTCTACAATTTCTTAATTTGTGTATTCATTGAATTGAATAGTAAATATCAATACGTATAAAG
This sequence comes from Torymus aiolomorphi, assembly GCA_036365515.1. NCBI lineage: Eukaryota > Metazoa > Arthropoda > Insecta > Hymenoptera > Torymidae > Torymus > Torymus aiolomorphi. The sequence continues at coordinate 13,059,258 of CM070875.1, forward strand.
TAATGAAGAGTTTTTTATGGCAACATACTCGTACCCATTTGCTAATTAACTATTTTTAATTTTCTTCATACGCTTAATGCTCTGAGTCTACATATTGTATATAGTTTATCCAAAATTCTTCTTTTGTATTTAGCATGTGAGAGTTATAAAGACTTTGCTGTCGCACTCTTTTGATGCGCATCACTGAATGCCTTTCATAAAGAATTTAAAATATCGGGTTTCTCAGTGTTCACTGAACTCTCATCTGCAGTATATTTGTAACTGACATTATAATCGATAATACTCTCAATTTTCCGAAATAAGCACTTAATTATTTTACCTTAACATAAATTTAAAATAGAATGGTACTTGTAGTTTCCCCTCATAGAAATTTCGAAATTAGTAAATAGATAAGAAAAATAGCGAATTATTCTCTGGTTAAAGAAGACGGTAATATTATCACTGATTGGTATTGTAAATCAATGTCTTCCAACAGAACGTTAAATTATTATAGTAACCACCCTTTAGCGCTAAAAAAGAATATAGTTTATAATTTAATTGATAGAGCAATTCTTTTATCTGACAAACGTTCTCCCAACCAAAATGTTTTACGAGTTAAGAGAATATTAGAAAAGAGAACTCATACCAGTGGATACTGGACTTTATTGAAAAAAATACAAAATCTAGACTTGTCAAAATCAACATGCCAAATAATATTACTAACTAACACTTACTAACTAACAACTTAGCAAATAACAATAGTCATAATATCAAAGTGTCGTTACCATTTTATCAAAATTAAAAAAAAAAACATAACATCCAACCTATTCCTTGTATAGTCAATAAATTTAATAAAATAGTTGTTTTTGGTAAAGATCAGACCAACAAATTTGATCAAACCAACGTGGTGTATAAATTCTCATGTAAAGACTGCGATACTCATTGTATAGGTGAGACCAAACGTGCGCTAAAACAGGGAATTGAGGAAAACAGCAGAAATAAGAATGAAAAATTGGTTGTCAACATACATAAAAACACTTATAATCATGAATTCGACTTTTAATCGGTAAAAATTAAAGATGTTGAACATAATTATCATAAAAGATTAATTTCAGAAATGCTTTTTATAAATAGTATACCAAATTCAACACAGAATCTTAATACACGGAGAGAAATTTCCAGCAATAAACGCATCGACTTGAGATAGACGTATTTCGTATTACATTCCGTGTACTAACATTCTGCGTATCTTCATATTTATAGTTAAAACGAGTTAAAACTATCTAAAATGGCAAGAACCGTGGCCATAACCGTAAGGCGCGTCGCCTTTTTCCCAAGAGGCTTGATGCGATTTTAATATACAGCTCGTTGCGAATCGTGGTCGCTGCGTCTCCATGCAGCGCGTGGGCGCACGTACTCGCTTCTCTCATTGGTTGAGAGCAGGCGCGCACGTCATCGACGACCAATGAAAGAATCACATGCGCTGGATGTAGACGCAGCCGAATGAGGCATAGCGGCGACGCTACTTTTCCAGTATCAAGCGCGATTCATAGACGCATCGTCATCTAGTAAATATAGCAAGAGCGTTGAGCTTATTTGCTATCGGAGAATCCCCTGCAAATAACACTTGCTTTTGTGTTGTTAATACCATCCGCTGCGCACTAACATCGCAATCTAAGAGCACGAACAACAAAAGCGACACATTTCATACGAAAGTCCTTAGAAATTTCTCTCTGCGTAGAGAATATAAATCTATTTTTAGTATATTGCATAAAAAGTAATGTCGATTTTGGATAAATTCTGATGGCTCATTTGTATTTGTTTACTTTTCCGTTTTGATTACTCGACCACATAAACTCTGTTTCCAACGTATCCTGGTTTCACTTGACCAATCGCCGAGTGATAATAAAAGTAAAATCTAAATTTGTGTCTCTGTTTTGTATGATTCTAATTTATTATTCTGTACGATTTGAATAATGTATTTTTTGTGCTTCGATTATTCATAATGTGATATTGTATTGTCCCAACAAAGCCTGAAGAGATCGACAAACCCGTTGACGAGACGTCGTATGAACTACTCAACATCTTTGTAGTGAATTTTTTTTATTACTGCTCGCAACGGAAGTGTGAAAAAAGATTCTATTATTCTGCCTATTAAATGGTGAATATGATCGAAAAAATCGTTTCATCGATGGGTAACAATGGTCAAGAAAAGTGTCTATTTTTTCCGAATATGGTCGAACTAGCTATTTATTAGGCAAATGAATGGAATCGATTTCCACACCAGGGCTAAGTTAAAAAAAATGAAGAATTTCATTATATTCATTTAAAAAACATAAAATGTGAAAAAGTTTTTTATTTTACATCGTGGCACAATGTACTTTAATTTAGTGGTGGGTTCAGAGCAGTATAATTGAGTGAAATCTTGATCTCGCAAGTATTTACTTTTACCAAAAAGTTTTTTTGAAAAAACATAATTATCCACATTGCTTTAATAGTCTGAAAATAAGTAAAAGTATAAGCCGAATGATTAATAGCAGAAAAATTTCTTTAAAATTATTTTACAATCTTAAGAATAGATAGGGAAAAGTAGAGGAGTATTATTAGTGAGCAGTCCTCTCTTACAAAAGTGATAACCGGAACGTGAAACCAAAATAAAATGATTGTGATTGGCTGATTCTTTTAATCCGTAATACCTGATTGGCTAATATTCTATGACTTAAAACGATACATATGATTCTTCTTATTCCTATCTTTAAAAAGTGATGACCGGAAAGGGAAGCCAAAATATTGTAAAATGATTGTGTTTGGCTGATCTTTTTAATCAGTAATACCTGATTGTCTAGTATTTCATGACTTAAGGTTGTATGGGCTATGCTATCTGCGTAGAATGTCAGTATTACTAAAAATTATTAACAATTAAATATAACACCTTATTTGCTACTTTTTAATGAGATAAATTTATGGAAATAAATCAAATGAGCAATATAAGCCCCTAAAATAAAAAATCGGATAATAATTTTTAAAGTATTTCGATTTTCAAAAATTTTATGTTCTAAGATTTTTTATAATGGTATTTACAACAATACCAAATCTTTAAATTTTATTTGATTCTTGATTTTTTGGTCTTATGTTGTTCAGCAAAGAGTTATTGACAGACCGAGTAACCCAAAAATTAAAAACCAACTTTATATTATAAATAATTAAACATTTTAAAGTGTACAGTCAACTTAAAAAATGAGTTCTTTATTCATAAAACTAAAGTTTAATGAAAATATAGGGTTTATTTTTTATTTTTGAGTTAATGGGTCTATTAAGAACTCTTTACTGAACAACATAAGATCAAAAAATCAAGAATCAAATAAAATTTAAAAATTCATTATTGTTGGAAATACAAGTATAAAATATCTTAGAACATAACATTTTTGAAAATCAAAATACTTTAAAAATTTTTATGCGATTTTTTATTTTAGAAGCTGAAACTATTGGTCTTACACTTCAACATAGTTTTAAAATAAAAAATAGGAAAACAAGCTCATATAACTAATTATTGGTACTTTAAACAAAAACTAACTTTTGATGCCGATTATATAGCCAATACAACCTTAAGGAGATACGTCATTGGTTAAAAGTCGGCGGAATTTTTAACTATTTAAACTTTAAATTTAAAAATAGGAAAGTATTAAGAAGACATTCAGACATTTTTAGTTGGGAAAGTGATAATAAATAATATTTCAGTTGCTGAAAGTTTCTAACCTTAAAATTTAATATAACGCGTTTTGTAGCTATTTTTGTAAAAAGTTCAATGTTTTATTATTTTATCAGAAATATGATTTTAAGATAAAATCGTCAAAATTATTCTAACCTTGAAGAATAAAACTTTATACAATAGCTGTGGTTACTGTATATGCAAGACGTTGTTAAAGTAGATGTTTATGCGAAACTTCTCAGGGGTTTCAGAACTCACTTGTATTTTTGTCGTGCTTTTCTCTAAAAACGGTATCTATGTGTACATGTTCAGAAAGTCGTACTACAGATAGGTATAAAAGAATATAATGTTTAGTAATAAGGCACTCGAATTTCACTGGTTTTAATGCTTTTTTCACTGTTTAGTGCTTTTCACCTACTTTATGAAAATATAAAGCACTAATAGATAGTCATAAACACTACAAACTGCGATTTTAAAAATTAAATTTGATGAACTACTGCTAAATTTTTTGATTGAGGGATTGGTTTATTAATTAATGGATACCTAAGTAACTAAAAAGCCGTAGGTGTCCAACACTAGCCTAATATCCTCTATGTATTCAGTAAAAAAATGTTTGACAATCTGTGACACTTTTATTTTGGGCCAATCTAATGAATAACATGTTACTTAAATAACAGTAAGTTTTGCAATCAAATTTAAAACTAGTTAATTAAGGCAAGATATGAATAGGGTTATGCAGCGGTAGGCTTGCATTGAAAGCTGCGATTTGCCACGTTCAATGTCTCTCTGCCTCATGCTACGTAGATCTTCTTTGAGATTAACGCACTCCCACTCCTGTTGCCTAGTTTCGACATTTCAGGAACTGAATACCCGAACAGCCGCTTTCGCTGGTAGTAATATACATGAGTCTCGCAGGTATATCAAGAATTCATATCCCGCTGAAATTATATATATTATAATAATCTCTCATCATATGTATGTTGGACATTATTACTATCGATATTAACGAACTTCTTGCAATATCAATTATAGCACTTCCCCAATAATATTTATCGTTATTGCTAATATTTTTCTTATTCTTTATTATCTAAATATAAAAAAATTTTCTTTAAAAGTTTCTGCACAGGTATCAACTTAAATTTTCACGAAAAAAAAAATTTCTGAGATAGCATGTTCTCCATATCTCAGCGAGATAGCCTTTTTTTCTCTAACCCTACAAAGTGTAAATTACGTTTTTTTTATTAAAAAAAACATTATTTTCTGAAAATTATAACTTTTCATTTATATATTCTAGAAAATTAATAAATAATAAAATAATAAAAGTTTAAAGCTGATTTTACAACGTTAAAGAAGTGTGAAAAAACAAAAATTTGCTTTTTGAGTTTTTTAAGTATTGACTTTTAAAGTTTTTTTTTATGAATGTAAATTTTTCTTAGTTTTCATTCAAAATACAATGACAAGTTATGAAAAAAGACTGTAAGTACTTTTGGAAGAAAAATCACATTAATGATTCAATTAGTAAACGCATGTATTGTCAAAAAAATGAAAATTCACGTTTATAGTACTGTTTCAAGGCATACAAACGAAAACAATGATTTTTCCGTTTGATTCTATCTCTTTCACTCCTTGCTATTATACCAAGCCTCTTATTAGCCATTTCCTAACTAAAAAAACTGTCCAACTTTTATATCTTTTAAATACTCATAAATAAACTAATATAAATTTGCCAAAAAACTTATTCTATTATTCTGTCTATTACATTGCGAATATGATCGGAAAAATCATTTCATCGATGGATAGAAATGAACAAGAAAAGTGTCTAGTTTTTAACGATTATTAGGGAAACTAGCTATTGATTAGGTAAATAATGAAATCGATTTCTACCAGGGGTATCTCTGGCAATTTTCCATATTTTTTACGAAAATGGGCAAAAATCGAAAAAAGGCATTGTACGTTTGAGGTTATGGAGCAGCTCAATAATTGATAAGCCTAGTCGTTTAACCACTCGTTGAAAAAGTCTTGAGAAAACGAAGAATTTCTTTGTTGGTACGTTAAAAAAGATTAAAAATGTGGGTAAAAAACAGCTAAAAATAGGCCATTTTTGGACCTTTAAATGCAGATATCTCGGCTTCTAGAGCACTTACATAGCTCAAATTTGGCAGAGAATCGTCTTTTTAATAGTACATTAACATATCTTAACTGCGGCCAAATTCTCAGACCCTCCCCCCCTTCAACTTCTTAGAAAGATGTAGGTCTGACCCATATGTATTTAAAAAGTTCTCGAATGTATTATGTCTAGTAGACCTAAAGCTATCAAAATTTTTGACAATGATTTGTTAACACGTTCAAATCGGGAAACTGATATAACCGGAAAAATGCATAACGATAAAAATAGCCAAAAAAATATTTCAGCGCCATTAATTCATTGTAATATCCAAAAAAAATGTATGTTTCGTTTTGTCCGAGTTTTAATTTGAAAGGTCTCATTTCACTATTTGTTCAATTTCAGGGCGAGGTACCGATGTAAAAACAGGAAAAAATTTCAAAACCTGCAAAGTTATATTCAATTGTTTGTAGATTTGTCCATGAATTTTATAAGCAATTGGATATAACTTTGCAGGTTTTGAACATTTTTCAATTTTTATATCGATACCTCCCCTGAAATTGAACAAAGAATAAAATGAGACAAAATCTACTTTTGCAACATTGGAAATTTGTTAACAAAAATTTTGTTCTTATGTTAAGAACCCTTTTTGCTGTTATATCAGTTTTCAGATTGAAATGTGTAAACAAATCATTGTGAAAAATGTTCATAGCATTAGGTCTACTAGACCGCTGAAGCCACCTCAAAGTCATGGCATCATTCTTTTTTGTTGTAATACAGTAGAATTCCTGAGTCAGATCATAGTAAAACAGTGTGTGAGAGAACGACCGAGATAGAGAGAGAAAACGAGAGAGAGAGAGAGAGAGAGAGAGAGAGATTGTGGTGTATAGTTCTTCAACAACTGGATTCTTCTGAACGGCACTCGCTGCTTATTCGACGTTTTTGTTTATGCTTCGAACGCTCAAGTGCCTATTGCATTTTTCGTAGTTCGCGATCTGAAAGAAAGAATACCATGGAGAAATACTTTTTCTACAATCCCCAAAAGTCAGTTCCTTTCAAAATTCGTATTGTAACATTTTACATTGTTTGAAGATAACAATAAAATTAAAATTTGGAAAATTCTGTTGTCTGATATTTGTGTTGTGACGTTGCTGTCGTCCACGCGAATGCTAAATGGGTTAACCTACCGTGGTTCCTTATCTACGCATTCTCCCCACGTCGGAGTGCGGGGCGCGGGGCAGCGTCGTCGCAAAATGCGGGAGCCCCCGGACGGGGACGCGAGCTCGGAGTCCGCTGTCACGGCCTGTCTTACCTAGGTGACCGTGTGTCGATCGGCGAATCGGTGCTAGGAATCACTGAAAATGGATCGCGAAATGTGTCGAGTATCGGGGGATAAGCGCATGCAAAGAATGCGAATGAAAGGAGTGTGTAGAACTTCTATTTATTCAATTACTCGCCGTGCATTTACATGGCCCTGCTGGCCTTACAGGAATGCGCGCGGCATCGCGCTCGTCGCTCGCCTAAGGCGGCCGGTACGCGTGCATCGGGGACGTGACGTCTCCGGAAAGCTGTTCGCAAGGGGCGAGCCGGCCTGATAAAATGCCTTTATGGCGGTACGCGTTAAATCGCGGATGCGCGTGAGAGAGACTCGGAAAGAAGGGCCGAGCAACTGACGAGCCGCTGTATAGAACGGGATGTCGCCAATTTCTCCAGCTTCACCTGCTTGGCTGTTCTCTCGGACGCTGCTATCCGCCTCCGTCCGTAGCTTCTGCGCAGCGATTTTCGGTCAGCACTATCCAGCGGCGTCGAGAGCCGTCTCTATCCCCTCTCGCTCTTCTACCGGGCCTATAGGCTGTCGCGGCTTGGTCCGCCGGAGCGTGACGAGGCTGAACGCGGCTCAATTGTAGCGTCCGCCGCGAGGCTGGCTTACGCACCGAGTTCCGCTGTATTAACTGCTTGGCCGTAGTTGGCGCGGTGGTCTTCTCGGGGTGATAAAGATTATCGCTCGAGTCCTCGTCGTACACTGCCTCAAAAATTGCTCTGCTCTGCTTGCGTCCGTTTCTCTCTTCTTCCCTCTCTCTCTCTCTCTCTCTCTCTCTCTCTCTCTCTCTCTCTCTCTCTCTCTCTCTCTCTCTCTTTCTTATGTCTTTACACCTTAACATCTTTGATACCTCTTTGCAATCGGGTGTTTTTCCGACACTATGGAAAAGCGCGATTGTCCAACCACTACCCAAGTGTCGGCTACCACGGGAAATGGGGGATTTCCGTCCAATAAGTATTTTATGTGTTGCCTCCAAAGCCCTCGAGTCGGTGACTTATAAACAAATAGCGAAATTTATCTCTGACAATGACCTGCTCAATCCCCTGCAATCTGACTTCCGTAGAGGGCACAGCACGCACGCGGCATTAATTAAAATAGTCGATGATATCAGTGCGGCTGTTGACAATCGCCGGGTAGTCTTGATGGTTGCCATAGATTTCTCCAGAGCTTTCGATCTCGTTAATGTACACCTCCTGCTGGATAAAGTGAAGGCAGTTGGATTCTCCGACTCTGCGTGTCGCTGGATAAAGTCTTTCCTCACCAATAGATCATAGAGATTGGTCAGCCCAAACGGCGAAATTTCCGAGCCGATAGTTAGAAATTGTGGAGTTCCGCAGGGAACAATTAATGGCCCGCCATTCTTCTCTATGTTTGCTAATGATGCCCCGACAGTACTAAAACACTGTGAGTACCACTTCTATGCCGATGATCTAACCATTTACTGCCAGGGCTCCCCCAAGGATCTCAATAATATCATCGGCAGAGTCAATGAGGATCTTGCTAGTCTATCTTCTTGGGCTACATCCAACGGCCTCACGATCAACGCCAAGAAAACGCAATCGATCTGGTTCGGCGTCCGTCGCTTTATTAGTGAGCTAAACGAAAACACACCACCGTGCCTATGGATAGATGGTCAGCCGATTGACTACTGTAGGGAGCTGAAGCTGCTGGAAGCTACACTGGACTCTACTCTATCGTGGAGGCAGCAATCCGTAGCTACGCGCAAAAAATCTTACGCAGCCCTAGCTAGACTTAGAAAATGTTCAAATTGCCTGCCTAATAGCACGAATCTGACACTAGTCAAGTCGCTTGTTCTGCCGTATTTTGATTACGCCCCGGGTATCCAACTAGACCTATCGGATGAGTTGTGCGGGATGCTAGAACGAACCATGAACGCTGCTTTGCGCTTTGCGACCGGCCTCAAAAAATATGACCACATTACACCGGCTTACGAAAACTTGGGTCTGATGCGCATCCCCGTGCGACGCAAATATCTGTATATCAGCCTCTTGGGAAATATACTTCGTGAACACAGGCCGCGCTATTTGTTCGATAATTTCTATTATCGCGATTTGGAGAAGACCGGCTCCAAGCGTCGCCCCGACCTCGATCTTGTGATCAAATTTGCCCGCACAGACTGTACTAAACACTCTTTTGTAATAGAAACTGCGCGCTTATGGAACGACCTCCCGCTATCTCTGCGTCTACTTTATAGAAACTCCAATTTTAAAGATCATTTAAAACAATATTGTCTGGGTACAGCGTTTGTTAATTGTTAATTTATTTTGTTATTCTTATATTTGTTTGTAATGCTTGTAATATTGCTTGTATTGTATCTAGTCAACTACCTCGAATTTCTTCGTTTTGTACATCAAGCGTCTATAATTTAGGTTATTCTAGTTTTACGATCTGTAAATTTTTACGGATGCCTAATAGTATTATTTTTATAGCAACTTTCGTATCTAGTCATTATATTTTATTATATTTTATCTTATTTTACTCTACCTAAGTTACTTTATTTTATTTTATTTTATTTTATCCTATTTTATAAGTTTTTATTAATAAGTGCACTCGTCTTGTGCCATGAGTTTGCGTTGCCGAATTATAGTAAATTTGTAAAGGCGTTGACTATATTGGTCTTATGTCCATAGTTAAATGAACTTAAATCAATCAATCAATCAATCAATCAATCAATCAATCTTATGGCGAGTGTTTACTTATTCTGTAATTTTCCGCCGTGTAACTCGCGCGCGGCTTCTGCCGCCTTGCTCCTATCCTTGCTTCAGCTTACGCGCGGTTTGTGTGCTTGTGTATGTATGTATTTGGTCGCACGTGTGTACGGAGATATATCTCCGTCACAGTGTAATAGCTAATTTTTTCATCCCATCATGAACATTTATTATGATAGACATTATCTTATAAAAATCTTTTTTAATCTTATTATAATGAGTGTAAGTCATGATGAAGCTAAATCCAATATGTATACATATTGTGAAAATTAAGTATAGTAGCATGAAGATAATCCTCTCTTAAAAAAATGATGACGGAAATGTGAAACCGAAATAAGACCTTCGCGGTTGGTTAAGTCCGTTTAAAAGTACACGGAGAGAAATTTTAGAGTAAAAATTACCAAGGTGCCTTGGTAGCGCATGGATAGATTGTCAAAAGCCGTGATATTCCCAGGTTTCTAATACAATTTATAAGTTTCCCAGGAAAAACTACCATAACCACTTAAAAAAAATACCAAATTATCGGAATAAAAATTACCAGACACACTGGTAAAAATTGAGATCTAGTCATTTTTACAAGGTAACCTAAGAATTTTTACTAAGAAAACTGATAAATTTTACCAAATAACCTGGTATTTGTGTACTCGCGCATGCACACTGCGCATTATTGTGTTTCAGAAGATTGATACTAGAGGCGTGCGCGACGTTAAAATGAAAACAATACACATCTTTTCAGTAAGTAATAACGGCGATTCAAATGACTGTTGGTAACAGCTTCCGTGGCGCAGTCGGTAGAACGTCGGACTCTCAACCCAAAGATCGTCGGATCGAATCCCGCTTCCGTAAAAATTTTTTTTCAGTTTAATGTTTTTTCATCCTTGTTTCTGTTTCTATTTCTATATTAAAATACTATATATCCATCAATATGGATAAAAAAAGTTAATTTTTTTAATTTAAATTAACTAAAAAAAAATTTTACCAAGGCACTTTGGTAAAAAGTTTGAAATTGTCAGTCTGTCCATCCATTACCATAGAAACTGGTAATTTTGTCTCGAATATTTGTAATTTTCACTACAAAATTTCTCTCCGTGTAGTCTTTGATTGGTCCTAGCAGACATAAACTTTTTACTTAAGGTGTCATCTGATTGGCTGTAATTGTAATTCAAGTATTAAACAATAACTTTTTATTTAATCTTTTTTTTTATTCAGACATGTAATTAAAGTAAGTAAACTTAAAAGAAAAAGACATAAAAGAGAGCGTAATGCAAATGCAGCTTCCAACATTTCTTTAGCTGCAATATTTTAAGCAATATTATTATACCTGAGATATTACGTTTTTGTTTGATCCTCAGACTTTTACTATCAAGAAATAAAAAGGCTATTTACGTTTCCGTAATTTACGCACGGCTGCGGTCGACTTGATTAGAAGTAGGTACTCGCATTTACCCTGGAAGTTACAGTTAGTACGAGGGTCAAACCGTGCAAAGCCTATGTCAAATTCTAGCGAGAGTCGTCAAAAGAGAATATTCAACGAATAAGAAATTACTGGTTTCACAGCACTAACGGAAAAAGGTGAAATTTTACTATGACGTAAAATTTAGCTTTTAATAAAAATGAGCCTCTTGTACGAAAACTTAGTAAAGATATTAAACTTTTGTTACGTGTGGAATTATTCCACTTTCATCTTCAAAGATTTTTTCTGATAGTATAACATCTACATGATTTGTAGGAAATGAATGAAAAATGAATTGAAATGAAAGATAAATTTATATTATAATGATTTATATTCTTATAAGATTTTGATGAAAAGTTTTTGTGAAAATGATGAAAATCTTTATTCAGACATTTAATACAGTATATAGTATCAACCCAGTGATATATAATATAACAAAGGAACAAAGTTTTTTGTGTTTTCTTTTTATTCTAAATTTAGTATAAAATAAACTTTTTCTTTTAAAGCTATTGACTACTACAAAAATTTTCTTTTTTTATTTCAAGAAAAAAAAATTGAATTTTGTTTTATATTTTTCACGTTTTCATGCTCAGATTTTATCGTTAAACTCATTTACAAACTACGTACGTATGCGCACGTGTTCGATCCCGTATATCCATTCCGGAGGTTCGAACCGTACTTGTATACACCAATTACCGGGGTACAGAGACAACAGGGAAGATCATAATTATGATAATTTTTTCTTCTTCTTCTTCTTCTTCTTCTTCTTCTTCTTCTTTATGTTATTCGATTCGTCCACATGGGCAAGCCGAGCGTGGGATGTCAATAAGAGAAATATAGGAAAGATTGAATAAAAAGTATATTTTATCTTTCGGTCTAGGATATAGCGCTGCGTCAGTGCTGAAAAGAGTATCAAAAATGAGATCGACGAAGGCGCGCGCCCGGGATAAACTTAACTTAAGCTTAACCATAGGATCGGCGAACCTGCATAGATTTATGGCGAATGCCCCCCGCTTCTGCCCCCTCCTCTTACGCTTTCACCCCAAGTGTCAATTTACCTTTAGATTTAGCGAGAGCGGTTACGCGCCTCGCTACACTTGCAAACAAGCCAGCGTACGTTCCAGTTTTCGCGTAAAAAATACGAAGAATTTTTCATCAAATGAAAATTCTGCGATTGCACACTGTAGTTGACGGCGATTATTCTCCATTCTGGTGGCGCTTCTATATCCATCGTCACTGCGCGTGAGTTATGAAAAATTTCGGACGATCGATAATCGGGCGGGATGGTCCTTGACTTTTGTCTATCGGCCGGAAGGACGAAGCATCGTCGATTCCTATCTCCTCTCTGGCTTGCTCGGGCGATTAATTAATGACGCATTGTAAGGTAGTCGTAGTGAATAACCAACTGCTCTCTCTCTCTCTCTCTCTCTCTCTCTCTCTCTCTCTCTCTCTCTCTCTCTCTCTCTCTCTCTCTCTCTCTCTCTCTCTCTCTCTCTCTCTCTCTCTCTCTCTCTCTCTCTCTCTCTCTCTCTCTCTCTCTCTCTCTCTCTCTCTCTCTCTCTCTCTCTCCCCTCCCCCCTCCCTCTCTGTCTCTCTCTCTCTTTCTCTCTCTCTCTCTCTCCTCGATCTTCATTTGTCTGCAGAGCCAGTCTATTGTCGTGGTCTAAGGAGGAACTAATTGGAAGCCTCTCTCTTGCAGGTGTCCTTACACTAAATCGAAGCCCTTCGCTCCCGCCCACGCCCGTACATATAATATGGAATTCAATTAGGTGCGTGGGCTAAATATAAGGACCATTATTCTACCAACGGCTCACCTTCTTCTCATCCTAATTTGGACATCCTCTCACGTAGCGGTCTAATTGAATTACACTTTGAAATAAGTCCGCTGCATATTCATCTTTTAGTGTAAGATGTTTTGAATTTTTACGACGCTATTTTCACTTAAAACGTCCTTTCTTCTCATGTCCTATGAATAATTTCATATTGTGAAAGTTGGGCGTCACTGATTAAATTAGGCATGGCTTAATACATTTTTATATTTTGCATAATTCGTACATCAGTATATAGTTTAAACCAAGTTTTAAATTTACAAACCCGTTGGCATTTTATATTTCAAAGTTTTATGGATTTTCTTTTAGAGAGATTCAAATTCTTTAAACTTTTTCTTACAAAACATCCCACTGGACAACTCTATGAAGTATTACAAATTCTACATACTTTAATATGGTTTAAATGTTTGCAAAATTTTTCTTAAAGTAAAAGTCGTATTATACAATGCTAAAAATATTTATTCAAGTCTAGTTAGTACACTGGTTAGATGCATTTATTTGAAGAGATAATGCTTATATATTTTAATTAAATATAATGCAAACAATTTTTTGCCAAGACTGTAATTGGAAAATATTTTTCGTAGGAAAACAAGATGTTAACATAGTATGCAAATAAGTATTCTTATCAGAGATTTAACTGCTCCGCTAGACCGTGCCGATAGACTAAAGAGACTTAAGAGGAAAAATTTATTTCGCTACGGCTCTTCTGTGCTATAGAAAAGAATGAGCAAGAAATCAGAATCGATAGTAAAACATGAACGATTTCCACGGTAGGCTCACACTTTTAAGCTTTTAAGATGTTTTCAGATGTCTCTTGATCAAAACTTTCATAAAGTAGATTAAAAATTATTCAACGTTGGCGCGTGTTCGCGAGCTATCTACCGCTAATGATTATAATTATGTATTGCTGCTGATAATTAAAACTCTTTGAAATCAGAAAAGAAAAAATTAAACCTCGTTCCCTTAATTATATTAAAATCTTAAGCACATTGACATAACGACTAGCTGTACACTCAAACATAATTAAACCAAAACTACGCAGTCTTTAAAAAAAATAAATAAAAAACGTACCTGTTATTTGTTCGCCATGGCACTAATTATTTACTCACAGAGTCTGCTATCAGTTTATGGTGAGCGGGATACGGTAGCTTCGTGTAGTTTAGTTTGTTGGTTCCGCATAGACGAACTGAGAGTTAATCACTTCGCCGTCATTATTGATTAACCTGCGGGCGTTCGCACTTTCTCTTTCCGAGAGAGAGAGAGAGAGAGAGAGAGAGAGAGAGAGAGAGAGAGAGAGAGAGAGAGAGAGCGCAAACATGAAAAAGTACTTTGGGGATATCCCCCGCAGAGGCGACACGTAAAATGAATATGCTGTCGCATAATGTATGCGAGATGTAGGTATTGAATCCGGTGTGCCGCTGATGTCGAGTCATCGAGCGCGCGTACCAGGGTTTCTCGCCTTGATGTATGTACGTATACTTTCACTCAAACTCACCTATGTTATAATACGCGTATATACCGTAACCGTGACATCGATCACGATTCGACATAATCAACGTTAAGAGCACCGGGATGGGAGACCAGAAAATATTCTCTGGCGTTGGGCGTGTATAATGTAGGACACGAGTGCGCACCCCTTCGATCAAAACACGTTGCTGCTACCGAAATGGAGAACACACTTACGCGTGATTTCGACGATGCACATTTGTCTTTATTTACACGTTTATTTTTCTGATATGTCTTATTTTTGAAATAGAGCACCGATGTCGCTGTTTCGTTTGCACAAGATGTTATTCAAGTAAAAAAAATAAATAGCGACTATAATACGGTAAAGTCTGGCAGCAAGCAGCTTCATTTTTTGAATATCTTTTAAAAGCTTCAAGTGCATTTGTCAATTTATAAAGTAAAGATAAACTGAAATTATCTTAAATTTTTCTCGTACAAACATTCTGATTCAGAAAACAAAAGATAAAACTGACTGATACCGCTTGTTCGACTATCAGAAAACGTACGGTAGAATATAAAATAAAATGTTCAAAAACATGTGTATCCGTAGACGATACATCCTCAAAAACAATTCGCCCTGTGGTCTACTAAAACCTTATTAGGAATACATTAGCTTTCGCAATCTTATCGAGCTTTTATTGGGAGGGTGTCCGAGGAGGTCAGAATTGGCGTAGTTGTACATATTGTGCATCCATCATGTGTGCATATATATACACACACACACACACACTAGGGGTGTATCCCCCTGCTCGCTCCGCTCGCCAACCCCTCATTAGTAAGTGGACTTTTTATTTATCAGTTTTTATGCTAAAATTAAAAAAAATAGTAGAGATTATTATATAGATATTATTAAAAATAAGTAAGGATCATAAGTCTTTATCTAAAAAAAATTTAACATATGAGCATAGGCATCACAGTTTCTAGGAGTGAGGTTATGTGACGTTTTCGACCCTGAAATCAAAGATTAAGTACAAATAACTTTTTGTGCGGTATGTGGAAAAATTGTATATTGCCTTCGGTAGCAATGAGGACCACGAACGCACGCGAGTTAGGCCTTCGCTTCGCTTGATCCTGAAATTATGGATAAGCACAAATAAATTTCTGTACGACATATGAGGAAATTGTATATCTCTAGGTAAAGGTAATATATGGGTTGAACAGTGACAGAGACTCTATATAATATATAGAGATATAAAAAGTCTATCTTTTCCACGCCACCCAAGAGGTAGATAGATAGGCGCGTTTTTTTTATAGAGGTTTCCCCCTTTTTTACTATCTTTGAATTCATTTTCCATTAAATATGTCATTTTTTGTTTTCGTAATAAAAAGTTAGTAAAAAAAGGCCTATTCCTCTGTTAAAAAAACTGTATAATTTTCAAGTATTACTTTTATTCTATTAAATAAACATATGTTATATTTTTAAACATTTTTATAGTTATTTAAATAACATAAATTTTAAGCTTGAAAGTCATTCAAAGCTTTTGAACTTCATATTGATTTCAAAGGTCGCTAAAAGTATGACGCTAAAAATATTAATTATGAAGGTTGCTGAAAGCAGACCGAAACTTAAATCGAAACCGTTGTTGAATTCTAAAAGTAGATCGATTTTGAAGATTAAGCAAAAGAAAGTTAAGTCATTGAAAATATATTAATTTTAAAGGTTGTTGAAAGCTAATCAATTTTGGAGGTCTGAATACTGACATGTATATGTCAGACCTATTTTGAAGGTCTTTGATAGCAGACCGATTTTGAAGGTCGCTGATAGCAGACCGATTTTTGAAAGCTAATCAATTTTGAAGGTCTGATAGTAGACCGATTTTGAAGGTCGCTGATAACAGACTGGTTTTGAAGATCGTTGATAGGAGACTAATTTTAAAGATCGCTGATAGCAGACCGATTTTAAAAACATTTTTAATAATGTCGTTGATAGCAGACCAATTAAGACATATTTTAATACATTTTTTTTTAATTTAAAAGTCAATAAAAGTAGACCAATTTTGAAGGTCGTTGAAAGCAGACCAATTATCTACTAAGATTTTCAATTAGATTTTTTATATAATTTAAATTATATTCTTTCAATCTCTCCTCTAAATATTCATTATACTTATTTGTTTCTTTTATATTTTCTTCTATTTTTGTATTTAATTCGGACAGTCGATTTTCTTCTTCCAATGTATACACTTCTACATATTTTTTTTCTGGGTCCCATAATACTGGAAATTGTTTTATTTTGGTTTAAATGATTATTGTATTCATCTATTAAATTGTTCATATAATTATTGTCCTCGTGGTCATGTTCTAACAACTGTTTATTTAAATCGTCTAAAATTCGAGCTTGTTCAATGGTGTGAACTTCTATAGATTTTTTTTCTTTTGGATCCCAACGTAATGGTATTGGTTTTACATCACCTTGGTCTGCCATATTTTTTAATTTAATATACCTTGAATTAATATAAATATTATAAAAAATAGTTTGTAATTTTATTACATAATAAATATAAGAATAATTATAATTTTTCATCAAAAATTTCTTTCCACACAATATTGATAATTTCCTCTGTATTTTCCGAATCATTTTGAATAAATATATTATTAGGATTGCTACATCTATAGTCTAGTTATTTTTAATCGTGTTCCATTGCATAAACCATTATTTATACTTAAGTTTCTTATTAACATTACTATCGCATTATTTTCAGATTTAATTTATGTGGAGGTAAACCTTCACGAATATTATGCAAATATTAATAGGGAAATTTATGTAAATATTATCATCTGATAGATCAACACCTTTATATGTAGCGGTATCTATACTATAATAAGTAATTTCATCGCTATCGATCAATTTTAATATTTTATTATTCAGAACAGTTGAATCTTCATTATGAGACATTAAAATGACACTATTCATAGATAAATTATAATTTATATCTTTATATATTTTCAAACAAACGTAGTCAGTTTTCCAACTGTTTGGTACTTTGAATGGATTAATTATTCCCTCTCCAATATCTAATAAAAATGAAGCGAATTCTTCATTGTTAGAACAAATATTTTTTTTTTAACTTCATTATATTGAAAAGTGGCCAAATATCTGAATATTTTCTTGTTTCTTGTATAATTGTGTTTCTACAACCGCTTTTAATAACTGGAAGAATTTGCCGAAAATCTCCTCCTAATACAATTAATTTCCCCCCAAATGGTAAATTATTATTACAAACATCTCTTAATGTTTTATCTACAATGTCTAAAGCCTTTTTTAGTATCACTGATGCTTCGTCCCAAATTATTGCATCTACTTCCCGTAATTTTTTCTCATCAGAGTCTAATTTTAAAAATGCACTTTCTATACTTTCTAAATTTAAAGGTAATTTAAATGTTTTATGACTTGTCATTCCTTTTGGTAATAGGATTGACGCAATACCAGTCCAAGCCATTGATAACATTTTTTTTTCTTTAGACAAAAAGTAAAAAATTAATGTTTTGTATAAAAATGTTTTACCTGAACCACCAGGACCGTCTATAAAATGAATCTTATGTTCATTATTTAATAATTTCTCAAAAATATACTTTTGTTCTAAATTTAGTTGAGTATATATGTTACTAAACATTTCTTCACAGAATAAAATTTCAGTCTTATTAACTTCATTACATTCAATTTTTAAGATTTTATTTGGTTCAGGCAATCCAAAATCTATACATGATTTTTCGTTTAATGATAATATTTCATTTATTTGTATGAGGGCATTGTTTAATTTATCATCTTTAAAATCTTCTATGAAAAAGTTATTAAATTCCTTCCAAATATTATTACCATTAATATTTTCAGATAGTAAATACCAAGCAAAAAATTGACGTAGTTGATATCCTAACATAACGTCACAAGCTTCTTTAAAAATATTTTTTATTTCTAAGTTATCATCAACTAAACCCATTTTTATTGCAGTTTCTCTGTATGTGTTATATGTAATTTTTTCATACGTTCATAAATCTTGAAACGAAATTGCAATTTTAACACGATTTAAAATTAATTTTAAATGAAATCGTTCAACATCCTTTGGAGAAACAATATTTAAACGACCTATTATATAATTTTCTTGATTTCGTTTTCGTTTGATCCAACATTTATTTTTAAAGTTGTAATATTTAGGTATATTAACATATTTTATATTCCTTGCATAATTATCTTTTTTATTTAAATCAAACCATGCTGTTAATGTTGTTTTATAATTTTCTAAAGCTTCAGTCTCGTTATTTTCTTCAAAAATAATTCTTTGTTGATTTTCTGTATGATTTTCTGTATGAAAAATTTATGTTAATTAAATAACTATAAAAATGTTTAAAAATATAAAAATGTTTAAAAATATAACATACGTTTATTTAATAGAACAAAAGTAATACTTGAAAATTTTACATTTTTTTTTTTAACAAAGGAATAGGCCATTTTTTACTAACTTTTTATTATGAAAAAACAATGAAATATTTAATGGAAAATGAATTCAAAGATAGTAAAAAAGGGAAACCTCTATAAAAAAAGCGCGCCTATCTATCT
Source organism: Torymus aiolomorphi (assembly GCA_036365515.1). NCBI lineage: Eukaryota > Metazoa > Arthropoda > Insecta > Hymenoptera > Torymidae > Torymus > Torymus aiolomorphi. The sequence goes on from CM070875.1 coordinate 13,078,440, forward strand.
ACCTCTTGGGTGGCGTGGAAAAGATAGACTTATTTGTGTTAAAAAAAATATCAATGGTCCTCATTGTTTGGAGACAATATACAATTTTCCCATATACCTTACAGAAAGTTATTTGTGCTTAATCTTTAATTTCAGGGTCGAAAACGTCACATAACCTCATTTTTAGAAACGGCGAAGCCTATGTTCGTATGTCTATTTTTTCCGATGATTAGTGCCGTTTATAATTATTTACGGCCCGAGCGAAGCGAGACTCCCTGACGTCAATGTGAAAACACAATACTTTACGCGTGGTGTGAGAAAAAAAGATCTTTGTCGCATGTATACCGAGATGATAAATACGATTAAAGAAAAAAGTGTATATGAGGGGTGGTAAGAGGGGAGGAACGAGGGGCGGGCGGAGGACGGGGCAGAGGGGCGCCTGAGGGGCGGGTGAGGGGGGACTCAGAGGCTATTTTAATATAAAAAAACTCATAGAAATTCGCTGATTTTTATGTTATTTTGGGGGGAGCTGAGGGGCGGTCAGAAGGGGGGGGGGGCGGATAAGGGGGGGCTAATGTTCAAAAACAACACTAACATCTATATAATACACACACACACACACACACACACACACACACACACGCGCACGCACGCATATACACGAAGCCGTTCGTAACGTGACACGGGATCATAACTGGACGACAGTCTTACGGTGCACTGGGGATAGAAGGTGAATTTCGCCGTGGATGGCCAAGGCAGACCCGAAGACACGAAGTCGCGCGTACTCCTTTGGGGGATGACATTTTTCTCTTTTCGCACGACCATCTGAAACCTCCCCCAAAGTTTATTTGAATATAAAAGAGGTAGGATAGACGCGCCGCGTCTTGGATTTAGTTTTACCCGCTAACGCGACTACAATTCGTGATTGAGCGTAAAATGCGCAGACTATACATCACGCACGCGCGTCGTCCGGTGGATTGGGTTACTACTACTTAGGCGCCCCCGGGTGTATTATCTCGGCGCTGCCGCGCGACGGGCTTAGTTAGCATGGATAATGAAGACCTAAAACGAAGTCTCTCTCCTCTTCTCGGAATTGTCTTGGCACCTTCATCGCGCACCCGAAGAGCTTTTTGAATTAAACGTCAATGAATGGCTCCGCCCTTTTGCTGCTTTCGTGCGTTTCTAAAAGCATTCGCGAGTCTGTAGGGGAGACGTGGAGAGATATCATTTTTATAACGAGCAGCGTTTTCATGCAGCGCGGTCGGGCTTATCTGAATGCATGTGTCTGTATGTTATTGCTTTTCAAAAGGGTTTGAGAGGATTTACGCTTATTTAAAATATATATGCGATATTTTTTTTGTTCGCGCTGCTAAAAGAAGTCCATAAAAACGCGTTTATGTTTTTCACTTTCGCGAGTAACGCGAGATGTAATCATGTTTTTGCATCCGAACACAATATTGTGAAATCACTCGTAAAAGAAAATTGCTACGGCTGCCGTTTACTTATCCGTGTACAGCATAGATTGTGTGAGTCAACAAAAGCGCGTTTTCAATCAAAGTTTTATTCTGATGTTTGGAGCTCTTTTAAAGTTTCGTTCTCAATTTTGTGCCAGATTTTTATTCTCGAAATTAAAAATGAATTCAATATATTTAATCTTTGTTAGAATTTAAAATTTAAAAAGGTTACTCGAAAGTATTGATTTAACTGGAAATTTCTATCAAGCTTGCACAGGTTAACAATACTTTAATAAACATCAAAGAATTCATGTATAATAATTAAAAATTATCAATATTAGCTAACACATAACTTACCGGATAATTCCTCTTGATTAGATCAACGAGTATGGCAGTTTAACTATTGAATCAATGGAATCAGATTTACTAACCTTTATTATTATATAACGTTCAGGATGAAAATATGGTTTAAATATTTCAATATTACAAGTTAAATAACATTGCAGTAATAAATGAATTGTGAATGAAATGAACAACTTCCATGATACTATATTTAGTTCCTATTTATTATGTATCGCATTAATTAGTATATAGTATTATATACTTTATACATTACTTGAACAAAGGTTTTTAAATTTCCACGAATATACGTGAAAGTCATTTTCCGCTTGGCTGCAATAAAACTTCATACTAAGAATAGCGTTTTTAAACACGTGTAAATGAATTTTATATTAAAGCGGAAACGCGGTCGTGTCATTTTGCCTCTGTACGAGATTGATGGTCTTGCATTTAATAGCCCTCGAGAGTGGTAAAGCGATTATTCACGGCTGACTTCAATCATTCAAAGGTGTCGAGTGTCATCGACATTTTTAATGAATCATACATAAGTTGATCGCTTTTGCAATTGTAATCGAAGCTTCGGTTCACTGTCGTTTTATTCGTATCAAACAGTGATGCAAAAATGTTTTCTAAACACGTACACCTATGAAAAAGGCCCTTTTTCATGGTTTTAAAGTGGATGGAATACTAATTGTAAGATTTTCGAGTGGCTTTAGACAGTGGGAGGAAACGACTTCTTCTCTCAAGGGAGGGATTTTTTCCAAATAAAAGAGCAGGACGCTAATGAAGATGTCTTCGAAATGTCATGACTTCTTATGGGTAACTTTCAGATAATTCGATAAGAAGATAACGAAAGATAGAAATATCTAAAAGAAAAGATAAACATATAAGACAAGAATAACGTTTTTAAATGAGATGATTAAAAAAGACGATCAAGATAATTATTAATTTTTTTTAGTTTTTAATTATTGTTTATGTATTGGACAACTTCAAAATTCCGAGTCTCCATCCACTTTAATTTTAAAAAGAGTGTGTGAGAAAATGACCTTTTAAGACTCGCATGTTGACTTGAGCACGAGTAGAAGTCGTGGGCGCCGTCGGCGATCATCATCCTCGCTAGAAAAAGCTATTCCGCCTCGTTGCACAATGTACCATTCGTTATTACTGTACAGTACAGTATTATAAAATAACAGCTTGCCATAAGAAAAACAAATTTTAGTAAAGAGAAATATCATTATTAGTTCCTATAATGGGCTTAAATTAAGATATTGATAAAGTTTCATACTCAACTACTAAAATCTACTGATAGTACTGTACACTAGGAAAGGAGCTTCTAAAGGAAGGGGATAAATAAGGAAATCCCATATTAATGCTAGTGTAGTATATATAGCATAAAGTTGATTCTTAGTACTTTTCAATTACGAGCACAACTTTGATCTACAATGTTTATTGAAGCCCCGCGCACGCTCGTGAAATGCCCCCTCCGGAGAACGCAATAAAAGTAGAGCGTGCGGCGGCACGCGGCGCACGGACACGATCTCTTTATATGTATTTTCCTGCCGGCGCTTGCACTCTGACCGCTCTATATGAATTACACCCGGGGCGCGGCCACAGTCCTTGACTGACTTTTATTCAACGCGGGGTGTCGAATAACTTGGATCATCGGCCCCAGCCGCGGATGCATTTGCAGCGCCGCGAGCGTAAAATCTGATTATTGCTGGGCATAAAGGAAGCTGTAACTTTCTTTTTCTCTTTCCCTCTCTTGCGGGCGCGTTGAGTGGCTTCGAGGGAAAATAATCCGGCGACGCCGGAAGCGCACGCGTGGAGAGAGAAAATCTTTCCGGAGATTGGTTTTTAGGTGGTCGCGCGCCGAAATACAATATCGACGCACCGGTAATAATCGTACGTCGCTAGGTCGTGTCACCGGGCCAGATAGGTTATTCCGCGCGATGGCAATATCGCTTCCCGTTCGCGCGATGCTGGACACAAAGGATTCGCGAGCGCGGCGTATAGGTATCGTGCGCGACGTATTAGTAGCTGCGAGCGAGCGTGAGAAAGCGCGCGCCAAGAAGTATAAGGTTTATTATGAAAAGTAGTTCGGCGGAGAGCGAACGAGCGGAACTTTTTTATATGATCTTTAAATGAAATCTGTTCTAATGCGATGATTTTATGAGCGCGCGAGTGTAGAGCTCCTTTCTTCGTAGCCGGCGAAAATTATGCCCCTGCGGATTGCCAATCTCGAAAGATAATATCACCCTGAGAGCAGATGCAAATACGATTTTTTTCCTTCCAATGGAATATACATTTTTGCCATACCCTGGCCGAAAGTGCCACATTCCCGCCCGGCTCAAAAACGGGAATGTGGTGTTTTCGGCCTGAGTATGGCGAAAAATAGTATACGCATCACGGGAGGAAAAAACTTGGACAGTCTATAGCTCGTGTAAATTGCCACCCGAGCCGAAGGCGAGGGCAAACACGAGCTGGGGATTGGCCAAGTTTTTTCCTCCCTTGATGCGTAATATACTATTCTCACGAAAAACGATTTGGGGAAAGTCTTAATGAACGAAAAGAAAACAGTGTTACGATCGAAGAAACTAATGAGCGCTAGTGCATTGGTGCAATGTGGAATACTGTTAGAGTATTATTATGGAAATAAACAGATATTATTGGTATCGTATGTGCCTGGAAGTAATAATCCTAATGCTAACGGTCTACAAACATGCAAGTATTTCCTTTTCCACTCGCATTATCTTCGATGCAGATGGAAATGTACATTTTTTATTGTATTGTGGTAATTAATTTTATTATGTTTGTTTCGATATAATACCTTTGTATAAGATAATGTGCAGGTAGCTGGAACCAGGAATAATATTGAACAATAATAGATAAATGCATGCTTTCGGAAAAATTGGTAGAAATATAATGCAGTTGCAGTTTCCGGGAAGCTCTCTGCGAATAATTTAATTTCTCTCCCTCATCCTAATTTGCCTTTTATTTTTGTGTTTTAGTTTGGATATTACTATTTATAGTACGCCGGGTGCGTGTTGATTTTGAATATTCAAATTTTAAAACAATCAGAGAATGCAGGAATAGTAAAAATTTGCATATTTTTTATAAAATTAAATTAAACGACTAATTTTTAGAAGTACATAAACACAGAAACTTGTTTACAACCTTAGTAGAAATGTTAACCAACCGTTGGCAAACTGTTTGTCAATTTTTAAATTAAAAACATCACACCATGATTATATTGCTATTGTCGACGAAGAATAACAATTTCTACATGAGAAAATATTATATTATACATACTTTAAAATATAATCCGAGTTTTTAATAGTTTTAATTAAATTTTTATGATTATCTTAAGTAGGAATGCCTCTGTGCGATTAACATGCTAACCAACAAAGTTGGTTTATTTTGCACCAGGGAAAGAATTATAGGCTTTTGTTTAAGCACTAAAAGAAAAGTCCAAGTTTTCTTTAAGTTTCGGCTTTGACAACTGTTTTTACATTACTTGAAAAAATTTGAATGTATATTAATAAAGAAAAATTTCTCCTCTCACGTGACCCTTTCAGTTTTACATTTTTCCTTTACCTTAACTTTAGTTTTTCAAGTCGCAAAGGACTCACACAGGCGAGCTCGCGCATCACCGCGCGCTCACTTCCTCTACCAGAGTATTTTTATATGACTTTCCGCTTTTAGAGCCTCCAGCATTTTCCACACTCGACTGTGATAATTCCGACTACGCCCACCAACAAATATAGCACCAACGCAATAATTTTTATTTCCAACACGGCAGATTTCTTCACATTTTAGCGATTTTACCGCCTTAAGCGAGACAATACCCGCGCGGTGCGTTAAGGAAGCGTAGATACATTCGGCACATGCGTGCGAACGAACGATTACGTGGCAGTGATGCAGCGCGATAAAGAAGGGCAGCGCACGTAGTAGCCGTATAGCTCGGCATCACGAGCAAACGTCCGTATCTACGAAGTATCGTAGATATTGCTCCTCGTGTGAGCATCTCGTCTTTACAGCGCCGTAAGGATAATGCCACAACAACGGTTACCGCGGCACAAGCTAGGAGCAAGATTTTCGACTGCGCTCCCGCAACTGGGTCACTGATTCTGTTCGTTCTTTCTGTCTCCCTCGCTGCTACCTGTGCGCGCACGAGTGAGCGTTACAAAGATAGCGCACTTGAGCAGCTTGAGGCGGGCTCACACACAAACATACACACACACACGCGCGATCGCAAAAAAGTTGCAGTTTTCCGTTCCTCTACGCCCCTTGACTCCGTCTTTTCTTTTGAGTACTTTTTTCGACACACACCCTCTCTCTCTCTCTCTCTTGCCTTAGCCTTGCACAACCCTACTGCTACTTTCTTTCTCTCGGAGCCTGAGGAGTAGAAACATATCTTACCACGGCCTTAGCGCGAACGCCCGCACCGGCACGCACAAGAAGAATGTGCACACCCTTTTTCGCTTCGTGCTTTAACGAACTGCGGTTGCGCGCAGGGCCACGCTGTCAAATTAACGAGAGGGAGAAAATCTCGTCTGCGCACACACGTGCGGAATTCCGCTGTGGGATGTGCCTTGGCGTCGTTACGGAACGCGCGCGTGCAGGCATGGTGTGTGTGTGTGTGTACACCGCTGCAGCGCCACCTTATTTAGAGCTCGGCTGTAATCCCCTCGGGAGCTGACACACAGTGAGAGGAAGAGCGAGAGAGAGGGAGAGCGGCGAGGGCGAAAATCAAGCAGCGAAAAAGAGCTGCGCGGCACTACTTAATTCCGTAAATTTTTTACTCGTTTTGTATGCTGCTTTGCTGCTACCACTGAGAAAAAATTTTGATTGATTCAACAGCCTTTTTCTGTTAACTTTTCACAATTGAAATCTAAGTCAAATTAACAGTACAAAGGCTGTTGATTTAACAACGCGATTTTGTTGTTTTAAAAGAGTCTTCTACCTAATGGGTCCTGGGGCCAAAATTACCTGAAAAAATGAATTAAAATATAATAATTATAAAACAAAGTATATGTATTACTAATATAACTTATTTCTAATACAAAATCCCGGGAGATAGGTCTCTAAATCCATTTAATGCAGAATTATGTCGTTTTAGAAAAATTAACTGGTGTGCAAGTTTTCTTGGCAGCCACTCGATGGATTTTGACGAGACAAGTCGCAAATTACTTGGAAAACATATGCCTATGGCATGAAGGCTCTGGAATTAAAAAATTTCGTGACTAAGTATTTTTATAATTGAAAAAACTAACTGAACTTTTTTTCTTAATTTTATGAATTTTTATGAATTTTTATTGTTTTTTCAATAAAAAAAAAAATACTCACGAAATTTTTTCATTCCAAAGCTTCGTGCCATAGGTACATGTTTTCCAAGTAATTTGCGACTTCTTTCGTTAATATCCATCGAGTGACTGCCAAGAAAACTTGCACACCAATTGATTTTTTAAACTGACATAATTTTGCATTAAAATAGGTTTAGAGACCTATCTCCCGGAATTTTGTATTAGAAAAAAGTTATATTAGTAATACATATACTTTGTTTTATAGTAATTATATTTTAATTTACTTTTTTCGATATTTTTGGCTTCAGAAGCCATTAGGTAGAAGACCACCTTAAGTACTGATACGTGTCGATTCACACACGAATATGAAAGAACGAAATAAGCAAGGCGTCCGATTACAATATGACGCCGATTAGCAGAAAGCCGAGCGGTGGCGGCCGTGGCTTGTTGATAGTGTTTCTGACTCGCGAGTCGGCGACTCTGATTCGATCTCAGGGTCCGTCACTTTTTATTATTAAAAGTTGCGATAGCTCACTCATAACAGTACATTAGAACCCTATGTTTTATTTGGAAGTCACAATTTGATTTACACGTGTCATAGTTTGACTTATACCAAAGATACAATTCTATTCACAGATAGAAAAGAACCATTATTACATATTTATCCCAGCTGAAAAAATCAGCTGATAAATCACCTGAATTTTCATCTGAATACAGTACAACCCCGTAATAAGCGCGCCTAAGCCCGTAAGGGGAAGAATTTTTTCCATAAACGATGTACCCCCTCCACGCACTTTCCCCTCGAGAATCTAGCGCCTTCTGTCTTTCTCTTAACGACAACCAACGGCAGAAAAGTAAAAGACGAGACGATGTTTAACGAGTCATGGACTCGCGCTACTCGACGCCGACCTGCGATATCAAAATCACGCGAGGCCGACATCGAGCGCGCCCTCGTGTACTCAATGGTAACCGCCTTGATAGGTGTCGACCCCTCAGTTAAAATTATCCAAACTGTCCTTTTCAATTTGGTATGTGTGGTTTACAAGTGACATAAATAAGTGCTACTTAATTATTATCACATACCTTCGAATTAGGAAAAAATCCATCCTATCTTAAAAAAATGATGGATTTGTTATAATATCAATTTATTTGTGATTTGGTTGGTGGAAGTAATGGGTTGCTATAGGTTATAAAAACAAAAGTGGCGCGAAGGTGCGATAAAAGTCCAGCGCGCAAAGTGCTCTTAGAGATGACTAGTGTAATAAATATTATATTGTTTTAAATTTACTGCTAAATGGGTTTTCTTTTTCACCGTAAGTTATATAACAATAACTTGTACTTTTACATGTAGAAACCTTGCAATCTGTAAATATTAAATTAAACAAAACAGACTAAATAGTTTCGATCGAAGACATGCACCTGTCAATACTCTTTAATATGTGAAGTTATTTTATAAATATATGTGAATTGGCAATAATTATAAATGCTTTCTATTGTCTTGTACTGAATCAATTGATTTTTCATATGTGTCTGTTAAGAATAATGTACCTTATAAAAATAAGCCAAAATGCAATTAGTTACATCATAAGAGAATAGTAAGATTCGTTAAATGTAGCTTAGTCTTATGTTCTTACTGCCGGGCGAGAGAGGGCGGGGGAAGAGAGGGATGGAGAGTAGATTATAAAGAAAAAATTTCTATACTTACTTTATTTTATACTTTCATAGAAAGTTTTATATTAACAATATTATTATTTATACACCCTGGTAGAAAATAAACCAACTCGGATGGCTTATCTACCAACTGTTGGCCAATAATTTAGGCCAACGAATAAGAAAAATATTGACCAACGGTTAACCAACGGTTGGTGGACTATCAATCAATAATAAAACATTGAGTAACTCATAAAACAATAATAGAAATTAATAAGAAATATAGATATGTAAAAAGATTTTGATACATAAACAATAATAAAAATTATTGTAATGCATTAAAAAAATATTTGAATGAAGTTGGGAGTAAATTTATTTGAAGGTTAAGTAGACAGCATAGCACGTGGGCTATGCTCCGAAATTACTGTCCGCATCCCGCTTTCCGCAAGACAAGCACACATGCACATAAATACACACATATTACATACACACGAGTGCGATCGCAGGTTCATGTGTTATGTATAGGTAAAAGTATTTAACTGCGCAGACTCATACGAGTCACGTGACGGGATTGCCGGGATCGCGTGGTTTTGCTTCACTGTAAAGGTCAGATGGTAACGGAGCACCGTGTAGAAAACGGAGTAATACGAGTACGAAGAATTTATGTAGGATACTTTCAAATTTTAAATGTAGAATACCTTTTATGTAGGATTCTTTCAAATTTTAAATATAGGATACTTTTAAATTTAAAAAAATGTAAGTATCCACCTGTACATGTCCTGACTTACGTCAAAAAGTCACGCACACTACACATTAACACGCCCTAACCTCAATTTGAACAAACAAAACTATACCCGTTACCGATTTAACCATATTTATCTGAAGAAAAATACTATTAATATGTGGGTTTTGATTATTGTATTATGAATAATACAAATTTTGAGAGTTTTATTTAAATAATAAGTTGTGTAAATGATTTTTATTTAAGATTTTTAATATTAAGCATTCATTGACCAAGCGCAAGGGTGATTCCGTGACGAAATAAGCGGTATTTATCGCTAACTGCTGGTTAAACGGTTGGCCAAATCCTTGCGATTTGGCGAACGGATGGCGTACGGTTGGTTACAATTTCTACCAGGGCAGTCATGAATGAAATTATTACGATTTGTAGAGAGTGCTTATTGAATAGATGAGACTAGAAAAATTAAAAGGACTAGACAAATTGTGTTGTTAAAACGTACTTAAAAAATTAGTTTTTTAAAAAACGTGTTGATTGTTTTAAAAAATAATTAAGCACGTTAATAATTAAGAAAATTTTTGATACAGAGTTTGATGGATGTTGAAAGAGAAGAAGAGAGGGAGAGAGAGAGGGGGGTATTATTTATTATTTCTACAGTTATGAACAAAATTATTACCATTTGTAGAGAGTGCTTATTGAATAGATGAGAATTAGAAGAAATAAGAGGACTAGAAAAATTGTATTGTTAGAACATACTTAAAAAATTAATTTTTTAAAAGACGTGTTGAATGTTTTAAAAAAATAAAATTTTTTCAAGAAAAAATGTTAATGCTTTCTTCTTGGAGGAAACATTTTAAAAAAATTCTGTAGATCTTTCAAAATAAAGTTTGTTAGTTGGTTATTCATCAACTGAAATATGACATTTTTTATATCGCTTCCTCATAGGGGAAGCTTTGTGACGCTGAAAAAAAAGTTTTCAAGATAACATGTTAGAAAGATGTTTTCAATCATTTGGAGTCAAAATATACTATTTTTAAAAAACGTGTATGTGTGTGTGTGCATGCGCGCGTGTGTGTCTGTGTCTGTGTCTGTGTGTGTGCGTGCGGGCGTGCGTGTAACGCTGTAACTTTTTCAATTTTTATCCAATCGTTTTCGGACAGCGCTTAAAAGTTTTTTTTTTCAAGATTTTCAGAAAATAATAATATTATGTAATTTTTTGATAATTTTTTTTATATTGATTTTTCACTTTTTGAAAAAATAATTTTCATTTTTTTTTTAATGATAACATTGAGATATTTGAATCGGATGGAAAGCATTTGACAGAGCATTAAAATACCTATATTTTCTAAAAAAAACTCTCTAGCTACCACGGTTCTTTTGTTTTTCACAAAAACGTATTTTTTTTAAAGCTTATAACTCCTAAGCTAAACGGTCAATTTTTTTGAAAAAAATCGGGATAATGCAAAATATAAGTAGCTATAATCTGTACAAATTTGAATCAGAAAAAAATGAGTTTGTATGTCGCACGATAACTGGAGTAAAATTGGCTTAATCGCTTTAAAATTTCTTGTAGGGGTAGATTTTGGATAGCTCTCGATCGAGTTCTTTGAGCAAAATGATAGATCCATAAATTTCAGAGATATTTGAGGTTACAAATTTTTTAAGTTTTTTTTTCAAATCGTAATTTTTCGGAAACGGTTCGATGTATCAGCTCCAAATTTATAGGCAATTTTGTATGTGATATAGATAATATGTGTGCGAATTTTCATCAAGATCGTACGATTACTTTTTGAAATATTTGATATTGAAAATTTTCGTATTTTACAAAGTTTCTTTCTTTGTCGCCTGATAACTAAAGAAAAAAAAGTCGGTTGAATCATGTTGAAATTTTGTGGAAATGTAGAGTTTATATATTAAGGGGGTCCGAAAGTCAATTAAAAATTCAAATTTCGCGCCACAATATAGCAGACGAAAAAATAAGTAATTTGCCTATAACAAATAGTAAAAACAATATTACGGAAAACCAGGACTGCATTGCCCTCCGTTACATTATTATCTATCATTTTACAAAGTTTGAAGTTTCTATATAAATATTTCGCTGAATGGCATTTGAATAATGTCTCAAAATCAAGTAATTCAAATGCCATTCAGCGAAATATTTATATAGAAACTGCAAACTTTGTAAAATGATAGATAATAATGTAACGGAGGGCAATGCAGTTCTGGTTTTCCGTAATATTATTTTTACTATTTGTTATAGGCAAATTACTTATTTTTTTGTCTGCTATATTGTGGCGCGAAATTTGAATTTTTAATTGACTTTCGGACCCCCAATAATCGTAATTTATAAATGACGACTTCATGTATAAGCTTGAAATTTATAGACTGTTTTGTTCGTGATATAGGCAGTATCTGTGTAAAATTTTATCAAGATTATATGGTTACTTTTTGAGATATTTGATATTTAAAATTATGGTATTTCTGAAAATGACTTTCTTTGTTGCACAATAACTAGAGTAAAATAATAACAAATGACAGAGTGAAGATAATTTAAATATTAAAAAAAGAAAGTGTAGGTAATTTAAATACCTTTTAAGAAATGTTCATTATATTATGTAATAATAGCTGTAAGATATAAAAAAAAAAACAATAAAACAATAAAAATTCAAAATCTTTTTTTGGTTATAAAAAAAAGAAAATAAAAACTCAAATCCATCAGGGTATCGAGTTTTTTTTGCGAGACGAAGAGAATAATCTTTGTCCGACGAAAATCGGTCGATTAATTTTCGAGATATAAAGAATTTACATTTACATTTATCGAGCACAACACTGTGTCAAAATTTCAAGGTAGTATCGTGATCGTCTTGAAATTTGTAATTGTTGTAGCTTTTACATATTCTCAGATTGGGCCCTTAAGCAAAAAAATGTAACTGTTACGTCTAAAGATATTGAAGGGATTTTTTTTTTTATTTTCGAATACTGGTTTCTAAATTTTAACCACTTATTACACTTATTAAAAACTATATTTGGTTAAAATTTGAATAAATTTTCTTCATTTCTTTCTGAGAAAAAAATTATTTTATAAAAAAAGTATAAAAAAAGGAATTGATAAATTGGTTTGAGGAAGCTATGTGCCAATGAATTGGCAGCGGTTTTACCAATCGACTGATTACTTGCTTTGCTCAAAAAGTAAATATATTTATACAACAATATACGTAAAATTGTACGTTAAGTGAGATTAAATATTGATTCAAGTTCATTATAAACTCCTATGTTTTTAAAAAAGTTGTTTTTTCAACTCGCGCAATGAGTAAGAATACATCGCTCATACGGTTCCGCAGTTCCTAACCTCCAAAGGTGACGCTGTGATACCAAATTTCAAAAATTCATAACTTTTTATATTTTGTACCAATAGAGATTTTTACAAAACACGCGTATGATCTCAAATAAGTTGAATTTTCTGAAAAAAAATTGTCCGGAGCAAAAATAGCACATTCTGCAACTAAGGAGGAAAGTTAACTTTTTCTAGGGAGATGATGATTGAGCATATAGATGGAGCATAGGATGATACACGAGTTCTTAAAATCATCATCCGAGTCTGAAAAAGTCAATTGCTTACTTGTTACACATAGTACTTTTTTTAATAAGTGCAGAAATGGGATCTTTTTCTGCATGAAAAGTGAATGGGAGATCGGGTATATCGAGTCGTCACAACGGGAGCCTAAGCTTTCGGCTCGGGTGGCAAATTTACATATGCTCTGGTCTGACCAACTCTTTATCTTCCTAGTTGCGTAATATACCATTCCTCCAACTACTGCGGGAGGTCGCACAAGACGCTCGAAATGCTCGATTTTCCATTCACTTTTCTATTCAGGAAAAGAGCCTTCTTCATGCACGTGTTGAAAAAAATTTATTTTTGATACCGTAATTGTTGGCCAAAAATGCGAAAAAATAGCGAAAATGAATTTTCGAAAATTCATATCTTTTCGAATTTTGAGTTTATAGAAATTTTGCAAATAAACATATGTCTTAAAATGAGCTGAATTTTCTGGAAAGAAATACTCCGGGGCAAAAAAAAATTTTTATAATTTGTTTAAACAATTGCATTTTAAACAACTTTTATTGATTTTGATCAAATTTTGACGAAAATTTTCGGATTCTGCGGTTCAAAATCTATAAGAATCACTTACATTTATGCGGGGACACCTCGTTCCATACCTAGCGCCTGGACTACTGGTGCCCCTCTCTCTCCTCTACCCCTCATGGGACTACCGGTGCGGTCTTATATACTAACCGATTCGACATTTGCTGATTTTGCGGAAAAACTCTCACGCCGTAGTAAGCCACCTAGTGGCGAAATTATTAATGCGGTCTCGCCTTCCATCCCGTGCGCGAACTCGCGTGTCCTCAGTCCTTGCTGCACTCTTTTATTTGGAGATGACTTAGAATAGACCTGAAACTTCTGAAAAGAATATGAAATTGAACTTTATTCTAGATTGAATATTATGTGCATTCAATTTAATTGTGAACGCTGTTAACTTAATAAACATCCGTTCAAATTAATAGCTTTATCAGTTGACTTAAGATTATATTTTGATAAATTTATTAGAAATAGTACCAGTATTTTGAAAAGACTGATATTTTTGGTTTATCATTAAGGTAGCTCGTTTCGATGTGAAGTTAGTCACATTTCTGCTCATTCAATCAAATTGTTTTCTTATTGGCGCTATGTGTATATACATATTTTTTCACGCCCGGGGGAAGAAAGCGAGAAGCGGGAAAGTTTATTGTAATCAAATTCAACAGGCGCCCACACTTCATTTCGAGTTATTGAAACTCTCATGAAAAACAATCTAACGCGGGGCCTTTTCGCGCGGAAACAAGATTTCCGCGGTGCCAGAGCGTAACGCTATACGAGCATTGTGTGTGTGTGTGTGCGTGCGCATGGATAAGCGCTGCTGCTATATGTAGCAGTTTTGAAGTAAGACGAATGCTGCAAGAACTTTCCTCGCTGAAAATTACACCTTCGCGACGTTTAATCTTTAGGATTTATACCGAGCGTACAAATGCAGTGTTTAGCATTGCGCGATGGTTCGTGCGCGCATTTTTTGCGTACCCAAGAGCCTGGAAGTACGGGAAAAAGGCAATGCCTTTCGTTCCACATTCCGTGATAAAAACGGAGTTTTAGGTGCTGGACTGCCGTACGAGAGTCTGGTGGATTATTGCCAGAGATCTTTTTGCAGAAGTTTTATTGTTTTATTAAATTTAAGAATGTGTGCTATAAGAAAGCATTCTAAAATGGTTGTTAGAATTTTCAGAGAGGTGGTCGAATGGAGAGCATATATAGAAATTATTTATATTTTAACTGTTATTATTTTTAAGCTTTACAATAAAATAACAGTTATAAAACGTGACGTGCGCATCGTCACGATCATTTTTCAAACAATTTTATCATTTTCCATGAAAATGCATTGGAGAAGAATATAACGAGTCCCGCATAAATCCAGGGGTGACGAAAGTCAAAGTGAACATGCATTTTTCGACAATTCTCGGACAAGCATAATCAAAAGCACCTTCGTGTTATTTATTGGACACGTGGCGTCGCGAATGATACCGTTTAGTCACATCTGTCAAAGAGCTCATAAAGTTTATGCCTGCGCTTCAACGCACAAGTGATCGCGTCTGTATCGGACAGATACTTTGCGGACAAGTAGCAGTAGAGGGGGAGAGAGCAAGTGCTTCGGCCGTCGAACAGTAGTCCGGATGCGCGCTGCTCCGGAGAATTCGATCCCTCTAGTGGTTTAATGTTGCCCCACAAAATGGAAACATCCAACACTCCGAAAAAGGTCCTCTATAGATATATCGAGCCTACTTCCGAAGGGGTATCAGATTTTCGTGTTCAATATGTTGTAATATATCTCGCAAGGCTGCGATTTCACCAGTAATCGCGCTGCTGTTCTACTATCATGAAACTCGTGCGTTTGACCTAATTTTTAAAATAATATTGCTACATTCACAATAATGCATTTATTCTGTATTTGTTCAAGATTGAAGTATTTATTAAATAAACTCTGAATATCACTGTAATTTATATCATATATGTCTAACACGCACATGTCAAACACGCAACTGTACACTCGCAAACACACCTGTAAACAAACACACCGGCTCCTTGCCGATGCTCTGGCACCACACCGCATAAGTAGTATCGGCTGAGCAAGCTAGCCTCGTCCCGTTGTGCTTACTATGCACACGTCACACAATCAACGCTCGCTCTGTATACCGCTCTCCTCTGTAACCCCGCACCTTGATATTAAAAGGCACTGTAAAACCGCGTCTCTGCTTTTTGCTTTCATCCACACCTCCAAATCCTCTACAATTATTCAATCATCCGCAACAGTATTCTTTCTTTAAGAAATAATTAATTTCATACTGAGTAATTGAAACTTCATCAATCTAAAGCTTACAACCTGAATAGATAAAGTTAAATGTATATCTTTTTTATTGAACAGTAGCCAAATATTGATATTGTGTCATACTTTATATAAACTCGTGCATCATTTGACCTGGTTTTAAATTGCATTTTATTGAGTTTCGATTTGATTTCGAAATTTCTCTTCATTGGCACATTATTAAAATAAGCTATTCAAGATAGTTAGAGAAATAATATTAAAAGCGAGAAACTATTAAAAATAGTAATAGTTTTTTTACTAAATTATTTTTACGGTTGTTTACATGTTATACTTAATCATTTCGAAAAAAATAAGAATAGTATGACATTCATAATTATAGTATTTATATTATTTACCAATAACAATATTTATATCAAATGTTAATTAATTACACATACCTAAAATGTTACGTAAATTATGTAATAAAAGATTGATGTCATTAATATCTTTGTTAAATTAGATAATAATAAATTTACATTTTATTTTAAATATTATGCAACAAAATTTTTAAATTTGAATGCTAATTAATATTTACTTAAAATTTCATAAATAAATAATAAAGATTTTCTCATAAAAATATGATTTATTAATTATTAAAGAAGAAACGTATACGTATGTACATATTGTCGTAAAAGGATATTGTAAATGTTTATATTTGAAATGAAATCTTTGAAAAAACTATTTTTGACTCTGCAACGTTCTCGACGTAACCGATAATCTACCATAAATATAAGTAGTTTAGTAGTTTGGCCGATTCTTTGATGCATGGAAGCACATAAATAAAGATAAGCACCATAGACTATCTGAAAACTGTCTATACAGAGTAAATCGAAGTGGTACACGCCGAAAAATAATAACCGATAGAATTATTACGTTTCTATTGAGGTAAAATAATATCTTCCATATATTATCAATTCACTATTATAGAATAATAATTAGAATTAGAAATACAATAAATTATCTAATAAATTAAATTTTTAACTGGATGTTTTTCCGAGTTTTCTTAACAACCTTTTATATGTACAAAAAAACGTAACGATATCTTTTTGAAAAGTAACTTAGATTATGGGACAACTTTACAAATCTACGAATAAAATTACTCGTTGCTTGCTGAAAAAAATCAAACCCTCATATCTCAGCAGAAACTTTATCGATCTTACTTTTTGGCCCAGTAAAAGATTCGCAAGAATACTAATATATATATATATATATATATATATATATATATATATATATATATATATATATATATTAGAAACACTAATCTATATATATATATACGTATGAAAGTTGTTTGTTTCGTACTCAATCACATGAAATCATTACCGATCTTCATGAAACTTTCACGAATTTCTTCCTTGTAGCCTGAAGATCATTACTTTTATGGGTGCCGTAAAAATCTCTACAAATGGCTACAAATACTTGTACAAAATAAATATTTTGTTCTTCTACACCCTCTTTGTGATATAAAGCTGAACACACATTAAAGTTAGATATTCATATGAACATTTAAATAAAAAAGCTTTGAAGGTCTTTGATCTTAATATGTAACTTTAAAAGTAGTAATATTCCACATATTAAAATACTATACTATCAGCACTTCACTATCATTATATTGTACCTTCGTGAAAGCATTCAAACGCTCATAATTCACAGAAATTTCATCGATTTCTTAATTTAATACGATAAATCAGTTCTAATATGTGGAATATCCAGGCAAATATTTTATGTTCAATGCAACTTAACTTTTGAAGAAATATTTTAACCTATCGGATTTTAATGTATAAATTTAATTTATAAATATTCAATAAGTTCAACAAACAGTATAGGAAATCATTTACAAGTTCTAAGTCTAAGTTTCGATCTGAAGTTGTCAGAAAATTTATGTGCATAACAATGACTTCATATTAATTATACATTCGTTTTACAAGTCTTCTTAGGGTTGAATTTCTGAAGTAGGAGAAAATTATACTTTAAAAACTCTAGAAAGCACTTGATTTTTCGTTCTATTCATCTTCGTTCTCGTGTTTTCGCCCCAACTACTTTAGATATAAGTGTCAACTATTTATTTCGTTATTTTTTTACTGTACTCTCAAATTTTACAATTTTTTCTATAAATAACTAAAAATTGATAGTTATAGCCTTATTTAATATCTTCAGTGCTACAGGCACAGTGGAAGAGTTGCAATGTATTTTAAAGACAAAAACACTGCCTTATAAATTTATTGAAGAAAAAATCCAGATTTATGTGGAACTTTATGCTCAAGATTAAATTACACGTTGGGAAAAAGATGCGAGCAATGAGCAGAGTCGTAGTATATGTATATATTCTTAAAATTCAATTCAACGCTACATTTTTCACAGAGACTTGCGCTTTTAATCAAAAATAAAATAGCACGCGTCAAGCGCTGGTCGAAGGTAAGTAGTCGACGTAAATCAGACAACGAAAGAGAGAGGCAGAGAGAGAGTGAGAGGGGGGAGAGAGTGCTCGCCATGTAACATTAGCTGTAAATCGACAGGCGGAGTGCGAGCTTGCGCGAAAAGTAAGATTTCATAAATCCGTGAGCGAAGAAAATTGATCGGTGCGAGCGCGTCCAAGGCATACTTATATGAAACGTCGGGCTCTCTCTTTCTCTCTCTTGCCAGACCTCGATTAATGGCTGAACAATTCTTTGGAAAATTACGAGAACACCACGGATATATACTTCACGAGGCGCGCTCGCGAAAGACGCTTTAATATCCCAGTGCATATAGATATAATATACGAAGAAGCCGACGACAGCACGTTTATTCCGCCTCTTGTTCTCTCTCGTCCCGATTTGTACGCCCCGCACAATTCATCTCAGTGGGTATGCGCGCGCATGCAAAAAGCGTCGTACCTAGCTACTCGTAATTCAAAGCAGCGGAAGAAGTCGCGCGACTCGGTCAATTAGCTCGATTTCATTTTCTCGCGTTCGCGCTCGATGCAAGGAGCTGCACGACAGAAATCCCACAATTAAAGACACAATTAATTAGAGGTGATGGCGCGTGAAAATTGCTTTGTGGACTCGTAGATTCATCCATTGACGATTGTCTCTGGTGCTGTGTACTCTCGGGTGTGCTTAATTTTATGGAATTTTTCAAGTTCATTTTGAGAGTTCAATAATGAGATTTGAATTACACCGATGAAATTGCGAGCTTTGACCGTGCACGTTCGAGCAGAAATTAGATTTAAATAGCATTATAGTCAGTTAAATAGGTAGTTAATTAATTACATTACTGCAGTTATAGTTTCCCAATGGCAATTAATTCGCGTGAGTCTGTAATTAGTTTATATCAATAGGTGATTAGTTATCGTTTCAAAAGTCAGGACACGTGTTTATTAGTTTGCCAATTCTTTGTTTAATGATTAGTTTAGCATAAAATTGTTATTACTATTGCGTTTTGTCCTCTTAACTTCTAGAATCACATTTCTTCACAATTATTTAACATCTATTTTTAAAAATTAAATAAAGAAATTACAAATACTATGTATATCTTTTTAATTTTCAAGTGATAAATATTTCGTTGATCAATTTCTAGCAATCCAACAGATTTACGAGTTGGATTAAATGTGCCAAGAATATTTCATTATGTAATAAGTAAACAGTAATATAACAAGGATTATTGGTTACTGAATATCTTTGTAACATTGCTTTCTCACAAATATTACGATTTTACATAATTCAATTGCATTATGCAGTATTTCTTGAAATACTTTGCATCTGATCTTTTCGCATGGTGTATGTTTCTTTAATTTATTCAGCTGCGACGTATTTGATCTAACAAGTGATCTTTACCTATTTTCATACCCATTTTCGATATCTACACCTGTCTTTAATGACATGATAGCTCAGATATCTGTCTTGTATAAAGGAAATGAAGGTTTGCTGCATTAGCTATATAGCATCACCCAGTGAGCGAATGTACTTTAGATATTTATGCCACATTCCGTATAGAAGAAGCATATTAAAGTTTAAGTGCTTAAAGGACATTAAAGTCATCACTACCCGATACTTTTTTAATTCTTAGAGGACCAGAATTTTATAAATTAAAGTAGTTTGTAATCTTTATAGAAGTGGGTTCTGAGGCATCTGGGCATAATGTCATATAGGATGTCATATCGATTTTCAAGGGTTAAGAGCGAAAAATTATATAAATGATTGCCGACGTTCCATAGATTTGTTTGCAATCATTCATCCAAGTAACAATCTATGCTATAGTAATCTATATATCACTCTTTATAGTGTGTGGCAGATGAAGCAGGTGCTGACAGTACGACGGTCGCTACCTGTCGCACTGTTGCAGCTTCGTCGAGCTGGTCCCACGACGGAGAGTGCATATGTGCACTTTCCTGCGAAGAGGCCGCGAAGGCTCCCTCGTATCGTAGGAGCAGCTCGCAGGGTCTTATATCTAAGATGCGAGGTGTCCAGTGGACGGGCAGCCGCCACAGCTCGTCTGTGACAAGTGTTAATATTTTAATCATTTGGAATAAAATAACGCTGCCAATTCATTGGCAATTAGCTTCCTCAAACTAAAGTTATTTTTCTAGTACATTGATTGTTTAAATCAGTATATAGATAAATAATTGTAATTCATCAATGGGCATGTCTTCTACATATATTATTTTTTCAATCTCTGAAGCCGGTTCAAAAAGACGCTATCTCAGAAGCAGGTTCAAAAAGTATCTCGCGTGATGATATTTGTTGTTCATATTTATATTTTATTTATTTCTATTTATTTCTTTGAAAAACGAGTTTGAAGATATAAAAAAGTTATCTCTGTGCCAAATTTCAAGACCATTGGTTGATTTTTACTTCCGTCATCGTATGAGAACAAAAACGCACTTTTTATCTAAACAAGCGATATTCAAACGCGCTTCGCGCGTACTTTTCTGTTTTTGAGGTTATGTATGCTATCTTCATTACGTTTTACTTTTAACTTATTTAAGTATTTTTTCGAAGTCAGAACTTAATCATTTTTATACTACTCTAAATGTAAAAATTCCATTAAAAAATTCAAACATTAAATTCCCAACAGTAAATTTCTCGCGCCTTCTTCTTATCGACCAATCAAAATCAAGCCTTTAGATGCTTCAACATGGCCGCTCATCATTTTTTTAAGAAGGGAAGAATTTTTTTCTCGAAAACAAATGAAGATAATCTCTGGAAATTTTAACTAAATGTTGTACCAGATAACTGTAATAAGTGGTTAAAATTTTAAGTCGATAAATAAAATATTTTTCTTTCTCCCCCACCCGAAAGTACGTACTTTCGGCCCGCATCTCCAAGCCGAAAGTTAACTTTCACACCCTATTTTAGACCAACCGCGCGCTCTGATTGGCTGCCGAAATTTCCCGACCCGCTGCGCTTGAGCGCCTGCGCGCATGAGCCACTCTGTCTCATGCGCATGGGTGACGAGAAAAAAGAGTTAGTTGAAATAAAAAGTGGTGTTGTTGTATCGTGGTCATTGTTTTTTTCTCTTGTTTTCTACACGTACTTACGAGTCGTGTAGAAACAATTAAGTAAACGTGCGGACGGGAGCGTCCGAGGAAAAGATGTTTGTGCGGTGTGAAGGTTAGACACGTACACCCAATGGACATTGATTCGTGTTGTTAGTGACCGTCATGCATAACCTTTTCAATTGTTTTATCATTTCTTATGTATGTTAACGTTCAAAAGGTTATGAGTGACGGTCACTAACGGGCACGTTCGACACGAATCAATATCCATTGGGTGTACGAAATAGACAGAGGAAAGTGCACGGGTGACGAGAAAAAAGAGTTAGTTGATCAAACTTTATTGTACTTATTTCATCACCTTATTTCTTTCTTTTTTTAATGAATGTGTTTCTGATGCCCGCCCCGACCAGCAAAACCTCGGCTTCGCCTCGGTCTTGCAAATGTCGGGCGAGCATCAAACCATCTCTGCAACAGCGAAAGTAGCAGATGCCCAAAAAACCAGATCTCAAAGCGGCCGAGAGAGGCACTACTATCGATCGGGCCGAAAGAAAAACTAACACTCAAACACAGCTAGCAGACGACAACGCAATTTTATTAATTATTAAACAATTACAGAACGTACTTTCGGCCGGGGAGTAAGAAAAATAGTATACAATACTTGAACCCGAAACTGGATGCCCTGGGCATGCGTCATGACGCCCCGGAAATCCAATTCCGGCCCACGTATCGTAATATACCATTTTTAGAAATTAATTAAAGAAGTATAAACCGTATTTTCATGAATAAAAAATAACAGACTAAAAATAATTTCGAATCGATAATCGAAAAATAGGTTATGTCCTTCAAAATATCCTCCGAATCGAAGAGAATAAGTTTTGTCCGGTAAAATTCAGTCGAATGGTTCAAAAGTTATTGCCCGTACACACACACACATACACACAAATTTTTTTGCTCAAAAACGACGGATTTTAGTGCCAAAAGTCTTAACCGCATGTTATGTTCAGATTTTATTTTTTATTTAATGCTTCATGAAAAAAAAAAGTTATTCGAATAAGGAATAAGTTATTCTTAGTATGTTTAATAAAAAAAAAAGTACAGAGAGCGCGCGCAGCGCGCATGGATTTAGCTATTATTACAAAAAAAGAGTTAGAATCAATTACTTTTTAAGTTTATGCTTGAAAAGTTACTTTTGATGCTATTTGTTACCATATTCTAAGACTATAATTTCTCTCTAATTATATAACCTATATTTACCGTATAGGTCGCTAAAAAGAAATAAAGGAAAGTATATTGTGTGCATCGAGGGACGCAGAGATATAAGTAGCTGCCTAGCTCAAGAATAATGGTTTTTTATTTAATCTAAAAAATTAAGTATCTGGTCGTGAGCATTCTAACTTGTTTCATTACTACCGATGTTAAAGAAGAACTGGCAATAAGCGCATGTTTCCATTTTCTGTTATGTAAAGTAAGTTTCAATCACATCATCGGTTAAACTCCCAGCTTACGTTGAGAAAGCTATATTCGGCGTATCATTCATGAAGTCTGCGCTTCCCTTGACTTTGACAAACATCTAACATACTCTCTTTTCATTTTTCTCGCATGAAAAGCTCGGAATTTTTTTCCCCGTAACTGACTCTATACCTACATCAGTTGTCAAATTTTATGCTCAGTTATGGCTGGCTAAATGAATTGAGGTCATAGATGTACCCCAGACACGATGTAATTGTGCAATTTTTTAATACTTCACAACCACATAAAGGGGGATTACAATAAAATATTTATACAATGTAGGAAGCTTTTCAATTATACATACCGGGTAAAGAGGCAATATCGCAAATGGAATGACCCTCAAAAGGAGAAAATAACTATAAAACAAACGTTGTTTTTACGTCTTAGTAACTAGCTGCTTTTTCCTTTACGGATGTTTAGTATTATATGTACGCACATACCAAAGGAATAAGTAAAGCAAGCAATATTTAAAACATACAAAGGTATTTTTTCATAATCTTTTTTAATATAGTATAAAAATTATAATAAATGTTTTATTTTTTAATACTAGATAATAAAAAGAATAAAATTAATAAGAGTTATAAAAATGTGGAAATATTTGATATAATAATGGCTTTATTATGCATCAATATATATTGTTGAAACATATAATATCATGACTAAATGTTACACATATTAAATGCACATATTTAATAAGCTTTCTGAACTCAGCGGATATATATGGATATTAAAATAGAAAGGGGGATAAATGATAATCTTGATAGCTACGGTTTTAAGATGAGTATTCCACAAAAGCTGAAGTTGTGACCTATAAGTCTTATAAGAAATCTCAGACTTCATAGCTAACGCTTAAATGGATTTACGGCTGACGAATTAGCGGAATTCAGGCAGCGGGTGGATGTGTCAGTCTAAATGGATAGTAATGATGCAGAATATTAATGATCTAAGAAAGTGACGATGTTACGGAAATAAACGCAGATAATTTATGATTTTATGCAACTATTATTGAATTGGTAAATATTTAAAAAATCTATATTTTACTTTCTAATTGAATGAAAATTAATAATTAACTCAGAATGAATATTGATTACTTTGATAATTTAAGGAGAAAGTAGTTGCAGGAATATAGCAGTAAAATCTGAAATAAGACAAATCATGTTAATAAGATAATATTGTGCAACTTTTCCTCTGGAGATTCAATCACCAAAAAATCAACAAAATTATTTATCTAGTAGAAGTTGAAGAGAATCCATTAATTTGAGTTTCACTTAAAGCACATGATTTCCTATTCGGCTCAGTATGTTGCCGGGGATACAGCATTTAATATAGAAATTAAGCGACCTGAACTAATGAAAAGCGATGTAAGCCTAAAAGCGCATCTCCTTTTAAAATAAATGATCCTATGATAGAATGCAAAATCGAGCCTGATAATCGAATCTTGAAGCTTTCGTTCTTCGAACAATGAAAGGCTTTTTTCGAATGTCCACCCTGTTTATGCCTTATCCAGCTTTAAACAGCAATAAAGCTCATTTTCTCTAATCCTTCCGCGCATGACGACGAGTTTCATCGCGTGGATTCAACGAAATGTAAAAGTGTCCCGAGCACGCATTGCTCGCGCCGGAACTCACCGACGTGCATTCGTTGCTTCAGCTTCAGCAAGAATTTTCATAAAATGAATGAGTCACAGAGTGCCGCAATATCTTGAAAATTATTAAAGGTCCCAGAGAATGAAACAAAAGGCCAGGAATTAAACAATTTAATGCTTCAGAAAATTTTTAATTTGTGGTACCCGGAGAAGATTGCGCTTTTTTCTTTCCTCCTCTATCCCCGTCATTCTCCATGCTCTTTTTGCGAAATTATTATTCCAACTTACGGCAATTCGTTTCAATGTAATTATCAGGCACGAAGTCGTGAAAATTAAAACAATTAACTCGCATACGTTAAAAGTTTCGGTGATATATAGATTTCGTAACTTTTCGCTCGGGATTGCCATTGTCTGTGATAAACTGCACTTTTAAAACATTCATTTGAATTTATTTTTTAATTATCCAACTAATGAAAGTATTTTCATGCCTTTGATCCCGGCGTTTTCTATATTACATGATTAAAAAAGTATGCCAGAATACTAGTTTTAATTAAACCAATATCATGAAACGTCTTTATTTCTCGGACGCATGATGAGAAACACTTGCCAAGCAGTATAGTTAAAGCTTTGCTGAATGATTTATCATTATATGTCTTTTTATACACGCACACGAACCCGCATCAGAGTATGTCTGCGTGTGCCGAGAGAGTGAAGAACACGTGCAATAGCAAGTTGCGCCGGGCGAAATTATTTTTGACGCGGAAGCGCGTTGTACCTCATACATTTTACAAGCGGGCGCACTTCGAATACGATTTCCAACGTTTTGAGCTTTAAGAAAGCGCAGTCTGAGCGACCTGCACTCGCCGATTAGTTCCGTTGCTTATGCATGATCATATACCTGACAGCCTGTAGTTGCAAAAAATGCCAGAGAGTAGAAAAAACTGCAGGGATCTCAGAATAAACGCGTTCACTTGAACGCTTCATCTCGTGCCGTGTAAGTGATAACACCTCTATTCCCTTTCAAATGAAAGTCTATTCTAGTTCATTTATAGAGAAGATTAGACTTTTTATAAAAATTGCAGTTTTTTAAATAACAAATTATTACAAATTACTTTTTCAAAATTATATTGCATTTGTTTTTAATTCGTTGGTGTTATGAAGTTTGCCAAACATATAAATTACCTTAAATTGACACGTAAAGTATGATTAAAATTTGAATTATGAATAAGAAAAAAAGGTAATTATAAGTTTGGATTAATTAATAATTTAAATTTATAACTAAAAGAACAGATTTTTTACTCTCGTCTTCTCAAAAATTGAATAGTATGGAAAATAACCTTAACGAATTAATAACGAAATTTCAATTAAAAAAGAAATTTTTTTCAAAATTTATGTTAAAAATTATGTTAAAAATGTTTCACGCAAAATTCACATGAGTTTTCGTCACCAAGTGGTGGGATCTTCGTGTCTCGTGCTTTTTTTCGCAAATATCTCGATAACGGTGAGAAATATGCGAAAAAGGGGCGAAACTGAGAGATACAAACATACATACATACATGCGGAGTAGGCGACTGTATCTGGAATTCTCAACTGCGTGTACATTTTTTTTACGATCTTCAATCCTGCGAAAATATCTTCATATTTTTTTCAGGCTTGTTCTTTTTCAATGCAATATGGGCAAGCTTCTGAAACAAATTGTTAGCGCTGTGCCGTTCATCAGGTACCTAGAAACATGTTATCCCTACCGCGACGAGGGTAGCTCCCGCAAATAATTTTTTTCTTTTTATCGCCCCAAAGAAGCGTATACAAATTTCGTCAAGCCAAAAAATTGAGAACGCGAAATTTCAGCACTACGCACGCGCTATCAAACGAGCCTTTTAATACAAAGTTAAATTAAATTCGTGTTCTCCAACTTACCATTTAAACACGAGCTTTTTTCTGCACTTTTTACAAAAAGTATACAAATTTTGTTCTCATTCCTCTTATACTCTCAAGTCCCTTAGAAACCAGCAATA
Source organism: Torymus aiolomorphi (assembly GCA_036365515.1). Classification (NCBI taxonomy): domain Eukaryota; kingdom Metazoa; phylum Arthropoda; class Insecta; order Hymenoptera; family Torymidae; genus Torymus; species Torymus aiolomorphi. Next base: position 13,104,944 of record CM070875.1, read on the forward strand.
ACGTATTTAATTAAAAGAAAGATAGGGAGTAAAGCGCGGTGCTCAGCTCGCGAAATGGAGGAATTCGCGCGTTCAATAAGGCGAATATATCCCGGAGGCTTTTCCCTTTCGATAGAGAAAATATTTATTCGGACGTGAGGGGACTATCATATTATACGTCGCGCGCGCGTCTGCACGCGCTTCCTTCCTCTCTCTCTCTCTCTCTCTCTCTCTCTTGCTCTCCCTGCCCACATTTTCATCATTATGTACGTGTCGAGGCGCGCGGGCGCGGGGCGAGAGACTAACAATCGCAGAACTCGATCAAAAACACGGCGCAGCAGTTGCAATATTATGGTAATGCAAATACCAACGACTTCGCTCACATAAATACGAAGGGAAGGGAGATGGAGAAGTGAATAAGTTACAAGAGGGGAGAGAGAGGGATTAGAGATCTTTGATGGAAAGATGTTTGTTCAAAGCATTAGGCGCGGTAGGTAGAGTTCCTGGTATTTCGAGCAACTACTACTGCTAGCAGAAGCTTAATTCTTACAGCTATTCTTGCGCCGAATCGGTACGGCTTTATCCCCGCCTTGAGAGGCATCGCGCGCTCGTCGTCGCGTCCCAGAGGCGAACGGATGTATGTAGGTATACGCGCACTCCTCGCTCGCGTTCACATACTTACATTAGGAAGCTTTATGCGAATTGCCGGTCTGAACTAACAGGACCAGGCCTCGTGTGACTTCCTTCGCGGTCCTTCACCCGCGACAAAGAGCTTTAATGCCTTTAATGCATATGAGTAATTCAGCGGTACTTTTCAAATTCAAGTTACTCTTTGATATCTTTAGATAAACTCACTGCATGCTGCATGGAATTCTGTGCAGGTTACAGTTCTTAAATGGGGTGAGAAGAACATCATATTGGTACCAAAACCCAATTTAGAATCGTACAAATTACGTATGGTAAGGAGAAAGACTAAAATTAAAGGCATACTCAAGTGGTACTCGTATAAATTATTATCTTCTTTATGCGATTAAAAAAATGGCTTTTCCTTAAATGATTTGGAAAAAGTTTTTTCACAGCTGTTTTAGCGTGTACTTTCAAGATCTTAAATCCAGATATGTGTGCCTATTAATAAATTACTTACATAATGAGTTATTTAAGAGTTACCAGATTTTTGCAAATATTGAATATTTTATCTATACTACTTTTTAAAAAATGGCTTTGCATTTTTCTAGGTCTTTATAATGGAAAAATCTTTGTTTTAGCATAACAAATAATATGATTTATTACTCATCAGTGTGCCGCTTATAGAATTTATTTTACATTACTTTGAATGACGTTATTAAAAACGAAACTCGTTTTAAAAAACACAATTAATCGCTGACACACTGACAAAGTCAATGAAAAATAACTTTTGTTTGGCGACATCGATACATTTTATCCCTCACAAAAACATATACTGCATGTCGAAATGAGCAAGTTAGTAGTTTTTCACTGACTATATAAAAACCGATGACTTTATACAGAAAAGATTATCACAAACTACTAGATGTTCCCATAGCTTTCATATGAGTTATCCGGTAAAAAAATGGCTTTGAAAAAAAAAATGAGTAACGCTACCACTTTTTCACTATTTAAGGTCTAGAAAGGAAGAAAAAAGTTCATATGAAAGTGTGCTCTTAATTTCTTTTTTAAATTTCCCTCTAGCTCAAATTTGAAAAGTTCGGCGGAATTACTTATATACGTAAATACGCGTGCGCGTGCGCTTGCGAAACCTATTCGTTGGTTTTTTTGTTCCTGTTGGCGTTCCGTTCTCATTTGCTGTTATGTCGAAGTGGTTTCTGCACTTTTGTTCGTTATACCGTGGTTGTATTAATTTGAGTAACTGCTAGCTGGGATTAACGAGATGCAGTTTGTTTTACATTAGTGGTAGAGTAGTTGTATTAGTAGTTCCAACAGTATTTCGCAGGATAATCGCTAGGTACCTGTAATTGTTTAATTTCGGTCAGTTTTAAAAGGCTCAATCAGATTCCTAGAATCAAGTCAATGATGATTATAATGATTTAGTGAAGAAGTAGCAACACAAAACGTAAAACATAGTAGATTTAATGGACAAAGCTAACGACAAAACTCTAAATGCAGGGTTTTTTCCCGCGCTTCCGCGGAAATATTTTTCACCTTTGACAGATATCGATTAGGTTGAAGTGCCGTCGCGCACTCGCCGAGAGTTTAATTCACCAACCGGCCTCGTTATACTTGATTTTTCTAAAAGCTTCCTCGTGCTGTGGCGTAGCATTTTTCGGCAGGTGACGTTTACCCTCCCTCGCGCAAGTTTTCCGATTGGGCAAGTAGACTCTCTTATACGAGGGAGATTAAATGGCTTAATCTCTCCGTTCGATTCGCCGGTGCTCGCGAGTCTGACTTTTCCATCTGCTGCAAATCCAGGCGGAGGTCTATACTATATCCACGAAGGAGCAGAACGCTTTATCAAGAACTTGGACGGCACGTGACGAACTGATTTCCCTTAAGGGCCGCGTGAGGCGTGTACAGTCGAGCTGAGATGTGACGATCGATGGGATTGCCAGAGTACATTTGTTGCGTGTTTGCATAATTCCTGAGCGGCCTTTGCAAATGGACAAGTTTTCCTATTTCGCGCCCTCGCTCATCTTAATCGCTCAGATTCAATTGTCTTTTATATTGGCTGCGAAATTTACGAACTTTAAGAGTTTACGAGACACTTTGTAAAGTGTGAAATGTAGAAAAATCCGAGTAGAAATCCATTCAGGCTTGCCTGGTCACAAACATAGGTTGACCTACTCAGGTTGGCCTATACAAGAAATGCGTAGGCGCCTTATATGGTGGAAGACAGGCCCTAAACAGGTTGCCTTAAAATGAATTATTGTTACCTGTTAAATATTCATCTAAACCTAGACTATTATCAAATTTGAGTGCCCCGTACATTGACAATGTGCCAAATAATTATAAAACTATAAAAAAAATAATCCAGGATACCTGTCCAGATCCTGCGCCGCACCTCATGACATGCCTTTAAATTCCTTGATAACGTAGGTGGGTTAGCCTGTACAGGCCCTGTCTTTGGCCTTAAGTCAATTTCTACTCGGGAAGATATATATGTTTTCAATGTTATCCTTTCGACTGAGAAGAGTTGGAATCTGATCTTTGTCTGTTGAGTTGCGTAGAACTTTTTATGAGATATAGCAAAGTGATATTGCGATTCCTAACTCTTTAATTGTATTTTCTGAAAAATTTAATTTCGATAGAAATTCGTGAGAAATACGCATTTTGCCGGGTAAGATACATGTTCAACAATTGTAGCACTTAATTAATGCAGTAATGAACTCGCAAAAAAATGACGTTGGATTCAGCTTCTCAAATAAATCGAACACAAATAACTTATCGAGTAACCGTAACTTTGACAAAAAATGGATTTTTTATTTTTCATCGTTCCAGAGAAAAACCTTCGTATTTTGCATATGCACATAAATCAATCTTAAAGCGTGTGCCACCGCTCACAAGTATAGTTTTCCAGCGCGTGCTGTGTTTGACTACAGATTTAAATTGTGACAACGAGAATGCCGTGAAAGGGACAACTGAAGCTCCGCGCAGCACTTATTTGCTTACGGATCATTTCACTGCTGTCGCTATTATATCTGCGCGCTGGTCGTATTTCTTTTGCTCCCGCGCACGAAGTCTGATGAATTACAAACCCTACGTGACCTTTTCCGCTGTATATAATATGAAGGATGATCGATGGGCTACCATAACTCTTTCGGATTTTTTAGTTTGACAAAAAATGAAAGGAGCGATAAATGCAAATTTACTATTGTCTCCGTCACCTTTTTTTTTGTTTTATTTCAAAGACAATGATCGAATTGATAATATTTATATTGTTAGATTTATTAATTAAAGATGAAATGAACTATCCTTAATTTTGAAATATTATTCCCACTTAAATTAATTATGTTTGAAAAAGTAATTGTTAAGGCAAACAAAAATAAGATTTCATAAAAACCACTAAACTTTTTCGCTAGTTCATTTATTTTTAACGCAGCTTCATGGGGAGTGTTATATGTCCGATGAAGAAATCGCGGAAAGCTTTTCTATGTTTTACTTCGTCTGTTCAAAACTAACCAATAAGACATTTTAGTCGGAATTAGACACTTAAAACTTTTTATATTGATTCGTTCTACTTCTGCCTTATTCGTCAAATTTTATTGTTGTTTTTAGTAACTACTTTCAGCTCGAAATAGAACTAAAAAGTTATTGATGACACTTTTCTTCATTATTTTTTCACGTATATATGAATACAAGTTTTTTACAAAATTGATGGCATTCAAACAAGAATATTATCTTGACAGAAACTGATTATATAGAAGTACCAATGGTTTCATCAGCATTTGTATTTAGATCTTAATGAAATTTTGTACTTTTCATTTGAAATGATTGAAGGAAGGAAAAATAAATGAGAGCAAGCCACTCTCCCTAGCCAATCAATTTAATTAGAGATTGAAAAGAAAATAATGAACGGAATACTTTTGCTTATTTCATTTCAACTGGCAGCGACCTTGCTGTTGTTTTAGCCCGCCGGAATCTAAAATAATTGCATTCTTTACCAATGTCGAAGAAATCCGAAGGATCGGGACGGAAGAAAAAAATCGATATAATAGAGAAAATTGTCATATCGCTCTCCTGCAACAAAAGGCATCTCTCCTTGGAGAGCCATCATTCGTTCTGACCCGCGAATTCCATCGTGACTCCCCTCCCCTTCCTCGCAGCTATCCGCGATGCCAAGTAGACGGCGATATTAGGATTTCCGGTATCTGCTGATTCTCGGTGCGTCTTTGCAGTCGGAAATTACGTATCGTCTCGGTGCACATGCTGAGTAGTATGCATCTCTTAGCAGACGACCGGATCAAGCCCTTTGCGCCGGTATTTCCAAGCCTTTCGCACGAATTTCTCAAAGTCATCCAGAAAACACTCAACCCTCTCTCGACTTTATTTTCCCCCTCGTTCGGTACCTACTCCTGTAATAGAACGGTGATGCACTAGAAAGTATAAGTGTATATACTCCAGGGTAATTGCTTTCCGCGGGCGACGCTTTAACATATAAATAGAGTAATTTGCTATAAGGGAAGCGCGAGGGGTAATTCAGCGATTCGATAGAAGGGATGTGTAAACGTTATACGGAAAATGTAAGATGTCGCAAGAGCGAGAGTTGTGCTACGAGGAGGCTATACGTCGCGGGAATAGGTTGACTGTGAGCGAGTATGCTACTAACAAGGAAGGTATCCCAGGTGTACTTAACTGATTACGCTCATACTGCAAGACATTCCACTCGTAATTCATCGGAAAATATGAGGCTCGTATCTCCATTTATGTAACGACATAACTTTTCAAAGTATAATACACATTTGTTAAGAATAATATCAATTTATAGCCATTAGTAACTTTTTAATCCAGAATGGTCGTTTGGAAAGTAACATACATCTAATTGAGCAATAAATAAGAAATTTCGAAAATTATTTTTATTTATATTCTGTATTTGCTAAAAGATCTAGTATGTGTAAAACGAAACAGAAGAAGGTAATTTTTATTAATGCTCACTTTGAGCACACAATTGAATCTTGAAACCGCAAAGTAACTTTAAAGAAATTGGAAACGGATAGTAGTAATCCCCATGGAATCACATTCTTTTCCTTATTCCGTCTGCTTCTCTTTTTCACCTTTTTTCCTATAATTTCAATGGAAATTGTATTATAATGGCTCTTCGCTCATGTTACGTGACGTGAAGTACAAATTATTGAAAGTTTCCAGATCGACGGAGTCCTAAATAAGTTTCGAATATGCGAATCCTTTTACCATTAAAAAATCGTTAGTCGAGGGAATTATAAGATGATTATTATTATTTTTTCTAATAAATAGCCGATATATATCTTATACTTATTCTGTATATCTGAAGTATCTTACATACACCATTACTCATTAGCCTCGAGGCAATGGCTTAAGATGGATGCGTAACATTATTTAGCTCACGAATCAAACTGAATTAATGAAAGAATGGAGTAAGGTAAAGAGAATGAATACGAGCAGATCGAGAAAGAACCGCGGGTGTAGCATGCGCAAATAAATCCGGCACATTTCAAGTTTCGTTCTTCTGGTACTCAAGTAGTTTCAGGCTCCTCCTTCGGGCTTTCGCATCCGTTGCTCACTCCACCGTGCACATTTCAAGTGGAAAAGCAAAATCGATCACTTTCACTTCTGTACCGTGATATCATCTCTGATGCTGATGCTGCAGACTCCCTGAATGAAAATAGTTTGGTCTATACCTCACACCTGCGCCTCCATTATTTAGCTGGTGTGGAGTTACGACATGCATATATAATAACTTTTTAAATATCCTCGCAATAGAAGTTTTAAATAGGTTACAGAGTAATATTATAATTTATTGTTGAAAAATAAAATAGGAATGAGACGATCGGTAGTGCAGCCGATAAAGATTAACTTTGACTTTAATATTACGGTGTGCATAAACAGTTTTGGCAAGCAATTTACATCCATACGTTTATGCTTCTCTCGAGGCTAATCCATTAGCAACGCGAATAAATGATTCACTAAATGCGGCAACTATAATGAAGTGAACTACTTACCAACATAATCGAAACACTCGCAGAGCATGGCAAACTTGTTTTCATTCCTTCGGCCGCAAACTCTTGCGGCAACCTGCAGTATACAAGTAAGCCACTATTATTCCCTTGTGCCAGTAGAAACGCCTCGAAACTGGTTAGGCCACGCTGCATTACTTATAGACCGCTCGGCACATATGAAATTATAATCCAACCGTACAAGACACGAGGCTGTCACGTGAGAATGGACATTATGTCTCTCTACCGAAGGAACCCGACAAATTCCAAGCTGCTCCGATAAATTGTTGTGCGAAATTGAGGCTTTTGTTATCTTGGCGTCAATTAAGTAGTGGCGCCAAGATAACAAAAGCCTCAATTTCGCACAATAAATGCATTTTCTCGTAATTTCAAGTTTAATTCCGACATTAAATTTTTTAATTAACATCGTATATTGGTAGTAAATAAAAATTTCACTATTACATTTTATGCTTATTTCTCGGCGAAAACATTTCGTTTGAAATAAATAATTTTTATTATCTTTGCTGAATTAATTAACTTTCTAAAACAAATATTAACCTCTAAACTAGCTGAGAAATTTCCATCGCTCGTCCCCTTTAAAGCGTATTTTCGAACGACCGCGCGATATTTGGTTACCAAACATGGAAATGCGCCGCGTCGATCGCGTTATATTTCTCAGTGCGCCATTCAAATTCAGCGATGATTTTGACACCTCTTACGCGCTCTCATGCGCCAAGGTTGAAATCTAGCGCGCGAGCCGCAGCAGCTCGCGAGAGCTAGCTCTACGCTTTCTGCAAGTATTCGTTCAAACGATCCAGCCGGACGGCGGCAATCAAACTTTTATGATTCGACGGAATGCCTCGACGGGTGAAACGTCAAGCTCCTGGCGTGTTATGCCTCTGAAAGTCCCCCTCCACACCCCTCTTCACTCAACGTTCCAAGAGTCGCTCCCCCGTGAACCGTTTGCCTTTTGCCGAGCACTTCCGTCGCCAAGGAGGACGTAAGACGAGGGGGAGGGAGAGGAAAGGGAAGAGATCAAATTTTTGCGAGAAATCAGAAAGTTTGTGGCTCATCGTCATACAAAAGCTCTAATCCCAAAGACCTCCTATTCTCTGGCCGGTGCTCATTTAATAAAGATAAATAAATATAGGGGAATGGCAAAGGGGGAGAGTGAGACCGTCTTTTTTCCCTCGGCCTTGCCTCAATGAGAACGTCAAAGGCAGATGTGAAAAAGAAGAGATAGATGCTTTCAGTGGCACGCAGTTGTACTTTATGCAGCTCTAAAAGATCCTCGACAATACGTGTGACATGCTTGGGTAACGAACAAAGAAAAAATCCACAAAATTCAATTCAATTATGAATGAAAGATGCCAATTTTAATCAATGATAAACATGACTTCATTACGTTTTCTTTGTGAAATTATAATGAGAATATTCACATTTTGTTTTTTAAATGATATATTTCCATGAACATTTAATGTTAAGTCTAGTGAGTACTTTAAAGTGTGCAAAATGAAAAAGAAAGTAAAGCTCTCATGCATGCCTCGCTATTGCCGTCTTGTGTACTCTGAATGCATTAATAAGTATTTCGCATTGCGACTTCACGACGCGAGCTATACACGTAGTCTCGGTCTATAAAGCTATAGAATTTGCACGCTGCGTTTCATCCATAAAAGTAAAAAGTGGATTTTCTTTATTTTTAGCTGAAAAATTCTTTAGCTCAATCCGAGCGCCTGTACCGTAAAGTAAATTTATTGTATAGATAAATAAATAATTAGGATAATTTTTAAATGTATCAAATAATGATAATGTTAGTCGCGCGTTAAACCATAAGCTACAAATATTCCCGTATTTATTTATAAGTACTAAAATGATAATAACAGTATAAATAATTGTCATGCATAAACAGAAACAAGCATAAATTGAACTAATTCTGATACTATAAATTCCGTCATCATACGTGAACAAAATACGCAATTCTAAGTAATAATGCAATACGCCATATATACGTGGACTTCTGACTTTTCAACATTCAGCACTTTTGGAAAACCCCTTGAATGTAAAATTACCTTCAATTGAATTTCCAGCCACTTCGTTAAAACGTTTTCATACTCCTCGCCATTATATTTCGCACGAATGAAATACTGCACGCGAGCATGATCTCGTGCTTGTCCAGAGACGAATACAATTGAACGAGCTCTCGCGTGCGCGCAGCCAGCCATCCCGCAGCAGTTAGCTTTAGACAATTTTTGCCCGCCATGAAAATAGGATTAAAGTATTTAGAGATACGACGTCGTCGAGCGTGTCACTCCGTTCTGCCAGGCTCACGCCCCACACACACCCGTGATGTACAAATGGACTCGCTATATATTCTGACGTACGATAATTCAGTGCCGGAGAGCCAGATTCGGCGCGTCGAAGTGTACGAGGCGGAATTGTTGGGGTGTTATATGCGCGCGCGCCCGCACCGCGCGTGAGCGAGATAGTGGCCGTTGCACGTAGCTCGTTATACGATTGCGTCGCGGATACATGCGGCAATGGGGTTTATGAAATTGCGCGCGCTGGCGTGAGAGGATCTTGTTGATATTCAAAATGTTATTCCTACCTGGCCGTCCTTCTCTCTCTCTCTCTCTCTCTCTCTCTCTCTCTCTCTCTCTCTCTCTCTCTCTCTCTCTCTCTCTCTCTCTCTCTCTCCCTTCGGTATGTACCTCGTGACGCCTCTGCATGAGCGTACCTCGAGGATACGCTGCTAGATAGGCAGTATAATATGTAGTGCACGCCAATCTCTATGTGCGTGAGAGCACGTGTTTATTTGTCTTTCCAACTGATCAGCTCACTCTTGATTAATTAATTAACGATGTGTTCACAGGAAGTTTCGAATGCGAGGCATTCGACGTATCCGCGGGCATTACTCTGATATAATGAAAAATTGTTGAATTTTCATTGATTGTCAGTTAACAGCGGTTGTTAATTTAGAGCAGCAGAATGTTGTTATTTTCAATCGTTCTTTTTCTTCAATAAGCGTTGAATTGAAAGTAGAATTCTTCCAATTTATTTGTAAATGATGAGATGCAAAAGTTTTGGAAGCAAAATGAAAGGGTCAAAACCAGATATGTAGTTCTGAAACTGATGTATTTTCTTACAGATGTTATGATTATTTCTCGAAAACACGAAGAACCTGAAGAATTTAAATTTTTAATGCTAGAACTTTCTCTGAATAGTTAAAATTAAACTTTATTTAATCCGAAGTTTATCCGCCAAGGACAGGAGACCTCATTCACATCTGTCTTTCAAAGTTATTTTTATTCCTACGAGTTAGAAAAGTTACATAAAAATAATATCTCCGTCTCGTCCCAAATGCACTTGCGATCGCGAATATAATTCATTACTAAAAGTTCATTACACGAATGTGAAGGGCTTTATTAGTATCATATTCCGGGCACGCGAGGTTTTTAATTCAGCATAAAATTTTGCTTCGTCCCCGCTACACTGGCGGATGGGTGAGGAGGAAGGGGGAGATCTAGACGCTTTTGTGCTTCACAGGGGGGAAAACAGTGAGCTGCGCGCGGCCAAGAAGTTTGCATAAAACTTGATATTGCCCCCTGCGGACTAATCTGGCAATCAGTGCGCTCATCTCCGCGTGCCTCATATCTAGTCGTGAATTTTTTTTTTTGTAAGCCCACGGTCAGACGCGCGAGTAAATACAGTATACAGGCGCTCTCGTAATCGGGCAACACTGCGAGCGACGATGAAGCTCGCGATAATGAAAATTAGCCGACGGGATCTCTTCCCTGCCTATTAAACCAGTGACCGCTGCGGCAGTGTCTGTTTTTACTGATATTACCTCGCGGTCTTTATAAAGACTTTTTTTAATACGCAGACCCAGTTTTTTTACTCTCAAGATTGTGAATGGATTTAAATAAATGAATAGTAATGCGCGATTATATTTAAAAATACTTAATTCGGGGGCAACCTGAAGGATAAATTATGCAGAATGGAACATGCAATTCGAAGATGAGTTGTAAATATTCATCTAACTTATTGCTTACAACAGATTAGAGTCTGAAGGTACTGTTACGGATGGATATCCATACGAATATGCCGAGTAAGAAGAGGCAAAACTATAATAACAATATGACGACGATTAGCAGAAAGCCGAGTGATGGCGGCCATGGCTATAGTTGGTAGAGTGTTTGACTCGCGAGTCGGTGACCCTAGTTCCAAGCCCAGGTCTGTCATTTTTTATTATTAAAATTCGCGATAGCTCACTCGTAACAGTACAAATTTGCGCTTTTTGTTTTGTTCAAAGATACAGTAGTTTATATGATTTGATTTACAATTGTTTGCCTTTTTGTTATGTTTCTATACATTCCTTTTTACCCAGTTTTGTATTTTTATGAAATATTTAAAAATTGTTATTATAGGAAATTAAAGGAACTTTCATGCTAATTTTATGCCAAACTTTGTTTGCACGTAAACCACAATTAAACTTTTAACCAAGCTTAGAAAATTTACATCATACGGTGTATTGTGCTTTAAAGTCACGCCGAAATTCCAGAAATTGCTTCCAAAGGAATTTTGGGCTATTGCAAGTATAATACGATATAATAGCGGAATTCCCGACACCGGTGAATTCAGGCTTAAGTGTAAATGAATGATTACACGTGAACTATTTCATACCATATATTAAGTTACTTTAAAATTGAAAGTTTTTCAAGCAATGTAGTAATTTGCAAGTAAAAGCTGTGCAGCCATAGTAAGGAAAACTTACGTACTATGTTTCTCAGTTAATGAAGTATTTTAGGTTCCGACTACACAACAAGTTATTGTTATTAAAAAGTATAACACTTCAACTGCTTCAAAATTATATTTTATACGTTAATAAATACATTCTTATGCACTCATACATCGTCGCACGAAACTGGCTCTTCTTCGCCGGTGAGTCAAAGTTGGCTTTTCTTCGTATCATGCGACGACACGTGAAGCAATCACTTTTTAACTTGTAGATTCGTTCTAAAACTTTTTACGACTTTGAAAATAAATATATATTACTCTGTAACAGTTCCTTAAGTATTATTAATTGATTGTCTCAGAGGAAATTGAGGCTCATAATCTTGTCTTAGAGGTAATCCTCAAGAGAGTAATTTAATATAGTGTCCACTATATCAGAAACAGAGGCCAATGAAGTTTCATGTCTTATCACACCGTGGGCAATATATAACATAATGTATAACATTTTATAACAAAGCGGCCATCAATATTAACATTTTTTTTCATCCAAAAAATATATATAAAAATATTTTTATTAAGTTACTCGAGATATAAAGAGAAATATAGGAATTTATATGTAATCTCGTATAAAAAGGGCTTACGGTTTTCATACCCGTTTTATCGTTCAATCACGTTCGAAAATTCATAACGCGTCAAAACGGCACGTCGAGAAATAACAATACTGCTTCTATTATTTCACGCTTGCCAGAAAAGCTTGACCCTTTATCTTTTTAACCAAGCATTACTCCTAATATTTTACAAAAATACATTTCTTCTTAAAGCTTAACGCATTGATTTGACATAAAATTTAAGCATATATTATTTGTACTTTTACAAACTGTAAGTATTACTTACAGAACATTAAAAGTAAAATGTAACTTTTGAATTGTAAAAATCATTGAATTATTATGTTTTATTATTTTTCTAAACTCCTGAGTCTTAATAAAAACTTATTTTGTAATAAATTATTTTCCTGAAATATAATCAATTCAGTCATCATTAATTTGCTGTCGCTGTTAATTTTCTTGAATCATAATTTTATTTAACAGTTTAATAAATAAATAATTTACTTTTAGTTTTGCATTAAATGTTTTGGATTCCGTGATTAATACTAGAAAGATTCAATTTACAAACATCTGTGGATTGTCCCCTTTTTAGGTCGGTAACATGTGTAGGTAATAGCTGGTGTTATCGTCGTACAAGCTTTCTAAGAGGTTGAACCACTACTCTTTCACTTGTACGTTCTTTCAAGTTTACACGGGCGTTTATTATTATTATTATAAACTTTATTCTAGGTCTCTGCATAAAAAGATACAAAAGGTGTACATATTTCAGCATTAGCATCGAAATTAAAAGTACTGCAAAATTGGCATAGCTGCTTAGTCGATATGGTAGTAGGCATTAAAATTAACTTAACTGTCAATACATTATAGACTAGGAATAGTCAGAAATAATCGGTATTACGTAGGTTGATCAAATATGTACAAGGAGTCAAATATTTACACGAATTAAATATGTACAAAAATCAAAATTATGTACAAAAGTAAATAAGTAAATGGATAAATAATAAAAAAATATATCACAGTACGCCGTTAAGGAAACATCAGTCCAAAGCTAATAGATGCTCAAAGAACGCTGTTTTAAATTGACTTAGACTAGGTAGGTATTTTATGCTCCCTGTAACAGAATTCCACTGCTGCACAGCTTGGACACGAATAGATTGCTTGCCACGCTTAGTATACACCTGTGGAATTATAAGGCCGCTCGTGGCTCCTCTAACAGGACGATTCAACTGGCGCTTTTAAAAAATCTCATGTAAATACGATGCTGTGCGATAATTTAATATTTTGTACATAAGTACGGCAGTGAAGTACTGTCGCTTTGTCTCAGTAGTCAAGGAGCGTTTATAGTGAATTTATTCTCTGCGCAAAACTTGAGTCCTGTAATGGACGGGTTTCGTACATTTACATAAATAAATAATTTATAGAAATAATTACCACTCCAAGAAAAATAACCCCGAAAAATCTAAGATGCGAGGAAAGAGAGAGAGAGAGAGAGAGAGAGAGAGAGAGAGAGAGAGAGAGAGAGAGACAGAGAGAGAGAGAGAGAGAGAGAGAGAGAGAGAGAGAGAGAGAGAGAGAGAGAGAGAGAGAGAGAGAGAGAGAGAGAGAGAGAGAGAGAGAGAGAGAGAGAGAGAGAGAGAGAGAGAGAGAGAGAGAGAGAGAGAGAGAGAGAGAGAGAGAGAGAGAGAGAGAGAGAGAGAGAGAGAGAGAGAGAGAGAGAGAGAAGGAGATAGAAAGAACGAGAGCGCTGAGAGGAATCAGCGAAAAGTCACGAAAAGCAGGAAAAAATGGAAAGGCAAGAAATCAACACTAAGCGAGGAAGTAAGCGGAAGGGTCGAGGCGGTCACACGTAATTATCGCCGCAGTAGAAAACATGGGAAGCGCTCAAGCCCCCACCGCGCGGCACGCGCCTACGACTCCCAAGAAGGAAGAAAGCCATAAGTATATTTTGAAGGGGGCGGTGGCTCTTTACCGCCAGAAGCCTCGATTACAAGAATCGGGAGATACGCCAGCTGTCAATCACCGATCTCGACTTTCTAACACATAAATGCGTGTGTTACGTCTGCGACGTATCTCTAAAATCAAATTAACAATGCATATTTATCGCCAGTAATTTTCTGACATACAAATGTCGCATATGCGAATTTTAACAACGTTGCTTTTTAATGCAAGCAGCATCACGCCGAAGCGAGCGAACTTTACAACATTGAAATTTTTTAATACGAGGCAATCGCGACGTAGTAGTAGGTCATCAAACTTGCGTATTATATTTTCTTTAGAATCAGCATTTCGCAATGCGACTACCGAATTTAATACGATTGGAGACAATTACATTGCCAAATAAGATGATCTCAATTATCTTCAACCTAATTTAACCGCTTAATAAATACGGCGACTCTCAACACACAAATCAGTAATCGTGCAAAAGTCACGAGCTCCGTACCACTCCAGCCGACAATAGGAGAAACGATTATTATACAGGCCAATTCGAGCCTATAACAGACTACGAGAAAATACTTATATCTTGTCACGGCCTGCCGTACCGACGTCGCGGATAAGCCGTAGTTGAAGTAACTCATGCGCACGAACGCGAGATGGCGCGCCGATGCAGAATCTGAGCTGCATCGACGTGATAACTAGCAGACCGCGGCGAGCCGGCGACGGCCATCTTATAGTTCGCTACGGTATTCGGCAACCGCTTTTCGTTTCGCTCCACCTTGTTTCGCCCGTTATTAAAAGAAGACTCGCTCGTTCATTTGAAGAGAAGTACCTTGTCAGAGCGCGAATCACGAGAGTTTTGCTCGTGATATACAATAATAGTGTATTGAAGTACTTCTGCGGTTTTCGCGCGTTAAAGTGCAAAGTTCAAGTGCGACAGGCTAGTATCACCTGCCGCACTCCAACTACTTAGTGTCTGGAGGAAGTAATAGCACTTTTCGTGTCCGCTCCACCGCAGCATCAAGATTTTTATATTCCTCAGGAAGTAAGACCAGACACGTCCGAGACCGATCAACTACTTGAGCCGTTGCTAAATTGGGTAAAAGGTAAGCGTGCACGCATTCTTCCGCGCCGCGTATTAGCTCCGCGTAACCGCTTGTCCAGACTCGTCGTACCTGGACATCGGCTTCGAGTAGGCGTTCTCGTGCGGTGAGAGCAAGTGCGAGGAGAGAGTGTAGGCATCGGGCTCGCACTTCATCAAGGTTAAACGCGAGATCAAACCACCGGCTTTTTCAAAGCCGGAGAGTGCGCACCACAGGTGCGCACACGTGTAAACCCGCCGTCTGCCCTCTCTCTCACACTTATACGTGTGTGCGTCGCGCGGCGATCGCGACTGCTCTCACACTTCGTCGCTTTACTCGGTGAGCGCGCGCGTAGATTACCGCACACGTGAGGCGTATTATACCTCACGTGCGCGGCGTAAATTACAGCGAGCGTGACGTCATTCTCCGAGCTGACGTCAGAGGTAACGTGCTGGCGCACCGTTTAGATAGGGAATACGCAAACCTAAGTTCATTTCTTTTATATTTCTGATCCATTATCACACCACAACTTCTTTTATTTAATAAACAATAGTCTTTTATTATTAACATTTAACCTCTCGTGTTATTATTTCGCGACCTAGTCATTCCCCGTTCCCCGCCGCCTCCGCGGTCGTTACGTAAGAGAAAACGTATCGTTTCATCTGAGCAGCCGGCACACGAACCAGTGAACGAGAGGAGAGTTCGAGTCACTGGTGAGAAACAAAGCGCAAGTCTTCGATTTGCGTGTTGCACGGTAAGTAACCAGATTAGGTAAACATTGCACGACGTTGTAGCGTCCGTTGCATAATCTGGCTATTACATCTCCGGGAGTTGAACCGAGAGATATGGAATTGAACCGTTAAGGTACGCAGGTGAAACGTGCCTTAGCCCGAGAATCCACCCCGTGACAGCTGGCGCCCTATACGTGTGTGTGCTTGGGAATATCGCGAAATTTTGACTTCGAAGGAGCAAAGTTCGAATCCCAAAAATTTCTTTTTGCGTTTTTCCGATTCTTTTTTTAATTTTTAGTTAGGAAGCGACTACAGAACATTAATTAACCAACAGCAAACCCTCTAGTGGTGGAAATTTGAAGTTTTTTGCAGAAAATCGAGAAAATTGCTGTTGGTAAGTTCTAAAAATTTTTACAAGCCTTTTTACTAGTTAGAAACGGTGCGCCTAGGCGGAATAAAATTCCGAGCGAGACTCTTATTTGTTTAAACAATAATAATAGTTTGTTTAAATAATAATAAAAATTTGTGAAGAGAAGCATCAGGGGATTGAACACTCGACTAAATTTATGACGAGCGTTCAATCGATACCAGTTGCTAGCCTAGTGGAGGCTAGTATAGACAATACCCTCAGGGGATTCGAACCAGAGACAAAGAATCGAACTGAGGGGTAGATTCGAACCCGCGATGACCTGGCTGGCATTCATTTTTTTTACAGGGTAAAAATTTTATAACAGCTGAAAAACAGAGACAAACCAGTAATTCGTGCTAAATCGGGATCGACGCACCAATTACTGGCAAATTAATAAGAAAACCAGCCAGGGCGTTTTGAAACCGAGCGACTGGTATCTAACCCTCTGCAACTCGAAGTGAAATTCAGAGTGTGGAGGTTAGGTAGAACTATAGTATATTATAAATTATTTATATATATTTATTTATTTATTTGTAAATTAAGAGGTGCGCTTTAGGGAACGATCCCTTAAATAGAAACCGCACACACAACCACACTCTGAAATATACACTCAAGCGCGTGTAAAGAAGGCTACAAGCGAAACAAGAATTAAAAATGGCGCAGAATATAGAGGAAGCCATCGGGAATTAGTGCCAATGTTTAACGGCAAAAAATGTAGACGATCATCTGCAGACATTGAACTTGAAAACCAGCGGCTCCAAATTTATAAAGATGAACAAGATGTCGCAGTGGCTACTTGGAATATATCCCTGCTCATAAAGAGAGAAAACCTCCGGTCCAGGTTCATTCAAGAACACAGCACAGAAGACCTTCCACCAGCATGGGAGAACATAACGGGTGAAACCACGGATGAACCACACCCGTTAACCATGCTGGCAGAGGACGATGCGACAAAAGCCAACCTTGAGGCAACAAGGTTGGCAATAAAAGAAACCGCGCCGCCATAGAGGACAGAAAAAGAACTAACAGGCGGAAAATCCACAGAAAAACCGAGCCAACTGGACTCTGGCAACTTAATAAATCAGAGTTCAGAGGTAGACGACATGACGCTGGCACAGTTTTCTGAGCCGATGGCGATGACATCCGTATCCGGCATGAAGTTCCTGGTGCCAGAAGCATTTTTAGGGTTCTGCGGTAACATGATGCAGGAAAACAAAACCTTGCGTGCAAACGGCGCAACGCAAGGAGCAGCTTCTAGCACCAGGATGGAAGACGACCGGACCAGACTACGGAAGGAACACGTGCGCTTACAAGACACATACACGTGTCAGTACCCCGTCGATCCGAATCGGGACGAAGCATCGACCCCCCAGGCGCATTTAGGTGACAGGACCCAGCCACTGTTAGGCAACCGTGGCAGAACCTGGGGGGAGGGTTCTCGAGGAATGAAACCTCCGAGAACCTCGGCGCCAGTGGAGTCGAAGATTCGTCGTTAAGAAGGTGAACCTTCCCCATTGTTGACGTCGGACTCACAGTGAGGAAGTGGAACGTGTCGTTCTCTGGCGATAGAGGCCAGAGCATAGAAGCTTTCCTGGAGAAAGTAGAAGCGTGCCGCGGGTCGACTAGCCTGTCCGAAGCAGAGGTATTCCAGGCCTTGCCGGAACTACTAAAAGGCGTGGCAGCCATGTGGTTCCAGGTAGAAAAACACAAGTGGAACACATGGTCAGACTTCTGTTCAGCAGCTCGGCGTTGGTACGGAACCGGAAGAGGTTACCAACAACGCTTATTGATGGAAGCAACCGCCAGGACACAGGGAGAAGATGAACTCGCGAGAGATTACATAACCTGCCTCCTGGTTATTATAAGAAAAATGGAGCCGATACCGAACTTAGAAACGCAACTTGACATGCTCCATCGAAACTTGAGGCCGGGACCCCAAAGGTTGGTGAGGAGAGCCGACTTCAAAGATATCGACGAGTTACAAGAGATGGCGAGGGAAGCCGAACTAACTCTCGATATGGAGAAAACCTTCCGCCCTCCGCCGCCTCTGGAATTGACTATGTTGCCTGAAGCAGCCTATAAGTCAAGGAGTGTGAAACCTGCGAAGCCAAAAATCTCCGAAGTGAACTCTGGAGAGTACAATGGCCTTGCAGGCAAAGAAACCTTGGCGGATCAGTCGATACTGACCGCTATATCGAGGTTAGAGGCCGGACTGAACGAGTTACGCAGCAAACAAAACACTCGTACATCCGGCCACAACCCAAGGAAGAAAGGTGAAAATCGCCACGAAAAACACAAACCGTCACCGGCGAAGACCCCTAGAGGGAAAGAGAAAGAGAACCGAACATTAACCGGTGACGGAAAGAAGAGCGATACCGGCGAAGGACCCGAGCGTAAGAGCGACAAACCGGCCGGACCCATAACGTGTTGGGGCTGCGGCAAAATAGGTTACCATCGCTCGTTTTGCCCCGACTGTTCGGGAAACGAGAACCGGCGAGATTGAATGGGTCCAAATCCGCCGAGACCACTCTAGAGGCCCAGAAAGAGTTGAGGAAGAAGGACGAGATACCAACCGACCTGGTGGCAGCTGCCAGTCAGGTCAAGGCTGAACAATGTCCAGAAAGAGAAAGTCGGACAAAGGAACGACTCCATGAAGGAGCTAGAACCTAGCTCCAATCAAATTCCTGTACAACCCGACGAGCTGCGTTGGTGGGTACAGGTGGGGATCGGAGGGTTCCGCATTCGGGCACTATACGATACTGGAGCCTCGAGAACGGTGATTGGATCGTTAGGACTGCAACTAGCTACCGAATGCGGACGTACATTCCGGCCAGCTATGGGAGCAGGCGCCAGAGGTGCTGGCAACAACCTGCTCCGCGTAACGGGACAGGTGGAACTTCCGTTCGAGTTGGGCGGGGTCAAACGAGACATACTGGTTTCAATAATACCAGAACTGAAAGTTGACTGTTATGTCGGTTCTAATTTCGTCCGCGCATTTGAGACAACGCACGATCCCGTAGAGAACAGGCTGATAGTGGGAAAATCCGGTCAGAGTGTAGGACTGGAATTAGCCTGTGTCTCTTCGTCAGATCCAAATGATCCAACACAGATCAGGATCGCCTCCATCGACACGATGAAAGCTTCTTCAGCGGGTCTCGCCGATATTACGCTGGAAGAACACCAGCGCTTACAAGCTCTTTTAACAAGAGTACTACCAGCAGCAGACGCTCTACTCGGCTGCACTAATTATGCCGAGCACGAGATAGACGTTGGCAAAACTCGACCAATCCGGCAGAAACAATACCCGATTTCCAGAAAATTGGAAGAGGAAATGCATCGACAAGTTCGAGAGATGCTTGTAGCCGAATTGATCGAGGCTTCGTCGAGCCCCTGGGCCAGTCCTGCTTTCATGGTGCCGAAAGCTGGCAATAAACATCGTATAGTGATCGACATGAGAAAGGTGAATGCCGCTGCAAAGGGAGATGCGTATCCGCTGCCAAATATGGATCAGATCCTACGGAAGCTCCAAGCCGCCCGTTATATATCAACCTTAGATCTGAGCAGCGCATACCATCAAATCCCTTTGAAAGAAGAATCGCGGGAGATTACGGCATTCTCAATACCCGGTCTGGGGTTATTTCAATTTAAAAGAATGCCATACGGATTGTCGAACGCAGGAACCACCTTTCAGCACATGATTGACAGAGTCATAGGGCCCGAACTAGAGCCATACGCTTTCTCTTATTTAGATGACATCATCATCGTAACAGAGACTTTTGAAGAGCATCTAGCGATGTTAGAACGCGTATTGGCAAGAATCAATGAGGCAGGCCTCACGATCAACCGAGAGAAGAGCGTATTTGGTAGATCTGAGGTAAAATATCTTGGTGTTCTCGTTAACCCAGATGGGTTTAGACCAGACCCAGATAAGATAGCTCCGGTTATGCAATACCCTGCGCCTAAGAACCTAAAACAGTTAAGGCGATTCCTCGGTATGGCATCGTGGTATCGGAAGTTTCTTCCCGATTTTGCCACGATCGCCGACCCTCTCACACGCCTAACGAAGAAAAATTTCAGGTACGTGTGGGAAGAGGAACAACAACATGCCTTCAACCACATCAAGGCACTCATAGCCTCAGCTCCAGTCCTACACCGTCCGGATTTCGCTTCGCGCTTTGTCATACAAACTGACGCAAGTGACTCTGGTTTGGGGGCCGTATTGTTCCAGGTGATAGACGGCCAGGAGCGAGTCTTGGAGTTTGCGAGTCGCTCACTCTCTAAAGCTGAGCGAAATTACTCAGTAACAGAAAGAGAGTGTCTTGCGGTGTTATGGGCTATCGAGAAGTTTCGGGCATACGTAGAGGGATATAATTTCCTCGTAGTGACCGACCATAGCAGTCTGCGTTGGATTCGGTCACTACGTAGCCCGACAGGTAGACTAGCAAGATGGTCGCTTAGGCTGCAGATGCACAACTTTGAAGTTGAGCATCGCAAAGGGAGTCTCAACTGCGTGCCGGATGCATTATCGAGAATGTATGAAGACGAGGACGAAGAACAACCAGTCGTAGGCGCCGTCTCGTGGGCAGTAACCACGAAAGACGAGTGGTACCTCTGCTGGCAGAAAAAGGTATTAGAAGAACCTAATACTTATCCTAGGTGGAAAGTATTAGGCGGCCAGCTATACATGTATCGTCCAAATCAAGATGTCGAGGAGGATTTAGGCGTAGATGACGATGCATGGAAACTGGTAGTTCCTGAGGAGGAAAGGAAGACAGTTCTCTTGGAATGTCACGACGACCCTACTGCTGGACATCTCGGAAGGGAGAAGACCTTCGCGAGAGTATCCCGATATTATTACTGGCCGAGATACTACAAGTCAGTAAAGGAACATGTCAGAACATGTTTGATATGCCAGCAGTGCAAGGTAGAACAAAGGCCACCCCTCGGTTTGATGGGGCGGCGAGTTATTCATAGGCCTTGGAAAGTCGTCGCGGTGGATATAATGGGTCCTTTAATCAGAAGCAAAGCCGGATTCGAGTATATATTGGTCTTCCAGGATTTATTTACTCGATGGGTAGAGTGTATCCCCATCCGGAAAGCCAACGGCAAGACTATTCGAAAAGAACTGAAGAATAGGATAGTCTTACGATATGGCACACCCGAAGTCTTCCTTTCCGACAAAGGAACCGAATTTAAGAACCAGGTAATAGACCGATACCTGGCCGAAATAGGAGTTCACCACTCTCTTACTCCCCCTTACCATCCTCAAGCAAATCCGGTGGAGAGAGTGAATAGAACCCTCAAGACCAGTATTATGGCATTTGTGGAAGGGAACCATAATACTTGGGACGAGAAGCTACCTGAACTGGTGTTCGCGCTAAATAACACATCCCATAGTGCCACTGGTAAGTCACCGGCCATGTTAAATTATGGCAGGGAGCCAGTGCCTCCTGGGACTAAGAGGAGGGAACAAGATCAGGTAGTCGAAGAGACTGTTGTTCAAGAGGACGAAGACGCCTGGTTAGAAAGAATGAGAAATCTCGGCAATATGCTAGATGATGCTGGTCACCATTCAAGAGAAGAACAAGAGAGGCATGCTGAGATATATGATGCCATGCGGAGAGAACCGAAGTTCGAGGTTGGAGATCGCGTGTGGAAGAAGAATCGCGTGTTATCCTCAGCAGCTCAAGGAGTGATGGCGAAGTTGGCACCGAAATACGTTGGCCCTTACGAGATTTTGGAGAAGAAAGGGCCCAACACGTACAAACTGGTCGATCAGGAAGGAGATGTTGAAGACCTGGTCCATGCAGAACACTTGAAGCCATACTTCGCTGGAGAAGAGCCCGAGGATAACGAGGAAACACACGAGCGCGATATAACTGATGGAGAGGATGACGTCGCCCGACCACCGGGGGAAGAAGAAGAAACGACGAAGAGCGACCCGCCACTTGCGAGAACCCAGCCGCCAGCGGGCGCTGGGCAAGATCAGGACGAGGTTGGCGTGATAACGCAAGCTCGCGGGAGAGGTAGGCCGAGAAAGACAGCGATAGTCACGGGAAGGCCAAGCGAAACTTCCCCTGCACCAACCAACCCCGTCCCTGTTGCGAGCGAGCCCCTAAAACGACCTCGTGGCCGACCGAAAGGTTCGCGGAATCGCGTACTAACCTGCGACCCCGTCTCGACGTCCCCCCGGAGAACACGCGCGAATCCGAACTACGGTTCCCGAGGATAAACGCTATCTTCTCCTCTGTCCGCAGGATGAGTCTTGGACAGCTGAACCAGCAACAGCTCCTCGAGCTGGTAGGCCAGCTGCTGACGCAGGTGCAGCTGCTGCCTCCGACACCTGGCTGGATGATACCAGGTGCCGGAATACCTGCCATTTTAGGAGGAGTCACGGAGGGATCCTCCGTAACTATAGAGGAACTACCGGCAGGGGAGCCAGTAGTTCCTTCATCAACGCGGTCGATACTAAGACGACCGAAGACTGCGATAGACGTCACTACTTCGGTAGTTAGCCAGAGTAGCGAAGTCAAAGAGGAGTCGTCGACTCCACAGGTAGTGGAGCCTGTGGAGTCAGAAAAACGGAAGCGAGGAGAGCCTCGCCCACGATACTCCGCAGGTAGAGGAGCCTGCGGAGAATAGCGAATCGTGTGAGTTGTCAGGTCGCTCCCCCATGTCGGTCGCTTGGATGAAACTCGAAGCCAGTTGGCTAGAGAAAAGGAAGAGGCCGTCATGAGGGAGTGGGATAACTTCCATGATTACGAAGGGGCGAGGGTCCACTCCGAAAAGTGGTTTAACCTGGTCCTGGGCCGCAAAGAAAAGCTCGCGGCGGCAGTCGAGTTTCGCCGACAGCGAAGCGAGAGTAAGGCTCGCGAGGCTCGTGAAACTCGCGAGGCCTTGGAAAAAGCTCGACGCCTCCGCGAGTCCAAAGAAAAAGAGATGGCCCGGGTCCAGGCCGAACTCGCAAGGGCCAGGGCAGAAGAAGAGGAGGCAGCCAGGGGTAGGAGGAGGCCTGCCCCTGGTAGGGTAATAACACCCGTAAAAGAGCCCCGTCCAAGTAGAGCGAAAAGCCGCCAGAGGAGTAGCTCCAGGAGACGACCATCGAGAGGCCCCCAACAAGATCGGGCGTCCACTCCAACGGACTCAACTGGGCGTCAAGGGCTCTTTCCTCTCGTCGGCGTCTGCCCGGAGAGGCGAGACAACCAAGACGGTGCTTCTTTTGCGGGCACCTCAACGTCCGCAACCCAGCCACCTGCCCTGGAGCCGCGAACCACGACCCGCTCAACCCTTTCTATTATCGGCAAAAATGTCAAACAAATTTTGACCGATGAAGGGGCATTCGATTTTTTTTTATTATTATTATTGTTTTAATAAAGTTTTTTTTATTTCTCTATAACAATCGCGTTCGCTTGAGTATTCCTAGAACCTTAGCCCTTTTCAGGTATTAGCGAAACCGGATTGAGTTGCAGAGTCCTTTATCAGGAGATAAGTGACATCTGGGTGGGGGGTGTCACGGCCTGCCGTACCGACGTCGCGGATAAGCCGTAGTTGAAGTAACTCATGCGCGCGAACGCGAGATGGCGCGTCGATGCAGAATCTGAGCTGCATCGACGTGATGACTAGCAGACCGCGGCGAGCCGGCGACGGCCATCTTATAGTTCGCTACGGTATTCGGCAACCGCTTTTCGTTTCGCTCCACCTTGTTTCGC
The DNA here is from genome assembly GCA_036365515.1 of Torymus aiolomorphi. NCBI lineage: Eukaryota > Metazoa > Arthropoda > Insecta > Hymenoptera > Torymidae > Torymus > Torymus aiolomorphi. Next base: position 13,128,787 of record CM070875.1, read on the forward strand.
CCGTTATTAAAAGAAGACTCGTTCGTTCATTTGAAGAGAAGTACCTTGTCAGAGCGCGAATCACGAGAGTTTTGCTCGTGATATACAATAATAGTGTATTGAAGTACTTCTGCGGTTTTCGCGCGTTAAAGTGCAAAGTTCAAGTGCGACAGGCTAGTATCACCTGTCGCACTCCAACTACTTAGTGTCTGGAGGAAGTAATAGCACTTTTCGTGTCCGCTCCACCGCAGCATCAAGATTTTTATATTCCTCAGGAAGTAAGACCAGACACGTCCGAGACCGATCAACTACTTGAGCCGTTGCTAAATTGGGTAAAAGGTAAGCGTGCACGCATTCTTCTGCGCCGCGTATTAGCTCCGCGTAACCGCTTGTCCAGGCTCGTCGTACCTGGACATCGGCTTCGAGTAGGCGTTCTCGTGCGGTGAGAGCAAGTGCGAGGAGAGAGTGTAGGCATCGGGCTCGCACTTCATCAAGGTTAAACGCGAGGTCAAACCACCGGCTTTTTCAAAGCCGGAGAGTGCGCACCACAGGTGCGCACACGTGTAAACCCGCCGTCTGCCCTCTCTCTCACACTTATACGTGTGTGCGTCGCGCGGCGATCACGACTGCTCTCACACTTCGTCGCTTTACTCGGTGAGCGCGCGCGTAGAGTACCGCACACGTGAGGCGTATTATACCTCACGTGTGCGGCGTAAATTACAGCGAGCGTGACGTCAGTCTCCGAGGCAGCTGACGTCAGAGGTAACGTGCTGGCGCACCGTTTAGATAGGGAATACGCAAACCTAAATTCATTTCTTTTATATTTCTGATCCATTATCACACCATAACTTCTTTTATTTAATAAACAATAGTCTTTTATTATTAACATTTAACCTCTCGAGTTATTATTTCGCGACCTAGTCATTCCCCGTTCCCCGCCGCCTTCGCGGTCGTTACGTAAGAGAAAACGTATCGTTTCATCTGAGCAGCCGGCACACGAACCAGTGAACGAGAGAAGAGTTCGAGTCACTGGTGAGAAACAAAGCGCAAGTCTTCGACTTGCGTGTTGCACGGTAAGTAACCAGATTAGGTAAACATTGCACGACGTTGTAGCGTCCGTTGCATAATCTGGCTATTACATCTCCGGGAGTTGAACCGAGAGATATGGAATTGAACCGTTAAGGTACGCAGGTGAAACGTGCCTTAGCCCGAAAATCCACCCCGTGACAATCTATAAAATCAATAATCTATCGGTATTAATTATCCGCGCAAGCAACGCATATATTACAAATATTAATCGAACAGATCGAATATAATTATTTTCTGACTCTATATCAATTTATTGTTAATTTTATAAACGAATAAATAGTGCAATTATTGAACCATCAATCTATTCATTTCGAGAACCTACACCAACAGAAAAAAAAGGTAAATAAGCCAAAATATAACTAACAATCAATTATAAGAGTAGATTCCTCGACATTCAGGACTTAACACGTGTATCCATGAGTACGAGTACGAGCACAGCACAACTGTTCGCGGACTCGTGGATGGACAGCGTGAGCTGCTGCGGAAATCAGGGAGCCGTGCGAGTATAAATACGATTTTACCATCTTTTGAAGGACGAAGCTATACCCGACAGCACATCAGTTTTTACAACTCCTTCCCAAAGGGTGAAGCTCTGCCCGATTGCGCACTGAAAAAATCATAAAAATTTCACCCGGAGAAATCACCAAAAAGAACTTAGAAGAAAAACGCCTTCACCAGCCACTTGGACTTAGAGCATCGGGCGCAACACCCGACGGGGACTTAGTCGCTTTCACCTCAGCCTAACACACGTACGGCGAACAACCACACTGAAAAAAGTTTTGAGCAGTTGCTATACATAGCATGTACAGCAACTGGCTTATGCGGTTTGAGCGGCAGCTCTCCGAGTTTTTGTAGCGCTGGTGCTCAATAACGCGCTGCGACTGTTTTCAGTACGCTTTTCGAGCGACAGCAGCACCACACTAAGACAACTGCCGCGCAATTTTCGTGCAGCAGCCGTACAGAAATTTTGTACGGATGAGTAAGGCGGCTTTGCGCACCATACGTGCGGGCCAGCGCAGCAACTGCTCAAAACTTTTTTCAGTGCACCAGTCAAAAAGAAGTGATTTGCACACCACCAGGACGGCAGTAGCGGTTACTATCTAGCTCTCTCTCTCTCTCTCTCTCTCTCTCTCTCTCTCTCTCTCTCTCTCTCTCTCTCTCTCTCTCTCTCTCTCTCTCTCTCTCTCTCTCTCTCTCTCTCTCTCTCTCTCTCTCTCTCATCCTGCACCACCGATTCCGGGATAGGATAGGCCGAAGCTTTGCGAGCGATCCTACATTGTAAGTTTAATTTATTTGTTGCAAATAAATGGTGTTAATTTGATTCACTAGTTTTTGTACTTTATTTACTTTGAAATAACCTCAGTAAATTCTTGGGTCTCCGCACCTCTGTGCTTTCGAGCGCTGACTAGACACTAAGTAAATCGGGGCCCGCTTTGAGCATTATACTCAAGGCCAGCTTACACTAATATACATATAATAGAGTATACCAACCGCGAAGTAGTAAAGTGCACGTGAGTTCGAGCGCGACTCTGATCATCAACTTTGGTTTTTGCACAACTTGCAGATCGCTTGGGGCATTCCCCAGCTATATCTGTCTAACTCTGTGAAACCATAAACGATGGGAGGCTCCCGCCTAACAACATAACACTTAATTATTCTCGACATAACAGTCCTTTTTCTGAAAGTTATTTGGTAGATAAATATTTCTAAATAAATTAGTTAAAACTACTACACTTTTAAAATAATAAAAAGATTCATTTTAAAAGAAGTTATTATTATTTTTTAGATTTCTCTTTTATATTCTGCATGCATTCATTACGTACAAAGGAATTTAATAATGATCTCCTGTGAATGCAGATATTCCCTTTGAAAATTAATACCCTTTGCGTGGGTTTAATACGTAATATTTTGAGTAGTTTAATTTAAATTTGTTAGAAAAAATGTTAATAAAATTATCACAATAACTATTTCATATTATAGTTCTTGATAACTGTTACTTTGATTCGTCTTTTATATTATTTAACATATGATCTTTTTGAACTTCTATTCAATAACTTTAGAATCTGACTCTTAAAAGTAATTCTCAAAAAGTATTGATTACAATTTTATATTCTTTTTGATAACTTAGTTCCGTCGAAAACTTTGATTGTAGTAGACTTATACTGAATGCTGTTATAATGTCTTATATGACGATAACGAAAAACGTTTTATCCTCTTATCTTTGATAATGCGCATTAAATTTTTTTTTAATAAGTTTAATATTTTATAAAAATATTTATTGATAAATATAGTTAAGTTGAAAATTATTAATCCTATTTGTTTAAATATTTCTTATGATGTTACCATTAAATTAAAATGAATATTAAATAACTTGATTGCACATTAAATTATTGCATTAATACTTCCAAAAATAACTTTGACTTCCATTATTTAAGTTAATAAATGAATGCTTCAAACCATTAATGTAGTAGATGTAAGGACTGAACATTTACATAAAGTTTAATATCGTTTGTTAGTGTTTGCGGTCAGTTTAGAAAGCTGTTTGGTTAACAGCGTTGAAATAAATTTAACGAAATACAATTTGTACTGTTTAAATATGTGCAGTACTTTATCTCTACAACCCTCTACGTATATTTAATATATACAATGCGAACTTTATAAAGATAAAAATATCCATAATGTAATTCTATGTCATTTATAAAGTTATAGTTTTATAAAACTAAAAAATTAAAAATTTAAAATCTACTTTTTTTACATTGGGTAATTGAACAGACTCGAGACGAACCAATAGTTTTGAAAACCTTTTTATTGCCTACGTTTCGAAAGTATTTTGACTTTCTTCTTCAGGGCTACATAAGCAATATAAATAGAAGTTATGTACAAAAATTTATAAAAATTGAAAGTAATATTGCACCGTAAATATGTAAAACGTATATATTAAGATCTAAAACCATAACCATAAGATCTGTAACCATATATTAAGATCTAAAACATATATGTGGTTCGTCCATTATATTGTTTGAAACATTGTCGCGATCGCTAGGTGGCCAAGTCACTATGGAAAAAGTATACGAAATTAAAAAACGAGATTATTTTATCCGCACTGTGTCTGTAACTGTTTAGATGGCAAATTTAAATACTGAAATTAAAGGAAACTTACTGAGCTTGCTGGCACCTCCACATGTCAACATTTTCAGATTCGCCCAACTGACGTTGGTTACGCGAAATCCAAAAATGTACTGAGAGAAACAATGTAATGTGTAGTGATAACTGTTATGACTTTTTTACATAAAGTAGTAATAAGAAATTATTATTAATTATCCATTTCCAATAACGTGTCTACGATCTTATATTATAGCATAAGGCGCATATATCTTTTTCTATATATCCTTTTCATATATCTACTTCACATATCTTTTTCTCTCTTCATCTTGTTATCTCTTTTTCTTATTTTCATCCGGAGTTATTGCAATTTACTGATAAATTGCCTGGCGAAATCCAAGAAACTTACGCGTGGCAAATCCTTATAGCGCAGCGGTATTGCGTGATTTATTTAATGTCCTTATTCTTCTTTATTGAGTTTATTAGAAGCGTTAAGAGTGAATAATGTTCAATAATTAAGCTTTAACAGACTCTATTGAATTCTTTAATAATTAATGAAAAAGAAAATGTTTTATGTACCTATAGCGAAAGAATGGTTCGTTCTATTAACAATTTTCTTCAATGAATAGTATATTATGCAACTGGTGTGAGAAGTTGCTAGGCAGTGCGTGTATAGGGTTCTTCTCGCACGAACTAGAGGTAAATATAATCGAGCTTCTCGCTCGTCGTTTTAAAAAATTCTTAAACTAAAGTTATGTAATAATACAATTAAATTTTTAATTAACCAAATAATTTCTATTTTTAAATTAAAAATGAATATTCTTAATATTTGATATAAATTTAAGGTATAATATACATAAAGAACATTTTTTACTTTATGTACTATACTAATTTCTAAAATTTCATACATATCTCAATTAGAGGAATCTATATTAAAGCTTAGTAAGATGACCTCAGATGAAAATTTGAGATCGTGCGTGCAATGCGCCTACCTTCATTAACTGGACCGATCCCTTACACAGGCGGATAATTAATTTACGTTAAAATTTCACTAGAAATCTGATAGCTCTTTATTCGATTTTCAGATGAATAATTTCGAAAAATTATTAAAGTGAGTAATGTCGTCAAACCTTTCAAATTTCAGTTAAGAAAAGCTGAAATAAAAAAATTAATTAAATTTTGTAAGATATGTTTTTTCTCTTTCTAGACTTCAAATAGTGTAGAAATTACCCCGTTACTTATTTTTTTCTAAAGCCATTCTTTACCGGATAACTCACGTGAAAGCTTTGGGAGCATCTAGCTGTTCATGATAATCTTTTCTGTATAAAAGTCGGCGGTTTTCATATAGTAAGTGAACAATTACGTACTTGTCTATTTTGACATGCGGTATAAGTACATTTTTGAGAGGGATAAAATGTCTCGATCATGCTACACAAAAGTTACTTTTCATTGACTTTATCGGTGTGCCAGCGATTAATTGTGTTTTTTAAAACGAGTTACGTTTTTAATAATGATATTTAAAGTAATCTATAATACTGATGAGTAACAAATCATTTTATTCGTTATGCTAAAAGAAAGGTTTTGACATTATAATGATCTAATAGAATGCAAAACCATTTTCTAAAAAGCCGTATAAAGTAAAAAATTTAATTTTTGCAAAAATCTGGTAACCTTTAAATAATTAATTATATAAGTTGTTTATTATTAGACACACATATTTGGAGTGGCTTCTTGAATGTACATGTTGTAAAAAAAAGTTTTCAAACTATTAAGAAAAACCATTTTTTAATCGCATAAAGAAGATAATAATCTGTACAAGTACAACTTGAGTATGTCTTTAATTTTATCCTTTTTCCGTACCATGCGTAATTTGTACGATTCTGAATCTGGTTTTGGTACCAAGATGATGTCCTTTTCCGAACTATATGAACTTTACTATATTCTAATACTACACAGATGTTTGTTTAGCTAGTTGTGAATTTTTCACGTAAAACTTTGCAAATATTGTAGTGGGCAATGGGGAACTATTGATGTAGAGCAAAAACCTATTTTATAGAGCTGCGTATAAGATTAAAAGCTCGTGTATTTACTACTGTGACATCGTTAAGTTTAGCATTCATTAAAACAAAGAAGACTTGCTGTCAGTCGTAAAACATAATGGGTATTGCTCTTGTCTTAAAGTAAATTTATACAGAATTTTGTGAACTCTCTCCTTAAATTAAGAAGTCCTTCTTTTAATGAATTTAGTTTTCGAACCCTGTACACGCTTAAAAAGTTCCGGAAATACGTGTACGTCAAAATATCAACCTCAGATTTAATTTAGTCCAAGCTCCTTTAACGTACAAGTTATGGTAAGACTTCTTTTGGTATTAAGCAACAACATGTTCGAAATGTCGATATATATTGAATAGTTTGGGTGGAGGTGACTCGTACGATTTTTACCTTGATACCGCGGCATACTGCATCGCAGGAGATTTGGCAAGAATCCAAGCGGTTGATGGCAAATTCTACGCATCCAGGCTCGCGCTATATAAAGCACCTTCAACTATCGATACCCCCTTATGTTATCCTATATGAAGTTCGTCTAATGGCTTTGTTCCAACACTCTTATCCCGGCCCGTTCTTCTCCCTGGTCTAATTGCAGAACGCCGTAATTGTTTCGGTCGTACTTAAAAACGCGTTTTGACGCTTCGCGAACCAGAGAAACGGACTATTATAGTCCCGCGATGAAAAATTTTGTTCATTGGAAGGGAATGCTTTTAGTTTTTTTAGCTTCCTACTCTCTAAAGTTGAATTAGTGAAAATTGCTCCACCATTTCAATTAGTAGAAAAAACTTCTAATTTATTAGTGAATATTCACTATTTCATTTAGTAATTTATTAAAACTACTATTTTGATTAGTAGTTTTTACTAATTTATTTAGTAGTTTTTAAAAAACCACTAATGAAATAGTGAATATTCGCTAATAAATTAGTAGTTTTTTCTACTAATTGAAATGGTGGAGCAATTTTCACTAATTCAACTTTAGAGAGTATGATACTGCTTTCTACAGAGAAAAGTAGCGCGCTAAGCTCTGGAGAGACAAAGTAAATGAAAAAAGCAATATACGCGAAGTATTTCAGATTTTTCATCAGAAAAATGTATTGAATATATTGTAACGCTCTTTTGAACTCGTATACTTCAGTATTTTTTTACATTAAATTATTTATTGTAATTGCTTTTACCATTAAATAATATATTGTCAAGGTATTTCGCAAGGCGTCTGAAAAATCTTGTAATAATCTTTTTTGGAACTTTATGAATAAAAGAATTAACGTTTTCAGAGCAAGTTATTAAGAATGTTATGCGATTATTTGCTACATTTGTAATTATTTAATAATGATCAGATTTAAAAAAAAAATCTGATAGAAATTCTAGTAAATCCATTTTTGAGATGAGAAATAGCCTTCTAATTAACCTAGTTTCATGTGTACACCGTACACTTAATCTCTATTTCTGATTAAAATTCCTACCACTAAGAAAGACCCTTTGAAAACCCTTTGAATGAAATATCACGAAATCTAAAAAATTTAAATAAAAATCTTTGAAAAAGTTTTAAAAAATGATAACACATTTTCGTTATGTATTTTTTACTTATATATTATAGTTACTAGAACAGTTTCAGCACAAATCCGGGTATAAATAATCTCGGGCGATTCAATTTCAATAAAGGGCTGTAAATCTATAAGGGGAATTTATTCGCCAAGCTAGGTAGTAAAATACGCAATTTGATTTTATGTTTCAGTCATGGTATTACGCACGAAGAGCTGATGATACGACTATATTGGAAGGCGGCCTGGATGGCCCTTTGGACCATCGTAACAGCCGGTCTTGCCCTGGAATTGCCCACCCTTGTGGCGATCGACAGTGCTACTACTGCCGCCACCGCCTCTGATACCAGGACCACCGCCATCACCGGCGAGTTTTCGACTGCGTCGCTGTTACCATCGCCTACAAAGGACGAAATTGACGAGGGATTACCGCAACTACGAATGGACGACTTGTCGTCTGTTATCGAGGCGTATCGTGACGGTTCGCTAACAACACTTCGCTCAACGCCGACGACGACGGAGATGATCCTGACGACCGGCGGTAGCGGTGGCAGCAGCAGTTTCGAGTCGACTGATGGATACCGGCGTGAATCGTCGAGCGAGGTCAACTTTGGGGGCCATCCGACGACTCTCGCGAGCGCGTTAAGTGAAAGATCGTTTACATCGACGGAATCCCCGAGTAAGCCCCCAAATCCCAGCAGTAGCAGCAGCGCCGCACCGGCGGTTCCCTCGCAGCGAGGAATAAATATCGATCCCCCAGCGACGCTTTTCGGAATTTCGCCGCCGGCGCGAATTGAAGTGCCGGCCTCCGAGGAGTTTATAGCCTCGTCTTACGGCAACAGCACAACAAAAAAGTCTTTAATTACGGATCCGGTCGAAAACAGTAATTACGCGCTCACTGAAGATCCCGCACGGGTCACGGATGCAACGAGTGTCAGCAGCGGCGCTAGGGCAGTAGAAACAATCGAGAATTACGGAACGGTACTAGCGCGTAACAATGATGCTCAAGGCAATCGTCCCGGAGACTACCGGCGTCCCGCGGAAGCCAATCTTTCCTCTCCGGCGGCCTCCTCATCCCCCATTAATGAATTCATTGAGGCAGGGCCGTCGAGCAGCGTTACGGCAAAGAGCAGCACGGAGCACTTGCAAGGGAATGAAAACATGAAAAATGCGGATTTAGACTCCGGCGGCAGGGCGAATGTAGGGCGAACGACGGTGCACGCAAGCAGTGCCGCGGCGGTCGGGAGGAGTAACGAGGCACGGGAGAACAAAGAGGCGACGAGTCAAGATGAGTTTCTGTCGGAAATTCCATTAATTATGGCGACTGCCAGCACGAAGAGGCAAGAGGAAGGAGAAACGGAGGGAGAGGAGCCGATGGTCCCCGACGACGACGGAGAACAAGAAGAAGCCGGCGTTGGCCCTTACGGCTGTATTTCCACGAGCTGCCACGGTACTCGCGAAGGGCTAAACAAGGTGAAAAATACGGCGCTAGATGGCACGTGGGCGTGGGAGAGGAAAGCGGAAGAAAGCCGGGCTTTAAGCACGCCCCTCTTCAGACTCATAACAAGAGGTCAATTGCCAGTGAAGCGCGAGCGACGATTGTCTTTTAACGCCAGTTCCACGAGCAGTATCTCAACCAGCAGCACCTCTAGCAGCGGTTCGACCGGCACCACAATCAGCACCGCCATCACATCAACGAGCCGTGAATCGCCAGCCCCACTGCCGTCTCTCAGCGAGTATTCCGAAGGAGGAACTACACCCGGCGCGCCCGAATCTCCCATGACGATCTTCCAAACGGGAATTACGGCGGGCGACCGCTCGGATATCGGTTTTTCCTCTCCTACCGTCGCCATCACAACAACTAACCCGGCGCTGCAGCGCTTCCTCGAGTCCGGCGGGGGTCTATCGATCGCCCACAGCCACAACCAGCTAACAAGGCAGCAGCAGCAGCAGCAGCAGCAGTTACGCCGCGGACATAATGACAACGGGAATTCGTCGAAGGTTATCGCGTCGGTGGATCAGTGGCCGGTAAAGCACAGCGCGGTTGTTGAGGGTGATCTCGTCCTCGGTGGACTGATGATGGTGCATGAGAGGGAGGACACGGTCACGTGTGGTCCGGTGATGCCTCAAGGTGGTATACAGGCCCTCGAGGCGATGCTTTACACGCTCGATCGGCTGAACGAGCGGGAAATCGTGCCGGGCGTCAAGGTCGGCGCGCATATCCTCGATGACTGCGATAAGGACACCTATGGACTGGAAATGGCCGTTGACTTTATCAAAGGTGAGTGCAATTCCTACTTACTTTTGTCTGATTTCGCGTCTGTTGAGTAGGACGAGAGATGCGATATGCAGTAGATAAAGTATATGCATATATAATGGAGATTTGAATTTTTTTGTGAGATTCCAGAGAAAAGTAGGATGTGAAAAGAAAATTTCGCTTATCTTTGGAGGACTTTGCAAGTCAAAAGCAAATGCAGTAATTTGCAGTCGCGCGGAATCTTCTACACGGGCAATTTAAATTTACAGATTTTAGAGTAGTCACATGCGAAATTCAAATAGTCGCATATGCTCTCGGAGTATGCAGGAGTGATACAAAACGAAGAAAAGCTCATATGCAAATATATTATTACAACATATATTACATAATTTCATTTCACGCGTTTCTACGAATCTTGCATTATGTTATTTAAAAGCTACTAGCCTGTCCATGATAGGATTAGTCTTTTGATTATAATTACGTTTTTTTTTTAAAGTATTTTTGTTTTTCTTAAAGTTAACTAAAAAATAAATCAGTAAGAGTGAATCATCTCTAAATTCACTTGATGTTTTCAAAGGAGCTGTTGGTCTAATCCTGATTATACTCTGTCACGTATTGGGGATAGTTGGGTAATCCTATGAAGATGTCTTCGAAAGTTACTGTTAACTTAAAGTTGAATTTAGTCAAAATTCATTAATGAATATGTGCTAGTATGTATAACCAATCGAAAAGCATTCTAGATGCATTTTGAACATATTATGCAACAAAAAATAAGCTGCCTTTAAACAACCAAGTTAAATAATTGTAATTATGCATTTTGACGTTTTTGTCTCATTTCGTCATAATCTATTGTAATAACAATACGTAATTGATTTATTTAAAATGTTTTTAACGATCATGTCCGATTATTATTAATTAATGCAGAATAATCGAATCATCCTTTAGGCTATAAATGATTAATGTAAACTACAATATATAACGCAATGTACACATCATCGTTGTCGCTTTACTAATAGAAATTCTAAGCTACCTAATGGGTGTTATGAGATTTAAATCAAAATGATTTTAATTAGTTATACAAATAAGTTTTGTAGTAATGCAGTAAAATTTTTATGACAATACAAGTCTTATACAAATTTTATACAATATATTAAATATTACTCACTCAATAAATAATTTATCAACATTGGGAAGTCCGTTTAATGAGGTTTAAATATTCACAATGATTCATAATCAGAAATTATGGTAATAGTAATTAGAGTAAGCTTTATTACAGCAGATTGATACAGAATATATTTTTTCGTGTGTATAAGAATAAAGCATCACTTTTCATACGTGATGTTATTTTGATGTACGAGTTAAAACTTTGCGTATTTATAAAACTTTTAACTATCTCATATTTGGAAAAATGTACAAATGTAAAACTTTTGACTTGTGCTCTTAAAAGACACGATAAGTCTTTTCAATTTAAAAATTTATTTGGATGTTTTTGTTAATAAGTCAAACTATGACAATCAATCATCAACTTTATAAGAATATTAATATAAATCAAATTATAAAAATAAGTTACACTACTAAAAAACAAATAACAGCAAAAATAAATTTTTTTTTCAAAAGTAATAACCAATAAACACAAGGAAAGGAATGTGTAACTGAACCAGAAAAGATATATCTGTTACACTTCTCACTCGTTGCCTGATAAAAGTTTTGCATACAATGCAACTTCTCAGCGTAGGTTCTTAACGGTGTAGACAAGCGGCGGGAAGAAAGTCATCGTGAAAGTAAAAAGAGAGGGAGAAAAAGAGCGAGATGTAAGGGGGGGGGGGGGGGTACAATCCAAACCGCGACTCATAGAAAACTCAGATTCTCGATTGAATCAAGATATGAAAGAATCTGCGACCTTAAAAGTTATTTGTCTCTTTTTCATCGTCGCGCCTCACGCGACACGTCCGCGCCGCATAAGATTTTCATTTAGATGTTCGTATTATTCTCTCTCTCTCTCTCTCTCTCCTCTGTACTCGTATATGTAAGCTGCCTCTCTCCCTCGCGAAAACACGCCTTGTACTTTCTTTCTTATAAATGTAAACAACCCCCGACCATAGTACACCGCGCGACCAGTACAACGTACGACGCTGCAGCAACGAGTGCGCGCGCTCGCGGGTACATTCGAATGGCGTATATGCGCGCGCATCAATGCGCTCTCTCTCTCTCTCTCTCTCTCCCTCGCGCCCGAGCCGTGTTCCGTGAGGCCACACGCGCGCACCCACAGCAATAATTTACGGCCGCATGTAGGGCGCGGCGCGTGTCCACACACGGACACACATACACACACGGACATGGGGAGGTCTTCTCCCTCGCATTATTAAGATCTAGGCTTTGCCAGATTACATCCCCACGGAGATTTCGCTAAGCCGGCTCTAGCCGCGCCATCATGCGCACGCGCAGAAAATGTTCTTAATTTTCTCGCGCGCAGCCGCGAAAACCCAGGGAATGCACGCGTTGGTTTGCTTTATGCAAACTAATTCCAGTCTTAGTAATTACGATTTACACTGCGCTCTGCGCTGCATTTCACGCGTGATCTAAAACTGTTTTCACCCTGTAAACTTTGTTTTCGCGTTTTCTCGTGCGCTAGAGCTCGCGTGTGTCAGTTCTCGAGCCTCTGTGCGAACGAAACATATACACCATATAACACACAGTTGTGCACATGGTTCTGCCTTAATGCTCCCACACACTCGAGTAAATTATTGCGTGCTTTGCTTACTCGCCAGATGATTCATTTCCTCTGCTTTCGCTACAAAGATCCCGTGCTATTACGCCGTGAAAATTGATGTTTCTCGAATTGTATAAGGGGGGAAAAACGCAGGGAGCGAATTTGATCAAAAATACGTGTAAATATCGCTTACATATCAATCATCGGAGATTTTTTTTTGCATTTCGTTTTTTTCCTTTTTTTCTATGGAGAAATTATGCAAATAACATACCCGTATAAAATCGCACGTTTTCTTTTGCAAACTCTATGGTCTACCGAATCTATACCAAATATGCTGTCGGCTAAAAAAAGATTTTTTTTTTTTCATTACGCAAGTTGCAGGTTTGCATTGATGATAGTTCTCTCGTGCAATATTTCATGGCGTTGATTGAAGTATTCCTTTTTCCCGAATTGAATAATTGTAGGAAAAAACCCTAATAGAAAATACACCAACTTTGTTGATTAGCATATTAATCAAATGGAGGCATTTTTACTTAAAATTGACATCGAACTTTAATTGATACTATTTAGAACTAAAAATTTTATACCACTGTAACCTAAAAATCGCAACTTTGACATGATTTTTAAGCTCTCATACTATAAAATACTGTATGAAACTCGTGCCTAAGGTGACTTTTACCGTATTCGACTTTTCTCACTTGCTTCGCTCGTGCGAAAAACTCATGTCGGAAATAATCACCTTCCACACCAGTGTCATAATGTACTATTAAATCTATAATACAATATATTTTCACATGTATAAATAGTTATTCTTCGTTGACAGTAGCAACACCATCATGGTGACGTTTTTAATTTAAAAATTGACAAACAGTTGGTTAACTGTTAGTTAACATTTCAACCAGGGAAATACACCAGAAAATTTTTTAAATTCAAATTACATAAAAAATATATATGTCCTCAAAATATATATTCTATTTTACTGAAAAAAATCAATCGACCTACTATTTGAAATAGTTTCCGACTACATTTATTAAGTATCTACAAAATGCAAGTTTATTTTCCCCGTTCGATATTTCAAGCTGGAATTCTCGTCGAAGATAGATACAAAAAAAATATCAGAATCTTCTTTAGAGTTTGAGAAGCAGCGCTCTGTTATTTACGAAAACTTTTGTACACGTACTACGCCCACATTACCATATCAGCTAATTTGACGAAACCTGGTTTTACCCTGAAAAAAAGTACGAGATCCTGTCACAAGACACAAAGCGAGAGAAGAGCTTTGAGGAATCCCGGTCTGAATAACGCAGCGTTCGCGAAAGGCGCGCATTAAAATTCTTATATGAAACTCGTGAATAAACAGCTTAGCCGAGAGCGTAAACTGTGCGACAACGAGACAATGTTGAAACAGTCGAGACTTCCTCTTTCTCCTCCTACTTTCCACCGCTCCACGCTCGGTCCCCCCTTCCCCACTTCCGGGGGTACATTATTGTTTGTCCTCCTTGCCCAGCTGTCTCCACCCTATCGCGAATCCGTTAATTCCAGTTTTGATCTAACGGCTTAATGTTCCGGACGCGCACGGAGCTCGCGCGACTGACTCTCTCTCTCTCTCTCTCTCTCTCTCTCTCTCTCTCTCTCTCTCTCTCTCTCTCTCTCTCTCTCTCTCTCTCCTCCCTTAACCGCCGTGTTTTCCCTCGAAAATTCAACCCCTCCCCCGACCTTTTCCGTCCATTAGTCTGCGCGTGCTCGCTCTCGTACTTGTTTTCGGAAAAGCTCCTAAATCAGCCTAGTCGCTTGGAACTCTCCGACAACTGATCCGCCTGAATTGAACTTTTCGCCTGTCTGCGGTCACTGATGCACCCTCCCCATCCCCTTTCACTCCCTGTTCTTTCCCGAAAGTTGCGGTGGCGGCTGCAAAATTCGCGCGTGTCCATTTTTCGCGGGGTGCCTCACCGTGATGACCTCGTCCCGGCAAATGAGGAGGGCCGCTTAAACGCGCTTACATAGGCGTGGAAAACTCGTTAAAAAGTGTCTCCTGTAGACGCGCCGGGCATGACTTTTTAAGTCAACGACGTATGGAAATAAAACAAAAGAACGCGGAAAGGGTCATGGGTTGTACGCGGAAGGACACCGAGCAAATTCTTGTCCGGCTGGATAAGGTTGTCGCGCAGCTAATGAGGCAGCGGTGCAGTGGCTCCGGGCGAGCTGGGCGACTCGTTCGCGTGAATAATAAAACTTTTTCGCATTTAAATTGCATTTATTTATTTGGACTCGTGTTTTTTCGGGCGTCGGTGTACTTTCCGAGCTTTGAAAATCGTAGCGAGCTTGATGACCTTTGACGCTTCGACGCTAATTTAAAATTCACAGTAATTCCGAGCTCTTTTCGGGGTAGTTTTCTTCATGCGAAAAGTGTTTGAGAGTGTAAATATTTAATTAGTTTTTTTATTTATATTTGTATCTATATATCACAAAGAAAGATTATACTATATGGAACGAAATATAAATTATATATATATATATATATATATATATATATATATATATATATATATATATATATATATATATATATATATATATATATATATATATATATATATATATATATATATATATATATATATATATATATATATATATATATATATATATATATATATATATATATATATATATATATATATATATATATATATATATATATATATATATATATATATATATAAAGACCTATAAACGTTATTTCTGGTAATCTACAGGGTCCTATAGTTTATCTCTTCAGAGTTCCCTATATAAGCGCGTGACTAAAGAAATAATATCCCTGGGGTGTGGGACTAATACCACGTCCCGGAAATAACAGTTGCAGACACAGATTTTCCGGGACGTCCCGGAAAAAACAGCGCGTCCCGGAAATAACAGCGATGTACAGTGTAAACGTCCCGGAACGAATAGTTGCAGATATATATATATATATATATATATATATATATATATATATATATATATATATATATATATATATATATATATATATATATATATATATATATATATATATATATATATATATATATATATATATATATATATATATATATATATATATATATATATATATATATATATATATATATATATATATATATATATATATATATATATATGAAAGATAACTCGATTTATTATTCACTAATTAAATACAAATGATAATATACACCTTTAGTATTAAAATTACACTAAATGTACGACGCGCTCATGATTTTATAGCATTTTCTTTAACAATAATTCCATTGAAATTAAAACTATTTTTATTTATCGCAGTAATCGGGGAAGATAGGTCACGCACGCTCAATACTTAAAATTACAGCTACTTAGCTAGCGAGTATGTGACGGTGTTCTCGTCGGCTCTTCCCGTGGCTGGCCACCGCTCGCCCCGAGGATGTCAGTCTTTCTCTTCTTCTAGACGATGACGACAAGAGGATGCGTTTAATCTGACGATGACGACAAGACGGTGCGTTAAAGATCACCAGTGTTGTGATTCGACGTGTCGTTGGCCACGACGATGGTATGCGTATTGAATCGGTGCAGTCCAGCAGATAGTCGGTGTGACGAGCGACGGAGAAAAGAGAGCGAGCCTCTTGTGCTCGCTGGTTTTATACCTCGTCGAAGGAGCGCTATCGAGGCTAGCGCTCTCGATGACTAGGATTCGCGGATAGCTTTACATTTAAGAGTCTGTGGCGCTTTCGATGATTGCGCGCGAACTTTGAAAGCATGCCTACGTTACAAGAGAGCTAACTGTATTTGAGCTAGCGTTCCTGTCGCTGTAGTATAGTGTGTATTATATACATGCATGAAGTTGGATAATGCGATATGAAGGTTAATACAGTATGTTTCAACGTTTGTAATTGACCCGGTAGTTACGTATTATTTCCAGAAAAACTTCTATTTCTTTATTACAAAAACTCCCAAATGGAAGTAAATTTCGAATGATTTGAAATTTATGAATGGCAGACTTTTATGGACTTACAATTTCCTTTTTTTGAGCGAATTTTCAAGTTAAATATTGGCGGCGGTATTGAAGAAACAGACAAAAATAAGGCTATATTGGATTCGAGAAATGGAAAAAAATGGTATTGAGAGCTGTGATCGTCCTTAACCATTCCAAAGGTAAATCGGAGCTTTATCAGGGAAAAAGAAAAAATACATCAGAGACATTTGAAACAATATTATAATTTCTTCTTTGTAATTGTCTTGTTTATTTATTGTCTCGAATTACTTTCGACAGAAATTCCGAACAGAAAGAACGAAAACGGTTACAATCCTAAATGAGCGAAATACTGCTTTACAGCGTTTAATACCGAAAAGGAGTAAGCCTTTAGGGAGACAGCGGCGTTGCAGATCGTCGTTAAAGCGACTATTGTATTACCGAATTCTATCGCCCTGAGAGATGGACTAACTGATGTAAAGTTCGTTGCTGCAATTGCTCTCTATACTTATTACGGGCAATTTTCCAACGTAGGGTACATCTTTAAGCCATTGGGGGAGAATGACGACAAACGAAATCGAAGCTCTCTTTCTCTCTACCTTTCCTCTCTTTAACGCAGAGTCCGCTTGGACGCGAGGGGTATATACTCAGCCGCCGCGGCTAGCCGGGGGAAACCCGAGAAGTTGTAAAGGTAGTAAACTCGATTTCCACTGTAATTCATGGCATAAAGTTAAAACATAACTTCGTCGGTTTCTGCAGTCTTTGAAACCCAAACGAAACTTTTCAGTTCATTAAATTCCAAAGAAAGCCCAAGTGTTTGCCGTCGGCGGCGGCGGCATCGGCACGAACATTATGGCATGAAATTGTTTAGCTCGACCTTCCTCTCTGTTTCTTCTCTATCCCCGTGCGCGCACTTCCTCTCTCTCTCTCTCTCTCTCTCTCTCTCTCTCTCTCTCTCTCTCTCTCTCTCTCTCTCTCTCTCTCTCTCTCTCTCTCTCTCTCTCTCTCTCTCTCTCTCTCTCTCTCTCTCTCTCTCTCTCTCTCTCTCTCTCTCTCTCTCTCTCTCTCTCTCTCTCTCTCTCTCTCTCTCTCTCTCTCTCTCTCTCTCTCTCTCTCTCTCTCTCTCTCTGTCTCGCCGAGCCGAATCAATTCCGAACTTCATATATATATACGCGCGACGGGGGCTTTGTCTTCGCTCTCCTCCTCCGGTCTCGTCCGGCATTTTCCGCATACGAAAGCGCTCGGGCAGTCGGCATAGAGTTCTCTCAAAATTCAACTTTCATCCGTCGTCCCGAGCATATATAGTCCGACACTCTTATTCCGCCAGCTTTTTCCTCCGAGAAATGAAGGTGTATATATATATATATATATATATATATATATATATAGGAATATATATATATATATATATATATATGGAAAGGAGAAGGACTGGCTCAATCGTGTGCGTGTGCGTGCGTACGAGCATTCTTTGTGCGCGCGCAATTCACGAAAGCTTGCCGATGGCACGCACATCCAGCTCCCTTTTTTCCTGTATATGAGTTAGAGGCGGCGGGAAGAAAAGAGCAGCGCTCGCACAATGCGGCGCGGACCTTCTCTTTTATTTCATAAAGGAAAATAGAGCAAGCTCATAGCTGCCTCGACATTGAGATCCTTATATCCTCTCTCTCACACTCACTTTCTCTGGTGGCTTCGCACACGTATATATATATATATATACGCTCGCAGACGAAGACAAACGCAGGCGCGCACGAGCCCTCGCCTCTCGATGTCTCTCTCTTTTAGCCGGGCGGAGTTGTTTGGAATTCTCGCGAGAGTGGGTGTATTACCGGAGGACTTTTTCGCGGGTCGTACGCGCGCGAAATGAGAGGCCAAGAGAAATATAGAGGAGACAGAACATATAAGAGGCGAAGGGTGAAAGTGAGGACGGAAAACACATCAGTAAATCTTTCGCTTGTATTTACTCACACGCTCGCCGCGGGAGGAATGTTGATACTATGTTAGCGTTCGAAGTAGCCCGAATGCTTGTCTACAAGTCTATATATATTTATACCCCTCGTCGCAGAGTTGTTTCTTATTTCGTAAGTCTCTCACTCTTGAGTCGCGCCTGGAAACCCTGTAACAGAAGTGCGCTTGCTTCCTGTGCCGCGACAAAAGTTAAATTAATTTTATCTACCCGCATGCCTGATATTATGATGAGCGCCGCGCCGCAGCGGAGAGACGATTTACATAATTACGTTCCAAGAATTCTAACTCGATTAACAAGTTTGCGGAATTTATGAAAAAAATGTCGGTTAGTTTGCGGTCTCGTTTTGTTCTGATTTCCAATTCTCAGGCTGTGATAATATACCTTTTGTTTTAATATAAAAGTTTCGTTATCGTGACAATTTGGTTATTTGAAATTATATTTTGGAATTACAAAGCGCTAGTGTTTTATTTAAAAAAAAATTTATTTTACTTATCAGGCGAGTATTCTGAGACCTGTGATGGATATGTTTTGGAAACAGCTACATTTTCTACAGCACAAACTACGTGAATTTATTGCCAACGGTTTCACATTCTATTTTCGTGGCTTGTATAAACTTTTTAAATTGTAAAAATTTAATGAATTTTCGTTTTGTTCTTTTTGTAAACGTGTTTTTAATCTCATAATTCAATCACGCAGGTGAAACTAGTTTCGTAATTAATTTAAAGTTAACTTAAAAAAGGAAAAGTTAACTTTAAAAAACAATTTAATCTTTAATTATTATTTTCATAACAATTTTTATATTAATGATGAACAAAGTAGAACTAATGTGGATAAAATTCATCTCATGCTTCTACAAATTATGAGACAATATGTAACTATATTACTCTTTATTAAAAAGTAACATAAATAGTAATAATTTACGCCCCAGAAGGTGAGATAGTAATGAAGAACAATAAAGATTAAAATTTACACGCCCAAGCGATATTCCTATCATAAAAAGAAATAAGTATAAATTTTATGAAATCCAGAACCGTCAGCTTGAAAAATGTACAAGAGAAAGAGACAAAGAAAGCGCAGGGTATAATGAACGAGGCTTGAAACTAATGAAAGCGCGCACCTTGTCGACTGAATCGTTCGCTCGGCGACTGGCGGCCGACGCGTGCGCTCGTTGGCCACTTTTATGTGGCGCGTAACCTGCCACCATAAAGATGTGTGCGGGAGCGAGGGAGAGAAAGAGTGAGGCACGGACGCGCGAGAAGAAATAAGCGAACGAAGCAGTTCAGTCCTATCCCGCAGGATTTATAGGCAGCAAATTGTTTTCTAATTGCATTGCAGCCACCGGAATTACGGCCGCCACCGCAACGCTGTGAGTTCTTTTGTCCTCTCAACCCTCTCTCCTCTCGCTCTTCATTGGACGAGCACGAGCTTTCTCATTTAATTTCTTTATGGCTAATGAAAGTAAATATCGATAGAGCACGCGCCTCCCGTGCGCTTTAAAATATTATGAGACGAATAAATTGCATTATGTTGTCACGGAGTCAACGCGCATCATAATCTTTTTAAAATGTAAATTTTAACTAGGAGATAGCAAACCATCAGAGAGGGAGGAAGGGAGAGGAAAAATGCTATCTCTCCCTCCCCGCGCTATGTGAAAACTTTGCCGACACGACACAAGCCAAAGAAAAATACAAAATGGGCGCGCTCGCGCACACATTTAAGAGAATTGTGAATTTAGTTGTAATGAAATAACTTTCCGGCAAATAAACGGTTGGCGCGTGTTACTTTCAAACGATAAAAAACCGCATTTTCCATTTAGTTTCGCGAGATTAAATTTGTAAACGTGAAAAACGCTTTTTTGCTCGTCAAAGGAACATTTTTCTTTGAATTTCACATTTTTAATGAATCAAAATTTTCATTACATTCCCATCTTTAATGTTTTGCTAGATAGTGTCGATAAAAAAGGTTTTACACCTAGTGCGCAAGGGCAGTACTTACCACAGGGTCGCGGCATTATTCTTTGAATGACGCTTTAACTTTATCAACCTTCATTATACGCCAAAGTGAATTGTCTTTTAATGGCACCGTTTAAAAACTAATAACGTAGATATCGAAGGTCAGAGATTGAGAGACAAAAACTATCCCAGAAACTATGATACACCTACAAAATTTTAGTCGCATGTATCGCAAAAATGAAAACCATCGATTTTCGGGAAGGCAAGCGACTGCCATTCGATTGCCGTCGGCAGCACGGCAATAAAACTGGTCAGCTTTCATCAAAGGGTCAGAACGAGGCTCGTAAATTGGGTTCGCTTTTAAAGATGCTCCTCTCACTCTCTTCAGGATCGCCTGTATATGAAATTCTCCTTTGTTAGCACCCCCTTTGGTACCCCACGTAACGACGTAAAGCCAACGACGTTAGCGTTTACATTTCTGTCCTCCGCTGCTCCTGCTTCGCTAACGTGATTAACGCGCTGATTCAATTCGATCGATTCGCCTTTTTTGCCGCACTTCTCGCGTATACGTGCATACGCGCAACGCAGTCACAGCGCGGTCGTCACGGCAAAAATGCAAAAAGCGTGGGGTTGTATCTGTGGATTGCCGGAAAAATCACGTAAGTGACGTGTTTTGTCAAAATAGGTTTTATGCCTTTTTGTTATCTTCGAACAGTCCTCTATCACGTAATCGTGACAGAAATTACGAAAGTGCACTCGTTAACTCCACTTTTCATTATTTCGAGTAAATCGAGTTTTTAGTTTCGCATTGGTGTTCTAAATCAAGACAAATGAGATTGAATGCAACACTGCATCTATGAATACTAATGAATACTAATCTAAATAACATATTTCTTACCATAGTAACTATAGACCAAATCGTGTTCGTGTCTTACAAAACGACTTTCCCTTACGTGGTTATTCCGAGAGTAAAGAAAAATTTCGGTGAAGTTACGTGGGTTTTCCGGTCTCGATGGCAATTATATTGTTTCTTCGGCGACTATACATGATAAATATGAACTATCACTCACGGGAGCTTGTAGGGGCAAATGTGTGTACTCTTTCTAATATAACAGCTACCTTGGTATGGATACACTTATAAGAATAAGGAACGTCTGTCTCTGTTATTGGAAAAGTGGAGTTGTATCGTTTTTCCAGGATATTGGATGGAAAAAGTGGAGTTATATGGTTTTTTCGAGAATTATTCTTGAAAAATTATGGGGTCTTGAGGTTTTTCCGGAAGTGATTCTTTAAAAAATGAAGATACGTGGTTATTCCGGAAAAATGTTGAAAAAAATGGAGTTTTTCCTTGTGCTGATTCAAGACAACGAGTGCACTTTCGTCATTTCTGTCATAATTACGCGATAGAGGACTGTTCGAAGATAAGAAATAAGGCATAAAACCTATTTTGAAAAACTCGTTACTTACGTGGCTTTTCCGGGAAGCCATAGATATATACGTTGAGCAGGTTCTCCGCACGTAGTGCACGCACCTTTTATGCGCCGTTAATTAAATACGAGTATAACCGCTGCGTCCGATATTCAACGCGGTCATGTATCGAGCGCTAAATGAAAATTCATCGGCTTTGCATTTACTGCGCGCCAGGAACGTGCGTGTGCGACTCATAGAAGATGGAAAGCAATTTTTCCCCGCACGAGCTCTCTTGTACGTGAGCAAAGTTTTACGCTCGTGAGTTTCGCAAGAGTAGCATACGCGTCAGCTTGCACGAAAATATTCAAGCTGCGAGCTTTTTTTCTGAAAAACGGTCCGGAATGGTTATAGGGTGTTAACTTTTTTTCGGGAGGAGCTCTTTCTTTATGACGGCGGCTTGGCGCATACCAAAAGTAAATTCGCGGTGTCGCGGTTATGATGCGACGGATTTATACCACGAGTGGCAAAAATAATATTTTTAGTGTATTGTAAGGGATTTCGCAACTGTTCTCTTAGACTCGTCCTTCGCAAGTTCATGGTTTGTTTATACGCGCAATACAATTTCATGACTTGCTCGGAAGATGATCTCCTGAGGATAAATTGATATAACACGAGGCTTCATTCATCTGCGCGTAGAGCTAATAAACTAAAAGCTTTTTTCGAATGCTCCCGAGTGTATCGCGCAGTTCTTCGAAATCAGTGTTGTTTTCTTTTTACTTTTCTCTAAGGCGCTTAAAGCGACTGGCTCGCGGAAATAACTTTTCTCGCTCATTTTTTCTCCCAGAAGCTTTGCCGCGCTCGCGCATAATAGTGCCCAATGAAAATTTATATCTCCCATTTCACTTAGCGTTATGAAAGTTTAACGCGAGCGCGTTCGTCTGGGTGCGTAAACGCGCTCTACACTATACCTACATCAACCTCCTGCAAAAGACTAACACTAATAAACTATACATTGAGCCAATCGCAAAAGCACCCGCGCGCGCTTCCCTCAATCTCATTTTACAACGATAATTCTTAAGCTTCACTCGTGGACAACTGTCCTTCCATTTCCATTCATGCGATATTCCGGAAAAGGAATATCGATTTCAATCAGCAGAAACGGCGAAGATGTTGTCGCGGAGGAGAGCGCGTTTTTCGTATCACTTATACCGTGGCAAATGGGATTCCCCCTCACGTGTCGAAAAGGGACGACGGGCGTCGTCGTTCGGAGGGCACACGCGCCTGTGCCTATATAATGAAACGCCATAAAATACATTTAAAATTGTAATGCTGAGGTACACAAATTTCGGAGAGGAATATATATAGACCTGTCGGCGAAAGCTTTTAAAAAAAATTACCCGCAGTCGTCTTTGCATGCGGAATAAGGCGAGCTCGTGGCGATATCGAAGGGAGCGAGAGAGGAAGAAAGAATGAACAAACCTTTCTCTATATATTCCATTGGAACTAGGAAGCTCGCTCACGCCGTGGTGTGCGAGAGAGAGAGAGAGAGAGAGAGGGTGAGGGAGAGGCAGTACGACGACGCCGGCGACCTTTCCCCATATAAGATTTTTCCAGGGCAGTAAATTTTACAGGAATAGCAGCTCTGTGTCCGACGTAAAGTTCGCGAGACGCGCGCATATATAGGGAAAGAGCATGTTGGAATTTTCCCGCGCCGGCAGGTGGTGGCTGCTGCTGCACTGTGTTGTTATGTTATAGAGTACATGGGCGCGCCTCTCGTCATATCTCTCTCTCTCTCTCCTGGCCCCGTTGTTATACGGTAGAAAACGCGTTATGCCATTACATAAGAGCCCCGCGTGTAGCGCCACAGAGAGAGAGAGAGAGGGAGGGAGGGAGGCCGGCGCGCGCGGTGATAGCGTAAACACGTTTGCCCGGTAACGACGTTTTGGGAATTTGCGTCGAGCAAGCGAGAAGGGGGAGAGAGAGGAAAGTGTGGAGGCAAGAGAGCGCGGACAGGAACGGGATAAGATCGTTCCACACTTCGCGTGCAAGCTCTATTACTTTGCGTAGGAGAGCGAGAGGGAGGTGGGAAGGGGGCAGGATGGATATCGACAAAAGGAAATGGGAATCGATAGCGAGGCAATATAAGATTCCGGCGACGGTAGCCGGGCCGAGAGCTATATGGAGGGTAGATCGGTCGAATCAGTGACGCCTCGACGGGCTACTTCATTGAAACATATATATCGCGAAATTGGAGTGCGAAAATGCCGGAGGGCAGGCGGCCACTCTTTACCACCGTCGCCTCGCTAAACTCGGTTATTTGTACTGATTTATACGTCACGCTTCGCTGAAAAACTTCACTTCCCCGCTTGCGAGCGTGCGGAGACAAGCTTCTTTTATCGTATTTTCGCCCGTCTCTCCCTCGTATCATCACTTTTTGGCTGTCCAGCGCGTTATTGTCTACTTTAATGTTTGCCGTATCCATTATCGTATGTTTGCAGAGGACGGGAGCGTCGGTTACCGGAAAGGTACATTTCGATGGAATGTGTTTTATTCATAGCTTTGTCTGGTCGGAAGCGGTTTTTGGTTATTTCAAAATTGGAAACAGAGTGCTATCCATTGGACAGCGATTGAGCGAATAAGTTGTTGTTAGTGAAGTTTTGATTACACGGACAGAATTTTTCAGGAAAAATTACCGTGAAATTCACGGCAATCAGAGAACTCCGAATTCTCTGGGAATTTTTACTGTTGTCACGGTAATTTTTACTAACCTTCCCTACAAATTTTCTCTGAGTGTAAAGCAAAATTTGTAGGGAAGGTTAGTAAAAATTACCCTGACTACGGTAAAAATTCCCAGAGACTTCGGTTGTTCTCTGATTGCCGTGAATTTCACGGTAATTTTTCCTGAAAAATTCTATCCGTGTATATATTTACTTTTACGATTAGAACAGAAGTGAAATTTTCAATTAAATAAAAGCATATGATTCTGTGTGTATTTATTGAGCGAAAGCTCGGGCAAGGCGGAACACCCACTTTTCTTGGATATTACAAATGGTTATAGCACTGAAATAATAGTGGGCGTTAAAAAGTATTAGTGCCGGATAAGATGGTTTATGGATAAAATTTCGCTCGTAATAATTTGTTTTATAAAAATAAATTTATTGTTTATTATGTTTTCTATTGTTTATGTGGAATCAATTTCCATTGTTTTTTGTAAATATTTTTGCTTGTTTTACATAATAATTTCAATTTTTGCCCAGAATGGTACATTATTTGTGACTACCGCAAAAATTAAAAAGATGTTCCATCTTGTCCGGCTGATTTTTTGAGGCGTCAAAAACTATCTTCGTTTTTGTTGTTATGCAAAATTTTCTTGCTTCTCTCCTATATGATTATAGAAAAAACTCACGATTTTCGAGTAAAACGTCTAGCGTAAATATAGTTCGTGCAGAACATATGTCTGGTTATATATAGGGCATATAATATGCATCTACTTGTATCATTAGCATACTGTCTAAAGAGTACACCCATAAATTTAAATTTTGTAAAAATTAGAATATGCATGTTTCGTAACGAGAATACCGTAAAAGAATAATAAAAGTACAAAACATCAGTTCCTGCCTCAATAAACCCTCTTTTTTACGTTTTTCCGCAAGTATACACGTGTCAAACAACACTTGGCGTATACCTACTTCCATACATTTACCGTATTTCTCCACTCCCCAATATGCGTTTCGCGGATAATTTCGGGAGCAGTCGTAAACAACGACTGCGTCTAGAGACGTACATACAGTTGTCGCCATATCATTGAAGCACCCACGCGCCGACTCGTTATCACGCTAGTACAAGGACCGATACACTTACACGCGCGCATAAGCATGTCGCTCGCACGGGGGACTTTATAACGCGTAAAATAACGCGCTCACCCGTCCCTGCTTTATGTATCGCAAATTAACGACTCACGTAGTAGTGTGCGAAAGGAGAGAGAATGCAGCGCCGCGTGAAATGGAAGCGCAAACTGCGCGTGTGCTGCCAATGGCGCATAAGGCATTTCGGCGCCCGCACGCGACTATTAATGTGTTTCTTTGTTGTCGTGATGACGCGTCGAATGCTTATACAGTACACAAATTGAAATCCTGCGAGCGACTTTTGAGTGCACGTCGTTGCTACGTCATCGTCGCCGCCGAAGTGAGGCTGAAATATAGGAGGAGAAACCGGCCACTGGTGTAATAGACTCAGAACAAAGACTTGATCGAGCGCGAAGTCGTATGAGCGTGGGTATATGTATCGGACGATGCTGCTGCTGCCGCAGGTCGGTCAGGTAGCTTCAAAGCGATGCCAGTTGGCTACGCTGGGAGAGAGAGAGAGAGAGAGAGAGAGAGAGAGAGAGAGAGAGAGAGAGAGAGAGATGCTTTATGAGATTGGAGCGCGGAAATATTTTATTTACTCAAGCGTTCGGCAGCCTTCAAAGCCAGGCCATCGGTGTATTAATCACTCATATTAATCAAACATAGGTGGGAGGGCCCGAGCGAGAAGTTCAAGTGGCAATAGAGACTGAAATAGTCCATATATCTAAGGAATTTCGGTGATTTAAGAAACTTTTTCCTCTTATTTTTATTATTGCAATACTTTTTCCATGATTTATAGGACGATTTCGGGCCGTTTTAAAATAGAAAATTTATGAGGATCCTTAATTACATTTATGTACGCAGCCAGACTGTTTTCTACCCATTGTCGTTGCGACGGTCTGACTGTATAAAGGTGTAATCTACTTATTGTACTCTCGCCGCGTAGCGCGGAGGAAGATGATATGAAATACGAGAAAACAAAGTAGGCTGCATAATAAGGCTGCAAAAAAGGCTTAGCGATGCAGAACATCGTAAATTCATACGGGTTTTGGCATTATTCCACGGGACATAATTAGCTCTCAAAGAATTTGGACGTTTTCACGTGGCAGAGAGGCATTCATTTAATTTATATAATGAACTTGCTACTAGCTGACAGACCGAGGGACAGGTGCATTTGCGCAGGTTTTTCGGTCTGCTAAGCTACCTTAGAATAAAGGTAAAATTTAGAATGTACGAGGAATTTTTGAAAGCTGACTTGGTGCCGTCACGTTTCACAAATGTTGGAAACGTTAAGCTAATTAGAAGAGATTGCTACAACTGGTATATTAAATGTTTTACTCGTTGTGAAATGATAACTATTATATGTAACATTCTTCTACTGTATAATATATTTACAAAGCCTCGTTATAACTGAATTCTGAGTATTCTGATGATTTTTTCAATGAATTTTCTTCGAATTTATATTACGAATCAGGGTTGCAAATACTTCAGTCAATTGTTTACTTAATTCCGCAACGAGTCTGGAAGTCCTTGCGATTGCGATCGAGTCAAGAAGTACTTTCCATTTATTTTGTCTTCTTATTATATAAAAGTAAAAGAAAACAAAATATGTTTATAAAATATGAAGCATTTATCTATGTATATTAAATCTTTGATAAATAGTATATTACATACCTAAGCCAGTAAAATAAAAAATGTCTCAGATCACATATGTAATTGTCGGCCGAGGCGAAGCCGAGGTTGACAAACATGTGATCTGAGGCTTTCTTTTTTATTGGCCAAGGTGTGTATACTATTTTTCTGTTCGACGGTGCCGGAAAGCGGCAACTTCGTTTCGCGCAGCGGCCGGGAAGTTGGCGCTTTCCGGCCGGAGGGCAGAAAAAATATTTCTTCGACAAAGTTGCTTAATAAAAAAGCAATAAAAGTAATAAATACTTAAATTAAAAGAAATGACATGTACTTGTATTATTAAAATTTGCATGACTTAGTAGTCCAAAAAGAATCTTAAATTTGTATTGCATGAAATGAAAAAAAAGTACAAAGCATTTTCGAACTCGATAGCGTGCGAGTTCAAAAATACTTTGCATTTCCGGACTCGCTTGCAATCGAGTCCCAAACAAAAAGTACTTCTGGACTTCCGGCTCGAGGAAGTCCAAAATTTATGAATGTTTTAATTTACTTCAACCTCACTGCGCAATTTATTACTGCAGCGTTTAATAAATATGAAATTTGACATAAAATGCTTTATAGTAATATAAATGTCACTTAATTATTTGTTTACAATGCTTATGTTTCCGGTGTTACTATCGATGACAATTACGAATATTTCAATCGAACATATTTATTACATATACAGTGATAATCATACCTTAAAAACAATAAACTTAATTAAATTTATTTTCAAAACCATAGCGCGGCTAACGTTCCCTTGTGAATGGTATGAGGGAGTATCAGTTTAAAAGAAAAATCCATTGTTATTTAGTAATTTCGACACGTACGCCCATCTGAATTACAGCTCACTGAAGTAGCACGGAGACCACTAATTAGCAGTAGGACGCCGTTCAATTAAGGCCCACTGCTTGAACACAGAGCACAGGTGATTTTTCGACGCCACTGCGACGCGCTAATAGTTATTATTCTAGAACCGTATTATAGCTGCCGTGCACAAAATTCAAATATCGATAGCCGACTATTGAGGAGTAAAGAAGACCCGCGACGGGGCGGAGGAAGGATATCGAGTTTCGCCGGTTATAAAGTTGCTCTTATTAAAAAAGTAACTCGGGCGGGAGGCCGACTCTGTGAAGTGGAGTTTTAATAAATCCTTATATACTCCTCCCGGCATTCGGATTCTCCGCCAGTCATCGACATTGACGAGGGCGCGCAGCGAAGAAGACAAACGTTTTTGACACAGTTTCTTCTAGGGGAGGGGGGGTGAGAACAGAGGTACTGGTCTCTCTCTCTCTCTCTCTCTCTCTCTCTCTCTCTCTCTCTCTCTCTCCCTCTCTCTCTCTGTTTCATCGTAAAACTCATTTCGCAGGCATTTACGATACAAGTTTCACGGCGTATGCTATCAAAGCCAAGCAAATGCTCGCTCGCGCATATGTGTGTGTGTGTGTGTGTGTGTATGTGTGTGTGTGTGAGTGTGTATTTGTGTGTGTGTGTGTGTGCGCGCGCGCGCAATTGAATTAAAGTCCTTAAGCGGGCTCTGGTTGTCGCCCCTGTCCACCAGCTCTTAATTATTCGAACCCTTAATCCGACTTTAGCTCTGGGGAAACAGAGAGAGAGAGAGAGAGAGAGAGAGAGAGAGAGAGAGAGAGAGAGAGAGAGAGAGAGAGAGAGAGAGAGAGAGAGAGAGAGAGAGAGAGAGAGAGAGAGAGAGAGAGAGAGAGAGAGAGAGAGAGAGAGAGAGAGAGAGTGGGGGGGAGAGAACTTAGCATTACTTCCTAAGGAGTAGAGAAGGTAAGTGTATGTGTAGAAGGTACAGTAAAAGCGAGATAGAGAAAAAGGAGACGAGAAAAAAAGAAAGAACTCATTTCTCTAAGTAAGAGAGCACACTCCTCACTGGTAGTACTATTCCCGCCTAGCTTAAAAGCCATCGTGAGAACTTGCAATACAAGGTAAAAGGTTCGAATG
The DNA here is from genome assembly GCA_036365515.1 of Torymus aiolomorphi. Classification (NCBI taxonomy): domain Eukaryota; kingdom Metazoa; phylum Arthropoda; class Insecta; order Hymenoptera; family Torymidae; genus Torymus; species Torymus aiolomorphi. Next base: position 13,158,305 of record CM070875.1, read on the forward strand.
CCGACGGGAAGAAAATGTTGATCAATCATCTGGACCGCAAGGGACGTTCTATACAGGTGTACCCTACGCGTAGTTCCAGGTATTTCAAAGAGTTATTTAGCTGCACCGTAAGTGCCATTCATGCGAAGCGATTTCTCGGTGTACAGTATTGATTATTTGCTAAGCGACTATGGTGGCAATAATTTTTGCACGAATTTTGTGCAGGCCTTGCAGTATTCGGGGAATGATTCAAATATCGAACGATTAAGATTTCTCGAGGGCTCATTTCCGCTCAAGGCGGGGGTAATCCGTTGAATAAAGGAAATCATGGTTATAAAATTATATGGGTAAAACGAAGTAGTTTAGATACCGGAAAACGTGTTAAATTTATTTTTAGAGCGGCAGTAATTCCGATCGATAAAAGCACGGCGAATCACAGAATTTATTTGAAAATGGGATTAATTTTAGATTTAAATTCGTCCATGTACTTTCGTGTTCGATTCTTCGCCGAGTTTGCATCTTATCAAGTTTTCGAAGAAGCACTGAAGAGTCGAAACTTGAAGTTTGGCCATACTATTTTAATAATGAAATGTTATGGAAGGAGAAGAAGTATGGGAGACCGGGGCGTGTTGGCTACAGAGGTAAGTTGAGGCGGTGTTAATAACTCTACCTATCAGCAACATTTAGCAATACTAGTCGGTACTTGCGCTGTATAACAGTGTCGTGCGTAAGTGCTAATAAGACTATCAAAGTCAAAACATCATTTGTTGCGATAAGAAATAAGTTTGAATTTTTTTTACAAAGCTATTGTAAAATAACAATTTTTTGGAAACAGTCCTTTATCGCTTTTAATAAAATATTAATGAGTAATTAATGTTAATTTATATTATAAAGCTTACTTTCACCTTTTTTCATAGCTATCAAATTTTCAAAAATGCAATTAGCATGTGCATAAACTGTTTGAAATTATGACGGGTCCTTGGGGTGATTTGGCGCTCTTTTTCCCGGATAAATTGGCCCGGGTTAAAACGTTACTTTAGTGACTTTTGTACAAAGAGTCTATTTTGCAAAAGTCTTTTCAGTGCATTAAAGGTGTGCGAATAAAAAAAAATACTTTTTTGTGATAATTGTATCAGCGACGATTCGTAAAAAGTAAATGTTGCTTTTCATTTGTTTATAAAAGTTCTATTATGAAAATTGTATTTATTTATTTTGTATTTATTTATTTTTTTTTTTAATGTTATACATTTGAGTACAAGTATGTGTAAATTGTTTAAATTTAAATAAAAAATAATCATAATATATTTGTTCGATCAATAATTTGTCTTAAATTTGTTGTTAATCAACCTATACTCCAACGTAAGAGCCAACAAGCCCCAGAGAAGAGGCGAATTTATGCAACGAAAGGTGATAAAAATATATTTGCATTTTTAAAACTCCATGTGTTAAACGTATAAGATAAAAATTGCAGAACAGTACTTAGGACAACAGCTTTAAATAGCAATGTTAGATTTTTCAAAAAACATATAACTATACTTCGAGATTCAAGAAATACGCTATTTAATGAGAAATTCACAAAAAAAAACGTAATTGAATTTCAAATTCAGACAGTCGTTATTATATAAGTAGAGTAATTATATAAATGTACATTTTACTGTTTGCAGCATAAAAATTTCACAGCATAATTTATTTTTTTTTTAATATATAATAATAATACATGTTACGAAATTAACTTTTGACTTTAACAGAAACGTTTATGCCTTTTTTCATTTAGCAACACGCCCCTTTTCGCCGGGACATAAAGGCGAGCCGGTGCTTGCAAGGTGCAGCAGAGAAATAGCAGTCGAGGGAGATCTAAAAAGGCGTCTCTAGCACATAAGCGCCAATTTCCCGCGTACTTTTTCATCCTTTCTTCACTTACCATCATGTGCCTTTATTCATGAGTGCGAGTATGAGAGAATTTGCGCGAGCGAGCCGCCCGCAATGAGTAATCGTATACCTTGGTTGGTGTTGCCATCGCACTCCATCGCAGAGAAGAACGAAGCAGGTAAGCTGCAGCACGTGTATCTCCTGTCGGTAACGACGCTGGCGAGCTGACGATGCGTCGGTAATGTGAGTAGCCGAGCAATGATAAAAAAGATCCTGCGCACAGGAACAGACGGGGAAAATTTGACTGATGTTGCCGCGACTGTGAGGTGAGAAGCGTAGCGGCCCGTGTGTCGCGTTGGTAAGTCAATCTTTTATTCAGCAACGGGATGATTCGCGGGTAAATGTACGGAAGAAGCAGCGGCCGAAAAAGAAAGCATTCAAATGTGCAAGTTATTAGCATACTCATAAATAATTTAGGCACAAGCCGGAGAGATGCATCTTCGCGGTGACAGGCCCGGCCCCGAATATTTTGTGATTGTATATCTTTTTGCCCCGTGCGCGTGCGCACTTATCTTCGTCTTCAAAAACAACTTATTTATTGCCGGATCAGGCAGGTAGTATAAATTAGGGCGGAATAAGTCTTCGTGTTATTTAAATTTGAAAATAATTTATTTCGATTTTAGTATTCTTGTACTGTCCTCAATTAAATATTCATTAGATAATTTTGTATTATTAGTTTCTTACAACAATAAATTTAAGTACACATGAAAAAATATTCATCATAGGATTTCGCATATTAATAATTTTATTGTATAAGAGATTTTATGTAAGGAAAATGTAATGGTTTTATCAACTCGGAAGTAATTCGAAAGCAAAGCTTACGCAAGCGAAAATAAAGAGCGACATTATGACGGGGTTTTATTTCCCTAAATTAGACTGAGAAGCTCATTGATTATTTTTTACGTAAATTCTTATGCTTCACAAATTCTTATTAAATCTCTGAGAGCATATTATATTACATAAAACATATTTCTGTAACTGTATAAAAGAAATGAAAATGGATTATATTTTTGCTTCCTCATAGAGGAAGCTTTGTGATAGTAAAAAAGAGTTTATGAGATAATGTGTTAGAAATGTTATTTAGCAAATTTGGAATCGAAATACACTATTTTTAGAAAATGTCCGTATGGATGTGTGTGTGTGTGTGTGTGTGTGTGTGTGTGTGTGTGTACGCTGATATCTCATGATCTACTCGACCGATTTTAACGGGAGAGTGATCATTTTTTTAGATTTTGCTTCCACAATTGGGGTCAATATTCTATTTTTGTAAAATTTAATTTTTTTTTTTATAGTCATTTTTTAATTTTCAAAATTTTTTTTTTCGATTTTCTTAATATTTAGAACAAATATTGTTTATATATCATGAATTCTCTGTATGTAGGATAAAATTATCTACAATTTAAAAAAAAAAAGTCGGTAGCTATATTTCGTCATAAGTTATTGATGAAAACGTAATTTTTTGTAAATAGGTTATATTTCGAAATTAAAAAAAGATATTAACATGAATATTTTTTTGGTTATAAAGGATATTAAGTACTATAACTTACTAAATTTTTAGGTTTTCTTATTCATTATTTTTTGAGAAAAAAAATAATTTATAAAAAAAAGTGATTTTTTTTGTCGTTCAATAACTATAGTAAAATTGGCTCAATCACTTTGAAATTCTTTGTAGAGGTAGATTTTGTATACCAATCGAGTGAGTTCTTTGGGCAAAAGGATTGATCTATAAATTTCGAAGATATTTGAGGTTAAAATTTTTTTGAATTTTTTTTAAATCGTAATTTCTCGAGAACGGCTCTATATATCTAAATGGGGTGGGTGGTATTCGAAAGAGAACTAAATTACCTATATTTTCTAAAAAAATTAATTCTCTAGCTATCACGGTTCTTTTCTTATTAACAAAAACGTAAAAATTGAAAAATGAAAAAAAATGAGTTTTATATTTTCAACTATTACAAGAGTAAAATTGTCTTATTCGCTTCAAAATTCATTGTAGAGGTATATTATTGATAGTTCTCGGATGAGTTCTATTGGCAAAGTGATTGGTCCATAAATTTCAGAGATATTTGAGGTTAAAATTTTTCTAGACATTTAGCTCTAAATATCAGTTGCAAATTTATAGGCAATTGTGATATATATTTTATGTATGTGAAATTTTGTGGAAATGTATAATCTATAAAAATTTGAATAAATTATGTTGGAGTGTTGTTATTTCTGTCTTTCTGAAGTATTAAATTTTAAATATTGGAATTAAAAATTAATTAAAGGAATCAGTAAATTAAGTTTGAGGAAGCTACGTGCCAATGAATTGGCAGTGGTTTTTTATATTACTCTAACCTCAAAATCATAACTTTAATATGATTGTTCGGCCCTCGTGGTATAAGATACTGTATGACACTGGTGTGGAAAGTGATTATTTACCGGATGAGACGTTTTTCGCATGAGCAAAGCGAGTGATCGCGTAGTATCATAATGTACTATTTTATACATTGATGCATGTTATTAAAAAATCGTAAATTAATTTAAGTGATATTATTACAACATAAGATATATATTATATGACATAACATAACATATATGACTGCAATAAATTATAATGAAAATGAATTGTATTTAACCACGTCGTTGTATGATTGCATTTTATTACATTATTTCCTTTATGATTCTAAAAAGTTGTAAAGCGAGATTCGCTCCCTTATTATTTATTCGTGCTCTTATATACGCTGATTATTCACTTCTATCTAATGTCATATCTATGTATGAATAAAATCTGCTCAAAAGTTCAAAAGGGAAGAGATTTCTCTATAGCACACGTATGACCAACGCTGATTTTCTCTACTGCGGTAGATTGCTACTAGGATCTTTTGCCGTCTGTACTGTTTACACGTGAATGGAAATTCTCGTCGCGATATGCACCTTCGTATAAATATCTTCTATTTTTCTGTCTTACACTTATATGCAAGGCTTTGCTTTCAAATCCATTCCATACGAAGTCAAAGCTAGATTTTGCATATATTCTACTTTATCTGAAATAAGCAAAGTTATATTGTGGATTATGCATGGGGATATACAATAATTTTATGCTTTACAAAGGCAAGCTAACCAATGAGAACGTTGTCTCATTTTACGTGAAAATCCATATTTAATTTTATTATAAATGTTCGATAAAATATTTGTTCAAGAAAACGTTTGATTTAGTATTAAATTACTTATTTATCATAGTCACTCACTCACTTGTATTTTATAGTATTGGAAGGAGCGAAATAACATTAAAAGTAATGTTTATTGGATTCTATTGAAAGTAGGGCGTTGCATAGATTGTACATTCAAGTTTAATATATATTTTTATACATCAATGCATAAAGGCCTGTTTTATAGTGGACAACTAAAGAGGCTTTAGTTCCCAAGAGATTAGAAATGGACACGGAGTTCTTTTACATTTTCGTAAATCACTATAAGCAGGGGTGTAAAATAATATTTTATGCGTGGTCTATAGCCATCGGCATCACAGTTTATTTACGATAACACTATGTGATATGAATGAAATCTTACATAAGTCGTTTTTAGGTTTATAAATTATGAAAGAACCACAACGTTAAATGCATGTTAATTTTAATGGGTACATAATATATTTTATCATTAAAAATGGGTGTTTTATCATTAAATATGAATGTATGAATTAAAAATATAATATGATTATAAACAATGACAATCTGACTGCCATAAATATTAATTATTTTAATTTAATTTGTAAGACTGTAAGACCGATGGAAAAATTCTTATCAGTTGATAGTTAAAAATATATGGATTTAAATTAATATTGAATGGAGATAATGCTTTTATTTATTATATTAAAACTTTTTACATGTTTTTGAATATAGAAAAAGATATAATGGCAAATCAGAAGAAACAAAATTTTACTTTTACATTTCAATATTAATCTAAAATTTACCATGGTAGAAAATGAACCATATTTTATAGCTAACATGTTAATTAAATGGAAGCATTTTTATCAAAAACCATAATGCAAAAATAATATAATTGATCTAAAAGTTCTACTATTACTTAAAAAACATATTTTATGAAGTGTAAATGCCATAATTTATTTCGTATTGGTACATAATTATGAAATACAAGCAATGTTCGTTTTTAGTTCGTTTTAACATTTGAAGTTATTTAAACAAAGGTATTTACAGTGATATTTGCAGAAGGTGTATTTGTATTATGTTCGCCATAAAAAACCTCTGCTAATTCATTGGCACGCATTCCTCAAATTAATATATTGATTCCTTGTGTTTATTTTTAATGTCAATAATCAAAATCTGATTTTTGATCCATTATCGTTTCGGTAGACATTGAGATATCGAGGTTTACACTCACATATATACACATATCCATATAGAAATTTTTCAAAAACACCTCCAAATTTTAACAATAGAGCAATATTTTTTCCAACTTTTAATCAAAAACAAAAAAAAAAAACCAATTCGGTCAAAATGACAATCTAATTTTATTCTAATTATCGTCTAAGTATGCGACAAACTAAATCACTTTTTCAAATACCAACCTTTTTAATATCAAATATCTCCAAAAGTAATCATGTGATCTTGATTAAATTTTATATACATATTGTCTATATCAGATACAAAGTTATCTATAAATTTCAAACTGATACATAAAGAAATAACGATTTCAAAAGAAGGTTAACACAATTTTAACCTCAAATATTTCTACAATTTATGGACCAATCCTTTTGCCAGAAGAACTCAGCTAATAAATATCCAAATCCTACCTTTCTACAAAATTTCAAAGCGATTAAGCTAATGTTACTCCAGTTATCAGGTGCGTAAGAAAGTCATTTTTTTTATAAATTTTTTTTTCTTCAAAAATTATCAAAAGAAAGACTTAATCCTGTAGCAAATTATAGTATTCTTCATTCTTCATAACCAAAACAATTTTGATGTTAATATCTATTCTACAACAATATTTATTCTACAAGTACGAACAAGTACGATGGTTATAGATATATAATGTTTACACATTTTTTGCCTTTTTCATAAAAGCTTTGGTCGAGAGTCTGAGAGATTCAATCCATTTAATTAAGAGTTTTTGTCAGTTGAGTTTAAAAGCAAGGTCAAAGGAATGAAATATAAAGCTACATAGATAGTGATTTTTATTCCCAGCTAAAATTATTTTCGTTCTGCAGCAATTCCGCAAGAAATGAAGATGAAAATATATTTAAAAAGAAAGAGTTTAAAGAAATTTCCGAAACAATGAATAAAATATTATTCAACAATTTTGCTGTATATATTGTTTTACAATTTCCATTTCGAATATTATATCTCCATAAACATTATTAACACACCCGAGTTACCATCATATATAATCCAAGCACACGTGCATTAGTACTATACCTTTGCGAGACTTACTCGGCAAACTGCACTGTACACGTTTGTGTGTGTGTGTGTGTGTGTGTACACACACATCGAGAGCAAACTGTCCACTCTCATCACGTTCTATTTTCCTTCGCACTTTCACAGCCAGCTCTCTCTTACTCCTTCTCACCCTTCCTCTTCATCCTCCTTTTCTCGAAAAAATCCTCGATTCTTCACACGCGTCGCGTACTCTCTCTCTCTCTCTCTCTCTCTCTCTCTCTCTCTCTCTCTCTCTCTCTCTCTCTCCCTCTCTCGTCTGATTTATGCCCTTTACATCTCGATGCCTATTCACGATCTTGCCGCCACCGGCAGGCAGCCCAGTGTTCCTAATCGAAGCCGGGCGCGCGCGCGCCGGCAGCCGCGTGGAAAAACGATTAATGATGTTCAATGGTGTCATGCTGCGGGGCGAGGCGAGGGACGCCCCTCTCTCCCCGCGGGCGCTCCCAGCTCACCGCGCACCTCCTTGCGCAGCCAACGAACTCGGTGTTTTGTTTACGTTTTCACCTACTTCTTTCCCAAATGCCCTGTAAGCGGTCAAGATCCCTCTACGTTTTTATTCTTTGATTATTTTTCTATTCAAATAAAGGTCTTTTAACCTAATCTCTTAACATTTTATAAGAGATTTTTATGTTCAAAGATCACATAACGTCACTCTCCCATAAGAGCCTATGTTAAAAACTCGATTTTCAAGAATTTTTTTCTCGAAAAAATGCTCAGTATAAAATATTGAAAAAATTCAAACTGCTTTTATTTTATCTAAGTAATGATATATTAAAATTTCAAAGACTTCTGTTAACTTTGCTGTAACCATTGAACATCCTTAAAACAGACGTCGAGTAATACATAAATCAGCGGCTAGTCTCTTTCTCACACACGCGCGCGCACACACACACACACACACGCGCGCACGCACGCACGCACGCACATGTTGTACGTCTGTGTTTGCGTATATATATATATATATATATATATATATATATATATATATATATATATATATATATATATGCGCAGCGTACGCAGGGAGCCGGCTAAACGTCTGCGGTACGCCCGTACCCGATAACCATCATCCGCATCAATATCCGCCTTGTCGCCGGCAATACGCGTGCGCGTGCATGTGTATGTATAATATATATGCGCGTATGTACACCGAGGCACACGGCGCCAAATGTGCCGACGCGGCGGCAGCTGCCTGCGAGAGAAGTGGGTGAGAGGCGCAGGACACGAGGCGCGCGTGTATATACGTTTTATTATATGTATGTATATGGGTGTGGAGGTGCGGATAATGCGGGAGAGAGAGAGAGAGAGAGAGAGAGAGAGAGAGAGAGAAAGAGAGAGAGAGAGAGAGAGAGAGAGAGAGAACTGCAACGCGAGCACGCGACTGCTATACTTATAAGCGTGCCTCATATGTATATCTGTTTATACGGATCGCGCGAGAGTGCAATTTTTGATTGCGCATGTTTTATGTGCTTCTTGCGTTCGCACATATGCGTAGTTGTAAAAAGAATCTGGAGAGAAATAAAGTAATATTGATGCGGCTACTGTCTTCTTTTTTTATATACGAACTTTGAATTTAATTTTAATTTTAAAGTACCTATGTTCCATCTGATGTATGATATGTTTTCTACGTAGAACTAAAGAAACAAATGGCTATGACATAGTCATAATTAGTAATGAACTAATGCGTATACTATATAGGATATATACAGTGCAACATCCTAATTAAAAGAAACCTTAAAAGTAATTTAAATATTTTTTCGGGAAATTAAGTTCGAGTATACATTTGAGAATTAATTAAATGACTGTTTCATTTTTAAACTCATTTTTATAATTTTTTATAGGCCCTTGAAATAATTTAACTTACTTAAGTTAGCTTTTTAATTAACTTTCATCAAAATTTGTTGAACAACTTTTAATCCTGCGTGAAGCGTGCCATGGTTTACATTTTTTTCAGTAAGTAATAAAAAGTCTGCAAACAAGAATTCACGTTTCTTTTTTTGTTATGTGCCTGGGAAAATGTTTGTTAAGGGGGTCAGACATCTTTAAAATGACGAAAAATTAATTTTTTTATTACATATTTTACTAAAAAACACTTGTAGAATATGTCCCAATTAGTTTTTAAGCATTATCTATTTTTGTTTTATGAATATACACAAAACACTGATAAAGCTTTTCATTTGTTTTTTTGTTCAAATTACATTTTTCCCCTTGTATACATATTTATATAATCGTATATTATTTCTACTAATTATTTTTTCATTTCCCTGTTCTTAATATTTTATATATTTAAAATATGTTCTTATATTTAAAATTCTCACTTTACATATCTATATATACTTTAAAAAATCCAAAAATAATATTTTAAACATTAATATAAAGATAAAAATAAATAATATAATTTATGGACTGTATTTTTGACAAAAATAAAAATTTGAATTTAAAACTTATAGCAGTTAAGCTGGCACCGCAACAACCTGACTTATCGCCCACAGCCTCTCACAGCTCACTCCTTTATTGTAACAGAGATGATTTTAACCTATATAAAAGTCCGCAAGTAATGTAAACATGCACAGCTGTCATTTCATATAAACACTGTGATATCAGCATCAGCATCTTTTTTATACAAAGTGTTGTTCTTAGTTTTCATTGTTTCCAATGGATGTGGGAGTGAACATTTAGTATATTATAATACGTAAAGGTATTTTAAATAAGTTTTTAAAAGTGTTTCAATAATACGAGTAACAGTTGAATTAAAGTTTTAGAAATAGCTTTTTAGTACTTGAACTTTTATTGGAAACTTTATACTTAAAACACAGGGATTCATACTAAAGAAAAATTAAATCTATACTGACTATTACAAAAAACATTTAGTGTACAGATTTAAATCAACTTTTAAAGGAAGCGGATATGCTATTGTGCAGAAAAACATTATGGAACCTTCGCTTCTGCCAGAAAGCTACCATTATCAACCATCGCCTGAATCTCACTATGATATAATTGACATTTTATTTTCTGAAGTCAAAACAGTTATGCACTGCAATAAATATATATCAGTCGTATTCTCTTTATTAAGTAATAATATTATATGTGAAAAAGAATAATGAAGGATAAGTAAAGAAGTTCACTCTATCAGACATTAAAAGAAGATCAATATAGGAGTGTCGCTGCTATAAACATTTTTTTTAAGCATTTGGCTGTGGCGATACTGGCTTCATAACATACTTGAAGGATTTTGGATTTCTCAACACATTCTTTATTTACCTCAGTATATAATAATCTCATATATGTGATAAAGATTATTAAAAATATACGGATTTAAAAGCACCAAAGGAACTACATGTTTAACCACTTAACATACTTGACTGACTGATGTGGATATGGCTGTTACGTGTACTCATAACTTACAAGTCTGATTGACCATACACTGAGGTACCAGAATATTTGTTCTAAATATAAAATATTTTGAGCTAAAAACAATACTTTTGCTTCCTCATAGAGGAAGCTTTGTGATAGTAAAAAAAAGGTTTATGAGATAATATGTTAGAAATGTTATTTAGCAAATTTGGAATCGAAATACACTATTTTTAGAAAGTGTCCGTATGGATGTGTGTGTGTGTGTGTGTGTGTGTGTGTGTGTGTGTGTGTGTGTGTGTGTGTGTGTATGTCCGTATACGCTGATATCTCATGATCTACTCGACCGATTTTAACGGGAGAGTGATCATTTTTTTAGATTTTGCTTCCATAATTGGGGTCAATATACTATTTTTGTAAAATTTAATTTTTTTTATAGCCATTTTTTAATTTTCAAAATTTTTTTTTTCGATTTTTTTAATATTTAGAACAAATATTGTTTATATATCACGAATTCTCTGTATGTAGGATAAAATTATCTACAATTTAAAAAAAAAAAATGTCGGTAGCTATATTTCGTCATAAGTTACTGATGAAAACGTAATTTTTTGTAAATAGGTTATATTTCGAAATTAAAAAAAGATATTAACATGAATATTTTTTTGGTTATGAAGGATATTAAGTACTATAACTTACTAAATTTTTAGGTTTTTTTATTCATTATTTTTTGAGAAAAAAAATAATTTATAAAAAAAAGTCATTTTTTTTGTCGTTCAATAACTATAGTAAAATTGGCTTAATCACTTTGAAATTCTTTGTAGGGGTAGATTTTGTATACCAATCGAGTGAGTTCTTTGGGCAAAAGGATTGATCCATAAATTTCGAAGATATTTGAGGTTAAAATTTTTTTCAATTTTTTTTTAAATCATAATTTCTCGAGAACGGCTCTATGTATCTAAATGGGGTGGGTGGCATTCGAAAGAGAATTAAATTACCTATATTTTCTAAAAAAATTAATTCTCTAGCTATCACGGTTCTTTTCTTATTAACAAAAACGTAAAAATTGAAAAATGAAAAAAAAATGAGTTTTATATGTTCAACTATTACAAGAGTAAAATTGTCTTATTCGCTTCAAAATTCATTGTAGAGGTATATTATTGATAGTTCTCGGATGAGTTCTTTTGGCAAAGTGATTGGTTCATAAATTTCAGAGATATTTGAGGTTAAAATTTTTCTAGACATTTTTAAAATCTATTTCTTGAGGATGGCTCTGTGGATCTGAATGGGATGGGTAGCATTTGAAAGAGAATTAAAATATTTATATTTTCTAAAAAGAAAAATTTTTTAGTTATCGCGGTTTTTTATTATTAACAAAAATGTAAAACTTAAAAAATTGAAAAATGAAAACAAAAATCTGTCTTTATCAAATTTTTTAAAATACATCCCCTCACATTATAACAGCCTTTCCACATAACGCATTCAATATAACACGTTCAATGTTCAACGTAACAAGAAAATAAATTTGTTGTCCGACATCTACCAATTTCATACTCAGTGGTAGTGGTGCAGAATGGGTACATTTCTACCACTGAATATGAATTGGCCATGAAAAAATTACAAGTTAATATTTTCCATAAAATTTTTCCAATTTTTTTCGTGAAAAATTTATTTTTCGAATTTTAATTTTATATGAAAATGTATAATTTCATCTATATCTTACGAGATGAAAATTACGTAAAAAGTTGTGCATTAATGTGGAATGATCGTTTGACAAAATTTTCTAACTTTAAAGTAATTTTGACAATAACTTTATCGTCATTGATAGTCATAATTTACAATACATAAATATAAAAATTACCGACATTGCTTACATGACGGTCATTTTTACAACAATTTGACAATAACTAATAGATATAATTTACAATCCATGAATACAAAAATGACAGTCATTGAGCTTTGGTGATTGGTCAGAAATGATCATGGTGATTGGTCAGAATCTATATAATCTATAAAAATTTGAATAAATTATGTTGGAGTTTTGTTATTTCTGTCTTTCTGAAGTATTAAATTTTAAATATTGGAATTAAAAATTAATTAAAGGAATCAATAAATTAAGTTTGAGGAAGCTATGTGCCAATGAATTGGCAGCGGTTTTTTATATTTCAGGCCAGAGATGGAGTTAAGAAATAAAGAAGAAGAAATAAAGAAGTATTTTAGTAATTTTATCTTTAAAGCCGTTTTCTATATAATGTAAAATTTTGGGCTCAGCCGTCGATTCCAGATTCAGGAACTGCATATATTTTAATGAGAGAGGTCCTAAAATTTTATTATTTTATATGACTATTGACTGAAGAGTTGTATATATCCAATTTACTTGATTAAATGATTTTTTACGGTCAAAAATGGCTAAAAAATCTGAATCTCACTTAAATTTAAGATTTTTTAGTAATTTTTGACCGTAAAAAATTATTTAATCAAATAAAAATAAAATACCAAAATTTTAGGACCTCTTCCATTAAGACATATGCAGTTCCTGAATCTGGAGTCGATGGCAGAGCAAAAATTTTGAAATGGCCATATATTTGGTTAAAATCGATCAAAATTTTTTTTGGGTCTCATTTTATTACAAATTGAATATATTTTTACGATGTTACTTCTATATATTTCTAATTATGAAAATTAATTTTTTTCAGGTCATTTTATGAAGAAAATTTTAAAGGTGTCTGACCCCCTAAAAAACACCTTTTTTGGCCTCGGAAACATCAGTTATCGAAAAATAAAATACAGAGACATTTTTCCTTCATTTCGCTCTTTTTATTCCTCTGCTTGTTCTCTCTCTCTCTCTCTCTCTCTCTCTCTCTCTCTCTCTCTCTCTCTCTCTCTCTCTCTCTCTCTCTCTCTCTCTCTCTCCCTCTGTCTCTCTCTCTCGCTCTCTCTGCCTCTGTCTCTCTTCTTTTTTGATTAGAAAAGCCATGCTCGTAAACTTCACGAGGGTGAGAAACTGGAAGGCAAGTAAAGCGTGTGCGCGCGGCCTTTTGTTGCACGCAAAAATCGACGCCCTCTGATACCTTTTTTATACTTAATTTTACGTATATTTAATGGCCTACAGTTTACGTGACTTTTTGTCACCCACTCTCCCACGCGTGCTCACCAGCATTCGCTGAGCATTGTGCTTTTGTCTCTCTTTCTTTTTTTTTCTGCCACCGCGTGCCAATAATTTCGTAGTCTCTCTCTCTCTCTCTCTCTCTCTCTCTCTCTCTCTCTCTCTCTCTCTCTCTCTCTCTCCCTCTCCCTCTCAGTCGCCCCGGGAAATGCACGCACAAGTGGTTTTTCCATAGGTGTAAGTATTCGCGGCGCTGCTCGTGTTTTGGTGGTGGTAGTGGTGGTGGTAGTGGTGGTAGCGCTATAGGCCTGTAAAACGCACGCGTCGTTCTCGAAAAATCAATATCAAATGGAGTGTCCTGTAGGCGCGCAGGAGGGTGGGGTAGGTGAGGAAAAAACTCGATGGGATAACAGAGGGATAGGACGCAAAAAGTTACCCGGCCACTCCTTTCTTACTTTCGTATCACGCGTTTCCTGTAATTGAAGAAATATATAGATCCACCCTAGTTATTTATCACTAGGAGAAAAAAAGGGCAGGGCGTTTACAAATCTGCAGAGATTCACTCGCTCTATTAATTACATCGTGAAACTACTAATTTGAGTACAATTTTTTACTAATTAATTGTGGAAAGGTGTAATATACAAACGATTAAATCACTCCATTACTATCATGATTGTTTATTAGCATATAAAATTAAAAAAAAATTATTTGAATTCTGAAATCGTTACGTCTCTCTTCTAAGAGAGACAAGTCACTTATACTCTACGCAATTTTAGAGTCCTACAGGAAAGTACGCTAAACTCCAACATAGGGTTTTATTCTACTGTTAATAGGTTAAGACGATCGTGGAATGCTCTTCCCCGAATAGCTTTATATTCAACCTCTATTGCGGCATTTAAAAATACTCTTAGAGGTATTTCGACACAATATTAATTCACTGATTCTACTGGATCACTATATGTACTATTTGTTGTTTATATTCTTGTAAAGGGCAATTTGCCCGTCAAATTATTAAATAAATAAATAAATAAATTAAACTCGCGCATCGGAATATTGCAAATTTTGCTACAAACTTTAGCGACTGTTACACACATCCAGTAAATCGAATGACATCTACTATTTAGTATTTATCCGCTATCGATTCGCATGGCAAATTGGTTTTTCATTGTCAACGCGGCGCGCGCGCGCACGGGCTAAGGCCTTCCGGCGGACGTCAATAAACTATCGATGAATTGTCGCGTGTCATTTCAAGTAGCCGACTATCCGTTTACAGGTCTCTTTCCAGCCGTAACTCAGCCACCCCTACCAGCATCATTTATGTCTCCATGACATTATATGTTATCGATGAAGCCACCGCTGCAGCGCAATAAATTGCCTCATGGATTAGCCCCCCCCCCCTCTCGACAAAGAGCGACAGTGAGAGAAAAAGAAGAAGAATTCGTATAATCATTTCTGACCGCTCATACGCGTTTGCGGTATTTCGGTCCTATATATCAGAGTCAGGCGCAGCGGAACACGATGTGCAACAACGAAATTGAAATTCGTCTAGCAGCGTGAAGGAAACTCGATGAAAGCGTTATATACTATACCTGTCGGTTGGCCCGTGCGCGCCATCATAATCTCGTCACGCTCCCGAGATTTTTTCGTGCCTACGACGAGAGCACACACGAGAAAGAGAAAGGAAAAAAGTACTTTATTTTCGCGTGAGAAGGTAGATAGAGATCTCGGTATGTGCGCGAAATTCCGTGGCTTTTTCTCGCCACTCGCGCGTCGCACCTTTAATAGAGAATATCTCGAAAATTTGTTCATATCTTCGGCATCTCGAGAATTTTCTCGTTTTCTCTTGCGTGTTTCGTCGTCGTCGTCGTGCGCCACCTCTTCACCCCCCCCCCCCCTCGCCCCCTTCGCGCTGACTTCCTCACGCGCATTCGCACGTACGTATATACAGACGCGCTACACTTCAGCGACAACAGAAGTATCGACTTGTATATAGTCCAATTTTGTCGATTCGTGCGTATTTATAAGGCGTGGAAATGTGATATTTTCGTGAATCTTCGCACCGCGACCGAGAAGAGAGATAAACGCATAAAGGAATATGAATAATGTAGTTTCGAGCGCGAGAGATGCCAGTGGGGAAAAAAGTACCACTCTCGACGAGAGCGCTTGAGTGCGGCGTTGACGTGGAAATCGGCAATGTGTGAGAGAGAGAGAGAGAGAGAGAGAGAGAGAGAGAGGGAGAGAGGGAGAGGGAGCGAGAGAGAGAGAGAGAGAGAGAGAGAGAGAGAGAGAGAGAAAGAGAGAGAGAGAGAGATAGTACAAAAACTCGAGTTATGAATTATAGTCTCGGCCGCGCGATGTGATTCATCCGCTTTAAAGCGAGAAATCTCCGCCTACGAGCCTCGAGAGTGGAGCTTTCGTTCGATTAATTCAGTCATCGGACGCTCTCTCGTGTACGTCGGATAACAAATCCCGTATGAGGCAAGCATATTTTCATCGAGTTTTCAATTCGATTGAAGGCGACTGTGAATGTTTGCGTTCATTTTTTTTTTGTTATATTATTGCTATTAATTGAATGGTTTGTTATTTTCAAGGTGATTGTTTATCGGAATATGTTACTATAATTACTGCAACACAAACCATACGATAGATTTTGATAATTTGAAGATTTTCGACTTCGAACAAAACTATTAAAAGCTATTATAATCCGAAACGCTTTTCATCCACTCATAAAAAATAGTTTGAATAGACAATACGATACAAAAAACCGTAGAATAGAGTATAAAACGTTTATACAAAATGTAACGGTCTTAATCGGGAATTAATATATTCAAATGGAAATTCAGTTTCTTGTACACAAATCACGATTAGAAGCGGCAATAGTTTTGTAACACGCGGAAATAAGAATGGGATGTATGCCACGTAAAGCGATATGAACTCCTCAACCTTTTAAAGCGAAACGCAAACCTTACTCAATTCCACTAATGTTTGCTTTTTCGAATAAATAGCGTTTCGTCCCGGGTCTACCCACTGGACTCGTTAGTAACGCATAGTGCGGGCAGACCCTGCCTTAGACGCTGGAAAACGTATTAATTCCCACGCGTCCGTTAATTTATCCGAATCCCTCACGCACCGTGCTATGTCATAATTGCAATTCCTATACTGTTGTTCGATGAGGCCGGTCCCGTCTCACGATACCTATCTACGGGACCGTTGTCGCGTGACGATGATATGGGCGTGCAATGCGTTTTTGAGCCGACAACTATTATTCGGTGGTGCATCATCCCTGAGATCTCATGGATCCCTATTGCGGAACACCTGGATCGTTGTCATCGTGGGATCCTAGTGACCCCAGTACCGGCACTGCCCGAAATCATCTCCTCACAACACCTCCTATTCTTCAACCTCTTTAACCCATACCGCCCTACTATACTGGGCGCCACGCATGAGCTCACAACTACGATCACGTATACCTTCCACGTGATCGTTATTGACTCTACCGGAGCTCGCGCGCGACTTTCTGAGCGAGCGCATGCAAGCGGCCCGCGAGTCTCGGCGCATCGCGTGTGCTCCCCACTCCCAGCGCGTCCCCCACCACACCGGCCGCTCGGGCGCTCTCGAGCTCTCAACGTGGCTCGGGCGCTTTCTCTCCTTCCCACCGCGTAACTGCTGCGACTTCTTACAGGAATTAGTGACCTTTGCTTTTGTTTTCGTCTTATACCTTACACGCGAATCCGTTTTCAAATAATTTTCTACTTTAAATTTATTCTATTATAAATTCGGGATACGCTGCAAATTAACTGACTGTTCACTTTTGCAACTCGGTCAGTAAATTCTAAGCAGCTTCACGAACAATGACTCTTTATCCTTTTTACAATACTGATTTTTCTACTCTTACAATATTTTCCTATATTTACAATAATCTTTGAGTTTATTGGTTTCCTAATTGAATCGCGCATTTTATGACTAAATGTATAATTTCTATTTCTATTCGCAACACAAAATAATAAGTTTCTTAGCTCGTAACAGACTCTTAAGCCAAAATGAACAACTTGCTCTCTTACATCCATAATACTTTTTTCGACACTCCATGCGGGAAGTTAGATTTCCTGCACGCTCGGCAAAAAGCGTGTGCTCGAAATCGAACTTTCCACACGTATCAAAAAGTTCTGTACGATACATGTGCGGGAAAGAGATTCTCGTCTCGTGTGCCTTTCCCGCACTTGTATATATATCGCAATGTACTATTTCCTCACGGCGTGCAGAAAGTTCGTTTTTCCGTACGCGTTTCCATTCGGAAAGTGCCCTTTCGAAATAACTTTCACGTTCTATTATAGGGCACTTTCCGAACGGAAACGCGTACGGAAACAAACTTTTCGTAACTTGTGAGGAAAATAGCGTAGGCAGGCGATCGTGCTCGAGCGGCAATCTCCGCACGTGCGGTGATCGCCTACTTTCCGCACTCGTAGCGTAACTATATAACTATTGCGTGTAATATATTTTTTAAATTATTTATTGTTGCTATTAGCATGGCCTACGAAGTACGTAAACGAGATTGGGTGTAAAATCTTTAATGTAACCTATAAAACAAGTCCTGTAATCCATATTAGTGTGTCACGCAGGCCACAGCCTGGGGATGTACAAAACATATATGTATTCGAATTTCGCACTCGGCCTACTACGATCGGTGTACAATAAACACTCACGTCTGAGGGTATAAATTGGGGAAGGATTATTATTGTAATTTACTGACTAGCGCGCTGGTAGAAATTCGTCTATATGAAATGGCCAAGAAGTTAGAAAATAGCTAGTAAAACTGGCTAATTAATGGCTATGATGAAACGATTTTTCGACCATTATTTGCCTATTTCTTAGATTGACGTTACAACAACATATTCGTATTTGATTTACTTAATTTTATCTTACCAAAGATGGCTTACCAAAATATAAATAAATAACATTAACTAATAAATCATTTGTTGTACTCATTCTATGAATAATTCAGCAAATCTTTTATTTCTCCATCTGATTCTGTCTTTCTCACTCCTTGTCATAACAGCAAGCCTTCTGCTAGCCATTTCCAGACTAAAGAAACTGATCAATTTCAATACCTTTAAAATACTCAAGAACAAGCTTGTGCTTGTCTTCGAAAAACTCATTCTATTTTTCAATCTATTAAATGGACAAATAATAGGAGAAAAAGCGTTTCATCGGGATCTAGAAACTGGACAAAATAAATTACTATTTTATAGCAAGTTTCTAATATAAATGCTCAGTTATTGGTTATAAAATGTTTTGGATTTCCACCAGGGCGGCGACTTCTCGCGACCACTTATAAATTCTTGCATTATGCTCAATTTTTGTAAGTTCCGAAGTTCGTTGTGCAAATTTAATTGTCCTATTTTGTGTAAATTAATATTGTTATTTTTATTTATTTAGGTGATAAGGGGTAAGAATAAATTACCCGAAATGTTTGGTATTTAAGACTAAGTTTGGTGTATTATTACATCCAAGTCTTCATCAATCTAATTAGACAGTAGAACCATTCGTGCCAGAAAATTTAACTGAAAGCAATGAGAGCTGTCATGGAAGCCACTACTACACATACTATAATTACTGTTATAGTAAAAAGTAAAACAAAGTTTTGCCGTTATTTCTTTTGTTATCAATTTTGGTGAAAAAGTTATGCGAGAACCAAAGATTTATTTCTGAATCTTTTCAGTAGGTATAAGTAGCGCTGTTGAGTTCAACTTTTTAAAAAAGTTTTAATTAAAATATAATTTGATGAAAATTGCCTTTCAGAAATGTATTTACTTTTATTCACAGTTATACAAATGTTCAAAATTTAATATATTTGAAGTACTTATTATTACTGTAAAATAATCTCTTAAATAACTAGTAGTATCTTTCCAATATATTTTCATCCTTTTAATATTTAAACGCAAATTATACTTTAAGACTAAGAATTTTAATGGAAAATTTCTAACGTTATAACAAATTTACACGCCTGTAAGTAGATGAACTATTTGCATGCTAGTTGAATATTTAGCGGAAATTGATCAAACGTGATTCTGATAGCTAATTAAAACTATTTTCGATAGCAACAAGTTATTTGCTTCATCATTCGCCGATAATAGTTCGATCGATTACAAGAGAACCGTTGTTCCTGACACAATACATGTAGCTTCATTGTCTTGGTTAATCACTTTATTTAGTAGTTAATGTGCTTAGTGTCGTTGATATTGTATCACATCGCCGTAAATGTGCATTTAATATCAGAGTAACATGCTACCGTATTCGGGGTCAGTTATTATCGGAGCTATTTTAATTCAATGCATAATACATGATATCAATAAACATTTTTTTAGAACATTAATAATTTTATTTTATCAGAGAATACTCGTATAATTGAAATAAAAACAATACATTGATATTTTCGTTATCGCATTTTTAATATTAAATAATCTACCGCATATTTAATCCAGTGGTATTCTCTCGATATCATAATTTTCAACTGAATAACATTTTTTAAGCCGATTTCTGTTTACATTTTACTTTCATATTAAAATCCCTGGGAACCATCATCGCACTCATAAATTCCATTCGCAGAAACCGAAAGTAAAGTTTGTCGCCACAGTCCTGCCCCATCCTTTTTCCACGCCTCTCGAATCTGCCTACTCATATATTATGCGGATTTTCCGGGGGTCGATTTCATTCGCCCCTCAACCCGACGAAATCCGTGGCCGGCGCTTTTTTCACACTCGGAAATCGGGCGACAGAAAGAGTCGAAAAAGTAAGCGAGGGAGACGCAGTCAGGTGAGAAACGCGGCAATCGTACGTGAGCACTTTGCCAAGAGTGGCCTCTAAATTTCGGCCCCAATTTCTGCGGGCGATGCTATCACGCCAAGGGAAAGAGAGAGAATATACGCATGAGAACGAAGGAAGGCGGAAAGGAAAGCACAGAGCGGCGTTTCCTACGTTGCATATTATACACGTACAACGACAACAGGGTTCGCCATGTCGGAATCCCTTCGATGATCTCGCGATTTGCCCGGGAAACGATCGAGTTCCTGCATGTACAGCAGAAGCAGAGCTTTTTCTTTCGAACTTTCTGCAGCAGTAGCTTCGTTTGGAAATTCACAATGGGACACGGAATCGCGTTGGTTGTATATTCTGTTCCGCTTCTCTCCCTCTCCCTCTTTCACCCTCGGGCGGTAGCGGTAATATTTTTTGTCTCTGTATTTCAGTATCATTCGAATATTAACTTTGTTAAACGGGAACTTATTATAAACTCGCGTGAAATCTGAAGGGCCCCATTTAATTTAAGCCGGGGGCTCCTACATATTCGTCGGCTTATCTTCACACGCTATAACTTCTCGCATCAATTAACAATGGATTCTCGTTTTTATATTGTCTTAATGCGCTTGTACTCATATAACAATTCACGGCAAGGATATTAATAAAGAGCTTATAAAACCAAATAAACCGCGTTATTTAAGCCGGCGATTCGAATGCGTATAAATTGAGTTAAAAATTAAAACAATCCACTTAGAACTATCGGATTATATGAAGATTGACGATTCCGCTCGATCTCTTTATAGGGCATCTGCTTGAACAATCTCCATCGAATAATCCTCACAATAAAACTCTCCCGGGGGTTTGAGTTTGCCGAGTTTGGGGGGGGGCGGTTGGCAAATCTATTCCGCCATCGGTGAGGGGGGGAGAGCCGTTCCCAGAGCCATTACCCTGTCGCCAAATACTTCAGAAGAATATCTGACAACGGCCTAAACGCACGATGGGGCGTGAGGTTGTGCGTGCTGCACCGCCCTGGACAATGAAAAATGATGACATAGTCGCGCGCTACCCCTGAACTTTGCTCGTTATCAGAGCTCTTCTGAAAAATCACCGTGTATTTCTTTCATTAACAAAACACTCGGCACTGCAATCAAACGAAATCAGCAGATTTGTTTGTTTCAGTTTAAATAGTAGTAAAGTAAATCGGTTGCATTTTTTTTATTAATGTACAAAATAGATTTATTAATAAAATACTTAAAGGAATTTTCATATTTACTAATATGTGAGTACAATATACAATATATTAATGTATACGGTATAAATATATCGGTGTGTTAGTACACACTTATGTTTATGCATATTTAGCAAAATTGTGTACAAAGTATGGTGATATTTGCCGTATCTTTACGAGCCAGTTTGGTAATTTTTGCAGAACTTTTGTAACTTTTACCAAATTGTTTTGTCAGTGTATAGCTACTCTCTGTATTGTAGTCTTGGTGGCTGTTTGGGAACTGAGACACCTCTGTGTCGAGGGAGCTGTAATTTCCGACGTGGGAACAATAAACCCTAGGTCAAGATGGGACCCTTTTGGCTTGGGCCTCATTATCTTCCCGTCTCTATAAGTATAAGCTATCTATGTATATGCAATGTACATATTATTGACATATTCCATCAAAACCATTTTTCAGCATTTATTCTACAACTAGCAAGTTAAGTTTCTTAATCAAATATTTTCTCGGGAGAAACATAAAGAAAGGAAAATACGTAGGCCGACCTACGCGAGTGGCACTTCTCGGTTCCACGGCTGGCGCGTGGGGAGGTCGTTGGTGATTGAGCGAAGTATAAAGGTTCTACATATTGTCAGGGTGGGTGGACGATTTGCAAAATACGCGTTTATTGGTCGAGAGTCTCAGCTGCGCTTAACTGCGTTAGGAAACCTTTACGCCTAGTTGGAGCTATAAAACGCTCCATTTAATGAGTGCTAACCAAACCAGAGAATTTCATGAATTTCGTTAACCCCGCCGTGTAGTATTTTCTTAAAGTTAAGAGGAAATTTCATAATGGAGAATATTTATTCCTCGGCTAATAATAAGAATTGTAAACTGATACAATTATCTGGTAGAAATTCATCTGTATGAAATGGCCAAGAAGTTAGAAAATAGCTAATAAAACTGACTAATTAATGGCTATGATAAAAGGATTTTTCAAGCGATTTTTTGACCATTATTTTCCTATTTCTTAGATTGACGTCACAACAAAATATTCGTATTTGATTTACTTACTAATTCTATCGTATATGAAAAAGCATTAAAGCGCATTGGATGGCTCACCAAAATATAAATAAATAACATTAACTAAAATGGTACATTAGTAACATTACTGTTAATAGTATATTAGTACATTAGTAATAGTACATCTAATTTTTTACGTTTATGATGAATTGGGTTAAAACTAACAAAATTATAACACATCAATACAAAATAACTTTTCAAATCTATGAAGTGGCTACAGTGGCGATGGGAATAAAGTGCTATATGTAACACGGGACTAAAGTCGATCATTCCCTAGGGTGATCACTGCTCTCGCTTCGCTACCCGCGGGAATAATTTGCGATTTTAGTCCCTTGTTACATATAGTATTTTATTCCCATCGCCACTGTGGCCACTTCATAGATTTGATAAGTTATTTTTTATTTATGTGTTATAATTTTGTTAGTTTTAACCCAATTCACCATAAACGTAAAAAATTAGACTATGTTACTTTATTCCCCCTAATTTATTTTATTCCCGCATTATGCGGGGATACCTTGGCTAAATCGTAGAAAAACCTTCGAAAATCGTTTTTGGTACATTTTGGCGATGTTATCATAGTGCCAACATTTACAATCTATATGTGCGGATGAAACGTTTACTCTATGTTCTATACACAAAATATGGGTAAAACCGTTTTGCGAGGTGAGCCGTTTTACCCAGGTCTTTCCTATATTGTAACCATAATGAAAATATTAAAACAATATTGGAACAATATGTCGACACTTTAACACTAATATTCAAATAATATTAAATCAATATTAAAACCACATTTAAATATTGCAACAATCTTAAAAAATAACACAAATTTTGAACTTTATTTTTCTATAAATGACTAAAGAAAAGACAAACTTTCTTTAGTTAGAACTATAATCCACAACTCGATGCAAAAATGGAAAAATAGTGAGAAATCTGTTTCTATTTCAATATAACGCTGCTCAATATTCTCGCGGGCTCGTATGATACCTAGCTACAGTAAACAAGCTCTTACTCTCTTTTATTTTCACCTCTTTCCTCAAAACAGCACCAATGCAAGTAGTATACGAGACCTAAGATAGTCTGCGGGATAGAGAAGAAGCTACGACGCTTCGTCTTCGAGACGACGACGGCGAGCGAAAGCTGTATAAGGTAAAGTACCCGACAGCGGGACACATTTGGAGTACAACCATAAACAAACGGTGTTTTCAGAATTAACCGACAAACTAAATTTTTAAAAGCTTTTGCCTATCATCGTGTGCAATGTTCGAGTTTGCACATGCAGGTGCGCAACATGCGCTGCGTAAGTGATCGCCTACTTTGCTAGTACTTCTATCGTAATGTACTATTTAATCTAATCATTGATATACAATCTATCTTACTAATCTATGCAAAAATAAACCTATTTATATACTTTTTTATAATAAATAAGTAAGTTTGAAAAACCATGTGTACGACTGCTATTTCTCGACACCCTATGTCGAGCTGGGACCTAAATCGGGACGTTACTCGAACCCTATATCGGGACAATACTTTTAAATGTGTCCCGCTTTCAGGTATAGGGAACTATAAGATGCCTAAAGTCAGACAAAGATTTGACTACTCACGCTACTGAAATATAACCTCGAAAAAATTTTATGCCGTTTGCAATCAATTCAAAGAGCAAATGAAAACAACATTGACGTGAGTACATAGTTAATATCACAAATAATGCTAACAAAGTAATGCCGTTACCCTACTAACATTTTATTGCAGTTATTTCACTGCTGTCCCGATTTCGGTCCCATTCAAATTGTCCCGCATTCGGGTACTTTACCTTAAATTGCAACGGCGCCGCCTGTGACGGCCACGCAGCCCGGCTCCCCTGTTTACGCATTATATACAACCCAACTTGCGCGCGAGAAGGGAGCTGGATTCCAGCTCCCTTATTAATCGACGACGATAAATTCGTTGCATGTGCATCAGGAAACCAACCCCCCTCCCACGCGCGCGTGCTCTGCGAGGCGCAGATAGACAGAGAGACGCTACAGTGCGAAGAACCGGCACGCGGCGTGTATGCATGCATGTATATATGTATGTATATATGCGTGCGTACGCCGTTGCAGCCGATTCCCTCCCACTCTGACCCATATATGCACTTTGCGCAGACTGAGCAGCGGTGTAGTACACGCGCGAGAAAGTGGGGGAAAGAGGGGAGAGAGAGAGCACGTGAGTGAATTGTTGAGCTGCGCGCGGATTGGTTTGGATATTTATTTATCCGGCCGACTAGGCTAACGTACGCCACTGCGTCCAAGCTCTATTCATATGTATGTCAGACTAATGTGTATGTATCTATACACACAGCTGTGGAGAGTTTTTCTCCTCGGTCAGATTTAACGCGGTCCCGCTTTTTTCCTCACTAGCGCTTAAGGGTGAGCTACGCACGCGCTCACGTCTGCGTGAATTATCTTTTCTTCGCGTGTGCACACGCGCGTACGCGCGAATTCAGCACCACTAACACCGTAACATGGTTGCTGGTATTTATCGTACGTAAGGGGGTTTTAAAATTTGGAGGGTGGAATGTCTTGTAGCTTTGAAAGCATTTATACATGGGAACGATCTTTATAAATGAAAGGTGTGGCACGCTGCGGGGTTAATATTTCGTTTTTTTTTTGTGGTTGCGCAGCGCGGATGCTATTGATACAAAGCCCGTGTGGCACGCAAAAAATAGTTAGCACTTTTTTTCTCGGTTTTCTGTAACGTTTGAATGTGAGGTTTGAACAATTGCTCACGGGGTATGCAACGGCTTAAACAATTTTTTTCTGCTTCGTATAAACACAAAGCGAGTGCAAGCTGAAACTTTGCAGTGGAATTGGAGTGTACTGTAGTTTGGATTAAAATGTGATGATTTGTTTCTCTTTCGCACGAAATTCAGCAATTCTGTATTCAGTTAATTAAGATTCCATTCATGTCAGACTGCTTTGATTACAATACTATTAGTTAACTAATAATTAACTGTTATTATTTAATTTGTATCTGTGTGAGGATTACAGCAAATAATAGAGAGAATCGTAACGGATTATAAGATTTAGCGTTTTCTTCGTGTTACCTAGGTTGTGTAGGTTTTCCGAGACATATTTTAATTATGCAGTTTGCAAGTAGGAAATCAATAAACACGATATGTATATTTTCATTCGAAGTGAGTATTTTAAAAATTATATTTATCTTCCATATGAGAGATATTGGCAGTTATCATGTAACTTTATAATTATTATTGAGATGAGATTTCAAATGATGAAATTCTGATAAAATAATTTTAATATGCTTTACAAAATGCGTAAAAATTAATATGAGTGGAGGCAAATATCGACATACATCGCTTTTCAAGAATATATTTGCATGTTTCGTTATGTAAAAGTATCATCTAGGGTTTCTATAGAATCATATCGTTACATAGAAGCTACACCAACTGTGTTCGGACGAAAAAAAAAATAAACCTATATTTAATTAACATTTTCCACTGCTAAATAAATGCTGCTATTGAATAAAAAAACAATCTTTCTCTCCCACCTGAAAAAGCGCTTATTTACAAAGTTGGCAAATTTCCATGACACGCGTGTGCACCGCGTCAATTCATCCGGCCCAAACAATGCGCCTCCTTTTTTGTCGAAAAATCGCGCTTTAGAATAATTATTGTCCTTTGAGTTGAAAAAAATAATGCCAACTTTCGCTCTCGCCGCGTGACGACAACTAAAATTATACGCTTCGTCGCGAAAAAAAGAATAATTCAATCAGGTTAATTATCTCAAGCCACGCGCTCGCCACGCTCGTTAAAAAAAAAGAAAGAAATACCGGCCTAACGCGCATTATGGGACCAGCGCACGTAGTAGCGGCTCCGCGTAATGATAACGTTATAATATACAGCGCTTAAGCGTGCATAAAATAAATCAATTCCCATTTCGCCGATATTTCGGGACGCAGCGGCGCGGTACATAGTTCGTAAGGTTGGTTAAAATCAATTAATAACTGTGCCACCTACTACTTACTCTCTGCAGTGTATATTAATTCGAACATTATGCCGCGGTGTGAAGGTGGCAGAGCATTTGGAACGCAGGAAGGATGCGCTCCACATAAAACCTCGGCGTGCTGCGCCCGGGATGCTAGACACGCGCAAACGATATCAATCGAGCAAAGTCTCTTCCTTATGTATCCCCGCGATTGCGCACTGATCCACCAGTACGACTGCGCAGCAGCCAACAGCCGAGAGAATGGAAGAAGACAGGAAGAGAGGTGGAGTGGACGATTAGTCACGCTCGAGGCACGGAAGAAGCACCCTCTTCGCGGCGATCACCTGATGATTCTTCTTCCTTCCTTCAACTCCAGCGAATGAGGTGTGGGAGAGAGAGAGAGAGAGAGAGAGAGAGAGAGAGAGAGAGAGAGAGAGAGAGAGAGAGAGGCAAGAAAGAAAATCAAGCAGAGAGATCTCTTTCAATGGCACACAAATCAGCACACGCGACAGCGAATTATACTGCTTGTATTTTCGAGCTCGGATGACGCTGTTCACTCGCGCGAACACATGTGGCGCAAGTTTTTTTTTCGGACCGTAACGCTGCATTAACACCGATCAACTGCTGCGCGTCTGATCGCAAATTACGCGGCCGTCGGTTCTCGCTCTCGCGTGTTTTTTCGTTTATTTTTTTTTCGGATGGAATGTATGCACGAGCTTCGCTGATGTAAGGTAATAGGATGGAAAAGTTACCAATTAAATTGGGGATAAATTTATCGGGCAATCTCGATTTTAAAATGAAACTTTTGTTTTCGAGTTTTATTGCTATCGCTGTTTTTATAGCGGCCAAGGCAATTAAGTAGAGATTGATTGGTCAAATCTTGTTATAATATGTTTGGAATTACTATTTGATAAAATTAATGAGCCATATTGATCATTTTATTATTATATTATGCGCTAATCATTTGTAATTAATGAGTTATTGTGAGTTGACAGTATAATTATATTAATTAGCTATTTAATGAGCAATAAGCTGAGAAGACAATAGATTTTCCATTAGTAAGCAATTCAACTATTATTTGTTAGTAAAATTTTATTATTCAGCTTTGATGCGCATCTCAGGCATCAGAACAGGTAAAATTAAACATAAATTTGCTGTACTAAGGACTTATTGTACGCCTAAAAAGCATCCGTGATATATTGTATATCGATGAAGAAATCAAGTAGTATCAGGTCGAGTTTTGTCAGACGCAGCTCGACAAACATCATCAGCATCGCATCTCGCCCTGATGCAATCGGGTCAAAGCTCGCAAGCCGTGAATTCCGGGAACTCACGTCTTCTAATTAAAAGTGACAACTGATTGTTGCCCGTCGATTGTGTCTCTTCCGCGCTCCCGATGGTTCTAATTAAAAAAGTATCCGCTTGCAGATCAATGAGCCGTATCCACTTACAACGATGAGTTATCTTTTCCCAGCTTACCTCTCCGTTGGCTGACGCTCGGCTTGTGCGGCCGCGAGTTTATCGAGCGCCTTGCACGGGGGTATTTTTTCGACCGCAGATTCTCTCTTTCTCTCTCTCTCTCTCTCTCTGTTTCTCTCTCTCTCCTTCCTTTCGCAGCGGCTGCATTGATCCACAAGCCCACGTATCTCGCGCTCCAAGAGCTCCAGTATTAAGGGCAACAACGCCCCGCGCTCGATCTGCACATAAAGGAAGCGCCCTAGTCGCGCGATGAAGGCGATCCAAGACGACAACGGCGACGACGTCACCGAACTTTTACGACAACGCGTGCAACAGCGATAATATTTTATATGAGCGTGCAGAGCAAACTTCACGGCTTTTCTGATTTATTTCGAGCATCCGGAAAATGTCCGCGCGGTCTTTTGCAACCGCCAAGCGTACACAGAGAAAAGAAAATCTTTACATCTAACCAACCATTACTTTGGAAACTACAAGCAAGTAGTATTGGTCACAAAACCCAAATTATGTAAATATTATAAAATATTTCATATCATTAACTTCTCCTCGTTTTAATGAGAAAATATCCGTTTTTTCATATTTAATTCACATTTCTTAATAGTTAAGAAATATGATTTCATCGGGTTATTAAAATAAATTTACTCGATAGCTCGCAAATAACTATGGGGAATCGAAATAATTTTAATAAAATTATTTTAAAATAACTAATAACGTTTAATAATAGAATATTTAGATTAAAGGGAAGAAAAGCTGCATCAAATCTATGGGGCCTTTATTACATATCGTAGCATGGGAGAAAGAACGTTACATCTCTCATCCGAGGTTATTCAGGGGGGTTTTCGAGTTGCCGAGCTCGTTTCCGAGGTCTATTTACGTATATGACTAAAGGCGCATGTCCAGGAGACGATTATTGAGCAAATCAAAGCTTTTTGCGTGAATCTGAAAGTATGCAGTGGGTTTTTTGACACGCTGATCCAGATTTTGAGGTCTATTCAAGTGTTTAACTGACTGCAGGCACATGCCCAGAAAACGATTTTTGCGCAAATCAAAGGTTTCAGGGCAAAGCTGAGAGTACCCAGGAGATGATTTTTGCACATATCAAAGGTTCCAGCGCGAATCTGTGGGTACCCAGTGGGGTTTTCAACCCACTGAACTGAATTTTTAGATCTATTTAAATCTATGAGTGCACTCGCATGCCCAGGAGACGATTTTTGCACAAATCAAAGGTTTCAGCGCGTATCTGAGGGTATCCAGGGGGGTTTTGGAGTCGTTGAACTCGTTTCCGAGGTCTATTAAGTGTATGACTGCACGCGCAGTGGGTTTTTCGATCCGCTCAACTGGATTTCTAGGTCTATTTAAGTGTATGAATGTACGCTGTTGCCCAGGAGATAATTGTTGCGATAATCAAAGCCTTAGCCGGTATCCGGAGGAGTTTTTTGAGTCGCTGAACTGGATTTCTGCACTGAGAAAAATGATATAATAAAAATTACTATAATACATGGTAATGTCAAGACATACTTGCAATATCCAAATAATTACGATGTTATTATAGTAAAAATTCCTATGAGTTCAATAGTTTTTGCTATGTACATAGTTATAACTTATGAGCCGGAAATCTTTTTCTTTTAATTTTGATGCATCTTTAATAATTGATATAATACTGTAGTACATTTACTCCTAACGAATACAAAATTTTGTATATTATTGACATAATTTATTCTAATATTAACATAATTAATTCTTCTAAGATTAAAACATTGCTTATTGTTTTGAACTTTACCGTACAATTCAATAACTAATCGTATTGTGTTTTGAAATACTTTTCTATTTTAACAAATAATTAAAACATGTTATTTATTTTTTTATAAATAAATATTCCAATAAATAATACCTAATTATCAAATAAAAATGCATATTTAATTTTAAATTCTCGCGCCTTTTATCCAAGAGCCAATCACAGATCAAATCTATAGAGGCTTCACTTCTTCCGGTCATCACTTTTTAAAGAAGGGATCATTTTTAGATTTTTAGATTTGCGCAAAAATCGTCTCCAGGGCATGCGCGTGTAGCTATATACTTAAAGAGACCTTAGAATCGAACTCAGCGACACGAAAAACTTCCTGGGTACTCCCAGATTTGCGCTAAAGGCTATGATTTGCGTAAAAATAATCTCCTGGGTAAGCGCGTGTAGTCATAATGGACCTCGGAAACGAGCTCAGAGACACGAAAAACCCTCTGGGTACCCTCATATACGCGCTGAAACCATTGATTTGCGCAACACTTAAATAGACCTAAAAATCCAGTTTAACGGGTCGAAAAACCTATTAAATACTCCCAGACTCGCGCTAAAGGCTATGATTTGCGAAAAAATAGTCTTCTGGTCATGTGCGTGTAGTCATATACTTAAAGAGACCTCAGAATCTAACTGAGTGACACAAAAAACTAAATCAACGCGTCGAAAAACTCCCTGAATGACGTCAGATATAAATTATATATGTAAAAAATATAGTTTACGCAATTTTTTATAATTAAAAAAAATTTTTACTATTAAAAACGTGTCTTAATAGTAAAAAATCCGTAACTTTAATATGTGAAAACTTCTCAAACGAATCATTTCTTAACTGTTAATGAATTGATTTAACTATAAATGAACATTCATTTGTCCGTATCCAAACGTCCGTTCGTTAATAGTTAATGACGCGTCTTAACAGTAAAGATTTTCTTTTCTCTGTGTGTATATGTATATGGCTGTATATATAGATATAGTCGCGAGTTCTTGTGCACGCCCGCACTTTGAGAGGATTTATAAGTCACCTCGTGATTCGCGCATTCCACTTTCGGCTAATGTGTGCGAGCACTGTCGGTACTGCTGCTGTAGCTCGACGCATTTAATAAAAAAATTTCTCGCTGTTGGCGCTTACGCTCGCGCTATTTTGATTGGAGAACGAGCTCTTTTGGAAAATTGACGGAAAATTTTTGCACTATAAAAACTCGAGAGAGGATCTCTCCCACGCGGACGGAATCTAATGGAAAATGTTCTTTGCCGGTATCGTTGAATTGACTATTTTACAATATACATTTCAATCTTGGAAAATTGACTTATTTAAAAAAAAAAACTCATTTCAAATCTTTATAGTCCATAAAATTACAAATCAAGCCAACGACTTGCTTTTAAAAAGTAGAAGTATTTAGTCATATTTCAGAGTGCAATAAGTATTTGAATTAACCCTGGTAGAAAATTAACCATAAGTTGGCCAGAATATGCTTAACCAGCATATGGCTTAGCCATATTCTGGCCAACTTACGATTAATTTTCTACCAAGGTAACCTTTCTCATAATTATTTATATTTGTTACATTTGATGTATATATTGACAAAATATTTTCAATATTTCACTTCAGAGTTTCCAAAAGTAAATTTATTTTGAGTGCATACTGTTACGATTGAGCTATCGTAACTTATAATGATAAAAAGTGATGGGCACGGGATTGAACCAGGGCTGCCGACTCGCAAGTGAGACATATTAGCAACTTATAGTCACGGCCGCCGGCCGCCACCGCTCGGCTTTCTGCTAATCGCAGTCATATTGTAATTGTACTTTTTGCCTCTTTTTATTCTACATATTCGTACGGATTTCCATCCGTAACTATATTGAATAAACATTTGTGTAAAAATCTGAATTTAAATATAATTCTTTGATTAATATCATCGAAAAATATGACCAAATTCATAAATATTACACATATAATATATCGACACTAATCAATTTGATTATAGCTACCAATAACTTTTTGATTTTTTATTTTACATTTTCTCCAACAATCAGTAATTTATCAAAATCACGGTAGTACTTTGATAATTATAAAGAATTATTATTCTTATATTCGGTATATCATCGTTTAAATATTACAAAATATTAATTTCAATTTAATTATGTTGATATATTTATAGGCCTTTATCATCAATATTTCCAATACTAAAATATTTTAGAGAGTAACTTTATACGTATAAAAATTGTATCACATATTGAGGTTAAAAGTTTAGAAACACTGGCGTATTACTTGCCGCAAGTGCACTTCGAATTTTGCGGAAAAACATATAAAAAATACATACATGTACAAAGAGAGTTTTCAAGAGATGCACAGTACCCGCACTCGTGGACGACTTCAAAATGATCCTCTTACAATCTTGCACTTAGGCCGGATTGGATGGAGCTGCGTAAAACTTCTGTAAGCACTAGTAGCTCATGCAACCGCTGCCCCCAAGTACAAACGTGTCGGATTTGTTAATTAAACGGAAAACCCAGAAAAACAGCATTTTTAATTTAATGCCTTGTACTACTTTGGCTTAAGTTATATGGGGATATCTCCAGAACTTTTAATATTCGGTATTTGAAAAAAAAAGTTTTTCTTCGAGCACACTTTTGCAAAAAAAAAATCAATGACTTACTTATCTATTAAATAATACAAATAAGTTTGCATAACTAATTTTTTTATTTCCATTAAAAAAAATAAAAGCAACATAATAGAATTAAAAAAAAAGTCAAATCTGCATAAGAAACTACTTTATCTACTTGTGATTTTCCGTCCTCTATTTACCACTCTTGTGCTTGTACCCGTATGTGTGCGTGCGTGCATGCGTGCGCGCGCGTGTGTGTGTGTGTGTGTGTGTGTGTGTATCAGTGTATCACATCTTAGTAACAATCACTAAAGTAACATCTGAAATGATCAGTATGCGTAAAGTACCTCTTACGCCCGCAAAACGTGCACCTTTTTCGCTACTTATCATTTACTATGATTAAAAAAAAAGTTTTGAAGATATTTTGGTCTTTTAAAAGTAAACAAAAACCAGTGAATAAAAGGTGCGTCGTCGCTCCGCTTGCTTGTGCGTCACTTCGTTCCTTATATACTCGCCAAGCAGGGCGCTGCCAACCCTTTGATACAAAGAAACTTTGACGCAAATTTTTTTCGCAGAAATTTTTTTTTTTATAATATAAATGAGGAACGACTTATTTAGCTTAATCGTATGCAAATTATATCTTTCTGAAATATTAAATTAGTGATTACAATGGCTTTTTTATCTCAAAATTCAGTTTGTGCTTATCAAAAATTTAGTCGTTTTTAACGAGTTATGCTTGAAAAGCAATTTTTTGAAGCTGTATAACTTTTAAACTATGCATCTCACACGCACGTGTAACAAATCAAATGATTGTATTTTTAATAAAAAATGAAATCTGATAGCAAGATTAAGAAAGAAACCTCACGTTAAAAGGTATAGAACAGAATCAATACGAAAATTTTTATTTTTGAAAAATGTATCGCACAGCTTTTTAGATCTTTCATTTATTTCAATTATATTACGGACACATCTCTGAATTAAAGTTTTTCTACTTACATATGATACCAAACAATGTACTGTGCTAGTTTTAGTGGATAAAAAACTTCGTTAAAATTTTTATAGAGCAAATACTGTAAAAATATCGCTAATTACGGCAACGAAATGAGTCAATTTAGCACATTTCCTTGCTATCATCGCTTTATACGTAACTGGCACGATTGTTTCATACCTACATGGAACATTTAAAAAACATTTACTTTTAACTATTTGCATTGCTCAAAGTATATATTTCGTATTAAAAAGATTTATAAAGTTGCAATAACACGAATAGTAAAAGTTCTAGAGATATCCCCACATACCACGGAAACTCAGTTGTTTCGAAGTTAAGTTTTTATTCTATTATAAGAAGTCGAAAATAGAAAGTTAATTGCTATACCTAGTGATAAAAAGTATCAGCGTTACAGTGGAACGTGTATGTCAAAATGATTCGTACTTATCCGTTCAAAATATCAACACGAAAGGCAGCTATTTCTTGCTCGCCTTATTTATAATAATTGAACTATACGTAATTTTATATATCAGTAGACTAAGTTTTGTTACAAAAAAAAAGGGAAAGAGAGACGGTGACAAAAGTTTGACGTTAAATGCTATAGACGGAAAACAAAGAATGAAGTATCGCAGATAAATGAAGAGGCCAAGAGCAGATAAAACTTGAAAAAGCGTTAACTCGACTTTCAATCGAGTATGAAAATTGAATACTCGTTGGAAGTTTCGCATAGCAGCTACCGTCTTTCCCTTTAAGCTTGCTGCGGTGACTCCGGCCTTTATTTCAGAACAATGGCACGGATCATTTTGATTGCGCCTTCAGATTCACTCCGATTCTTTCCATGAAATGGATTATTTAATTAAAAGTTACTAGTGCTACGTTTTCTTTTCGTTTAAAATTCTTTGCCTTAACGCTTTCTCCATCCATTAAATTCTTCGAGCAAAATGAATTTCTTCTTTTGTTATCGAGGATTCGAAAGATACAGTCGCTCGATAATTGAGCCCTTCGTGAAAAGAATAACATTCCAACCGAGCATAAACTCAGTAATCAATAAGTGAATGCTCGTTGGAACGCGGAACTGAACGAGACAATTACGGTTTGAAAAAGCAACGGAATTGCGGGGACGCGTAAGGCAATCGCGAATCGCACTTACTGTTTCACAATCTTCTAAACGTGGCTTCCGGCCAAGTGTGCGAGAAAGCATAAAGAAAATAAAGAGCTTTTATCGGACACCATTTCCTAGGCCTGACGCCCAGCCGAATGGTGAAAGTTCCAATCTCCTTTGAATGGCAAGTTCGCTGCGTGCTCTCTCGGTTTAAAATGCAAGCGATCGCAATGTTGAATGAAGCCACGCGCCCGCGCAATTCTTTTGCGACCGCTCGCTTTGATTCCCCCGGCTCACGCCCTAAACTTATCGGCGTGAAGTTTCGCGTTACTTATGGCCTTCGACGCTTCCAATATCCGTCTGCCGCCGCCCCTTCGCCACTTTTCAATTGGACGCATTTTTATTTTCCGAAAGAGTTTGCTGCTTTTGCAGAAAAATCTTCGCTGTGATAAAACTTTCTGCGCCTGGAAAAGTTTTACGAAGCGCCCAGCGCGTTCTTTCGGTTTTTAAATGTGAAAATTAAACAGGATTTCTTGAGGCTTTGTCGATTTGTTATTCCGAAAGAATCTTGAAAATTTGAATTTCAATAAATTCAACGTATAATTATTATATTGCAAAATGGTTATATAGTATTAACTTTGAATTTTACATTTGGCTATTTGGAATACTGAAAATCCGGCAGTTAACTACAACGTCGGATAGAGTGCACTTCATTTAGTTCATATTTACATGCTATTGATTTAAATTTATGTTAATATCCCTTATTTTATGGCTACAGTTATGAGCTTCATGCCAGTATGACTAATTATTTTTCAATATATATTGATTTTTATGATGCAATATAAAAAAACCTCTGCTAATACATTAGCACATAGCTTCCTCAAACTTAATTTACTGATATCCTTTAATTAATATTTAAAATTTAATACTTTATTTTGTACGGTGAGATTGTGTTAAATGGTTTATGACTTTTTATTTTGACTCATTCTATTTTTTATCATTAAAAAGCAATTATTATTATACAATTTTATATTTTACAAAAAAAAAATTCATTGCCGACAAAACACAAAAAAATGATCATCACGACCAGATACTCGAGATTAAAAATATTTTTTTCAACACGTGCATAAAACGGACCTTTTCTCATGCCTGAAAGTCGTATAAAAAATCGCGCATTTCGAGCGTGATTTAAGAAAGAATGAAAAAAATACATTTTTTCCTCGCTACAACGAATTTTTGTGAAATTGTTCTCTTATTGCCAAATTTATATATTTTATGGCTTTTTGACCTGTTTAGAATAATATAAAATAACTTTTAAACTGGTTTGTGCACGACTCGACATGCACGATCCCCTATACAACTTTCATGCATATAAAAAGGCTCTCTCATGCACTCGTTGAAAAAAATACGATGTGTAACACGGGAAGAAAAGCTATTTCAGACTTGAGTGAGGTGTTTTCAGCACTCGCTTGAAATAGCTCCTTTTCTCCTCTAGTTGCACAATGTACTATTTTTAATGTTTCTTAATACTAATATCTCAGAGAATATTTGATCAATTTGAAATTTTAACCAATTATTACAATTATTTATTACAATATTTAGTTAAATTTTCAAGAGATTATCTTTATTTCTTTTGATAAAAAAGTTATTTAAAAAAAAACTTGCATTTTTATTAAAAAATATTTGGCATCGATAACGGAAAACACCATAATGCTAGCAGCGATCGATACATTTTTATTCATGAATTGTGAAATTTCTCTATAGGAATACGTTGTTGATATTCGAAAATTTTTAAACAAAACTTTTAACCTGAAATATCTTTGGTCGTACTCTACAGATCTTTTTGGGCAACGAACTCGATCTGACGATATATAAAAACTACATCTGTTCCAAATTTCAAGACGATTGGATAATTTTTACTCTTGTCCGACAACGGAAATTCTACTTTTTTATAAAACATTTTTTTTCTGAAAAACAAATGGAGATAATCTCTTTAAATTTTAACCAAATATAGTCTTCAATGAGTTTAATAAGTGGTTAAAATTTTAAGTCGATAAATCAAGTATTCTCTGAGAAAATGTGATTCGAAAATTTAAAAAAAAATTTAACTTCTAATATCTTTTTTCGTAATGGACCGATTTTTTTTTGGTAACAAACTCGATCTAAAGGTATATAAAAGTTACAGCTGTGCCATATTTCACAACGATTGAATGATTTTTACTCTTGTTACCATGCGACAACGAAAACGCAAATTTTTTCTAAAATAATGTTTTTCTAAAAAACAAATGAAGATAATCTCTTGAAATTTTAACCAAATATAGGCTTCAATGATTGTAATAAGTGGTTAAAATTTCAAGTCGATAAATAAAATATTTTTTGAAAAATTAATTTATGAAAAGTAAAAACGTTTTCCTTAATAAGAAATGACAGAGTGAAGATAATTTAAATATTATAAAATAAAAAGAAAATATAGGTAATTTAAATATCTTTCAAGAAAAGTTCATTATATTATATAATAATGGCTGTAAGATATAACAAAATCAAAAAACTAAAAATTCAAAATCGTTTTTTGGTTATAAAAAAAAAAGAAAATCAATAAAAACTCAAATCAATCAGGGTGCCGAGTTTTTTTGCAAGACGAAGAGTCTTTGTCCAACGAAAATCGGTCGATTCGTTTCCGAGATATAAAGAGTTTACACACACACACACACACACACACACATACACACACACACACACACACACACACACTCATCCACGAAAAAAAATTTTCTCAAAATCAACAAATATCGACATATATCGCCTTAAAACATTTTTTTGAACATTTTCTATCTCGAAAATTTTTTTCACCGTTACAAACTTTTTCTACGAGGAAGCAAAAAAAAGTGATTTCCAGCTATACGATCATTTAAATCAATAAGAAGTATACTTATATTTTGTACTTAATAAATATTTTTTTAATGGAACCATGGAAAGCACTAAAATTTTATAAATATTTTCAGAAAATCATATAATTCATTAAAATCATTCATAGATAGTGGAATATAATTAGAGCAGCTAAATCGGCTTAATAGAACAAAAAAAACCATTAGTCCCATAAAATATCATATTTGAAAGATTATTTTAAAAACAGTCTTCGTACAATTTAAAATTGCATTGAGAGGTAGCTGCATTAAAAAACAAGCGGATTATTCTAGAAGTCTTTGTAATAAGTTATAAACTAAATGCTTTTAAGCAAAGTTAAAAATAAAAAAAAAAATTTCCTACTCATAAAAAAAAATTACATTAATCTAACTTCTCTGGCGGAAATCGATTCCATTATTTGGCTAACAAATAGCTAGTTTCACCAAAAATTGTCAAAAACTAGATATTTTTCTTAGCAATCTCTATTTATCAATGAAACGATTTTTTCGATCATATTCACCATTTAATAGACAAAATAATAAAATAAATTTTTTCACAAATTTACATTAGCTTATATATGAGTATTTAAAAGATATTAAAGTTGACCAGTTTTTTTTTTAATTAGGAAATGGCTAGTAAGAGGCTTGCTATTATGGCAAGGAGTGAGAGAGGCAGAGTCAAACGGAGAAATCATTCTTTTCGTTTGTATCCCCTGAAACAGTACTATAAACGAATTAAACACTAATAATTCGTGTTTACATTTTGGTTCATTACCTTTTTTTAATATTTGGTATTAAATACATGATCAAATTGCAGCGAAAAATTAGTAAAAATATTTTAAGGTTACCTTATCTCCATTAAATATTATCTAGAATTTAGCTATTTTTACTATAGCTATTTATTAAGCTCCTGGCTATTTTCGATAGAGACAATTTCTACCAGGGTTACGTCAAGCTTACTTTAGCTAAATTAACACAAACGAAATAGTCAATACAGCACTGCAGAGATTTCACTGGAACAAGTCCATTCCAGGTATCCCTTATCAAATCCGTTTTACCAGACAAGTGTCACAATAATGTTGCAGCAGCGTGATTCTAAATGCACCTAAACAAATACGATCGCAGAGCCGCGTGCTCGCGTGCGTGCGTGCGCATACCGCGCGATACGCGTTATATTAATACGGTAACAATCAAGCTTATTTGACGCCGCGGTTTGTTGTTACAGCCCACGCGCGCTTGTCGATCGTGTTTGCTTTACCACTGCCTTGTCCGAACTTTACAAATAGCACCCCGCGCAGTTTATATGAACAATTAATCTATTTACGTCGGAAGAGATCGTTTGATCTATACGATCGACTGAATCGTCAAATGTCAGGATGTGTGAGTACGCGCCTCTATCGGAAACGCGTGTCGAATCGTTCAAGCGTGTAGATGCGTAAAGCGCGTACTTTACAGTACTTCGCAAATTAAACGATATTCAGTAGCGTGAAATTAATATTAGCCTTATGACGTGTGTATCGCGCGGCGCGAATCTGCGGAGGGGAAAATTTGGTGTTCACGTCTGTAAGTGTACACTACTCCTCTGTCAAAGCCCCAAAGTGACTATCGCGGAGATGCGTGATGGGTTGCACCAAAGGCAAAGCCTCCTTGTCAAAGCAAATAAAGGAAATGAAGCAATATCCTATGCGGGGCTCGGAGGAAGGCCGTCCTGTGGATCGACCTGAAAATGAGCGCGTTATCGAATTCGATAAGCATCGCAATGAGAGTTTTTGCAAAATTGCGTGTGTATATACACCTATGGCTCGCTCTCCCGCCGAGAGGGGCTTGATTGCCAGCGCGGCTGCGTCATGAATCGCTTCGACTGCCTCGTTCGGCATTATTTATTTACACGAGCAGCTGATTCGCATGTAAATTACAGCACTTCCGCGGCAGGTGTAATTAAGTTATTTTTGAGAGTATCGGCTTTTTTGTTTGTTAATGGCGACTTTTCTAAACGGTATTGAAAACCTATACAGAGGATACTTATATTAATAACAGGGGATTGATTTTTTTAGAAAAATAAATAAATAATCAAAACATGATAGAAGACGTAGATAAGAGAGATTTGTAATCTTCACTTGAACTTTTACTCCCACGAATTGGGAGAAGCTGTACAGCTGTACAGCTTATTTAA
The DNA here is from genome assembly GCA_036365515.1 of Torymus aiolomorphi. Lineage (NCBI taxonomy): Eukaryota > Metazoa > Arthropoda > Insecta > Hymenoptera > Torymidae > Torymus > Torymus aiolomorphi. Next base: position 13,198,205 of record CM070875.1, read on the forward strand.
TATTAATTTGTTTCTAGAGCTTTCTCAAGTGACTTTTCTTAGCAGAATACAAACTTGCAGAACAAGTGAGAGTTCTAAATCTCGGGTCCATAGTTCATTCAGGAGAAAAGTTTTGAGGTTGAATTACAAATACTCCAAGGTGAAAATGGTGTGAGCAACAGAATAATGCAGGTACAGATAAACGCATCCATTGTCAATTATATGGGACTCCTGACTTCAGACTTTAAGTATACTGATATTAATCTTCTACTACTTTCATATCTTATCCCAGTATACCTTTTCTTGATAAATTTATACTTTTTCATTTACTGTAATCTTAAATATCGCCATTAAATTAAAAAATCATGTTGGATTAAATACAGGATCGCCAAAATTTAATTGTCAAAGATAAATACTTTTGTTTTCTTTACCTTTTGCTTGTTTATATTTAATCAGAAACCCCGCAGAGCAATTATCTAAATCAATACCATGTTTCTTTTTTGTTACTATTAGAGGTAGAGCGCTCTAGAATCAATAAAACAAATATGAAATTAAAAATTTTCCGAGAAAATTCGAAAATAAATTGTTTAATATAAATTATTATTGAATTTCTATAAATAACTTGAAAAGATATATTGAAAGATTATGTGTAAAATAAAGAAAAACTATGAAGTTGTTCATGATTACTTTTATAATTTTTTTGACAATTGTTCACAGATTCAGATAGGAAACTAGGGGAGCTGCGCCCCCTGCGCGCTATTGCAAGCCAACCCCCCGCTCTCTAGATAAAACTTCGTTTTTTACAGACGAAGCACGACCGCTACTATTCAGGAGAACCTAATATCTTCGACATTGCAATAACCTTTATATCTCAAATACTAATATATTATATTTTGACGCAAACTGTAACGCATTCACAAAAACTTATTTGTTTTATATAATTAGAACTTCAGCAAGACTCGAGACAAATATCGATATTGTCTTGATCTTGTCTTGAATATCTAGACAATACCAAGACAAGAAACGCATCACATTTTGCGAGATAAGACCAAGACTTATCACTTCAAAACAAGATCAAGACAAGATTTTACAATCAAGATCTTGCAATATTATTGATCTTGTTTTTAAATCAATATTAAAGTAACCATGAGAAATTATAAAACGATTGGATAAGATTTTTTAAGTAAAATTTAATAAAACGTATACGTAGTATCTGCGAAAGCTCTTGGGGCTTCCATATATTCAGTAAGCTCTTTCTCCCAATTTCCATTTGATTTATCGGCTACAGTACGAAACTTCTTCTTTTTCTATTATTTCATTTTCTGTTGCTGTGTAATAGTTTCCTTTAAACATTTTTTAAAAATTTTCTACAGCTTCTGATTTTAGATTCTTATCCCATTCTGCCAAATCGAAAGTTGCAACTTTATGACGAGGATCGAATATGAGAGAAATGATATAAATCCAGTTACATTTTTTGTAGCGTATTACCATTTTATCTTGTCCTGTTTCAAATGTTTCTAACAAATGTTCGTCCTCTTTATTTCGGAATGCTAAGACAGAGGAGGGTAGCGACGCTTTATTTTCTGTAGAAATTTACTTACATTAGAAGTCACTACTTAAATACAACAAGTCAATACTTTTGACGATGCACTTAGCAATACTATTCGAAATTGTACAATACAAGAATTGAAAAGTAATTACTTAAATCGTGAGATTCGTATAACACTTAAAGATTCTGTATATTTATAATTAATACACTAGCACTTTGTTTGTACACACAAATTCCTGACAAATCCAATATTTTCGAGACAAGATCAAGACAATTCCAACATAACAATTTTGATCGCAAAAATTTACCGAGACCAAGACAACATCGATGTAGTTAATATTTTTTAAGTCCGAGACAAGGTTGGTGAGGTGGATCTCGGGAAATTCGGAAGAGAGGGGCAGAGAAATAAATCACTCACTGGTTTTAAAAACAGGCCATTGAAGACGTTTATTCCGAGCGAATAAAACTCACGCCGATTTAAAATATACACTGAAGCTTTTCTATGGCTATAGTAAAAGAAAGGCGCGGACGCGTGGCATCGAAAATCGCCACGTGCAAGATAATAGTCGAGTGTCCGGCTTCGGCAAAGGCTCGTCAACGAAGGACGAGCGCGAGCTCGCACCGAGGTGCGAGAGTCAAAATTGCGCGACAAGGGGGGCAGGAGAGACCCGCGACGCTGCTAGCTGTTATAGACTTGCGAGAACGCGTAGATAGGCGCGCGGTTTAACTGTAGCTTATATCGACCTAAACAAAGGTTTTGTAAAATATTGTCTTGTAAATCGACTATTTCCATTGTATTGAAGCATTTTTAATCGTTTTTTTAGGTTTAACTTATGTAGGGAGCAAGGATGGGTAGAGGACCGAGGTGAGATTATAATACACAAATAAATCCAAAGACCGTCTTCGGTGAATAAATGTTAAAGTGTTTATTGTTTCTATATATAAGATTGGCGTCTTTACGTACATGCGGTCAGACCCAGAGTGTCTGCGAGTCGCGTGCTCTCGCGCTTGTACATGTTTTTTCCGCAGTAGCGCTCGGTACGGAAGCGTCTAAGTGCCACCGAAAACAGTGGCGCTAGTGTGCTCTCACTGCTCACCGGTAGGGAGTGAAAAGTGTTCTTCTAACGGTTATTATTTGCAGAAGGCACGTGTGCAACTTTTTGTAGTAAGGAAATGTAAAAAAACTGTATTGATAAATTAAAATTACGTAAAATGGGGTTAAAAAGTATAAAAGTCCATGGCAAAATCGGATTCGATTAAATAATGGAGGAAAAGGTGGATGACGAAATAACAGTAGAACATGAGAATGTAAAAAGAACGTTTGTACTTCAAGAAGATTATCTGAGTGTAGCCATTTTAAGACAGTATTTCCCTGGAGCCGTTGGGCTATGCTATCAAAAAAACCATAAATATTATCTGGTTACCATTGTAGATAACAAATTAAAAGTACCAAATGACGTTGAATATTGTTCAATTGTATTTCCAGATGATAATTGCTTTACAGTTATATTTACATTTTTACAAATAATTTTTTTAAAAGTCATTTTCTTTTTAGAAACGTGCGTCAATAATAATTCAGAAAAATTACCCTTAAAAAGGAAGCTAAAATTTGATGAAATTGTAGATATGTACAAAAAAGGTGAAGAACCTAGTGATAAAATGAAAAAGGTATTTTTCATATATTTATTTATTCCTTTAAGTAAAATGCAAGTACGTATGTGTGCCGCAAGAAGAAAAGTACAAATAGTGATTTGAAAACCATTCAACTGACTTGGAAACACAAAATCTCGATAAATGATAAAAGGAAAATTATTAGTGAGCCATTTGGAGGAAAAAAACATATCAATCAGAAATCACCGTTGCTATTAACCTTCTAGCTGACAGTTGCATTGCGCGGCCATGTTGTTACTTTCGCCGTAAGGCCGGCTGGTAGCATCGCAGCGCTTTCGTGGTCACTCCACGCAGTGCTTGCAGGTTAGATGATTCGCCTGGTCTGCTTATCTGCTCTTTCCCGTTGTGCGCGTTTATGTGTGTTGGATGCCCGCCCAACATTTGCAGCACGAGCGTTAGCGAGTGCTGCTGGTTGGGGCGGGCATCGAAAATACATGAGCAAGCAGATTGTTACATACACATGTCCCAATGAGCAAATAGTATATTACTAACGCGGGCGGAAGAGGATTATTTACCTCATGCGACGTTTTTCGGCCGAGCGAAGCGAGGTCGAAAAGTCGCATGAGGTAAAAATTCTCTTACGTCCACGTTTCAGTAACGTATTTTTCCGTCCGAGGCCGCAAAATGACATTTAAGATGGCATTTTGAGGTTAAAGGGCGGAAAAAGAATTATTAGTGAACTATTTAAGACTACTTTAAAAAAGCTTTTTTCATGAAAGTAATCCTAAAGAATTCTTACGGACCACTTTATCCGATCTCGAATGTCTCATCGGTGCTGATTGTTGAATTATTAACAAAGAATTCTTTACCGTATCATTTTTTGCCAAATTAATAATCAAAAAAACTTTTTAATAGTTAAAATAGTCCACAAAGAGAGAGAGAGAGAGAGAGAGAGAGAGAGAGAGAGAGAGAGAGAGAGAGAGAGAGATTTGGGTAAAAGTGCTACTTCTATTAGCCTAAGTGAACGGCGAAACTACGTACCTTCACCCAAGAGATAGAGACAAAAGTTTTTCGCCATACCCTAACCGAAAGTGCCACATTCCCACCTGGCTCAAAAACGGGAATGTGGTGTTTTCGGCCCGGGTATGGCGAAAAATAGCAATGCACCACGGGAGAAAAATTGACCTCCCTAGGTGCGTAATATACTATTGTTTCAATTTAATCTATATAAGTTTTGCCTTTAACATTTTTGTATAAAATCAAATCCTGATAAGTTATAACCGAAAATCTACGATTTTAGGTACATTTTTCAGCGTTAAAAATCATTTTTATGGATTTAACTCATCAGGAATGGATTATACAAAAAAACTGTTCAACAGGAAAAAGGTTTGTTTTTAATATTATCTATAAAATTTACATTTAACAGTTTTATGTAAAATCAAATCAAGTAAAGAGGAAAACTCGATTATTTTATCGATTATCACTATTGCCTTTACAAATATTGTTCGTGGAAAAAAAAATTGTTCAATGTAAAAAAGATGTGTTTTAATTAGTTTTAGCAGAAGCATGTGCTAGATTTATACTGAAAATTGATTTTCGATAGATTAAGCTAAACAATTTTCTTTTTCAAATTTTTAGTTGCACTGGCATTTTTTTATTTACCGATGGATTTGGTTTAATATAGAACCATTCAGTACTTATAATTAGACGATTGTCTAGCCCAAAATTCGTTTGGATCCGTCGAAATTTTGCTGAGGTAATCAAGGAACTTGATTACATACGGACGTACAGTCATACATATATCTCGGAGAATGCTTAAAATGGACTCATTATGTGTGGAAAACCATTTATATATAATAAATTATTAGTATTTGAGGTTTAACATTTCGCTCTGGCAAAAATATAAGGCTCTTCCGAGTAGCAGTCGTGCCTAAAAAAAACAAGAAATATAGAGATAGGAAGAAAACAAAAAATATATTTTACTGCAAAGGCAAATAAAGGCAACGAAAAATTTGTTATTTAAAATTCATTTTATTGACGAAACGCAAACAATTGCTATATATATATACATAGTTCCTTGCAACAACAAAACACAACTAAAATTTTATCTATTATTTCCGTTACTCAAACCTTGTCAATCTTGGTCCAGTAATATCCAGTATTCGTCTATAAATGGATTATTTCGTTAAACTTCAACAATAGAAATGGATAATCCACGAATACAGCAAATCGCGTTCGGAAAGCACACCCGCAACGAAGTCAAGGCAATTACCGATGTCCTTTTTCGGACGGATATGTCTCTTACTCCACGCCCAGCACCTCTCTGCAACGCTTCAACGCTTCAGCTTCGACTACAAAAAAGCGTAAAACGGAAAAGCAGTTCAAAGGGTGTTTCTTCGTCGCAATTAGACTACCTCATTCACAAATGAATGCTAACCGCACACCAGGCGCATGCAGAAAACACGTTCTTTTGCCAGCGCACGCATACACAGAGAGAGAGAGAGAGAGAGAGAACGCGCGCGTACATAAACGTTTATTCTTCCCGCAATTTCCTGGCGCGCGCGCATGCACACCACCGTGGCATAATACTGCCTACGAGCGCAGGCGCGCAAAAAAAAATTATAAATTACGCGTGGAAAAATGCAAAACGTCTCTCTCTCTCTCTCTCTCTCTCTTGGCGTATAATGGCCTATGACGCTGCGCGCTCGTGCCAGAAAAAAAGGACAGAATGCCAGTAGTAGGGGGGGGGGGGGGGTGTTACAGAGCTGCACGAGAGCCGCCACAACATCCTCGGTGGGCTCTCGGGCCTCCTCCTCCTTCTCTCACATATATATATGTGTGTACGTGCGTGTGAGTGGGTTAACGGTGGGCGCAAAGAGGGAGACTATAATACGGCGCGCGTATATAGAGAGCAGAGCGCGCGTGGCGTGCGGCCCTCGTGGAGGGGGCGTACGCGCCGCTACTGCCGCTGGCGGATGCGACTCTCGCGGCGCCTCAGTGGCTGCTCCGACACTGAGCCGCGCGCGTCGACTCTACGAGCCCCCCGTGTGTGCGTGCGCGTGCGTGGTGCGCGTCGTCCTCCTCCTTCGCGTCTATACCTGCCCGCAGACTCCCCCGGTGCTTCCTGTGCATAGACGATAGTGGTATCGGGGGCCCGATGCCGGGCCGGCGCCGCGATGGCCAGGATCATCGGAGAGCGTGGACCAGCAGCAGCGGCGGCAGCGGTGATAGTAGCTCCGATCGCGATTAACGTCGCGCGACCGGCGAGCCACGAGATAGTTGCACGCGGACCACCGCCGAGCTACCAGCACTACTACGCGCCTCCGGGGATTTAAAGCAGCGGAAGAGAGAGAAGTTCCCGCCAGGCCGGCTAATTAATCGGTCGACGGAGATAAGGCTGCGTTCAATTTGTGAGCGGGGTAATTAATTGTGAGAATTTTCCCGGAGGCTTGTATATATAGGCGCGCACAAATCTCTCTCCCTCTCTCACTCTCACTCTTACTCGTGTAGATTACACGAGCAGGGATTCGCGCCGATTATGCATAATAATTCGGGAGATGATCTCCTGATGAATGAATCCGGAGTGTCGGACGAGGGGTTTTACCAGTTGAAATGGCACAGAAAATTTCCTAATCGGTGCGGCGTTATTTGTGCTTTGGATTGGTATAGTGCAGGGCGCACTTTGCTGCGGATATTGATAAAAGGATTTGACAGGTCGCGGAGTTATTGTTGTGGATGCAGGGAATCTTTGCTTCGTTAGCAGAGTTCCAATTGACATTATGCCGCTAGCGATATAGCAAATTAAAACTTTACTTGTTAAAAGTTCGGTTGCGACTATGTTTAACATGCGTCACACCTCCCACTAATGTAGTGGTTTAAATTTTGCTATCGCGATATTAAATAGGCGACGGCGACGGGTTGACACTAATGATACTATATTAATGAGTATTTTATACGTACAAATTTACTTGTGCATAAAATTTATGCGCTACTTTAATAACAGTTCTATAAAATGCATGTAATGTTTACTAAATATCTAATTGCTAAAATTTCGCTGTTATGTAAGCGGATTTCGGGGTAGAATATTATACAATATCAAAATAATATAAAGCTCGGCTATTCGCTATTAAATATTCAATAAAAACTAACTCGTTATAAAATACCAAATTAAAAATTAATACACATACTAGAGTTGTTCTGTATAAATAAACTAATAAACCTCATTAGCTGATACACTCGGAAGCCACGTTTAGGAGAGTCAGTTTTTATTTTAAAGCACATTAATACAAAAGATTAAGCTAAACAGATTATAAAGAAGAGTATTTTGTTTTCAATGAGATGTTAATTATGCTAACGATCAACTAATGTTTCTTTGAAATCAATGCATAAGTGTTTTATATTTTTCATGTAAATAGTGATAATCCTTTGGAAAAATCTTCATGTATACCTGAAAAAATAAAATTCCGTTATCTTTACTAACGAGCAATAACTATAATAAATTTAAAACCTGTTTTATTCATATCTATATAGTACGGATACAATCTTAATGGATACATATATTCAGTATAATACATAAATTCAGCATTTTAAAATAAACATTTTTTCTCACAACAAAAAGTAACGATTGTACCTATATCGTTTTATTGATTTTGATATTGGTCGTACATAAATTGTAATTTTTGTTATATTTTATTATTTTATGAATTAATATAAGATTTATAATGTAAAACATTCATGTGCTATAACAGTTGTTATTTAATTAACATACAAGATTAGAAATTTACATAATTATAATGTAAATATTTACATGAGCGTATTATGCCCATATGGCATAAACTTTATAGTTTAAAATAATTAATCTCAAATAAAATTAATTTTGTAGCTATTAAACTAAAATACAATTTGAATTCAATGAATTTTAATAAATGATTTCAAATTTGCCAAATTTATTGGTTAAAAAGGATGTAGATGTTTGCATTGGATGGTTCGTAAGCGCACCGAATAGGATATATCACCGTGGAGTGTACATTACAAACATTTAGAACTGTGAAATATGCTGAAGCAAAAAATTCTTTCAATCATTTGTTTCTATTATTATCTTCGAAGTGTGTTTACAGCATTTTTTCCCGTTCATCAATAATCTTTTATGTCCTTCCAGAGAGCGTATTCTCCATAGAGGTCAATTTTAGCGCGAACGCAACTCATGTGTTTATCAGTAAAACTAAAGTACTTCAATTTTTAACAGTTACTTTTTATTGCCTCGTGCACTTTTTTTTGTTCGACTATGATTTCGCGATCGGCATATATATATGACTTCACCCTGCCGGAAAAATATATATATATTCACAAAAGGATTCTTTTCCTTTTTATCTCTATATTAAAAAACTCGAGCTTTATCGACAACCATCGAGTTAATGGATCAAAAAATCGTAACTCACAGGTTTGGCGCGGTACAAAGGGTAGAAAATTAGATTTTGAAACTGCGATTGTAAAAACAGGGGAATATGGCGCGGAGGTGTGCACGGCCACATAATGAAAAACGAGGTGAAAAAAGTAAAACGAATGCGCGCGCCAGGAGCAAAAAGTCTACGAAAAATCGCACATCAGGGGATCATAAAGCGTTTGTGCCTTCAAGGCTCGCGTTGTTTATAACCGCGGGTTTCCTCCTTTCCGGAAAAATCTTCAAAGATATCTTTTTGCATCCCGGACTTTATTGTTCTACAAAGCTCGGGATTTTTAAATGATTCATGGCTCTAAAGCGGGGCTGTTTGATATTAAAAATTCAGCGCTTTAAAAGCGCATAAAGGAATATGACATTCACTTGGAAATGATTAACTTGTTTAATATTCGACGGATATTAGTAAATTAGTACTCTCGAAAGTTGAATTAGTGAAAAAAGCACTATATATTAGTGAAAATTGCTTCACCGAATATCCACTAATTCTACGGTGGAGAAATTTCCACTAATATATAGTGGCTTTTTTACTAATTCAACTTCAGAGAGCACTTGTTCAAGAATTTTTTATTTCAAGTAACTGTAATCAAAGACATAATAACCAACTTAAAAAGATAATAACTCTAGTCATTACCGCAACAACGCGACAGAAACTTTGTAATCCCAAGTTCATAATCTAAGAGTTTAATTCTTACTCAAGATCGTAAAGTAAGCTCGCGAGTTCGCCCTCCCCCATCCCAGCCCCACAGTTCTGAAATGAACGCGAGAAATCTCTCTCTCGCGCGCGCGCGGCCGAGGTATATACGCAGAGGCAGCTGGGAAGTTTGAGCTTCGAAGCGGTGATTTATCTTGTTATTCATAATTATGAAAAATCTTGCTTTCACGCCACGCCCGCGCAGAAGCGACAATTCTCGTTATATGTACACGTTATATATACACATTCCTCTGCCGCCTCATTTTTCTCGCATCTGGAGCTCCACCTGATCCCGTCTCCCACCCAGCACCGCGCGCCTTGTAATGCGAAATCGCGTCGAAGCTAGAAAACGTGTCCGCGTAATGAAAGCGCCGCGTGATCGCATCTGCGCGCATATGACGAGCTTGGCGAAAAAAAATGTACGCGGGGGCCGCCACAACCCGCTGCTATAGCTGCTGCTCTCTCACGGTCGTTGCTCGTTTCATTTCTCGCATCCGCTCCCTCCCTCTCCTTCATCTTTCTACAGTTTTTATGAAGCGAGGAAAAAATTTCGCCCCCTCAATGAAAATCTTCTATATGACCTCGCGCGCGTTAATCTCGCGCTGATCGAAACTTTAATTTAGTGTGAAATTCTCGAGAGGGACTCTTGCAGTTGATGCGCGATATCTTCTATTTCAATTGAACACTCGGAGAATTTATTATTTTATGTAACAAGCTAGATGGATAGCGCTTTAATATTGCGATTTGAAAGTAAGCGGTAACATTTTTTCAACTTTAGTGTAAACATCAACTAACATTTTTAAAACGTAATTATGAGAATTACTCGTTACTCTCATTAACACTGAAGACGATGTTTAATAATAAATAACAGTTGCTGCAAATAGTAGTACGAGCCGTCGGTACGATGTTTTCAGCGTAGTATAGTTAAAAGTGACCTATCTTTTTGAAACGAAATATTCTCTCTCTTGCACATAATTGGCGCTCTTTCCAATACTTTCTCATTTCAATCTTGAGACTGATGAAATTAATATTGCTTTGAAGCAATGCTAATTTAAAATGCTGGAAAGGGTCGGCATTTCCACCTGATATTCGCGACTAGTGAAAAATAATGCACAAATTATGAATAAAGTTTTTATTGCTTTCGACGATTGTCTCCGCTTTTATTTTCGAGAAAAAAACGTTTAATGGTTATTTGCGCACTCGTCTCAGCATGCAGGCGGAATTTAACCGCACTCTATCGCTCGTATAGTCAAATACTCTTAACGCAGAAACAGCCGCGCTCGCACGCACATTCGTGGCATCGCATATTGAAATTCTACTGCGGCCATAATAACCGTTAAAAGAAACAACACAGCTATATATACAGCCAACGCTCAATATTAATTGCAAATTTCACGCCATTTCCGCCAACACCCTGGCGCACTATATCCCACGCCTTCTCTGCGTGAATCAGATCACTATACCTTGCATCGAAATATACATAAAGGTTTATTTATCGTCTGCTACAAGTGTTCCCCCTAACTCAGCCGGCAGTCGGCCGCAAATTTCATTTAGAAAATCTGAGAAACCAGCGGACAGCTCTTCCCGCGGGTACGATATAATACCGGCCCTTTTTTCCCCTTTCGCAACACCGCCCCTAAACTCCTTGTCTTGGGCATGTTCGCTCCGAAACACGCGAGAGCCCATTCTCTCTCTCTCTCTCTCGCGCTCTCTCTCTCCCGCTCTGGCTTTCCATCGCAAAACGCACGTAACGAACAACGGCTCTGGCGAATGCACACACGCGCGCGCATCACGAAAGCAACGCTGCAGGAGAGAACTATGTGTGCACGCGCGCCAGCCGGCAGTGACGCCGTAAATTCCACGAAAATTCGTGTGTGCAACAAGCTGGCCCGCCCCACCCTACCCAACAGGACTATGTATATATATATACTTCACGTACACATGTGGTCTTTCGTGTAACCTATACGCGGGTGTAGGAATGTATAGTAGAGAAGTGCGCTACCAGCACGCGATGAAAAATGGCACTTTATACAGAGAGCGATCTCACACCTTGCGAGCGAACGCGCGTCACGCGCAAGTGCAGCTGCTTTCCCCGCCGGCGATTCTCTCTCCCGCGATATGTATATATATATATATATATATATGATTTTTCAATTAACTGCAATTATTAGCGCGGGTGCTCGCGAGCGCGCTTCAACTCGAGCATTACGCGATTATACCGGCGGCGCATTTGATTTGCATCGTTTATCGCACCACCGGGCGCCCCTGTAAGCGAGCGTCATGAGCGCTTGTATTTTATCGAGTCTTCGCGTCAACCGCCCGCGCGCGCGCGCGTGCCGAATGGGCTGGTGCGCTAAATTGTAATTGCAAATTCTGCGCGATATAAATTTGACCGGATGATGTGTTGAGGGGATATTAAGTTCGTGTCGAGTATCGATATTATTATTTGCAATATTTCCCGATGGAAGGAATTACGGTTGTCAATGTGCTTTTATTGGAAGGGGAAAGAATGTTATTTTACACTCGATGCTAAAATGCGAATTTATTGTATGAATTATTCATTTGTATCTTTAAATATTTTATCGAAAAATATTTACATGATATTGTCAAGGGCGATGCTCGACTGTACACCTCGACGCGTCAACACCTCGGTCAACACAGTGATAGGAAGAATCACTCCTCGGATCTTCGGATCTGTGTATTCGAATTCCGCTCGTCGCATATTTTTTACGCGACTTATTCATTTCCTTCACTCTGTCGTCCTCTCCATACGTAACAATGTTAAGGGTGGGGTAAATGTTGAGAAAATTTGTTCAACTGAGATATAGCCAGAAACAGAGACAGATCAAGTCAGCTAGAAAGAGATTCAATCAGAAACAGAGAAAATCTTTTATAATCATTGTCTCTAATAGAAGATCTTATGGTTTAATATATTAGAATATTTTAAATTTCATTGATTTTTCCATTTCTGTTACAAGTGTATCTCGACGTTCTATTACATATTGGCCAATAAATATATCGTTATTTGCAGGTATGATTAAAATGCGCTCATGAACTTTTAATTCCAAACTCTGAAAAGGTAAACAGCAGCATTTTCTATCTTTTCAATTTCATTTCATTTCTTGACGTAACTGGATGCGTTGTATTTGATGAAAATAATTCCTTTAATATCCAGTACTTATACCACTCTTAATTTATTATAAAAAACAGTATAGTTATTTTGTTAAACTCGTAATTTCATCACGCTCCATCTCAAATACGGGCGCTTGTTAGTCTTCTGCAAATAATTCTATAAATTGTTTGATTTTTACTATGGTTGAATTTTATACGTACTCGCTGAACTGATTCCAGTCCTTTTCTGTCAATCATTGTTTGCAGTCGACCCAATTACTCACGATACTTTTTGAAATGAACAGTTTGATTACCGGATAAAAGTTTATAGCCCCAAATTCCTTTCCACTTCTGATAAACTCGTATCATTCACAGTTTCCCAATAATCTTTTTTTATCATCCGCCGTTATCAAATATTTTTAAAATATTCACCCTATCGCGGGCCTGAATTATATATCGGAACGGAGTTTATCGAGTCGAAACTCGATCCTCAAGTTCTTATTTTTGTAGATCTCTCGTCGAGTCTATCTCAAGTGCAGCAACAGCTTGAGAGAAATGCCATCAGGCAGTGCGCTCCAGTCTTAACTTTCCAACTTGCCAATAGTTGCGCAACAGCGAGCGCGTAATCAATGAAAGCAATAAACCCTACTACTTACACGATACCGCAAGTGAAAAATTCTTTTGCTTTCTTATTTATTTCTCGCGCAGTGATTGACTTCGTTAATTAACCGTTTTTAGCGAAATTTCATTAAATTGATCTACTAGCAATTTTCTGTTTTAGTACCAGCAAGTATGCTCTCGAACTCCTGACCCTGCTTTAGAAAAAAAATTATGTTTTCGGAATATTTTCCGAGCCGATATGCTTGCACATCACTTTTGTCACGTCCTCTCATTTAAAGCATCGTATCCGTTCGATGTCCAATCCTTCTTTCTTGAGGTTGGGAAGCATTTTTATTCCCTCGATAACAAGGGGGTACATGTTGACAAAGGCGCATCTATTATGTTTAAGAGAATATTTTACTAAGGTTGAAACATTGTAGGCGCCTTTATATATGCAAATGTAGTTGAACTAGTTTAAATAATCGGTAAAATGGAAAAAATTGTTTTGAATAATTTCTTTAGAAACAATAATTTTCAAACAATACGTGCACAATTAAAATGGAATTTATTTGTAAAGATTCATTCTAGTAATACGTATATTAATAAAACAAACGAAAAATCAATTTACACGTGTATCATTATATATATTAATCAAATTACCAGTTACTTTTATAAAAATTATGAATTTCAATTTATTATTTTTATTTTAAAAAGTTACATGAATTTTCAGACAATTTACATTCTACGAAATGTAATTGAAAAATAATTAAAAAGTAATTCATGATATCGTTCTGATTGTAAAGTTACAAACATTACAGAGGCTGAAATAGTACGTACAATATTTATCAATTTATTCATTTTTATTTCGAATTTCGATAAATTTTCCTTTTTTTAGTTCTTAAAACTCCCTACCACTATTTTTTATAAGAAATTACTGATTACATAAATAATTATTCAAAATAAAGAAAAATATTGTGATAACACCGTCGAATAATCCGAGTATTTGGTACGGTTGATTAAACATGAGTGGCTATTGTATTACATCTCTTCTCAGCGACTGAAATTCGTAAAATCACCCACTTTCGTGCTGCCAAATTTCCATTAAAATGACTTTCCAAAGTAATCTCGTTTCCATCATTGATGCATTACTTTCTGGCTATTGGTCTTTTATATACAAAGGATACCCCGATCATAGCCGCGGATCTCCCGAAGTATCCTATTTGGCATTCTCATACTTTCTCGACTTTCGCCTTATTTATTCGTCATATATTGATCGTTTATGATGAATAAAGATGGGAGAGCACGTGTCGACCTCATTACCAGAACGCACCCGGGATCTCCTTAATTTATGGCTCGCTCAAAAGACGAGCGAGCGAGCTAAAGATCGCACAGTCGGGCAATGATTCGCTCGTACTTGCGCGAATACGTAACACGCGCGCGCATACAAAGAAACACACAATGCGAGCGAGACTAGCCAGTTTTTATGTTACTTTCACGCTCACAGCTGTTATACGGCAATAGCCTCGTGAAATCGGGATTTATTTGATCCACCGCTCGCTCGGGTAGTAAAAAAAAGTGTCTGCGAATAGTACGAGGAACGGGAGGTGGGGAAAGCGCCCGCCAACGACCTTATAATACTGTGTATAGTGGAAATTGGCATTCATCACGATAATCTATTATACGCGAGCGCGCGTCCGAAAGTGTGGAAGCGGGGAGGGGAGAACCCATCTTTCTGTCAGCCCTATATACTCTCTCTGTTTTTTATTCGCTTGCCGTGCGGGAGAATGACCCGCCCTTTGACTCTTTCTCTCTTTCTCTCACTCACACACGCACAGCCGTATAATCGCACGAGTGTGGTAGAGATGCCAATTGCCGAGAGGCGATGGACTTTTATTGGCAATTCGGAAAGCCCGCGCACCTCTGCGGCGCGGAAGTGGAGTATACTAGCGTTCACTTAAGATGGAACTTATGAGACCGCGCGCTCGCCGGTGAGAGTTGCATGCGCTTGTGTGCTCTCCTCCCATATATATACCTCGCGGTTGTCCGGGAGCTTAGGGGATTCGAGCCGAGAATTAAAGTTCCAGTAGTGTCTATCTAGCCGCGCACTGCCACCAGCACGACCGAGTGGGGGAGGTGGGAATGGAGATTCTCCCTCCTCCCTCCCTCCCTCCCTCTTGCATGCCTGCTTCTCTAAAGCTATTTTCTGCGGCAAAGACACCCGAATTTATGTTGATCGATATGCGGCCCTACGTGTAATTCCAGGAATTTGCTTTTTACTGTTATTCGTTCTCTTGTACGCGCATGCGCGAGCGGCCAGACGTGAATTAAAGTCGAGGGGCCATTGTTACGAGATAATTGCGCGCGCGCGCCAGCGGCGGACGATTACACGTTTCTCCAATGATGTGCGATTTTCATTTTCCGATTACGGGGGAGCTGCGCTGACGCTGAATAAGTGGGCTAGTTTAGTGCTATTGTAATGTGGATTCTCTCTGTGGTGGGAAAACCAATGGCTGTTGTTGTTTAATTTAATACTTATTGGAGAATTTAATTTCGGCATGTGAAAGGTATTTCGTGCGGTGTATTGTTGAATGTTCGTGCTCTGACAAATAACGTTTTCATTTTTGCGGATTCAAAAGAAAATCTCAAATTTATAATATTTACTCGTCTGGGGTTTTATAATAACGCACGAAGCTCGTAAAATGGATTCAAAACTGTATAATGCGCGCGGATGTTGCAGAAAATCTGTTATTTACGAACTCTCAACGCGAGTTACGTATAGAATACATTGGGAAAAGGTCGCACACAATGAGGCCGACTCCTAAAGCTTATCCGTCGCGGTTTAAAATACCCGCTTTAAAAAGATTCCGCGAATTTTTGTTGCCGAGTTACCGCGCCAAGGGATGAAAAGATGCACAGAGGTGGCTTTCGAGCTAATCTCTTTTGCGGATACAAAATGCGCCAGACGTTCGGAGAAATGGTATAAAGTTTAAGTTGAAAAAAGATGCAAACGTAGCTTACGTAATCCGCGTGAAACGGTAATATTGTTAGGGGCACTGGCAGAAATCCGGCGCGTACCAACGAAGTTTGATAAATTAATAAGGACATAATCGAGTAGTGCGCGCGCGCTCTCAGCTTAATGCTAATCACTCTCGTGTTTGTCTTTGAGCGTACGTGTATATCTCTCTGTTTACGCGTGAACGCAAATTTTGTTGATACTTCTAAATATATGCCAAGAAACTTCGTATACTGATTGGCTCGTCAGACTGCTGGATCAAGTTAAAGTAAATACGCCATGTGCAATAAAATTTTCATTTATCTTTCATGTTTAAGTATTCAAATTATAATTTTCATCTATAACCATGTTTTATTTAACGCAAACATATACTCCAATTTGTTGAAAATGTCTCAAAGATCGGTTTCCATACTTAAAGAATATCCATTCGTCACTCTGGTTCTTCGAAAAGTGCCAATATATTTCATTGTTTGAAGAAAACATGACTTATAGTAGTAGTCCATCGAAACTGTGATCGAAGATCTTTCTGAAAGTAAATATATAAAGTTGTTCAGATTTGGAAAGATACAAAATATATTAATGGATAATGCCAAGTATTCCAAGTATTCCAAATATTTTCTTAACAAAAATTTTATTTCCATTTAAAATCTTTTTAGTATAAAAAAAACCTTCCATTATTTATATATATTAGAGTTCCCTCTAACAATGAAATATACGGCTCCTGAAGTGCGGAAACCATGATATACGATGAAAGTGATACATAGGATTTTTTGCTCACGAAACTAATCTTCAGGTTATTTCTTATTAGTAAAGTTATGTTCTTAACGTGTACTATAAATACTGCTATAATCGTACACATTTTTTTGGGGATTTCAAGGGACGTCAGGTCCTCTGTAATATAAATGGAGAAGTTATTAAATAAAAGCAAATTAATAGCTTATAAAGTAGAATAATAAAGATATTGAATATTGGGGGCATTTCCGTGATTACAGTTATATATTCATCAAACAAAAGTAAATAACATCTATGTTACTTTATTTCTTCGTACTTTCATGCATTCCAAAAACTGATATCTTTATTTAGGTATCTTTTTAATTTTTATTTGTAGAACAGTTCCATATAACGTAAGAAAGTAAAAAGGCGCTCATATCAGCACGTCATCAGTAATTAAGTGTAAATAATTATCTATCTACCTTAAAATCATGGCGCTCGTGACTCGGAACGAGTAACGGCCTTGAAAATGCCGACTTAAAGTTATTTCTCTTAATCTACCCTCTTTCTCCCCATTTTCCCACTTTTACGGTGTACGAACGACAAAGTTCAATGTCACGTTAATAAAAGAAAGTGGTATACCTGTGCGCCTTTCTCACTCGACTCTGACTCTCCGGCATCGCACGCACGTCACGTTTTTTCCTTCGCACCTCCGCGCAAATTGGATCTGGTAGAAAAGCTTCTGGCGGGGCCAGAAAAAAAGAGAGGACGTCGGGCGAACATTCGCGCATTGCGAGTTTCGCGTAATTCACTTCATTTTATAACCCCGGTCTCGGCCAGATAATCGCAAAGACGTAACTCAAAATATTCATCGAAGTTCAGCCACGCGCCACGAATGAAAGTAATTTTAACTTGATCGTGTGCGAATGTGGTCGCGTTGAATATATAGCTAAATACGCGCTGGAACGGAGAAAACGCAAGCGAGCGGAATAAGACCTCCGGTACGAATTAACTCTGCGAATGACATCACGACATTAAGTGCAAAATCAATCACGATAACAAGTCATTATACGACTCTCTCGCGAGCAAGGTGAGCTTTTGCCGCCCCCTCCTCACTCAAATTACTTCTCTGTTAAGTTATCCGCACGTAAATCCGATTTTCAAAAGATTATAAGTCTAATGGAGTAATTGACGTGGATTCGCATCGAATTATAAATGCGAGCCTCCCAGTGTCTCGAAAACCATTTCTTTTGATTTATCAAGCTTGATAATGAATGGGTCTGAAGTTTGTAACGTTTGAGTGCAACAAAATACAAAATAATCCATTTTATTATTTTATTTCAAGTTTATACTAATTAGTATAAATTTTTCATGTATACTTAAAGTTTTATAGCATAAAATAACTTTATAACAAAGGTGTGAATAAAATTTCCATTGTTGAATAATTTTAATCAAACGTAAAAAATTAGTTCGTTGTATTCCAACGATGCAAACTTCAGACCCATGATAATGAGGCTTGGGTGATGTACAGAGGAGTCGACAACGGGCTGCTCGGAACTTTTTTCACTACTTTTTTCAAAACTTAATTTTGAAAATTATTACAGAATTTCATTATGATCATTACGCTGATGGTTCAAGTGATGTTATGGAGCTATTACAAAAATAAACAAAATTTTGTTGCAGTGTCATTGAAGCGAAACTCATAAAAATGTTAGAACTAAAAGTTTTTTACAAAATTAAATGGAAACTTTTACGGACACACGTTCACGAAGATTTATATCCAATTAAAAGTTCTTAAATTCACAAAATGGAATGAAAATTAATAAAACTTTGCGCAACATTTTATTAAATTTTGTATATTTTGCTTGATTTTTTTTAACAAATAAGAGCAGAAAGTTGACTCGAAATTGCTTTCAACTTCCTATTTCCACCTTAATTATATGACATTTGCTGTTATCCATACTCTTTGTTTCATCCTATTTATATTCGAACGTCGGAATTAAGTAGCCTGAAAAAGTTCGTTGTATTTGTATTAGTAATCTCATGCCGACACAAACAGATGGAATATCCAAAGAAGAGAAATTACGAAAATTTACTAACGAGGTTCCGCTTCCCGTGGGCTATGCGGATCTAATAAGAAGAAGTCTGCCGGCGGCCTAAATTAGCAAGTGCGGGCGCGATAATTGAATTTATCATCTCTCGCCGTTCTCGCGCAGTTTATAATATTTGATGTCTCTCTAGTGAATCTTGTCGAGAGGGTGCTACTGTTCGGGGAAAGTCCAAGAAAAATGACCCAACTCTTACGTGAATAAACGAGCGAACGGTTTCTCCCTGCTTCTCTGGTAAAGAATTCGAACTGAAGTATCCTTAAGAGTTATAACCGCAATTAAATTATGATTCATCTTTGGATATTTAATTCGCTGGGAAAGCGAATTATTCGCCCTCGTTGGATGATTAAAATCGTTCTAAAATCTGTGTTTAAGAATTTACAAATCAGTTTTAATTTCAATTTGCTAATTAACAAAAATAACTTGTAAAGAAATAATTTATAACTATATTATTCTTTCAAAGATATATATTAAAGGCAACAACATTTTTAAATTTAAATAATTTTTAGTATTAACAGTTTAAAATTAAAAGTATATCTATTTAACACAAGATGTGCTGAGGCTGTGTAAAACTTGAAATGCCAATTAAAAATACATAAATATTATAAATGTAATTTAAATAGGATTTTAAATTAAAAAATTACTGAATGAAAACATTCTGCGATATAACGAGCATATAATCTCAGCTTAAATTATGACTTATTAAAATGCTCGATTTAAATCCCAGATACATCTAAAGTAGTTAAGAAATTTAGCATGTGAGCGCTTACGTTGAACGAAACAATTAAAAGCACAGAATGTCAATAGAATTAGCATTTTCTCTGCCCCCATAATTCAATTTGAGAAAGACACGCAAGAATTTTAAGTTAGTTACAAGTTTTGCGCTCAAATCGTGCTTCCTGACAAGTTTGTCACGACTGGAACTTTTCTGTGCCATTTAGTGTTGAAGCAGCGCAAGTCTTTCATGAAGTACACGAAATTGTCAAAGCTGTAGAACGTAACTAGCGAGAATTATCACGCTTAAGGCATTTTATAAATGACATGTTACATTTACATCAACTTTATTTTTTGAGTATTTAATTCGTAACGACAACCTCATTGTGTACTGAGTGAAAGCTAATTATTATGTGTGATCGAGGGGAACAATTTAATTTAAACAGTTTAATTACAACATTGTGAATTCAACCAATGCATTCGATACGTTCTATTTAATAATGAAATTAAATAAAGCCCAGTAAATACGAAGACAAAAAGTCGGACGCGTAATTTCAAAACTTTTTAATCCAAAAGTTAAAATATCCAACCTCAGCGTTTTCCCTTTTAACGATGACAGAAAATAAAATGTCCTTATTAACGATCTAATTCCCGCGAAAATCGGAACTGTGCGATCCGTGCCCATTCTGCTCTTTCAAAATCTCGGACAAAAGTGAGATCATGAAATGGTCACGTTCGACCCAAGGACTCCCCAGGACGCGGGCAATAAAAAACTTCTCTTCTCTAACATCTCTCCTTAATCAGCGACAATTAAAAAGTCGGCAAGTGTTATACGAGTGGTCGTCAGAGAAGCTCTCTTGAACCCCAAGTCAAAGCTCCCACGCGAGAAGGCGATACTACGAGCGAGCGCATCGTATAAACGATGGCCCTGGCTTTAATGCAGGCGCGTGGGCGCTGAGGGCTGAGAGGGAGATACACACTAACCGTCGTTAACTCTTAGCGAGACGCCAAACTGAGTCAGAAGAGCGGGCGCGCTGGGGCCAGGAACTCGAGGCAGTAAGAGACAATGGGAGTAGCATAGCAGCAGAAGCGCGAGCTTGGAATGTGTTTTGGTAATTGCCCGTGCTGTTAATTACGAGCGTGGCTGCTGCTTCTCTGATGATTTTTCGATCGATTTTCGTTCGAGGTAACGGGATGGTAAAAAGACGCCGGACGAGCGGAGGGATTTACGAAATCGCAAGTTGATAAATCGATGGTTGGGGGAGTGCCTAATGTCCCTTAAAAATTTAAATACGGTTTAATATTGACGTTTGCCTTTTTAATTTTATGAAGAGACAATAGCCGTAAATTTGATTTATCGAAATGGCCAAAGCGCGTTGTTTACCTTTCATTCATTTATTTATAGCTGGACAGTAATACAACCGCGCGCGAATCACGCGCGTGAAATGCATATTTTAAAATAGACGCGTGATCGGTCCTTCAAATATTTTAAAAGCGCAATTCAACTTATGAATAGTCAACGATGCAGCGCTGTTACGCAACGGGGCAACGAATTTGCCTGTTCAATGAAAATGAATATTCTGTTTACGGTTGGAAAAAATGTACGAAGCGTGAAACCCCGACGTCTCTAGCAGCATCAATCTTATACTCCGGATGTTTTCCTCGTCAGTCTTTTCCATTCATTAATAATAAATTATGGGACGGATGCCCCATTTGTCTCGTTTAAAAATGCGGTAAATAACACATATTTAATGAATAGATATATGGCTTGCACTGTGTAAACTGAAGATTTATTAAATTTCAAGAAATTGTGTCAGTTCTATTGCAACGGTGTTTATTGAATAAAGAGCATTTTGAAATTCAATTATTAATTATAATTATAACTACAACCGTAGAAACTTCGAAAATATTTCACAATAATAGCAATTTAATGTATGCAATAATTATTCATATTTGTGTAAACAATATATCGATTCACTATCATCGCACTCTGTGCTTCCATACGTAATTATTATGAATTCGTTTGAGTATATGATAAAATTATATACTTCATATGATTTTAATTAATTGGTTTAATTTTCCATAAGCAAATAACAATTCAATTATTATAAAGATCTTAATAAATTTTAAGTTGGTAGTACTTGTTCAAAGAGACTAGGGCATGATAATATTAAATATTTGCCCATTTGCAATAATGATCATATGCTAGAATAATATAATTATTGACATAAGGGGAGCTATCAAGGGGATTATCGACCACGAAAATGCACACATTACAATCTGTATCATTGTTTACCAAAGTTCTCTGTTAATTTCAATAATAGCTCAAATTACTGTGATCGATTAAGTGACGCTTTAAGCACCGCCGCTTCAAAATAATTACTGTTCGATTTTATTTTAGTAGCATCGCAAATTATATTTCCAGTTACTCAACATCTTTAAACGTGAATCTCGCGTTGAACTATGTTAGCGCAAAATAAAAAATTTCGAAGCAATTTCGGTGAAACAATAAATTAAGCCGAAGTACATTAGCGACGTTATTCGCGCGAAATAGAATGATATATCAAATACTCGACGAATAAATAAAATAAGAGTCATTTCATTACTCTACGATACGTTTATTTGAATTAATTACATGTAAACCGCACGTGATAATAAGCATCTGAGGTATACCGACCAGTAATCGCATGCTTAATTAATCAACGACTTAATCAGCCGAATAATCAATTATCGTGAAACTTTTAATCCGAATATGGGTAGACCTCCGTGCGCGAAGCGCTGCTCCTCCGAGAGTAATCAAATGGATTGGTTATAATTATACGAAACAAGCAATATCTCATCAAATTAAAAGCTAAAATCACCAACCCCACCCGAGAGAGAGAGGGAGAAATTGAGAAATTGAGTGTGAGAGGCTCTCACCTGTGGCGACATCATATCACCAGCACTAAACTTTTCCCCCCCATCACCCACACGCTACAATATGTTATATTCTCTCAGCAGCAGAACTAGCAGCAGCAGCAGTGGCGGCGTCATCAGAAACAGCGTCAGGATGACGTGAGAGCAAGCGGTGTATCGAGGTGTGTGTGTGTGTGTGTGTGTGTGCGCGCGTCGCCACGCGTCTATACAGGCCAAGTCCGCCGCCCGTTGCCCGAAGGAATCGCGCGCGGGCGCGCGTGCACACACGGGCAGCACGATTATGTGACTCGCGATGAGGCGGCTCGTCCCCGTCGTCCCGCTGGCGCACCACCTCCTCCTGCTCCTGCTGCTGCTCCAGGGGGCCTGCTGCGGCCTGGAGTCACACGCGCGCCGGCGCACGAGCCGCCACTACTACTACTACCAGGAGCCGGCGGATGACGCCGTCGAGTCGCAGCCCTATTATCCCCAGCACAAGTGGCGACCGGAGAACCCCGAAACCCATCATCCCATCCGCCATGGTGAGTGGCTGCAGTTTCGCGCTATGGCCGGCTCATCTGCTGCTGCTGCTGTCGCTGCAGCTTCTTCAGCGGGCTGGAGTAGACAGTTGCGCGACGGGCCGAGCCATCCGATGATGTGGCCGGTGAAGCTCGAAGCTGTGGTCGAGGGCGATCTTGTGCTCGGTGGACTGATGATGGTACACGAGAGGGAGGACAGCGTCACTTGCGGGCCGGTCATGCCCCAGGGCGGCGTACAGGCTCTCGAGGCGATGCTCTATACCCTCGATAAACTCAACGAGGCGCAGCTCATACCAGGCGTGAAGATCGGCGCTCACATACTCGACGACTGTGACAAGGACACCTACGGCCTCGAAATGGCCGTTGATTTCATCAAGGGTGAGTTGTTTCTACAGCACAATCTGTCTGTCTGTTCTTGACTCGTGTATATGTGTAAGTGTGTGTGTGTGTGTGTGTGTGTGTGTGTGTGTGTGTGTGTATGTGTGTGTGTGTGTTTATGTGTGTGTGTATGTGTGTTATGTTGTTTGCTCGCTTGCGAGGGGCCGATGAAGAAGTTTGCCCCCCCCCCCCCCAACCTCTTGCTCAGCAGCTCGAGCTGAAATCGAATGGTTCGAGCAACAATAACAAAAATAAAAAGAAGTATTAAATCCGAATAAGTACATGTTTCAATAGTCCTAAGCAT
The DNA here is from genome assembly GCA_036365515.1 of Torymus aiolomorphi. Taxonomy (NCBI): domain Eukaryota; kingdom Metazoa; phylum Arthropoda; class Insecta; order Hymenoptera; family Torymidae; genus Torymus; species Torymus aiolomorphi. The sequence continues at coordinate 13,221,863 of CM070875.1, forward strand.
ACATTTGTGTACAGTCGAAAGAAGTGTTTGCTTGACGCAGAAATATCTCATTTAAAAATAGAAAAATACGGTCAGCGCCGATATTACTGATACAGTTTCTGATATTTTATGTTTGTATTTCAACATTTGAGCAGAAAAAAATAATATTTGCAGAAGTAGATGAAAAGTACATATGTTTGGATTTTCTTCAATTGGGCAATTATGTTGTACACGTTTTTGCTGAGACGTGTTGATGAATGCATCTTCTTTAAGAATTATTTTTAGTAAAAAATCTCTGGATGAAATAAAAAAGATGTGACGCGTGACAAGTAGATGAACAATTTTGTTTTGTTCTTGCGAGGTAAAAAGTAGAATAAATTCCAGCTGCTTTCTTATACTAAAGTTTCTCGTCTGAGATAAAACTTTTTAAGTATTTATATATGAAAAGTATATATAAACCGTGTGTATATACATGTATAAGCCAAACTCTTTAACGAAATAAAAAATTTTAATATTTCAAGGGAGAAGATGCAATTTACTTAAACTTTGTTGGCTTAAAGTTTTCTAATACTTATAAGTGATCCAGTGGTTGAACCCATAGCATTTTCGGCCATAGCTTTTGATGTTATGAGTTAAAATTAAAATACCAAAAAAGGAAATGATCCTTAGAAGACCCCTTATAAAGATGTGGATTAAGTTTTTTCAATTATTATAATAAGAAGAAGTTTCTTAAAAAAATAAAAAAGTTGGTTTTTCGCTATCTCTAAAAACGCGGTTCTGCTCACTTTCATTTTTTACGAAATTTTTAGTTTTATCAATCCTCAATACATAGGAATGAACGTCAAAATTTTCCACTGTACTTAAAAAATGATGAAATTACAGTATTTACAGTATATGGTCGATATACACAGTAATTCAAGTTAAAACTTAATTTTGGAAAAATTAATCTTTATTTTAGTTGGCATCAACACTCAACATATGCTTACATGTAATACACGGCCAATATAGGGCATTAATTAATGGAGTGACCAAAATTGAGAAAAAAAGACATTATTTCATTTTGAATGATACTCAGCCACCAATAGGTTTTATGAACCCGGGCACACACTAATCTATTCCCGAATGTTTAAAGAAGAAGTAGAAATTATTGATAAAAATATTACATTAACTGTAGAAAAGGGACGAGAATACAACATTAACTTTTAACATTGTGATTCTTGTTATTCTACTGTAACTTTGTGAATTCCATGTTTAAAATATCGAGCACGAAATATGTTTAATAAAATAATACTTTATATATAACCATAGTTTTCCGATGTCATTGCATATCGATAACGCGAGAAACATGTGGTGGCCAGCTTTATGCGATGGCTATGATTGTGCAACTCTCCCCTGTCCATGTCCCAGTATAAGCAAAGTTTTTTTGTCCGCACAAAGTATACACCGTGCGCTTTTTCTCGCTTTTTGGAGCGTGGAAAATATCCGCTTCTCATCTCGTTATATCCTTAAATAGTTCAAGTGAGTCAAATTTTTACGATGCATAGGTTACATATAAGCCGCTATGAGGGGCAGTAAATATTTTTTATACAACAGCCGTGTTGATGGTGGTGAAAAAATAAGGTCATTTTTAATCCCGGACATAAAACACCAGGGCATACATTTTTATCACATGTAAAAATTTGTCTCACCATATTCTAGAATATAACGGGGGAATACACATAATAATTTCCCATTTTTCTTGGATCATTGTGATTTACGTCCAAATGTACATGAAGAGATTTTTATTATTTCGCAACTGAGCTCGGCGACGCAAAAAAAAGTCCCCACCCTCAACATTTACGTCATGTCGCCCAGCGGAGCGATCATTATTATGCTAAGCCGTAAATACAAACGATATTCCTTAGCATGGCTCGCGCATATATTGACGGCACGCTGCCTATCTTATACATAATGCAGCTTTTCATGCGTAAGTCGTACCTAATCTTCGTACGGCCTTTTTACGTGCGGCTACTTACGCACGTTCACCATACGCAGCAGAAATACGCAATTCCGCAGTAGTATTGAATAATACCGCGAAAAGTGTTTGCCATAACAATAACAATATCATACGTTTTGCCGACCTTCATTCTCACCTATACAGACATCGCAATAAACTAAATTTGTTTAGTTTACGGCGTAGCAGAATGAATACGCAAAATCTCTACAGTCCGCGCATACATTATGCAATAATTATACGCGATAGTTGAAAAAGGTGATGTGCTTCGCGCGTGCATAGGCAAGACAAAAAATTTGGACGGCAGAGTGAATGGAGAGAAAATTACGCGCGCGCAAAGTCGTCGTCGCGCGTAAAGTGACGAAACGACTACCCTAATTGAAAGTACTTCAGTGTTCTGGCAGCTACGTAGATCCGGTAAACTATTATCGGACGGCGGTGAAATGTTAAATTTACACTGGGAGAAAATTAGTAGTAAAATTATAAGAACACTCAGTAAAAATTAACATACGGTGTTAGGAAGCCGACCACAGACTGTCAGTCTGGTACTTTTTATAATCCAGTATTGTAAGTTTCTATTCGCTTGGAAAAATAGAGAAAAAAATGTTTTCTAGCTAAATTGACACTTTTTACAAGATAAATAAGTGAGTAGGGGAGGATGGGATATTGGCGGTCACCTAAGAGGAATTGCTTAATATTTTCAATTCATTGTAGTTTTAATTTACTTTTCACGTTATAAAGTTAGTTTCTATTACTGTTTATCAAAATTCATGAAAAGTACTACCTTAAAATAAAAATTTATTATGTTATAAAGCAAAATCAAAAAGAGAAATCAAACTAAGGTTGACTTGGGGTAATCCCGGTCAACACAGGGGAAATACCAGTCACTAGAATTAAGCCATGCTTTTTTATAGATAAATAATTCATTTATTTATAGCGTATACCACATTCGCGTTTTTGAACTGGGAGCGAAAGTGGCACTTTCGGCCAGGATTGGTGAAAAAAAACTTTATACAACGCGAAAACGTGTGACCGGCATTACCCCAAATCCACTGACTCAATCAAAATCAAAAATTTTTTAAATAAAAGAGCATTTTCGCTAATTGTTCCCATCAGATAATTTTGTTAGTGTATTTAGATTAATATAGTATATTTAGTGTAACCTTGAAAAATTAAAAGATATGCTTAATACCTTATTTAATACTCGAGAATTCTTATAAGGAAAGTATACGAAAACTACGTTGGCTTATAATTACCGAATTAACAGTAATATAAAGCTTTCTATGCTTGAAAATAGTTGTATTTCTTATTTTTAGTTATTTCATCAATATTTAAAGTATTAGAATATAAGCATTCAACAAATACATTGTAAACCCTACAGAGGTAATCAAAAAGATACCTGTGTGTAGGACTGGTATCTATAAGCTAACTTAAAACTATAATTATTACAAAATAAAATTCTAGTATTAATGTTTTAAATTTCATACGAGTATATATCCATGCTTTTAATACAATATTTAAAAAAATATATTTCTGAAGTAACATTAACATGTAACGGGATGGGTTCTGGGGAAATTCCCAAAAAGCCACAGGCAAGCGATGCCCTAGAACACGGTGCCGCGGGTGTTAGGCTAAAATGACTGGTCCGGGGTCAGCACCTGAAAACCCGAAAACAACGGGAAATTCTAACGCGAACTCCGCTTTCCAACAAATTGCGCAGATATGAAAACGACCGGCGGAGTCGTTTTCCTGCGGAGGCGGCGGTATCCCGGAGAAGGTTAGGTGGTCAAGAAATGAAGAATAGGTCATTTTTATTGGGCACTCTTATAATTTTTTCCACTAATCTTTTCTTGCAGTGTATATACCAAGTTACCGGCGGCGGCTCTTGTTTTTTCTCGTTCGCATCTGAATCAACAACGGCCGGTGACGCGAAGCTTTTATTTGCAGTCCTACTCGACTTTTAATTATCATCTCGTAATTAACATTTATTGGGCCCCGGCTAGTTACCGAAAATTTCTCTTTTAAACCTGGAAAGTTTCATTTATTTGACAGCGGAGGATCGCACGCCATTTATCGAGACTCGCGCGTTAAAGCAATACCAACCACCTGAAATGCATTCGTGTTATCAGATCGTTTTATTTTCGACGCCAACAAATGCATTGTTTGACACTGTATACATTGTGCTTCACTCTTTTTCCACTAAACCACCATGACTAGCGTAATACTTGTGCGAAACTGGAACTCCCTCGCAACTCATAAATAGTTCGTCACCAACAATTTATTCTGTACGGAAAAAGAAAAGTAAAAATAAAAAAATTTTAATGATATTAAAAATATTTTATTATATTATTTTTAATGATAAGAATAAAAAAATTAAAATAATCAGTTTTGGTAGGTATTATTAGTTTTTATATAAATAATTGCAAATGCTTGTGGAGAAAAATTTTAATTTTAGAAACGTACTGTCATCTCTTCAAATAGCACCGAATGTGAAATTGACTTCAAGAGAAATGGACCATCTCAAGATAAGGGAGGAGCATATCCAGTCCCAGAAGATTCCAATAGCCCTTAATCGATTTAGATATTCGTATGAAACGAAAGGCTGCTTTTCCGTTAACTACTTATCTATAATATAGGGGGTACTAAAATCCCAACTATGTGAGAATTCCATAACATTTTTATGATAATTTTTTTTATTATTCGATGTTTCGACCCCTATTCAATGAAGCTTATAAGCGAATTTTTAGGATTGAATAAATATTATAAGAAATAAAATATTTATTAAGAATATTATTTTCTTAATATCTTACATCTACAGCTGCAATAAAAACACACTGACTTTCTACCGAGATAAGACAACTTTCCTAACCTCAAAATATTATCTAGTTAATCTTCCAGCACGAGAAAGAAAAATAGAGGAAAAAAGTTCGATGCGACCTCAAACAATAAGAAATAGAAGTCGCGTCTTTCCCCCTGTTTCTCTTTCTTCCCTCTCGCGTCCGTGTGGTAACGGTACAATAAAGTTCACAGTACGTAAGCGTGTCCATAAAACTCGCGACATTTTTGTTACGAGAGATTTCAGGCTTTTTATCTCTCTAACTGTCTCCTCCTGCTGTCCTCCCCCAACCCTGCTCCACGCGTGAATTGACGCTGCGGCTAAAGTATGTGTACGTGTGTGTGTACGCGCGCGCGAAAAAGAGAAGACTATCCATATCTCGCTTTAAAAGAAGACGTGAGGGAAGTATAGGTAACAGAGAAACGGCTGATGCAGCTAGCGAATCGCCCGTGAGTTTCATTAGAATACTAGCTCTTTCGACTCTCCTCTTTATCTTTTTATCCTGTCTCTCTCGTTCGTTATATGTGTGTAGGAGCGTGAAGTTCGTCGTGAATACACACGCTCAGACACACACATACACACACTCAGACGCATACTCTGCTGAAATTTTCTCCAGAGGTGTTTTTATTACTTCCCCTGTCATCCGGTGATTTACGGCCGATCTGTTTCTTTGTTCGGAGAGATAAGAACTGGTCGAAATAGAATTTTAAAATTACTATGACCGCGGATTTATGGTTCCACGGATTTTTCTTATTACATCCTATTCGAATAACGACCTCGCGGTGCTATCTGCGCGCGACATTTTTTACGGTATATTGAAACAAATATTTCATAGGCGCAAGAGCTGCGGCAATATTTTTTTGACCATGGATCTGCTTTTTCGTAAACTCTATTGAGAGTTTCACTCTCAATTTATCATTGCTTGATCAATATTATGAAGAATTAGTGAATTTTTTTTAATTAACTTTGTCATATTGATAAACTTTTTTGGGCTTTATGAACGATCACATGCCTCAAAAATGCGCTCTTCTCTATCTTAATTAAAAATCTGTAGATAAATAGCGCGGCAATATACGACAGTTTGAAACGCCAACGGCATAAATATTTCTACATGAAATGCATGTGCATTTAATTATTTAATTATTATCGCAAAAAACCTCAGATTGAATTGGAACGTCGCACTTTGCCAATTCCGTGGTTTTTTTTTCACTAATCGAGTCAATTTTATTTTAGATTCGCGACGGGAGCCAAGGGACACGCTTCCATTAGCAAATTATGAGAACCGGTATTAAAGGAACGTGCGCGCACGTCAGAGCTTCGCCTATATAATTATTTATCCTCCGAAGCACGAATTACCCACAGTTAATTATGGCAATTAAAATATAAGACTCAAAAAAAATGCGTGCATGGCCTCGAGAGGGTTAGAGTAACTCCCTTTCTCACCCGCGGCTCGGCGAATCTGCACATCACACTTGCTAATTAATTAGCTGAATTTTCTTTAATCTCCCACGACGCGCGCGAATAATTGTAGGCGAGTTCCCGGCAGCAGCTTCGTAAAAGTGCCTGTCAGCAGGCGCCATAGAGGAGAGAGCGCGCGAGGGTATAGTTGCACCGTCGCTGCCGCCATTGATGGCTGCTCCAATTGAAGTTTGAAATTCAATCAATCTAACGCCGGGGCAGATGCATCCGACACTCGAAAATTGCCGCATCGACGTGTCCCCCTTATCGGGCAAATAATATATCTCTCCCTCCTTCCCTCTTCCTCTTTTCCTCTCTCCATCTCTCCTTCACGTACACCTACTCACCTGGATCTCACGCGCGCGTTTAAATGTCTTTAAAACTCCGCGGCAGCTTTGAGAGGGCAATTTCCTGTCCTTCGGCGTGCGCGCGATTCTTTTCGCGCGGACTTTCATTCCGAGGGCCATTGATTGGGAGGGCAGCTGACGGCCGATCCCCCCCCCTCCCCCCACCCCGATCGTATACCGTACGCCGGGAGCGTCTGGAATCTCTCGCTATGAAAATTCGAGTATATTTGTCCTGGCCGGGGGGCTCCATTTGGTCAGCGGCCAAACGACTCGGCACTCCACGAGTGCTGAATATCCGATGGGGGTACCTATAGAGTCTCGGATCTCTTTCTCGGCCACATGCAGCTCAAGATGCACTCGGCACGTCGGCTTTTTACATACAAATGCGCCAAGACCGATTAAATTTACGGGCCGGAGGCGCCTCCCGTTTGCACGCCGGAGGGTTTAATTAAACGCTGCTGTGCCCCGGTAGAGGCCAGATTTAAGGGAGAACTAATCGAATGAATCGCTCGAGTTTTGGGAGGGGGCGGGGGTAGCTCGCGGAAGCGTTTATGGTTTATATACAGTGGAGAGAGGGATAATGAATCACGGGGAATTCGGGCTTTTTCGAATTACGCTCGCGTATTAATGAGTAATAAAACCGGAGGCTGTAAATTAAGCGCTTTATGTTATCTGCGAAGATAAAAATTTACATTTCCTGAAAAAATGCGGAAGAATTAATGTTCAAATGATGGTTTATACCACTCGTTCGTGGAAAAAGGTAGAAAGATACGTCATTAAATATAACAGAGTACGTAGAGAAAATTTTATCGATTCAAGTAGTAAAGTTGTACATATAGTCAGACGCTCTGCAACGTACTTTTCCATTATATTATATTTCCCTCCAACGGACAGCATTCATACCTTTTATTACTTTTTATTCTTCTAATTTATTTGTATTAAAAAAATGAAATATTGATAAGCATTGTAGTGAAAACTGTTCATTCATATTTCTCGGAATAATTTATTAAGGAATAATTTGAAAATAACTTTTTGGGCATCTCCCGCGGTATCTGTAAAATTTATTTTTGTTGGACTTTGCTTCTTTGTACATAACTTTCAACTCCATAGCATACTCTTATAATTGCTTATTAAAACTTCTCCTTTGTGAAAGTGTTCATCGTTTACATAAGTAAATTCCATCTTACAAAAGTTACAGATCCTAAAGGAAATGATACATATAAAAGTATGGTATTCAAATGGTTATCAGTTTTTAATAACGATACTTTCAATAATATTTTACATCGAAAAAGTGTAGAATAAATACTATTGTAATCTAAGTCCCTTCTATATTGAAATGCAAGAAACAACTATTTCACCCAATAAATAGATAAATGTAATATTGGCATTTTGTTTATTGCAGTACGGGCGATAATGTAATTATCGAAATAGCAACGTCGGCGACTAGAATTCCATTGAGGGGGTATCGAAAAATAGAAAACTTTTTTAAAGAAAGGTAATTTATCAGAACTTGTTTTAATGGAAAACTTGTAATTTCAATAAAAAGAAATTCGAAATTCATAAAGTTGAAAATTTATAAGTTCGAATTCGATTTTACGAATTATAATTTTAAGGAATAGTAAATTTGTAGAAAAAATATTTATTTATAATTTTAGAATACTATAATTTCGAAAACCCAAATTTTAGAAATTAAATTACAGAAACGAAATCTACAGAAAATATCTGTACATAAATTAGAAAATCATAATATCAAAAGATCAAAATATAGAATTTAATAGCATCTTTAGATAGTTCAAAAGATCGAAAATTGAAAATCTAGAATGCTGAAAATCTCGTAAATATCAAATATCAAATGTTCAAATATCGAATGTTCAGAATATTGAAAAGTCTAAATATCGAAAGGTCCAAATATCGAAAGATCAAAATATCGAAAGATAAATGTCGAAAGTTCATAATATCGAAAGTTAAAAATGTCGAAAGTTAAAAATATCGAATGTTCAAAATGTCGAAAGCTCAAAATGTCGAAAGTTTACAATCTAGCGTTAATTACTTTTTCTTTACCCTAGCTGAATAGTACATATGTTTTCGAAAGTCTGAACATTCTGAATTTGTTTTTCGAAAGTTTGAACCTTCTAAATGTTTAACTTCAATTATTTTTTTTCGAAAGTTCAAACCTTTTCAATTAATTTTTCGAAAGTTTGAACCTTCGACATTTGTTTTTCGAAACATTGAACTTTTGACGTATTGCCTTTCTACATTCATATCTTTCGAATCATTATATTCGAATAGCTAGAAATTCCAAAAGTATCATTCTATATTTTGATTTTCTAAAATTCATATTATTATATTTCATTCTATAGAGTAGAATTCGAATAATTGATCCTTTGAATTTCCACTAAATTCAGCATTTTCGGAACTGTGAACTTTCTATAATAGGGGAATTGGGGGGAGTCCAAAGTTTCGACGATTCACTATAAAATTGAAGTCAACTATAGACGTTTTTCAGTTCGACAAATGATAATGCAGATTGTTTTTAATTTCGAAATTCTAAGTTACGAAAATCATATTTTCGAATGTAACAGTTCACCTACTGTCCAAAACGTCGAATTTCATCAATACGACCTCAAAGCAAATATAAGCTGTTTCTAGTGATTTATTTCGAAGTATCTATATTGTACCCCTATTAAAATTCTATTAATGAAATTCGATGTTTTGGACAGTAGGTGAAGTGTTACATTCGTAAATATGATTTTCGTAATTTAGAATTTCGAAATTAAGAACAATCTGCATTATCATTTGTCGAACTGAAAAATATCTATAGTTGACTTCAATTTTATAGTGAATCGTCGAAACTCTGGACCCCCCCCAGGGGAATTCTTCATTTTTAGCGTACGAAATTATATCATTTTTTTCGATAGTAATATCTTCTATAAATTTAATTCGATATTCAATTTTTTCCATGAAATGAATTTTCTAAAATAAATCTACTTCTAATATGTGCCTTTTCTACATTCTAAACTTTTGTAAAATTATGAGTCTGTATACAAATTTTTGGCATCTAAAGCTTTCTAATGAAAATTTTTCTATTTTTAGATACCCCCTCATTCCATTTACAGCGAAATATCCGCGATACAGAAACGCCGATAAAGAGGATTTAGCTAGTATGAAACGCCGATTACCCTCGAATGATATTGGCAGGTTTTTCATTTCCAAACGACTGAATCAGTCCGTTAAATTTCGATTTCGAGCTTCGCGCGCACACACGCTTACCCGCGATCGCTGATCCTTTCCTGCTCGCGTCCTTCACCAAAAGTGTTTTACGGTCAGTCTGCGCGAAGATAATATTCGGTGCTGAAATGGTCTCTCTCTCTCTCTCTCTCTCTCTCTCTCTCTCTTTCTTGGAGCGACGCACGAACAGCCGGAAATAGAAATCTTCGGGAAAGTGCTTCCTGTTCCGGACCAGAAGGCCCATACGTGCCGCGGTCGAGACGAGCATGAAACGCGTGGCATAATAGTAGCGGCGCGCCCCGCCCGCGCGCCTGCTATGATAGATCACGTAGCGGGCCGCACAATGACAATGGAAAAATCGCGGCCGAGGCGTCGGATATCGCGCGCGCGTGCCTCTGCGGCCTGGATATATACGCGGAGGGTGAGAAGGGCGATTTCGGTCAACGCACGTCCAGGCTCTTTTCCGTCTGCGCCCCCGGTGCTTTCTTATTGACGAAATAAATAATTCGTCGTGGAGTGGCCCGTTGCCATGCTCTATATACTGACTTTTTTATGTTCCAATTGATTTTCTTATTAGTGGCTTCTGCTGGTGTATGGGTTCATAGCTGCACGAGCTTCATATTTATCGTGAACAGAGGAGAATTGAATTTGAAAATTTATTTCTAGGGATTGGGTAATAATTAGAATTTTCAAAATATACTTCGTTAAATTCTTTGTTTAATGAAAAAATAAAAATATGCATTGTTCTCCAAAAATTATTATTGAAAAGATATAATTATATGAATTTTATATCTATTCATATTCCACGCGATAAGGGTAATTTTTAAATATTTTGTACAATAATTCCAACCATTTGAATATCTACGCTTCATTATACATTCCGAGCGCGAATCTTTGGAATTATTTTACAAATATAATAATGAAGTTTCCTTATAATATGTTCAAGTTATTATACTTGAAAAATATGTAAATTATATTATTCGAAAATAAAAGAATTTTCCAGTACATGGAGAGAATTGTCCAATAAAAATTATCGTGAAATTCACCTCAAATGAAGAATAATAAATGATTCTGGAGTCTTTTTATGCATATTTCATTATGTACATGTTTCTAGAACATTTACGCTTTTTATCATGACAATTATGCGACATTTCGCGATGCGCTACCACAAAAACCGCCAGGACGGTTTACGCTGTAATTTTCGTGAATTTTGCGACAATTTTTCAGGTGTAATTCTCTCGGTATGCTGCAGCAAATTACAGTAATTGGAAGTCAAGTGAATCAAGCGAGCAAAACGTCAAAATAAAACATTTATATCGCGGCACTCAAAATCAAAATGAGAATGCCATCGCGCGACCTCGAATAACATCGAATGGGAAACAGTGTCGGCGTCACGCACCATCACGTTCGGAGCCTATGGTCGCCGTGTATACAACGAATATAAAGTATGGCTATTATTATACGAGCGTAGCGCGGCGCAACCGTATTGTTCGCGTATAATGAACACTATCTTCTTTGTTTTCTGGCTTTCCGCCTTCGAATCGCAACCCCCCTCCCCCCTTCCGCGCCTCTATCCTTCCTGCATTCTCGCGGGCAATAGCTTTCAGCCTCATCTCTCTGTCTCTCGAGGTTGGCCCATCAGTTTAAACTCTTCTGGGAGCGGAATAGCCAGCCATTAAATCAAACTCTATCGGCGAAAGCCCACCTATTTGAGTAACAACCGCACAATGCTCGGGGATAACCACGCGAGAGAGAGCCCGACGAGAAGAGACAATGCCGCGCGCGCAGTACGTTCGAGAGAGCGACGTTTCCCTCGCTTCCGGGTGTGCATGATTATATATTTCTTCCTAAGAGAGAGCGAGGGAGCGGGTAGGAAGTATTTTTTTCAACCTCTTCAAAAGGGCAGAAACGTGAACTTACGCTGCGCATTTTCTCTTTTAATTAACAATATTAAATCGACCTTAAATTAGGCATTATTATTGTCGGAAATTGAATTAAAAAGTTTGCACGGTGGTCTCCGCGCTATCTTCTAATGAAGAATGACGGGGGTTATAAAATTGTGCGCTGTGTGATTAATAAGAGTCACATTTATAAGTATTCCATGATGATGATTTATTTTCAGGAATCTACATTATAAAATAAAGGCACAAAATCTATCTGAATATACACCATATTGTAAATGAAAGTCAAATGAAGATTTTTTATATTCATAGTCGCCTTTCACTGTTATAGTTCGGCGACGTTATTACAAAATGTCTTTCACTTTTGAATGCGCAGTATATTATAAGTAAATTATTCAATTTTCTTTATATTGAGCAGTAAAAATTCATTTGAGAATATGAAATGAAGTTAGAACTGTATTTAATAAGTTCTGTTGTAATAATGTTTAAGGTTACAATTGCCATTTATGAAATAACAATTCTCAAATCACTAAAATTTTTAATTATAGAATATAATTTGATTGTATTATATGTAAAACCATCTCATTGTTTACTCCGATAGTAATGAATTCGCAGTAGTTTAACACGATTAAGTACGCCATTGAAGCATTCAAATGTGTAACAATTCATTCCCCAAGCTAAATCTCTTCATTAACATAAAAACTAAATTATTCGCAGAGTGTTTCAAATTACTTATTTAGCATGTTCAAAAATTTTACGAGCCTCCCGCTACCTCTGAATAATAATATCAAACTTTACAAAGCAACCGCGTAAATTAGCGTAAGCTGTATATAGAAAAGCACTTTGTCCCCCCTCGCCTTTCTTCCTATCTTATACATTATTAAAGGCCAACCATTCATAAAGTGTGAAGAGTAATCCTGCAACAAAGAATCCCCACTTCTTATTCTCGCAGCTACGCTCCCTTCCCACCACCTCACCCCTCTATTCTCAACCGCAAACACATTTGTCGTATTTTCCTAGCGCACACAAAGCGCCAAACGGGCAAAACAGTCGCGAGCGAGCGAGAGAGAAAGGGTGGGTATAACGTAGGACGAAAAAAGAACCACGCCAGCAGCAGCCGCAAAAGGAATGATTAAGATTGCATCGCGCGCTCCGGCTTATAAGGCCGCGGCACACGCATTGTTATCGAACAATCAGTGACGACGAGTGAGCGCCCAGTACTACTGATGTCCCACATAGATTATATACCGCGCCATCGGTCGGTACACAGGTCCGCGTGCAGATGCGTTATGCACCGTCCTGCAATGAATTACACCGCGCGGCGCGCGTGCGCGTATAATCGCGGCCACTTCACGGCGCGCGTCGCCTTAGTGCTGGCTGCGCGAAGCTCTCCACTCGCGTAATCTCGAGAGCGCTGAGTGAACTCGACGCGTGTATTCAAATGATCGCCAAAAAACACCTGTCAACCAGATAAGCGGCCGTTGAAAAGCGAGGGAATCAGAGGGTTCTTGTATAGTGCAGAAGCCTTTCTTTTTGTTAATGGAACAGCTTGGAATGGAGGGGTAGATGATTTACTTTTAATTTGACTTTTTTGTTCGGGCCCGCGGGATTAAAAGGAATTAAGGTCTAGTGTCTCTAATCTGGACATTTTTGTTGGAGTAATTTTGTGCCGGCTAATCAGGTTGTTTTTATGCTTAAAAACAGATAGCCTAAGGGAACTTTGTTTTGTGCTACTCTTATGTTTTAGCAAATGAAAGTTTTGATAAAAAAGCGCAGATTACGAATGTTACTTCATTTAAATTTTCCATTAGTGAAGTTATGAATTGACATCACATACGTCATGCGCAGTAAAATATTTTCAAAAATACAGAATTGATACACATCTTCTAGCGATGTATATCTATTGCGTTCAAATATTATTGATACATATCAAAGTAACTATAGAATGAGTACTGCATATCTACAAGTGTATCTTTCTTTGCATTTTTAGTAAATGAATTTTTGAAATTGAAAACTAATATTACACCACGCAACATTGTTTTATTGATTGAAAAGAATTTTAAAAAACAAAACAGTTAGAAACAGTTTGCAATGATTCATTTTCGAATCTGATAGAGGATATCGGTGAAACCGGAATTCCATGATAGGTAATACGAACATCACTCGATAAAGCGTTTAAATTTGTTAACGAGATTATGTGACACAGAGCCTAAACAAATAGTGTCATACATTATAAATTGCAACAAAATTACCATTATTATGGCTCGCTGCTGCCTGTATAATGAATGTCAGCTTATATTAATCACCGTTCAATCATGAAAGGTGCTGATGATATATATTCAAAATTCGGTCACCTCGTTACGTCATTAGCACGGCCAAAATGACATGGACTCAGCATTCATTGTGACAGCAATGGCTGATCATACAATTCCATTCATCACAATCATATATCTGTTAGATATACCATGTAATTCCACCGTTACACTCTCCTACCTTGACTCAGATAAAATTCCGCAAGAAAATTCATATAATATTACGTTCATAATCCAACCCCCGTCCTCCTGCTAAAAAACAACTTTGTTTACCAGCGTGCGAGCGCGTTAAAAACTGTTAAAAACAATTTCAAGAAGACCATTTGGAACCGACTTTTTCCGCACAAATCTAATTTTGAATCCCGCGAGGACCTAGCTGTTCCGCGGGATTCTGCATTTGCAATTCGTTTCGTCTTTTTCCGCGGCTCCCGTTCTCCCTCTCTCTCTCTCTCCCGCCCCTCTTTTGCGCTCCGTTCCTCGCTCTTTTCCTAAGAATCCCTGGGGCCAAATTGATAAAACAGAGCAAAGGCTCCCAGCGGCATCATCGAGAAATGGTCCTCAGAATGCGACATATATTTCAGTCTGATGGGCATTCCTTCGAGATTCGACTTTGAACGCCACCAACACGTTTGCTCTCTTTTTCCCGAAGCGCTTTTTTAAAAAGCTATCGCCGTCTCCAGCTCATTTTCATACAGGCAGCGGCTCCGGCTGCCGGCGCTCGTTTTACAAAATAAAACGAACGCCCTCCGCTTATAAAAACCACTCCCCGGGTACGCACTACTCTTCCTAGAAGTATATTGCGAACCTTTCAATTCTTGCATTTTTCTCCGAGAGTAGAGTATAAAAAAAAGAGAGTGAGAACGTATAAGCAGCTTTCTCACACTCTCACTATCTCCCATATGCGAGGCATACGCGAGTTAATGAAAGCGTTGGAAACCTCAAAGGAGATATAAAGAAATGGCGCGTATGCAAAATAGTTGCGAGTAGGTCTTAATTGAAACGAACCGCGAGTGATATTCTGCGTTCGCTCTGTCGCAGGAGAGTGCACTACTGGTGTGCATCGAGGGCGGAAATTAATTTTGTACGCGCATGCACTCTCGCTTATTTTCCGCGGCCGGAACTCGTAAAGACAAATATTCGATTTATCCGCTTCCACGTTGTCCCGGCCGCTCATGTCCATCCATCCAATTACCTATTCCAATTTACTTATTTCAAACGCAAACATACCGCGCGCGCGTGCTCGAATCTTGCAGTTCTTTCTCTTTGAAATGGCAGAAAAAGGCGGGGATTCGCTCCGGCTGTATCTTTGAGCTGAGAAGAACCGCCGCGAAGTCTTTCCTTTATATTTATATGCAAATGATCAGTGCGGCCCGAATGTACCGAGAGGTATATTTGCGAAAAATATATATATATATATTTGAATATATAAAGCGCATATATTCATACGTGTTCTGCTGATGAAAAGTGAATTTCTTTCAAGAAAGCGACCAAAAAAGGAAATTTTTATCAGCAGAAAGGGTCTGTTTCTAACGTTTATATATAAATTTTTTCATCGAAAATAAATAAGTGCTCGCCCTTTGAAAGTTCGTATAGGCCTTATCTGTACCCCAGGCGCGGTGGGCAAGGAGCTACTAAAAGAGATTTTTGTGGCACATGAAATCTGATGTTCCCGTCGCGCGCGCGACATAAAATGCAAGCTACGTCGGGAAACACCGTCACGTGCTGTGCTCCGAGGAATGAAGAGAACGAGAGAGAGAGAGAGAAAGAGGAGGGGGAGAGTGAGCAACGAAGCAGGAGAGAAGAGTCGTCATAAGCGCGCTAAACCGGAGCTCGAGCGTAGCTGCGAATTTCCCGTTCCTCAAGCGACGGATGAAAACCGGCTAGTGGTCAGGGGCAGCTGCCATTAAAAGCTCTTCCCAGTTACGAGGTTTACGCTCGTTCTGTGCGACCGGCGACGACAGGAATTTCAAAGGCTCGTTGGCGCCGTAGTCACAGAGGACCGAGAGTGAGAGGGAGAGAGAGAGCTATATACGTACATTTGCACGCACGCACGCTCTCGGGATATATGTACATTTTAAAAACAGAGAGTGGCTGAGAGGCGAATCGTAATATCCGGCGCGCGTGTGGAGTGGTAGAGCATCTAAAACCTTTAATTTGATTGTGTAGCGTCTTTTTTATGACATTCTCCAGCTGTACTAGCCAAGCAGTAGGTATATCGGAAAGTGTCACTCCCGCGGCCTGTCATCGTGGTGTAGTTCAGCCCCGATGGGTCGTTGGGAAAATTTTTATTGGCACGAATTGAAATGCAGTGCACGGGGATTGCTTTTTCCCGAAGCCTATACGATAACGACATGTGTAGTTGTAGCAGTAGAAGCAGTATCAGATATAGTCCGCGCCCATCGGCGCCGTGACTCTCTACTGCTCCAATTCCATCCTTATGTATACACTAAGAGAAGAATATTGTTACTTAACATATTTATCTATTTGAAATACAACTATTTGACATGTTTAAGGATAAAATGTGATATTGTAATAGTTACAATATCTATATTAACTAATAGACATATTCAGATTTGAAAGTAGCTGCCCGGCAAAAAATGATCCATGTATGGCCATATATACTCATATATAAAAATCTGCATGGACATATATGACCATACGTGATTATATATAACCTTATTTGATCATATATGGATTTTGTCTCTATATAAAAACACATAGTTGTATATAAGCAAGTATAGTCATACATGACTATATATGGACATATATGGATATATATAATACTTTTGTAAGTCATCTTTATACATGTCCGTATTCGTCCATATATGAACATATATTATTATATACAAATATGTAAAACCGTATACGACCGTACATGGACGTACATAGACGTACATGAATGTATATCGATTTTATCACATATGTCTATATATCATATATATATATTCATATTATATTTGCTAATATACAAGTATATATGTTTATATAGAGACGAAATCCATATATGATCATATATGATCACGTATGCTCATATATCCCCATGCAAGATTTTTATATATGGATGTATATGGCCGTATATGGATCATTTTTTCCCGGGTGATGGTAGAAGTTCTTATAAATTGTAGTTCTAATAGCCAATTTTCTACCAGGATGATGTTGTTATATAACAAAAAGGTTTGAAATAAAAACTCCATTTAGTTTTTTACTCCAACGTTTCGGACATTAGATTCAAAAACTACTATAATAAGCATATTGTATAACTATTGCAATATCAATGTTCTCAGGTAACATATTGAAATTGTTTATGAGAACATAGTAACTTAACTGTTAACATGGCATTATAACTGTTACAATGCCTATATTTGGTCATATTTAAACATACACATGTTAACAGTTACAATGCCATTTTAACAGTAAACAAATCCTTTTCTCAGTGTATAAAAAGCCATTGGTAATGCCGCTCTCTCGCCGGCTAGACTTCAAACAGAATTAGATTCGAAGCAACCATTTGCAGAGAAGAATGTACGAATAATTCACTTGAGAAAAGTCGCTTGACCTCGGCTCTCGCTTGCCGGCTTTTTAATCTTCCTCGGCGTAGCACCGACTGCTTTTATAATCAGATAAACTTTCACCACGCATCACGTAGCTAAACTTCCTATAAAGTTTCGGATAGTCTCGTACACGCTCAGGATCATATTGCAAGGAGGAGGAGGCGGTGCTGCACATTCCGCCGAGTTAACTTCTTGACACAGTTCATGTTTACGAATTTGAAGAATTCAGCGAAAGCAGATGCCTCTCGTATAGAAGTAGCGCAGCACGTGCGTATTGTGTAAAAAGAATAAGTTATGTCGCACGCCGCTACGTGAAAGGCAAAATTGTTGACTCCACACCCCCCACTCCCCCCGTCTGTCACGTTTTACAGAAATCCTTCTTTCGCTGAGGGGGACTTACTAAAATGTTCATAAAGGAGCTTACTTCAAGCTTCTTTGCGATAAAATTATCATTCAGAGACTGCTGGAAAAAAGATTTTATAAAAAGCGCGCCCAAACACTTTTCATCGAAAGCCTTTGCATAATATCAAGAATACATCTTTTTTCGCACTTCTTTGAGCGAGGATTGTTCTGCTTTTCAACAATATATATATGGGATATTTCAGGTGAAGCCAGCAGATCAAAATTTTAAGATCGCTCAAAATTTTTTACTTATAGTTTTTTTATGAAAAAACATGTTCCTAAAATTAGTGAAAACACAAGACACTTAGGATGCGATTCTTTAAAAAACGTAACCAAAAAACTACTGGCATATAGAAAATATATAGGAAAATGTGTATATACGAAATCTGAAAACGACGTACAACATCGTTTCTGAGTACTGCAGTAAAACGTAAACAAACGATCGAGTTCGTCGGCAGCGGTAGCCAACCTCCTTAATGAAGACTTTCACTATACATTTTTTCACTGTGAGTCGTGCATTTATGTCGTGCAAAAGGAAAAGTTGGATTCGCGTTGTTTATGTTTCGGATAGGAGAGAATTTTTTTCTCATCCCGCATAGAACTGATATTGCAAATTGCTCGCTTGTTATTAACAGGTCCAGTACGGCATGATCCAAATATGACTCATGGAATCTGCCATACTTTAGATTGTTATGAAACAAAATATTTCTAAAACTTTTGTCCATAACGCTTTTCATATCAGACGTAAGAATATATATCATTAAGAATAACTGAAACTGAAAATATTATCGATTCCTTTCTTCTTTCAGAACTTAATATATTTTTTCTTATACATTATCCGTACTGGACCTGTTAAAATTGTAACTAGAAGCTTGTTAAAATGTTGGTTACTGAGCAGTTCATTCGTAACATCTTTAATACCTGAATATTTATAAAAATAATTCTTTACAATGTTACGTGTGGGAACTCGCAAATAAATAAATGGAGGACAACTTGATAAAAAAAAAACGGCACGTTGTGACTCGGGGGGAAATCGAACCCTGGATCTTTCATTTTCGCGACGGGTGCGCTGTCCGCTGAGCCTATGCCTATGCGCCTCTTTTTTCGAGTCGTCCTCATATTGCTGCTAGATGCAACCCGATTCGCCTCGACACGTTGTCCATACTATGTACACGTAACAATAATGTATATAATAACCTTGTATTGTAATGTTTTGTCTTTCTAACAATAGTTAACGGCATTCATAAATATATATGAGCAATTCTCTAGAACTTTTAAGTTTTACAGTAATGGTGAATTTTAAATCTAATTTTTGACTTTAAAAATATTAATTGGAAAAATTAAGGGATGCGAATAGCTTCAGTGTTATGGGCTCAGCTCTACCGTCATCCGAGCACTGACGCATCCGCTTCATGATAAGAACTAGACGCTCGCGATGTTCCCGAGCAAGTATCGCGGTATTAGCTCAGTGGTAGAGCGCAGGACTACAAACTTCGGGTCCGTCAGTTAGCGTCCCGCTCGTCGCATATTTTTTATGCAACTAATTCATTTTTAATTCATTCCACTTCCTTTCATACATAACAGATTTGGTGCCCCTGGTGTGTCATATAGTCTACTTTATTGGCCTCTTCAGGTCTGAGACTATGGCAAGTGACCGAAATTTACGACCCGCGACGATAATTGAAGTTTCTACTTTACCGTCCGAATTACCCTCCGAAGAATCATTAGACATTAAGGATTTAGACAAGTCCCAAAGCCTCTGAGTCGCCATTATTGTGGAAGCGAAACCGCGAAATGGCCTCTACAATTTAGAAAAAGATTGAACTAACAAAGGAATTAAATATAGGAATTAAAAATATAGAAGTTAATTCGGAGCAAAGAAGTTGTGAAACGACGAGGACGTCGTTCTCCTCAACCCCGGAGGTATCATGGGCTCAACTCGACCGTCATCCGAGCCCTGACGTATCCACTTCATGATAAAAACTAGACGCTCGCGATGCTCTCGAGCAAGTATCGCGACGTTAGCTCGGTGGTAGAGCGCGGGACTACAAACTTCGGGTCCGTCGGTTCGCGTCCCGCTCGTCGCATATTTTTTATGCAACTAATTCATTTTAATTTATTCTGCTTCCTTTCATACGTAACAGGAGGTATAAAAATCAAAGATTTTGGCCCGTATCCCATTAAAAAATATCAAATGATTCAGCCTGTAGGTTACGGCAGGATACAAATTTTAAAATCTCAATATCTTTGAATCAAATGGGTTTACAGACCTCTGGTAGGGCCTATTTCATCAAAAATAAACTATATTTATATAGTATATATATAAAATATCATTGCTTATCAGAATTTATATTTTTTAAGTGAATCTAAAAAAGAAATATTTTAACTGTAGTACCCCCTTAAATCTTAAAAACTAATGGAATATATTTCTAGACTGCCTAACTTAAACTTTGAATCATGTATATACCACGTCATGAAATGTTTTTATGGGCATTTAAATATGAACATTTTCAGCGTGATTTGTAAAAGAAAACAATATTTTACTCGATTTTAAGGTAGCACATTTACAAAGTACTTGCAAATCCTACGGATGGTAGTGTAATCACTTCTTCTACATGTATGACAACGTTTAAACACACCGTTGAACAATTATTAGACTCTGTAAGCTTTATATATCCAAAAGACTTTCGATATAGGAAGGTTCTGTGTAAATGTTTAGATCCCCTCGGTATCTTGACGGTTTCTTATGTTTTTGGGTACGGAGAATCAAAATATCCTGGTTACCAAGCCGAAAAGTTGTCCCGTTAATTGTGTTACGGATGGATATACGTGCGTATATGCAGAATAAGAAGAGGCAAGGAGTACAATTACAGTATGAAGACAATTATCAGAAAGCCGAGCGGTGGCGACCGTGGTTATAGTTGATAGTGATTCTGACTCACGAGTCAGCGGCTCTGGCTCAAGCACAGAATCCGTCCCTTTCTATTATTATATGTTGCATAGCTCACTCGTAACAATTGTTATTTAACAATTATAATAAACAAATTTTAAAAATATGATATTTTGATTTTAAACAATTCTAGGCTATTCTCCGTCATTTTCTGAGAAAAATGTTCTCTTGCGATTTTCTGTCAGACGCGTGGTTTCCGAGAAAAAAAATTCCCAAATATTTGAAAAATCGCATTTTTTTCAAACCATATTTTATGTTCAATATTATAAAAAATATGTCCTGGTATTTATTGAATAAATATTACAATAAAAAGAAGCAATAGCTATTTACTATCGCTTACTATTGATTGAATCTAATTTAAATAATATTAATTAAATGATTTATAATATTTTGTTTCTATTCAAGAATTAAGATTTACTTCTAAATACACAGTGCTTTATGATCAATTATATCAGAAAATTTTTTAAACCTCATTTGAAAATAATGTAAATAATAATTACTAATTAAAATAAGACTTTGATACGCCAAATTTTTAACAAATGTAAAAAAAGGGTATCGCTTTTTTTCACACTATATTATATGCTAATACACCTGAAAAAAGCATTTTCACACGTGTGCCTTCAAAATATTTTTTCTTTTTTCATTTAATCAAAAGTTAAAAAATCTGTGGATATACCTATATGTTAAATCAATAAAAATATCGTCTTCGCGAAAAAAAATACGACTCTATTATTTTATGCCACACCGAAAAGCCCGTGACTATTGGAATTTTTTCACATAAAGCGTAGCGAGACCATTGTTTTAAAAGTTCAATTGAGGTACGAGCGCCGTTAACACTACTTCAAAATAATAATCCTCGTGTAGCGGGGAAATTCCGCATGTCCAATTGGGCTGGTGCTGCTGCAGCCATACTGTCGTCGAATACTAAGACTAGTTGTTGCAGCTGCGAAATGGAAGAATGAGATATGACCCGCCCGGATCGTGTTCTGTCCTTCAGGAACAGAAGCCGTTAAAGCTTCTCATGCATTCCAAACAGAGAGAGAATTGTCAACTTCTTCTTCCTATATCAAAAGTGAAAGCCGCAACTTCATTGATGTCGACTCAGATGAAAGAAAATATAGCATAAAAATTCGCTGTTAACTTTTATATTTTTGAAAGTATCAAGTAATATCATATAAAGGTGTACAATTCTAGATTGTCGGTATGATTAGTAATAAATTGTTCGTTTATCATTATTAGTGATAATTTTCAGCGGATGCTAATAGCGACATTTTAAAGCTTAGAAACTATATTTCGGTGGCTTATTGGTAACGCGAACATTCAGTGATGCCTCGGTTTTAATCCTACTCTTTGTCAATGAATTAACTATGAGCCATTGCATTGGGTATTGTAAATATTTACACGTACTTCAATGGTAAATACACCATATGCTTTGATCATTGATTGGCACCAACAACAAACGTTTATGAAGAGATTAAAGAAACCATCGACTGGCGTCCA
This sequence comes from Torymus aiolomorphi, assembly GCA_036365515.1. Taxonomy (NCBI): domain Eukaryota; kingdom Metazoa; phylum Arthropoda; class Insecta; order Hymenoptera; family Torymidae; genus Torymus; species Torymus aiolomorphi. The sequence continues at coordinate 13,244,320 of CM070875.1, forward strand.
GCAATTTAATCTTCGATCAACGCATAAAATTGTGGCAATAGCATTAGAAGTTCTTGACAAATCACCGCAGAGGGAGAAAAAACAAACAATGTATGCAGTATGCATAAAAAAACAAGAAAAGCAAACAATTCACCATGACGAAGTTAGCGCGCTAACGCAGCACGCGTATCGTGCGTGCGCTCCTGTGATTGAGCAACAATGCAACAGCGATCGGTGCGAGATTTAAAAGCGCGGCACACGAGATAGAATCGAGTGCCAACGAGAGAGAGGGAGGGAGGGGTTGGTAGAGACCCTCTCTCTCTCTCTTCTAATATTTGTTTTTTCACTCCTGTTGGGTTTCCTCTCATTATCGAAAGCCTGAATTAATGCGTATGGAGGGCCTCGCGTGCAATGGAAGTGCGGCACAGTGCCGATATTTGCAAGAAAATGTTTACGCAGCCGCAATGGCGCGTTATACCGTTTAACTCAGCGGCACATTCGCTCTCTCTCTCTCTCTCTCTCTCTCTCTCACACACACACACACACACACACACACAGACACGCACATGCCGCTCTCCTGACATTACGATGTAATTACAAGGTACATAGGCCATTTGTTAGACGAAGTGGCCCCGTCGACCGCATGCACCTATACGAGTCTGCGACCATGGTATATGCACAAGGGAGTCCTAGTCGTTGCTGCTCTCTCGTCCTTCTACTCGTTGACCCTCGATTTCGCCGCCTTCGGGATTAGAGTGGCCTACGTGCGCCGGATTTATGCGCATTCTTATCAGCTCCGTGGCCGGGGATTACTTCGACACGCGGCCCGAGTGCGCTTCGAATATAGTAGCCGTCTCTTTTTAAGAGCTGCCTCGTCTTTTTTTTTATCCAGGACGGGTCGACCGTTACCATTGATGAGCGAAAAAAGACTCGGGTGGCTGGATGAGTCGTGCGCCTTCGTCTAATTGTTCATTGAATTGCCGCGAAAGAATAAATCAGCGAATTTTATTGTATCGTAAAGCGTGCAGCATGGAGGATCGGTAAGTTGGACTATTTTTTTTAGTCGCCGCAACGTTAAAAGGGAAGTCGGCTTAAGCTCCCTCTGACCCGGATGTTCTTCGTTCACTTATTTAGAGAACGTTTTTTAGCCCGTGTTTAATAGACGTGGGGCAGCTAGTATAAAATTTATTTTATGCTTCCAGAAATCCTTTTTCTCACTTTATACATTGTCTACAATATAAAAAAAGACTTTTTTCTGACCATAAATGCCTTTTTTTATCTTTTTAATTTTAAAATATCGAAGTAAATGTTGTTTAAAATGTTTAAGTCAAATCTGACAAATACTATTTCGCTTTTACACTAAAAGACAAGACATCTCAGACAAAAATAAAGTTTGTAGAAAATTTAAAACAAACTTTAACATTTAATTCCCTTTTAACCTCACAGAAACATTTTAACATATCAGAGATCCATCACGATCTGATGCCTGCAACTACCTGTTATCTCAACTTGTCTGATTGAATGAAGAATATCTTATACTTCAAGACCGTTTTGATTTTGATATGTTAAAGCCGATATTGCTTTAGGTTAGAATTGAGTTTGACAGTTTCGAAATCAATTTTATCTCCAGCAATTGCGGCTTTCATCAAAAGTTTATGCCCTGCCACGCACATAGTTCAAAACAATTATTGAACTATATAGATTCGGTTTTGCGATAAGTAATATAGTTATAAACGAATTAAAGTTTTTGTACTTAAAAAAGCTATATTCTTTAAAAATTCTTAATCCTTTCTATCCATTACCTTGGATCGAGTATACGCATGTGCTCGAATTAAATTTCACACTAGCTAGAAGGTTTTTGCTACGATTGCATAGTTGTATAGTTTTGCAGTACTTTCCGAATTTTTTTCTGACAACCCTCCAGTAATTCAGGGAACTTCTGCAAATCAAAGGCTTAAAGCAAAGTACCTAACTCCGGGCAAGGATTCCATACTTACCATTTGAAACTTTGAAGTAAGATTGCATCTCTTGAGGTTGAAGTTAGTCGAACTAACACTTCAGTCAAAGGATACGCGACTTAATACATTGCTCAAGGTTTCACGGAAGTTTGAACACTTTTATTTTAAATAAATATGCGTAACCCAAAGATGGCGAGGTAAACAAAACATTCTCATAATATTTTCGTAATTATTTTAAATTAATAGTACTTTAATATGTTTTATCCAAGTGGAAAAAAAATTATTAAGAAAACAAAAAAATTAGAATAACGAAGAATACGATGTAGGCACCTCCATTAGTGATTTGATTTTATATGTTCTGCAAGAGCATTTTTTTAAATTACTTAAAAAAATAGAATAATTAAATCAAATCCAAGCACTTTCTCATTTAAGTTATCTGAATTTATTGAATTGGCAATAATTTCAGCAAACCTCACAGATAATTTTCTGAGACGATAGTATACAGTTGAATTCCCAATTAGCAGATTTCCAAAAGTGCAATAAATACCATTTTCGTCTTTCTCACTAACTTATTATACGTTTTATAAATTTCATGCAGTGAAGATCAAACCGAATTCAATCTTCAATTATAAGAATTAAAGAACTATCTTGCAAAATATATAGAAACTTTTTCCTCTACTATCTTTTGTAGTGCCTTAACGAATTACCCAGAAAATGGAATTATTACAATCATAAAACCGTTGGTAATATCTCAAAAGAAGTAGATAAGCGAACAAAAGGTTAAATGAGAAAATTTCTATTCATGAAATAAATTTAATTTAAATTACTTACAACTTTTACCCATGAATATCACATTATAAGAGATTATGAATGTATTATATATTCTCAAAAAATTATCACAAAATGAATGCCCAGCCTTTTTGTTAACATTCCAAAATTGATTTTCCAGCATTAATTCACCTTTGATTGATTCAGATCCAATATTTTACGCCAGTACATTGTATGACGCTTTGTTTTGATGGAAAACTTATAGACCCTTCCCACATCCATCTTTTTCGCAGCTTTGTCTTGTAGCGCTTTAACCTTCGAGGGGGTGATAGAAAAAATAACTCCTGAACGATATTCTTATTTATCACGGGGAGAATATCTGGGCAGTATCGGTATCGAATTCGCTAATGTCCCGACAGTCCCTCTTTGCCCCCTCTCCCTTCCCCCTCCCTTTGAGCGAACGTATAATTAATATCCGAGGCTCGCGCACAATGGCCGCTGGGGGGATAGGCTAGCAGCGTCGGCAGCAGCAACAGCACTTTGAAGACATCTGGATATTGCTTTGCGGCACCCCCGGCTTTGTTGGCACGTTAGCACCGCGTGCCTGCCGATCTCGCAAATGCACCATCCTGATGTATAGCATTTGAGCATGACATAGATCTGCTTAAGAGTATGCGTGTGTATGTGTGTACGTGTACGGAGACGGGATATGCCCCTCGTGCTATGAATTACAGACATGACCGGCCCCCCGGATATTTATCGTCCACCCATATATGCCCATCGTTCCGTCTCTCGTTCTTTCCCCGTATTCCTCACTCTCTCCCTCTTTCTCCCTCTCTCTCTCTCTCTCTCTCTCTCTCTCTCTCTCTTCGTCGTCCGCCTTCCTCGCGCGCTTCGCGTGTTTTCGCTCCCTCGCATTCTATTTTCCTTTTATTTTTGCCCAGCTCCAGAACCGCACCGCGTGATGTAATGTACACACGCGCGCGCACACACACACATACGGGTACAAACACAAGAGAGGTAAATAGAGGACGGAAAACCACGAGGGCAGCACACGCGAAGCTCCAGCGGGTGCAACAGATTTTTAGAATGTCGAAGAAATTGACTAATCGTGGAGAATGCTCGTGGCGGGAGTGGAAAAAGCTCGGTAAATCTTTTTGCCATTTTCGGAGCAGGGATCGCGTGTTTGAAAATTCCATCTCGGCTGCATTTTATTCCACTTACGAAAACTCATGATGATGCTTTTTCAATGTAATACTATATCACGTCGGAGAGAAATAACGTGATTAGCTGTGACACTGAAATTATTATTCGAATATGGGAGTTATATTGGCTGAGCGTCAAAGCTATTCGAATTGAATTTACCGACAAAGGGCAGAGATTGAATTGTCTTCGTTTGCATTTTCTACTTTTGATCATGTGGCTCGTTACTGGCATACGTAATGAAATAATCTAGCTCCAATTATAAATCGTTGCTGTAGATAATTCGATAAACTTATTATAGTATACTGAAATAAAATCTTCAGAACCTACCTTCCGAATGATAATTTCCTGGAGCTTCTAAAAGACACGTTCACTACCAAAAGTACAACTCCCGCATAATGAACATTATTCACCCTTCCCCCGACAAAACTAGTGGGAAAGAACAATAACTATACCTTCATCCCGGAAGGCTTCGTCACCACACATCAATGGGATGAGAAAGTTGAGCCGGCGCTCTCCTCTCCATAAATAGGGGTATCCTGAAGACACAAAACTCATTCCCTCAAGAAACCAAGAGCCACACGCGCGCGCAAGCCTCACAGAGATCCGTGCTAACTTCTCTCCGCGACTCGGCCAACTTTTTCGTTGTCTTCCAAGAATGCAAATTCCCATCCTCCCCCTCCTCTGCGCGAATCGGAGCTACACGCATAGGGTGCAGGGCCAATTGTTCAGGCGGCTCACGTTCCGGCTTCACGGAAAGATGGAAAGGACACGCCAGCCACCGCAGCAGCCAGATCAGAAAAGTTTCCGAGGCCGGCGATGTGTGCCCCGCGACTGCGGCTTGGCAGCAGCGCCGCGAGGGAAAATATCGTTACGCGACGCTGCGGACTTCGAGGCTCAATGAACGTGCCCGCGCTCTTTCACTCTCGGAGCTTATCTCATTAGCGTCGGGGATTCGCTCAGGCGCGTACACACGAATACAAAGTGCAGCAACAAGTTCGTTGGCTGACGCCGCGCGCACCACATCGACGTTCAGCGGTTGAGAGAGAGAGAGGGAGGAAGAGTTGCTCCGCCCACTACTGTCTCTCCTTCTCTCTCTCTCTCTCTCTCCCCGCTCTCTATTTACTTCTTTCTGCTCTTTTGCTCCTCGCGTGCAGGTCTTGGATTCAAAAGATGGACGAAAGCTCGTGCACAGGCGGTCAAGCCCTTCTCCCCCTCCGACCGTTCATTAATTCTGGCCGGCTTCCGAGTTAAGCTTCCCGTTTTGTCAAGCGAATTCATCTGTGATAAGGTGTATCGCGCAGTTGCGGCTCCCGTTTTTCTTTCTTCTCTTCTTTTGTGCAGCCGACTTTTTCTTTCGACTTCTTCGCTCATTTTTTTCTCCCTCGTGCCTCCGCGCGCTCGCGACATTTTTCATCTGTTGCATGCGAAATACGAGCCCCGACGAGTAAATTTCTCGAAACCCCGAGAGTGGATATTAGAGAGCAGCGGTGGGGGCGCTCGCGTTCGAGGAAAACCACCATTACCGTGGATATTAATGTTTGGTTTACTTTTAACCGACGGCTTTAAAAGACACTTGACACACATTTTATTATGCGACGCTTTCGCTCCCTGCGCTCGGCGCTTAATAATTCTCTCGCGGGCTACTCTCTTTCACTGAGTTATTTCGTCGCGCGACGTGTGACGCATTATAAATATTTTAGGGGGGGGGGGGGAGTTCACTAAGAGCCAGAAGTAAATTAACGTTGTAATTATGAAATTGTTATTGTATTGCGGGAGGTGCAACGCGAAATGTGTGTAGTTATGATGTGCCACAAAGACATAAACCCAGCGAGGTATGACTGAGCATGTTTCGCTACTTCCTACATTTATTCATTAATTTTCTGCGCTACCGTCAAGCTGGAATATTGTCTGCTATATATTCAGGACTAAAAGTTAGAAATTACCATACGCTAATTTAGCCAGTACTTTGTAAATGCAATCATTAACAGTGTTTTGAGAAATTGCACAATATATTGAAAATATATTTTTGTAGAAATATGTATGCCTATGATTTGACTGCAAACGTAAAGTTTAACTTTGATTTCTAAGTCTTCTTGTTTGTCTTGTTTGTGCGTACAACTACGACTTCTTGGTTTGACTAACGTTCTTTCCTAATTGTTATATCGACTTTTTTCTTAAATTACACTAAATTAAAATTGAAGTTTAAGATGACGAGGTAAAGAAATAATGAAAATTAATTTAAAATACAACACCAGTAAAATAATTTGTACGCTATTTTGTATATGAATATTTCCCCTTATTAATCTAAGCGTTTTCCGTTTCAAAATTACGTGCTGTGGTAAGCATACTAAAATTATAGTATGCATGATTCTAGTTTAGACGGATTAAAGTGCTTCTTTAATTACGTATTGTGCTAATAGCAAACGCTTCAATTATGATATAGTTAGGAAGATATGCGAATTCTGGCTGGCGTAGCACCAATTGTTATTTAGCTGTACCGAAATCTCGGTGAGTTGTATCCAACGCGTAGAGATTAGTTTCGTACATGCGACAAAGCCGGAGAATCGGCACAGGCGAATTAGAATTGTATTTATGAATTGCTCGCGAAACATCGTATTGCCAATAAAATTGTTGTTGCAGAATAAACATTTCTACGAAGTTACAGAAATTAACTAGCATAGTACATTAAAGTAGTTTTTATTAGAAAATCAATACTCTCAACGTAGTCATTTATTCGTATGAACCAAAATTGCACACCACTGTGGAATAAAGTCGAATACAGCCAATAATGCGAAATATGTATATTATAACTCCGACTACATTAATCATCGTGTGACAATTGTTTACGTAAACTTGGTCTGACAATCTAACCTAAGAGAGAAAAATGCCCTGCAAAAACATCTGTCGTGTCGGGGAAATCAGCGCAGACAGCAAAAAGCCAATTTTTCGGTGGGGAGAAGAAGAAAGGAAAGAAGGGAAGGTGTGTATTGCCAATCTTTACAGTCGAGTGTTTTCAAAAAACCGAAACACCATTTGATTGATCGTCGCCCTAGCACAGAAGATTTCGTCATTTATCTGCCTCGACTAAGGTTATATATATATATATATATATATATATATATATATATATATATATATATATATATATATATATATATATATATATATATTCTTTAAGAGGACAGATAGAAGGGAAGACCGTCAGCACACGCCCGCGTTCGAATCAACCAGTCTGCCAACCGAGGAGAAGGAGGGGAAACTGGGAAGCGCCGCAGACTTATGCTGTCTACACTTTGACTTTTCTCTCATTATCCTGAAAGCTGTTTATGTCTTCCCTTTATCTTATCCTTTGTTTTCTCCTACTTTTGCTTGTTATCTTCACGACGGTGACGTGAACGAAAAAAACTCCGCGCCCCAATTACCAATACGCTTTTTCGTTAAAAGGGGGATTTTGTTAGTTTCGAAAAATCACACGATGAATTTTCGCCTTGATTTTTTCTTTTTCCTGTCTACAAATAAAAAATCGGTGTATCGCAATTACCCGAACGATATTGAATATTACGAGAAAAGAAAAAAAAGGAGGGTAAGAAAAAAGAGGAAGGAAAAAGCTCGCGGAAAAATGGATGCCGCGTAGCAGCTTTTTAGCCCTCGGGAAATTGGATGCCTCATCTGCGTGCACTACGCCCGCGCTATTCACAGATAAACGACACGCGGTATTTGCATATACATCTGAGTAATGGAATATCGAGCACGTTTCGAGGAGATTCCAAGCCCTTTCGAGAAAATAAAGAGGAACTCGGTTAAGGTTCGGCATCTCTTCTTGAGGCTCCTCCAACGGTCCAACTTTCTTTCTCCGTCTCCCCTACATCCCGTTTGTCACAGAGAGCGAACACGAGAAAGGGAACGCAACCAATCTGTCATTATCATGACGCGCGCGTGCTGAGGTGTGCCCCCCCCCCCCCGGTTTCACACACACACGCTCACACTCCGCTTGACTTGGTATTAATATTTTGCTGCTTTTTCCGGATCAAATAGACATCAGCGCGGAAATTTCGCCAAGGGGATAGCTTTTTTTATGGCCGTAGGTATCCCCGGCGCGTTCGCCAGGAGAATATCGGATGAGCTACGCGGAAAAAGCCATAAATAAACCCGTTAGCTTTAAGGATTGTCATTTATATTGATATTCCAATTATTATACGATTCATGAATGAGAAAACAAGATAGAGTACGTGATGCTGTTACATTGTAAATATAAATCCTTTTAAAAAATCTTTTCAATATAAATCCTTTAAAACACATCGAATGAAACATTTAAAACGTATACAGCTATTCCCGCATATAATAACAAAGCAAAATTACAATAACGTTAATAAATACATTATTCACAACTATATTGAAAATGAATAATGATCTTAATCCCCCCCCCCCCCCAAACTAAATATCGCTTTGGACGTAGCACTGTGCATTGATATTAATTAACTCGACTTATTTAATATTTATACAGCTGATAATTATAGCACGCCCGGCGAGCAGCGCACGCAAAGCAATTCATCGTCGATAATCACACGTGTTTTTCATAGCCATTAGTAGCTCGAGAGAGAGAGAGAGAGACAGAGGGAGAGAGAGAGAGAGAGAGAGAGAGAGAGAGAGAGAGAGAGAGAGAGAGAGAGAGAGAGAGAGAGAGAGAGAGAGAGAGAGAGAGAGAGAGAGAGAGAGAGAGAGAGAGAGAGAGAGAGAGAGAGAGAGAGAGAGAGAGAGAGAGAGAGAGAGAGAGAGAGAGAGAGAGAGACCTTTCTGCACTGTCGATCGATCTTGTCGCGGCGCGGCGCGTACAAGTGATGCTCGACAGTCGGGGAGAGGGAGAGGACCGCAGGATCCATGTCGCTAAATTTGTTTGTAGCAGCGGCGCCCATCGATCGTCATCCCTCCTCCTGCTCCCATCACTCGTATACTGAAACTTAGGGAGAAAATAATTGTCGAATTTTCGGAACACATCTCCGAGGGGATCAAGTTTTCATTAAGCCGCAGTTCATGACGCCACGCAAGACGTGAGCTGCATGCATGCACACATACAGCGTACATCGGTGGTTCCTGCTGCGCGTAACGCCGCAACTTCCGCGAGTCGCAAGAGAGAGAAAGAGAGAGGGCGAAAGAGCAGCGATATCGACTATTTTTCTCCGCGGCGGCAGATCTTTCTACTATTTGCACATTACGCGCTATTTAATTCCATTCTGTCCGTCGGCCTGTCGCGCGTGCTTTGTCTCTCCCTACATTTCCAGACCAGCCAGTTGTGGGTTGAGAGGTGTATGTGTGTGTATCGGCGTGCGCGTTAACGAGGCCACGCAGATGGCGCGCGCAGGATTGGCATTTCAGCCGATTATTTGTAGTCTTTCGCTATTTGCCTATAAATTGTTCCCAATAAAGAATTGCAATACGCCGGTATTAATATGTTCTTTTTAGATGAAATATTTTCAATTTTTAGTATTACTTTTATTTCAAGTTTTGCCTACTAAGGCAGCTCCATTTTTATTGTATTTTATGAGATTTTATTGTTCATTTACTTAATATGTTTTTTAAATTAAAATAACTAGAATGGTATCATTGCAGAAAAAATAACAATATTGAATTTCCTACATTTCATGCGTGAGTAAACTTTTAAAATAAAATATCAAAATATTTTATAAACATCTTTTTTAATTCAGGAAAAAGGCGAATAAATTTTTAAATTTTTATACCTGTTAAAATATTCTTTTAAAAAATAATTTTTTTTAATAATTACAAAATACATATAGTGTTGTTGGCATTTATAATTTTAGCCTAAAGAATCTAGAACTGAAATACAGAGAGAAGGTTTCTATCGTTTCAAGAAAAAGATTTGAGACATAATTATCGTTGAACTTGGCTATTAGTTCTGCAAAAATAAGACTGTGAAGAAAGTAACAGAGATACCAGGGAAATATGAAGCTTTAGAAGTGTTGAAAGATATAGCCGTATTTGAAAGTTCTTTAAAAAAGTTTTCAGTGATATATAGAACCTAGACTGATTACTGTGTCAAAGAAAACTTTTCTTAAAGAAGATTTTCGTTTCCAGAAGTTTAAAATTTTTAATTTACAAAAAAAAATAAAAATACCTTATTTCCTACAATTTTTCTACAAATAATATTTATATACTTTTATATTTAGTCCACCTATTTTTAGTTTCATCTTAAAATTATTGACCACAATTATAAAGCTTATTACAAAATTACTAAAATTGGCATGGTTATATACACACTAACATCGAGTACACTGTCCTTGAAACGACGCAAAAGTTTGATTAAAAGTGAAATTGTTTCCCAAGCGTACGCTTCCTGGAAACGTGTAAATGGAGAAACTCTCCTCTCTCTCTCTCTCTCTCTCTCTCTCTCTCTCTCTCTCTCTCTCTCTCTCTCTCTCTCTCTCTCTCTCGCCGAATGGCAAAAGCGCGGTCCTTCCATGTATCATGCCAACCACTGTACTGTCCCCGATTCGGAACCAATGTAAAATGTATCGCAAGCGAGAGGGCATGAGGAGGGCGGACAGTCGCGGTAGGTGGCTGCCTGTCTAAACGAAACTTCGCCGCGAGAGTCTCTTGTCTCTGAAGGAGTAGAGCAAAAGCACGAGAGAGGATGGAGTATTTCATGCCTGGCGATGGCTGGCCAGCTTTTCCTCGCCCGTAAGTAGTTTGGCAAAGTAACGAGCGTCATAGAGGAGCAGCGAGGTGATCAAAGTTCGCCCCCACAAACTGGCGGTCGCGTCGACGAAAGAGCTGCAAACACAGAAAGAAGAAGGAGAGAGAGAGAGAGAGAGAGCACGTGGGAGAGTTGACTCTTCCGCTTGTTGAAAATCACGCCGAGGTATACTCAAGCGGTAAGGGTTCCTTATGAGATTACCGCCTCGTTTACAAAAAAGCAGTTTCACGCGCGTGCCCTACCTCTCCGGGTGGTAACGAGCGAATCAAGCCACGGAGCCGTGACGCTGCTGGCTGCAGCAGCTCCTCTCTTTCTCGGCCTGATTCCGACGCTCGGAAACGCGCGAGGCACGAGAGACATAAAGCCGAGTAGGCTGTGGAAAAGCGATGAGACGGCCGGTCCGTATAAGCTGCATATATCTATATACGTGTATGCGGCCGGCGTCAACCGTTAATAAGGCGCTGCTACTCCTGATGCTGTTTAGCGCGTACATACTGAACTTTTGCAGTACAAACGTCGTTTTGTAACTTACGCTGTAACCCATGAGCACGCTAGCTGCGGCCACCGAAAATCTGCCTTATACCACTCGTTTAATTAAACACAAACATAATGCAGCGAGAGTTGGGGTCTAATTAAAATGCTGCAGCAGCGATCTGGAGGACCAAGTTTCGGGCGCGGGATTCGACCCGGATTCATCAAATGGCGAGCTACTTATAATAAATCGGATTGATCGCGTACGAAAATGGAAGGTTAAATGCGAATTAGAAGCATTTGCCGAAGCAACTTTAGCAACTTTGATGAACTAGGGCGTAAATGATTAGACGGTCACATGATTATCGTTGTATTAGATTCGGTCGAAATAGCTTAAGCGATTTGCTGGGAGTAGGCACGCATACAAAAACGGGATTATAACAGGGATGAATCGTATTATTCCGAAAATCTGTTGTCAACTATCTCAGTACGCAAATTAACTTAAAGTTTCGAAAAGTTTTATATACCTTTAAAAGTCAAATTTGACTGAAATTTTAATCTTCCCGAATTTTAAGAGCTCGATAAACTCTTAAAACTTTGAAATGTATTTGCTTTATTAGCATTGTTTTGTAACTCGTATATTTTTATCAATGCATATTCTTTTCCAGTTTTTCTCAAATCTTTTGCTAGATTTATTGAAACCAATTCAATACGACTTGCTGACTTTCAGAGCTTTTTATTATAAACAATCAAATTATCTATTACTGCACCCAATGAAAAACTATTTCGTTTTATTTTATTTTATTTTTTTATTTTATTTTTTTGTCCACGTACGATGAAACGTTATAAACAGTGATAAAAAAATCGTAAATTGAAAGAATTGTACTCATTTTAGAAATGGCAATTTAAGAAATAGGATCTTCTACATTTATAAACTTTGCTTCAAAATATAAACTTTGAATTTAAAAGTTTGAAAGTCGACTAGAAAGTAAAATAATGTATAACGTGACAGAACTAACGAAAACGTGGAACTAATTATACGAGCACTCAAACTGCACCGTAAAATAACTAACGTTTTCTTTAAAAAATGAGAGAATCTCCATAAAATAAAAACTCATTGCCCAATTTCATTATAACTTTAGAACCCCTTCAGGTTCGGATATACTCACTTTCGAACAGTTTTCAAGATACGATGACATAGGTGCACACGTATACGTGAAGGACGTCCGAAAAACGCGACTTCAAATTCTAGTAGCATCAAAATGTTTTTACAGACATCTATTCGAAAAATTCGCCGTGTAATATAAATATATAAACGTGAAAAAATATACATTTAGTTTTTAAAAAGCACAAAACTCATTAACTAAATTGCCGTTGGCGTCAAAAGCAATATTTAGAAAAATAGTTTGTATATATTTTTGACACTATTTGAATACAAGCACATATTTTTTATTTATTTATTTAAATTTGAACGGTACAAAAGGCCCTATATACAACAAGTAAGTTAATATCAATAGAAATAAAATCAACAACGGTATACTATTATATACAAATAGTTAAAAAATAAATATTTTGTTAAATGACCTTGGAATATACTATGACCTATTTTATATAGAGCATGTTTCTGTGGTCATACGGAACAAGGGCACATGTCCATTTTTTATAAAATGAGTTAATACTATTTTTGTATTCTTTGAGAACTGAGGCATACATTTATAATCAAATTTTCTTGAAAATCTAATTTTTTTTAAAGTAAAGTTATTTTGAAGAAGGACACACTTTGTTAACTCATAATTTTGTAGTAAGAAGAGGTGAAGGGCACAAGTCCACATATTTAAAAAAAAAATACATTTTTCAAAGCTGAATCTTATACACCAAAAACGATACGAAGACGTGTGTTACGGATACTTGTTAATTATAAATACTCAGGATTTCACAAAAGAGAGTTTACATAAATTCATAATTCTTGATTGCATACATATATTTCGATTAATTCGAAAAACAAGTAAAAACCGTTGCTATAGAAAGAAGTTAAGTTGTTGATTTGCCGTCAGTGACCAGTCTTGACGTAACCTTTGAATATCATTAATCTTAATTGCAACAAATGAAACTTGTGGAATATTTTGTGCTTATTATTATAATTTACATTCATCTACCGCGAGTTCCGTTTTGTGTGGAACAACGTGCTTTACTCATACTATAAAAAATAGTATATTGTGTGCCAAGGGCGTAGAGTGGGCCTTTTTTTGTACCGCAAGTATAGATTTTTGCGTTTTTTCAAAATATCGATGATTTTCTTATCTTGAAAACTCCATTCAAAAATGATAGCGGGCGCTTTTCGATTTTTACCGCCCGCTACGGCGAGCAGCGTGCGCTTTTCAGTTTTTACCGCCCGCTGGTCGACAAGCGGTCGCTTTCAGATCTATTAATAGGTTCAAAAAATGCGAAAATCGTGCTTGCGGTACAAAAAATATTGTTCGCCAGACAAAATTTTTACGACCTCGTGATCGGGCGACACTCGATGCGTAAAGTTGAACTTTACACCCTAGTGACGATAAGTACTATTACATATTTTATTGTTGCATAACTTAACAGTATTTTATAAAGTAGAGAAAATATAATTGCTTAAATATAGAGTAGAGCAGTAATCTCTGGAAGCGATGTTTCCATATTCAATTCTACAGAAAATTTATGTTTTTGTAAAATTTTTCTTGAATTTAAAAAACACGATTAAATAAAATTTATAATTGTTTTGAATTAAGAGCACAAGTCCCGTAGACATTTGCCCTTTTTCCTAGACCTCAGAATATTTTAATCTTTTTTGCAGTCCATGAATAATTTACGGTAAATAAACTTATCCCAAAAATTTCAGTAGTAATTTTACTATTCTATAAAACTTGATAACTTTTTGAAGTGACATGTGCCCTTTTTCCGTACAACCACAGGTTTTATATTTAATAAATTGAAAATTTATTATTCTAAAACTTTAAATATCAACAACAGCTCTAGTACATTATATTTGTTCAAGTCATTAATGTTATTATTTTAATATATAGTTATTCTTCATTACAAGGAGTAAATGTCTCATAATAATCGCTTAAAATGGGAGATAAATTTTAACCACTTGATTAGTTAAAACTTCCTAACGAATTGCAATTTTGTGAATAACCAGATTAAATAAAAGCTTTTTATTTCTACATTAAACATTCTCAGGGGCCGTTTTCATATCACGAAATGTATCATAAATATTTACAGAGTCGCAGTTATCAGCAGCGACAACTTTTTTTTTACGAAGTTGAGTATATCTGAAAGCGGATATCTCATATCTCAAGAAAAAAAGGCTTACGAGAAAAATTCACGATTACTGGGCTTTATTTTTAGGTACCAGAAATCGACCCCTCAATGTCGACAAAACTCGTTTCCCAAAGGCCGTGAACTCTCCTTGTTAGTAATACATAAATGACATAGAACATCTCGAAGTTAGAAAGTTATCATGATATACACGTCTTTTATAATTATCTGCCAATTATTCGGATGTACCCAACTGCACAGTTCTAAACCATGCCAAACTTTAGTCTGATAATCTCCTAACAACGCTTATAGCTGTCGAGAGACTAACGCTCTGCGAATTTAATACTTGCAGTCCATTGATAAACTCCATTGCTTGGCAATTAAAACTTAAGACATAAGGGCTTAGCTGTAACAACTCTCCAGTGACAAAGAGATCAGAGCGCGTTTCGAAGATATACCTCAAGATTATTTCCAATAATTAAATTCATGAGTAATTCTCAGCTGTCGGCACATTTCAGAATAAAGGTAACCAAGTTAATAAAAAGTCGTGCTCATTTATTTATGTACATTTATACACCTGTTGGGCACAGAAATATTAAACTGGTAAATCAAAAATATGACGTTACATTTTATATTCATACATCCGATGAGCAAATGTCCGCCCGACTCTGCAAACGCATTAAGCTGGCACTTTTACCAGCGCATACTGCGAGTAAATTACTCGTGCCCAAAACTCGGATTAAAATTAAATATGAGTGGCGAACTCAAACAATTTTACTGTCTAAATTGTGAAAATTCATTTGTCCTTCCACCCATTCGCCCAACTTCGTTTATCCTCCCCTATTCTCTCTCTCTCTCTCTCTCTCTCTCTCTCTCTCTCTCTCTCTCTCTCTCTCTCTCTCTCTCTCTCTCTCTCTCCCTCTTCCCTCTCTCTCCCTCTCTCCCAACCTCTCCTGCTGCCCTCTGACGCCGAGCGCTCCGAATTCCAAAGTTTCGAGTTGCACATCGTTAGTCCGAAAGCAATTGGAGCTCTCTCTCTCTCTCTCTTTCTTTCGTGTCGATAGCTTTAAATTATTATAACCAAAAGTTTTCCGGACGCAAACCACACAGTCGATATCCCATATATATGCTCGCCCGTGAGAGTTCAAATTTCTCGATCACCCGTGAAAACCAACATTCATGCTCTCGTGTTTTGCCGAAAGCTGTTTTATCAGCTACCCTATTTTACGATCCATAATTCGTTTATGTGTAAGGCTGTCGCATTACACTTATCGTCGAAGCAGTGGTTGGAAGGGGGGGGGGGGGGGGGAATATGCACATAGACATAGCAAATATCATGGCGAACAGGTAGCGATGTGCGCGCAGCCGTTCTATATAGATATGGCAAAATAATATTTTATATCACTGCTTTCCGGGAACATCGTTTAAGGGATGCGCCGCGGTACACTTAAAACCGTCAGCGATAGTAAAGTTTCATGGCTGCGTTCAATAATTAAATAGATTTATCCGAGATCTCACTGTGTTTGGCTCAAGACTAAAATAGGTATAAAAATGTTTAAAAATTGTATTTCTCAACGAAGCGCATTGATGGTTATATTATCTATAATCTTCTAGAAGCTACAAAATACGCGTTGACTATTGATTTGTTTTATTCCTTCAATATAGTAAGTTGTTGGTAAAACACGGGTTATTTCACAATAATATTTTCGAATTGGCGACTCTCTTGTTTATAGAGTCGATTTATCCCCACGCAATAATATTACAGTTAAAGTGAATTTCAATGCCCGATTGTTTCCAAATATTGATATAAAATCTCAACGGTAGCTTTCTCTGTTTTGCTTTTTCAAAGAGAAAGTTTTGTAACGGTGAAATTTTTCGACTCTATCCGAGCTCCCTAAGTCGAAATATGACTGTTTTAGAAAATTGTGTAGGTATATTTGTGCGGGTGTGTGTGCACGCGCGCGCGTGTGTGTGTGTGTGTGTGTATGTGCGTGTGTGTATAATTGTGTAATAATTTTGTCAGCACCATGACTCGAAACTGGAAAGAGATATCAAGTTCATCTTTGGAAGGTACATGAAGTTCATTTTAAATTTATGCAAGTTCAGTTTTATAGTTGATCGGATAATATTAAGTCGGTTAAAAAGAATAAAGAAAAATATGTAAAAATCGAAAATAATTCTTTTTACGCTAAGTTTAAAGATAGATTGGAAGTAGGAGCATTTTCTGAAACTATTTTTCATTTCCTATCCGTTCATATTTTTTTAGTCCGAAGAAATAACGAAAACTATGAAAAAATCGAAAATAATTTTTTTCGAGGCGAGGTTCAAAAATAGGTTGGAAGTAGGAGTATTTTCTGAAAATATTTTTGATTTCCTATCCATTCATAGTTTTTTCGTCTAAATCGGATAACATTAAGTCGGTTTAAAAAATATAAAGAAAACTATGAAAAAATCGAAAATAATTTTTTTCGAGGCGAGGTTCAAAAATTGGTTGGAAGTAGGAGCATTTTCTGAAAGTACTTTTGATTTCCTATCCATTCATACTTTTTTCATCTAAATAATTACGATTTTTACTTCGTAAATGTTTATAAATATAATTTTATATAAACTTTTGAATAACGTATTTATGAAAAATCAAATATGCAGAAAAAATGCAATTTTACATTAAAAGATAAATTAAAAAAAAATATGATGTAATTTAACAGTTATCTTTGAAAAAGAATTCTGATAAATCAGTCAGCAGCGGTTTTTATTCAATACAGCGGAATGAATTCGAAAAACGTAAAACGCCATGGTTTTCAACAGCCCGAATTTGTAAAACTATCCCGCGTGAAGCGTTGTTTATCAACTTGCGAATACCCATATCACGTCACATTGTCCGATTGTATACCGCCATAAAACCGCAATATTTACAGATAAACTCGATAACGATTGCGCGCTTCCGTCAGATAAAACAGGAAACGCAAGCGAAAAGAGAAGCGAGGATGAGGGCGCACGTGAAAAAAGCAAGCTTTATTTCCAGATCGTGCACTTTATATTTGCAGGTTTGTCTCGCCGTGTATCCCTCATCGCACAACGACAAAGCGCGCTCAGTGCCATGGCGAAATGACATGGCGAAACGAGCATAGCAAATGTCGCCAAGGACGTGTCCGTATTCGTACGCGCCTGTGGGTGTATATATCTCGGGTCGAATCATTTTCGCTGAATTTCTCGCCGACATATTGGAAATTCTATTCGGGAAGAAGGTATTTCGCTGCGCGACAAGTGTGCTGGAAAGCGGCGATATTTTTCGCGCGCGCACGCTGGTGGTATAGGTCCTTCCAGCCAGTGCTTCGCGCTCGCACGCGCGCGAGAGAGAGAGAAAGAGAGAGAGAGGGCGACAACAACGGTCACGCTTGGCGGTTAGATAAAAGGAAAACGAATCGCGCGGCCGCTCTCTCCGGCTCTTATCGGCCGGATGACGAGACTTTGGGGATTAGAAGAGCCATTGGCTATCGGGGCGGCGATTTTTTTTTCTATACGTATAAACCCTTAACCTCTGAGCTGAAATTTATATTCGCGGTATTTTACAGCGATTGCGGTATATAAATAATCGCGATGGTTCCAAATGAGGCAGTGTTGTAATGTTTTTTGTAAATCATTGCGTCTAATTGCGAAAGATTTGATTATCATAATATTGAAGTTTTGAAAAAATAAACGTTATAGAATTTCTGAACTATTGGGCCGCAGAATCTCCGAATTCCTTTGAAACTAAACGCAGCGATTTATGAACGGAGTGCATGGATGCTTGGCATGCCTTTGGTATGCCACTTTAAAGCTCACATATCAAACGCCCCTTCGGTAAACTCACTAAGTTTTTAACTTATACCTGGAAAGTAGCTCTTTTTCAACTGAATGATTTCTCATTGTGAAAGGAAGAGATTTTTGTTAAAAAAATGAACAATAAATTTAAAATAGTTGAAGCAGAGGGGGATTGAATTTCAATGACTTTCTCGACTAATAAGTGCTAAATTTGATATCTTAGATTGCTCACTAAAGTATCCTTACCAGATTAGAACATCGGATTTAGGTATGGAACGTCGAGTCGAACGGGACTCCAGAGAGCATTTTCCGGTGGCAAATAATGACCTGCATAACTTACAAATTATTTTAACAGAGCATTACTCAAGGTAATATTGATAAAAATAATTTGTTTTAAAATTATTTGTTGAAAAGTAGTTTTAAAAAATGTTATATAATTTCCATATTTTTATTTTTAAAAACGACCTAGAATACATAATGTAATCTAAAAACATATAGTAAATAACGGTCTTTTCATATAAAAATGACTCTCCTTCATAAAAAATTTGTACATATTCTTGATATATGCACGATATCAAGTGTACACACTCTCTAAAGTTGAATTAATGAAAATTGCTCCACCATTTCAATTAGAAGAAAAAACTACTAATTTATTAGTGAATATTCACTATTTCATTAGTGGTTTTTTAAAAACTACTAATTAAATTAGTAAAAACTAGTAATCAAAATAGTAGTTTTAATAAACTACTAAATGAAATAGTGAATATTTACTAATAAATTAGAAGTTTTTTCTACTAATTGAAATGGTGGAGCAATTTTCACTAATTCAACTTTGGAGAGCATAATACACCTGTTTTAGCATAAACATGCGCTTATAACCTGAGGCTAGAATGGTAACTTCCACTTATATAAAATTTCAAAACAAGCATCTACTATATCCTTAGTTCATTATGTATATTATTAAATGTTTCTATTATTCTATTCAAAAGAGTAATTGCACCTCATAATATTCTGGTAGCATTAACGATATTAAACTTCTATTTACGAAATGAGATTTCCCCGCGGATTGATTTAATATTAGAAAAAATCCTTAAAAGATGAAATTCTCCTGCCAATATTCATGTCTCCCGCAATGAAATGTCATTAGAGAATTGACTGAGGGCACAGCAAAGTCGATCACTTGGATCGAATCCACTCGGGTCGAAGGTAAAGTTTGACAAACAGCGCTTTTCGATTTACTTAAAGCAGATTCTCATTCGGAGGAGCTCGCCTCGCCTCACTTCTCTATCGGAAGGACTGTCTTACGTGTACGTTCGTTCGATCAGCAATATTCGAATATACATAAGGAACCGCGAGCGAGAGAGGGAAGAAGTGACAAGAGAAGAGGAATACTCGAAGGAGTATTACGGCGAGCACGCACATACATGCTGCGCGTCACACATTTTACTCGAGAGAAAGTAGGCGGCAGCCGCAAGTTGAATTTCAGCCTCGAACCTATGTACATGCGCGCGCTCGCCGAGGAGAGAGAGTCGGGCTGTCGAGCACCTATATGTGCTAAGGAAAGGTGATTGACAAGGCCGGTGGCTTTAAGCACGACATGCGCCCAAAGGGGCGTCACGACCGCCTGTAAATCAGGAGATAAAGCCAGGCGAATATTTTATCATGCGAAATATGCTACGCGCAGGCGATGAATGCACTTTGGTCGCTGCATGCGTACAGCTTCATGTATATATACCAACGTAGCGCGGAGGGGCCGTATAGTGCAGCGGCGGAGGCACACTCGTTTTACGGGCGAGACGGGAAACCGCCTGGAAACAGAGTCATAAAACCTTTGAAAAATTCAACTCTATGCTGGCGAGGTAACCGGATTCGTGCTCGCACGCGCGCGCATACAAAAGTTTGATCCGGCTTTGGTTGCGCGCTCCCGATGCATATTATGGCCCCAGCTACCTTGCCGTTACAGCCAATCACTTTCAAACTCGGGGAATCTCGCCTGCTGAAAAATGCCTCGGCTTATTCTTCTAACGATTTTTTCGCCACCGCCTCCGCTTTGCGCGAGTGTGAAAAAGAGTTTTGGGCAGAACAAGAAGATATTAGGATGAAACTTTATCCACGTGATCCAGTTTTAAGATGCGGAAAAAATTTTTAAACGTTTTGACAAGGAGTTCTCGTTTTTCTTTTGAAGAGAAAAAGTGCTTTTCTAATGCTAAAATTGTTTCCAAAGTGTGCGCAAGGTCAACAGGGGTTCAAGATTTAATTATTTCTTTAAAAAAGTTTGCCATCTGTTTGAAGTTCTAACAAAGTTAAAATTGTCGTACATGGTTAGAAGATTGTAACCTTTCCCTGCTTGAACGGGAAACTACATTTGCATCGCTTACAAAAATTGAAAAAGTTAGACGCTTTGACGAAATTTAAATGCAGTTTGATAAATTTTCTTTTTCGCTGTGATTTAACCATAGCGAAATTGAACATATTTTTGTTATATCGAAGCACTTAAATAATACGTAAGTTACTGTTATTTCAATAACAGAAAATATTCAAAGCGTAAGCGATTTAATTGAGAATTTCAGTATTGAATTTTATTTTACTTGTAACCTATAAAGGCTGTGGAATTAACTTGAAAATATTAATTAAAGCGAAATTTAATTTAAAAGTTAATTTTATTTTATTCTCACAAAAGAAAATTTATAGTTTAATAACGTTTTAATTATTAAAAATATATTAAAAGTAGTCAAAAAGGTGTCATGAAATCATGGATCAAAGTCAACTCATCTAAAAAAAACTAATCTTTATTAAAATTGACTAAAAGAGAATATTTTTTGGCTTTCTCAAAGAGAAGATTCCTAACGGTAAATATTTTCAAAACTCAATTTTTTATGTTTTTCTATATTTTTGTGGTTTCTCAATAAAAAAATAATATTTTTAAAAAAGTATGTCTGCGTATGTATTGTTACGTACGTAGAAATGAAATAATAAAGCGTAAAAAAATAAGCGACGAGTGGGACGCGAAGTCATGGACCCGCGGTTTGTATAGTCTCGTGCTCAATCACGGAGGTAACGTCGCGATGTCATGACATAACAAGGGCATTGCGAGCTTTAGTTATTCTTTTGCTAAGTCGACGGTCTCTCGCCTTATACGATGTCTAAACGTCGACGGAAACCTCCGTGACAGTATGTTGTTTGTATACGCGTCTATATGGATTGTGCTCGCGTGTGTGTTTGTACGCTGTAATTTTGGTAGTTTTCATTTCATTTTCTTCAGGCAAGGCTTAAAAATTTTCTGTCTCGCTGTAAATGTTCAGACAATAATAAAATTGTATGATTTTGAGATTATTCACTCCTTAGTCATTAATTGAAACATAACCTTTCATTAACAAGTGTTACGTGTGCGGATACACGCACGAATATGAAAGAACGAAATAAGCAAGGCGTCCGATTACAATATGACGCCGATTAGCAGAAAGCCGAGCGGTGGCGGCCGTGACTTGTTGGTAGTGTTTCTGACTCTCGAGTCGGCGGCTCTGGTTCAATCTCAGGGTCTGTCACTTTTTATTATTAAAAGTTGCGATAGCTCACTCGTAACACAAGTTATATCTCGAGAACAACGCAAGACCTCGCGATTAAAACGTTTATGCTCACTCCAAATAAATTCAAATCTATAATTTCTTGAAATATAATTTTTTAGGTTGATTATTTTCTGAGGAAAAAATTATTTTATAAAAAAACTTATTTTCCTGTTATCA
This sequence comes from Torymus aiolomorphi, assembly GCA_036365515.1. NCBI lineage: Eukaryota > Metazoa > Arthropoda > Insecta > Hymenoptera > Torymidae > Torymus > Torymus aiolomorphi. The sequence goes on from CM070875.1 coordinate 13,266,246, forward strand.
ATGATCACTAGAGTAATTTTTGAAAGAGATAGAGTTTATAAGTATAACGGTCTTTCTCTTTGCCTCGAACAATTTCCGCCTCACTGGAACAAGCTTTTTTAAATTTTAAGTATTAAAACTAAAAATGTTGTTACGTATGCATACAATGCACAACGTGACGAGGCGGATCAGGATGCATCTAGCAATATGCGGTCGGCTTGAAGGAAGACACGCAAAGCATAGGTATCGGTAGCTTAGAGGAACAGCACCCGTTGCAAAAACGGAAGGTTCGGAAATCGATTCCCCATTGAAATCTCATGCCAAAATCTCATGTAGTGATAAAAATACCAAGTCCTGTGAGCATTAAGAACAAGGCAAGTCTTGTCATTTTTTCTCTCCATAAAGAGTCATTTGGACAATCTTACATACTTTTGGCGTTCTGATGTTTTTCAGGGAGAATCTATAATGCTCAGTATACCGATATGCGGTTTAAACAGTTAATCAGTAGCCTCTGCTCACATCAGGTTTCCGTTTACCGCCGCTGCGCTACGCAGCGGTAAAGGTTTCCTTGAACACATTAGAATGCCGAGAGTATGTAAAGGCCAGTAGAGAACTCTCTGTAATAAATTGAAATTGAAACTATTTCCTCTTATTGTCTTGGCCTTATTAAAAGGCAAATTCTGCTATTCGACCTTAGGCTTTATTGGAAATTTTAATTTAATGGACTGCAGAATTCCCTTATCCATTTCATGTTCAATACCAGAGTACTTTTATGTGTTTTCTCTTATTGTAACTACGTCGATATCATAACATCGACGTAGTTACAATAAGAGAAAACACATAAAAGTACTCTGGTATTGAACATGAAATGGATAAGGGAATTCTGCAGTCCATTAAATTAAAATTTCCAATAAAGCCTAAGGTCGAATAGCAGAATTTGCCTTTTAATAAGGCCAAGACAATAAGAGGAAATAGTTTCATACCAGAGTACTTTTATGTGTTTTCTCTTATTGTAACTACGTCGATATCATAACATCGACGTAGTTACAATAAGAGAAAACACATAAAAGTACTCTGGTATTGAACATGAAATGGATAAGGGAATTCTGCAGTCCATTAAATTAAAATTTCCAATAAAGCCTAAGGTCGAATAGCAGAATTTGCCTTTTAATAAGGCCAAGACAATAAGAGGAAATAGTTTCAATTTCAATTTATTACAGAGAGTTCTCTACTGGCCTTTACATACTCTCGGCATTCTAATGTGTTCAAGGAAACCTTTACCGCTGCGTAGCGCAGCGGCGGTAAACGGAAACCTGATGTGAGCAGAGGCTACTGATTAACTGTTTAAACCGCATATCGGTATACTGAGCATTATAGATTCTCCCTGAAAAACATCAGAACGCCAAAAGTATGTAAGATTGTCCAAATGACTCTTTATGGAGAGAAAAATGACAAGACTTGCCTTGTTCTTAATGCTCACAGGACTTGGTATTTTTATCACTACATGAGATTTTGGCATGAGATTTCAATGGGGAATCGATTTCCGAACCTTCCGTTTTTGCAACGGGTGCTGTTCCTCTAAGCTACCGATACCTATGCTTTGCGTGTCTTCCTTCAAGCCGACCGCATATTGCTAGATGCATCCTGATCCGCCTCGTCACGTTGTGCATTGTATGCATACGTAACAACATTTTTAGTTTTAATACTTAAAATTTAAAAAAAGCTTGTTCCAGTGAGGCGGAAATTGTTCGAGGCAAAGAGAAAGACCGTTATACTTATAAACTCTATCTCTTTCAAAATTACTCTAGTGATCATTGATAACAGGAAAATAAGTTTTTTATAAAATAATTTTTTCCTCAGAAAATAATCAACCTAAAAATTATATTTCAAGAAATTATAGATTTGAATTTATTTGGAGTGAGCATAAACGTTTTAATCGCGAGGTCTTGCGTTGTTCTCGAGATATAACTTGTGTTACGAGTGAGCTATCGCAACTTTTAATAATAAAAAGTGACAGACCCTGAGATTGAACCAGAGCCGCCGACTCGAGAGTCAGAAACACTACCAACAAGTCACGGCCGCCACCGCTCGGCTTTCTGCTAATCGGCGTCATATTGTAATCGGACGCCTTGCTTATTTCGTTCTTTCATATTCGTGCGTGTATCCGCACACGTAACACTTGTTAATGAAAGGTTATGTTTCAATTAATGACTAAGGAGTGAATAATCTCAAAATCATACAATTTTATTATTGTCTGAACATTTACAGCGAGACAGAAAATTTTTAAGCCTTGCCTGAAGAAAATGAAATGAAAACTACCAAAATTACAGCGTACAAACACACACGCGAGCACAATCCATATAGACGCGTATACAAACAACATACTGTCACGGAGGTTTCCGTCGACGTTTAGACATCGTATAAGGCGAGAGACCGTCGACTTAGCAAAAGAATAACTAAAGCTCGCAATGCCCTTGTTATGTCATGACATCGCGACGTTACCTCCGTGATTGAGCACGAGACTATACAAACCGCGGGTCCATGACTTCGCGTCCCACTCGTCGCTTATTTTTTTACGCTTTATTATTTCATTTCTACGTACGTAACAATACATACGCAGACATACTTTTTTAAAAATATTATTTTTTTATTGAGAAACCACAAAAATATAGAAAAACATAAAAAATTGAGTTTTGAAAATATTTACCGTTAGGAATCTTCTCTTTGAGAAAGCCAAAAAATATTCTCTTTTAGTCAATTTTAATAAAGATTAGTTTTTTTTCGATATCATAACATCCACGTAGTTACAATAAGAGAAAACACAGAAAAGTACTCTGGTATTGAACATGAAATGGATAAGGGAATTCTGCAGTCCATTAAATTAAAATTTCCAATAAAGCCTAAGGTCGAATAGCAGAATTTGCCTTTTAATAAGGCCAAAACAATAAGAGGAAACAGTTTCAATTTCAATTTATTACAGAGAGTTCCCTACTGGCCTTTACATACACTGAGAGAAATAATTCTAATAGTCAATATAACCTTTCGTATATTCATAATTAAGATACATTCTCAATCCAAATTTCTGTATCTTCATAGTAACCGTCATATCTTAACTATTAATATATGTAAGTTTGGTTTGATTTTCAATTCCGTATATTTATAATTAAGATATTAAGTTTATTATAACCTTTCTTTTCTCTCAGTGTACTCTCGGCGATCCAATGTGTTCAAGGAAACCTCTACCGCTGCGTAGCGAGGCGGCGGTTAACGGAAATCTGATGTGAGCGGAGGCTGCTGATCAACTGCTAACATCGCATACCGCTATGCTGCGCACAATAGATACTCCCCTGCTTTTTATTCGTCCTGAAATTTGTAATGAAAAACTCGTGAAATTTACCACGTCACCATGAGTGAGTGCTTAGCTGGCGAACAAAGAACTTGTTTGCAGATCATTCTTTTAGGCAAAAATAAACACTTTTTGATTCGTGTCATTTTTTCAAAAAACGTTTCGTTTCCGAGCTACAAGCGATTTAAAGTTGAAAAATTACTAAAACAAGCTTATATAGTATTTGGTCATTTTTCGACTTTAAATCGCTCGTAGCTCGGAAACTAAGCATTTTTCGAAAAAATTACAAGAGTTAAAAAGTGTTTATTTTTCCGTAATTAATCTAAAAAAAAGATCTGCAAACAGATTTTTTGTTTTCCAGCTATGCACCCACTCGTGGTGAAGTGATAAATTTCACGAGTTCTTTTACTGCAAATTTCAGGAGGAAAAAAATACTCCTGAATAAAAGAAATGGCCTGAAAGGAGAAATTTTGACGAGTAATTTCTAGAAAAAAAGGTTTTTAAGCACAAGCAGAAGCCTAGAATAAATTTTTCGAAAATGTCATGATTTGGTCATTTTTCGACTTAAATCACGTGTAGCGTAGCTCGAAAAGTTTTTATTGCTGCCCAATTTACCTCAATTAATGATTGACGCGTCGATTTAAAAAATTTTTTTAATTTTACCATTTTTTTTAAGAACAAATTATTGACCATTGGAACGAAAAAATGTTATTAGGAGTTTTTGTTCACAACATCCTGGCGTCTTTTCATGGTTGATCGACTCGTTTTTTTATGCGCTTTTTTGGGGGTGTGCTGCTCGCCTATAAGGTGGCTTATGCGTTTGCTGCCGTATTAAGTCGGGGCCCTGCTAAGGAGAGGGCTTCCTTTATACTGTCAATGATTAACATATTTTAAATAAATTTACTGTAAATTACTTCTAAATGTCTAAACAAAAAAAATATTTTATAAATAAGTGAAAAGTTTTCGATTTTGTCAACATATTTGAATGACTACTTTCAGTGCGCATGCGCAATAGCACATTTACAACGTTTATAGTTAATATCTTTTTTGTTTGGTGCTTAATCTATAATTATCAAGACGCCATTAAGTGTTCCACAAAAAGGTCGTTGGCCTAAAATTTTCTTATTACAGATTGAAAGTTTAATGTTTAAAGAATACTTCTGTTAAGTTTACGATATACTTATCTACTATTTTATAATAGAATGGGGGGGAGGCTTCTGAGCCATCATCGTGTGAGGTTTAGCCAGGCTTGTGCCCGCACTCGCGTTTCTCGATAGCAAGAGTAAAAATCATTCAATAGTTCTGGAATTTGGTACAGATATAGCTTTTTTATATCTTTAACAATTTTTTATAATATTTTCGAATAGCATTTTTTAAGAGAATATTTGATTCATGGATTCAAAATTTCAACCACTTATTACACTTATTGAGGACAATATTGTGTTAAAATTTAAAGAGATTATCTTCATTTGTTTTTAGAAAAAAAATTATTTAAAAAAAATAGTTTATTTACATTTTTAATGTGTATTTTCGACAAATATGTATTAGTTTTGAATTTTTAATCGAACTTCAACGAGTCAATCTCTTATGCGTTAGTCGAATGTCTATTCTCAAATCGAGAAAGGTAGCTTTTGTTTAAGCTTCCTCCTCTCTCGATAAGAATTTTTTGACAAACGGCGACACACATAAGAGAAAAATTTTTTAAAAATGAATAACTATTAATTTCGGAATAAAATATAATATCGGGGAGTTTCGTCCTTGTCGTACTTGATGGACTCGTCAGGAAGACCCAAGTAGACATATCTTCGACTCCAAAATAATGAAATTACTGTGAATTCTTATAGTGTGTAAGTTGTAATTTTATATGTGGATTTGAAAAATTGGTTGCCATCTAGTGTTAAAAGGTTGGAACTAAGATTATACAAGGAAAGGCATTTTAGTGTCCGAATGCCATTTGATTCTAAATATGTTGTAAGTGCTCGTGGTGCTATCTTAATAGTTTTGAATTTTTAATCGGACTTCAACGAGCCAATCTCTTATGCGTTAGTCTCGATTTGAGAATAGACATTCGACTAACGCATAAGAGATTGGCTCGTTGAAGTCCGATTAAAAATTCAAAACTATTAAGATAGCACCACGAGCGCTTACAACATATTTAGAATCAAATGGCATTCGGACACTAAAATGCCTTTCCTTGTATAATCTTAGTTCCAACCTTTTAACACTAGATGGCAACCAATTTTTCAAATCCACATATAAAATTACAACTTACACACTATAAGAATTCACAGTAATTTCATTATTTTGGAGTCGAAGATATGTCTACTTGGGTCTTCCTGACGAGTCCATCAAGTACGACACGGACGAAACTCCCCGATATTATATTTTATTCCGAAATTAATAGTTATTCATTTTAAAAAAATTTTTCTCTTATGTGTGTCGCCGTTTGTCAAAAAATTCTTATCGAGAGAGGAGGAAGCTTAAACAAAAGCTACCTTTCTCGATTTGAGAATAGACATTCGACTAACGCATAAGAGATTGGCTCGTTGAAGTCCGATTAAAAATTCAAAACTATTAAGATAGCACCACGAGCGCTTACAACATATTTAGAAATATGTATTAGTTTTATTGCGAATATTCATAGAGAAAATTTGGTATGATACAATTCATTATGTTCTTAAAAAATTAAGAAAAGGTTTGAGGAACCTTAGGTACCAATAAATTGGCAGCTGTTTTACTCTTGTAACATTTCCTTCTAAATTGTATACAACGATAACGCCTTCGACTTGTACTACAAACTCTACACTTGGTTTAAAAAACCTACTTTACGCCCTTGGTACACAATATACTATTTCGAACGCGATCACAATTTATGGTACTGTGCTCAACTCGAAACTAGGTTGGAAACCACATGTTATTCCAAAAATACACCATTGAGAGCTTGCAAAATAAGACTTGCTAAGACATTGCCATTCCAACACTTAGATTACTCTTCTGCTATCTATTTTAACGCATCGCTCTAGCTGAGAATTAGATTTCAATAACTTCAAAATCCATGCAGTCATTATAATACGGGTGTTGAGAAGTATGATCATATCTGTCTGCGTAGAGAGAAACTTGGCTTATTCATTAAGATTCGCATAGACTTAAAATTAAATTTATAATCTCGTATAGATTATGTTACTAAGAGATTGTAAAGAATTTTATACAGTCTCAGATTTTTTGGCTATGTACAGCTCAGATTCTGCGCAAGTAGCTGACAACTGGCAAGGACTCTAATTTTCCTTTCATTTATACTATTGAGCCAGAGTTTATTTCAACCTCACACTTGAATTATTTATTCTAGACTTCAATATTGGCTCAACATTGATCTTCGTAAGGAATATTTCACTGGATTATCAATATACAGAATAATCAAAATAGATCAACCCAGATAGCTATTCAAATTCTCCCAAATATAGATAATATATATACTTACACTACACAAATCGTTGCGCGGTACGAAGAAAAGCCAACTTGGAAGTTACAGGCGAAGAAAAGCCAAAAACGCGTCTAAGGCGAAGAAAAGCCAGTTTGCATCCTCCCAGACGAAGAAAAGCCAGTTTGACTTGTCTCAGACGAAAAAAATTCAGTTTGGATAAAAAATCCCAATTGCAAACATTTCGCGCGAGAAAAAAATTCAATTCTGTTAGCGAAAATACTTTTACGTACGCGTATTGATAAATAATGTTGTACTATGCTTGTAAATTTTAATTATCATAATAAAATTACTCTTAACACTATTAATAAGTGGTACTAGGAATCTTGAATCAATGTACTGACAGTCAGTACATTGATTCAAGATTCAGTCAGTTCCTGGTTTGTCATTAGCTTTGAACATTTTTTAAAAGCACTGCAACGCCGTTCATGAATTATAAGGTACTCGCAATCACAGGTTTATTGCGCTTTCAGATATATCCGAAAAAAGGGCAACGGCTCCGAGTTGCAGACGCGCATGAACGTAGCCTTCCAAGCGTTTGTAGTGCCGCCGGCCGGGGCTACTACGTTCTGCGTTCCTAAGAGTTTTTCTGTGTAAGTATAGCGTAATAAATGTACAATTACGCGTACACTATAATTTATGAATGACTTATTGCAGTGCTTTTGACAAATGTTCAGAGACAATGATAACAAAAACTGGAATTATCAGTACACTGATTCGGGATTTCTAGAATCGCTTATTAATAGTATAACGGAGATCACAGATTCGGCGCTAGTCGGCGCATAGTAGAGCCCTGTGATACCGGCATTCCGGAAAATCACGCATATATTAGGCTGGGTGAGTGTGCGATCGGTAGCTCCGTGACGAATCGGGTTCAAATCCCGATGCCATCACCTATTTTTTTCTGTTTCTCCGAAATCTGTAATCCCGTTACAATAGTATATATCAATAGTAATTGTATTGTGATAATTAAAATTTACAAGCATAATACACAAGCATAATACGCGTATGTAAAAGTATTTCGCTAACAGAATTCGATTTTTTTTCTCGCGCGAAGTGTCGTCAGTTGCGATTTTTCATCCAGGGACGGCGCAAACTGATTTTTTTTCGTCTGAGACAAGTCAACCTGGCTTTTTTTCGTCTGGGAGGGCGCAAACTGGCTTTTCTTCGCCTGGGAAGACGCAAACTGGCTATTCTTCGCCTTAGACGACTTTTGGCTTTTCTTCGCCTATAACTTCCAAGTTGGCTTTTCTTTGTAGCGTGCGACGAAATACTAACAGTACCTTCCTCATCATACTCAATATTAAGCAGTTGTCTTAATTTTCTAGTTTTTAAAATTTGTGTCGCAAATACTAATGATAATAAAATGCGGTTGGCAGCTCTGTCACTATCACAGTAAATTTATAATGTATTATAATTAGTTTTTTCAGTTGAAACTTCAAGATTGAATATATATATTTATATTGTCACGGAGGTTTCCGTCGATGTTGGACATAAAGTGGAAGACGAGAAACAACACAGCCAGCATAAACATAACTAGCTCGCGATGCACTCGTCATAGCATCGCGACGTTAGCTCAGTGATAGAGCGCGGGACTACAAACTTCGGGTCCGTGTGTTCGAATCCCGCTCGTCGCATATTTTTTCACTTCACTTCATTTATTTCTCACATACGTAACAATATATAGACTAAATACATACTATCCATTGCATGCTATAGCGTTCGATAATAAAACATTTGTTATAGCAGTAAAATCTCTTTAAATAAGACTATAATTTTTACGTTATTGGCACCCTTACTAAATGCTCATAGGTATCTACATTAAACTAATTAATACTTATATATGAAAGGGTTATAGCTCGCCTAATGCATAAATGAATAAATAATTCTCATCATTACCATATATCTATGGCTTCCAGGAATAACGACTTAACCCACTTGAGGGTCAAAATTGAGTTAGCACCGGAATTTATACTTTCTAACTACCCTTTTTCATGTAGACTTCGTCCGGAAATCTGAAACGTGTTCAAAGAGCAAATATCAACCAAGAGCATAATCACTTAACTGCACCTGTGTCCGGAAAAACCACTTAACTGAATATTTATATTTAATTAAAAGCACCGTTTTGAAGTTAATACTATGCAATAAACAGATTATGGCATACCTATTTTTATAGCAACAAAGATCAAAGGCAATAGATAATAGAAGGTAACACAACAGCTTTGATTGACGGGCGATGTTATAACCGAGTAACGTTCGGTATTCGGTTTACCGAATTCCGTTGACTTGACGCATATTCCGTTGGGAGGCGCATGCGTGGGAATGAATATTTAAGGTGATGCGATACCCACGCTATTACTCAAAATTGGGTTCCCGTTTTTCTCATTCCATGTTTAATTTTAATACGTTATAGTTCTTTATGAAACTTAAAACGTGTCAAAGAGTTTTTTTCAAAAAGTTTAAAATTGAATGAGAAAAACGGGAACCCAATTTTGAGTAATACTGTGGGTATCGCATCACCTTAAAAAAGAATTCGTATTCTATGTTTTAAGTGTAGAAATAACTATGTTACTTATCTTATTTGAACAATTTCCCTAAACCACTTAACTGCACAGTTACCGGAATAACGACTTAACTGCATTGTTTTGTTTGTTTATGTAAAGAACAAAAATGTATTCTAGCAGCTGATAGAGGGGTTCGAAAGATATTCGATACCTTTGTAAATGTCTAAATTCTTGTTAATTGTAGCTAGTGGCCAAAATTACTACCAAAGTTTGTCGTGAGAAGGTGGCAAATAACAACAATAGTTTTTTTACGATGTTTCGGACATCCTTTATTGATTATGTCTCTCTTCAGGCAGCTAGTAACAAAGTACAACTTTCAACAACAACGTATATTAACTTAATTATGAACACATAATTTTACAAGTAACAATTAACGCTTACAAAGTCTGTATTTTTCCTGAGTATTACGGAGAACTATCCGTTCGTCAATGAAACGAGCATGACAAAATTTTCCTATTTATACCTATCATTAGTGTATTAGTGTGAGTGTAAGTAAGAACGCAACATGTACTGGCTTAATTGTGTAGAGCTTTTTGGGTGTGTACACACAAGATACAACCTTCCATAACCTACTCTCCTGATATCTGTTTCACTATTGTTGATACACGCCTAACTAATAATAATAATTATTATTATTAAATTGTAAAGACTCTTCGCGCCGGTTTGCAATACAAACGATAAGGGCGCGACAGATTCGAATTTGAATCTCCCGCCTCACGCGCGGCGCCGGCGAGAGTCTAGTTCGCGCGCTGCCGCTACGCGGCGCGACCCCTCTCCGCGCGGCTCCCGCAGTCAACCGGGTGGCGCGCGGGGATATAGGCACGCGCGACAGCAGCCCCGATAGCTTCGTTCGCTCGGACATCCTCCTTGTGTAGATGGTCTCGGCACCCTTGCCAGTTTATTGAGTTGAATAAAGTCTCACTTTTGTCAGTTAAATAATTGTTTTATTTAACATACCTACGAGGTGCAAGGTTTTACCCTTGCCTTGTTTTTTGGTGACGGGATCACTCCTGATCCCCCGACTCCTTTTCCTTCCCAATTACCATATCTAGGTGATGTGGCCGACACTAAGTTGGGCGGGATTTCTCTCGTCCAGACTCAACTCTGAGTCGACGTGGGAGGGGTCCGTGCGGTGTCCGCTCTCCACGCTACGTAGAAGCTACTTCGGTGGATAACGGGGGGGACTTCGCCTCTGCGGGCGCTCTCTGCACCGCGATCTCAGCTGTGGCAGCCTCAACGACCTTCGTCGCTCTATGAGAGCAGCACACCTCCAGCGAGTACGACGGGGGGGGGGGGGGGGGCGTAGCGACTCAGACCACGAGACGCCTGTGGGCGGGTCTGTGAAGTGCTTCCTCCAGCGAGCAAGCTCTGCTTGCCTCTGCTCACCGATCGGCGTTTGAGCGACCTTGCTCCGCCAATCTACCTGCAAGTTCGGCGGTGGACTCATCTTATCCCCGCTCAAGGAGAACAGCTCCGAGCGAGCAAGCGCTGCTCGCACCTCGTCTTCGACCGGCGTGGAAGCGCTCATCGCTCCGCCGGTCCCCGCACACACTCTCTTATAGTGTCGACGATGGATCGCCGTCCGTCTCAACGCGCCTGTAATTTAAATACAGCTCGACCCGCGCTCTAAGCGCCTCCTTGCGCTTTGAGCAGCCCTTGATGTAGGCAAGCTCACAGTTGGCGCTCCGCCGACCTCCGTGCGCTGTTCTACTCTTTTACCCAAGCGAACACGCCTGCATCATTGTATGTGATATTTTTTGATACTAGGAAGGAGATAGAAATTCAAAATTATTAATCACTGTGTTATATTCTTTTGGAAGTTTATTAATTTCAAATTGTTTGTTCATAAATTTCTTTTGTGTGTGTATACATAATGCTTCGGAAAATAGTCTTTTTTCTTTATTTCTTTCATGATCTAATATATTAACAGTGTTGAAATTTATAGTATGATTATTTTCTATCCTATGTATGTGTAGTGACGAATTTTCATCTTCTTCCATGTATTTTTTATGGTGTTCTTTGATTCTCACACCTAAGCGCCGACAAGTTTGGCCAACATAGGACGCATTATAATTATTACAATTGATTTTATACACAACGTTAGACTTTTCTAATTTTACATTCTTGTCTTTTCCTAGTACTATAATATTGTTCATTTTGTTTTGTGTACTAAATATAACATTAGTATTTAATCGTTTAAAAAAGTTCTTTGTAAAACCTTCGATTTCTTTCACATATGGTAGACAAATGAAATTCTTGTTGTCATTATTTGAATTTTGTTGAATACTTCTTGTGCAATAGATCTTTTTTAATCGTTTTTTTATATAAAACTCGATAAAATCAAGAGGATAATCATTTTTTGTTAAAACTTTCTTGATAAAGGCAATATTATTTCTATGGAAAGAACTATGTGATAACTTTATGGCTCGATCGATAAGGCAATAAATTATGGCTATTTTGTTGCTAATCGGATGATGTGAATTGAAGTTCAAATATCTACCTGAGAAAGTCGGTTTTCGGTACCAATCTGTTATAATTTTCTTTTGTTCAGTAATAATAATCTTAACATCTAGAAAACTAATACTATTATTCTGTACTTTTTCGACTGTAAATTGAAGATTTTTATCGTAATTATTGAAAATGCGTAATGTTTCATCTATGTGGTCTTTGTGTATACATAATAATACATCATCAACATATCGAAAATAAAATAACGGTTTTGAGATTAAAAGGTTTATACAATGCGACTCTAGGTCTTCCATGACAATGTCTGATAAAACTGGACTGATAGAATTGCCCATTGCTGATCCGAAAATTTGTTTGTAAAATTTTTGAGTGGATTGAAAATAATTATTATTTAAGATAAACTAATAATCTTACAAAATTCCGACAAATTTAAATTTGTCTTGTTGTGTACTTGATGCCATCTTTTTTTTATTGCTTTTAATACTAAATATTCTAGCACATTTGTGAATAAACTCACAACATCAAAACTGACAAGTTCATAATCGTCGGGTATATCAAGGTTATCAATTTTCTCTTTTAGTTTTGAGCTGTTACCGATATGTGACCTAGGTATTTTTATGTTTTTTTGTAGGAAATTGGCAAAAAATTTTGATAATTCATATGTAGGTGAGTTTATCGTTGACTGTAAAAAAAATAGTTATTAAATTTAAGAACAATGTATTGGAAGCAAATTTCATAACCGTTTTGAAACGAAATTAATAAAAGTGTTGAAATTTAATATACATTGTTTGAAATGGAATCAATGCAATATACATGATTTTTAATTAAAATTTCTTGAATTTCAATATTTTTTTATTAAAATTAATAGAAGCATCTTACAACATTTTATTGAAAAGTAAATAACATTGGTGTGAATTTTAAGCAATAAATCTATGAAAATTAAAAAATAATCTATGAAAATTAAAAAAATAATCTATGAAAATTAAAAACTGATAAGAATTTTTCCATCGGTCTTACAGTCTTACAAATTAAATTAAAATAATTAATATTTATGGCAGTCAGATTGCCCTTGTTTATAATCACCCCCGCAGAATCTGAAATAAAAACTTAATTAAAATCTGGAAAAAACTTTGTTAGCAAAGGACGATCTGACTGCCCACCACCACCACATTGTCCAACGTTTCGAGCCTGCTCCGGCTCCTCCTCAGGGACTGAAATAAAACCCGCGATACACCTCCTTATATACCATGCACCCATACCCCCTTCTTTTCTCTTGCCCCACCACCCTCCACATTCCCCTCTCCAACTTGCCATTTCACCTAAATTAATAAAGAATGATAAATGTTATCTAATTTACTTGACTCTATCATTAAATTTACATTATTCCGATTTCTTAGAATCTGAATACTTTCAAGGCTTTCCCTCTTATATTTATTCTTAATCCCCTGTTCCAAAATATCCACACTCCCAAAATCGAAAGAATGCAAACTATTTAAACAATGTTCTTTCAAACCCGATGTACAACTTGAGCTGCGTAAACTATATTGATGTTCATATATTCTCTTTTTCAAATATCTACCCGTTTGACCAATATAACAACCATTACAATCCCTACAATTAATTTTATAAACAACTCCCGATTTCAAACATTTATCATCCTTATCTTTACAATTACTAAATAACCTTTCTAAATTATTATCATTTCTAAAGAAAACTTGAATATTATGTTTACTAAAAACCCTTCTAATCCTTTCCGACAAACCTCTAACATATGGTAAACTAAAATATGCATTCTTTCCATTTCTATTCCTTGTTTGATTATCTACCCGCTGCTTCAATCCACCATTATAAATTTCCCACACTCTCTCATCAATCATTTTATCAATAAATTTTACGGGATAACTATTTTTAATAAATGTTTCTCTAACTAAATTTAAATTCTTTTTCCTAAAATCTTTATGTGACAATTTAATCGCTCTGTCAATGACACCTTTGATCGCACCTGTCTTGTTTCCGAATTGGTGGTGAGAATCAAAATTTAAAAATCTACCTGACCATGTAGGTTTTCTATACCAATCTAATTTCACTCTATTATTATTACCTCTAATGACTCTAATATCTAAAAAACTCAATTGATAATCTTTCTCAACTTCTTTTGTGAATTTAATTCTATCATGGATAGAATTAAACACATCCACCATTTCATCCACAAAACATTCTGGTACAACTGCAAAAATGTCATCAACATATCTTTTAAAAATAATTGGCTGAAAAACCAACTTAGACAAAGCAATACTTTCCAATTTTTCCATTACTAAATTGGCTATAACAGGTGACAAAGGTGATCCCATTGGACAACCATATCTTTGTTCATATAGACTATTATCAAAAGAAAAAATTGTGTTTTTAAAAACCAAATTAAGTGCCTTTATAAATTCATCTTTTGTTAAACTAGTATGTACTTTAATTTCAGACCATTTATCTTGTATAATATCATTCAACAACTCTAAAGGTATATTTGTAAACAAAGATACTACATCCAATGAAACCATCCTATGATCATTCGGAATAATAATATCTTTCATTATACCATAAAAACTCCAACTATCTTTAATATATGAATTTGTTTTACCCACTATCTTGAACAATATATTAGACAAAAATCTAGCAAGTCTATACGTCGGAAAATTTATCGATGATATTATTATTCTATATGTCAACTGTTCTTTGTGAATCTTAGGAAGCCCATAACATTTAGCTACAGTGCCATTTTCACATTTTAAATATTTAAACATACTATCTTTAATATAAGCTTTTGTTTTCCAATGCATCAATAATTCTTTCAATTTATCTTGTAGTCTATTGATATGTGGATTCCTAATTTTCACATAAGTGGTATCATCCTCCAACATAAGTTGAATTTTATTAATATAATCCCTTTTATCTGAAACTACAGTTACATTTCCTTTATCTGCTTTTTGGAAGATCATATTCGGATTCTCTCTCAAGAATTTCTTCGTTATTTTTAATTCATGGAATAAATTACTGTTCAAATAATTATCAAATCTATGTTCTCTTTTAAAATTATCAACAACTTTAACTAAAGAACGCCTACATTCTTTTTTAAACTCCAGATTAAAACTACTCATACTACTTTCTACCTCAGCGATGATATTCTTGATCGGAAGAGATTTACTTGAATATGATATTCCAAATTTAGCACCCTTTGACATGATATTTACCACTTCTTCTGGTATTACTTTGTCAGTTAAATTTCTAAACCAATCCTTATTAACATTGTTAGTTTGATTGACCTGAGAGTGTTTTCTATGCTTTAAATATTCAAATTTTCTTTTTAATTTACTCCTATGGTTATATTTTACTTTTTCAAAGTGCCTCTTTTGACCACGAAAAAATTCTTGCAAATCATTCTGTTCTATTTTATTATATAAATATCTTTCAAGCTCTAATAAATATTTATTCAAACGATTAATTTCAAAATTCAAATCTCTAATTTCTAAGTTAAGTAATTTATTTTTGAAAAAGAAAATATTTTTCCGTAGATCATAAGAAACTCTTTTATTGTAATCCCGATAAAAACCCTTATCATCAAATTTCCAAGGTGTAAAAAATCAAATATTTTTCCTAAACATATTGGAAAAAAATCATCAAATTTTTTTCCAATATGTTTAGGAAAAATATTTGATTTTTTACACCTTGGAAATTTGATGATAAGGGTTTTTATCGGGATTACAATAAAAGAGTTTCTTATGATCTACGGAAAAATATTTTCTTTTTCAAAAATAAATTACTTAACTTAGAAATTAGAGATTTGAATTTTGAAATTAATCGTTTGAATAAATATTTATTAGAGCTTGAAAGATATTTATATAATAAAATAGAACAGAATGATTTGCAAGAATTTTTTCGTGGTCAAAAGAGGCACTTTGAAAAAGTAAAATATAACCATAGGAGTAAATTAAAAAGAAAATTTGAATATTTAAAGCATAGAAAACACTCTCAGGTCAATCAAACTAACAATGTTAATAAGGATTGGTTTAGAAATTTAACTGACAAAGTAATACCAGAAGAAGTGGTAAATATCATGTCAAAGGGTGCTAAATTTGGAATATCATATTCAAGTAAATCTCTTCCGATCAAGAATATCATCGCTGAGGTAGAAAGTAGTATGAGTAGTTTTAATCTGGAGTTTAAAAAGAATGTAGGCGTTCTTTAGTTAAAGTTGTTGATAATTTTAAAAGAGAACATAGATTTGATAATTATTTGAACAGTAATTTATTCCATGAATTAAAATAACGAAGAAATTCTTGAGAGAGAATCCGAATATGATCTTCCAAAAAGCAGATAAAGGAAATGTAACTGTAGTTTCAGATAAAAGGGATTATATTAATAAAATTCAACTTATGTTGGAGGATGATACCACTTATGTGAAAATTAGGAATCCACATATCAATAGACTACAAGATAAATTGAAAGAATTATTGATGCATTGGAAAACAAAAGCTTATATTAAAGATAGTATGTTTAAATATTTAAAATGTGAAAATGGCACTGTAGCTAAATGTTATGGGCTTCTAAGATTCACAAAGAACAGTTGACATATAGAATAATAATATCATCGATAAATTTTCCGACGTATAGACTTGCTAGATTTTTGTCTAATATATTGTTCAAGATAGTGGGTAAAACAAATTCATATTAAAGATAGTTGGAGTTTTTATGGTATAATGAAAGATATTATTATTCCGAATGATCATAGGATGGTTTCATTGGATGTAGTATCTTTGTTTACAAATATACCTTTAGAGTTGTTGAATGATATTATACAAGATAAATGGTCTGAAATTAAAGTACATACTAGTTTAACAAAAGATGAATTTATAAAGGCACTTAATTTGGTTTTTAAAAACACAATTTTTTCTTTTGATAATAGTCTATATGAACAAAGATATGGTTGTCCAATGGGATCACCTTTGTCACCTGTTATAGCCAATTTAGTAATGGAAAAATTGGAAAGTATTGCTTTGTCTAAGTTGGTTTTTCAGCCAATTATTTTTAAAAGATATGTTGATGACATTTTTGCAGTTGTACCAGAATGTTTTGTGGATGAAATGGTGGATGTGTTTAATTCTATCCATGATAGAATTAAATTCACAAAAGAAGTTGAGAAAGATTATCAATTGAGTTTTTTAGATATTAGAGTCATTAGAGGTAATAATAATAGAGTGAAATTAGATTGGTATAGAAAACCTACATGGTCAGGTAGATTTTTAAATTTTGATTCTCACCACCAATTCGGAAACAAGACAGGTGCGATCAAAGGTGTCATTGACAGAGCGATTAAATTGTCACATAAAGATTTTAGGAAAAAGAATTTAAATTTAGTTAGAGAAACATTTATTAAAAATAGTTATCCCGTAAAATTTATTGATAAAATGATTGATGAGAGAGTGTGGGAAATTTATAATGGTGGATTGAAGCAGCGGGTAGATAATCAAACAAGGAATAGAAATGGAAAGAATGCATATTTTAGTTTACCATATGTTAGAGGTTTGTCGGAAAGGATTAGAAGGGTTTTTAGTAAACATAATATTCAAGTTTTCTTTAGAAATGATAATAATTTAGAAAGGTTATTTAGTAATTGTAAAGATAAGGATGATAAATGTTTGAAATCGGGAGTTGTTTATAAAATTAATTTTAGGGATTGTAATGGTTGTTATATTGGTCAAACGGGTAGATATTTGAAAAAGAGAATATATGAACATCAATATAGTTTACGCAGCTCAAGTTGTACATCGGGTTTGAAAGAACATTGTTTAAATAGTTTGCATTCTTTCGATTTTGGGAGTGTGGATATTTTGGAACAGGGGATTAACAATAAATATAAGACGGAAAGGCTTGAAAGTATTCAGATTCTAAAAAATCGGAATAATGTAAATTTAATGATAGAGTCAAGTAAATTAGATAACATTTATCATTCTTTATTAATTTAGGTGAAATGGCAAGTTGGAGAGGGAATGTGGAGGGTGGTGGGGCAAGAGAAAAGAAGGGGGTATGGGTGCATGGTATATAAGGAGGTGTATCGCGGGTTTTATTTCAGTCCCTGAGGAGGAGCCGGAGCAGGCTCGAAACGTTGGACAATGTGGTGGTGGTGGGCAGTCAGATCGTCCTTTGCTAACAAAGTTTTTTCCAGATTTTAATTAAGTTTTTATTTCAGATTCTGCGGGGGTGATTATAAACAAGGGCAATCTGACTGCCATAAATATTAATTATTTTAATTTAATTTGTAAGACTGTAAGACCGATGGAAAAATTCTTATCAGTTGATATTAAATTGCAGTCGACATAAGTAATATTTTTAATGAAAATTAAAAAGTTCACCTATATGAAAATTGATGAATATGTTATTAAATTTAATATAAATTTCTCAAATTTAAAAATTTTTTTTAAGATTCTTCAAATTAATTTACCTCCTATTAAATGTAATACACGTAACAAAATTTTTTTGTAGATCTATTTTTTTACAGTTGAAAATTCAATACAATTATCTGAAATTTAATAATTTGTACATAAAATTTAATGCAGAATATTTAATGAGAATAATTAATATTTATTTATTACAAAAAATTATTTTTTAAAATTTTAATTGAAATATTTAAATTCAAAAAATTATATAAAAGTTAATTAATGCAAAGGGTTAGTGTTAGTTCTAATCATTATTTTGATGCAAATTTATTATATATTTTTACTTACCACTTATTTGTGTTGTATGAAGAATGTTATAATTTATGCATATAACTTTTTAATTATTATAAATTTTCGCTTATTCATTATAGAACTTTATTTATAAATTAATCGCATTTTTATTATCGCAGAAAAAAACCTTACATAAAAATTTTCGACCTGACCGAGAATCGAACCCACGAACCTTGGGTTACTACGCACGCACGTTATCCATTACATTATCGCTCGCTTATAACAGTTAAGACATTTTCATCTACATAAGGAAATTTAATGTCTTGTTTATGATATTTAATAAACGTATACGTTAATTTACTTCTAATAGATTAGTATATTAAAATTAATGTACGTATTTATTAAATTTTATAAATTTTAGAATTAAATTTTAAAATACTGTATACTAATTCACATTCAATAACAAGATTATTAATTTTAAGATACAATTGTATCTTAAATTTTCTTAAATTTAAGAACTTTTTTAACCTTAACGCATTAAAAATGAAAAATGTTTTTGAAATTTCATAAGATTATTTTTTAATCTCCTAACCTATTTATAATTAAAATTTAAACAATTTATTTTAATTTTAATAAGATTGCCATGAAATATTACAAACGCGAATGCTAGTTATTATAAATGAAATTATAAAATTATTTAAAATATTCTTGAAATTTAATATCTTGTTTATGATATTTAATAAACGTATACGTCAATTTACTTCTAATAGATTAGTATATTAAAATTAATGTACGTATTTATTAAATTTCATAAAATTTAGTATTAAATTTCAAATTACGGTATATTAATTCACATTCAATAACAAGATTATTAATTTTAAGATACAATTGTATCTTAAATTTTCTTAAATTTAAGAACTTTTTTAACAGTTTTGAAATAATCGGTCTTAGCGGGAAGTCAGTTTTATGAATGTTAACTAATCCATAAGCTTTAGAAATGTTAAATTGGTTTACAACAGGTTCTAGTTTTTTGCCTGCAGCCGAAAAGTCAATTTTATTTAACCACTTAATTAATTCATTTGTTTCTCTTTCTAATTTGGGTAACGGATTAGATTTTATTTTTTGATAGTATTTTATATCTGCAAACACGAACGGATAGTTCTCCGTAATACTCAGGAAAAATACAGACTTTGTAAGCGTTAATTGTTACTTGTAAAATTATGTGTTCATAATTAAGTTAATATACGTTGTTGTTAAAAGTTGTACTTTGTTACTAGCTGCCTGAAGAGGGACATAATCAATAAAGGATGTCCGAAACGTCGTAAAAAAACTATTGTTGTTATTTGCCACCTTCTCACGACAAACTTTGGTAGTAATTTTGGCCACTAGCTACAATTAACAAGATTATTAGACCACTACCATTAGCTGCTTTCACCAATAAATGTCTAAATTGTTATGACTCATCTCGCGCATTTCGATCTTAAATATGAAGTGTCATGACAGAAATTTTAAAACGTCGATTTCTAAAACACGTACAAGTGGGTTAAGTCGTTATTCCTCGAAGTCACAGATATTATATCGTCAAAACTATTAGACGTTGATATTATCCAACGTAATGCAAGTATTTTTAATATTCCAATTTCGCTATATGTATCGCTTATATACGCAACAAAATTAAAAAATGTTATTTTGTTATTTCTTACGTCTTATAAAAAAATCAGGTCCCTTGGAATCCTTGTCAAATGAAAAAAATTTAATTTCAGCAGTCGTCGCTATTTCTTAATTCAAAAATTCGAACTACCCCAAGAGAGGGAGAAAACGAGACCGAGGTCTTGGGGTTCGACATTCAAGAATGTGAATTTGTACATATTCCGGTTGAAGAGAGAGAGAGAGAGAGAGGGAGGGAGGGAGGAAGAGAGAGGCAGAGGGAGGGAGAGGGAGGGAGAGGGAGGGAGAGAGAGAGAAGGAGAGAGCGAGCACTTACGTCGCCACTCGCTGCACACCGTAAATTCTTCTACGTCTTGCGGAGCGATTCCTTCAGGACAACCTTACTGCAGCTCGGCTATATAACGCAGTGCGAACGGAGAACACGCAGCTAGTAGCTGTGTACTATGGCGCACACTGTAACATTTTATAGACTCCGTTTAAATAAACGAAATAAAATGCATGTTTGTTTGATCAATCAATCGCAAACGACATTTTTTTTAATGTATACAGACGAACCTACTCGTTCAAGCAGATAGTGTAATTTATTAGTATTAATTTATTAAAATTTAAAAGTCGATGTCTTCATGTCGAAAATTATTCATAAAGATTGATGGATATATCAGTTACGACAGTGTGAAAGTTGACGTGATACATTTTTGTTGAACATCATGAACATCCCTGAATCACGTTGACAGCATCATAATTCTTATCAGAAACCCTTTATTCTAGCTTGAAAAATCCAATTCCCGCATTAAAATTTAAACCATGTTTCAAGCATTTATTTAAGCTATTATAAATTTACACTATATCTTTTGAATATTTAATATTTATCGCAAGTATCTGCCACGTGTTACTTACAAACCACTTTAAATTTATCATGCGGCTCCGATAACCTTCCAACATAAATTTTTCAACCTCGTTGAAGATAATGTTATTTACCAAAGAAAATTACAAACTTATTGTGCATAATTTTTACAAATTATAATCAAGGTATAAGAACCGTACATCGGAACGATACACATTTTACTGACTTTTTAATAAACCATTAATCCTCCCAACTAAACGGAAAGCCATTCTCGCAAACGATTATTCGAAGGATCGACGGAAGTGAAGTATCTTTAAAACCCCATTTAGCCATCCCATTGTTGTAACCCGTCATACCGATAAATTTTCGCTTGTCTCGCACAAGCAGGAGCGCCGCTACCGCGCGTCAGGGCTCTCGATGGTGCAGCTGTAACCCAAGGATATAGGCTGCGGAGCGCGAAAGAACGAGGGAGCCAGTAAGTAAGAACGAGAGAGAGGGAAAGAGAGAGAGAGAGAAGAGAGGGAGAGGGAGGGACTAAAGGGCCGAAGTAGCTCGCCTGCGCTATGATCGAGAGAAGTCTTATCCATGCCGTGCGCGTCTGATCGAGCACGTAACGCGGTAAATTCAGTTCCGGTAACACGAGACGTTTTCATAAGCGTCTCCTACTTATGGCCTCATAACCTGCCCTCACCACGCGCGCGCGCGCGCCTCTCCCTCTCGAGCCCTACGCGCGGTGCACTCGTGTGAGAGTATACGTGCGTGCACCTATGCGCGTGGCGGTACTTTCCCCGCTTATGTACATGTGCGTGCGGAGAGGCGAGAGTTCGCGCTTTCGGGCGTAATAAAGCTTAATTACAGGACGCCCAGCCGCGTTCACGTGCAGCAGCCGGCGATAGCGAAATAATACATCCGGCATCCGGAGGGGGTCCATAAGCGTCCTAATTTCCTAACAATGCCCCGGCGAAAGCCAGCGGCGGCAGCAGCGGCTCTTCGCGTGTCGATGCAGAGAAGTGTTAAGAGAATGCGAATTCTAAGGTGCCGGGCCTAGCGAGCGAGCAAGCGAGTGGCACAACACGGATCGTTAGCTACGCCTCGTCGTCGTCTTTCCGCCTACTAACAACTCGTTACACGGCTGCATAATGGGGCCAGAGAGAGAGAGAGAGAGAGAGAGAGAGAGAGAGAGAGAGAGAGAGAGAGAGAGAGAGAGAGAGAGAGAGAGGAAGAGAGAGAGAGAGAGAAAGAAAGAGAGAGAGTGTATGTATGGAGAGATAATCAGCATAAGAGCGCAGACTTTCTTATTGTCTTTATAACCCGGTGCGGATGCGCCAATTGAAATTACCATCTCGGGCTTGTTTATTGCGCTGCGTTGCCAATGCAAAGTTGTAATGCGACACTCCCATTCGTAATTACCCATAAATTGATGAGGTTGGTTTTCCCTCCGGCTCTCTCTCTCTCTCTCTCTCTCTCTCTCTCTGTCTCTCTCTCTCTCTCTCTGTCTCTCTCTCTCTCTCTCTCTCTTGTATCAGAGAGGATATTATGTGGAGGGAAAACGGTTTAATCGTAAACCGCACCCAGCTTAAGCGTGAATTGAATTTTTATTATAAGCGGATTCTTCTTATGGCGTTGTGTGTATGAAAGGGATAATGAATGGCAAAATAATATTAATATTTTTTATATTGTTTTTACAGAAAAATAATGAGAAGCACGATAAATAACGGAATTTTCAAAAAATAAATAATATTTTTGTCTTTTTAATAAATCGTGTAAAATTCAAATGAATGATATTTATTTGTTTCCCAATTATTAGCAATAATTATAATTAATTAAAAAAATATTAAGTTCAGATATTACATTTTATATGACTATAGAGAATTTTAATCAATTTTAAGAAGCTATTTCATGGTTACATCCGTGTGCCTTTTTTTTATTTTAATTTTATCAAATTATTCGAAAAATAATTATTATTAAATGTAAAGAGCACATTGCGATACGAGTATTATAATAATGAACTGCATTCTATTTGTTAACGTATACAAATGCAAACAACAACAAGGAAAGTATACGACCTTTGGGAAATGGATTTTAACGGATCTCTGAAAATTGATTTGTGATAGCAAAAAATGAAACCCGGTAGTCGTAATTAGTTCTCATGTGACCGGTTTCTTGAAATATAGGTTACCTCATCTCCAATGTGCGTCATTTCTTTATGAACGTAATGTCCTTTTTGCTGGTGCAAAACCAACTCGGCAAATATTTATATTACAAAACTGTACGAAAAGAATTATAAAACAAAGAGTAAAAGCTGTAATTTCAGCTTTGATACGTTAAAACATATGGATCTCTTGAAAAGTTATAAACAAGCAAATATGACGTAAGTAAAACATTAAGAATCTCTCGGAAAAAATCGCTAAGAAAGAAAAATTATTAATAACAGTTTTATCCTTTTCGATTGCTTACAACTCTATCTTTGATCTATCTCTATCTTTGTTTGCTTACAAGTCAACGATATAAAAATTGAAAAATTTTCAAAACCTGCAAAGATACGTTCATTTGTTTATAGGTTCGTGTATGCTTTTTTATAAACAAATAGTTGTATCTATAGAAGCCATACTATTTGGTAGCTTATACGTCTAATTCTTAATATTGAGCATCACCCTAAGAGATAAGAATCGATTTCCTTGTAGGTTGATTATTCATTGTTATTAATTGAATTAGCAATTTGAATAAAACTTAAGAACATCATATTACAATTAGTAGAAGCTAAATTTGACAGTTATCACAGCTACTAACAATCATTTATGTTGATGTAATTTCATTATTATTGTCAGTACACAATGAATAACGAGGAACAATATATAATTTGAAAAGTTGACTTCATTGACTGATGTAACAATGCATTAATTAACTCTATAAACAAGATCTCATCGTCTAACTTCGCTTGTTAGTACAACAATGAATTAAAATAATACCGCAACGAGTAATATGAATATTAAGCAAAGCCCAATCGTTTGCGTTCATTATGAAAATTAATATAAATTACCAACAACTCCATGTCGTTTAATAATTCATGTACGTTAAATCCTGCTTTCCAAATCTAAAATCAAACATAACCGCACTGAAAACTCAGTACGAAAGTATTTCGAGAGCAGTTTTTGAACTAATTTAAGAAACTTCCAATATTCAAATCTCTATTAACGATAATTGAATTTATGTTATATGTGTAGACCAACGCAATATTATTAGCTTGAGAATATAAAATGAAGTATACCGAATTAATCTGTATACGTTACGCCTATTAATGCATGGAGTTGGACGCATGTTGCGGCACTACGCAGTAGCCGCAGGTTGCAAATGCACCCTTTGACACAACTCTTCAGCATTAAAAATGTTAACTGAGTTTATATTTTGTGTACACTTATGAAATAATACTGGTTTTTCGTATTTGCAAAATTAATATAAGTTACGATAATGTTCAATTACATATTTTTCAGCTATAAACCACATTTTTAAACAAAAGTGGGTATATATTTCCGCTTAGTCACCTAAGCAAACATGAGCAAACCAAGAGATTTTAGAAATACATTTAAACTTCATGTACTAAAGGTTTCTTATACATAATCTGAGAAAATATTTACTTCTCACTTTTATTTCGGCGCGCAAACGAGAATCGACGTGATTTTGCTTTTTTCTCAACCAGAATTTCTTAGGAATTATTGTACTAAATAAAAAGAACTAGGTTAACGACTGCATCCCTAAGTATGATTGTTTCTGCAGGTATGACGGTCGTAAAAATAAAGGGAAGTTGAGGACTTAGTTTCAATTACGGCACGCGGGGAGTGCACGCCCGAGTACCACCAGTACCTTTTTCTTTTAATCACTGGGAACCGTTTATAAAGGCAATCTACAATATAACGTCATGAGTGAATAACTGACCGTACCGCGCGCCCATATTACTACGCGCGAACATCCGTCTGACTATTTCGAGCGCTCGCTACTCAAAGCTTTCCTTCCCCCTTCCTTCCCAGCCGCCCTGGCTTGCCCGGACGAGTCGACAGAGTCATTCGGCATTGTAAGCCTTACGGCGGGGCATTAAATGCGATAACTGCGCGGAATTACATTAAGCACTAATGTCAACCCCCACTGCAAATAATGCAATTCTGAGCAACCAGTGCTTCCCTCGCGCGCACAGAGTTGAGTGCCAGTATACTATATAAAGCGCGCGGGCGCGTCGAATGCACGTAAACAGATAAAACGCCAGCACACAGAGGTAGAAATAAAAATTTTGCGATAAAAGCGCTTTCTTCGGGTTCGGAATATTCAGAGGGCATTTTTACGTTTTTCCCCTGTACACGGCCGTTGCCAGGTATGAAAGGGGCTTTTTACGATACGACAAATGAAAAATTTAATCTGTAACAGAAGAAGCGTGTTCGCGTATATAAATAGAATAGAATATTCATTTATAGCAAATATAGTTAATTTACAAATGATATAACATATAAACATTAGTGTATAAATAATGGTGTATCTAAAAAAAATAGGGCGTATAAATAGGGAGTCTATTTCTTTATTGAAGGAAATTTATGATATGACAGTCTTATTCTTAGAACTAATAATACTTAAAAGTAAGTCAAAAACCAGAATTAGTGATATCACAGATAGAGACTACACGAAAAAGAAATCCAAAGTACAGGTACCCCGAACCTCCGTATGCGGCGTCTCATCAAGATCGGGAGAGCGACGCTCCTAATTTTGAATGACAAACTAACCCTCACGTTGTCTCTCTCGAACAAAACACTGCTCTCTCCCATCTCTCTTGGCGCGCTGGTACACGGACTCTGTCGCCCGATGCGGGTAGACGCGTTCACTTCAGAGGATGACATCTGTTTCTACCGAATTCGGTAAACCCACGCATCAGATTTTTTTCCGTGTAGTCAGTCGGTCGTACAAAAGTAAACTTAATACTAACAATTGAAATACTAATCTTACACTCAGACTCACCATATTATATTGTGAACCAAGGGAGTAAAGTGCAACCACATGAGGTCAAAAAGCTAACTTAGCCCTTGGTGCACACTATATTTTTTGTGACACAGGTTTGGATTTTCGTGTTTTTGTACCTGTAACACGAGGCTACATTAACGGATTTCCGATATAATTTGCACCCGCTACGGAACTTTTCGCCCTTTCCGGAACTTTTACGCCCGCTTCGTAAATCTTACGCTCGTGCCGCGATTTTTGTTCCCACTGGTTTAAAAATGGTTACTTTAGGCCCTTTTTTACGTTTAAAAAACGCGAAAATCGTACCTGTGTTACAAAAATACATTTATTCAAATAAATACCGTGAAAATGGGACGACACTGAGATCAAGACAATGCCCTCTCAGAGCAGTTTTAAACCTACTTTGCGATGGAAGATTTCTAACCTCATCTGGCAGAGGTTCCAAAGGTGCGCACCTCGTACACTGAAGGACTTTACTCCAGTTTCAGTGCGCATCAGGGGTGCTGCTAATTCTTTAATTTCGCCCCTAGTGACAAACCTGGGTACATACCTAGAGAAGAGACTCTCAAGGTAGTTTTGGTTATGCATACGCATGATTTTTTACACCAATATCACCATGAAATAAGTATAGTGTCTTCTCGAATCAGTGCGTAGCCAGCCCAGAGACGTTCTATGGGGGCGAAATATGATCACTCCGACCCATACCTAACACATATCAAACACATGAATTTTTTAGTCTTGCCAATGAGAGAACAACAGAGCGGTTGCGGGATGTTTACGCAAAGTCTCAGTGGTGTACCAACGGCAAAAGCGTAGAGCGAGCATCACGCGATTTAGTAATATGGTTAATATGAGCTTTCCACGTATGCTTAGCATATAGTGCAATACCGAGTGTAGTCGTGGTGTCAAAGAATAGGATGCGGACACCCCGAGGTTGATCGTCCTAGACTCAGCACTTGAGTATAAAAATCATGGTATACTGAGTACCGCGATCTACACATTACATGGATACGCGTGCGTGGGATCCGCACTCAGCGCAGGGAGTAGTAGAGAGTCTGGCTAGAGCCGTGGCCTGCGCGAGGTCCTGTGCTGTGAGGAGTCATTTTCGCTGGAGCCAAGCAGAGTGTTCTTGTGGGCGATGTCGGAGGAACGACTTCGCCGCGACCTCCAACAGCACGACGGCCCATTCCCGAGCGCGAGAAACGAGCGTCGGGAAACTCTTCGCAGCAGCCAATGTGGAAGCGTGCAGCTGACGGCAGCAATCGAGCAGTGAGCAAGAGCTGCGAGCGAGAGCAACAGAGAGAGGGAGAGAGATGCAGCGTCGGCGAGAGAGACTATCGCCGACTTCTCTCCAACGAGATCTGGAATCTACCGGGTAAGTCCTGCGCGCAGGCATTCTTGTAATGAGAGACTCGCCGACGTTCTTCTCCAAGTGAGTACGGTAATCTGCTTCCCGCTGCGCAATGTTTGTACCTTTTGTTTTCGGCAATATTGGTTTTTAACTCGCGAGTGTTTATTTCGCGAGCCCCTCTCTCTTATTCTCTCATTTACAGGTGGTCGGCGCCGCCTTTGTGGGCACGGCAAGAGTGCATCGACGGCCGAATTCCCAGGTTTTTCACTGCTAATTCCGCCTCGATAAGAAGCATCGTTTTCGCGTATCTAGCCTCTTACAAATCATTGTTTATTGCTGGAGGACGAATTGCTTTTAACCCTCCGAGTACACGCTGGGTCAATTAGACCCATATAAATTTTCGTAAAATTAAATTTTTTCAGTAATATCGTTTTTTTCACCAATTTTTGAAAGTATTTTAAAGATTCAACGGCACTTATAATATACATAAATGATTTCTATGAGGTCAAAAGTATACCTCAGAATTTCGGTAAGCCAATTGGTGCAGCAGTTGTGGTAAACGGTCGAACAACTAACAAAGTCAGATTGACCCAGAGTGTACTCCGTGATTGAAAAAAAATAGGTGTGTACTCGGAGAGTTAAGAATAAATCAATCTTATCATACTTATGAGTCTTCGCCGGTAGATTGTTTCAAAGCCGAATTACGCAAAACTTTTGCCCCTACAAAATAAATAAAAAAGTACCGGAAATACTTTTAGCCTTAATGGAATCCGTAAGCACTTGTCGGCTCCGTAAAAACTTTTACTCTCCAGAATTTTCGTACAATGTTTAATTAAATTTTTAACTTTTTAATTAGCAACCAAACAAGAGACCTCCAACTGACGCTGAATATTATGAATTTAAGAAAAATTAAGATAAAGATTGCTTCAAAAGTTTAATGCAATTTTCAAATAATCGAAAGAAAAGCAAAAGAATTATTTAGCAAAAGCCGAGACTTCCGCTCAATCCTCTCGGCCCATTGAATTACGCAGCGAGCATCTGCTCGTTTGCCGATCTAACAATACGAACGGAGCTGAGGGATTGTGGCGCTCGCCCGCACATAAGCCCCGACGAGGCAAACAATATCCGGGAGGCCGGCTGGTATGGTTTCACCTGGGAGGCACGTGCGCCACCACAATCCTTCACACCCAAGGAGCTCAGCCGAATCTCTCTGATATTCGATCTCAAATTAGACAGCGCTCGCAGACTGCTGCTCATGCATTCGGCTGTGGTTCAATTAGGCTTTCGGCACGCGAAACGCATCGACTTTCGTCGATTTTTACTGTACGAATAAGGGATCTATTTTTACATAGACCGACAATAACATTAACTTTGGTAATTTTATATAATAAAGCATTAACATAATAAAAATTTTTCATCATACCCCGGCCGAAAGTTCGCCATAACATGCACGTTTTGGGGCCGGGAAGTTACATATTACAGTTACATGTTTTCAGTATACGACGTGACTATAATCTGCACTTTCCCGGCCACAAAACGTGTATGTTTTGGCGAACTTTCGAGCCAGGGTATGAAGAAATATACTATTAGAGGAGCATTCTCATATTTTGCGCAATCAGAGGAATATGAATTGTAAAAGTCTTACATTTCATATTAAATGTAAATAATAAGCATCAATCTAATTAAGGTAAGCTTGATTATATATAACAATGCAATGAAACAGCCGTGTTATATTCAAGTGAGAATGAATATTTAATTTTCCTTTCCATTCGAGGCTTTATGACTGTATTATTGAGATTGTAAAAATTCTCTATCATTTCGTTATGTTAATCCGCACGCGTTACTCCACATCAAAGGCTTAATAGCATCATCCGTAAAATCAATATCCCATATACTTTTCTCGGCATTGTTCGCTTCTGGTCTATTGAATTTAATGTTTCGAACTTTCGAGTATGTTTCTAACAAGTAGCGAATAGTCGCTTTTCTCTTAACAGTTTCAGTCTCCAATCAATAAAGTTGGCCGCTGAAGCTGCTTAAAAGCCACTGAAATACGACGATGAGGTGGCGTTTCCATTAGAGCTTAATACCCTGCAAAATCTCCTGTGTGTTGCAATTGAACGGGGTATATTCGATCGTATGAGCGAGAGATGCAAATTTGACTCAGGCTTCGTGTAATCAAATGTTTTATGAAACCTATTTTGAGGGTGACATGCTATTAATAGATAGCATGTCTAATTAAGTCGCCGTAAAGCCTGCTGTTCGTCGAATGTTAATATATTAGACTGCGTTTCAAATTTTTAGGGTAGTGGTCCTTATGAGTGTGCCTGTCTGTATTTGTGTGCCCTTTTTGTGATTTCCGATGTAAGAAAAAAGTTCTAACCCTGAAAATGATGAAAAGCTATTGCAAGAAACAGTAAAATGACAATTTATACCATACATTACACAGTTTGCTGTATTAATTGTTAATAATCGTAAGTTAAAAAGTGTCATTAATATGTTGCGGTATCTTACCGTATACACAAAAAGCATTTATGATGCCTAACAAGATTTAACAAAATAATTATATGTTCATATATATATATATATATATATATATATATATATATATATATATATATATATATATATATATATATATATATATATATATATATACATGTTAGCCAACTAGTATCTTCGTATAATAAATTTTATAATCTTCGTTAACTGAAAATAATGCTATTATAACATAGACTTTATTACGTTCACGAAAGAGATAATAACGGAATAATCAATAAACACTTTTTAATACAGTACATAATTCAGTGTTAAAAACTCGAAAGCACTTTGCACGTAATGGCTCCTCAAATTTACGTTTACGGCGTGTATCTCTGAAAAAATGGAGCATTCATTAACCATAAATTTTTATGCACAGCTCTTATATTACTTTCAAACTTGAGATCGAAACTGTAACTAAGGCGATATTTTCCTGAAAGTCGTGAATATTTTAGGCAGTTAGCAAGGAAATTTCCGAAGACAAACGTTGTCGATATTTTTCTTGCCTCAAGAGAGCCACTCAACCACCCACGCAGATAACCTTATTTGTGCCTCCCGTTCGCGCAACATCCGAGATACAGACTCTTACGGAATAGATTCATCGCCCCTTGAATACGAGCCCCTCCTAACAAAAGACATTCTCCAGTGACACAGATCGGATCGGGCATCAATCGTTCGAGAGAGAGAGAGAGGTAGAGATATGGCTGCTGCAGCGGCGCAGCACTCGAAATACTCAGACGTAAACTCTGTGCTTCTCGCGTCCCCTTTCAGAGGAATGAAAAGGCGCGCAACAGTATCATCCGCGACACGAGCGCGTGAGAGATATGTTCAGTCTATACATCCGTTGGGAGCCTCGCTATATTTTAAGCTATGGGTATGTGTGTGAGTAGGGCACGCAGGCGACTCTGAGAAGAATTTAATAATCCTAAAGACCACGTAGTGTACGTTCATTACCGCACTCGGAATGCCCGGGTCTACTTATTTATATGCGAAACCTCCGCGTAGCGGTAACAGTGAGCGAGTGCGCGCCTGCACAAAGGGCTTCTCTCTCTCTCTCTCTCTCTCTCTCTCTCTCTCTCTCTCTCTCTCTCTCTCTCTCTCTCTCTCCCCCTCTCCCTCTGAAAGCCTGAGAAAGTCGCGCATTGCTCGCATCGCAGACCCACTTTCCATCCGTCCGGCCCTCCTCCTCTTCTTCTCGTATATTTGATGGTCGTAATTAAAGTGGAGAGTGAATAGTCATGTTTGCGAGAATTCCATCATCTCCTTCGCGCGTGCGTGCGTTTTGCCGTCCTCCGCGCTTTTTCACTTTCCCGCCCATACCCCCTTTGTTCGCACGCACGACGTTCTCGCGAACGCGAATGATTAACGGCGCGCGAGGGACGCGGAATAATTAATAGCACGCCGAGGAAAACGCGCGAGTGCAGGAGCAGCTAGCTAGCTAGCTAGCTTGTTGGGACCGCGAGTGTGAGAAGAAAAGTTGTTAGGAAGGGCAGATAATGAGACAAGGAGAAGAAGAAGAAACCATAGCAGCAGTAGCAGGTACAGAGGACTTTGTACAAAATTTAACGAAAGGAAAGTCAACGTGACGGTGGTGGTGATTCCTGCCGTCGATCGCGCGCGCTCTCGAGAGCTTCTCGAAATCTCCGCCAACGACTGACGTATCACTTAGGCGATTGCGCACAGTGTTACCTCGAATATCGCCGATGGAGTGTACCGTGTTTTACTTGTACCAAAATTTATGATTTATATATATTTTTTTCTAAGTTTAAAGTTTGTGCGAATTCCTTGAAAAAACATGTGTACTACATTAATCTTCCTTTTTCCCGACCACAGTCTCCTCCGGGTTTATGTCATGTTCGTCTTTCTGCACTCGTGACATTGAATTATTTAGATTCTAAAATAAAAGTAACTTAACTTTTTTCTTTCGTGAAAAATATAATGAAAATCAAAATCGGCTTTATATTATCTCTAGCCTAAGTGCTGCGGAGTATGTTATACGTAATTTTTTCTGGATCTTAAGTATTTACTATAGACTACGTCTTTGTCTGTAGTTTGATCCGCTAATTGTCATAAAATCTATCTGAAGCTTATTTTTTTGTATCTACTATTTTTCGCAGGGATTCTCTCGACAAGATATTGTTACAAAATCAATACCGCTTCAATTAAATTGGTGAAATAGGAGACCTGCTAAATGAAACATTGATTTTTAAATCTTTATATAATATATATATCTTCCTATATTATATAGATGTTAGCATTATTTATGAACATCAGCCCCCCTCACCCCCTCACCACCGACCCCTCTCAGCCCCCCTCCGACCTCCCTCGTACCCCCCTCATGTCCACCCTTTTCATTAATCGTATTTATCATCTCGGTACACATGCGACAAACATCTTTTTTTGCACACCACGCGTAAAGTATTGTGTTTACAAACTCGAAAAAAGCTTAGGAATTTCTTAAAATTGGAATATAAGTGTTTCTGAAGTCGCTGATCACGACTTTACTGTCGGAGTTTCGAAATTCAAAATGACGGATCCAACATGGCGGTTAAAAGATCAGAAAAAGCTTAGATTTTGCTCAAAATTGGAATTCATGAGTTTTCGAGGTCGCTGATCACAATCTTGCTATCAGACTTTCAAAATTCAAAATGGCGGAAAAGAATTCGAAAAAAGCTTAGATTTTGTTTAAAATTGGTATGCAGGGGTTGCTCATCAAGTTTTTCTATTAGACTTTCGAAATTTAAAATAGCGCATACAATATGGCGATTGAAAGTTGTAAAAGTGCTTAGAATTGGCTGAAAATTGGTATGCATGTGGTTTTGAGGCCACTGATCAAGATTTTGCCATTATACTTTCGAAAATCAAAATGGGGTAGGTGGAACTACTCTATGCTTGACGTTGATGCGTCTTTTGAGTTTAGTGGTCACAACACCCAGTTAACGGTTACAAATAGCAGTCAGTACAAACTTAATTTGTAGATTAATAAAGGTATAACGTTAGGCTAAAATGTTTCCACCACGTAGCAAAAAAAAAATTTGATTATTGTGCAGTAAAAGGTTCTGATAAGGTAATGGACCCTATTATAAAGCACATCTTGAGGGCTAATGAGGTTTCCTATTTAATTTTAAATGAAATAAAGCTAATCCCTGGCAGAAATCAACCATTTTTCTCCCATTTGTGAAACGATTTTTCTCCCATTTTCTAGCCATTTTCTAGCGATTTTGGTCAACTAGCCATTAAATGGCTAGAAAAAGGGAGAAAAATCGTTTAACAAATGGGCGAAAAATGGACGATTTCCAGCAAGGATAGATTGAACTCTTTTGTAATAGCTTATTATATTATCTCTACTAAAGCAATTAAAATTTTTTAAAGGTACAATTAGGCTAAAATTATAATTAATTAAGTATGAACAGAGGATCGTCAACACGTCCGCATTTATGATACAGCGTTGATACAAATGTCCCGGTGTTCTGTCAGTTTGGTCCCAATTATGAAACTCTCTTTTCCACACTATTTATTGAAAAACACTCTATTGTTTTAAACATTTTAAGCATAATAATGGTACAATCTCTGTTCCTCAGTTTTTCTTTAACCAATCAGCCCTAGAACGCCTTCAAGGCTGCCTGACTATCCGAATAGATGCTGATGCGTCTGTCCTGAATGCCAAGCTCTTCAATCCTTTGAACACACCGAAGGATGACATATATTTCCGATTGAAAAACTGTGACATACGGCCCAGGTGCAAAATGTGCCTTTCCCATCCCTACAGTAGTATCCGGAGCCGGTATCGCTATCGGTCTTGGAGCCATCCGTGTACCAGATGTCTCCGCTGCCCGTCAGCTTATCCCTCTCCATCGTCCAGCCTTGCCTCGCTGGCATGACGGCCTCGTACCTCCATCCAAAGGTATATTTCTCGATCATCACATCCGATGGCATGGGCAAAACTAATGAGGAACCCAGTTCTTCGGGAAACTGAGTATGCCTCATACCCTGTCTTTACTTGCCTGGAGTCCCGTTCCTATGAGCTGTTATAGCCGCAGCTGCGGAAATGGTGAAGTGGAGGGACTCAACGCCCACCACTGCATCCAGTGCCTTTGTCGGCGTGGTACGCATCGCGCCCGTGTCTCCCCTCAATATAAGCCCTCGAAGCCCCTCCAATATTCGCCTAACCCGCTCTGTTCTGCACTGCGGTAGCATAGACAAGCCTGGGCCCCAGCACGACCCTATAGAACCACAGTATGATCTTGGGACTGAGCCCCCAAGTTCTGCTAAACGCCCTTCGGCACGTCCAGAAAGCTGACAGGAACTTATCACATTGGGTAAGAACGTGCCTGTCCCAGGTCAACTTCCTGTCCAGAGTTACCCCGAGGTATTTGGCTGTATTTCTCATCTCGAGGGGCTTACCCTCCAGTGTGGGCATCCTGTATGGTTCGAGTTTGTATTTCCGGGTGAAAATGACGATCTTGATTTTCTCTGGATTTATAAAGAGTCCTGTTGCCTCGCACCAGCGTTTCACCCATTTGAGTGCAAGCTGCATAGAGTGTATGCCCGCCTCTACGCATCTTTCCTTAAGGCGATGTGAACCTCAAAATCAACCCAATTTCATTATTTAATTAATAAACATTCGAACGTTTATTTGGAAAAACAATTCTGTCAGGCGCTCCGTGTATGTAAATACTATGCTCAATTTTTTTTTTTAGTAATTTTATTATTATTTGCAAAAGATATATATGTTCTAAAATTTGTCGGTAAGTACACATTACCTTAATGAGAATCAAAAAGTCGTCCACGTAGGCCTGTGCATAGCAACCCCCAACATTCAGTGTCTCTAGAAGTCCGTTAACTACCAGACACCAGATGGTGGAGGAGGATACTCCGCCCTGCGCGCACCCCCTACTGACCATCCCTGTGACTTTGGTTGGGCCCAACTTAGCTTCCACCATTCGACGGCTCAGCATGCTTCCAAGCCAATCTACTAGTGGCTAGGGCACCTCATGCCTCCTTGCCTCCTTTGAACGCCCCTTCCATATCCAAGAACGCCTCTACCATGATTTCCCCTTTCTCCGGCTGCTCCTCTATGCGATAGACCGCCGAGTGTAGGGCAGTCTCCGTTGAGTGTCCTGCCCCATAAGTGTGCTGGTTGGGCCTAACTGTCAGCACTTCGTCCTGCAGGTACCTATGCACTTGCCTTTCCAATGTCTTAAAGACGAAGGAGGTCAGACTGATTTGCCTAAACTCTTTAACAGTGTGGCTAGGTTTCCCTGCTTTCGGAATGAAGACAATTCTTGCCCGTTTCCATTCACGTAGCATGTGTGCCAGGGCAATGCCAGCCCTAAAGACTTTGACCAGGTGCCCGATGGGTACCTCCATTCCTTCCTGCACGAAGCCTGGAAGCACCCTATCTTCTCCTGGAGCCTTAAAGGGCTTGAAGTTGCCTATGGCCCACCTGGTTCTCTCACGTGTGATTATACGAGCTGCCAGATCCCAGGCCGCCCTCCTCGGTGCTAACGCCCGGAGAGGTCTAGCCTCGATCTCGACGCTCAGATTAAGATCCGGAAAGATTACTTTGAGGAATAGCCGCAAGCAATCTTCCTCCGAAGCTGCTTGTTGGAGGCCCAGTCTTCCGGTCTGCGAGTATTCCGAGCCCTGTTAAAGGCTCGCCTCACCTCCTGGCGCAGGCCGTGGAGCTCCTCTGACCACCAAGGGGTCCTCGAACTCTCCCTTGGTTTGGTCATCTGGCAGCTCCTTTGAAACGAGGCGTCGATAGCCCTTCCTACCTCCTCCGTCCAGTACTCTAACGTCTCGGTTGTGGTGAAGTCCGGCCTGAAGTTTTGGAGTTCGTTCCCAAGAATAGTCCTGTAGAAGTCCTAGTTTGTTCTCCTCGGATTCCTAAAAGCCCTTGGTCCCTGTATCTCCTTTCTTCCTTTCGATGTCCCAGTCCCGCTTCGCCCATGGCTTCGCTGTCCCGGTCCTCCTAACCGCTTTCAGCTCCCATCTCTGCTTAAAAAGCTTCCGCCTCTGAGCTCCAGAAATCCTCTGCTTCAGGGCTTCAGGGCGAGTTGAAGCTCCTTCAGCTGGTTTGTGATGACATCGGCATCAGGGTTCTTCGATGAGTCCCCCTCCGGCGATGTCTCTGGTTTTCTCTCTGTGGACCTGCCCACTCTGCGTCAGGGATGGTTGGTTTGCTAATCGCCCATCCCCTCCCCCCAGCCAGGATCCGCCCGGGTTCTTCGAGGAGCCTCCGGTACCCTCCTGGTTGAGGTTCCTATTCGCGGTAGCGATCGCGTTTGGATTGTCCGTCATCTGAGTTTCCGAGGGCCCTCCTTTTCCAGACAACCACTGGACAAGCGGGTTGAGTTCCTTGGATCTCGATCTCCACTTACACTTTTCTTCCGAGAGTGCCTTCACCCCAGATGTGCTAGGCGTTACCGCACCACAGCCTGGTGCTTCGTCATTCCTTCCTCCCTCGTTCTCTATTTTAAAGTTGTGTTCCATTTGAGTCCCACGAGTAGCTAGGGAAGCGAGGCCCGCTCGGAAAGGTCGTCTTGTGTTCCCGAGGTACCGTTAGAGACTACTCAGTACTCCGGGTAGCCAACCAGTCCACTCAGCATACGCATTACACCTTCGGCTTGGGGTGTAAACTACCTTTAGTCACACATCCCGGCACAATCGCTCCGGCATCGAACCGTGCAAGCTCTATCTGCTACCAAGGAGGACCGATACTCACCCCCTAAGGGCGTCATCTATTCTTCTTACATCTCATTCGTTCCCTGACATAGGTATGTCAGGCCCCAATTCATTCTATATTCATGATCTTAACCCGTTTATAGGGAGATCCATCCGTACGAGTATCGTTTATAGGTTTATACTCCTCATACATAAAAACTTTTGCAACGGGGCAAGACACTCCTTTCCAATCATTCGTGAATATGTCGGTTCCCGAGGTGCCATTAATGTTGTACAAGCCCTCTCACCCGCCTGGGAAGGGGCCGAGGCCCTGGCTCAGGCTACGACGAGGTAGCAATCCGGGAGAGGGATGAAAGCCTCTTACAACTGTATAATATAGAAAAAAAAAAAAATATATATATATATATATATATGTGTGCGTGTGTGTATACACGCGCACACACACACACACACACACACACACACACACACACACACATACACGTATGATTGTATTATACTGTTGCAATTGGGTTACACATACGAATATACGGAATAAAAACAGGAGTACAATTACAATATGACAACGATTATAGCAGAAACTCGAATGGTAGCAACTGTGGGTAGTTGGTAGACAAGCATATTAGTACTCGTATTCAATAGTATCTCGAGTTATAAGTAAACGTATACGTTTCAACGAGGTCCGTAAGATATCTAAATGACTGAAGGACGCATGCCGTTTGCGATTATTCCAACTCCAAACCCAATCTTCATTTTAAAGAACAAAAAGGTTCATCTTTTATTAAACACCATCACGATCCACTGCAGTAGCAGCCATTTAATGATGATCGTTATCCTCTCATCGCGGGCAAAGCCAAAAAGTATGTGTCACCCATCTACGCACACAGACAGGGCGGATAAAGACATTAGCTTCATCCCTCTCCTCAACACGTGTTCTCCAGCACGGAAAACTTTGACATAATTCACTCGGTGAAAGGCCACTCGTCACGGCTCCTTAACAAAAAACAGAGCTTACACTCTCCCCCTTCTGAATCTCCCTGAACGCTCGGGCGTCCCCTTCATACATTCGTCGGAAGGCCTGTCTCGCAAGCCACGCCAGGCGAAAAGAAACCATAAATTAGTCAGTCCTGTTTGTCGCAGTGACTCTAGCGTGTGCCATAACCCTGGTAGAAGAAGTGGCTGCTCTCACACATTCTATCTTTTTCACCCACGCGGGCATACAAAGCAGCAGAACACGCACTATTTGTGTACGTACTTAGCTAAAGTGTGATCCTCTAGAGAGGAGGGGTGCGCGCGTTGCGTCGGCTGGCTGAAAGTGCTACTTGCATGAGCGCGTGCCCCGCGTATCGCGTCCGTGCCGCCTGCTAAAGTACATTAAAATTTCGTCGGTCGCGCGCACCCGCTTATAAACACACACACACACACACACACACACACACTCACACACACACACACACACACTCATATACATATACATACGCGCGTGCGCGCCTACGTATATATCCGAGAAAATTCCTGAGTTAACGGGCTGCGTCGACGCTGCTGCGCCTACCGACGCTGCTGCGTAATTCATGGGGCGGGCATCGCACACCTTCGACTTGTGGACTTTAATTTAAACTGCGGTTAGCCTTTTTTGTGCATAATGCCGGAGGTAAATTTTTCTTTCTTCTTTGCGCTGCGCTGTAATAGAATTATTAGGAAGAAAGAGTACCCCATTAGATAGTCTTTTTTTTAATGTTATTTGAAAACGTGATTAATGATAAATATCTTTTTTTTCGAACTGTATTATACGAATTTGAAGATTTTAATTTAAGAAATTCCATCTATCTAAAAGAAAAACTTGTTATAAGCTCTCCATCAATTCAACGTATTTATATATATATGGCTCTGGAATTTTCGGTCAAAGTTGGAACAAGATCAATGAAGAGCCTGCTCGAGGTCTCGTGTTGGGAATATAAGAAACTCAAAGTAGACTTTGATTGAAATCCATCTCTCAGAGGTGTCGCGCGAAGCTTGTCACAGCATATCTCCCTGAAGAGCGCGGGAAAATGTTTTACCGAAAAAGCTCGCACGAATCTCTTTGATCCGCGACCGACAAAAAGTTTAAGCTCGCGCAAGGCTTAATGAAGTTGCACATGCTCGAGGTTGCAGTTGATTTCAACGCAGGGAATTTTTATATTTTTGCGGTATGAGCATCTACGGATATATATATATATATATACACATACACACACACACACACACACACACACACACACACACACACACACACACACACACACACACACACACACACCTGCCATGTTCGTGGTGAAACAGATATATAGACACATACACCCACGCGGCCGGGATTTTCGTCGGCTAAGTGACAGAGATTTAGCGGTGTGGTTATTTCGTCTTTGCTGACAGATGACAACGCGTCCTCTTATAATTGGACAGTCTGGCTCTCTGTGGTGGCGGAGGATCCGTTACCGAGGAGAAGGAAGAAGAAGTTGGCGCCACGTGTAATTGAGGTTTCCCCCTTTTGTGGCGATAATTAATTTCGCTCGCGCGGATTCTTTTTCAAGAAATTATCCGCTGCACTGCTTAAAATTGCTCCCCCACCATTGCACTATACTCTTTTGGCCGCCGCCAACGCCGAGTGAAAAACTTTAATTTAGGTTTTAATCAAATTTTTGTTTTTAACAAAAATAGTAAGCTGCAAGCTCGGCGGTGGCCCGCTCGACGATTGCAAGAATTTTTCAATATTGCAAGCAAACAGCTCTGTCGAAAACGCGCTTCGAGTATTGAATTTGCAGTCTCATGAATTTCGAAAGTGAATATTTCGTCGAGAAATTAATATTGAACGGTGCATATATTTTTTTTTTCAAACGATTCGTGGCGGACTGTCAAAAAACACTAAAATGCTGAAATATGTGAAATATTTTTATTGGGCTCAGCTTTATATTATCAGTTTTATTTTAGAAATATAGGTTTACATCCAGCATTATAAATCATAGATCTCTTGTCGAGTCGTTCGAAAAAGACACACGTCTGCAGTAGTAAGAGCGCAGTTTAGCCCGACGCATCCGGCGTCACGCGCATCGTGGGATCTTATATGAAAACTTTACGGAGGCGCACATATCACTTTCCTCTCACTCTATATGGGCTGAGGTGGGTGATATATTAAGATTTAATATTCAGAGTCGTTTGATGCAAACGTCAGCGCGGCAGTTTTATACGTACGTCACCGTCGCCCTCATCCCAAAGCTTTCTCGCGAGAAAAATAAGCGGCGGAACGCTAAAGTTTTTCAGGCGAGCGTGCCTCTCTCTCTCTTCCCCTCTCTCCACCTCTCTCTCTCTCCCTCTCTCTCCCTCTCTCTCTTTGGCTCTCTCTCTCCCTCCTTCTCTCGATAAATTTCCGTCACCACGCACGCGACTGGAAATACATCGGGCTGGTGCCACGTGTCGGCGATAGTGTGCGCAGCGCTGCAGAGTGTATCTTTGGGGTATAACACGCGCACCGTCGACGACGACGAGCCGCGGTTTAGGCACGTAAACGCGTTGACCGAGGGAAAACATAATCTTGGGGATTCGTGCAACATACTTTTCGGTCTAGTAGCTGTAACGAGATTCTGATACATGCAAAGAAAATTGTTTGCTCTGCAAAGTGTTTACTGGCAGGTTTAAAGGTTAACGTGGGCTTTAGGCATTTTTTATTTGATTTATGTATGGCGAGGGTAATATCTTTAAACGCATTGAAAAATGGATATTGAGAGATTAGATGATTCGGGAAATATTTACCTGTGATGCAATCAGCTAATTTCGGTACCATATGCTGTGGCAAATAGTAATTAATGAATAATGGTTCATGATTCATCTAGTGCATTTAATTCAAATATAACAATATGTCCTAAATAAACAATTTAATACAGTAATGCATTTGCGATATAGCCTGCTTAAAACGGAAATCACGCGTTATTTCTAATAGTAATCTAATATGAGTTTGATATCAATTTTAGGATATGCGGCAGTTAATCGATATCGACAAGGAATATGTGAAATCTGATTTATAATATCAAGTAAAAAAATTATTCTGTTGCTATTCTTATTAATTAAATGTTTTTTTAACGCTTATTAGAGAATTATCTATATATGTTTACTATCAAAAAGCTATATTACATTTATATCTTAATTTATACTAGGGGGTACCTCCCTACTCGCTCCGCTCGTCAACCTCCAATTAGAATTTTGAAAATGTATCAATTGTAATCTAGAATGTAATATGTTGAATTTAGTGTAAGTTTCTATTTCTCCAAAGAAATTTCATTTTTTAAGTGATCATGTAGGTACTTTAATACAGTAATATATAATACCTAAAGAAATAGTTTTTCGCCCCCCTACTGTAGTTCTCTCATAGGCGCATTAATTATGCACATAGCATCTCCATTTTACTGTCCTTGCCACTGTCTTTATCTCTCCATCTCTGTCTCTGGCTCTATCTCTCTGTCTCTTTCTCTCCGTCTGTCACTGCCTCCATCCATCTCTTTCTCCTCGTTTCTGTTTCTGTCTCTCCATCTATGATCCTTTGTTTTTATCTTCCTATCGCTGTCACACTGGTTTGCTATTTTGTCTCTGTCAAAGCGCCGTTATGCGAATCTCTGTATACCTCTGTCTGTATATCTCTGCCTTTCTGGCTCTGTCTCTTTGGCCCTTTTTCCTTGTCACTATCTCTGACTTTTCGTTTCTGAACCTCGCCAAGCCTCTGTCACTATCTCTCGGTCTCTCTGTCTGTATATCTCTGCCTTTCTGTCTCTGTTTGTATATCTCTGCCTTTCTGTCTCTGTTTGTATATCTCTGCCTTTCTGTCTCTGTCTTTTTGGCCCCGTCTCCTTGCCACTATCTCTAATCTGTCGTTTCTGTCTCCCATTCTCTATCTACGTCTCTTTGTATCTGACTTTCTGTCTCTGTCTCTTTGTATCTGCTCTTAGCGTCTATCACTTTCGTCTGTCACTCTCTTTCTGCGTCTCTGACTCTGTCTCTGTAACGCTGTCACTGACTGGGCAAGCTTCTAGCACTAAATGTTTTTAACTATTACCTCTTAAAAATACGACTTTCTATCGACCTCGTAGCGTGGAAATCATAGTTTGTTGATTTTATGAGTATAAAGTGAGGGGGACCATTGAGGGGGGACATAAGAGACATATGAGGGGGGGCATTGAGGGGGCGAGGGATCGATGGGGGTTAATGAGGGGCTTTTTAAGATTCTAAAACTCATATGTCCCTCTCAAATAGAGATGTATTTTAATGGTGTTTTGAGGGGCGTTGAGGGGGAGGGGCTGATCGGTCAGATTTTTTCTTACAACTATATAATACAGGGAGATATCAAATTATAAAGTTTGATTGAAATTGAATATTCATATTTTTGTTCCTCTCAATGCTTCTGTATAAATAATATTATACAATGAAAGTGTTTAGTTCTCTCTTTATCGTCTTCCTGAAAATTTTTTAATCCAAGCATGGATTGTCCATTCACATCGAAACCCAAACATAAAATTTAATTCCCTAAATATAAAAAAAATCAATTACTCCGGTGCCTCAATATCCAAAACTTTGAATAATACCGCCGAAGCTCTGTATTTCGCGAGCAAATTGTCATTTGTCTTCTACGTTGAACATTAACACCCCTCTCGTCTCCACCACGCAGTGTGTGTATATATATATATATATATATATAATAGTTCGCCACTATGCAATGGGCTATAGCCGCGCGCTGTTACGCCGCGTGCGGAACGTCCTTTAGCCGCACACGCGAAGGGGGTGTACATTAATGCACTCGCGCGCTCGATCGATATCTTTATCGCGCCCATGCGCTGATTGAAAATTCCCACCGCTTTACTCGCGCGCGATATGTAACACGAATGCTTTTTCGTCATCCTCCGCGTTGTATTGTCGAATCCGACTGATAATGACATAATCGTTTTCACGCGCACGATCGCGCACGGCTGCTGTAGTGCGAACTGGGCCGGAAGTTTAGTTTATTCTGCGTTTTTGTCGCGCGCGGGGGAGGATGCAGCCGCGAGATGAATATTAAACTGCCGAGGCGCACCGGAAGAGCTTCAATGTGCTCACGCGTTTTTTTTCGGCCAAGAACATTAATTTCTCCTAAGCTGGTGTGCTAGATTTTGTATTTAACGCCATAACGCATTGCGTCCTGGCTCTTGACGTATTATATAAGAGCGTCTCGGAGCACTTGCGCGGCACGCGCCGCAGTTGAGAGTTAAATTCCCATCGTTCTCTCGTCCCCCTTCGGCACATACACGTGGGGAATGAAAGTTGAGCATCATGTTTTTCATTTTCATTTTAATAACGACGCCGACTCACGCGTGAGAGGGAGGGAGAGAAAGAGAGAGAACTACTCTTTCGCATGCGCGCTCTCGAGATGTATTTCAAAAAGTACAAAAAACTTACTCTGTCATCGGCATTTGAATGGAAAAGTTTTAATAAAAAATTCGAAAGTTCGGAGACTAACAGTTATCTGTAGAAGAGAATTTTATTTTTTGACGATTTTTGGCGGATAAACTTGGGCATAAATAACAGGGGAGTTTAGAAGTTTGTACTCGATAAATGTTTGAGTTTTACTCGCAGAGTACTAACTAAGCGGTGAGAGTGCCGCCTCTATTTTTGTAGCTTAAAAAACCAAATGGGGATCTCCGACCGCGCCGCGCTCAATAAATATCACAAGACGTCACAATAATACCTGGCTACAGACTTTTCGTATACCAATACCATATTATTTGCTCACCAGACCGTTTCTCCGGCAAGATTCTCAATCAAGATATTCCGAATATTTAGTCAATTAACAAGGCATCTCTGTGTTAACCATCCGCGTATGCCAGCCTTGGGAAGGAAGAAAAAAAACAAAATTAAGTAGACACAAGGGTGATCGGTATGCGTGGCGAGTATAGATTTATCGTCTGACGGACTTTGTCAATATTTTGACATGCGATATATTGGCACGACGATTGACGTTATGCGTCAATACAGCATGCTGTGCCCATTAATTAAGCTAAGGCATATACGCGGCCGCGCACGAGTGCCGAGCACGAGAGTATACCAAACGATCGTTACGCTCGCCCGGCATGGCGCTGTTACTGCTGCTGCTTGTGATGTACATAAAGCTTGCCTCAGGTAATTCTGCGGGTCACACCGGCCGCGTTCCACCTCGTACTACTTTCGTTATTCAATCTATTATTACGCGGAACGCGAGCGCCTCGTTAGATTGTTTTTTGTATTAGCCATCGGGGACGGGTCAATCGACGATTAAGTTTTGAGATATTAATCGATTTTGGCGTTCTTTCCGGAGGACAGTGATAAGGTGGCAGGTACATGAAGCGATGAAGATTCGTCGTTTGGCTTTTCACGTAATCATTTTGTCTTGTCAAGATCAAGATAAACAGAATTCTAAAGTAAATTGAATCCACTGGCAGATCAATGTTTGTTGACTTTAATTTCATGAATATTGAATTAAAGTTAAAAGAATTTAAATTATCATATATAATTGACCAAGTATACATTTTTTCTTTTGAATTTTAATATGTCGTTAGAGTTTACTATAATTAATTAAAAATGTTAATAAGTTGCGAGTGTGTTATAATTTTATGTAAAGTACACTAGATGGCTATTTATTTGCACATCTTTTTTCAAAAACCACAAATTACGATTTCAGCTCGTAATTAATGAAGTTCATATTTACTCAAAGCAAAAGATGAAAAGAGTTACAAAGTTTTACACGAATGTATCGCAGCAATTCGTTATGCGAGCATGATGT
Source organism: Torymus aiolomorphi (assembly GCA_036365515.1). Lineage (NCBI taxonomy): Eukaryota > Metazoa > Arthropoda > Insecta > Hymenoptera > Torymidae > Torymus > Torymus aiolomorphi. Next base: position 13,310,688 of record CM070875.1, read on the forward strand.
AACCTTAATTATTTTCACTTAAAAGAACTTTCGGAAACAGATAAAACAGATTTCTCGTAAAAACGACACTTCCACGACGCGCTGTAACATATCAGAAACCGCGTCGTTCCGCGCGTCGCCGCCCTTGTGAGTAAATTTTTCATCTTTTTTCCAAATGATACGGAATAACAATGACATTAAATCCCGGCGGCACTCGTATCTCTCGGCTACTTAACCGTGACGCATATCTTTCAGCGGTGAAAAACAAAAGCCAGCCGCGGCCCATTTGTAAAATAAATAACAGTTCTCGGTTCCCTTCTCCATATACATATATATAAACGGGAGCGTCGGTCCGCCCGGGCTTTCTTTCCTCGGCGATACCCATCTCAGCGATTTATATACCCGGCGGACTTTCTCCCACTCTGGCCGCGCGTGGATTCCGCAGTGCAGCCGGGCGATATTCAACCGAACCAGCAACGATGCGAGTGAAAAAACTTATCAACGCCTGGCGCTTTTTGCACTCGCAGTGCGCGATCAGTTGCGCAGTCGCGCGGCAAACGGCCGCTAATTTATTACAGATATTTCTCTCTCTCTCTCTCTCTCTCTCTCTCTCACTCCTCTGCGCCATATTTTTCTTTAGACTTTTTACACCCCGCTGCATCGATCCGCATGGCGGATGGTCGACGGTGGCTATTCTTCTTTCTCTCTTCGCGTTTCTTCCGCTGCAGCAGCGCAATATTATGGAGTATAGGGATTTTTAAAAGGTCGAAGCTCAACAGAACTCGGCGTGATGCTAAGCTGTAAATGGAGAAGAAAGAGGCGAGGAAGAAGAGACGGAGAATCGTCAGTCACGGCCGCGCTTCGCTCCCTCGTTTTCACGACCGACAGGGCGCGGAAAGAGATACGGCGCTGAGTGGAGCTGGTATAGCCCTTTTCTCGAACTCTCAACGCGAGAGGTCCTCTCCCCGGTGGGCTTGACGTGACAAGTTGTTAAGACCAAGCTTCGCCCAATAAAGATAGCCTGATGTCCTTTTTGTTTCGCGTTTTTCTCGTCCTTACCTTCGTCTGCACTTCGCTCTCTCATCCTCGCCTCTTTCTCATTTTCTCTCCTAATTCTTCTTCTTCTCTAGCGCAAGCACACCGCGCTATCGATTGCGATAATTGTTTGCACTTTGTTTTGTAATTACCCTGGTATAGAAATTCATCTATATGAAATGGCCAAGAAGTTAGTATATAGCTAGTAACATTGGCTAATTAATGGCTATGATCTATTTCTTAGATTGACGTCACAGCAAAATATTCGTATTTGATTTTCTTACTAATTCTATCGTATATGAAAGAGCATTAAAGTGCATTAGATGGCTTACAAAATATAAATAAACAACATTAACGAAAAAAGCATTTGTTGTACTCCTTCTATGAATAATTCAGCAAAACTTTTATTTCTTCATCTGATTCTGTCTCTCTCACTCCTTTTCATAACAGCAAGCCTTCTACTAGCTATTTCCAGACTAAAAGAACTGATCAGTTTTTATACCTTTCAAATACTCAAGAACAAGCTTGTGCTTGTCTTCGAAAATCTCATTTTATTTATCAATCTATTAAATAGCCATATAATAGGGAAAAAAGCGTTTCACCTGGAGCTAAAAACTGAACAAGATAAATTCCCATTTTATAGCAAGTTTCTAAAATAAATAGTGAGTTATTAGTTATAAAATCTTTTGGATTTCCACCAGGATACTTTTTCCCGACTCTAGAATGTTTCTCATTTTTCTTCAGTACGTTCTGATTGCTTCGCACGAAGTGTATGCTTCCATGTCATCAAAGAAAAGGAAATTTTGAGTTTATACTTTCCGACCGTAATTTATAAAATAAACTTGTCGTCTTTTTCGTGCGTCTATATAAAAGAAGCATATTTTCTACCGAATAATATTTAAATTTGTAATACCTGCACGGGATATAAATGTAATAAATATGAAAATTTAGTTATAGTTCTAAACCCTCTTATATTAATCCTGCGCTGACCTTCAGTGCAGGTACTATAAACCAGTATCATCTGGCCGGCGACTAAACCACCACGGGCACAATATCCGGTTGATTGCGCTCGCCATGAAATACACGCCTACGTCGGCGTATACACTATGGATATTGAGATGCACATTATTTTTCCGTGCTACACACCGGGCAGAGTATATGCTCGTTTAACAGACTCTCAACAAAACAGTGTATATCGCACGTAACGAGGTATTGGCTCGTAGACGGGTGATGTTTTGTGTGGTAAAAACCACACTCTATGCGCGGAATTCCATAGCACGGAAAAATTTGCTGCGTCGTTGTATGCAGAATCGAGCGTCGTGCATAATTCTTATTCGGAAATATTACTATATAGTAATCACGTTGATTTTGATCCGAATGTTTACAATATTTGTATTCTGTATTTAATTTATACTCATTTTCATTCCAGTATTTTATATTTCACAGTCGTTGAAAGCCATTGTTTGTGGATCAATAAGAAAATGGTTTATAGGATGCTAACGAATTGTTATTAAAATCTTATTAGAATTTGGCTACTTAAGCTATTTACAATTTAATTACATTTATTTTTATGAGTATTTTATATTACCGTACGGCAAATGCCAGTGAGGAAAGGTCATGTAAAATTTACATAGTTTCAGGAAAATCTACCCTGGTCTGTGTAAAATATACACGAACTCGTATTTGCATCGATTCATGTAAATTTACTCTCGCATTTTTCTCTGTGCAATGTTAAATATATATAAATCTCATTTTCATAAATAAAATCCTCATTCTATTTTCATTTATCCTAATTTTGGCCCGAAACATAATTTTTTACCAGGAAAAAAGTATACCAAATAAGACCACTTGTAAACTCGTATTAAATTTTTCAGTAGAAGCGTTTCACTAGAACTGGCAACATTTTTTGCGCATGCGTTATTTTTCTGAAAATCACAGAAACGAATTTTATGCCTGAAAAAATATGCGCTTATTCCTTGCTCTTGTTATAAATTTAATTATTGTTTTTTCTATGCGTTTATATTCTTTACTGATGAAATGTTCATTTCAAATCTACGTAAAATTGTGAATTACGCAATCCCATAATAATTTTCTTTATTTGCAATTTCTTTTAAAAAAGTTAACATGGCAAATATGAAATTTATTTAGAATTTTACATAATTAAATTGATGAAATTTTTTAATAGATTACGTTTAAAGGGGGATTTAATAAGTATCTTCGTTTACTCTCCATTTATTACCTGCGTATAGTAATACATTTTAAAAGTGCAGTAGTTATAAATTTGTGTATATAAGATCTATGTGTCAACACATAAAGATTATCAGCGTCGCTTAGGTATACGTAGGCTGACACGAATACAATATGAGCAGACTCCATTAGCGCGTACAACCTTTTCATAAAGTAAAAACGTTTAATAAACATGTAGCTATTTATATTACAGTATAATAGCGGTGTTCTCATAACTATTCGAAAGATAGTTTCATAAACAGTTTTATTGAAAAAGAAAAACAAATTTGATTGATGCTCTAAGTATGTTAACAGATAAATATTTTTCTACCATCTACAACAAATTGTAAACAAGTTATTGTGAGTGTACGATTTTGAAACAATCTCTTGGTATCAGATCAATCCACAACATACTTTGAAAATTGCCTTTAATTAAAACTCTAATTAATCATCGAAAAAAGTTCCTCGCATAAACAGATGGAAATAAAAAAAAAGAAGTTTTCCAATATCGAACATAATACGTAAACGTCTGAGACTCGCGCTCTCTCGATACATACAATACGGTATATTGCAGCGCACAACCGACGCGCAACTTAACTGAGGTCATAAATTCACGCGGCCGCGGAATGTGCCTGTCAACGCTCGCCATAACGAACGACACCCTCGTCGCACGCCTTCACTCCACCAGATAGCTCTTTCTCTCTAGCTCCGCCCGTCCCACGACACGCACGTGCGAAACAAATACTCGCAGGGATAAAATATAACATGCAAAGGACGCGCGTCGGAGAGAGACAAACGATTAACGAGTGCGTGAAAAATCGCACCTCCTCTCGCGTTTCGCTTTACAAAAGCGGACGGCGCTCCGTGCCCGAGATTTCCCGGCGAAAGCCCGTTCCGCATGAATCATGTGGTAGAGTCCGTGAGTCGAAGAAATCCCCCTCCCAGCAGTTGTACCGGTACAACTTTCTCTCACACCCTCTCGGAACTTTACAACTGTCAGGGCCGCCGGATCGAACTTGCGGCGGCGTAGGGCGCGAGAGAGACAGAGAAAGAGGGAGAAGTAAGCTGACTCGAGCTTCTTCCCTTTTTACTTCTCTCCGGCAGGCTTAGCCTGGCGCGTCATTCTTCCGCACCCGACTCACGGTCAGTGGGTACATACAGGGGGAAAGCCCGGGATGTATAGGATTGACGTGGGTGCGTTATACGTAAGTTTTATCGGGAAAATTAACACCTTTTCTTTGTATTTATCGCGCCGCGCGCCCTCTTTTATGGCTCTTTCATTCAAATATTTGCTATTTTCGTTTCGTGCGGATCTGTTAAAGGGAGATAGAGCGCGCTGTGGTATACGCGCGACTCTCTGGGGGCCGATTTATAACTTGTTTATTATTTAAAGCGGCGATTATTATGAAAATTTACGTTTTTCCCCTTTTTTCGAGCAATTTATGGCTTTCTTCTTGAAGACTAATATTTTACTTTCGGACATCCCGAATATAAATGTCACATTATAGAATCAATCCAGAGATTGCGAGATCAATAATTATTTAGCTCGGATGGAACAATGAAATATCAGGGCGAAAGACCATCTAATGTTTCTTTACCGAATACTATAAAAGGCTCTATTAATAAAATGAAAAACTAGAAATGTGAAATATTGGATTTCAAATGAAAAACCTTTTTAATATCAATACAGATCATTTGAAACTTTTAATTATTGAATTCAATTCAATTTCTAAAGTTGTACTGAATTTCATTGGGCTATATACACTATATGAATAGAACTTTTTCGTCGATTGAGATTTATAATTTAAAATAAAAGACAGCATCATCCATTGAAATTAAAATTTCCTCTTCCTTCATTCATTTAAAAAAATATATATATTTCAGTAATTTCGTTACACTGCATTTCAATTTCGGCGGCTTTGAAAAATATTATCACGTCAATTTTGAAAACTTTTCCAGTATCGCGTAAGACCTTCCGCCGGCACATTATTCCTCCAGCCAACTCGCTAAGAGCCGCCTGGTCGTTACGCGCCAACTTTCCCCTATACTTACACGCGCACCTTGACGCGTTTGAATTTTCTTAAAGCTGAGGTCCTATATCCCCAGGTGCTCAGCCTGAAAAACTTGACCAATTAATTTATCGCTCCCCTCTCCCTGCTACGTGTACCAGACAGAGATCACAATTAGCTCCGCAAAACGGTTAACACGTTCATCCTCTATAAACATAATCATTTTACGCGCGAATTTACGAGGCCCATTCCCTCTCTCTCTCTCGCGGATTTTCGGTAATGTATATAGGAATAACCCGCAGTCTTTTTCACGCGCTCCGGGAAATCGCCGAGCGCGCGCCGTTCCGCTGATCTGACCTAAAAGGTTTTTCATGTGAGCCGCGTGCCTTCTCTCCCTCTAGGTAAGCCCGCGCATTGAAAATGGCCGACGCGCGCGTGCGTCCCGCGAGATAAGCATCGTGAAGGGTGAAACGCGCGGAGCCATCGCGTGCGCGCGTGAACCCGTCCTCCCTTCCCTCTCTACTAGACCTTTCTCGCTCTAGTCCACGCGGACAGTACGGTCCCTCGTGCCGGCCGGCTTCCTTTCGCCACGGCGCTCAAAGAACCGCGCGAACGCCGGCTCCTGTCAAAAACAAAACGCGCAGCGGGAGCAATCACCGGGAGAAAAGAGAATGCCCGAGCGGGTTTGAAATGCTCCCCGTGTGTATATCGCGGCGCACATAACGCTTGCACGCGGCCACGCTCTCTCAAAAGCATTACGATGTTTTTCGGGCTTCTCTCTCGCGGGACAGCACACCGGCGCGACAGGTATACGAGGCTGCCTCATGCGGATTCTATAGTTTAGAGAATTATTTACCGCTATATATAGCGCCTGCGTCTTCTTTGTTGTTAAATTGAACGCTTCCCGACCGTTTTATTTTCCTGGATGTTTCATGCGACTCGCGTTTCATTGATATTCTTTGTTTGTCGCTCGTATTATCAAAACTAAACAACAAAAAGCCAACAAAAGAATGCACAATGTATCATTAGGTTCGTATATATATGATAATAAAAGCTTATTGTATTCTTTGTTACAGTGTCATCAAAAGCAGATAATTATTCGGATATATTTAAATATTCGTATATTTATGACTCGAATAAAACGAAAATTTCTCAAAACTATCATCGTCAAAGAGACCGCGTGTTCCATTTTTCGAAAAAATATTTCTCTTCGAGCTCTGCGTTGTATGGCAACTTCAACGTTTTAGATCGCTTTTTCAAAACCGAAGCGTGCTTCAGCCGAGAGCTTTTGCTTTTTGCGGGGCCGACAATCGCCTTCCCCCGATGCGGCTGCTGTTGCAGAGCATCGTTGACACTCGCAGGTCTGCGCTATCGGTCACGATTCATAAAGCAACGATGCCAGTTTAGAATTCGCCCCTCCTTTTGTCATAACAGCTCTGGCTCTGCCCCTTTGGTCATATAACTATCGGCAATCTTCGGGCTGTTCACCTTTTTTATCTCGTCGCGTGATTCGTCGTCTCTTTCTCTCTTTTATCGGAGACCCGCGTTCAATACGTCGGTTTGCCAATGGCTTCCGCCGCCGTTGTCGCGTGCGCGCGCGCTTTCGGCTTCCCTCCACGTTTTTTTTCTCCCGCCTATATCTTCTCTCGTCAACGCCCATTCGTCTTTATCCCACCTCGGGCATACGATATATAGATCTGGCGCAGCTGTCAACCGAAGTCTCGCCCTTTTGGTCGTTCCACGCAATTTTCCCGGCATTCTTATTTACAAGAAAGTGCGTGTAAACGGCATAAATGGTGTAAAGCCATACCGCGTGCGGAGATTTTAACTGGTGAGGATGTAGGGCGCGCGAGTTGATGAGGGTCCGACATCCGTCTGCCATCGACAATTGGGGGAGGAAAAAATTACTTGGGTAAATATAGGTTCCTGCAATTTCATAAAAGGATCCAGGACCTTTTCAGCAGAAAAGAAGTCCGTCCGGTCAGCTAATTTCGTTTCACGTATTCTAATCCTTTGACTGTACCCCCGGAATAGAGAGGGAACCGTAATTTCAAATATCAACATTCATTTTGACGTCACTGCTAATACACTATATCCTTGATATCTCCTTCGTTTCTGGGAAAGCTAATGGATGAATCAATATTTGATTAATCCCATCGCGATGGCCGTCATATAGAAAAAAGTAACTCAATTACGATTAATCGACAGATTACACATAAAACATTTGCCGTACAGTCCACTTACAGTAATAGGGTAGATGTCCGTATTAGTGTGGGTTTAAGAAACTCTTCAGTTTTGTCGCATAATAATAGACTATTTAAGCTGTATCAGAGATTCCGGGTGGTTTATATAGATAATAAAAGTAATAATCTACACGAAACAATTTTTTTTTATAGAAAAATATTCATATTTACGAAAGTTACAAGCAATATAAAAAAAAAATTTTGTACGCATTTGTGTGCCCTAGCAGACATCAAAGTACATTTTTGTGTGCCCCGTATTAACGTGGATGTACACGTTTGTGTGCCCCACATTAGTGTGTCTTGATAATATTATCATTGCCAACAAAATTATTTTGTTAACTGTAGTGCATTTATAATCAATTTCTAACCCTTGTTTACATTGAATGTTAATTAATTCCAATACGGTAAAAACTGCTGAAGGTCGTCAATGCGATATGAAACAACGTTTGTGCGCAGACAACCTAACCTAACTTTTCTGTTCAAGCACCGATACGAGCATGCTCGTATTGTATTTGTGCACACACAAATCTGGACAAGTCGTTTTTCACTGACCCTATTAGTAGACACCATTAATTAAATATTAAAATCAATTGAAAACCTTTATATTAAGGTTTATTATATAACATAATATTATTTTATGATATAATCAATTGTATCCCACATTAAAATCCTTCCGAAACATTATTTAATGTTACTTTTAAAAATGTCATTTCTTAGCAAGTTTGGACAAGGAAACACCGTGACACACCGCAAATCGTGAAACATATTTTTGAAAGTTCTTTTTTAATGTTATAGTAAATGAAAACAAATTAAGTAATTAATTCTATTTAAACTTAATTAACTATATTTTATGAAAAAAAATATTTTAGTGTTACGTTTTTACTCGTTCACTTCTAGGATATGTTTTAATAATAGGGCACACAAATATGAACAGGCACACTAATACGGACCACTACCCTACACACATCGATCTCGAGAATATCAGTATTTCTCCTATTTCACCACCAACATATGCTTCTCAGAAGAATCAGTCTCACCTCCACACTCAGAGAAATAAAAAGAACCGTAATAGCTAGACAAATAATTTTTTTTAGAAAATATAGGTCTTGAAATTCTCTTTCGAATGCCGCCCACCCGATTCAAATACATAAAGCCGTTCTCGAGAAATTACGATTAAAAAAAAAAGTGAAAAAAATTTTAACCTCAAATATCTCCGAAATTTATGGATCAATCCTTTTGCCCAAAGAACTCAATCGATTGTGATACAAAATGTACCACTAAAAAAAATTTCAAACTGATTAAGCCAATTTTACTCTAGTTATTGAACGACAAAAAAAAACACTTTTTTTATAAATTATTTTTTTTCTCCAAAAATAATGAATAAAAAAACCTAAAAATTTAGTAAGTTATAGTACTCAGTATTCTTTATAACCAAAAAAATATTCATGTTAATATCTTTTTTTACTTTTGAAATATAACCTATTTACTAAAAATGACGTTTTCATGAATAACTTATGAAGAAATATAGCTAACGGCTTATTTTTTTTTTTATATTTAAATAGAAAATTTTATTCTGCATACAGAGAATTTATCGTATATAAATAATATTTGTTCTAAATATAAAAAAAATTGAAAATAAAAATTTTGAAAATTTAAAAATGGCGATAAAAAACAAAAAATCGATTTTGACAAAAATAAAATATTGACCCCAATTGTTGAAGCAAAATCTGAAAAAATGATCACTCTCTCGTTAAAATCGGTTGAGTAGATCATGAGATATCAGAGTATACGGACATACATACACACACACACACACACACACACACACACACACACACACACACACACACACACACACATCCATACGGACATTTTCTAAAAATGGTGTATTTCGATTCCAAATTTTCTATACAACATTCCTAAGACATTATCTCACAAACTTTTTTTTTTACTATCACAAAGCTTCCTCTAGGAGGAAGCAAAAGAAAACACATTTTAACTCTCTCTCTCTCTCTCTCTCTCTCTCTCTCTCTCTCTCTCTCTCTCTCTCTCTCTCTCTCTCTTTCTCTCACTCTCTTTTTCTCTCCACGCCCCAAGTGTTTCGCAGAAAATTGTAACGTGACTCGAGCACATTCGCACCAACGACTTCATTCACCTCGTTTTTTCTCCCTCCTCTCACCCACTCACGCAAAGCGAGTATAGAGAGAGAAAAAACCCTCAGCATACGAGCTTACATGTACGTACATACATGTACACACGTAGATAGATATCTGCGTGCATGCAAGCACTGCACGCGCTGATGCAATTGTGCATACCCACACACACATACCTATACTGGGCGCAAGATAGCTGCATTAGACGCGCCGCAGATTACGGCGATGATTCGTGCAGCTTCCTGCGTTGTCGCTCGCTCGCTCGCTCTCCATCATATACGCACGCAGAGCCGGATATATACGTAGACGAACAGCAGCTCGCCGCCTGGGAAATCACGGCGACACGCCAGGCGCGCGAGCTCTTTCCCTGTCATTAAGGCAATCGCGGAGAATAGCGCGCGTCACGGATCGCACAATGGTAATACGCGCGGGTCGAGGGGAGGGAGGAGTGAGAACGCTGCCGATCGAAGATATATCGAACGCTCGCGCGCTCGCTCAAGCTCTCATTAACGGGAGTGAGGATGCATTCAGTACTTATTCAGGCTGGGTTGCTTAAAGTGCTGTGGCGGAGATGGGTTGGTCTAGCATATAGTGGCATGCGCGCCAGGCTGATATGTAGCGGGCCGAGCAAGCTCATTAGGGGTAGTGCGGCATGTACTGCTGATGCTGTAATGTAATGGGTCGTCTCGAAGGTATTGGGTGAGAAAGTTGCGCATGTGGCGTAGTTGAATAAACTTCCCTCCCACCACCGCTGCTGTAGCAGCATCATCGCGGCTACTTGACCTCTTTGCCCCGCAGCGGAAAGTTTCGTCGCGAATAGCAATCCGCAAGTTCTGCCAGAGGGAATGTGTAAACTGAGGAATTAACAGTCGCCGCGGGACTGGTCGATCAATATAATTTGACGGTAATTGAAATGGCCGAAAGGAGGGAGGGAGACGTGATTTCGAGGACAATAGGCTCGTTTTTCAGCGATTCGTGTATGTCTGTGTGTACGTGTGTGCGTATGTGTGTGTGTGCGAGTCTATGTATGGTGTATGTATCTGTATGTGTGTAAGTGTCTGTGTGTCTGGTTCGGGTAAAAATGGAGAAAGACTAATCAACCGCGATAAGTAAAGCGGCGGAAGATCAAGCTGCGTGAAGAAATTGAGATAAAATTTTGTAAAAAGCATTTGTAAAAAAGTGACAAGTGTATATTTGCGCTCGACTCGCCCGCTGATTTATAAAGTAGGGAGGGCAGTACGTATATGTCAGGGTTGAAATTAATGTTAGCGTCGTTAGACTTAAACACATCGGCGGTCTCTCTGAAACAATTTGCAACTTCAAGGATTTCAACGGATATAGAGTAAATCAAATGAACCGGAATAGCTTTCGCGCGCGCGCACACACACACACACAGACACACACACACACACACACACACACACACACACACACACACACATACACACACGTATTTCTAATTAGTAGAATCAGACGAGTTGTGTCAGTCGTATGTACAACAGTATGCAGAGTATATATCCGATCCACTTTGCTGAGCTATTTCGAATTGTTTTGCATTTTTTTAAACATTCTTATCTACTCTCTATATTCAAACATTCAAATGCATACTAAAGTGGAATACCAGTATAATCAAATTAATTGTAACTTTAAATAAAATTAAAGCGTGCCTGCAATTTCTCTCGTATTATAAAAGAATGAGATTAAAACGGACGTTATATTATTATAATATCGGGATTAAAACATTGCGCGGCAATGAAGACTGCCAAGCCTACGCTCGTTGGCATTGAGTCAGGGCCGCGCGATAGGTGCTTATTACGCGCCACCCAAGATATGTTATGATGCAACGGCGCTGTTTGCACATTTGCGTTGCTACGTAATTACCCGACAAGTTCTACGTTTCCTTGGGGCACCAAAAGAAATAACCCCGACGCATTCGGAAAGATATGTAATTTACAATTAGAGATCATTCGAGCACGCGGGTGTATTTCAGGCGATAATTGGCGGCTCACGCGAACACGCGAGCGAATTATTTAAGGCATACCGCCCGATTAAGTGATTATCCACATGCTAATATTGATCACCTACTTCCTTTTTTCTCTCTACATCCTCGCTTAAACCGTATCTTTTAATTACCACATTTTAAGCAGCGGGATGTAGTTAAGAGTCGCGTTGCGGCTTTTATCTTGATTGAAAGTTCGTTGTAATCAAGTGAAATTGATACAAGCACGCGCGCAAATATTGGCTCGGAATTTTCTCCAAGTACATTTTGAGTTGCCTGCGACGTATAAACTGGTATTTTTACAGACTTTAACGAGATGCAATATGCTTAAAATGTTATAAATCATTAATAATTTTGCCTAAATGATTCGCGCCGTGAAGGTCGCGTATGTTTTAAACCCATGTTCACAAACATAATGTGGCACATGGTGTGGTATGTATTTCATACAGTTATGTTGATAAAATGCGCATTCATAAAGCAAAGAAAATAGCTGGCATGCGCTCACATGCGATCCATATACGAATTTCAAATGCACATCTGAATGCATGAAATATGAACCTCAACGGAACCGTGGATACTCTAAGTAGCGAAAAGTTTTCACTCCCGCATAGGGTTTACTTTTTCGCCTCTCTCTCTCTCTCTCTCTCTCTCGGTGTATAGCACGTAGGCAGAAAGCCGCGCCACTTGACGAGCTTAATTCAACAGGTGCTGGCGTATCCCCCTATGTGCTTACCGCGTGCGCGTCGAAAAATGCCATATTTGCTCACATTGAAAAAAAAACCGGCATCGAAAAGAGTTTTAAAATGTCGGATGGCAGTATAACGCGTGACTGGAGGAGTGAGAAAGCTTTTTTTGATGTTAATTCGCGTCGTTATGCATGCTCGCCATCTCTGATGACTCGCTTGCAATTCATATGAGCTGCAGCAAACAAGATTTGAATGTTCGATGTTCATTTAAATGAATGCCGCGCCGCCCGCATGTTTTATACAGCCGTCGACAAGGGGCTGGGCGCGCAGACAGAGGGCGGAGTTTTTAGCGCGATCCAAAACTTTTTTACTCGAGAACAGCCCGGGCGCCCGAAAATTAAAGCTGACCTGCAATGCTACACGGCGCGCGCATCGTTTTCGTAATTACCATTTGAATTTCAAAAACACTCTCCCTGGATGTTGCCCGCTGTATACGAAGTTACAAAAGTAATGTAATTACCGCTGGAAATTTTAATCAAATTTTACTTTAACCGTTGCAGCTGTTATAATATAGCCGTTATAAAAGTCATGTACAGCTGTTGTTTAAGAGACATTGAGGGGGGGCTAGGAGGGGGCTTGGGGGCTGGGCCGGCTGGGGGCCGAGGAGGGGGGGGTTTAATAGAATAATAAGTCACGAAATAACGTAAAAAATGACGGAATTTTACGTTATTTTGAGGGGGGGGTGATGAGGGGGGCTACGTGGTAACATTCCTCTATATAATATAGAAAGATAATATAGTTATATATATAATTTCTTTTTGAAATTTTAATTTCCGATGTTATACTAGTTCCAAAAATTTCTACCGTTAAAGACCATTTCCATTCTCTCCATCTAGCAGAGTAATTCTTATGTAAGATGAGCCTTGAGTAATCAGCTATGAAAAGTTCCGATGATATTACAATTCTCCCCTAAGCGTATCGGCAACTTTATCCCCGATAATTAACTGATACAAACTAATTTTGAAGGTCGGCTCGCGTACTTTTCCTTGGTCACACGTGTCGTAACGTGCCTAAGAAACTTCTTTCTCGACGGCTCTCTCTTTCTCTCTCCCGCACATACATACCACACAAATCTCTAGCAACGTTCACCACATTTGTGGACGTGCAGCTGAAAACTTTGACCGCACGGTACCTGCCTCGCACACTCTCGAGCGGTAGGAGAACCTGACACTCGAAATTCCTCTCCAGGCCCAGAGAAAATATATATCTCTGCCAGCACTGCACAGCTAGGGAGAGAGCGTATAACGACCCTGTCTTCCTCTCCACTCGCATTAGCATAAATTGATTAATCGATACAGGCACTGTGCGAGCGACAATAATTCAGAGGAATCCGATGGCGAATAACCATATCAATTGAACCCTTGGTTTGGCTTTGCGCGCCTTGAGCGCCATATCCACGCGTCGCCTGCCGATAGATAGCATTTCGACGACCGAGTCGCTCACATGTTTCTGCGAGGCGAGTGAGCGAGCGAGCTTAATTAACCGAGACCGAATGGCCGTAAGTGCTGGCCATCGATGAGATGAAATGGCTACACTCGTGCGCGCCCGATCTGCTCGTAGCGCTCTTGTACAATGCCTGCGACGGGGATGAAGTTTCCGCGTCGTTCTAATGTCAAGTTCCGCTGATTTGATTTCGCTTCCTGATTTTGCTATCAACGTATTTTTATTTTAAATATGAGCTCATTGACGCGTATTGATTTTGATTTTTTTAATTAAACCAGTGCCCGTTAACAAATGCGATCTGTTGAATTATATTAAACAATTGCTGGTATAAGTCTGTTTGGATGTAGGTAACCAGTTTTTGTCATTTATCAAAAACATTATATATAACAGTGAATTATCCCGAAGATTTCAACTTAATGTCGAAGATGAATAATATTTCGAAAGCATTAGCCCATTGAAAAGTTTCCCTTCTCTTATTTGATGTTCCGAAAATACACTCAGATTCATTAAAATGATAAATGCTGTTAGGCTTCGAGCGTAAAGGAGAATTTTCGTCAAGATTAATACGGGCGCATGATCTACATACACCTTAATTAATTATCCTTCACAACACTGAGACTCTACACTAATGAGTGTAGAAATGTCGGCAGTTGAGAACTTTCCAGTCTTTGTCCGCGAAAACAATATACGTTGCAAAAAAGTTTCTTCGCTTGCTCGAATGTACTTGCCATACCCAAACACTTGTTCTTTGTTTACCGGGTGTATAAAACTAAAAAATACAAGCCTTTCAGTGCTCTAATGCAATTTATGAAAATGAAAATGGATTTTAATTTTTCGATTGAATAATCCTAGATTATTACTGTAACAATATATTTGTTACATTTTTATGAAAACAAAAAATGGAACAAATGTCTCACGTAAAAAAAAATTACGTTTGGAAGAAGTTTAAGAAAAGTTTTGTTTGGCTTAAGTTTGGGAAAACTTAAGCAATGAGATAATGCCAAACTTCCCAATTCGTGATAGATCTTTTTTGAAAAGTTTAGCAAACTTTTCCCAAACTTTTCACCAATTAATTTTTTAAGTGATGAAGCTTAAGAAATGTTTTCCCAACGTTGGCTAAAGTTAAGAACAATTGTTCAATTGCAATAGTATATTACATACCTAGGCCACTAAAATAAGAAATGTCTCTGAGGCTTTCTTTTTTATTGGCCAAGGTGTGTATACTATTTTTCTGCTCGACGGCGCCGGAAAGCGGCAACTTCGTTTCGCGCAGCGGCCGGGAAGTTGGCGCTTTCCGGCCGGAGGGCAGAAAAGAAATTTTAAGTGTTTCTCCACCCACCCTCCCTTAGTCCCGCACTTCTACTTATAGTTTTGACCGGACATTTTTACTCAAGTATTGTCGTACACCACTTATCGGTAGACGCTAGCACTTGAACACTTGAAATTATAGTAATTTATTTACGAAAATTTTTCAATTTTTAGCCAAACTTTTTAGAACATTCTACCGAAGTTTGGCATTATCTAATTGCATAAGTTTTTCCAAACTTGAGTCAAACAAAACTTTTCCCAAACTTCTTCCCAACATATTTGTTTTACATGAGGTAGCATACAATGCTTTTCACGATGTAAACAAGATTTTTATTTTTATTTCTACAATAAAATATTTTATTGTAAACTGAAAACCAACCTCCTAAATTAAATGACAAAATCAATCTTAAAGCCTAGTTTCAATGTTAAAAATCTTCAATTTGTTCATTATTTAAAAAATGTTAAACATCAAAATTTCTTAAAAGAGATTACAGAAATGAATTTGAATGTGAAGGGTTGTTTTCGATTTACAGCAAATTGCTGGCACACCTTTGCAGGCGCAAATTAAAAAGAAGCGCGAAAAAACGTGCCGAAGTGATGCCTTGAAAAGCTTTAAAGTGCCATTACCAAGGTTGCCGCTTGCGCAAGCGTGAGCACACCGAGTGAAAGCAATTTCGAGTAAGCCTAATAGGTTAATAATTGCTCGCGATGCGTTTCGAGCACGGCTCCTTGATTGTGAGCCATTGCGCACTACATTTCTCTCAATACACACACACACACACACACACACACACACACACACACACACACACACACACACACACACACACATATATATATATATACACATTTCTACCAACCCCGACGATAAAAAAAAGCCAGAGTACGGCAAAGAAATCAAGTTTTTTCATAGAGTAAAAGAAATGGACTAACGAAGACATTTTCTCCTGGATGTTCGCAGGTTCCATAAGCAACATCGACGGTGCCGAGTACCACTGCAATAAAACGGCCGTTAGAAAAGTGATTAGCGGAGTCGTCGGCGCAGCGAGCTCGGTCACCTCCATACAAGTGGCCAATCTCCTACGGCTTTTTCGCATCCCCCAGGTTCGTATTTCTTAGCTATCTCCCTTTTGATCGATCCCTCTTCTCCCGAATGACACCATTGTAATTAGGTGTACTCTTGCTACGTCACTTTTTTCCTGTCTCTCCGCCGCCGTCGCCATCGCCCGGCTGACTGGCAGGAAAAAGTTAATTGATTCCGTCCGAAAAGAAGAATGTCGATATCTTTTTTACGCAGATAAAAGTTGAA
Source organism: Torymus aiolomorphi (assembly GCA_036365515.1). Taxonomy (NCBI): domain Eukaryota; kingdom Metazoa; phylum Arthropoda; class Insecta; order Hymenoptera; family Torymidae; genus Torymus; species Torymus aiolomorphi. The sequence goes on from CM070875.1 coordinate 13,327,138, forward strand.
GATCGGGGAAAACTTGTTTCTGCAAAAAGTGTTGGCGAGAAACCTTTTCGATGAATAATTTATTTTCCGAGGGAAAAAGTTTAATTACTGCGTTAGCTGAAATTTTTTCGCGAAGAGTTTCTCATATTTTTTGTCTCAATTTTGTTTTCGTTTATTTCGTTTAAAATTGAAAGTCAAGTTTCGTATTTATTCATAATTTAGTAATTCATAATTTCGTTTTGAATATTAATTGAAGGCATCATATTATACATATTTACAGTTATGCAAAAAGACTTCCATTCCGAGTTTTAATAACATTTTGCTTCCTCATAGAGGAAGCTTTGTAACGGTGAAAAAAAATTTCGAGACAAAAAATGTTCAAAAAGATGTTTTAAGGCGATATATGTCGATATTTGTTGATTTTCAGAAAATTTTTTTTTGTGGATGTGTGTGTGTGTGTGTGTGTGTGTGTGTGTGTAATGAACTTTTCTTGAAAGGTATTCAAATTACCTATATTTTCTTTTTTTAATATTTAAATTATCTTTACTCTGTCATTTGTTATTAAGGAAAACGTTTTTATACTTCATAAATTAATTTCTCAAAAAATATTTTATTTATCGACTTGAAATTTTAACCACTTATTACACTCATTGAAGACTATATTGTGTTGAAATTTCAAAAGATTATCTTCATTTGTTTTTTAGAAAAAAAAATTATTTTAGAAAAAAGTTGTGTTTTTGTTGTGGCACAATAACGAGAGTAAAAATTATCCAATCGTCTTGAAATTTGGAACAGATATAGCTTTTATACATCGTTAGATCGAGTTCGTTGCCCAAAACATCTGTACATTACGACCAAAGATATTTCAGGTTACAGGTTTTGTTTAAAAATTTTCGAATATCGGTTTTTTCAGAGAGTAATTGATTTATCGACTTAAAATTTTAACCAATTATTAAGCACATTGCAGACTATTGCAGACAGATATCGACATTCTTCTTTTTGGTTAAAATTTAAAGTGATTATCTTCATTTGTTTTTTAGAAAAAAAAATGTTTTACAAAAAAGTAGAGTTTCCATTGTCTTACGATAATAAGAGTAAAAATCAACTAATCGTTCTAAAATTTGGCACATATATAGCATACAATAATACACGTAAATAGACATTATTAAAAAATAAATACTATCACTTTCAGTATGGAGAAATATTTATATAGGATATACAAACGAGCAGAGAAACAGATATTTTTTGTATTAAGTAAAATTGTTTAATGGACAGTAAAGCACAACGAATCTTCATTTGTTTTTGACAAAGAATTATTTTATAAAAAAAGTAGATTTTGAGTTTCTGTACAATAACAACAATTAACAATAAAAACGCAAGTTTTTTAAATAACTTTTTTATCAAAAAAAATAAAAATAATCTCTTGAAAATTTAACTAAATATTGTAATAAATAATTGTAATAATTGGTTAAAATTTCAAATTGATCAAATATTCTCTGAAATATCAGTATTAAAAAACATTAAAAAAATTTTTAATCTCGAATATCTAGTCGTGATGATCATTTTTTGTGTTTTTTGTGGGTAATGAATTTTTTTCTGTAAAATATAAAATTGTATAACAATAATTGCTTTTTAATGATAAAAAATAGAAAGAGTAAAAATAAAAAGTCACAAACCATTTAACATAGTCTCACCGTACAAAATAAAGTATTAAATTTTACATATTGGAATTAAAAATTAACGAATCAGTAAATTAAATTTGGGGAAGCTACGTGCCAATGAATTGGCAGCTGTTTTTATTATCGAAAAGTGTTTTTCAATATTTCTGATATTACAAAATATATAAATATATTTATATTATATTTATATAAATATAAGGAAGGTTAAGTAGGTTTATGGAGCCCTTTCCGTTGGATCCACCAGTGAGATTATTTCTTTAATTTTATGGAGCCCGGGCTCCATAAACATACATATAGAAACGTATATATTTATATTATATTTGTATAAATTATTATTATAATTATTATTTTTATTATTATTATTATATTTATATTTGTATTTAATATATTTTATATATAAATTTTATATATACTAGCAAGTTCAGGCGCTGCGCGCGCCATTCCTTTACCTTGGCAATTATATTGAAATATTACGAATTTAAAATTCATTTTACTTTTTAACATCCGCAAATTTATCCAATATTTGTTATTGAAACTTGGATTGTATTTATTTTAGTATATTCCTACAATACAAAATTTTGGAGGTTAGCAATTTAACTGTAATCAGAACAGTACTCATAGTCCCTTCATTGTTAACTACAAAACCAAATTTTAAGTCATTAATACTATTTATGACATATTTTTAGTTAAAATATTTCATAATTCCAAACTTTGTGGGTTTTATTTGGACCAATCAGCTTGTTTTTCTTATTTTAAAGTAAATATTTCGATGCTATTTTTATTTAGATATATTTTTTTAAATCTAAAAATCAATTTCATTTTAAAAAATTCAAACCTCTCAATCTGAAACAATTCATAAAGCAAATCTTGGCGCCTATTCGACGTAGACCAATTAAAATAAAGCCTTTAGGTGCTTCAACATTACCGCTCATCATTTTTTTAAGAAGGGAAAAAGTTATAATAATGTTCCTTTTTAAATAATAATTTCATAAATAACCCTGGTGGGAATCCAAAGCATTTTATAACTAATAACTGACCATTTATATTAGAAACTCGCTATAAAATAGGAATTTCTCTTGTCCAGTTTCTAGCTCCTGATAGAACACTTTCTCTCCTATTATTTGGCCATTTAATAGATTGAAAAATAGAATGAGTTTTTCGAATACAAGCACAAGCTTGTTTTCGACTATTTTAAAGTTATTAAAACTGATCAGCTTCTTTAGTCTGGAAATGACTAGTAGAAGGCTTACTGTTATGACAAGGAATGAGAGAGATAGAATCAGATGGACAAATAAAAGTTTTGCTGAATTATTTATAGAAGGAGTAAAACAAATGATTTATTAGGTAATGTTATTTATTTATATTTTGGTAAGTCATCCAATGCACTTTAATGCTCTTTCATCAAAGATAAAATTAGTAAGTAAATCAAATACGAATATTTTGTTGTTACGTCAATCTAGGAAATAGGCAAATAATGGTCAAAAAATCGTTTCATTATAGCGATTAATTAGCCAATTTTACTAGCTATTTTCTAACTTGTTGGCCTTTTTATATAGATGAATTTCTACTAGGGAAACCTTGTTTGAAATAAACTTAGCAGACTGCTTAATTAGATATTATTTTAAAATAAACCCACAAATGACTCTTAAGTGTAAACTTGTATTATATTTCGTTTAAAAGTATGAGAATCACATATTTCAAAAATGTAGACAGGGCTATTTCGTTAGCGTTACCTATAATTTTCTCAAAGCTTCGCCGGGAAAAGCAAATATTTGAACTGACAAGCGAATAATCCGAAGAGTCAGCTTTGATGGGCCAAACAGAACGTACACCGGTAATGCTCGACATCAAAGTCATGTCAAAAATGAATACCCGTCGCTGGAGATTCTTTGAACAAAATTATTGAATGAACTGGGCGCATTGCAACAGTGACATAAATCAAACCTCATATATTTTATGTATCATTCCTTTGAAACTGCAAACCAGAGCAATAACTTTTAACCTGAGATGTAAAAACTATGCATTCCCACAAACAATCGATATTTACGATTGCGCATCCGATAAATTGAGCTGCCATTCGAATTAATTACCCCGCTACCAACTAAAAATACACGAAAACATCTACACACCATCCAGTCGTGGACAGACCGCAGATTTGAATAAAATTCAAATTCACACGTTTGGAATACGAACCGAGATCCCGAAGAGTAAGTAGTTGTTAGATATCTGGCGGCTGGAAGAAATTCCTGCGCCGGTTAATGCGAGACACGCGCGCGCGCCCTGTGGCATTTGTGCCCCCGCCCCGATCGTCTATGTACGCGAGAGCGAGCGAAACGAGGACAGCCGGGCTGCGGATCGCGCGATTTATAATATTCCGCGAGGGTTTCGATTACTCCCAGGACAGTTGATATATTGAGTGGCGATTTCGTTTAAACGGCAGCGACCCGTGAGACTTTATTTTTGCGACGCGGGCGCGCGCGAAGCATTGGCCTCAAACCATCGTGGCGTGAAATCACCTTACCTCCTCCACCTTCTATCTCACACACTGCAGACACTCTCTCCCCCTCTCTCGTGCGCGCCCTCCTCCTCCCACTCGTCGCCTCCTACGCCTCCCACTTGCTTTCCCTTTATCTCTGTGCCTCACGTATTCTCTCGTTCTCTCTCTCCCTTTTGCACGCCGTTTGCCACACTCTGTTTCACGCCTGCCTGCCGCGAGATTCTGCGCACGTTATAAGATTTTCGGCGGGCGCGCATATAATTTCTCTAGCCAGCGTGTTCGAGCCGAGAAGAAAGTGTATACAGCGAGAAAGAATGAGTAAAACGGTATCGGCCAGAAAAAAATCACTCGCAATCCCCTACTGCTTGCATAATTCACTGCCGAGAGATTTTCAAGTTTGTTGATTAAACGGAAGTGGAATATTTGCCCGTAGAGGAGAGAGAGAGAGCGCGCTTAAGAGTATACGTAATGGCCGTTAGCTCGGCGCGCGATATTTTACAGCGCGGAAATCTCGCGCGGCAATCAAATACCGTGCAGCTACTAGCGATATTCTCTCTTTTATTTATCCGCGGGCGGAAAAACTCTCGCCGCGCGCATAACTCGCGAGGCCGCTGCACCGCCAGTGAATTATCAAAGTTGGAAGAGTGCGCATTATTTATACTGCCGACTCGTTCCCTCTGCATTCATATTTTTTCAATCTCTTTTATACTTCTTGTTGCGCGCTGCGTTACTAATGACCTGTCGTGCGGCGCCGCGCAACGCATACAAATGCAAGATCCAAAACCCAGATCCGCCGGCAATAATCGTTAAAAGTCCATTATTGCCGATAATCAGCCTCATACGCGCAGTTTCCGCGGCACTGCTTATGTATATATAAGCTTGCGCGTAATTGATGCACGCCGCGTAATGAGATTTTTCAACAAACCGCGCGGCGAGTGTATTCTTGAATTGACAATTTTTCATTTGTCGGAGGGCCGGGCGGTCGCATCCATTTTTCAAGACCTAATGGAATTAGCCAGGCGCGAGCCAGGGCAATTACAATATTTATGATTTCTTTCCGCGCACGGTGCGCCTTGGGGCGGGAGAGCGCACGCGCGTGGCAGCTCAGAAGAAGCAACTTTCCTGCAAATCCGACATTTGAAATGGGCTGCTTGGGAGGAGGAAAAAGCCGCTGCACAAAGTCGAAATCCTCTTTTGTTCTCCGCGTCGCTCTATACAGATATATCCGCTTTTACAGCGCTAATTCGAGATAAGCGGCGCGTGGCGGCGGCGGCCCTTTGACAAAGAATCGCTATACAATGGAATTTATTACGGAAATAATTAATCCGCGCCTGAATTATTCGCGCTCGCGATTCGGTCGCTCGCTTCCAAGAGGAACCATATAAATGTGTACCTTTGGGTACGGTTGCTCTAGGCGCGGACGTAGTGTCACACTATACACCAGCACGCGAGTCTTCATCGGCGATGCGCGAGCCGAGTTGAGCTCCCTTCTGAACCAAATGCATTCCTCTCACGTAAGAGAGCTTATTTGCATCGTCGACGAGTTTCGATCCAACGGCGGTCCTGTGCAATCACTCTTGAGAATCTGCCGGATGATGATTCCGCAAGACTCCGAGGGTGTACCGTGCGCGTGTTCTCACTGCGATGCAATCCCCGCAGTATGAAACTTGAATGCCGACACTTTGCTCTCGCGAATACTCACGCGCGCTGCCGCGATAATTATTTACGGTAAGTGGATGGGCCGGGGCTGAGAAAACTCAAAAACAGTCTTAAAGACTAGGGATTCCTCTTTAATCGCGGGATGTGTGTGTGTGTGTGTGTATATATATGTGTGTGTGTGTGTGTGTGTGTGTGTGTGTGTGTGTGTGTGTGTGTGTGTGTGTGTGTGTGTGTGTGTGTGTGTGTGTGTGTGTGTGTGTGTGTGTGTGTGTGTGTGTGTGTGTGTGTGTGTGTGTGTGTACACGTATATACATCAAACGCGCGCGGGCTATAAAGTTTTTCCGTCATTTTCTTAGGATGAATTCAATTTCGTTCTTTGATTTAAAACCCTCGGTGCTTTCAACTTTTATTTCCCCTGGGGGGTTAAGGATATTTCTTTAATAACGACGTTTTATTGAATTATTTATCTCCACTGACAGAAAAACTCTGGTAAAAATTATGATGTTGTCATGTAAAAATTCCTATGTTCGAATCGTATCTGGACCATAAGTTGGATTTTTAGCAGAAATTGCAATAGACATAGGAAAAATTCCAAGTCTAACATGGGAATTTTATAACTGATTCAAAGAGCGAAAAAAAATTATTTCATCTTTTTTAGGAGTGGGAAGCGATGACGACATATAATTTTTATATTTAAACAATATAGAAATTATTTTTGAATTAAACATGATTAAAGAAAATTAAATAAATAAATTACAAATTTTTGACGACATCGAGATTCGAACCTGGGACCCTTGGCACGCCTAACCACTTACCTATATAAAGACATATTATATGTACAACACAATTTTGGAACTTGTATATTCTCAATCGTAAGTTATATACGCGCTAATTTTATAACAAATTATGCTTTAACTCGAAATGTTATAGATATGTTATAAATATTACCAATACCTTAAATTAAACAAGCATATTTATTTATTAATGAAATTGTATTTACGATTTAATTGTTTTTCACAACCTACCTTAAAAATATTACAAACTTTAATTTTAAAAATTGTCTCATCATAAAAAATAAAAAAAAATAAATAAATAAAAAGTATATTGGATTAGAATGCACATTCAGTTGTTCGCGTAGCGTTTGTGTTTTGTCTCGACATTTCCAGGGTGGATTGAGTTTGTTGACATATATCTGTCTGAATTTTTCCTATTTTGACATTGAAGAGGTCGGCTTTTCGTGCACTCGCAGACTGTTTACGATTGAACATGTGAATTCTTGCTCTAAAACTCCCTCAATTTTTACCATGCTAGCCTATGGGAAAATGTACAAAAGGCAACGTTCCATTAGCCACGTATTAATTTTTATTATGCTGGCATAGGAATTTTTACTTGTGACATTGAACTTTTTCATATAAAAGATAGTAAATATTTGAGTTTTGAGCAGTTATGGTCAACTTCCAAGCGCTACACAGGAATTTTTGACCGGGGTTTTCTGTCAGTGTCCTCTCTATATATCCGCTCTAAATTATTATCGTTTTCGTTTATGTTTTTCAAGATTAAATTTTCTCAAACTATTTGACAAAAGGAATTGGTACGACCCTGCTCACAAAACTATGTGGAAGAACAGCGGCCAGTACATAAGTAAACGTCACGCGAAACTAATTCACGACCTTGCGGTAGCTAACTTTTGAAGTTATGGTCTCGCGCGTATTGTGTCCAGTAGTTAAGGGATTAATGTACCAGGGGTTATTGGAAGCTCGCAATCGTGTGGCTTGGCCGATCTTCGAAATTACTGCTTAGATGGGTGACCGCTGCGTTGCTGACAGCGCGCCCCATAATGGCGAGCGGAAGGTGCGCGCTTGGGGTTGGGAAGGATATTTTATCCTTGCTCGCATGTAGAATGTTTCGCTCTCAGCCGAATTCCTCTTTTGCGTATGGAAATGTTTTATTGTAGTAGTTTCGGTAGTTCTTATGCATATGCTGAGAAAAAAAGTTTAGTAAAAATTATTAATAATTTTGTAAAAATTACTATATTTTCTGGAAAAGCCACCACAAAATGTAAAAACTCAAAAGATTGCCATACTTTATAAGAAATTTTGCTAGAAAGATAGGACAATTTACTATAAATGCTGTCAAATTTACTGTAAAGTATGGGAATTTTTTAGGTTTTTTACAGTTTGTGGTAGCTTTATCAGACAGTTTAATAATCTTTACAAAACTTTTTTCTGAGTGTATGACGATATTGTCATACTACTTTAGTCTCAATTTAATTCGCGCAATGTATGCTCGAGTAAACAAAAAAGCAGATAAACCCAGAATGAACAATCCTGCATTGGCAAGATTTTTAATTAGCACCCGCTTAATTCCATATTCCTGCTTATTCTTTTTATCTCGTAAATTAATTTTTATTTTATTTAATAATAAACGGCCCTTATACAGAGATTAAAGTTGTTACGATACAATAAAGAGAAGTGACGCCTAAACAATAATCTTAAATTAAAATAAGGTAACTCGGGGTATTTCGGCCACTACGCTAATTCGACCATTTTTCTAGTTCGTTATCTTTGCTTATCCGAAAGCTTAAATAACCAATGTCGGTAGCTTCAAAATATGAAGAATATACCTTATAAATCGGTTTTAATTGTTTGAGAATATTCACTACATTTTTATGTAAGTTTCTATTACCAAATTTCAGTAATTCGGGAGTTATATATAGACAAAAAAAAAACAAGTATTTCGTTTATAGTCGAAATATAAGCCGAAAACCCCAATTGAAAGTGATACAGGCAGAAAGGTGAGATTTTTTCTTTGAAATTAGTATGGAAGTAATATTAAATGTAATTTTTTTTTGTAATTTATTTTAATTCGGAAAATCTGTAAAGAAGATGTGATCCAATAAATATGGGAAGACATGAAATTTGTACTCCTTCCACGAAGTCATTTATGTGTCTTTTTTGTGAGAAGAAACTTTAAAAGCATGATTAGCAATAATCAATTTCATTGATCAAAATGGATGTTTTGTTTAGTTGACGGCAAACTCCCATATAGAATTCCAAAATCATTTATAGAATGCATTATAATGTAAAAAAAAATTCTTTATTTCCTTTATACTTAGAATTATTCATAGGAGTTAATAAGTAAATAAAATTTTATATATTTAAAAAGATAGAGTTTATGAGTTTCCTTGTTCTATTTTTTCAATATTGGCCGAATTAGGTAACGTATCACCTAATACAGCCAAAACGCACATTTTACACTTTTGCACCCTACAAAGCCAATATAACATTTGAGGTGTTCCTAATTTCTTTCTTGGTAGTATATTTAGTATACTTTAAGGACTTTCTTACAATTTTTTCCCAGCGCATTTACAGAAGGAGAAAGAAAATATTCCGCTTAAGGTGGACGAGTTACTTCAAATTACCTTAAATCAAATTTTACATAAGCTTAACTAAAAGCGAAAATAAAAAGCTCTTAATCCATGCTTGAAAATATCAACAGAGTTAACGTTGTGGATATTGCTCGGGAGTGTGTTAAACAATTTTCTCATTCTATTAATAGCCGAGTTAAAACAAAAGTTAGAATGAACTGTATCTTCGTGGAATTCACGATGGCAGCGTAAGGCACGAATAAGTCGCTAATAGATTGTGAAAAGATGAAATTATGTATAGTGATTTATAAACAAACATATGGCCATGAAACCGCTGAAGTAAAGCTATTCCCGGTAAATTATACAGTCAGATTTTGTTGCTTTTCCTCTCCACTTAGCACGCATACTACCATATCGTATTACACGAAATTCGTTTCCCGTATATATATACACAAGTCAAACGCGCGGGGCGCGCGCCGAGAGAAAAATATCTATAAGCTTAGAGAAGAAAAAGCGAGCGCGCCGTTCCGGCCGTAGAAGGCAATTTCGCCCTAACATCTCTGCACCTGCTGTTTGCCGTCGCCGGAAAAGATTTACCCAATTGCTCGCGCCGTGTAGCGGCAATTGTTACCATAATCCCAGTGTAACAAGCACTGCTGCTACTACAGCAAGATCGGGCTTGCTTTTGTCTTGCGATACGCGAGCGCGCGCGTCGTTATGGGAAATCCAAGATAAAGCTCAGTGTCAATAATTGTTATCTCGCGCGCGATTGTGCCTTTCATGGTCGGATTTAACGATTCAATTCGGTCCCTTATAGTTATAGCCTCCTTTGGAGGACGAAAAATTTTTTCCTTACCCCTCGAAAAATTTACATTTTTTAATTACTTTGGATACAAAGCAGCATGCAGCGTTGTTGATGAAATCGGCGAATACGTGAACGGCATCCTGATGATAGTTTTCTTCGAATATTTGCATTTTCACTCCTGCACTATAGTTATTGTATAGAAACTTCTACTGGGCAAACTGGTTTCGTGACTGTAGCACAGAATTCTCGGAACAGGTGCTTTCATTAATTCTTAATTAGAACCGCGTCAGCTTTGAGCCAACATAACAAAAGAGCTTGCCTTCTTTACTTAAATTTTCTCGTCTTTTTAACTGTATGTTCTTGTTTCTAGTTCCTTTAAGCTTAAGCTACCAAATTTTTTAATTAATTATAACATTATGTCAAACCAGGGTTAAATTTATCTACTAATATTGAAAAAAGTATAATTTAACGCTCGCCTTTACCAACTCAAACTTATACCTGTAGAATTTAGAGTGTCCCATATTTTCCCTATACATTAGACATAATTTATACCGGCGCGACATAACTGAGTGTCGAAATGTTTCTCAAAAAATCATCAGTATCACTCGAGACCGACAGACCCAAACAGGACTCTGCGAGCCTAGCCCGCGGGTGGCATTAATAAAATTCGTTCCTTCATTACCTCCTTTAGTTCGCGAAAGTGGCGGAGAGTGTAAGCCGACGCGGTCGGGATATTAAAAGACGGAACGAAGAAACAAAAGAGCCGGAAAGCTTTTATTGCTATTACCAGCAACAAAAACATAAAAGACGAATGCGCCCGCTCGCGTGGTCTATTGTGTGCAAAAAGGCATATATACACACAGCGGAGAGATACACCTTCAAATGCGAAGAGTATAAGAGGAACAAGAGCATAAGCATGGCGGGAAAGGAAGTAGAAGAAATTAATAACAAGCTCGCGACTCAACAAGTGCTCCGTTTTACGGTGCAGCGCAGGAAATCCCGTTCCGAGGATCGGAGTGACGGAGTGGGGATGTTTTAACGACGGTGACCCCGCCGTAAACACACAATCGCGCGCGCACGGTGCGGATAAACGAGTTGCGCGAGTTTTCATTCGGCCTGCAGACGTTTATTCCCCTCATTACCTTTCCTCGCGTGCCGGCGAGCTACTGCTTAGGTGGCGCGCTTCTAAACGACCCTCCTCTCTCCCTCTCCCGGGCTTGACAGGCGAAGCGAAGAAATAAGAAAGGAAGTAATAGCCGGGCTCTCCGCACCACACACACACACACACACACACACACATCCGCGTACGCAGGCGATGGTGTCTCGGTCGAATGGAAAGACGCCATTATGCCGGGTGTGTTGTGTGCTTAAAGGGTCAATAAACGAAAGCTTTAGCTCAGTTACTCGACCCGCTCTTCCGCCACCGGCTTCCGTATGCCATAAGTTGCTGAGCCTGCACGAGTAGAAAGAGAAAGAGAGGAGAGGAGGAGAAAAAAGATTTCGCTCATCCCTCTTGTCAGACAAATGCGCGGACCCCGGTGAAATATATGTTTTCGGCATTATTCGCGGCATAATAAGACATATACGAGCGCGAGCGCATACGGTTCTAGGAAAACGGAAAGACATAAAACCCCCGGGCAATCCATTTAATTTTTATGTCGGAGTTTCATTGAAAGTCTAAAGTGTATATAGCGACGCGAGTAGTCCTTAAAGCTTAAATAATGGCGCTCTATAATATTTACGACACGTTTATTTGCCCTATAGCTCTGGTTGTTTATAGATTCACTTATGTTCTTATGTACTTAGTTTCGGGTCTTTGTCTGTATTCGCTAATGAATTTCAGCATTATAAAACGTATCCCTTTTGAAATAAAAAAATACATTCTGAGAAATTGTTAGCTTGATTTTAATTACAGTCTGAATGTAAGGCCAATTCGTGGAAACTTTTCCATTCTATAATTAATCACAAACTCTCCTTTCAGTCGAGCGAACGAAAAGAAAGAAAGGGTAAACATAATACGCACGACTCGAAGTTTACTAGCGAAATATTCGCTCAGGCGCGGGGGCGGTCACAGCAATTCGCGAACCTTCTGCGGTGGAACGCGCGCGACTCGCGAAATGCCAAACAGATTCCGCAGCACCGGCAAGAATTTAGCTTGTGCCGAGTATAGCCCCTACGTGACGCGAAGGGTGAGAGAATGAGAGAGGGGGGGGGGGGGAGGAAAAGCTAAACGAATTTCATCACGTCCTCATCAATCAAAGCGAATACAAGCTCTTACCGCGCGGGAATATAGTCTACTCGTATATTGCTCCTCGTCCTATATCTACATCATACACGTGCGATTACGTTGTGGAGCCGTACGACGTCTTCCGCCTGTGATGCATCCGCTCCTCCCATGTCTCACTCTCCCTCTCTCCCGTCATGGCAAAAAGAAAAAGAAACGAAAGCTCGCTCGAGTCTCGTGATGTAAGGCGTATTACACTACGCGTCTTATGTAAGGGCGGCGAGTGAACGAAAGAGAGACTCATCGATCATATCCAATTGATCCGCATGGCAAATGAACAGCGCAGCCGCCACCGTCTAAGTAGATTATGCGCGCTCCCTCCCCCCGTAATTAATAGACCGGCGCGGCCACGCGGCGCTAATTAGGGGCAAGGGGGAGGGAGGATCATCGAAAAACTTCTCTGGACGCTCGGAGAAAAAGGAATTTGCTATCCCATTATCGGGGTGTTCTTGAATATTTTTATATAGAACGCCCCCTGAACAAACTGCGGTGTAAATGGATGTAAAGTAAATTTACAAAATTCCACCGACAACATTACAGCGGCCGCTCCAACTCGAGAGCAGTGAGAGAGAGAGAGAGAGAGAGAAGGGGTGAGTACTTCTTATCCCCGAGCAATTACTCCGCGGCATTGGGAGATCGAAGTGCCGGTAGCTGTCGACTTTAATCGAGCATGACGATGACGACGGAAGGCAATAGCGAATGTGATGTATATAATAATATAACTTCCCCGCCGCCGCACGCTTTTCCCTCGAAATTGGACCGCATGCGCACGTGAGCAATCTGTACGGGTGATCTCGATGGGAAAGTTTCTGGATCACGACGGACGAGCGGGCGGGGGAGAGGAAAAGTGTGTAATAAGGGTGGAAAGGGACCACGACTCGCTCTTCCTCCTCTGCACGGGAAAGAAATCACCATTAGTCGGGCTGCACTCTCCCGTGGGAGCATTACCGCCGCTGTCGCCTTTAAAAATAAAAGCGGGAGCCAGCGAGAAAGAAAAAGTCCGTGGCTCGCGAGCAGGTCTAATGTTCCAGAGTCGAATGAAGTGCACTGGCGTGTCACGTTATCCGTTCAATTTTATTGTTTACGGGAAGATAACCGTATCTTGTTACTTTAATGTAAACTCGACCGTATAGCCTTGCGTAACGTGTACACGTCGAGAGTGGGGCAAAGGTATTAGATCCAGTTTCTGAGGAAATTACATTGCACTGAGAGAAGGATTTGTTTACTGTTAACATAGCATTGTAACTGTTAACATGCGTATGTTTAAATATGACCAAATATAGGCATTATAACAGTTAATATACCACATGTTACTGGTAAACATTGATATTGTAACAGTTACTATATTGGGGTTGACCGTCAAAATCTTTCCTATTCAAATATACGATATTGTAACAGTTACAATATTGCAATTCTAATCAAATAGATAAATATGTTAACTATAACAATATTCTTCTCTCAGTGTGGGATCGCTATCATTTGCAAGAGATTTTTTCGGCAAAATTATTATTTTATTGAGAGTAAGTGAAATCGTTTTTGTAATTCATTAAGTAAAAATAATTCTCATGTTTAATTCATCTGAAATGGTACAAAGAAGCTGATTTCGTTCTTAATGAAGCAAAAGCAATAGGGAACTTAATTAGCGTTTGAAACTTTTTTATTTCTGTGAAATTACCTAAATATTAGAGTGCTTTTTTATTGGATTTAAAACCTTAAAAAGTAACAGGAACGAACTGAGAAAGTAATTAAGATCGGAAAAAGTTCGTTAAGTAAATATCCGTGCGCGCGCGAGGAAAAGTTCTCTATCACTGATAAGATTTCGCAGATGTGCTATCTCGCGTGGACATGAATACTTAACAAAAAGAACATTTTAGGAAGAAAAGAAAAGATTCGCTCTAAAGTGTAAAGTCATTACGAAAGAAGTCGCTATTATGCTCCCAACAGTTTCTTTTCTCAATCAACGAATGGAGCTACTCTAAAGCCCATCCAATTCGACAAATGTTCCCTATATAACGTAAATTCTTGCGCCGCATTGCGATTTATATCCAAGAAAGATTACCGAGACCAACAACAATATCGCATAAAATATCGTTCCACCGCAATACCGGAAAACGAACACACACACACACACACACACACACATCCTATCGGCACATTACCGTTTTTGTAAAACTCCCGCGCTCACCTTCAGTATAAGCGAACGTAACTGCACGACGCATAGGAGCGGTGGCAGGTCGACCAAAAATCCCCGCCCAATTGCGCATTCACTTTCCGAGGCAATCTCGTTGGTCGTTTCATGCAAACACGAATACGCCGAGTGGCTAGCGCTCCCACTCCACTGATGGCTAAGCTCGTAGAGAAAAAAAAAGTAAAACTCACTCCTATGTGCGTGCACGCAGTCGAATACGCGCGCGATAATAGCTATTAGCGCGAGATGAAGAAATAGGGGGAAAAAACGTTAACTGGACGTCGACTAATGGGACGTTTAACATAACTGCAGTTCGACAGCTGACGGTCAGCGCTCCGACGCGGAAGCCCATGCAAATTCGATCGCCATAGCAACGCTTTCTTATTGATATACGTATATACATATATGTAGGCGTGTCGAAAACAGATGAGTATATACGTAATGCACGGGCCGTTGTTTAGTTCGATGCGTTTAGGATTGTTCCACGCGTGCGAGTGTGGGGATGTAATCGAGGGGACCGAATGCGTTCGAGGCGTGAGATTGCTCCCGTGTACATTCTGAATTGTTATCATCGTTCTATTAGAATTGCATTGTGTAATTTTAGATATGTTCTACATTTATTTACTGGGAGAATTAGGCAATAGTTATTTATTTGGAAGTATGGAGCAATCGGTGTATATAGAAGCCTTCTTCCAAGAACTCGTTCGCTCTTATACCAGGAAATAAAACACCAGAAGGGATTCTCTTTGAGTAGGTACTTTGTGATTCAACAATGGCGAAGACACCGAAACCTTAAAATTTCTAGTTTGAGAGTTTTCGCTATTGCAAATCTTTATCTTTGACATGAAAGTAGGTGCAGCTGCCGGTTCGAATACATCCACGCTGCCGAGATTGGGGAGAGCCGACATAAAAGCACGTTTTAACAGCGAGCATACCACCCTTTTCACAAAAAGCTGTATTTTTTAATATTTTTGCAAACATTAACGAAAAACCATGCATCAAAGGAGGGAAAATATTTTCTGAAACATGAAAGACGATAACAGTAGAGGATGTCAATGATTAATCAGACGTGAGAGGTGATTAGTGCGTCCTCTGGGTAATTTACATTATACGCTTCCTTTCTATTCGAAAGTGATTACTGTGACCTGTTTGGCGAATACAATCTTCCATCAGTGGTCACTCATTTTGAAACTGATACACCGCACTTGGCTCAGAAATACGAGGAAATAAATTTAGATCAGAGCTTGGTAAAGACAGCTTGATACACGTTTGTTGATATCAATGCGATTAATTTATTCATTTAAATGCATTCATTTTTGTAAACAAATGATTTGTGCTTCGTTTATGTAATTTATTTAATTGATTCGTAATGAATGGCTAATAAAATTAAGCATTTTTCTATATACTGTACATTTTTAACACCGAAAATACAAATGTATATTTATGCAAAAAAAAAAAAACAACTTTATACATATACCAAAAAAAAGAAATTTACTCTAGAGAAAAATGCTTCGTGCTCAAAATCCGTTTGAGAGAGAAGAAATCTCTTCTTAGTAAAGTAAATGAACAAACTTTTTTTACCAAAAGGAAAATTCTTTGGTAAAGTATTCTAATTGTTACGAGTATTTTTTACTTACACCATCATGAATTTTACGATTCCTAATGATTATTTATTTTATCCAATCAAAAAATAAGGTTTTTAGTGTAAGACTGGTTATTTTTTTGCAAGATTATTTATAATTATTTGTATTCATTATTTATATTTTTCTGTTGTGACAAAATAGAAGTTAGTTATCTCTAAGCACTAAACAAAAACGGTCCTAATATCTAAGATGAAATCATCATTGTCGAAGTCCATTGTCGAAGTAAAATAATTACTTTGCGTCTAGTAGAGATCATCTAATTATTGAATCCACACAAAAATCATTACACTTTTGCGTTCAGCAAAAATATAACTTTAGCTTTACAAAGACTATTCAACTCCGATTTATAATAAAACATAACCCCCTTCATCGTGTGTTTAAGAATCAAATATCTATATCCAATAATGAAATAGCACACTACCTCAAATACTTCTCAGCTTGTAATCGCATCGATCAGGACCGGTATTAAGGGTAGAAACACTCAGCCCTCCACTTGACGCATAGCGTTAAACTTATGAAATCGATGGCACTTTATCCGCTTGGAAGTGCACGCTGGCGAGCGCGCAGCCCCCTCGTGGCAGCGCGCGGGCACCATGCATATATACATATACACATCAGCGCGCGAGTGCGTCCAGCTGCGGCTAGCCGGGGAATTTCCGGGATCGATTCGGTCAAAGCCTCGGTTTAATCCTGCTAATCGATTATTCAAGTACACCAGAGCTGATCCAAGGATCCGATGAGCACGCGGTGGTGATCTGCAGAGAAGCCCATCCTCTGGATACCGTTTGATCGCTCCATTTGCCAAATACTACACGATACCGCGCACATCGTCATTTGTCTGATGTATAGGTGTATATGCGCACTTTCTCTCTATCTTTCTCTCGACTACCTGTTTTACTTCTCTCTCCCTCTATCTCTCGACATACCCACACCTCCGGTAATCCGATTCCCGATAGCGCGAGCCTCATTTTTTCCGTACCTCTCATTTTTCCCCAGTCTAATTCCCTTCAGTTTCCAATTCTCACGTACCATTGGTCCCGCACTCGCACGAATGAGTAAGAAAGGAAAAGAGAGAGAGAGAGAGAGAGAGACGGTATTCGACACGCTCCGCGCGAAACGAGTCACCCACGGACGATCTTAATTGAACGAGTCGGAGGTAGGGCCGAAGGTTCTGGCTGAGCTGCAAAATACAGCTTGGGGGTATGTAGAACCGAAATGAAGGATCAATGAAAAAATTCACTCTCGCTGACGGTCACGCCAAGGCTTGCCGAAAATCAATTTTTTCCTTTTCGTTTTTCAGTCGGGTTCGTGAGACTCCCGTGTGTTTTTTCGTGATTATTTTATGCTGCATACGCACCCCTCATTAAGTACCTGATTTTATGAAAAAACCTCAAAGGACGAATATTTGTGTTTACCGTGAAAATTGCTTTTTGCGCGCATTGCTTCGCCCAAGTCAAATAAGCACGCGCGAATGCGTGGTAGAGCGCCAGTGAGCACGCGACTGTGTGTCCCCCGTTAAAATATTCAGCGTACACAAATCGATAGCTCCTTGTGCAAATAAATTCCTTTTCGTAGCAAGCAAAATGTAATGGGATCGGGGGTACGTAGTATCTATTTCAAACAGGTTGAATATTTTATTATCCACGTCTATACGAATTTATCTAATTTGCGGAGAACACTTTTCACGTGCTCTCTGCGCCTAAATTAGTGCATTCGCTATCCGCAAATGCAAATTTTCGCGCAACGCTACAAAAGGGCACTACAAACTCTAACGTTGAAATTAATCCGCGATAGTAAGCTGATCGGCTATGTGTACGCCTCATTTAGTTCAGAAATTTCTACGCTGTGGAATTTGTAATACAAAATCAAACGAAACTCGACGCGTGTTTTGCTGATGTTTGTTTTTGATATATTTTATGTTTAGGCGCGAGAATAACAATATTTTGCAGGCGCGAAAATAATGAAATTTATTTATTTATGTACCCTGCTAGCTGGTCGAATATAAAATTACATTGACGCCCAACCGATATTAACGTACCTCGTGCTACATTACGCAATCCCATTGAGAGCGCACTTTAATCAAAGCTTTTTAAACTCTAACAAGATTTTCCTAGTTCAGCTTTAATTGCGGGGCTGCGTGGAATAAGGGATTAGGTCGAGTTATAGCCTTTTGCCATTAATTGACGAAATGAAAGCTGTAGATCATTGGCTATCGATAGATATTGAAAACAGATGCCGAAACATAAATTTCAGCATAAAAATCGGGGTGAGGAAAATGGGTATAAGTGGAATTATACCATTCTTCGGACAAATTCAATAACACTACTATAATAAAAGCCAAAAATGCATATCTGGTCCTGGTAGAAAATAGACCAACTTCGTTGGTTAACATGTTAATCAAATGAAAGCATTTCTACTTAAGATTGACATCGATATTTATTTAAAACTATTTAAAACCTTCACTATATCTTGATGTATCTGCAATAAAATATTTCCACATGTATAAATAGTTATTCTTCGTTGACAATAGCAACATAATCATGGTGTGACTTTTTAATTTAAAAATTTACGAACGGTTCGCCAACCGTTGGTTAGCATTTCTACTAGGGTGAGTATGCAAAATACCTTACTCTAAAGATAACAGTTTCTCGATTTAAAAGTGCGTTATTTTATTGTACGCAAAAAAGTTAGCGTAAAAACTTTTGGATCATATACCAAATAAACCGTCGAAAAATCTAGAATTGATCGTTAAAAAACTACAACCAGATCTTCTAATTTTGAAAAAAGAAAAAAAATGAAATTATTATTAGTTTATATTCCTCAGAAAGAAAAACAATGTTGACAGAATATATTAAAAAATATAAAAAGAGAATAATTTTATTTTCTTAAATAATAGTTTTATTTATAATAGTGTGTTTCTCACGAAATTTATTGTATAAATGTTTAGAAATCATTATTCGTTTATGTACCTCAAAAAAAGAAAAAAAAAATGGTGACACGTTGTTGTATTAACAAGATTACAGAAGAATTTATGTTTTTTGTTAATAGTTTATTTTCATTAAAAATATTGTGAATATGATGTTTTTTTTATGTCTCTGAAAAAATGAGTATAATAAAGTTATATTTATACTTTTGGACAGTTAATTCTTGCATAACTTTATTTAATTTGATCGATTTTCTGAAAAAGGGGATATAACTCATTTATTTTTTTGAAATCTTCATTATTTTTTATGTTTTAATAAAGCAATAAAAAACTTGTATGGATTTCATCTAACTTACTATTAATTTAAAAGTTATTTGAAGTCTCGTGGAATTTGACCAAGCTAGTAAAAAGTGATGGTTTTTTTTTTGTTTATCTCTAACTGTATACTTTTGAGTTACCTCCTTATTCCGAATGGCCCTTCAATTATAAATAATTTGGAGTAGGTCTTTTTCAATAAACCAGTAAGATTTAAAACGTTAATCATATACTTTTTCTGATTAATCAATTTATAGAAATATGCATTTAACTATTATACATCATCTCGTCAATATTTTATTTATAAATAGGTAGTTAAAAGTAACCTCGATTATTATTTTGAATATCGATCTAAATCGTAATAAAACAGAAAGGGTGGTGTCAAAGTATAACCCGCTGCGGCGATACTGCGGTAGCATTGTAGCAAGAAGGGCGCGAAAACAGCTTTGACCTCGGAAGGCACGTCGCTGATACCTATACCTCCCTGTAATTACGAAAGTCGCGTTCCTTCCATCGCATAACGCAGTGCGAAGCTGCAGCGGCGGAGGAGGAAGAGGATAAATCGTCAAGCGATATCCGGATGAGGTCAAGGAAGGAATTTAAGTACCAATTTCCTTAAGGGGCTTAGGCTGGGATGCGATACCTTATCGTCGGAGTTCGTTCCCCGCTTTTTCGTCGACGTCGTTACGCATCCGTTATCTCGATACCCATCGACGCGCACCCGCATGAATTTCAACGTCTAATGCATCGATTACTCTTCCCCGCATATATATATATATATATATATATATATATATATATACAGAGAGGCAAGGCGGCAGCGCACGCCGTCACAGATTCTTTGCTTAATTAACGTTGTAGTCCCGTGGGGGACGAGTGATATTGTCCGTGCGATAAGATAGCGCGCGGATTCGAATTTCTATAGGCATCGAATTTATTAGGTGTTTCGTTGTCAGAAGCATTGTCTCTGAGAAAGAAGTATGGATATGAAACAATTAAATAAATTAGAAACAAAAACAATGTACTGATGATTTTGGTCACAAATAAATGATTTTTTAAGTATCTAATCCCCATTTCAAATATTGTTCCTCGCAATTGCTATTCAACTTTGATGCAATTTTCCGTCGCAAGTCCTACTAAATGCTGTAGCTAGAGCCTCTAAGGCAGAGCTTCTTAATAATAGTTATTACCTTGAGTTGCATCTTGCGATCAGCCTTTCGAGCAAATGGGCTACTTAACTATAGTAGTCGAATTGCATTTGCGTTCGTGAGAACAGTACATATAGTTATTAGAAATTCTATGCGAAATTTATTTTATGAAAGATTATTAATAAATTGACAGACAGTTTTTAAACTATTATTCTGAAATTCATTTATTCTTTTATAATTTGCAAATTTTCGACCTGTTAATAAAAGAAATCAAATATATACATTTTTTTATGTTTTGTCTTTTCGATTGAAAATATTTCAAGCCAATATATTGTATGACGTTTTCTTCAATATTGCTAAGTATTAATAAATTGTTGGGTTTTTTCTTCAATTTCTGAATATTAAAATAAAATATAGTTTCTTTCGAATGATTTAATTTTTAAATTCTAGGAAATAAAAAAATATTTATTCTTATACGATAGATCCTTTTTCATATGGAAATTCTTTATTGCAGATTCAACTTTAAACGAAACTTTATAATATACATAAATAAAATTTTACAACGGACGTCAGACGAACCAATGTTTATTGAATTTCAGAGCCTATGCAGACGATTCCGAAGTTTTCTTACTCCCGTCTTCAAAAAACTCTATTAAAAATATAAATTGTGTCATATAGACGTTTTTTATTCACTTTATTACTTGCGCACGAAAACTAAAACTATTGAACCTGTCCATTACAAAAATAATGTTTACTTCTCTTTGTTTATAAAGTATACATCACCAATCAACGCAAGTTTAAAGTTCAAACAAAATGATATTTCCAAAGGGACAAAACTGCTAAAATAAAATATTGATTTTATTTACCTTTTCTTTTCTCTTACCCGGTGCTACAGTTTACAGTAATACAACTTTTCATAACAGGAAATTTGCATGAAAAGAGAAGACTTGAAACAGCGATGAAACAAGAAACGAAATTAAAAAATAGAGATGGGGTAAATATTATTTTTGCGATGAAGAAAGCGTCTAGAAAAATTTATGTCAAAAGCAAATTCCATCCGGCTCCGCTTGAATGGGAAACATTAAATCCCCGACTTGTAATAACACGTAGCAATACGGCATTTGTTTATTCTGAAAACGTAGACTTTTCGTTTTACAGGGATGATATCCTCGCTAGGAAAGAAATTTATTTGTCTCGGGGGAGTGTTTGAAAGTCAATTCAAAGACGGTGTTATTTTCACCTTAGGGAGAAGTAATCCGCCTATCCAGGCACGCGCACACGCGTGTACACACGCAGCTGGCAAACTCTGGCAAAGAGCACGGAAGAGAGCGAGAAAAGTATATAAATCGAGGGGAGGAAAAGCTGGAGCCTAAAAAAGGGACGCCTCGAATTTAAGCTCGGTCCCGGAGGATATCGGTGAGCGCTTTTAGGCCGAGTTTCCCAGAACGTTTACCTCAAGCAAACCGAAACGGAGT
The DNA here is from genome assembly GCA_036365515.1 of Torymus aiolomorphi. Taxonomy (NCBI): domain Eukaryota; kingdom Metazoa; phylum Arthropoda; class Insecta; order Hymenoptera; family Torymidae; genus Torymus; species Torymus aiolomorphi. Next base: position 13,349,100 of record CM070875.1, read on the forward strand.
CTGCTTTCTCTCTTCTTCCCCCCTCCCCCCGCAGATTTCTTCAAAACCATACATGTACAGCCATGCAAGTGACGACGCGCCGCAGCCTGAGGGGTAACATGATCCAAGATCTCACAATTATGTAGTTATTCAACACTTTCCTCGTACATAGCCCTTTCTTCCCTCGTCCTCAGCCTTGGCTTTCCATTACACGCGAAACAATTTTCTTTTATGCGATATGGCGCGATAAAGCATTTTCCACGTCGTGGGGTAAAACGTCAAGAGGTATTCCCATAGGAGAAGAGAGAGAAAGAGAGAAATTCCTCCTTTAATTTCCAACGTATTGAATTGAAGACATGAGTAACGTTGCCGAGTGCAAGCGCACGTATACACGCATGTACAAACGCCCACTCGCACGACGACTACAATGAACCATTTTCAATTAAGAACAAGCCAGCTAATGCAATTTTTCGTTTGTAAAGCCAGCAGACAACTTGGCATAACCGACTTTCTTGAAATAAGAGAAAAATCCCTTTCTCTCCTTTTCACATTTATCTCGCAGACTTTTTCTTGTCAGCGCCCAGAGAGCATTAAAACTAAGCTTTAAGTGAATTATTGCTAAACGTTTAATTGGTTTCCGTATGAACTTGACTCTTCTTAATATTATCCACGTAAACGCCGTCCAAATGATTTCTCACAATGGCATTAAAGGGTATGAAGTTGCTTTAGATCTTGACATTTTTTTAGACAATTAAGAAATTGATAAGAATTTTAAGTTTTTTTTTCAAAAACTAACGTTAATTAGGAGATTAATAACTTTACAGATCATACGTAAGATAATATTTGTAAGATAACATCTGATGTTATACTGATAAAGTATCTAAATCTCGTAATTATTCGTTAATCGCGATAAGCAAAAAGACATATTACACGTAATATACATTTCGACATTTACAAATGCTCTACATAAATACACATATTTTATACTTGATTTATTTTTAAAACTTTGTAAACTTCTCAAATTTTAATAGATCAGATATAAAATGATAGAAAAGATTAATGAACAATGCTTTTAGGTCACGAGAGGATACAAAAACAAATATCAACTTATTCTTCTCTACCATTTTTTTTTTTTTTTTTTATTGTCTTTCAATACGCATTTTTTAATCTAATAATTTATTGTTAATTTTATTTTTATTAAACCTAAAGCAAAATTCCGCCTTCCTGAGACAATCCTCCTTATTGATCTCACGTCAATTTTTAATGCTAAAAATTAAACGAACATCATGTAGTTAGCGCAAAGAAATTAGCATAGGTATTTGAAACTTAGTAGCAATTAGAGAATATTCATGAGAGAAGTAAGACATTGGTGTTCTGTTTCTAAGCGCTAGCATACGCGAGAATTTATGTTGAACTGCCTCAATTTTCATAGAGTCACATTTGTATATTGAGATTAAACGAGGGATGCATACGTTAGTATGGATATAACTAATGCTTTATACAAATACACTAAAGAATTGCAAACTGTAAATTAATCACACATCATTCTATATAAGAATCCAAGTTATTTGAAAGCTCTAGCGGAAATATAATTATGGTGTTCAGAGATTTCTAAGTTCTGATTGAAAATCACATTAAGATCTTTAACAGTACTAACTCTAGACAAAGCATTATTATTTATTCTGTAATCGAATACGAATTTATTATGCAAGCGACTAAAAGAAATAACATTTTTCCCCGTTCAGGTTCAATCCTTGCGACTTACTCCACGAGGAAAATATTTCAAGATCTCTCTGGAGTTTCCCAGCGTCTAAAGGAGATTTCATTTTGAGAAACATTTTTCAATCATCTGCATGAATGAAGAATTTAGCGTAGTTAAAGCAAGAAGCGACATGATTAATGACTAAAATAAATAGTAATGGTCCATTGGTCCCAAATGAGAGCCCTGGGGAATTCTAGAAGGAACCTGCAGTGAAGTAGAGTCATGATTTTTTTTATTTTTACCTGTTAAGATCGATTACTCAAATACGAACTTAACCAATTTAATAATGTTCTTCTGATACCATAATTAAATAATTTAAACGATTATATCGTCAACCCACTGCACGAACAATTTGAATACTAAATTTCGTTCTACACATTATATCTTGATATGAAATTAAGTAGGGGTGTTTTATGAGTTTAAAACTAATTAACTAGGTACCCAAAATTATCTGAAAATTTATATTTTTTCTAAATATAGTCAATTTAGACGTTAACGTTTTTATAGAAAAGCTCAGTTTCATAATTTCATAGAAACTCACTTCTTAAAACATTAATTAACTTTAAAAAAATAAGATTTTACACTTATCATTTAACATTTATTTGATATAACAGTTTCGATATTTTAAACATCCAAACAACTTTAACACGTCCTTCTATTACAAAAATAATAACTCACATGCTGTAAAATTAGTTCTCCATTTATCGAATTCATTACGTGCTATAACGTGCAATGTAAGACGGGGAAGAATAGAAGTGGAGCAGGCGAGGTTTCCCCATGAGCTCGCACAGCTTCATTTTTCACGAGCAGACTCGACGCCATGACGACGTAAGCCAGCAGCAGCACGTCTTTAAAGGCAACAACGCAGAGCTGACAAACCATGATAAATATATTTGTCTTTCCTCTCTCTCTTTTCCTCTCTCTCACACATATACACACACGTACACAATCTCTCGTTCTCTCTTTCTCTCGCCCCTCGTAAAAGCGGAGGGAGAAGTGAGGGGTTATGAAATGCGCACCGGCGCAGCAAAACTTGAAAGATAAAACTCGAAACCGAACGGGCAGGCTTTCGGTTACCCTGACAGTATATATATGGGATAGCTCCTGTTCGCTTTAGCGTTCTCCTATATACTCGGTGAGAGCCTCCGAATTCATTTCTCGCTACATAAAGCGTCTGTCTTTGTTCCGTGTCCAGCATAACTCGGATCGAAACTTGCATTATAGTGCTTGGCTACACACTTCCTTGAAATTCTCCATTTCTTCTTGCTCTCACTACCGTTCCGCTTTAAAAGCTCTTCTGCGATTTAACTTAATATTTTTTCATTTAAAAATTCAATCTTTTGAATGTTGTTTTTCATTAGTATTGTATTCTTAAATAAAATTATAAATTAAATGTAATCTCTCTCAGTAACAGGGCAATAAGTCATATTAAAAGAATTTCTGATTCGGAGCATTGACTAATCATGCTTCTCGCTCTCTGTCTCTTCCTACTTATCTCTCACTATCTCTCACTCTCTGTCTCTCTCTGAGTATTGACCACACAGCATAAATTTATGAATTTGAAATGGTACTAGATGATAATTCACACTCACATCCACAGATCTTTGATCGGGTAAAGCTAAACGGGTAAATGAATTTGATGGGGTAAAGCTAACTGAATGATATCTTTTTCCATACTCTTTATGCTATGATAATTCTCAATGCTAGGTCATTATTTGCGGGTTTTAATGCACAATACATATATATTCAGTTACATTATTTTGTAATATTAGAATATTATGAAGAAATAAAAATAAACAAAAACCACAATTATAGTTTTTTTTAATCAGTTGGCAAAAGCTTTCAACGCAATTTCAAAGGTACAATTCCCTTAATTATACATCGCAAAAACGACAAAAAGAATATTAACCAGAGGACCTTTCGGACGGGGATAATTGCGCCGGCACCGCAGCCCAGTTGCGTCGAGCGGTAAAATAATAAAAAACTTAAATTCTCTCCACATTCTCTCCAACTCCGGGGACAGCGGTGAGAAAATTCGGTTACACGTAACAGCCAGCGGCAAGAAATGTCTTTCTTTTCCCCCGGTTCGAGTCTCACGCGAGCCGCTGTCGACAATAGCCAGGCGCGCGTACGATGCCGAAGCGACGAGTGAAGTAATAGCATTACTATCACCAGGGATGTGCCAGGATTAAGTTACCGGCACCAGATTGCTTCGTAATTGTAAAACGTTTTACCGCCCCGCAGATCGAAGAATCTCCTTCACCAGGAGTTCGATATCGCATTCTTTCTATCTCTCTTCTCTGCTGCTGCTGCTGCTGCGCCTCTTTTCAAATACCCATAACGTACATCCTTATTTTTTACGATGAATCTCGGATAATCCTCTTAGCCGATAATTCTCCTAATTCAAAATGAAAACGAATATTCGATGGCAATAACCGATAAATATCCGCGTATTTTACAATTGAAATTTATCGGGATATATTTATTTGAAATGATTTAAATTGTATCTGGAATTAACGGTAAAATGGTTATAAAATTATGATACATGAGAAAATCATTGTAGAAGATAATATATTATATCACACTAAATGATCTTTTATTAGTAAGTAAAATAATTTGGACAGAAATATGGTAGCTATTAACATATTTTCGTAGCACCAATATATTCAAATTATTTATTATGAAATAATTTCATAATATAAAATACAACTGTAAATTTATTACAGTTTTAATTTATGTCTACCATGGATATTATTATATTGAATTTAATATTATTTCTTAATTCTCCAAAAATTAATATTGTTAGCTCATTTTTCAATCTCTCGCAATTTCTAATATTTACTGAAATTCAATGTTTATGTTTCAGGTTTCCTTTTTCTCGACAAGTCCGGAACTTTCTAATAAACAGCGATTCGAATATTTTACCCGCACTATACCGAGCGACCACTATCAAGTTAAGGCCATGGTCGAGATTATCAAGCAAATGAACTGGACGTATGTATCGGTAGTATACGAAGAGAGTAATTATGGTGTTAAGGTAATGAAATTTACAACTTCAAACGTTAATGCATCGAACTATTTACTCATCAAACTTTAAAGACTTCCGTTTCGAGTATAGCTAGTTTAATTTAACACCATTAAAAATCGAAAACTCATGCCTAAAAATAGAATTAAAGCTCTAATTTCAATAGAGTAAAATACATAAAACATTGTACTTTTACATTTTTTAAAGAAGCTAAATAAACTAACAAGATTTTCGATAAGATATTACTCATATATAACCCGTCTAGCCCGTGTTACCCCGAAAAAGTTAATTTTCAAGAAAATTTGAATTTCTTAATCTGACTCTCTGATATAATAAGACGCCTTTACATTTCCATGAATAAATATTTCAAATTTTTATACATAATATTATTCTTTTATTTTTCATAATGCACTACACAAATTGAAAATGGAAAAAAAATATGAAATAACAAGAGATCCTCAAGCCCAAGGAAATTTCAATTTCGCTCCTATTTCCTTTCGAAATTGAAGTCAGAAGACTGGGGTGAAATTGTTCATTTTCTTGGACCAATGCGATTATCTGTTGAGCAAAAAAAAGACGTGAAAAAGATAAATATATTGAAAATGAGCATGGAAAAATAATATATTTATTAATTTTAAAAGTACAATAAAACATTAAAAAATAATTCCAATCCTTTCAACGCACAACTACGAACTACTCTCTAAATTTAAATAAGAGAACATTCACTGATTACATGTCAATATTCACTTATTTGGAAAGTAAAAAGTCGTCCACTGCGAATAAGTGAATATTCACTTATTTGACAAGTAAAAACTATTTCACTTACAGGCGGCACCAGTCGAAAAAAAGTAGAAAAACGAGTATAGGCGCCGCAGTTTCTAAAAGTGAGGTTATGCGACCTTTTCGTCCTTGAAATTACTTCGCTCGGGTGATAAACTCACACTCGTGCGAGAATCATTTTTATCGCAATACCCGAGTAAAAAAGTCTTAATCAAGTGTGACTAAAATCTGGCTCCAAAGTCTCGCTAATGGGACGAGTCCAGACATTTTCCCAGACTTCGTGTTAAGAAAGTCTACGGGAATCACAGACTTTTTGCCAGACATTCTACTTTACCTCGAAAAGTCTTGGAAAATATCCCAGATCTTAATCCAGACTTTCTGCCAGATTTTCATTAACACATCAAAAAATCTGGAAGAATAAGCCAGACGTTAACCAAGACTTTCTGTTCTACTTTCATTTTAGCAGCGAAGTCTAGGTCATACTTTGATCCAGATCCTCTGTCAAAATTACTAGGAGAGAGCGAGGGGTCTGGATTCGCCTGAAACTTTGGGATAGATTTTTGGAGAAATATGAAGAAATCTTTAATATTAGACCCTAACGCCCAAAAAAACTGAAGTTTTGAAAATTTTTAGCATTATTTTAAAAATAGAAATGATAAGAAACGATGGTGAGGATCAACCCAGGTACACAAAAAAACACTTTAACTTTCCATTTTCAAACCACAACGTTTCGCTAGTTAGTTTTCTAGCCTCATCAGGTAATCATTTATTTAACTATAAAAACAAAGACATAATAGAATCTTAAACATGGTTATTTTGGTTGTAATCACAAAGAGAGAATAGTAAAAAATACATACAATATAGTTATTATCATCGTAGGTATTTTTAAGAGCCAGAAGCTCTACGTCCTATTACTATTAGTATTATTTTTGTGTACCTGGGTTGATCCTCACCATCGTTTCTTATCATTGAAATTATTATGGAGGATAGATATAATAGTAATTTTTAAAAATAGACTTGAAAAAAGCTTCTTCTTAAAACGGTAACCATTTAACTTTGGAAAGTCTTAAATATCATTTCAAAAATAGAAAATAAAACTAGAAAAAAATGAGCTTTCATTTGCTTTTTTAAAAATTAAAAAATGATATTTCCTTCCAAAGTTATGAAAAGTTAAAATTGAGCATTAAAAGTGAACCAAAATATATAGACAGTCAAACAGTCAATTTTAGGGATTAAACAGTGAATTTTTTATACTCAATTTTAAACTTTCGTAACTTTGAAAGGAATCAACATTTTTTAATTCTTAAAAAAGCAAATGAAAGCTAATTTTGTCTAGTTATATTTTCTATTTTTGAAATGATATTTAAGACTTTCTAAAGTTAAATGGTTACCGTTTTAAAAAGACGCTTTTATCAAGACTTTTTTCAAAATAAAGCTAAAAATGTCCAGCACTTCAGTTTCTTTTAGCGTTAGGGTCTAATATTACAGCTTTCTTCATATTTCTACATCCAAAAATCTATCCCAAAGTTTCAGCCGAATCCGTGATCCGGACCCCTCGCCCTCTCCTAGTTAGTAATATTTTTGGGTGGGTATCAAAAAATAGAATTATTTTTTTCAGAAAACTCGCAATACAGAAAAATTTTATATCGAACTTTACTTTTATGAATGTTCAGAAAGTAGGAAAATTGGATATTATAAGTGGAATTATTTAAAAAAATCATTACGTCGAAATAATTAAATATAGAATCTAAATTTCAGAAAAATATTTTATCGAAAAAATAACATGATTCCAATAGCTGAAAATAAAGAAATCATATTCTATAGAACGTTCATATTTTCGAAAATGCTAAATTTAAGAGAAATAAAAAGAGCCAATCTTTCGAAATATATTGTGTAGAATGCACAATAATAATTAAAGTTTTCGAAAACAAAATATAGAAAAACCTTTTTAGAATTTTTAGCGATTCGAAATGCAATTATTTAAAGATAAAAATTCGCAAATGTAAAATATAGAAAGTCCAATATTCCAAAAACACAAATTTAGAAGGTTTAAACTTTCGAAAAACCAATTAAGAATATTCAAACTTTCGAAAAAAATATACTAACCTCCAAATAGAATTTTTGTTAACTTTATTGCATGAAACATGCAATAATTTGATCTTTTCGACATTTTGAACTTTCGAAAGTATGAACTTTTCGACATTTTGAGCTTTCGAAAGTTTGATCTTTCTACATTATGAACTTTCGAAAGTTTGATCTTTCTACATTATGAACTATCTATATTTTGAACTTTTGGTACTATAAACATTTTATAATTGGAATTTTTGATCTTTTAATATAGCTAAATATCGTATCAGATTCTATATTTTTATCATTCGAAAACATTATTTTCTAAATTAAGTACAGATATTTTCTATAGATGCTTATTCTACAATTTGCATTAGATAAATTGGGTTATCGAAATTGTGCCATTCTGAAATAGTGAAGTCAATTCTATAAATGTATTTTCTAAAATTTTAATATTCGTTAAGGTGGTACTTTGTAAAATCAATTTCGACGTCATCGATTTTCGACATTATGAATTTTTAATTTTTAATTTTCTACATTCCATGTTTTCCATGATAAAAATTTCTAACATATTACTTTTCTGAAAAAAAATATTCTATCTTTCGATACCCACCCATATTTTTAAATTATTATTAATATTCATTTTACATAATTATATGAAAATTAATTTTTGTACTGACAAGACCAAAAGTCCAGTTTTACATAGAAATTTGTTTGTAAAATGAATATTAATCCTAATTCAAAAATATTTCTAAGTTTTTGCAGAATAAAATCTATTTCGAATTATTACTATTATAAAATATTATTTAAAAGTGTGGGGGGGAGGTATTTTATCAGAATGATAAAATGTTAGATGGGTATTTTCTCAGAAAGGTAAAAAAACAAATTAGAATATCTTATACTAGAAGGGTAAATTTTCCGAATGTTTAAAATTGTATAATATATAAAAATTCGAAAAAATTTGGCAAGAAGGCCATAATATTTTCATTAAATTATTTTTATATGATATGTAATGTCAATTTTTCGAATGCCATTTCTAGCTAACGATTAAATTGTAGAAAATGCAGTGATTTAGAAAAGCTAAAATGTCGACAAATGGAGCTGAAAATCGTATAGGAATGAACGTTACAGATTTTTCGAAATTTTATTTTTCTAGTAAAAAGTATTTTTATGATTTCATGCAATCTGTTTTCAATTTTTATAGACGCAAATTTTTCTGATATTTTCTTTTTGAAAATAATTCCTTGTGTGTCCTGAATAACTCCTGTTCGGAATTAACAGTATCGGATTCGAAAAATAATTGAAACGATAGTATATTTTCTGAAAAAATACCCACCTAACATTTTACCATTCTGATAAAATACCTCCCCCCAAAAGTGTGGCAGAGAGTCTAGATTAAAATATGACCTAAACTTCGCTGCTAGATTGAAAGTATGGCAGAAAGTATTGGTTAACGTCTGGCTTATTCTTCCAGACTTTTCGATGTGTTAATGAAAATCTGGCAGAAAGTCTGGATTAAAGTCTAGGCTATTTTCCAAGACATTTCGAGGTAAAGTAGAATGTCTGACAACAAGCCTGGGATTCCCCTGGACTTTCGCAACACGAGGTCTGGGAAAATGTCTGGAATCGTCCCATTAGCGAGACTTTGGAGCCAGACTTTAGTTAGACTTGATCCAGACTTTTGCCTCCTCATAGAGGAAGCTTTGTAACGGTGAAAAAAATTTTCGAGACAAAAAATGTTCAAAAAGATATTTAAAGCGATATATGTCGATATTTGTTGATTTTGAGAAAATTTTTTTCGTGGATGGATGTATGTGTGTGGGTGTATGTGTGTGTGTGTGTGTGTGTGTGTGTGTGTGTGTGTGTGTGTATGTGTGTGTGTGTGTGTAAACTCTTTATATCTCGGAAACGAATCGGCCGATGTGTGTGTGGTCGCTCTCTCCCGATCGCGGCGCGACGGCAAGTCCAGAGGTAACTTGACTACCGAACCGAGAGGATGGGCGAAGCTGCTCTCTCGACTGAGTAGCGCGTTCCATAGCACGCAAGCCGTACTACCGCGAACTCGTGAGTGTAAAGCGATGTGCTCAGCTAGGTGCTGTGAATAAACCGAGTGAATAACAAAACGAAGCATTTAATCTTCCGCTATCCTGAACCATCCTACTGCACTGTCCGCCGAAGTTTCAGCGGCTTATTATCGATTCTCAAACCACATGAAAATACACGCGGTCAATCCGTAAGAAAATAGCTCGGTTCGTCGGACAAAGATTATTCTCTTCGTCTCGCGAAAAAAACTCGGTACCCTGATGGATTTGAGTTTTTATTGATTTTCTTTTTTTTATAACCAAAAAACGATTTTGAATTTTTATTTTTTTTTGTTTTTTTTTTATATCTTACAGCCATTATTACATAATATTATAATGAACTTTTCTTGAAAGGTACTTTAATTACCTATATTTTCTTTTTTTAATATTTAAATTATCTTCACTCTGTCATTTGTTATTAAGGAAAGCGTTTTTATATTTCATAAATTAATTTCTCAAAAAATATTTTATTTATCGACTTCAAATTTTGACCCCTTATTACACTCATTGAAGACTATATTTGGTTAGAATTTTAAGAGATTATCTTCATTTGTTTTTTAGAAAAAAATTATTTAAAAAAAAAAATGGCGTTTTCATTGTCGCACAATAACAAGAGTAAAATTATCCAATCGTCCTGAAATTTGGCACAGATGTAGCTTTTATATATCTTCAGATCAAATTCGTTGCTCAAAAAAATCGGTCCATTATGAAAAAAGATACTTGAGGTTAAAATTTTTTTTTTAATTTGCGAATCGCGTATTCTCAGAGAATACTTGATTTATCGACTTCAAATTTTGACCACTTATTACACTCATCGAAGACTATATTTGGTTAAAATTTCAAGAGATTATCTTCATTTGTTTAAAAAAAAAAATTATTTTAGAAAAAATTTGCGTTTCTGTTGTCGGACGGTAACAAGAGTAAAAATTATCCAATCGTCTTGAAATTTGGAACAGACGTAGTTTTTATATATCGTCAGATCGAGTTCGTTACCCAACAAAATCTGTACATTACGACCGAAGACATTTTAGGTTAAAAGTTTTGTTCAAAAATTTTCGAATATCAACAACGTATTCCAATAGACAAATTTCATAATTCATGAATAAAAATGTATCGATCGCTGCTAACATTGTGGTGGTTTCCGTTATCGGTGCCAAACATTTTGTAATAAAAACGCAAGTTTTTTTTTTAAATAACTTCTTTATCAAAAGAAATAAAGATAATCTCTTGAAAATTTAACTAAATATTGTAATAAATAATTGTAATAATTGGTTAAAATTTCAAATTGTTTTTTGTGGGCAATGAATATTTTTTTGTAAAATATAAAATTGTATGATAATAATTGCTTTTTCGCCATACTCTGACCGAAAGTACCACATTCCCTCCCGGCGCAAAATCGGGAATGCGGTATTTTCGGCCCGGGTATGACGAAAAATAGTATACGCACCACGGGAGTAAAATTGGCCAGCCCCCAGCTCGGGTGGCAATTTACACGATCTGTGGACTGTCCAAGTTTTTTCCTCCCATGGTGCGTAATATACTATTTAATGATACAAAATAAAAAAAGTAAAAATAAAAAGTCACAAACCATTTAACATAGTCTCACCGTAAAATAAAAATAAAGTATTAAATTTTAAATAATGGAATTAAAAAGTAATTAAAGGAATCAGTAAATTATGTTTGAGGAAGCTACGTGCCAATGAATTGGCAGCAGTTTTTTTATTCAGGTAGTATCGAAAAGTACTATTTTATGTTCGAATTTCTTAAGCTTAATTACTTCAAAACCGATCGTTTACTAACATTATTTTTGTTATAATCACTGTTGAAAAAAGTAAAAACTTCACTTATTCGTACGGGAGAATTTCGTTAACTGATAGAAAAAGTGGAAATTCTACTTATTTGCAAGTGAAGAGTTGTTAACTTATAGAAAAAGTAAAATTTTTACTTAATATTTGAAAGTAAAAAAAATCATCTACTTGTAGAACTAGTGAAAATTTAACTTAATAATAAGTAAGAAAAGTGTTCACTTGTAAAATAAATCAAATTGTCACTTACTTGAATTTGGGGAGTCGATTCTAGTTTTATTTATATCCCATACCCTATTATAGTAGGCACCATAACAATTTAATCAAGGAACTCTTTCACTTAACAGGCATCGCTTACAAAGACCGTAATTTCGTTCACCTTTAATTTTTCTACAAATTGTTTTCCCCAGCTTTGTGCTCGCTGTCTATTCAATCTTATCGCTCGACTCGACTTTTCCCTCATAATAATTTATATAAGTCGCAGGCGACAGTGAGGGCATGCTCAAAGCAAGATTACTTTTCACAAAGAGGAAGCAGAAAAAAAAATTGTACCGATTCGTCTGTGGGCGCGCGAACGACCAACTCGAACGGAAAACAGAGAAGCGGTATACAAAGGGAAAAATGTGCAGAGAAAGATGCTCCCGCGCTCTGACGACAAATAAAGCATAACAATAATCATGAAAACGTCACCGTACACACTGCACACGCACATACACACATACATATACCCATACATACGTATTTTTTGCATAAGAGACGTCTGCACAGCACCTCCATGCTTCTTACTTAAAACCGCGGACTACTTTCTCGCAAAGGTCGTCGGCTCTTTTTTGTTAGCAAAAGGAGGAGACAGCACGCGTGCGCACAAAAAAACGTAATAATTGAGAAATACGTTCACGTTTTGTAGCCAGCGGCGTACAAAGAAGTTTTAAATAATTGAGAAAAATGCTTGCATGCAGGCATGAATTTTTGCACTTTTAAAACACTTTCAAAATACGTATAAAAAATCAATACATCTAATTGTAATCGCTATGTTAATTACTAAACTGACAGAGAATAAAGCCACACATTATACAATGAGAATTAAAGCACTTCGAGATATACATCCTACTGCATTAACATTGTGGCGCGCTTTGTTCCAGGCTTTCGAGGAACTGGAGAGTCTCCTCGCCAGGAACGAAATATGCATTGCCGTGAAGGAAAAGCTAGTGAAGGATTCAGGTGTCGCTGATGAGAGCGTTTACGATTCCATCGTGCAGAGGCTGCTGACAAAACGTCGCGCCAGAGGTAAGCGAGTCACCTTGCCAAGGTAGGTTATGCGCGGCAGGCTTGTTTGGGTGTAGCAAATACCATTGTGATCATAAATTAGGGGTGTCGGACCCATTACTCGAAAATACCGAACTACTCGAACTTCAATCGAATAGTTCAAAATGATCGAACTGCTCGACATAATTGAACGGTCCGAAGTGATCGAACTGTTCAAAGTCCGATGGAATAGTTCGAAAAAATCGAACTGTCCGATATGATTGAACTATTTGAAGCCCGGCTTGTAGCTTTTTTCTCTATCATGCATATGTAAAATCTATTTTATTCTATTATTATACTTCCTACGCACATTTTTTTACTTTAAATTTCGTCCTCTATACAGTAGAATTTAAATTCCACTTATAACTGAGATATTTATTTCAGAATAAATAGCAAAATACTATTTTTTCAGTTTTCAAATTTATTTCATTGAATGACAATTTCAAAACCAGGTTCGAAGGGTTCGCCAAAACTGAATAGTCCGAATTCGGTCGAACAGTTCGATGAAATCAAACAGTCCGATCTGGTTCGAACAGTTCGAAGAAATCGAATAGTTCGGCTTGGTTCGAACAGCTCGACTAAACCGAGTAGTTCGATCACGTCCGAACAGTTCGATTGTGTACGAGTGGTTAGTATGATGTTGAACAGTTCAAAGTATCGAGTATTCGATTCGAATTCGGAAAAATAGTTCGATACTGTTCAAACATGTCGAGTCGAGTATTCGTGCATCCCTATCGTAAATTCATTGCAATTAAATTGCATTTACGAGTGTGTGTTGGGTTATTAACAGTAGAGAATGAGTAAGTTGGAGAGAAGGAAGGGTGGATAAAAGTAGTACAGGAACGCGTTTGTAATTGCAGTACTGCAAAAGGATTATATCCATAAGACATAGGGTTGCGGGACGTAACGTATCCCCGGCTCATTAAAAAAATATACGGTTGTGAGTGCCCAAACGGAATTTCGGGATGGTTCATCCCGAGAGGATAATTCTTTGTGCTATTTCGTGTGTCGCAAAGAATGAACTCGCTGTTTCGTAAGACGTCTCTCTCTCTCTCTCTCTCTCTCTCTCTCTCTCTCTCTCTCTCTCTCTCTCTCTCTCTCTCTCTCTCTCTCTCTCTCTCTCTCTCTCTCTCTCTCTCTCTCTCTCTCTCTCTCTCTCTCTCTCTCTCTCTCTCTCTCTCTCTCTCTCTCTCTCTCTCTCTCTCTCTCTCTCTCTCTCTCTCTCTCTCTCTCTCTCTCTCTCTCTCTCTCTCTCTCTCTCTCTCTCTCTCTCTCTCTCTCGTGCAGCAAAATTACTCATAGAAATTCGTGTTACGCCGCGCATGCAATGAAAGTCACATATGTGACACTTTTTTAAAGTGGGGTTTAGTAGTAACTGGCATAGTTACCCTAAAGTCTCCCTCAAAAGTTTGTTTTGCATCTCTGTTTAAAATGGGGGCGTCATGGACTTTTTTGCAGGCATGCAGATGTTACGTTGATGTTCACGTTGTGACTCCTCTGGATTATAAACTATGAGTTTTAGGCTGAGCTTCTTTAAATTTTTACGAATTTAAGTAAATGTTGCTATTTTGTTTTGGGACTCGAGAGAAAATCCTAAAATAATGAAATCTTAAAAGCCGCTAGAGTGCGCATTGTCATTCTTTTTGCTATATAAATCCTACGAGATTTCAAAATTTCAGTGGAAAATTCAAGCTTTGTAAATGGCACAAGGATTTAATTCAGTAGTTTTGATTTTATTTTATTTAATCTTTTATTTATTTGTTCTAAAAATCTAAATGTATTTTTGACAAATAAAAGCTGTACGGATTTAGAGAAAGCAATTTTACGAAGGGGTTAACGGCGGCAGGCTATTCATATGTTTCGGTTGAATAGAACTATAAAAAACATTCAACGAATTGATCCGAAATCCTTTTAACTGTTAACTTTTTAAGCTGCACTTCGTCTATAAAATCGCGTTAAACTTCCCTAATACACGTTCAAGTTAGATTCATTAAAACTGTTACCAAAAATAAACTTGAAAACTTGAAATTGCACGAGAGAGTATAAAAGTAACGGATCGAGCGGGTATCATGTATACCTTCCTCGGCTTTACCGGTAACTATCAATGAAGAGCTCGAAAAGTAAAAGTCAAAAGAAACACGACGTCGACGCGGGGCCGTTCGTATATCTATAGCCCTAACTCTGGCTCACGGCTCGATTTCCCGTGCTGGCACATAAAAATGACGAAAAGTTCGTCTCGCACACCTCGGCACTACACACACACACACACACACACACACACACACACACACACACACACACACACACACACACACACACACACACACACACACACACAGACGGATGCAGACAAAATACGCGCGGTTCGTGGCGCGTGTAATGCGGAACTTTGTACGCGGCCGCGGGCGCACATCTGTTGGCGTTAAGAGATCGATCCCCTCCTCTCACACAGACTGGTGCTGGTGTGCTATATGTTACAGGCTGCATTATTTACGGTAGCGACCAGGAGGTCGCCGGCTTGATGAAGGCAGTCAGGCGGAGCAACGCGACGGGCGCGTTCTCGTGGATCGGAAGCGACGGCTGGAGCGCCCGGGATCTGGTGAGCGACGGGAACGAGGCCGAGGTTGAGGGCACCCTGTCCGTTCAACCGCAGGCGAATCCGGTCGAGGGCTTCGAGGACTACTTCTTGAATCTTACCGTCGAGAATAATAAGCGCAACCCCTGGTTCGTCGGTGAGTTTAGGCTTCGCTTCACTCACGGACAGACTGACACACGGTCTGCAATTATTTTCGATTCTATATTATAAGTGTGGGGTATATTTGATGTTGCCTTCGACGTTTTCGAGACTGGATTGCGTAGTTTACGCACGTTTTTTAATCGATGTTTTTGGGAGAACGGGAAAATGAGTTACGAACCGAATTTCCTCTCCCATCTAGATTAGCTTTCATGGCTAAATGGATTTTGCCTGGTATGCCAATATGAGAGGCCGCTTTGTTTCTGTGATGCCGCGTTTGGGCGTGTGGGTGCAGGATCGTGATCGGCAGCGAAAATGTAATAAATTAGATTGAAAAGCGAACGAATGAACGTATTTAATTGATTTTCTTCTCTGTTTGATATGTTGATTTCGCTTTTCAACTTTATGATTCGATAATAAAAAAGGGGGGGATGATGACTGATAATATAAGGGTAAATCCGTTGGGGAACCTACAGCACTCTCCGCACGCTCGGCCGTATCCTTTTAAAAAGTTAAGCTTCTTCCAACATTCAGTTAAAAAAAGATTTAAGAAAGAACTTCCTTTCAAAAGCTTTAGCGAGATAAACCACGAGGGGAACTGCCTTGATTTCACAAAGCTTCGAGAGAAAATTATAATAAGACGATAATGAAATCAATTCTCGATAAATCTCGCAGCATTTATATACGATATCTTCCGCCGTTTAATATTGATTTATTTCAACTGCATTTGGAATCTTCGAGAAGGCGCATCACGGGTTCGCGCAGGAAGTTTTAATTGAATGTCTCATAGCGGGCGGAAGGAGGTGTAATTAGGAGGGACCTTAATTAATATCCACAGTACGGGGCAAAAGCGTAAGCCATTCCCCACTGACAATGGTTTATTAACTTTTGTCGATCTCGAGTTTTTACACGGCGTCGCACACGCCCCTCCGAGTCTCGTTCTATCTTTCTCGACTATAACATCGCGCGATTTTGCTCTCTTTCCCTCCCTCGCGCGCTTACTTTCTTTGTCTTCCAGTCGTCGCAGTGTCGCTCGCACACAGAGACTGATTGCACAGCCCGTGCAGTGAGACGCTGATTTTTCATATCTTATGAAAATCGTTGCATTTCCTGAAAACTCTCGATATTCTCTTCTATTCTCAACAATGCCGGTTCTATATTTGAGATGAGCGCGTTTTTCATCAATCGAATATTCTTTTCTCGAAACAGTGCCGAAATTGTTGAACAATTTTTTCTCTAATTTAATCGTTTCGTATTTTAAAATAGTAATGAAAATAAAATGATGGCAAAATAAAGTAATTTTTGTGGAGCAAAATAAAATAGTATATTCTTATTTAGCAGCGTATATGCACAGCCATATATTACGTCCCTATGATTTCCTGAAAGTATATATATTTGCTGGATTGTATCTGGTCATACATATCCGAACTCTATAATTCAGTGCTTTCCTTTAAAGAGTACGGTGCCCATATGCGCAGCTTAATACGATTTTCCCACATGATTATTTTTTGCTTTAAAAAATTCATTTTCTTCAGTTTAAAACGCCTATAAAATATTTAACGCTATAAAAATTGTATTATAATTCTCCTCAATGTTTTAGAAATCTCCCGCTCATAATAAGCTGCGCAGTTGATAAACTTTAGAATCTCAATTCGTTTTTACCTTAATCAGCTTAGACCCCCAGTAATTGGGTAGTGTTCGTGACACCGTTCGTGAAACTTGATGCTGATGAAGAACAAAATTTATTCGCATTAATTCACAGCTGCGTGTAAATAATTGACGCAACATTCTCACTGGCATCGGAGCAGGCGCTCCTCGCTTTATATTCCAGCTGAATCGTAATTGAAAACGTAAAGAAATCAAAGTAGGATGCAAGTTTTTCCAGAGCCCCGAGACGACCTTAAGAATTGCAAACAGGCAGACGTGCGCGACACTCAGCCCCGTATCACTATGTATATACTTCAATAATGCAAAAATCCGATGAGTTCTCCTGTAGCTGAGAAAAGAAGGAGCGCGCGCGAGGCGAAATAAGTTTTCCGCGCGCGCTAAGCCTTTGATATCCTGAATTAGCATAAATTATGCACTTCCACAGTAACCGGAAATAATAATAATTCCACCTAGCCTCCGTCAATAAGTGAATAAAAGCTCGGGCATAGACGCGTGAGGATTCCCGGGCTGGAGAAATGAAAAATTTGAATTGGTGATTCCCAGTGTCGCGCGCGCGACATCTATATATATATATATCCAACATAGTGCTTCTTGCCATATGCATTCCTTTCACGGAAATACATTTTCACGTACTTACAACATCGATGTAATCACATTCGTGCGCGCGTGCGAGAGTCGCTTCTCTCTCTCTCTCTCTCTCTCTCTCTCTCTCTGTGTGTGTGTGTGTGTGTGTGTGTGTGTGTGTGTGAGCGTGTGTGGCGATGACGACGATGTTTCGTGTTACGAGCCCGGACTTTCCTAGCCAATAGTTTCACCTCGTCTCCTGTTTCAAGTATCTCTCACTCTCCTTTTAACTCTGTTGCTTTGCGCACATGACTTCGGGGTCACGCGTACACGTGTAAGAGCCTTTCTTCACGAGCGAGTGCACGCATGGCGACTTTTAGTTGCGCGAAACGAAATTCTTTCCAATGTGTGCTTGTGAGAATTGACTTGGATTCAACGATTGTGCTCGAGACATTCTATGAAATACTTTCTGGCACTTCTATACTCAGAGAACAATTTAGCGAAATACTTAGTTATGTTCGCTCTCTGATCCCTTTAATTCAACGTGACTGACTGGGTGTGCATGAGTTGACTTATCTCTCCGTTGTGATTTTTATCTTTGAACAATTTAGAGAATTTTCGAAAACTACATTTCATTCTTCTTTATTGAATGAGAAATGTATAACACATATTTTTTATATATTCTTTGCACACCTATGTTTTGTAATTGCGCAAAATATAATTAAATTCGACTCGGTACACTTCAACAAATATGTACAATTATTTAATAGTTTCCAAATCAAGTTTCCTATTGTAAGGCACAGACAGCACGCTGTCCAAAAGACGAAGGATTTTCTCCAAAAGTTGAGAAATACTTGGTCAAAGTAGCCGAGGTAAGGTGCAGGATATATCTGTATTTACTAAAGAAAATGCATACCACATTCAGTTAGACAGTGACTCGTTATACTCGGAATCCATCTACTTGCGGATACGTAGATGTATTACCAATGTTATTTCACCAACTTTGGCTTATACATATCTCGAAAGTTTCTTCTCTAACTTGCAGAGTTAAGTTTTTCGTAATGAATTTTCAGAATTTCGCGGGTCATGGAATTATTTGTATTATATTGAACATATTCTGGAGGTCTTCACATTATATCACTTGTGCTATTTCAGTTTGACATTTAACGCAGTGAATACTTTATTAGTGTTAATTTTGTACTTTAAGTGATTAAAGGTATACTTAGAAAATAAAATAAATTTTCTCTAATTTCAGAATTCTGGGAAGATCATTTTAAATGTCGTTATCCTAATTCATCATTAACCCCGTACAATAGTAAATATGAAAATTTCTGTACCACTAAGGAACGCTTAAATAAGAGCGACATGGCCTTTGAAAACCAATTGCAATTCGTCTCTGATGCAGTAATGGCGTTTGGATATGCATTTCGGTAAATATTTTTAGATTTAATACACCAACGGTCGAAGTTTTGGTTGAAAAGCGAAGCTGTGATGCCATTTATAATGAGTGTTAATTATTTGACAAGTAGCCCGTTCCAAATTTGCCTCTCGATTTGATAAATAATGATACTTTATTAGAAATCAGACGCAAAAGCATGAAGAGTTTAAATATACACCGTTGAAAATGAGATCCGGTTTTGACCCAAGTTTTGTGTCAAAAATGAAATCAGTAACACACATTACTGTGCAATTTAGCGGGCAAAAGTACACAAAATTTGTGTAGAACAAATTTAAAGTAAATATGATTATAAAACACATTTTGTGTGTTTTATTCTACACAGAATTTGTGTAATTGTTTGTTGCCTACACAAAATACACGATTTTCAACCGTGTAGCATATTTTTGTAATAATGAAACAGATCAAAAACTACGACCGTTGAAGTGACCAATTCAGTATGCAATAAGTAAAAATTAAACAAATTTTGAACATTCTATTTATCAGTGATATGCACAACGATCTCTGTCATGGAAATGTAGGATTATGCGATGAAATGAAGCCCACAAAAGGAGAGGAACTTTTAAAATATCTTCGAAGAGTGGATTTTAAAGGTATTATTTTATAAATTGAATTTCATCGATAAATAAAGTCAAATTAGAAGGTGACTGTTTTCATAAAACAACTTTAAACGCATTATTAGAAAAAATGAGAATTTTGTAAATTTGTAATAACTTGAATAAAAAGGCATTTACGTCATTTACATAATATTATAATGTCCAAGGCCTCAGTGGTGATAAATTCAAGTTCGATAATAACGGCGATGGACCAGCTAGGTACAATATAATCCACTTCAAACAGACTTCTCCAGGCCAGTACAGATGGATTCGCGTCGGCCAATATTTAGAGGGAACACTCCAAATCAACATGACAGGTATAGGCTTAAGAGCCATTAGCGTAAATGAAAATAAATTGATAATAAAATAGTGTAGAAATTATTATTTCTCTTCAAAGATTCAATAAAACGATTCATTTTATATCAAAGTAGTTAGCGTCAAAACTTGTCTACCATTATTCGAAAGTCAAAAGTGGCTTTTCGATTTACGCCTGAAAAATATTACATCATTTATAGAATAAAAGAGAAAGAGCTAAAAAGAATCGGCAAGTCACTCGGCCGAAGGCCGCTATTAATATAATAGATAAAATCGCAAGCGCGCTTTCGGATCATTTTAAAAGTGGCCTTTCAAATCGGCCCTTTATGGAATCGACGTCCCGGCGCTCGTGCTCGCGACTAAGACAAGGAAGCGCAGTTGGGCTCGCGGCGCTCTGCGTCTCGCGCGCGTTTTCCGCGAGTAGACAATGGTAGCGGGAGAGGGCTTGCGCTTTACATTGTACGTTAAAATAGTTTCCGATGTGCTGCAGAAGTCCAATTCCGGCTGGAGCACGCGCCGCCGCCCGAGAGCGTATGCTCGTTACCCTGCGAACTCGGCCAGGCGAAGAAATACGTCGAGGGTGAGAGCTGCTGCTGGCATTGCTTCAATTGTACTCAATATCAGGTTGGTAGTGTCGTCGTCCCCCCGTCGGCAGAGGCGCGGGAAGGAAGATGGGTCGCGGGAGAATGAGAGGATGAAACGCGAAGGAGGATAAAAAGACAAAAAAGGAGAGCAAGAAGGGGGCGTCGATGGAGCCTCTCTCGCCTGCCACCCCATCCTCCTTTTCTTTCCTCATTCTTTGCGCCTTCTGGGGCTCTTCGAGTTTCATCGACCAGCTTCCTTTGTTACTCGTAATCAACCACGAAACGGTGAAACTCCATCGGTCGACTTTTTCCCCCTTTCCCTCTCATCCCTTTTCTCCGGCTGCATCTCCGAGAAAGTGGCACGCGCTAGTATACGTGTATACAACTTTTGTCTTCGCGGTAGTAAGTTCAGCGGTGCACGAGCGAGTAAAATGTCTCGCGCTCGCGCTACACCGCGACATTGGAACAAACGAATCGAAAATTTTTCACATTTTTTTCTAACTCCCCTTTCTTTTTCAATGCTGCTTCTCCTTGTCAGACACTTATGAAATTTACTTTACGACAGCAGCTTGACCCAATTCGGGCGCGCTGGAACTTTTCTTCAGTTTTTGGCTTTTTCTATCCTGCGCTCCTATTACGCACCAAAATGTTTTTTGAAAAATAGAGTTTCCTAAAATAAAGAATTAGGGCGGCCGAGGAATTTTGTTGCTTTCAAATTACTTTTTCAGGAAGAGTGAGTTCAAATCTCTCTTTTTCCGCTGGCGCGCTTCATAACGGCTATTTATTTTTGTCAACCGATCGGTATATTCCGGAAGCACTTTTCGTTTGGCATTTTTCTAAAATAGCGAAACGAAAAATGCCCATAGTTTTGCAAGTTTAATAAGTATAAATAATTGAAAATTCCCTTCAGAAATGACGATATTGAACGTACTTTCATATTACACTAATTAAAGAGTTGCGTGCCTCCTGGGGCGGGTATATAATTTGTACATAAGCATCGCAGATGCCGATAAATAATTTTCCTTGTCTGTGTGTACCGGCAGATACGAAAACCAGACGACGAGACGCAATGTATAGATTGCCCGGAGGGTACAGTTCCCGACGACACTCACTCATACTGTCGGGACATACCGGAGGAATTTTTAAAGTTGGAGAGCGGCTGGGCGATTGGCGCCATGTCTCTCTCGTCGACCGGAATATTGGTAATAAAACGAAGTTTACCTACCGTCTCGTAATTTACGAGCGGCCCTCTTTTTAAAATTAACAAACATTTCAGCCAAGCTTACGCTTTATATGGAAAAGCAAAGTACTACGGTTTGTCTCTGTTCGCAGGTGACGCTGTTCGTGGTTGGTGTGTTCCTGAAGCACAACGACACGCCGGTCGTGCGGGCTTCCGGTAGGGAATTATCGTACGTTTTATTGTTGGGAATACTTCTTTGTTACTTAGTCACGTTCGTACTCGTGCTTCGGCCCACGGATATCGTCTGCGGGACTCAAAGGTAAGACATCATCTTTATACGCTTATCGGAGGTAAAATGAAGTCTCCGCCACGATAACTTTAAAATTAATATTTTATATTAAACTCAATTTTTATATGCCAAAGTAATTCAAAACAAACTTACTCACGAAATTCAATTAACCGACTATTTAGAATATAATTAAACCGAAATACATTCCTTTCAACTCCTGATTGAATCACTTGATTGTGCAACCACGGGTTAAGTACCTCGCTATTTGCATAAGCTTTACAATTCCTCAGTCAGGAACTATACCGTCTGCGTGTCTTGCTTCGATCAGAAAAAGAGCGAAAAATCCTCGAAAGCTCTCCTGTTATCTCGTAATTACATACGAAATTGAGGAAATGTTCGGCTAAGCGCAGCCGACTTAATTCCATCTACTTATAGCGAGAAAAAGTCCAGAAGCTATAGTAGTCCCTCGTACAGACTAGTGAGCGGCGCACTAGATGCAGCCATGAAATTGAAATAAATTCTCGAAATTTCCTTCCCCCGACTGATTAAAAATGTCCCTCATGGAAAGCTAGCCTCTGGCTTCTCCCGAAGTTCATTAGTCGATAAGAAGCTGCGCGTAAAAAAAGAAGAAGAAAAAAAGCCACGACTCTTTTTTGGGTTTGCAGGTTCGCTGCGGGCTTCTGCTTCACAGTGGTGTACGCTGCCCTCCTGACCAAGACGAACCGGATCTCGCGGATCTTCCGTGCGGGCAAGCACAGCGCCAAGAGACCCTCGTTCATCTCGCCCCGCTCGCAGCTGATAATCTGCTCGATGCTCGTGTTCGTGCAGATCCTGATAAACGGCGTCTGGATGGTGATCGACCCGGCCCGCGCCATGCACCACTATCCCAGCCGCGAGGACAATCTGCTCGTCTGCAACAGCTACATCGACGCGAGCTACATGATCGCCTTCACCTACCCCATCATCCTGATAATCATCTGCACCGTCTATGCGGTGCTCACGCGCAAGATACCCGAAGCTTTCAACGAGAGCAAACACATAGGTAAGAGATAGAGATACACACCTGGGCCCGCATTCGTGTCTTGTACATGAAGTTGATTGGTTATTGATATGAGGGCCTTCTCTCGGAGGGGAGAAGCATCGTCGTATATATAGAGGAGGAAAAAGACACCCTTTGTTTCGCCTTGCCACCCTCGTGGTACTTTACCCGTAATGGACTCCCGGGAAGGAGATGCAGTAAATTCGCGAGCTGAATCATTTTGTAGTGCACGCAAAATTAAATGTTTATTGCCGTGGCTGCGCGCTACGCGACTACGCACGCTCGATGGTATGAATAAATTTTGCGTTACGCGAGGGGGAAAGAGATTAGGGGAATCTTGAAGCCTTTTTCGGGGCAAAGGGGTGGGAGCGTAATTTCACTTTGATTTTAGTGTTATGAGGTACTATTCGACGAAATGATTGTGAGCATTAATGACATTGCTGTTTTTTATTTTTCACATCGTTAGAGATCCTACCTAATAAATGCTTCTCTTTTTCGTGTCGTTTATTGATAGTATCTTAAAATACTGAAGAATGAATATTGATGTATTCAAGAGGCGTGCCTAATCAAGTATTGAAATAAATGCATTCATGCGTTTATTGATTTATTCATCAAGTTATAAAGTCTAAAGCCAACCATTAAGCTATTCTCTGATTAAATTTTTTGCAGCTAATTATTTAGTCAGTAAATTTATCATATACAAACTGCATGTTTAAGTATACAGTGGCATGCGATCAATAAGCATATAATGAAATATTTTATTTAGTATAATACTTCAAAAGCTAATTCACAATAAGCAACCTAATTTACAATAACAATTTTCATAATTTCACTACCTATAAAAATGAATAGTATCTCTGAAAAGTATATTTTCGTGCTATTTGAGTACACTATTATTTACAAATAAATAATTACTGGGCAGTGTTCCAGTATTTTAATTATACTAGCAAGATTGATGCGCGCTTTATTTTTCTATTCAGAATGCTATGAAATCAAAATTTTAAATATGAGTTTATTAAAAAGTACCAACTTCTTATATTTTTATTTTTGGAGTAAATTTTAAAATTTCACTTTTAACAGAAGTACAAGATAAAATTTTAAATTTCAAATTTCCGTGCCGTATTACCATCATGTGTTTGACAACCGATATCCATCACTTTTTTAGTTATGGTGTGGTTTGTGCACATAAGAATTATGCACATATTTATTGTGCACACTTTAGCATTGGTGTATATCTATATCTATGTGTATACTCCAATGCTAAAGTGTGCACAATAAATATGTGCATAATTCTTATGTGCACAAACCACACCATGCCCTTTTTTAAAAGAGGATTTTCCATGTGTCGATCTCATTCAAATTACCGATACTGAAGCTTATGGCGAAATATCATTATCTTAATTTTCAATGTTCGAATATGTACTTTAAATTAAATGCAATATGATTTAAATAATATTTAAATATTCATGTACTACGAATATATAAATCATTAAATGACGTACAGTAGTGTCAATTTGTAGCTGAATTGTCGAAATTTAATATATATTATATTTGTATATGCGTTTAACAAATTGTATCATATGTAATTATTCTTCATGAAAGTATGTTATAAAATAATATTCGCTCCACCTCCGTTGCGTTTTACGGACCGAAAACTACTATTTATTTCTTCTCACTATTTAAAATTATTTATATTTAAATTTAGTAGCGAGTTTATAACTATGTGCATTATTATATTGTTACGTACGAAGGTTTTCCTCAGGCAAGTTCGGTCGCGTAAATAGACAAAGGTGTGGATCAGCGCTCAAAGCATCGAGAAAGCTTGAAAATGCAGAATAAGTGTCTGCAGAACTATAACAACACTCAAAGTGTATGCGCAGATAACCTCCTACTTAAACATGATTATAGGAAGATGAAAGAAATAAGAACAAAAGGGCAAAAAGGACAACTACCAAAAAACCGATACGTGGTGGTTCAGTCATTCCGCGAGCACATTTAGACAATGGTATTCATATATACATAAATAAATGTGTACATAAAAATACTCTCTGTCTACTGTTTTACTTGTAAACCAGCTTCTCTCCAGGTGCGTAAGCTTTTGCGCCCGGATATTAACGGAAGCCCCCTCACACGTAACAATATATATATATATAATTCTACTAAAAACTACTACTAAAACTCATCCCATAAAAAGCTAATCCTACTTGCCTTCGGAACGTTCCCGTGCTCCTTGATATGGATTTTAAATGCTTCGAAAATTTAAACAACACCAGCAACAAACATTTCAACATCACAGTAACGAGAAAAAGCTTACATTAACATTAAACTGTTCCCGAGTTGCTATTCACTTTTGAGACACTTTTTCGCACATTACGAGGATAACAAAAGTTAGCTCGAAATAATGGGAATCTCGGCTGAAAATGAAAATGTTTCATAGCCGCGCGTGCTATCAAGGCTTTTATAATGAGGGCGCGTAAACGTTAATGTATGACTGTTTTCGTGGCTTTACTACTTGCTTTACGCTCATATTCCCGCGGCCGGTCGCTGCGAGATAGCGTCGGAAAGAAGAGACGCTGTAAACTTTATATCAACTGTTTCTTTTTTGCAGGTTTTACGATGTATACAACTTGCGTGATATGGCTGGCCTTTGTGCCGCTCTACTTCGGCACGGGCAATCACGTCGCCTTAAGAATTACCTCGATGTCCGTAACTATCAGTCTCTCGGCCTCCGTGACCATTGCCTGCCTCTTCAGCCCGAAGGTAAATTATAAAGCTCAGATGCGCCTGATGCCTTACTCCGGGAGGTCTGATGTACTCGTGGTCTCTAATTCTCGGGCAAATTTTAATCCGCCACAGCCAAAGTTTATTTGCGATGCGCTCACGGCCTCGCCTCGCGAACGTTCATATAATAGAGGAGTAAGAGCAATTCTCCAAACTTTCCTTCAGTTATATTAATTTAAAGTGTAGCATTTTGCAGTAAAGCACACATTTGTGTTAATTTAAATATCGCAATACCCCGCTCACTCGTCAGACGCGCGCTTCTGATGTCATCTAGTGGACCGTATTTTTCCAGAGTATATATCTTTGCTAGTCCTCCAATTATTCTTTTTAATATTCATGCTCTATAGCCCTCGCTCAAAGGAAGCGAATCCTTGAATATTATTTCCATGATTAAAGAAACGATAACGTCAAAGAGAGAAGGGGAAGGGGGATTGAAATTAAACGTACTCCCTCAGAATATTGCCAGTAAATTTCGGAAAAATCAAGACCTCACGACTGGCGTGACTCTAGCTGCGCCTCTGCCAAAAAAGAATTTCATTCAAAGTTCCCCCGATAAGTTCCGCTGTGTGTACACATAACGCGGAAAAGCTTTTCGTCGTCGCTTTTTCCCATTGTTTCCGCGAGCCGTGTTATCGATCCACGCGCTATAAAAGAGCGCGGCAGGTCGAATTGAAAAGCGTCAATTTCGAGAGTCCCTCCCCCCAGCTCTCTCTCTCTCTCTCTCTCTCTCTCTCAACTCTGCTATACGTCTGTCCCGCAGTTGTATATCATCCTGATACGGCCTGAGCGCAATGTGCGCCAGAGTATGATGCCCAACAGGCACAGCACGACCAAGAGCTCAGCGGTGACGGGCACCAATGCGTCGAGCATGATGGCGCCAATCACCCTAACTGCCGTTACCTGCGATCAGAACAAAACCGTGCAGAAGCACGTCACCACCAAGATGGATTGCTCGACTCAAAGCGAATGTGAGTATCTGCTCTCTCTCCCTCCCTCCTTCCCTCTCTTGATTTACACGCGCCGTTGGCTTTCAATGTGCACCGCTTACTATTTGATACTTAATTCATGTTCGCCTATATCTGCTAGCATCCAAATTTAGTGTATGAATTTCTATTGCGCGTTACTCCTTCTCCCACGTTCCTAGCTTTATGCATTTTCTTCCGTAGCACTGATTAGGAAATTCGTTATGAAGCGGTGACGTTGTTTCATGATCCACGTGTAAACATCAAAGTGTACAAAGAAAATCCTTTATTTCGCAGTTGACTTACCTTTGAATTTATGCATAAAGAGTAATATTTTACTCTTTTGATTTACTTCTTTAATTCATTTGTTTTAAATAAGTTAAAAAGATTCAGTAAAAAAAAAAAAAAAAAAAACAAGTTGTTTTCGTTTCTATAAAAGAACAATTATATTTTAATGTATTTATGCACAATTTGTATAGCACCGTAAAAATCTCTTTTTGATAAATCGAATATAAATTGGAGCACGAGCGTACAGCCCGCCTTTTCATATCAATGGAAAACCGCAGCCGAGCGAATTTTCCAGCGCAGAATGATTGTGACACGGTTAATAAACTCCGGATAAATCACCGTGCAGCGACAAACGAATCACTCGACTGCAATATCCTTTTATCCCGCGAGCTCCATCGTGTATTGCAAGTTTTCCCCCTTTTTTCCGCAGTTCGCCGGAAATCCACATACCTAACAGGCATGCCTTGCTTCCTGCACGAACCCTTCGATGTATTGTACACTGTTACGATGGTTTTTTTAATTCTTCTCTCTTTCCATTTTTTGTCCAGATTATGAGATGACGACGGTACGGGAGTCGCAGAATGGCAAGCCGAAGGCCTCGCTGGTCTCGACTGCTACGCAAACTCAGAACAATAATAATAAAGCCGATGCGAAAGAGGCCGTCAGCGGTAGTAACGAGACATCGACAATGACGTCGGCAGCGGAGAGCGTGGCACCGGCGAAACTGATGAACAACTCGAAAATAGCCAACGGGCCCTTAAGCCAGAACGACGTGCCCTTGTAGCAGGAGGAGAAGCGAGGGGAGGGAGAGGACGAAGAGGAATCCGCCGCTAACGTCGTCGGAGAAACAATCAAGAACGCTTGTTGAGCGGACAAGCACCCGCCGTGCAAACGCATAGCCGCGTATACAAACACACGAACAAGCCTCGACTCACACGTAGACGCAAAGCAGCCAGGATAATTGGATCGCAGATTCGATCTGCTAGTCTCCTTAGGAGAATAATGCGAGAGTATAGATTTTAAGCGAAATTTCGATTCAAAATTATTCTCAAATCGGCAGAGATGGATATTGAAAACTGTAAGAAAAATAATTTTAGCTCGTTTGCAACTTTTTTATCATAGAAATTTGTGAATTAACATCAAATTTCGTGAGAACTCTGTAAATATACGTTTTATTTGAAATTTACGCACGTTACAGACTCGAACTCGTAATTTTAAAGGTATTCACATTTCACTGATTTTATAAAATAAGAATGCTAGCAAAGCATAGGTATTTAGTAAACGATATCCCTCTCCGATTGAAAAAAATAAAAGAAAGACTTACTGACCACTGTCGGGTGGTAATGAACATGCCAATACTTCGTACTGGTCAAATATACGTAAAAAATACAATATTGTAAAAATCGGTGTATAGGTATTTATATACATGTACGAATTTATAATAAGAGTTTTCAAAATCACTCGTCTTCATGTTTGTAAATACATCATGATATATTTATCGAGGTTAACAAGATTTCGTCGCTGAGTCTAATGAATACCCATGATTTTATTAAATTAATAAATATGTATAATGGTCTATTAAGAATATTAAGATGCTGAACAGAACACACTTGAAAATATATGAATGTTATTGTAAGTTTTTTTATATTTAATTTTTAAACTAGGTGATATATATATAAATGAAACGACAAATTCCTAAAAGTGAAAATCATCCATAATTTTACAAACCGTAATAATTCATTTCTCATGATTACAACGAAGTACTCTAAAAAGAAAAAGATAATTTTTTCACTTTTAGGAATCCAAGGATCTGTTATGCTTTTCACAGCATTTATAAGAAAATATGATTGTTTCTATATTAACTTATTATGATATATAATAAATATCGTAAAATATTTATCGAAGTTTCACGAAAAAATAAAAACGACTACGAAGATATTTATGGCAATGAAACAATTGTATTATTAGTTATATCGATAGCTGAGCGGAACAAAATGTAGTCTTAGCTGAGGCTCACAAAACATCAGACGCATATTTTTCTTTTCTCAAATTTTGTAGTGGTACAGCCTGTGCCTAAATTAAAATACTATTTCTACAAAATCGGTGTCTCTAAAAATCGTAAAAAAATTAGACATGATTCTTTGACACTGATTTTCGAATAGCTACAATAAAATTTTGATGTATCGCAAAATAATTTATATATAAATATTGTAACAACATATTATGCTTTGGAATATTGTGTACGTGCGACGTGTTTCTATTGAAGAGAAAATAAAAATATACATACTTCGTACATGTACTTTAGGTTAAGATCTAAATCTGAAAAAAGGTTTCATGCAAAAATTTCATTATCGTTTCGCGCCAATTCTCTCTAGTGTAAGCATGTAACTGTCGTTGCACGAGCTAGACGCTCCAAAACACCGGAATGATCGCTGTCTCAGCTGTTATAAATGAGTGTCAACTGATGTTGATTATTTACACCCTTTCCTCTATACACTTGCGCACTGAGGTTAACTGTGTTGTTTGTTAAAAAAAGCACCCTTTTGACGCCAACTCCCAATTTAGATCTCTTTGCAAAAGATTTGTTTATTCGTACAATTTTTTTACATTTTTGTAGATTAGCATATTTCATTACGTTGTTTAAAACATTCTGTATTTTGGTATAATTCAATATGGTTTGTTGCTTTTTCAAATTGTGTGTATATACTTATAAAATTATAATTTTTTAAAGCACCAATCATGTTACTGTATTTAAACTTGTCTTTGAAATTCTGTGTGCATTATGCTTTTTTTACTCTGACGCTAATATTGTACAAAAGGATGTTTTGTTGGTAAAACCAGTGTGAATACTTCACGCACGCTGCGTACGCATCATAAGTCGAATCTCTCGCACGGAGTTTTTTAAATATACAGGATGGAGAAATGTCGAGAAGAAGTTAACAAGGACAGAAATGTTGTTATAATATTTATACATAAATTATTTTGCATACATAAAAATTTTATTGTAGCTATTCCAAAATCAGTGTCGAAGAATCATGTTTAATTTTTTTTTGCGATTTTTAGAGACATCTATTACGTAGAAACAGTATTTTGATCGAGGCGCACCTGGCTGAGATAGCATGTTTTGTGAACCTCGGCTGAG
Organism: Torymus aiolomorphi; assembly: GCA_036365515.1. Classification (NCBI taxonomy): domain Eukaryota; kingdom Metazoa; phylum Arthropoda; class Insecta; order Hymenoptera; family Torymidae; genus Torymus; species Torymus aiolomorphi. The sequence continues at coordinate 13,379,502 of CM070875.1, forward strand.
GTTGCATCTTGTTTCGCTCAGCCGTAATATAATAATTATTAACATAAATGGAAAGAAATATTTTATTGGAGTAAAAATAAAACAGACTACATTTTTTTTTAAATAATTCATTTGTTTTGGAATGGTGTGTGTGTGTGTGTGTGTGTGTGTGTGTGTGTGTGTGTGTGTGTGTGTGTGTGTGTGTGTGTGTGTGTGTGTGTGTGTGTGTGTGTGTGTGTGTGTGTGTGTGTGTGTGTGTGTGTGTGTGTGTGTGTGTGTGTGTGTGTGTGTGTGTGTGTGTGTGTGTGTGTGGCTTCCCGGAATAACGACCTAACCCACTTGTACGTATTTTCGAGAAATCGACGTTTTAAAATTTCTGTCATGACACTTCATATGTAAGATCGAAATGCGCGAGATGAGTCATAACAATGTAAACATTTACGAAGGTATCGAATATCTTTCGAACTTCACTATCAGCTGCTAGAATACATTTTTATTCTTTGTATAAACAAACAAAACAATGCAGTTAAGTCGTTATTCCGGTAACTGTGCAGTTAAGTGGTTTAGGGAAATTGTTCAAATAAGATAAATAACATAGTTATTTCTACACTTAAAACATAGAATACGAATTCTTTTTTAAATATTCATTCCCGCGCATGCGCGCCTGCCAACGGAATGTGCGTGAAGTCAACGGAATTCGGTAAACCGAATACCGAACGTTACTCGGTTACTGTTTATGCACACTCGCCCCATCGCCCGGCAATCAAAGCTGTTGTGTTACCTTCTATTATCTATTACCTTTGATCTTTGTTGCTATAAAAATAGGTATGTCATAATCTGTTTATTGCGTAGTATTAACTTCAAAACGGTGCTTTTAATTAAATATAAATATTCAGTTAAGTGGTTTTTCCAGGTACAGGTGCAGTTAAGTGGTTATGCACTTAGCTGATATTTGCTCTTTGAACGCGTTTCAGATTTCCGGACCAAGTCTATATGAAAAAGGGTAGTTAGGAGGTATAAATTCCGGTGCTAACTCAATTTTGACCCCCAAGCGTGTTAGATCGTTATTCCTGGAAGCCACAGATATATATCGTTACTGAAATGATATTGATATATTGAAATTTTATATGGATTAAATTGTTTTTCGTTTTAGCGATATGCAATAGTAAATGTACCAATCATGACTATATTGTGCATTTAAGATTTTTAAATAGTAAAATTAAAATTATTGCGTTTGTAATGGATATTTTTGTTAACATATCACAAAAACTAGTTTCTTTAACGAATCATACGGCAATGTTTCAACGTAGGCCTAAAATAATTCAAACGAATGATGAACGAATGGTGAGGGTTTAGAGATGACGATTGACTTTGTTAAATTTGATCAGTTTCATATTAGTAATAAAACTCGCTACAAGCCAAAATGAACAAAGTCAAGAATTTTCTCTTATTGTTATGCATAATTTAAAGTGATATTTTGTAAATATTAACTATTAATGATAATGTATATATGAAAGTTCGATTATTTCTTGCGCATTCGCTTATAGTCATGGCTTTTCGTAATTAAATAATTAAGTAAAATATTTTGTATGATATCGAACGTTTTTATATGAAAAAATTGAATGCACAAAAGCGATAATATGTGCTTCGTTGTAAATACTTTTATTAATAATTATAACTTAATTCGTATCGAATTCGAATGTAACATTTTGAAATACTAGGTTTACTAAGGTAATAAGATATCTATGTTTATTTACAAATTCCTTGATTTATTCTAATAGAACAATTAGTTTAGCATTATAATAAAAAATGAAAGTTTAATGTAATCAATAATAAAATTTGGAAACAAAACGCCATATTGAACGTATAACGAAAATTTGACAAATTTACATTAATAATGCGAAATACCTTGAAAAAATAAGAAAATAAATGTAGATGATGTACATTTTAATTTAAGATAAAATATATAGAAAAATATATATATATGTTAAAGAATACCCGTAATTCAAATATTTAATTAGCTATAAATAACATTAGTGGAAACGAAAGTTTTAGTCAAGCAGTTTCAACGAAAATAATTGTTTTTCTCTTGACTTTTAAATTTGACTTTCGATTCTACTCTGCAGACTGTAGGAATTGCAAATAATAGTAATTTTTTAAAGCAGCAGCATTGCTTAGTAGCGAGTACAGTTTTTAATTTAAATATGTCAATTATTTTAAGATATATTTTCCGAGTAAATATTTTTTAAAAAGTAAAAATGATTGTCTTTTGACCTGTTTATGTCATATTTTTGTCGTATGTACAACCAGAATTCGTTTACACACAATTTACAAGTTTTAAAAAGGAGTTTTTGAAATAAATTAACGCCATCATAATATGACAGGATTCTAAGAAAAAGTGCAAATAAATGTCTATAATATATAACTAGTACATAGTACAAAAATGTGACATAAATTTACACAAATATTTTTCTATTTGCATACAGAAATTCAACAGAAGTTATATTTAATTTTATAAATACTAATTTTTACGAAAAATAAGAAGGCTTTTTTTTATAGGTTTTGAGTATATTTGAGCCCTCTACTCTTAACCTTTAAAAACTTTGAACAATAATTGTTGTTCTAAGTCATTAAGAAGCCTTGTCTTATTTTTTAATTAATAGCTTCTTTTAACGTTGCATTAGCTTTATCTAAAAATGTAAATAAATTTATAAACAACATTGTACATAATCACTAAAAAGTCATATGTACAGTAATATAATATTTTAAATAGATTTAATAAGTAAATTGTAAAATTAACGCCAAATTACTTATTTTAATAGTTTCAGATTTTGTTTGTTATATTATTTTAAGTGCATAAGTTATAAATATTTTCGAAATGACTATTTAACTAATCTAAAACTAATGAAGTTATTTATTGTAAATAAAAGAAATTCAAAGAAATGTACTTACCATTATATGTTGTTTATGATATAAATAAATGTAAGAATCAGTGAATATTATTATTGTAATATGTAAGTTTATTGTATGCGCCAATGATATAGTTCAATCTATTAAAAAAATGATTTTCAAATGGTAAAGTTACACGGGTATATAAAAAGTGATTGGTGAATGTTTAAATTGTATGCGCTACTCTATATTAGGCTTAAAACTCAAAGAATGATGATTGTGTTATGTTAAATGCATTTGAACAAGGAATAAAAAAAATTAATGCTAAAAGGGTGCTGTCATTTCGTACATTAATTTCCTATGAAAAAAATCTTCCATATTTAACAAAATTATAAATATGTTTATTAACAGAATTAAAACTAATTATAAACTATGTATTTAAAAATATATTTTGAAATGAATGACAAATTAGTACGCATATCACGAATATTTTAATCCTCGCACATTTTATATTTTTATCATTGACAAGAAGGACCAGGTGAAAAACATAAGATTACATCTTTGTAAAATAAATTAGCATTTTATTTTACTTTTATAACACATGGTTTAAAACAAATCATTTTTCATCTTAAATTTTAATCAGTGTATCTCGTGAATAGGTGAACATTAACAAAATTATGAGAAAGTCCAAAATAAATATTCAAGAAAAATTTGTAAAAAAAATTATTTATCTTATTCAAACTAATTATTATTAACTAACACGATGTTAATATCATAAAACAAATAAGCTCACTAGAGTTGAGCTCTATTAGCTAAAGAAGTTATTTTAATCTGTTTTTTTTTTACTGGCCTGATTTTACCTTGTTTTGCTATAAAAAATGATGATTCATTACAAAATTTAGATTTATCATATATAATTCTTAAAGTAAAAAGTACCTTTTTGAATTCTACATTACAATGAGCCAATATTACTTTATCATTATAAAAACATTTCAAATACAACCTAAGTACTCGTATAAAACATATTTTACTGAATGGTCGAGGTAAGCTTTTAACTGCAGAATTCTCTGTTATCTGACTAAGATACACGCTTTCCTAATCATACAGTTGGCATTATTCAATATAAACAAACAGCAGAACGAATCTAAGGAGCATTTTGGGTCTTCCAGAACTTACCACTCCCTTTAATTCCTCTTCCTTTCACCTGTTTCTTTTTTGCATCTGGTGGAACAGGCAAAGCTTCTCGACATGATTCGCTCCCACTTGTACCAGAGCCACCAGCAGCCATATCTGCTTCTTGAACTCCACCCGCACCACTTTGGGCTACAAGAGTCTTTTTTATGTTTGCAATCTAAAAATGATCAAAAATTAGATTATATTCTTAAAGACAAATTCTACTAGTATGATCAGTAAATGGAAACATTGAAGCAATTTTAATTATTTGCTTTTATGAAAACATACATTCCTGCCAATATTTAAATGAATAATAGTAAGTGACAGTTATTCTTTAATGTTGTTGGATAAAAAAAAAAATAACGAATCTTATTTAGGTAATATTTATAATTTTGCTGCAAAGTTTCACTTTCTGAACATAAGTATTGTAATCTTTTTTTTTCTTGAGAAAAATTACAATATTTATTATTTCTACATTATAAATAAAAAATATACAATATTTCTAAGTACTAAAATATAGTTTAATGTTTAAACTGCATTAAGTAAGGCACTAACATCTTGCTGTATTTTATCTTTGTGATGTGTTGCTCTTTGTTTTTCTGCATTTGCTCGAACTACTTGTTGCTCAATACATTCCAAAATTGTATTGCATGCTTGTCCCCATTCAGCCAGCATTTCAGCAACAGTACCAGTATCACCAAGCCTAACATCACGTCCTAAGCCAGCATAATCCACTTCTAGCTGAGAATTCTTTTGATCCAACTTTCCATGTATAATGTCAGCATAGATTGCTTCAATTATCAAATCTTCTAAGTCTCTGACATTTTTAATATCCAATTCTTCCAAAAGAACAGAATAAGGTATGCACTTCGACTTGGTTGCTAGTGTTACAATTGTCAGATGTTGAAGTTTCTTCTTCTGCACAGGTGTCAGTTCAAGTAATTGGCTTTTGTTTTCAAGATACTGTTTGTATGTTCCATAAGCAAAAAGATTCAAAGTATTCCAATAAGCTGCATGCGGGCCATGCTCCAACTCTTTTATATTAGGCATGTCTATCAACTCGCCAAATACATGAACTCCAGGAGTTTCCACTGCCTGCTTAATTAATTCTAAGGCAGCTGCACCTTTTGCAGTTTTTGCTAGCAAAACGAATTGTTCTAATGGATTACTACCTGACTTTTCTGTACTGGTTGTTGTCACAGTTTCATCTGTACCCGTCATCTTTGTTCTAAAAAAAAAAAAAGAAAAAGAATTGTCAATGATAAAAGAAAAGTTTATACTTATAGGTTAGGTATGCTAAAATTGACACAAACTCTTCCACGAAATTCCTACTTATTCGTTTATATTTCTTTAATCGTTTATTCTAAACACTTTATGAAATTACCTTATTAGTTAACACTTATCTGCCAAAAAAACCACAGCAATCTTTTCAAAACTACTGTTACTCACGACTTCGTTTCCGAATAAATTGACATTGCCGTCATGTTTTGTCTGTCTTTCAGGGAGACTGTAAGTATATAGGCGTCGCGTCGCTCTGCGTCGCAGTACGCCATGTGTTTATGGCGCTTTATGCACAACCTCCCTCAAACCAGTCAACAAAATTGTATAAAGGTTCCTCTTATACCGACACGAACGACTCTGTCGGTAAAGCACACGTTCAACTTTATCAATTATCAGTATTGCGCAATTGCTACCGCCAGTGGTACTTTCAAATTCTAACACGTCGAACAAAACAATTATAAAATAGTAAACATTTATACTCATTATTAATATACGTTTCCTGATATTTATAAAAATCAATAAATAATAAATTATTCACTTTATGAATAAAAATAAAATAATTAGAACAAGAAATTTCATCAAATAAATAGATTTATTATATATTAATAATAATTAATCTTTAATAAACAAATTTAAATATTAAAAAGTCGAAGCTACTGAAGATATTTATGTCATTATACTATTCGTTTAAGGACGTTCTCCGACTCAAATTCATTAATATCGCGAAAATTGTGATTTAAAAATATTATTTACAATGAAAACCCTTCATGAGTCTCTATACATTACTCCAAAAATAAAAAAAAATGTCAGTGTAAGATAAAAGGTGTCAATATGATATTTAAATAAATAGCACTTACATAGGGTGACTATATATAGATATACAAATAACATGGGAGTTTTTGTTTACGTTGCTATATCTCTGAAATTAATATCGCTTGCTATATTGAAAATGATACCATATTATTCCTCTCGATTTCTAGTTTTATGGCTTACGGTTGAAAAAGAAACACAAAGAAAACTTTTTTTATAGTAAATTAAAATGTAATTTTAAAACTAGCTTAGATGGGGATCCCGTGTTAACACAAAAACTTTGAAGTTAAATATTTCTATTTTGAATACCGCTATGGACGTGGGGCTTTCAAGCATGTACTAAGCACACAAAATCAAACGTTCTCTGCAAGTTTCAGGAAAATCACAAGAAAATCGTTTTCTCGGAGAACGTCCTTAAAAGTTTCCACTTGTTTTCAATGTAATAAGTCTTAATAATATAATTCTGCGTGTTGGTATTTCAAATTATAATAAAATATACTTTTATTTCTACCATAAAATAATTAAACACGAGATAAATTTTAATATATTATTATAAGGAATTGTTTGTATTGTGTTCATGCACCTGTTAATCTAGTTAGGTGCACCTAATAAAAATATTCTCACTATACCGAGGCGACGATAATTTTTTTTTTCCGATGAAGGGTGATGATGAGTAATAAATTAAGTGACGTCTGATGTAATTAAATTTACTACGTCAAAAATACACACTTATTAACAATTATTCTCGTGTTTATACCACTTGACGATTGATGCGTAATAGAAATAAAACGGTGATAATATATTTGAAGAACTCAGGGCAACAAACGGTCAGCTCACATTTCCAGATGGCCCCTGAATTTGCTGTACATACTGTTTATTTAGGTGCCAAATCGAAACGTGAGCTGACCGTTTGTTACCATGAGCTCTTCATTTATAAATCAAATGCTACATGTTATTAGATATATGAGAAAATTCAAAAAGATATTATTAACATTTATTTTAGGAATAGAAATGAGTCATATACTTGAATATTTGGTTACTGCTTATATTTTTTAAATTATGTAAATAATTTTATTTGCACAAAATTATACTGCATATTATTAAATTAACTCCTATATATATTATTGCAATAAAATTAAATAATCAAAAGACTTGATAAGTAAAACGAAATATGCGATAGTTACGTTTACATAAAGAAAAGGAGCACCCACATCCTTAGAAAGGTATTTATTTCGATAAAAACGATGTATAATTTTATAGTAGAGGTAAATATGTTTACGTTAATCAATATACAATGTATGTTCACTGTACTGATAAGTAAATATTTCAAGATACGGTTGACATAAATCGAACTATTGTCGTTTCTTACTCTGCTTTACGAAATGAAAGCCTTGCGCAACACTGGAAGCTTCTGAGATGTCTTCCGTCGTTATCTCATGACACTTAGATACAATGCATCATCTCGTCCATCGATTGCAGTAATGTTTCTAGATGTTTGTGAAAGATGTTTCATAAAAGCGCAAATATTAAATTGAAAAGTTTAACTTTCTAAAATATAGATTTATTATTGAATCTCTTTAAAAAATTATACATAATTCAATTAAAAACATCCGATTTTATTTTGAATAGTACTTATCCATACAATATTACTTATAACAGAAATTATACAAACAATTTAAAAGATTAAACTAAATTTCATAGCAGCTTTTCTTTTTTAATAAACGCGTCCTACCTCGGTACATAAATATTTATGTTGATTTCCATCAGTCATATATTCTCATTACATTTTTCAACAAAAATAATTAATAAATTCATTTGTTATATATTTTCAATGATAAAACTTACTATTCGACATAAAAATTAAATTCAATGAAGGTGGTTTTCTACCTAATAGCTCCTAAGGCCAAACCAATCTGAAAAAATGAATTAAAATATAATTACTATAAAACAAAGAATACGTATTACTAATATAACTTACTTCTAATAAAAAATCCCAGAAGGTAGGTATCTCTAAGCCGACTTTATGCAGAATTATGTCATCTTAGAAAAATTAACTAGTGTGCAAGTTTTCTTGGCAGCTACTCGATGGATTTTGACGAGACAAGTCGCAAATTACTTGGAAAACATGTACACCCAATGGACATTGATTCGAGTGGGACGTGCATGGTAAAATTCAAAATTCTGCAATCCCATTGGACAATTCAAGTGTAACCATTAACTCTAAATTGTAATCGTCCAATGAGATTGCAGGATTTTAAAATTGACTAGACACGTTCCACACAAGTCAATGTCCATCGCGTGTACCTATGGCACGAAGCTCTGGAATGAAAAAATTTCGATTTTTTTTAAATTACATAATTCTGCATAAAATGGGTTTAGAGACCTATCTCTTGGGATTTTGTATTAGAACTAAGTTATGTTAGTAATACATATACTTTGTTTTATGGTAATTATATTTTTATTCATTTTTTCAGGTAATTTTGGCCTCAGAAGCCATTAGGTAGCAGACCACCTTAAAATTATAAAATAATGTTCTATTATCGTAATAAATTAATAAATTTCTACAATATTTTTCAATCGATTTTAAAACAATGATTCCTATTTTAGTCAAATTCAATTTTAAATAATTTTTAACAAAATATTTTGATTATGAATAATAGTAACACATCATTAAACTATCTACATGTTCTAAATATATTTACTATTTAAACTTTAATTAAAATATCTCGAAATTAAAAATGAATACTGTTTTATAATTCATTAATTATCATTAAAAAGTTTGCTAACGTCTAAAATTAAAATTTAAGAAGTAATATTTTTTTTTCTACAAAAAATGTTGAGTCTTTATTTTAGGAACTACTTTAAATACAAGAATCTATACTATTTATTTAAAATAAGTGATGGTGAGATTTAATAAGTTTTTCTTTTAAACATTTTTTTAATAAAAACATGTCTTTGGTATAATTTTCTAAACATAACAATGTATTGATATATGAGTAAATAAAATATGAACACAAGGAAGAAAGCGTAAAAGAAAGTGACTTTAATTTTAGATAAATTGTTTTTTCAACATCGTTCCTTTGGCATGGTATATGAAAATTCTATGTTCACATTAAGTCAAAGAAGTTAAATGATTTCAAAAAAGAACGAACGCCGTGCTGTTGCATTTCTAGTAGATAATCACTTCTTCTTCCTAAAGCACGTCACCGCATTGAAGTAACAGCGCCAATAAACGCGACCCTTCGCTTGGCCACGACGTTGAAGATCCATCTGCAACAGGTTGTTAGGGCATAGTTAGATTACTCGCATCAAAAGATTTCCAAAAGTGACTAATTCTTGCATTTTATTATTATTATTTCTATTGAGTATATTATATATTTATACTAGATTGTGTGCATATAAGTCATGATGTAAGCGAGAGATGAACTTACGTAGCCATCTCTAGGCGATTACAAGCGTAACGGTTTTGCGGATGCTTACAAATCGCGCTCGGACAAAGCGCCAAAGAGAGACATGTCTGTCTGTCGAGGCATGCGATCGTACGTATGTGCACGAATGAGCAGCCCATATGGCTGCGTAACTTGTAATTCTATTTTTACTGTTTATTAAATAACCATATATATAATAAGTGGTTTGTTTATTTATTTATAAAACTTAACAATTTCAACTTTTTATACGTTATACAATTTATACAATTTCATCGCAAATTAATTTAATATCATTGTTCCCATTAGAGTGTAAAATATACATCGTTACTTCTTTTTTAGAGAGAGAGAGAGAGAGAGGGGGGGGGGGAAGTATTTTTTCAAGAAGGAAGAAAACGAGAAAAACGAGAAAGGAGGTGTAGGAAAGAAAGAGATTGAGAGAAAAGGTGTAACAAAATTGGTGTTGCGTAGGCATGCGTGCACGGCGATATGAGTGGGTGGTTATCGTTCGGGACCGCTCAACTCTATCACCGGTGACAAAAGCCGCCGATAAAAGATAGAAGTATAGGGCGAGAGAGCCGATGGCGCTCTCGCGGACGGATAGCCAACAAGACGCTCACTAAGGGTTGTCAAGGAGGTTTTTATAAAAAACAAGTGAGAAGCTCTGAAAAAAGAAGAAGTGATAGGGGAGAAAAAAGAGCGAATTTGTTCATTCTAAGCTGCGTTACCGTGAAGGTGTTGTAAATCGTGCTGTCTGTTTTACTTAAATAAATTCATTCTTTCGTAAAGATAACCTGAGTTTTTAGTTTCTTTGCGCGCTAAACTACATTGAGTAGTAACAATCATTCTTTAATTTCATCTACATTTGTCAAAAATTTTCCAGTTTTCGCCCCTTGAGAAATATTCTACATATAGATAAAACTTAAAATAATTTTTAAACAACTAATCTGTCCCACCAGAATTCGGGAGAATAAATTATTATTGAATTAAATAAAAAAATTATTGTAAAAAGTGTACATACTGTTATTTTCAGAATAAAATGCATAATACTATTATATAGGTTCAACATTGCAACTAGGATTTTTTATTCGGTATCTTGGTTTACCATAATTCATGTGAATTCAAGAGAGCTTACCGTCTTCTCGTCAGAAGGAATCCTATCAGTGTCGGCCATTTCTGTGAACTGTGACATCGGTTTCACATATGCCTTAGAACCATCCCTTCCCATTTCACCGTCTTCAACAGCTTTCTGCAAGGCTACTAAGAGTCGATCAAGTAAAAGAGCAGCTCTCTTTTTTGGCACGTCTCTCTGAAATTAAGCATTTCACAAATCTATTACTTGCCTATTATTGTGTGATACCATATGGTCATTGAATCAGTAGCATTATACAGTACTCCTTCAGAATACCACCGCTATGTGTCTCTCTTACTCTAACGAGTTGTTTACGAGATAGAAAAGGACACACGGCGGCGGTATTCTGAAGGAGCACTTTATTGAAATAAAGTGTGATTCAAAATAATGAATTATACTAATGCCATTTTCAACATTAATCACTGATACGTTTTTATTTTAAATTAGTGATTTTGTTTAAAATTTTTGTTAAGGTAAAGCAATTGACTTCGTAAATGTTAATGCATGATTTTTACTCAGCTCAATATTTTGTAAAGTATTGGAAATAAATGAAAACATCGCAAACACACACACACACACACAAACACACACACACACACACACACACACACACATACACACACACGTCTACGATCTGCTGATGCAGCATTAACTATATGCATCAAGGTTTTACGTTCTTAGTTCCATTTACAGAAGATAACAGAGTTACGTACATTTAGGGGAAAAGTACATATTAATGAGAAATGGAGCTAGAGGGGATTTCACTCGAAGTTAGTAAATTTCTGTTTTGTTTGAATGTGATATCTTGGCAACTAGGTACAACTATAAAACGCTATTTATTTCTCTAACTCCTAACTTTTTACTATTTAGTCATCATTTAAAAACTAGTTTTAATCATGAAACATCGTAAAATAACTTATTTATGGGTAATAAATTAAGGATAAGAAAATATTTGGGAATGATAACAAAATGATAGAACTTAAAATTTATTACTTGATGTATTACATATTAAATGATAAAAATCACATCTCTTTTAATCATGTTGATATCTTATTCAAAATAATCCAACGATTATAAATAATTAAGTTCAAGTCTAAATAATATTTACACTATGCGTCCAATTTCGAAAAGACGTGAAACCATGTAAAAAAGACAAATAAAATTTGAGGTACGCAAGATAAGTCAATGATAAAAATAATGAACGCTTCTCAATACTGTCCTTGCAAGATCACAGATAGTCTATATGCATAGGTATATATTTTTATTGTTTCTCTGTTTTCTTCTATGACAATGCAAATATTCTGAATTTCTTTTTCTCCTTGATTTTTAAAGCTTTGTATAGTTTAACTCTATATAAGAACGTACAACAATAGCTTTTAATGTAATATACATATTCAATAACATTGTTAAAATACGTTGGCAATGAAGAGTTTTTCTCGTGCATTACAATCAATTTCATATGCAATACTCATAATCAGTTTTAATGTGATACTATTCATAAAAATTAGAATTTATTTTATAAAATCTCGTGTGATTTAATTGATATAAACATTTTTAAGTGAATCATACTTAATTTAAACGTAATCTGATTTTATCAAAGAGTTTTGGTTTATGATATAAACCGCATAATCTTCCCGATGCCGTGCGTTGTTAATCGCTTTCGTTGCTAAATCTGCGGAAATCAACTCTTTCTATCATGGCTTACAGAATCGATAGCTAAAATCTGATTTTAATTAAAACATTCTACCGTCACTGACGTGAACGCAATCTCTGTTGACATTGCTAACAGAAAAGGTTACTGTACCTAATTATGCAAGAAAGAGGTGATATGTAGATCAAATAAAAAGTTATATTAATAAAGTATTTGTTATACATTCTCGTACAATTAAATTGTATACAAAACGAAATTGTATTGAGTAACAATTTATTTAAATCTTAATTCGATCTTCAGCAACTGTTACACTCCAATAGTAACTTGTAAAAGTATATGTAAATTGACTATATATTTTATTTGATTGAAATGACTATATATTTGATCAACTGAATATATATATATATATATATATATATATATATATATATATATATATATATATATATATTTATTTATTTATTTGATTGAAGGTTTTTTTTTTCAATATTATAAGATATAAGATCCCGCAATGAAGTGGAGTGGTTTGTTAAATAATTTGATTAAAAATTGTATCTTCAGTTAACTGATTGGCAAAATTGATTACAAAATGTAGCTAACAGTAGAACATGCTACTTGGAGACATAACAAATCTTTGCTTTTCTCCGGATTGATTTCCCAAGGGTGGGCTCGTGAGCTGATATTTGCACTTCGGTTGCTTTAATTTCTGGATCGCTAGAAGACGGCTGTATTGGGTACCGACAAAACGCATTAATCGTATTTGTCTCTGCTTAACTTCTCAATAGTAAAATATAATTCCAATATCCGATATTTTTCATTGAGAAATATATAATATAGAAAATTAATTACATTTTCTGCAATAACTGTTTTTAAAAATGAAATAAGATGATCATACAATATCTATTACTTTATTAGGAAATATGAATTCATATTTGTACTGGAACCGCCTACTTAATCCATAAATCTTAGTCGCATATTTCATTACAAATTTCAAATGCTAATCCAGACAGTAAAGAAAAGTTTACAGTCAAGTAAGTGCATAAATTTAAGTTTCAAAAACGACATTTTATTATCATAAAAGTAGGTGAAATTGTACCAAATAATCTCAAATATTAATGGGTACACCATTTTTCATTTCGAGTCGTGCAGCAGCGCCTCTTTTCGTTTTAATACCACCTTAAAGCTCCAAAACAACGCTAAAGGATCTTCTACCTCTACATATATTCTCTACTGGGAAAGGGTCGCAACAAGTAATTCTGAGGAACTTAATGGCTTCGAGTGATCATTCGAACGAATGACTCGTGAATAATGAATTTATATCCTTACACCTTTTTTTTTATTGCTGAAGCGCCCTGTCATAATCAACTTCACTTAACCGCAGTACATCAGCAACGTAGGAGTCAAACGCAAGGCGAATTGCAAGGCGGTCGCCGAACTCTCTATAGCGATAAATCGCCTTTTGACGGTCCCGAGTGAATTTCCCTCCGTAAATCGCCTCTTTTTAGATGCCCGTCGAGCCTCGTTTCGCGGCGGCTCGCTGACGTCAACAAGCGTCGCGAGAAAATTCCACGAGAACAATAACTGCTCTCTCACCTGCTCTTTGTTGGGTAATACCTGTTTGAGAATTGTGCAATGGCAGCGACAGGACTCTTTGCGCAGTCGCTCCTGCGAAAAGGCTATTTTTGCCGCCTACGATCGAGAAATAAAGAAAATGTGCCACAACTGATTGATGTCGAAGTGGAATTTTTCTTTGGTTGGATCTGAAAAGGGCGAGCCTTGATGTTTCATCTCGCGATATAAGCTTTCCATTCAGATTGGCCTTAAATGTTTTTTACCTTATGTTGGCACACTGTTACATAGGCTTCTTATACCATTACATTTATAGAATCCAGATGAGCATCGATGGCTTCTTCGAATTGTAAAGAAAATAAATTCAATTTTACTTTGGGCAATATTTTATTTTTGTATTCTAGGAAAAAGGCGTCAGAAAGACCATAACGATCTTGACTATACGTACGTCTACATGTCTTTTGCTTATATTTTATTTCTAAAAGAAATAAGAAATTTCCTATATAAAACTCAAGGTTATCATAAATTATGAAACATATTTTATGGAGACCTTTCCTATTTTCATCAAATATTATATATGATTTTACTAACTCAATTGTAGTAAGTGCGATCCGGCCTTTAATTAATAAATATACAACAGTTTATTAGGAATATTTTCTTAACTTTGACGGGAAAACTTTGAAAAAGACAATTACCGATGAAACCTTTCAATAATAGTAGTAGCAAATATCGAAGCTGAAACAATGGCTGGTTAAATCATCACTGAATTAGAAAAAAAGAAAATATAGGTCACTCGATATGTTCCATTCATTGCATTTTCCGCTAGCATAAATAAAGCCATGTAAAAAAGTATTAAGCTTGGAAAACACGCGATAGTTTTGACTATTTTTTCACCCCTAGTCGAGACGATCACCCACTGAAGCAAATTAATTCAGTCAACATTTCTGCATGTACTGATTTAATTGACTGTACATACGCACCGCGCGACAAACAAGTGTGCGCAGAGAAGGAATCGATCCCTTCGCCTCACCGAGACTTTCTCATTCTTATCGTTTTTTCCCCACTATCACGCGCGGATTGTTCGGCTCGCGCCTTTTCTCGCTCTTATTTTCCTCCTGCGGCTACCAATACAGCGACTACCTTATACTTTCATCTCTTTTTGTTGAACTTCCCCGTACGCTCAACTGGTGCATTAATTCTCCCATTGCGTCACGAATGGTTTTATACTTTAAATTACATGGAGGATCATCTTCAAGAATAACTTGGTGGCGAAATAAATTTATTTTTCTTTTGATGATGCTGTGGTATTATACTTTGAAATGCGTTGTTCGTCATTTTGTTTAAGTGACTTGAATAGAGTTCAAAAATATTTTTTATAGATTAACAAATGCTTGAGTCAACACTTTTATTGAAATTCACAAATTCATACAAATCTACTACGTGAAGAATATGAGTAAGCAGAATCTTTTTATAAAACTATTATCTGGAATTCGACTATTCTTCATTCTTTAGAAATTTTGGCAATGAAGACTGCGTAGTGCATAATCCTTGTCATAATAAATAAATTGATAGTCGATCATTTTTAACCTAAATTGCAGTTAAATTAATCTTATTTTGATATAGATTTCATATTGAACAATATATATTGGAATAGTTAAATTTAGGCAATGTATTTTATCACATAACTTGATAAATCTTAAAGTTATAAAAAGAATAAAAGATAATAGCTGTCAAACTATAATTGTGATAGCACATACATATTCAAAATATTAAAAAAATCCTAAAACCCTGAATGGAAACATCAATACTTCAATCAAATTTTCCGGGCCATCAATGTAGGATATCAAAGTCAATCATATTGCGATTTCTTCTAGAATTTCCTATAAAAATGTGAATACACCTAAACAAAATTGGAAAAAGAAATATTTAATAAGTTGAAAGAATTTCCCATTCAGCGAAAAGCATTTTTACCATTTTACAATAAAACGTGCAAGTAGAAAAAAATGCGCTTCACATTGCAACGCGTTATACAGTACAGCACGTAGCCCATGTAAATCTATCTCAATAAGTATCATAAATTCTTAAATTTCCCGCTGCTTCACTTATCATTATCTTCGTATTCATTACCCATACATTGAAAAAAAGTAGAAAAATCCTCCTCGCACCCAGGCGCTAAAAACAATTTTTCCTCGGGTAAACTGCTGCTTCAAAAGTGCTCAGCCCTGCGAGGCCGTAAAAATAAAAGGGCCACAACCATGCGAGCGTGGGTAACAACCGAAAACTGAATGCCCTCTACAATAACTACAATAAAACGATTAAATTCGGTCGAGCTATGAAAACCAAGGGCGGATAGCTTGCGGCCCTCAGTCCATATTTTTCATCGCCGCGCCCACGCGCCAACTTCGACGTTGAGTACACATATCCCCCGTTGCGCCCAACGGGCGCTCGAGAAAATCCGGCGTCGGAGCACCACCGTGCGGAAAATCAGCTAGTCCAGGCGCAATCGCCGAATATGATCGCGGGGCCGCCAAAGCACATACTTAATGCACGCGCTGCATCGAGACTCGATGCGGTTCACGTACGCCCGCGTCAATTTCGTTATATCTTTGTTTCGACGCGGTCGGGAAAGTTAGCCGGCGCGCGGCCGCTATTGTGAAGCTTCGAATCGGGGGAGGGGGATATAACGCCGCGTGGTGAAGTTTTTGAATCTACGCTCGGTCCGTTCACTGCCGCGGATTTTTAATAATAGACTTACTGGCTGGATGGATGCAACGGGCGCGGTTGCCCAGACGATTGTTCGCGGTTGCACAGATGAGTGGCGCGGGGAGGGGATATTTTTAACGGGGCTTCCGAGGATGTTCGCGGGTTCGCATTTAGAAGTGTCACACTGTGATGAGCGTACTATTAATACGCCTGGAACTTGGTAATAATAGACTTGCAAAAATACAACTCGGGTGTATTTTCAACTGGCGCGGGTACGAGATTTGAATAAATATAGTTTCTGGAGTTTTAAATGCATTGCAGTCACTGAATTCGAATTCTCAGCTGCACTTCACTTTATATGTTGTATATTTATGCTCTTCTTGATGATTTCAGTGCGGTTATATGTAACACGTGTCAAAAAGAACATTACATATGAACTCAATGAAATTTCGGCTCCCCAGTTGTTTAGCCAACGGCAGATAACACTCCCTAAATAACTCGGTAGTCTATTTTAAGTACTTTATTATGTACGTTGTCAATTATATGTACGTATTAACAATTATATTATATAAACATATAATATGAATATCTTTCAATTATTTGCGGGCTATTTATACATATGTAGGTAATTTTAGCCCTACAGAAGTAATTGATCGGAGCAAACGTCAGAGCCTGATAAAATTTTAGTTGGAAGCAATTAATAATTCAGTGCCACTAGCGTAATGGAAAAAAGATGAGATAGCACGTGATAACATTGAAACGCCACTTATCATGCACGGTACTTTCGGATTTCGTAACATTTTTATTATAGAGATTCTCGACGTTTCCACGGCTTAATTTGCAGAGGAGACTTTATGCTAACTTGAGGTCATTCCGGTACAAAAATACTTATCCATCGCAGTATTACAACTTGTTGCGGAAATAGTCGCGAAAAAATTATTCGCAAGCCCAAAGAGAGTACATAAGTATTTTATCGGATTGCAAAGGTATTAATTAGTATCGATTAATGGCTCCCGGCGCTGACGAATTCCACGATAAATAAATTAGCAGCGTCAATTAAAGGATAATACTAATGAAGGTATAAATGGAAAATCCAAACGGGGGGAAGATTGTGTGTACGCGTGCACTCGCGGCTCGTCATGCTGAAAATATAACGCAAAATCCAAAAGTAGCCGCAGGGGACGAGCCACTCCGAAATTCGCGCGAATCCTGCAAGATAATATAATGCCATTTCAGTCGCTTCCGTATGCCTTCTGCGGTTTTAGCTAATGAACGGGATGTATTTTTGGAGGATGTCGCTTGCCCATCATCCCTACCTATCTCTGTCAATCTCCAATCGCTCCTCGTCCCTATCCATTCGACCGACGAGAATTTCATGAATGAAGAATGTTACTGCACTGCGGGTACACGCGTATAATACAACCAACGCGCATGCAAATTTTTACTGCCCACGCACGAGCGGCCCTACAACCTCGAGGGTCTACGTAGGTATATACATCGACTGACTAAAAGCGCGCCACATCCTCTCTCTCTCTCCTCTCTCTTTCTCTCTCTCTCTCTCATGCCTATGATGGATTATAGAGATAGTGCCGCGTGGCTTCGACCGTGACACCCTCTTTCGCGAGTCTGCGCGCGGCTGCTGCGCATTGTCTATCTCGGTATATACAAGTTGTCGTGCTTTCGCGTCGCGTGCGGCTCTTAAAAATTCATGTCTCATCGAGTGTACACTTACGCGTGTGTGTATTGCGATCTTTTCATTGCACGATCTGCGTGACTTGATTTCTTTCGGGATCGAAGAGTCGATTGGCGCGCGAGTAGGTGTCTATTTTAAACGCGCAAACGGAAAGCTACAATCATATACGCGTGCTTTTATTTAACTTTGCGGAGAATTAATAAATTTCACGATGTGTTATTCTTCGACGGCGCGGTACGTGTGGTTCTAACCGACGAATCTGGTTGTTAATGTTTTATTTTAGAAGCCTGTGTAATGAGTGCTCGGAAAACAACTGCAACTTAACGCTTTGAGTCAAAAGCTATTCGAAAAGCTACAATTCGTTGGAATGAATCTATTTACAAAGTCAAACAATGTTACTTTACTTCATTGATATGAAGTTAGTAAAAAAATAATATAATTAATTCGTGAAATAGCTTTTGTAAATTTAATTAATATAAAGCCTTCTATATAAATTATCGAACTCATGCATATATCATTTTATTGTATAATGTGCAAAAAAAATCGATAACAGGAAGTTTGATATTCACAAAATTTTTATAGTTTTGTTTAATATTCAAGAATGGTGTATTAAAAAGAGGAAAAAAACATGATAAAATGAATTTTACTATATTTTACAATAACCTGCAATGAAATATGTAACTATGGGATATTGCGTAGTAAAATAAAAGCGCGCAAATTCAATACAATAATTGGATAGTTTTAAAAATAATTTTGTCCTTTCACCCATAAATATAATTGCATTATTTAATACGCGAATTATTTTCTAACGTTGCTGATTGATAATGTTTGAAATATAATCCAATTAGGGAAGACTGGGCTAAAATTGGATGAACTCGGAAATCATTGATCTCTTCTAAAATCTACACCAATGTTTCTATTATCATTCTACATATTATCGGCATGTCAACAATAGCCTCGTGTAGATTTTTGAAGAGGTCAAAGATTTCCGAGCTCATCCGGTTTTACCCCAAAGTCTCCCCTACATAATTCAGCCTAATTTATTTAAAATATTCGCTTTGTGAATTTCGGAACAAAATTATAAATGAATATTGCATACCGCAGAGTAGGTATTATACTTTACAATATACCACGCACCGTCGATAATCGTGCATATTAAAATTGTCATTAGGTGGGTCATTAGGTCCATTAAATCAGTCTCCCGTCCCGCCATATCGCCGTTTACGATATTAATAATAAACTCTACAGCCGACCATTATAATTCTGTCGGGCTGATCGAAAAGTGCCAACCCTTCAATCCAATCGCAGTAAACATCACTCACTGCTATACCGTAACCGATTAAGCGATCATCACGCATAGGCTCCCATATAAGTGCGAAAAGGGCGCTCAGAGATTGACGCACTCGCTGTGTACTATATAATGATTGCGCTGATGCGTGGCGCGCAAGAGTTAGAGATGCGCAAGAGGGTAAGAGTGTCTAGTCGTCAACGTCTTTGCGGTGCTCCGCGTCTCGTTAAGCCGGCAACGCCGGCAATTATAAGGCGCGAACGCGATACGCGCGACGGGCGTCACTTGCGGATGCGCGCTAGCGCATGGCTTATAACTCGCCCAGGTTAATTACTACTTCGGAATCGCGAAATCTCTCTCTCTTTCCTTCGAGAAGTTGGGTGGGCGAGTCGTGGAAAGCATTTACTTCATGGCTGCATAGGATAAACGGATATAACGTTAGATTTTGGGTCTCTTTAAATAAGCAAACTTTTCTCGGAAAATAAGCTTCCTTGAACAAAAAATTAATTATTTTAAGAAATCTTTACTGACCACACACTAAGAATATTCCAGGAAATTTCATCAAATTACATTCAGGATAATCTGATTATAACGTAAAATCTCTAACCTAATTACAACATGCATTTCCTACGCATAAATTTTGCTGTTGACGGATTCATTGTTGAAAACTTCAAAAGAGGCTTTTTTTCTTCGTGGTGCGTCAGCGATTTCTTCAGTGGTGAACGTCTTTTGACGACTGGCCATGCGCCGCGCACGAAGACAACCTCCTTTTTCACAAATAGTAAAAACGTAATCTTTATTCCCGTGACCTATAAAAAGGACTTTATACAGAAGTTGCGCGACAGCTAGAAGTATGTAATTGACTCGTTCGAACGCTGGCGTGTGGAATAAGTGCGAATTTCCAGCTTGATAACCTCAGGTGCAATTGCAGATGTTTTCCTTTTATTTTGCAATATTAAATTCCGAATTGTTAGAATTTAATGGCTTGCCCTTCACCGTTTGCAGTTATATACAAAAACATTTATATACAGAAAGTGATGGCATGTAGAAGAAGTCAGTTGAAGAAGAGACCATAATTGTATATGCAAATTCTTCTTTGGACCCTGAAATAATTGAACTTTTTGGTGTTACTCCTAACGTAATTTATAATTTTTTTGAAAAATGTTTATTTTATAGCCCGAAAAATACCGGTTAGATCTGTTATGTTAGGAGAGCGTTCAAGATGTTATCAGTCATTCTCGACCTATAATAAAAGTGCGAGTTCCGCTTGAAAACATAAACCTTAAAACAAAAGATGTCTATCGTATATCCAGAATAAACTGTAGTTTACTATACATAAAACTGTAAAGTATAGATTTTATAACAGACTACTGTATATGTACATTTTTTACTTTCATATATATATATGTGTGTGTGTGTGTGTGTGTGTGTGTGTGTGTGCGTGCGTGTGTGTGTGTGTGTGTGTGTGTGTGTGTGTGTGTGTGTGTGTGTGTGTGTGTGTGTGTGTGTGTGTGTGTGTGTGTGTGTGTGTGTGTGTGTGTGTGTTTGTTTTCGCAAACATCCATGTTTTTTGAAATGCGATAAGTATTAAAATAAATATTGTATTTTTTAATGGTTACTAAGATTACCAAATAATGTGATTTTATTCAATATGTGGTAAAACACTAAGGGATGCCTTTAACACTTAGTAATCTAGCTAAAGCAAAGTCTTGTAGGTGTTGTGCATTTCCGCAAATCAACGTTTCATTACCATCTGCGTCCTTCTCGAGATTGCTCCGGAAAGAGGCTGGCATTAACTCCCGCAGCATTCAATCCCTAATCTACGCCGTATTTATCATCTTTCTTCGCAGTCAAAGGGAAACCGTTTAAGTGACTCTGTATTTTCAACCAGAAATATTCGTTTACCCTGCCGAATAAGCCGAGTACCTAATGGTTCTTTCATTGCTACGTCGGATATGAAATGATGTTAATTTATGTGCAACTTCTGCGGCTATTAAAAAAGTTATTTTTAAGCTTCGTTCATTTTTAATTTTATGATCTTATGTTGTTCATTGTACAGAGTTTAATTAATTAAAAATGTTATTCGAGTTTCTTAACTGAAATGAGTTTGATATTTTTATTGTAGTCTTTTATCGTTACAAATTAATTACTGAACATACATGTTGTATTCGTGTGGATATTAACATTTTTGTAGATATGAACACTAATATATTAATTCTTTTAGCTATTATGAAGTGCAATACTTATTGTTAATTTTTGAAGACTTCACACATATTGTATACTTCAAATGTATTGTATATTTAAACTGATCTTATTAAATTAATAATTTTCTACATATTTTCAAGTTTATTTAAAAATATTTCACTGATAACGAACCTGATTTTATAGAACTTTGAAAAAGGAAAGGTTATTTATGACAGGTCTAAAACAAAAGGTACTGTAATTTGTTACACAAGTAGACATCCTTTTGGTGTAGGATCGAAAATTATGCTACAACTTTCTACGATGACATTTGCGAAACTATCATGGAGGCGGATAAGGCAAACTATAAGAGAATACAAGCAAACTGGACCCCATTTATGCCATTCTTCTTCATTAATTACTCCCGCGTCCATGTAAATTGCCGCTCGTTGAGTTATTCACGTTACTGTGTAAAAATCACAATTTTATAATAAATCACTAGTTTCAGCACACCTATTGTTCGTGTTTTAAAAGAATATAATTCCAGAAATAATTATATCTTATGTTTGCGATGGAAAATTAAAGTCTATAAATACTAATATACATTAGTAAAAATGATTTAATTGGTTTTATCTTGACAAATAACTTCAGACACGTATATCAAATAGAAAAATGAAATTAAACGTTACGGCAATACATCACGAGTGTTCACGAGCTTAACGAGCTTAACGAACTTTAGACCGGAAGTTTTCCAATGATTACATGATATCTCTGTAGGAATGGTATCTTAAAATAATTTTTTTCCATTTTAGTTTCGTACACTTTATTAGTATCGGTATACAGTTGGATTTTACAAGGTATTTACTTTTTATTGACGCATTATATAGGTTTAACGTCTTTGAATTTGGTAAATTGAATACTTTAAAAGAAAATATTTACAAATACTTAGTATCTGTGTATTATGTATTATTATTTCAACTATTTATCAAAGTTGGAATTGTGCAGCTATAATTTCTTAAGGTAAATTAATGCTAATACGCTTTTTATGCACAAGTTGACGATTTACGGGCAATCTCATCTATCTGCTAGCTTTATTAGAAAACTCCACTCTACGGTTATTTGAACTTTGTGCGTATCCGCCTACTTTACGGAAACTTATTCTACGTACAGTAGTGTTGAGAATCGCCAATGTTAAAAGAACCCACAAACCCTTTATCAAAATTTTTTGTTCTCTTAGTAACGATGTTTACAACGATTATCTCATTCGCGTAATCGTTTCTCCTTTTTGTTAGATCAAATGAATTTTTCAATTACCAATTTATTTCGCTTTACCCGTTTTGTATTTTAATGAAAAATATGATCTTGTTAAAAAAGTTTCTAAGAAATCTTAATTAATTCTTATTCATTTTACGCTACTTTCTAGGTATCAGACTCACAATAGTACATTACGACACTAGTGCGGGAAAGTAGATTTTCGTGTCGTATGGCGTTTACACCCGAGCGAAGCGAGGGTGGAAAGGCACACGAGACGAGAATCTCTTTCCCGCACATGTATCGTACAGAACTTTTTGATACGACGTGTGGAAAGTTCGATTTCGAGCACACGCTTTTTGCTCAGCGTGCGGGAAATCGAACTTCCCGCACGGAGTGTCGAAAAAAATTAATATGAAATGTACTTTTATGTATATCTGCATTAAATTCATACTGCAAAAGGAATGAACTCGGTTGGATAATACATAAAAATGAAAAAGTTTGACTGAATATCTAGCTTTGTAACCTTGCAAGTATTCGAAGTAGTAATATACGTTTATTCAATTGATAAAAGATTTAAATTACTTTTTGTAGATGCTGTCCGTAAAATTCGTCATATCTTTCTATGATTAATTTATGTGTCGCGTAGATCCGTTAGCGGAAAAATAGCATTATTTTTCTAAGATAACGTATAAAAGTGTTCTTTTATTGCTTAGCTTTATTTAAATGTGTTGACAAAACATTGATGTCGATACTCAATATTTTATCATATAAACAAATTTCTTTATGTTATTTTTCAAATAATTAACTGTAATGATTATACTTATTTAATTGTTACTACGTCTTGTATAAACAAGATTGTATTTTATTAAATGCCCTCCAATTGAAAAATAAATAATTATAGATGTCAAAATCTATTGTAATATTCATATTAATTAATTAAACATTAGCCGTTCGTGTGAAATTGGTTTGTGCCAATAAAGCGGAGACGGTAGTTCCCATAACTCCATAAATTATGTTAAATTAGTGTAAGATAATTAATTTGTACATTACCTGACGTATATTTAGATTTTCTTTGATTTTTTTATTAAAAGAAATGAAAATTGAGCTATAAATTTCAAAATTGGGACCAAAGAACGTTATAACTTTCTTTAATTAATTAGTCGACAAATTTTATCGCTACATGATGCAGTTATATAATATTAAATACATTATGATAATTATGAAATATTTGTTTGTGTGACACTAGCAAATTACATAACAAATTCTGATTTTATATTCGAAGAATTAATATGATAAGGAATTTTAATCAATAGAAACTGTCACATTTTAGAAACACTTGGCTATGAAAATCAAAGTACAATCAAAGTTAAGATATGTAAATATAAACATTACTATGAAATAGTTTGTTTATATTAATCACTAGTGTTAGTGAGTGAAACAAGCAGCACTTCGAGACATACGCCGAGAGCAACTACTTGTTTTGCCAATCAATAGCCAATTTTAGCCACCGTTACACTTAATTACAGAAATGACAAATCAGAACAACCAAAGGCGACAACGACTAAATCAACTTATTATTCAACAGCGATAAAAAAACATCATTTCTTAAAAGCTATACTTTTCCCTAGCCCATTACACACGCGGCTTTTACCTGCTCAGGTTTGAAATCGTAGGAGGGATAATCGGCTGCCGCAGGCTCCGCATCCTCGAGGCTTCTCTTGCCGAGCGTGTGCTCTCGCGCCCCGTCGATGACCGGACAGATGATGATCGTCAGCGCCGTTGCGAGCGCGATGAGCGAGCCGAGGGTCGTCATCGTAGCACCGCCGACAGGATTTTCGAAGGTGACGAACGTTAAAGCCGGTAACCAGCGGCAACGGCACACTATGTACTGCCACCCGCGCGGCGCGAAACGAAGAGCGCGAGCCGACGACGACGCTCCTCGCGATTTCTCCCTCTCTCCTCTCTCGCGCTTTTTCCACCGTCCGAGCCCGCACTCCTCGTTCCTTGCTTCTCAGTCTTTAGAATCTCCAGTCAGCGGCAGAGGTACACTCTCTTACTTGGACGACACTTGCGGTGACTCGAGCGACGCTGCCACGTGGCTCAATCGCTTCAGCGCTATGTGTCCGCCGCCGAGGGGGTGAAGCCGTGGCCCGCGCGCGCGGCCTTCGTCCTCTGGCAACAGGTCCAGCAAGCGCTCGCGGAATATGCCGAGAGTATAGGAGCGTTTGCCTGTGCGTAAATATATATGTGTGCGCGTACGTGTCCCGCGTGCGAGACTCTCGCTCTTTCTCTCCCTCGCAAGCTACCCCCAGCGGTAGTCGGGCAGTGCAATGTGTCGGGAGTGTCTATCACGTGCCTATATACTTTGCGGTCGCGAGGCCGCGCTCGTGGGGTGGGAGCCGCGCGCTACGCAAGCGCGCGAAAACTTCGGCCGCCTGTTTACGTTCCCGCTTAGACTGCCAATCTCTCTTCCCCCCTCTCTCTCTCTCTCTCTCTCTGCTCTTGCGCGCGCGCCCGAGCTTCCTACCTGCGCTCAACGTTAGCTCATGCTGCCGCTGCTGCTGCTGCTGCTATACGGCCCATGGCGCGATGATGCACTACCACGTTCGGTTTAACACACTCTTTAACGATCGCGCTTGAGCTTTTACGCATGCAGCAGCGAACGCGTACGCGTGTGTGGATCGCGTGGCGCGCGCGCGCGCGTAAAACGGCCACGACGATGATTGGATTATTAGCGTGATTAATTCGCCGTCGACATTGGTGATGTCAACTTTTTGAATTCATCAAATTAATTTGTTACACGCAGCACCCCGCCCGGACTTCGCAACTCTTTGATGCGCGTTTATCGAGCCAGTTATTATTGGGAAAATCAAAAAAATTATAAAAATATGTAGATGTGAAATGTATCGAATGTTCTCGCGTACGTTTGGATAGCTTGAGTGAAACGAATAGTTAATAAATTAGGCTTTATAATAATGAGTAAAATATCTATTGATATCTGATATATGAACTCTACAAGGACGTTTTCAAAAATATATTTGTCCGGCTATTATTTTTAAAAAGACTGCATTAGGTATGTATTATGTTAAAATTCTTATCATGCAAGAAAAACATTCGAAATCCCGAATATGTTTCTAAAAGTAAAATAAAAACAGAAAAAAATCTAAGCATTTCTTTGAAATTGACATTGGGCAATTCTCAGAATTATATGACGCACATCACAATTAGGAATTACGAATAAAAATTATGCAATTTATATTTCCAGTCTGCAAGTACAAAACATAATCGTTTATAAATTACACAGATCGACGAGAATGGAATTTTTTTGAATATTAAAGCAATTCTCAATATATTATTAAATACACCAATTACTCCATTTAGTAAGCGGACTGGAGAATGCATGTAATATTTAAAATATATATTTATCCAAATGACCTGCATTTGTTTTACTATGAATCAGTATTGTATAAAAAATAAATGACTGGAAGATATGAAGCCTCTATATAGATTTGTGATTAGTTCTTTCATAAAAGGCGCGAGATTTTAAAATTAAATATGCATTTTTATTTGATGATTATTACTTATTGGGATGAAAATGGTTAAAGTGAAGAGTATTAAATAAATAATAATTAAATTAATGTTGATTGTAGCTTAAAAAATGCCAAAAGTAAAATACAATACGATAAGTTATTGAAGTGGGCGGTAAAATTCAATACAATAAGCAAATTTTTAATTTTAGCAATAAAGAAGGTTTCGAGAATTGGAATGAAAAGTAAAAGAGATTCTTTAAAACAAATTATGTCAATATTATGTTCAGATTTTATTCTTTATTTAATACTTCATGAAAAAAAACCGCTGCCAATTCATTGGCCCGTGGCTTCCTCAAACTTAATTTGTTTATTCCTTTAATGCATTTTTAATAACAAAATTTATAATTTTTGCAACAATTTATGACATAATTATAATTAAATTCATTTATGAAGATTAAAAATTATTCATTTTTAAATTATGTATAAAATATGAATAAAATAATAGGTATGATTTTTTTAAAATTATGTGTGAAAAATAAATAAAATAATTGATTGTAATATTATCGTCAAAACCTTTTAAAATTCCTGAACAACCTTTACTTTAAATTATATTTTCTTTGTGAAATTTCACACATAGGGTACTTGTCTCTAGTAGTATATGCCTGTCCGTATTTGTGTGCTCTTTCTGGAATTTCCTATGTAAGAAGAAGGTTCTAACCTTAAAAATAATAAATGGCTATTACAAGACAAAAGCAGGTATACAACATGCGCGCATCGGCGCATAGCGCATAACGCATATGTCATTTCCATTTTCCAGTATACATAAATGCGTTCCCGAATAATTACGATTTTAAAAGAGGGCTAAAATAGTTTTAACCTCAAATATCTCTGATATTCATAAACGAATTCCTTTACCCTAAGAACTTTTCTAATAAATAATATACAAACTCTACATCTCCACCAAATTTCAAAGAAATTAAAACAATTTTAATGTAGTTATATTGTGCGACAACAAAGGAAATCATTTTCAAAAAGACAAACATTTTAAATATCAAACATCTAAAAAAATAACCATATAATCTGGATGAAATTTTATACAGGTATTGCCTATATTGAATACAAAATAGTCTATAAATTTCAAGCTGATACATGAAGTCGTCATTGAGAAATTACGATTTTGAAAAAAACCGTAAAAGAATTTTAACCTTAAATATCTCTAAATATCATGAGACAATTCTTTTACCTAAAAGACTTATACGATAATATATAGACTCTACATCTCCATAAAATTTCAACATGATTAAACCAATATTTTTTTTCTCTAGTTATCATGCGACAAAGAAAATAACTTTATAAAATATGAAAATTTTCAAAATCAAATATCTCAAAAAGTAATCGTACGATCTTGATGAAAATTCGCACACATATTATCTATATCACATACAAAATTGTCTATAAATGGATCTGATACATGGAGCCGTTCTCGAGAAATTACGATTTGAAAAAAGGGTTAAAAAATTTTATCCTCAAATATCTCTGAAATTTCTGGACTAATCATTTTGCCCAAAGAACTCGACCGAGTGCTATCAAAAATCTACCTCTACAAGGAATTTCAAAGCGATTAAGTCAATTTTACTCCCGTAATCGTTGGACATACAAAACTCATTTTTTTCACATTTCAATTTTTTTCTCAAAGACTAATTAACAAAATGAATTCAAATTTTTACAGCTTACAGCTATTTATATTCTGCATTATCATGATTTTTCTCAAGAAAATTGACCGTTTAGTTTAGGAGTTATAAGATTAAAAAAAAAACACGTTTTTGTTAACAAATAATAGCAATTAATAACAAATTAATAGCAAAAAACCGTGACAGCTAGAGAAATTTTTTTTTTTTAGAAAATATAAGTATTTTAATGCTCTTTCGAATGCTATACATTCGATTCAAATATCTCGATCTTATCATTAAAAAAAAAGCAAAAATCAATTTTGAGAAAATCGAAAATTTTGAAATAAAACAAGAATGCATCGGCGAATCAAAAAACGAATTTTTGACACGCCATCACACAAAAAAGAAAACAACAAAAATGAGACCTGGCCAGTCAAAATCGATCGAGTAGAAGCTGAGATCCAGCCACACACACATACACACACACACACACACACATCCATACAGACATTTTTCAAAAATCATGTATTTTGATTCGTAAGACCTCGAAAAATAATTATAACATGTTTTTACAATAACTCAAAAAATTACTATCACAAAGCTTCCTCTAGGAGGAAGCAATATTCGAATAGCTTATAATTTCTAACCTCAAAATTTAGTATGGTTAAGACAAGAAGTAAGAGAAGGAGACATAACTCCGTTTACCGAAAATGAACCGATTTTCCCTACCGCTTTCGCCAGCTCCGTTCGGCGGAATGCCTCCCTAACTGGTTTCAGCGCTTCCTACGGCGTCTGCCGAAACTAAACGGCCTCGTTTCTTGTTTATCACATAATCGATAAATAGGTATTCTATCTACTTCGTAAAAGTAGAAAAAGAAATTTCGCCACTCAAAAAGAGTAATCAAAGGATGTGTTGGCCGCGAGGACTAAGGTGCGTGTTCTTTTGCTTTTGGCCTTGCGGTCGCGGGTTAAAATCTCGTTCGTTTTTTTATTTTTTTTTTTGTTTTTTTTTTAATCTAATTAAAATTTGTTAATGTTTATTTTCATAATGCATAATTTATCACATTAAAAATAAAATAAATTATGTTATGTTATTCTGTGTAATAAAATTTTAATTAGATATAAGTGCAGAGCTAGAAATTTTTTCTACATGAAACATTTTAATGATCTCTCTTACTTCATGGGTTAAGGGTAAATGTACTGCAGCATTATATCAATTATTAAAGATGCATTAAAATTAAAAGAAAAAGATTTCCAGCTTATAACAAATAAATTATTCTTAGCATGTTTAATAAAAAAAAAAACACATGGAGCGCGCGCAGCCTGCATAGATTTAGCTATAGTGTAGGTACACAATTGTTTAAATGTTAATGTCATTAGATCATTCGATTACTTTTTTAAACAACATTTGAACAGTTCAATAATGCACTTCCTTTTTGAAATATGGATAAATAGACAAGTTATTTATTTTAAAAATTTTTCAAACTCTTAACGATTTTTGCTCATCAACTATATATTTCATTATCACTCTTTACTTATATCTTCTCTTAGCACATTGGATTCGGTATCTTAAGGCAAATGTTTGATGTTTGAGTGGGTTACTCAAAGGCAGAGAATGTGCCTGCTATCGCACAAAAACTTGTAATATCGGGCATAGCGTAGGCTAGGAAGGCCCAAAGCGCAAACGAAAACGCTTACTTTTGGTACACCTACTTTCGTAGATATTCGTAACATCACTAGCACAGAAGGTATTACTTTAACATAGACATGCCTACATGAATTTTGATAATTAGTCAACGATAGAATTAGCAGAAAGATCTTGCAAACATTTCCAAAATTCTTGTGTAGTCTGTCACTAATTCTACAATTGACGATGCCGAAAAGGTAAAGATCGATAGGTATATCATAAACTATGTTATAAGAACTTTGGATTTATGTGAAACAAAAAAAGAAATTGGCTAAGATCGTTGGATACGAGACAAACGATGCTAATATACACGTTAAAAAGATGCACGATGAAATAATTTATTTGTTTTATTTGATAGTTATTGCAGAAACTTTTGTATTCCATGCTTATAAATTTGTAAAAAATAGTAACAAGTATATAGTGTCAGATTTATAGAGATATAATTTTTTGCTACCAAGACTTACATGACTTACTTACTTATAAGACTTACATGTTATTGAATGCATTTAAAATACAAAAACAAAGCTACCTTTAAAATGTTTAAAAAATGGAAAAATAAAATTTCAAAAATAAAAAATCGGTATAAATAAAGAAAATTTAAGTAAATTAAAACCAATAAATGTGCCCGATTCAACGACTTGGAGTTTCTGACATCTGAATGTATACATACTACGTAAAAAATATAAAAAAATCATACGCAATACGAAGATAACGAAGTTTATGGAATTAAGAGGGTGTGATACTCAATTTTTACGGCTTAAAAACAAATTCAAATAACAAAATTGCAAATAAAAATATGTAATGACTTCGGCATCCACATCGGATTAATGATATTACTGAAAGTTACAAAAACATCAAAAATAAACTTGTTCGACAATTCATAAGCTTCTTAGAAGCACAGACATGTAAGGAAGTGACGTGGTTAGATGCGTAGGAAGAAGAAAGAAAAAGATTTACGTGTATCTACGTGTATGCAAACTTTCGTAGCCAGACACAATACATGCCACAAACACACGTATACATGGACGTCTGGGCGAGCTTGCTTCAGAATCCCTAACTTAATAAGAAGATGGGGAATGGAGAAGAAAAGTAAAGACAAGATCTAGCCGAAGGACAAACACCGCTGTGAAGTAATACGCAAGTGGTCCCACGATAGTGCTTCTCTGGATTCGCAAAAGGGTGCACTCTTGTAGTGTGCGGAAATCCCTGCGGTATAATTAAGGACGTGTTCTTGTTTATGCACATACTGATTGTGCACATATTAATTGTGCACACTTTAACATTGGCATATATCTATATATATAGATCTGTACCAATGCTATCTGTGCACAATAAATATGTGCACAACCCTTATGTGCACAAACAAGAACATGCCTAATTAAGTATGTAACTTTTAATTCCTCTGGTCAAAATTTTCACAAATGACAAAAATAATCTTATGAAATATGTTTTAAAAAATGAAAATTAGATTTTGAAAAATCTAGGTATTTTCATGTATATCTTGAAGCCTGTTACTTAATAGTACATTTCGACACAAGTGCAGAAGGTGATTATTTAGCTCATGTGACGTTTTTCGCACGAGTGAAGCAAGTGAGAAAAGTCACATCATGACTAAAAGTCTTCTTACGCACCAGTTTCGAACCGTATTTTATACTACGAGAGCCGAATAATCATATTAAAGTTATGATTTTGAGGTTAGAGTGGTATAAAAGATCTTCATTCACATTATATTAAATGATATTATCACGTATTCACATGACTTTCACTTTTAGTCTACTTTTATTATTGATTAAAAAATTTGACGTCTATAAATGCTTACATCATCCTCCCATAATTTCTAAAACTATTGCTTCCTCATAGGGGAAGGTTGAGAACGGCGAAAAAAATTTTCGAGACAAAAAATGTTCAAAATGATGTTTTAAGGCGATATATGTCAATATTTGTCGATTTTGAAAAAATTTTTTTTCATGTCTGTGTGCGCGCGCGCGTGTGTATGTGTAAACTCTCGATATCTCGAGAACGATTCGGCCGATTTTCGTCGGACAGAGCTTATTCTCTTTGTCTCGGGGAAAAAACTTGGCACTTTGACTTTAAGTTTTTATCGATTTTTTTTTTATAACCAAAAAACGATTTTGATTTTTTTTTAAGTTTTTTATATTTTACAGCCATTGTTACTTAATATAGTAAACTTTTCTTGAAAGATCTTTAAATTACGTACATTTTCTTTTTTTAATTTTTTAATTATCTTTACTCTGTCATTTGTTATTAAGGAAAATGGGCTCATTATTCTTTAATTAATTTCTCAAAAAATATTTGTCTACTTAAAATTATCAGTTATTACATTCAGTGAAGATAATATTTGGTTAAAATCTGAAGAGATTATTTTTATTTGTTTTTGAGAAAAAAATTGTTTTATAAAAAAATTGCGTTTCGTTGTCGCACGATAACAAGAGTAAAAATCAACCAATCGTCATGAAATTTAGCAGAGATATAGATTTTTTATATTTTCAAACTGAGTTTGTTGGCCAAAAAAATCGGACTGTTATGACCAAAAATATTTGTTAAAAATTTTTGAAAAAAGTTTTCGAATAGCGTTTTCTCAGAGAATATTTGATTTATCGACTTAAAATGTTAACCACTTATTACACTCGTTGCAGACAGTATTTCAAGAGATTTTATTGGTACATACATCCCATCATCCCCCAACACAAATGCACACACGTATATGGTCATGAGATAATTAGTGTATTTATATATCAAAAGTGTATTTTCGACAAATATATATTAGTTTTATTACAAATATTCATAAAGAAAATTGAGTATGATACAATGAATTATTTTCATTAAAAGTTAAAAAAAGGAATAAATACATTAGTTTATTAGTTTAGATTTTTTTTATTATATCTGAAAAATAGTTCTGAAATCACAATATATTTCTAACGATTTAACATAAATATAAAAAATATATATTGCATACCAAATTTTTATTTTCAACAATTGTTGTAAATAATATTAATTTATCATTTAATTTTAGAAATTTTTGAATTTAAAAACTGCCTTTAAATATATTTACAATCAATTTTATATAATTTAGCTTTGATTACAAGTTCATTTACCTCTACAATTCCATTTAATATATAACTCTGATTTCGAAGAAGCTTCCTTTTGAAACATCAAATGCATACAACTCTTCTACGTAACCGCTGTGAAGTGTAACTTACACTCCCATTGTTCGAGCGGTTCAAATGCGCATTGTACGAGCTCCGAATGGAAATGTTAATCAATCAATGTTTGGTTTTTGTGTTACTGTATTGACGATTATAATAAAAAAAAACGGACAGACAGACAGCATGTATTAAATTAAGAACACAATGCTTTGATTGTGTAATTGTTTTGCAGACATCAGTCCGACAAGATGAAAGAGAAAATAATATATTTCTTACTTAAACTAATTCGCCAAACTTTTTGCGTTCAGAACAATAACTGGACACCTTACATAATTCGGACCTCTGCCAAGGCAAAAAAAAATCTAATTCCACATCAGGCGCGTCTATCATATAACTGGGACTGCGAGATTCCAGAAACAATGGCACGTGACGTGGAAAGCCTATACGCGTCCTCAGCATTGCTCCCCGTAAAATTGGATTTATAAAGACCACCACTACCACCGCTGCCTACTCCATCCCATGAAATTATAGACGATGCGTCACGCAAAGCGAAAGTTGGTAAAAAGAGGCGAAATCGCCGCGTCTGATTTTTTCCTTCTTCACACCTAATTACGCTCAATTATACCCCCGCAGCCAGTGGCTAAAGCGATTCGAGTTCTCTCTCTCTCGAAAAACTTTTCGAAAAAAGGCAAATAGCACCCGTGCTTTGGAAAGGCGAGTCGGAAGAAACGAGACGCGCCCCGGCAGCAGCACGTGCCCTCTTCCCCCCGGCCTTCATTAATTGTGCAGAAACCGCGACCGCGCGTGTGTACATACGCGGAGAAATGAAGCTGTGGCGCCTGTAATTTTGCGCGCCAGAGGGGTGCGCGCACGACAATTACAAAGTCGACGCGCGCTCGCGCGCTAGCGGATTGCGTTGGGAATTCGCGCTGCCTGAATTGCTAAAGTTCGTTTGCCCGAGGAGCCGCGCATGGGACGATTTCTTGGACGACGGCGTCGTTATTGTTGCCCCTCGCCTTCTCAATACACACACAGACACACACGTGGGCCCGCGAGACTCGAGTCGCAGCGACGAGAGAGAGAATCGCGTTGGTGTATGTGCGTGCACTCGCGCGAGGAATTTCAGTGGCATATATATGTATATAGCAGCAGCAGCTGCTGCTGCTTGCGCAATCGATGTCACCTACGCATGTATGCGCAAAGTTGCGCGCGCTTCTACGTGCGCCAGAAGTTGGTTGCGTTGCCGTCGGCTATATCCCTTTTTCCCCTATATTTTTCCGAGCGCTGCCTAAGTGTTTAGGGGCGCATATAGCGTAGCGCTATGCTCGTCGGTCAATTTAATCTTCTTGATCTATGGTCTTCTGTGGGACGTTTATATTCTTTTGAGGTATTTCGCAAACTCGTTTATCGGTACAACCACGCCATGGTCTTTGTTACGCCGAGAGGGGGCTTTGATGTTCGCCGTGTGCGCGAGCGCGTAAAATGACATATTCAGGACGATATAAAGCGTATTTATGAGGCTAAATTTTTTTCATCAGCCAAACGAGAATACAAGACGTGCAGCTAATTGCAATACGCTCTGTGTTTTTTTTTTCTACTTTCGTCACTAAATAATGTATGAATGCACGTGAGGGTTTACCTTACTGACAGACAAAGTATAAGAAGTAAAAGGCCGGATTGTTCAGACGCGCGTACCTACACGTTTTCTGTCTACTTTATATAACCGCAAATCAGCTTTCACGTTCGAACAGATTTTTTGAATTTATTCTATTTTCAAAACTTTTTCACTTTATAGAAGAGTCATGTAAACATTTTTATTATGAATATTTTCGTTGCATCAAAGTTATATCTATTTTGAAACGTTCGATTTAACATTAATTAGTGGATATTAGTAACACTTGATTGGTTGCATTGATATTTTCTGATTCAATATACATGCGTTCACTTTTACAGGCTAATTTAGCTGAACATCAATAAAATTGATAGGTTAATTTTCCCATAAATATATACTATAAAATGGCCCTTAAATAAAATTCACAACAGTGTAATTAAAATTCAAAAAACTACAGCAATTTAAACATCAGAAAAAGATAGACATAATTATATGATATAACCCGCGTAAAAAAAGTTGAGATCACAAAAAGATCGCTTTAAGATATATCTCGATTATGGCACTATTTAATACTTTTTAAGATGAAAAGTCTCAACGAATAATCAAGATGATTTTAATATTTTTTTAATCATCGCTACATTCAGTCTTTTAAAGCATTTTTAAGATGGTTTTCAGACATACGAAATTCATTATTTAATATCATTTTAAGATAAATTTGAGATGCTTTTGAAATGAATTTGAGACGAATTCGAGACGAGCTTTCGTACTGAATTTAAGATGATATTTAGATTTTTTAAGATGAAC
This sequence comes from Torymus aiolomorphi, assembly GCA_036365515.1. Lineage (NCBI taxonomy): Eukaryota > Metazoa > Arthropoda > Insecta > Hymenoptera > Torymidae > Torymus > Torymus aiolomorphi. Next base: position 13,415,000 of record CM070875.1, read on the forward strand.
TTAAGACAAACTTTTATGACAACTTTAAGATCTCTGATAAATGAATTGATTCGAAAATTTTTAAATTCATCAAAAAATTTTTTTAATCGATTCTTTAAACCCGATTAAGGGGTTTGCACCAAAAGCAAGGCAAGCCTTGAAGTTTAGACTCTTGTTAAAGAGTGATTTAAAGGCTGAATCTCTCGGACTTATATACTCTCGGCGTTTCAATGTGTTTAGGGGTGCGCCGATCGATGCGCCGCGTAGCGACGGCAAATGACAACCATGAGTTCGGTTACTTCCGATCGGTTGTTACCGTCGTTAAACGCTACGCGGCGCATCGATCGGGGCACCCCTAAACACATTGAAAGGTTGAGAGTATATAAGTCCGAGAGATTCAGCCTTTAAATCACTCTTTAATAAGAGTCTAAACTTCAAGGCTTGCCTTGCTTTTGGTACAAATCCCTTAATCGGGTTTAAAGAAATGATTAAAAAATTTTTTTTTTAATTTTGGAATCAATTCATTTTTCAGACATCTTAAAGTTGTCATAAAAGTTTGTCTCAAATTAATATTATCATCATCTTAAAAAATCTCAAAATCATCTTAAATTTAGTACGAAAGTTCATCTCGAATTCGTCTCAAATTCATTTCAAAAGCATCTCAAATTTATCTTAAAATGATATTAAATAATGAATTTTGTATGTCTGAAAACCATCTTAAAAATGCTTTAAAAGGCCAAATGTAGCGATGACTAAAAAATATTAAAATCATCTTAATTATTCGTTGAGACTTTTCATCTTAAAAAGTATTAAATAGTGCCATAATCGAGACATATCTTAAAGCGATCTTTTTGTGATCTCAACTTTTTTTACGTGGGAACTGCTTAAAAAAGATAAGCTGTTCCATGTTTTGCCGATGTTCATGGAAGCATACGAAAGACATAGCCCAAGTTGCAGGCATTGATATTTTCATGGAAACATTACTTTCACGCGATAGTTCGCCGTTCATTTTAAAAGGGCGCAATCTATATATGTTTTGATGTTCGCCTTGATGACTGCTAATGATGACATTGTCGAAGGCTCGCTGCATTTGTTGATACCCACGTTGCTAAAATGCAATTAGTCCTGCCGAGTTCTTTTGATTAGAAAATGACGGTTGTTTCGATTGTTTCTATTTTCATAAAGCGATATTTACGACTGAGTTATAGAGGGTGCCAATAATTGCGTCATTCGTAGATTCAAATATTCCGTTAGTGCTTCAAGAGCATTAGAGTATTAATCTATAGTAGAAATTTTTGATTAAGTGACAAATCTAATTCATATTAATTCTGCAACATGTACGTTTGATAATGAATTAGAATAGTTTTGAAGGTAAAAAATAAATGCACTTTTCGAAAAGTGTACTGAAGGCGTATATTCGCTGAGCAAACTTTTATTTTAAACTTAGCTAATGTTTCGAAAAGAAGCGACGAGTGTTTAAGATGCGAATTTTGGGTCTTGAAATAGACTGCAAAAAGACATTGTCCTGCATTCAAACTCTTTGATGCATACGTGAAATATAATCTTAGTTTTAAATAACAGTTTTCCCGATAAAGATCGTTTGTTATTCTTGCTATTTATTTAATTTAAAAGTGGTGGGTGTATTAACATAAATATTAATTATTTAAATAAATTATTTCACAATAAAACCTACTTCTTTTTGGTTATTTATCATTTTGAAGAAAATATTTCTCATATCTACAATTAATTCTGAATGCTGCGTTCCATTACTACATAACAGAATAACGGAATTATATTAAATACATAAAAATGCATCTCTTATAATAACTTTTACGTAATTCTTGATTGACATATCTTATCCGTGTCGTCTGACGTAGCATAGCAATTACTACTTAAGTTTTCTTTTTAGGTAAGTCTCAGAAATATTACATAATCAATGTCAATATCTATCCTGAAAATATCTTGCATCAAAGTAATCATTATTGTGTAGTTAACCTGCATGTGTGGTCCCATTTTCACATATTATGCTCCAAAATTATAGGTATTAGAAGAATGACTATAATATTCATGATTATAGCAGTTTTAAGCCAATTTATAAACATTAATAATTCTCTAGTAGGCCTGGTTTCGAAAACCAATTTAGCTGAAGGATTTTACCTAGAGAGGAATGAAACACGTAGTAAACGCAATTAGTGTCTACTGTACATTCCGTCTGACAGAGTAGTACGTGACGGGACATTTTCCCTCAATTCCTCTCATCCATTTTTATTTACCTATTCAACTTACCATAATTTATTTGTTGCAGTTTTTAAAATAAGTTAACATTATATTTTACACTGTACAAAATAAATTTATATTTAAAGGTAATGGGAGGTACCTACTTTCAGTAAGATGTCATGAATTTTGAGACCACGTCGCCGTAACGTTAACTGAGTCCGACTCGTGTGGATTATTCAATAAAATTCACTCTATATAAAATGCGCATATTTAGCAAGGGTGAAAATGAGCCGTTAAGCTATTCCCACGTGAGAAATATAGTACATACAAAATCAGCATCTTAAAATATTTATAAATTAGATATTATAATAGTCTCAAACACATGGGTATAACCAATTTTAAAAGGAAAAATTACCGATCAAAGGGGCTGAGAAAATGAGAGGAGTACGATTCCTCAAAATATTTATGAGGCTTAGTCTTTACGACCAAAAAAATTCTACTTCAAGCTTATGGGATGTTTTCTAACGTTACTTCACTTTTTAATCGCCATTCAGGCCTCGAATGAGTATCAACTGGAAAACATTAAAATTATTAAATAAATACGTCCAATAAAACGAGTAGGTGGCGAAAATCGTGATATACCTCTACCCTATTATTCATTACGCAATAACATTAAAAATAAGTGTAAAACTTGTAATATTCTAGCAACATCTTCGCAAGGAGATAGCACCTCGCACGATATTTTCGCTCTCTGGAATGACCAAACTTTGAAAAGCTCATCTCCCGTAAATGTCGATCTATGCACAAACAAGCGTTATTGTCGATAGAGAAATTGATTAATACGCCCCAAGGACGTTTCAATCGTATTTCCAGCGCCATTTTCATAAAAAAAACACACACGCAGCACACAACAAGCCGAGAAGGAGAAATGTCGCAGGAAGGGCGAAAAAGGTCGCACCGATCAGTTTTATTAACCATCGACCAATCATAATTCTAATTATAGAAAGACCGTGTCTCACAGGATATAGAGCAGGAGTCGAGAAAGAGAGCATAAACACGCGCACACAGGCGCGGGGCGCGTGCACGTAACCGAAAAATACATTCTCGCTGCGACGAGGCGTGAAAAAGCCAACGTCAAAGCCGCGCTGCGCGGAGTTAATCGAATTACGCACCACATGCGTAAATCAATGAAGCACTCGACGGCGCAAGCGCCGGCGTTGCGCGCGAAAGGAGAGGACAACAAATATATATGTATGTGTGTGTGTGTGTGTGCGTGCGTGCGTGCGTGCGTGTGTGTGTGTGTGTGCGTGTGTGTATGTGTGTGTGTGTGTGTGTGTGTGTGTGTGTGATGCCCGCGTGTGCACGAGGAAGGAACAAAAATGTATACAAATTCAACGTATGGGCTCCCATAATTCGTCTTATTTTTACGAGGCGAATTTGAAAACCGCACACGTTGCCGCGCTTTTAATTGAATTCAGTCGGCGTATTCGATTGGCTGTTAAAAGCGAGTTGAGCTTGCAACCGATGTTTTCTGTGGGAACGGGAGAGGAAAAGGCTGGCTAGACTTTTTGCGAGTAGGAGGCGCGACGCTATTGTGAGCCGGAAAATGGAGGGGGGGCGGTGAAGTAGCAGACGTTAATTTTACAGCTTCGCTAGTTAGTCATGATACTATACATTCTCGTATGTAACGAGAACTTTTCTTACAGTCTGAAAGAGGAGTAAACGCTCGCTATAGCTGGCTTACGATGACAACTTGATGATTTTTTGATCGCTTCATTGACGGAACCGTAAAGAAACGTACGTCGCTCGTGCCATTTACGAATGTGGATGCTTCATCTCGGCTTCATACTGACGCTTTCTTTTTTTAATGCCACTGTATGGTGTTTAGGACTTTGCAAATTAGAAAGTATTGATTTTTAACGGTGCCGTTATCTTGGGTTTGCCTGACAAATAATGGATCAATTTATTATTCCGAGTGATGGTATATTAGGACATGTGTTCCGTTGTATCGTTTTATCGTCACTGTATGAAAAATTAACGACTCTTATAAAATACGTCAACTGTTTGCTAAGGGTAATTTTAGCATTTAAAATAAATTCGGTAATCAAACGTTGGTTAGCATATACAGATCGCCGGAAATCCTTGAGAAAGATACACTAATATCCGTTTGTTTAACACATTGGAATATTACAGAATTACAGAGGTAAATTTGACAGGATATTGATACGATTTTAGAACCCGAATGTTCTTATGATCAAAATTTTTATACCTACTTCGCTGCGAATAATGTTAATAAACACGATGCGAAATTTAGTGAAAATAAGAGAATATTAATTACTGTTTCAATATTCTGGATTTTAAATTTACTAAATGGCAATACCTAACTGTACATTGCGTATATTTTATATTTACGTTTGAGGTATACCTTTCTCACATAAACTTCTTTATTTAGATACTATTATTAGCACTTTTTTTATATTACGTATAAGTCTGCGTTGATGCCTTGTGGATATTGTTAGATAAAACAATCAATTTTATCTCTCGATAAACGAACCTCTCTAATACGCACATCAATTTCAATTCCAGCGCACAATCAATTCTTCGATTAAGAAAAAGCGATACTTTAATTATCAAATAAATGAATATTATGTATAGAGATCTAAATTTATCGACGTAACTATAAAAGCGTACAATTTTATCAATTTCCGCGAGTAAAATCATCCAGTACCCCTTACAACACGATTCTCGGTAATTTAATCTTATTTCATTTCTCGCCTCTCCCTCCCTCTCTCTCTCTCTTCTTTTGCCTCTTATTTTTCTTAGCGAACGCACCCGGGCAGCCGCGTGAACGCACCAGTCCCGATGAACGATGAAACTCGATTTGACGAGCGTCTTGCGACACTGGAAATCAATCAGAGCTCTTGCCGTGCTTACGCTGGCCGGCGCTCTCTCTCTCTCTCTCTCTCTCTCTCTCTCCTACGCGAAAACACGAACATACGCACGCACACCTGCGTCGGGGGCATAATGGAAAGTTGAAAACGACTCGCCGGCTAAAGGCTTCGCCTGGTAGCACTTAGCCACCCGCTGCGCTGCCGCCGCGCAAGGTAGGAGAGGGACAAGCGTATAAGCCGAAGAAGGGTGAAAAGTAACCGCGAGCGCAAGTGAGCATCGCCTTTTGCGCACGACTCATTAAGCACCGTAGCTTTTTCTCTCGTTCATTCTCTTGCTCCCGGGCCCACTCCTTCCGGGTCATTAGTCCGCACGGAGCTTTTAACGCACGCGCGTGAATGCGCTTGCGGCAATCGTCGTTAGAATGGCTGGTCTCCGCACAGATAAGGGAATTTTGCTTAATGAATGTTTGGCTAGTCTGTTTATCGAAATTTTACTCAGACGACGTATTAATTATATTTTATACGGTTTCAGATTATCCGCGGTTTCTCGAGAAGCCAAAGTTTGTTCGGTAATTGATCAGTTTCAATATTATCAGCATCTCTTATTATCAAAAGGTGCAGTATTAAGTATCTCAGATTTCACAGCTTCCGTTGAAATTGCTAAAGATTTTTTGTCTCCTATCCTAGTTATGCTCTACTTTATCGTGATAGATTAAATTCCTCTACCTATGCAGAACTTACTTCATCATAAATGTCTTATGTTATTTAATAAATGTAAAACAACGACAATTGTTCAGAGTAAATTTAAAAGAAAAGTAAATTGCATTTTTTTGAATTTAAGATGGGTATGACATTAAATTTTCATAGAAAATTTTTTTTAACTAATAATATGTTTTTCATCTAAAAAATGAGTCTATTTTTATTTTCTAAAGATAGTAAAAAATTGTTAAGAAAATATCCACGTTAATATTTTTGTAAGTTTTGCATTTGATTTTTCCATGATCAATTTCGTAAATATGTCAGTGCGGAATGCTAACATTTATAATAGGAAGAAATATCGGATACCAATCTAAAGAGCCATAGACGATCGATAAACGCAGATAAAATGCGAATTTCCCGGTGGAAAGCTTGAGAGCCAAGATACCGATTGAGCTGACTGCGCAGATAAAGGTTAAAAAAGGTTCGAGTCCCAGCTTAAACTGGATAATCTGTGCCTGGTAAAGATCTACACCATGGGCCGGTAAGTTTGAAATGATTCAGAGAACATTCATATATTCACACACACACACACACACACACACACACACACACACACACACACACACACTATATATATATATATATATATACACACTATGTAATTGTGAAATTCAATATTGTACTTGTCAGATTATTGATACTCCTCTTATATTTTCTGAAATTTAATAATGAATAAGAAAAGCTTGCGTATACTTGTTAATAAACAATGAAGTAACTTTAGTTCAAAACCTTCAGTTGTTACATTTATCTATTACACATATATTTTATTGTATGCAATAAAAAGATAAAGTTAAGATGAATTATTTTTTTCATGACTTATTACCATATTTGACACCATGCTTTTAATGGCAGGATCTTCCCTTTGCTGTTATCGAAAAGCAGTGTGTAATAAGTAGATACAGCTTATTGATAATTGCTACCGTTTTTTTTATTTATAGTGTCTATATTTTAACAGCATTCGATAGCCAAGCTTTGAAAAGGATTTTTTTCACGCAACATAGATCGAGTTACATTGGAAAGAACAAAAGTCTATTTTTTCAGATCAAGCTTTCGTACGATTGATAGCTCTTGCAGTTCAAACGGGCCAACTTAAATTACTAGCTAACGGCCATTTAACGGACAGAGGCGTGACATTCGCTAACTTGACTCGAGTTTCAGTCACTCGCGTGAATAATCACGAAATCCTTTGATCTTTATTAATAGACATAATTAAATATCTATATAAATCCTCGTTTTATTAGAGAAGTGTATTTATTAATTCCGTATTGAGCGATATTTGCGATATTTCATCGATTGAAAAATACTTCAACTTTAGTGAGCTGCAGACATCAATTTATAAACTTATATTTTTTAACAAAAATTTACAGATACAACGTACACGTTATTGTTCAGTTGTATACGGAACCTGCGTTACGAACGATAAGTTTATTGGTAATCCTCATCAAATGCAATTGTACAAAGATATGACTGCAATAGTCGCAGATTTAGGCACTCCACGTATATAGTATAAAATAAACTTTCACATTCAAAATACATTTGGATGGTCGAAAGTTTATAGTACTGTACACACTGCCCCCAAAGATCATCGATCCTCCTGCAATTTATCGCCTTTTTACGCAATTTCAGATAAAAAGAAAACCACCAACTTGGCCCACTTTTTCCGCTTCCCTGAAACACAGCACGTGCACCCCTACGTGCCCGCACGCCAGCCTAACGCGCGCGTCCGTAAGTTCCGGCGGAAGTAAACGTATACTCCCCCCCTGTCAGGGTTCAAATTTTATGGAAATCTGCCGCGAATATCAAAAAGAAGAAGAACATCGGGCGAGTTCATAAAGTCGCGAACAGTCGGGCCAATTAACTGCGCGCGAGTCCTCGATTCTTTTTTATTCCAGCGCCGTCGAGATCATCGAGACCAGCTGACGCAGCGCGTGGTAAGTTATCGTACGTTTCGTACGTATTGTACGGGCGCGCGATTTGCAATATGTTTTTTTGTTGAAAAAGAAAAATGAAAATGTTCAAATAATTTGCTTCGTTGTAAAAAGCTTTTATGGATTAGAATTATTTATAAAAGCATTAAACATTACCTTCCTTTGAGGATTTATGGGCACTCATTTTGGATAGAGGCACGTTTTGCGGATCTAATTTAAAATTAATGCACCAAAAGTGATATATGATAACATTTTAAATTCTTTTTTAGATTTTCGCGTTGCTGTGGGATGTCTTAATGCCACGCACTGACTGCACAGAAGATGTACAAGCGAGTTTAGCCTGAAAAAGTGGCGAGCGTAAATCGTGCAAATCCTGCAGGAGGCAGTAAAAGTACGGCATTGTAGAATCCTAAAAAACAATTTACAGCTGCCCAGGATACTTATTTCTTTGAGGGTACACTAGACTAATCAGGAGTGTCATGCGGTAAATACGGGGGACAGAGAATGTAATTTTAACGAGGATATAGTGGCTACTTTAAAAAATAATATGCAACGGTTGCAGTCCACCTAAAAAGAGAAATTAGCGAACCTTGAAAAAATTATCAACCAGCTTTTGATGGGCTTAAATCTCTATCTTGAAATAGATTCTATCCGGAAAGTACGCTAATTATACCGGCTTTTACGTTAAAATAATTCTGCGCAATCACAAACGAATAATATTCCCTTTCAATCAATGAAATCGCCTAGCGCTGCCTTTCTTTATTAAAATATTTAATCAGCCTCATTCATCATATATAAAGTGTGAATTCACAATCCATTCCCCCGGCCCTATGACGTACATAATATCCCCGTGACGTCCCTGTGAAAGATGAGATATGCAAAGAGCCGTGAAGGGCTGACCCTTTTTCCTCTCTCTGCATCCTTGAAAAAAGAAAACTGTCATGCAAATGTTCCACCAAGGAGGATCCAAGAACGTTGTAAGTTGGAATAAAGAAGGCATGCCTGGAAGTAAGTATCGGGCGGAAAGGAGGCTGTTCCTCAATCTGTTGAGCGAAGAGATTCCACGCGAGGAATTCCGACGGTAGAAAGGGAGCGGAAAGTGAAAAGCCGTGAGTATACGCGGTGATAGACGAGACGAAGGAGGCAAAGAGCGAAGGTATTAAACGCTTTGTGATTCGAGAGCCTTGCTTTTTTTCATAAGCCCCCGACACACTGAAGTGCGCGCGCGCAATTATTGATTGGCAGTAGATTACTTGTAGGTGTTCCGCTTAATGAAGCGATTAACGTAATAAACCCCTCCCCTCCCTGTTTCTCCTTCCATAACTAGGTAATCATGAAGAATGAGGCTGTTCGAGGGATCGTGTTTCTAAGGGAATGAGCAAAAATCAATGCGTAAACACGAAAATATTTTTAAGGCTAATATGTAAGCAAAGTGAAAATTTAAGAAAGAATTCGCCGGCTATTTATCTCAATTACAAAATTGATAAAAAACTTTTGAAAGTTTGAATGTAACCAACAGTAGGTTACTTTTCTTTGTTGCGTTTGTTCCCGTCGCGCATGCGCTACATGCTTTTGCCGAGATGAAACTGTCCTTTGGGCCAGCCAAGCTCATTCAGAAGTTTAGAATTTACGTGTCGCCTTGTATCGCCGCTTTATCGCCGTATTAAATCAGTCTGTAAGCCGAGTAATTTGAACTTCAAGCAACCATAATATAACTGAATTAACCTGTTAATGCGCCCGGCAAAGAAGTTTCCTACAGAGTATTTTTTTTCCATCCGCAGCATTTTCACATAGTTTTATTCAGACTGTTTTACTTAGAATATCGTTGTTGTTTTTGTACATGTAAAATTTATTAAATAAGCACCATCAAATAATATGAATATTTTTTAAAGAAGTAGAGATCAAACGAAACTGTAGTAAAAGTCTGTTTTTGTAAATTCAGTATTTATTTTTATAGTCTAAATAAAATTTTGTCGACTATTTGTATATTTATAAATAAACTTACACTCTTCAGAGCTTTTTAATTATTTTGTCAATAAAAAGGCAGAAGTGCTGAATACATCGCTCGATGAAATTCAATACTTATATTTAGTAAACGTCAACATAAAATTGTCAATATCAGTGCCAACGACGTCCACCCTTACCATATTCCCCACAATTGCAACCACTTGAATACATAACATAGCCAAACAGCATAAAATCGTCAAAAGAAAACCACTGAAACAAAGTTTATTTTTACCCGAATGCTATATTTTGACCCGATCCTATCACTCTTGATCTCCAACAACGATAATTTTCCCGAATAATTTTCCGTTCTTTAGAAATTCAATTACCCAAAATGGATAATGTGTTTTTGGACGTTGCGCGTAACATTCCCCTACCCTTCACTTTCGACGATTATGTTACCAAAGAGCGCCAAACCTCGCGCTAACGTTATCCATGGGCGTCCATATCAGATTAGGTATCACGTGTAGGTATTGATTGTGGCGCACCACCCTGCGTGCATGCGTACATCCTTTCGATTTCATTATTACTATATCACCAATCCGTCCTGCGCGAATCTGGTACACCATACGCATGTGCATGTGCGCGGTGCGGCACACGCGCAAGCTTGATTTAAGGCTCGACATTCGGTATATCGATGCTGTACCGTGCTCTGTATGAGATTCCGAGTTGATTAAATTCTCTGTGAAATATCATCTCAGCCCGTCAACTCACAACTCAGAGCGTCTAACTTTTTACACTCCCGCAGAAGCGGCGCACATAGATATACTTTACAGAGTCGTGAAGTTTGGATTCTTATTCTCGAGGCGCCCAGTCGCGTGAAAATATCAGCTACACTGTCGGCGTTGACTCGGGCGTGGAATATTCCCACACATGATGTTTATCTAATCAGTATTCGAAAAGCCAACGGACCCATCACAAGTGCCCTCGTCTTTTTAGTTTTATATCCCATGCCGCAGATACAGCATATAATTAAGGAAAGTTTCGCCGCCCGTACTCACCGAATACATACTTAATATGTATAGCTCAGCGCGGCGGGATGAGAAAAAAATTATCTTAGCGTGTAGATTACGTGTAAAAGAGGAAAGATAATCCGCCAGTGAAAATTCCATTATATCATCGTGCGCTGCAGTGAGTATAACGCTACTCGTCTCCGCGAATAGCTTGAGATCGAGGTTAACAAAGAAGTTGCCGCAAGGACCTTCGTGGCGAAGTATCTCTTTCGCTCTCTGTCGATCTCTCTCGGTGACACGATCCTCTGGCATTGCTGTTACTACTACTGTGTACGTCGATGGCTACTCGCGTCCCGAGGCATACATGAGACTCTCCGAGAGTGTCGATACTCCGGACCTTCGTGCCGCTCTAAAAGTCCCACGAGCAAAGAGAGAGGGAGAGAGAGAGAGAGAGACAGAGAGAAAAGAACCGGAAGCGACGGAGTCAGCGGTGACCGAAGAGCGAGGAGAAAGAGAGACATTTCAGTGATAAGTAGACGTCGAGACACCCGCGCGCGCGCACACGCGAGGGAGTCGTAAAATATGAAGAAATACTGCACACAGTGCGCGTCAGCATATCCGCGCGCAGTGTAGTGGTTATGGTGGCAGTTTCGAAAATGCGCTCGAAGAAGAGTGCTTTGTTGTGCTCTCGCTTTCGCCCTCCTTCCCTTTAGGTGTGATACCGTCCTAGAAACGGCCGGAAGAAAGAAGAGGTAAATAAATTTCGTAATAATGCGCCGCGGCGTCTTGATGAGTCGCGCGCTATTTTTAGAAGCGTTTGGTGCTGATGAGCGCGAAAAAAAATAAGTGTGCGTTCGCGAGAACAGCCGTGGGTTTGCGGGAATGGTTATAGCTCTAGCGTTGGTGGACAGGCTCGTACAATGTCGAAGATGAAGAATCGTGTTGTTTGTAGGCTTTATCTGGTGTCTGACGTTGCGCTTCAGTGAATTCTTGTCGATCTTGGCCTTGTTATGCAATTGAATTTGAAGTGTTTAACTCGGGTTGATCGTATATCATCGTGTGGTACTAAGAAAAGCCTACTTAGAATAGCCAGACGAAGAAAGGCCAGTTTCGCTTTTTTTCGCAGTTGGCTTTTCTTCGTACCGCGCGACGATATCGACTGTTGCACATTATCATGACGATAAATGCCAGTGCTTTGAGGTGCGTGGCATTTTTTGCTTATATTAAATAACTTACACGATTAATATAATATGTGAAATATGCTTTATTTTGTTATAATCCTCTTGTGCCGGCCTATATATAGCTTTTTATTGAATTCTTCGAGCTGCTTGTGCAACAAATTTTAATTTATGATGCTGAAAATACTTCCATTATAAAAAAAAGCAAAATTGTAAAAACTACTTTATTTTACAAAAATATTATTAATGGCGTTCACTGTCAATGTTTAAGACGATTGAATATATATTTAGTTTTAACTGTACCATTTTTAAAACTACAATATTCTCTGAACGCGTGATCTCACATTCCCTCATTGCACATGTTATACCCAATATGGTCCTGTTAACTGATATTATCTGGTTTCCAAAATTTCGGCACTTTTATTTAATTCTATTAATAAATCACATTCTTTGTTAAATAAAATTAAGTTTTATTTTTCATGATGCAATTAATTATTATAATTACAATTTCTGTAGATTCGCGATAAACTCCTAAATATGCGCTTTGGTCATCTTATAAGTTATGTGCTCTAAGTAAGTTTTTTTTTTTATAACAAAACATAATTGTCTAAATTTTAATTTGTAAAATGCTATTGTGGAGAATTTTAATATGAATTTGATAAAAAAAATCCGGCCTAATAATTTATTATGAATACATGAAATAAATTACTATTAAAAAGAATGATTAGTACGTTATTTGATACAGACGTAATTTACGTCATATTATGTGATAAATAATATTTCATATTTTACTAAATAGTTTATTTTGAAAAATTATAACAGTCTAAAATACTATGATAAATTATTGTCATTCTCCGAGAAATACAAAGACTAAACACAATATTTTATCAAATATAATTTTTGGTAATTATTTATCGAAAAATCGTCATCCTGTCTTCGTGACAATAAATTATTTGTATTCATTGAAACACAATCATATTATTGAATAACATGACTACACCCTCCCATAAAAAAAGTCTTTCGCTTCATCATAAAATATTTTCCGCATCTATATACAGTGCAACGTTTTCGTGGCTCTAAAATCAAAGCGTCCGTCCGAGGGTTAAAACAGCCGCCCGCCTGCATCGCACACTCATGCACACACACACTAAAACAAGTCTCTCTAATTGATACAATTAAAGTTCGCATACACAGGGGGGCTAATGAGACCCTAATCCATAATTATCTCGCAATCGCGCGGTTGGCTCGACGTCATTACGTCGCTCGTTGCACACTCGCACGCGAGACATGAACCATCATCCAACACTCGCAACACACACGTATATATGTTTGGCGTTCGATTTCCCGAATCGAGAGCGTGCATCACCTAGGTTGTAGCCCCTGCGGCGGCAGTCGCAGAGAGGGGGAGAGAGAGAGAGAGAGAGAGAGAGAGAGAGAGAGAGAGAGGCGCGAACGGTAATTTTCAATTGCCAGCCGTTCGCTACAGGCCTTTAACCGGTAGCTCCTCTCGTATCCTGTTGCGCGCGCTGCTCTCGCATGCGTGCGCGGTGATGGTAACTCTCGCCACTTCAGCCGTGAGACAGAGAGAGAGAGACTCGCTTAAAGTTTTATCAACCCCCTTCGCCCACCCGTCGCCCGCTAGCGACTAATATATCTCGGGTAAACGAATTTTCTTCGATAACACGTGGATAAAGTTTTGAGAAATAATTCGCGCCAACTTGGAAGGATTAATCTGTTTTCAAGTGGGACAAGGTGTTTGTGTAGGAAGGGGGGGGGGCATCCGTGAATAATTTACGAATTACGAATTTCGTGTGACTGAGAGTTTTTAAATTGCCGCACCACTTAGCCTGCGCGGACGGCGGGAAAGTTTGTACAGGGGTAGATTTACAGGACGCGAAGAGTTGCTTAGCCTGAATTTAAGAACAAATCCGTAAATTATATATGGATGAATTTAAAAAAAAAAAGGATTTTCCGGCTTTATGGTTATTGCAGATTTTATATTTAATCGAATCTATTAACTGTGGAGTAAAATACGTTTCGGAATTCATATACATACTCATTTGATTTTTTCAAGGGTCTAATAACGTAATAAACAAAAACACAAACTAGCTGCCATTATTAAGCATTAATGATTCGCTCTAATCGAACGTATCAAAGTATAAAAATAAAACTTTTATTAACAATGCCACTTTCGTCCCTTTTAAAGATGTATTTTTAAAAATTGAATTCTGCAGCCAAGAACGATAAAACTCATAAATGAAAGGTTATTCCACGTAATAAAATGACAAAGTCCCTTGAAAATTCTCGGGAACCACTTTGAATAAATAAATAAATTGCATCCTCATTATTGGACACACCCTCGACATAAAAATAATGAAAAGAAAGAACCACTGATATTTTAGTTAAAAATAACCACTTGCTGCTTCTGTCCGCTTAACATATTGATTGGACTCTACGGGCAAAGGTAAGGCTTTTATTCCAGAAAGTTGCGAGAATTTATTCACCTTGTCAAGATGCAAAAGCTTGAGAAAAAGAATGACGGCTGGCCAACTTACTGACCCACACTGACTTAGCCACCGTATACATATAGTAGCGCTACTCAAGAGTATTCATCATAGCGTGAAAAATAGACGTCCATACATAAGACATCGTGAGTCGCTCCTTTCTGGCTTCCGGACATTTATCAACAGATTTATACTTTCACGTTGCCATCTTCGAAAGTCTTTGATAGACGATCTGCCGAATGCACGCGTGCGCACGCCTACTGCGTTTGTAAAATGTAATTGAAAAAATATGAAAAATGATTCGAGTCTTCATTTTTATAGGCATTTTCAATACTTGCGCGATAGAGTGGCTCAACAATGAACTAAATTACTTGAAAGAAAATCTCAAAACTGGGAATCATAAATTTCAAACGAGAAATGTTAAATTTGCTACGAGGAAAAAATTTAATGTCGAGCAACGACGTTCAAATATTTGAGAGATAAGAAAAATTAACTGTGCATGCTCCACGCGCCATTTCACTTTCTTCGTATAATTAAACAGCGGGAAACTGCACCTCGAGAGATGTACATCAGGCACTGAAAGAGTTCATCTGTTCGTTCACGGTACGAGCGAGGCGCCAGCTGCTCTCTCATTGTCCTGCGCAAACTATGGTTTCATAGACGCAGTATCATTGGCTGGCAGGGAGATTGTGTCGCTTTTTTACTGCGCACGTGACATTTCCTTCCTTAGCTCATGGCCGTTGTAGCATTGCGCTTCGATGTTGTACTTCGCAACTGCGTATTTTGAGGCTTAAAAAAGATCGCTATAAGAAAAATATATAGTCACCAAGTCGTGCTTCGATATATTTTTCATTACGTTTATTACCAGAGAATCATTATTGAGTTTTGAGAATTTTATTTTTCCCGTTTTTACGTGCTGGCTTTATAGTATGAGAAAAAAACTCCATCATCCCATTGCCTGCTACATAACACGAATATCAAATAGTGAATATTTAGAAGAACAAAAAGAGAATTTTAGATAACTAGTTTCGCGCGCTATCAAAATACATTAAATAACATTTCACTTCTTCCGACCGTATAGCTGCCATGATTTAATAATTTGTCCGAATTAAATGAAATTCTCTGTAATCAGATATTATCTCATGAGTAATATTAATAACATTACCTTCGTAACGACATCCTCTAAAATTTTTTACGTAACTAATTCAATAATATTGCGTATTAAAGCGCATACTGAGAAAGTATTACTTTACATTATTCCGCTTTAATCTTCTCTCGCCTTAAAATATGAAATTCCTGCGTAAGTGGAGTTTCAAAAATTAACGGGTGCAGGCGCCACCACTTCAATAGAATTTAATTTTTAAACTTAAGTTACGAACTATATTAATTTACGATGAACAATAACTCTCCTGAATCGTCGCCACACATACATACACACACACACACACACACACACCGCATTACAATTAACATCGCGATAAAGCTAAATAAACCAGGGTAAAATTCGTCAAAGTCTCACATTTTGATCAAGCCTTTAACAGTCGTAAAGCTACCCGCAGAGAGCCCGTTAGGCCGCCCCTACCATAAAACGTTAAACACCCGTTACCCTTACACACGAGAGGCAAACGAGAGAGAAGAGAAGGTAAGTCGATTCGTCGTAAAAAGCATTAAGACGCGTGTGCGCGCGCGACAAGTTAGATCGCTTCAATATCACGCGCTGTCGAAAGTTAAGACTCGCGCTGCACAAGAGACATCACATCCCTCAGTTTGTTTCTCCCTTTCCCTCTCTCTCACTCCCACCCCCGTCGCGAGCGCGCACAGGAGTCTCTTCCCACCATTCGGCGACGCGCGCGCGCTTGGGCGCCACCCTGCACATTCGCCGATTACCACCACCACCACCGCCGCCGCCGCCGCCGCCGGCCCCCGCTCGACTACGTCGGCGGCTCCGTACAGTTCATGCTTGGGATATAAAGTGGTCGCGTGCTTGCAAGCTCAGTCACACTGGCGTCGAGGCACCGACCTGGCAGCATTACATACGCAAACAGCAGCTGCTGCACACGCACCACTCTCTTCCCTTAGCTGCTCGTAGGAAAAGGAAGGTACTATTCGGCTATTCGAACACTCGCCCGCCAGCCCGCCTGTCTCCCCGTCTGTTTAGCGGCTCAACAGCGCATATATAAGCACAGGCTCGCTAGCTTCGTCTCCGCCGCAGCCGATTATTATTCCGCCGACTTGGCCCAGCCACCTGTCAGATTGCGAAATCGCTCTGAGCGCGCACCGCGACTACCACAAGTGAGTTAGATTTTTGTGTATGGTTTTTTATTTGGAAGTGTTTTACCGGGGGGATTCTCTTTCTTTGCCTAGTTTTTAAGTCATTGTGTTATTTTCTTCTTGTTTTTAGGTGAGGAAATGATGAATTTTTTAAAATAAAAAGTATATTTTATCATTTGTAAATCCTCCGTAGACATTATTAATAAAAAAATGTTATTACATGTGTGTTGTAATATTACAGAAAGGTTCTGCAAAAAATCGATTGTAAAATGAACGAAAGTTTTTTATTTATATTATAACAAGTTCGTTATCGAAAAAAAAATTCGATTTATCTTCCGCGTCAAGACGATAACTTCTTGTTAACTTATTAAAAATGATGATGTCAGAATCAAACACTTGTTCGGGCTTATCCAATACAAGATTAATTAATTTGGCTCTTGTTGACTCGATAAATAAGAACAATGCATGTATTTAAGTTTCTGAAGAAGAGACATTAAACACATGATTAAAAAAAATTGATTCTCACACTTTCATTAAATGGTTATCTTATTATGTTTTTAAACAAAGTATAAACTTCCCCATGTGTATCAGAATGAGAATTGATGCATTTTTTAAATTAAACGATTTCTCGCCAGTAAATTTGTTCAATCTCAAAAGCATTATTTTTTCTCAATTTATTATATAAGTAGGTTCATTATCCAATATATCCGATAGCAGAATTATTTTAAAATGAAAAATTCATTAAAGAAATTTTCCGTAAGTTATAACACTTAAATCATTATATTTTATTCAAGTACCAGCTCAAGTCAAGACTCCTCCTTTATCTTAATTGTTTTTTTACAGAAACTTTAACTGTTAATTATTAATCTTTCAATTCTTTTAATACGATCCCTGCACTCTGACTCGATTCCATCGCGAGTAAATCGCCTGCTAGTGATCGATTCTAGCGTCTGCTGCCACTGACAGCTGAAAGCGCCTTATTTACACAAGAGACACTTTTTCCTACCACGTCAACTGTCCCTATTTTTCCTATTTATTCAGTCGCGCCAGGCGCGTCGAGGTCTGATCTAGCAGCAAACATTTTCAAATCAACCGCGAAACTTAACCAAGTACGTAACGACGTTCTTCAGATGTGGCTTCGAGTGTCCCTTCGTAGTCAATACACGTCAGCGGCCGTTGAGATTTATTAGATTATTTGTTTAACCTGATAATACCGGTGCCTCCAAGCCAACTATAACGAAGATCATGTAGATTATGGCAATTTGTAGAACGCAAACTTTGGTAACTGCTAAAGCTCGTGAGAGTCACTTATTTATATTCTAATTGATAGACGTCATGCAGTCGCGATTATATGAAGTAGTATTGGCTAAAATATTAAAAAATAAATAAATAAATTCTATATCAAGCATCATCAATTTTGAAACCTGTTATATGAAGCTATAAGTATCATTTACCAATCAAGTGATACATTAAAACATAATGTATCACCTTATTTTGATTTTAATGAATTTATCATACATCGTAATCAACTGTAAAAAAAAGTATTGCCAAGAATTTATTTCTATTTTCATAGTGTAACATTAATTATTTCTATTTTTATAATATATCAATTTCGCTTAACAAAGAATGTCATTGTTTCTTTAGAATTTCAGTAAACAGTCATTCAAATTTTAATTAACTCCATATTCCAAATATAACATATTATCTCCCTTAATTAAACAAGAATTTCATATAATTGAATTTACAAATAATGAAGAGATAAACAAATGCATCGCAATGATCGACTTTTATTATACTGAAAATTTAAAATAGGGTGACTACACAATTATTGGAACAGTCACCAGTTAACGAACATTTTCTTTATATATATGAAAATATCAAGCTTTCTATGTATTGTTTATCTAACATGACGATAACTTTCGAATTCTTGAAAATTTTTATTTCATTTTATATAAAGATTCTACATAAAAGAAATTATCTTGTTAAGAATAAAATCATAAAATCGCCGCTATTAAGTATTTCTTCACTGGCGATGTATTCCTTCACTGGTGAAACATATTTAGATACTAAGATTGCGTGTTCCTTTACTGGTTTTTAGGAGATATTTACAGATTTTCATTAAATAAATTTTTTACTTTGATTCTTTATTCAAAATTTGCTCACCGACGTAAAGTTTGAACATTTTAAAATATAAATTTCAGAAGGGTTTTACTTTTAATCCATTTTTAAACCACTTAATTAAATAACAAAAGTTACAATTTCCTTATTCGTTCCTTCACTGGTGAAGTCACCCTACATAAACGCGCATTTTATTTCCTTACAAACAATTGATGTACTTCCATTACAACAAAGACGAAGAAACAGCCCGTAATGCGAAAAACAAAAGCATTTCAAAATAAACTTCTTCTTTAGCTTCAGCAATTAGGCAATTTATTTTCCTCCCGCCTGCTATTAGACAATCCAAACGAGAAAAGAAGATAGGCGCCATTGAAACTCAAACGATGTCTAAAATCTTTTAGCTCGCCCCGCTGTTTTCTACTTTGAGGCTCGTAAACTTGTCGTTTTTGTAAGATCGTAAAACACGCTCGCCCGCTCGCGCGTCTTCGCTTCTTCTCGCGCACCCGCCTCTGGTAAAAGCGCGGTAGAGTCACGTGCGCGGTGGGTCGTTATTGGGAGCTGCGATGCACAGACAGACAGACAGGAGATGAGAAAAGATGCGCGAAAACGATCGGTATAGTACTGGCGTCGAGGCGGACGGCTGCGTATAATAGAACATCAGGGCCCATTACCTAGGATGTTACATCGGCCTTTTCCCTACACGGAGGTATGTATATATATATATATATACACGTACGCGCGTACGCCAATCGTTTACTTATCAAGAGTAGCTACGTCCCGAGTATATTGGACAATAGGGACACAATAAAGATTTTTATTACTGTATGAGTAAATTCATTATTGGCTCCTTTACGATCGTCTTTTTCGACTTCCGGATGACAGTAGAAGCGGGAGAAGCGGTCATTTTGCCGCTGTTATGCATTAATAAAGATTCTTAATGAAAACAATGCATTTGGCTAGTAAAATGAATCAATTGATTGAAGATTGTTCCTTTTACCGTTCGGTTTATAGAACGCAGTTTGAACGCTAGTTTTCGTTATTTTGAAAAATGATTTTATTAATCAATAGTAATAGATTTTTCAATATTTTATGTATTCTAAGATCTATTTATAATCCTTCTTCTATTTTTTCCCCATTTCAACTAGTACTTTCTCTTTGATAAAGTAGAAAAGTAGAAATATTACGTCCTGATCGAATTTGAAGTAAGTTTTCATTGAAGTAAAAAGAATTTTTCCGCTTTGAGTTTTAACCAACTGTTTCACAAAGGTGAAAATCTACTTTGTCGTAATGAAACATTCACCATTAAATGAAGTAATAGAAAATGCATAAGATTTCTAATTGAGTTTAAGTTACTGTTCAAATATTGCTTCCGTTGTTTCCGAACTTTTATGAACTTAATTGACAAAGTTTGTTTGAATCAAGGAGGTCCGAATATTCGTTTCAAAATTTTTAAACATGTAAATATTAAATTAGTATTTGAATATTGGATAAAATTTTTGTCAATTATTCTACTATACTTTGTTAATTTTTAAAATAATGTATTTAGTTGAATAAAATTTTTTAAAATATCTAGTTTAATTTTTTAAAATAAAACCTTCTAATTTTTATATAAAATGAACTTTTTAGATATTTTTAGCTCTAAAAATTCTTTCAAATCTTTAAATGGACATAGTAAAAATTATGCAAAATATTTTAAATAACGCCTTTCGCATATTTTTCTGTGATGAACGCGGATAAGGATGAAGGGGTTCTAATATTTTTGTCCTTTAACTGTAAAAACAAAAAGAGAAATTTTTCCTAAGGTGTAAGTGAATATCTAGTTCCCATAAGACTGGAGAGCATAGGAAAGTATGTTAGTATTTCCGAGTAAGTTTGGTATGGAACAACAGCGAAGTGGAAAAGGCTATTTCGATCGAGTAAAGAGAAAGGATGTGAAATAAAAAAAGGAACGCAAAGCAATTCAAGCGCATATGACATGTGCAAACATTGTCTCGCGCTCAGAAAAAAAATTCAAGCAAGACCTAAAAACATTTTCTTGTGAAATAACAGTATGATATATTTTGTAGACAGCTTTAATTTAGTTCATACTGCGATTTAACTTTTTCTCCATCTCAATTGAATATGTCATGTTGTATAATTTATGCTTATATTTTTTGTAAAGTTAAATATCAAGCATTTGAACATCAATATTATGTAGCATGAAATATACGTGAGATAATTATTGTTTAAAAACTTTTAATTTAAATTGAACAACAATTTATAAAACTATTAAAACTTTAGAAAACAGTTTATTATTTTCTTTAAATGAACATATCCTGTATTAAAATGACGAGAAAAAGAAAATGTATAAACCTAATTCAATAATCAAAAACATACTGAGCGCTTTCCCTCATTCTTCTTCTCCTGTAAAAAGATATTTAAAGCGATACTCGCATGCATGAATCGCAAAATTATTTAAGTAGCATTGCCAGTCATGCCATAAAATATTCACGCAAAGATGTTGCATTATTACGGAATATAAAACTAATCTCCACCCGCGAAAACGCAAAATCATTAAACTGAATGAATAATGTTATTAACTGAAAATTTCATGAAGAAGTGGTCTCTTGAATCTCATAATCGTAAAACGAAACATTTTGAACTAGAGTTATTAAAAAATTTGAGATTTCATTTTAATTATGAAGACTGTATGAAGAGTTGGTATAATATTTTACGCTGAAAATAAAAAGTGTTGTTTTATTTTGTCATATTTCATTTTATCTTTCCCTTAAGAACTCTATAATTCCTAAATTTTTCCTCAACGTATAAAGGATTGCAGAACATTTCAGGTAATGTGGGAAAGTATGAACTTTAACGGTAGCAAGGCTGGTAAAATCTCGAAGTTGGATGGAAAAGATAGCGGCGTCATAGGACATACAGATACTCCTTTTCGCTTCTGCAATATTATACACGACAATGTATAATGTGAGATGATAACGCTAGGACAGCAGTGGAACAGTGTCAGCTGTACTAATGCAAGATTCTCTTGATAACGATCTAGTAATTAAATCCCGTTATTTCGAAATTTAGGCAAATACTAATTTGCCGTAACGGCGATTTCTTCATCAATCTCTTAATGTTTATACTACTTTGCATTTTAATAAATTTACAATGAAGATTTTAAAAATATTGAATACTAACATATTTTAAAATGCATGTTGTTACGTATTGAACAGTAAGATAAGCTTTTGTAAAATGATTTTTAAAAAATCAGATACGAATTGAAGTAAACTCACGGTACATTGTGAAATTATTTACGTTTCCAATGATTTTAAAATCAGTTAAGAAAAAAACAATAATTTTCTCACAGATTATGGTATTATCTGCCATGAACTTGATTACAAGCTTTACCTGGAAAAAGTAAAATAGAAAGTAAAATACAAATCAGGTTTAATACTCGCGATAAATGTAAATTTTCTGATAAAAATGAATGTAAATCATAATCACAAAATCATTATTGCTCCTAAAGTAAATCTTTTTTATATTCATCACTGTTTCTATAAAAATATCTACATTACATAACTAAAACGAAACTGAACGGAAGAAGCCATAAATAAGTAAGCTAAATTGCCGGAAATAATGCGGAAGTTAATTAAACTCGTAATGAAACACGTAAAACGTTTCTGCTCGCAAATAATAAATAAGCTAAATCAAATATTACTGTTCAATTTTGTTACACCTCCGCTCGTCTCTTTCGGTCACGACAAACGGGCCAAAGCTCAATGTGCGGGAGAAAGAGGAAGCGCGCGCGCGTCAATTTACCCCAATGCAGACAAATTTGTCTCAATACAGAACGCAAAAGCTTCTCATCCCATATTTCTGTCACCTTTCCCGAATTTACGCCGCTGTTGCCTCGTCGAAGAGAAAAGAATAGCGCGCGCGCGACTTACTCCCGCGTCAGATCGATATTTGAGGGGAGGGGGGAGAGAACAAGACGTAGAGATGCTACATGATCATTTATCTCGCTTCTCTCATTCACAACGTTTCAACTCTCGCGAGTCTTATATTTATACCGTTTGAATCGCTTTCTACATAAAAGCTTGTTCGTGTCCCACTGTGAGACTAAGAAAGAAGAAGCGGAAGCGGAAGTATAAACGCCTATATTGTTCCGTATAACCGAAAACACGTTCGTCACTCTTGGAATATTTGACGAGACCGTGACGCTATGACGCGCGCTTCGAACGTTTGTTGGGACTGTGGTTGGTGGGCGGTAAAAGATAATAATGATAATAATAAAATATGTGTAATAATGGGGGTTATCAATATTTCTTTTTACTGCGGCTCAAGATAACGGGATCGAAACGAGACCATTAATTGCAGTTGCAAGTGAAAAGAGCAACTATGTTATCTCTTTTACGAGCGTATTCTACCAGTATGGGATTATTAATGTGCGCGGGAACAGAGGGATACCGAACTAGATTTAATAGGGGAATCGAAGGGGGCCACATTTTAATAACCGAATTTTACGTCAATGGTAAAATGATTGGCTAAATTTCTAATAATATACCGAAGGAGGGGCCAACAGCTTTCGATTCGAAAACGGCAAATCGATTACCATTATTTCCTCGTAACTTTGTACGATGTAAGCTTATCTATACATAAACAATTTACGTTTAATCTTCATGATTCTTGCGGTTATCAGAAAGCTAAAAATAAATGCAAATGTTAAATTAATTTCAAATTTACTTTGATCCGAAATCAATAGAAAAGAAAAGTCTCACTTCGCAAAGAAAATGAAAGATAATGTAAACCGAGTCGTCGCTTGTATTATTAGCCTTCTGAGCAATAGTCGCTCCATTTCACTTTACGTCCGATCTCATTTCTCAAATCATCCGCAATCGCGTCGCGCCAGCAGCGATTGATGAAGTTAAAGTTAGTATCGAGCGTTTAGCGCTCGTAAAATTTACGACCTCGCGGTCCGTTTATACGTCTTCGTATATCGGCGACGATCGCTCGATGTCCCTCTCGCAAAATTTCGTATATATTTTCCAATTTGCTCGTTTGCTCGTATCTATGCGCGAAGAGGCGAGAGAATGAGCAAAAACATCTTTGCTAGTACTCTCAATAAAAATAAACTGCGAGACCATTCAATTTTCCTCTTCAAATATGCTCTTTTCCCGGAGGTCGGAGGGGGGTAGGCGAGCAAACGCGCTCGCAAATTACGCTAACCCTTTGGCCGAACCACTTAAGATATCCTGATGAGAATGAGGATGGAGGGGACAGGAGGGACGAACGGGTTGGCACGGCAGCAAAGGGATTAAAAGTGCTTATTTATTTTTCAGGCCGGCAGAATGATGTCCTTAAGAATCGTCGTTTGCACAGCGGTGGCGCTCGTCCTGCTCGTCGACTGGTCGTCAGCAATTCCTACGGGCGATAAAGAGGCGCTTATGAACCAGCTTAGTGTGAGTTAATAAGCCTTTAAAAATCATAAATAGTGCAGCTTAATTATTTTATTAGGGACCTGAGCAAACGCTTTCGCCCACCACTCGTTTAATATTAAAGTTCTGAAGCTATATTAATTTGCGGCTTTAATTGTAAATTTATGTATGCGTAGTTACCGGACAGGTTATTAATTTTTTATGGGTAGTCGTCGACTTGACAAAAAGTATACAACTTGATGAGTGTAATTATGCGGGGCAAGGGTTGAAGTATTTTATCTTATTAATGTATATAGCCAGTGCGTATTCTATTGTTTTTTCATATGAATATCGTTAAATTATCTGTCTAGTCATTAAAACGTTATGAACTTCTGAGAAGGGTTCTTCTGCTTACACGCCTCACCTTCGTTGTACGAGATGTTTATCGTAAAGCAATTTAATTATAATACCTTTTCATAAATTTCAGAAGGAATTGATGTATACTACCTTTGTTTAAAAATATTGCACTAACACGCAATTGTCTAATATTTATGTTTTAGTATTAGGTCCATGTTTAACTGACTTAAATATTTTAATAGCAGCATCGTTAGCAATGTATATTATTTAAGTTTGGTAAATTATAATAAGCTATAACAAAGTTAATCTATTTCAATCTTTAGATGATCTTCAAATAGATAAATATTGAATACATGGAATATTTGAAATCAATAGAAAATTATTTTCTACATAATACTATGCT
The DNA here is from genome assembly GCA_036365515.1 of Torymus aiolomorphi. NCBI lineage: Eukaryota > Metazoa > Arthropoda > Insecta > Hymenoptera > Torymidae > Torymus > Torymus aiolomorphi. The sequence continues at coordinate 13,439,958 of CM070875.1, forward strand.
CATATAGAAATTTTTTTAGTATTATTAATTAATTAAGACTTATCATTTATTTAAAAGTTTGGGAAATAGAACATATTTGATAATAACAGGAAAAGGGCTTTGTAATTCAGCCATATTTACTCATAAAACCTCAAACGTGGAGCAACAATGTTGCTTTAAATTATTATTTTTTCTAACTGCACATATGAAGAGATTGTAGTACGTACTAAGATCAACCTCAATACTTACAGTGCATTCCATAATTTAATGAATTAAAATTAAATTTTTATTTAATCCTTTTCTATGATATTATTATTATTATTATTATTATTGTTATTATTATTATTATTATTTCCAAATGCTTAACATTATTCATTTTATAATAAGAGTAGCTCAAAATTTATATGGATATATTTCGAATTTAATAACAAACAAATATATGTGCAATTTTCCTGAAAATTTCCCCTAATTCGGTCATAAAAACGACGAAATAAAAAATTTGAGGCATACCTCTGCAATAAGTTTTTTCTTGTTCTATAGACCACAATGAGCAATTTTGAATATCATTTTTGGTAATTTTTCACGATTTTCAAATGCACGTAACTTTGCACAGAACCGAGCCATCATTATAAGCTTAAATTAAACCTCTTTTCTGCTACTTTAATCGTTTTTTTTGTGGAATATTTGTTAGCACCTTTAAGGTGGTTCTTTCATGAATCCCTAGTCAAAGCAGTTCTAAATGAAGAGAGTACCTAAAATTAAAAAAACCATAGTTGAAATGTGATTTATTTATTAAAAATAATAGAGATGGTCAATGTATTAAAATTATTCAAAACCAAGAAAGTTATAACCAATTAAAAAGAAATATTTTTTTAACCCCGTGCATGAATTTATAAACAATTGGCTATAACTTTCTTGGTTTTGAATAATTTAAAATTTTTCTCTCGGCAAGTCCCCATGAAATTACTTAAGGAACAAAATGAAACCTTGAAAATTAATATCGGTTAAGAAACAAAAAAGATTATGATGTTTTATCAATAATTGTTTGTGCTGTTTCTAAAATATCGACATTTTGTTAAAAAAGCTATCTTAGTCATGTAAAATACACTTTATTTACAATACATTGACTATTTCTATCATTTTAAATAAATAAATCACATTTCAACTATGGTTTTTTAATTTTAGGTACCCTCTTCATTTAGCACTGCTTTGACTAGGGATTCATGAAAGAACCACCTCAAGAGCTTGCTTGGTTAATCATCAGTGACTACTTTTCGTCCATTTGTCCCATGTTAAATTTCTATAAGAAAAATTGATGTGAGGTTAAAACTGAATCACAAAACCCTTTTCCTGTGTTCCAAAGTTTTTTCGTGCATTATGTAGTCTATATATAGTTTATCTCTTTTTTCATCGTTTTTGTGACCAAATTAGAGAAAATTTTCAGGAGAATTGCACATATATGTATACGAGATCTACACGTATAAATGCATGTACGTAAGCAGCACGTGTCGAAATGTTATTATGAAAATGCATTGTTAAATAAGTGTGTGCAAAACTGAAACCCTTCAAAATGTACTTTTAGAGTAGAATACGTTTTACATAAGTGTAAGGCTTTCCTAAAAAAAGTATCCGCCAACACATGATCGATGAATAAACAAAGCTTTTACGAAAAAGTAAGTTAGACCTTTACAATAAATAAATGGATACAAATGATCCTTTAACTACGCTCTTTTAATGTTACTTAAGTAATACCGCAGTTTATGATCTAACTTCAAAACTGTCTTAATAAAATGACATCGTTCGTGATATTTGTTTACATGCTTTTCTTGAGAATACAAAATTCACAGTATCTTTCAATCTTTTCTTAAACTTTTAAGAAATTTAGAAACTAACTTTAGCTTACAAAGTATAAAAGAAGTTCAAAGTACGTCAAAGGTCTATACTATTCTGAAGTCACTCACAGAATTCCACATAGCTGATAAATAATAGAATAGTCCGAAGAACCTTTGTTAGTATAAATTAGAATTTAATACAATGAAACAGAGTGCATTATACAAAGTTCAATTGAAGTAATTGTAAACTTCTGCACTATCGTAAGGTTTTTCGAGTAATTACATAAAAAATAAACTTTAGACAATATAAATAAAAGCCTTATTGTTAACATTTTAGAAATAGGTTAATAAAAGGTCATTAGAAAAATACGGTAAATACGTTTTGGGTGAAATTATATAAAACATAAAAAATATGTTTTTCGTTAGATTTTCGAAAACCGTTTGCCAATATGAGATTCTTTCGCCTTCTTATTTATTGCCCCGCAGGAGTAGTCGAACAAAATTTACCCGAAAAGGTGCAGTATACGTTTCAATTTCTTATGGCATCTCCTTGCACTCGAGGGCGTCATCCATTTAAATAAAAATTCCTCATCAGACTTGTGCAGCACAACACACACAAAGAGCATCTACTAAAATGTATGCAGTCCACTTTACATATACCGTTATATCAAAATGAAAAATTATACAATGTTTAACCCAGAATTTTTGAAACTGTAAGACTTTGCTGGAACTCGATATCCCAACCCCCATAAAAGTTTCCTCTTTAACGTTTCACGGCGCAAGGACGATAAACAAGCCCGATGTGCACCGCGGCAATAATCGCCAGCGCTCGGCCGTTTTATAAGACGAGAAAAAAGCGAGTACAAAGCAACGGATCACCCAGCCACACACGCGAGTCTGAGGTAATTTTTTTCACCGTGGCTGCAGGACAGTCGCGTTACGACGGAGCCGATGCACATAGGTAGTTCATTAAGATAGAGCTACGGTAAAGCTCTCAAAGCTACAGCACGTGTCGGGTAACGCGCGTTTGAATGCAGCCGCGGCAATGCCCGCCACGGGTCCATTAAAATTAAGATTCGTCTTTGAAAAGGTACAGTCCTGCATCTAGTGGGCGCGCTTTTCGTTTGTTTGTCCTATGCACAGTGATTACAAAATTAGCAACAACTCGTTAATAAGTTTCAAATGCATTAGTGTTAAGGACGATTTATTTCGATTCCTGCAGTACAAACTCAGCTTGGCAATTAGTTAAATGTTCATTTCCTTTACAAATGTGTATATATACATATCAGAATACGAAAGCTTCAAACAGAACTCCAAACATAGCATTCCCACGTATTTTCAGAATAGAAGACGAACATTTTGGTTGGACTTGAATATTTATTAATATAGGCATCCAATTACAACTATTTTTATTTTTATAAATTATTATAATTTTGAAGCGAGATTAGAAAATTTTTTTTTATTAAAAATTTATTCTTCACTGCATAAAAAATATCAACAACATAAAATTTAATTTAATAGCTCTAAAATATAAAGTCAACATTCCAGTCGATTAACATTTTTATGACTTACACGTGTCGCGCAAGACGTCTAATGTACACTGTTGGCCATGATTAATGTATCCTCTCAGATTTGATTATGCACGGTTTTATATTAACCAAGGTAATTCGCAGACATTATAAATTTTGTCATTTTATATACCGAAATTATCACGAAAAACACTAACTCACAGAACTACAAACCAGGAACTTTATTACGGCACGCGATGTTGATGGCGTATTTATAGTTTGGAAATCGCATAATTAAGGTTTCATTAAGCTCAAGGCTGAAAATTCGAATTGCACGTACATCCGATACTGTATATTGCGCATTTGCGCGATCGCTTTTCTAAACTTCATTATTTGCGACCGAGCGAAATCAAAATATTTTCGGTTTGCTGAGCGGACTATATTTATTTATCATTAAATGCCTTTGGTGTTGAAATAATTTCACAGTTGCAATGCCAATGCGTCGCTTGTGTTTCTAAAGCTCGCATTGTTGGTATTGTACAAAGTGCCATCGGCAAAGTTATAAAGCAGCTTTCTTCATCACTTTCCAATTGACGCGGCGATTGCGATAGAATTGTCGCCCAATGAATGGTTGTGAATGCTAAAGTGTATTTGAAAATAGTTTATGGGAATAAATGGATCTATTATTAGATGTTTTCGAAACGTGCGTATAACTTGTGCGTATAACGGATTTTCTTATGCGTGTAAAATAAAACTAGAATGCCTGTAGCTTGTGTGAAGCCGGATCTTTGCAAAAGAATTTAGTGTAAGAAGCTTTTGCGCTGTCACAAACTAGTAATCTCTTCTCGGAGACGACAAGTTGTCTAAAATAAATGAAACGAAATTCGCCAACACGAAATGACCTCGGAAATGACAAAGAATTTTTGTTAAGAATTCGTAAACGTGATTTCAAGACATGAAAATTTTATGTATAGATCAACTGATGAGAATTTTTCCATCGGTCTTACAGTCTTATAAATTAAATTAAAATAATTAATATTTATGGTAGTCAGATTGCCCTTGTTTATAATCACCCCCGCAGAATCTGAAATAAAAACTTAATTAAAACCTGGAAAAAAAAACTTTGTTAGCAAAGGACTATAGATTATTAAACAGTTGATTTCTTCAAAATCTATCATAAAAAGATAATTTTATGTAGTTTTATCTTGATCTCTGGCGTAAGTGATCTTCATTTGAGAAATAAAATTAATAATCTAATAAAAAGCTTGTTGTAAACATGTAGCGTGTACCCATATTTAAGTCCTTCACAAAAACATACATGGAGAATTTCTACGGTTCCATTTTTTACAACCCCAAGAGCGCAAGATCAGCGTAAACATACGCAACTCGTTGCCAACGCAATATTGTATATTGTGCCTTATAAAAAATGCATTCAGTATCGTCCTTGTCATTTATTCATTTCCCCTTTCCATGGGTATTCTTTATGCTTTTTTCTCGCCTTGTATTATTGCATTATACGATCGTATCTTCCCACATTTAAATAATGCCGATGGATCTTCAATAAACGTAGACGCCTTATTCCTTATTGAATTGTTGGGAGAGCGGCATAGTAATGGGGTATATTCTATTATGATCAATTTCATGCGTGGATGTCATAAAATCATATTTTATTTTACACTTCGAGGTGATCAAGGGTTATTTATTTTTTAAGGTTTTGAAACACTGGTACAGACGATACATGGTTGTCTTTATGTTTCTATCCATAATCGCGTAATAACTTCATATTTTTATTATTTGTTCTTTCTCTCAGTTTGGAGATTTATTTATAACAATCGTGGAATTTTTATTTTATAAGTACTTTAATAAAACTGTTTTAGAATCTTTGAAATAAATTTTCAAGTAATAATCTACAATACGCTGACATTTCACTAATTTCTCCTGTAATTATGAATTTCTATTATTATATTATATGATACGTATTACGACGACATTCAGTTTTAAACCACAATAAATAATAATGGAATGCGCGGCTATAATTATGAAATCTACTAAAGAGTAATTACATTCGCTTTAAATTAACCGCATTTAATTTTTAATAATTTATCTTTATAGCACCATTTCTAAAACGCAATCTATTATAATAGAATGATTGTAAAAGTTATTAGGAAAGTAAAAGTAATGCTGTGTTTTATCAACTTAAACAATTTTTCTTCAGTACTGTTACATAATTCTATGTGACAAAATTTTATAATCTCTTCAAGAAAATTTTTGACTCGAAACTTTGTACATACTTTTTCCTAATAACACAAAGTTTTTACGAAAAAGTTTCAAAGATATTTCCTCATTAGAAAATTTCATCAAACTACGCAAAAGACTTACTATTCTATAAACTATTTACAATTGGATAATACCATTTCTTTATAATTATCAGTACTTTAAAAGAGAAACCATAATTTTCAATTGATAGACTGCTTTAAGTAGGAATTGAATCTCTTGTTTATACTGAAAAGCACGTAAACATCTCGTGCGTGTGCAAGTACGTATCAATCAGCATAATAATAATAATAAAAGTAATATAAAGAGAATTCACAGAAATGTTTGCAGTTGTTTATTGCATATCTGCTCCGTATCCCGCGAAAAGAATTCGTCGAGCGAAGAAAAGGGCGGGGAACGAGTTTCACTCGTAGTAAATGTTCACATTCTGAAACTCATAACAGCAAATTCCATCGGCCTCGTACGCGCGATCCAGTAGCAACATATCCCTTTCATCATATCGAAGTTACCTTCATTTTAAAATAAGAGGAATAATTGCAAAGGATTATACATCCAATAAAAATATGATGAAAAATTGCGCGCAGCGGGGATTTATACTTTCGTCTGTAGTGACAATGAACAAGAAATATACATGTGTATTCTGTGAATTTCGTGACATAATAAATTATTTACTAAAATGATGTTTATACCCGTTTAACTTATTTTAAATTTGATTGTTTTTATTGCTTTTTTTAGTCGAGTCATTAATGGATACAGCCGTGACTGTGAGAGGCACGTTGCCACAAAGCTTTATTAATTGAACAATAAAAACATTAATAAATAGATTCTGACTAATTTAAACTTTGATTATATAGAATATGATTCTTTAAATTATATATTTTACTGTAATCTAACAAATACAAATTCAAACTCATCATTGGTCTGATGTATTATATCTTCTACTACTTAAATCTAACGTATTTACTGTTTCCTATAAAACATTATTTGTAACAAAAGTATGAAGAATTTATAAATTTTCATATTTTTACCAGACTACTACAACGTTCTCTTATGACCTAAGGAGGTGCTATAATGAAGTAATAAAACAAAATTGATGCCTTACCTCCTTTGTGCAAACATATACTTACATATTTTGCCGGCGAATTGAAGTATAGGATGGAGGTATCGCGCGTCATAAAATTTTTTACGATTGAATGAAAAACTTGTAAATATAAGGGCTGGTTCTAAATGATGTTAAAACGCGATTGTCACGTGTCCCGAAGGGTTGAGTGTAGGTGTAAAACCGATACGCTCTCTCGTATGGGTGGGAAGAGCAATTGTACGCGAGAAAGATAGGGGAATTTTAAATGCCTCTCCCGAGTGCGAGAGGCGCGCGTCGTTCGGTGCGGGCTAGCGAAGCGAGAATCCAAGTGTTCCTTCCAATCCGATAATCCTAGCGAATGAGATTTGACTGACATCTACACAGCATCGTGGCAGTTAATTCACAAGCTTTAAACGTCACTGCTTGATTTTCCAATCATCTTTTTCATACTTGTCACAATGTATCTTTATGATATGTATAAAAATTGTCCGATTCGATCATTTCGATCTGATATTTAGAATGTAGAGGTAATTTTTTAAATAAATTTTAGATAATTGAAATTATATCACCGTTATAGCCGAGTAACAAAGTATAAATTATAAATAATTTTGATAGTTCGATAGCGTTTTCTGAATTAGTTTGGAAAATTTATCTCGATAAAGTAAGATAATCAAAATAAAGCTTAAAGATCTTTAGTATACTTTCAATAATTCGGATAGCTTAAAGCTTTACTAAAGATTAAGCTGAAATTTTAAACAATGCAAGAAAGTATCTAACATGTTGTGTAATAGAATTATAATATACTGGCTTTAACTTTGATTGACAGCGTAGATGTATTTCAGGCTAAGATTTATTGTTTTATATCAATAATGAAAGGAAATTACGCGATTAATTACACTCGTATCTGCATAGCATACATCATGAAATTTTACTTACGAAAGCTTTTCTCTACTTCCCAAAACACGTTCCACTCAATCACGCTAAATAAATTTCGATTGCTTTATGTAAAATTACGATTTCATTAGCCTCCGTCGAATTCCGGCTGATAGATTATACATCCAGCAGATTGAGCTCATTAAAAAATTAACAGTGAATCACGCCGTCTGATCAGTAGTAACTAAGAAAGACTTAGACATATATATCTTTGTAGCTTAGACAACGCGCTGTAGTTCGTTCTCGCCAAATCGGATTACAGATATTAACCTTTAGCTGCACGCGGGAGCTATGCACAGTCTCGCACAGCCGAGGGACTATACCCACACGCGTAAACTGTTTGAGAAGTCAAGTTCCATCAGAGAGAGAAAGAGAGAGAAAGGGGGGAGTCTCGTTCCCTTTAACAATAACATATACGGACTCGGCCGCGCGATAAGAAACTTGCTCTCACACGAGTTTCCCCTCCCATTTTTAACAAGTGTCTAACTTTGAAACGCGCGCGACTCGCAACGGACAAACGTGAATGAGCACAATTACGCAAAGTAGTGAGTAATTGATTGGAAAAATTACACTTGAGGCAAACTTGTAACAACAATTCCTGCATCCCCTGTTACATATATTTTCGAATTTGAGTAACGCGTCAAAAGATTTTAATTCTGAGTTTCCAATAATCTATTTAGTTGTGATTTTATCTCTAATGGCATCGTAATAGAGACTTTGACCTTCGAAGAAAATTACAAAATAATTCATTCATTAAACGAGTAAATTAAAATTCCCCAAAACTTGTAATTTTCATTTTAAAGTATTGATTTATGTAGCTCGTTTTTAAAGGATATCGAAACATAAAATGAAAGATTTTTAGCAATAGAACGACAATAGGATTGTAAAGTTAAGCGTTCTGTAGCAAATAAATTATTACAATTATAATTGTTCATTCTGTTTCATGATTGATATTATTAATAATTCACATGTAATACTTTAATTTTTATCGCAAAAGTACTTGCCTCGAATAAATCATTTAATCCTCTTTTATCTTTCATGCAGCTAATTAAATCGATATAATTTTTAAGTCATATCAGAAAATGAATTTTACGTATCATTTTCAACGCGATTATTTTTTCGTTTCGGATTTCATTTGAAACATTTTACTTCAATATTTCTCGTTACAACCATTATGACGATTTATCCGTGAGTTATTTTGAATAGAAAAAAGTACGTGCGAGATATTATCAATCGACCTGCAATATCAGATAAACTCCTCAACTGGACTATGTCAAACCGCGCGTACCGGGGAAAAAGGAGTCATCGAGCGAGAGAATAATGATGTGCCTACGAATTTCATCCCCTAGGCTCGTATACAGCCTCCAATTCACGATCCCCGCCTTTGCCGTGACGTGTAGTACCACAATGGCCGATTCCCGTTCGTGCGCGTCTCCTATTTCACTTTACAAACAAGCCGCTGTCTGACTATTTCTCTCTAACGGAGCACGCGCCTTCACTATCACGTATCTCAAAAACGATGCCTCAGCTCTTGGCGCGATGAGAAAATCGCACAGACACTTTTATATATACTCCAACACCTACGTGCAACTGTTTATTTAGTAGACGGTAGGTTATCCTATAGCCGTAATAAGTATGTACGTATCCACTTGGCAAAACTCGAAAATACTGTTTTACGACGCACCGCTTGTACATATAGAAGCGCGAAATGATTTCGTTCCTGCAGTAGTGAAGCCACTAGTACAATTTTTACGCCCCTTCTATAATTCGGTCCGAGAGAAAGTTTTACATTTACAGTAATGATGAACGTACGTTTCCGCAGTTTCTCAGGAAAGGCATAGTTTGAATTTCTTTCGCGAAAACCGCGATAATATTTGCACTTTATTCGTGTCTAAAAATATTTTTAATTTTCATTGAGAAATTTCATTGTTTCTACTAAATTAAAAACCTTTGATTTCCGTCCTCTTCAGGGCCAAACTGTTTTATTAAAAAAATATAAAGTAACGATAAGTCGTCGCGCGGTACAAAAAAAAAAAACCAACTGTGGAGTTATAGGCGAAGAAAAGCCAAAAACGCGCCTAAGGCGAAGAAAAGCCAACAAACGGCTGTACCACGAAAAAAAGCCAATTTGCGCCGTCCTTAGACGAAAAATGCCAACTGACTACATTTCGCGCGAGAAAAAAATCCAATTCTGTTAGCAAAAATACTTTTACGTACGCGTATTAATAAATAATGCTGTATATTATGCTTGTAAATATTAATTATCACAACACAATTATTATTAATACTATCAATAAGCGGCACTAGGACTTCCGAATCAGTGAACTGATAATTCCAGTTTTTTTTATCATTGACTTTGAACATTTGTCAAAGGCACTGCAATAAGTCGTTCATGAATGACTTAGGAACGCAGTAGCCCCGGCCGGTGGCACTGCTGCGTCAAACGCATGGAAGGCTGCGCTGCGGGTCTGCAGCTCGGAGCCGTTGCTCTTTTTTCGGATACATCCGAAAGCGCAATAAACCTGCGATTGCGAGTACACTATAATTCATGAACATCGTTGCAGTGCTTTTGACATATGATCAAAACCAATGACAAACCAGGAACTGTCAGTACATTGATTCAAGATTTCTAGTACCGCTTATTAATATAATAGTATTAAGAGTAATTTTATTATGATTAAAATTTCCAAGCATAATACAACATTATTTATCAATACGCGTACGTAAAAGTATTTTCGCTAACGGAATTGGATTTTTTCTCGCGCGAAATGTCGTCAGTTGGCATTTTTCGTCCAGAGACTGCGCAAACTGGCTTTTCTTCGCCTGGGAAAAGCCAAACTATTTGTTAATTTTAAATTATGTTAATTTAAAATTTTATATAAAAAAATTTATTTTTTATTTATTTATATTAATGGCTTTTATAATTAAACTTCCTTCATTTATATTTCATATGTGACTCCCTGAGGCTCATATTGAGGCTCCTGTGTCTGGTTCTATAATTTTAGCTGACTTTCCTGACTTCGTCTACGAAGGCGCAAACTGGCCTTTTTCGCGGTACAGCCGTTTGTTGGCTTTTCTTCGCCTTAGACACATTTTTAGCTTTTCTTCGGCTGTAACTTCAAAGTTGACTTTTTTCGTACCGCGCGACGAAGTATGCAAAGTAAATAATATTACAAATATTACAAGCGAAGACTTACATGGATAAACAGAATTATATTACATATGTTAATTTGAATCACTCAGATATCATGGTCAAAAACTATTGTATTCTTTCTCTTTTTCTTTTTTTTTCAGTTGGTCATAATCCGCAATTAAAAGTTACCTCGATTATTAAGTATCAACACGAGTATATAATAATCATCAACAAATCGTTTTTTATATTTATTCTTAGAAATGTATTCGAACAAAGTCGAGTTTGTTATGCGAGCCGGAGGGTAAGCAAATTTTATCCGCTCCCGCGAAGTTTACTTTGGGGTTTCCTAAATATATTCCAACTTAAAGTACACCTTCTCGCTCTTCTTACCTTCTTTTTTCTCCGCGGTATTTTCTGTCCCCATTACTTTCTGAACTCACGAAAGTTAAGAAAAATGCGTGTATACACGAGAACGTCGCTCTGAATGCGTACAGACCCGCGCACGTGTCAACGGTGGTCTATTCTTCAGCAGTAGAAGACCAACTGTACGACGGCGAGGAAAACTTCTGGAGAGTGGCGAGCGAAGCGCGCGCACGTGACGCGAGTTCTCGTCGTCGCTGCCTCTCTGGTTGCTGAAATTTTCGCGTGGTACACCAAATATGTACAAGTGGCTTCCATGCAGAAAATCAACTTACTCGAAACTGCACGAGATAAAATTACATATTGAGCTCTCTGGAATGCTTTTGCTAAGGAAATGTTGTAATATTATTAAGTTGGGGCATTATAATGCGACGAAGGTTTGATATTGATCGTTACCCAACTATTTTATTCCATGAAACATAAGAGCATTTCGTGAACAGATTTGACGGATTGCGAATATCCCTGTTTAATATGGCATTTATTGGACATTCCAAACATTTTTTTTTCCTCTAAAGACGTGACTTGACAAATCGATTGAAAGAAAATTATAGGGTAGTGGTCCGTATTAGTGTGCCTGTCCATATTTGTGTGCCCTATTATTAAAACATATCCTAGAAGTGAACGAGTAAAAACGTAACACTAAAATATTTTTTTTCATAAAGTATAGTTAATTAAGTTTAAATAGAATTAATTACTTAATTTGTTTTCATTTACTATAATATTTAAAAGGAACTTTCAAAAATATGTTTCACGGTTTGCGGTGTGTCACGGTGTTTCCTTGTTCAAACTTGCTAAGAAATGACATTTTTAAAAGTAACATTAAATAATGTTTCGGAAGGATTTTAATGTGGGATACAATTGATTATATCATAAAATAATATTATGTTATATAATAAACCTTAATATAAAGGTTTTCAATTGATTTTAATATTTAATTAATGGTGTCTACTAATAGGGTCAGTGAAAAACGACTTGTCCAGATTTGTGTGTGCACAAATACAATACGAGCATGCTCGTATCGGTGCTTGAACAGAAAAGTTAGGTTAGGTTGTCTGCGCACAAACGTTGTTTCATATCGCATTGACGACCTCCAGCAGTTTTTACCGTATTGGAATTAATTAACATTCAATGTAAACAAGGGTTAGAAATTGATTATAAATGCACTACAGTTAACAAAATAATTTTGTTGGCAATGATAATATTATCAAGACACACTAATGTGGGGCACACAAACGTGTACATCCACATTAATACGGGGCACACAAAAATGTACTTTGATGTCTGCTAAGGCACACAAATGCGTACAAATTTTTTTTTTTTATATTGCTTGTAACTTTCGTAAATATAAATATTTTTCTATAAAAAAAAATTGTTTCGTGTAGATTGTTACTTTTATTATCTATATAAACCACCCGGAATCTCTGATACAGCTTAAATAGTCTATTATTATGCGACAAAACTGAAGAGTTTCTTAAACCCACACTAATACGGACATCTACCCTAGTTAAGAAAAGAGAGCTTGGACGCTTTTGCTCGGCCAGTTCTTTTTCGTGTTTTATCTAGGACCTTTTTCTTCTGAGGTTAGGTAAAGTGATTTAAGTTATAAAAGTTTTTTAATTTTAAGACAACGTGATAGGAACGTGAGAGTAAAGGGTCACCGATGCAAGTACGCGATAAATCGAAGGACAAAAACAACGTCGATTTACGTGTAAATTGCATATTGTACAATATTCGAAAAATGTTTAAAATTAAATATTTTCTCACTTTCTCGCACGTTATTAATTAACACGAAAAGATAAATATTACAGTGAAACATATTGCATTAATACTCGCTTTGTAATATTGGAGTATATAACGTGGTCGGATTATTGTAGTATCATCCGGTAGTTCCTTATAGCGGAGAATGACCAGAAATAACGGAGGGATATTATCACCATTATAAGTGTATGCCAGTGCCGGGAGCGAATCCAGTTGGGAGACCATCCGGCAGTAGATATTCCTTAAATCGAAGAGAAATGTACGGAAATACGTGGTAGCTTGCATTCAAAAATTACCTGTCGAACGTATATTTTGGAATTTCATGGCTTTCAAAAATAAGCACAAATGATCAGCGACATAAATTTGCGGCTGAATGGGTTTTCTAGAAATCGTATAAACACAAAAGTTATGGAGTTTGGAAAGTATTGTAGTAAATTAGCAAAACCTATAGCGAATAAAGTTACTAAGTTACGCGTAGCTCAAATGTCGGCAAAAGTCATTAGCACCCCGCTGTCAATACCTAATCAATCGAAGACGCGCACACACAGGTTGTTAACAGTCACGTTTCGCAACTTTGGTAAATCAGTTTATTCCCGGCCGACGGCAAATAGAATTCGCGCCAAGAGCCCATCATCGCCTGGACCCCGAGATTTCATAAGCTGACAAGTATATAAGCGAACATCGTAATCTCGCACTCCCTCTTTCTCTCCCAGCGGCTCGGAAATAACGATACGACGGTTTTTTATCGCATAGGCTCTCCCCAGGTTCCCGAGAGAAAGAAATAATGGCACATAATTCGTCGGGCGCGATGGCGGCTGTAGAGAGAAAAATCTATTCGGCTACTTCCTTTATACGCGACGACGGGCAGCAGGTTGTCCCGCGGGACGAAAACGTCAAAGCCCCGACAGCGCCGAGAAACACAGATCTCGGAATTTTTCCCGATTGCTCGCACTACACGCGTCGACTGTGTTTTGTGGGAAAGTAGACGATGGAGGTGGGAGGGGGGGAGAGAGAAAAGCGAAGAAAAGTCGGAGGTAAGGGAGAGTGGTGGTGACGAAGACGACTGTGAGCGGCCGGTAAGATTTTATTACACACCAGACTGCCTTGAGTAAATAACCGTGTCGAGATGCGCACTAAACTTGTAACGAAATTACTATATAGCCGAGGCCTAGGCCCGAACTCGATTCAGCGGAAAATCAGAGGGGGGATATGTTTTCTCGGGCCTCATCCGTCTCTTCTTTTCGCTTTTTTTACGTCTTCTCTCGACGGAAGTTCCTCAAACATCCCAATTATGTAAGTATTTGATCTTTTGCCTTTCGTGAAATCATGCTAATGATTCGAATGTAAAAATCAATTGATTGATGAACATTGAATACTTGATGCGTCAAATTATTACATGATTCTACGTTAAAGAAATTGTAACTAACATTAGAGCGAATTCTTGTGATTATGTAGTGTTATTTCATTAAAATTTATATTTTTTCATCAAAAATGTACATCATGCAAGATAAAGAACAGTAGATATAATTTTCGCAAAATGCACTTTAAAGAATTTTAATATAATATATGTGCATCATAAAATAACTTTATTTTTTAGAGGCATATATTAATTAAAATAAAGATATAAGAAGAAACTTTGTTAAGTATAAAGTTTCTGATATCCTCCTGAACTTCAAAGTCTAGAATAACAGGAAATTGTCTAATTAAAGTTTGGCTATTTCACGATTTATGATATTTTATTTATCACGTTATTATTTAATAATATACACAAAGTATATATTAACAAAAAAAGTAATTTATTAATGAAAAGCTTGAAAGAATTTTATTTTTCTTAATAAATAATAAATTTTATTAATTAGTCGATTTTATTCACTCTAATGTTTACGAGTGTATATATAAGCAATATCCGTTACATTAACACAAATTAAAACAAACAACAATTCACTCAATTGATTCATTAAACTAATTAAACATGTATGTTTATGTTAAAGAGTACTACGCAAATCATATACAAATTATGGCAAAAAGGTTCACTGTGATGATTGCATCCAGAAGGATGGACATAATTGCAAATTATAATTGCGCTACTACCCAATCTGGTGCATTCAATTCCGTACACCCCCGCGTTTCTGCAGTCGCAGTATCGATTATAATCCGAAAAGGAGTGAACCAGAATCCGAATTCTTTCCGCAATAGTTCGGGAAACGAAAAAATCCGATGAGCCGAGTATCAGTGTGTGTACCAAATGAACATACCAATTCGCTATATCCTTCTAACAATAAGACGAATAATTTTACTCTGAAAATGCTTTGACAAAGGACTCAGTACCTTTATCTTGTGAATCATCGTGTCGAGTTCGGGAAATTGCGTTAATTATCTTGCACCGCCTGATCCAGGTGCGTGCTTTTGTACGTAAATTGAACTGTATTGCGTCATCCGAAAATATCCAAGCGTGTGCGCGGATTGCGCTCCCGTATAATATGCATTTGTTTTGTTAATATTCAATAAGCGAACTTTCACAGCCCAATTAATAGGCTGAACTTCTACCCGAAAATTCACTCGGATTGACGATTGTAGTGTACGGGAATAATTTGGAGTTAATTACTTTAATGAGCCGATTGTGTAATGAGCTGCCAATTGCATCATTCTGATTGAAAATTTCAATGAAAGTAAGAATTAAATTTACTCTTTAGACGAACCTCACTAATCATCTGCCTTTCTCACGACCTGAAATTTGTCGATTTATGCCAACCTATACTTGCGTAGAAATTTAAAAATATCGAACTAGCTCAACTCTGAAATTTATAGGAACGCATAAAAGTATATTATCTGGACCAAGGTCCATTAGGCTGGGCAAAAAGACGAGCCTCTGGAAACATCGTAACGAATTTAGTCGAAATCCACAAGCGGGAGATGAGAGCGAGGTTTCTCGGCGAAGTACTTACGGCATTTCTGTAACTCAATAGCCGGGCTTTATTCGCCAGACGTGGTTCCCCCTAACTTTTGGCTCATCTTCCGATAGACGACGCCGCTAAGAGCTGAGATTTGATCTCGTTACAACATTCAAAGTGTATTTATATATGACGAGCTAAAGAAAACTTGGAAAATGCTATACGCGGATTGTTTCGAAATACGTCAAAACTGTCGAAGGAATTTTAGACAATGCCTAGTGCTCGGAAAGTATTTAGGAGGTTAATTCAGTTAATTAGGATAAAAGGATCTATTTACGAGCAACTCCTAGCACAAAGCCACTAATTTAAACAAATATGAGACGCTCCTTTGACGCGGCGCAATCCCCGCAAAATTACACTCATTAAAAACGCGGAGACTGTGACAAAGCTCAGTGCAGGCCAACAAAGGCGCGGGCAGGCGACTGTCACTACGTGAGCGTCCAGCACGTGCGTGGGGGCGCGGGCGCAAGCAAAAATCAATCCATCCTCCTTGAAAGTCGAGAGTCCGTAATCTCGTGTAATTTAAAACTCTCGCCTCGCTGCATCACGGCGGCGAGTAGCTGTGGCTCTTTCTGGAAAAGAAAAAATGCTTGCGTCAGAGAAACGACTGCGTGCACACTTCACGGTTGCGCCCAGTAGGCTAATGAGAAAGCGCGCGCTATATTTTTCTCCTCTCTCTTTCACGTTGCAGATGATGGGCGACGAGGAGGGCGCAGCGGTGGAACGAGACCTGCTCAACTACCTGATGGGCAGGCGGCTGGTCAAGCGCCTGCGCACCCAGACCGACCCGGACGATCTTCAGCGCAAGCGCAACTACTGGAGGCAGTGCGCCTTCAACGCCGTCTCGTGCTTCGGCAAGTAGATCGGCTGGAGTGGAGCAGCCGCCGCCGATGAGTGAACGGGCGGGGAGCAGCCGTGAGCAGAGAACGAGCGCGCGCAACATCGCGCGGGATTATGATACAACACGTACACGTACACTTACACGTACATACACACACACAGACACAGAGACACACACACACACACACACACACACGCGCGTCATTTGCTTCCTAAAATAATAAACGACGAGTCTCGTTAACTAATTGTCATATTCGGTGTAGTTACAAAATTACATTTCTTCGTAATATGGAGAGCACGCGTTTTTTCATTGTTTTATTTATTGATCGGCAGGTTGCATCAAAATTTGTTCAGGACTGCTTTGCGGGTTCTGATTTTTCCTCTGGATAGACTTTTAAATAGCTTGATGATCAATAGATGTAGTAGTTGAATGAATACTGGGTGTTAAATTTTTTAAATTTTATCTAACGGAGGGAGTTATATTGAATGGCCTATATGGGTTATAGGGAGAAGCGTAAAAAATTTTGATGCAAATACCATTACGTATTATAGATAGACACTTAATATAAACAAGCAGTATTTTACTTTATATGTTTTGAATGCGCACATTTTGATTTAAACGGTGTGTATTGTGTAGTTGGAAACCGTTTGTGGTGCATGCAGTCGATAACTTTTCATACGGGTATTTGCACATGATTATCGTAGAAGAATTTGTTTGCAGAGCACACACAAGTTCTGTTTGTTTACAGAGTCTTTTATGTTTATAGAGAAAATTCGGCTTTGAAATTTGTTTAAAGTCAATCTAATAATAGATTTAAGCGTAACCTTTTTTTAATTTCAAACCCAGGTAAATTTTCAAAAATTTAGATAATAGTTTCTCGGGTGGTCGAATAAATACTATTTTAAAGCTCATGTGTACAATCGTATTTTGTGCTTTTGTATATTCAGGATTTTTTACATTTTATGTACCTCTCTAGCATGGAATACAAATTTACGGAAATAGCGGCTGCGGAAAGATGTTAGATGTAAAATCTTACAGACTTTTGTTTTCGCGCATCGACACTGCACCTAAGATGGTTCCATCGCTAGTTTACGAAATCCCAAGACATTTTGTTATTCCGAATTTCGCGCATTTATTTAAACCGTCTGCGGTAGATCTTTTAGAATTATATTCACGAATGCAACGCATTTTTGGCACCTGAAGATCACCAGTTTCCTATTAAGAACAACTCGAAACTAGTCAATATAAATGTCAATGAAATGTACAAGAGTAGATTTTAATTATTACATACATTATAGACGATAAATATGATTTGCTTGCGAGCAAGTTCGCGCTTGAATCTGTCGCGGGGTATAAAGCCGCTTGCGAAGAAGTGTTAGTAAAAAAAAACACAAAGAAATAAAACTATTTTCTTGGGGGAACCGTAACGACTGCTAATGACAGATTCGAAAATCGGGGTTGTAATCTTTTTCTCCGTGTAGCAGCTGTAATTTTAACTCGTAAGTGTTTCTCACGTGCAAAATGAAAGAAAGCAGATCTATTTCTATTTTAAAAGGATATATTATATAAAAGTAAATGTCTAACGATTATATTTTTCCTGCATGTACAAGAGTAGTCCATGAGACATCCGTTCCACAATGTTATTATGTAATAAATATTAGACATACATTAGAGAAATACATATCGTCGATGACTTCGTTTTTATTTATCTGTGACCTTGTCAGAGTTTTGGCAGTTGCGTAAATAAATTTATTTCCATGAATCATTATTTGTATGTTTAAATTACAAATCTATTAGTTTACTATTTTATTTGCATTCCAATTTATGTTTGAAGTATTCTCTCGGAATTGCGGCTCAATAAATTTAAATTTTTATTAAAGAAGTGAAATAACTTTAATATACCGATGAAAAGATTATGAGAAGTTGAAAAGGATTTTAAGGCAATAGCACCCAGAGGCTTTACCTTATTTTTTATTTATACCTTATTTACTTTGAAAGAGTTTTCTTACTCGCCATTTAAGACAAGCAAATTTAATAAAAGATACAACATATTACCTAAAAATTTTATTCATATTTACAAAAAATGCTCAATTTTTCGATTAAATTAAATTAAATATATATTTATATGATTTTACCATAAATTGACTGTTTCGTTCCCAGCATAAGTGAAACATCCTTCCTTATTCCAATTCCATTCCTTCACGGCGTTCCTACGCGAACGAAATAAATCTTGTTCGGGAGGCGAATGGAAGAGGAGCTAAATAACGCGCGCTTCTGTGGAGGCGTATAGTACACCATAGGCAAACCGTGTACACGGCGAAGCCAGAGAAGAACTCGCGCGCGCAGCCTTGGAGATCCCAGAGCGTAAATTCGTCCTCGATGCTGCAAGACTCAATTTCGCAAAATGGAAAGTTTTCCGAAGCGGTAAGGCTTCCTCGTTGTGATGCATCAATTCCACGACGTGCTTTCGATTATCGCTTAGCGGCGGACGAGCGAGCGCACACCGCACCCACGGAAAACCAACCGCAACAGTGAGCGCGCGTTCCACTACTCTATTTCATAGACGTGTTACAGATTCATTCAATTTCGTTACGCTGCATCTCTTTTTTATCCCTTTTAGTTCTGTTACGCACTTTCGTTTAAAAAAAATACCTTTATTTTCATTTTATGGTTACAATTTTAAAGTGGGCTAAAAATAAATTATGGATAGAGGTAAATTTACAATTTGTATGGATAAAATATACACGTTGATAGCGTCGAAAATCTCATATAAATTTCAAATTGATTACTAACTTCGTTACAAAAGTTATAAAAATGATCCTGCGAAATTCACCATTACGTAAACATGATTAAAAAGCTATTTCGAACTTCATCCATGATGAGGGCATAAGCAGGAACAATAAATTCCCGACAAAGTGACCGCATGATCCGCAGTATTTTGAACTTTGCAACGTGAAACCGTGCTCTCTATCCAGGACTCCGTCACGTGTCTTGCTGCCTTTGGAACATCGGTCTGCTCCTAAACAAACAATTAAAAGTTTACTAATTTTACCTTTAATTCTTATAATCTGCTGTGAAAAGTGATTTTTTATTAGGATTTGATTCATTCTACTTTTATTATTCTCATGTGCCTTAAGACAATTTTTAAAGCTAGTTTTAACGTAGACGAGAATTTTTCACTCCATTTATAAAATTGAACTCAATTTAATTTGATGAAGAACGCAGCAAAAAAACTCCATCGAAAGGCGCTCTCAATTGTACTTCAGCTACAAAGTACTACCAAAGTAATTATTTCAAATTACATCAAGAGCATTACTTTACGGCAGCTCTACAATTTTTACTACCCTTAAACATTTGAGAAAAAGAAACCGCAAAAATCCACGTAACGCATTTAGCCATTCAGGTCGCATCCCCGCCACGCAGCTAGCTGCCTTCACGGATTTTTAGCGAGTAACGTGGCCGGCATTGATAATCAAGGTCGAACGAGACACCGCAGAGAGCTTGCCCGCCTGTTATTGGAGCACCGTCGCTGTCGAAAGTTAACGCGGCCGCGCAACGACGGCCGCGGCGGCTGACAATTAGGCGCCGGCAGCAACCATAAGCCCACCGTCGACGTTGCGCTTTAACCCGTTTCGCGCTTCTAGTAATGGCTTTTCGAATAACCTCGTTAATCTCGCTGCGCGAGCGCGTGCGGGATCTACCGCCTGCGCGAACTCGGCGCGATAACGTTCGCGCCCTTTTCAGAGATGTACCGGATTAATCGAATCCAAACTGCTCTTGTGATGACTTCTTTGTAATTTCAAAAGAGAAAGTGAACGAACTTGTTTCATCAGGGCACGAGCGCCGGAATAGTTTGTTTTCAATTAAACTTTTTGCGCGAGTGCCGAGTTAGACCGTAGAGTACGTTTGTTTGTGTCGTAATTTATATTTTTATGAAATAAATGGCTACCACGCGTTAGTGTGGGATTTAATGAATTTATTGGAAGATTCGATTTATTTCAATACCGCGAGATTTCTTTACATTATGATTAATGTAACGTCAGTTTGCTAACGTTAGAAATCGACAATATATAATCAAAATAAAGTGAAAATATAATTTGAATGAAAATTGACGGGAAATTTTCATAATTCCTAAAAATTTAACTTTATTGAATAACATTATCTTACTTCATAATTATACTTTTACTACATTAAAAGTACATATTAAATAAAAGAATTCTTTATTATATGGAATATTATATGGAATATTTTTTCGAATAAATCAAAAGTGTAAGAATATACATATGATTTATGCAAAAAATAGAATGGAAACGCGTTGGACTATAATATACTACTGTAAGAAAAAAAGTAATTCCAAGAATATATAAGTATATGCATTACAATGCGTAAAATTTTATTCATGACGACAATTGTAGTGAGAAAAATGACGCTTCTTTCCAGCCAACTAAATGGTTTTTTAAATTTATGTTACTTGTGATTTTTCTAATTTACGACGTGCGCCCCTCGAATTCGCTTAGTCACGTCCAAGTTAAAACGAATGAGGCAACTACTCGCACACGACTCTGGCATTTGAATATGAATGAACGAAATATTGAAGCAACATACAGAAAAAGAGTGATAGTATGGACTTACCAAAAGAATTGTCCCAGGAACGCGCGGACAACCATGAATCACGTGAGTCGCCTGGGATTGCTCTGCTTTCGAAAGGATCGTCGCGCCGAGTCTATGTGTGTTCCATACAAAAAGTGATTAAGGAAAAAGAGAGAAGACTCGCATACACACACACACACACACACACTAAAGAAAAAACAGGGCGGAGAGTGAGAGAAACGAGCCGCGAGGGTCGTTATTCTTTTATCTTTCAATTTTTTTTCCTTTCTTTCGGACGGCTTCGAGATCGCTTTTAAGGTCGACGTCATTGTATACGGGGAATCAAAAGTAACGCGGGATGAAACAAGAGCTTGGACCCTCGCTCTATTACGAGGGCACGAGTTTAGGAAATATAAATTGGAAGATTGACGGCTGAGGGACGCGTCTAACGGCTGCTGTTATTGCTGCTGTATAAAATTATTAAGTGAATCTCGAATCCAGCTTAAGATTATCGCCAGCTTCCAGACTTTAACGCCGTATAACGTGCGGACGTGAGATTTCGGATTATTTTTTATTGATTAATGTTCCGCTAATCTTCTGAATTTTTTACGCCTGAGTTCATATGGATTCACGAGGAATGTGCTAGTATACCGTTATATAATGAACGTTATAGTAATAAAAAGTTATCAAGAAATTCATAGATATTGAGTATTAAAGTCACATCAGTACACATTTTATGCTATTAACGGTTAAATTAACTTTTTATGTCATGTGCCAGACGGTTCTACAATTCTGATATGATTTCTCGTGACGGTCAAAAAAATGTACGTTGATAAATTTTTAACTCTTTTGAAAAGAAGTCCGATAACGAACATGAAAACATTTTTGTGGACTCTTTCTTTTTCTTAAAATGTAGACGAAACATGGCCATTTCCAAAATTTGCATTTTACACCGTCAGCATAAAGAAACACGGCCATTTCCAAAATACGCATTTAGACCGTCAGCATAAAATTTGAAAAAATAACCAGTATTCATACATAGAAGAAAAAGTCCGAGAGGGTCGATCCCATCAAGTAGGAACTTTTTTCACAAGCATCTCCGAAAAAATGACAGAAAACCGAGCATCAGAGAAGTAAGTGCGAAAGCCCCGACATCCCCTTCTTTCTACGCAGCGCCATTCCAGCGCAGAGAGCCCGGTCATCTTTAAAAATCGCCTTCGGCCAGATCCCTTCCCCCTCCCGTTTCTCACCTTTCATCACCCCGAGAGACGTATTTGCAGGGAAGATCATACTCGCGCGTATAACTATATACGCTTGTCCCCCGAGTGCTTGGACAGCGCTCGCGAACACACACAGAGACACAGAGTCAGAGGGGGAGGAGTGCCTTTTCTTTCGCCGAGCCTCTAACCCAGTTACGCTTGTAACGCTCCGATTTCACGGGGCGGAACGCGCACCGTCCGAGAGTACCGGCATGCTTCACCCGATAAGCGTGACGGCTGTTCTCTCTCTCTCTTTCAAAGAGAGAGAGAGAGAGAGAGAGAGAGAGCGAGGGAGAGAGGGAGAGCAAAATGACCTTTGACATTTTTTCATGCACGGCCATCGCGGTTTCCAAGCTTTACCCTTACCCTGTTGACGCGTTTCGCCGGGATAATTGAATTTGCCTAAGGTTCGTTTTTCGTTTATACGCATACACCATTTTATGCCTCGCGTTTCGGTTATCTTCCTCTGCGCCCGGAGGAAGCGGAAAAATCCGTTAGGATTTTCATTTTATTTCGCATGCGTGTACGCGTAATTGGATATTTCGCCCGCGCGCATCAAATGTTCAGTGCAATTGTGGTCTTTCTTAATAATATACATCCCAGGTACGTTTCCGCCTCAAAGAAGCTGGAACTGATAAAGGAAATTTGATATTTGTTGCGTTTACTTGTGTATCCTCGTAACGATTCCATTTGAAAAACAGTTATTGACTGTAATAAATTCTGCCGTGGAAGTTATGCAGTTGGCGTTGAATTAATATGCGAAATGACAAGATTGAAAGGGAATTGAATCGAAAGCAACAGATAAATTTTAATAAAATATAAAACTGATTTAATAAGTTTGACTACTGGGCATTTAATATGCATCGGAAATAAAGTAGATACAGATGCGACTTTGTAAAATAATACTTTTTCAAATTAGAGTTAAATTGTTTTACGGATAATTTCGTAAGTGTTTGAATAAGTATATTTACGATTTGGCATAAAAAAAGTTGTGGAATAGTTTGTACCTCGAGAACAAAATTGATACAAAAATTTATGGGGAAAATCTCTCTGAAACGCGAAATAAAGTGAACCGTTTCCGCTAGGTTGACGGCTAATCTCGTAATGCAAATCGCGTTTGCGGTTGAAATACGCTCACACATTTATCTCGTTATAAGCAATTTAATAATTCGATTCGAACTTTAACACATCATCGCTCAAAAAATATCGACGAGCAGAAAAAGGTCATATGCGAAATAATCATGCGCTATACATCTTTTTTTTAACTTATAAAATTTATTCAATTTACTAAAATACAAACAATATCATAATTTGTACTGTATACCAATTATACTATGCATGCAAGATTAATGTGAAACAAATCATCAAAATTTTCATTCAGTATAACGCCGATACATAACTTATTAACAGACTTATTCAAGATAAATAAGTGGTGATTATACTACACAAGTAATTAAATTTAAAAATGAAAAAAGTTTATATTTGTGTCATAAAAATTTACTCGAAGTATGATGAAAATGGTTCTATTACTTAGTTTTATATATTATGAATTATGATTAACAATTCTTAAATATCTACAGCTCGCAGTAACCTTATTCTCAAACTATCACAATTCGCTTTATCATACACAGATTTATTACAACTACAAAAGGTAAACGCGCGAATCCTAAACATATCCTATACGTAAATAAGCAAATAGTCACGGAGTGATAAAGCCACGATCAAATCTTTACGAATCTTATCTGTTTGCTTGCGCGAGCGAAAAGCGAGCGGAAAATGAAAAGGAAATAAGGGAAAACCAATCTAGCTTCGCCAAATAACTTGCGCGACCGCGCACCAGCGCATTGCAATAGGAAAATTCTTTGGAAAAGCAAAAGCGGTGTCACGAAATCCTGGCTCTCGCCAAGCCTCGGCAAATATACCCGAGCAAACAATGAGCGAAGTGGTTAAAAAAGTCATTCAAAGGATACGTCTTTAGTGTCCGTCGGACAATCTTTCTCCTGTCGCGGCCAAGGTCATGCGCGAGGTAGATCCGCGCGTCCGGCAGCAGGCAGCGGGCTCTCTGGAAAAAAGTCAATTATTAATGAGCTTGCGTATAATAACGAACCATCAATTAAAAGGCTCTTGCACGTGAGCCACCGCTTGAAATAAAGATCAAGAGATGGCGATCGAGAGCTATTTAAAATGGAGCAAATTTTTCCTCGAGAATTCAATTTATTATGCGAAAGATGGCTCTCGATATATTCCCGCCGGCGCGCCCCCGTCGACAACGTACCATTTTCATCTCGTCACGCTCAGTTATGGGCTTCGCATCCTTCGGTAGGTGCTTCGCCGCTGGTTTTCGGCCGTTGATCCAATTTAACGGACTTCCTGCCGCGCTGTACTCGATATACTATAATTTTCGAGAGAGAAAGATAGAGAGAACAACATCGTCATAAATATCGACATAAAATTGTTACGAGCCTTTACGGGTTTTACACTTACGTCAATGCCGATGAAAGAATAAAACGCCGCTCTGTTCGCCTCGTCCTCGCCGTTGCTCGATTCCGAGCTACTTCCTCCCTTCTCCTCCTTTTTCATCGCCTGATTTTTGCTGAGAAATTGCGTTATTAATTTTCCGGGAGATTTTTTCTGCGATTTTTTACCGTCGACTCGCCGCTTGTTAGGGCGTCTCGCCGACTCACCCGATTCCTCGACTTCCATCTTGAATTTAACATCGGGATAATCTATGGAATACTCATCTCCGTCCTCGTCTTTCTCAATCTTGACATCCCCCCTGGACGTGGAAGGTTTCGGCTCGTCGTCGTCGCCGCGGCGACGGCTCGGTTTTCTTGGTTTCTTCTTGGGCGAGTCGTCATCGACGTCATCGGTCGGCCTCTTGTTCACGCCGGTGTTGAGTATAAGCGAATAGTCGACCGAGTCGGAGCTTCGTTTAAACAGAGTGCGAAGTTCGTGCAAGTTGGTCGCTGTTTCCCAGTTTTTGTCGTCACGGATGCGCGTTACTCGCGGAAATCGTATACTTATGCCGTCGGCGGTGTGAACTCCTTGATTTGTAAACTCGGCCCCCGTTATTTCCCACACTGGCTGCTCCTGTATTGTTAATTTTATTTATGGTATACCCTTTTACTTTGACAAGAATAACAATAATGACGAATAATTTAAAAAGTTTATTCAAATACTAATTTATTAGGTAATTCGTTAATTAATTAATTATTTTTAAAATTAAATATATTGTTTGTTTGCAATTATCAACATATTGAACGATAATGCTTATTAAATAAATTATTATATAATTTTACAAATGAATGAACGTTATATGCATAAATTTAATGTATGAAAATAAATAAAAGGTTTAATTTCGTACCTTTGGATTCTTAGCTACGAAATCTGGAATCATGGGTTTATTTGCTCTTAACCATTTCGGAACTAGATTAGGATCTTTCCCAATTTTAACCATATCCAAAGATGTTTGAAGCGCAGCTAATGTAGCGTCATCGTGACCAGTATGTACCTAGATATTAAATTATTTGAGATCCTCAATATTTTAGATTGAATAAAAACTTTAAGAAACTAGTAAGGATGCTTTCCGACATTTTTAAAGTGATTTTTGTAATAAAATTTTTTTTTACTTTTTGAATTTCCTGATCAACTTGTTTTAATACATTTTCTAATTAATTTCACGAAGTTTAAAAAAAACGGAAAAGAAAATGGTTCCTATACTCCTTAAAGGATGCCATGACTTAAAAGGATCAGCGACACAGAGCACTTAATTAGTTTTGAATACGAACTACGTTTTGCACTGTACCTTCGTTACCGTTAGCCATATATCAGAATCAGGATCGTAGCAACCCATTAAGAATACTGACATCATTCCACCTAAATGAAAAAAAAATATCTGTATTCAAGTGACTTTGTTTGGATATGATTTTGAATCATGATACTATCAAACAATACAAAATTCACAACGTTTCAAGTACTATCAATACATATTAAATAAATTATCGTTTCATTTGCAATTCTTAAAATAGTTAACAAAACACAATTACTAGTGATGGTAAAATAAACTGCTTTTGATATCGTTTATCTTGATAATCAATCTACAGATCTATCTTTACGGTCGACATGAATTCGAAACTACTTTAACAAAAATTTTCTTCTATAACAACGCCCGAAACAACCTATTTACCACATGTGATACATATGCTGCATTCTGATATCTAACACATATAAAAAAGAGCTTTATCTAACCTTTTTGTCCTGTACCGTACCAAGCGCCGAGCACGACGAGATCTGCGCTATCGGCCATGGCTCCAGACAGCAAGTAATCCTTCTTTACCTTCAACCAATGCCTCTTTCCAGGCTCGTATTTACTCTGAGATATTAGAAAAATAGGTGGCTCATACATTTGATAACTGAGAAAGCTGCCTTATCGCGTATGATCAAAGCTTGAGATTAGTATACTTACATCAACATCCTTTAACACCAATCCTTCGAGACCGAGCTTAAGGACTTTGACAATCATTTCTGCAAGATCTTTCGGTTTCTTAAAAAATATTTAATATTTACTTTTATGAAAAATAATAATTTTATGGGAGTTACAATATTTTCTAATGCTTACTGTTATTTCTTCAACTTCAGATAAAAGTACTCGATTAGATATTGGTTTCATTTTTTCTTGTAATAATTTCCTTCGTGCTTTCATTGGTCTATGGTTGAAAAAGTAAAGTTAGTGTAGACTTTCTTATAAAAGAGGAGTTATTGATCAAAAATATTCAAACTCACCGATCAATCAATGGTTCGCCATTATAGTAAATAATATCAAAAATAAATAAACAAACATTTGCATCTTTAAATTCAGCTTTCTGAGAACATAATATAACATGTCTGTGTTAATATAATATTGTAAATACGTATCTACCCAAATTGACTCATTTAATATTCATACCTTATGTACACCTAACGATCCAAAAGGAAGTGGTTGACCATTTCGCGTGTCAATCAAAAGTATTTCAGCATCAAGTATTAAATCATCGCCTCCCGGGAATGCTTTTGGAATATAGTCTTTCAAAAAATTCACCTAGAATATTGTTGTACTCGTTACGCAATACATGTTGTATTTATATGGACAATGTTAACAACCTAACAATGATTTAACGCGTTAGACAATTGATGGCAATTGCTGAAAATATACAATATCACATAACTATTCCTTTATGAACTAAACTTTATCCGGTACAAAGTAGTAATAGTTCGTTTCGGGTAGGCAAAGTTTAACGTAAATTACTTACAATCAAAATCATTTTTCAATCAAAATTTTTCCAGTTCAAAAGGATGTAACAATAACTTCAGTTATAAATTTTGTACTATATTAAAAGTCATACAAGTGGATAAACGTAGATATCAAATAATAAACGGAACAGTAAATTTATAAATTCTAAACTGTTTTCAGTAATTAAACTTAGCCATACAAATATCGTTTAATTTCATTCGTGAAAAAAGATTGGATTCGTCGGTGTAATGTAAATACTTTGAAAGAAAAGTATAGACGATGAAAAGGATAAAAAGCAGTAAGAATAAGAAGGGAGCGAAGAACATAAAAGAATGTAGTTTCAACACGAGAATTATAAAGTAAAGTAAGTTTTTCCAAGAGTCCTAAAATTGAGGATGGAATAGGCTGTATGAAGCTAGTAGCAATTTCTATTCTATGGCAAATAATATTTGTAATCTATGTAGTTTAGTTACATCGGTTACATCTCAAATTCGCATTTATTTACAAATTTAATTCTAATCGTAAGAGCCACTTAGTTTTCAAATAAAGGAAAAAAATCTAATGTGTATATGTGAATAAACATTGCATAATTTGATGAAATTTTCATTTTAGATACAGATAATTCTTGCTTGATGACTCATCCCTTATTTGGTAAGATAAAAAAAACTTATATATAATTTTATTAATAAGATCTATTATTACGATATTAATCGTCACCCAAACTAATATTTTTAATTGAAGTACGTTCTCAATTTGTTTTCTCGAATTTACGAGCTGTATTAAACTGCTTTGGAAATATGAAACGAAGAATGCGAGTAAGTGGCTTAATTTATTTAGTATTTCGATATTTGTGAGCGGCAAGCGTGTGACAAACTATCAATGAATTATAGTTTAGTTCCGGTCTACCAACGGCCGGTGCCTACGTAATACGCGCAAACAGTAGGAATAATCGATGGCAGGTAACGCCACCAAGGGACAACAATTTGTGGCTGCACAATAATTTCTGATCTTCGCGACCCTGTGAAAAAATAATGCGTCTCTTCTGCGTCACGCTACTTTCGATTCCGAAAATACTGGAAATGGGAAACAAACGGCACCATTAATTGTCCCACTCTATATCATGTAGCGAAATAGATTCTCTCCTCTTTCTTGCGTTCTTCCTTCCTTGCCCCTTTCGAGTGATACAAACGAGAAATGAGTGAGTGCAGTCTTATGTCAAAAGGAATACTTGGAGGCCCATTTAGCCCGACACGCGTATCTGAAAAAGCATTGCGACGTAGCTCTTCTTGCTACTAGACGCACGCGAAAGCTCCTTAGGCGCGCGTGAGAAGGCTATGCACGTAGGAGGGGCTCCGCGATTTTCTTTTTCCGGGGATTACAATGTTTCGAGAGTCTTATTAGTGCTCACGCTTTCTCTCTTCCTCGATCCTGCTTTCTGGCGCAGAGTTTTTCCGACGTAAATCGCTGAATGGCGCTACAATTAACTATAGCTGTGTATGTGTATGCGCATTCGAGCGGAGGATGCGCTGGAATATTCTTAGATTCGCTTCCGCGTAAATGGTTTATAAATTAAGAATTCATGGAGATTCTCGCGCATTTCTATTCTACGACTCGCGCTCCGGAAGGTGCTCGAGTACGCTATTTTGTTTTTCGAGCGTGCGTACTTATCATTCAATCCGACAATTGTTTTAGATGCAAATGGCATACATCGCTCGTGAATTATTACTGTTTATAGTTTGTGAAATTTTATAAATTTTGGTCCAAACTTATTAGCGAAACATCGATAATTGTGAATTTAAGCTATCGTTATCATATGCATAATTTGATTGCGATAATATTGTGTATAGTCACGAGCTAAATTAGGGTGAGCCATCGGATGTCGGAAGATGTCAAAGTTCACGATGCTGTGACTTAACAAAAATACTGCGTGCGACGGCGCCCGAACGCGTCAAACTTAATAAAACATCTATAACTTTGGAATAAAAATTTTGAACACATCTCCTGAAGTCATGATTATTATAAATTTTGGCTAGAAAAATACGGGTACAGCTTTCAACTTACTTTATGGGCTAATACTGGCTTCAGCGAGCGGCTGTAGTACCGGAACTCATCGCCTTTCTTGTGTACCTGCACGCGTTCCCCGTCATACTTCACCTCGGACATCATGCCGTTCGGGCACTTCTCCATCGCCATCTCCACCGATTTGCAAGGCTCCGCCTGGAACATTCGTAAAACAAAGTTAATTTCACCCCCACTCGAGTCGGTACCGAGCGCGCGTGGCTAACTTACGAGGAAAAAAAGCATATATAGAGAGATTACACAATCCATTAAAGTCTTATATCAGGCCGTACGAGGAAAACTTGAGCGTCGTCGTGCCACAAACGCAACTCGCTGAATAAAATAAGGAGTCCATGCCCTGATCGTGTGTGTCCAAGAGGAGATTAATTGGATAAGAGGAAGACGCGAAGGAAAGATGTCGCGTGTGTATGTGACACTTACGAGCATCGGCAGCACCGGGGTCATGAGGGCAAGGGACGCGACTTTGCCGATTTTCGCCGCTTTCGCAAGACCGGACGTCGTTGCGGAAGAGCTGCCGCCGCTCGCCGATTGGCTTGAGATGCCCAGACAGCGTCGGATGATGGTCGGCAGATCTCTGGACACCTGGAACGCCTGGTACGCGTCGTCGTGGACGGCGCCCAATCTACGTCAGAGATGGTCATTGTTAATGGATCATGCATTGATCATCCGGAAGTTAAAAAAGAGACAATTAATTAAGAGTTACTCTCACATGTGCTTGGGGCCTGCGTTTATCCTCAAGTCATGTTTGATCAAACGAATTATCATTTTCAGATCATCTGCCGTACACCTGCAAGTTTGTTTAAAGATAAAGTACCTTGTGATCAAACGATTTAGTTATCGCTCAATTATTTGGATGTTTGCTGAAGAACTTGAATCCTATTAGAACTATAAGCTTGTTAACGGGATGCCTTACTCGTACTATTACCGACCGAGCAATTCACACAGTTTCAAGCTGATTAAAAATAAAATACGTCGAATCACAAAAAATCAAGAGAACACTCTTCTGTGTTTTTTAACGTTCTATCATTCAGTCAAAGTTTGGAGTCGAAATATCAAGTCATTTCTGCAAAAACTTTGAACAAACGAAATTTAATTTCGTTCAAAGTTTTTGAAAAAACGGCTTGATATTTCGACTCCAAACTTTGACTGGATGATAGAACGTTAAAAAACACAGAAGAGTGTTCTCTTGATTTTTTGTGATTCGACGTATTTTATTTTTAATCAGCTTGAAACTGTGTGAATTGCTCGGTCGGTAATAGTACGAGTAAGGCATCCCCTTAAGGGGGCGTAGTACTCATGTACCGATAGAACATGGTAAATTCTATATTATCAAAATAAATATATCGAATTTCGTCTTATATAAGGAGATAGTTGCCCTGCGCAATGTAATAATCTACCATCCTACGCAGTTTTGAGCCCAAATACCAACGGCGCTCTAAAAAATTTTTTGAACGAAATTTCGGTTATTTTTGTCCGAAAAATTTTTTAGGGTGCCGTTGGTATTTGGACTCAAAACTGCGTATGATGGTAGATTATTACATTGCGCAGGGCAACTATCTCCTTATGAGACGAAATTCGATATATTTATTTTGATAATATAGAATTTATCGTATTCTGTCGGTAAAACAGAGTATATGAGTACTACACCCCCTTAATGAGGGGTTCATCAATTGGCTTCAATGTTTCACGTAAAATAAATCTACTATAAACACGTCCATGTGATTGTTGTGATTTGTGATTGCATTTTAACGCATATAACATTCAAAAAATATTTATGAAGATTTCATGAAATAGCTATTAAATAAGGGTGCGTCATGTAAGTCATCTCTCGTAAAAAAATTGCGTTTGGAAGACGTTAGGTAAAAGTTTTGTTTGGCTTAAATTTGGACAAACTTATGCAATGAGACAATGCCAAACTTCCCAATTCATGACAGAACATTTTTGAAAAATTTGGCAAACCTTTCGCAAACTTTTCATCAATTAATTTTTTAAGTGCGATGAAGTTTAAGAAATGTTTTTTCAAACGTTTGACAAACTTTGTAAAAGTTAAAATAAACTTTGGAGAATTTCAAATAAAAAATTTTACTTAAGTTCAAAAAAAATTTTGTTTAATATTATGTTTTATTTTGATTTTGAAACAAAATTTAAATTTGAATCTTAAAACTAAATTTTTCAATCTCTAAAAAGAACAAGTAATAAAAGAGAAGTAAGGGAGTAAGCACTAAAAACAACCCCATAGTAGCGGTAAGATTATTTCATTTACTAATCGACTCATCTAAAAACACTACACTTGTAACCAACAATAGAAATACAGTCGAAACATGTCAAAACGTTCTATCATAAATTGGGAAGTTTGGCATTGTCTCATTACATATATTTTTCCAAACTTCTCGCAAAAGTGATTTTTTCTTACGTTCAGTACTAACAGCATTAGTGCTAAATATTACCATTTTCAATTTGTCTTAGATATTCTGTAACCTTACCTTTTTAAAATAATTTTAATATGATGCATTTGTTCCTCTTCTTTCGTCAACGTAGATAATGTTTCCAAAAATTCATCTACCTATCAGAAATAATTTTAATCAATCGAAACAACCACATTTCATATACATGCGATAAATAAATCCATAATACTTTATTAATCTACTTTAACATTTTTTTATATATATAATATCATCGCTGATAGAGGTTTTTGACGCATGTTGGGTTTCATAACTTGTTGTTTTTTTCACAAGTTTCAAAATTCATAGACAGTATAGTATAAAGAAAATACTGTAAAACATTCAACTTATTTATTTATAACGATTGCTATTTTTTGCAAATCCGCATTGTTTAAAATTATAAATTACAACCCTAGCTCTTGCCAAAGATGTTATGCGTGCATTATGTAAAAACCGCCCGATAAACTGTCACCGCCATTATCTACGACGCTCCAGAATCTTCTGGTTTCCCGGTCTCGAAAAGCGCATCAAGAAAAATCCGCGAAGGCGCGCTAGCGCAGCCGTCGGCCGACGGCTCTACCATCATCATCAGCACAGCAGCGCATTAGCTCGTACTCTAACGCGTATATATGCTCAGGCGGGCGCCGCCTAGGCGATTATTTTTTCCTTTATCTACGTGACAAGCGCAGCTCTCCCGGGGGCCCCTCCAGCAAGCTCTCTCTCTCTCTCGCTCCCTCATTAAATCACAATAGAGCGCTCGCTCACTCGCTCACGCATTTTCTCCTCTGCAATCGATGCAGCAGCGCGTACGACGCATAATATATATACACGAACGTACGGTGAATCGATGTATATATACCGCACGCAAGAACTGCGTAATCATGCACGCGGCCGAATGCCTTGACGTCACGCGTGCTCGCACGACTATAACGCCGCGATGACTGAGAGAGTAAAGTAAGAAAAAGAAGAGAAGAGAGGGCCGTTGACGCGTCGCGTCGTATACGAACACGTAAGCGATTCAGTTGTGGGGAGAGTTCATTAGAAATCGGACCGCCGAGAGACGGCGGAATTTCACGGCCGAATTGTCTCTGCGTAGTCCCGACAACCCTGAGAGGGAGTCTATGCGCGGGAGCCGAAAAGGAGTAGGCAGAGATGATGGCGCGCGCGCGCGTGGATGACGCGACCGCCGGGCGAATATTCCTCCGGGGAATATTTCGCCCGAGACCTTTGGGTCAATTAGGTTTTACTCTCGACTTAGGATATTCATATGGCATTTGCCGGCTGGGGTAGGAAATGCTTGATTTTTTTTATTGCGCCAAACGATTAGTGCTTTGGCCTCACGCACGCAACCTGGGGGAAAAGAGGGAGAGAGAGTTAATTCAAGATTCGGTTTCGCCAATTGTGCACAATTTATTTTTATATTATATCGCGTTTTTACGACAGATAATCCGCGTACAGAATATAAGATTGTTTTGTCCAGATAAGGAGCATATTTTTAAGTTAATGAGATGAAATCGTGCGTTCTTTAGCAAAATTCGAAAAGGTGTATTTTTAGTCTCATGTCTATTCCTCTTAACCCATTTCGTCGCAAATGTCCAAGATTTTTTTTGAGTTTTCAGCGTTCTAACTTTTCATATAAACTGCCCAAAAAAAAATGTAAAAGCACCATTTCGAATAGTTTGAAGCCTCCTTTTTCGAATGCCGTAGCCAGAATTGGGCTACGACTTCACTAAAAAAAGTTAGAACAATTTATTGCAAAAAAAATCCGAAATTTTCAACATTTTTTTTCAGAAATGTGAATTTTCAACATGATAAAGTTGTACCAGATCATCGCATTTGCTATAAATCGTGGAGTTTTTATGTTCTCTTTAAAACCCGTTGAATTTTTTTCAAATTCAAGATGGCGGCGTCAAGATGGCGCCCTAAGCGTAGGAAAAATTTAAAAAATGCAAACTTTGCAAAAATATCATATTTTTTATACGAAAAAACTATGCCTGATCATTACAATGAGCATAAATGACAACAATATTATTTGCTTGTCAAAATCCATTTGAAATTTTTCCAAATTCAAGATAACGCTCAAAATCTACAAAACAGTGTATAAAGACGTTTTCCGCCGACTACACTTTTTGTTTCAAGTTTTTTTCCATGGAAAGTGTGTAGTTAATTCCAAGTACTTTTTTCTGGTAATTCCGAATATGCAATTTATTTTTTCGAAAAAGTTATTGCTAATTTGTTATTAACAATTTAATTGTTTATAACGCTATAACTTTGTTATTAATTAATATTGAAAAATAAAATTGACGCCAAAAGTATATTTGTACATTTAGAAACTTTTTTGGCTCTTGTAAAATTTTGCTATCTTGCATATTTTCCAAGATATTTATAATAAACAATAGCATAGACTATGCACACCTACGTGCGTATACGTTATGGTTTATTTTCAATATCTTGGAAAATATGCAAGGTAGCCAAATTTTACAAGAGGAATCCGAAATGTTGAAAATTTCTGATTTCTTTTTGTAATAAATTGTTATAACTTTTTTTTTAATGAAGTCGTAGCCCAATTCTGGCGACGGCATTCGAAAGAAGAGGCTTCAAACTATCCGAAATGGTGCTTTTAAATTTTTTTTTTTTTTTTGCTGTTTGTATAAAAAGTTAGAACGCTGAAAACTCAAAAAAATCTTGGACATTTGGGACGAAATGGGTTAAGGTAGTTCTCCGGCAAACACTGACAAAAATTTTAGGTAGTAGAAACCATAGTTTCGATTTGCTGTATAACTGGCACTATCTATACAGATCATTTACCCTTACAGACGGCTGAAGCAGTCTATTAATTTGTATAATGTAACGGCACTATTAATCAGATGCGGAAAATGTATTTGTAGTGCTCTGACAACGGTACGATTTAATTTTACCGCCTGTATTTGTTTGTTGCCAACGCTACAACGCGAAGCAGATGCTTATGTTATAACCTGAAGAAGTAAAAAAAATCCGCCGCATCAACCGCGTGTTCGCAATCCGGTTTTGCTATTTCATCTGTAATCCACTGTATTTATTAATCAAGATTATTTTGATGAAAAATTTGTATGTATGTAAAATTTTGTTCAGTGAATGTCGTCATAAAAATCACAATATCGCAAAAATTGTGCTATAATCATATTATTTATGGTGGAAATTCCTCATGTATCTCTGTGTACTATTGTAAAAAAAAATAACAAAAAAAGTCGACATGAAAAATAAGGTGCCTATACGATATTTGAAACAATACGACTTATACGATGCAACTATATATAGATATACAAATAACATGGGAATTTTTCTTCAAATAGCCATTTCTCGGAAAATAGTATCGCTTGCCATATTACAAAATATTCTAAATTATTATTTTTTTAAGAAAATTGTAAAGAAAATTGGCTTTGCAATTAATTAAACTGAGTCTTAAATACATACTCGGCTTATACTTCCCATGTTAAAGTTGCACACTTTGGCATTAACTATCTGAATAATTAGTATCGCTCCCTATACTAGGGGTTTCAAAAATCGATAAAACATATAAAAAGGGGTATGTACACTAATTTTTAAGAAAATTTAAAGAAAATCGATTTTTCGGTGAACCACCTTAAAGACCTACAGCCACTGTAATGAACTTTCTGTAATGTTGAACGTGAAAGAGGTTACACTGAAATATTTCTCTCTTAAAAAAACAATGGCCGAATGTTGTGAAGCACTTAAAGAGTGATTTTTATTGGTCTGTAAGGAATAGGCGCGAAAATTCGCTACTTCCGATACATTTGAATTTTTTAAATTGAATTTTTATTCTTAACTATTTAAAACTAAATAATTAAATCAAATTAGAATAAAAAGATTAATTTTGTCATGCTTTGAAAAATGATCTGATTATCCTATCATTTAAACCAAATAAAATGAAATCATAATGAAAAATTATATATTCATAACCTAAAAAACAAAATAATACGCGCGCAGCGCATTTGGATTTTGCTAGTATGAATAAAAAGTGCAAGAAAAATAAGATGTTACGTGAGTGGGAAATGTGGAATTCGGATACGCCCTTATCATACACGCATGTGATCAACCGAATCAATTTAATGCAAAAGCATTAGAAATGCACAAGGTGTCCATAGTTTATACCGTAAGCTAATTGAAAGGCGACTTTCTGATATGAAAGCGTCGTCAGACATATTGACGAATTACTTGTTTTTCCATGCTATTTTAAACCTCTTTTCGATGTATCTGAATTCTGATATTTTCTTCTTTATTTGTTATACAGGATCAATTAAATCTAATACGCATGACTTTAATTTTAATAATATTATCAGTACTATCCACTTCGTATACGTAATTATGGAAACTATTATTAAAACTATTACGCACTATTATATCGGCAATTTATTCAATATCCAATATTTTTAACTCGTTATTTTTATAAAACACATATTAAAAATGTATTATTAAAACTATTGCAGAATTCTACTGCACTTTATCATTGCCTCAGAGTACGCTATAAAGTTTCTAAAAATTTATGAGGACAGTTGTCATATCTTTTTAATTTTCTCACTTACCTCTTGCAGGGTAATTTCACTTGTCCTATTGGGTCTTACAGCTGAGCTTTTCTCGAAGAAAGTTTTAATTGTCTGTGCCACATCGCCCTGCTCCAGGTCCTCCAGCATGTCGTCTTCACTTTGACGTAGTAGGCGTGCAAATAACTTAATTAACGCCTTGCTTTGAAGATTGTAAATTCTTTTCTGCGTGGCAGGTAACAGCATTTTGCACCATAAAATTATGTCGCCCTTGAATCCATCTGCAATATAAAAAAATGCTTTGTTAAATGACAATTTATCTTCCTTTGGCAGTACAGTGGCTATGTACGTGCTTTGTGGATATTTAGTATTATCTAATGATATATATTAATATCTGCTTTGTCGTTCATTATTCCAACACAATTATACTGATTTTAGCAAACAATAATAGTTGTTGTTTCATAATAATGTTAAATATTAAGTTCATGTTTTGGAAAATATTAGTTTTTTTTTTTTTTTTAATGGTATCATTTATGTCTGAAGCAAAGGAAATTACCATGATTTATCCAATTTACTGTTGATAGTGGCGTTTAAACAATAATGAGATAACTTGCAATTAAGCTTGCGTTTATTACTCTGTTATTGTTGCATTACTCCAAAAGGGAAATTATGCAGCTTCGCAGAAAGCAACTGGTTCAACCATTCAAATTTAAATTCGAATCACGATTAGTTGTTAGTCTGTGTAAAAAGTTGCGAGAAAAAGTCGATACTTCCTGGATAACGTATCGGAAATCAGTTACGACTACGTTCTTATGAATTGTGCAAATTATTATTCATATCGGAGATAAGTGTATGCATTTCTTATAACTAAAACCCGTAAACATTATTACGACACTTCTGCGCTACAATTTTTTTTTCTATCACTTCATAAATGAACGTATTTTATCATCACTTCCCTGGTGAAAATCCAAAACATTTTATAACTAATAACTGACCATTTATATTAGAAACTTGCTATGAAATAGGAATTTCTCTTATCCAGTTTCTAGCTCCCGATGAAACGCTTTTTCTCATATTATTTGGCCATTTAATAGATTGAAGAATCGAATGACTTTTTCGAAGACAAGCACAAGCTTGTTCTTGAGTATTTTAGTTGTATTAAAACTTATCAGTTTCTGTAGTCTGGAAATGGCTAGCAGAAGGCTTGCTGTTATAACAAGGAGTGAGAGAGACAGAATCAGATGGAGAAATAAAAGTTTTGCTAAATTATTCATAGAATGAGTACAACAAATGATTTATTAGTTAATGTTATTTATTTATATTTTGGTAAACCATCCAATGCACATGCATGCTCTTTCATCTACGATAAAATTAGTAAGTAAATAAAATATGAATATTTTGTTGTTTCGTCAATCTAAAAAATAGGCAAATAATGGTCGAAAAATCGTTTCATCATAGCGATTAATTAGCCAGTTTTACTAGCTATTTTCTAACTTCTTGGTCATTTCATACACTGAGAAAAAAATTGTGTAATTTTTATAATTTTTATAGGAAAATTTACTATACTGGAGGGGAATCTCACCATAAGATATCAGTTTAATAGTTTTTATAAAACAGTATAGTAATTTTTAGACTTTCTCGAAAAATTTCAGAAAAAAATTTTTTTCGCCAATTTTATTCGTTTTATTAAGAACTTTACGAGTAGAAATTTTCAAACGGCAATGACGCGGGACGAATCCGTCTGCCGTGATTCCTGATCCGTACCTGATATCGTTGACGGATGAGTGCCGTACGAGGCATGTAACACGCTGAACTGTATGAGGGCCGGATGATTTTACCTATCTATATCCTTACGTCCGGTGAAACATCTGGCCCTGCTCCGGCCCTGATTCGTGCAACACGTGGCTTATTGTCTAAATAATTTGAAAGCGAATATGTTCTATACTTAATAAAAATTACAACATTTAATATATTTTTAATGTATTTATTAAATCATATTTAATGTATTTTATATATTTGGACACTATACATTATAATCTTGTTTTTTTTATAACAAATATAAAACTAATATTTGCACTTTTTCGAACAATTATAATTCTACATCTATTTGTACTTTATTTAATTAAACACTACTTATTTCTATTAAATATCTTCTTTTTTCGAAATTTAGTACTTAACTTTTTCCTTCGTTGTTTATCCATTATACTTATTAGGTTGTTCTTCGTACGGGCATGTTCTTGTTTGTGCACATAAGGATTGTGCACATATTTATTGTGCACAGATAGCATTGGTACAGATCTGTATATATAGATATATGCCAATGTTAAAGTGTGCACAATTAATATGTGCACAATCAGTATGTGCATAAACAAGAACACGTCTTCGTACGACAGAAACGGAGCACTATCCAGGTTTGAGGCTATGACGCGCGCGTAAACAAATGCTCAAATACTAATGCTAATATAACGGAAAAATGACATGTACCTTATCCGGAAAATTTCACGGCGTTGTACCGGCCCGGATAAGGCTTGCTGTAAGTGAGTTTATCGTACGGCAGAAACGCAAGTACCTTACAATAAAATCGTTACATGCCGCGCAAGGGCTTTGCACGGCATACGCCATCCGGCCCGTGTGATACCTACGGCACGCCGTATTTCATTTCTACTCGGGTTATTAAGAATAAACAGATATGATTAAATAATATTAAATTTAAACGATGAAAAAAATCTTGCCGGAATGGGGAATCGAACGTGGGCCTCCGAATTGACAAGCGAACTTCTTACCATTTACGCCGTTGACAAACACTTACATGATCTAATTCGAATCGTCTACATATGTTACAGTATAACAATACTTATAAAAGTGAATTATTCTTATCAAACTTTAAAAACAAATTGGATATTAATCTATGGATAATTATTTAAGTGTTGATCAAAGTAATTAATAAAAAAACTTATCTATACTATATCAAAGCAAGTTTTCTTCAACAAAATTGTAGGTTAGAACGAGTCGGCGCGATGTTATGTTGTTTTGATGGTAGCGCGCATGCGCAGTGCAGTGCGTAGTCCTATATTACTATACTGTACAGGAAAAATTACTTTTATTAACTTTTTAGTCATTTTTTCATACTTTTAGTGTAAAAGTTATTAGAATTTTAGTAAATATCTCATTTGTGCGATCTTGTGGTAGGATTCTCCGCACAATATAGTAATTTTTCCTATAAGTATTGTAAAAATTCTAAAACTTTTTTCTCAGTATAGATGAATTTTAACAGGGTTCTAATATTTATTTCAAAATAGTGTGATGATGAAAAAATAAAATGTCGGATATAAACGTACCGTACACTTCCGCTGTCTATCTTGATTATTTCCCCATAACATGTGTAATAATTATCAAACTACTCAGTTACCCACGAAACATCTCCGCATCCACGAAAGTTATCGTAAAGGTCGTACAGTGTAATGAATTAAAATATAATTCAAGTTATTTAGAACCAAATTATTAACCTTGAACAACCTCGAAATAATAAATATTACCTTTTCAGAACATACCTAGAAATAAACACCATCGCCAACAACTTATAATACTCATTATCATAAATTAAACGTGTAATGCTCAATCTCTACGAACAAACACACAAGTAAATGTATATTTTTCGCTAATTATCAACATTAAGAACGTTTTATTTAGTTAAGTGAGTGATGAGCACCACTGTCGAAAAAAAAATTGCGACAAGAGGAAGCGAAATTGTCTCTTTAGTTACGGAATAATGCCAAAACCGCGTGATAGCGCGCGCTCGATCGCGGCCGATCGCCGCAAAAAGTCGTAGTGTTGATAAACATGTATTCCGCGGACGCAAATACTGTCACAATGCCGCTCGTAAATAAAGAATCGTCGAGAAGTAGAAGAGAAGGAGCTCCAGCGCGACCGCGAAAGAGCGAGAGGCAGAGACGAATAGAAGAGACATGTGCGCGCGCGCGCAAGAGGTCGGCGCAGAGCGAGCGGAAAATTACGCGCAGCGATAACGCGCTATATTCAATAATGCAGATAGTCCCGGGGCCAGTGAGTTCTTCGCGGAAGGGTAATATAAGCACATCGGCGACAGCCGCGCGGTTCGAATCTTGCCAGACTCTTGGCCGCCGGGCTCTCGCGGCGCGTGAGTCGTGGTCGTCTGCACTTCGCGCGCGCGCAAGCGCGCTGGCGTATTATATCGTGCTTACGATGTAGGTGGATTTAATTAGTGTTTTGAAAGTCAAAGGGCTTGCAAGGGTTGCAAGTTACAGGATTCCATTGTAATGGTCGATGATTGATTTTTTATTTTCTCACCGGCAATATTCGTATGTTGGCTCATTATTTATAAATGATAAATAATACGTTTTTTATAGTAAATTTTAACGGACGATTGAGTAATAAAAGATGGCAGAAGAAAAAACTTAGAGAAAAACAAAGTTCAAGAGAGAAGGAGATAAAGTTAATGAAGGAATTAGCTACGATTCATCAAAAGACTTTCTTAAACGTAATCTTTATGATTATTTTAATAGTTCAGAATTTTACGATTCGTGACTTTTAAAACGTTATTAATAGGATAACAGATGGAATTAGTACATTAATACATTCTGAGATAAAAGACTTTATACACTAGTAGATTGATGCGTATAATACAAATTGCATGTAAAGAAATTCTATGATAAGTTTAGAATCAATACGATAAATTTTAAAATGATATTAAATAAAGAAGTAACCATATAGGTATCTTTTTAAATCTTTCCTTCTAGTTTTGAATCTGACAAAATCAATGCATTTGTGTGTATGTGCGCGCGTGTGTGTACAAATAAATAAAATAAAATAAATACATGAAATACCACACATTTTTGTAACAATTTGCAAGTAGAAATTAGCAGGAAAGTTGCGCAATATAAATTACTAAATTCAATAATTACGTTGGTTGACAATTTAAACACTGAACAAATTACGAATCTTAATAGTATTTTATAAAAAATATTAAGGTATAATATCTAGATTAAAAAGACAATTTTACTCGATGTATGATGATTTTAAAAAACAAAATATCCGCTAAATTAGCAAATTTACATTTGAAACGGACTAATCAACAAAAAATGAACTTGGCGTAGTGGAAAAAAGACTGCTGAATGGTACGACGTAGATTATCAACGCAAGTACGGCATTAAGCAAAGGAGACGCCTTGCTATGTATATGTGATACCATAAAGTTATGACTTAAAAGAAATTAAAAATGTATGAAAGTGATACTGGGGAATGAGCTCATATACTTTCATCGACCTTGATACTTTTGACGCTCGTGCTCACTGATATTATTTCGTCATGATATTCTCAGAATGAGGATCACATATCCAATGGCAAAATTATTATATTTTTCAAATCTGTTATTCAAAGATTAATCATTAGAGGAAAAAACAATAAGTTGAATCGATGAATAGTGATCGTCGAAATATTTTATCATATGCTATTTGATGCAAAAACACATACGAAATCAAAATATTGATTATATCGATTGAGTTGTCAGCAATGTGTGGAAACAACAATTTTTTTTAATTTATCAGCATTCTTTAAAAAATTGATGATTTCAGTCTTAAATCTATTCGATTTTAAATACAAATTAGGAGCCAATAAAAATAGAATTACGTAATAAAATTGATGACTTGTCATCTAACTTATCACAAATAGATATACCATGAAATGGAGTTTAATAATTTATTTATTTGACCTTTTATTTATGTCAAACGAATGCAAGTTTATATTCTCAGAGGTCAATGTCTGCTTATTTTAAATAAGAAAAATATGAAAGTAAAATAATAACATAAATCCCTATGTGTCTAAAATCAACTAATAACTAACTATGTTCAAATTTGACATTGTTGCTGAAGTGATAATTTTATAATTCTTCAAAGAATGGGTGTAAATTGTATTTCCTAATTATAAAAAGCATACAAAATTATTATATAGAAGTGCTGTATATACTCTCAAGCAACCCATCTTCGGGACACACCTCTTTTCTGCACACGTCACAAAACGATGTAAACGTCGTCGCTATCTTTGAACTCTTTCAAAACGTCATACGGCTAAGCAGTTATATCTTTACTTATTATCCACAAATCATGAGTTTGAATATCATATGACAAGCCTTTTTTCTTCGCGTGTAGTTAACAACACGTCATATTTTTAAAGAATGTTAGTTAGAATACACCTATCATGCACTATTCTAATTAGCTACAAATATATTCGTATTTTTTAGTTGAATTAAATGCAAAAATTAAAAGCTTATATTATTACAGATTTCATTTCATAGCATCGAAACAGCATAATGCATAAAACAGTATCGAGTGATTCGTTCAATCTAAACAGTCCATCAACTAGTGATTTGCAAATCAGTGGAAATTCACACTGCTTTGGCATAGTTTTGTAACTTACAAGAACTTGCAACAAAAAAAACTTGAGGCCGAGGACAGGACAAAGAATATAATTTTATAACCGATCAACAAGGCTCGCGCAGTATTTGTGAAAACTTGAACTTTATGCATAACTAAATTAGAGAATACGGCTGTTTATTCCAAACACAGTACGTTGTTGTTAGAAAAATTACTACAATCATAAAGCGTTTTTAAAAGACATATTTATTTATAAACATTGTTTTAATTTCCCACTCTGTCTATTTTAGCGTTAAAAGATAAAATTTACATTCTTTTGAAAAATAGATTTGACAGTGACAATAAACGATTTTGTCTTCCTTTATAAAAGTTGAGAAAAATGTCTCTGTAAATATTGTTACATATGTGAGAAATAAATGAAGTGAAGTGAAAAAATATGCGACGAGCGGAGCGCGAACCGACGGACCCGAAGTTTCTAGTCTCGCACTCTACCACTGAGCTAACGTCGCGATGATACGACGAGTGCATCGCGAGCTAGTCATGTTTATGTTGACTGTGTTGTTTTTCGTCTTCCACATTGTGTTCAACGTCGACGGAAACCTCCGTGACAATATAAACTAAGAGATTTGAAGAGGTAACATATTTTAAGTAGCACAATTTAAAATAGTTTGCAAAAAAAACTAAAATACAATATTTTCTCACAATACAAAGAATTATTAAAACTACTAATAAAAAACAGTTTTAAGATGCAAACTTAGAGAAGGCATGTAAATTAAGTTGTTATAGATTTAGCTTAGGAGTCATAAAATTACTAAATTATAAATTCATGTAAAATTTAAATGGTCTTCTTCTAGTTACAGTAGCTTAATCAAAACTTTCTTTTTCCTCTTCAATAACGAGTTTGAAGACTTTTATCAGTTAATGTACATTTTACACTAACGAGTTTGAATCATTTAGCAGTTAATGTACATTTTACACTGACTAGCAAAATCCAAACGCGCTGCGCGCGTACTATTTTGTTTTTGAAATTATGAATATATAATTTTTCATTAGGATTTGATTTTAA
This sequence comes from Torymus aiolomorphi, assembly GCA_036365515.1. Classification (NCBI taxonomy): domain Eukaryota; kingdom Metazoa; phylum Arthropoda; class Insecta; order Hymenoptera; family Torymidae; genus Torymus; species Torymus aiolomorphi. Next base: position 13,484,319 of record CM070875.1, read on the forward strand.
TTGGTTTAAATGATAGGATAATCAGATAATTTTTCAAAGCATGAACAAATTAATCTTTTTGTTCTAATTAGATTTAATTATTTAAGTATTTAGTTTTAATTCGTAATTAGTTTTAAATAGTTAAAAATAAAATATCAATTTCAAAAATTCAAATGTATCGGAAGTAGCGAATTTTCGCGCCTATTCCTTACAGACAAATCAAAACCAATCTTTAAGCTTCACAACATCCGGCCATCCTTTTTTTTTTTAAGAGAGGATCACAACATCAGGTCATCGTTTTTTAAAGAGAGTACTAGCTAAATCCATGCGCACTGCGCGCGTTCTATGTACTTTTTTTTATCAATCATGCTAAGAATAATTTATTCGTTATAAGCCGGAAAATTTTTTTCTTTTAATTTTAATGCATCTTTAATAATTGATATAATACTGCAGTACATTTACCCTTCATCACTTTTTTAATAAGGGATTATAATCTATTGAAACAAGTCAAGGAATATGTATTTATCTTCGTCATTCTCATAAAAGAATGTTATTATGAGAAAATTTTGTCTGCATTTTCAGAATCTCAGTCGATGTAATGAAAGAATTCAGATAATCTCGCCTGATTTCAACAAACAACGTCAGAAGCATGTGAATTAATGCGACAATCATCTATCATCATAAAAGTAAACCAACGTTTTTAATAAAGGAGCCGAGAACCAGAGAAGCATAAAGAAAAAAACGCCGCATCAGAAGCATAGCAGCGATCGCTATAAACCGCAGTTAAACGAAGCTCACAAAGACGGAACCGCAAAATCTCGTCTCGTCTTCTTCGATTAAAAACATAATTCATTGCGCGTCTATATGCCCCTCCCTTTTATCTTTCCATTTCTCTTTTTTTCAATTCATCGGTTGTCGTCCCTGAACCTTGTAACAACTTTTTGATTAATAAAATGTGTTATTAGATAATTAATTTCTAAGCTTTTAGTTTTAACACAAGGCTTTGTATACTTGTATTTACAATTTTAAAAATCAATTTGTGTTTTTTCATTTTTTATATTTGCAACACGATATCAATAAAAACTAATCACGGGTTTTTTAACTTAAATAACGCTTTCCAAAGCTTTTTGCAAACCGTTAAGATGGAGAAAGTTAAGAACCGTGAGTTAGAGATTTGATTGATCAAAATTTTCATTTTTGTAAGTTTTTATCCTGGTGCTATAATTAATCAAAATTATGTAAGTATTAGTTTTAACTTCTTAAGTTATAACTTTATTCATCATTCGTTGCAATCATGTCTGCATTGTTTTTCAATCGGCTGATATATTTAAGATTGAACAAATAAAACGACATGCAAAGGGTTTAGTACGCATTGTAATTAAAAGATTTGGTTGCTTAACGCAATTGAGTGAGCCAGCTTCTTTTATGCTCCAGTATCTTTTGCCTTCTTACGCTTACTTCCCGATGTACTGCAAGTATGAAATGAGTAGCGAGGTCTGCGGACGACTTACTTGTTAATGTGATAAGAGGACAGACTGCGTGGCATCTAAATCGAAAGTCAGTCCCCGAAAGATTGACAAGTGCTTTCACGTCTTTGGCGACTACTTCACGATTTTCTTTCTTTTTTTCTTTTTAAGCAAAATCACGTTTCTCCCTATCTTCTTCTTTTTTACAAAAGCAAAAGAGTGCCAATAAAGTCTAGAGTTTCCTGTAAGACTGAAGCGGGCACGAAGGTGCGCTTGACGCAAAAGGATGGCGGGTGTATGTGCAATGTAGCCCTCTTTCCAGACTTCTTTTTGCTCTCTTTCCTTCTGGGCTTTTCTTTATTTTATAGGTTCTCGAGCTCTTTTATTTCGGTATTACGCACGCTGTATGCTCTTGCGACTTTTATTTTACACTTTTTTGCGTTACACTCTACATATAAACATTCGCTTTTTCCGCAAGATTCGTCCTTCGCTTCGATATACCCTGTTCGATACTTTTTACTAGGAAGTTTTATTCGATTTTTTCGTATTTCCTTCCATTTAAATGGTCGCTCGAATGTGTTTCCACACATCGTATATTTCTACTTTCTTTTGCTTTTGCTGTTTGTTAAATAAACGATAATTATAAACCGTTATTTATCTCTCTATTCTATCGTATATATTTTTTTCTATTAATATATTTTTCCTCGTAGTATATTTAGATATTATTTTCAATAAAATTTATACTCTTTTCAGAAATTTAATTATTATGAATATTGTATAAAATAATTAAGAAATTAAATCTCGTATTTCTGACTACTCACAGTTACGTTAAAAATACGTTAAGGAAGTGATTTATTTTGACGTTTTCAATGTTTGATTTCATATTTAAATCGATCAGCGATCATGTGATCGGCCGATAAATAATGAGAAGATTTGAACGCAGAACACGTATAGACCACCTCGGTGGTGATATCGAAAATATAGAACCACCCGCTACGATCTGAAATACGTATAAAAATAGATCAAAGTCAAAATCTTTCCGTGTTGTGTCTTGAATAATTCTAAAAGTCTTGTATCGTCAACAAATAAAATGGGGTACTTTTAAAATTTTTACTCTTTCCATTGTATACATTTTTTTCAAATAAAACATTTTTAAACAGAAAACAAAGTTATGGAATATAAATATGAAACAATTTAATCTGTTTATTAACTTTATTTGTTCACCTTTATTGAAAGAAACTAAAATGTGCCGGCGTCATCGCGTTTCCAAATAACTATCATTCACTCATATATCTAACTTGATAAAATTACGCAAAGTTGTCAAATTTACCGTAACGAGTATACGTTGAAGTACCCTATGAATGCTCATCTGCATTCACGTAAATGAGCCGCTTGATTCATAGAAAACTGACTAAAAGGCTATTTTTAATATTGTACATAAAAGATGTACATATCTTTTAAGAAGATAAAATATTTAAAACTATATGATTAGATAATACACGATAACAGACTTAAAAAAATGATTTAAATACAATTGTAGTTAAATTTTTAATAATTTTAAACCAACGAAAGTGAAAACCACCATAATTAAAATTTAATTTTAGTCAATATTTTTGTAAAATCAAAGATTGTTGCATCATAAAATTATCAATGTAGCTATATTGCACAGGTCAGACAAATACTTTTTTATCGGCTGTAAAACTTTTGTCTATAATTTACAGTCAGGTAATGGAGTTCCTTAACGGCAAAAGTTTTGATCTTTGCCAACATTCAAATTTTATTTATATAATACTGTTTAGCAAGTCGCTGCACGTGCCGTAGGCTTCTCGCAGCGGGCGAAAATCGAAAGATACGATGCTATATCGGTTGTGTCGGTTTTAAAAGCAGAGGAAAAAAAGCTCAAGCCGTGGATAAATTCGGCAAAGTCGAGCGGAAGTAGGAGGTCGAATCACGCAACTTGTAAAGATAAACTCGTGAGAAATCGAACGATAAGGTCATCGTCGCAGAAAAGATGCGCCATAACCAATAGGACATGGAGCAATATGACATCGGAAGCTCGGACGAACAAGATTGAGCAAAGTTTATCATCAATCTCAAAAGAAACGATACTACAATGTTTATTTTACTAAGGAAAATATTTTTTGGCGTGCAATGTTTTTCTAATACAAAATCAAATACAGTAGGATTTTAATAATTTTTTAAGTTATCTCTAAACTAAACTTTGCATTTAATTTTAATATCCCATAACTTTATGATAACATTAATTGCTATTCAAATTTATACCCTCCCAAATTATAAGCCACCTGCTACCAGAATATCAGACTATCTTCATAAGCTTTTATGTAGGCGGCTACAAAAACCATATCATATACTACACATACGTGCATGTATAGATTAAGCAACACGATAAAGTTCATATGCCAATACATTAGTTTTACACAAGTTATCATTATAAATTACAATATATTAGATAACGAAAAAAAGTTTTATTTCTATTTTACTTAAGCTCACGCATAACTGTATTATACAATTAGAAAGCAAACATCCCTTCTTTATTCATAAAAAGTAAGTTTACAAAAGGCAATGTATTAATGTACAACCTTGCTAGATTTAATTTCTTGAGTTTGTATTGGACGTTATATTCCAAGATACTGGGCGCTCTTGATTTACCACGTGAAGCTTATAATCAAAAAGTCTAAATAAAAACATCAGGATGAGAAAATCAAATGTTGAATGATTATTTTCTTTCGTTTCACAACGATCGCTGAGAAATGGCGTCATGAACAAAAATAGACGAAAAGCTAATAATTTATTTGCCTTTCTCGTGTGAGAAAATATCAGCACCATTAAGAAAACGGATAAGGGCGCTCGCTGACAAATGGCAAACTACATTTATTACGATAATTCCTCGTGACTTTCCGAAGTATGAAAGATCAAGTACCATTGTATCGAAGCAGTATTCTTAATTTTATCCAATAGCCAAAATAACTTCACGAAAACATTGTTATTTACACACTGCTGCAGTCGAGTAAGCAAAAAAAAAATCGTTTTATATAAAGAAAACGTAATTCACGGCGATCAATGGCTGCGGCAAAACAAGCGCTCGTGCGATATCAACGAGTACACGGATAGAATTTTTCAGGAAAAATTACCGTAAAATTCACGGTAATCAGAGAATACCCAAATTTCTGGGAATTTTTACTGTTGACACGGTAATTTTTGCCGTGAATCACGGTAAAAATTACCGTAATTTCCGGTAAAAATTATCCTGAAAACAGTAAAAATTCCCAGAAATTTGGATAGTCTCTGATTACCGTGAATTTCACGGTAATTTTTCCTGAAAAATTCTATCCGTGTATTATACAAAAGGCGGTCCCGAGGTCTCTCAAAACTTTCATTTACGTCGTTTGACAGAACACTTTACCGGCGTGCCGATTGACTCTCCCCTTGGTTTACGGTCGCAATCGAGACGGCGTCTATAAGCCGCGAACTGAGAGAGATATACATCGTCGTGTGGTACGAAGAAAAGTCAACTTTGAAGAGCCAGGCGAAGAAAAGCCAGTTTCGCGCGAAAAAAGCCAAAGAATGGGCACATTTTTGTTTTTTTTCGCGCGAAACTGGCTTTTCTTCATCCGGCTCTTCAAAGTTGTCTTTTCTTCGCACCGGTGCATAAGCGAAATGCTGCTCTGCTGCGCCTCGACGGCGGAAACATCGCCGCGCGAATTTAAAACAACCGCTTAACCTACGACGCCATCACGGTCGGCGCCGAGTTCAAAATAGAATCAGTTGTGCACGCGTGTCTTCGCCAATCCTCCCCCTCCCCCTCTTTCCCTTGGACTCTCTTTCACACGCTCATTTCGGCTCCGCGGCTCTTCTGAGTTGATGACTTCTAAGCCGGCTGATGTAACGTACGGCCGATGGTGCGTCGTCCGACGGCTAGAGGCAGTTAATTGGTCCGCGGCGTCACCGCCGCCGCGGAGGAACCGACAATTTCACGCGGTACTGGAGCGTAAAAAGAGCGCATATCAATCGCTAAGCTAGCGCACGCGCTTCTTCTTTTGAAATATATCGCCGTTGTCGCGCGTTGTTTGTATACTATGTAAGCTTTAAGAACATGTGATTAAAGCATCTTGTTTTATAAATAATTAATGCTGTATGATCTAGTTGAAAAAACGTCTGCCGGCGGGGGTACATTTCGAAGCGTATACTATACGCGTGAATCGTGTAGAGTCATGAGTCGCTAGATTTCGACACTGAATGAAATTGGCAAGAGTCGATTGCGGACTGTTCACACACGAGATACAGCTTGCAAAAAAGCGCGTTTATCGCACGTAACATTTACAACGCTTAATTGTTTCATAAATTTCATCCTCATTGAAAAATAATTTTTCGACAACCGCAAATCACCAAGATATCGCGCGGGCTATCAAATCAGCTCAGCGTGATTTTTCAGATTTTTTTCCATCGCACCAGCCGGCACCGGATGAATGGACTCTGTTGAAACACTAATTGATTACGTTGAATCCATAAAGCAGATCGGAAATTATACTAACGATAAGCGTCGTCCGTTGTAACGAACCATAATCACTAATCATCCGGCGGAAAAGTCTCAAGACGATGCGGCATTGACAAGGCGAGCGATACCGCGAATTATACGACGGAATATTCACGAGGCAGAATATATATGAAAAATTCGAAAGCACACGGAGCGTTTGTGATGTGTACGCGTGCGGTCTCTGTGCCCGCAGCTTCACTCCATACTACGCGGCGCTCGCGCTTGCGTTTCGGCCCTCCTCGCTGCACAATCGCGACCTTTGAAGCGTAATACATCATCCGACGAAACTAGATCGCGGCGCGGCGCACTTTCCCTCGTGCGAGCGCGCAATTGTCAACGCGCCGTTTCGGAAATCTACCGTAACCCTCTTTGCGAATCGGGCCATTGGGAGATGGCACAAAAATTCGCGCAGTATGTGTGTGTAACGCTCTCGCGCTCATGCTGGTAATTCCCCGATAAAGTTTAATAGAAAAAGTGTAAGTACGGAGAGGGGGGTAAAGTTCGCGCGCCGAATCGGCGCATGATGTCATCGCATTGTAGCTGAGAGATGAGAGAGGCACTTTCGTGTTGGGAGGGCAGAACGTGATAACAAGTTAAAACACATACGTAAGACTTGTAAATATTATGGTTTCATTGATATGTTGTGCAGAGGAGTGGGCTGTAATTGGGAGAAAAATTTAATTGGAGTGAGGATTGCAGATCAAAATGCAACGATTGGCGCGTGAGTCAATCTGCGGCGTTGAACAGTGAGCTTTTGGAATTAAAAATGTTTATTGAAAAATATTTTTTAGTAGCGAAACTGTAAAATTCGAAGATTAGAAAGATGTTTTTATCTTGGTGCAATTAATTTGTTTGTTTTTACACATCCATCTGATCGGTGTTCATTAAGAAAAATCTTCTAGGGGACGGGTTTTCCGTTTACTCATTGGCAGCAGTAAATAATAAACTTTCACAAGACGAGCAGAGGAATATTCCCAATTCCTATCTCGTTACCAAAATAAATATACACTTCGTCGTTCGTAATTCATTGTGTGTATAACCTTTTGGTGTTTCGAATTTCAATGAAAGACAAGTAGCTATCGCCGCTCCACTGTAGCTTCTCGACTTTATTTCGAATTAAGAAATATCGCTTTGGGATTGTAATTAGAAAACGATTCGGCGCCAATCGCCGCCGACGACAGAATAAAATGAATGAGCGCGAGCGGTTAGGAGGAAAAAGAGCGTGAGTGTGTCAGTGCGAGGCGCGAGAGCGCGAAAGAAAACGGAGAGCAGTAGCGGAGGAGGTGGTTTGGGAGAGGGAAAACAAGAGAGTCTGGTGCCAAGCAGGCTGCGAAGGGGCTCGTCATCAGCATCCACGATTGGCGGCGCGGGCTCGGTGGGGACGGCAAGCTTATAAGTCACCGCGGTCCTCATCTTGGGCCAATAGTCGCAAAACAGTGAATCCCAGACCTAGTGTTAACCTAAAAGCTCTAGCGTGCGCCTTTCATCTTCTATCTGCCTCTCGTCGCTCAGTGAAACCAGTTTTGACAAAACACGCCATCTCACCGTTGAGACTTGGAGCGAATATTAATCGTAGGAGACTTCTTTTTTTTTCGCCTCTTTTTTTTCTTACAAATGTCGGGATCACAGCAGCGTCTTGCGCTTTGCACTTAAGCAGACAGCGGAATAAATTAACAGCTATCGTGATGACGTAAGCACGCCAAAAGCGTTTTGAACCTCACCAACGAACCGGGAAGATCGCACAATAGAAAATAAATAATATTCTGTCGATATCGTTGATAGCGTGCGATTGATATTACTGTGACTGGATTTCGGGCACACCCGCGAAATAAGCCAGACTCTTTGGAGTTTTATACTCTGCCAGCGAAAATAAACTGCAACACTCGTATCCAACTTTCTCAATTGGGTGTACTAGAGGAAGAAATAGAGAACGCAACAAGTACACTGGAAGCTCTTTCACATACTCCACTCTGCGAGGAAAAAAGAACGTCTCTAGAAATTACAAGTAAGTACAAATAATGAACACCAGAACTTTAATTTTGAAAAGTTAAGATTGAATATTCTTAGTCGAGGTCGAAAAATCAGATTCTTAGTTAATTACAAATAGATGATAATTTTATAAAAATTAAAAAAATATTTTAATGATCATTAATGATGATTTTAAAATAATACTAATAATAATATTGATTATAACACTTAAAATACAATGTATACCTTCATAGAATATTGTCACAAAAATCTATATTTCCTAATGACCACTATTCTGATCCTACTAAAATATTTAACTCCGGTGGGTATAGTTCGACGCACATGTGTCCCGCCGAAAGAAATAAAAAATCTACGAAAGCAAATATTTAGTTACATACACATGTCGAGGCACGCCGAGCACTCATTGGGAAACAATCAATGCTGCATTTCAAATTAGCAAGCAGACGATGACTCGCTCGTTTTATCACATGAATTTTAATTGTAATACGACTTAGTCACGATAGACCTCATATCCGACCACATCCATCAGTTTCATGCCAAGTGAATCTTCGCCTCACTCCATTATCAACTGGCTGCACTCGCGAAAACCGCCTACGCGCGTCTTACAATCTCTCAACCTTTTTTTTCCGTCGGGCCGACTTATATCCATGACACGCGCGAAACACCCGACAAGAAACATTTCGCACGGCCTATACACAGACAGACCGCCGATAAAACATCGCACGCTCGATTGATAAATTAGCGGCGAGCACGCATATCGTTGAAATTTGTCTAAGTGCTTCCAGCCGCTGCTCGAAGATAAACGGCTCTGCGCAGGCGGCCCGTGACTGTGCGATTGTCTCGGCAAATTTCTTCCCCATTGTGTTTTCGCGACGAAGAGGAGACAGCAGCGGATAAGAGCGACGGAAAAAGGGGGAAATCGCTCGACACAGAGCATGCTCTGGAATGCAAAAAAGAGAAAAGCGCGCGAGGACGCCCAGAGAAGAGAGCCGCGGCGTGTGTTTACGTTGCGGCGTGATACCCCATTGATACGAGTGCAGCGCGTGCTTAGGCTACTTCTGCAATTAAGCGTCTGATGCTCTCTCTCTCCCTCTCTCCCTCTCTCCCTCTTTCCCTCTCCCTTCCTCATTCTCTTTCGCGGCTTCGGCAGTTAATGAAACGGGTTTGAGAGACGAGAAGCCGTCGAGTATTGCCTTTGATAAAATAGTTCTGAAGACCCTCTGGTGTAATAATATGTTTTTAACACCACTATCATGCTAATGTATCGTTTAATAAAAAAGCAATAAGAATCTTAATTAAAATAAAATCGATATTTAGAAATAAATTAGTAAACACAACTATTAAGTATAAATCAGAATTCTTTTCGACCGCGACAATGAACTTGACGCGTTTCGAGCAGCAAACAATGTTTTATAATAAACCGAAGAGATTTTTGAAACAATATCACTCAGCGGTAGATACGCCGTGGGACGAAAGAAATCACATAAGACTCAAGGCATCGGATGGCGTCTGCGGAATGTATGCGAAAAGGGGGTTAAATTGATATAAACTCGATAAGCGGGGAAGAGGGATAAGTCATGCGGATCGGCAGACTCGTGCATCCTTAAACAGAAAAGAGCGCATGTGCGAGCCGTCGGCGCAAGGCATGATTCACTGCTCGGTTTATTCCTCCGCGGGCGCTACGTTACAATATTTCCGTGGTCCCGCGTGTTAGCTGCGGCTGCTGTTGCTCTTGAAAGTCGCATGGAGATGAGAGAAGAGCAATAAATAATAATAATACAGCGGGCCGCGCAACTCGATTGAGACAATTGAGGGGACTGATCGGCAATTGACGCATGCAGAGCGACACGGTGCCGTCCTCCTGCCGTCCTCGACATCTTCTCAATCGGTCACGCGTCGACCGGGAGAAGAAGGGAGAGACCGAATTCCTCATTCCACCCGACGCTCATTCTGCGATGCATCAATTATTTTAGGGATCTCGGATGATTGAACAGAATTGACTGTTATCATCGAAATTTCGCTTCTCGAGAGACCCGTTCTCGGCTGCTCGGGATTGGCGTGCGTCTTTTGACTTTGAAAAATGGTGTAGGAAAAATTATTATATTCACAGTAACCGCGAAACAGACTCACATTTTTATAAAATTTGCTACAATTTATAGTAAAAATTCCTATGTGTTGAGTAATTTTTACTATGTATATAGCAATTTTTACTATAAATTGTAGTAAATTTCATAAAAATTTGAGTCTGTCCCACTGTTACTATATCGAATATAATAATTTTTCTTACTTTTATAGTAAATTTTCCTGCACCATTTCTCTCAGTATATAAAAAATCGTCGATTGAATTATCTTTAAACTAATATATCAGAGATGTATAAGATAAAAATACAATGTACAATATAATTACTTTTTTATATGCCAAACGATATCAAAATCTCGTTTTTTTTTTAAAACTTTCAGCAACTTGTGTAGTAATCAAAGGCTGATAACGTCATTATAAACAGCAGAGTATTTAAAGAATTCTCCTCTCGTATGAAGTAAATCAGTCAGTAAAATTATTTGAATTAAAATTTATTTATCGGAAGAAGTTCGCAACCGTTAATTTGTATCAATTGAAAAGGAGAAGCGAGAGTGCTCAACTGAATGAAGCAAAAATAACGAAGCCGTATGCATTCTTATCAACTTGTATTATTGTACAGCGTAAATTCCGAGCACGCTGTTTCAGTTGTGAATCTGCTTATACAATGAGAATAATACCAAGATTCTCGTTAAATGATAGACATCCGACGCTACGGCTATTGTGCTCGAGCAGAGCACTTTTCTTCATTGAACTTTATTCGCGCTGATATAATAGAAGTGCATTACCGTGCTTTTAAATAGACTCGTCTCAATGTATCTTTCATAATTAAGTAATATGCCACTTTCTTAAAATTCGCATTATACATTGTCCATTAGATTTATCAAGCTTCATTTATATAACCGACAATATATTTCTGACGCTATTTTCTAAAGTAGTCGTTCAGATGTTTCAGATAAATTCTGACTTTCTTCAAAATGTTAGAGACAAACTAATTAGAAAATTTATCGCCTTTATATTTCTTAATTTATTTTATGCCTAATATAATAATTGCTTGAAAGATATAAATTAAATAAATAAGTCGATACGATTAGGCGTATCAAATTTCCATCTTGAAAGCAATGAAAATCGTTCGAGAAGATAAAGCATCAAGTTTATAGGAGTTTAGCGTGAATTTGTACACACTCGACCTTCATAATTTATTGTGTAATGCTCGCAGGTCAATGCACTGTCATGTCAAACGATTCTGAAACTCGGTCATATTGCTAGTTCTAAGACCATTACGAAATTCGGTCGTTGTTCTCTAGTTGCGGAAAATGTTCCGAAAAATACGTGCGTTTTGCGCGAAGATATTAAAATTTCACGCACGACTTGAATTTAGTGCGAAACATTTATCGTCACGATTTATCGAGGACGAGGTTTTGAAAATAGTCGCCTCAGATTCCCTAGTGGAAATTGAAATCATTTTTTGAGCAGTAAATGGCTAGTTTGATCCAAAATGGCAAAAAAATGGACTCCAGTTTTCTTCCATAAGTGTAACGATTTTTTTAGCCTATTTTTCACATTTATTGGACGCAAAGATGGTCACAATTTTGTACTATCTATTAATTTGGCATTTTAATGCTAGTTAAAATAGGTAGTCAATGAAGCCATTATAAATCTAGTAACAAGCGATTTGTTATGGCGATGAGTAAGAGAGATAGAGTCACGTGTCAAAATAACGATTTTGGTTTATATCTTATGGAATAAAGCTGTAAATAGTACAAAGACTACTAAATTTTGTTTATATCCCGGTAAACTATCTCTTAAGAGTATAAGTTTTAAAATATATGATTGAATTGTTATGAAATTTTAATGTAAAGATTTTCAGGTTAGGGCCATTCCATAAAATGGGAGAAGTTGATAAAAAAAAAGCGTTACATGTCTGTCTAATAACTAGCCATTTCTAATGGCCAGTTTCTGTTTTCCTTCCCATTTTTAATGGACTAATTTCTACCAGGGTTTCTCTAAACTATAAAGCATGATGATCTGTTGTAATAATAACAACGCACTAACCTTTTTCTGATCCTTTTGTAAATAATTTTTTGACAATAGCAGTTTTGTCCAAATATGCGGGATTATTGGAGATTTCATCGCATATCCGCTGAAATTCGGAGAACATATCGTCCTGTGATGGGCCTTTCCTCGTGTCAGCTTTAACGTCGATAGTCTTCTTCTTGTCCGTTAAATTGCTCGCTTTACTCCCTGACGCAGCGCCACCATCGCCTCCTTTCTTTGGCATTTTCGCTTGAGCAGCCTTTGGTGATTTTCCTGCTTTAGCTTTAGCTGCTTTAAACGGCTCTGTTGAAGAATAATGTTTTCATTAGTCTTCAAAAACTGATATTTCTGGAAGATTTATGGACTGCCATATTTACAACTATTTCATAATGCTATCTGAGTATTAAAAAATGTAAAATTAAGAGTTTGCTACTTTATCAATATCGAAAACATTTTCAGAGACAATAAAGGCCTAATTAACTACGACATAAATTTACCTGCGTCCTCGAACTCTTTGAGCTTCTGAAGTACGACATCCTTATCCTCGTCGCAGAGCGCATTCCAACCATCGATATCAGCTTCCGGGTCTTCGATTCTTTTCGTCGTCGCGCGCTGCTTCGTGAACGCCTCGAAGAGGCAGGTGACGTGGTGCCAGGCCTTCATCTTACCCTCGCCGAACGGATTGGCCATGAGTTTGGCTATTCTCACCTGATCCTTATCGATCGGGCATTTGCACTTCTTGCACTTTGCTCTGCCCGTCTTGGCGCGCTCGACTGCGAAGGGCTTCTCGTCCTCCCGCTCCTCATCCGACATTCCTCTGAAAATAAACAGGCCATTCTCTGCGTTATTCAAGCGTTCTAGCGTTTTCATCTGAATGAAAATATTCTAAAATAGGGATTTTAGATGAAAAAGTAAGTTGGGTAGTCTCGCTAACGGCTGGAAAAATGAACAGACGGACGGAGAGAGAGGGAGAGAGAGTGAGAGAGAGAAATATGTAGTGGTCCATTTTTTATTGGACACTAAGATGTAGGCCCCATTGTTTTCCAATTCAGCAAAAGAGGATAGAAGCCGGTGATTCCGGGAAAGAAGAGGGTTCTATTGCCTCGTGAATTGTTAAAACCACGGGGCCAATGGCGCCGAGTCGAGTCTGCTGCTGCTGCGTCAGTGCTGCGCGATTCCGTGATTTATTGTAACGCGCCGTATAGACGCGCGCGCGCGCGCACGATACGCAACATTACAAAATACGTCATCGTATCTCATTTATTAGCGCGCGAAATTGACTTGCCAGCAAACACAAAAGCCGCGCGGGCGTTATACTCTTGGATGATATGCTTTCAAATGCGGCTAATTTCTTCGACTAATTACGAAAGCAATTTTGATATATATAGGCGAATGGCGCTTTAAACGACCGCGGGATTACGTAATTTTCCCGAAATTGACAGTCGATTCTTGATTTATTTATCAGTTAATTTTTACATTATTCAGTTGGGTGTCTAAAATTTAAACCGCGTGGTATGAATACGCTACTCTTTCGTCTTCTTAGTGAAGTATTTACACTTGCGTAAAATGTTTATTATTAATGAAAATATGGAATAAATGTACAAATAAATATGCACTTATTATTAGAATTTTGGTATTGAGAAGTCGTTAATCTTGATTTTTAATACCAGGGAATGGTAACACGTAAAAAAACAACTTATGTAATAAAAAAAATTTTAAATAATAATAAAAAGCAAATATAAAGTCATAAATTGACAAATGAATACTCGACAGAGCGTCAGAAACATTGATTGACGTTTATTATTACATTTTATAATTGGAGTTTAAATAAAAATTTAATCTCCCAATACTTAGGTCACTTAGCAAATTTTATTAGACCTCATGAAATACGCAAGCAATTTTTTTAATATTCACTGCGTGCAAACTTTTTGCTAGATCCCTCGCTCGCCTAATTGAATAGAGAAACAGTTTCCTAGTCGTGCGTAAGCACTTGGTATTTCGAGCGCACGCATCTCTCGATCGCACGTTAGTCACGGAAAATTGAAATTATAATTTCTAATAGAGAAAAAGAAAAATATTCCTAAAATCCATCACATAGCGTCACTCTACCGACTCTGCATCATCGAAATTGAGAATGCTCGCGAGCGATGGCCGTGCAGCCAGCCATTTTGTCGCGGCTCCGCTGAACGGCTAAAAAAACATCCGCGTTTCCTCCAAGTCAGCGCTTTATTGCAATATATACTCTTATAGCAAGTATGAGAGAAAGAGAGCGAGAGAGGCGGTGATGGGCGCACACGCGCAGAGCGATAAGCGGCGAATCGGCTTATCGTGAACTTGGGTGCGCTCTATTAGGCCTTTCAGCCAATCGCGCGATCCGACCTCCGGCGGAGCGACGCGACAGCCAATTAGCCGGCGCTCATTGAAAAAAACAATACCCCGTGGTTGCTAATTTTAAGTGTGCTCTCACGTATAGGCGAGTGCGCAAATCGCCAAGTGAAACGCAGAAGCGATGAGCAGCTGCGGCTGATGGTCGAGCACGCACTGCTTTGTACGAGTTGCCGAGTCTACGAAATCGTGATGTCAGACCTACTACGCTGACTGTTCGCGGATAATTATTATTAATTATTACGGACTTCTTCCGAATTGTCAAGAGAATGATTGACAACAGCTGCAAGTTATGTAATACGCGGCTTAATACTTAGTTCTCTAAAGAAATAAGGTATATGAAAATTTTCATGTGATATATTCTTAAGTTGATTATCAAAATGCGCAATGAATAAATATTGATCCCTTCGAACACGTTCGTTATTATCATTCGTGTAACGTTGGATTCCACGCCATCAAATATAGCTTTTTACGATAGGAATTTCGGATGCACGTGCAACTTCAATTAAAAACTGCAATAATAAGGGGTACTAATAAAGGAAAGCAACAAAGGCTTCAGCTAGAGAATTATGATAAAGGGATTATACGTTATAGACATTTTGTTTATTGATGTATATTTAATCTCAATAAAAGGCAATTAAACCCTGGTAGAAATTCATCTATATGAAATGGCCAAGAAGTTAGAAAATAGCTAGTAAAACTGGTTATGATGAAACGATTTTTGACCATTATTTGTCTATTTCTTAGATTGACGTCACAACAAAATATTAGTATTAGATTTTCTTACTAATTCTATCGTATATGAAAGAGCATTAAAGTGCATTGGATGGCTTACCAAAATATAAATAAATAACATTAACTAAAAAATCATTTGTTGTACGTACTCCTTCTATCAATAATTTAGCAAAACTTTCATTTTTCCATCTGATTCTGTCTCTCCCAACTCCTTTTCATAACAGCAAGCCTTCTACTAGCCATTTCCAGACTAAAAAAACTGATCAGTTTTAATACCTTTAAAATACTCAAGAACAAACTTGTGCTTGTCTTCGAAAAACTCATCTATTTATCAATCTATTAAATGGCTATATAATAGGGGGGAAAAGCGTTTCACCAGGAGATAGAAACTGGACAAGATAAATTCCCATTTTATAGCAAGTTTCTAATATAAATAGTCAGTTATTAGTTATAAAATGTTTTAGATTTCCACCAGGGAATTTTTTAATTTAATTTAAAAGCTGTTTAAATTAACGATTGAGAAATTTTAAATTTGAATAATGATATTCGGACGGATTTAACCGTTATTACAAATAAAAGAAGTTTTTACAATAATCCTATTTAAAAAATAATAAATGTTTACATTTAATGTAAGGAACGTCTGGCTGCACCTTGACCGTAACTACTTGACTCGATTCGCGGACCATTAATCAAACGATCTTTGCAATATAAGTAAATCCTGTTAAACTTACGAAAAAACATAATAATATAAACGCCTTTAAATAATAAAAAAGCCTAATTGATTTTAATTTTATATTAAAAGATGAAACTATAAAATTAACGATTACATCTCTAAAATTATTGCATGAAATTCAAAATGAGCGTAATTCCTTTGTTGATGGCTATGATAGAACTCCAGTTTTCACCGGCGTATTGCACTTTTTTATACAACTCGCGTCTCAATGGCTTTCCAACGATTCGCGACTCGATTAACCATTCCGCCGACGCGCTTCGCGAAACTTTTCCGGTATCGACTCTCTCCCTTCCTCTCCCTCTCCCGTTATAAACACACGTGCGTTACGCGCTGCATGTGCATCAACACCATTTGAGCTGTATTGTATCGAGCTGGTCGAGCTTAACGCGTCCAAACGGCCCCACATACACGCACACGTATGCAAAAGTCGAAACGGCCGTCGCTTATGCGTGTGCGTGCGCGCGCGCAAAAAAAGTGACGGCGGCGAAAAAACGGGCTGGAAAAATATGGGCGAGTCGGCGGGGATCCGTAAACGACGGTGCCGAGAGAGAGAGAGAGAGAGAGAGAGAGAGAGAGAGAGAGAGAGAGAGAGAGAGAGAGAGAGAGAGAGAGAGAGAATCGCCCGTGTCCGGACGTGGCGCATAAATCGTCGGGATTTTTGACGTTTTTCATGGACTGAAAAAGAACGAGTTTTTCCGCCTTTTCAAGTGCCATGTACAAGATGTGCGATCGTTGGATTTGCAACCTGCAACAGGTCCGTGGAAGCTGTAGAACAAGCGTTTTTGAGATTAAAAATATATGTGCGCGTTTGAGATGCATTATTTATTTAACTTCGTGGCGATAGATTAGGAATACCGGGGGTGGTGTAAGACACGTGTCTTCAAATCATTGTCGAAGAATAATTGTCTTTTTAGCCATTATTAGTATAGTCGCAATTGTGTTACAGTTTATGTATTATGAATATTATCTAACAAGAGCCAAGTGCGTGACGATGGTGCTTTTGTTGAGAGCCGTTAAAGTACCATAATTAGGAACAAAAGCCCTATATGAAAAGCAATCTTGATCAAATAATTGTATGTGCTTTGCAATCTGTTTTGAGTGATAATGATCCAATTAGATGGTGCACAATTTTTTTTTATGTCTATTATTAACGAGTTTATTAGTATTTTGTATATAAGATCATAAATTATAAGAAATATGCGGTTAAATTTAATTTTCTTTGTAAAAAATCGTCTTTTGAAATTAATGAATTCGGGGATATTTGCAAATGTTTCACATGTTTCTTTACACTTTGTAGTAATGATAAGAAAATTATCCTTCTAGTTTTTTACAAAGATTTTTCATGTATGAATTAGACAAAATAGTACAAGCTTTTCAGAAATAATTAAATTTAATACAAATTTTATGTTTGACTGATTGCTCTTACATTGAAAATTATATAAATTATTGTTATAAAACTAATAATCAATGATAATCAAATAGGTTATTTTAAAGTAAATTAAATTATCTGAACAATTACAATAAGTTTTCTCAAATAGTTACTTTTGTGGTAATGAAAAAAAAAACTACCACTTTGTGCATTAGATAAGAACAAATCCTTTCTTTCAGCTTTACAAATGCAAACAAGTAAAGATGTTTTTTTATTTAAATAAATCAAATACTAACTGATTTATTCAAGAGCACTTATTTTAGTCTTAATTTGAGAATTAAACGGAAGGGAAAAATAAAGAACGGAAATAATGGAAACAAAGATTCAACAAATTACAAGAGAATAAACGAGAAAAAATTAAGAAGAAAAGAGGCAGTCGATAAAACGAGAAAGAGAGCGCGAGAGAGCGAAAGAGCGGGGGAAAGCGAGAAAGAGAGAGGGAGAGAAAAACGGAGGGAGGGGGATGGAAATGCCGACCTGTAGGACTCAGTGAACGTGGGCGGGTTAGGTGGGAATTCACCCTTATTCCGTGGTTCTACAGGTGGTAGGAGAGTAGCTTGAAGGTGGTGGAAGCGGGGGTATAATAGAGAGACCATCAGCCCTCGCTGCTCACTCCTCGAGTACTCGGCATTCCGCCAGAAAGCAGAGCCTCGGGGGACAGGGCAAGAGAGTGAGAGTGAGAAAGATAGAGAGGAGCGCACACAGACAGATCGCACGCAGCCGCTTTTTCGGACGCACACGCTCTCGGACTCGGTGAAGAGGAAGAGAGATAAAAGAGTGGAAAGCGGATAAAGAAA